>JAZHRO010000010.1:5000000-7500000 GCA_037157565.1 Thalassia testudinum | reverse complement strand
CATTTTCTTCATCCCTTCCTTTCTTCTCTCACCCCCTCCAAAGCTCTAAGAGCTTGTCCCAAATCCGAGATGCTCCTCCAAAGTAAAATTAGAATTTTTCCACCTTCTCCCCTCTTCGTGGAGCATCCCGCAGTTGTCTTCTCACTCCATTCGGGAAGTGGATCCCACGACGACGATGATGTCTTGCCTCACCCCTGGTTCCTCCTGCTTCGTCCTCCTTCCCGCTCTGTCCTCCATCTTCCAAGCGTCACCCCGTCTGGCTCATCCTCCAAGCAATCATCGAGGAGGATACTTCTCTCTCCATTCTCTTTACCGCTTTTTAGAGTAGATTTACTGCTTTCTAGCATATATTTCCTGCTTTCTAGTTGTAATGATTAGTGTAATGAACAGCATTTGGTTATAGATACATGTTTATTCTACCTCTCTTTTATCTTTATTTATAATATTTTCTCTCTCTCTTTTATTTATTATTTGTTAAATAAACAGCTAGTTTTCGACCAGCTAATCTATTTCGTGACAAACGAAACAAACACATATTTGTAATCAAACGTCTGCTTCCCTGTGTTCGACCCGGAATTCTTAGAGTTTTGGTATAAATTTATCTGTTGACGAATTTCTTCACAAATCGATCTACAATGACAGGTTTTCAAAATCCAATTCCAATCGCGTAGTTTTCCCCTATCAACAATAATTAATTCAAATGTGTGTGCGTGCACAACCAGGGTTTACAAGCAAGGTTATTTGATAATGTGCCTTTTAGGGTTTAATCTTTAGGTGTATTCAATCAAGGTTCAGTAGAACACTCCAAGTTTTGAAAGCACTGGTGATGATATATTCCTTCAGAAATCAGAAGAAAATGTGGAGTGCCTAGTTCAGCCCTAAAAATCAACTCTAAGAGGCAAGCTACTTGATGGATCGCTTTTTATCTTAAGTGGTGCAGCCCAAACAGTTCAATCAATTGGCCTATTGCGCCACTTAGTTAAGGCACACAGAAATGTTTGACCTATTCAGATTTCTACTCACATATTTCTGTGTTGAGTTAAGTGTACCAGGTCCACAGGTTAGATCCCAGTTAAGTGGTAGAATCGATGTGATTGTGCGCCTTAGGGTGAAAATTCGTGGGTGTTAAGTGTGTAGCTTTCAGAAAATCCCACAAGAGAAGAGTTTTTTTTTTATATATGCAGGGGTGAGATGAGTGGAGGTGGCAAACAAACAACCAAATTTATCCTAGGGTTTATAAAAAACACCTAAGTTGATTTGGGTTTGAGTTATTAGTCTGGTGAAATGAACTAGTGGGTGGGGAAGTGGGGATAAACTTACAAAACCTTTATCCGCACTTTTCTCTGATATAATCGCTTTGGCCCGCCTCGGAAGAGTAACTGCAATCACAGTAAGATCAGAGAAAAAGTGACATAAAAGTTAGGTAAGGCAGAAAAAAATGCGAGAAAAAACCAAAGAGCGTTGCCTCCTCGGCAATGGCACCAAAATGATGAGCGCATGCTTTTCGAAATGGAATTAGGGGTTTGGAGGACCTATCATCATAGCTCGTAAAATGCATCTATCAGATAAAATTTATAATCGAAACTTGAAAAGTGAGTCCCAGGTTGAACACAGGGAGGCAAACGTTTACTTTTCGAAATATCCGCGCTTCGCTTTTATTTGTTTTTGTCGTTTTTATCTTTTCTAATTTTTTTTTATATTTTTATCACACAAGAGATTAGGTCGATGAAAACTTTATCTACGTAATCTACTTGCGAAAATATAAGAGAGAGAGGGAGGGAGAGAGAGAGAAACAATCATCTATTTATAAAGAATTGTTTATTACAACGACAAAAGCGAAAAATCTACACTACGAAAGTGATAGAAAGATAGAGGTGAGATAAATCCCCCTCGACAGTCGCTTGGAGGACGACTTGCTCTGACGTTTCCTGGAGGAAGGTGGTGAGGAGTGGGACAAAGAAGGACGGAGGATGGGGCGGGACGACATCGCGGCGAGGATTTTCTTCCCGAAGGGTGGTGAGAAGGCGACCACGAGATGCTCCATGAATGGGGATGAGGGCAGCGAAATCAATTTGGTATTCTACTCTAGAGGAGCATCCCGGGCTTGGGATAGGCTCTCTCTAGAGCCTTGGAGGTGGTGAGAGGAAGAAAGGAAGAGATGGTTTGAAATGGTGATGGGTAGGTCCTTTTATAGTGGAGGAAGAACAAATTTGCATCTCAGTCATTACTGACGTCCGTAAATGTCGCTACAGATCCCTGCAGCTGTAGTTGAAGATCCGACCTTCAATTCCTCTTGCTGCCGTGCACAGACCATTAGTGACAACTACAAGCGTCACTAAAGGCCCTCGTATGTGTCGCTGAAGATCTGCCCTCCCCTGTTGGAGCTGTGCTCGTGCGCCCACCCTTCGATCTTTGATCAACGGTCATGATCGCATGAAGGCAACACGCTCTGATCGCGTGCTCAATCCATGTCAGATCAGGCATCAGCCGACACGTGGTCATGCGCGTGTGAATCCACTCGCTGCTGTTGCACCAAGTAGTGAGATCTGTACCGCTCGATGAAGATCGCACGACCCAATTTGGTGCTCGCCCTCACACTGTTGATTGCACGCGCCAGCGGGGATTCGACCGCGCATCCGTGGCTTGAGAACGCCTGTCACGACCGCTGCGCCATCGCGTTGGATTATCGACCGAAGTGATCAGATGGCTCGAGCTCTCGACCATTGGATGGAAATCCAACGGTTGGGATTCAAAGCTGGTGGTCTCGTTAGATGAAGCGGGTGACGTGGAGCTTTTACGACCATTGGATTTGAATCCAACGGTCGAGACTTCGCAGATGCAGCTTCGAAGGAGGGGCAGCGGTCGGGATGAAGGGCTGCGATGGCGCCATTGTGGTCGTCCACATTCTTCTTCTTGTAGAGGGTGCTGTGGTGCTTGGATCGAGTTGATTTTTGCATTGCCGGATTGCTATTGTTGCTCTGGATCCATCTGTATGGTCAGATTTTTCATCCGAAGCCCGTATGGATGTCTCATTACCCCCTGGCCGCTGATCTTCCTTAGGCTTCATATGATGCTACAGGACTCCAATCTAGACGATTTCAGAAGCGTTAGACTCCGATCGTTGTCCTAATCAGATTTGTACGGTCTGATCGTCCATCTGAGGCCCTAAAATGAATCTCCTTCTCTCCTGACCATAAAAAAGGACCTAATTAACCTAAAATGTATACAACTACTCTAAATGTAGAATGATGCATGCTATGCAATATTTATAACATGAAATGCAAATTTAAGCCTAAGAACATGCATGATTAGGCATTTTAACCTAAATAGATGTGTCTATATCAAGCCCCCTCTGCTTGTAGCCATTAGGTGAGTTTTGGACCGCTTCCCCAATGAAGGAGGGCGAGGACCTTTAGGCGAGCTGGGAGGAACTTCCCCTTTTTGGCTACTAAGCCCGTGTTTTAACTTAAGCTATTCATGCAAGAGAGTGTTCTCCTCTTCCATCGTACGATGACATTTCATTTGCTTGCCCTCCAAATTGGAACTTTGGGGTTCCTCCGGCTAGATCTTACCCAACTCCTTGATCTGCTTGATTTCATGGAGTTTGTCAGCAATTGATTGCTGCTCAGCCTTCAAAGCTACTAGCTTAGCCTTGTACTCCTCTTTCCTCACTTGCATCTCGAGGAGGGGATCCTGCCCAGGGACCTCAAGTTGCCAGCTAGGTTGAGCTGGCTTCTCCTTACTGGGCCCAATGAGTTGGGGGCCTCCCTTGGACACTAAGACGCTCGACTCCGCCTATAACACCACCTTCTTGGAATTACCACGAGGAATTGCGAGTCATAGGGACCCTTGCTAAGATTTTGGATAAGGAAACGATATCGGATGATAATCGTTTCCCACAGACGCCGCCAATTGATCGATCTCCTCAGCAAATGGAGGATCCAACTCAACAATCAAACACACAAGCAATCACAAAAAAAAAAACACGAGAATTGGTGACCCAGTTCCACTGTAAGGGGTGGAGATCTAGGGGGAGGGTAGTGCCCCCAAACTT
This sequence comes from Thalassia testudinum, assembly GCA_037157565.1. Lineage (NCBI taxonomy): Eukaryota > Viridiplantae > Streptophyta > Magnoliopsida > Alismatales > Hydrocharitaceae > Thalassia > Thalassia testudinum. The sequence goes on along the minus strand of JAZHRO010000010.1, from coordinate 7,495,946 downwards.
CCACTAGGAATAGCGATAGTACAAAATCTCTAGTTTTCTCTCTCTCAGATTGCATGAAGAGAACCCTCGAGGGCTCCTCTTCTCTATTTATAGTACAGGAAATATCCTAACAACATAAAATCTTCCACAACGGTCCTCGCAGATTCTCCGGTACGTCTGTTATTTGGCTATTCATAGTGCTGGTAACGCCACCGTTAATGCCGACGTAGGCGTCATGGGTGTTGTTGCCACCTCTTCGACTTCGATCAACCCGAGTCCTTCGGCGGGTCAGTCTTATCCGAATCTGCCTTGATGAAGGTGGGTCTGGATCTGTCTGAGTGTAGGCAGGTCGGGCGGAGACGGATCTGCCTGTTGTCCTAGTATCCAGGTAGCCGGATCCTTCTTTGGGCTTTGTGCAGAGTTTTAAGTCCGAGGACACTTTTTACCCTTCATCAGACACCGAGTCCATCCGGAGAAGGGAGGAGCCAATCGTTGTCATTGCTAACCGATGCTCATGGCCGGTAGAGGAGGGGGAGCCAATTACCTTATGGACCAACCGATGCCTTCAGTCGGCAAGAAGAAAGAGGGGCAGATGGCCACCATCAACCGACCCAAAAGTGGGAGGCAGAGAGGGGTAGTTGACCACCACCAGGCGGTCGTTCCCTTTGTGGTGACGCACATGACTGGCGGAAGGAGCTTCAACCAGGCGTGGATGTGATTGGGCAGAGCTTGCTAGCGAGGTGCCCCTCAGCGAGGTCGGCTGCATGGTAGGAGGTGTCGGTGTAGGTGGGGTGGTCTGCCAATTGAGCAATAGGAACCCTAGGTGGGGGACTTTGTCAGGGGTCCTCACCACTTGAGATTCTGGTGGGAGGGTGGCCCAAAGGAGGAACCTCCAAGATGTTGAAGGCATGCCACCAAAGAGATCTCACAAGTGGGAGGAGCCTCGACAAAAAAAAATGTTGGTTGGAAGGAGCTTCAATCGGAGGGAGCAAAGTCACACTCGATAGGCAGAGATGAAATCACCTTATGACCATGATGCACACACCTTCCATCGTCAAGAGGGGGTTCCTGACTTCTTTCTTGCAGTTGTTGTAGAGGGTGTGCATCTTTGGGTGACATATTCAGAATGTGTTCCCAGTGAACATAAAAATATGGAACATAACATTCCTTGACAAAGATGGCAGCACATGGAAAGAAATAATTATAGTGCTACTCTTCAAGGGGGTGGAAAAAACAATTGGTCAACTTGGATGGCAAAAATATTAAAAGTGAAGGGATTTGTCATAAATCCATAGCAAGGACAGACACAACTCAAGCATGATGAGAGTATGGCATTTTTATTGTCGTTTCCCATAGACGACACCTCCATTTGATGAGCCTCAGAGATCGCCATCGAGACTTCCGATGGCCATCAAAGAATTTGTATAAAGCGGGAAATGAAACATGACCATGAGAATAAAAATATACAAGCAATCACATGAATATAAGCTATTGTTGACCTAGTTCCACCCGGTATGTGTGTACATCTGGGGAGGGGATGTAACCCTCAATATCCATTATAGGTAAGAATGATACATAGAGTTGTAGGCTGTAGAATCTTTGTGTTGCCCCTATTGGATGTCTCTCCTCAATGTAGGTAGAAGACCAATTTTAGAGAGTATGAATGTGGGAGGTTACACACTCGGAGATGTAAATGGAGGATAATGAAGAGTAATGGAGAGTTATTGCATCGACTCGTAACCATTTGATGCATCTGTGTCTCTTTACATTTCCGTGCGAACCGAATCCAAGCAGGATTGGCTACTCTAATCACAAGCCAATTGGACACATTTCGTGAGCTCATCAATTTCTTCCCTCGTTAGGTGCACTAGATGTGGAGATGTGCATGGCTAGATGTGCGTTGGGTTGAAATCACATGCTGGAGAGGGTGTCGTGTGGGTTGGAATTGAGAGAGAGAGGGAGAGAGAGAGACGAGGAGAGGGGCAATTCGGTGGAGATAATTAAGGTGGGCGGAAGAGAGAAGCGAGAGGGGTAGAGTGGTCCCCACGTGGGATTTTGCACCCATGTTCGCTGGCTCTTGGAATTAAATTAGGATGGGAGAAACTGGGGTGCTTAAGAGTAGGACTTGGGTGTTACGGGAGATGTTATGGAAATATCCCACATCATCTTTCGCTTCTTGTATAAAATGTGAATTCCTTAATATGTAAGCCATGCTTTTCTCTTCCTTATTTGTTCACGTAAGAATTAAAACCATTATTATATATACAAATTATGTAAGGATGCATATATGAATTTGATATGCCTATGATGATTATAATGTAATATTTATAATCTAAATGCGATGTGTTTACTAAGGAACTAACTTAATTTAGGTATATTAAGTGTATTAACTATGTAGTTATCACATAACAAGGCAAAACACGAACATAAACATGAAAATATGTCACTCGACAAGAGAGTGTCACTATATTCAACATCGCTGAGGGATCATGGTGACTCCAAAATACGCATCTATGGTCTAAGGATGTGTCTCAAGCATACCTCATAGTTCGTGCATGCTCTATGTCAAATCCCTAGGCCAAAGATATCGAAAATCAATGTCTCATACACATTACAACACATTCTTAAATTTTAAAGTGTGAAATAGTACTCAAAATAGATTTTCAGACTCACCAACGCGTAGTTCTCATTGAGACGATTCCAATAGTACCTTCTTTGCAAAAAAATAGATGTCGGGAATGTCATGAACCACTTGAAATATGCGAGGATGCTTAAACTGGTGTCACAAATTGCCTGACATGTAGCGACATCTAATTGACCACTCACATCTCCTGTGGATACATGCATGCACGCCTACACCACTAGATTGTGCCCCACACTATTATGACCCGAGCCCCCACCTTAGTGAAGGGTCAAGTTGATTTGCTAAACTCCCAAGAGTTGCTCAACATACAAACAAAAAACAACATTTACATGCATAACACATCACATATATAATGATAGAAGAAGTAAATGAACTGAAAATTATCAAAGAAAATCAATCATAGCCATCATCATGCACGAGTATACAATTGAAGAAAGTAGAACTAAAAGTAATACTAAAGAAAATTGGGACTGAAATATTATGATATCTTCCACGACTATGGTGCTGCACTCGAATTGGCACCATCAACTCTTGTAGATGCAGAATCCGGTTGTATCTCAGGAGGACCTGAGTACAAAGTTCACAAGAAATGTCAGTAAACGCCAAGTAGTGTAAAAAAAATAGAGAAAAGAGAACAAAACTAAAGCAACTACAGAAAGCAAGGAAAATGGGTATTATTCTCAATTATTATGATTTTCCATTAATTGATCCCATTTGTTCATGTCTTCCCATATTTCGGTTGTTAATCTGTCCAAATCAATTACCTCAAAAGGTTCAAGGAGATCTTGCTGTGATATTCTAGCACACCCTTGGTCGAGAGGATGGCCTGCACCTGCTCTACTACCTAGTTAACTGCCTTAAGTCTCAACCTAAGTGAAGTGGTGACTACAACTCACGTGATGTGCATGCATGGAGCTATCATGCACTGGCACATGATCAGTCATGTCCACTACAAGGTACAAAAGTAAACAACACAAACTCCTTACAACCGTAACACAGCACCTAGCTACCTAGTTGGCCAAACAACCAAAAATTACGAGTCTAGCTTACTCTTTGAGCTGGACTTTGCATTAAATAGGTATAACCAGTCACACCATTGATATCAGGTACGAGACCGACTTCCAAAGTGTCACAAGCTTAATTTCATCATTCAATTCTCACCCATATTTTCCAAGCTTCATCAACAAATTCCAACTATGATTTCCAGCATTTGCCTAGAGATAAGGTATAATAGGTATTTCTTATCCCTTTCACATGCTTCCATCTTTTAATGATTTCGCAGAAATTTCATGTATCAATAATTCTTGTTAGCTCATCATTAATAAGCCAATTATTTCACAATAACATTTATTTGGTTTGATTCTCTTACAAGTAACCATTTCCTTATTAAAAAATCATAAGTATACGTTCATGAGGCTCCTAATTTTTAGCATAACTTGAATACACACCTTATATTTGCGTGAAACAGGAACCATTGAAAATCTTGCAACAAGAGGAATCCAACAATACCAAATATGACTCATTTTGGGAAAGTTTAACTAAGGGTTATCCGAAAGCATGCATTCTTTGCATTTTACGAGGTGCTCTGCTTGACCTAACTTTGGCGAATTCTAATGGGTGCAAACAATGAGAGTGATTGAAGATGGACTCATCATGACTCCTAATTCACTAAAATACTAATTTACCTAGTTAATTAACTAGTAATAACATTAAAACATGGATAATTATATAATAAGTTAATAATACACAAGGACCTTAATTATATGATAAAATAGCTTAATTAATGTATTATAAGTATTCATCTATATTTAACTAATAAAAAGGACTTATACATAAGCGTTTAGCTACTTGTAATTATTTATAATTAACCTTATATGTATTATATAACTTAAGTTAATAATATAGTAGTAATATAAATCATTAAATTAAATAGTACTAAAAGGGCATGTTAGTCGCTCTGAAATGGATTTTAAAATCGTTACGTTGTAGTATAGATCGAATCAGCGTGAAAAACACAATATTTATTACTCGAATGAAAGCTCGAGGTCGAACACAGGGAGCAATATGGCAATTTAAAACTCAAGATCAAGATATAAAAGATTGCAATCAAAATGATATAACAATAATGTCAAGTATCAATGCGCAAAAAGAATGAAGTAAAATGGTGATTTGAATCACCAATTACTCCTCACAATAATAGCAATTAGATCAACAGTATCAATCAAGGAAATAAAGCCTCAAATGTATGCAATTAGACTGCAGAAGGTTGTATCAGACGACTTAAACAGCTGGTTGCTACAGTGCTTCCAAGGGACTCAAGCGTCTCTTCCTTCTCTCTTCTTTGCTTTTATCTCAGCTACTCTCTTTCTCTTATCCTTTCCTCTTCTTTAGAACTCTTTCTTTCTTCTTTGCCTTTCTGTGGCTCTTCTTCTCTTCTCTTTTCTTTCTCTGCTTCTTTCTGCGACTAAGGGTCTCACAGGTACCAGTGAGAGCAGAAACCCCCTATCCCCGTGCACTCTCTCTCTTTCTCTCTCTGGGATCCGCTCTCCTAGAGCCTTCCACAGTAATGGGTAATCAAGTATTCAAGTTAAGCACGCACCCGGGTCCAGGTTCATCGACAATGGGTGGTGAGTGAGGAGTGAGAGCTTAGGCAGGTCGGATCGAGCAAGGCTAATGCGACCTCACCCCGTGTTCTTGAGGTAATAAGCCTAGAACACAAAAACAACTTATGCGGGCACAGGTGCTTCTCAGCTTTCGAGGTAGGACTAATCCCACTTCCCTTCCTCTACGTGCGCTGCTGCTGATGCTTCGTGCGATTGTGGTCAAAGGCTCAATCAAAGAGCCAAATTGGCTCCTTGGTTGCGCTACTGGAGACGTTCCGCTGTGCCTGGGGCCTGCAGGTGCTGGAGCGAGGTTGAAGCTTTGCTTGAAGCTTCGCTAATGGCAGTCAAGGCAGCGAAGACCTGAAATAAAGAACACAGCCTTGAGGCCTCATTAGAAGGTTCAGCAAGCTTCACCGTAGCACGGTGGACGCAATGGTGTGTGCTGCATGACGTGAAGATGATTGTGGTGGCCGGACAATGTCGGAATTGGTGTGCGGAGTTGGGTGTGTTCGGCAGAGGGTTTGGAGGTGTAATAGGGCGAAATAGGATGGGGGTTTTGAAGAGTGGAGCACGGCGGAGGTCGTAAGGTGGTTGGCGAGGAATTTGAAGTAGTGGAATGAGCGGGGAGCCTCGCCAGAGGTCTGGTCGGAGCAGAGGAAGGTGAAGGTGGTCGGTGTGATATGGTGGTCAAAATGAAGTGCGGTTGGTGTGTAAATGAAGTAGAGGAGTTAGGGAACTTATCTAGGTGATTGGCGGTCGAACAGGGGTAGAGACGACACCGGTTGTGGTATGGCTGACGCCGGAGACGAAGATGATGAAGGAGATAAGAGCATCCGCTGGTATGGCGCGACGCGGAGGAGGATGAGGAAGGGGTATCTGTCACTGGTTTTGTGATCAGATGACGAGGAGAGGCAGGGAGAGTCGCCGGAGCTCGAGGAGCCTTTTGGCCGAATTAGGAGGGAAGAATTCAGGGTAGATCCAGTCAAAATCGAGCTTGAGAGGTTCTATATGATCTGGAGGTTCTTATATAGGGCTTAGGAAGTTGATTTGTGCTTGGAAGCCAAGCTTCCAAGCTAGGAATGCTCACCGGAATAGGAGTTTTCTAGGATACCCAAATCTCTCATGCATTCGCATGAGAGATTGGGAAGGTTTTGGGGTGTGGGAATTGGCTCAAAATGAAGGGAATTCCTTGACAAACTTCCCTTTCAAATTTGAGAGGGATTCGTCAAGTGTTTACCAACACACTTGATCTTTCCCGACAATGGTGCCAAAATGTTAACACCGCTCAATCGGGGATTTTAAATGATAAAAGAGGTTGCGTTGTAGTATAGTTGATCAAGCGTTGAAAACAAATAAGAATTTTATTACTCAAAAACCTAAGTATCCGAGGTCGAACACAGGAAGCAAATGGAATTTATTCACTAATCTCAATAATATAATTTGAACACTTAAATCTACTCAAAATCTAATTCAGAATAAAATGCAGGAGTTTATGAATTAAAATGTAGCAAATTAGAAGAGAAATTGAGAGGAATAGAATAAAAAGATTGATTCTTGGCTTGGCTCTTTCTTCAGCTTCCTCTTTCTTTGGTTCTCTTTCCTTCTTCTCCTTCTTGGCTTCTCTTCTTTCTTCTTTCTTTCTTTCTCTGGCTACAGTGCTTCCTCTTTCCTTAGCTTTCTTCCTTTCCTCTGCGGGCTTGCCTTGCCTTAGCCTTGCCTTGTCTACCTTTCTTCTTCTGTTCTTTAGCCTTCTTCTTTCCTTCTTCTTTCCTCTGCATGTCTTTGCCTTAGCTCCTTTTCTTTTATTCTTCTTTGACTTGGCTTCTCCTTGCACAGTGTCTTCTTCCTTCCTTCCTTGTTTTCTTTAGCTTTTGCTTCCAAGTCCTTCTTCTTCCTTCAGCCCTGTGCTTTTGCTAGCAGCTCCTGCCTTCAGCTTCCTTCCCTACTTGCCTTGGCTGTGACATGCCTTAGCTCTTCTTCCTTCTCCTTCCTTCTCTTCGGCTGCGCCTTCCTCTTCCTTTCTTCTTTTCCCTGCACATGCACACGAATGCAAAACCTATCCCCTACCCTCCCCACGTACACTCCCTCTCTATTTCTCTCCTCGTTCTCTCAGAGCCAGCCAGGTAATCGGGTCGGGTTACATGTGCCTGGGTCCAGGCGCACCGACTGGGTGGTGCGCGAGGAGTGCGGGGTTAATCGGGTCGGTCAACCAGGTCCGCGGGGGCATAGGTCGCGGATGAGGCGGTGAGCGTGGGCGAGGGACCTCACACTGTGTCTTGAGGCGACCAACAAGAAACACAAAAACAATTTAAGTGACTCACTCGTGCCTATAGTTTCCGAGGTGGGACTAAAGTCCCACCCGCTTCCTCACTTGTGTCCGCAGGTGATTGCTTCGCCTAATTGCCGTGGTTGTGCTCTCTCTCAAACCTCGTTCTCTGTCTGGATGTGTTTGCACACTCAACGTGCGTCACCTGGAGTGCAGCACTTGGGTTGATGCAGCCTGACGCGAGCTTGTGACCTCCTTGCTCATGCTCCAATGGTGGAAAGGGGGCCTGACCTAAAACTCACGAATATAGCCTTGTGGCCTCATTAAACCATATGGGGAGCTTCACCGTATCACGGCGAAGGTGAAGCAATGGGTGGCTGGCCACGGGGTGGCCTAGGCAAGCGTGCCTAGGTCGTTCTGTGGCCGTGAAGGTGGGTTAGGTCGGTGGGCGTTTGGGGAGGTGATGGCGGTGGATGGAGGAGTGGATGGTGATCAGTGAGTGGTGGAGGAAGTTTTGAGGGGTCTGGCGAGGCATGTGGAAGCGTGGAGCGGTGGAAGCGCCTCTCCGGTGGTCGGCCGGAGATGGAGAAGGTGGTGGTGGTCTGCAGCATTGAGGGGATAAAAGTAGAAATAAAGGAGGGGAAATGAAGAGAAGCGGGAGAGGAAGAGCTCTAACCTAACTAAGTGGATGAAAATGGGGTAGAAGGGTGGCTGGCCTTACCTACTGCCGTCGGATAAGAAGCATCCAAAGGAGGAAGAACGGCGACGACGATGGGGCTAGAGACGTGTGTGCAGGTATGGCGCGACGCGAAGGAAGGAGACGAAGATGGTGCTGCCACTGGTATTGTGGCAAAGCGATGAGAAGGAGGAGGAGGGATCATCGGAGCCTACTGGACAAATGGCTGAAGGAGAAGGGATGAAATTGGGGGTGGTTCTCCGGCCAAGTCAAGCTGAATGGGAGCAGCCGGATTAAAGGGTCTCTTTATAGGTGCAGGCAGGGGCTCTTGTGCTTGGAAGACAAGCTTCAAAGCGCACAAGTCCTCGCTGGAGAAGGAAACAATGGGAGACCCAAATCTCTCGAGCGTTCGCATGAGAGATTTGGTGCAAATCAGATCTTGAAATTGTGTTTAGATGGAAGGGAATTCCTTAGAGAATCTCCCTTCCAAATCTAAGAGGAAATCTCTGAGGAATCCAGGTGCAATCCTCCTTGGATCCTCGCCGGAGTAAGATTTCTCCGCTTTAATGGTGGAGGGACCTAATTGCAAGAGTGGCGAGGAAGATAGGGGGTCTATGCAATGAATTTCAAAAGCTAGGGGTCAAAATGTAATTGGGTGGACTGTTTTGCAAAGTAGGTCAAGGTGACCTCCCCTTAGGTCCAAATTTTGGTACAAACCTAATTTGGACCTAAGGAATCCAATGGTGAAGTTGGATTTTAGGTTTGACCACATTTGATTGGACATTTTACATAAAAACCTAAATTAGGTCAAATAATGAGCTAGGACGCTAATCTAGGTCAAAATAGGTTCCAAAGGCCAATTTGAAAGTTCTAAACCCTAGGGGATATTTTTCCATGAATTTTAGAGGGTTTAGTTGATTTTTATCCCGACCAGAACCTTGTTGAATTAAGTAAGTCTATTTTAGGGTTACAGAATGTCATTTAATTCCTAGCTCTCACAATAACCCATTTCTGACTGAATCAACTCACTTTTTTTCTTCTTAAGACCATTTGACCTATGTGTAGCCTCTGAGAAATCCTGTTGATGTACTGCAATGGTAAATTGCAGTTTTACCCTTTATTTCATGTTTTCTTCTCAGAACAATAATTCCTTGAATTAGGCCCTTCTCTAGGTTATGTAGGAGTTTTTATTCTCTTTCTTAGGTCAAAAAGAGCTAGTTAGGGCTCATGATGATATTATCATCATCAAGAAATCAAGGAGAACATGCCAATTTTAGGTCTCCGAAGTTTGTAGGAATAGGATTCATGGCAGCAGGGACCTAATGATGACAAAGATAGGGGTCTTTTTGTAAGGATTTTGAAAGTTAAGGGCATATGATGATCAGATAGGACCAAGTTGCAAACTAGATCAAGACAAACTCAGAAATTTTGGTAAAACCTAATTTGGACCTAAGGAATCCAATGGTGAAGTTGGAGTTTGGTTTTGACCATGTTTAACTGAGTAATTTATGTAAAAACCCAAATTAGGGCAAATGTCTGTCTGAGACTTTATTTTAGGTCAAGATGGGTTCTGATGGTCAAATTGAAGGTACCAAACCCTAAAGAATATTTTTCTATGAATTTTAGAGAGTTTAGGTGAATTTTATCCTGACCATAACCTCAGTTAATTAAGCAGGTTTATTTTTAGGGTTTCACAAGTCATTTAATTCTCAAAACACGCGAAAACCCTTTTCTATCTGTTCTAACCCACTTGTTAGCCTTTTAGGATCATTTGACCCTTAATTAACCCCTGAGAAAAACACGTGGTTATTCTACATTCAAGAAATGATGGTAAAATTACAGTTTTAACACTGTTTTCTTATCTTTCTTTCAGAATGATTATGCAATGAATTACAGTCCTCTGGCGGTTATGTAGAAGCATTTAATGACTTAATTAGATCAAATTGAGCTAATTATGGCTCATGATGGTGTTCCCATCATACCCCCATACCTGGATTTTTCTAGTCCCTTATCAAAATTTCATGGAATTAACTCAAATTCTAGACCACATGTTCAGATCTCTGATGTGTGCTTTCTTTTGTCGATTAAGTTAGAATGACAAAAGTAGCCCAAGAGGTACTCAAGTACCAACCAAGATCTGGACCTGACCAGCTCTAGCCTCAGTCCACCACGAAGCTTTCTAAGGAACACAAGAACTAACCTAAGGTTCGTTAAACTCCATGGTTAAAGCACCCATGCCTGTAACATGTTTTAGCCCAGGTTTAGTTTGCAGTGCATTTTTGTAAGAGAGTGACATGATATTTTTTCATTTTTGGGGAGTTTTCTCTCTCTTTTCTTTTTATTTCTAGTTTCATATTGGCTTTACAACACGGTCTGTATCGAACTCCTAGTTCCCACCATCAATCCTCGTAGGGTCCCTAGCAATCGATGCTTCGAGATAGCACCACCCATGGCAACCCCCAGAACCCTGGCTTTCGAGATTTCAGGATAATCCTGCCCATGACGTTATGTAGCTAAATCCAGACCCTGGCAATCAACATTCCATGATAATGCCGCCCATGGAATCTCAACCAACACAAGATGCTTACATGCCCTCAGTAGGATATTTAGATATCCTAGGAGACAAGCACCGAGGAGATGGTATGTTATTGTGCATCTTCGAGTGGAATTTCCCACCTCTCCGCGTCGGGAACTCTTCCAAATCAACTTATGTTGATCAACCGCTCCTAATTTAGGTAGCTTTTTTCTCAGAACAGATTTAACACATTTGTGGGATTTTGATGATTAAGCGCACTGAACTAGACCGTGTATGGATTAGGGTGCTTAGGTTACCGAGTCCCGCAAATCATAGGTCAATTAACGAGGTCGAATAATCCTTAAGCCATAGACCTAATACTTAAGCTTAGCATTTTCCCCAACCTCTTGAGGACTATCCAGATCTTAACGAATACTTGAATTTTTAAGCCTAAAATCATAGCCCAAGAGGCGTAAGATCAGCATTCATACTAATCTCTTTTTGTCTCTTAGCACCTTTTGTCTTTCATTTTCTTTCTTTCTTTCTGATTTGGTCTAGAACTAAGTCGATTCCTTAATCTTTTACTAATGACTCTTTTCAAACTGTTTCTCCTTTTTGACATTTATATCACCTCTCCTTTTCTCCTCAAAAATGATATGCAAATTGACCTTTCAAAATTTCCTCCTTTCTCCATTTTTTTTTCTTTTTTACTTTTTTTTTATTTTTGGGATATGTAATTTTTTATATGAAACCCTTTCTTGTGAAGTGATTCTCACATCATTTTGCACTTTAATACCTCCCCATGCCTACGATTTGCAATGTCCCCATTGTAAATTGGGTGGGTTTGAATTCATCTTAGAACGTACATTAGAATAGGTTCTGAGTGGGTGGACGGGTCGGGGTGACTGTTGCGGATAATTTCAAACTCGGGTATGGGTACCAGAGGTGGAGTCGGTTGTTCTAATGGATGAACCCTAAAGTGCAATATGAGTTCAACATAAGATGTGTTAAGAAGGGTTTCGAGTTTTTCAAAAAGATGACAGGTTGCCTCTCGTTAAGTGTTGAGTTTAACACAATTAGCTGGGCGCAATGAGCTCAAGGAGCATGGAGATCAAAAGATACCTCAGCCATGTTCTTATTGGTGAGTTCAATGAACGACTTAAGTCGCTGGTCATTCACGATAAAGGGTTCAGAATCAAAGCTGGGTTGGCTGATTTCAACGGCTCCATTTCCAAAACTCTGTCTGATAAGATATGGTCCAACCCATTTCGATTTTAGTTTTCCTGGGAACAGTTTGAGTTTGGCATCAAAGAGTAGGACTTTTGGACCAAGGTGAAAGATCTCTCTGCATATGTGCATGTCGTGAAAGGCCTTAACCCGCTCTTTGTAAATTCGCGAGTTCTCATACCCATCAATGCGTAATCCATCGATCTTGCTCATTTGAAGCTTTTTGTGGTTTCCTGCCTTAGAAAGATATAGATTACACTTTCGTATAGCCCAATAGGCTTTGTGCTCCAACTCGACGGGAAGGTGACATGCCTTCCCGTACACCAATATGAAAGGAGACATGCCCAATTGAGTTTTATGGGCGATCCTATAAGCCCACAAGGCTTCCGGAAGTCGAGATGACCAATCTTTCCTGTCAGGTCAGACAGTAACCTGAAGGATTTTCTTGATCTCTTGAATAAATAGCTCAGCTAGACTGTTGGTTTGGGGGTGATAAGGAGTAGAGATTCGGTGCGATATCCCGTATTTGGTCATCAGTGATCTGAACTGAGCATTCATGAAATGAGTCCCTCCATCAGAGATAATGACACGTGGAATCCCGAACCGAGAAAAGATGTTATGATGAATGAATTTGATTACCACCTTATGATCGTTGGTTTGAGTCGGGATGGCTTCGATCCATTTGGACACGTAGTCAACAGCAAGGAGAATGTACTCGAAACCGTCCGAAATAGGGAAGGGTCCCATGAAATCAATCCCCCAAATGTCGAAGATTTCACATACGAGAATCGATTGTAAAGGCATCATATCGCAGTGGCTCATGTTGCCCAAGGTATGGTAACAAGTGCATGCCTTACAGAGATTGTATGCATCTTTGAAAATCGTGGGCCAATAAAAGCCGCACTTGAGGACTTTTGCTACGGTTTTATGTTTGGAAAAGTGTCTGTCGTAGGCCTGGCCATGGCAAAAGGACAAAATATCCTGAATCTCTGCTTCCAGGACGCACCGTCTGATGATCTGATCAGAAACAATGCGAAAAAGGTATGGGTCTTCCCAGATGTAGTACTTGGCATCGGAAAGCAATTTGTCTTTCTTGGCCTTCGACCAATCGGATGGAATCTGATGTGATGTCAAGCAGTTCACTAAATCAACAAACCAAGGAAGTCCCATACTAATGGTCGTTTCTCTCCTCAACTCACTTAACTAAGATAATTTTACTTAATTATGAGTAGAGAAAAGTAACTTAGGTTAAATCGAAATTGTGTCATTTAGTAGTATAGGGTCGAATTAACCTAACATTTTAGAAATTTTTAATTGGTTGAGTCCAGGTCGTTTGCTGGGAGGTATAATTCATTCTAAATTCACTAATTAACTTTATTTTTCTTATAAGTATAGGAGGTACAATTAAGCTAGTTTTAGAACATGAATTTTGCAAAATTGATTTAATTTGAAGTAACATGCAAAATCCCATTTGAAATCTAATTTTCAACATTTATTTCAAATGATTAAAGGAAAATAAGAGTTTATATATTCAAAACATGCCTCATTACAACAATTAAAAGCAAGAAAAATTAAAAATATAACAAAAGAAACTCTTTATTTTCTCTTCAGCCATTCTTTCAATCTTTCTTTTAACTCTTCCTTTCTTCTTCTTCCCTTTTTTTATTTCCTTTATTCTATTTATACTTTATTTTTCTCTTTCTCTTTTTATTTCTCCCTTATTCTCTCGAGCTCTTTTTCTTTCTTCTTTCTCTTCTACTCCAGCCTTCCTCTTCTCCCTTAGTCTTCTTCTTTAGTATTTTCCTTAGCGCTTGTTTGCTCTTCTCCTTTCTCCCTTTACCTTTCTTTCCCTTGTTCCCTTAGCCTTCAGCTTCTACCAACACATAGCCTTCTTCAGCTCCTTTCTTTCCTTCATTCCTTTCAGCTAAACTGGGTTTTTCCTTTAACCAAAAATTGGTTTAAGGTTTGCGGCGAGGTCCTTTTGAGGATACACAGCACCCTGAGAAGAGTGGGACCAGACCCTACTCAGTCCTCGCCTTATTTGATTATGGTTTATTTTTGGTTTTTTTTCTTTCTCAAGCCGAATTGACCCAACCGCCTCCCTGGCCTCACCCTCCCAGGGCCACATCGCATACACGCCCACTCGAGCGCACACCCGCAGGCACACATGCCCGCACACACACACATGCTATGCTCAGATGGTCAGAGGTTCTTTTCGTGCTGAGCGCTTGATGAATGGTGAGCCTTAAACACAAAAATGTTTTATACCTATGTGCACGCTCAGCAACTTCCGATGTGGGACTGTGTTCCCCTTCCAGACCCGACTTCAACTGAGGATTTCTCCCTACTCAGGGCTCCAAATCAAGTGATTCAAAGTTTGATGGAAAGCACTAAGGTAGCTCTACAAGATCACAAGGTCAATTAAAAGTTAAGAGGATGTTTTCCTCTTCGATTTGAAGAGTAAATCTAGGGAGTTCCTACGGGTTATAATTGCCTGGAAATAAAGTTATGCTTACAGAGTCTATAGGATGGCTTTTCTAACTTAACTAAGTGTCTGAGCAAACTCTGTAGGTAATTCCGCATCTATTGGAATGGATCCTGAAGTTCTTTAAGCTTTTGAAGCTGCAGAGAAGCTTCAAGCTTCTCTGAAAGCTTCAGAGAACGATTTAAACTCTGAAAAGGTGTAACAGACAGCTAAGAACATTTCTGATCAATTTCAACAAATTCTAAGGGTTAAAACAAACCAATCTGGGCAGGAATTGAAATCAAATCTCATCAAAATGTTACTGCCATCAGTTTGGGTTCGAAAACAACCCAAACTGATAGGGAATGAATTCCAGCAGATTTACAAGTCTGAGCTCAATTTAATCACTCTCAATTCATTCAATAGAATCTCAGAGACATTTCTAACTCCTTAACATCTCAAGTTGAGCTCATAATCAAGATCTCAAAATCAGTTTGACTGTGAAGCTTGAAATTTTGACTTTCTAATTTAAGCTTCTTCTCACAAAATTTACAACTTAAATAGAATCCTCTCAACCTCAAAAATCTTCCCAATCCCTTAATCAGGTGTTCTATCGTAAAAATCTAGGGTTCCAGGCTCATCCCCAGAACTCTAAAAGCACTTTGTTCGTCAAAATGATTGGGAGGTTGTTACACTAAACTGAGGTCAGGAACAACTTCAGTGCACTACACTAAAGCTTCTAGACTCTTTAAAAACATCTTTTAAACTTCTGTGCAGGCTTCTATAACTCCATCGGAGTTGGAGAAGAAAACATCTCACTCTGAGATCTAGTGGTTAAAATCCCAAATAATTGTCCTCAAACTACTCTATGATCAATATCATGTCAATCTGGAGCTTTTCAACAATTCTATAAGCTGAAGCTCAATAATGACTCGCTGGAGCTCGCCGGAGCTCCGGTGAGTCCAGAAAAATTCAAATCGTGTTCAAAATTGTAAATTTATGCCATTTTTTATCTAAAAAGGATCTTGAGGTTACAGGGAACCTCAGGATCACATTTAATTCTTCATCAATTCATTACATGAATGATTAATCAGTAAAATTCAGTTTTAATAGATTTTAGTGGTTGAGGCTCAGGACTTGGTCTCCCACTCAATTGAGTGGTTGAGACAAGTCGAAACATAATTGCGATCATAAATACTTAATTAATTTAAAGTTTTAACTACTCTTGAGCTGCCATTGACAGCTAGCTCAGGAGCTTAAATAGAATTAGGCTTTTACGTCAGAGTTCATAATTATTCAAATTGAGGTATGGAATAGGGTCCTTAGATGATGAGTAAGCGATGAAGAACCCACTGAATGTGAATCTAAGCTTAGCTACTGCCGCCATGGACAGCAACAGTAGCTGTTGAAGGTGAATATGATTTAGGCGATTAGGTGATAGAATTAGTGTTTTAATGGGTTAGAAGTGATCATGAATGATAGAGGAAGGTGATCAGCAAATTCAAAAGACCAAATCAAGGCTCCAGCAAGCTCAAGGAGCTCGCCGGAGTCGAAGAAGACAAACTCTGAAATATGACATTAAGCTAAACTAACTAACTAACTACCTAGACTACTCCTACTCCTACTCCTACCTACTGTTACCTGGATGAAGGAGGTAAAGGAACTCCGTCGACAGCTCATGATGGAGGATGAAATGAGAGGGTATTGAGGAAGATCTCCGATGGGCGAAAATGGATGGAGCAGAGGTTCTCCTTGGTCGTCACCTTTGTCCAAGGACGCGGAAGACCTCAGTGAAGTTCCTAAGCTGATCAGGATGGATGAAGGAAGTCGGAGATTGATGTGGAAGATCGCTGAGTTGTAAAAGAATAGCCTATTGGGTCAGCTCGGTGATAGAAGAGGGAAGGGATCCAACTTGCCAGAAATCGAGGGGGTAAGGGGTATTTATTGTTGACGGTGATGAAGAGGGTGGCAGAGTCTGGACGTGTGAGGAGCTAGAGGAGGTTAACCATCGGCGTCGTCTCCAACGACGGTGAGGTTAACTCCCACCTAAAATTAGGATTAAAGAATCATCCAGACCGATGGATGAGAATGGGATGGTGAGCACAAGCTCCAGGAGCTTGGAGAAGGTGGAACGACGTCGGATGTGAGGCGATCGAGCAGTGGAAACACCCTCTGTCGTCAGCCATTCAACCGGCTGAAGGAAGAAGAAGAAGAAGAAAATAGGGACCTTTGTGCAATGAAACCTAACGACCTATATGAAAATTAAGGACCCGATTGAAATAAGTAATAAGGATCTAAATGTAAACTCAGGTTTTAAAGTTTTATTTTAACTTAGATCTTTTTCAACTTTTTATATAAGATTATAAATAAGGTAATTATTATGTTTATACCTTGATTTTACATTTTTAACCTTTTTAGGTTAATTTATTAAATTAGGTAAAGTTACTTAAGTTATTATATACTTAGGTATACATTATGCTTTAAGTTAATTAACTTATTAATTAAAGGAATGATTGATAAGGTCTCGAGTCTAATTATTAATCAGTTATTAATAATATTATTTGAATGATAGAATAGCATTTTAAACTTATTTTAAGGTCCTTTACTATAATTAACCCATATATACTCATATCCTTGGCTAATTAACTAGGAAGACTAGTTAACTAGGGGTAATTAGAGATCATGATGAGTCTCTCATCAACTAATAGTCAGGAGGTGCTCATCAGGAAAGTGTTTTGTGATAGGTCCAAAAGGGTTAATAATGTCAGAAGGAAGGTAGGATAAGTGGTCAACTACCACATTCTGCTTTCCTATTTTATCGAGAATCTCAAGATCAAATTCTTGCAACAGCAAGATCCAGCGGATTAGTCAAGGTTTCTCATCTTTCTTCGCAAGGAGGTGCCTCTCTACAGTGTGATCTGAGTATATGATAACACAGGAACCCAAAAGATATGATCTGAATTTCTCCAAGGAAAATACTACAGCTAGCAGCTCTTTCTCAGTAACTGTGTAGTTACGCTGAGCCTCGTCAAGTGTCTTACAAGCGTAGTAGATGATCACCGGTTTCCCATCTATTTCCAGCCCCAGTACCGTACCTACAACATAATCAAATGCATCGCACATCATCTCAAATGGTTGAGATCAATTGATGTAAACACATTTACACTACTTAAGATGTCTATTTATGCATGTTCTTAAGCATAGGATTGCATTGCATGCTATAAATATTGCATAACATGCATCATCTTGCATTTAAAGTAGTTCAAATAAAATGGAGGTTAATTGTCTCCTTTTATGTGCTTGGATAGGGCAAACTTTTTATCGGGGCCTCAGATCGAAGATCCAACTGTACAGATGTGATCAGGGCGACGATTGGAGTTCAATGACTCCAAGATCGCCCTAATCAAGCATCTGTAGCATCAGATAGTGATCGGGGAACTCTAGAAGATCAAGGGCTAAGATGGTGTAAATCCGCACCTAAAATGACAAATCCGACCGCACGGATGGATTCGGATCGACGATCGTAGCCTAACGACGCGAAAATAGACTCAATCCGACACCCGTGGCACCATCTACAACATCTAGAAGATGGACGGCCAAGATGGCACCACGTGGCACCATCTCAGCCGTCCAACCGACCCTCAAGACCACCGCTACTTTATTAAAGAAGATTTGGCACACAATCTGGGCCATTGGATCTCGATCCAATGACTGTGGATACGCGCGCCTTAAAACATCCTTGCGCCCATCCACGCTCCACAGCACAGCAGGCGAGAGTTTTATCGTAAGCAGGCGACGCGTGATCAAATCGCGCGAGAGGGCGAGCGGCGCGAACGAGCGGGCGCGGGTAAGCGTCAGATCTCGATCGAGCAGCTGCGGACGCTCTATAGCGCCCACGCGCTATCGCACGCCCGCGCCTCATGCAGGTTCGTACGCGGGCGAGCACGCATTGAGGAGCGAGGAAGGCGCAACTTAAGCCATCCGATCTTGCGATCGAACGGCTGAGATTCAGCGAACGTGAGCATGCGTTAAGCACGCGAGAAAGCAAGTAGTCGCACGGGCAACGCCCACTACGCCCACGATGGGGCTTTAGCGACGGTTTTATCCATCACTAAAGAGCCCTTATTTAATGTTTTGAGATTTAAATGACCAATTGCCCTCACTCCTTGCAACTATGAAAGGAGACCCCCACCACACGAAATTATCATCCCTTCCTTCTCTTCTCTCCCTCTCCAAAGCTCAAGAGAAGCTTGTCCCACACCCGAGATGCTTCTCGCGAGATAAAGTCAAATTTTCGTCCCTCTTCGGAAGTGGATCCCATGACGACGACGTGCTGCCTCGTTCCCGTTCTTCTGTTTCGTCGTCCTTCGTCCAAGCGTCATCTCGTCCGACTCGTCCTCCAAGTGACCGTCGAGGAGGATATCTCTCTCCCCATTCTTTTTACTACTTTCTAGAATAGATTTACTGCTTTCTAGAGTAGTTCGGCTCGTCCTCCAAGCGACCATCGAGGAGGATATTTCTCTCTCCATTCTTTTAATGCTTTCTAGAGTAGATTTACTGCTTTCTAGTGTAATTGTTTTCTGCTTTCTAGTTGTAATGTTTAGTGAAACAAACAATCTCTTTAATGATGAATTCCCTGTTCATTCTACATCTCGTTTTGATTTCTGTTTGTAATATTCTCTCTCTCTCTCTTACTCTCTCTCTCTCCTCTATTTATTGTAAATAGCTATATAGTTTTAATCAATTGAATTACTTCGTGACAAATAAAAACAAACATGAATTTTTTAAATCAAACATCCGCCTCCATGTGTTCGACCCAGAATTTCAATTTCGATATAAATTTTATTTGTTGAACACGAGTTCTTCACTTTCAAGCTACAACGACAAGGTTTTAAAAACCAAACATGTTAGCGTAGCAACTCGTACGTTCAACACCAATCAGGGGGCTGCAGGATAGGTGCTTGGGTAACTCGATCACACAGGATCTCAAATGCTTGAATGCATTCCTTGGAGATTTCAAAGGGGACATCTTTAGATAGAAGAGTAGTCAGGGGGTGCACGATTTTTGAGAAATCCAGAATGAATCGACAGTAAAAATCAACGTACCCCAGAAAGGATCGGATGTCCTTAACCGAGCTAGGCATAGGGAGTTTGGAAATCAGATTCACCTTGGCTCGATCAACCTGGATGCCTTTTTCAGAGATGAGATGTCCCAAGACAATTCCCTCAGGTACCATGAAGTGGCTCTTTTCTCAGGAAAGAACCAAGTTCATGTTGATGCACCACCTGAGGATTTCGACCAAATGTAGGAGGCAATCATCAAATGATTCTCCAAATACCGAGAAGTCATCCATGAAGACTTCAAGGTATTCACCTGCCATATCTGAGAATATGGCAAGCATGCACCGCTGAAAGGTAGCGGGTGCATTGCAGAGACCGAACGGCATCCTTTAGAATGCATATGTCTTGAGGGGGCAGGTGAAGGTGGTCTTCTCATGGTCCTCAAGATGGATTGCGACTTGGTTATAACCGGAGTACCCGTCCAAAATGCAAAAGAATCGATTTCCCACTAGTTTCTCGAGGATCTGATTAATGAACAGTAGTGGGAAATGATCCTTCTTCGTGGAGGAATTAATTCTTCTGTAACCAATGTAGATTCTCCACGAGTTCGCTATATGGGTCGATATGGTTTCTCTGGTTTCAGTCGTGATGATGATGAGCCTTGCCTTCTTAGGCACAACTTGGATTGGACTCACACAATGACTGTCGGGGATCGGGAAGATGATCCCTGCATCTAACCACTTGATGATCTCCTTTTTCACAACATCCTGCAGATTTGGATTTAGGTCTCTCTGCATTTCACGGGATGGTTGTGAGCCCTCTTCAGTGTAGATGTGATGTGTGCAGTATGAGGGGCTGATACCAATCAGATCATCAAGAGTTCATCTAATGGCTCTCCAATGTTGTTGGAGAACAAAAATCAGGCGTGTTTCCTAATCAGGTGTGAGCCGGGAGTTGATAATTACAGGAAACGTTTGATTGGAACCTAAAAAGACGTATTTCAAATGATCGAGAAGAGGCTTTAATTCCATAATTGGGTTATCAGCAGCAGGTGGTTCGGGGTGGGTGTTGGGAGCAAAGGAAGGAACTATGGGTGTGTCTAGGTTAGGTTCAGGCTCCTCTAATTGCAGGTTTTGATCTTCTAGTGGTTGATAAGAAATATTTAGGTTTTCCTTGATACATAGGTCGTCAACCATGGCCTTGATATCACAGATTTGTTCTATAACCCCACAATTAATTCCTTGTTGGGCCTTAAAGATGTCGATCGTCAGTGTCTTGCTCTCAAATTTTAATTCAATTTAGCCCTCCTCACAATTAATATTGGCCCTAGCAATAGCCAGAAAGGGTCTCCCTAATATGATCGGTGTATTATTCAAGTTCTTTGGAGCATCCATGTCTAAGACAATAAAATCCACAGGAAAATAGAAATCGTGTATCCTAACTATGACATCCTTGAGAATTCCTTTTGGTGACTTAATCGATCAATCGACTAACTACAAAGTCATTTCTGTCGGTTTAACTCAGATTCCTCAAAGTAGTCTAGTAGGGATGTAGGTATCAAATTTATGGAAGCTCCTAGGTCTAGTAAGGCTCGGGCAAACTGCATATCACCGATAGCACAGGAGATTAGAGGGGTGCTTGGGTCTTTTGCCTTAGGCGGAAGTTTGCTCAAAATGATGGAGTTGGCTTGCTCTAACAGTATGATCGAGTTCCCACCTTTGGTTCATGGCTTACGCTTGGGTGTACACACATCTTTCAAGAATCGTGCGTAAGCCGGTACGTGGCTTATTGCATCCATCAAGGGGATGTTTATATGAACCTGCTCAAAGAGCTTAACCAGGTCCTCCTCAGGTGCCACGAGTTTGGCTATCCTCTTTCCCTTAGTCAAGGCCTCAGGAAATGGAACCTTAGGTGGTTCCTCTAGAATTGGCTCAGGCTCTTTGTAAGGGACGGGTGTGTCCTGGATGACCAATCTAGGATTAGGGTTTATGGTCTCAAGGATGTTGTGGCTAGGAAAGGGTGGGTCTTGTGTTGATTTGCCACTACGGGTGGTGATGAAATTTAATCCTACCTAATTTGGTTTCGGTTGGGTAAAATAGGTGTTTGCTGCTGAAATTCTGAGTATGAAGTTGAAGCATCCATCCCATCAGGTGATGGAGCAGAAGGGGCCTGATAAACAAAGTGAGCTTGGCCCTGATTTGGGTTCATAATGCGCCTTTGGTTTGGCACGTTATTTGGGTTTGGAAGAGGCTGAGAGGGAAGTACACCAGGCTGGTGAGAGCTTGCCAGTTGGATCACTTGATTGCGAAGTTCAGTGATGTCTTCTTTTTGCTATTTCTGCATGTCAACCAAGGCTTGAAGAATCAAAGATTTATGAAATTCTTTAGGTGGTCCAGATTGAAAGTTTCGAGTGGGCCTTGGTTAGGTGGGCTGATAAGGTCGGGGAACCTATGGTCGGGGTTGGAATTGAGGTCCTAGATTCGAGTTATTTCTCAACCACGAAAAGTTAGGATGATTACACCATCCAGAGTTGTAAATGTTGGAGAAAGGATTATTCTGGACGGCATGAAGATCCTCGCAGGTCTGAGGATTTCCGAGATAATCAGGGTACGGGGGTTCAGAGTTCCCCCAACTGAGGTGGGCTGACCCGGAGTTGCCTCTGAAGCTAAAATCAGACGGAGGTGGATATGCATCCATCCCCGAGGAGTGGTAGATGTTGTGCGCAGCCTCCCATCCCGTGGGCAGGTGCGCATATGTGCTTTGAGATGCAAAGGTTGATTTGTGTAGATGATGAGTGATGTCATCCACCTTTTTCTCGATAATGGAGACCTTGTCCAATTGACTGGCTCCCAACTCCAGATCAACGGATGTAGAAAGGCCTCGGGATTCATGTACCGCACGATTATTTTTCAATGCGCGGGTGGACGTCCGATCATACGCACCCAATGACTCATTGTTCAGGGAGTTCTCACACATGTTTTAGAGAATTTCCCAGTGTCCTCACGTTGACCCACAATGCTACCACCACAGGTTGCATTGACAAAGAGCTTGATATCCTCATGGAGTCCATGGTAAAAGGATTAGACATGTTCCCACTTTGGAACTCCGTGATGGGGGCACTTACGCATGAGATCCAAAAGGCGATGCCATGCTTCATGTAGAGATTCTCTCGCTCCTTGGGAGAAGTGCGTGATTTGGTGTCGCAACGTGTTGGTAAGACCAATGGGGTAGAATTTTTGTAGGAAGGCGGTTTGAAGTTCTCCCCATTGTTGATCGTGCGTGGTTGAGTCTTAAACCAATGAGCGGCTTTGTCAGCCAGGGAGAATAAGAAGAGCTTTAAGAGTAATCCATCTCAATTTTGTACATCTGCCCCAAAGGTGTGGGCCAGATGTTTTAGGTTTTTGATGTGCTGGAAAGGATCCTCGAAGTTCAAGCAATGAAATTTTGGGGTCATATGAAGCATGCTAGGCTTGAGATCTACCTCGGGTCCTCCGACGGGAATGTTGATTCGGGGTTTGATCTCCACTGCTGCAGGATTATAGTGATCTCGCATTTGAGGACGTGATGGTGGGTTGATGATGGCATTGATTTGATTTTGGAAATCATGGAACTGTTGCTCAAGATTAGGTTGTTCTTCTTGGTGATCCATAGCTGATGAAGGGAAAGTAGGTTCTGAATCAGAGGATATGTCAATGTGATCTGGTTGTTGCACAAACACGGAAGTCGAGGCGTGACCTCGATGAGAGTGAATAGCAAATGGAGGCCTCAAGGATGATCTTAAGGACCTCCTCCCAAACATGCACCGATGGAATGGAAGAGGGATAGCAGGTGATGGACCCAATAAAGACACCCAAAAATTTTGGATGACTATAGAGGTTTGGGGCGGATGATACCCCTTACTCAGAAAGTCGTCCACCTAAGAATTACCTGGGTAGCCAGAGAGGGAGAGTCCCGTGAAGATCCCTATGCGGTAGAGTGCCCCCACAAGTTGCATGGTTTCCCCTACCCGACCTCTCTTGTCACTGATGATCCAGGTAGACCAGAATGGGGACTTGACCTCTTAAGTCTACCAGTTTTAGATTAAGAGCGAGGTGCTTATGATTTCACTTGAGCTTTTAAGATGTTTTTGTGCAAAGTGACCTAATTTGAAGATTGGCTAACCCAACAAGCTGGGTCAACTTCACCTGTTTTGTCCTTTGAAAAATCTAGGTCTCTCTTTTAGTGTTCAAATGAGATTAAGAGTCTGGTTTTAGGGTTTGCTTGAATAGATCAATTCAATCAAGGCTTAGGCACACACTATTTGGAAAGATCAATTCTTAATCAAGTGTGTTTCTAAAACCCTAAAATAGAAACCTTAATTGGCTCTAATTTGGTCCAATTCAATTTTGTCCAAATGTGGTACCTAAGGCTTCAAACAAGATGATGATAGCCCTAGATACCTGAAGATCTTAAGTAGGTGCGAAAATCAGGGTTTGGATGTTTCTTTAGATAGAATGTATCAAATCAAGCAACTTGATGATTAATCTAAGAATATAATGCAAGTACCCCAAATTGATTGTTTCCCTTTTTTAACTTTTTAGAATCAAGGGCTTAGAAGAAGGTGAATGGAGTTTACCTACCCCTAGAGTGGCTGATGTGCGGTTAATCTTTCTTTCAATGAATCCCTGAAACAGATCAGAGTCAAAAGAGATAGAGCAAGTTAGTATCAAACCAGATTTACAATAAAGAGATAAAAATTGCATGTTGCTCCTCGACAATGGCACCAAAATGTTAGTCACTTTGAAATGGGTTTTAAAATCGTCGCATTGTAGTATAGATCGAATCAGCGTGAAAAACACATAATATTTATTACTCAAATGAAAGCCCGAGGTCGAACACAGGCAGCAATATGGCAATTTAAAACTCAAGATCAAGATATAAAAGATTTCAATCAAAATGATATAACAATAATGTCAAGTATCGATGTGCAAAAAGAATGGAGTAAAATGGTGATTTAAATCACCAATTACACCTCACAATAATAGCAATTAGATCAACAGTATCAATCAAGGAAATAAAGCCTCAAATGTATGCAATCAGATGGTAGAGGGTTGTATCAAATGTCTTAAACAGCCGGTTGCTACAGTGCTTCCAAGGGACTCAAGGGTCGCTTCTTTCTCTCTTCTTTGCTTCTATCTTAGCTGCTCTCTTTCTCTTCTCCTTTCTTCTTTGCCTTTTTGCTGCTCTTCTTCTCTTCTCCTTTCTCTCTCTGCTTCTTTCTACGACTAAGGGTCGCACAAGTACCAGTGAGAGCAAAAACTCCCTGTCCCCATGCACTCTCTCTCTTTCTCTCTCTGGGATCCGCTCTCCCAGAGCCTTCCACAGTAACAGGTAATCGAGTATTCAGGTCAAGCGCACACCCAGGTCCAAGCTCACCAGTAGTGGATGGTGAGCGAGGAGTGAGAGCCTAGGCGGGCCGGATCGAGTGAGGCTAATGGGACCTCACCCCGTGTTCTTAAGGCAATAAGCTCAGAACACAACAACTTATGCAGGTGCGGGTGCTTCTCAGCTTCCGAGGTGGGACTAATCCCACCTCCCTTCCTCTACATGTGCTGCTGCTGATGCTTCGTGCGATTGTGGTCAAAGGCTCAGTCAAAGAGCCAAAATTGGCTCCTCGGTTGCACTCCTGGAGACGTTCCGCTGCACCTGGGGCTTCTCCAGGGGTCTGCAGGTGCTAGAGCGAGGTTGAAGCTTCGCTAATGGCGGTCGAGGTAGTGAAGACCTGAAATAAAGAACACGACCTTGCGGCCTCATCAAAAGGTTCAACAGGCTTCACCGTAGCACGGTGGATGCAGTGGTGTGTGCTACGTGATATGAAGAGGACTGTGGTGGCCGGAGAGTGCCGGAATTGGTGCGTGGAGGTGAGTGTGCTCGACAGAGGGTTTGGAGGTGTAATAGAGCGAAATAGGATGGGGGTTTTGAAGAGTGGAGCACGACGGAGGTTGTGAGGTGGTTGGCGAGGCGTTTGAAGTAGTGGAATGAGCGAGGAGCCTCGTCAGAGGTCTGGTCGGAGCGGAGGAAGGTGAAGGTGGTCGGTGTGATATGGCAATCAAAATGAACTGCGGTTGGTGTGTAAATGAACTAGAGGAGTTAGGGAACTTATCTAGGTGATTGGCGATCGAAGAGGGGTAGAGGTGACACCGTTTGTGGTATGGCCAGCGCAGGAGACGAAGATGATGGAGATAGGAGAGTCCACTAGTATGGTGAGATGTGGAGGAGGATGAGGAAGGGGTATCTGTCGTCGGTATTGCGATCAGATGACGAGGAGAGGCAGGGAGAGTCGTCGAAGCTCGAGGAGCCTTTCGACCGAATTAGGAGGGAAGAATTTAGGGTCGATAAGGTCGAAATCGAGCTTGAGAGGTTCGGTATGATCTGGAGGTTCTTATATAAGGCTTAGGAGGTCGATTTGTGCTTGGAAGCAAAGCTTCCAAGCTAGGAATGCTCACCGGAATAAGAGTTTTCTAGGATACCCAAATCTCTCATGCGTTCGCAAGAGAGATTGGGAAGGTTTTGGGGTGTGGGAATTGGCTCAAAAGGAAGGGAATTCCTTGACGAACTTCCCTTTCAAATCTGAGAGGGATTCGTCAAGGAATCAAGGAGAACTTGCCAATTTTAGGTCGCCGGAGTTTGTAGGAATAGGATTCATGGCAGTAGGGACCTATTTGTGAAAATTATGACAAAGTTAGGTGCCTTTTTGTAAGAATTTTGAAAGTTAAGGGCATATGTGTGATCAGATAGGACCAAGTTGCAAACTACATCAAGACAATCTCAGATAGAGCCCAAATTTTGCTAAAAACATAATTTGGACCTAAGGAATCCAATGGTGAAGTTGGATTTTGTTTTTGACCATGTTTGACTGGTTAATTTATGCAAAAACCCAAATTGGGCAAATTTCTGTCTGAGACTTTGTTTTAGGTCAAGATGGGTTCTGATGGTCAAATTGAAGGTACTAAACCCTAGAGAATATTTTTCTATGAATTTTAGAGGATTTAGGTGAATTTTATCCTAACCATAACCTCAGTTAATTAAACGGGTCTGTTTTTAGGGTTTCACAAATCATTTAATTCTCAAAACATGCGAAAACCCTTTTCTGTCTGTTCTAACCACTTGTTAGCCTTTTAGGACCATTTGACCCTTAATTAACCCCTGAGAAAAACTTGTGGTTATTCTGCATTCAAGATATGATGGTAAAATTGCAGTTTTAATCCTATTTTCTTATCTTTCTTTCAAAATGATTATGCAATGAATTACAGTCCTCCGGCTGTTATGTAGGAGCATTTAATGACTTAATCAGATCAAATTGCGGTAATTATGGCTCATGATGGTGTTCCCATCCGGGCAAAAATGTAATTTCAAGGCATAAATACTTTAAACATATGTATAATTTAATTTAAAAAGTTGAAAAAGAAATAAATTAATTTACACTACAGGAATGAATGCTTTTTATGACAGTTCCAAACCGTTGCCTAATCAGTGAAAACCTTTGTATTCTGTCATCGCAAAAGTGTGTGTCGTGTTAGTGTACACACGATTTTTATTTCAACCATCGTTTGATAACAATTAACGATGGGTCTTCAACCATCTTCTATGTCCTTATTTACATGCCATGCAAAAATACATGACGGTTTCCCTAACTGTCGTGTATCGTGAGAAATGACAGTTTTGTTACAAACCGTCATTTGGTACCAGTATAAGATGGGTGCGCTAACTGTCATGTGTGACATTCTAAAGGTGAGATTTCCCACGTGAACCATAAATGACAATTGTTAAACTGTCGTGTACAAATACACACGACAGTTTTCTATAACCATATATATGTGTCTTTTTTTTCAATATATATAACGTAGGTATTTTAGAATCTTATAACACCTTTAACAGCATATATATCCAACATACACAACATACAACATGCAACATTCAACATACAACAAATATATATATAAACCAAATGAAAAGAGCATGTCATAACATCAAAATATACATATAGCTAAGCAAAATAGAAAACCTAACTAAGGAAACGATAAGTAATTTAAACCTATGCCTCAGTTCCTACCCCCTGTCCTACTCCACCACCATTGAGGTCGTCGTCGTCTCCGCGATGCGAGTAGTCGTAGGAAGTATGATCCTGATAGCTACGCCATAATAGTGCCATCATCTTCTCATCTCCGCTCTCTGCTGCTCCATATCCTTCTTATGCTCCTCCATGAATTTCTTGGCATCTTGCCAAGCTTGAGTTTGCTACTGGAACTATGAGGTGACATCATGGAGCTATGTGATGACATCATGGAGCTATGTCTACATCTGTTGGACAACGGCTGTTGACACTGACCCCTTTCGCCCATACCAGCTGGAGATCATCTGACTCCCCCCCACTACGAACGAAGCCTCCATGCTCCGAAGGCATGACGCTCCTAAAAGACTCCTCAAGTGCCATAGGAGGGTGCTGCTGAGTGTCGTAAGCGGTGTCTAGAGGGGGATTGGTTATGTTCATCATTTCTCCCTACAAATTACAATAATTTAATGTCATATTAAAATATAAAATTTCAAGTAGTTGATAAATAAATGTTACTTACATGCTTTGTCTGGCATGTCTCATGTATCCAAGTTTGCCTGTCGTCAGTGGTAGCCTTGCTATGAGTAACCTCATACATACCAACCTGATTGAGAGTGGCACCATCATGTGAATGTGCCTATAAATATATTTCAAATTGCAGGTAATAGTTATAATTAAAACTTTAATTAAAAATATAAAAGTGACATAATTATTAGGAATTCTTACACATTTTGCCTTAACTCTATCTATACTAGTTCGACCCAAACAATGGGTCTGTGGTGGAACTTTGGCCCTATTGGCCTTGTTCCTCTTCACATGATCTTGTACGTATAACATATTGTAATGGGAAAATAATTAAATCATTTATCTCTAAATGTCTTTAAAAGTATTTATAATTACCTCCATCTCAGGCTTATTCCAATGCTTGCAGCATTCTTTCCATACATCTACTGCTATTGTAGGAGGCACAATCCTTAATGCCTCCTCATTAGATGACATTTTATTATAAAACTAAATTATACAAATAAATTGTCAAAAGAAATTAATTAAATAATAAAAAATAAAAAATATTATAAATTTCACCTTTCTCTTCGTTGTCATCCTCCAATCACGATGTCATCTCGCGAAATTATTAAGGATGTACTTGGTGACATTCGGATTATTACCCCAATCAAAAATCGCCTGTAATATTACAAAATAGTATAAACGAATTAAATATTATTAAAGTAAACTTATAAATATACATTAATATATAATTATTTACCTCTATATTACAAATAAGTTGCCTTTTGATCTCCTTGGAGATCCTCCTCCAGCCAAAACAACAAAAGGGGATGAGCTCCTTTACCATCTTAGATAGTCTGCTGGTGAAAAGCGGATAGTCTGGATCTTCTCCAGCTTCGTTGATATGGACTTTAATTCTCATCTCCTCTGGAAGTGCATCTAAATGTGCATTTCTTGCCGGACCCCTTCCTCTTTTTCATTACCTGATAAGAAAAATACAAATAAAAATTAAAACATTACAAGTAAATTTTAATAAGATATTACTGACAATTCTTACCAGAACTGGTCCCTGCCTCAACCTGAGGGTCCTGCTAAGGTGGCTTCTATACCTCAGCATCATCCTCACCCTCCTCCTCATCCTCATCCTCTCCACCACTACCGCCCTTGTCCTAATCCTCCTCATCATCGGGGTAGTGGGTGGCAATCTCTGGCTCTGACTCTGGCTCTCTCAATACATTGGTAACCACTCTCTTGCCCTTATTCTGGTACTGTCGGGCAAGATCACTAGTTTGGACATATTCACGATGCCTCGTAAATGCAAGATTAGGTATCATAACAAATGGTTGAGTGTGGGGAGTACATAAAGGGATGTATCAGGGATGGATGGGGAGTCTGGGTGCGAGGGGGCTAGGTAGGCTGGGTATGCGGGGTCGCTGTGTGGAAGGAGGTTAGGTCTCATCCCTACCCACCGAGGTGCTGATGGGAACACCATCATGAGCCATAACTAGCTCAGTTTGATCTGATTAAGTCAATAAAAACTCCTACATATCTTTCAAAAGGTCTTAAGGGCACAAAACATTGATTTGAGAAGAAGACAAGAATACATGGTTATTTCTGCAAATTTACTGTTCTATCACAAAAACAGAATAACCACGAGTTTTCTCAAGGGTTGAATAAAGGTCAAATACACTTTAGAGTCAATTAAGGGGGTTCATATAGAATGAAATGAGTTTTCACGCATTTCAGGAATTAAATGACATCTGAAACCCTAAAAATAGTCCTGCTTAATTAACTGAGGTTTTGGTCAGCTTAAAATTTACCTAAACCCTCTAAAATTCATAGAAAAATATTTTCTAGGGTTTGGTACCTTCAATTTGACCATCAGAACCTATCTTGACTCAAAACAGAGCCACAGATAGACTTTTGCCCTAATTTGGGTTTTTGCAAAAATTACCCAATCAAACGAGGTTAAAACCAAAATCCAACTTCACCATTGGATTTCTTAGGTCCAAATTAGGTTTTTAGCAAAATTTGGGCTCAATATGAGATCATATTGACTAAGTTTGCATTTTGGTTGTGTCTAACTATTTTTTCTCGCACCTGTGCCCCTAAAATTTGAAAAAATTGCATTTGGGTCCCTAAATTTTGTCATCTTCTTTACAAGCTGGTCCCTGCTGCCATTGGTGTGAATGCATCTTGCTCCAGCAAGATTCGAGCGGAGACTTCTTGCTCGATTCTCAATCAAACCTTCTCAAATTTGAACCGGAGATTCCTCTTGAAATTTTCTTCCAATCAAATCGATTCTTGAGCTTCAATTCTTTCCCAATCTCTCATGCGAACGCATGAGAGATTTGCATTTCCTATTCTGGCGAACCTTCAAAGTTCGGAAACTTGATTTCCAAGCTTCAACCGCCCTCTAAAGGCCTATAAAAGGATACCCAATGCACATCAATCATTCCAAGCTTGATTTCCGACCATGAAACCCCTCCTTCCTCTCTCTGCTCCGATCGAGAAAGGCTCCTTGCGCTCCAGTGATTTCTTCCGACCTCCTTCATCGTTTGCTCACAATACCAACGACGGATTCTTCTTCCTCATCTTCCTCTGTGTCACGCCATACCATCAGGCATCCCTCCCTCTGTCGTCCTCACCATCCTACCCTCACCGGACTCATCTTCATCCCCGACGCCAACCACACCAAAACCAGCGTTGCCTCTACTCCTTGTTGTCCATCAACCACCTAGATAAGTTCCCTAGCGTCTCTACTTCACAACCACGCCAACAACTCTACATTTCGACTGCCGACTCACTCTCACACCCTTCGTCTTCCACCTTGCCGGCATACCTTCAGCGAGTTCGCATGGCCACCACACTCCACCAAATTGGCCTCCGCTCATCCCTACACCTCCGCCTCGATCCCAGTAGCAAAAGCCCTAACTTAGTTAGGTCGATTGCCCCTCCTAACCACCCACCGAACGACCCACTATTCTCCAACATAATCCATCTTCGCCACGCTCACCCACGATCTCCCACAGCACGCCACCACCACCATCACATTCGCCACATTCAGGCGAAGATCTTGAGCTATTCTGACAGGGCTGAGAGGCTATTTTATCCTTTTCAAGTGCTTCACCGAAGCTCCATTGCCGCAACGTCATCTCCGACTTCGTTCGTCGTGTTCTAGCTGTGTTCTTCCTCACCAACATCTCCAGGTGCTGTAACTTTGTTCCAGAATCATTCCCAGGTCTTTGATTTGGGGAGATACCATCAGTTGTAGCTACAATTGACGGGGATTCCATTTGCGGATGCTCGCGCTTAAACCTCTGTCGAATAGTCTCACCTCGGATAGGAAAGGGCAGCTGCAGTAGCATAAAGTGAAAAAGTCCCACAGCCTCTTCGCCTCCTAACACGAGGGTAAGGTCCTCCTTGCCCTCACTGCCTGACCCACCTAACCCACTCCCACACCTCGGCTACTACCCACGCCAGTAGCCCTGGTCCTGGGTACGCAGATCCTGGAAACCCGATTACCCGAGCATCTGAGCTGACATTGAGAAAGAGAAGGGGAAGAGACAAAGAGAGAGTGCAGGGGTAGGGGGGTTTTGCTCTCACTAGCACTTGTGCGACACTTGGTTGCATGGAGTAGAAGTGAAGAAGATAGAGCAAAGAACGAAGAGGAGAACCGTAGAAGAACAAAAGAAGAGAAGAGAAGGCACAAAAGACAGAAGAAGAAGAAGAACAGTAGAAGAGAAGGAGCGAGGCTTGAAAAGTACTGTAGCATTAGACATTTAAGATGTCTAATCAGATCATCAGACATCCGATACTCCTTCAACCTTCTTAGGCTATATTATCTTGACATAACTTGATTTGCATTTGTTTGGTATTATTGTATAAGGGTAATTGGTGATTCAAATCACCATTTCACCCTATTATTTTTGCACGTTGATACTAGAATTCTTGACATTATTCTGAATTAAGTTTTGGCTAAAATTGCTTATATATTGTGATCTTGAGATTCGTATTTGCCACTTGCACCCAGCAAATGAACTCGAATTTCATTTGAGTATAAATATTATTCATTTTCACATTGATTCGATCTATACTGCAACGCGACAATTTTAAAACCCGTTTCAAACTGAATAACATTTTGGCATCGTTGCCAGGGAGCAACGTGCAACTTTGATCTCTTGATTACAATATCTGATTTGATACTAACTTGCTCTATCTCTTTTGACTGTGATCTGTGACAAGAATTCATTGGAGGAAGATCAGCCGCACATCAGAACACTTCAGGGGCAGGTAAACTCCATCCAATTTCCCCTAAGCCCCTGATTCTGAAAAGCTAAAAAAGGAAAGAAATCAATTAGGGTTACTTGCACTCTATTCTTAGAATAACCATCATAAGTTGCCTGATTTGATGCATTCTAGAGAACATCCCAACCCTAATTTGTGCACCTACTTAGGGTTCTAAGGTATCTAGGGAAATCACCTTCTTACTTGAGCCTTAAGTACCATTTCTGGATGAATTAAATTGGACCAATCAGAGCCAATTAAGGTTCCCAGTTTAGGGTTTTAGAGACACACTTGCTTAATCAAGAATTAACCTTCCCAAATAGTGTGTGCCTAAGATTTGGTTGAATTGATCTATTCAAGCAAACCCTAAAATCAGGCTCCTAATTTCATTTGAACACTAAAAGAGGGACCTAAATTTCCCAAAGGACAAATAGGTGAAGT
This sequence comes from Thalassia testudinum, assembly GCA_037157565.1. NCBI lineage: Eukaryota > Viridiplantae > Streptophyta > Magnoliopsida > Alismatales > Hydrocharitaceae > Thalassia > Thalassia testudinum. The sequence continues at coordinate 7,463,187 of JAZHRO010000010.1, read as the reverse complement.
TGACCCACCTTGCTGGGTTAACCAATTTTCAAATTAGGTCACCTTGCATTAAAACATCTTAAAGTTCAAGTGAAATCATAAACACCCTTGCTCTTAACTTAAAATTGGTAGACTTAAGAGGTCAAGTCACCATTCTGGTCTACTTGGACCCTCAGTGACAAGAAAGGTCGGGTGGGGGAAACCCTGTAACCCATGGGGACGCTCTACCGTGTGGGGGTCTTTACGGGACTCTCCCTTTCTGGCTGCCCAGGTAATTCTCAGGTGGACGACTTTCTGATTTAGGGGTATCATCCGCCCCAAACCTCTATAGTCATCCAAAAATATTTGGGTGTCTTGATTTCATCCATCACCTTCTATCCCTCATCTACTCCATAGGTGAATGTTCGGGAGGAGGTCCTTAAGACCACCCTTGAGGCATCCATTAGTCATTCACTCTCATCGAGGTCAAGCCTCAACTTCCGTGTTTGTGCAACAACCTAATCACATTGACATATCTTCTATTCAGAACCTACTTCCCCCTTATTAGCTATGGATCACCAAGAAGATCAACCTAACCTTGAACAACAATTCCATGATTTCGAAATCAAATCAATGCCATCATCAACCCACCGCAGCGTCTTCAAATGCAAGACCACTATAATCCCGCAGCGATGGAGATCGAACCTTGAATCAACATTCCTGCAGGAGGACTCGAGGTGGATCTCAAGCCTAGCATGCTTCATATGACCCCAAAATTTCATTGCTTGAACTCCAATGATCCTTTCCAACACATCAAAAACCTAAAACATCTGGCCCATACTTTTGGGGCAGATGTACAGAATCAAGATGGATTACTCTTAAAACTCTTCTCATTCTCTCTGGCCGACAAAGCCGCTCACTGGTTTCAGACTCAACCACACACGATCAACACATGGGGAGAACTTCAGACCAACTTCCTACAAAAATTCTACCCCATTGGTCGTACAAGCACGATGCGGCACCAAACCACGAACTTCTCCCAAGGAGAGGGAGAATCTCTACACGAGGCATGGGATCGCTTTCTAGATCTCATGCATAAGTGCCCCATCACGGAGTTCCAAAGTGGGAACAAGTCCAATCCTTTTACCACAGGCTCCGTGACGACATTAAGCTATTTGTCAATGCAACCTGTGGTGGTAGCATCATGAGTCAACAAGAGGACACGATCTGCGAGATTCTTGAAAACATATACAAGAACTCCCTGAACAATGAGTCACTGGGTGCATAAGATCAGACGTCCACCCGCACATTAACAAACAACCAGGGGGTACACGAATCTCGAGGACTTTTCACATCCGTTGATCTTGAGTTTGTAGCAGTCAATTGGATGAGGTCTCCATTATCGAAAAGAAGGTGGAGGACATCACTCGTCATCTACACAAATCCACCTCTGCACCTCAAAGCACATACGCGCACCCGTCCACGGGAAGGGAGGCTGTGCACAACATCTACCATTCCCCAGGGATGGATGCATATCGACCCCCATCTGATTATGGCTTCGGAGGCAACTCCGGGCCAGCCCACCACAGTTGGGGGAACTCTAAACCCTCGTACCTTGATTATCTCAGAGCTCCTCAGACCTACAAGGACCTCCATGCCATCTAGAATAATCCTTTCTCCAACACCTACAACCCTAGATGGCGGAATCATCCTAACTTTGCGTGGTCAAGACATAACCCAAATCTAAGATCCCAATTCCAACCCCGACCACAGAATCAGCGACCATATCAACCCACTCAACCAAAGTCTAATCAAAATTACCAATCTAGATAGCCTAAAGAAGATCAGACATCTTTGATTCTCCAGACCTTGGTTGACATGCAAAAACAGCACAAAGAAGAGATCTCTAAGCTACGCAATCAATTAGCTCATTTGGCAAGCACTCGCCAGCCTAGTGCACTCCCTTCTCAGCCTCTTCCAAACCCAAATAACGTGTCAAACCAAAGGCGCATTATGAACCCAAATCAAGGCCAAGCTCACTTTGTTTATCAGGCCCCTTTTGCTCCATCACCTGACCGGATGGATGTTTCAACTTCATACTCTGGATTTCAGTAGCAGACACCTATTTTGCCAAACCCAAACTAGAATTAGGAAGGTTTAAATTCCGACACCACTCGTAGCGGCAAAGCAACACAAGACCCACCTTTTCCTAGCCATGACATGCCTGAGACTGTAGACCCTAACCCTAGATTGGTCATCAAGGACACGCCCATTCCTGATAAAGAGCCCGAGCCAATTCTAGAGGAATCATCTGAGGTTCCATTTCCCGAGGCCTTGACCAAAGGAAAGAAGATAACCAAACCCGTGGCACCTGAGGAGGACCTGGTCAAGGTCTTTGAGCAGGTCCAAATAAACATCCCCTTGATGGATGCAATTCGCCACGTACCGACTTACGCATGATTCCTAAAAGATGTGTATACCCAAGCGTAAGTCGTGAACCAAAGGCGGGAACCCGATCGTACTGTCGGAGCAAGCCAGCTCCATCATTTTGAGCAAACTCCCGCCTAAGGCAAAAGACCCAGGCACCCCTCTAATCTCATGTGCTATCAGTGATATACAGTTTGACCGAGCCTTATTGGACCTAAGATCTTCCATCAATTTGATACCCACATCCCTACTAGACCACTTTGAGGAATCTGAACTTAAACTGACAGAGATGACTTTGCAGTTAACTAATCAAACTATTAAGTCACCAAAAAGAGTACTCGAGGATGTCATAGTTAGGGTACACAATTTTTACTTTCCCATGGATTTCATCGTCTTAGAAATGGATGCGCCAGAAAAATTGAAGAATACACCGATCATATTAGGGAGACCTTTTCTGGCCATAGCTAGGGCGAATATTAATTGTGAGGAGGGCCAAATTGAGTTGAAATTTGGGAGCAAGACACTAAAGATCACATCTTTAAGGCCCAACAAGGAATTAATTGCGCAGTTATCGAACAAATTTGCGATGTCGAGGTCATGGTTGAAGACCCATGTATCAAGGAAAACCTGAATATTTCTGATCAACCACAAGATCAAAACCCGCAATTAGAGGAGCCTAAATCTAACCTAGACACACCCACCCTGAACCACCTGCTGCTGCTGACAATCCAGATATGGAATTAAAGCCTCTTCCCGATCATCTAAAATACATCTTTTTAGGTTCCAATCAGACATTTCCTACGATTATCAACTCCCGACTCACATATGATCATTGCCCACTACCGTTCATTGATCAAATCCTCAAGAAACTAGCGAGAAATCAATTCTTCTGCTTCTTCTACGGGTACTCCAGTTATAACTAGGTTGCAATCCATCCTAAGGACCAAGAAAAGATAACCTTCACCTGCCCCTTCGGGATGTACACATTCCAAAGGATGTCGTTCAATCTCTGCAATGCACCTGCTACTTTTCAACGGTGCATGCTTGCCATATTCTCAGATATGGTAGGTGAATACCTTGAAGTCTTCATGGATGACTTCTCGATATTTGGAGAATCTTTTGATGATTGCCTCCTACACTTGGTTCAAATCCTCAGGCGGTGCATTGACGTGAATTTGGTTCTTTCCTGGGAAAAGAGCCACTTCATGGTACCTGAGGGAATTGTCTTGGGACATCTTGTCTCTGAAAAAGGCAGCCAGGTTGATCGAGCTAAAGTGAATTTGATTTCTAAACTCCCTATGCCTAGCTCAGTCAAGGACATCCGTTCATTTCTGGGGCACGTCGATTTTTACCGTCGATTCATTCCAGATTTTTCAAAAATCGCATGCTCCCTGACTACTCTGGTTTCTAAGAATGTCCCCTTCGAAATCACCAAGGAATACACTCATGTGTTTGAGATCCTACGTGATCGAGTTACCCAAGCACCTATCTTACAGTCCCCTGATTGGTCTCAACCCTTTAAGATCATGTGAGATGCATCTGATTATGCTATGGGTGCAGTACTTAGGTAGAAAATAATGGGAAACCCGTGGTCATCTACTACGCTAGCAAGACACTTGACGAGGCTCAGCGTAACTACACAGTTATTGAGAAAGAGCTGATAGCCGTAGTATTTGGCCTGGAAAATTTCAGATAGTATCTTTTGGGTTCCCGTGTTATCATATACTCCGATCACACTACAGTAAGGCACCTCCTCGCAAAGAAGGATGCGAAACCTCAACTAATCCGCTAGATCTTGTTATTGCAAGAATTTGACCTGAAGATTCGCAACAAGGTGGGAAAGCAGAACGTGGTAGCTGACCACTTGTCCCGCCTTCCTTCTGACATTATCGACCCTTCCGAACCCATCATAGAACACTTTCTCGATGAGCACCTCTTGACTATCAGTATAGGACTTCCTTGGTATGCTTATTTGGTGATCTACTTGGCGTCACATAAGATCCCATCTGATTGGTCGAAGGCTAAGAAGCACAAGTTGCTTTCCGATGCCAAGTACTACATCTGGGATGACCCATACCTCTTCCGCATTGGTGCTGATCAGATCATCAGACGTTGCATCCCGTAAGCGAAAATTCAGGACATTTTGCCTTCTGCCATGACCAGGCCTGCGGTGAACACTTCTCTGAACATAAAACCGCAACAAAAGTCCTCCAGTGCGGCTTTTACTGGCCCACGATTTTCAAGGACACATACGATCACTGTAAGGCACGCACTCATTGCCAGACCTTGGGCAACGTGAGCCACTGCGATATGATCCCTTTACAACCGATTCTCGTATGCAAAATCTTCAATATTTGGGGGATTGATTTCATGGGACCCTTCCCTACCTCGGACCTCTTCGAGTACATTCTTCTCGCTGTGGACTACGTGTCCAAATGGATCGAAGCCATCCTGACCTGAACCAATGATCATAAGGTGGTAATCAAATTCATTCACCAAAACATCTTTTCAAGGTTCGGTGTCCCACGTGCCATTATCTCTGATGAAGGGACTTATTTCACGAACGCTCAGTTCAGATCACTAATGACCAAGTACGGGGCATCGCTCCGAATCTCGACTCCTTATCACCCCTAAACCAATGATTTAGTTGAGCTATCAAATCGAGAGATCAAGAAAATCCTTCAGGTCACTGTTTGACCTAACAGGAAAGATTGGCCATCCCGGCTTCCAAAAGCCTTGTGGGCTTATAGGACCACCCATAAGACCAAATTAGGCATGTCTCCTGTTTAACATAGCGAAATCGAGTTTAAAATAAAGCGTTGTAATATAGTCAAAATCGCTTTAAAAACAAATACAATTTTTATTACTCAAATAAGTTCCGAGGTCAAACAAAGGGAGCAATATGGGATTTATAAATCACAATCACAATTCAAACTAAAAGAATTTGCAATAATATCAGTATCAATGTGTAAAAAGATGGGAGTAAAATGGTGATTTAGATCACCAAATATTCCTACAATATCAACTAAGGAACCCAATGTATATGTATGAAATGAGAGCTAAGATCTGTCGTTTGATTTGGAAATCAGGAGACTTAAAGTGATTATCTTTTTTGCCTTCTTTTCTTCTTCCTTCTCTGACTCTTCCCTTCTTCTGCAGCTTCTTCTCTTTCTTCTTTTTCTCAGGCTTTTCAGTTCAGACCTTCACCTCTTCTTCTTCCGCCTTTAGCTGCTTTCTCTTTAGTTCTGTGATCCTCTTCTTCTTCAGCTTCTGCTCAGGCCTCCTCTTCTTCTTCTCTGGCTTTCCCCTTCTGAATCTATCTAAGTGCCAACCAAAGTTCCCTATAGCAAAACCCTCCCACTACTCGTGCAACTCTCCTTTCTCTCTCTTTTTGGATCCGCTCTCCCAGAGCCACAGGGTATCCGGGTTATCGGGTCAAGCGCGTACCCGGGTCCAGGCTCACCGGCGTGCGGTGGTGAGTGAGGAGTGCAGGTCAAGTTATCAGGTTAGGCCAGGTCTGTTGGTACGTGTCGCGGACGAGGCCGGGTGAGCAGGTGAGAGGGACCTCACCCCGTGAACTAAGGCAAACAGCTACTATCACTTATTCAATTTATGCTCCTCAGCTCGCTTCGCAGCCGACTTTGTGGGACTATCAGTGCCCTTCTTCTTCGCGTGTCCATAGCAGGGGGCCTCCTTCACAATTGCCTCAACTCACGAGGCTCGTGTCTTCAATTGAGGACCTGGGCTTGTGCGTGAGACACTTCCACACTACCTGGGGCTTTAGCCTGAAACCGAAGTGCCTGGAGCAAGCTTCAAGCAAGCTCGAAGCTTGCTCGTCAATAGCGAACAGGGCGTGCTCCTGAAATCAACAAAATAGCCTTTCGACCATGTCAGAGCGCTCAGGGAGGGTCTTCGGAGCACAACGAACGTGATGGGGGTGGTGGCGTGGAGTGATAGTGGCTGAGTGTGTAGCGAGGTCAGACTATTTGCGTGTGAGTGGGTGTGTTTGAGTGTGCGTGTGAGTGGAAAGGTGAATAAAGAGGGGAAATGATCAGTGAGGTGTGACGATGGTCGTGGGCTTATCGGCGAGGGATTTGGTGGTCTATGGAGGTGGGATGGTCTCGTCGGAGGGGATGGCTGGAGATGGAGACGATGGAGTCGCAGAGAAGCGTTGGTGGTTGATTTGAAGTGGGGTGAGTGTGAAAATAAAGTAAAGAAGATGAAGAACCTAGCTAGAAGGTAGGCGGACGAAGTGGGGCAGAGATGGCATCGAATGTGGTGTTGCCAACGTCGGAGACGAAGGTAGTTCTGGTGAGGGAGAAACGGCAAGGATGAACGAGAACAGGCGTTTGCTGGTATGGCAAGACGCGGAGAAGAATAGGAAGGATGAATCTATCGCAAGTATGGCAGACGAACAATGAGAAGAGGCAGAAAAGGTCGCCGGACATCGAGGAACCTTCAGCCGTGAAAGTGAGGGGAATTGTAGGGATTCACGACCAATTTCGAGCGTGGGAAATTCAAGAGAAATTGGCCTCCCTTATAAAGGGTTCTAGGGAGAGGTTAGAGCTTGGGAAGCAAGCTTCCCAAGCTTGGAAGGTCACCGAATTTGGGAGTTTTTAGATACCCAAATCTCTCATGCATTAGCATGAGAGATTGGGAATGATTCAGAGCATATGAACGGGTTCATACTGGAGAGGATTTCTCAAAGAATCTCCCTTCCAATTTTGGAAGAGATTCGCCAAGCAATCAAGGAGAAATCTCCTGTCAAAGATTGTCGAAGTAGGTTTCCTCCACGATAATAGCAGAGGGACCTAATTGTGAAGAGACGAGGAGGTTAGGGGGCCGAATGTAAGGGTTTTTGAAAGTTGTGGGTATGAATGTAATCAGGCAGGACCATTTCGCAAACTAGGTAAAGGCAAGCTCATCTTGGGTCCAAATTTTGGTATAAACCTAATTTGGACCTAAGGAATCCAATGGTGAAGTTGGATTTTGATTTTGACCACGTTTGATTGGATAATTTATGCAAAAACCCAAATTAGGGCAAATATCTATCTATGACTACATTTTAGGTCAAGATGGGTTCTGATGGCCAAATTGAAGGTACTAAATCCTAAAGAATATTTTTATATGATTTTTAGAGGATTTAAGTGAATTTCATCCTGACCAGAACCTTGGTTAATTAAGTGGGTCTGTTTTTAGAGTTTCAAAAGTCATTTAACTCTCAAAACATACACAAACTCTTTTCTGTCTGATCTAACCCACTTATTATCCTATTAAGACCATTTGACCTTTATTCAGCCCTTGAGAAAACTCGTGGTTGTACTGCATTCGTGACAAGCTAGTAAAATTGCAGTTTTAACCTTAGTTTCTTATTTTTCTCTCAGAATGGTTATACAATGAGTTATGGTTCTCTAGAGGTTATGTAGGAGCATTTATTGACTCAATTGGGTCAAAATAAGCTAGTTATGGCTCATGATGGTGTTCCCATCATCTCCCTTCAGATTGGTGTACGGGAAGGTGTGTCACCTCCCCATCAGCTGGACCACAAAGCCTATTGGGCAGTACGGAAGTGTAATCTAGATCTTTCTACGGCTAAAATCCACAGACAGGTTCAAATGAGCGAGATCGATGAACTACGCAATGACGCGTATGAGAACTCGCAAATTTACAAAGAGCGGGTTAAGGCCTTTCACGACAAGCACATATCTAGAAAGATCTTTCATCCTGGTCAAAAGGTCCTACTCTTTGATGCCAAGCTAAAACTCTTCTCGAGAAAACTCAGATCGAAATGGATTGGACCATATCTTATCAGACGTATTTTCGGAAATAGAGCCATTGAAATCAGTCAACCCAACCTTGATTCTGAACCTTTTATTGTGAATGGCCAACGACTTAAGCCGTTCATTGAACTCACTGATACAAACTTGGCTAAGGTATCTTTTGATCTCCATTCTCCCTAAGCTTATTGCACCCGGCTGATGGCGTTAAACTCGGTGCTTAACAAGAGCCAACTCGTCATCTTTTTGAAAAAGCCCGAAACCCTTCTTGACACATCTCGTTGATGAACTCATATTGTACTTTAGGGTTTGTCCATTAGAATAGCCCACTCCACCTCTGGTACCCATACTAGAGCTTGAAATCATCCGCAACAGTCATCCTAACCCGTCCACCCACCTAAAACCTATCCTAATGTACGATCTAAGTTAAACTCGAACCCACCTAATTTATAATGAGGACATTTTAAATCGTAGGCATGGGGGGGTGTTAAAGTGCAAAACGCTGTGAGAATCACTTCACAAGAAAGGGTTCATCAAAAAAATTACATATTTCATAAAAAAAAAGGAGGTTGAGGAAAAAGAGGAGCCATTTTGAAAATTAAAAAGAAAGGAGCACAAAGAAAAATAAAATAAAATTGAGTCCCTTAGAAACAATTTGGAACCTACCCACCTTCTAGGTTGGATCGAATAATGAATTAAGACCTTAAAGGCTAAACTTTAAGGGATTAGTGGCAAATACCAACCTTAGGCCTCTAGGATCGATTGCGACTTAAACACTCACATACTTGTCAAGATCCAGATTAATCCTCAAGAGGTTGGGAAAAATGCAAAGCTTGAGTATTAGGACTAAGGCTTAGGAAGTATTCGGCCTCGTTAACTCATCTCTGGTTTGCGTGACTCGGTGACTTAAGCACCCTAAATCACTTACAGTCTGGTTCAGTGCACCCTAAAGGTAAAATCATGCCAAAGGGCATTTAATCTATTCTGAAAAAAAGGTCCTAAGATCTAGACTAGGAACAGCTAGAAAACACAAGTTGATTTGCACGAGTTCCTGGCACGGAGAGGCAAGAAATTTCCCTCGAAGATTCGCAATAACATATCGTCTCCTAGGTACTTGTCTCCTAGGATATCTAAATATCCTATTGGAGGTATGTAAGCACCTTGTGCTGGTCCAGATGCCATGGGAAGCATTATCACGAAATTTCAATTGCCAGGTCTGGATTTAGCTACAGAACGCCATGGGCAGGATTATCTCGAAATCTCGAAAGCTAGGGTTCTGGGGGTTGACATGGGCAGTGCTATCTCGAAGCATCAATTGCCAGGGACGTTGCGAGGATTGATGGTGGGGACAAGGAATCTGATACAAACCATGTTTAGGGCCAATCCGAGGATGGATCTATGGAAAAATATAATGAAAAGAAAAAAAAAGAAAGAAAGCCCCCCACAAATCAAATTCTCATTCTATGTCTCTCTCAAAATGCATTGGCAAACTGAACTTGACTAACCATGTTTTAAGCACAAGTGCTTTAACCGCTGAGTTCAACAAACCTTAGGTTAATTCCTGCGGGCCTTAGAAATCTTCGCAGTAGAGTCAGGCAAAAGCTAGTCAGGTCTGGATTTGGGCTAGCACTTGAGTACCTCTAGGCCTATTGTTGGTATTAAGATCTGATTCCTAGAGATGCGGCCTAGTAAGGCATCCTGACGGTTAAATCCGACCTAGATAACTGGTTCAATTCAGATGGTTTTGCTAAGGGACTAGCAAAAGCTAGGCATGGGGTATGATGGGAACAGCATCATGAGCCATAACTAGCTCTGTCTGATCTGATTAAGTCAATAAAAGCTACTACATATCTTTCAGAAGGACTTAAGGGCACAAAACATTGATTTGAGAAGAAGATAAGAATACAGGGTTATTTCTGCAAATTTACCATTCTATCACAAAATAGAATAACCACAGGTTTTCTCAAGGGTTGAATAAAGGTCAAATACGCTTGAGTCTATTAAGGGGGTTCATACAGAACGAAACGGGTTTTCACTTATTTTAGGAATTATATGACATCTGAAACCCTAAAAACAGTCCCCCTTAATTAACTGAGGTTTCGGTCAAGATAAAATTCACCTAAACTCTCTAAAATTCATAGAAAACATTCTCTAGGGTTTGGTACCTTCAATTTGACCATCAGAACCCATCTTGACCCAAAATAGAGCCATAGACAGACTTTTGCCCTAATTTACATTTTTACATAAATTACCTAGTCAAACGAGGTCAAAACTAAATTCCAACTTCACCATTGGATTCCTTCAGTTCAAATTAGGTTTGTACCAAAATTTGGGCCTAATATGAGATCACATTGACCAAGTTTGCATTTTGGTCCTGTCTGACTATTTTTTCTCACACCCGTGCCCCTAACTTTCAAAAAATATACATTTTGGTCCCTAACTTTTGTCATCTTATTTACAAGATGGTCCCTGTAGCCATTGGTGTGAACGCACCTTACTTCAGCGAGATTCGAGCGAAGATTTCTCGCTCGATTCTCAATCAAATCTTATCAAATTTGAATCAGAGATCCCTCTTGAAATTATCTTCCAATCAGACTGATTCTTGAGCTTCAATTCCTTCCCAATCTCTCATGCGAATGCATGAGAGATTTGGGTTTCCTATTCCGACAAACCTTGCAAGCTCGCAAACTTGATTTCCAAGCTTCAACTGTCCTCTAAAGGCCTATAAAAGGATACCCAATGCACACCGATCATTCCAAGCTTGATTTCCGGCCGTGAAACCCCCCTTCCTCTCTCCGCTCCGTCCGAGAAAGGATCCTCGAGCTCCGGCAATTTCTTTCAACCTTCTTCATCGTCCACTCACAATATCAGCGACGGATTCTTCTTCCTCGTCTATCTTCGTGTCGCACCATACCAGTAGGTGTCTCTCCCTCCATCATACTCGCCGTCCTACCCGCACCGGAATCATCTTCGTCCTGACGCCAACCACACCAGAACCATCATCGCCTCTACTCCTCGTCGTCCATCAACTACCTAGATAAGTTCCCTAGCGTCTCTACTTCACAACCACACCAACCACTCTACATTTCGACCGCCAACTCACCCGCACGCCCTCCATCTTCCACCTCACCGACATACCTCCGACGAGTTCACACGGCCACCACACTCCACCAAATTGTCCACTGCTCATCTCTACACCTCTGCCTCAATCCCAGGAGTAAAAGCCCTAACTTAGTTAGGTCGATTGCCCCTTCTAACCACCCACCGAACAACCCACTGTTCTCCGACCTAATCCACCTTCTCCAAGCTCACCCACAATCTCCCACAGCACACCACCCCCACCATCACATTCGCCGCATTTAAGCGAAGCTCTTGAGCTATTTTAATAGGGTTGAGAGGCTGTTTTATCCTTTTCAGGTGCTTCACCAGAGCTCCGCCACCGCAACATCATCTCCGGCTTCCTTCGTCATGTTCTAGCTATGTTCTTCCTCGCCAACACCTTTAGGTGCTGTGGCTTTGTTCCAGAATCATTCCCAGGTCTCTAATTTAAGGAGATACCATCAGCTGCAGCTACAATTGACAAGGATTACATTTGCGGATGCTCGTACTTAAACCTCTGTGGGATAGTCCCACCACGGATAAGAAAGGGCAGCTGCAACAGCATAAATTGAAAAAGTCCCACAGCCTCTTTGCTTCCTAACACGAGGGTGAGGTCCTCCTTACCCGCACTGTCCGACCCTTCTAACCCGCTCCCACACCTCAACTACTATCCACGCTGATAACCCTGGTCCCAGGTACGTGGATCCTGGAAACCTGATCACCCGAGCATCTGAGCTGACATTGAGAAAGAGAAGGGGAAGAGAGAAAGAGAGAGTGCGGGGGCAGGGGGTTTTGCTCTCACCAGCACTTATGCAACACTTGGTCGGGAGGAGAAGTGAAGAAGACAAAGCAGAGAAAGAAGAGGAGAACTGTAGAAGAACTAAAGAAGAGAAGAAGAGAAGGCACAGAAGACAGACAAAGAAGAACAACAGAAGAAAAGGAGCGAGGCTTGAAAAGTACTATAGCATCAGACGTTTAAGATTCTGATCAAATCATTAGACGTCTGATACTCCTTCTTCAAGCTTCTCAGGCTATATTATCTTGACATAACTTGATTTGCATTTTTTTGGTATTATTATATAAGGGTAATTGGTGATTTAAATCACCATTTTACCCTATTATTTTTGCACGTTGACACTTGAATTCTTGACATATTATTTTGAATTAAGTTTTTGCTGAAATTGCTTATGTATTGTGATCTTGAGATTCATATTTGCCACTTGCTCCCAGCGAACGACCTCGAATTTCATTCGAGTATAAATATTATTTGTTTTTCGTGTCGATTCGATCTATATTGCAACACGACGATTTTAAAACCCGTTTCAAAACGAATAACAGGTGCCCTAGTCATCTTACCCTTATTAGCAAATTTCTTGAATTTCATCTGCATATACATTAAAAAAATAGTATTTTTATAAATATTAAGAAATAAATAAATAAATAAATAATAAAATCCAAAAAAAAAGTCGACAGAGTTTTCCCTATATTATGGATATTTTTCAAAATCCTATATAAAGAAAATCACACATTCTACATGGTAGAAAATCACACATTCAACAATAAAACATAAACAGTTACCATATATTTTATTTTTATTAAATTCAATCACAAATATCTCACTTACACATGAAGTTTCTTAAATAGTGAGCAAAAGGGTTGTGATTATTTTCTGAAAATCATATGTTAAGCCAAGAAAAATTTCTAATTAGTCACCTCAAACACAGAAGAACCCAAAAGATCCTAACTGTCCTAAATATTGCTTCTGATTAGTCACCTAAAACACATAGCACAAGGCATCCTTGTGTAGGATGTGATTGGAAATTTGGAAAATCTCCTACTAAAGTGATGCTTACATTAATAATTCAATTGGCCTAATGTGTGTATGCTATCGTCACCACTATCTGGGTTGGGCACAAGTACCACCATGGAGTCAATGTTGAGGAAGTGACTCTGATATGCACTATCTTTTTGTTTCCTATATATAACTTATATCATGTTACTTATAGTTGATTAAGATGCCGAGGTCACTATTTTGTAGGTATATCCCTTATCAGTTCATCTACTATGGCATTTCCTTAATTTCTGAGGATATAGCTAAATTTTTTCCTCTTTAATTTTGAAATATCTTATCATATGGAAACACCAAAATTCCATCATTTCCATGTATTTGTCATACACTCTTGCTTTGTGGGGTAATAAAACTATGGAATCAACAATTTAGGAGAATAACCTTTACCATAAACGTTTCTAACTTGTACATGAAAGAGAAATATTTGGAATTCATGAAGGTATAATTAACCAACCAAGCTCGAAAGAATAGCAGCATCATTATCAGGATTACTAATGAAGTGCTAAAAGCAGCTAATGATCATTTCTGATAATTTCCCCAAATTACCTCACAGCGATATGCTTGGCAACATGGATTCCTCCATCAAGACTACTCTGCTCCCTTCGAAAAAAAAAGTATATAAAACCTTAGCAAAAGCACAGGTACGTGAATTGGTAGAAAAGAGAAATGGTATAGAAGATAATTATACCTTACATATCAATATCCATTGTACCTGCACCAACTTCTTGTAAGTATTCTTGATAAGCATCTGCTTCTACTTCACGTTCGACATCATTTTGCGTGTCAAAATATTCATGTGGAATTGTCCATACGGGTATAGTCCATCCATTTCTACTATTGTCAGGAACGTAGAAGACTTGAGATACTTGACATGCTAATGTAAACAGTTCTGAAGAGTGAAGAATTCGACAATTCTTATTCAAACTTAAAAAATCATGCTTCTTATCAAACATTAAAAATCAAAATCTATAGTTTTCAAACAAATAGCTTTGAAATATCGGCTCATCTCAGTAAATGAATCCATAATTCGATCAGGTAGCACTGCACGAATAGCTAGTGGGAACAAGACTTGCATGTAAACATGACTATCATAAGATTTAACCCACTAATTTTCTTTTGAGCCTCATTTACACATTGAAAAAGTTGTAAAAAATAGCCCTTTGGCGCTTGTACTTCTTTCAAGAAGGTGAAAATTTTCTCTCGTTGATCATTATTTAAGCTGCAAATGGCTTCTGGAAAGTCATAATAATGATAACATTATCATTAGCCATTTCTAGCTTTATTTATCCATATTCCATCATTAAATGCTCCTATATAACAACCAAAGGACCATAATTCATTGCATCATCCTTTCTAAGAGAATAACAAGAAACCAGAGTTAAAACTATAATTTTACCATCATATCATGAATGCAGAATAACCGTGGATTTCTCCAGGGGTTAATTAAAGGTCAAATGGTCTTAAATATCTAAAAAGAGGGTCCGTGTAGATAAAAATGGGTTTTCGCGTGTTTCAAGAATTAAATGACTTCTAAAGCCCTAAAAACAGACCCGCTTAGTTAAATGAGGTTCTGGTTACAATAAAATTCACCTACACCCTCCAAAAATCATATAAAAATATTCTCTAAGGCTTTGTACCGTCAATTTGACCATTAGAACCCAATTTGACCTAAAACTGAGTCTCAGATAGATAGTTGCCCTAATTTGGATTTTTGCATAAATTACTCAGTCAAACTTGGTCAAAACCTAAATCCAACTTCACCATTGGATTCCTTGGGTCCAAATTAGGTTTGTACCAAAATTTGGACCCAATCTAAGATCATCTTGACCTAGTTTGTAATTTGGTCCTATCTGACTCTTTTCTCTCACACACATGCCCCTAACTTTCAAAATCCTTGCAAACAGACCCCTATCTTTATCATTGTTCTTTGCAAATGGGTCCTTCCACCATTATCGCTCAAGAATCCTTCTCTGGCGACCTTTGATTGAAGAGAACACCTTCTCTGATCAATGAATCCCTTCCAAAATTGGAAGGGAGATTCTTTATGGAGTCCTCTTTCCAACGAATCTGGTCTTGAGCCCCACAACCTTCCCAATCTCTCATGCAAATGCATGACAGATTCTGGTATCTTTCGAGTTTCCAACTCCAACGGTCTTCCAAGCTTGGAAAGCTTGGTTCCCAAGCTCTAATCACCCTCTAGAGACCTATAAAAAGACCCTCAGTGCATGCCGTCAATCCCACTCTTGAATTTGGCCTGGAATCCCTCTACTTTATCCCTCCTCTCCAGCCGAATAGCTCCTCAATGTCCGACGATCTTCTCGGACCTCCCTCGTCATCGTCCGCAATATCGACAATGAATTCATCTTCCTCGTCTTCTTCCGTGTCGCACCATACCAGCTGGCGCTCCCCAACCTCCGTCGTCATCGCCGTTACCACCCACCAGAGCATCTTCTTCCCCGACATCGGCGTACCCCCGGCAAGTCGATCTCCCCCCTTTCGTCTATTAGATTAGGGTTAGTTTAGTTAGTTTAGCATCTTAGGTTAGTTTTACACCCCAATAACCCAAAAAGACACCTCGACACCGCGAATCACCCTCATCATCTCTGTCTCTGGCAAAACCTCTGGTTAGGCGTCCCCACCGCTACACACCTTCATTCGCCTCGCCAAAACCCTCATAAGCTCCGTCGCACCACCCTCTATAAAACCCCTCTCCTATTACGTCAATTCCACCTCCTGAACTTCCCGATGAGCAACCCACCTCTAGACCTTCATCTCTGCCTTCGCTCCACCTCCACACTTCACGAAACACCACGAAAACACCGCCGTTCACTTCCTCGCCTCACAGCGTTGCTATTGAACCTTTTAACCAAGGACTTTAACCTATATTTCATGTTTCAGGTATAACATCGGAGCTCCGCCACCGTTACTCATCTCTAGCCTTGTTCTTCGAGCTCGAGGCCACACACACTCCAAGCGTCTGCTCCAGGTGATGCAGGTTACTCCCAAGAACTGGTCTAGAGCATCAATTGAAAGGCACATACCAACAACCGCTTCAATTGAGGAATGACCTTCAGCAACCAGCGGCACGAAGAGAAGTGGGAGTTTAGTCCCACATCGATGGGAGAGGAGTGAGTGAAGATGCATATATTGTTTTTGTGATTAGGGCCTATCGCCTCCAACCACGAGGTGAGGTCCCATTACACCCTCACTCACCTGACTTGCCTAAGCCTCTCACTCCTCGGTCACTACACCACACCGGTGACCCTGGATCTGGGTGTGTGCATACCTAACTACCCGATTATACCTGAGAGGGGAAGAGAAGGAAGAGAGATAGAGCATGGGGTTAAGGGGGGTTTTTCTCTTCAGTGTTCTCGACACTTAGTCGATTTCAGAGGTGAGTTCCCCCTCTGCATGAAAAAGGCCAAAGAAGGAAGGAACAAAGAAGAAGAGGAGAGGCAAGAGCAGAGAGCAGAGAAAGAAGAGAAGAGGAAGAAGTACAGTGCCCTCTTGGCACAGTAGCAGTGGACACTTAAGCCGTCTGGCTGAAAGATTCTGTCGTCTGATTCCCTTAATAGGGAGTGCACTGTGCACTAAAGTTTGCGTGGATTTAAAGTGGCTGATACTGTTCATTTATTTAGATAATTAAGTAATTATTATCTGCGTATCTAAGCTAATAATTGGTGATTCAAATCACCATTATTTTGCCTTAGATGTCTTTTTGCCTCATTAGATCCTTCACATACTCATGTTATACATTGAATATTAGTTTTGAGTAATTATTTATGCTCATTTATATTATTTGTTGAAATTAGTGCATGAATTCCATATTTTCTCCCAACGAACAATCTCGAACTTCATTTCTGACATTCGAGTTATAAATTTTATCTATTTTTCACACTGATTCAACCTATACTATAAAGCAATGATTTTAAAATCCATTTCAGAGAGACTAGCACATAACTACCGTCTTCTTTTTCAATAACATGTAACTCTGGATGAATGACTAAAGTTATCATTTTTTTTCTCATTTTTACTGTATCCTTTGCACTATCAGTTAAGTTGAACACATCCAAAATGATGTCCGTAACAATTTTCTTAATATGCATCACATCAAGATTATTTCAGATACTTAAATCTTTCCAATACGGGAGTTCAATGAAGAAAATGCTCTTCTTTTTAAAACCCATATGTTTTAAAGCTATTTGATCTTTCTTGAATAGATGACCTAATCATATGTTGTCAAGTTGTTGTAATTTCTCCATTATTTGAAAACTTAACAACCTTATTGTATTTGTACTTAGCTTAATCCTCGGATTCTCGGAAGAATACTGACAAGTTTTACCCTTGAACTTGTCCTTAAACATTGCAGTTCGCCATTTATGCTCAACAGGCAAGAATTTACGGTGTCCCAAATAACAGAACTTATTACTTTCAAATAGTCGAAGATGATGAGTGTCATCCATACATACTGGACAAACAGACTTTCCCTTTGTACTACATTCCGACAAATTTGCATATGTGGGGAAGTCATTGATGGTCCACAATAATGCAGCATGCATATTAAAGAATTCTTTTCTGTGTGCATCATATGTATGAATGTCGTTACACCACAATAGTTTCAGTTCATCTATCAATGGTTGAAAATAAATGCCAATTGCATTTCCTAGCTGCTTTGGACTTAGGATGAGGAGGGTCAACATCATAAATGATGATCGCATACAAAGCCACGCAAGTAAGTTGTAAGTTACTATCAAGATTGGCTAAATTGAATAGGATGGGTATATATTCTTGAAAGGATTAAACTCATCACTTGCAAGACCCAAATTGACATTTCTTGCATCCTCTGCAAAGGCTAAATGAGTATTGTCAAACATTTTCCACTCTTCTGAATCTACGGGATGACGAATGCGACCATCTTGTGACATGTTATCCTTATGCCATATCATCAAATTTGCAGTTCTACTTGAAATAAAAAGACGTTAATGCCTAGGAATCAATGGAAAGTAACATAGAGCCTTCTCTAGCTATTTTTTAGCCCTTATATTCAGTGAGTTTTCCACTTTAAGTCTCTCAACACCACACTATGGACAACTAGTCAACTCTGCATATTCATTTCTGTATAACACAATCATTTAAACAAGCGTCAATTTTCTCGCAATTTAAACCAAGTACATGAATCTGTTTCTTTGCTTCATACCATGTCTTTAGATAACCTTTTGAATCATTTAAAAGCTCTCTAATGAATTCAAGCACCTTGGACATCAATTTAGAGGTTGTTCTATTCATAATCCTCATCCGAAATAACTTCAAAAGAAATGATAACCTAGAAATGGATGTAATATTGGGAGCAATAGGTTCATCCGTTGCCCTAACAGCATCATCAAATTAATTAGAACTTTCCCCACTAGCCGGATCTTCAACTCCTGCTCTCATTTCATCAAGCATTTTATTGATATCATTAGCTTCAATATCCACAGCTGTCTCATCAAAATCTATCGAAGATCGTCTGACTTCCTCTGTAAGATCCTCTTCATGAGCAATCCACTTAGTATAATACTACCACCAACCGTTGCAAATCGTGTGCTCATATACAGTGTTCCTATCATGTGAATATCCATTCAAGCACCTCCTACATTGGAAAAAAATCCTGTTGAACTTGTCTCATCGTCTAAATGACTTCCTATCATCATGAAATGCCCAATAAAAGAACTCTCTCACTCCATTCTTATATCGGGAGTAATCCAAGTTCCTCAAACTAATCCAAGACTTATCCAGATAATCTACAAAAATGAAATAAAATCACCCAATAATTATAATCTGATTTTATAACAGTGTTTGTATTTTGATTGGGGTTTTCACTTAATAGCTCATTCTTGAAGATTTGATCACAACATTACTTAGTACATGTTACCGGTGTCTGGAGAAATTTCGACAGCATCTCCTTGCACTTCTCCAGTATACGCCCCAAGACTAACGTTAACTACATTCCCAATAACTCCCATTTAAGGATGCTTTATGAACATAGATAAGAGCAGTTGGTATACCAGAGAAAAGCAAAAAGATACTACCAAGATTCCTCCAGACATCGGTTCCAAGTAACAAGTAACCCTAAGTTGTGATCAAATATTCAAGGACCCCCCTTAGTTTATAACTTCTCTGAACTAAGGACAACGACTCTTATGGCATGCTATAAAGACAAAACTTTGTGGATGTAATTAAGTGAGATATACAAATACTCTATGTTGTTCATATAACATGATCATAAGTGCTAACGAGCAAGTATTTTGACACGATTATCCCCTCTCAAAACCTGTAACCTAGGGGTTAGAATACCTATTGTTAGGCCTCAAGTGCATTTAAATTTATGCAAGAGTGTGTATCTATAAATTCATTAAAATAATAAAATTTATAATAAAAAAAAGTAATTATACATACAAAATAAAAATAGATCCTTCCTCCCTTTCCCTCCTCTCCCTTCTCTCCTATACCCCCCTGTCTTGCCACTTTTTTTCTACTCTTTCTCTCTTCTCCCTCCCCTCCCTTCCTTTATATTCTTCTTTATGCATCTCTCCCTCTTCTTCCTCTCCTGTCTAATTATTTATCCTCTCTCTTTCCCTCTCTTCTCCCTATCCTTCCTCTCCTTCTTCCCTTCATTAATTCATATTCTTCTTTATGCATCTCTTTCCCACTTCTTCCTCACCAACTCCATCACTTCTCCTTTCTCTTTCCCTCTCTTCTCTCATTACTTCTTCCTAACTTCTTAAATTCATAAAAATTTTCACATAACTTTCCCTATAATATAAGCCTCTACCCATAAGAAATTAACACAGAAATAGAATCAAATAAACATTCAGAAGAAAGTGGGTACACCCCACAATCAATCAAGTAAATTCAATTTACTAAATCAAGTTAGTACACCCCACATCATAAGATTAATCAAGTGGGAACACCACACATTCTAAACCTAAGTGGGCATACCCCACATTCATTCACAAATTAATTAAGACAGCTTAATTTGATACCTCAATGAAGCGCGTGAATTGGAGAGAAGGTGTCCGACGACATGAGATACCTAAATCAAATTACAAAAATTTATAAGCAAAAAATTATAAAAAAATTACACAAATTTAACCACATTTTATATTTAATTAATTACATTATTAACCTAAAATTTAACCTGGGGTGGATGGAGGAGGAGGATAGGGGATCGGCTAGCCTAGGAGGGGGGCGGGGGTTGGTGGTGGTGGCAGGGGGAGGAGGTTTTTGTGAGGCAGAGGAGGAGGATGGAGGGGGCAACCGAATGAGGAGATGGCGTGAAAGGGGGAGGATGGGAAGGAGTAGGAGGAGGGTCAGGGATGGTGCCGCGAGGAGGAGGGCGGCGGCTGCACGCGAGTGGAGAGGACGACGAGGGGAGGGGGCTAGAGGAGGAGTGACAGGTCGACTTTCCACTATGCGTTGTATTTAAGTGGTGGAAAAATCGACTAATCAACAATAAAAAAATAACCACTTACAGAAGAGTGAGCCGTGTCCACAGGGAGGCAATTATGCAATAAACTCTCAATTATTTCGTATTCTTTCAGTTAAGTGCGAAATCCCTAGTCAAATCCGACATAAAATGCGAAGGAAAGAAGATTCACAATAATTCAAAAATATAAGGGTATATGTGCAATTTTCCCTCACTCAAATCTTCAATAAATATATGATGATTTTATGTAATTTTCAATTGACATATACTAGAGAAAGTTGGTGCACATGTTAATCCCAAAACCAATCTTGAAACAGGTGAATATCAATAACGTGCAGTTATCAGAAATCATGAGTGTGCATTTGCAATTTTTCCATAATAAAATAATAATAAATCAAAAATCAAGTGTTGCCAATGGCAGCAAATTTAACTTTTAATTGAATGAAAAATAGAGCATTTGCTCTCTCTCTCTCTTGCTTGTGTGAGGGAACGAGCGTCGGTGAGGCTTTCAACACACAAGGGAGGTTGGCGAAGACGAGGCCTATCCAATGGAGGTTGCGGCGTCGACGAAGATGGCCGGAGGTGGCCGGCCGACGAAGGAGAAGAACGCCGGAGGAGGTGCGCCTGTGGGGCAGTGTGGCTGTGCAAGGCGTTGGAGGGCTGCGGTGCGGTGCCAGCGACTGTGCAGCGCCTGCGGAGGGGGGCGCTGTGGTGTCTGCGGGTGCAGGCCTGGCAGTGGTGAAGGTGAGCAGCACCTTCAGGCGTGGCTGGAGATGGGCTTTGGACGCTTGCGGGAATGCGGGCTGGTGCTTACAGAAGAGCGCGCACCTGCGAGCGTAGGTGGTTCGTACAAGCAAAGTGCCTGCAGTGGCGGCTGGAGATGAGCGGTGGAGAAGGAGCGGGCGCCTGCAGGTGGCTAGGGCGGTCTGTAGAGAGGGGAACCGCTGCGGTGGAGAACTTAGTGCACTGGAGGAGGGAGCAGGTGCACCACAGTACGGCTGGAGGGTGAAGGCGGGCGGTGCAGGAGACGGGTGCTGGCATGTGATTGCGAAGGCAAGCGCTGGAGAAGGGAGCAGGCGTGCTGCAGTGTGGCTGGAGGGTGAAGGCGGGCGGTGCAGGAGATGGGCGCTGGTGTGCGGTTGCGAAGGCGGGCGCTGGAGAAGGGCGCGCTTGCAGGAGCGGGCAAGGTGGACCGAGCACCTGGTGGTGCGCCTGAAGGCGATGAAGGCTGAGGCACGGGCCTGCTGGCAAGTAGAGCGCCTGCGGGGGTGCGGGCGCTATGCGGGATGGGGCACTGGCTTGAACGGCTGGGCGCTTGTGTGGTGACTAGAGAGGCGGCTGGAGATGGGCGCACGCCTGCGGGTGCGGAAGGCAGTTTGGTGCAAAGTGCACACGAGTTACACCATCCTTGGATGATCCAGTCCCTCTTCTCCTTTCTCCGCCTCCTCTTAACTCCTCTCCTCCGCCCTTCCAGGGATTTTCAAAAATCCTTTCTAAATATGGCCTCGGTTGTTGAGGGAGGGCGGCGGAAGATTTGATAAATGTGCGGGAGGAGTTGCGGCTGGCACTGAATATGTGTTGGGGAAATTTATTCCCCCCCTGTTCTTTCCAAATATTATTCCTGCAATCATAAAAACATAACATCATTACATATTAAGTTATAGAATACTATAAAATAGATGTAAACTTAAATCATGATGCATACAAATATTCAACAACTTAATGAAGTTATTAACAAACCTAAAAGGTAAGATTAAAGTTACTTAGGCGTAATACAAATCCATTAAAATAGATTCATCAAATACCCCCATGCCTAAGATTTGCTAGTCCCTAGCAAAAATAAAAAATAATAGAAGTAATCAGAAGATTTCTTCTTTTCTTATTTCAAAACTTTAGAGATCCAGATAAATGTGACGTGATAATAGCCTAAGTAACAGATCCAAGTGAAAGAGTCAATTCGCATTGGAAGTTCGTACTTCACCCTTGGTAAATATTGCTGTCGAGATAGGCAACTACTTCCCTCGGGGATAAAGCAGAGGATAATCTGTAATTTGACCTCGGCGTTTGGCTTAAGTAGGAGATATCGAGTTGAATGGATTTGTATTTGGTGGCACACACTCATCTGGTGCTACATATTGTCTAGTACTGCAGACTCTAGATCTTTAGACTATTAGACAAGTCAACTCTGAAAGAGGCTACACAATTGTGCTCTCTTGATGTTCCTGGGCACTCCCTCCTTTCTTTCTTTCTGAGATCACAAATCTCGCCAGATTTAGAAATTGTACTCACTATTTGGCGGCCTCACATGGCATCCACACTTCAATTAAAGTCCTAATAACTCTACAACTAAGTTAGAGTCCTCAACCAGCATTCAGGCAATCAAAAATACTAAAAGGTAGGTATGGGTCATATTTGGTGGAACGCAATAGGTGTTCTGTTGCCTCAGAAATAATTTTACATTATAACTTGGACCGTCTTCTTTTTTCTTTTTGTAATATAAATATTTCTTCTTTTTCTGTTTCTTCTTTTTCTTCTTCTTTTCTTTTCTCTTTCTCTTTTTTTTATAATATAAATCAACATAATACGACACGGACTTTTATTTATGAGGCATTATTCGGGATGATGATGGTCAAGAGGATACTGTGTGGCTTATTTGGTGAAAGTGCCTATTCTCGGCATCGGGAAGGAATGGATAGGACAGGCGTATTTCTGACCTTTGACATTATTACCCTCCTTCAGCCGTGGACTCTATGAAGGACGGTCGTAACCATCCACCATAGTCATAGTTTTATTAAGACCTCATCTCTATGTATCTGCCTTATTTGGTGACTCTCATGAATTCACACAAAGTACACACACAGGAACAGAGAGCGAAAAACTACGCCTAACTCTGAAGTATCATCATCTAATTGTCCAAAACTTAAGAGTCCTTGCAATAGACTTATTGCACCACTAATCTCTCTACTTTCTTCTCACAAATATGAGGTGGATCTACTAGAAGATAGTATGCCTAACTCCCTATGAACTGTCCAAGGGCTTAGTAGACTACAAATGCTTATTGGTTTTCTTCAAGGATCTATTACCTAGTCTACGTGCACGTGAAATAAATGTACTGGATTCAAAACTTAAGAAATAGATAGGACAGGCGTATTTTTGACCTTTGACACTATTACCCTCCTTCAACTGAGGACTCTATCAAGGACGGTCGTAACCATCCACCATAGTCATAACTTTATTAAGACCCCATCTCTGTGTATCTACCTTATTTGGTGACTCTCAGGAATTCACACAAAGTACGCACACAGGAACAGAGAGCGAAAAACTATGCCTAACTCTGCCCCCCCCCCTTGTTCTTTCCAAATATTATTCTCGCAATCTTAAAAACGTAACATCATTACATATTAAGTTATAGAATACTATAAAATAGATGTAAACTTAAATCATGATGCATACAAATATTCTACAACTTAATGAAGTTATTAACAAACCTAAGGTAAGATTAAAGTTACTTAGGCGTAATACAAATCCATTAAAATGGATTCATCAAGGAGGACGGCCATGGGAGGAGGAGGAGGGGTGCTTACTGAGGATGAGGGGGCGATGCTGTCGGAGGTGGATCGTCGGGTTCAGGTAAGAAGAGAGGGAAAGAAAGGGGAGGGTTTGGGGGATTGGTCACTGTCGGGCTAATACTGCACATTTAATGACGGTTTTGTAAAAAACCATCGTTTAATGTTGGGTTAGGGCACGAATTTCGCGCCCAGAAAAATTTCGTGAAATATATATATGACGGTTTGTGTAAAACCGTCGTTTTGGTGAATTATACAACGGTTTAAATACTGTTGTATATATCATTGAACATATTCCACCAACTTTAAGTGGATATTCCCTATAGACGACAATTTTACCAATAACCGTCGTTTAGAAAGCATCGCAAAAACCCATATGTCTACAGTGTTACTTATTTAAATTATTAATTTATATTTTAGTCCCTAGGTTTCATTGCATACAAGTCCTTTATATCACATTCATGTCCTTCATATTTGCATTTAGGTTCCTCAAGTCCTTTTTTCATTTTTCAACGACCAGCGACAACCGGTGACGAAACCTTCCAATGATCATCTATCTAACGATAGACCTCCTTCTATTTGGTCATGGAGCTTATCTTCAACACCTACTCTCTATCCAACGGTTTTGATGAGCCTCCGATCCTATTTTTCCGATTAGGTAACTTCACCGTCGTCAGAGACGACGACGGTGGTTCCTATGAACCTAGACCCCATTCCAGCCAGATTCTTCCCCTCTAACCTCCGTCTCCACCTATAAATACCTATGGATACCTTCGATTACAGAGGTCAACTCCCTTTCCCTCTCCTCCAACTCGAGCCAATGATAGGCTATTCATTCCAAACACCAGCCGCCTTCTCTCTAGTTCTCAAGCTCACTCCATGGTGGAGAAGCTGCCTCTCTCACCTCCTCTTCCTTTGCTCCACCTAGATAGAGCTGGAGGAGTGTCATTCCCTTATTACATTGCCTTTGATCCAATGCCAGAGATCCTATCTTCAACCTTCTAATTTCATCCAACTCCGGTGAGGCATCAGCAGAGTTCTTCTACCTCCTCCGTCCATGTAACAGTAGATTAAGCCTTAGTTAGTGGTCTAAGTTAGTTCTAGGTAGTTAATTAGTTAGATAGTGAAATGACCCTTTCCTGGAGTCGTTTGGCATTTCCGGAATCTGTAAGGATTTTCCTGCAGTTTTAAACCCCTTATCTTTCGTTTTGAGGGTTTGTGAGGGTGTTGACGGCGTCTCGATCATGTTTTAACAGTTAATTACGTCGTAGTATAGGTGATCAAGCGTTGTCAACAAATAAAATTTTATTACTCGAAAACCTAAGTATCCGAAGCCAAACACATGGAGCAATTGGAATTTATTACTAATCTCAAGAATGTAACTCAAAACGTAATTCAAAATATATAAATGCATGAGTTTGAAAATTAATTGTGGCAAAAAGAAGAAATTTGGACGTCTAATCATGGGATCAAACGTCGTAAAAGATGTTTCCCATGTCCTTCTTCTGATTTTCTTCCTTTTCTTCTTCTTTATGCTTCTTCTTTCTTCTCTGCAGTTGCCTTGCTTCTTTCTCCTTTTCTCTGCAGTTTCTTTCTCTCTGCGGGTCTTCTTCTTCTTCCTTGGCTCTGCTTCCCTTGCCTTCAGCTTCTCTTCTTCTGCTTGTCTTTACCTTTCTTTATTTCTTCTTTCTTCTTCAGTTCCTCTTCTCTTTTTCCTTCGCCTCTTCCTTTCCTTCTCTTTTTCCTCTACGAAGGTCTCCTTCCTTCTACTTCTTCTCCTTCTCTTGCAGCGGCTAAGTGTCAGCTTCTCCTCCCCTGCACAAACCAAAGAAGAGCAAAACCTATCCCTCTACCCACACCAGCGACTCTCTTTCTCTCTGTATATCACTCTTCAGCACACTCTCCTAGAGTCGGGTAAACGGGTCGGATCGCGCGCCTGGGTCCAGGTGCAACGGCATGAGTGTGGTGCGCGAGGAGTGCTCAGGATGGTGTCAGGTCGGGTTGCCAGATCCGTGTGGTGAACTCACGGATGAGGCAGTGAGAATAGGTGAGGGACCTCACCCCATGTGCTTTTGGAGGCAACGAACCAATAACACAAAATCAATATAAATCACTCCAGCGCTTCACAGCTCACCGAGGTGGGACTATTGGTCCACCTCTATTTCGTGCGCGCCCGCAGGAGTGCGTTCTCCAATTGCCACAACTGCAGGCTTTGCGGTGTCACTTGTTGGGATAGATGTCTTCGCGATGCCTCCCTGAGTTAGCTAGACCTGGAGCCTTGTAGCATTGCAGCCTGGAGCAAGCGTGCAACTTCCTCGAGTTACCGCTAATGGCGGCCAGAGCATGAAACCTGCCTGACACAAAAAGAGCCTTGCGGCTTAATCAGACCACAGGAGCACCTTCGCCGTGTCACAGCGAAGGTGAGGAGCTAAGTGGCAGGCCGCGAGGTGACCTAGGCGTGCGTGCCTAGGTCACCCTGTGGCCGGTCGGATGGGTTTGATCAGGGGGTAGTTGTGGAGGCGTAGAGGGTCTATGGGCGGGTGGATGATGTTCAGTGAGGTGAGGCGGAGGTTATGCGATGGTCGGCAAGACGTGTGGGGCTACGGAGTGATGGGAGTGTCTCGTCGGAGGGTGGTCGGAGATGAAGAAGGTGGTAGTGGACAGCGGCGGTCGAGGGGCGTTTGGTGAAATAAGATGAGGGAAATGAAAGAGGGGATAGAGAATAGCAGTTCTAACCTAAATAAAGGGACGAAGGGGACGAGAAGGCGGCCAGCAGTACCTGCTGTCGCCGGAGAAGAAAGTGTCCAATGGAGGAAGACGGCGGCGACGACGGGGCTAGGGCAGCTCGCACGGGTGTTGCGCGACGTGGAGGAGGATGAGGAGGATGGCTCTACCACTGGTTTTGTGGTAGAGCGATGCGGAAGAGGAGGGGGGCTCGCCGGACCCCTTGGCTGGAGAAGAAGAAGAGGAATTTGAGGTGGAATTCCGGCCAAGTCGACCAGAGGAGGTGCGGCCGGAGTTGGGGGTTAATTTATAGGTGCTGGCCGAGCTTCTGGTGCGTGGAGGGCAAGCCTTCTGCCACCGACGCCTCGCCAGAGATGGAAGGTAGTTAGATACCCAAATCTCTCGTGCGTTCGCACAAGAGATTGGGTGCAATTCAGGGATCATGATTGAATTCAAATGGAAAGGCATTCCTCAGAGAATCTCCCTTCCAAATCTGGGAGGAGATCTCTGAGGAATCAGAGAGTATTCCCTCTCTAATCCTCGCCGGAGTAGTATCTCTCCCCAATAATGGCAGAGGGACCTTCTTGTAAGAGTGGAGAGGAAGTTAGGGGGGTGTATGCAATGGCTTTCAAAAGATAGGGACCAAAATGTGATTAGGTGTACTAAATTGCAAAGTAGGTCAAGATGACCTCCCCTTAGGTCCAAATTTTGGTACAAACATAATTTTGACCTGAGGAATCCAATGGTGAAGTTAGATTTTAGGTTTGATCACGTTTGACTGGACATTTTGCGTAAAAACCTAAATTAGGTCAATTGATGAGTTAGGACCCTAATCTAGGTCAAACTAGGTTCCAAAGGCCACATTAAATGTTCTAAACCCTAGTGGATATTTTTCCATGATTTTTAGAGGGTTTACTTG
The DNA here is from genome assembly GCA_037157565.1 of Thalassia testudinum. NCBI lineage: Eukaryota > Viridiplantae > Streptophyta > Magnoliopsida > Alismatales > Hydrocharitaceae > Thalassia > Thalassia testudinum. Next base: position 7,435,403 of record JAZHRO010000010.1, on the reverse strand, counting down.
ATTTTTATCATGACCGAAACCTTGTTGAATTAAGCGAGTCTGTTTTAGGGTTACAAGATGTCATTTAATTCCCGGTTTGCACATGAACCCATTTCTGATTGAATCAACCCACTTTTTATCTTATTCAGACCATTTGACCTATGTTTTGCCTCTGAGAAATCCCGTTTATGTACTACAATGGTAAAATTACAGTTTTAACCTTTATTTCATATTTTCTTCTCAGAACACTTATTCCTCCAATTAAGCCCTCTTCTAAGTCATGTAAGAGCTTTTATTCTCTTTATTAGGTCAAAATAAGCTAGTTATGGTTCATGATGAGGCTCTCATTAGAGAGGGAGAGGGAAATTGCAAGAATGTCCTCACAATTTCCCCTCCACCTCTCCCCACCGTACATGCCCCATCCCCTCCCTCTCACCCCGCATGCCACACCATCCCCACCTGTGGCACCCTCACCTCTCTCTCTCAACCATTCCCTCACTCCTACCTCCTCCTCCATGTAACCCCCTCGGCCCTCCTCCATCCTCCGCACACCGCAACCAAGAGGAGAAGGAGAGTAGGGAATCAGAGGAGCGTGTGCGGGAGAGGAGGAGAGCTACTGCTACTGCTGTAGCAAGTTTTGCTGCAGTTGCAGTAGCACATGGAGAGGAAGGCATCTGAGAAGAAGAACTCGCCAATGGTTCTACGGAATCATTTTTTCCGTAGAATCAGACGTCTGCGGAGTGCGTCAGACGTCATGGCAGATGTCTTGAGGTATTTCCGAACGTCTGATAGCGCATATTTTCGATTTATTTTTCCTGTAAAGTTCTGACCATGCATGCACGTGTGTCAGAGGTTGGGAAGCGCATTGGTGCGAGGACAGAAGCAGTTTCAGACGTCCGGATGTGTTTCCAGACGTCTAAAGACATCCTCAGACATCTGTACTGAGCCTCAGACGTCCAAGGAAGGTGCCCCGAGCAAGGTATGCCCGTGAGTTCATTTAAGACGTCTGGGACTTTTCCCAAACATCTGATTTCTATCGGGATTGGTTTTTTGGGCCCATTCAGGGCCCAAACAGTGTCAGTTTTCTGCAAACGAAATGTCTTTGGTTTCCGTGCAAGTTTCTTTATGTAATGGTACTTTATCCGTGTTGTTTTGAACACTTTTAACTTACCGACCCATGTCATAGGTCGCCAATCCATCGAGTATACAGGACCTGCGGAGATGACGAGAGCTACTGTACGAGGCCCATTCCACCCGGTTACCCTGGTAGAGTGGTTTTTACCCTAATATCGAAATTAATAAAGTACATGCATAAAATTAGTTGAACCTATGATGTGAACTGAACCCTAAGAAGAAGTAAACGCATGCTTTAGAATACATCTATTCGATTGAACCCTAGGTTATGACATGAACACTAGGGCTAGAGAAGATGCATGTGTAGAGAGATGAATAATTGAATAAATCATAAGTTGCCTATACTACCTGAAATGAACTACGTTATGAATAGAAAATTGAACTCGTACTGTGGAAACTAAGAGGCATGTTCTGTATGTAACAAACCGGATATGGAATAAGAAAAGTTAATGTACGAACCTTATGGAGAATGTCGAACGAGACAAGAATACCATAGTATGGAGAATCGGATCGTTCTGGAACACATCGCCACGGGCAGCAATTCGGACTTGGCTTAGGGAGGTGAGCTGACCTTCGTGTACATAGTATCGAAGAGAGCAACTATCCCTTTTAGAGTAGAGGGGAGCTTGCCACCCCTTGGGTGGGGACCCGAGGGTGGGTTTGGCCACTCTACGTCGACTCCTGTTAGCCCTCTCGTACATGGTACCAAGGAGAGTTACTTAGTATAGGGGGGAGCTATCCACCCCAGGGGACCCGGGGTTAGGACTGGCCACTCTACACCGACTCTTGTTAGGCCCACTGGGAAAATCGGGATAGTTGGACGAAGGTACGTGGACTATAAGGGGCGAGACCCCTGTTTCTAAGGGGCGAGACCCCTATTCTAAGAGGGCAAGGCCCTGTGATGTTCCGTACTATATGTTTGGGCGTACCTACTAGCGGAAACGACTGACCACGTACCAATGCGAGGTAGTTACCCGTGTGCTTATCACATGTGCCGTAGTCACCGTTACATCACGACCGTGACCTCGGGGTAGTAGACCGGGTGTAGGACTACCACAAGGGACTCTCCCGGCCAGTAGAGTGCCACGTGTACATCTGCATGGCGGGAAAACTACAAGTAAGATCGTTCCCTTAGGGAACAGGAAGATTAAGCAATGTCATGAAACCTGATTAGAGTACTCAGATCAGCCACACGTAATAAGATAATTGGAATCGGAAGATAATATTTTAAGCTGCTTGTTTAAATTACATTACATGTTTTAGCCACCACTCTACTCAGCGTTAGCTGACTCCAGATGTTATTTTTTTACAGGTCAAGGATTCGAGCAGCCAAATCCACCAACTGCTGAGGGCGCTGGGCCTAGTCATGCCCAGCTATAGTTTCCTCATGTTAGTTGTTGTAGTGAGTTCCTGCTTTTCCAGCTCTATGTGTACTAGTTTTTGTTGTGATGGCTATGTTCTGTACTAGTTCTGTTGCGATAGCCTATAACATTATGGTAATTACCGATCTCTTGCTTTACTATCCATTTTATTTTTACTATTTAGTTACAATACTTGTGTTGTTGTGGAATGAATGTGTATTCAGTTATTTCTCGTTGGATGACTGGGTCTTGGGGTTCGTCGAGGCGACCTGTCCTTGAGTTCTGTAGGAAGCCAGGATCAGGCCGTGACAAATAGCTTAGTTTTAATATCCAATTTCTCATCTCCTTCCTCAACGTCGACAAGATCGAATCTAATCTCGTTGGCCTTTGTTCCATCAAATCAACACTCCCTTCACCCTTTTCACCACTCCACGCTCATAATCCACCTTCTTTCCTTCTTGATTAGTCACCTGATGCAAAACGCCCAATTTCATAGTTCATCGGAGCTATGTTGTCTATGATAGAGTTCCTCCGACTTGATTCACACTCCACAGACCATCCATTCACAATTGCCTCAATTCAAGGGCCATTTCGCCTGAAATGATTGATCAATTCCTACTCTCTATTGATCAAACAAGCTCAAATTTCTTTTTTTCTTGCTTTGAGTTTATAGCATCTTCTTAGATGTTCATTGATCTAATTGAAAGTCTCTTAATCTTCACGAGAAGCTCAAGAACCTTTTGGGCTTGTTCTGATGTCATTTCATGGAATTCTAAAGTTTAACGACTAAATCGCAAGATCACCAGAGCTCCAATGAACTCCGACGAGTCAAATATTGATAAACACTGATTGAATCCCTTTGAGAGTCTCCAGAACACTTAATTAGGCTTCACTAATCATTTTCCACACATTTGATTCAAGTTATAATGATTGAGTCACTCTAATCACACCTTTCTTCTCTAGCTCCGACAGAGCTGTACACAACAATTCTCTCACCTACTGAGCGTAGCATTAGGTCCATAAGCTTCACTAGATCCTCCTGAATCTAATACAATTCTTGATTAGGTTGTTAGGTCTCTCTAGTGTTCTGTCGAACAACCTCACTTGAGATCTCAAGCAACAGACTTGGGATCCGATGTTAGGAGGGTCAAATTCTTATTTTGATGATTCAAGTGAGTTTCTGAGATGATTTAGAATGAATCTGGATGGTTAATTGAATCTGAGAAGCTGTATAGCTAGAAGTCAACTTTTGAAGTTAGTTCTGGTCAACTCGAGCTACCATTGGAGCTCTAAGTTCCTAAGCTTGCTTCTGAAGTGTGTTGAGTGTTTTTAAGTTGTTAGAAATCCGTAGAGTCAAATGTAGGAAGTTTTGAAGTTAGAAGATGCTTGATATTATTTATGAGCATATTGGGTTCTTTAACCTGCAGTTGAGCTCAAGTGAGCTTTGGTTGAGATTTCAACTCTTTTTCGAGTCAATTAGATGTAAGTTGATTCCCTGAATATGTATAGGAATGATTTAGAAGCTCTAAATTGTTAGTTGAGTTAATTCAATATCTCAATTCCTTCCTCTGCTGAATCCAGATCGCGATGAAGCTTCCAAGTGCTATCATCGATAGAAAAGCATTCCTCTATGCTTCCTAATGCACAAAAATGGGTTTAGGCACTGAGGGACCCCTTAGGAATGAAGAGACAGAGAGAGAGATTAGGAACTCTACAGGTGATGCTTTGAGTTGTGTTGCTGCAGCTATTTGGCCATGGTGGACAGGCATGTTTGAAGGAGGATTTGAACTAGCTCTTTGGGTTCAATCAAGCAATTAAAAGTGTGAATCAAGAGATGAGTTGTAGTTCTGGAGATCTAAGCTTTTATTTGAGGAAGATCTACTGGAGATTTGACGGAGATCAGGAGCCAAAAGCAAAGCTGAAGCTAGAGTCTATATTGGACTACAAGAAATAAAAGAGGTTGGGATGGTCCCACATCATTAGTTTGTGAGCCAATGAAGCCATATATAATGATTCACCATCGATGCCTTCCAGAGCAACATCGACACCTTCAAGTGCGTGGGCAAGTGTGTCCTCTAACCATACTATAGTACTCTTGAGCATATCCTGTGACCCTGCGTGGTGGCCTCTGGGCACCAGCGATGGTGATGGTGCAACGTGGCACATGTTGATGCAACTATGATTCGATCCTGATCATCGATTCAGTTTGGAACACTAGTGCCACGTAGGACCATCTTTTTGAAGTAGAGGCTAAGTGCTTCAACACTTAGCATGATTTGTGAAGGCTATGGTTTAAGAGTAAGAGCATAGCTTAGTTGAAAATGAAAGAGCTTATATAGTTGTTGTAAACAACATATTTTTTTAAATAAGGGAATTAATTCTTTCAATCTTTTTAATGCATGATCTTTAAATTCAATTGGAGTTGATTGCTAGAGTTGATTGCCATGCTTACATTGTTTACTTTTTGCACTTGATTCATGCTTCTAAGATATACTAATTGTATGATAGAGTTAATAAGTAACTTATTAGTAACTTAAGCAAACTATTAAGCTAAGTAATGTAGGGTTTAAGTAATTAGAATAAGTTAAGTATTTAGGTTATTAGAAATTAAGTTAAGTGTTAGATAACTAAGTTAAGTTAAATACTATGTTAAGTTATATAGTTATCATCTAAGTTAAGTAGTTAGTTAAGTATTAAGTATAGGTTAGCCTATGCTAATTAAATTATTAAGCTATGAAGTTAAATTATAGTAATATTAGTCAAATAACTTAATAGTAAGTAGTAAAAAGTTATATAAGCTAGTAAGTTAATTAAGTAGTAAGCTTAAGTTATATATATAGTTTAAATATAAGTAAGTCTAAGTTATTAATTAATACATCTCTACTATTAACTTAAGTAAAAGAATGAGGAATAAATTACGAATAATTGGTGAATAAATGCTAACTTAGCCTCCTAGCAAACGACATGGACTCTAAACCAGTATAAATTATAAAAATATGACAACTATCTTGCTCACTATACTACGACTTAACAATGACGTATTAATAATGTGAGGTAGTTGTACATCAGTGACTTCAAAACAACTTAGAGCCTAGATTTCGAGGCATTACAAATAACTCCTGTTGCGCATGTTGTGATTATGATGGGATGGTTCAATGGGGAAGAAGGGATTCTGAAGATGCACGTGAGATATGGAGGGCACTTCAAGGATGGCAAGAACTACATTGATGGTAAAGAGAAGAGCATCATAGTCAATCCTGATACTGTTGGTGTTAGAGCACCACGATCGTTTATTTTGATGATAACAAAACACGTGTCATTTATCATTTGCACTTGAAGACTTAGATTTCAGGTCAATTGCAAATGGAGACGTGGTTAGATGGAGTTCAAGCTCGCATCTATTATGGATTGGAGGAGCTTGATGGAAAACAAAGGAGCTTCGCGAGGAGCGATAGCTTGAAGAAGGAAGGAGATGAAGAATAGGATAGATTTCCTTTCCTTTGTACTATGTATTTTTGTTTCTTTTGTTGCTCTTCATTTTTGTCTCTTAGATTCATGTTTAAGAGCCTCAAAGAACCCTAACAGTAGTCTTAGGAACATTTGCACAACCCTAGCATACTTAGGTCTTCTGTAGAGAACTTAGAAAATCAAAATAGGGTTCAGATAGCCTTATCAGACGTCTAATCTGAAAATCAAACGTCTGATAATGACTTTTAAGATGTCAGACTGTTGACTCAGACGTCCAATAACATCTAGGCTGAACTTAATAGGTTCTGTCCGTTTGAATCAGTCGTCTAGACCTTAGCCGAGACGTCTTAGGAGACGTCTGATGCCTTTGCCAGACATCCAATTAGTGGAACGTTGGCTACCCACACAGACGTTGAGGAATCTAACCGTTAGACGTTATCAAATGTCCATAAGTGATCCCAGATGTCATATATGTGACCGTTTTGCCTTGACTAACCCAAAATCGCCTTTGGCAGATCTTGTAGCCGTTACCCTTCTTGGGAATCCATTCTCGCAGAACAAATAGGTTTCCAGACGTCCAGACCTTGTGCCATACATCCTGTGTGTCGTCTGATGGACTTTCACTATAACCCTGTTTCGATCTGATTCAAGTCAGGAAGGAAACCCACCTAAAATCAGACGTCTGACTTAGTTCCCAGACGTCTGACTTAGTTCCCAGACGTCTTAAATGGGTTTTCCAGACATCTTATACCAGGACCAGACTTCTAATGACCCTATCAGAATCATGGTTGTTTCTGACTTCAGCCTAATTCTCTTAGGCCTTGCACCCAACGGCTATGGAAGCCTTTCAAAGCCTTCCAAAGCCTTCCTAGGGCCTCTATAAATAGAGGAGAACCCTTGCCACTCAAATACACACCAAGCAACACACTTTCACATCATTTTATGTCTTTTGATCTTAAGAAGAAAGCTCTAGCTCTCCAAGCCTAGTTCTACATCTAAAGAGCTTGATTCCTGTGCACCCGCTCTCCCGCCGGCGTTACGAGAGCGTTGCTGTGCTAAAGTGTGGTTCAAGCATACGTGTCACTGATTCGACGCACTTCCAAGCAAAGGGAAGCATCCTAACACCCATAGAAGCTTAGTTTAAGAATTACTTTGCTGGCTCTATAGGACTATTCTTGTGTTTGTTACTTTGTTATTTGGTTGGGTATTCACGTTGCGAATTCCCGTCACCATCGAGGGACAAAATCCTTCTCTTGAAGAGAAGGGGTTTGAGGCACACTACCCTCGTTCAAAGTAGTGTTGTTGTAAGAGGTTGAATCACCCTCGTTTAAGTGATTCAGTTAGTGGATTTGATCAACTAAGTCAATCGGAAAATCCTAACTCGAGAGGGTTAGGTGGTGGTTTTCACCCGGTTTGGGTTTCCACCTAAAAATACTTGTGCCCATTGTGTGATTGCTATCTTTGTGAGATTCTATTTTTAATTTCACATTTTTTACGTCACACTGATCTCACCCCCTCCAAGTAGGGAAATTACAGATACTACCTATTGGTTTGACTTCACTAATTTGTTAGTGAAGGAGTCCCCATGGGAGGTTGGCAACATCCTATACACAAAGTACAAAGACCCAAAAAAATGTCTCGCCAGGTATTTGGAGGTAACAAGTGAACGTGAAAGGTTTAATATGTTCCAAAGGCATATGGATAGTACTATCTTAGAATTGGTTGTGAGTTTTCTTACACATGAACATGTTTCCGTTGGGGATGTAATTAATGCATCTACACGCCTAAAGATAAATATAAGCACTTTAGGAAAGGTGTTGCCTACGAAACCTATTGTGGGGTCGAATGCACCAGTTAATGATCACACATCAAGGGCTAGAAATGATGATAATGTTGGTAATGAACTGACAACAATGATTAACTCCCTTGATGTAAGTGAATTATCAATTGCTACCATTCAAATTGTGAGTGAATTAGTTATTAGCAGCATAAGAAGATGATAAATGGTCCCAAAAAGTCTAAATTGGGACAATGTAACACTTCAAAGGGGGTAGCTATTCCTAAAGCATCTACAAGAAGAAGTCCTAGGTTTCGAAGGGTGGAGAATAACCCTACAGCTGAAATTGAAAATAGGGTGGAGGTGTGGGATCTGAGGAATAGGGTGGATGTATCTCAAATGGGGAGAAACATTGGTACAAGGAGTAGTCCCAAGCTTACTGCTTGGTGTTAGGGAGAAACATGGGAGAAATGTGGAGAAGAATGGGAGGAATTATGAGAAGAACAATGTGATAGTGGGAGTAAGAATGCTTAATCCATACAAGTGGTGATTATAGCTGCCAACCACAATGCATCTAAAACCTTTGCAGGGAAAAGTCTTTGATAGTGGTCATAGGAAGAAGCCCACATCAAATTTGAAGAAGGGAATTGACCAAGTGATATCTATACCTAATGGATCAAAAGGACCTAGAAGGGGTGCTAGGCGTAGTGATCAATCAACACTTGTAATAATGAATGAGGACATGGACTTGTTAGTTAGCTTTGAGGACAGTGATCTTGTTGCAGCTGAAGAGATTGATAGTGAATCATTTGATGATGATGATGATGATGAGTTTGATGATAATTAGGGTGATAATATTGGTGAGGAAGATATGGAGTTACTTGAGTATAAGGGCGGGCATTTCATAACAAGCATCCATGATTCTCATCTTGTTGTTGGAAGGGAGTTTAAGAGTTCTTCAAGTTAGCTTTGTCATTGTGTTAGAGAACAATTTTGCATTAAGATTGTGAAGAGTGACAAGATGAGGGTCATTGCAATTTGTGACAATGAGGACTGCAAATGGAGAATTCATGCATCAAGATTGCAAGATGGTGTAACCTTACAAATCAAGACCATGCAAGACGAATACACGTGCACCTCTATTAATCATAGAGGCAATTAGATGGCTTCAGAGGACTAGGTGTGTCCCCATGCTACACTGATAGTTAAGGATATATATGATAGGATTTTCACTGACTTGAATATTAGATTGTCATACATGAGAATTTATAGGGGCAGGGAGAACACACTTGGTGAACTATTTGGTGATGCAAAAAAGTCATACAAGAAGATTCCTTCATTGGTTTATGAATTGAACAAGAGAAACCTTGGTAGTGTAATACACTATTATACTCAACCTGATAATTCTTTTTTTTGGGCTCTTTGTCTGTTTCAACGCTCAAAGGGATGGGTTTTTGTAGGCCTTTCCTTGGATTAGATGGTTGTCGCCTCAAGGGTAAATTCTTAGGTACTATCCTAGCAGCAATGGCACTAGATGGTGCATATGGGCTGTTCCCTATGGCCTTTGCAGTGACCGAGGATGAGTCAATCAGCTCATGGTTATGGCTTTTGCTTTATTTAAAGGAAGCAATTGGGTTTGGAAATGGTGAACATCTTACTCTTATATTATATGGTGGGAAGGCATTAATATCTGCAATCAAGGACCACTACCTAGAGTGTGAGCATAGAGCTTTCATGAGGAACCTTTATAGCAATTTCAAGAAATAATTCCCTAGTGAGGACATTGAGAGGCTTGTATGGCCAACGACAAAAGCTTTTGATAAGAATCAATACCTTCATTACATGCATGGACTTCATAGGGTTAGAAAAATGGAGTAGGCGCACAGTTGGTATTGCAGCACAAAATCACATAATTGCAATAATTTGAGTGAGTTATTTAATGCTTGGATCTCTAATGTCAGTTCAAGGGTTGAATGTGATATGGTTGATTGTTTGAGGCAAAAATTAATGGTGACATTTGATGATAGGAGGATAGTAGAGAAATGGAAGGGGCTCTTCTTCCATCATCCATTTTAATACCCCACCTTTTTCTGCCATTCATTTGTTATGATTTTAATTGCTAAAATGTTGGGATTAGATCCTCTTTTAATCGGTTATGGATGAGGTGATTAGACACTCGATTGCCTTATTGGATCCTAGTTCACTTAAGTTTTGAGGGTAAAACTTTCTTTTGGTGGGTTATCGTTTAATGACCCGAATCGAAGATCTACATAATTGAATACTATACCTCCAAAGAAATTCGATGACACTAGTCATGTGCAAATCGAAGCCTATTTGAATAACAATGTCCAATATAAGTTGGAACTCTCATGATTCTCAATTCTTTAATCCAAACCTTAAATCGACAATTCAGAAACATATTGAGTTTTCCAATGTTACAAGGAACCTAAAGGTATACTTCATGCAAGGATTAGACCTCGAATATGCGAAATGCATCCAAACCCATGCGCACTGTTTGGGAAATCACACTACATAAATGACCTTAGATTTGAAATCCATGAATTTTATTGAATTTCTTGTCTGATTCCAACAGTACGTGTTTCATGAAAATTGAAGATCATTTAACCCAATTACAAGAAACACTCCTATTATGGAAAGGAATAAAAAAAATCCTTATCCTAACTACACCTTACCCCTCTCTCACGCCTCCCCTCTCCACCCTCCATAAAAAACCCCATGCGTGTTACCCACAATCCACGTCTCTCTCAAGCGCCACCTTCCATTTTTGTTTCCTTCCCTTTACGTGCATGAGAGAGAGAGAGAGAGAGATAGAGAGAGATGGAATGAGAATGAGAGAGAGCAACAAGGAAACAAGAGAAGAAGAGGAGAAGCAACGGCAATGGTGGAACTCACAACAAGAGCCAACAAGAGCACACACGACAATGGTGGAACTCACAACAAGAGCCAACAAGAGCACGGGGTGTGCGTGCAGGCATGCATCAACGGCGAGGCACTCCAGACACGTTGAGGGCAATATCAGCGACAATCGAAAAGGTTTGAATGCGAACTTTCTACTATTACATGAATGCATGAATAAGGAAGAAGGAAAAACAAGGGGGTGGGGGGAAATGATAGAAGGAGATAAGGAGAGGGGGAGGCAATTGGCAAGTAGCATGTGGCCAACGTGCTTGTCAATGAAGAGTGCTAAGGTGGTGGATGTTAGGTCGACAAGATGTTAACAAGTGATCAATAGTGGCTAGATGGGTTCACTTGCACCCATTGGATAGGAGGAGAGGAGAGGAGGCGGTTGCTTGGAGGAGATCAACGAGACATCATTGGAGGGTCGTCAGCAATGGTGTGGGCCAACTAGAGGCTGATGACAACTCGACGAGGCCGTTAGTCGACTCCATCCCGTGAGGGGTCCTTATGTCCATGCACATGAAAAGAAGAGAACGAAAGATGATTGGATGAAGAGATGTAAAGATTTTAAGAATATTTTTAGAAGTTCTCATTCATTCATAAAAGAGGGTGTTGGAATAGTCAAAAATTCTTTTGCTTAGATCTAGATCATCTAGAGGCAAATTTGAGTCATCCTAGACATCATCTAGATCTAAATCATCTAGGGGTTTTTAAATATGTTGAACCTATCCGAATGATTGGGTCAGGAGGTTCCAATCTAAATTTCGAGAAACTAAGTAAAGTACACGTACACGCATGATTGTGCTAGAGGAGTCATTATGCATATTCTCGCACAAACGTGCTACCTTTTATTATTTTATTGTCTCTTGCATGACCAACTATCAAATCCATTGACGTAGGTTCAGAGAGAGATGATCTAATGGACACTACCTCACGACTTACTACCTTGATATCCCTACTTATTACCCCTCTCCGAATGCATGATTTGACTATAATTGTTAAAATGAAAACATTGTGATTATCTATAAATTTAAAGGTGGTTAACAAATAATTTTGTATATAATATATTGTTTATCTACTAAATTATTGATTAACTAAATCGCAGGAGACCCTACTTTCACATGTATTAAATAAACTCCGTACTTTATAAAATTGATATCATTGAAAATAAGATGATTAGATACCAAATGTGAGATCAATGCTTCTAGTTGTTTATTGATGGAATGATAAATTAACTTAAATGATGCCTTTATTATTACACGGATTAGTTTAACTTAATTTTTCATAAAATTGACATCATTGTACTCCTTGAAGTGTAAATCAACAGACTCATTTGAGAATGAGGGAGTTCCGCAGGAACTGTGGACAATAACGGTTGTCATGTTGGTGCGAAGTTTTTGCATTGAAATACATGAAACATGGAAAAAAAGCACTTCAAAAGGTAAAAAGATGGCACTGAATGAGTCAATCGCCTGTTTGTTGAGCCACATTTTCTGAAGGCACACGCGTTGAGTGATTCGTTAGGACACATGCTCCATCTTTCATGCTTGCATCAAGATATTACCTCATTTATATTGATCTCTGGGGTGGGGTATACACCAGAATCAGAAACCCAGGGCTATCAATTAATAGGGCAGCTTAGCTTATTGAAAAGTCAATGACCAGGAAAGGAAGCACATTTCCATCTAATGGAAGAATGAGTGAACAAAGACGAAATAAAAGCTACGCATCTCTAGACGGGAGCTATTCCCATGAGGTATGAAACAATGCATGTTCTAAAGCTCCCAGTCCTAGACAAAACTAACGTCTAAATATGATATTACATCACATACCTCCATGCAACTTCGGGAAACGTTGCTAAAAATCATAAGAGAGTCACATACATAGAAAAAATGAATAAGAGGTGTGGTTCTGCTGAAGAGGAGGGCTTTAATCTACACGTCGGATTCACAGACCCTTCCATTGCTTTACATATGGCCTTAATCGGATGTGCACAGCAGTAGACCAAGAGTCAAAATCAGGCTCCGGTCCGGTGAAAGCAAGATCGTTCGGTCCTACCTTCTTCCACCAGAGCTGCAGCTCAACAACGAAAAAGAGGTAATTTTAGATATAAGTAGGTGACGATGCTTAGAGATTTGTAAAAAGAAGTGACCAAATAATGCAAGTTAGCCAACACAGGTCACTTGTATTGTGACTACACCCCCCCCCAAAAAAAAGGCTCCTTGTTTGCGATCTCCTTCACCCTGAATCATAATCAGGTAACAAAGATTCTCGTCTTCACATGGAAAAATGATAATGGCATGTCACTTATCCTTTCTATCTCAAGTACCATTTTGATCCATATCCAACTTTGAAACATTTTAGCATCCTGTTCAACTGGCTCGGCTTCAAGGGCATTCCTTACTAAAACTACAGTTATGATGCTCCCAGGGAATACAAAGAACCAAGAAAGACCAATCTGGAACTTTCCCTGTAATTAATAAAACTAGACAGCGTGTGCACAGTTTCTAAAGAATCCCAACCATCATGACAAGATGAATGCATTAAGGAAAACTGGAGAAACCAAAAGCAAAAACGTATTGTAACATCAATAAGATGAAAATTATTGATTCGGGATAATGGAAGGAAAAAAAAACATTTGGGTTTGTAAGTCATCACATGCCGAAGTATGACTGGATACCTCTCCTGGGAACGCTTCAGATAAAGCTTTGACAGTAGGATTTTGCAAACACGAACTCTTACAGGAGTGTCTTGCATCTACTACGCCTAAGCTCTCACCAGAGTACAGGTCAGGCCTGCCACCACAGTTAACCATAATGCGTCCAGAAGGCATCAACCTCTGCTGAATCTCCAACCATGTATCCACCTGCAAGACACAGTAGGGTTTTCATCTTCTGAGAGCGGAGTCCAGAACAAAAATGTCAAGAAAAAAATGAAATGTCTGACATTATGCAAGAAGAGGAATTTTGTAGATATTATCAAAAGATGAGATGAAAACATCAAAATGCTAACAGAATTTTGTGCTGGAGCCAACAAAACTAGCATGCTTTCAACACTCCAGTTAGAAATTGGTGTCCACAATTAGGATATCATTTCAAGTTTACAAAATCACCCAATTAACATACCTCTTTCAACTGGGGCAGGATATCTCCATCACAAAACAGATCGACAATAATTCCTGAAAAAGAATGGTAAAAGGCATGAACATCCCAAATTTATAATTCTGCAGAGATTTTTAAAATCTTTAATAGTTGTCAATGTAGATTCTATTCTAGACCTCGAAGTTGCTCCCAAAAATAGTCAGAGCAATGAGCAATTTACATATTCTTTTAAGTTGCATGTGCATTTCTTTTTTTTTTTTTTTTTTGCAAAGTAGTTGGATGTGCATTTCATGCTTTAAGATTCCTCACCAGCAAACCTGCCTTTAAAGCTTGCTGAAGGTGAAAGTGCATCGTCAATATTGATGGAAAGAAATCCACCAGAATCATTACACTTTTCCAAGTCAGATAGACTGAAGTACTCTCTTGCTTTATCAATTAGCTGCATAGAGAAATGCAACATTTGCAAGATGCCCATAATACCGATTTCTTCCAGAAAAAAATAATCCATAAATTACAAAACATGAGAAAAAGAAGGCACTTAGAAATCATTATAACAGACAAGATCGTAGACTTCAAACTGGGATTTCCTGCAAATGCACAATGTTCCATTTGACCTTTTTTTTCAGAGGGACCATCCGAGGGTTTTCTGGTAATATATAGCCAAGTTTATCAGGAGGAATGCCTGTTATTCACAATGAAAATGTTGGTTTCCCATATTGACTTTTAGCACAGTAGTTCAATTTCAAGCAGAACATGTTTGAGAAGATGAAAATTCCTTTAAAACCCTTAAAGCTTGGCAGGCTGCATTCAAGAGGTAATTGAGCATATTAAACAAAAGAAACATAAGTTTTTATTTTCCTACACCACTACAAACATGACTCAATGCTAAAAAACATAAACATACAAAATCAAGGGAGCCCTGAAACATTATAATTGCAATATTTATGTTAATATGAACATACAAATCAAGAAATCCACCATGTTGTATGATTCTGATAAAATTTTCACTTCCTTCCAAGCCAAGGACTGGACCACAGCCATTTTTTTATAGATTAATGATCATAGCGAGCTAGGATACTGATCATGACTACTGCTGCAACTTTGTAATCATAAGTACAATTCTCAACATGCCTTAGTAGCAGGAAGGTTTCCTGAGATGAGTACACTGATCATAAAATAGCACTATCAAATGAGGGCATGACATCAAGTTTTCTAATGAGTGTGAATAGAAAAGTGTAGCCACATAAGATAGACTAAAGGAGCGTCATATACTAATAGATGCACAAAATGCGATATAAGCTTGGAAGCTTTTACAAAACAAAAACAGAACAGAGAGGGATTCCCAATTTCTTCATAATTGACACCAAACACAATGCCCAGATAGACAGAAGAATAATTGATGGATTCACTTGCCCCTTACTATTGGGTCAATTTCCCAGCCTTCAAGATGCAGCGAAGGCCATAAATCAAGCAACAAATGAGATGCAGTGCCAGCACCCTGAAAATGTTCAATATCTAAGGTTACCAAGGATACCATAAACTCAATGGGAAAAGATTATATACGCTACATGAAATGAAAGAGAGAGTAAAAGGTTATGCTGGATTTAATTACCAACCCCAAGATGGCAACAGGGCCTTCTGGTATAATTGCTGGGAGTGTGGCAAACACATCCTAGAAGAATATCTAGTCAGTCCTGAATTTCAAAGAGTTATACACAGGCATGTGACAGGAATGATTAATGGAGAAGGCTCAAGAAAAAAGTAATTTATATAAGATTAGTTATAATCAAAATAAATAAACTACTCATGATGAACAAAGAGCAAATTGCATCTCTTGGTGAAGTTCTTATTTCTGATGATCCAGAGTTTGAAATGGGAGTGAAATGAAGCAATGTACAAGGAGCCCATTTATGCAATCCAAGGTGAACAATATGAGAATTATGGCAAGCAGAATGCTAAAAAATATTTCCTTCCCAGTTTGCATCTATTCCTTTTTTTTTTGAAAAACAAAATGATAGTTATTTGGATGATAACCACCCACCTCATTCAGTAATAATAATTAAAAAATTGCAAACATAGTACAAGAATTTCTCGCTAAAGAAGAAATGCAAGTAACAAAATTTTCAAACTATAGATGTTCTCCCTTGAATACCACCACATTTCTTTCAAGCCAAGTATCCCAAAGAATTGCCAAGATCTTGGCCTCCTCATTCAAGCGAAAGATATTGCGGCCATGTTGCTGCTGTCCACGCTTGAAGGAGTTCCATAGTCATGCTCATTGGAGTGGTTAATCCACCCAAAATCAAAATGCCTCCAAACTTGTGAAGAGAAGCTACACTCAAAACACAAGTGGTTAACGTCCTCCTAGCCAGGTTGGCGGAGAGCGCATGAAGTGTCCATGTTGGGTACCCATCTTGACATCCAAGATTGCGTCGTGAGGCACCCCCTCCACATGAGCCATACAAAAATCTTAATCTCAAAACACAAGTGGTTCAATAGTTGCACCACACCTCGCAATTTGATAAAGGCTTCTCAAATAGAAAAATTTCCTCCATCCCAAACAAAAGCATCACTGCCCCCCCTCTGGATGATGAGCTTCAAACAACTCTATCAACTCTATAAGCTCTTGCACTCTTTGGTCATATAAACTCCCAAAAAAAAGTAGCTCCCCAACCGTTATCCCAATAGTCGATGACCCTTGTCCATGTTATCAGCCAATGCATATAGCTTTGGGAAAAGAGATCTCAAACTCTATAAACTCTTGCACTCTTTAGTCATATAAGCTCCCAAAAAAAATAACACCCCAACCGTTATCCCAATAGTCGACCCTTGTCCATGTTATCAGCCAGTGCATATAGCTTTGGGGAAAGAGATCACAAAGGTCCTTGACCCGTCCAATCATCCTGTCCAGATGCGGAAACGATCCCTGATACCAAGATAAGACAAGAAGTATTATTGTACTTTAGGGAAAACTGTAGCAACTCCTTTAAGGAAAGGAGATGATCCCCTAGGGGGCAAGGCCCTTTGCTCCTAACTCAATAACCGTTCATAACAATCATAGAAAATCAGATCATACTAAGGCTCCATAATCTTGGCCACCCACTTGGCAAGAAGACTATCATTCATAGTCCTAAGGTCTCTCACACCCAAGCCCCCTTAACCAGCCTACAAATTTCCTCCTAGGCCACCAGCCTTGCTTCATTGCCATTGGACTCGTCGTTTGTCTAAAAAAAATCTCATAAGATCAGTTAGGCACCTTTCCACCTTCAGTGATAGTCGAAACACTGACAAGAAATAAGACAGCATGAAAAGTAAGACTTTTTCAATAACACCAACTGTCCACCCCTCAAGAGAATTCTAGAGGCCTATCCCAACAACCTCCTTTCTAATCTCTCAATCAAAGGTGTCCACTCTTAGAGTGTAATGGATCTATCGGAAAGTGGAAGGTTGAGATAAGTCAAAGGCAAGGAACCCTCTGAAGTATGGAGAAAAGAGTTACACATCTGGACTTCATCAATAGTCATCTGGAGAGGTATAAAAGAAGCTTTGGAAAAGTTAATTTGGAGGCTCGAAGCCTTCCTAAACAGCTTTAGGAGGTATCTTAATCTTCCTGCCTCATGTCTCTAACCTTAAATAAAAAATATGGTGTCACCTGCATACTAGAGGATCAGGATAGTAGTAGCACCACCGATGTCTAAGGAGAAACGCAAAAATGATCTGTAGAATAAGCTATATAGGTGGCCCTCACTAAAGCATCCGTTACTAGGACAAAGAGCATTGGGACCAAAGGACATCCTTGTCTAACCCCCCCTTCATGGTTGAACCCATCCACCTAATAGATTTCCATTCATTAAGGTAGAGAAAGAGGTTGCCGTCACGTATCTCTTCTTCCAATCTATCCAGGGGAGGGTCCCTTTTCGCAAAGGAAGCCCAGATAAAGGACCACTAGGTTGAGTCATATGCTTTGCTGAAAGGAAAGCCTTCGTCTTCATTCTCCTCCAAAAGATAGAATTTCAAAAGCAATCAAAAACCATCGAGAATATTTCTCCACAAGATAAAGGTGATTTGAACAAGTGAGATGTCCTTGAGCAGCCCCGCATTCTGTTCACCAAAACCTTAGCCATGATAAGATATATAGCATTTAAGAAAGCAATAAGTCTAAAGTCCTCAACAACCACTGCTCCCTCCTTGGGGAGAAGGAACATGAAGAATCTATTAATTCTATTGAAGCCTGAACTCCCTACAGCAAAGTCATCCATTACAACCAACACATCCTCCTTCAGTAAGGACCATAATTCCTTATAGAAGAAAATCGGGAAGCCATCGAGTCTACGAGAGCCTTCAACATTCAAGTCCCATACTACCCTCCTGACCGCATCCTTGAAAAAGTTAGCGATGAGGTCAGAAACCTACTCATTCGAAATGGATTGAATAGTCATACCCATACAACTCCCCCTCCCCATCTACCTTCTAGAAGTGAACTCACTATAGTAATTTGAAATGGCATGACCAATGTTACCCCTACCCTCAAATATTGCGACATCACCACCACCTTGACAATGTGGTTTCTCCTTTGTCCACTTGAAGCAGCAATATAAAAGATGTGTGTTCAAATCACCCTCTTTGAGCCATTTTTGCCTCGATTTCTACCTCCATTTAACCTCCTACTTATCTTTATGGACAATGGATAGACATTTGGTCCTAATCACCTATTCCTCCTCTTGCAAACTCTATTGTCTTCAACATGGTCCAACCTCATAATTTCAGCCAACACCTCATTCCTTCTTTTGTTACGCATATCTCAAACCTGCTTCCTATACCTCCTCAGAAAGGAGTAGAGCCCATAAAGCTTGAACTCTAGTCTAGCTGCAACTGATCCCTTCAGTTAAAGGATCTCCACTCCTCTTCCACTAGATCTCTAAACCCTTCATCAAAAAGCCAGGACTTATCAAACTTAAAGTACGTCCCGAAATGCCTATCCTCATTTGAGCACCACATTAAAGGAGTATGATCAGAAAAAAAAAACTCTCCATGGGGTTAACATCCACCACCAGGAAAGCCTTCGCAAATTCCGTATTACATAGGAATTTATCAAGTCTAGACTTTAGACCCACCCACGTGAAAGTACAGGAGTTCAGGGGCAAGTCTACCAAGGCATGAAGAGCAATAAAATTTGCAAAAGTCTCCGAACCCCGATCCCTCCTCCTATCCCCTTGCCTATCTTCAGCCAACAAAGTAACATTGAAGTCGCTAGCAATCAACCAAGGAATGCCTTAGCTACCTCTATTAGATCCTCACACAATTGGTTCCAAGCACCATCATTTGGCAAACCACACATAGCTAAAATAATCATCTTGAAGTTATCTCTACATCGTGATACCCTTATGGTCACAACATGTCTACCTTTTATCACATCTTCCACCAAGAACATTTCTTCCCTCCAGCCAATA
This sequence comes from Thalassia testudinum, assembly GCA_037157565.1. NCBI lineage: Eukaryota > Viridiplantae > Streptophyta > Magnoliopsida > Alismatales > Hydrocharitaceae > Thalassia > Thalassia testudinum. The sequence goes on along the minus strand of JAZHRO010000010.1, from coordinate 7,416,214 downwards.
AGAATTCCCCCTGGCCTGCCCATAGCATCAATTATGGAGACACTCCCCATAAAATCTCCTCCCACCTCATTTGTTGGTAGAGCACTCTAGTTATCTTTTATTATTGTTGGAGTTGTATGTTATGTTTTTTAACCTATTGGACTTATGATGTAATTTTCCCAACACCTCTCACTATATAAAGAGGTGTATGGTTTCATTTGAGAATAAGATTTATCATAATCTCCGACTTAGTATTAGAATGACGATCCTAGATTGGCATTTTGGTATCCCACCCCTCACAAGCTTCCTTACCCCTCCACCAAAACCCTAATCTCCTTGGTTGACACCCTCAGGAGTCTTTGTCGGCAAGCTTCCTCTCCGCTGGCCTCAACAGGTCGTTGCGGGCCCCTCAGGCCACCACTGTGGTTGCAGTAGGCTCGGGCGCTCGTCGTCGATGACTGCTGACCATAGCAAGCCACCTCTAGCAGCCTCTAAATGCCACCGCTCACCTGCAGTGCGCTGCCTCCAACAAATCGAACCACTTGCTACATCGCCTTCGCTTCTCCTGCAGATCGTGCCACATCCTACAGCTCTGATCTCTCTTATGCCTGCCATGTGCAACAGGTAGAAGGGTTGGTGCCGTGATTCCCTTGCCGAAAAGGAGGCATACCACCCCGTGAATGCATTGTTAGGGTATTCCCCATACCCTAACATGCACTAAGTCGTGATCCAAGGGGTGCTTATGACTCCTAGGATGTTATCTAGGGTCTTTCGATCTTAGATCTCATGTTCAAGAAATCACCTTTCTCTAGTTGTGCGATTTTTCAGATCTGAATATCGATTTCAGATCACATCTGTGGCATCTTGTGGTAGTCCTAAGGCACGATGGCCTCCTTTGGTTCTTCGAAAGTGTCATTGGTTACCACTACGGACAACGGGGTTTACAAATCTCCTTTCTTTATTCCTATCGCCATGTTGAACGAGACCAATTATGCTAGATGGTCTCAGACATTCCTTATGACTGTTGAGGGGCATGATAAGGAAACCCTACTGTTAAAGTTGGAGCCACAAGATAGAATAAGGAAGAATACAATGTGGAAGAAAGATAATTCAATGGTCCATGCTTGGATCATGAATTCAGTTGATTCTCAGATTGGTAATGGGATTATGTACTTCAAGGCTGCCAAGGAGATGTAGGATTCTCTACATGACATGTATTCTCATGAAAAGAATTCTAGCAAAGTATTTGAGATTCACCATAACATTGATTGTCTCAAACAAGAGGGCCAGTCTCTTTCGTAGTACTATGCCACTCTAAAGGGGCTCCTTGAAAAGTACAATGCCTGTCGACATGTCTATACTTGTGCCACTCAGAGGACACATAGGAAGGAGTATGTTGTCCTACAGTTTCTTGATGGACTTGGACCTGATTATGAGGCTGCTAAGTCCCAGATTCTTACTCTTGCTGAGCTTCTATCTCTGGGGGAGGCTTATAGTCCTGTGAGCACAGTGGTTGTTAAGCCATCCATGTTAGAGATTGGATAGACTCCTGTGCTTGTTGCTGCTGCACGTAGAGGATGTGATGCTCTATCTACTAAGGGGAGAGGGCATGGTGGTCGAGGTACGAGTGATAGACCTCGCACCATGTGCTCGCATTGCGAGAAGATTGGCCATTCAGAGGCCTCTTGCTAGATGAAGTATGGTCGACCTCCCATGGCCAACCAGGATGTGTCTTCAGAGGAGGTGAGCAACATGGTGTCCTGTGCAGACTATGATACTGTGGTCCAGCGCCTCCCAGTTGACCCAGGAGACCACCATTACTGTTGATACTGCCACCTTGGCCACCTCAAGTATAACTTCTACTTATTGGTCTAGTAGCACTGACAGTGCCTTGTGGTTGGTGAATTTAGGTGCATCTCAGTGGGGATGAGACATGTTTTAGACAGGTTCATAATGTTCCCTAAGGGAGATGTGTGCAGGTAGCAGATGGCAAACAGTACAGGGTTCATGGCAGAGAAGATGTGGTAGTGACTCCTGCACTGACGTTGCCTAATGTTCTTTATATTCTAGAATTTCCGATGAGTCTTTTGTCTGTCAGTAAAATTACAAAAAACTTGCACTGTTGTGCAATATTTGATGAGTTGGATTGTATCTTTTGGGACAAACTCACAGGGAGGACGATTGGTGGCAGACATGAGAGGGGTGTGTATCACCTGATCCAGACTCCATTTACTGCTGTGTCAGGGCGAGGCTGTGTTTAATGCTAGTACAACTCTTCAGTGGCATCGTCATCTTGGGCATCCTTCACTAGATAGGCTTCAACGTGTCATTCCTCATATCTCGTCAGCTACGGAGATTTTGTGTGATGCATGCTAGCTAGGAGAGCATCACAAAGTCAATTTTCCTTCTAATTCTCAAAGTTCTGCTGCTATCTTTGATTTACTGCACATGGATATATGGGGTCCTAGTCGAGTCTTAAACATACTTGGTCATAGATTTTATCTACTTATAGTGGATGATTTTTCCAAGATGTCAAAGTTATTTCTTTTGAAAAATAAATATGATGTTGGGTCTGTGATTGAAACATTTATTTTACAAATAAAGACTCAGTTTTCTACTATAGTGAAGACTATACAGTCTGATAATGCTCTAGAGTTCTGTACATCTAAGTTGGCAGCCTTTTACATTTCTCTTGGGATTGTTCACCAAACATCTTATCCCCATACATCACAACAGAATAGTGTAGTGGAAAGAAAGCACCATTATGTGCTTGATGTGGCTAGGGCACTATTGATACAACATAATGTGCCACAGGTGTATTGCGGAGATGTAATATTAACTGTATGTTATTTGATTAACAGGTTACCCAACTCAGCTATACAAGAATAAGTTCCTTAGCAGGTCCTCTATCCTGAGAAGAATTTATTTACTGTCCCACCTCGGGTGTTTGGCTGTGTAGCCTTTGTTCACATTCTTGGACCTGGCAGGAACAAGTTGGTTCTAAGAGCAGTGAAGTGTGTCTTTCTTGGTTACGGTAGCACCCAGAAAGGATACAAATGCTATGACTCCCGAGGTAAGAAGCATTATGTGACTACAAATGTTACATTTCATGAGTCAATTCCTTATTTTTCTACAGATGGTCATCAGATGACATTTGAAGGAAGCTTGGCTTTTATGCCTATTCCACCAGTTCCCTTGGAACAGATCCCCGTTACATATAGTGAGGATATCACTACTACAGAGACTCCTATGAGGCAAAAGGTTGAGATCACTCAGGTTTATAGGTTACCTGTGACATATAGACAGCATGCATGGCGAGAAGAACACACCCGCCACCACCTCAGCCACCTGTCTCCTCCCTTCGTCAAGTATGGGTTGATACTGACATGAGTTGTCCTAAATGGTGCTTGTGCAGGTTCCTCTGATAAGTCTACTCCTGTTGCTACTGAGCATGTTGAGGAGGATCTCGATCTTTTGATTGCTATTCAGAAGGTTCCACGCAATTGTGCCCAGTACCATACTGTACAGACAATCTCTAGTGCCAATTTTGGCAGTTCATTTGCCACTTTCACAGCTGCTCTCTCTGCGACACATGTTCCTACCTCTCATCAGGAAGCCATGTTGGATCCAAAATGGAGGATGAGATAGCTGCTCTACACTCTAGAGTGGCGTGGGACCTGACCACCTTGCCTCCTCATGCCAGAATAGTAGGGTGCCGTTGGGTATTTACTGTCAAATACAACCCAGATGGCACGATATCTCGCTACAAGGCGAGACAAGTGACAAAGGGATTTACCCAAACGTATGGGATAGATTTCTTTGATACCTTCTTTCCCGTCACTCGACTATCTATTGTTCGGATTTTGATGTTTGTAGTTGCTCACTACAACTGGCTTCTCCATCAATTGAATGTGAAGAATGCTTTTTTGTATGAAGATCTTCAGGAGGAGGTCTATATGCAACAACCTCCTAGGTTTGAGACTCAGGGGGAATGTGTATGCAGATTGAAGAAAGCCATCTATGGCTTGAAGCAGAGCCCGAGAGCTTAGTTTCAGAGACTCTCAGAGGAGGCACATATCATGGGACTTATAACGTCTTCTACTAATCACTCTTTGTTTATCAGGAAGCACAAAGGGGAAGTGGTTGTACTAATTGTCTATATGGATGACCCGATTCCTACTGGAGATGACTTTGTTGGGATAATTGAGGTGAAAAGGAAGCTGATACCTTTGTGATGAAGAATCTAGGTGAGCTTAGATACTTTCTTGGGATTGAAGTAGCACACAACAAAGAGGGCATTGTTCTCAATCAACGTAAATATGCCCTTGATATCTTGTAGGAAATAGGAACGATGGGGTCCAAACCTGCTAATATACCTATAGATCCCAAAGGACACCTCTATGATGCTGAGTCTCCTATAGATAACAAATCTTATAGGCAGTTGGTTGGTAAGTTATTGTATCTTACTATTATACATCCAAATCTTTCCCTTGCAGTGAGGAAACTCAGCCAGTTCATAGACAAACTGACCAGGCAGCATTGGGATGCTACTATATAGGTGCTTAGGTACGTGAAGAAAGCACCTGGCAAAGGTCTTATTTCAGAGGGACACACCTATGAGTGTTGGCTATTCTAATGCCAACTATGCAGGGTGCATAACAGACAGAAAGTCAACAACTGGGTTCTGCACTTATATGGCAAGCAACTAAGTGACCTAGAGAAGTAAGAAGCAGCAGGTGGTATCTAGGTCTAATGCAGAGTCAGAATATAGGGCTATGGCTCAGACAGCTATAGAGATGACCTAGGTCAGATCAGTACTACATGATCTCCATGTTCAGGTAGAGGGACCAATGGAGATAAGGTGTGATAATCGCGCTGCTACATATATTGCAAACAACCCAATGTTCCATGAGTGGACAAAGTATGTTGAGGTTGATTGCCACTATACCAGAGACTTGATACAGTGTGGAATCATTATACTACATCTGTACCTTCTGAAGATTAGATTGCAGACATATTCACAAAACCCCTTACAAGATCTGCTTTTGACAAGTGTTGTTCCAAGCTGAGCATCATTGATATATATGCTTCAGCTTAAGGGGGAGTGTTGGTAGAGCATTCTAGCTATCTTTTATTATTGTTGGAGTTGTATTTTATGTTTTTTGACTCATTGGACTTATAATATAATTTTCCCAACACCTCTCACTATATAAAGAGGTGTAGAGTTTCATTTGAGAATAAGATTTATCATTTTCTCAAACTTCATTCCAGACTTTCTAAGTGCAAACTTCCAACTTCTGCATCCTGAAAAGGAACCAAATCATCCCCCTAGGAGCGGATGTAGCACCCCAAGGCAACCTTCCTTGAGGGGTCATTCAAGCCCCTCACATTCCACGAAAGGTTGGACGATCATGGGGAGAGCACTAGAACTCCCCCATGGTTCCAACACAAGCCTATAGCCCACGCAACCACCATCTTCTAGTTCATTGAATCCTCGTCCACATCTATATGGGAGGAAGTGGCGTAACTAGTCTGTCGTGGCTCCACCTCAGGCCTAGCGTCATTCTCGATAACCACATACTTCACCAAAACCTTTGATCTCATACAACCTCCCTTAGGTCGTGATTGCAAAAGCTCCAGCGAGGTCGGCAAAGAAAGCAGTGTTTGGCTCAATGGGTAGGCTTTCGCCTACTTATTAGAAGCCATCCCGATGAGCCTCCACCTGAGTCAGCCACTACCAAATCGATCAACCTCATCCCCTATGTCGTGGTAGGCACAACCCAGGTCACACGCTCCTCAACTTCCAACAGCGATCTTGTCACCACCTCGTTAGTCTCGTTCTCCCTTGACATCTCGGGGGCTTGCAAAGCGTCGACCTCCAACTCCTTAAGAGCAACCTGCAATGCATCGAAAGGGAGGAGAGATGGCCCATCCACATGGAGAGGAGAAGAACGATTCGGCCCACATAAGGAGGGCCTAGGAAATTTAGGTGATCTCTTACCGACTTTGGATTCGTTTACAGATCTAGATCCCCCCTGTTGAAAGCACAAGCAAACAATGCCCACATCACCCCCTCCTTTCATATGCATCATTTCCAAATCTGAAAGCTTCATTAGCAACCCCTCAGCTTCTAGAGACTACAACACGGGATTAGATCCCTTCCTAAGATTGGAGGTGCAATTTTTAGGTTTCCAAATCTATCGTGTTACTGGCCTTCCCAACGTTGCTGGTGCCACAACTCCTCCTGATACCACATGTGCAGAGGTCAACTTCAAAGAACCTGCAGGATCCACCCTAAACATGAGCACCTAAGAGGATCCCCCATTTCAAAGGATGAGCTTCTCTAGAACACAACAGCCAACAAGCAACTCCACTTCAGCGTTGATGGAAGACAAGTCACCCTCGTGGATACTAAGTCCAACACATGATCTAAGCCATGAGAAGGGAGTACAAATCACCTTCACCACCTCCACCGTTCTCAGACAGAGGGGGATCCCCTCAATGGTGATGGGAATCGTCTATTAGTTCAACCTCTCCTAATAAATGTTTTGATGAGTTTACAAAATAACAAAAACAAAAATAAAATAATTTTTTTTTGAAAAGCCGAACGGTCGTTATCCCTGCGAAAAATAGACTGGATTACAATTACATGATCGACTCCCAAAACACCACCTGGGACGAAATGGAGGAAACAATATTTTCAACATAGGGTGTCTCATCCCTAAACACGACTCCATTCCTCCCTAGCCACACACTCCATAGGACTACCAACACCCTCGCCCTCTCTTTCTTAGATCTAAAGGTGTTCCCCTACCAAGAGTAGCCCCCATCCGGAGAGAAGACCAAAAACCATCCATGCTTCTAATGGCAATTTAATCAAATCCCATCTTTTGCCAAACCTGCGCAATAAAGGGACACTGAAAGAACAAATGTTGCTCATCCTCATTTGCCCCATTGCAGAAAGGGCAACCCAGGTCATCCGTCGTAGCCCATCTCGCCCTCCAAGTCTTGGCCACTAATCTTCCTCTTCTTAGCAGCCATGCAAAGATTATGACCTTCAACGGGCACTTAGCCAACCAGAGCAACCTACAATCCCTCATCAAATCCACATCCAACGTCTGTGGCACAATACACAATCGACAAAATGCCTTTGCCACCGTAAACTCCCCTTCGTCCCAATAGTAAGTGTCTCGCCCTCCTTCCGACTCCCAACCCACCAAGGTACCCATCAACTGTTGGAATTCCACACAAGAATCACTATTTCCTGTCTCTATCATAACCAAGTTGCAGGTTCTATCTCATTATTTCAAAAGGGAGGATCAAGGATGAAAATGTTAGTGTCTAGGTCTAAGGATTATTTATGTTCTCTTGAAAAGAGTTGTAAATTTTTCTATTTATTGAGTCTAGAAAAGGTGTAAAGAGGACCCATCTAGATATAGGAACTCTTAACTTAGGCTCTCAACACTTACGAAAAACTTAGAAACAAAATCCTATTTTAAAACCAACATATACCTTAGCATTAGACGTCTGATGGTGCATCTAGACGTCTAATATGGAAAGTTAAGTCATCTAATACTTAGGTCAGACAACCAAATACCATACATATTGCCTTTAAAAATTAAACACTTAAGCTTCAGATGTCCATGTTTATGTTCAGACGCCCATAGGTCACTACAGACGTCTAAATACTTGACCGTTAAGCCTAAATTTGCCTTGATCAGAACAAAATCTTCGCAATCATACTTAGGAATATTTTAACATTATTTCTAGAAGTTCAGACCTAGTCCCAGATGTCCAATATTGGAATCTTATGTTAGATTCGACTTAAAGTAAGATTTATCGGACATAATCTCAAATCTTAGATTCACAACTAATCCAAAATCTGAGGTTATTATGACACCATCAAAAATCCAACAATATGGGCAGGCATCTAGTAGATGTCTAACCATCATACACTAGATCCTTGTTTGGATCTAATCCAATCCAGGAATAAACCCACACATTTCAAACATCCAAAATTCCCATAAAAATCTTATAATGAGCCTTCAAACGTATGACCATTAATCACAAGTAACCCAATTAAGTCTAGTAACCCTGACTCTTTTTTTTAGACATCCACACTTTTTGTCAAATGTCGAGAAACCTATTACCAGACGTCTGACCTGTTTTTTAGACACCTGATTCTGTTGTCAGAAATATTGATTGCCTGATTTGATTTGGATTTCAGCCAAATTAATGGGGATTTGCCTCCAACAGCTAGGAGAAGGCTCCCAAGCCTTCTTGAAGGTTCTCTTGAGTCCTATAAACACCCCCAACCCCCATTAGGTAAGACATACCCATTGGAGATAAAAACACAAGTTCTATATACTATACTACTCCATATTCACTTGCCCTACTGCTGTGCTCTGTCATAGTTGGGCAAATACTTCATCTCCCTTACTACTTTGCTGCATTCATTCTTCACAAGGAGTTTCCTATTCACCTATAGTAGCTAGATCATATTATTATCTATTTAGGGTGCTCTATAGGTTGGTTTATCTTTGCTTATTTCCTTATTATTGTATTTGGGTGTCTGGCCTGTCGAATCCCTGTCTCTTCCTTGTAAATGGAGAAACCTCCGTTTAGGGATCGAAAGTGGGCTTTGTAATTGAGGAAAACCACCCTCAATTTTGAAGTGATGTCGTTAGTGGATTGATCACTCAGTAATCAAAAACCCTAAATTGGGTTGACTTAGGTAGTGGTTTTCTCCTGATTTGGGTTTCCACCGAAAAACCTTGATTTTCTTTTGTGATTGAATTTTTATTTACATGTTATATTTCAATTTCACTATCCACCCCTCTTTAGTGTAATTTCACTATTGCCTTCATTGGTGGTTGCTCCCTACACGATCCATCGTGCTACATAGGAAGCCTCCATCGAATCCACTCATCCCCAACCTCCATCTCCCTGAAGCACAAGGCATGCTTCACTGATGGCAGAAGGTCGAAGACGAGAAGTCTCTTAAGCACAAAACTTGCAATCTTGACTTCCCCCACCATCGAGGCACACTCGCAAACCATCTTCCTCACTATCAATAGCATCGCAGTGCCATGCAAAATCTCTCCTACCAACGCAGAGCCCAGTTTGGAATCTAAGGGATCCCCCATCTGTGACCAAGGAGCCACCACCTCTAACTCAAGAGCATAAGGATAAGGTGGCGACAAAGGGACCAATGTGTGATCTTTAGGACCTCTAGGACACTGAGATGGTCGATGACCGATACCTCCACACCTAAGGTAGTGTACAGGGTCACGACAGTCCCTCACAAAGTGACCTTGACCACGGTACTTGAAGCAGAGAGGATCGGCCACTCACCGCAACCGCAACCTCCTGCCAGAGACAAGTGTCCAGGCACCCTCCCCTACAGATAGGGATGCAAACGGGTCAGGGTTGGGTTTGGGTCCGGTTTAGCTAAATCCATACCCATACCCATTTACCCATCAGGTATCCATTTATAATTTATCTTATAATTAAATCATACCCAAATTAGAGTTAAAGAAGAAAATCTATAGCACAATTCATGAATTGTTTATTTTTAACAAGCTTGAAACATTTGGGCTTTGAGCTACTCCAACTTTCTTGATCTCCATTACAATTATTACAAAAGGAGCCCTTTAAGGGGAATATATCAAAAACAAAAAATTTAAAATATAAAGAAAGATAAAATACAAGTACATTTCAAATAAAAAATCTCCATCCTCACAAATAATGTTTAATGAAAGCTTTAGAAGTACTCCTAACCTTGAAATCACAAAGGGAATAATCAGGGAGATTAAGGTTGGAGGAATGAGGGACTTGGGGAGATTCTTATATACCTTGTGAAATGGGTATTTTATTTAGTACTTAGGTCGGGTAATCGGATACTGATCTATACCCATATCCATATCCACATCCAGTCGGATTTTTTTAGATAAAACCCATACCCGAACCCAATCGGGTTGGGGTTAGGTTTTACCCATTTTTTTCAAGTCGGGTTGAGTCGGGTTCAGGTCGGATTTACCAAAACTTCCATCCCTACCTACAAAGGACCCACGAGGCCCCTACAACAATTGCCTCTCCAACTCCCTTCTCTCTTCCCCTCTCATTTCCTCCACAAAAACAAAAACGTGGACAACCTGAGAGATGATTCTGCATCTTTCAAAGAAGTATTCTAACTTTTTATTTAAAGTAAGGATTCTACAATCAAAAGATCATTTTTCTTATTTTTCCTTTGACAATATGTGTCTTCACTGAAATAAGACAGCAAACTTAATAAATGTAAACTTTTCCATCTTAAGACAGATATTGGCAAAGATGTTAGTACAAAGTAAGACATTTCCACCTCATAATTATCAATCTATTTGTGTGAATTTAATGAAAATTGAGAATAATCATGAAACATCAATTTAATGAAAGAGATTAAGCAATTACTTTGCTGCACCAGACAGATGCACTTGTGGCAATTAAAATTTGATATTTCAATTGATATGCAGAGTACATGTTTGTTTGAATGTATTTCATAAAACTTTCCAGCATCTCCACATACCCAATATGAATCAGTGAATATTTCGTCCTTGTTGATAATGCTATGGACATTATCTGCAAAAAAGAAATGATGAAGATCAATTAAATCAAAAGCCGAGAAGCTGGGTGGTTCATTCATGGAGTGTGATGACTGATGAATCAAATCAGAATAATCAAAGGAACAAACACAATGGTTGTGTTGTTTAGAAGAAAGGGGAAAATTATAACTAGAGGAAGGGACTCTGCCATAATGAAAAGGGAGAACAAAGAGAATCTAACTTCAAAGCAATTGAGCTAATCATTTTTTTACAACTTTACCAAGAATACGGTCAGGAGCCAAAGAGTTTGATCAGATTCCATGGAGTGGGAATTTTTTGAAAGGGATGAATGTAGTAAAATCACTTGCCTAATCACATATCAATATACCCAACACCTGTGTGTGTGTAAGATGGAAGAAAACTTACATCGCCAACCCTGAGTTCAGTGATAGGAACTACATCGTTTACCAAGGGGAAGAGAGGATGTGTGTGTGAAAAAGTACAAGTGGCCTTACTTCACTTTCTGTTTTTTGTGTTTATTCTATTTTGTGCATATTCCATCTATGTCCGAACTTGTTCAGGTCCAACACTCTGCAAACTCACAAGTGATGAGGTTAAATTTGGTACAAAGACTGTTGAGAGGAGTGTGTGTTGTTTAATGCCACATCTAGTAATGTGATTGTCGAAGTGTGTGGTAACCTATAAATAATCTTGTACCCGCTCAATTATTCTTTGAGAAGAAATAAAGCGAAACACATCCATAGGGGCACTTCTCTTCTCCCATGATTTTCTCACCGCTCTTTGGGAGTAAGGTTTCCACGTAAACTCAAGTATTCCTTTGATTGTTTTTATGCTTTTGATATCTCATTATTATGGTTCCGCATTATTTATCTTATTCAACTTGGTATTAGAGCAAGTCGTTCTTGGGTTCGTTTCTTCTTTAGATTATCATTTTGTTTATTATCAACTTGTTATCGTGTTGGGTTCTTAGAGGTGGATCTGCCATGTTCATGGCACCCAATCCTTAATCGAAAGGAGCGTTGTGGTGGCGCAGCGACGAAGGAGGCAATCCGAGTGGCGCTTGAGCCTCAACCATCACAAGAGGCAATGCTAGAGGCATCAACACCATGTAGACAAGCCGACTATGACCACATGGGTTGTGCAGTGGCCAGCCAAGGGTGGCACTGTCCTATCGCGACTACTAAGGCAACGTGCAAGCTCGAGAGATCATTGCTGTCTAGGTGAAGCGAGAGGTGAAGAGGTGGAGGACCTCATGGGGTCACTGCTGCTACGAGCAAGAGAAAAGATGAGTAGTCGAAGGTGTGGAGGATGCCCGAGGAATCCACGACTTGTTGTTTAACCACAATGGGAATAGTGCAAGGAAGCTCCTTCACATAAGGAGATCACAACCTTTGTGAAGCTGAGTGGAGGCACATGAGATCACGAGAAAAGATGGTCTCTTGCTCATGCAATGCTCCTAGACGATGCAAGATCAGCAGCAGTCACCTCCATGAGGAGATGTGCATTGGTGCATTGGGGTCCCTTCGAACCCTGAGGTGTGAAGGTGTGTGTGGGTATTTTGCCAACTTTATCCTCTTTTTTAACTTGTTATCGTTATATATAAAAAAAGGATGGGATAAGAAAGGAGAAGACAACAATTGAAAAAAAAAAGAAAAAAAGGAAAAAGTTTGAATTTAAGAGAAGGGGAAAAGCTCTTCTCTATTTTATTTTTATTTCTTTTCTATGTTTATTTCTTCTCCCATATAAGTATGGGAGAAAGGGGGAGTGTGGATGCCTATTATAGTCACCCCCATTTAGGAGTCCCTTTATTACAATCATCACATGAAAAATTAAACTCTAGGAGGTCCAAAGTTTTGAGGTCTCCAAAGAGGGAGATCCAATTTTGAGATCCTCAGAGGAAGGGCCCAGCCGATTTCTATGTGGGAGATCCAATTTCCTGAACTCCAAAGGGGAGATCCAATTTCAAGGTCTTCAAAGGAAAACCCATGTCAGGGATACTGAATGAGGAGCCATCAGCACCAGTTGAGGTCTCCAGAGAAGAGGCCCTTGTTAGAGACATCAGCAGTTCCTTCAACAGCTCGATCTAGCGCTCCTACCCACAAATGAGAATCAGTAGAGTGTTGTGTTCTGCTATAAAGTGAGAATTGTATTTTGTTACAAGCTGAGCATTCCATACTCTAGCTTAAGAGGGAGTGTTAAGAAGAGTGTGTTGTTTAGTGCAACATCTAGTAATGTGGATTGTTAAAGAGTGCAACATCTAGAAGAGTGTAGTGGCCTATAAATAGGCTTCTACCCTCTTAATTATTCTTTGAGAAGAAATAAAGAGAAATACGCCCATAGGGGCAGTTCTCCCGTGATTTTCTTCCCACTCTTTGGAAGTAGGGTTTCCATGTAAACTTAAGTGTTCCTTTGATTGTTTTTATGCTTTTGATATTTCATTATTATGCTTCCACATTATTTATCTTATTCAACTAACTACTTTTGTGGAAATGGAGTGAGGCTGAAAATGGTCGAACACACCCAACTATGCTAATCAAAATGATATTTATGGTGAGATTTGTTACAGATTCAATAAATTGGAGGTTTGTTGTGTAACAGGCTTCTTATGACTGAGACCTCTTTAGAAGATTATAAATACACCCTTATATTTACAATAGTTACACACACACACACACACAATACGTTAGCACCTCCCCTCAAGCTGAAGGGCTTCTAAAGAACTTGAAGTTTGCTTCTTAGACAAAAGGAAGTAGTCTGAGGAGAGAGGTTTCGTAAGAATGTTAGCAACTTGATCACTGCTGGGTAAATGCTTAACTAAAAGCTTTTCCGCAGCCATTTTCTCCGACAAAGTGAAAATCTATCTCAATATGCTTTGTACAAGCATAGAATGTAGGATTTTTTTTGTCATGTATGCTGTACCAATATTGTCACACCATAACACTGATGGAGATCAAGATAAATGCCTAATCCAGACAATAATGAATGAAGCGGTGAAAGTTCAGAAGTAACATTGGCAAAGGCACGATATCCTGATTTGGTGCTTGACCTAGCAACAGCATATTACTTCTTGGATGACCAGGAGATGTCAAAATCCAGGATAAATTGCATAGCTAAAGGTGGAGTGGTGAACATCAACCAAATTCATCCAATTGGCAACGTCTAAAGAAGAAGAGCATTTGGAGCGCAATGCATTAGAAATTGTATCCTTTAGGAATCTTATTAGTCTTTGAAGACTTTCAAGTGTTTATTAATTGGTCAATGCATCTATGAAGCTCATTTATTGACAGCACGTATAATGCCAAGCCTTTTTGAAATTTTACTGTAGGCTTTCTACCAGCTAGTTATGCTGAGTGGGATCAGATAAAGGCACACCTGATGCAGAGGCTATAGGACTCTCGGAAGGCTGCAGTCCATTAAATTTGTGCTTGATGAGAGGATCAGCTATATAGCACTGCTAAAAAAATGGAAATGCGTTGATTGGTTTTACATAGCTCAATGCTAACAACCTAAGTAGCGCAGCCAATTGCAAATAGGAACTCTAAAGAGAGCTGTTAAAGATCTGAATCCATCAAGGACTTGTTTGAGGAGAAACCAAAACATAATCAACGATGATCAAGATGTACATAACTGTCATAACCAAGCTTCTATTATGAAGAATGAAAAGAGGTACCCCTGTCTTAGAACTGCAAAGCCATGTTGTATTAGGAAAATTGCTTTATCCATGAAACCAAGCCTGGGGTGCTTGTCTAAGGGCTAAGGCCATGAAGAGACCTTTGAAGCTTGCAAACATGGTCTAAATAATCTGGATGAAGTAACTCTCATGGATGTTTCAAATGAGCTGTTTCTTCACGAGTTTCATGAAGCCTTGATGAATATTTAATTCATACCCAATTTTCAGGGAATGTTAAAGCAAGCAAAAGTTGGATTGTAATAGCTCTCATCATTGGACTATAGTCTATAGGTGTCTGAATAGTTATAACCATCCAACTGATGCAACTGCTTTAGTAATTGTTGAGCTCCTTCGGTCTACTATTTGTTTTCTTATTTTTTCTTTCTATTTTTGTAGCTTATTATTTCTTTTAGAGTATTTATGTAATTTTTCCACCTCTCTATATATTCAGAGGTGACTTTGGTCATCGCTCTCTCACTGGATAGGCTCAAGAGGGTCACTCCCCAAATCCCTCCTACTACTAAGATCAGCTATGATGCTTGTCAGCTGAGAAAGCATCATCGAGCCTCTTATCCTACCAGTTGTAGTCTTGGGTCTATCAAGTGTTTCAGTTGGTTCATATTGATGTGTAGGGCCCTAACTGCATTCCTGATAGGCTGGGTCATCGTTACCATCTTGTTTTGGTTGATGACTTCTCTCGGCTATTTTAGGTGCGTTGCCTTTGTTCATCATTCTTTTCCTCGTCGGGATAAGCTGGCTCTAAGGATGGTAAAGTGCGTATTCTTGGGGTATTCTTACACCTAGAAGGTGTATCGGTGCTACAATCCTATCTCTACTAGACATTATGTTAGTGTCAATGTCACCTTTCACAAGTCTATCCCATATTTTTCTACGACAGGGTGCAGTCTTTCTCCTAAGGCCATAGAGGTGCCCATGTCTATAACAGTTACTCCCTTGGAAGCTATCCCAATCACTGACCTTGTGCCTTCTTCTAGTGGGTTTAAGAGGTTTCGTGATCATCTTGTCACCTACAGGTTCCTATCACATACCGGCGACATCCCCCCTCTTCAACACCATCATCTTCCTCGGTTTAGGTGAGCATAGACTCCTTATAGATTGATGAAATGTTGCCTAGTTGTAGTAATACTGGGACAACACTATATTGTACCTCCTTAGAGCAGTTACGTGATACCCAACTTCAGATATAGTGTCAGATGATCTTGACCTTCCAATTGCCGCTCGGAAGGCACCACGCAATTGTGCTCACTATCATATCTCAGGAGTTGTTTCTACAGAGTACTTAGGGATTACTTTTGGGAAGTTCTATTCTGGTACACCTTGTCTATTGCTCAGATTCCTTCCACTTACCAGGAAGCCATGCTTGATCCAAAATGGTACTAAGCCATGAAAGATGAGATGGCCGCACTTCGTTTACGTGATAGAGAGCAGCAGCTATTAGTTGTAGATGGGCGTTTACCATTAAGTATAACTCAAATTGGTTAGTTGCTAGATATAAGACCAGACTTGTTGCAAAGGAGTTCACACAAACATATGGTGTGAACTTTTTTGACACTTTCTCATTGGTGGCTCAACTTCCCACAGTGCACATTCTCATATATGCTGTAGCTCAACTTGATTGGCCTCTTCACCTGTTAGATGTGAAAAATACCTTCCTTTATAAAGATCTACAAGAGGAAGTCCACATGCAACAACCACCTGGATTCGAGAGTAAGGGGAAGTATTCTTGAGTATGCAGGTTGTAGAAAGCTATATATGACTTGAAGCAAAGTCTCTGAGCTTGGTTCCAGAAGCTCGCAGAGGTAGTAGAGGCCATTGGCTTAAAGAGATTCCTTTCTGATCATTCCCTATTTGTTCCAAGGAAGGGAGTTGTTATGCTCTTTGTTTATGTAGATGATCAGATCATTATAGGTGATAATGGCATAGGTATAACTAAGGTTAAGAAATACTTGCAGGCAAGTTTATTATGAAGGATCTTGACCCTTTGAGGTACTTCCTTAGGATTGAGGTAGACGCAGCAAGAAGGGCATAGTGCTACCTTAAAGGAAGTATGCCCTTGATGTTTTGCAGGAGTCAGGCATGTTGGGAGCTAGATCTGTTAATATTCCTATGAATCCCAAGGTTCAACTATATGATGAGAATGTAGAGGTAGTGGACAACAGTTAGCACAAAGGCTTGATTGGCAAGTTTTTGTACCTAGCTCCTATCAGACTTGACATTTCCCTAACAATTGAGAAACTGAGTCAGTTCATGGACCGGCCAATGAGGAAGCATTAGGATGCTGCAATGAGGGTACTACGGTACTTAAAGAAAATACCAGGTAGAGGGGTTCTATTTAGCAAAGGGACCTCCATGAATGTGGCAGTATATTCAAATGTAGACTATACAGGGTACTTGACCGATAGGAAGTCAACAACAAGGTTTTGTACCTATGTTGGAGGGAATCTTGTCTCCTAGAAAAGCAAGAAGCAGGTTGTGGTCTTCAGGTCAAGTGTTGAGTCAAAGTATAGAGCTATGGCACATACAACCTTTGCAATGATGTGGGTCAAGTCTCTCCTTGTTGATTTGCATATACTAGTTGATACACCTATGGAGATGAAATATGACAATTGAGCAACCACATATATAACCAATAACCTGATGTTCCGCAAGAAGACCAAGCATGTGAAGGTTAACTGCCACTACACTCGTGACTTGATCCGGCAAGGCCTCATTTACACTACTCTAGTTTCTTCATATGACAATATATATCTTTAACAAGCCATTGCCATGATCGTCCTTTTATATTTGTTGTTCCAAGCTAGCAATGTTGACATCAATGCTCCAACTTGAGAGGGAGTGTCGAGCACCTTCAGTCTATTATTTGTTTTCTTATTTTCTCTTACTGTTTTTGTAGCTTCTTGTTTCTTTTGGAGTAGTCATGTAATTTTCCCACCTCTCTATATAATTTTTTTTTGAAAAGGGGAAGGGTGGTTATCTGCATGATAACCACCCGAGGTCATTTCATTTCAATTCCAAAACATCAAAGCAATTACATCAAGGTCATATCATGGACCTCCAAAACTCCACCTGGAACATAATGGAATAATAAACATTCTCAACATAGGGTCTCTCTCCCTTGAATAGCACTCCATTCCTACCCAACCATACATCCCACAACATTGCCAAAACTTTCGCACGATCCTTTTTGGATCTAAAAGCATTGCGACCCACATGAGCGCTCTCCTTGCAGAAAGATGACCAAAAGTTAACCTCATCGTGAGGAACAACCCAGTTAATCCCCAACTTTTGCCACACCTATTCTACAAACAGACATCTAAAGAAGAGGTGCTGGACGTCCTCCTCCACATCACCACAGAGAGGACAACTCATGTCATCCATCTAGGTCCACCTCGCACTCCACTTCTTTGTCATTATCCTCCCCCGTCTCACCAGCCACGCAAAAATCTTTATCTTCAACGAACATTCCGCCTCCCAGAGAAGTCTGCAGTCTCTCCAAAGATCTATATCTGTGCCATCCCTGCCACCATTCAATCTGCGAAAGACCTTCGCCACTGAGAACTCACCTTCTTCCCAGTTGTAGGTGTCACCCCCCACCTCTGGCTCCCAACCTTCCAACTCCTGTAGTAGTGTCTGAAAGTCTATGCATCTCTGGTCAAACAACCCCCTCCGAAAGATAAGACATCAGGCCCCAAACCAACAGTCTCTTACCAAGGCCATCGGGTTCGCCGCACATCCAAAAAGACAAGGAAACTTGTCTTCGAGGGGCCTACCAACTCCTTGCCAATCGTCCAGCCAAAATCTGAAAGTATCACCTCACCCAACACGAGAGTGAAGAAGGAGCACACCTTGCTCGTCATAGCCGCCAGTCCCCTAAGAAAAAAAGCTCTTGGAGGTGGTGATTCCAAAGGCACCCAGGACACAAAGGAACCATAACAACCTCTCATAAGATCACCAAACATGTCATGCTCCTAACCCACGAGCCTAGCAATCCACTTCATGAGGAGGCTAGAGTTCACCTTCCCCACCTCTCTGACCCCTAGGCCCCCCTCCTGTACCGAACTACACACCTCCTCTCAGGTCACCAGCCTTGCCCCTCTCCCCATCGCTCCCACATTGGACCAGAAAAAATCACGCATCAATCCAAAGATCTTCTCTATCTGCTTCAGCATCCTAAACACAGACAGGAAATAGGAAGGAATGGATGCCAGAACAACCTTCACCTGGACAAGCCTCCCCCCTAGATAACAATCTCACTGACCATCCTGCCAATCTCTTCTCCATCCTCTCCAATAGAGGAAGCCACTCACCAAACCTAAGCCTCTTGTTCGACAAAGGAAAGCCCAGATAGACCAACAGCAAGGATCCCACCTCCGTCACAAGTGCTCCACCCACCATTACCACCTCCTCGTCCACCATGTTCAGCGGGACAAACATTGACTTTTGGTAATTGATCTGCAAACCAGACACTGCACCAAAAAGCTCCAGTATGATCCTCATCCTCCTAGTCTCCAGCCTCCCTCCTTCAACCAAAAAGAGAGTATCATTAGTATATTGCAAAATTGCAATCTGGTCGCTCCCTCCAACCTGAAAATCAGTTATCAGACCTCTCTCACATGCTCTGTGAGTTGCCCTTGCTAAAGCATCTGCTGCCAGCACAAATAGCATAGGGGCTAGGGGGCACTCCTGCTAACTCCTCTCATAGGCTGCACCCAGCCTCCCGCCGGGTTCCATTGACCAAGACCGAGAATGATGTTGTCGTTACACATCTCTTCATCCAGTCAATCCACCTTGTGGGGAAGCCTCTTCTCAATAGAGATACCCAAAGGAAATCCCACTGCACCGAGTCATATCCCTTGCTGAAATCCACTTTCCAAAGAAACGCCTGCTTCTCCCTCTTCCAGGCAACCAGCACCTCCAAAGCATAAACAAAACTGTCCAGAATACCCCTACATGGTATAAACGTCGTCTGCACAAGTGATACCAAGTCTCCAAGGATAGCTTTAAGCCTATTTGCTAACACCTTGGCCATAATAAGGTATATGATGTTTAAAAGCGCAATCGGGCAAAAGTCCTGAATCTCCTTTGCTCCATCTTTCTTAGGCAGCAAGAACATGTAGAATTTGTTCAGCCTGTCAAAACCCCTATTCCCTTCTGTGAACTCCAACATCTCCATCACATCTGTCTCCACCAGCGTCCAGAATTCCTTAAAAAAGAATATCGGGAAACCGTCCAGCCCAGGACAGCCATCTACATTCAGTCCCCACACCGCCCGCCTCACCTCGTCTTCTGAAAAGCTAGCCGTAAGACCCTCTGCCTAGGTCTCAAAGACCTGACGAATATCCTCCCCTCTCCAACTCCAACCACTTCTGTTGCATCTGCCTGTGAAGTCCCTAAAGAAGTCTGTCGTAGCCCTCCCCACCTCCTCCCTACTCGCAAACTCCTCCCCATGTATCACCAGTCTCTCTATCCAGTTCCTCCTCTTCTTGGCAGACGCCACTTGGTGGAAGAATCTGGTGTTTGAGTCACCTTCCCTGAGCCATTTCTGACGCGATCTCATCTTCCATTCTATCTCAGCTTTTTTGTCTTCCTCCTGCACCACACGTGAAATCATCCTTGTCTCTCTATCCTCGGCTGAGATAGGGGCCTGATCTTTCTGTTTATCCTGGTGATTACTTGCAAAGCCTCTACCTTTCTGTCTTTCCTGGATATTCTAATCTCCTTTGTGTACCTCCTAAGGTGATTCCGTAATAAAGACAACTTCCTCACTAAACGGGACGTGGCTGATCCTTCCACCACAAATGACCTCCATCTCTCCACCATCCCCCCAAACCCCTCAAGCAACCAAGATCTGTCAAATTTGAAATGCGTACCGTAATGAACTCCCTCATTAGGCCGCCACACCAAAGGGGTATGGTCAAAGAAGGGCCTCTCTAGAGGGGACACCTCCGCCGTCGAGAATGCCTCCGCCATCTCTACATTAGCCAGGAACCTATCAATCCTAGACATCTAACCGCAGTTATTCCTCCACGTGTAGGCACAAGAAGACGGGCACATATCAAAGGCCATGGGTGGTCACAAAATCAACAAACTCTTCTAATCCAGGGTCCTCTCTCCCTCGACCCCTGGGCCTATCTTCCAGTTGCAGAGTCAGGTTGAAATCTCCCCCAACCAGCCAAGGACACCCATGGCAATCCGCCGCTACCGACGTGAGCTCCTCCCACATCACCCCTCTAGCCTGAGAATCTACTAGTCTGTAGACCTCTATGACCACCATCCTAGCTGAAGTAAACACAATTATTGATGGTAAAATGCTTATTCATGCATGTTCTTATGCTTAGATTTACATTTCATGTTATAAATATTACATAGCATGCATCATTCTGCAATTAGAGTAGTTGTATATAATTTAGGTTAATTGCATCCTTTTTATGGTTAGGAGAGAAGGATATTTATTTCGAAGCCTCGGATTGATGATCTAACCGTACAGATCTAATCAAGACGACGATTGGAGTCCAACGTCTCCAAAATCGTCTCGATCGGAGTCCCGTAGCACCATATGCAATCCAAGGAAGATCAACAGCCAAGGGACTAGGTGACGAAATCTGGAGTGTCAAAGGACAAATCTTCAGGTCAACGATCGCAGCCCAACGACACGAAAATCGACTTAATCCGACCTCTGTAGCATCCCCTACAAAGAAAAGAAAATGGACGGCCCAAATTACGCCACATGGAGCAACCCAGGCCGCCCATGCGCACGCACGCGCCACCGCACGCGCACAGCAGCACATTCACACGTGCGCGCACGGAGGCACGCACGCTCAAACGCAGCAACACGCACACGGAAGCAGCGGTAGCAGCGGCACATATCGCACGTGCACGCGCAACAAGGGCACGTACAGCACGCACCAACGGTGCGGCAGCAGGGGCATGTGAGCAGGATCTTCAGCGATGTTTGCGGCGGATCTTCAGCGACGTTTATGACCGTCACTAAATGTCCTGTATACAAATTTGATTCTTTCCTCCACTATAAAAGGACCCCTACCCCTTCCATTTTTCTTCATCTCTTCCTTTCTTCCTCTCACCACCTCCAAGGCTCTAGAGAGAGCTTGTCCCAAGCCCAGGATACTCCTCTAGAGTAGAAAATCAAATATTTTCCCTCCTCTCATCCCCCTTCGTGGAGCATCCCGTGGTCGTCCTCTCACCGCCCTTCGGGAAGAAGATCCTCGCCGCGACGCCGTCCTACCCCATCCTCCGTCCTTCGTCCTGCTCCTCACCACCTTCCTCCAGGCGACATCGAAGCAAGTCGTCCTCCGAGCAACCGTCGAGAGAGATTTCTCTTACCTCTTTCTATCTTTTTCACTTTCACAGTATAGATTTTTCCGCTTTCGTAGTAGTAACAAACACTTGCTTATGAATAGCTAATTGTTTCTCTCTTTCTCCCCCTCTTACATTTTTGCAAGTAGATTAACTAAAATTGATCAACCTGATCTCTTACACTATTAAAATACCAAAAAAAATTAGAAAAGATAAAAATGACAAAATGAAATAAAGTGAAGCACGGATTTTTATAAAATCAAACGTTCGTCTCCCTGTATTCGACCCGGGACTCACTTTTCAAGTTTCGATCATAAATTTTATTTGATAGACGCGTTTTGCAAGCTACGACGACTAGGCCTCCAAACCCCGATTTTTACCACGTGAAGCGTGCCTTCATCACTTTGGCGTCGTTGCCTGGGAGGCAACGCTCTTTGATTTTTCTTGCATTTTTCCGCCTTAACTTTTTAGCTCACTTTGCTCCATTCTTTCTGTGATTACAGGTATCTTTTCAAGGCGAGCGAAAACAGATAGATCGGAATAAAGTGCGGTTAAAGAGTTTTGTAAGTTTATCCCCACCACCCCCACCCTAGTTTTCATTCTATAACCTAATAACTCAAACCCAAATCAACTTAGGTGCTTACATAAACCCTATGGTAGATTTTGGTTGTTTGATTGTCACTCCACTCATCTCACCCACCCACATATATAAAAAAATAAAAAAAATATTCTTCTCTTGTGGGATTTAACTGAAAGTTACACACTTAACACCCACAACTTCTTATCCTAAGGCGCACAATCACTTTGATTCTACCACTTAACCGATATTTGACCTGTAGACCCAGTACACTTCAACTCAATACACAAGTGAGTAGAAATCTGAATAGGTTAAACATTCGTGTGTGCTTTAACTAAATGGTGCAACAGGCCAATTGATTGAGCTGTTTGGGCCGCACCACTCAATCTAAAATTAATCCATCAAGTAGCTTGCCACTTAGGATTGATTCTTAGGGCTAAACCAGGCACTCTACATTATTTTTTATTTTTAAAGGAACATATCATCACCCGTGTTTTCTAAACTTGGAGTGTTCTACTAAACCTTGATTAAACCAATCTAAGAATTAAACCCTAAAAGCTACTAAACAAGGTTAAACCCTAAAAGAAACATCAACAAATAACCTTGTTTGCAAACCATGGTTGTGCACACACACATTTTGAATTAATCATTAAGGGCGCAACACATCTAAAGGGCCCATCACATTCCAAAAGCACAATCATCCCAAGCTTAATTAAAATCGAGTAGACATTGGCCTTAAGGATCGATTCGCTCTTCGGGGCTCAGACTGAGATTTTTTCGATTAATCTGCTTCTGCTGGTCCATCTGATGTCTAGCTAGGAGAGTAGCGTCAAATGACTGCGGTTGGGGGGTACACTAGGAACCAGAGGCATAACCCAAAGAAAGAACCTTATCCCCAATCCCTCCTTCTAACTGGTTGAATTGACCGGATAAAAGTAGACCAAATCGTTTATAATCTCAAGACGGGTCCTGGGAGTCTGCATGTCTTTAGGCTAACCCATCTAAGGACAAGGTTGATTGCTTGTGTTGCAGGACTCCTTTCTCTCTTCTAATTTCCCTCTTACTCCACAATGTATCCTTCCACATCTTTCACACATTTCCAATCCTACCCTCCTACCACCACTTATCCCTAAGATGATTGCTATCCCGACTTGACTTATAATTACCCATTCACTAGCCGAGATAACTTTGATTGGGGATATGAATCCAGACCTCAGTATTCAGGGTCTAACCCTAGGCAACAAGACTATGATTACTATCCTTCCCAAAGCTACAATGATTTTAGATCTCCATCCTTTGATGACCAAACCAACCCGATCTACAATCAGGAAGGATATAATGATTATAACACCTACCCTCCCTAAAATTCCATTTAATAAAGGTCGCCATCATCCTTTGAACAACATAGAACCTACTTTCAGGGAGGGACCCGAGAACCTCGATATCTTGACTCCCCTAGATTTAACTCAAACCTACCCAAACCTGAACCAAACCATTTGGTTTAGGTGACCAGATCCAAGATAGGGTGTTGGCTAATTTGAGGAACATTATACAATCTTTAGAAGCTCAGCCAACACCATGAACTGAAGCATTGAAGCCTATGAACAAAATGATTGATGAACTTAATAGTTCTCTATTGGATTTGCTCCAAAGTGTTAGGGATAGGGACCTGGGTGAGTTTCTTCTTAGGAAATTATCGAGGTTGAGAATGAAATTTGTGGTTATCCTAGTCAAATCTTGAGATGATTCTCAAGATGAACCCCCTTCAGAAGAGCCAATGTCAGAACTCGCTCAGGCGCCTGTTAGGGGGGATACATATTCTGAGATTGGAGATGACCAAGTTGGTCTAGAGCAACCCATTGAAGATGAACCGAGTTTCTCACCCGAGATCCCAGAGCAAGGGAATGACGAAAAATGTCTCCATGGACCATGAAATGACAATTTTGAGACTTATATAAATGAGGATCATGAATTCCTTGATTTTGAGGGTAAGGAATCTCTTAGTAAAGTCCAACTTAAGCATAAGGGGGATGATTTTAGTAAGACAAATGGGCTTTAGGAATCTGACGAACCATTTGATAGCCTAATTATTGAAGATTTGGATTCGGTTGAGGCTAACTTGGAGGATTCAAATCCTCATTTACTAGAAGATTCAATCAATAGCCCCATACCTCAACCACACCCCAAAGGGATTGATTTTGATTTGGAAATCATTGTACCCAAGACAATTCTAAGTGTGAGTTAGCCACAATTTCTGGACTTAGGTAAATCATATGGGGCGAATGATACGCTAGAGGTCCCGATGTTGGAGTATAGGAATTTGGAAGTGAGGATCTGGGAAGTTAACTTCAGGGAAAGCAGGAGTTTGGATTTAAGGGTTCTTGTTGACCTAAAACACCTACTTTTTACCAGGACCATTACGATACCTTTGATGTGCGACCCAAGCCTGGAATAACTTATTATTTTTCTGAGCTGAACGTTAAGTGAACATCTGAACCTAATGAACCAGATCTACCTATTGTCCGCCATTTTGGTCTTAGGTTGCACACCACCAAACCGCAGGCCCGACCCCGTAAATACAATAATTTTCGGTTCTGGGTGATTTTCATCCAGAACCATAGAACCACTCGACCTTGGGGCATGGGTTTGCACCATAATTTGGTCCACATTTATAGACACTATTGACGGGTTTAAGGATCAATATTTTTATTTTGATTCTGATATGCACTTGTGAATTCTTAATTTCTTTCTTGTATGTATGTTATGCCTAGCTGAAGGCATTAAATTTAGCACGTGTATATTCCATGTTCTCTGTGGAGCTGACCGGATTTTCATGAAATTTAAGTGATATTATATTTACTCCGTCCTTTTCATATCTTTGTTTTTATATTGAGGACATTACATCATTTAGGCATGGGGGTGGATACTTTATTCTGAAATCATTTTGTTAATTCCGTAAAATTTCTTTTGGTTTCTTTTTAAAAAAAGTTTAAAAATTCAAAAAAAAAAGGAGAAGAGAACTTAGGCATTTGAAGGTTATTAACTTTAGAAATGATATGATAGGACCTGAATACTTAGACTTCGGACTTAATTAGCACGGGTATCCACTCAAATGTGAACTTAGTCTCGAGTCCTTGCCAAGTAACTCTACTGTAAATTGGTCAATAAATTTGGGTGATAAGTATATGACTTATCAACCTGCCCTCTAATTTGAGAGGACTTTAAGCCTAAGCATCTACACATTTTTTGCACTAACTCACTTTTCAACAGTTTCTTTGGAAATTTAGTAGCTAATGAACTATTTAGGGTGGTATGACTGGCAAATTGTCGATGGTAACAGCTCATCGGTCGGTTATCCAAAACTCAGCCACAAGACCATTTTCTTTGTACTGCCTTTAAATAAATCTTAGATCAGGGAAGTCACCTACTTAGAAAAAAGAAAAAAAATACCCAAAAAGAAAAGAAAAAAAATAGAAAAAGGAGAAAAAAAATCACACTTCACCGCACGAATATGACTGGCAAGTGACCGTAGGTAACCGTCCATTGGCCGATTGTCCAGAGCCTAACTCACAAAAATGCACAATAATTCCTAAAACACTTAAGGAAGAAGCGAGAAAGTAGAATAAATCGGGGAAATATACACTGAATTCGCCCTTGTGTTGACCTCATAAATAAAAGTAGGGAGAAAGCTACTGTTCGAAAAGATAAACTTCTAGGCAAAGTCACCTAGGGTCATAGAAACTCGAAGTCCATTTTAACGGTTGTCTAGTGAGTCTTTCACTCTTTTCACTAGATACTTAGCACTTAGAGTCCTTTTCAAATCATGGGCGGGTCAGGTAGCTGAAATGACCCAGCACCCTTTTAGTCGGATAAGATGTCTGGAGTGCCACTCAGATGTCTGTCCAGACGTCTGGAAATATGTTCGGATGTCCGAAAGTGGGAAAAATCGAAACCTATTTTTCCTCCACGTACGCGTGGCGCGCGAACCGTTCTCTCTCCTCGCGACCCTCTCACCCAAAACCCTAATCCCCTTCTATTTAAACGCCCACTTCCCCTCACCCACGCCACTCTCCAGCCACCACCACCTCCAGCCGTCGTCCCTGTGCAGCTGCGGTGAAGGTTAGGAGGGAGAGCGAGAGAGAGAGGGGGTGAGCGAGGGAGAACGAGAGGGAGAACGAGAGGGAGAGAGAGGAAGGAAGAACGTGAAGGGAAGGTCGAGGCCGAAGGAGCTCGATGGAGCTCGGGGGAGATCGCGCGAGCGGCGGCAGGCATGTGTGCGAGGAGGGGCTCGGGGAGGCGACCTCTCGACCCTCTGCAGCTGCTGATGCTGCTGCGGCATGCTGTGGGCAGCACTGCGAGGAAGGCAGCGTCGTATAGGAGGTTCTGGTACTGGAAAGTTTCCAGTATCAGACGTCTGGAGGGTCGACCAGACGTCTATAGAGGCATCAGGACGTCCAGAGCTTAAGCCGGACATCTGAAAGCATATTATCGCTCGGAGGTACGTGTTTCCTGTGCTACTTTTCGTCATGCAGACTGTAGCGCAGGGTGGTTTGGCTGAAAATAGGTCTGCATTTTTGTATGCAGGTGTAGGGCGTTGGAAAGGCACGTGGTGCGCCTTTCCAGGCACTTTTGGACTTCTGACCACATCGTTAAACGTCCAACGGCACTTCCAGACGACTGGAAGGAAGGTCAGACGTCCGGAACTCCTCAAACGGTTGCAGAGGAGTCTGGACGTCTGAGACAGCCGCAGGAAGTGAGGTAAGATCTAACATCTTTTAAGACGTCTAGGACTAGTCCCAAACGACTGATTTTGGACAGTAACCATGTTTTTGGTCATTCAAGGCCCAAATGAAATCGGATTTCTGCAGACGAAGTACCATTGTTTTCCACTCGAGTTTCTCTACGTGCTAGTGTTGAGTACTACTGTTTTTGATCCGTTTGATGTGAATTAGTCGCTGGTACAGGTTACCAGTCGGTGGCGTGTTCGGGACCCGCAGAGACGACGAGATCTGTGGTGCAGGCCCCAATTCCTCCCTTGATACCCCGTAGAGTGGTTTAATTCAGTTGTTAATATTTACATAAGAATGTGTTTGTTTGAAATAATTGGATCGAACTCTAGAATGTGGAATGAATCCTAGGGTAGAAATGTATGAGCATATTTTGAGCTATACTGTTTACTTGAGTGCATGTTTAAAATAATCTGACCTCTCGGCCTTCTGCAGCTGCTGAGGCTGCTGCGGCATGCTGTGGGCGGCACTGCGAGGAAGGCAGCATCGCGGAGGAGGTTCTGGTACTGGAAAGTTTCCAGTATCAGACATCTGGAGGGTCGACCAGACGTCTATAGAGGCATCAGGACGTCCGGAGCTGAAGCCAGACGTCTGAAAGAATATTATCGCACGAAGGTACGTGTTTCCTGTACTACTTTCCGTCATGCAGACCGTAGCGCAGGGTGGTTTGGCTGAAAATAGGTCTGCGTTTTTGTATGCAGGTGCAAGGCGTTGGAAAGGCATGCGGTACGCCTTTCTAGGCACTTTTGGACTTCTGACCACATCGCCAGACGTCCGACGGCACTTCCAGACAACTAGAAGGAAGGTCAGACGTCTAGAACTCTCCTCAAACAGTTGCAGAGGAGTTTGGACGTCTGAGGCAGCCGCAGGAAGTGAGAGGTAAGATCCGACGTCTTTTAAGACGTCTGGGACTAGTCCCAAACGTCTGATTTTGGACAGTAACTGTGTTTTTGGCCGTTCAAGGCCCAAATGGAATCAAATTTCCGCAAACGAAGTACCGTTATTTTCCACTCGAATTTCTCTACGTGTTAGTGTTGAGTACTACTGTTTTTGACCCATTTGATGTGAATTAGTCGCTGGTACATGTTACCAATCGGTGGCGTGTTCGGGACCCGCGGAGACGACGAGATCTGCAGTGCAGGCCCCAATTCCTCCCGTGATACCCGGTAGAGTG
Organism: Thalassia testudinum; assembly: GCA_037157565.1. NCBI lineage: Eukaryota > Viridiplantae > Streptophyta > Magnoliopsida > Alismatales > Hydrocharitaceae > Thalassia > Thalassia testudinum. Next base: position 7,388,091 of record JAZHRO010000010.1, on the reverse strand, counting down.
GTTTAATTCAGTTGTTAATATTTAAATAAGAATGTGTTTGAAATAATTGGATCGAACTCTAGAATGTAGAATGAATCATAGGGTAGAAATGTATGAGCATATTTTGAGCTATACTGTTTACTTGAGTGCATGTTTAAAATAATCTGCTAGCAATGGTATTAGTGTAATTATGAGATACTGTTTTAGACATGAAAACACGAGATGCCTGTATGTAATGGAAAATTGAGGATTTGATAGTGTGATCCGGATATTGATAATGAGGTGAATATGAGTATGAACCCTATGGGGAATTAGGAGTAAAACTCCAATGTATGAAAGGAATCTGGTATGTAGACAGGAAATGAGTTGGCCCTTGTGTACACAATACCAAGGAGAGTGGTTGTCCCTTTTAGTGTAGAAGGAGAGCCAGCCACCCCTTAGATTGAGTCCCGGGGTAGGACTGATCACTCTACACCGACTCCTATTTGGCCCTCGCGTACGTAGCATCGAGGTATGCTACTAGTATAATGAGGGAGCTAGTCGCCCCACGGGACCCGAAGTTAGGACTAACCAACCTACACCGACTTTTTAGGCCCTCTAGGCAAACCGAGGTAGTCGGACGAGGGTACGCGGACTGTGGAGGGATGAGACCCCAGTTTGGTTCTGAGGGACGAGACCCCTGTTCTGGGAGGGTAAGGCCCTATACTGTTCAGTGTTGTACTTTAGACGTACCCGCTAGCGAAAACGACTGACCGCGTGCTAGAGCGGGTTAGCTATCCGTGCGCTTATCACGCGTGCCGTAGTCACAACTACGTTGCGACAGTGACCTCAGGGTGGTTGACTGGGTGAAAGACTACCGCGAGGGGACTCTCCCGACCAAGAGAGCACCACGTGTACCTTGTACTCCACAAAAAAGGCTGCAATCAAGATCGTTCCCACGAGGAACAAACAAGATCAACAAAAACTTGGATCCTTTGTGAAATAAATGAACAAAAAATACATAGATGAGATAAATAGAAATGAGACTAAAACCTGGTTGCTTGTTTTACTTTACTTGCACATAAATAACGTAAACACCACTCTACTCAGTGTTCATTAACTCTGTCTTTTCGTAACCCTATTCAAGACCAGAAATTGAACAGCCCGAATTTCCGGCTGCAGAGGGTGCTGGGCTCAGCCAAGCCCAACCATAGTCGTTTCTTTCCAGCTCTTTAATTTTCTATTGCAGTGAGTAATAGACATCTATTTTACTGATCCTATTACTTTCTGTCTTCTTTTCCGCTGTGTTGTTGTGATGGCATATATTACTTTGTTGATACTTTTAACTCTGTTGTTCCTTTACATCTCATTTTTCCTTATGCTTAGTTATATTGCATATGTGAATGTGGTTTATTTCTTGCTTTTGGTTATTTCTCGTTGGATGACTAGGTCTTGGGATTAGTCGAGGCGAGCCAGTCTCAAGTCCTGTAGGGATCTGGAAACCAGGTCGTAACAGTAGCCGTAAAAAGTTATCTCGGAACTCTCAAACTTCAAGAGTACAGAAAATTAGAAAAGAAAAAAAATAAAAAAAAGCATCTTCCATTTTCAAATAAGGCGAGGACTTAGGCGGTCTGCACTTTGGCAAACACCCGGGTACTGTTGAGTTTTTGTAGTTTAGAACCTTATCTGAAATTTTCTATTGTTAATAATCGACTTAAGCCTAAGCGATCGAATCCTAATTCTATTTTTATACATAGTATGTAGTTTAATTTTGCTAGGGACTAGCAAAAGATAGGCATGGGGGTATGATGTAAACATAATTACTGAGGGTAAAATGTCTATTCATGCATATTCCTAAGCTTAGAATTGCATTTTATGTTATAAATATTACATAGCATGCATCATTCTGCATTTAGAGTAGTATATAATTTAGGTTAATTGCGTCCTTTTTGTGGTTAGAAGAGAAGGATATTTATTTTGGAGCCTCAGATTGACGATCCGACCGTATAAATCTAATCAAGATGACGATCGGAGTCCAACACCTCTAAAATCGCCTCGATCGGAGTCTCGTAGCATCATATGCAATCCAAGGAAGATCAACGGCCGAGGGACTAGGTGACATAATCCAAAATGTCAAACAACAAATCCGACCGCATGGATGGATTCGGGTCGACAATCACAACACAACATGAAAATCAACTCAATCCGACCTCTGTAGCATCCCTTACAAAGGAAAGAAGATGGACAGCCTAGATTGCACCACGTGGAGCAACCCAGGCCGCCCATGCGCACGCACGCGCAAAGCATCGTGGGCGCACTCGCATGCGCGGAGCATTGATTTAAATGCCGACGGCATGCCATCAGCAAGGCCAGTTTTGAAAAACAACCATGCCGATATGGTTTCAGTGTCGGAAAACAGGTGTTTTGGCGGCATGCCGCCGTGCCGCCGCCGGCAAAATGGTCACTCTCCCTCGTCCCTCTCACCTGTATAGGAACTTGGCAAGGCTGTAGGGCGTGCAACTACCGGAGAACACCGCAGAGTAGATCGCGTCGAGATCGCACACGAGGCACACGACCTTCCTGTCGTCGGCCTCGCCGCTCGCCTTCTTCCTCTGCTGCGGCCTGCAGACGTAGGGGTTGTGGCGGTCGCTGAGGAAGTAGTTCCTCAGGGGCGGGGTGTGGAGCAGCACCTGCAGTACGGAGTTCATGAAGCAAGTGCTGCCAAGGTTGTTGAGCCCCCGGAGGCCCCACGGGACCCCGCAGCCCGACTCGGCGGTGGCGGTGTCGGAGCACTACAGTGGGCTGGAGCAACAGTCGAGGAGGCGCTGCTCCCTAGGGGTGGGGGTCCAGGGGCGGAACTCGACCAGTCGCCTCCTCTTGGGGGGTGTGGGGGGAAGGGGGATGGAGGCGATCCGGTATTGGGAGGCGAGGAGGACGGCGGGTCGAAGTCGGGGTCGTGACCTGGTCGCGGCAGGCGAAGCAGAAGAGCTCGACTCGGTGGACGTCGAGGGCGAGGGCGTGGGGAGGGGAGGAGGGGGACTGGTAGAGGTGGTCGGGGGCGTGGAGGGGGCAAGAGAGGCAGAAGTAGAGGCGGGGTGGGGAGGAGGGGGGGCAGAGGGGACAGCGGTGGGGAAGGTCGAGGTGGAGCTTGGCGCAGCCGAGGGTGGGGGGTTTGGGGCGAAGGAGAAGGTGGAGGGAGCGGAAGGGGTTGGGGGAGGAGGAAAGGAAGAGCTGAAGGTGGGGGCAGGGAGGAGGGATGGAGGGGGAGGACATGGGGAGGAAGGTGGTGGTGGTGGTGGTGGTGGGCCCCGCGGACATAGAGGGTGGGAGGGAGGGCGGGGGAGGCAGGAGGGCTATTTGATTTGGGTGTAGTGGGGGCCCCTCCTTGTTAAGAGATGCTGTATGCTTGTGCAGATATCCATAGGGTCGGCAAGCACTACCGATGCCGTAGGATGCTTAACATATAGGGACTCCCACCAAGGGCGTGTGCTTGTGCCGATGCCGATGCAGCCCACCTTGTTAAGAAATGCCGATGCCGATGCTGTGTGCTTGCTGTAGACTGCCACTGTCATCTCTTCCGCTCCGCTAATGCCACTATCACTGTCATCTCTGCCGCTGCTTCGGGCTGTAGCCTGCATCGTTACTTATGGAACTTCTCACCTTCTTGGTGGTGGACTAGTTGCCTGCTGGGAAGGTGGGGGAGCGTCTCCCTGTAGAGGGTGGCCGCCGCACGTTTAGGATTTCCTCCAATGATGACTCTTTTGGAGGGAAGGGGAAAGGGGACAAAGGTAACGGGAGGTCGTGCGGTGCCAGTGCCCGCACTGGCTATGGCATGATGCAATGGCCAATATGAATCGGGTGGGGTGGGAATTAAGGTGTGTGCACTGTGTGGTGGATGGTGGTGGATGGGGTGGCCAAATGTTTTAACTTTTACTTTGAAACTATACACTTTGATTCTTTCATTCTTAAATTCTTTGATTCTTAAATTCTTTAAATTTTCTGTATTCTTAACATGGTAAGACTATTTCATCTCGTTATTGAATTTTAACATTATATGGTCATGATGTATATAAATATTATGATGTAACACTCTTATTGTTACATAATCAACATTTGATTTTCTTGAAACTGATATCATTTTGACCACTTCTACCATTTTTGTCGGCATGCCCTCGACGTGCCTCCGAAATGGCACTTTTTCGAGCCATCGAAATCATCGAAATCTGCCATCGAAAAACGGGCATTTCTCCGGCATGCCCACGAAATGCACACTTGCAATTTCATCGGCACCGCGTCGAAATCAGCATTTCGAACCTTGGCGCGGAGGCAGCAGTAGTAGCAACGCGTATCGTGCATGCGCGCGCAACAAGGGCGCATACAGCACGCACCAGCGGTGCAGCAACAAGGGTGTGTGAGCGGGATCTTCAGCAACGTTTGCGGCGAATCTTCAGCAACGTTTATGACCGTCACTAAATGTCCTGTATACGAATTTGATTCATTCCTCCATTATAAAAGGACCCCTACCCCTTCCATTTTTCTTCATCTCTTCCTTTCTTCCTCTCACCACCTCCAAGGCTCTAGAGAGAGCTTGTCCCTAACCCAAGATACTCCTCCAGAGTAGAAAACTAAATAGTTTTCCCTCCCCTCATCCACATTCGTGGAGCATCCCGTGACCATCCTTTCACCGCCCTTCGAGAAGAAGATCCTCGCCACGACGCCGTCCTGCCCTATCCTCCAGCTCTGTCCTCCTTCGTCTCACTCCCCAGCACCTTCCTCCAAGCGACATCAGAGCGAATCGTCCTCCGAGCAACCGTCAAAGAGGATTTCTCTCACCTATTTTTATCTTTTTCGCTTTCGTAGTATAGATTTTTCCGCTTTTGTAATTGTAACAAACACTTGCTTATGAATAGATGATTGTTTCTCTCTCTCTTTCTCCCTCTCTTATATTTTTGCAAGTAGATTAGCTAAAATTCATCGACCTAATCTCTTGCCCTATTAAAATACAAAAAAAAATTAGAAAAAATAAAAATGACAAAAGAAATAAAGTGAAGCGTGGATTTTTATAAAACTAAACATTCGCCTCCACGTATTCAACCCAGGACTCACTTTTTGAGTTTCGGTTATAAATTTTATTTGATAGACGTGTTTTGCGAGCTACGACGACGAGACCTCCAAACCCCGATTTTTACCACGCGAAGCGTGCCTCCATCACTGGCCCTACCCACCCTTCGTAACTTCGCCAAGATAATATGCTCTCTCTCAACATAATCCTCCAAAGAAAAAATGTCTTCCCGTCATCCCAATATCTGTCCCCCAGAGTGGCCAGTTGCTCCAACACAGCGGAACCCTTCCATCCACGAACTGCCAATCCCCCTCCATGTTCTAGCCCCACAATCAGCCAGCTTCCACTCTTGCAACAATACAACATCCACTTTCCACTGCCGAATGTACTGCCCCAACGTCCTCCTCGACGGGTCATTGAAACCCCGCACATTCCATATGAGCACTCCGTTCATGAGGGAACAACAGACGACTCCCCAATTTGCAAATGGAAGCTGCAGGCTTCCACAATGTGGATGACCTCATCATCCTCAATGTCTAAAGAAGCTACCGCCGAGACTTGTGGTGTGGGCTACGGCCATCCACCACCACCCTCCATCCTCGATTAGACCCTCGATAGGTCCACTTTCGCTTGTATCGAAGAGCTCCGTCCCAGCCCCCCTCCACCATTCGTGGCTTCCACCCTGTCGGAGGCACGCCGACCGAGTGCCCTCACGGCAGAACCTCAGCACGATCTGCTGCAGGCGCTACCACCTCCGCTCCCAACCTCACAATCTCCACCTGAAAAGAAGCACCTGCATCGCTCCGGCAACCCTCCTTCGTCGCCCCCCCTTCGGCATCGCTCCTCTCCTCCAACCGCGACGCCAAACTTCGCTGCGAAGGGAGGCTCCATCAGCTCCTCGATTGACCCCGACCAAGTCTTTGGGTATGGGTCAGCTCCAGATGCCTCCCCAGCACTCCGCCCCAGACCCGAATCCCCGCTGCCCAAACCAGTGGCTCTAAACGGATCTAGCACAGATCCGACCTGCACGCCCGCCAGCTCATATAAAGAGCCCACAGCCGGTTCAACTTCCAGAAACCTCGATGCAAGATTTTCCCTCACACCGTGCACCGAAGAAAACTCGGCCATTGAATGCTTGGGATCCACCTGCTCCTCCGATCGCGGTGCCTCCAGTGCCTCTTCCACTTCCAGACGGTCCGTAATCAAAGGTCTGCGTGCCACATTCATCGAGTCCACGTCATCGTCTCGACCCTTGGGATCGCGGGTGTTGACCAAAACCCTAGCCCTAGGGAGCGGCACCGCCGCCGCTTTGTCGCCTGCCCTCGCTTCTCCTCCGGTCACCTCCGCAAAAGAGGGGCCCTTTCTGAGCTTGAAGGACCTCTTGCAAGTGCAAGAGATCACCCACAGGTGACCTCCATGGCGGAGGATCACCTTCTCCCTCAATGCCTCCCCCACCTTCAACTCCACCTCCGCCTTCAGCAGTCCGGATGGAAGACCGACCCCCCTACACCCCCGAAGACGTGAAAGGGGACACCAGCGCTCAGACGACCCCCACCATCCTGAGCCACCACGAAACTCCTTCCACATTCAGCACCACCGGCACCCTCCTCGGAGCCCTCTCCTTCCCCACTCCATGTATGGAGGTCTTCCGCTAGGACACCGACCCCGACCTCAACCGTAAGGTCGCGAAGCACAGCTTCCCCACCGTCATTGAGGAGAGCCCCACGACCAAGACCCTCCCTTCGCCCACCGGGATGACCTTCGCCGCAACCTCCCTCGACCTCACACCCAGAGCCTCCTCTACTTCGGAGAGTCGCAAAAGGCCAGTGGTCAGCATGCCTACCAGGCCACCCTCCACCAGACTCCGAAGCGCAGTCGCATCCGCCGAGCAAGGAGCCTTCACCTCCGTCAAGGGAACCTCCACCGATCACGGCGACAGAGGGCACCCTTCCTCCGAAAACTTCATCACGCTTCGATTTCCGGACCCCTTGCATCACACCTGACGATGACCGACACCCCCGCAGCCCCAGCACCTCACAGGTTCACAGCATGTCCTCGCCCAGTGTCCGGGCTCCAAACACTTGAAGCACCGGTCTGCATCGAGCTTCCGCCGGTCAGCTGCTCCACATGCCTCCACCGCTGTCCCAACTGCCTCAACGCAATCCTTCACCTTCCTTCTTCGCCGGATGACCACCTTCCAGCCGCCGAGTCCATCTTCCCAGCCCTCCCGCTGTCGGAGAGGTTCGCCACTCCTCCCTCCCTCACGGAAACCCTCTCTCGCTCTTGCCCTTCCTCCCTCACACTCTCGCTCCATCTCCTCATTACCTTTCACCGGTTTAGGAGATGGTAAGGCATTAACCCACCTCTCTATATAATGAGAGGTAAGATTTCATTGGAATGTAAGAAACACATGTCCTTTGACTCTAATCGGCCAAGCTTTGTACTAATCAATTATGCTTATGCCGTTCATTAATTTGATAAGCCTACTTGTTAGCAATAACAATCATGTTAGACCATTTTGGAACTAGTTGCCATGTATTGTCGCAAGCATCAAACTCTTCATTCATAGCCTTCTTCCCATCAGTGTGCTTTCCGATAATTGGGTATAAGGTGGGCTCAAGTCCTGAATACGTATCAAGCAAATACAGAGGAAGAGGATGAAGCATAGAACAAATAAATGTATAGATCGTCATCATCATAATGCCATCCATAGCTTTGGTCCCCATAGCATCTGTTCTTACATGATGAATAGGTGCTGCAGAGTTTGAACGGGAGCAGACCTGGACTGTACGGGGGGCTCGGTAGAGGGATTAGTAGGCAAAATAGAAGAGGTAGTGGATGATGTTAGTGTGGAAAAAAGTGTTCAAACAAAAGAGGGAACAGAGATTACCGTTGGACTCGGTAGTAACAGAGGTAGTGGGAGTAGACCGAAACTTGAATGGGAAATATTTTTATTGAAGGAATGAACGACTTTCTCAGTAAGAGGATTGAAGCATTGATATCACATGCCTTACGATATGGCCTGCAGCCAATGAAAATATACAAACAGGAACACAGCGAAAGTTTAGCTTGTATAAGTTTTCAGATAGGAAAAACTGGCACATTTAACAACATTATGTGAAAACAATAATTGGGAAAAGCATCATATAGAAGTCCAAATGGTGAAGGAAGAAAGACGATAATTTGTGACACTGTATGTTAAGGAAATGACAAGAACCAAAGAGGAACACTTGCAAAGAAGATAAAAGCTCCAGGCATCTCAACAATATGTCTGCTTGGCATATGCTCCGCCCTAATCCGATTGAAAAGCGTGTTGTACATGTTGAAAGAACTAAGCTGTGAAGGAACACATAACACTTCAGCCTCAAGGGGAATAGCAATACAAACGAGTACAATCATCGACGAAGGTGAGACAAAAGAAAGAATTGCGGAGACGACTACTTGCTTCATTCCATGTTGTCTAAGCATTATATGAAGTTCATCTATAATGCGCATTGGACGTGGGAAGAGAGAGCAACCACCACAAGCTCATGACTACTTACGAGTGGAGTCGAGGAGGAGGAAGCGATGTTTTGGAGTGTCCACCACCATGATGTTGTTGAAGGCGCTCCTCACGTTGGTCAGCACCGACGTCTCCTCCTCCTCCTCCTCATTCGCCGCCATCATTGCTCGAGTAGTAATCGATGTGGAGGAAAGCCGACGTCTCGTCGTCGGGACCCACAAGCGGCTGTTGCGGAAGCGGGAGTCGGCGAATGGCCATGCGGGAGCACAGCATCGATAGCTGTGGAGAGGGCAGGCGAGGGATCCCCTGTTCAAGTGGAAGAGGAGGAAGGGATAAGGGAGGGTTGAAGCCATTTGGGTTGGGGGCATCTGCCGTGCTAAGAGCGTCGTCGGAAGAACGGAAGGAAGATAGCTGTATATGGGTCAATTGCAGCCCGCCTCTTCAAGTTTGATGAAATAAGAAAAATTAGGAGCAGCCGGCTTGAACCAAACCTCCTTTGCTCCTTCCACCGGAGCCGCTCTAGATTTCACCGTCTCAACATCCAACTTATGTCAACAACCTTGAGCGGCCTGGGAGTCTCCATCTTCGCTGAGGGAAACAGTGATACGGATCCGAGGTAGCAATCTCTGCTGCCACTCATCTTAGGGAAGCATCAAGGCAGCAGAAGGAAGAGTTGTGATTCTATTTTAGACTAATGTCAGGATTGCCTTCTCCACCAAGGAAGTGGTGTTGCATGTCAAGAGTAGGAGGATTATGTGGGCGTTTTGTTTGACACGAGGATTTGTCTGGTTGTGAGAGCTATATGTATATAACCTTGCATGGTGAATGGAAGCAATCAAGTAAGAAATCTTTAATCGTTGTGGTTGTTGGTTGCTTTACACCCCCAATAGTATCTTTATCGGTATAGTTGTCGATTGTTTTTCCACCCACACCCATCCACGTTTGACATCCATCTTAGAGGATCGTATCGACCAGCTTGTCTATCCACCACACCTTCTCATCCATAACACAAAAGTCCTGCCCTAGATAGGATGTCTACTAAATCAATTCGTCTAATAGGGTTCTACTTAGCCAACATCCTTCAAATCTATTTTTGTCATCTACACTTTCTTCAAGTCTCCAACGTAGTGAAACAAACTCCTCTCCCCTCTTTGGGTAGGGAAAGAGTGGAGCAAACAACCCCATCAACACAGTAGTACCATTGGAAATCTGTGCATATGGTACAAATCTTCCTAAGGGCCCATTTGAGACAAGGAAACCTCCCTATAATAGTGGATGATCTCGTAAACCATTAACTTCAAATGAAAGGGCACATGATTTCCATCTATAGATCAACCCTCGAATTTGATCCAACAAAGGGAAAGGTCTTCACCATAAAGCCTTCTAGCACGTAGTAAGGGGCAAGCCAAGACACATCCAATAAAAGCAACCAAAATTATTTCATGAATTGAATCTAAGAGACAATAATCTTTGAAATCCTCTAGAAATGTATAACGCACTTTTATCAAAGTTGACATTTAAGATCATAAAGGTACCTCCTAAGAGAATTAAAGAGGTGAATATTGTGTTCCTTCAACCATAAAAAGCATATCATCAGCTTATACAAAATGAGTTGCACCTTACAACCTCCAATCTTTGCTAGTTGCAACACACCTCTCTTAACCTCCTCCTCAACCATGGCAACGAAGACCTACATACCAAGGGAGACTTCAGAAGGGTCTAACGGGATCAACTTGACATAAGCCTAAGGAGCCTCTAAAGAGGCTTGCCAAGGAGACATTAACTATTACAAAGAACAAGACTATGTGGACACGTTGTGAAATCCAATCTAGCCATCTTCACCAAAGCCATAACAAGCTAATTCTTTAAAGAGGAAGTCGTGGTTCATAAGCTCACATTCTTTAGCCATATCAATATTCAAGCAAGTATTACCCCCCTCGAACCAAGCAAAACCTTTTGCATTAAAAGAGTAGCATTCACAATGAAGCTTTTAGCAAACATACTTAAGCCCAGAATTAGAGAACAACTTATAGACCATAATGCTACAAGAAGTTGGCCTATTATCACCAAGGCTAGTAGGATTATCTAACTTCAATAACATAGTAAAAAAGGTATATATGGTTTGCTTCTTTAACAGTATTTCGCTACGATTAATGAAACACAAAGTAGAATTCACCTCCTCCTTAGAAATAGACCTCTCCAGCCATTCAACATTGACGGGTGAGAGGCTAGAGGTGGGTGTAATAGCTCCAAATCAAAGGTAGGCACCTTTTGGTTATAAAGATGCTTGAAAAATGAAATAGCTTCATGTTGAATTTGGCTCAAATCACTAATAAGTTCACTTCTTTCATCAATTAGCATACCAACGTGTTTATAGGAAGCTTGTATTTACATGTCATGATGAAACATGTAGTAGAATGGACTCCCAACCTTAACAAAGTTTTCCTCCTTTGCCTCCATATTGATTCCTCCTCTTCATTCAAACTCTAGAGATTTGTCTTGCATTTACAATCCTTTTCCAACAAGTGCTACATTCAATGAGTCAATTTCCACACCGTCATCTATGCTAACTAACCATGAATCCCATGCCTTCCTCTCCTTATTGAGGCTAACCATTTTGACTTGACCTTTAAGTCTACATTTCACATTCATTAATTTCTATGATAGGATAAAGAGGGTCTTCTAATATCTTAGGCGACTCCTTTAGAAATCATGAATGCAAAATACCTACGACAAGCAAGGGGAGGGGGTGAGAGGACTACATGTACATTCATAAAGGAATAATCACTTGCAGAGAGGGATGTAGATGCATAAGTGATATGCAACCTAATTTGTGGTTTTGATGGCAATAGCATCTAATTAAATGAAACTAGTTGTATGTAATTTGGACTAATAATGCAAAAGTCAAGTGAAACAAAAGAAGATTATACGAAAAATGCTGAAAAGAAGTCTTGAAACTTTGATGGATGAAAGCATGAAGGCACAACAACTTAAGCATTGAGATAAGAAGGATATTAAAGAGAACACGAAGAATTTAAGACTGCTCAAATCATCTGAGTTTTTTATCTTTATTTTATTCTAAAATCTTGTACCTAGAGCCTAAGTTAATTAATTTAATTTTTTTAATTCATTTTAGTTTCATTTAGGCATTAGAACTTCCACTTTAATTATACACATTATTAACAAGGTCACTTAGTTCTAACTATGGGATGCTAAGTATAGGAAGGTATAGCAATGGTGGGAGTATAGGAGGGGAAAGAGAATGGAACCTAATTGAATTAGAAATAAATATTACGTGTGCATATAATATTTTATATATATATATATATATATTAGTTATACGTATATACACACATAGTATGGATTGAATTAGATTGAATTAAAATCCTAATCCTATCAAATTCATTTACGTGGGGATTTAAAATTTTCATTTCAATCAATTCAAATGAAAAATCCAATCTGACCCAAGCTTATTTAGATCAAACAGAGGTGGTTAAACACTTTGCATACTACTCATGTCCATCTACTATCATTTTGATTTGCGAGCACGAAAGATAAAGATGCTTAGCAAATGTTCATAGGGAATGCAATCATCTATGTCAATATTTACAATTAATTAATTGTTTAGAATTATCTCCAAGATTTACCTATAATAATAATAATAATAAATTAATTAATTATCTGTATGTATTCTGCATTGTCTAACTTTACACAAAATTAACTACTTATATATCTTATCCTTAGCAACCACGAAACCCATTTTGGCGTGAAAGTTTGTTTTTAAGGTAAAATTAAATGTAACGGTCTCAGAGTGACGTCATATGACCTAGCGGATTAATCTCTGTCATACAACTCTCTGCTTATAAATTCTGTTGAAAGCCGTACGTGAACCAAACATGTATATATCTATGTCACCCCCTTCTCGAACATAATTAAGCTCCAAGAAATTAATTGGAGTACCTGGAGAACAGTAGACGAACCCAATCGATCGAAGAGTTCATTAATCCTGAACATTTGAATCACCCTAGTTAGATAATGATCCACATTGGATTCTTAGCAAATGCTCAAGATGTGAGGCTTTTATTCTTTATCTACTTTTTTCTGCTATCCTACTTGATTAAATTTATTTTTGAAGTTATCATTGACATTCTCAAAAAGTTTTCAAAGAGTAATATATTACTAGGAAGTATAAAATTACTATCCCAACTAAAGAGCCATCTAAGAAAACACAAGATCCTATTTGGTGTCATTAGACATCAAGAAAATATTGGTGGTAAGAAGTTAGTGCCCTTCTTCTTGTAATTCCTAACGGAGGGGATGTGATTTACGTGATACAAAATAATGTGGAAATAATATGTAAACAATCACACAAAAGGTAATCTCATAAGAACACAATGATTTTTAGGTACAAATCCAAATCTGAGTAAAAATCATCATCTAAACCTCTTGATTTAAGATTTCCCGGTCTACCTAGTAGATCAAATCTACTAATCGAGTCACTTAAACAAGGATGACTCAACATCTTACAACCACGCTACTTTGAATCAAGGATAACATACCTCAAATCCCTCTTCTCCACGAAGAGTGTTTTGTCTCGCGAAGGAGACAAAAATTCACCAAGCAAATACCCAACCACAAAATAAAAGAGAAACAAAAGCCTATAAAGCCCAAATAGGCAAATGAACTTAGCTACCATAGGCGAAAGGATCTTCCCTAAATCAGAAGTGATTCGGCGTGAATTCAGCAAAGTATTGGTGCTCTTAAATTTGTTGAATAGGTCTTGGAGAGCAAGAACTCTTTTCTATCTCTTCTTTGACACAAATATGGTGGAAAATATTCTATTAAGGTGTGTTTTGCTTAGGGATGATGCTCCTCTATTTATAGAGGTCCTAAGAAGGGTTAAGGCCTCCACTTAGAAGCTTCCAAAGCCATTGGGAATAAATCTAAGCCAAATTAGGTCGAAATTAGGGTCATTTATGATTTTGATAGGGTTATCAAACATCTGGATTTAAGGTCAGACGTCTGGGTCATCATCTGTTCTAAAGGTCGGTCGTCTGATCTAAAAGGGTTGATTATTTAAATGGTGTTGGATTAAGACAGACGCCTAAGATGGTGGTTTAAATCGTATGGGAATCTAATCAGACATCTAATTCTAAGATGGATTAGTTCCTGTTTTGACAAGATCGAAATAGGGATCTAGATAATTTAAGTCAGACGACAAGTTGGTCATCTGGCAAAGTCTCTAGACGTCTGGAAAGAGAAATCTCTGTGGGAATTGATTTCTCGAGGCTCAAACATCTATTAAGTCTAACAAAAGTAGATTTAGGTCAGATCTTAGCATACATCTATTTATCAAATGTTTAGGTGGCTCAACGGATGTCTGAAAATATTATTAATAAAACCATAAGATAATCCTCGAAGATATTCATCTGATAATCCAACGATCCTATGTTGGATGTCTGTCAAGGTCATCAGACGTCTTTTAAGACATCTAGACTATGTACTGGTCGTCTGAAAGTAAAGAACAAAGAGTACTAAGTCCATCCTAAGTGTTTGGACGTCTGTATAAACTATCAGACGTCTTAAAGTCCAAGATCAGACGTGAGGCTCCATCAAGATAACTACATGACATAAGAAAAATCTATCCTATTCTTCTTCTCGCTTCTTCAAGATCTCACTCTACGTGAGGCTCCATCTTCTCTTCTCCTCCATCAAGCTCCTTCAATCCACCATGGACACAAGTTTGAGCTCCTTCACACTTGATTCCATTTGCATTTATCTTGAAAATTCAAACTCAAATGCAAATGCCAAATAACAAGTGTTTTGTTATCATCAAAATTAACGATTATGGGGCCCTTGCACCAACACTTCTCAGGGAGAATATTTCAAAAAATGATATTCCTATATAATAGATAACCCCCTCCCCCCCCCCCAACTATATAACAACCTATAGATTTCTGTTAATGATACTAGATTTTCTTGACTTTAGATAGATCTAATAACGGAAAAGCCTAAATAGACCTGGCACAAGCCAAGCCTAAATAGCAACTTAATCCAAAAGCAACCCGTATGCGATCTTACACTCCATAACACCAAGTCCTTGAGACCAACCTCATAGGCATGTGGCTCCCTACCATTCGCCTCTTTAGTCAACTTCATGGCTACAGGTGAAGGGTCGATTATTGGGAATTTTTGAGATAAAATTCTACCGAAAATCCAGTAAAGTTTTCTTTATTTCATCATGTTTTCGACCAAAAATTGAACTTGCCAAAATGAATCCTACAACTTGTACAAAATATAGATATATACACATGCAAGACATAGTCAATACACCCCACATCTAACAAGCACTCACATTCGCACCATTCACCATGATTCCACATTCACATTAGGCATGATGTAAAAGAAAATAAACATGCGAGCACACCCTGTAACATCAAATAACTACACGAGGAACACGTACTAAAGTTCATCACTACATCAGCAAATGTTCGTAGTTACATAATAGGGTGCTTTCCCCATACATCATCATATTACAAAAGAATATACCAAATAAAAGGCTAAGAAAAAGGAATTACAACATAAAAGTCAGAGTGGAACCCAGGTTGTATTCCTATAGCCAATTATATAGGCCTATATATAAAGCCATCCCCAAAGCATGCCCTAGCAACTTCCTTCTACCCCTTAAATCTCTTACCACACCACACCCCCAACGTAGAAAGAGCCAACAGAAGTTCTACCACGTCATCAAGCTAAAAGTGCATGGAGGTAAGAGAGGTGGCTCTCCATCCTAGCCTCCATGAGGAGGAACTCCCTTACGTACATGGCCCAATGGAAAAGCTTGAGGTTTATGCCCATGCACATGGCAGGCTCCTACACAAGCAGGCATGAGGTACATAGTAAATAGGATGAAGAAGGGTAGGCCTATGTGGTATCATCTTGACCTAAAAAACAAAATCAACAATCATAGCTTGAGCCAAATGGCTTAGTAGGGAAAAAGGTAGTACACAAGGAGAAAAAGCTAGCATGCTTATTGTTATAATAGTAGGTTATTGGTTTAATCTATTTTATTTTTCCCCCGATATATATACTGATTGCACAGCAATCATACGACCTAATCCACCTAAATAAAGTTAGATTCTAGCATAACTTAGGAACAATGTATACATAAGCATCATAATTTGCATAATAGTTAGTTTAGTAACCTTAGAAATAATATTGTCATTTTATGCTCTAAAAGAGAGATGAAATTGATTGCAGATAATCCGAGGCCACAAATGATAGATCAGACAGTACGGATCTGATTAGGACGAGAACATGAGTCCAACGCTTCTAAAATCGTCTTGATTAGACATCCATAATATCAAGTACAATCCATAGAAGATCAGAAGCCAAGGAGTAAGAGGGCAGAAATTCGAAACTCAGATGCCGAATCCAACCACACGAATGGATCCGGATCAACAATCGCAGTCCAACGGCGCAAAAAGCAACTCAATCAGAGGCCCGCAGCATCGTCTACAAAGCAAGGAAGATGAACAGCAAGGATAGTGCCACGTGGCACCATCCCAGCAGCCCTCTCTGCACCCCAACCTCTGAAGGAAGAAACAAGGACCATTGGATTGTCATCCAACGACCTCAAAGAAGCCACGTCGCCCCCACGCATCATTAACAAAGAGGAGATCTCAACCGTTGGATCTCCATCCAACAGCTGAGTGTGTCTGAGCACAAAACCAAAAACACGACTCAAACGTGGCCGCAGCGCATTGGTCATAACCTCCTCACCAGAACGCGAGACGTGCATTCGAGCCGCGCCAAGGGTGAAATTGGAAGAGGCGGTGGCGCTCAAACGTAATTGGGTTGTCAGATGAAGACGAATGGTATGGATGTGGCTGTGTGGTGCGATGGTGATCGTTAAATGTGGCGGTGCGATGACATGCTCTCTAACGCCCAACGCAAATGCACCGCTACATGCACATTAACGAAGGTGTGCTACGTGATGTAAACATGTTTATATCACAGAAACCATCTATTTATGCATGTTCTTCGGCGTATAGTTGCATCATACATTATAAATATTGCATAACATGCATCATCTTGCATTTAAGTTAGATTGTATAAAGTTTAGGTTAATTTTCTCCTTTTGTGGTTAGATAATAGGGCAATATCATATCGGGGACCCGGATTGAAGATCCAACCATACGGATCTAATCAGGGCTACGATCAAAGTTCAATAACTCCAAGATCGCTCCGATCAGATTTCCGTAGTATCAGATACAGTCTGAGAAAGATCAGAGGTCAAGGGGCCAGGTGGTATAAATCTGTTCTTCAGATGACAAATTCGACTGCACGGATGGGTTCAGATCAACGATCGCAGCCCAACGGGGTAAAAATCAGTCCAATCCGACATCCGTGGCACTACTTACGAGCATATGAAGATGGATGGCCAAGATGGCACCACGTAGCTCCATCTCAACCACACAAATCAGCCCAACTAAGAGAGCGAGGACCCGTCGCTTCCTCTCTCTCCTCAACCACGCGATCAGATCTTGGATGTTGGATCTTGATCCAACGGCCATGAGAGCGCGTGCCTTTAATCAAAGCTTGCCTCAAACGCGTGCGTAGCACGTTGGGCGAGCGTGCTTCCACGGAGCTGAGGTCGTTGGTTCGATCCTCGCTGCACCTCAAATCAAGGCATGAGCGCAGGCGCGGCCAAATTCGGTTGTTAGATCTTGATCAGGCGACAGTGAAGGCGTTAATGTGGCATGCTCGGATGCGCGAGCGGCAAATGCGCAATCAGATGTGCAAGCGAAAACTTGATCGACGCGTAGGCGCTATCAAGGCGCAAGCATGATGCATTTTAAGTCGTTCAATCTTACGATCAGACGGCTGAGAGGGTGCAAACGTGCATAAGGCATTTTGTTCGTAGAAGGAGAGGAGGCGGGGGACGTGTGCACGTTCTTCAGAGACATGGGGTCTTTAGTGACATTTATATCCGTCACTAAAGACCCCTTCATTTAATATTTTAAGATGAAATGACCTTTGTGCCCCCTCCAATCTTCACCTATAAAAGGCCTTACGATCCCCACACTTTCTTCATCCCTTCCTCTCTTCTCTTACCCCCTCCAAAGGTTTAAGAGCTTGTCCCAAACCTGAGATACTCCATTAGAGTTAAAATTAGAATTTTTCCACCTTCTCATCCCTGTTTGTGGAGCACCTGCGGTTGTCTTCTCACCACCGTTCGCGAAACGGATCTCGCTACGACATCGCCCTGCCCCGTCCTTCGTTGTCCGTCTTCGTTGTCCCTCGTCCCGCATCTCATCACCTTCATCCAGGTGCTTCGTCAACACGGCTCATCCTGCAAATAGCCGTCGAGGAGGATAAATTCTCTCCATCTTCTCTTTTATTGCTTTTTAGAGTAGATTTCCTGCTTTTTAGAGTAATGAGTAGTTGTAACAAACCTAATTCAATATTACGAAATACATGTTCATTCTCTCTCTAATTTGTCTTTATTTGTATTATTCTTTCTCTCTCTTATATTCTTTATTCTTTAAGTAGATAGCTAGTGTAGATTCAATTCAATAAGCTAATTTGCTTCGTGACAACAAGTCAAACACGATTTTTTGATCAAATGTCTACCACCCTGTGTTCGAACCAGAATTCCTTTTGAGTTTCAGTTAAAATTATTTGTTGACGGATTTTCTCGCAAATTATGCTATAACGACGGGTTTTCCAAACTCAATCTTTTTGCGATGATTTTCCGCCTCAACACTACACTCACCCTAAGCGATTGGATGGCAGAGATTGAACATGCACGATTTGAAATCGAGCACACGCGAAGGACGCGAGGCAAGGGTGCGAAGAGCACGGGCCATGCGTAAGGACTGCACGATGGAAGATCGATGGTTGCGGGCATGCCACGTGTCAGCCAGAGAACGCATCTGCGCGTAGGAAGCATTTGGGAAAGCCTTTTGAAGCACGATCAGAGTCGTTGATCTCCAGATCGATGGATTGGATCAATCTGAGGTTGTTGCATGAGTTGGAGGGCTTAAATGCGCATTTTGCCTCTCATTAATGCTATAAAAAGAGCCCCAGGGCCCCCCAGTTGAGAGGCAACTCCCACCAGATACAACTCTAGCCTCTCTCCTTCTCTATAACTCTTCTCTGGGATTCATTCCGACGTTCTGGATCTGAAGTGATGCCGCACTTCACACAAGAATCCCACAAGCGGCATCGTCATCATCTGCTATCTCTCTCTATCTCTCTCTCTCTATTTCTCTATCTACTCTTTAGCACATTAATTTCTAGTTTAAAAACTATTTCCAAATAGAATAAAATTCTGATTTTCTGGATATCTGATGTTTATATATACATATAAAAATATATAAAATTTTTTTTAGAACGACTTTTTGAAAAGCTTTCTCATAAAATCATGTTTTACCTCTCTACGAACGACTCGGTACTCACTGAAACTTTATAAATATTATTTGTTTCATCGTGATTTGCACTATAATGATAGCTATAATCTCTAACACGTCTTACGATCGAACAAGTTGGCGCTGTTGCTGGGGAGGCAACGGAAATTTTTAAAAGCTTTTCTTATAAAGTGCTTATTTGAGATTTCTAACATGTTCTATTTTTGTTGATTTCGTGTATGTAGGAAGTGAGGAAATCTGAAAAGAACGCAATGACGGAAAATTTGTAGGTTCTTAATCTCAGATAAGTACTTGTAGCTTAGATTAGTCTAGATTTTGAAAAAGAAAAATCCAAAAAAAAAATTTTAGGTGTTTTTCTTGAACCTTAGGAATAGTTAGCATTTACTTGGATTTTGAAAAAAAAAGATCTCTCTTGGTGATTTTTCAAGCTGAAATAAACTCTTTTCTTAAAAATTAAATTCCTGAAAACCGCACGTCTAAAAAGTCCAAAATTTTTAGTGGATGGTGCTTTGAAGTTAGGAACAACATATCCAAATTTTGCACAAATTTGAGTTATAGAAAAATTTTAAAAATTTGCGTACTGAACTATTATCAAATCAATTATTGTTCCTAATTTTTCGAAGTTCAAAATATCATAGGAATTTTTATACAAATTTGATTGACTTGAAATTTATGGCACTAAATTCCTGTAAAAATAAATAATTTAGGAAAAATTTGAGAAAAATATTTTCTACATGTTTGATTGCACGAATTACTCAATTACTAACTGAGGGTCAAAACAGACTGCAGAACCCCCAATACACTTTAAATCAGAAAAAATAGAAAACGTACATTAGAACTCTTGAAAATTTTTTTTTTCAGTGCCTAGTTAGTGGTGCAATAAGGTCAATTGATTACATTGTTTGGATCGCACCACTCTTTTGATTTTGAACTTAAAAGAACAATCTAGCACTATCTACGCTTAGGGTTTCATATTAGGGTAGAGCACACCTACATTTCCATTCATAAAGGAAATCTATTAAGCAATTGGGATTTACAAAACTCTTATGTGCCTCATCAGAACCTTTGATTGAAGATATTAACTTAAGTGAACCCTAAAACTCACTAAAACAAGTATTTGAACCTTAAAATTCACTTCATCATAA
Organism: Thalassia testudinum; assembly: GCA_037157565.1. NCBI lineage: Eukaryota > Viridiplantae > Streptophyta > Magnoliopsida > Alismatales > Hydrocharitaceae > Thalassia > Thalassia testudinum. The sequence goes on along the minus strand of JAZHRO010000010.1, from coordinate 7,367,991 downwards.
AAATTGCTTCTGAACCCCTTGCATGTGCACTCCACACATCTGAAAATCAATTTTAAGGGCAACACCCCCTAACTTCCATCATATTCCAAAAGCACATCAAGCCTAAACCCAAAACTAAGTAGACGTGTCCTATGCAAGACTAATATTCTTGGGGACTCGAAATTAGATTGGGACAAAGTTAAGGCCTTGTTTACTTAGACTCACTGGTGATAAGAAAGGTTGGTGCGGTAACTGCGTTAACCCTTAGTAGTGTCCCGCCGTGCAGGGTGTCCTAGGGGGTCCCACCCTTCTGGCCAGCCAAGTAATTCAAGGGATGACCTAACCTAGTCATGTTTTGGGGAACCAAGATTAAGTCTATCTAGGGTTTACACTCTAAGGAATAGATTGATTGCTTGCATTGAAAGGGTGAAATATTCTCTCATCTGTCTTCTCTCTCTCATCTACGAACATTCTTCTGGTGCATGCAAGGTAGAAGATATCTACATCCTGATTTGCTACCACCTTTAGAAAGAAATCCTAGGAGAATACCTAATTGTCCAAAATCTGAATCTGAACCCTCTTCAATGGTTAGTCACCACGAGGAAGATGAGATCGAAGAGGAGGAACAAAATCTGAATCCAATGACTCTCTTACAAAGGTAGATTACTAAGCAGGGCCGGCATCATGGCAGATAGATAGAGGTCATAATGCAGGCCGTTACTCGACTCCAAAATGGAAGAGCAGACTGGCCTCTCCATGACTTTTACAATCCTCCTGAGGTCCAATTTGAACCTTTTATTAGGGTACCTCAGGATGGGGAAGATTTTGAACTCAAACCATAGATTATCAATCTGACTCTCCACTTCCATGGCCACGATTCTGATGACCCCTTCCACCATCTCGAAGAACTTCTACATATAAGAAGGACCTTTGGCCCTAGGAACCTAAATGAAGGTACCTTAATGATGAAAATGTTCCCATTCTCCTTAAAACATAAAGCTGCTTATTGGTTGAGGACTATTGATAGACCAATCTTAACTTAGGAAGATTTGAGAAGCACATTCCTAAAAAAATTCTTTCCGTAAGAAAAACCAACACCCTTAGATGTGCCATTACAACCTTTAAGCAGAACCCTGGGGAACAACTAAATGAAGCTTGGGAGAGATTTAATGATTTGGCTAGGAAATGCACTCATCATGGGATTCTGAAGTGGCACTCGGCCCATATTTTCTATTATGGGTTAAATGACAATTTGAAGAATTTTGTTGATGCGGCATGTGGGGGTAATTTCCTAAACAGAGATGCTGAGAGAGCCTTTCAATTATTTGAGAATATGAGGAAAATTCCTTCAACAATGCCTCAATGTCCGCCTTTAACAGAGCAAATCAACCAAGGAGCGGAGTTTATGAAGTTAAGGATAATTCAAACTTGGTTGATTTAGAGTTAATTGCACAACGATTGGACAAGATGGAACTCATTGGAAAGAACGTAAAGAGTTTAGATAAGAAACTGGACAACCTTCTGAAGGGCGGGAGTTCCTTAGGTACACATTCCAGAGTAAATCCTATGCCTACCCAAGGAGCTCCTATGTTAACCCACACCCAACTCCCCAACCCTCTAGGTTAGGAAATGATGCACAATCTTAATGACCTGACCATGGCTCCACCTACAAGACAACTCTACTTGGCCCCATCTCTTTCTGGGTACCAAGGAGGGACCTTGATGCCCTCAAATTCTGAACTAGGCATCCTAATGCCTAGTTATCTTGAGGATGTGAATGCACTCCAGAGTTACACTAGAAAATGATCTGTAAAGACCCGTTCTGTTCTGAGCCCTTTAAGATGTCTGAACTGTCGGTCAAATGTTTGGTCAGATGTCTGGACCCCTTCCCAGATGTATGGAAATTGAAAATTTGTACGTAGCTTCGCGTCTGCACACTGGCTGTGCACAGGCTTCCCTTTTTCCTCTCTTCTCTCTCTTCTTTCTTCCCCGTAGAACCCTAGCGCACCCTTATATAAGACCCCCCTCCCCCCTTCCTCTCTTCCCCACTACACCACAGCCACCTTCCTTCCTTCCTCTCCACTGCAGTGAGAGGGGCGAGCGTGAGAGAGGGCACAAGAGCGAGTGACGAGGAGGAGAGGCGGCGTGAAGAGAGGAGGAAGAGCTTGAGCTCGCAAGCTCGTGGGAGCACGCCGGAGGATGCACGGCTGGAGCGGCGTGTATGGGAAAAGGAGCGCCACGTACAAGAGGAGCGCGTCTGGGGAGACGTCCCCGACACTTTGTTGCAGCCGGAGCTGCAAGTGAGGAGGAGAGGCCGTGGTTGCACGTGCCGAGGAGGAGAAGGAGGTCGTTCTGATTCTGGGATTTTCCTAGAATCAGACGTCTGGCGTGCCGTCCAGACGACGGGTTGGACGTCTGGTGACGACACCGGACGTCTTAAAGCAAAACTTCGCGAAGGTACGTTCCTCTTGCGGTTACGGCCATGCAGGCCGCACCGCAGCTGCGATTTGCGTGGCTAAATATAGGTGATTCTCCTGTCACGTGCAAAGATAGCTTCAGGAAGGCGCGGGGCAGGCCCTCCCACGCGTTTTGGACGTCTGGATAGCTTACCAGATGACCAAAAGCAATTCCAGACGACTGGAGGAGAGGTCGGACGTCTGGAGTTGGATCCAGACGGTCAAATAGGGGTTCTGGACGTCTGAAGTTGACGTAGGAACCTGAGGTGAGACTTTGGTTACTTTTAAGACGTCTGGACCTTGTGCCAGACGTCTGATTTAGGTATGCAGTCCTGTTTTGACCCGTTTAGGGTCCGTTTGAGGTCCATTTTACACAAATAAGATATCTGTGGTTTCCTTGTGAGTTCCTCTACGTGTTAGAAAGCCTTATATACTATTTTGAACATTCTGTTGTGTTATGTTCTTTGGTATAGGACTTCATTCTGTTGCGTGTTTGCGGCCTACAGAGGCACGTGAGCCTGTCGTTCGAGCCCCCAGTACTCCCGGATTGTCCGGTAGAGTAGTTTCCCTGTTTTAATTATGAATCATAAATGCATATGTTAAATTGGATAACTAGAAACCTAGGATGTGGCATGAATCCCAGGACGAGAAGTACTTGCCCTGTTTGAATGCGTGTTTGAGATTACAGTCTTAAATGAATGAATAGAAATGTGAACATCTACCTGTTAATAAACAAGAGCTACCTGTGAAATACGAAATACCTGTGCTAGTTAGACAGATACCTATGACATTTCTTGTTGTATATGCAAATTATGGGAATACGAGCTGCATGTGTAAAATCTGAGAATGGCATTGTGAATGACGAAACCTGGTATGGAATAACATGGGGAAAACAAGCATGAACCCTACAGGGAATTAGGAGTAGAGCTCCTGTGGATAAATGGAATGGATCTGGAAATGTGAGTGGGAAGTGTGTTGGCCCTTGAGTACGTGGTACCAAGGAGAGCGACTGTCCCCTGCTTAGTGTAGAGCGGAGCTAGCCGCCCTTGGGTTGGGACCCAGGGTTAGGATTGGCCACTCTACATCGACTTCTTTGGCCCTCGCATACACGGTATCGGGGAGAGCTACTAGTGTAAGGAGAGAGCTAGCCACCCCACGGGGCCTGGGGTTCAGCTAGCCACCCTACACTGACTTGTTACGCCCACTGGGCAAATCGGGGTAGTCAGACGAGGGTGTGCAGACTGTGGAGGGGCGAGACCCCTGTTTGGTTCTAAGGGGCTAGACCCCTGTTACTGAGAAAGCTAGGCCCTATACTGTTCCGTGCTGTACTTTGGGCATACCTGCTAGTGGAAACGACTGACCGTGTGCTAGTATGGGGTAGCTACCCGTGCGCTTATTACGTGTGCCGTAGTCACCACTACGTCTATCCATGACCTCAGGGTGGTTGAGTGGGTGTAGGATCACTACGGGGGACTCTCCCGGCCATGAGAGCACCACGTGTGCCTTCTACTCTTTGGAAAAGACTACAATCAAGATTGTTCCCACGAGGAACATGCGAGATCAAGAAAGAGATCTGAAAAGTAAACAAATGGGCGAAAAGGAATGACCTGTAAAATAAAATAATTGGAAAAGATAAATTACCTGTTAGCTTTTACTACTTTAGTTAGTTTAGTTACCATTCTACATAGCGTTCGCTGACTTCGTTTTTCGCGTACCCCTTTACAGGTCTAGGAGTTGAGCAGCCCGAGTCACCGGCTACAGAGGGTGCTGGGCCCAGTCGAGCACAGCAGTAGTTTCCTGTTGTTGTACTTCCTTTTTGTTAATGAGTTCAGACTCTTGTTACCATTTAAGTTTCTGTACTTTGTTTTCGCTTTACTGTTGTGGTGGTGATATGTACTGTTAGCAGCTTTTACTTCCTTTACTACTGTACTCTTTTACTGTTAGTTACTTAGTATAGTGAATGTGGCTTACTTTCCTATTTTTTGGTTATTTCTTGTTGGACGACTGGGTCTTGGGATTAGTTGAGTCGAGCCGGTCTCGTGTCCTGTAGGGATTCGAGAGCCGGGTAGTAACAAGATGGTATCAGAGCATGGTTGTTTCGAGAAATGAACCAACTAACTTGAGAATAACCAATTCACGTGCATATAACTAGAGTAACCACCACAACGTACCGCTTAACATCTGTTCTGTGTTTCTTTCGCTGAAGTCCGTTAGAGTTGACTTCTTTTTGTCCTGTCTTCCGCATCTCCTTACAGAAGATGCCTCGACGTGTTCTTGAGGCGGGCCGCGGATGCGGCCGTGGACGAGGTCGAAGGGGCGGACGTGCCGGGTCAAAGGTGCCAGTTGACCAGCCACTTCTCCCGGGCGTTCAGGCCCAGGACCTCGCTCAGCTGATACGAGACATAGTATGAGAGGAGCTCCACCCGCTTCCACAGGCACCTCTCCCTGGGGACGTGGAGGGGGAGTCCTCTGTGGGGTCACGAGACCGACGCAGCGCTGGACGAGTGGGAGGGGGTGGTCCTCCATCGCCCCCACCGTACTCTGACACTTCTAAACACGAGCCCTCTTTGCCTGGAGGTGTGCCCTTTCCCCCACCGTAGCTGCACTATGAGCTTTTCGGACAGTTTTGGAAGTTGAAGCCCCCCTCCTTCAAAGGGGGATGAGGACCCATCTGAGGCAGAGGACTGGCTGGAGCAGATTGAGAAGGTATTTGACACCCTTCGCCCCCCTATAGAGTGCCATGTGGCCTTTGCCACGTATCAGCTAGAGAGTGTGGAACACAGGTGGTGGATGGCAGTCAGAGGCCAGGAGAGGGGAGAGCCGACGTGGGACCAGTTCATGACCCTCTTTTGCGAGTAGTACTTCCCGCAGACTTGGCAGGACCAGAGGAGGCGGGAGTTCCACACTTTCCTCCAGGGGGACGATGACTGTTAGCGCGTACCGCACGCGCTTCCTGGAGCTGTCACGCTTTGTTGCGACAGGTGTAGCTACTGAGGAGGAGAGCCTGTGGAGGTTCACTGAAGGGCTCTGGCCTGCCATACGAGGGTATGTCAAACCCCTGAAGCTGTCCACCTTCTCGAGAGTGGTGGAGGCAGCTATGACATACGACGAGACCAACCCGGCCGCACGAGACACTGACAACGAACGGAAGAGGCCCTACTAGCCAGAGTACTCACAAGGCCGACGAGAGAGAAGGCACGCGGCGCCCGCGGGAGAGCCATCTCATTTTGCAGGGCCGTCAGTGGCCTTTGGGGGCCCCCGACAGGGGCCAGCTGTCAGCACTGGACCCTCGCCCAACCGTCAATGGGGACCTACCGAGGGAGGGAATTGAGTCCTCCTTGCTACCAGTGTGGCCAACCGGGCCACATCAGGAGGGACTACCCGTCTAGGGCTGGAGCGCAGCAGATGCTCCCCGCACCGAGCCTTGGAGGCCGAGCAGGTGGTCGTGGTTCCCAGGTGCGTGGGGGAGGATAACAGTCGCAAGGAGGGTACCGGCCAGCGACTACCTGTTTGACGTAGAGTGTGGCTGCTTCTTCTGCACCGAGAGTTGAGGGGCATATCAACGCCCTGACACATAGAGACGCCAGGGCATCAGGTTCAGTGGTGGTAGGTATGGTTACAGTTTCCGGTAGATTAGTTTACGTACCTTTTGATTTCAACGCCACACACTTGTTTGTTACTGCGAGTTTTGTTGTCAGTTTGGGACAGGACTACATGTTGTTAGAGGATCCGTTTGTGATCAGAGGTTCGAGTGGTCAGCCATTTGTAGCTAAGGAGGTCTACATAGACTGTAAGGTCAATATTGGGGGACATAGCCTCCCTACTAACCTGATTGTGATACCGATGGAGGATTTTGGCGTGATTCTGGGGATGGATTGGCTGTCCGCTTACCACGCTTTGGTGAACTGTTTTGGGAGGAAGATCGTCTTCTCCATACCGGAGATGCCTTCCTTTGAGTTTCACGGACAGCCAGTGGACGGAGGTTTCAAGTGCATTTCTGCACTTCGGGCAACGAGACTTTTGGGCTAGGGGTGTGAGGGCTTTCTAGCTTGTGTGGTGGTAGAGCCTAGCACCTTGGCAGACTTACAGAGCATCCCGGTGGCCAGAGAGTACCCTGACATGTTTCTAGAGGAGCTTCCAGGACTACCGCTTGAGCATGAGATCGAGTTTGAGTTCTCACTGGTACCGGGGACCAGCCCCATTTCTACGGCACCATACAGGATGGCACCACTTGAGCTGTGAGATCTCAAGTCACAGCTGTAGGACCTGTTGGAGAAGGGCTTTGTGGAGCCCAGCGCATCTCTGTGGTGAGCCCCTGTGTTATTCGTGAAGAAGAAGGATGGTACCCTGCGCCTTTGTGTTGACTACAGACAGCTGAATAGGGTTACCATCAAGAACAGGTATCCGCTACCAAGGATTGATGATTTGTTCGACCAGTTACGAGGTGCCACGATTTTCTCCAAGATAGATATGAGATCAGGCTACCACCAGTTGAGGATCAGGGAGACCGACGTCTCCAAGACAGCTTTACGCACCCAGTACAGACACTATGAGTTTTTGGTCATGCCGTTTGGGCTAACCAACGCCCCCGCTGCCTTCATGGACTTGATAAACCGGGTGTTCAGACCGTATCTGGATCAGTTTGTGGTGGTATTTATTGATGACGTGCTTGTTTACTCACGGGATCAAGCACAATGCGGACAGCACTTGCGGATGATTCTGGACACTTTGAGACGATGCAGGCTGTATGCCAAATATAGCAAGTGCGAGTTTTGGTTGAGACAGGTGACCTTCTTAGGCCATGTGATTTCAGGGGATGGCTTGGCTGTGGATCCAGCTAAGGTTGAGGCAATACTCAGGTGGGAGAGGCCACGTACAGTGATAGAGATACACAGTTTCTTGAGACTGGCAGGTTACTACCGGCGGTTTATCAGGGGTTTCTCGTAGATTGCACGTCCTATGACTCAGTTGACCCGGAAGGACGTGTCCTTTGCTTGAACAGACGCTTGTGAGGCGTGTTTTCAGGAGTTGAAGGAGAAGTTGACTTCAGCCCCTGTGCCTACTGAAATTCCCTACCAGGAGGGGTGACGTAATAAAATTGCGGAATTGAATATATAAAGCAATATCACAAAAATCAATCGCACAATGTACATAGGTATTTTTAGGTGGAAACCCAAACCGGGTGAAAACCACCACCTAACCCTCTCGAGTTAGGATTTTCCGATCAACCAAGTTGATCAAAATCCACTAAACGAATCACTTTAAACGAGGGTGATTCAACCTCAGTACAACCACGCTACAAGTACGAGGGTAGCGTTCCTCAACCCCTTCTCTCCACGAGAAGGATTTTGTCCCACGAAGGAGACGGGAATTCGCAAAGAGAATACCCAACCAAAATACAAAGATAAAATAAAACAACAGTCCTATAGAGCCAACAAAATTAAACCTAGCTTCTATAGGAAATAGAAAACTCCCCTTTGCAAGGAGTGCGTCGACGATGACGCGGTGCGTGTGCCACGCGATGGCGCTACGTCGCTCTCGTTATCTACGGCGGGAGAGCGGGTGCGCAACGGTTGAATGCTCTCAAGAAAATGGAGCTTGAGCTTGGAGAGCAAGAGAGTCTTTTCTTTGGACACAAAATGTTTGAAAGTGTATTGCAAGGTGTGTGTCTTGTTTTTCTAAGTGTGTCTCTTGTGTGTTTTTGTTTACAAAGGTTCCCCTCTATTTATAGAGGCCTTAGGAAGGCTTTAGAAGGCTTAGGAAAGGTTCTATAGCCGTTGGGAACAAAGTCCAAGAGAATCAGGCCGAAATCAGGACAATGATTACACTTCACAGGGTTATCAGACGTCTAACTCTGGCATCAGACGTCTGGAAGGCCACTTTAAGACGTCTGATTCCAAGGTCAGACGTCTGATTCTATGCGGGTTTCTCCCTAACTTGAATCAGATCTAAACAGGGTTTTTGTACAAGTCCATCAGACGACATAGAGGACGTCTGGCACTAAGTCTGGACGTCTGGAAACCTACTTTTACCGTGGGAATTGATTTCCAAACGTTGCAACGGCTAGAAAATCTCTGAGAAGAGATTTTGGGTCAGCCGAGGCAAAACGGTCATTTATCAGACGTCTGTGAAGTCCTATGGACGTCTGATAAGGCTCTAACGGTCATATTCTTGAGTGTCTTCTAAGCCAGCCAACGGTCCACTAACTGGACGTCTGGCAAAGTCATCAGACGTCTCCTAAGACGTCTGGTATAAGGTCTGGACGTCTGAATTCATCAGACAGAAACTAACTATGTCCAGCCTAACAGTTATCAGACGTCTGAAACAACAGTCAGACGTCTTAAAATCCTTTATCAGACGTCTGATTCGTGAATTAGACGTCTGGAAAGTCAGTTTTAACCCTATATTGGTTTTCTAAGTGTTCTACAGAAAACCTACGTATCCTAGGGTTGTGCAGGTGTTCCTAGGACTACTGTTAGGGTTCTTTGAGGCTCTTTAACATAATGTCTAAGGAAAATAAAGAGTAAGAAAATAAATACAAGAGATACACGAAAGAATAAAAAAGAATCTATCATATTCTTCTTGTCTTCCATCTCCAATCTTTCGCTCCACGCGAACCTCCTCTATTTTCCGTCAAGCTCCTCCAATCCGTCCTGGATGCGAGCTCGAGTTCCGTCTAAACACGTCTTCATTTGCAATTGACCTGAAATCTAGGACTCAAATTGCAAATGTTAAATAACACGTGTTTTGTTATCATCAAAACAAATGATCGTGGTGCTCTAGCACCAACAATCTCCCCCTTTTTGATGATGACAAAACCGTAAATAATAATGCATAAAAATCCTCCCCCTTTTTGACATTATCAAAAAGGTTTGATTGATTTTATATTTCCTATTACTCCCCCTTAAAACATGCTCTTCTATTTATTTTTAACAAAGGTAATGTTCTCCCCCTTTTTATAACAACAAGATAGCTATTATTTTTCTCCCCCTTACTAATGGAAATTTAGCTAACTTGTATCTCCCCCTTAAAAATTGACAATAAGCTCATCATTTTTAACTCCCCCTATCTAAATGCTTATAAAAAGGATAGGGTTAAGAATTTTACCTCACCTACCATGGCCAATAAAATGGCCCGAATGGTGGTGGTGGATGCCACATCGGATGGGGCTCCCATCCGTAGCTTGGAGGCCCGGGCATTGGCGCCGGTCTCCAATCTGGTGGTCGACGTGCGGCGGGTCCGTCGTTTGTTCGCCGTCTCGTCGGTCTTCTTCTTCTCCTCCTTGGTCTACTCATTGGTTCTCCCAACTTAAGTTGACCAGCCTTGAGCTTGTAGGTCCAGTCCTTTATGTTGTAGTCATCCCTGAACCCTTCAAAACAAGATTCTAATTCTTTCTTCGGTATCCAAGTGAGCTTGGATCCGGATTTGTTAGAAGGTCTCCTTGATGGAGATCCTTTCTCAACCTTAGGGCTATAAAAATTATCAACTTTGTTGATTAATTTGTTAGAATTTTCCCTAAGACATGTGATTTCTTTTTCTATAATATCCATCTTAGTCTTTAAATCAGAAATTTCTAACTTTAGACTATTATTTTCCTCAATCAATTTAGTATTTTCATTGATGAGGTTATGATTATCTAATAATAATAGGTTATCATCCTTAGGACTAGCTTCTATGTCCTTAAGTTGTTTTTCTAACCTATCATTTTCATTTTTAAGAAAACTAAGGTTCTTCTTCATGCTTTTGTTTTCTATTTTTAGTGATTTACTAATCTCGAATAATTCATTAAAAGCTTCTTGTAAATCAAAATTTACCTCTTCGTCGGAGTCGCTTCCGCTTTCACTGTCGCTATTGGTTCCTCTAGCCATGAAACCAAAGCAAGTGGTTTCTTCTTCTTTTTCTTCTTCTTCTTCCTCCGAGCTGGAATCCTCATGAGTGCCTTCCAACCTCCTCCATATCTCGTGGGCGGTGGTGCACTCTTGGATTTTCTCGAACTCTTCCGGACTCAACGCGCAATACAGGGCATTCATTGCCTTTGCGTTGAGTGAGAGCTCTAGAATCTGCACCTGCGAGTAGCCTCCTTGGGGTCGCTTCGGGATCTCGTATGGGGTTTCGCAACATCCCCATACCTCGAATTCAGTGGCTTGGAGCCACGTCTTCATCCTCAGCTTCCAGTAGCTGTAGTTGTTCCCGTCAAAGTAGGGCGGACGGGTTGTGGACTGCCCCTCGGAAATCCTACTTGTGGAACAGCTTCCCTCCATGTTTAGATCCTCGCCGGTTTGTAACGCCGAAAATGCGAGACCTGCTCTGATACCAATTGAAATTCCCTACCAGGAGGGGTGACGTAATAAAATTGCGGAATTGAATATATAAAGCAATATCACAAAAATCAACAGCACAATGTACACAGGTATTTTTAGGTGGAAACCCAAATCGGGTGAAAACCACCACCTAACCCTCTCGAGTTAGGATTTTCCGATCAACCAAGTTGATCAAAATCCACTAAACGAATCACTTTAAACGAGGGTGATTCAACCTCAGTACAACCACGCTACAAGTACGAGGGTAGCGTTCCTCAACCCCTTCTCTCCACGAGAAGGATTTTGTCCCACGAAGGAGACGGGAATTCGCAAAGCGAATACCCAACCAAAATACAAAGATAAAATAAAACAACAGTCCTATAGAGCCAACAAAATTAAACCTAGCTTCTATAGGAAATAGGAAACTCCCCTTTGCAAGGAGTGCGTCGACGATGACGCGGTGCGTGTGCCACGCGATGGCGCTACGTCGCTCTCGTTATCTACGGCGGGAGAGCGGGTGCGCAACGGTTGAATGCTCTCAAGAAAATGGAGCTTGAGCTTGGAGAGCAAGAGAGTCTTTTCTTTGGACACAAAATGTTTGAAAGTGTATTGCAAGGTGTGTGTCTTGTTTTTCTAAGTGTGTCTCTTGTGTGTTTTTGTTTACAAAGGTTCCCCTCTATTTATAGAGGCCTTAGGAAGGCTTTAGAAGGCTTAGGAAAGGTTCTATAGCCGTTGGGAACAAAGTCCAAGAGAATCAGGCCGAAATCAGGACAATGATTACACTTCACAGGGTTATCAGACGTCTAACTCTGGCATCAGACGTCTGGAAGGCCACTTTAAGACGTCTGATTCCAAGGTCAGACGTCTGATTCTATGCGGGTTTCTCCCTAACTTGAATCAGATCTAAACAGGGTTTTTGTACAAGTCCATCAGACGACATAGAGGACGTCTGGCACTAAGTCTGGACGTCTGGAAACCTACTTTTACCGTGGGAATTGATTTCCAAACGTTGCAACGGCTAGAAAATCTCTGAGAAGAGATTTTGGGTCAGCCGAGGCAAAACGGTCATTTATCAGACGTCTGTGAAGTCCTATGGACGTCTGATAAGGCTCTAACGGTCATATTCTTGAGTGTCTTCTAAGCCAGCCAACGGTCCACTAACTGGACGTCTGGCAAAGTCATCAGACGTCTCCTAAGACGTCTGGTATAAGGTCTGGACGTCTGAATTCATCAGACAGAAACTAACTATGTCCAGCCTAACAGTTATCAGACGTCTGAAACAACAGTCAGACGTCTTAAAATCCTTTATCAGACGTCTGATTCGTGAATTAGACGTCTGGAAAGTCAGTTTTAACCCTATATTGGTTTTCTAAGTGTTCTACAGAAAACCTACGTATCCTAGGGTTGTGCAGGTGTTCCTAGGACTACTGTTAGGGTTCTTTGAGGCTCTTTAACATAATGTCTAAGGAAAATAAAGAGTAAGAAAATAAATACAAGAGATACACGAAAGAATAAAAAAGAATCTATCATATTCTTCTTGTCTTCCATCTCCAATCTTTCGCTCCACGCGAACCTCCTCTATTTTCCGTCAAGCTCCTCCAATCCGTCCTGGATGCGAGCTCGAGTTCCGTCTAAACACGTCTTCATTTGCAATTGACCTGAAATCTAGGACTCAAATTGCAAATGTTAAATAACACGTGTTTTGTTATCATCAAAACAAATGATCGTGGTGCTCTAGCACCAACACTTACCACCCCAGATAGTAGTGGCGATTTTGTGGTCTACACGGATGCTTTGTTGCAGGGGTTAGGGGGTGTGCTTATGCAGCGGGGTCATTTTGTCGCTTACGCCTCGCAGCAACTAAAGCCCCATGAGCATAGCTACCCTACCCATGACTTAGAGCTGGCAGCTGTTGTCTTCACGCTGAAGACATTGAGGCACTACCTTTACGGTGAGACCTTTGAGATTTTCACAGATCATAAAAGCCTCAGGTACTTGTTTGATCAGAAGGGCTTAACATGAGATAGAGACGTTGGTTAGAGCTCCTGAAGGACTCTAACTGCAGCATCTCCTACCATCCGGGGAAGGCCAACGTGGTGGCTGATGCCTTGAGCCGGAAGGCGCCCGCCCACTTGGCCAGTTTACAGGCATAGAGTTGGAGACTTATAGAGGAGTTGGGCAGTTGGAGACCACTAGAGTTACAGGGGCATTGTGGGGCGATGACGGTGACACAATAGATGAGACCAGAGCTGATAGATCGCATCATCACAGGACAGATTGGGCAGTTGGAGACCACTAGAGTTACAGGGGCATTGTGGGGCGATGACGGTGACACAATAGATGAGACCAGAGCTGATAGATCGCATCATCACAGGACAGATGATAGATCCGTACCTGCAGTCGTTGCGAGATAGAGTACTGTCAGGGCACCCAGGAGATTTCTCTTTTACAAATGAGGTGCTGAGCATGAGGGGATGTTTGTGTGTTCCCAGGGACGAGGAGTTGTTGAGAGTGCTCCTGACTGAGGTGCACGGGTCCAGGTTCACCATACATCCCGGGAACACAAAGATGTATCATGATCTTAGACGTGACTTTTGGAGGAGAGGGATGAAGCGGGATGTAGGTGAGTTCGTGCAGCAGTGTTTGGTGTGCCAGCAGGTGAAGACCGAGCATCAGAGGCCTGCAAGGCCGTTGCAGCCACTTCCTGTGCCAGAGTGGAAGTGGGAGAGCATTACCATGGACTTGGTGGTGGGCTTACTCGTTACCCAGCGAGGACACGACGTAGTTTGGGTAATTGTAGACAGATTGACGAAGACGGCACTTTTCTTGCCGATCTGAGTCACCTTGGGACCAGCGTAGTTGGCAGAGAGGTATATTCGTGACGTGGTACATCTGCACGGAGTTCTGCGTGAGATTGTATCCGACCGGGATACCCATTTTACTTCCCAATTTTGGGCTAAGTTTCAGCAGGCCTTGGGGACATGGTTGAGGTTCAGTATGATGTACCACCCTCAGAAGGACGGACAATCAGAGCTCACGATATAGACACTCGAGGGCCTTTTACGCGCCTGTGTACTGGACTGGAGGGGCTCTTGGGAGGAGCACTTACCCCTGGCAGAGTTTGCATATAATAACAGCTATCACTCGAGTATCGGCATGGCACCATATGAGGCTCTGTACGAACGGGAGGTGTACTGCGCCCTTGAGTTGGGTTGAGGTGGGGACCAAGTGGGAGGTTGGCCCCAAGCTGATCTGACAGAGTCAGGAGGTGATAGAGCAGATTCACAGACGACTTCGCACTGTCAGGAGCAGACAGAAGGGTTATGCCGATCGAAAGCGCAGAGAGGTGCAGTTCGAGGTTGGGGATTACGTCTTTCTTCACATTATCCCATGAAAGGCCTGCAGCATTTTGGGGTGAAAGGGAAGCTTGCGCTGAGGTTTGTGGGGCCCTTTGAGGTCTTGGAGCGGGTAGGACCCGTTGCTTACTGGCTTGACCTTCCTCTCCAGCTTTCTGGTATGCACGACGTGTTCCACGTTTCCAACCTCAGGAAGTACGTCGCCGATCCCAGTCACGTTCTGAGCCACGAGAGTGTCGAGGTGGGTGACGACCTGACCTACTCCCAGAGACCAGTGCAGATACTAGACAGAGCCGTCTGGAGTTTGAGACAGAAGTAGGTACCCCTAGTGAAGGTCTTGTGGAGGAGCCAGCGGTACGAGGAGGCTACCTGGGAGCCTGAGGCGGCGATACAAGAGCGATACCCAGAGCTTTTTGAGGGTACGTCTTTTCGGACCAGCTTCGGTCCTCTTTAAGTTTTCTTTTTCGCACCCTAGCTAGCTCAAGTTTCAAGGATGAAACTTCCTTTAAGTTTGTTATGATGTAAAGACCTGTTCTGTTCTGAGCCCTTTAAGATGCCTGGACTATTGGTCAGACGTCTGGACCCCTTCCCAGACGTCTGGAAATTGAAAATTTGTACGTAGCTTCACATTTGCGTGCTGGCTGCGCACAGGCTGCCCTTTTTCCTCTCTTCTTTCTTCCCCGCAAAACCCTGGTGCACCCTTATATAAGACCCCTCTCCCCCCTTCCTCTCTTCCCCACTCCACCACAGCCACCTTCCTTCCTTCCTCTCCACTGCAGCGAGAGGGGCGAGCGCGAGAGCAAGCGACGAGGAGAGGCGGCGTGAAGAGAGGAGGAAGAACTTAAGCTCGCGAGCTCGTGGGAGCTCGCTAGAGGATGCACTGCCGGAGCAGCGCGTGCGGGAGGAGTGCGTCGAGGGAGACATCCCTGACACTTTGCTGCAAGTGAGGAGGAGAGGCCACGGCTGCACACGACGAGGAGGAGAAGGAGGTCGTTCTGATTCTAGGATTTCCCAGAATCAGACGTCTGGCGTGTCGTCCAGACGACAGGTTGGACGTCTAGTGACGACACCGGACGTCTGAAAGTAGAACTTCGCGAAGGTACATTCCTTTTGCAGTTACGACAATGCAGGCGGCACCGCAGCTACGATTTACGTGGGTAAATATAGGTGATTCGCCTACAAAGATAGCTTCAGGAAGGCGCGGGGCATGCCCTCCCATGCGTTTCGGACGTCTGGACAGCTTACCAGACGACCAGAAGCACTTCCAGACGACTGGAGGAGAGGTCGGACGTATGGAGTTGGATCTAGACGGTCAAATAGGGGTTCTTGATGTCTGAAGTCGACGTAGGAACCTGAGGTGAGACTCTGGTTACTTTTAAGACGTCTGGACCTTGTGCCAGACATCTGATTTAGGTCTATAGTCCTGTTTTGACCCGTTTAGGGTCCGCTTGAGGTCCATTTTACGCAAATAAGATATCTGTGGTTTCCTTGTGAGTTCTTCTATGTGTTAGAAAGCCTTATATACTATTCTGAATATTCCGTTGTGTTATGTTCTTTGGTATAAGACTTCATTCTGTTGCGTGTTCGGGGCCTGCAGAGGCGCGTGAGCCTATCGTTCGAGCCCCCAGTACTCCCAGATTGTCTGGTAGAGTGGTTTCCCTATTTTAATTATGAATCATAAATGCATATGTGAAATTGGATAACTAGAAACCTAGGATGTGGCATGAATCCTAGGACGAGAAGTACTTTCACTGTTTGAATGCGTGTTTGAGATTGTAGTCTTAAATGAATGAATAGAAATGTGAACATCTGCCTGTTAATAAACAAGAGCTGCCTGTGAAATATGAAATGCCTATGCTAGTTAGACAGATACCTGTGACATTTCTTGTTGTATATGCAAATTATGGAAATACGAGCTGTATGTGTAAAATCTGAGAATGGAATTGTGAATGACGAAACCTGGTATGGAATAACATGGGGAAAACGAGCATGAACCCTATAGGGAATTAGGAGTAGAGCTCCTATGGATAAATGGAATGGATCTGGAAATGTGAGTGGGAAGTGTGCTGGCCCTTGAGTACGTGGTACCAAGGAGAGAGACTGTCCCCTGTTTAGTGTAGAGCGGAGCTAGCTGCCCTTGGATTGGGACCCAGGGTTAGAATTGGCCACTCTACACCGACTTCTTTGGCCCTCACGTACACGGTACCGGGGAGAGCTACTAGTGTAGGGAGAGAGCTAGCCACCCCATGGGACCCGATGTTCAGCTAGCCACCCTACACCGACTTGTTAGGCCCACTGGGTAAACTAGGGTAGTCAGACGAGGGTGCGCGGACTGTGGAGGGGCGAGACCCTTGTTTGGTTCTGAGGGGCTAGACCCTTGTTACTAAGAGGGCTAGGCCCTATACTGTTCCATGCTGTACTTTGGACGTACCCTCTTGCGGAAACGACTGACCGTGTGCCAGTACGGGATAGCTACTCGTGCGCTTATCGCGCGTGCCGTAGTCACTGCTACATGTGTCCGTGACCTTGTGGTGGTTGACTAGGTGTAGGATCACCACGGGGGACTCTCCTGGCCAGGAGAGCACCACGTGTGCCTTCTACTCTTCGGAAAAGACTGCAATCAAGATCGTTGCTACGAGGAACATGCGAGATCAAAAAAGAGATCTGAAAAGTAAACCAATGGGTGAAAAGGAATGACTTGTAAGATAAAATAATTGGAAAAGATAAATTACCTGTTAGCTTTTACTACTTTAGTTAGTTTGGTTACCACTCTACTCAGCGTTCGCTGGCTCCGTTTTTCCCGTACCCCTTTACAGGTCCAGGAGTTGAGCAACCCAAGTCGTCGGCTGCAGAGGGTGCTAGGCCCAATCGAGCCCAGCAGTAGTTTCCTGTTGTTGTACTTCCTTTTTGTTAGTGAGTTCAGACTCTTGTTACCATTTAAATTTCTGTACTTTGTTTCTGCTTTACTGTTGTAGTGGTGATATGTACTGTTAGCAGCTTTTACTTCCTTTACTGTTGTACTCTTTTACTATTAGCTACTTAGCATAGTGAATGTGGTTTACTTTCCTACTTTTTGGTTATTTCTTGTTGGACGACTGGGTCTTGGGATTAGTCGAGTCGAGCCGGTCTCGTGTCTTGTAGGGATTCAGGAACCGGGTCATAACATGATCCCTATTCAAACACTTACAACCTTGGATGGCGCAACCATCCTAACTTTGCTTGGTCAAGTCAGAAACCCGTCCAGGGTCCTAACTTGACTAAGCCAAACACGTATGGGCAACCCAGTAGGTACACACAACACACACATATCAGCCACAACCTACTCAGGAAAGCTAGCCCTCTGATCTGAGTCTGGTCGTCAAAGAAATGCAAGAAATGAATCTAAGACATAAGAAAGAAATAAATCAATTGAGAACATAATTGACGGGATGACTAGACCAGCTAGTTGATGCCAGACAACATGGGATGCTGCCATCCCAACCTATCCCCAACCCAAGAAACTTCAATAGGGTTAACCAGCACAACACACAGGAGTAATAGGCACATATAATTCAACTTGCTCCCAACACCCACGTGGTTTTGTTAACCCCAACCCAACCCAGGCTCAGCCTATCTTGCTAAACCCACCTCACCCTTCTAACCCTAATGCCTATGCTTGTGCTGTCACTTTGAGAAGTGGGAAACAAATCTAAGATCCTTATCTTTCTACATCGAAATCTTACCAAGATCTTGAGGAGCCTTAATTTGACCTGGCAGACCAAGCTAATCTAGAAAACAAGACTCAGGATTTGAACACTCATGATTTCTCTCAAGCACCTTTTCCTAAAGCCTTGGAACAAATCCAGGGAAAAGAAAACCAATCAATCTAAGGAGTGGCTTGAGATTTTAAAGCAAGTCCAGGTAAATATACCACTCCTTGAAGCCATTGAAAACATCCTGGCTTGTGCGAAATTTTTGAAGGAAATGTGCACATCGAAACGCCAGGCCAAATCATTAAAAAGGGTCATAGTTTCTGAACAAGCCAGTGCCATCATCTTAAATAAGCTCCCTCCTAAAAAGAGAGTTGGTATGTTTCCTGTTCCAAGTCAAGTTCAAAATTGAAAGTGGGTCCAAACTCACACCAAAAATCCACATTCACCTTCGCCCCACCCAATTTTCTTGATGTTGTTCTCTCCTAGGTTTTTAACATGATTTTGAGGCAAAGAAGTGAAATCCAAAATGCGAGAGGCAACTACCCTTCCCTGATTCATGGAGCTCATGATACGTAGTCCTCTCACATTGCGTTTCCTTACCTGTCAACACCTCCTACAGGTATAATAATGAGGAATAAAAACCCCCACTGTCACCTTGATTTTTGAAGGAAAAATAGAAGAGGAGAGGGGAACCCATTGTGGGTCACCTTATGGGGTGTTCTAGTTGAAGCTATTGGCACTGATGAATACAGTGGCACTCTGGTGGTGCTCCTAGCTAACGATGCATAAGGTTAGGGATGGCAGGAGAGGTTGGCGATAAGGGAAGACGACAAATGGAGGGAGAGATGACTATTGCTACTGTGAGAGGATGAGAGGATGGTGGTGGCTGCTCGTGCATGGTGTGACAACCTCCTGCCAATCGACGAAACCCGAGTTGTTGGGTGCAAACAATAAGTACAACACCTACAAGATTACAATCACCCAACACATCATCATAAAACATCAATAGTCAAACATCCATTCGTAATGCATTAAATGAAACTAAATAAAGTGCTGAAAAATATAATAAAATCCACCAGAGAAGGCAGAAAGGTAATGGCTGCTCAAATACTAGTATAATCACAAAAGACTAGAAATAAAAGTCTAACAACGGAAAAGAACAAACTAAAGAGCCACATTGCTCAGTGCGGATCATCTCCTATAGTGGGATTGGGTCCCACAGCAGACGAATCAACAACAGTCGCTGCATCTGACTGCTCAGCAACACCTAAGTACGAAACTCGAGAAAACACGAACTGAATAGAGTAGAGTCAACACAACAAGGAAACAACAATAAATAAGAACAAGAGAAAAAGGATATTATATCTTAATTCATTCACTTTATTAGTCATTTTGTTATCCCATTACATTTTATGTGTTGGAATCCTAAGTTGTTATAGTCTACTCTCGTTAATCAATGCCTTGGGCATGAGGCGATCTCATGTAACTTCTTGAGACTCAAGATAGGTATAAGCTATCTTCTTGGTCTAAAAGGCAATTTATACTCATCAAGTCACCTCAATCCGTTACCCTGGGGTCATAGTGGAAATGGGTAGCAGCTATGTTAGGTGGTGTGAATACGTACAAGCGCTATGTACATTAAACCACGAACAGCCAATGACCCATCCAACGGCCAAGAAAGAAATACTCCAAACCTCGAGCAATTAATCTCGCTATCCCAGTTAACTGCTAAGCCTAACCAAAGAGTCATATGGAGGCTAGCAGCTCCCTAAACCAGCCCAAAATTGATCAAAGCTACAGCCAAATCCGACAAGTAGTGAAGCTAAATCCAGTTACCTAACCTCTATATCCCAACCAACTCGTCATATTGATTATTTGATTAATTCCAAATAACTGTATATATATTTAAAAGTTATTAATCAATCCATAACTAATCAATTGCACCCCTTGATCTCAGAATTGCTAGACATTCACATTTATTCCTTAAGTTGTCAATTTACAAGTAGTTTTCAACTATGATAGTGGTCTCACAATATTTATCAATTTACGCATACAACGGAACTTGTTTCACGCAAATCAGAGTTTGTTTCACGCATGTAATAATAAGGTCACTTTTAAATACTTAACAATCAATATTCCAATCTTGGATCAGCCAACTTGCCCCTTGCCACTTGGCAAGCACTAGTTGGCTTGCGTAAGAGCTCGTGGGTTGCACCTACTTTCCTGTAGCCACTAGATCATGCCACGTGTCCTCAATTGGGGACTGCGAGCACCTGCGTGTGCATGTGCTCTCCTTTTTGCACAAACGCGTGCGTACAGCACCTCTCTTCGTGTAACATGCGTATAAGATCTGTGCATAGCCGCCAAATCGAATGGCCTTCGATCGCAACCGCTGCTGCCTCAGTGAAATTTACAAAGGGGAAGCCCGAATTTCCTCTATTACAAATCGGTCCTTTGGATTTGAAATCCTAATTTCCAATTCCTAATCTTCTTCTTTCCTCTCTCTTTCTCTTGAGTTTTGGAAGCTCTAAGGTTGAAGTGATGGCTCCAACTCCAAGGAGCCATTTTTATAGACCCAATATTACGTTTAGGTTTAGGATTGGTGGGCAACATACAAAAATTACTCCTAGGTTTGTTTCTCTTACAATTAGGTCTCTTTTGACTTATTTTGGGCATAACTTGAGCTATACACCTTGGATTTACGTGAAACAAGTGTCTTTTGAAAGCTTGCGAAGAGAGGAATCCAACGATACCATGCATAGTATCATTTTTATGAGTTTTGACTAGGGGTTGACCCAAAATACGCATTTTTGCACTTTTTACGAGGTGCTTGTGCTCGCATTGAACCAAAAGCGTGTCTACAGGTTCAAAGAGATACCTAGATAAAAACCCTTTCCCCCATGTCAAAGTGCAATTCATGATGATGGTGGTCACAATAGTTCTTTGGCCTACTCTAAGCAGCTAGAAGCTTCTAACATATTAAAGTGATCTTTGTTTGAGAGTTGCTAGATCAATTCTAGCCCATTTAGAAATTTTTCAATCCCATACATCACCTTCTAGCTTTTCCTTCTTGCTACTAGATATTTTTTTGTTGTCGAATTTTTTCAAATTTACAATCTAATCCTCCCTTATCAAGTTGGAACCTTTTAATGTGATCAATCCAATTCAAAGTCTAATATGTTTTAATTCATTCCTTGAACTATTGGAATGGATCTTGTATTCTCGTAGTTTTCAAATAGTACACTGTTTGTGCATAGTTTTTTTCTAGTGACTATCATAAACTTTCAAAAAGATATCATAAACTTGAAATCTAAGTTCATTATTTGCTTTTAAGAAAGGAGATGGTCGATTAGCAAAATTGAAAATGAATAAAGTTGTGCTCTGCTGGCAGGACCTACGAGAAGGATGCTTAGTATAGTAAGGTATAGCAATGATAGGAGGGGAAAGAGAATGGAACCCAGAGCTAGGGAAGAGAATGAGAGATTTAGGGCCATTGAATTGGATGGAATGCTAAATTAGCGGTAAATATTACGTGTATATAATATTTTATACATATATTAATAAGACGTATGTGCACACATATATATTATGGATTGAATTTTGATTGAATTAAAGATCTATTCCTATCAAGTTTATTTCTTCGTGGATCTAAAATTTTTCAATCCAATCAATCTAAACGAAAAATCTAATCTGACCGAAGCTGATTTAGATCAGATCGTAGACATTTTCAATCCACATGCACCTTATTCCCAATGTAACAATATAGAGCATGATTATATTCTCACATCATTGTAATTTTGGAAAAATTGAGTGAAAAATAAGTTTAAAATTAAGGTAGTCTAACACCTACGTATATACCTATGTCAATCTACTGTCATTTTGATTTGCGAGCACAAAAGATGCTTAACCAATATTCACAGGGAATGCAATCATTTATATCGATACTTACAATTAATTGTTTAGAATTATCTCCAAGATCTACCTATGATAATAATAATGATAATAATAATAATAAATTAATTATATATATGTGTACTTATTTTGCATCGTCTAACTTTATACAAAAATACCTACATATCTTATCCTTGGCAACCACGAAACCCATTTTGGCATGAGTTAGTTTTCAAGTTACAATTAAATGTAACAGTCTCCGAGTGACGACATACGTACGGTCGGACGGAGTAATCTCTCGTGCAACTCTCTGCTTATAAATTCGATTGAAAGCCGTACGTGAACTAAATACATATATCTATCTCACACCCTTCTCGAACAAAATTAAGCTCCAAAAAATTAATTGGAGAACAACAGATGAACCCAACCGATCGAAGAGGCAGGCCACCGCCAACCATTAATTCAGGTAATATAATTAATTTGTTGCCTATTCTCTAAACCTAAAGAAATTAACATTTGCTCGATCGAGTTGTACTTTGTCCTTTTGCTTGAACTCTATCTGGTGAGTTTGTTTTAGATCGTGCAACAGTACCCATGAGCATGAGCAGGAGTCACATTGTTTCCATAATCTGCACCCTAAAATTAATTACTGGTCACTTTCTGACGGAGCATCGGTCGTTAGGTTTTCATTCACGTTATGTTCAATTGGCTTTTAGATTTTTCATGGTGCTTATATATATATATCTATAAAAGGGGTCTATCTACCGAATATTATGCTCATAAATTAGCAAATAACTCCATAATTATAACCATAATTAGATCACGGTCCCATGATTTCTATAAATAACATTTATTTACACAATGGTGATTTTCCAATTCAACTTATCATATAAAGTAATATATTATTTCAAACAATAAAATAATTTTCCAAAATAAATTCAATAGTGTTTACTATAAATAAATGAGTCACAGGAAATATGATGATTTGAAATTAAAAACAACGTGACATGTTTGTTATAATTGTGAAAATATTGTAATGTAACTACATATGTATTGTAACTATAAGGTATATGTTTGTAAAATAAAAGTATACGTATTGTAATGACAGTAATAGAAGTTGTAACAGAAGAACATATGTATTGTAATATTAAAATATGTATTACAAAGATATATATAGTATCCGAATAAATAGAAAATATATAATACAATATACGCTTCTCCGAAATACAACGAATTGTGTACGTGTTGTATTCATATAAAATAAATAAATTCACATTATATTTCGTAATACAAATAAATAATAATTTGACTTTTGATAACGACTTTAGTATTTGTATTATGTCCGGCACCAGAAACTAATTTTTTATGATCGGCATTTAATGGAACATGTTGGTAAAAAGGAAAATATAAAATATTCAATGTTGATAAAAGATTGTAATACAACGTTCTGATAACATTTTTAACTAACGGTGTTGCAACGCACACTTGTAATTTGCTGCATTGTATTATAATTTTTATTTTATTTTATTTTTGCGTTATGCTACGATTATTGAAGTTAGTTGACATACTGCAACGAACACCTGTGTCTTGCTAAGTTGTGTTACAATATAATATTATTAAAGTTGTATTGTAAACCAATATAAAGGCAACCATAACGTATCACAGCGTAACAATATTGACTTATATTACAAACCGTTAAAAAATGTATTACGATTGTTGAAGTTAGTTGACGTGCTGCAATGCACACCTGTGTCTTACTGCGCTGTGTTACAATATAATATTATTAAAGTTGTATTACAAACCAATATAAAGGTAACCATTGTAAAGCTACAATAGTAGGATGTTTATGATTTTCCCACAAAGTATTGCAAATTCATTGATAATGTCCTGAATAATGTTCATTCAAAGTGCAATAGCACTACCTGTCCTGAAAATAACAAAGATGGCGAAAGATGTATGAAAAACAACTACGATGATACAACATGGAAACAAAAAAATAATAATCTGATTGCATACCTGGATGTCCCGAAGAGTATGTGATAGGGTAAGAAACAAACTGTGAATCAACATTATGAAAGGCTAATGTAGACTAATAGGTATACACAATACGAATGGCTCCTAAAATCTAGGTTTGCTACTTAAATCTTGGATATGCAATTAGAATTTGTTCCAAATATAAAATACAGCCTATTATGAAAATGTAACGGTGATAGTGGTTTTGCAAACCCATCAACTTGTAATATAAGTGATTTCATCAATCATGTAATAAATCATATGGCGACAAAAAGATGCTTATTTGTTGGTTTGTGAGCATAGTGCTCAGTGGATACTTCTCATATATATATATATAAAGAGAGAGAGAGAGTATCCATTGAGCACTGTGCTCACAAATTATCAAAAAAGCCTAAAATGGTGATTGTCAGATTTCATAAGCATTTGACGAAACCACTTCACTATACCGTAAATGATTTTAACCAATCCACACAAACCACCAATTAATTTTGGAAATAACCAATCATGATTATCTTATTATATATAGAATATAACAATAAATCTCACAAATTTTGTATTGATTATCTTCTATAATAATGTAATTTGCTTATATTATAATCAATTATGTGTTGCCGGCTTATATTACAACTCGAATATTTATTATTTTATGTGTTGATGTCTTGCATTACAACTCAACTATACATTATTTTGTGTTGTTTACTTGTATTACAACTAACTTTCATTTATTTTATGCATTGTTGGCTTGTATTATAAACTCAATTCCCAATGTCCTTGTTACTCAATGTCTCTTTGTAACACAAAACTTATAATCAATGAAAGCAATGTATTACAAAGTGGCTGTAGTGTATTATAATATCTTATATTGAATGTTACAACTATTCACCACTAAGAGATGTCAGAACATAACGTATTATAATAATACGTTACATGTGTGTCTCCATATTTATTATCTATCAGGAATAAATCATGCATGCATTACAAAAAAAATATTTTTAATTAAATGAAATCTTATGCAGTTGTAATTGATCATATGTGATATACATATTAGATGCACTATATTATGTATTGCAAAGTATCTACGACACATTGCACGTTATATTAAAAAAGTTTCACAAATCAGTTGTTACAACATTTTATTTGGTTTGTTATAAGAACCCATTTATTTGTTACAACTTACCCATAAAGCTGTTACAATTGTACACATTTATCGTTACAAACGTCGTTCTATTTTATTACAATAATTTTGCATATAGTAACATAGAGTCTTCTCTAATTTTAGGTACCGAACAATTGGATTTATTTAGTTGGTCCTGCCTTTTCGGATTCTTACGTACTTAATATGAATATTTATGGTTTTGAATATTTTGTTGCTGTATTACAATCAATCTACACATTTATTTTTAGAATATGTAGTCATGATTAGTTATTATCGCGTCCTACATTTTAGGTAACTTAATAATTATAAATGCACGTGGATTACATTTATGTTAAGTGCCTTCAATCTTGGTGCTGTTGCAATACCACTTTCATTGGTACCCGATTCTCGAGTCCCTACGAGACACGAGAACCGGACCGACTCGACTAATCTCAAGACTTAGTCGTCCAACGAGGAAGTAACCAAAAGAACAGTAAAATAAATCACATTCAACATGAAATATAACTAGCAGTAACAAAATACAGCAGTAAGAAAAAGAACTACTACAGCATGTACCACCACAACAGTAGAACAACATTTATAACATAACAAGAACTACGAGTAAAGAAAAGTACAGAGAGTAACAAAAACTACTCACTACAGCGGAAACAAAAGGGGTATAAAAGAGCAGTGGTAACTCTACTGGACCCTACTCGGCCCAGCGTCCTCTGCAGCCGCTAACCCTGGCTGCTCAACACCTGGTCCTGAAAAGTAACGAGTGTAACACGTCAGCGAAACGCTGAGTAGAGTGGCAGCTAAACTAAAGAAGCAGTAAAGTGTACAGTAGCTGTTTTATTTTCTTTCTTCCTTTATTTACGTCTTTCTATTGTTTCATAATTTATTTATTTCTCAGATCCTTTACTTGATCTCGAATGTTCCTCGTGGGAACAATCTTGATTGCAGTCTTTTCCGAACAGTAGAAGTAGCACGTGGTGCTCTCCTGGCCGGGAGAGTCCCTCGTGGTGATCCTACTCTCAGTCAACCACCCCAGGGTCACGGACAGACGTAACGGTGACTACGGCACGCGCGATAAACGCACAGGTAGCTAACCCGCACTGGCACGCGGTCAATCGTTTCCGTTAACGGGTGCGCCTAAAGCACAGCACGGAACCAGTACAGGGCAGAGCCCTCTCAGTAACAGGGGTCCAACCCCTCCACAGTAACCAAACAGGGGCCTTGTCCCTCCACAGTCCGCGCACCCTCGCCTGACTATCCTGGTTTGCCCCAGTGGGCCTAACAAGTCGGTGTAGGAGGCTAGCAGAACCACGGGGCCCGTGGGGTAGCTAGTGCTCTCCCTACACTAGTAGCTCTCCTCGGTACTACAAACACGAGGGCCAGCAAGTCAGTACAAAGTGGCCAGACCTAATCCCGGGTCCCTGGGGCGGCTGGCTCCGCTCTGCACTAAACAGGGGGACAGTCGCTCTCCTTGGTACTCCATACTCAAGGGCCAGCTCACTTCCCCAATTCTATTCCATTCACTTTCCAGGAGTTCTACTCCTAATTCCCCGTAGGGTTCCAGCTCTTTTAACTCAGTACATTCAGGTTTCACCTTTTCAGTTTCACGTTCATGCATCCCATATTCTCAATCATGTTCATTTATTCATAACAGGCAGCTGTTAAACCAATTTACAGGCAGCTATGTGTTCCTTTCCATTTTTCCAAGACTGCAGTATTCGTATATTCCACTAGTCTTCCCATCCTAGGATTCATGCCACACCCTAGGATCTATCATACAATCTAGTTTTCCAGCCCTAGGATTCATGCAACCCCCTAGGATCTACCATTCATTCTAGTTTCTCATTCCTAGGATTCATGCAATATCCTAGGTTCTATTTATGGTTCCATAATTTAGCAGATTATACTGATAAACTTAAAAGCCACTCTACCAGTTACAACAGGAGTACTGGGGGCGTGGTCGAGAATCCCGCATGCCTCCGCAACCCCCGAGACTGCAATGGAACGGGGTCCTATCACAAGGATCAAACACAAGGAGTTTCTCAAAACAGTATCTAATCACTGTAGACGGGTAGAGGATCTTATTCCGAAAAGGACGCAACTCGAAATGCGGAAAACGAACTCCGAACGGGCCCTAAACGGGTCGAAAACGACGAAATAGTGCAAAATCAGACGTCTGGAACTTCTTCCAGACGTCTTAAAAATGGAGATTAGATGGTACCTTGTCCTACGTAGTCTCTCAGACGTCCAGAAGCCTGCAGGGGCGTCTGGCCTAGTTCCCAGACGTCCGATGGTCACCCCGGACGTCTGGAAGTCCCTCCAGTCGTCTAGCACCGCTGCCAGACGTCTGATTCGCGTTGGATGCAAATCTCAGAACCTGCGCGTACCCATTCCTCATGCTCAGTACGGACGGTCGAAAGAAAGGAAGAAGGTACGAAAATAACTTACCTTTCAGACGTCTGGACAGTCCTCCAGACGTCTTCCCCGTCGTCTGGTTGGAAACCCAGACGTCTGATTCTGGAAAAACTTCCAGAATCAGAGCGCGACTCGCCCTCTGCCCGCGACGCACGGCCGCGCCGTGCCTCGTCTGCCTGCTGCTCGAGCTACAGCAGGCCTCCCGCGTCACCCCACGTCTGCTGCGCCTCCGCCGGCTGGCTCTAGCAGCCCTGGCAGGCTCGAACCCTCACAGCCGAGCGCCTCCTCCCTCGCGCAACACCTCCTCCCGCACTCGCCGCGGCTGCCACCGCCACCGCTCTCTCGCGCTCGCACCTGCTGGAAGAAGAAGGAGGAGCGGAGGTGATGAGAGTGAGGGAGAGGGCGAGGCTTTTTAAAGTCGCGTGGGGAGAGAGAGAGAGCAGCGCCTGCGGAGGTGAGAGGGGAAAAGAGCATCTGCCGGTCTGCGCGCGCAGGCGCGCAGACGGAAACCACCGTGCCGCGGAAAAATCAAATCCCAGACGTCTAGAAAGGGTTCCAGACGTCTGGTCAGATGTCTGGGCCAGCTCCCAGACGTCTTAAAAGACGTTTTGAAGCTGCGTTCGTAACACCACTTTCATTGGTATGCGTGGTATTTACCATGTTCATCCGATCTTAATCTAATGGGTTGTATTACGTACTTGTCACCCATTTTGTAAGCATTGTACTCTCTAGATCTTCCCCCTACATATATATATTCTTTTTATTATTTCTGCATTTCGAGAAGTTCACTACTAGAAAAATCAATATTGGCAACCTTTAATGCGACAGGCACAAAATCGTCGTGAATAGTTAATATTTACGATGGTTATGTATTTGAATGTGGCAAACCTGGAGGTAGGAGTGCTCTTCGTGATATGGAGGGATATTTTTTTACTAATTTTGAGACGGTTTCTATGTGATCGTCGCAAAAGCTAATCAATGGTTGCCACAAGAATGAGTGAAATTTTCGTTTCTTGCACGTGTAGAAAAAATCATGACTTCGCAATGGTTATTGGATTAACCGTCACAACATACGATGGTTGCTGATCAACTGTCACAAATGGCTCATCGCCACGAGAACGGATGGAATTTTCGTTTTGCGCACGCACACAGAAAACAATGACATTGTAACAGTTAATAGATTAACCATCGCGAATGGCGTATTGCCTCTAGAACAGGCGAAATTTTCTTTTCGCATGCATTCACGATAAACAATGACATTGCGACGATTAATCAAATCAATTGTCATGAATTGACTATCGCCATTTGCTACTATAACTAACCCGCACACCCCTCCCCCAACGAAATCCTCTCCTCTTCGCTTCCTTCCCATCAACCCCCTACCCTGGCCATCCTCCCCTACGCGGCCCAAGCTCCCTCCCTCGCCGTCGCCTCTCCTTCCCTCCTGTGAGTGTCCTTGTCATCTTCTTCGTCCTTGATCACCCTCGAGCCTCAGCCCCCTTCCCCCGCCGCCCTGTGACCTCGCCCCCACATCCCCCCGCTGCCCTTGCAGCCCTCCACCCCCCTCGCCCTGCTCCCTCCACCCCTTCCCCTACCCACCACCCTCGCCTCCTCGTGCCCTCCACCTCGGTCGCTCCCTCCTCCCCCTCAGCCACCACCACCCCCATCACCCACACCTACTCCTCTTCCCCTGTCCCCTCTCCCAATTCCCCTTAATTTTTTTCTGCAAATTAATTTAGGTCGATTGCAATTATCTTAATTTTTTCTAATTTAATTTAGGTTGTTCTTATCATTGGGATATCTCTCTGATTGTAGTTCCTTAAGGAAATTATATTTAATTATATTTGAAATATGTATATGTATGTTATATGTCAATTAACATAAATATGTTGTATGTATGTTGTATGTCAATTACATCATTTGATTATTGTATGTTAATTAACTGCATTTGATTGTTGTATGTCAATTAATGTGGGGTGTACCCACTTAATTTTCTCGATTTCAATGACATTAATTATGTGAGTTACATAATTTTGTGTTTCAATGGCATAATTAAGTGGGGTGTACCCACTTAATTAATTATGTGTTTCAATGGCATTAATTTTGTTGAACATGATCGTAACACTCTATTAGAGCACGTAATCTCTAATAGTTGCTGGCAGCATTATGTCAAGTGGATTGCCCATGGAGAATTTGTTGTAGAAACTTCTGGAACTGATTTAATAAATGTTGATGAAGAGCCTACTGGTAATATTGAAGGTGACGAAATCAAGGAGATATTGGATGAACTTAGAACAGCAGATAACAATGTAGATGTTGGCGACATGCTACAAAGTTGTAACAACTTTTATGATGCTACTAAGGCAACCGATGAATCGATTTCTCTTGAAGTGAGTTCTATGTCTAGGTTGACGTTTCTATTGAAATTATTTATGATAAAGGTTATGAATAGAGCCACATCTAAATTAATGTTCGAGGTAGTTGAATTTATTGGAGAGCTCCTATCTAAGCCGAATGGTTATCTGAAGTCGTGGTATGATGCAAAGAAACAGATTAGGGTACTGGCCTTGAATTGCGAGAAGATTAACGCTTGTTCGAACGATTGCATCTTGTTCAAAAACAAATATGCTGGCCTTTATACTTATCCGGAATGTAATGCGCCAAGATATAAGGTTGGAAAATCTAGGAATCAACCTAGTAAGAAACATGTAGAGAAGATCCTACAATACTTTCCATTGTGTCCTAGGCTTCAATGACTATTTATATCAAGTATGACTGCGAAATGGATGATATGGCATGAGAACAAATCACGAGATTGCCACATTTGTCAACCCGTAGATTCTGATGAGTGGATGAAATTTGATAACAGACATGTATCATTTGTGCAGGAATCACGTAACGTAAGATTGGGCTTTGCAAGCTATGGATTTAATCCATTTAAGAATATATATCCATCATATTCCATATGGCTAGTGTAATGGTAACTTATAACTTACCTTCTTGATTGTGTAAGCGATGTCGTTTATGATGCTGACATTGTTGATCCCAAGTCCAAAGCAACCAAGAAATGCTATAGATATATATTTGTAACCGTTAGTAGATGAATTGAAACTACTGTGGAATAACGGTATTCATATATATGGCACGGGAAAGAAAGAATTCTTTATGATGCGTGTTGCATTGCTATGGACTATCAATGACTTTCCAACATATGCAAATCTGTCTGGATGGAGTACAAAAGGAAAATTAGCATGTCCAATTTGTATGGATGACACGCATAATCTCCGATTGCCTAAAAGTAACAAGTTGTGTTACTTAGGTCACAGACTCTATTATGTTATGGGGAGTAACAATAATGCAGAAATTGCAAGAACTTGGAAACATAAGATTGGGTCATCCTTTTAAAAAAGACCTTATTGCATTAAAGCATTCAGGCTTTAAGAAAAAAAATATTTTTTTCATGCAACTCCCATATCAAAAAGATCTAACAGTCTGTCACAACTAGGATGTGATGGACATAGAGAAAAATGTCATGGACAATATGTTAGATGCCTTAAATTTAACAGATAGTCTAAAAGACACAATAAAAACAAGAAAAGATATAGAGATTTTGGGCATTCATCTAGAGCTACATATGACAGAGAAAGATGATGATAGTGTTGAATTCCCAGATGTTATATACAACTTAAAGTAGGAACAGATTCAGAAAATATTTGCTTTTTTGAAGGAATTACGAGTGTCGGATGACTATTCATCATAGTTGTCGCATTGTATTAATGAAACTCAAAAAAAGATTAGCAGGCTAAAAAGTCATGACTTGTATGCTTATATGCAAGTGCTTTTCCCATTGGCTATACGTGGAGTCTTATCTGATCCCGTTGTAGATGCTTTTACAGACATGAGTTGATATTTCAAAGCTATCTATTTTTTTGAAAGAATTTCAAAGCTATTTGTTAGAAGACTTTAGATGCTAAAATGCTATGCTACTGGGACAAATAAGTTGTCATCACATTGTGTAAAATGAAACAGATTTTCCCTCCAACTTTTTTCGACATAATGGTGCATTTACTAATACATTTGGCAAATGAAGCAAGGATCGCAAGGCCAATTCAGTACAGATGGATGTATTGTATAGAGAAGTATCTAAAAAAATCGAAGGATTACGTGTTAAATAAATTTAAGCTGGAAGGGTCAATCGTCGAGGGATATTTAGTTGAAGAATCCATGAATTTCTGTACCATGTATCTGGGTGAGAAAGAAAACGAATTCAATCATTTAGAGAGAAATTATGACAAGGGATACAATGAACATGACGAAGATTGACTTTCCATTTTTGAAATTTTAGGAAGGTCGATTCTGCACACAAAATTCATTGAGATTCCAGAAGTAGATCGGCAGTTGGCACACTTGTATATATTAAAGCAAATTTCTGAAGTCGACCCTTTCTACGATGAATTTAGATAGTCGTTATATCCAAATGCACACGATGTACTCTTTCCTGAGTGGTTTAAGCAATGTCTTACTCAAATGAAAGAAAATAATGACCTGCGGTGGGTGGAAGATTTTGACGTAATATCACATTGTCCGTTAACTTACGGACATTACCATTCTAGGTACATCATAAATGGCTTCAGATATAAAATAAAATCTATTGATGATGTAAAGGCAACACAGCAAGCTGGCAGATAACTCTACAAATAATAGCGTTAATTATATCAGTTAGAGTCTTTTTACGCGGCTAAATCGTGTTTTAGCAGATATCTTGCTGTAATATAGATGAACTCTCTGCAAAAACAAATAAAAATTTATAACTCGAAAATCAAAGTGTCCGAGGTCGAACACAGGAAGCAATCTGAATATTCCAAAACTTGAGAAAACAACTTTTGATAAAAAGCAATGACTAGTTCAATAAAAATGACAGGAAGATGTTATAGAGGAAATGCTCAAAAAGACTTGGGCATCTGATATTGCATCAGACGTCTTAAAACTGGCCTTCAGAATCTTCTCCTATCTTTGTTTTGGCTTTGCTGCAGCTTATGGTTTCCTGTTTCTCTTTTTCTTTTTCTTCCTTAGCCACTCCTGCTCCTCTTCTTTTTCCTTCTCTTCTTGATTATCTTCCTGCGGCTAAGTCCTAGCTTTGCCTCTTCTTAAGTTGCCTTCTTTTTCTTCCTCTTCTTCCTTTGCTTTCTAGCTTTTCTCTTTGTTTGCCCCTTGATCTCTCTCTTCTTCTTTCTCTTGGTTTGCCGCGCCTCTGCTACAGGGTGTCCTTCTTCGCTTGTAGCAGCCAAGTCCCTGCTTCCTTCTCTTGCTGCTTCTTCCTTAGCTTAGCGTCCTCTTCTTCCTGCACAAGCACCACGCAACAAAACCTATTCCCCTACCCTCCCCGCGCATCTCTCTCTCTCTCTCTGAATCTCTCTTCGATATGCTCTCCCAGAGACGGGTTATTGGGTCAGTCACTCACCTGGGTCCAGGCGCATCGGCGTGGGTGTGGTGTGCGAGGAGTGCATGGTAGGATAGCCGGGTTGGGTTGCCAAGTCCGCGAGCTAATTCACGGACGAAGCGTGCATAGGTGAGGAGGGACCTCACCCTAGTGAATT
Source organism: Thalassia testudinum (assembly GCA_037157565.1). NCBI lineage: Eukaryota > Viridiplantae > Streptophyta > Magnoliopsida > Alismatales > Hydrocharitaceae > Thalassia > Thalassia testudinum. Next base: position 7,335,142 of record JAZHRO010000010.1, on the reverse strand, counting down.
GGAGGCGACCAGCCAATATCACAAATTCAATTTAAAGTACTCAAACACCTCACTACTTACCGAGGTGGGACTAACAGTCCCACCCGCTGCTGCTGGCAACTGCAGGAGAACGTCCTCACTATTGGCACAGCTGCAGGTCCCGCAGCACCCTTTATCAGGCTGGGCTTGCGCACACTTGAAACCCTCACAATCTGGAAGCTTGGGAGCGGATGATTATGGCCTGGAGCTGGAGAGCAGTCGAGCTCGAGTCGTCGCTAATGGCGGCTAGGAGCTTGACCCTACATGACACGAAAGGAAGCTTGCAGCTTTATCAGATCACAGGAGAACCTTCGCCGTGTCACAGCAAAGGTGGGGCGATCGGTGGCAGGCCGCGGGGCGGCCTAGGCGTGAGTGCCTAGGTCGCTCTGTGGCCGGAATTATGGGTTAGGTCGAGGGAAGCGTGGAGTGCGTGTGGCGTTCTATGGATGGATGGAAGGTGTTTAGTGGAGTGTGACGGAGGTTGTGAGGTGGGTGGCGAGACGTGTGGGGGTGCAGAGTGACGAAGGTGTCTCGTCGGAGGGTGGTTGGAGATGGGGAAGATGCGGGCAGATAGTGGTGGTTGAGGGGTGTTATGTGAAATAGAATGAGGGAAATGAAAGAGTGGAATACGGGGAGCTTATCTGGATTATTTGGAGTGAAGGGGGGGCAGAGGAGACAGATGGCTCGTTTGTGCCGTCGTCGGAGAAGACGGCCCTGAGGGAGATAACGGCGATGAGGAGGAGGACAGGAAGGCATGCACTGGTGAGGCGCGACGCAGGAGGACGAGGTAGAGTGAACCCTGCTGCTGGTATGGCAGCAGAGAGACGAGAGGGAGGAGGAAGAATCATCGGAGCTTGCGGGCTATTTGGCCGGAGAGAGTGGAGATGAAATCTGGGGGATTTTGCAGCCAAAAACAAGCTTGAGAGATTCGCAGAGAACCGGGGATCCTTTTATAGCTCCTGGTCGAACTTCTGGTGCGTGGAGGGCAAGCCTTCTGCCACCGACTTCTTGTCAGAGAAGGAAGGTAGTTGGAGCTCCAAATCTCTCGTGCGTTCACATGAGAGATTGGATGGAAATCAAATATTGTAATTGAGCTCAGATGGAAGGGGATTCCTCAGAGAATCTTCCTTCCAAATCTGGGAGGAGATCTCTGAGGGATCAGGGAGTATTCCCCCTCCATTCCCTGTCAGAGAAGGATTCCTCCCCATTAATGGTGGAGGGACCTGTTTGTAAGAGTGGCGATGAAGTTAGGAGAGTCTGTGCAATGGTTTTCAAAAGATAGGGGCCAAAATGTAATTGGGTGTACTAATTTGCAAAGTAAGTCAAGATGACCTCCCTTTAGGTCCAAATTTTGGTAAAAATCTATTTTGGACCTAAGGAATCCAATGGTGAAGTTGGATTTTAGGTTTGACCACGTTTGAATGGACTTTTTGCATAAAAACCCAAATTAGGTCAATTGATGAGCTAGGACCCCAATCTAGGTCAAACTAGGTTTCAAAGGCCAAATTGAATGTTCTAAACCCTAGGAGATATCTTTCCATGAATTTTAGAGGGTTTAATTGATTTTTATTCTGACCAGAACCTTGTTGAATTAAGCGGGTCTATTTTAAGGTTACAAGATGTCATTTAATTCCTGGTTTGCACATAAACCCATTTCTGATTGAACCAACCCACTTTTTATCTTATTCAGACCATTTGACCTATGTTTTGCCTCTGAGAAATCCCATTTATTTACTGCAATAGTAAAATTACAATTTTAACCTTTATTTCATGTTTTCTTCTCAGAATACTTATTCCTTCAATTAAGCCCTTCTCTAGGTTATGTAGGAGCTTTTATTCTCTTTCTTAGGTCAAAATGAGCTAGTTAGGGCTCATGATGAGGTTCTCATCAGAGTTGATTTCAAGGGCTTTTGCACTTAATATAATAATCTAGTGGGACTAGGAGCAATACATGCATGTAGTGTACTCTATACATTCATACTACTTATAATTAATTTTTAATGGCCAAATTGTACAAGTGTATATTAAAACAGGCCTTAGATGAAGAATCCAACCATACAGATGGATCCGAATCGACAATCGCAGCCCAACGGCGCGAAAATTGTTCCAATCCAACCTCTGTAGCTCCCACAATGAATCGAAGGAGTCCTGGCCGTTGATCTGATGATCAATGACCCAAAATCGGCCACGTGTCGCCCCTAGGAGCCCCACCAGTGCCCGCCTCTTCTCTTCATCACGCGAGTGCGCACAATGACAGCTGTTTGATTGCCATCGAATGCTCCATGCCTTGCCTTCGTGTCAAACGCATAATTAGAGATGAATGGATGAGATCATGCTTCGCCTCGTGCAATGTAGCGGTAGCGCACTCGTCCTCAAGCGCGGAGATTGCACATTTGAACCATGATTTGTGGACGTGCGCAGATAAAATTCTATCATGTGATAAGGAATCGACAACCACGAAGCTTCCATGTCATCGGGTGCGATGAGCACCATCTAGCCATCCACCACCGAGCGCCATCCAGCTGTCCGTGCACGATCCTCATGCGCACATCATGCCACATGGTGCAATAAATCAGCAACGATCGGATGAAGCACCATCAAAGGGTGCGATCTTCGCGCTCTCTCGATCGTCGATGAAGATCCAATGGTTTGAAATCCACCTCGTCGCGCCTGCACAATTTCAAGGCACGATCTCCACTCTCACCACAGTCGTGAGATCTTCAACGGGAGAAACTATCCCTATTGGAAACTTTGGATGAAGACATGCTTCAAGCCAATGACTACTCGATATGGCAGCGATGCGAAGTGCCATACGTCATTCCGGAGAGGCTCAGGGCAAGATACCCTCAACAACAAATTCAGGAGCTTTCTTTAAATGTGAAGACTATGAATGAGTTATATTGCGTGTTAAGTCCGGAGGAGTTCAACAGCATCTTGCTATGCGCCACCACATACGAGATATGGCATACACTAGAGGTAACTCACGAAGGTACCTCCAAGGTAAAATTTTCTAAAATTAACATTTTATCTCAAGAATTTGAATCTTTTTCTATAAGATCTAACGAAACCTTAAGTGAAATAAACACTAGGTTTACTCTCATTGTAAATAACTTGAAAGCTTTAGGAAAGACCTTTATTAAGGGGGAGCTTCAAGGGAAGCTACTCCGTTCCCTTGGACCGGAATGGGAACAAAAGGTCACCACCATCGAGGAGGCGAACGAAGTAGAGGAGGTCAACATGGAAGACCTCTTCGGTAATCTCATGGCCTATGAGACGAAGATGATGAAGAAGAAGAAAGACACATCAAAGCCAAGACCAAGAAAGAGTTTGGCCTTCAAAGTCGCTTTAGACACTGAGGTAAGTTTCGATGACGAAGACCTTAGGATTTTACTTAAGAAAATTTCCAAGTTTTGTAGGGATTCTAAGAGAGAAAAGAAAGAGAAGAAGGAAAAGAAAGAGCAAGGTAGCTCGAGACATTGATATCATTGCAACGAAAAAGAGCATCTTCGACTCGAGTGCCCTCTTCTCAAGAAGGAGAAGAAGGAGAAGGAAAAGAAGTACAAGAAGAAAGCGTTCCGAGCTACCTGAGACGATTCAAGCTCGGAGGAAGAAGAGGAAAAGAAGGATGAAGTCACTTGCATGGGATTTATGGTCATGGGAAGTGATAGCGATAGTGACGACGGCGACGATGAGGTAAATTCTGAATTACAAGATGCTTTTAATGAATTGTATGAGCTTAGTAAATCACTAAAAATAGAAAACAAAAGCATGAAAAAGAATCTTAGTTTTCTTAAATCTGAAAATGAAAGGCTAGAAAATAAACTTAAGGATCTAGAAATAAGCCCTAGCTCTAACATTTCTGATATGAATAACTTATTACTAGAAAATCGTAACCTAATCAATGAAAATAGTAGATTGATTAAGGAGAATACTAACTAAAAAATGTTACAACCCGATTCCTGGATTCCTACAGGACCCGAGACCGGCTCGCCTTGACTAATCCTAGGACCTAGTCGTCCAACGAGAAATAACAAAAAATAAGAAGTAAACCACATTCACACATGTATTATAACTAAGCAGAAGGAAAAATGAAACAGTAAAGGAAAGTAGAGTAACTGTCTCAAAATAGTACATGCCACCACAACAACAACAGCGGAAAGGAAATAAAAAGTAACATGAACAGTAATTTTAAAGTCTAATACTCACAACTACATCAGAAACAAAAGAGCAGGAAAGAAAGCTACTACGGCTGGGCTCGGTTGGGCCCAGCTCCCTTTGCAGTCGGAAACTCGAGTTGCGCAACTCCTGGTCCTGAACAGGGTTACAAAAAGGCAGAGTCATCGAACACTGAGTAGAGTGATGTTTACATTATTTAGGTGCCAGTAGAGCAAAAACAACAAGCAGGTTTTATTCTTATTTCTATTTATCTTATTTATGTACTTCCGATTCATTTATTTTATAAAGGATCCAAGTATTTCTTGATCTTACTTGTTCCTTGTGGGAACGATCTTGATTGCAGTCTTTTCTGTGGAGTAGATGGTACACGTGGTGCTCTCCTGGCTGGGAGAGTCCCTCGTGGTAGTCCTACACCCAGTCAACCACCCTGAGGTCACTGTCAAGACGTAGCGGTGACTATGACACGTGTGATAAGCACACGGGTAGCTACCCCGCACTGACACGCGGTCTGTCGTTTCCACTAGCGGGTACGACCAAAGTACAGCACGGAACAGTATAGGGCCTTGCCCTCTTAGAACAGGGGTCTTGCCCCTCCATAGTTTGCGTACCCTCGTTCGACTATCCCGGTTTGCCTAACGGGCCTAACAAAGTTGGTGTAGGGTGGCTAGCTTAACCCCGGGCCCCGTGGGGTGGCTAGCTCCCTCCCTACACTAGTAGAACGTCTCGGTAACACATACGCGAGGGCCTACAAGAGTCGGTATAGAGTGGCCAATCCTAACCCCGGGTCTCAACCCAAGGGAGGCTAGCTCCTCTCTACATTAAAAGAACCATTGCGCTCCTTGGTACTACGTACACAAGGGCTAACTCACTTCCCGTTTGCATTTCAGATTTCTTTCATACACAGGAGTTTTATTCCTAATTCCCCGCAGGGTTCATGCTCATTATTCATCTCATTTATCCACATTTAGATCTCATGTTTCATAACTCATTCCTCATCCATACACAGGCAGCTCGTGTTTCATAATTTAATCCTCAATCATTTACATGCAACTTGTGGTTTCACCGTTCACTTTCTCATTCACATATAGGCAACTCGTATTCTAACAAGCATCTCATAATTCATTCACATACAAGCAACTTGTATTCTAACATGCATCTCATGATTACACTAATACCATTTGCTAGCAATTTATTTTAAACAAGCGTCAAGTAAACAATACAGCTCAAAACATACTCATACATTTCTACCCTAGGGTTCATTCCACATCCTAGAGTTCGATCCGATTATTCCAAACAAGTACATTCTTATTTAAATATTAACAACTGAATTAAACCACTCTATTAGGTATCACGGGAGGAATAGGGGCCTGCACCACAGATCTCGTCGTCTCTGCGAGTCCCAAACACGCCACCGACTGGTAACTTGTACCAGCGACTAATTTATATCATACGAGCTCAAGACAGTAGGTACTCAACACGAATACGTGGAGAAACTCAAGTGGAAAACAACGGTACTTCATTTGCGGAAATCGACTCTGTTTAGGCCCTAAACAGGCCAAAAACACGATAACTATTCAAAATCAGATGTCTAGGACTAATCCCAGACGTCTTAAAAGACGTCAGATCATACCTCTCACTTCCTATGGCTGCCTCAGACATCTAGACTCCTCTGCAATTCATCTGAGGGAAATCCCAGATGTCGGACCCTCCTTCCAGTCGTCTGGAAGTGCCGTCGGATGTCTGGTGAAGTGGTCTGACGTCCAAAAGTGCCTGGAAAGGCGCACCATACACCTTTCCAATGCCCTACAGCTGCGTACTAAGACGTAGACTCATTTTCAGCCAGAAATCCTACGTTACAGTCTGCATGGGCGGACTTGTGCAGACAGCACGTACCTCCACGCGAGAAATGTGCTTTCAGATGTCCAGCTTCAGCTCCAGATGTCTCGATACCTCTCCAGACGTATGATACTGGAAAGCCAGTATCCGAAACTTCCTCTCACGATCCTTCTCCTTCACACGAACTCCTTCGCGCTACCTGTAACTGCTATGCCAGCCGCCTCAGAAGGTCGTGAAGCTCCCTCTCCTCGCACGACTCCGAACTCCTCTAGCTCGAGCTAGTGAGCTTCGCGAACCTCTCTAGAGCTCTCCCCCTTGAGTTCCTCCTCCTCGAGCTCACGCTGCCGCACCCACAACACGGCATTCCCTGCGTGCAAGCTCTTCCGCCGCACCTCCTCTCCCATACGCTCCTCTCACTCCCTCGCCCCCACTCTCCCCTTACTCCCCCCTCACTCCCTCGCTCTCGCTCTCCCCAACTCTCCCCCGCTCTACCTCGCTCTCCCTCCTCGCCGAGAAGGTGGAGATCGCTGGCGCAAGGGAAAGGTGAAGGTGGCGGTGGCTGGAGTGGTGGGGGTGGAGTGGAGATGGAGGGGTTTAAATAGAGGAGGAGGTTAGGGTTTGGGTGAGGAGAATGGAGGGGGAAAAAGGAAAGAGATGCGTGCCTGACGCCTGTGCGCTGAAAGCAAGCGAACATACAGTTTTCCCCCACTTTCAGGCGTCCGGCCCTCAATCCAGATGTTTGGATAGACGTCTGACCAATCTCACAGATGTCTTAAATATCTAAGGGCGACAGGTCATTTCAAAAACTGAAATTTCTAGTCTAAAAACTAAGATGTAGTAGAAAAAGAACTTGCATGTCAGCACTAGTCATAAGGGTGAGAAAGGATCTCTCTTTAGGAGACCCACTAACAGATCCAGATCCAAATTGACTTGGATACCGAAAAAAGAACTTGAAACTCGTTTCGTAGGTTGCAAAGATTTCAACATCAAAGATTGGACTTCCAAGATGGAGAATGGTCTACTCAAGCTAGGTGGACCAACATCAAGACCAAGGAGAAAGACCAGAAGATTAGTGAGAAGACTAGCAGGTGATCGAATCGCCGCATGTCAACCACTCAATTGGAGACAGGTTCCAATGCCTGGACCTCCAAGCTATGGATGGGAGCCCCATCCATTCTGTAAAGACTCGTACTGTTCTGAGCCTTTTAAGACGTCTGGACTGTCAGTCAGACATCTAGTCAGACGTCTGGACCCCTTACCAGACGTCTGGAAATTGAAAATTTTATACGCAGGGTCGGGTCTACGCGCTGGCTGCGCACAGACAACTTTTCTCTCTTCTCTTTCTCTTCTTTCTCCTCCACCGAACCCTAGCTACTCCCTTATATATAACCCCTCTTCCCCCCTTCCTCTCTTCTCCACTCCACCACCACCGCCTTCCTCCTTCCCCTCCACTATAGCGAGAGGGACGAGCGCGAGAGAGGGCACGAGAGTGAGGAGCGAGAAGGAGAAGCGGCATAAAGAGAGAAGGAGGAGCTTGAGCTCGCAAGCTCGTGGGAGCTCACTGGAGGATGCACGGCTAGAGCAGCGCGCGCAGGAGGAAGAACGCGTCGGGGGAGACATCCCTGACACTCTGCTGCAGATGGAGCTGTAGACGAGGAGGAGAGGTTGCGGCTACGCGTGGCGAGAGGAGTAGGAGGTCGGTTTGGTTCTAGGTTTTTCCCAGAATTAGACGTCTGGCGTGTCATCCAAACGACGGGTTGGACATCTGGTGACGACACCAGACGTCTGAAAGCAGAGCTTCGTGAAGGTACGTTCCTTTTGCGGTTACGGCCATGTAAGCCGCACTGCAGCATCGATCTACGTGGCTAAAAGAGGAAGATATTGTTTGTCATACGCATGGATAGCTTTGGGAAGGTGCAGGGCACGCCCTCCCACACGTTTCGGATATTTGGACAGCTTACCAGATGACCGAAAGTACTCTCAGACGACTGGAGGAGAGGTCGAACATCTGGAGCTGGGTCCAGACGGTCGCATAGGGGTTCTGGACGTCTGAAGTTGACGCAGGAACCTGAGGTGAGACTCTGGTTACTTTTAAGATGTCTGGACCTTGTGCCAGATGTCTGATTTAGGTCTGCAGTCATGCTTTGACCCGTTTAGGGTCCGTTTGAGGTCCGTTTTACGCAACAAGGTATCTGTGGTTTCCTTGTGAGTTCCTCCACATGTTAGAAAGCCTTATATATTGTTCTGAACATTCCGTTGTGTTATGTTCTTTGGTATAGGACTTCATTTTGTTGCGTGTTTAGGGCTTGCAGAGGCACGTGAGCCTGTCGTTCGAGCCCCCAGTATTCCCAGATTGTCTGGTAGAGTGGTTTCTCTATTTTAATTATGAATCATAAATGCATATGTAAAATTGGATAACTAGAAACCTAGGATGTGGCAGGAATCCTAGGATGAGAAGTACTTGCACTGTTTGAATGCGTGTTTGTACTTGCACTGTTAGAATGCGTGTTTGAGATTACAGTCTTAAATGAATGAATAGAAATGTGAACATCTACCCGTTAATAAATAAGAGTTGCCTGTGAAATATGAAATGCCTGTGCTAGTTAAACAGTTACCTGTGACATTACTTATTGTATATGTTAAATTGTGGAAATACGAGCTGCATGTGTATAATATGAGAATGGAATTGTGAATGATAAAACCTGGTATGTAATAACATGGTGAATATGAGTATGAACCCTACGAGGAATTAGGAGTAGAGCTTCTGTGGATAAATGGAATGGATCTGGAAATGTGAGTGGGACGTGTACTGGCCCTTGAGTACGTGGTACCAAGGAGAGCGACTGTCCCCTGTTTAGTGTAGAGCGAAGTTAGCCACCCTTGGGTTGGGACCCGGGGTTAGGATTGGCTACTCTACACCGACTTCTATTGGCCCTTGCGTATACTGTACTAGGGAGAGCTACTAGTGTAGGGAGAGAGCTAGCCACCCCACGGGGCTTGGGGTTCAGCTAGCCACCCTACACCGACTTGTTAGGCCCACTGGGCAAACCGGGGTAGTCAGACGAGGGTGCGCAGACTGTGGAGGGGCGAGACCCCTGTTTGGTTCTGAGGGGCTAGACCCTTGTTACTGAGAGGGCTAAGCCCTATACCGCTCGTGCTGTACTTTAGGTGTACCCACTAGCGGAAATGATTGACCTCGTGCCAGTGCGGGGTAGCTACTCGCGCGCTTATCGCGCGTGCCGTAGTTACCGCTACGTTTGTCCATAACCTTAGGGTGGTTGACTGGGTGTAGGATCACCATAGGGGACTCTCCCGGCCAAGAGAGCATCACATGCGCCTTCTACTCTTCGGAAAAGACTGCAATCAAAATCGATCCCACGAGAAACATTCGAGATCAAGAAAGAAATCTGAAAGTAAACCAATGGGAAAAAGGAAATGACTAGTAAAATAAAATAATTGGAAAAGATAATTTACCTGTTAGCCTTTACTGCTTTAGTTAGTTTGTTACCACTCTACTCAGTATTCGCTGACTCCGTTTACACATAGCCCTTTTTAGGTCCAGGAGTTAAGCAGCCCGAGCCATCGGCTGCAGAGGGTGTTGGGCCCAGTGGAGCCCAGTAGTAGTTCCTATTTTTGTTATACTTCCTTTTGCTAGTGAGTTTAGACTATTGTTATCATTTCTATTCTGTACTTTGTTCTACTTTACTGTTGTGGTGGTGATATGTACTGTTAGCAGCTTTTATTTCCTTTACTGCTTGTACTCTTTTACTGTTAGTTACTTAGCATAGTGAATGTGGTTTACTTTCCTGCTTTTTGATTATTTCTTGTTGGATGACTGGGTCTTGGAATTAGTCAAGTCGAGTCGATCTCGAGTCCTGTAGGGATTCGGGAACCGAGTCGTAACACATTTTGGCATCAACCTCCATTTGGGCCATGTAATTGGCCTTGTTTAGTGAGGTAATTTCTGAACCCTATTTTTTGTTAAATAGCATCTAGATAGGGGGAGTTTAATTATGATAAGCTACATGTCAATCATTAAGGGGGAGAAATATTTCCTTCATTTAGATAGGGGGAGATCTTAATAGTTAAACATAGCTATATTTCCATTAAAAAGAGGGAGTTAATGGATAAAATAAATAGCTATCTTGTTTTGCAAAAAAGATGAAATTAGAAGAGCATGTCTTAAGGAGGAGTATAGGAGAATTAAAATTAATGAAACCTTTTTTTGATAATGTCAAAAAGGGGGGGAACTTTTTGGGATTATTACTTATAGTTTTGTCATCATCAAAAAGGGGGAGATTGTTAGTGTAAGGGCACCACGATCGTTAATTTTGATGATAACAAAACACTTATATTTAACATTTGCATTTGAAATCTAAGATTTCAGGTTATTTGTAAATGGATACAAGTTTGAAGAAGTGTGAAGAGCTCGCGTCCATGGTGGATTGGATGAGCTCGTTGGAGGAGAAGGAGCTTCGCTTAGAATGAGAACTTGAAGATAGACATGAAGAATATGATAGATGTTTATTCTATTCATGTACTCTATTTTTTTGTTCTTTGCTTTCTATTTCTTAGATCATATGTTAAAGAGCCTCAAAGTAGCCTACCTTAAGTCCTAGGACAACTCTTAGAGAACTTAGAAAATCCAAGTAGGCATCAGACAACCTAATTAGACATCCAGTCTGGACTTCAGACGTCTGATCTTGGCTTTTAAGACGTCTGACTGTTTTATTAGACGTCCAAAACACTTAGGCTGAATGACCACTCTCTGTATGCCATGTTTAGATGTCCAGCCTTTAGTCCAGACGTCTTAGTAGACGTCTGATGACATTACCAGATGTCCAATTAGTGAAAAGTTGGCTTAGAAATATAATCGTTGAGGTTTGACCCTTAATCTTCTATCAGACGTCCGTAGAGGACCTCAGACGTCTGATAAATAGATATTAGCCCTCGATTAAGCCAAAGTCACCTCTCATCAGTAATAGAGCTGTTTGTGCCTCGGGAAATCCATTCCCACAGTTATTTAGGTTTCCAGATGTACGGACCTAGTGTTAGACATCCAAGATGTCGTCTGATTGACTTACACAAGAACCCTGTTTAGGTCTGACTCAAGTTAGTAAGGGAATCTGTCTAGGATTAGATGTCTGATTTACTTTCCAGACGTCTTAAAAGTGATCTCCAAACGTCTGATACTTGACCTAGACGTCTGATAACACTATAAGAATCATTAATGATCCTAATTTTGACCTGTTTTGCCTTGGGTTTATCCCCAACGATTATCTAAGGCTTCCACAGCCTTCCACAGCCTTCCTAAGTCATATATAAATAGGAGAGGCCCCTTCCTTTGTTAGACACACCAAGAAATACTATTTCCACATCCATTTGTATCATAGAGAAGCTATTCTTAAGAAGAGAAGTGATCTTGCTCTCCAAAGCCCCATTCGTCAAATCTGAGAACCTCGATACTCTGCCGAGATCACGCCTACACACTTCCATCTAAGGGGAGTTCTTCTTTGCCTATAGAAGCTAGTTTTATTCACTTTGTGGCTCTATAGGATATTTGTATTTGTGTTTGTTTGGGTATTCTCTTTTCGAATTCCCGTCTCCTCTGCGAGACAAAAACCTTCTCTTAAAGAGAAGGGGTTTGAGGTATGCTACCCCTGTGTAAGTAGCGTGGTTGTAAGAGGTTGAGTTACCCTCATTCAAGTGACTCGTTAGTGGATTTGATCGACTAGGTCGATCGGGAAATTCTAAGTCGAGAGAATTAGGTCGTGGTTTTTATCCTGATTTGGGTTTCCACCTAAAAATCTGTTGTGTATTTGTGATTGCATTTTGTGAGATTGATATTTCCACACATTATATTTCGTTTCACAAAAATCTCATCCCCTCCTATAGGAAATTACAAAAGTAAGCGACTAATTGATTTGATTTTGTGCGTCCTTGTGTTTAACACCCGTATTCCCATTCGATTATTCTTTTTAAAATTGATGTATCATAAACGCAAGCTACAACGAAAGAATTATCCTTACACGTTTTCTCGACATCAATTTTTGGCACCGTTGCCGGGGAGGCAATGGATCTTTTAGTCGCTTTTGTAGTTGCATTGGTGGTATTCATGAGATTTTACTCTTTCTATTAATTGGTGGTAGGAACTCGGTGCTTAAGCGATGGGAGGAGCGCACTCCAAGACGATAGATTGGGAGCAAAGTTGAGTGAAGACCTTAGCGAGTTTCATCTTACTTAGCGTAGTCCCATATTTTGTTTCTCTAAAAAAATATATATATAAAAATTTTCACATTTAGGCTCATGCATAAATCGTAGGTTAGATTGTTTGCTTGCTTTCAAAAGAAAAGTCTAAAAAAAAAATAAAAATCTAAAATAAAAATGGTATGGTGAATTACTACTTGATCCACATCTTAAACCCACCACTTGAAAAAAAAAAAAATTAATGCGCTCTAATTTCTTAAGAAGATTTTTCTTGGTGTCCTTCTCTTGAGTGGTGTTTGTGAAGCCAACTATGTTTTAAACTAGGCCGCACCACTCAAAATTAAAATCAATTCACTCGATAGAATTGCATGAACTATACGAGTGAAAACTCTTAGGGCTTCTATTTCTTAGACACATATTTCTAAAGGAAAAAGTGTAAAACATTCGTGTTTGCATAACCTCTTATGTGTTCAAACAAAACTTGGTTGAATCAACCTAAGAATTAGAACCCTAAAAAGAACTAAACAAGGTTAAACTTTAAAAGACACCTCATATTAAACCTTGTTTGCAAATCCCTTGCTCGTGCACTGATTAGCATGAACACCCACGGTCATAAGAATGCGTCATTTGTCGGGTTTGAATCCTCGGCAATGACGCCAAAAAATGATGGTCCTTCCAGATGGCATGTTAATTTAGTCATTGTTAATTTTCCAGGCGGATGTCATGTCATTTATTTAGTTATAATTTTTTGCTAATTTATTTTAAGTCGTTCACTGGGAGGCAGTTATTGATACACATCACTCTCTATTATCCTAAAAATGCTCTTTTATTCCAAAAATTTTACGTTTATTTACAAATAAATTAAAGAATGAAAAAAATGAATGAATTAGGTTATTATACACAAAAGGAATCAATTAATGTTAATTTAAATGCCTCAAACTTATTTACAGAAATAAATGCATGAAAAACTAATATAAACAACCTACTTTAGCTATGTACACTATACTAAGTAATGCCTAAGTATTGGCACAAAAACTATATGTAAATATATAGTAACATATATATAACTACCTATACTAACGTATAATATACGTATAGTAACAGATATAAATGTCACTAAAGCCTTAAAGATATATATACCAAGAGCAGAAACTATGTGTATTCATACTATACATATGTACAAATTTATGTGCTTACTTTATTTCCTACTGCACTTAGCGTAATACATATGTATACATATACTTAACATTTATCTATCCACACACCTAGGAGTACTTAACATATATATCATACTTCACTTATATAATATACACTCAACATAACATATACAATTATACAAAATAATTTACTTCAATAATTAATTAATTTACTAATTTAATTTATTTAACTTAATAACTTAGCTAATTAACTTATTAACTTAATTATATACAATAAATACTTAAATAAATGAATGTACAGGTATATTACAGTACATAATAATTACTTTAATAAGTGTATACAGTTATAAATACGATTATACATATATACATATTTATTTATAATTACCTAAGTATATGTACATATAATCTATTATAAATAAATATATAATTAGTATATATACAGAACAACTCAACATAAATACTTATTTAAATAAATATAATAAATATAGAATTTAGTTATGTACATTATAAGTATATTTTATTATTTACATTTAACTTAGTTTTAAATTTATATATACAAGTATAAATACTATATACATAGTATTTTTGTGAAATTTTTGGCTTTTTCAAGTTTCTATGATATTTTTGTGTTTTATAGAAGTAGAAGGGAGAGACAAGGTGAGATGAGAGGAGAGAGGACTCTTTTTGTATTTTTGGTATTGAGTTCTTTTATTCAAAATAAGAGTAGACTAAACCGTCTACTGGTATGTTCTACCAGCTAGAAGGTTCAGAATCCTCTCAAACTTTATATACATCTAGAAAAATATCTAATCCTACTCAAGAGATATTTATTTTATTTATTTATAATTTTTTAATATTTTTTTCTATTTTTACAATCTCACACAAGTATGGCTTGAAAGGGTTTTGAAATGCATAACCTAAGCCTTTAACTTCAGCTTGGAGGGCTAAAACTGTAGTTTGAGCATTCAACAACACTCAGCACATCACATGAAAGATGATTGAGCCCAAACACATGTTTTTAACTTCAAATTCCTTTAAAAACTAAGTTTGGACAGTTAGAACAGTTTACCATAGCTGACAGTGAAGTTAAACCAATGAACATGCTGCTCAAATCTGATTTGGGTTAATTACTTATACAAGGATGCCTATCAAATGATGTTCTAATAGTACATGACACCATCAGCTCATTCCAACCCTTGAACCCAACTTCAAATCTCATCTGAACTCCTTCAAAGTTGCTGCAGCTGCTGCTTTAGTTTGGGATTGAACTGAGCAAAAATCTAAAGAAAACCTTTTAGGTCTAAAATACTGCTCCAAAGGATCAACCTTAGATCTGAGAATCCATATCTTAGGTTAATTCATCCTAGGAAACAAATTCATCCTTAAATCCACTTGAAATTCCTTGACAAATCTGTTGCTATAATAGCAGCACAGATGGCTGAAATAAGGCTCAGATGGATTCAATCAGACCTTCTCAGGTCTGACTTGAATCCATACAACTCAGATTCAAATCTAGAAAGGAAAATCCTCCAAAAATCATTTGACATATAAAATTACTTCCCATAGATTAATCCCATATCAGACATAACAGAGCAGCTACTGTTGCCACTGAAATTGTCCAATCAGTGGATTAAATCCATGGAAATCCATTTGAAAATCAATTCAAACACTCTTCTGAAGGTCTGAAATCATCAGAATCAATTCACACATTCTAAATCCCTAAAAACACTAATATGATCTTCTCCTTATATTATAGACAATGTAGAGGAAATAGATGAAATTAGGTATTCAAAGCCATTTCAAAACAACTCCAAACCTTCATTATAAACTTCAAAATCTTTGTCCAACCTCAAATATCAGATTGAGAAACTTTTTACTTAAGAAACTATGTCATCCCTGATTGGGCTTTTATTTGGGATTTGCTCAGGTGATTTGATCACCAGGAGCTCCTAAACACTAGAAATCAATGTTTACGACCTTAGGCAATCCTATAGAAACTAAATGGGTCATGGTTAAGGCCTCATCTTAGTAAATATGAGATTCTGAGGCCTAAACTACCCAAAATGGAGCTCAAATTGGGCATATGCTCCTCTAAATATAAAAATCCAATCAAACCACATCAGATTCATTGCATTGTACCCAATTAAGCAAGTACAAACTCAATTCACTAGATTAAATTCATTCCAAACCAAATTGACTCCAAATCTTACGATTGGGCATAAAATCCAAATCCAAATGAATCGAGCAAATCGATGCAATTAAATCCAGATAGGGGGTCTTTATGAACATGTGAAGTGAATGGAGATACCCCCAGGTCAATTTGAGCACTATTTAGATCAAGAAGTTGGAAAGCTTTGAATCTAAATATGCTAAGGTGGAGGGAGTGAAATGCGGAATAAAATAATAAGGAAAGAAGATGAAACGATCGTGAGGTGTAGAGGAAGCTATATGAACACAAGATTGAAAACGAATTTGCCTCTATGATCTAAATTGATTAGAGAAGTGAGAATTGGGTGAGTTCTAAATCTACACTAATCTACTCCTATTCTAAGTGATCAAATAGTGTAATTCTGATCTAAATTATCTAAACTAACAAGAAAGAGATTAAAACTAACTACTAAAGCAAGTAAATCTAGCTATGAAAGCATGTAAAATCTAGCTAACAGAGGAATGGGATTCATGAGCTGTAGCTAGTCAGTACAGCGACAAAGGAAGAGAAGAGGATCTCCAGCGGAGTGAATGAGATCCCTAGATTCATAGCTGGTGGCTGTGGCGATGAATTAGGGGAGAAAACACTGTCACTGTCACCGACGTTTGATGAAAGGGGAAGAAGAGTTGGAGAGGTGGACAAAAGGATCAACTCAATGGGGAGGGAGCTAGTATGCACATTGGTCGATATACAGGCCTTTAAATAGGTGATGTGGACATTTTGGACACCGTATTTTGAAGTTAGATGAATTGGGTGTGAATGGTGGATCAGAGGTTGAGAAGAGCGTGGAAAAGTTTACAATGAAATTCCACCGTAGGATGGGATCTAGAGAGGGTGATGATGCTACGCGCAAGGGTGCGTGATCCATGGTGGAAGATCCACTGTTGAATCCATGGGTCAAAGGATTGACGGTAGCTGTAGCTCAAGTTTCTCTCAAGCTACAGTTTCAAGAGCGCTCGCAGGTCTTTTGTGACGTTTAGGAAGGCTGATAGAGCGATTTTCTCTTAATGAAGATATTAGCAATAAAATGATAATGTCGTTGTAATCGTGTGGTAGAAAACCTCTCAATCAAAACATTTAATATTTCAATCTAAGTATGTTGATTTAGAGTGTCGTATCCATAAGGAGGAACTAAATCCAATAAACTCACGTACATTGCATTTACTATCACAAATATTTTCCATTACCCATGCAAACATCATTGAGCAAATCACATCTTATCCTAAAATATAAGTTACTGTAAATCAGTGACTATCAAATATATGTAGGTAGAGTAAATCATCCATCAATAATGACAAATATTTTCCACATCATTCCTAACATAGAGATAGCTACGTGGAGATCAACGAGTAAGCATGCGCATCAATCGGATAAGTCACCGTGCATCCAGATATTTGTAAAAAAGCTGAGCCAACAGGTTGAGAGCACTAACCAATACCGACGTCCCTCTGGATAAATTAATCAATATTTAGCTACTGACAACAACTCTTCACAGCAAAACTAACTCAATTAAATATTCAACCAAAAATATGTGCATAGTGTTTGGTAATAAAAAATCAGAGAAAAACAAAGAACCCCTTCTACTGTTGGAAAACAGGGGATGAAGAAGCGACAGCACACGCGAGAGGAAGAGGTCACCGATGAGCGTGCGGTGTTGCGTGGAGGCTGACTCGGAGGAGATCTTCGCGATGACAGTGACGGCGAGGCGGATGGTCACCTGCGGCGGCCAACTGGTAGAGGCGGATGGTCACCTGCGGCGGCCAACTGGTGGAGGCGGATGATCGATGGAAGGGAAGGCGGCTGACGGCGATGGGTGGCCACGATCGGCGATGGCTCGTGTGGATACTTCGGTGGTAGTGAGGCGAGTGTTTTGGTGGTGTTGGCGGTGACTATGACGGCCGGGAAGTGCTCCTGCGAGTGGCGGGTGTGATGGGAATGTTGGGTTCTTTTGTTGAAGGGAGCGAAACAGGGAGGATGAAGAAGATGAAGAGGAACAGTAGGTGGTGTTGTTGGTGGGTTCTTCATTGGGGGGTCTGAGAGGGAGACTCGTGATGTTGGGTGCTTTGAGGAAGGGAGCAGGTGGCGACGTTGGGTGCTTTGAGGAAGGCAGAGAAGGAGAGTGCACGGTTTGGGAAGATGAGGGTGGTGATGATCGCGGTGAGGATGGTGGCGCTCGCGCTGTCACCACGAGTGCTCGTGGTGGTGCAGAGGAGGGAGGCAGTGCACTAAAGGATCACGGTGCAAGCTCCGCCCATGGTGTTCGCTCTGTTTCACGGTGGAGGAGATTACCCTCGGAGGGGAAAAGGAAGAGATTAATCTCTTATGCACGGTCTTTTCTTTTATAGGGGTTCCTCTCGTGTTTCTTCCCCGAAAATCCCGACAATAACTCAACGAGGATTTCCAAGAGGTTGGGATGCGACAGCGGCCAACTTGTGTTGGCAGTGGAGACGGCGAGGTTGAAGTGCATTTGGATATTGGAGATTTTGCATACATATATCTGCATAATATAAAGAAATGTGTTAATTCATATCTCTAGGTAAATTAACACCTAATTTTAAATAATTAAATTCTAAAAAAATGTACGTAAAATATACTTAGGTAATTAAATGGTCCATTAAAGTGGACTCTTCAAAGGCCTTGGGTGCGAATTGATAGAAAAATAGTAGAAAAGGTCTATTAGTGGAAGATTTTGTAACCAAATGGTCCCTAAATGCTATCAAAAAGGTCCCTGTGGCTTTTATGTGTAAAGAAATGTGATGTATTAAGGATCTAATTATACACTAATGAATGTAAGATCTAATGATGTTCAAATGCTATGAAATTTTTATTAAAACTTAATTGAACATGTTAGAACATGATTTAACCCTTGATTTGTACTTTGGAGCTCAATTATGTGTGCAATTAACATCTAGATCATTAAATTGTATTTTCTAACTAGAAATTATCAAATATGACTTAATTATGCACTTTTAACACAAATTGAGTATTTTAGATCATTTCTGTTAATTCTTACACTTAGCCTATTTATTGTGTTAATGAGATAGTGTTTAATCTAAATTCTAGCTTAACTTTGACATATTAGCTATTAATGAGCCACACTCATCATGCACCACATTACACACTTTGAAATCAAACATTAAGGGACACAAACCCAAAACAACTCCCCCTCACATTCCTAAGCACTTCCAGATCTTAGCCCTAAATTAAAATCGGGTAGGCATGCTTTAGGTAGGAGCAATCTAAGTCCCAGAAGTGTGTTTGGGTTTGTTAAGTACTTGGCTTTAATTCCTATTGTGAAATTTGGTGATTAGGCTACGGGAAGCGTCAAACGACCACGATTGGGGGGTATCAAGGAACTAGAGGCGCGAGCCAAAGGAAGAACCTTTCTCTCAATCCCCTCATAATCAACCTTGGAAAAGAAGGTCTAAGTGCGTGCAAATTTGATCATTCTCTCCATGGCTTCTAGGTCACCTTTGGTCAACACTATAGGGCTTAGTTTTGCTTGCTTTCTTGTGCACACACAATTCTCTCATATGTTCTTCAAACCATGGATTTCAATGTCTATCCATCCTACCCAAACTATCCCCAACATGATTTTTATTCTAACCGAAGTAGACTGTATCCATAGTTTACATGGGATAACTAGCCACCTAGTTGGGGATATAACCCAAGACTTGAGCACCTAGGATATCCCTTTTATCCCAACTATCCCAATTTTACCCAACCCACACCAACCTCTTATTGGGATACACCCAACCAATCCACTAAGGGGTACGATCCAAACCTTAGGGATCCTGATCTTGATGATGATCCTCCTTATGATGACTCCTTTTTTAGGTCCCACCCACCCACTAACTAATCTAATAGGACCTATGCTCTAGGAGAACACCAAGACCCCTACCCTTCCCAGGACAATAACTAAGATAGGTCATTTGAATTTGAGGATCTCTCCTACTTGACCTATGGATTGGAAGGGATGTTAGAACAATGGAAATCAAATGATTCTGAGTACCATAGTCAGGATTATAAACTTGGGCAAACCAAGTATGAACAATCCCTACTATCGACCCTTGATGAAGAATTCGACTGGGAGGAGGACTTAGAACCTTAATTATTCTGGAGTAGGACTAAATAGAAAATGGTGCCTCTTGAGGAATTGGATCTCGAAAATGGTAGAATAGAGAACCCACTAATCGATGACCTACGACAATTGTCAAACAATTACAATAAAGCACTGTTGTCAGGTTTTTCTCCCCGGCAACGGCACCAAAAATATGATCGTCGACTTTCGATTCACACTAAAAACAGTGATTTAAGTGTCATTGTTGTAGTATAGATGTTACAAATGCAAACCGATGTTGCGTCAATTTTATTTATTTACTATTTTTACTGGTTTGTTTCCAGATTGTTCATTGGGAGGTAGTTATTGATATGCATCACTCTCTAAGTCAAAAAATATTCTTTTATTTCAAAAATGTTAATTTTATTTACAAAATAAATGAATGAATTAGTTAATTATTTACAAAAAGAATCAATTAATGTTCACTATAATGCTTGAAACATATGTACAGTAAACAAGCATAAAGAACTAACTATTACTATACTATGTTAGTTATTTACAATAGTATAAGTAATACCTAAGTATTGGTACAAAAATAGCTAATCATGTCTACTATACTAAACCATGATAACATATTAATATCTATAGTAACGTATACAGTAACATAAATAAACATCGCTAAAGCCTTAGTAAAAATATGTACAACCCATAAGGCAAAATAGCTATCTATACTGACATGTATAGATATGTACAGTGACATATCTAACTGTCACTAAAGCTCTAGTGTTATTTATATATATAAGAGCTCAAACAACAATCTACATATATATACATACTATATACAAATATATATTACAGCAGACGTTATTTATACTTATAATTACTTATTTACATTATTTACATACATATTATTATACTATACACTTATACTATATATATATATATATACACACACAAACACACAGGTAAACACAACTCAACACTATCTAAAACTTAGCCATTTCATAGCTAACTCTTCTCTTCTCTTCCTCTCAACACTTAACTTCTCTTGTGTCAACACTTGGTCGATTTTAGGGTCTTTCTCACATAGCCGGTTCAACCACTGTTCGCTTAACCAAAAATTTAGGTTTTTTTTTACTGGTGAACCGACTTTTCGTGGGATACACAGCACCCATATGGGTGGGACCAGACTACTACTAAACCCGATTCTTGTTCATTTACTGTGCACTTAATCCGCTTTCAGGCCCAATATTGGGTCCACATAGGCCCAACACAGTGCATGGCACCTAGCCCACCATTGTTCACCAATGCTCAGGTATGCTCATGGGATCATGAATGGTATATATAGGTATGTGTATGTGTGTTCGCTCAACGCATGTGATGACTGAAGAGCCGGCAAGACAAATTCGTTTTATAATGCTTTGAGTGGTTTGCAAGCCACGATGTGGCACTAAAATAGAGTGCTCAATTGGCGCGTTGCAGCGTCGTGCATTGTTCTGAATGCGTGGTTTTGGCCCTTGATTTGATGGTCATAAATTATTTTAATTTAAAATTAAATTATAGGGTTACAATGCCCTTATATAAGGCTACCTAATTGTATAATTTATTTATAGAAATAAGTTATTTAAATATATAATAAAATTAGCTAAAGTAGACTATTTGTACATGTTAATTTATAGGTTAATTACTTAATTAAAGTATAAATTAGTTAATTAATAGTACCATTGACCTTATACAGGGTTTATACACATAATAAATTCTTTATTACACATTTTTAATACATTTTATGAGCTTTATTTTAATTTATTTACATTAAATATTGGTTTAAGTTAGTTTTACATAGAAATAATTTATAAATACTATAATATAGTATAAATACAATATAAATATATTCAAAATATTTAATATACCACTATACAAATATACATTATAACTTACTTTAGTATTAGATTGAATTACTAATTTATTTTATTTTAAGTTGATAATTTACTTAGTTAACTTAATAACTTAATTATTTACTGTAAATATATAATTAAATTAAATTACAGGTACTGTACAGTATATATTACATAGTTAAATATGTATGTACAGTATTAGATACAATTATGTACATTTAAATAATGTTTATATAATTACTTAGTTTGGTATACATTTAAGTTAATATAAATTAATAGATAATAATACAATAAGGTTATATATATAATAAATCATTCTAAATACTTAATTTAATATATAGAATATAGATATAAGTTATTTATACACCTTATATACATATTATACATTATATACATATAACTTAGATTTAAATTATATATACAAGTATATACATAGTATACAAGGTATTTTTAGGTATTTTTGTGTTTTTTTTTATTTTTATGATTTTTATATGTATAGTAGAAGTAGGAGATGAGAGAGAGAAAGTTGCTTTTGGTGTTTTTCAAGGTTGGTTCTTTAATTAAATTCCAAGGTAGACTGAATCGTCGACTGGTATGTTCTACCAAGCCGGGGGTTTAGATTACCTTGGAACTTGACACACACCTAGAAAAATATCTAATCCTACTCAAGACACCTTTATTTTATTTTTTTGGAATTCTTTTATGATTTTTATTTATTTACAAAGTTCACACATTTTAGGCCCAAATGGATATGAAGCTAAGCAACCTAAGGCCTAAAAGGAGTTCTATGTGCTGATCATTGGGTGTAAACACTTAGAAACATTCAACACACAGTATGAAACATGTTTGAACTCTTAAACATGATTTTTGCTTTGATTTCCTTAAAATTATCATTTGGACAGTTATACTCAATACAAGTACCAGATAAAAGAATTTAACCTAAGATTACAAGTACTCCAAATCAAATTAAAATCCATTTTAAGTACATGAATGCTTGTACAAATATATTCTACAAGTATACACAAGTCAGCTCGTTTACATCCTCAAAATCCAGCTCAATTCCCAGCTTAGACCCTTTGATTTAGGCTTGCAGTAGCTACTACAGCAGCTAAACCGGCTGCCATTACTGCTTAAATGCAACAAATTAGTGCTATTGCAACTGCTGCTCAATCTGTAGCCAGAAGCTCATCTACTGCTATTTCAGCAGCAACCTAGTAGCTATTGTTGGTTGAGTCAGACCTGATTTAGGTCTAATCAATCAAATTGAGTATGCCATTAAATTTTAACATCTTTTCATTCCAACATCAGGATCTATATCCAAATCAGATCACATAAAAATCATAGATTGAGAACTTGCTCAGATAAAAAACCAATAGAGAAATTTCTGATGAACTTATCCCATCAGATCTAAATCACACATTGAAATTTTCACTGAAATATATTGCAAACACTCATCAGAAATTTTGAAATCAATAGAGATCAAATCACAAATCCAGTGAACTCTAAAGCCTTAGATCAATCCTTTTCTCTTTGCCATAGACAACACAAGAAAATCAGATTGATCTGGTCTCTAAATCCACTTATACATCTCATTAAAACCTCATTTTACTTTTGATTATTAGATTGAAATCAATTTGAATCAAGAAGCCATGTTACCCATGATTTGGGCTTTTAAAGTGATTTGATTTCTAAATAAATCATCTGATCTGCTTAAATATCATTGATTGGTGTTCAAGGTGATCTAGTGACTACTTCAGAATCATTTGGGTCTTCGTTTAACCTCAAATCAGTATCACTGATTCTCCTTTGTCAAACTATCCAAAACAAGGCTTAAATTAAGTGAATGCTCATCCACAAACGAAAACCAAATCCAAAACCTTGGATTCATTGCATTATAGCTAATTTAGTGATTAAAACCTCGAATCGCTAGATTAAACTCAAATAAACCCGAATTGACTCCAAATCACGAGATTGGACGTGAAATAGAAATCTAAAAGAATCGAGCGAATCGATCCAATTAAAACTAGATTGGGGGGTCTTTGTGAGCTTATGGAACAAATGGGAAACCCCCTATGTGGATTTTTGGAGCAAATTCAAATCTACAAGCTAAGACTTCAGATCTGAATTTGACCTTAATGGAGGGGTGAACAATGAATAAAATGTGAGGGAAAAATTAGAAATGAATTGTGAGGCATAGGGAAAGCTGTATGAGTCAAAATGGATGTGGAAAAACACCTCTCTATCTAAATTGATCAGAGAGGGCGAAATCGAGTCTAGGCTACCTTACTCCTACCCTACACTAAATCATCACTGAATTTGATTTCTGATATTCTCCTAGCTAATCTAATTACATTAATTACTAATTTAAGCTACTCTAGAAAGTAGGAAATTCTATGTAACAGGAGGAATGGGGTTGCCTGGATCCAAAGCCGACGGCTAAGGAGGAAGAAAGGGAAAGATCTCCAGCGAGTGAAGTGACCACAGGAGGAGCTCCAGGGTCGTCCTCAGGTGTACAACATCCCTAGTGGCGAGAAGAAATTGGAGTTGAAAAACCATGCCCTTGTCTCTTTTTTTTCTAAAAAAAGAAAAACCATGCCACTGTCATAGGAGTGGCGAGTGAAGGGGTTAGAAGTTGCTGGAGAGGGAAGAAAGGATCGGCTCAAGGAAGTAGGAGAGGAGTCAATGTGCGCGTAGGGAGCTCTAGAGCTACTTAAGTAGATCCAAGAGCGATTGCACTTGCCGCAGGGTGAGATTAAGCCTCAAGGTTTTAGACGGTGGGATGATGAGTTGAGATGCGCAGGTGTTGACGGGGCTAGATCGAGGTTTTAGAAAGATGCGATCGTTGCAGTAATAAATCCTCAAAAATAGCTCTAACAACTGATAAAATTTATAACTCGAATGGAAGTCCAAGGTCGTTCGCTAGGATCAAATAGGAATTCAATCGCTAATCTCAGTAAATAGTGGAAATGAGCATAAGATTCAAGCCAAATAATACCAAGAAATGAATAATAATTACTCAGAAATGATAATCAATGTAAAGCATGAGTTTAACAATAGTTTTGCATGGCAAAAGAATCTCAAAGAAAAAACAATGGTGATTTAGATCACCAATTATTCAATTTAAGCATATATGCATTGAGTTCAAATAATGCAACAGTGCCATCAATCGTTCAAACTTAGGTACTTAAATATATCAGCATTTGCTACAATACTTTCCCCTTTTATTCTTCTCTTCTTCTTCCTTGACTTCTTTCTCTTGTTTCTTCTGCCACTCTCCTCATCTCCTTTCTTTCTCTTCTATCTAGGCCTTCTTCTTTTCCTCTTCTTCAAACGGCTAAGCGTCAGCCGTTTCTCAAGAGAGCAAAAACCTCCCTGCCCCCACACTCTCTCCCCTTTCTCTCTCTGGGTTTTCTCTTCCTCGTCTTCCCAAACCCACAGTACTGGGTAATCGGATATTCGGGTAGAGTGCACCCAGGACCAGGGCTGCAGGCGTGATATCGCAGCCAAGGAGTGTTTAGCTTAGGTGGGTATACGGGTCGGACTAGGCCCACGTGTAGTTGTCACGGGCGAGGCACGTGAGGGTGCGAGAACCTCAACCCCTGTGTGTTAGTTGAGGCGATAAGTTGTATGTGCAAAATCATCATATGCGCATATACATGCCTTTTTGCGCTCGCTGTGGGACTAATCCCACAGGGCTCTTCTATATGCAGTTGTAGGTGATGTGTTCGTCTATTGCAGGTGCAGCTGAGGGGAAGGCTTCCAATTGAAGCTTTGTCTCACAACCTAGAGCCCTTCTGCATGATCTGGGCATGGTACTTGGGACTTGCAACAGTTGGAGAATGCTTCAAGCTTTGCTCGAAGCTATGTCAATGGCGGCGGAGGGGCGAACACCTGAAATTCAAAATACGACCTCTCAACCCTATTAAATAGGTTCAAGTGCTTCGTATGAAGACAATGAATGTGTTGGTGTGCGTACCATGAGGCGAAAAGCGTTGTGGAGGTCAGACGACCTCGGTGAGTCAGTGCGGTGAGGGTGGAGTTCGGGGGTGTGTTTGGGTGGATGGAAGGGCGAATAGGTAGAGGGGTTTGGTTCACAGAGTCGAGGCAGAGGTGCAGGGAGTTTCGGCGAGGTGTTTGGAGTAGTGGAATGAGCGGGGAGCCTCGCTGGAGGTCTGGTTGGAGCGGAGGACGATGGAGGTGAACGGCGGCATCGAGAGGATATTTTTGGTTTTTTGGGTAGGAAATTAAACTAGGAACCTAGGGGAACTAATATAGCCCTAAACTAACTAACGAAAGAGGGAGAACGACGCTAGTGTTGGTAGGCTGGCGTCGGGGAAGAAAGCACTCCGGTAGAGGGGCACGGCGACGACGATGGAGAGAGAGGACGGCGGCTGGTATTGCATGACGCGGAGGAAGGTGAGGAAGAAGAATCTGCCACTGGTATTGCGGTCAGACGATGAGAGGAGTCAGGGGGAGTCGCCGGAGCTCGAGGAGCTATTCGGCCGAAATAGGAGAGAGGAATTTGGGGATTTTTTGACTGAAATCGAGTCTGAGAGGCACGATTTGATCTGGGGATTCTTTTATAGGCCTCTGGAGGATGATTTGAGCTTGGGAAGAAAGCTTCCCAAGCTTGGAAGGTCGCTAGAGTTGGAAATCTGTAAAGACCCGTTTTGTTCTGAGCCCTTTAAGACGTTTGGACGGTCGGTTAGACGTCTGGTCAGATGTCTGGACACACTCCCAGACGTCTTGAAATTGAAAATTTTGTACATAGCTTCGCGTCTGTGCGCTGGTTGCATGCAGACTGCCTTTTCCCTCTTCTCTCTCTTTTTCTTCTCCCCGGTAGAACCCTAGCGCACCCTTATATAAGACCCTCTCCCCCTTCCTTTCTTCCCCACTCCACCACAGCCACCTTCCTTCCTCCCTCTGCACTACAGCGAGAGGAGTGAGCGCGAGAGCGAGCAACGAGGAGGAGAGGCGGCATAAGGAGAAGAGGAAGAGCTTGAGCTCGCGAGCTCGTGGGAGTTCGCCGGAGGATGCACAGCCAGAGCGGCGCGTACGGGAGGAGGAGCGCATTGGGGGAGATGTCCCCGACACTTGCTGTAGTTGGAGCTGCAAGCGAGGAGGTGAGGCCGTGACTGCGCGCAGCGAGAAGCAGAAGGTAGTTCTGGTTTTGGGATTTTCCTAGAATCAGACGTTTGGCGTGACATCCAGACGACTGGGCGGATGTCTGGTGACGACACCAGACGTTTGAAAGCAGAACTTCGCGAAGGTACGTTCCTCTTGCGGTTACGGTCATGCAGGCCGCACCGCTGCTACGATTTGCGTGGCTAAATATAGGTGATTTGCCTGTCACATGCAGAGATAGCTTTGGGAAGGCGCAGGGCACGCCCTCCCATGCGTTTCGGACGTCTGGACACTTACCAGACGACTGGAGGCACTCCCAGACGTCCGGAGGAGAAGTCGGACATCTGGAGTTGGGTCCAGACGGTCAGGAAGAGGTTCTGGACGTCTGAAGTTGACGCAGAACCTGAGGTGAGACTCTAGTTACTTTTAAGACGTTCGGACCTTGTGCCAGACGTCTGATTTAGGTCTGCAGTCTTGTTTTTGACCCGTTTAGGGTCCGTTTAAGGTCTGTTTTATACAAACAAGATATCTGTGGTTTCCTTGTGAGTTCCTCTACATGTTAGAAATCCTTTTATACTGTTCTGAATGTTCTATTGTGGTATATTCCTTGGTATAAGACCTCGATCGGTTGCGGGTTTGGGGCTTGCTAAGGCACGTGAGCTTACCGTTCGAGCCCCCAATACTCCCGAGTTGTCTGGTAGAGTGGTTTTCCCCTATTTTAATTATAAAACCTAAATGCATGTGTGAAATTGGATAACTAGAAACCTAGGATGTGGCTTGAATCCTAGGACGAGAAATACTTGGATTGTTTGTATGCGTGTTTGAAATTGCAATCTTAAATGAATGGATAGAAATGTGAATAACTGCTTGTTAATAAATAAGAGCTGCATGTAGAATATGAAATGCCTGTGCTAGTTAACAGTTACCTGTGACATTACTTGTTGTATATGTTAAATGATGGAAATATGAGCTACATGTGTATAATCTGAGAATGGAAATGTGAATGATGAAACCTGGTATGGAATGACATGGGGAATACGAGTATGAACCCTACGGGGAATTAGGAGTAAAGCTCCTGTGGATAAATGGAATGGATCTGGAAATGTGAGTGGGAAGTGTGCTGGCCCTTGAGTACGTGGTACCAAGGAGGGAGACTGTCCCTTGTTTAGTGTAGAGTGGAGCTAGTTGCCCTTGGATTGGGACCCAGGGTTAGGATTAGCCACTCTACACCGACTTCTTTGGCCCTCACGTACACGGTATCGAGGAGAGCTACTAGTGTAGGGAGAGAGCTAGCCACCCCATGGGACCCGATGTTCAGCTAGCCACCCTACACCGACTTGTTAGGTCCACTGGGCAAACCGGGGTAGTCAGACGAGGGTGCGCGGACTGTGGAGGGGCGAGACCCCTATTTGGTTCTGAGGGGCTAGACCCTTGTTACTAAGAGGGCTAGGCCCTATACTATTCCATGCTGTACTTTGGACGTACCCGCTTGCGGAAACGACTGACCGCGTGCCAGTATGGGATAGCTACTCGAGCGCTTATCGCACGTGCCGTAGTCACCGCTACGTGTGTCCGTGACCTTGGGGTGGTTGACTGGGTGTAGGATCACCACGGGGGACTCTCCCGAGCAGAAGAGCACCACGTGTGCCTTCTACTATTCGGAAAAGACTACAATCAAGATCGTTCCCACGAGGAACATGCGAGATCAAGAAAGAGATCTGAAAAGTAAACCAATGGGTGAAAGGAAATAACTTGTAAAATAAAATAAATTGGAAAGATAAATTACCTGTTAGCTTTTACTGCTTTAGTTAGTTGGTTACCACTCTACACAGTGTTTGCTGACTCTGTTTCCTCATAACCCTTTTCAGGTTCAGGTGTTGAGCAGCCCGAGTCACCGACTGCAGAGAGTGCTTGGCTTAGTCGAGCCCAACTGTAGTCTTCTTGTTGTTGTACTTTCTTTTGTTAGTGATTTCAGACTCTTGTTACTGTTTCTGTTCTGTACTTTGTTTCCGCTTTACTGTTGTGGTGGTGATATGTACTGTTAGCAACCTTTACTTCCTTTACTGCTGTACTCTTTTACTGTTAGTTACTTAGCATAGTGAATGTGATTTACTTTTCTACTTTTTGGTTATTTCTTGTTGGACGATTGGATCTTAGGATTAGTCGAGTTGAGCCGGTCTCGGGTCCTGTAAGGATTCGAGAACCGAGTTGTAACAAAATCTCTATGATACCTGAATCTCTCATGCATTCGCATGAGAGATTGGGAAGGTTTTGAGGCTCAAGGACGGGTGCAATGGAGAGATAACTCCTCAAGGAGTCTCCCTTCCAATTTTGGAAGGGATTGAGCGATAAATTAGGGAAATCTTTCCATTTGAAGGTCGTCGGACTTGTAGGAATAGGATTTTGGTGCGGAGGGGACCTATTTGTGAAGAAGATGACAAAGTTGGGGGGTTATTTGCAAGGAATTCAAAAGCTGAGGGCAAAAGTGTGAGATAAAAGAGTCAGACAGGACCTAATTGCAAACTAGGTCAATATGATCTCATGTTGGGCCTAAATTTTGGTACAAGCCTAATTTTGACCCAAGGAATCAAATGGTAAAGTTAAATTTAGGTTTTGTCCAAGTTTTAGTGGAGAAATTGCAAAATTACCCAAATTAGGGCAAAAGTCTGTCTGTGGCTCTATTTTACGTCGAGACGGGTCCTGATGGTCAAATTGAAGGTACCAAATCATAGAGAATATTTTTATATGAATTTTAGAGGGTTCAAGTGAATTTTATCTTGACCATAAGCTAAATTAATTTAGCAGGTCTGTTTTTAGGATTTCAGAAGTCATTTAATTCCTGAAATGCGCAAAAACCCATTTCTGTTTGCACTAACCCACTTGTTAGACTTTTAAGACCATTTGTCCCTTAATTAACCCTTGAGAAAATCTATGATTGTACTACAATTGAGATACACTGTTAAAACTGTAGTTTTACCCCTATTTTACTATATTTATCTTAAAATGGATTTGCAGTGAATTATGTATCTCTGGCTGTTATGTAAGAGCATTTAATCCTTGATTATGACTAATTAAAGCTAGATATGGCTAATGATGATGTTATCATCAACGAAAAAGGTTCAACACAAATCAAGGCTGTTAGATTGGATCTGGCACAAGTGGTGATTACACACGTGAAGTCGCGTGAAGGTTCGATTGGGTTTGGCCATTGGATCAAGGATTCATGAGATGAACAACTGTAATTAGAGGTGTTCTTGCGGCTACAGTGCACCTGCACCGGTCTCAGGTGTGTTGGAAAATTGCCCGAAAGAACCAATTGAGCGAAACGGTGTGGATTTTGTGCATAAGCCCATAAGTGATAAGAGAGTTGGCAGCGCAGTCCTCGGATGTTGCAATGAGGCCCATGGTAGCTTTCAAAGAGGCCCTTGAGAAGTTTTTATGTAAAGAAAATGTTATTACCTGAGGACCTAGATGTAAAACTCTAAATGCAGGGTCCTAGTGATGTCCAAATGAAGCCAAGTTTTCATTGAAGCTTAATTGAACATTTAAGAAGTTGATTTCACTTTTGATTTGAACTTTTGAATTCAAATGTGTGTTCAATTTGCAAATGGATCATCAATTTGTATTAATGAATAGAATATCTCATTTTATGACTTAATTTTACATTTTTAGCACAAATATGATGTTTTGGGTCATTTCTATTATTTCCTACACTTAACCCTTTTAATGTGTTAACTGTGCAGTGTTTAGCTTAGTTTCTAGCTTAACTTGGGCATTTTAGCTATGATGAGCCACACCTCATCACCCACCCAAGAACTTAAACCCTAGTGCGGACCCTGATACACATCATCACCCATTCCCCCCCAACCTTGATCTGAATGTTGGGTACAATATGGAAGAAACCCAAGGGAAACTCAATAACACTCAGTCCACTCTTGGCGGTAGTCATTTGGATTTGTATAACTCGAACGAAGAATTAATTGAGAGGAAACAAGCTATGATTGATATGTACCAACAACTGGACAAAGAGAGCCAAAGAACACTGATGAAAGAAACCCCTTTTATTTTTATGGAATTCATGAAGTAAGGCCCTGTGGTGATTGATTAGACTACACTTGGTTGCCCAAAACTGGTGCAATCTACCATCGATATTCCCTAATTATTGGTCAAATCAATAGAAAAAGAAATTGAGGATTCCTTACAACATTATTTGGGGAGGGTTGAGGACAAAAATTAGAATCTCGAAACAAAGGAGAAAATTGAGAATTTTGATAAGAAACTTGAGGTTGATGTCTTTGAATCCAATTCTAATCCTCCCGAGGAAAGTGATTTGGTAGAAGAGGCATCCAGAATCGAAGATGGGGAGTGGGATTCTGATTCTAAAATTCTTGATTTTGAATCATTTGAAAATCCCATCACAAATTTAGAGGAGGGCCAAGGGAAAGAATCTGAGTCTAAGTCAGATGATGAAATTAAAATTAGCCCTACCTCTACTTCAATCTTGGAAACTATGTATGATCTAAAAGAGGTTGAAGGCAATATTCTAAAGATTAAGGAATTGGAGAGAATAAGCAAGGAAATCCTAGTTGAGAAAGAAGGGATAGATTTTTTTATGGAGAGAGACCTCATGTTTGATTTTAGGGCCCATTGTAACATTTTTTATACAAGCCCTATCAGAAGTGAAATCCCACAACCTGAATTCACTAGGATTGATAAAAATTTGATGGATTACAACTTTAAGGGACATAAGCTAATTACAAAGCCTATATTTTTAGTGTCCGACATTATGGATTCGGGTTACACTCGTCCAAATCAACTTCTCTGCATGCCCACAAATTAAGAGAGGAACAAACATGGGCTTATGTGACGCACCATTTGCAAAGTTCTCGACTCGTAGGGATGGGACTACATCACAACCTGGTTCGCATTTGCAGGCCAATGATTTTGAGCGGCCATGATCATATCACTTTTGTTTTATTAACTCAACCTGCGGAACTGACTGTTTCTTCCTAATAGGGTGCACCGTCTCAAGCTGAGGCCAATAAACTCAACGCTTCCTGGGTGGAAACCCAGAGAATTCAACCTGACTGGTTACAAAATTGATACTCAGGTGATTTCTATCCTTACTCCCTTGTATGTATTTATTTTCCAATGAGGACATTATGATAGATAGGCATAGGGGTTGATAATTCTTATTTTCTGAGCACACAATTGTCAGCTTGAATTAATTGTTGTTATTTTTGTTAAAATAAAAAAATAAAAATTTATTGTAATAAAAGTAAGAAGAGCTAGAAAATTGGGGCATCGAATTTTACTTATCATAGGAAATAATACAATTAGGATCTTTTCATTAGGACTCTTTAGGTTGAGCGACTTAATTATTCCCGATGTTCATTAAGATATAGATTCGTTCCCTGATCCTTGCCAACTTAATTTAACCACAATAAAGTAAATAAAGTGGGGTGATAAGTAGGCGACTTATCAACTCACCCTCCGATTTGGAGCAATCTAGAAGGCTAAGCATCTACACACATTACATACTGACTTGTTGTATGGGCGATCAGAGTGGAAATTAGGGAGCCAATAAGACTAGTGGTGGTATGGCTGGCATGTTGCAGTGGTTAACCCCCCATTGCTAAGTGTCCAGAGCCTAGCCATCGGACATATCTCTCTTTGGCTGCTACCTTTAGATACATCTCGGATTAGGGAAGCCACCTACTTGAAAAAAAAAAAGGAGAAAAAGAAAGAAAAGGAGAAAAATACAATAAACCACACTTTACTGCATAGGTATGGCTAGCAAGTTGCCATGGGTAACCCTCCATTGCTGGTTGTCTAAAGCCCAGCCTACAGAAAGTACGAATAAATCCCCAATAAAAGAGAAGCAGAGAAGTAGAAATAAAAGCCCCAAGAGATGTTCACTGGGTGAACCCGGTGTTAACCCTAGAAAAAAGTAGCAGGGAGAAAGCTACCATCGGAGAGACAAACTTTTAGGTGGAAATAGTTTCATTTTAGGGACACCTAGAGCTTATGGATACCTGAAGTCCACTTTAGTTGCCTGTTTAGCGAGTCAATCACCTACACAATAAGATGCTTAGCACTCTTCGATTGTTTTGAGTCCTGGGCAGGTTGGGTAGTTGCAAAACGCCACTCTAAACCCTGAACACGTAAAAGAAGAAAAAAAAAATATATGTATATATGAATAAGGCAAGGATTAGGGCGGTCCGCATCTTGATCGACATCATGATACTATTGAGTCTTAGTAGCTAAGATCCTAAGTATCGGTTTTCCTTAGGACGGTAGATAACTTTGCCCTGGTAGTCGCCCATGGCTCTGGGTTCTTGAGGTTAACCTTGCTAGGGACTAGCAAGGGGTGGGCATGGGGATATGATGACTCTACAAATAATAGTGTTAATTATATCAGTTAGAGTCAATTTCAAGGGCTTTTGCACTTAATATAACAATCTAGTGGGCCGAGGAGAAATGCATGCATGTAGTATACTCTTTGCATTCAGACTGCTTATAATTAATGTTTAATGGCTAAATTGTACAAGTGTATATTGAAACAGGCCTCAGATGAACAATCAAACTATACAGATGAATCCAGATCGACAATCGCAGCCCAACAGCATGAAAATCGCCCTAATCTGACCTCCGTAGCTCCCACAATGAGTCGAAGGAGTCCTAGACATTGATCTAATGATCAACGGCACAAAACCAGCCACGTGTTGCCTGCAGGATCCCTACCAACGCCCACCCCTTCTCTTCATCATGCGAGTGCGTGCAATGACAACCATTTGGTTGCCATTGAATGCTCCATGCCTCGCCTTCATGTCGATCGCACAATCAAAGATGAACGGATGAGATCGTGCCTCTCCTCATGTAGTGCAGTGGTAGCGTGCTTATCCTCAAGCGCGGAGATCGTGTGTTCGAACCGTGATCTGCGAGCGTGCATGGATTAAATTCCATCATATGATAAGGCATCAATGGCTGTGATGCTTCCATGTCATTGCGTGTGATGAGCGCCATCCAACCGTCCACCACCGAGCGCCATCCAGCCATCCGTGCACGATCCTTGCACTCACATCACACCACGTGGCGTAACAGATCAGTGATGATCGGATGAGGCATGATCGAAGGTGTGATCTTTATGCTCTCTCAACCGTACAATGAAGATCCAATGGTCTGAAATCCACCTTGCCATGCCTAGCAATTTCAAGGCGTGATCTCCGTGCTTACCACAACCGTGTGATCCACAATCGACGATTGTGGTCTCTCCACGTCGATCTAGCGGGGATGAGCGTGGTCTAACGTGTGCGTGTGAATGAAGGCGCCGATCTAGTGCATGCAGATCGGTCCAGCGTAGTGCAATGTGGCTTGGGGCATGGTTTGAGGTGGTTCAAGGCCATTTCAAGGGCTTTCTTCACTTATAAAAGGCCCTCAAGACCCCCATTTGCCACACACACTTCCTCCAAGCATTCTTCCACCTTCTAGACGTACAAAGCAAGTTCCCAGAGCTGCCGAGCCACCGATGGAAGCCTCTCCACCGTCGTTGCTCCCTCGATGCTGTCCTTTTCACAAGTAGTTTCTAGTCTTCTTTAGCTCATTTTTGCACTTTATTGAAGCATGTTTCTATGATGTTTGCAAGACAATTTTTATAATTCATAGAAGTAATCTTTTCCCTCATGTTTGATGCTCTTTTAATGCATTTTGAAGTAGGCCTCTACTCTATATGCTTGTGTTACAATAGCTATGCTTTGTGCTTATCTCCATTGATATATAATTAGAACTCGTATTCTACCACGGATTTTTACTCTCTCTCTCTCTCTCTCTCTCTCTCTCTCTTTTTCTTTCATGCAAGCAAACCAAATAAACCATCATGTGGTAATAAAATAAGCGACTAATTGATTCGATTTTGTGCCTCCTTGTGTTCAACACTCGTACTCCCATCTGATTATTCTTTTTAAAATTAATGTCGCAAATGCACGCTACAACAAAAGAATTATCTTTACGCATTTTCCTGACGTCACTGGCGTTGTTGTCCCTTGCAAATTAGTCGACGAGTGTGATGGTTACTATGGACAAATTGAGGAAATTCTCGAGATTAGCTCTAGATATGATCCAAACTTGTCCTTTTTAAGTGTGAATGGTTTGATGTTTTCAAAGAAAGCGTCAGGTTTAAGGTTGATAAGAAGCACAAATATATAAGTTTGAATAATAACCCTTGATGAATACTAAAGACTATTGAACCATTCACTTTAGCTTGTCAAGTCTCTCAAGTCTTTTACGTGACTGATAATAGCAAAAGTGGCTAGATAATTCCCGTTAGAACAATGACACGTAGTTATTACGATTCTCAAAAGGAAGGGGAACCTGAATTAGAACCCGAAACATATTAAGAACTTCAACAACTAGAAATAGATCCAAGTGAAACAAACATTGATATATAAGGTATAATTTACTAATCTTTTTATTTCAGAATATAAATTTCTTCATAAATCATTCTTGTATTGTTCTAATATCATAATTTATTTACTCTTATTATAGGTTGTTGACATAGTTCTGTTTATTTTTTACTTCTACACAGCTAGTATTGTTTTAGGGTAACATCAATGATTGTTTTCAGTTATATGCATGTTTTTCATATGAATGATATATTTACGTGTTTTTTTGTCACTAATCATTTCTTTGTATTGTGCAAATGATGAAACTGAAGAAATGAGCTTCTTGTCGGAGGACACTTGACATCACCCCCTTCCAGGGGCTGATACCCAGGACCCTTGTACCACACAACCTCCTACCATGTAACCACCTACCACCTAGCCTCCCCATACACCGCCTTCCTGCACCTAGACCTTCCCTACCTAGCCTACTCCCCCTCAAGACCCCCACACCTAGACCACCAATACATATTTTGTACCCACTCCCAATTTTAATCCCTCTCATACACACACATATATTCGTCTTGGTGCACCTGCACAATCTCTTTTTATTGGGAAGGGCAAGAAGTCAATCACCCCTTAGTTTGTGACGTTCCTCGAGCCTGAGGACGAGGTTGACAGTCATGACCCTAAGCAGGAAGAGGGGGATGAGGACGACATACAGGAGTTCAATGACGACAATGCGGAGGTACAGTTGGATGAGGAGGGGGAGATTGACCAGCCTAAGGTCGACATAGACCCTGATCAGGCAGGACCCAGTACTACTGGTAAGAGAATTGTTATTCTCTATATTTTAAAAGTTTTTAAATGTCATATTTGCTCTTTCTTCCTAATACTATTGTTATTATTAATTTCAGTGAAGAAGAAAGGAAGAGGCCCGACGAGAAATAGGGACTTGGAGGCTATACCAGAGGGCACAAGAGTGAAGGTGAAGATCACCCTTGGTGGGGAAGATCCCGACTACCCTCCATTTTGCGATAGACTCTCCAAGGTTGTGAAGAGCATCATTCCCCTCTCTTGTTTTGATTGATGGATTGTCCCAAAGGAGTTCAAGAGGGAGATCATTTGTCACTTAGAGGTAATATACATTGAGGTTTATATATGTTTCTTTTAATGTGATTTGATGTATATAAATGTTTAATTTTTATAAGCGATCTTCGATTGGGAGGACGATCCTAACGTCCCCAAGTAAATCCTCAGCCATGTGGCGAGGTGTCATCGAGACTGGAGACTTCATATGTAAAACAAAAAATTTTCATTTCTTTCACATAGACATTTTAATTAAATAATTTATCTTTTTCTTTGTTATATAGTATTTTACGAATAGGTCATATGAGGAGATCTTGAGGAATGTACATCCTTCCATATTGCTAGAGGTATGGAAGGATTGTTGTTAGCATTAGAAGAAGCCTGAGATGGAGGTAATTAAATAATTGTTATGCATTAAAATTTAATTATAATTAAATTTTTTACTAATATAAATATATATATGTATTTTCTACAGGATCAGGCGAAGAAAAACAAAGCCAATATGGCCAAAGCTCGACTGTAGACTCATGTCTCGGGTCGAATGAGTATTGATAAGCTCAAAACATGATATGTAAGTGCATTTCTTATTTATTTATATTTATAATGAACGTGTAACTTCAAATTATTCATTATCTTTTATATTTACTTAATTATAGGCAAGTACACATGACGGTACCTAGTTGGATCGTCTTGAAGTCTATGAGTTCACTCATAGCAAAGTTATAGACGGCGGGCGCACATGGATTCACAAAACCTATCAAGCCAAACATGTAAGTTACTTCTTTTTAATTATTTAAATTTAACTTCTAATTCAGTCAAACTTATTACTTACACAAAAAAGTAATTAGGGAGAAATGTACAACTTGGTCCATCCTCCTCCGCCTACAGACGAGACCTCTATGACTTAATAACCTCCTATGACACCTGAGGAGGCTTTTAGGACAGTCATGCCTTTGGAACATGGTGGACTTGTTTACAGTGAAGGTAGGAGCCAGATGCTCACCAGTTGGTACTGACGGAAAGGATTGTCTAGAGTGTCTTTTGTTGAGGTGGAGCAACTGAGGTGTAGGTACGGTAAACTCAGAGGCAGCTGATTGACGTGACCGGAGAGCTGCGAGCTGCTAGAGAGGAGATCCGCCAGCAGAGACAGGATTTCAGGAAGTAGATGGTGTAACAGCAGGAGCAGTAGGTAGAGATGATGGCCATACTTCAATGGGCAGGTGGACCTGATCACAACAGCTTTCATTATCCTGCATGACGTGGGCCAGACGACGATTTTGGTGCAGGAGGTGTTGGTTATGGTGTTGGTGCGGAAGTTTAGTTCGCACCTTTTTTTATATTTCTTACTTTTATTCATGTACTGTAACTCTTTTGTAAGCATTTTCTAAGTTACTTTTTAGTAATACAATACTTATTTCTTGTTATAATTGTTCTGTTGGATGTTACATAAGTTCTATTAGATGTTATATTGATTATATTGAGTGTTACCTATTATTGCTTTCTGTAAAATCTAATCTAATTAAAAAAAATTTATATTTGATGACGTTATCAAATAACTGTCTCTGATACACATTGGCGATGGTTGTATAACTGTCACCAATGTCCAAAACAACCCTACCACTTTTCCAAAGCTTGTTTTTCGTGATATTTATTAAACTATTATGAAACTATATTTGAGACGAGTTTCCAATAACCATTGCCAATAATATTTTTGCGATAGTTATTTAATAACCTTATAGTGCTTTAAAGATGGTTGTGAAACGTCACAAAATAAAGTCAATTACGACATATTGAGTCGATATTATTAAAGATGGGCTCGATTGCCAACCGTCACCAAAGAATATCTGCTTTGCATCTTTCCACGACACTAAAAGGGGACAATTTTTTCACTTTTGACTACGGTTGGTTATTCTTGTAGTTGTTGCACCATATATGTAGTGCACATGCGGATTGATTTGTTAATGTTCATGTTTTTACGGTTCCTTTTTGTTCTCTTTCCAGATCGATATTAGGTATTTTATCAAGAAAGTGCATGCAGCCGTGTGCATATATATATATATATATATATATATATATATATATATATATATAGTCACCAATTTGTTGTGTTTAGTGTTCTCACAAAAATGTAATTTAAATAACAAAAAGGTCTAAGTAATTTGATTCTTTTTGTGATGATCGATCGATCTTAATTATATATAGGTGTGACCATATATAGCGATGACCAACAAAGACAATAGCTCCATGGAATATCGTGGAGGCGAGAAGATGACTATCGAAGCGTTGGCCTGCGTGGAAGTCTTAGAAGGCATGAGAGAGCCCAAACGGATCAGCGAAACCCATGTAAACAACGAAAGGAATCCCAATTAGACTACTCCTCCCAAGGAAATATTAATAATATTATTATTCATGCATGTCCCAAATGTGGAAGACAGTTCAAGTCCGTGAAGGCCGTACATGGTCAAATGAGGGTGCACACGAAGGACGAACAAGTTGAATTAAAGGATAATTACAAAGAGAGCCCCTGGAAGCGGAAGCGGAAGCCGAAGCGAATCAAAGTCATGTTCGTGTGCGGCGGAAGGATGGTGGCCTCAGCAACAATTACTTCAGCTTCAGCAGCTAGCACTACTATTACTGCTGCTGCGATGGCAATGGAGGCTTCTTCTTCTTCTAATGACTACACCACAATTACCGTGGGACGGCAAGAGACCCTGATGGATTATGGGTCGTAGAGATTGGTGCAGATGTCCAACTCTTGATTTTAATTAGGTGCAATTATTTATTTGTCTTCCATGAAACAAGTTATATATATACGAGAAGTTCCCTATCATAATTGTTGGATTAGTTATATGCATTTCTTCAATTTCATGAAGATCGATCATGCACACATAGATATATATACTATACATAGAAAGTGCTATATCTATGGTGCTTATCTGTGCTTTTTCTCTTTAATTTTCTTGAATTTTAATGCATGAGATCAGGCTGATTTTTTATCCATTAATTACCATCATGGTCGATCTCAAACTATACTTGCAACTGGGACTATTGAGTTTATCGCATTCGCACTCCAATGGATTCAGTTCCTTAATTTTATCTCTTAATTATCAGTATCTTATCTAAAAATATATAAATGATTATTTATGTTTTCTGAAGAAAGTTTTACTTACATATCTGAACTTCATGGCTTGGAGTATCTTCACCGATTCTTTTTGCCCAATTTTAAATTCCTCTCATTCAGTTGAATCAAATCAACTCTTGCTAAACCCGCCATGGCATGTTCGGGTGGTAATAAGTCCACATCTCCTAACTTCGACGGGAGGGACATCCGTTCAAACTCAACTTTACAATTACTCAGGAGGCATGTGATGTTTTTTGATAAAGAGAAAAGGAGCGCTATCGTTTACGATGACGTCCTACTTTATTAATCAAATAATCTGGTTATAAATTATCCAGTCAAAGCTTTACATGAAAATCGACATCCACATATAGATTTCCAACCCATACATTTCCCCTTGAAAAATAGCATCGTTGCGGCTCTCCACATGGCCCACAAGACCGCCGCCATGCGCACGTAGGGGCTATCGCTGGATAGAAAAGAATGCCACAGCATATCTCACGTAGGTAGAGAAGATGAGCAAAACCTCTACCAAACATTATTTGTAACTAGGTAGACACTAAAGAGATGACGCGTGTCATCCTCCTCAAAACCATACAAGGGGCAGCAGACGTGTGGCGTGCCAAGAATTTGTCTCCTGTGTGCTCCAGTCATCAGCCAAAGAAACACCTGGATCTTCAGCAGGACCTTGATCTTCCAAAGGTGTGCACCAAACCTTTTATGCTCGTCCTCCGCATCATCCTCCAACAAGATTGAGTTGATCTTGGAGGACGTGTAAACTCCCCTTTTCCACTCAAACCTATTCATGCCATCTCTGGGCTGAAATGCTGCCAAAATGTCCCTTAGCTTGTTAGCTTCTCCACCCAATCTAGTAGCAGGTGCGTTGCCCGCTTGTATCAGCCACCGCTCATTCTCCTAGTGCCACATGTCCACCACTGAAGCTCCCTTCCTATTCGAGGCTTCATAGACACGTGGAAAGGTGTCTTGCAGCCTCCCAAGCCCACTCCAATCATCTTCCTAGAAGGCAAGACGTTCTCCCCTTCTCAGCGTAGGGAAAAACAACCACCACCGTTTCTCTATGACTGTGGACACCAAATCCCAAAAAGGTGATGCGTCTCTAGGCTGGATCACCTCTTTCAACTGACTTAAACCTCCGTAGGAGTACCTTATCACCTCATGCCACATCCCCTCCTCCTCCCTTAGGATCTTCACTCCCTACTTTAATAGTAAGGAGTCATTGAATTCCCTGAGGCTTCTCACCCTCAGACCATCATGCTCTTAGGGGTACACACCAGATGCCACTTGATAGGTTGCATAAAGTGGCCATTATGTGCCGGACCTTTTTAGAAGAAACGTTTTCGCAACACATCCATCTTCTTCACAACTGAGTCATACGACCTCAATAATAAGAAAAGAAAAACAAGCATGGTTGACAGGACTGAATTAAGCAAAATCAATCTTCCCCTCCTTAGAGAGGAAGCGACCACACCACCCAGCCAACTTCGCCAACATTTTCTTCAGAAGCACCATCCAATCTTTTTTCTTCATTTTCTTCACTTGAAGGGGCAACCCAAGATATCTGATTGGCAGGCTAGCAATTGGCGTCTAGAGGATCTGGGATAATCTCTCTCAAGTTGCACGCATCCCCAAAGCACACCAAGGAGGACTTTGCATCGTTGATCTGAAGGCTTGATACTTCCCTAAAAATTTCCACCACATACTTTAGGCATTCAACCTCATACTCCCCTCCTACAAAAAAGATGGTGTCGTCGGCAAATTGCAGGATGGGTGTCAAAGTTCTTTACAATGAAAGCGTATACTTGTGGATAAGGCCCCCTGAGCAAGTTTTGAAAGCAAAATAGGCAAGGGTGTCAACAACCCAAAATGAATACCAAAGAGGCGACTAGGCACCCTTGCTTAACTTAACGCCCTTCTGCGGCTAGATCCAACGGCCTGTTGGACAACCATTAATGAGTGGCGAAAAGGAAGAGGTAGTTATGCACCATCTGATCCACTGAATCCACGTCTCCAGAGAGCCCTGCCTTTGAAAGATTTCCCAAAGGTATGCCCAAGAAATTGAGTCATACTTCTTGGAGAAATCTACCTTCCACAAAAAGTCTTTCTTCCTTCTCCTCACCCATCCTGACACCATCTCTTCAGCGAGGATAAATTACTCCTGTAGAGATCTTCCCTTCAAAAAAGCGGACTGTACCAGATTGATGAGTGGCTGCAAAATCCCTCTCATACGATTTGCCAGTATCTTCCCAACCAACAAATAAATAGCATTCGACAATGCTATGGGCCTAAAGTCAGAAAGGGACTCCGCACCCGCCTTCTTGGGAAGAAGGAAAAGAAGGGACCTATCGATCTTTTCCATCCCAAAGTTTCCCCTCTGAAACTCCTCTAAGACCCCTATGACATCTTTTTTAAGCAATTGCCAAAACTTCTTGTAAAAAGGGACTGGGAAATCATCTGGGACAGGTGACCCTTCTGCCTTCAATTCCTTCAATGCCGTGGTCACCTCTGAAATTCCCCACTAGGAGGGGGTGACGTAATAATTGCGGAAATAAATATAAACAATCTCACAAAATAGACAATCACACAAGTACACAAGTAATTTTTTTGGTGGAAACCCAAACTGGGTGAAAACCACCACCTAACCCTCTCGAGTTAAGATTTTCCGATCAACCAAGTTGATCAAAATCCACTAAACGAATCACTTTAAACGAGGGCGATTCAACCTCAAATACAACCACGCTATAAGTGCGAGGGTAGCGTTCCTCAACCCCTTCTCTCCACAAGAAGGATTTTGTCCCACGAAGGAGACGGGAATTCGCAAAGCGAATACCCAACCAAATAACAAAGATTAAAATAACAAATAATCCTATAGAGCCAACAAAGTAATTTTAAACCTAGCTTCTATAAGAATTAGGAAACTCCCCTTTGAAAGGAGTGCGTCTGCGACGCGGATGCGTGAACAATACGACGGCGCTACGTCGCTCTCGTGAACTACGGTGGGAGAGCGGGTGCGCAAAGCTTGATCCTCTCAAGATGTAGAACTAGAGCTTAGAGAGCAAGAGAGACACAAAATGGTTTGAAAGTGTATTGCAAGGTGTGTCTTGTGTTTCTGGGTGTATCTTGTGTTGTAAAGGTTCCCCTCTATTTATAGAGGCCTTAGGAAGGCTTTGGAAGGCTTAGGAAAGGTTTCATAGCCGTTGGGTGCAAAGCCCAAGTGAATCAACCCGAAATTAGGAACAATCATTGCACTCACAGGGTTATCAGACGTCTAATTCTGGCATCAGACGTCTGGAAGACCACTTTAAGACGTCTGATTTAAAGGTAGACGTCTGATTTTGGGCGGGTCTCTTCCTGACTTGGATCAGATCTAAACAGGGTTCTAACGCAAGTCCATCAGACGACATATAGGACGTCTGGCACTATGTATGGACGTCTGGAAACCTACTTTTTCTGTGGGAATGGATTTCCAAACGTTGCAACGGCTAGAAAATCTCTGAGAAGAGATTTTGGGTCAGCCGAGGCAAAACGGTCAATTATCAGACGTCTGGAAAGTCCTATGGACGTCTGATAAGGCTCTAACGGTCACATTCTTGAGTGTTCGCTAAGCCAGCCAACGGTCCACTAATTAGACGTCTGGCAAAGTTACCAGACGTCTCCTAAGACGTCTGGTTTAAGGTCTGGACGTCTGATTTCATCAGACAGAACTAACTATATCCAGCCTAAATGTTATCAGACGTCTGAATCAACAGTCAGACGTCTTAAAATACTTTATCAGATGTCTGATTTTGGAATTAGACTTCTGGAAATGCTGTTTGAACCATATATTGATTTTCTAAGTTCTCTATAGAAAACCTAAGTATCCTAGCGTTGTGCTGGTGTTCCTAAGACTAATGTTAGGGTACTTTGAGGATCTTTAACATAATTTTCTAAGGAAATAAATAGCAAGAAAATAACGACAAATGTAAATGAAAGGAATAAAATGGAATTCTATCCTATTCTTCTTGTCCTTCCATCTTCAATTTATCGCTCCCCCCGAATCCCCTCTGTTATCCATCAAGCTCCTCCAATCCGTCCTGGATGCGAGCTCGAATTCCGTCTAAACACGTCTACATTTGCAATTGATCTGAAATCTAAGACTCCAAGTGCAAATGTTAAATAACACGTGTTTTGTTATCATCAAAACAAATGATCGTGGTGCTCTAGCACCAACAATCTCCTCCTTTTTGATGATGACAAAATCGTAAATAATAATGCAAAAAAATCCTCCCCTTTTTTGACATTATCAAAAAGATTTAATTGATTTCCTATAACTCCCCCTTAAAACATGCTCTTCTATAAATTTCTTTTAACAAAGGTGATGTCCTCCCCCCTTTTTTTTTCTTTTTATAACAACAAGATAGATATCCCCCTTTCTAAAGGAAATTTAGCTACCTTATATCTCTCCCTTGAAAATTTACAAATAGCTCATAAAAATTTTTTAACTCCCCCTATCTAAATGCTAATGATAAACAGATAGGGTGAAGAATTTTTACCTCACCTACCATAGCCAATAAAATGGCCAGAATGGTGGTGGATGCCACATCGGATGGGGCTCCCATCCGTAGCTTGGAGGCCCGGGCATTGGCGCCGGTCTCCAATCTGGTGGTCGACGTGCGGCGGGTCCGCCGCTTGTTCGCCGTCTCGTCGGTCTTCTTGTTCTCCTCCTTGGTCTACTCCTTGGTTCTCCCAACTTGAGTTGACCAGCTTTGAGTTTGTAGGTCCAGTCCTTTGTGTTGTAGTTATCCC
The DNA here is from genome assembly GCA_037157565.1 of Thalassia testudinum. Classification (NCBI taxonomy): domain Eukaryota; kingdom Viridiplantae; phylum Streptophyta; class Magnoliopsida; order Alismatales; family Hydrocharitaceae; genus Thalassia; species Thalassia testudinum. The sequence continues at coordinate 7,291,069 of JAZHRO010000010.1, read as the reverse complement.
TGAACCCTACAAAACAAGATTCTAATTCTTTTTTCGGTATCCAAGTGGGCTTGGATCCGGATCTGCTAGCGGGTCTCCTTGATGGAGATCCTTTCTCAATCTTAGGGCTATATAAATCATCTACTTTGTTGATTCGTTTGTTAGAGTTTTCCCTAAGACATGCGGTTTCTTTTTCTATAGTATGCATCTTAGTTCTTAAATCACAGATTTTTAACTTTAAACTATCATTTTGCTTAATCAATTTATTATTTTCATTGATAAGGTTTTGATTTTCTAATAATAGGTTATCAATTCTAGGACTAGCTTCTATGTCCTTAAGTTATTTTTCTAACCTATCATTTTCATTTTTAAGAAAACTAAGGTTCTTTTTAATGCTTTTGTTTTCTATTCTTAATGATTTACTAACATCAAATAATTCATTAGAAGCTTCTTGTAAGTCGTAACTTACCTCGTTGTCTGAGTCGCTTCCGCTTTCGCTGTCACTTCCTCTGGCCATGAAACTGAAGCAAGCGGTTTCTTCTTCTATGGACTTTTCTTCTTCTTCCTCCGAGCTGGAATCGTCCCAAGTGGCTTGGAACGCCTTCTTCTTAGATCTCTTTTCCTTTTCCTTCTTCTTCTCCTCTTTGAGAAGAGGGCACTCTGGTCGTAGGTGCCCTTTCTCGTTGCAGTGGTAGCAACGTCTCGGGCTTTCCTTCTTCTCCTTTTTCTCTTTCTTTAATTCCCTACAAAACTTGGAAAATTTTTTAAGTAAAATTCTAAAGTCTTCGTCGTCGGAACTTACCTCACTATCCGACGCGGCTCTGAAGGCGAGAGTCTTCTTCAGTTTAGGCTCCGGTGTATCCTTCTTCTTCTGCTTCAACTTTGTCTCGTAAGCCATTAGATTGCCTAGGAGATCTTCCATGTTGAGCTCCTCCACTTCGTTCGCCTCCTCGATGGCGGTGACTTTCTGTTCCCATTCCGGTCCAAGGGAACGAAGAAGCTTCCCTTGAAGCTCCCCCTTGATGAAAGTCTTCCCTAAAGCTTTCAAGTTATTTACAATGAGAGTGAACCTAGTGTTCATCTCACTTAAAGACTCGTTAGGTTTCATAGAAAAGCATTCAAATTCTTGAGAAAGTAAATTTATTTTAGAAGTTTTTACCTTAGAGGTACCTTCATGAGTTACCTCGAGTGTGCCAAATCTCGTATGCGGTGGCGCATTGCGAGATTCTATTGAACTCCTCAGAGCTAAGTGCGCAGTAAAGTGCGTTCATGGTCTTCGCGTTCAAAGAGAGTTCGTGAATTTGTTGTTGCGAGTAGCCTCCCGCGGGTTTTTCTGGGATCTCAAATGGCGTCTCGCACCTAGCCCAAATTGTGAAGTCATTGGCTTGAAGCCAAGTCTTCATCCACAGCTTCCAGTAGGGGTAGTTGCTCCCGTCGAAGAATGGCGGACGGGACGTGGACTGCCCCTCGGAGATTCGGATCGCTGATGTGCTTCCCTCCATTTGATTTCTTGCCGGGTGTTACTCCGATCTCGCAAGAACCTGCTCTGATACCAACTGAAATTCTCCACTAGGAGGGGGTGACGTAATAATTGCGGAAATAAATATAAACAATCTCACAAAATAGACAATCACATAAGGACACAAGTAATTTTTTTGGTGGAAACCCAAACCAGGTGAAAACCACCACCTAACCCTCTCGAGTTAGGATTTTCCGATCAACCAAGTTGATCAAAATCCACTAAACGAATCACTTTAAATGAGAGTGATTCAACCTCAAATACAACCACGCTACAAGTGCGAGGGTAGCGTTCCTCAACCCCTTCTCTCCACAAGAAGGATTTTGTCCCACGAAGGAGACGGGAATTCGCAAAGCGAATACCCAACCAAATAACAAAGATTAAAATAACAAATAATCCTATAGAGCCAACAAGGTAATTTTAAACCTAGCTTCTATAGGAATTAGGAAACTCCCCTTTGAAAGGAGTGCGTTGGCGACGCGGATGCGTGAACAATACGAGGCGCTACGTCGCTCTCGTGAACTACGGTGGGAGAGCGGGTGCGCAAAGCTTGATCCTCTCAAGATGTAGAACTAGAGCTTAGAGAGCAAGAGAGACACAAAATGGTTTGAAAGTGTATTGCAAGGTGTGTCTTGTGTTTCTAGGTGTATCTTGTGTTGCAAAGGTTCCCCTCTATTTATAGAGGCCTTAGGAAGGCTTTGGAAGGCTTAGGAAAGGTTCCATAGCCGTTGGGTGCAAAGCCCAAGTGAATCAACCCGAAATCGGGAACAATCATTGCATTGATAGGGTTATCAGACGTCTAATTCTGGCATCAGACGTCTGGAAGACCACTTTAAGACATCTGATTTCAAGGTCAGACGTCTGATTTTGGGCGGGTCTCTTCCTGACTTGGATCAGATCTAAACAGGGTTCTAACGCAAGTCCATCAGACGACATATAGGACGTCTGGCACTATGTATGGACGTCTGAAAACCTACTTTTTCTGTGGGAATGGATTTCCAAACGTTGCAACGGCTAGAAAATCTCTGAGAAGAGATTTTGGGTCAGCCGAGGCAAAACGATCAATTATCAGTCGTCTGGAAAGTCCTATGGACGTCTGATAAGGCTCTAACGGTCACATTCTTGAGTGTTCGCTAAGCCAGCCAACGGTCCACTAATTGGACGTCTGGCAAAGTCACCAGACGTCTCCTAAGACGTCTGGTTTAAGGTCTGGACGTCTGATTTCATCAGACAGAACTAACTATATCCAGCCTAAATGTTATCAGATGTCTGAATCAACAGTCAGACATCTTAAAATACTTTATCAGATGTCTGATTTTGGAATTAGACGTCTGGAAATGCTGTTTGAACCATATATTGGTTTTCTAAGTTCTCTATAGAAAACCTAAGTATCCTAGGGTTGTGCTGGTGTTCCTAGGACTAATGTTAGGGTACTTTGAGGCTCTTTAACATAATTTTCTAAGGAAATAAAGAGCAAGAAAATAACAACAAATGTAAATGAAAGGAATAAAATGGAATTCTATCCTATTCTTCTTGTCCTTCCATCTTCAATTTATCGCTCCCCCCGAATCCCCTCTGTTCTCTATCAAACTCCTCCAATCCGTCCTGGATGCGAGCTCGAATTCCGTCTAAACACGTCTACATTTGCAATTGATCTGAAATCTAAGACTCCAAGTGCAAATGTTAAATAACATGTGTTTTGTTATCATCAAAACAAATGATCGTGGTGCTCTAGCACCAACAACCTCATCCACACGAATCTGTCTACACAACTGCTGGTCCTCTTCTTCACTCAGCCTGGGCATGTCAGATGTGGTGAGCTTCCACGCCCCTCTCATGCCTGTCCATGTGGTGTCCATATAATACACATTAGCTAGGCTACAAAGTTCGGTTGGTGATTCAGCCACTTGATCTCCATACTGCATTAGCTTGGCATGTGATGTTAGGGACATGTCTTCTCCTGTTTATCAAGAAAAATCAACCCTTGCTCATATTTTGCTAGATTGTGATTCAGAGATACTATTAGGCTTGTAATTACTTTTAGTAGATATGTTATGCTTGCATACTAGCTAGCATACATGTGGTAGGTAGTCAAAATAAGTACTATATTCATTTATATGAAAGATAAAAATTTTTTTAACAAAACTCAAATAATGTTCTATTGACAAGTGCTTTGGACTCACACTGATGTGCTCTTACTACGAAAAACTTATAGTTGCCAAGATGATACAAAAGCATGGAGATCTTTATCATGGAGCACTTGTATCAGTAACACAATATTTTCATCCATACAGTGTGCACCTTCTTAAACCAACACTACTAATAAAGAATTGATGTTAATTTTTGATGCAAGATTGGTTCCCTCTTTCTATGACTTTGTTCAAGCCATCTTATCATGTTTAGTGTCATTTTGGGAACACCAACTACCATTAAAGAAACAAATGCAACCATTTGCCTTCACAAGTCAATATACAATTACCTACAGAAATATCATCAACACAAATGCACTTTAACCATGTAAAGAAAAATCCACAATTTGATAACCATTAGGCCATTTAAATCCTAACCTTAAGTCTACTTCGTAGGTTAGTAAATGTTAAATAGGAGATAACATTTGCTTACACTTACTTGGTAATAGGTGTAATGACTCGTAATTCGATTTTGAGCTCATTTTGGAATTAAGCACGTCAAAATGAACTCATTGACACTTTTCGGATGTGAATTGGGCCAGCATAAACGATTACGAACCTACGCTAACGTGTTCGATTTTGGAAAACCTGTCGTTGTAGTTCGAAAGCGAAGGATTCATGTTCAACAAATAAAATTTATACCGAAATTAAAATTCCGGGTCGAACACAGGGAGGCGGACGTTTGATTTAAAAACTTCGCGTTTCATTTTTATTTTGTCACGAAGAAATTCAATTTAAACTATCTAAGTATCTACAACAAAATAGAAGAGAGAGAGAGAGTAAGAGAGAGAGAGAGAATACTACACATGGAAATCAAAATGAGATGTAGAATAGACAAGGAATTTATCATAAAAGAGATCGTTCGTTACAACTAGAAAGCATAAAGCGATTACTCTAGAAAGCAGTAAATCTATATTAAAAAGCAGTAAAAAGAGTAGGGAGAGAAAATCCTCCTCGACGGTCGCTTGGAGGACGAGTAGATTAATCTAGAAAGCAGTAAATCTATACTAAAAAGCGGTAAAAAGAATAGGGAGAGAGAAATCCTCCTCGACGGTCGCTTGGAGGACGAGCCGGACGGGACGATGCCTGGATGAAGGAGAACGAAGAGGGACGAAGGAGGACGAAGCAGAAGAACGGGAACGAAGTAGCACGCCGTCGTCGTCGCGGGATCCACTTCCGAAGGGGGACGAAAATTTGGACTTTATCTCGCGAGAAGCATCCCGGGTGTGGGACAAGCTTCTCTTGAGCTTTGGAGAGGTAGAGAGGAGAAGGAAGGGATCAAAATTTCGTATGGAGGGGGTCTCCTTTTATAGTTGCAAGGAGTGGGGGCAAAATGGACATTACATCTTCAAAATAATAAATAAGGGGTCTTTAGCGACGGATAAAACCGTCGCTAAAGCCCTGACGTCGCCGTCGCCGCCGCGCCCACGCGCGCCTGCTCGGCTGCTCGCGCGCGTAACGCCTACGCACGTCGCTTGATTTTCAGCCGTCCGATCGCGAGATCGGACGGCTTAGATCGCGTCCGTGCCCGCTGCGTAGCGCGCCCGCCCGCGTGCGATCGCGCGTTACGCCCGGCGTCCAATCGCGCGTCGTCCTGATTGAGCGCGCGCAGCCGTTGGATCTTCATCTGACGCTCGTCCGCGCCCGCTCGCCCGCGCCTTCCACCCCCTCACCGCGGCTCGAACCCGCGACCTCCGCTTCGCCCGCAGCTGCGTCGCCGCTGCGCTACGCGACCGAAATGGTCGCGCGGACGCTTTTAAGCGCGAGCGACCGCAGCCGTTGGATCGAGATCCAACGGCGGAGAGGAGACGGTGCACGGTCTTCACAAGACACATGCGGCCGATTGGGTGGCTGAGATGGCGCCACGTGGCGCCATCTTGGCCGTCCATCTTCTGGAAGTTGTAGATGGTGCCACGGATGTCGGATTGACTCGATTTTTGTGTCGTTGGGCTGCGATCGTCGATCCGAATTCATCCGTGTGGTCGGATTTGCCATCTGAAGTGCGGATTTACACCATCCTGGCCCTTGATCTTCTAGGGTTCCCCGGTCTCTATCTGATGCTACGGATGCCTGATTAGGGCGATCTTGGAGTCGTTGAACTCCAATCGTCGCCCTGATCATATCCATACGGTTGAATCTTTGATCCGAGGCCCCGATAAAATATTTTCCCTGTCCAAGCACATAAAAGGAGACAATTAACCTCCATTTTATTCAAACTACTCTAAATGCAAGATGATGCATGTAATGCAATATTTATATCATGAAATGCAATCCTATGCTTAAGAACATGCATAAATAGACATTTTAAGTAGTGTAAATGTGTTTACATCATACCCCCATGCCTATCTTTTGCTAGTCCCTAGCAAAAACTATATGCTATTTATAAAAGAATTAGGTTAGATTATTTGGACCTGAGTTATTTTCAATCATTAAGAAATTATCTACTTAAGAACTGAACTTTCAAAGACACAACAGTGCCCGGGTATCAGCCAAAATGCAGACCGCCTCAAGCCTCGCCTTATTCAAAGAAAAATTTCTTTTTCTCTTTTTACTCTTTTCTAATTTTTTTTTTTTTTTGGATTTTCAAATTTTAGGGTTTAAGAGTGGCTTTCTACGGCCATTCAACTCACCCAAGATTTGATGAGAACCCTAAGTTTTAAGCATCTTATTGTGATTGTGATAGACTCGTTGACCGGCAATTAGAACGGACTTCGGATTTCTACGCCTCTAGGTGACCTCAAAAAGAATTCTGCCTAAAGGTGTATCTTTACAACCGGTAGCTTTCTCCCTACTTTTATTTTTTTTTAACGGGGTCAACACAAGGGTGAATCCAGTGTATATCTCCCCGGTTTATTCTACTTCTCCGCTTCTTCCTAAGTGTTTTGGGAATTTTTAGTGCATTTTCTGAGCTGGGTTCTGGACAACCGGTCGATGAGCTGTTACCACCGACAACTTGCCAGCCATACTCGTGCGGCGAAGTGTGGCTTATTTCTTTTTGTTCTTTTCTCCTTTTTGATTTTTTTTTTCTTTTGTTTTTTTTTTTAAGTAGGTGGCTTCCCTGGTCTAAGATTTACCTAAAGGCAGCAAAAAGCGAAAGGTCTAGTGACTGGGCTCTGGACAACCTACCTATGGGCTGTTACCCACGATAACTTGCCAGCCATATCACCCTAGAAGGTTCATTAGCTACCCAATTTCCGTTAAAATCGCCAAACAACGAGTCAGTGCAAAGAAAGTGTGTAGATGCTTAAAACTCAAAATTCCCTCACATCAGAGGGCGGGTTGATAAGTCGTGTACTTATCACCCAAACTTATTTACTCCAATTAAAATAAAATTCAAGTTGGCGAGAACTCGAAAAACAAATCCACATTTTAGTGGATACACGGGCTGATTAAGTCCAAAGACCTGAAGGGTCTTTGTGTTCAGAACATAATATAGTATTTCTTAAGATCGAAAATTTTCTTAAACCCAAATTCTCTTTCCTAATTTTGATTTTTTTTTTTTTATAAAATAAAACAAATCTACGGAGCTGACGAATGAATTCAAAGATAAATATCCACCCCCCCATGCCTATCTAATGCAATGTCCTCATTGTATTAAAAAGACATAAAACAGAGTGGAAAAGCGTAGAAAGCACCTGAATTGCGTGGATATCGGGTCCACTCCGAGATGAAAAAGAACTGTATATGTGCTGAGTTTAGTGCCTTCAGCTAAGCACACTATACAAAGAAAAGAAATGAAGAATTCAGAAGTGCAGGTCAAAATTAGAATAAACAGAAGAATCCTCCGACCTGTCAACAGAGGTCCACAGATGTGGACCAGATTGTGGTGCAGACCCATCCCCCATAATCGAGAATATCTTAGGTTCTGGATAAAAATTACCCAAAACCTAAAATCAGAATGCAAGCGGGGTCGGGCCTGCGATTTGTGAGGATGCAACCCAAGGCCAAAATGTCGGGTTACAGAGAATTGAAGCTCAAAAGGATAATCGTTAAATGTGTGCTTGAGTTTGACATCCTCGAAAAAAATGTCGTAAGGGTTCTGATTTGATGGTTTCAGCTTAAAAGGAACCCTTCGACTCAATCTTCCATTTCCTCCAAAATTAACTTCCCAAATTAGAACTTCCCCGCTCCTATCCTCCTCATTAAGTGTATCAAATTCCAGGACCTCTTGTATATTCATCACCCCATCTGGAATCTCCAAGTCTAAATGATGTGGCAGAATCAAAATTGACTTGGGTCTAATTATCTCAGAATTAGAATCATCAATAAGCTCAACAGGGTGTAACTGATAATCAGGGCATTGAATTGATTCCTCCAGAAAATGCGATTCTGGATCCGTATCGTGTGCCCTAATAAGATCAGTTTCCTCAGTTATTGGGCTATCAAATGATCTATCAGATTCCTCAGGCCCAATCGTCTCACAAAAATCGTGATCTGAAAACTCGTGTGAGACTTCGCAACTTGAATCTTCACCATCAAAGAAATCAGGATCCGTATCAATGTATGTCCCAAAATCAGTTGTCACTTTGTGTTCCCAGGAGACATACGTTTTCTCATAACCCGGCTCAGGGATCTCAGGTGAAGAAATTAGATCATCCTTAATTGGTTGCTTTAATTCAATCTGGTCAGCCTCGTAACACATGTTCCCCCCAACAGGTGCCTGAGCGGGTTCTGTCATTGGCTTTCCTGAAGAGGGTTCATCCTGGGAATCATCCCAAGATTGAATCAAAGCAACCACGAATCTCATCCTCAATTTCGCTAATTTCCCGAGTAGAAACTCACCCGGGTTCTTATCATTAACATCCTGGAGCCAATCCAACAAAGACTTGTTTAAATCATCAATCATTTCAATCAGGGGCTCCAATCTCTCAATGCAAGGTATTGGCTGAACTTATAAAGATTGTATGATATTTCTCAAGTTAGCCAGAACCTTATCTTGAACCTGATTAACCTGAACCAAATGAGTTGGTTCAGGATTGGGCGGGTTTGACATCAAAGCAGAGGAATTAACGAATTGAGATTCGTTATACCCTTCCTGAAAATAGGTCATTTCAGAATGTTCAAAGGATGGTGATGACCTAAAGGCAGTGAAATAAGAGGATGGGTAAGGATCAGTGTATCCTTCTTGATTGTAGATCGCATTAGGTTGTTCATGAAAGGAGGACGATATATAATCGATGCAACTCTGAGAAGGATAGAATTGAGAATCAAAGTGTTCAGGGTTAGACCCTAAACACGGGGGTCCGGAATTGTATCCCCAATCCGAATTATCCCAACTAACTGATGGTCGATTACAATACGAGTTGGGATAATCATCATGTTGAGGATAATTTACAACAGGAGGGAAAGAGCGGGAATGCGTGAAATATGTGGAAGGATTCATGATACACAGGAGGAAGAAAGGTGCCCTGTAATACAAACAATCAAACCTGTCCTTAAATATGTTAGCCTAAAGACCTACAGACTCTCAAAACCCGTCTTGAGATAAAGGAACGATTTGATCTACTTCCGTATGTTCAATCCAACCAGTTAGAAGGAGGGACTGGGGAGAAGGTTCTTCCTTCGGCTTGCGCCTCCGGTTCCTAGTGTACCCCCCAGCCGCGATCGTTTGACTCTGCTCCCCTAGCTAGACATCAGATTGAACAGTAGAAACAGACTAATCGAAAATAATCTCGTTCTGGGTTCTGAAGAGCGAGTCCAATCCTTAAGGCCAACGTCTACTTTGTTTTATTTAGGGCTAGGTTTGAATGTGCTTTGGAATGTGATGGGCCCTTTAAATGGGTTGTGCCCTTAATAATTGATTGATTTGTGTGTGAGTGCACAACCAGTGATTTTCAAGCAAGATGTTTTTTGATGTGGTGAATTTTAAGATTCAAATCTTGCTTAGTAGCTTTTAGGATTCAACTTTAGGTGTTTTCAATCAAGTTTCGTTGGCACACCAAGTTTTACAAGCACAGGTGAAGATGTTTTCCTTTAAAGTTTAAAAAGAATGTGGAGTGCCTGGTAAATCCCTAAGAGTTGAACCTAATTGGCAGCTACTTGATGAGTTGATTTTATTTGAAGTGGTGCGGCCCAATCAACTCAAACAATTGGCCTCAAATGCACCACTAAGTTAGGCACACAAAGATGGTTAACTTAGAATGATTTCTACTCTTTTATGTGTTGCTTTATGTGTACTGGTCCCACAGATCAGAACCCAGTTGAGTAGAAACAAATCAATTCGGTTAAGTGCCTTTAAATGTGGGTGTACATTGTGGATTTGTTGAAAATTACCCCACAAAATTATCTTTTTACTTTTTTTTATATAAATGAAGGTGGAATGAATGTGAGTGAGAATCCAAACAACCAAACTATTCCTAGGATTTATGCAAACGCCTAGGTTAATTGGAATTTGGATTCAATGTGGCGAATGAAATCTATGGAGGGGGAAAGAATGGGGGATAACTTACAAAACCTTTCACAACACTTTACTCCAATCTACCGCTTTTGCTTGCCTCAAAAGAGTACCTGCAATTACAATAAGAAAGGAGAAAAGTGAGGTAAATGATTTGTAAGTTACAAAACGTGAAGAGAAATCAAAGATCGTTGCCTCCCCGGCAACGGCGCCAAAATGTTGAACGATTACGAACCTACGCTAACGTGTTCGGTTTTGGAAAACCTGTCGTTGTAGTTCGAAAGCGAAGGATTCGTGTTCAACAAATAAAATTTATACCGAAATTAAAATTCCGGGTCGAACACAGGGAGGCGGACGTTTGATTTAAAAACTTCGCGTTTCGTTTTTATTTTGTCACGAAGAAATTCAATTTAAACTATCTAAGTATCTACAACAAAATAGAAGAGAGAGAGTAAGAGAGAGAGAGAGAATACTACACATGGAAATCAAAATGAGATGTAGAATAGACAAGGAATTTATCATAAAAGAGATCGTTCGTTACAACTAGAAAGCATAAAGCGATTACTCTAGAAAGCAGTAAATCTATATTAAAAAGCAGTAAAAAGAGTAGGGAGAGAGAATCCTCCTCGACGGTCGCTTGGAGGACGAGTAGATTAATCTAGAAAGCAGTAAATCTATACTAAAAAGCGGTAAAAAGAATAGGGAGAGAGAAATCCTCCTCGACGGTCGCTTGGAGGACGAGCCGGACGGGACGATGCCTGGATGAAGGAGAACGAAGAGGGACGAAGGAGGACGAAGCAGAAGAACGGGAACGAAGTAGCACGCCGTCGTCGTCGCGGGATCCACTTCCGAAGGGGGACGAAAATTTGGACTTTATCTCGCGAGAAGCATCCCGGGTGTGGGACAAGCTTCTCTTGAGCTTTGGAGAGGTAGAGAGGAGAAGGAAGGGATCAAAATTTCGTATGGAGGGGGTCTCCTTTTATAGTTGCAAGGAGTGGGGGCAAAATGGACATTACATCTTCAAAATAATAAATAAGGGGTCTTTAGTGACGGATAAAACCGTCGCTAAAGCCCCGACGTCGCCGTCGCCGCCGCGCCCACGCGTGCCCGCTCGGCTGCCCGCGCGCGTAACGCCTACGCACATCACTTGATTTTCAGCCGTCCGATCGCGAGATCGGATAGCTTAGATCGCGTCCGCGCCCGCTGCGTAGCGCGCCCGCCCGCGTGCGATCGCGCGTTACGCCCGGCGTCCAATCGCGCGTCGTCCTGATTGAGCGCGCGCAGCCGTTGGATCTTCATCTGACGCTCGTCCGCGCCCGCTCGCCCGCGCCTTCCACCCCCTCACCGCGGCTCGAACCCGCGACCTCCGCTTCGCCCGCAGCTGCGTCGCCGCTGCGCTACGCGGACGAAATGGTCGCGCGGACGCTTTTAAGCGCGAGCGACCGCAGCCGTTGGATCGAGATCCAACGGCGGAGAGGAGACGGTGCGCGGTCTTCACAAGACACATGCGGCCGATTGGGTGGCTGAGATGGCGCCACGTGGCGCCATCTTGGCCGTCCATCTTCTGGAAGTTGTAGATGGTGCCACGGATGTCGGATTGACTCGATTTTTGTGTCGTTGGGCTGCGATCGTCGATCCGAATTCATCCGTGTGGTTGGATTTGCCATCTGAAGTGCAGATTTACACCATCCTGGCCCTTGATCTTTTAGGGTTCCCCGATCTCTATCTGATGCTACGGATGCCTGATTAGGGCGATCTTGGAGTCGTTGAACTCCAATCGTCCCCCTGATCATATCCATACGGTTGGATCTTTGATCCGAGGCCCCGATAAAATATTTGCCCTGTCCAAGCACATAAAAGGAGACAATTAACCTCCATTTTATTCAAACTACTCTAAATGCAAGATGATGCATGTAATGCAATATTTATATCATGAAATGCAATCCTATGCTTAAGAACATGCATAAATAGACATTTTAAGTAGTGTAAATGTGTTTACATCAACTTCGTAGGTTAGTAAATGTTAAATAGGAGATAACATTTGCTTACACTTACTTGGTAATAGGTGTAATGACTCGTAATTCGATTTTGAGCTCATTTTGGAATTAAGCACGTCAAAATGAACTCATTGACACTTTTCGAATGTGAATTGGGCCAGCATAACATGAAAAATGAAAAATTACGTGTTTTGATCAACCTTTGTCAATCATTAAGTAAAACTTGCTTGGAATAGATCATCTTTGGTACCATTAGATTTCTCTCGTCGCAAGTTTTTCAACAGGTCCAATTTTACAAAAATCCAAGTTTTGTAGCCAAAGTAATGCAAGGAACACATTTAATGGGACTTGGGTACATGCAAACCAAAATCGATGTTTTTTTCGTCAAATTCAGGTTTTATTACATCTAACTCAACTCTAAAACCTATAAAAGGTGTTCCTCTATCACAACACTTTGCACGATTATATTCTTCGAGAAAGAGATAGAAAGGGGATTGAAATTGAAAGAGAAGGGCCTCATTTAATTTGTCTGTAGATGATGAACTTCAGACGTGTAGTTGCTTAATGTAGTTGATTAATGAACTATATGACAGTTTTCTTTTTATGGCATCATTTTGTCTATAGATGTGGAGATAAGATAATCAATGATGGACACCCTCTTATTGGAAAAGTGCTCATAATGCAAGAAATTCTCCCCCATTATTAGATTGGAATTATTTCATTCTTGTAGGAAATTATCTTTCGATATGATGTTGAAATTTCAAAAAGATGGAGTACATATCAAATTTAATGTGTAATGGTAAACTTTGTTACTTTGAATAATCATCCAAAAAAGAGAACAAAATGATGTTAAGCATTATTTGATAAAACATGTAATGGTCCCCACACATCACCGAAGATAAGTTCTAAAGGATGTGTACTACGAGTTTGAATGGTAGGGAGGTGAAACCTTACCCATCATACTTGAAGTACACTTGTAATAGAAATTAGAAGACCTAAATGATGAAGAGCTTGATGGGCAACTTTATGGAAGATTGATGAGCCAAAACAAAGGATTGAGGGGAGACTAAAAAACTAGACCTTAATTACCATAGGAAGACAATAAAGCCCATTATCATTACACCCATAGAGGATGATTTATTGGTTTGGTTGTCCTTTACAAAGAAGAAGAATTTGTCAAATTCAACAAGATAATATTATCTTTGCATAAACACTAAAGAGATAAAATGATTTATTGGCATTTGGTGAAAATAAATTGTTACAAATTGTAAAGGAGCAATTGGGGTTGTACAAGGTGCTTTCACTGATGGGTTATAAGCATTATCTATAGGTTATCAATGAAAATTAATCATCCCCTTAGTATTCATCTACAATGAGAAGGTCTGCATGTCTTCAATGACATGATGGGACACACCTGTGCTTGCATACCAACTAGCAAATTGCTAAGGAAGTTGCCAAGGCACCGTAATATTTTCTTGGGCACTAGGCATTTTATTCTATTGTTGAAAGCCTTGTACAAATTAGTCTTAGTAGAAGCACTTGTAATGCTAGTGGCTCAATTACCTACACATTAGGTAAGAAAGAACTATCACAGCCTCTAAAACAACCACAACTATGTTCTCTGATTGATTGTGAGACTCATCCAAGATCATGACCAACAACATAGGAAGAACTAATATCAGCTATGGAAGGAGATTGAATATTAGTTTGAATTTGAATTTCATGTGCCATCAAGATGCCTTGTAGAACATAAAATCCTAGGGGTTATGGTTGAACAAAGGGAGCAAAAGCAATATTAGTGAAGTCAGTCCAAGGTCGTTACAAGTAATAGCATTAAATTCTTCTATTTAGAATGTGGAGCCAACAGTCACAAGCTTGTCAAATAGGTATTTTAACTTGGAGAGGAAAGTAGCTACAAAATTAGAGCCATTCTCCAATTTCAGTTGCATTCATAACTGAAGTTATTGAATTGACGATGTAAGGATCGCCATAAGCTTTTTCTAAGGCCTTCCAAACATCCAGACTTATCCCAATGTTATGTAGGGAGGACCTCGTCTAACAAAGAAGCAACAAACTAATTGAGAAAAGTTTGATCTTTTTTCACCTAGGTAATTCGATTGAGTAGGATCCATAGTAGAAATCAGGGAAAATTTGTACATAGGTTGGTGAATACGTTGCCAGATTGCCTAGCTAATCTAGCTTCCTCCTTACCTATTGATACTTGGGAGATCTTCCCAACTCCTTCTCATCTTCTAAGTTAGCTTTAAGGGCTACTAGTGCTAGATGGCTTCCAAATGCCTTATATTTTGCCCTAATTTTTTCTATAGTCCTCTGTCTAGAATAGGTTTTTGGTTGTTTTGTCTTAAACGACTTATAGAATTTACACTTTATGCTTGTTTTGTCTATGATCCTTTGTCTAGGATAGGTTTTTGGATGTTTTGTCTTAAATGTCCTATAGCATTTACACTTTGTACTTGACGGGTTAGGTTCATGCCCCCTTGTCCTCTTGTGATCAATAGAACCAATCCTTTGTTTTAAAAAAAAGTCGAATGAAGATGATGACTCGACAAGGGTAGTAGAAATCACAGAAGTAGGATCCATAGCAGAAACCAACATTGGTCAGGCAAACATCTATTCCATCAAGTAATTAAGCCAACATAATATGAGATCAAAGTAGGGGCGTTAGTTGAGTTTTCCATGGAAGGTAGTTTTTCAACGTGAGCTTCAAAGAGAGGAAGTGATAAATAGCTGAGAGGGCAAGGAACTTGGCGTTGCCATTTATAAGAAGATCCAATGGATTCCTCACCAAGCTACCCAACATATCTCTTTGGAGAAGGTCACAACAAACCATTCACTGGTAGGTATTGAACACCAAGCGATGACAAAGAGCCAGGCGAATATAAGGGTCAGTGTAGGAAGTAGCCAACCATGAAAGGTAGAGCACATTGAGCAAGTAGCAAACATCTGGATGAAGGCATCGAACAACTTGGTGATTTGAAGATTTTGGTCTAAAAAAATTATTTGAGGTGTATATTCAATACACAATTGAGAGAGACTATGTGGCAGATTATAGATGGTGGTGAGGATTGCAATACAGTGATATAATGGGTTGTATAGGGTGTTATTATGTGATATTGGTCTTGGAGGTGGGCGAATCCTGTGGTTGATGGGTTGGGTGGGGTTTAGTAAATGAGTTCAAAATTTTGATTAAAAAAAACAAGTGGATAGCGTTGGATGGATGGGTGATATTAGAGTTTTGCTGGGATGAGAGGTGGCGACAAGGGAGATGTGGCATGCATCAATTTGTCAGGTGGGTGAAGTTGAGCTTAGGGTGGAGAACTGGGTCAGGCTAACCCAAACCCAATTCTAAAAAAGTTGATCCAATATGAGTTCAAATTTTATATGGGTCAAACTTAGGCCTTGAATTTTAGGAAAATTTGGATTTGGTCTCGATCTGATCAGAACCCAAACAAATTTAAAGAGGCCCATTGGACCCAAATCCATTCATAGCAATATCTATCAAGTTGTAAGTTTATCATAGAAGTATTAGTATATTTTATTCAATTAAAAGAATCATTGTAATTATAATCACCCAATTCCAACTTTAACTTGGCCCTTTACAGCCTTGATTGAATCTTATTTAGATAACAACAAAAAATAGGCTTCAGCAAACTTACGTGGATCCTATTTAAAAATCCACTAAAATAACCCCTTATAGATTTTAGAAGCCTTAATGGGCTTTTCTGGACCCAACATGAAATTCCAATGCAAAATTGAAATTGGACCTAAGCCTGACCTTAAACCTCCAAACATGAGCCTTGGGTCAAATCCAAGCTTGATTTGATAGAAATTTCGGATCTTGGACTTGACCCAAGACCCAAAAAAAATAAAATGGATATTTTCAAATTTAGTCGGATCTACCCAAGTTGAGTGTGTATAAGGGGGTCGGCGAGGCTGGGGAAAGGTTTAGATATATGATGCCATTGTTCTCATTTATGATCAATTTTGTTGTAGAAGATAAGAAGACATTTAATTCATTACAAAATCATAATTATGGAATGATAAACAAAACTTATAATAGGGAGAAACTTCTATCTAAGGGGGTCTCCTTCAGGTGGTTTATCCTTGGCGAAGATTCTTTTCAGTTTAATCCTCTCTGAGAATTTATTGCGATTTATTTTTAAGAGATTTATCCTTGATATAGAAGGGAGGTAATAGTCTTGGTTCAGAATTAAACGTAGGGGCCAAAAATTCTCATTCTTAATGTTGTTACTAAAAATAACTTATCATTTATCAAAGAATTGAGTTTGCACCGGCGAGTAAACATTGAATGTTTATAATGGGATGCAACTTTTAAATTGCATATTTTGTTAACAAATCTATATCTATATATAGATCGAAGCCGTGTGGAGTGATAGGTGATGTGCGCACTGTTCACACCACTGTAGCAGCCTGCTACACTGGCATCGCATGTAATAATCACAAAAATCACACCTCTTTTCCTCCTTTGGTATCTTTCGATTCTCGTCACTGTTCATTGCACTGATCCATCGTTCTTTCCACCTCTACCCTTTCTCTCTCTCCTCAATGTCATCCCTCCTCTCGCCAAACGCTATCTGCACCTTCATCACCGTTCACCTCCCCTCACCTACCTCTCCTCTCCCTCACCCCCTCCCTCACATTCCATTCCTCCCTCACTGTCGTCCCCCATTCCCCCCGCTCCCCTTCCCTCCCCAATCCCTGCCCCCAATGCTCACCTCCTCTCCCTCCTCCCCCATGACCTTTTCCTCAGCTGCCTCCATGTCTCTGCGTTGCCCCAGTCCTCCCTCTCTCTCTCTCTCTCTCTCTCACCCATCCCACCACACACAACTCCAACATCTCTCTCTTCCCCTCCCCTTCTCCTCCTTTCCCTGTCTTTCTCTTCTTCCTTCTTCTTGCGGTTGGGACCTCTCTAGCTGGACAACGACCATGTACTACCACGTCAGCAACTACCGAATCCATGCACTCTCCTCGTGCATGACCTCTCTCCCTTGCCACCATCTCTCTTAAGAATGCTGCTAATGACCACTGATCACTGCTCCTCTCCTGATTGAAGCACCACCACAATGCGACTCCTCGAGGTTAGTTAAATCCTCTCCTCCTCATCTTCCATTGACCTTCCTCCTCACCCTTCGCTGCCTATCCTCCTCCCTCTCAGCCACTCGTCGTCCTCCCTAGGGTTGGAACCAAAAAATTGGTGGAGGCAAGGGGGGGTGCGTAAATAATTAATTATGTAAGAAGAAAAAACTTAATATTATGATAATTAAAAAAAGAGAGAAGATTCTTATTATTAAAAAAATATATGACCTAACAAATTAAAAATATGCATTCTTAAAAGGAAAATAGTTAGAAAATAGTGTAGAATTAATTATTACCTTTATATATGTAGAGTTATGGTTTCTTTTATAGCGTTAAATTCATTTATCAACTCGTTTGTACTAATCTTTTGGATATCTCTTATTTTTATACATGTTTTTGAGATTTGTTACTAATATATAGTTATTTAGCACATTATTTTAGAATAAAAACATAATAATTCAATTTTTTTCTTCTCTTGAAGTTGAAATTTTCCCTAATGTAAACCTAGTGTCTATACATACGTACAATATGTTTCAAGAAAAAACTATAATGCCACAAACATGTCATTGCAATAAATTAAAGTAAAATAATTTTTGTAGTATCTAGATATGTAATATAAGCAAATAGATGTAATGGTGTGTTACAAACTCTTGCCTCTTGACCCCTCTTTTGTAGCCTCTACCAAGAAAGAAATAAAAAATATCAAAGTCACATGGGATTGGGATGGAATGGGGAAAAAGGACCATCAAGGATGGCTGCAAAAATTAGGGAAAATAAAGTATGTCTTACTGTCTTGGAAATGGTTGGAGTTGAGGAATAATGACAAAGGATAGTAGGGAGTAACAAGAACAATAGTTTTCTCTACATCCTCACATTAGTGGTGTTTATGGAATATTTTCATAAATAAATATGAATCTTGCCTTACATATAAATGTATGGAGGAGCTAATATGAATCTCGCCTTACATATAGAAGGAATTTTTTTCAAAAAAAAGGAGGGGCCATGCATCCACACCTCCCCCCCCCCCCCCCCCCCCCCCCCCCACATGCCATATGTTGGTTCCGCCCCTGGTCCTCCCTCCCTTCTCCCAATCAACCCAAGCACCACCACACCCCTCTTTCTATTGGTTTCGATGACGTTCTTTCTTGGGATGGTGGGGTTTGCTCCCACTATATTAGATTTGGGGTTGCTTTTGCTAACTGATTTCACTCCTGTTGATGCAGTTCTTGGCCCTCGCACCATTCACCACGAAACCATCACCATTAATCAGTTTGCTCTCTGGCCGTTGCTACACCAACGGGCACTCCGGTCCTTCCAATATTACATCAGTAGCAATGAAAGTGATATCAACAAGTGTCAATTCTATCTTAACATGCTGGATGAGCGTTGCAAGAGGTCTGGTTCCACATTGAGGTTCTAAGTATTGTAGTCTCTCTTGCAAAATCTATAGCAGGTTTTTTTCCGGATAAAGGAAAAAGCCTATCTTGTGGTGCTATGTATGTCAAATTGGGATGAATTTTGAAGCAAGCTTCCTGCATTTTCCAGGTCAAAATTGGGATTTTCCAAAAACGATTTTTGTGAGCATTCTTTCGTAAGGATTTCTAATTGTGGACGTTGAATATTTTATTTATGGGAAAGTCAAATAAGGTTTCATATAGGATCGTGCTTCTTCTTTGTTTTGGTGGTCGTGATTTTTTTTTTTTACTTGCTGAGGTTGAGTAGATCACTGGCCTCAATGGTGAGGAACTCGAGCTCTTCCAATTTGGATATAATTGATGCATTAATAGACTCTCGATTCAATTTTGATTTTTCCCTCGATGTTTGTTGTGTTTTCGATTGAAAAGAGTTTTCCAAAAGCCACTAGGCATTTTACATGTCCCATTCGCCTGCTTCAAAACTACCTCACCGTGACTTTTTCCAACAATGTGTTGGCGTAGCTTTGATCGAGTAAGATGACCACTTGGTCATACTCTTCCGTCTTTTTTTTCAAACCAACATCTCCCACTTGACCGATGTGGTCATGCAACACTCCCACCATTCGGAAGGTGTGTATATTTTCTGGAGATGCTATAAGAGGTTTATTATTCATGAATACCTCCCATTTGACTCAAATATTCCTGAGTCCCATTAAACTAACATGTTTAATGTAAGTTCTTGCTGGTATACCTTTAGTTAAGGAATTCGCAAGCATATCACTGGTAGGTATGTAACTTACGTACCTTAATTTTTTGTCGTTCCACTATATCTCGAATATAGTGATATTGAATCTCTATATATTTCCCTTTAGAACTACTTGCCCTGCTATTAATCAAGCTGATTGTTGCTTGATTATCACAAAACATTTCCAATAGTTCTTTCACCAATCCAAGGCTCAAGTCATTAAGGAAACATCTGATCCAACTTGCATGTGTGGTGGCCATGTTGCATGCAATGTATTCAACTTCTTGTGTATGTCTTGACACACATCCATGTTTCTTGCTGTAATAAGAAATAGCAACACCACCAAACATAAAAAGATAACCGGATGTAGATTTTCTATCATCAATATCAACCCTGAAATTTGCATCGGAGTAACCAATCACCTTAGGTGATTTAGCCTTATATACCAATCTCAAACTTACAGTACCCTTTAGATATCTCATAATCCTTTTAACAGCTTCCCAATGTGGTGGTCCTGGATTACTTTGATATCTACATACTAGGCTTACAAGGTAAGCCAAGTTGGGTCTAGTACACATCATTGCATACATTAAACTTCTTACTGCTTGTGCATATGGGACATTTAACGACTCTTGTCCTTTTCCCAGGCATTGGCTTTTACTTAATTGTTTTCCCATAACAAGTGGAGTATGGGTAGGAGTACAATTTTGCATTCCAAATCTTTTTACTACTATATGCAAATATTTTTCTCGATCCAAACTCAATGCTCTTGAGTTTCTATCTCTAGTGATCTGAATTCCAAGGACATAAGATGCTTCTCCCATGTCCTTCATCTCAAATTCAATGCTCAATTTTTGTTTCATATCATTCAACATCTCTATGTCATTTCCAGCAAGTAATATGTCATCCACATACAATGACAATATCATAAACTTGCTTCCACTATGCATGACATATACACAATTAACCAATTTGTTAGCCACAAACCCAAATTGAATAATAGTATTATGAAATTTGAGATACCACTGTCAAGAAGATTATTTCAGACCATATAGAGATTTTTTCAATTTGTAAACCATGTTCTCCTTACTTTCTTCCTGAAAACCATTAGGTTGTCGCATATAAATATCTTCTCTCAATTCTCTATTGAGAAAGGTAGTTTGTACACCCATTTGGAATAATTCCAAATCCATATATGCAATGGAAGCCAAAAGCATCTTAATTAATGCAAACTTGGCTACCGGAGAATATGTTTCTTGAAAATCAATTCCAGCTTTCTGTGTATATCTCTTGGCAACCAACCTTGCCTTGAATTTATCAATAGTACCATCAACTTGGTACTTTTTCTTGAAGACCCATTTACACCTTATAGACTTCCTTCCTATCGGTAGGACACATAATTCCCAAACATCAATTTTCTCAATTGAGTCCAGTTCATCCTTCATGGCAGTCGTTCATGATTCTGACTCGAGTGAAGCCATTGCTTCATCAAAAGATACTGGTTCCGTACAATCTGAAACAACCTCATTAACGGTGTAACACAAAACCTCGCATGGGTACAAATGATAGTCACTCATCCGTGTAAGTTGCATTCTAGGTCTTTTGTTGCTAGTTATTCTTGTAGGTGATTGTTTTGTTGCTAGTTATTCTTGTAGGTGATTGGACTCACCCCACAGGCTCCATAGGTATATCATCATTCATAGATTCATTTTCCACTTTTGGATGAACACCATCATCCCTTTCAATTGGATCTATTTTAGAGTCAACATCATCATCATTCAAGATAAGTAGAGGTTCCAATTCCCCCTTTTCTTGCTGCTTTTCTTCTTTATTTTCTAGAAAAGTAGCATCACGACTCTCAACAAGACCTATTTCATTGTAGAAAACCAGTACCCTTTGGACTTATTAGAATAACCAATAAATATGCACTTTATTGTCTTAAAATCAAGCTTATCTCTAAGCTGATTTGGGATCAAGACATGTGCATCACACCCCCATTTTCTGAGGTAATTCAATAGAATGAGAGAGTATGCACCTAATTGCATTCATCAATGTTTGATTTTTTCTTTCTACCACACCATTTTGTTGTTGCACATATGGCATTGTTGTTTGTCTAACACTGCCTACATGAATGCAAAAGTCATTAAACTCTCTCGAGTTAAATTCAACACCTCTATCTGTCCTTAACACCTTAATAGATCTTTCTAATTTTGTTTCTACTTCCATCTTATATCGCTTAAAGCATTTAAAAGCTTCAACTTTTCTTTCCAAGAGATATATGAACGAATATCTAGAATAATCATCTATAAAGGTTATGAAATATTTCTTGTTACCATGTGTTTTAACACCTAGTGGACCACATATATCAAAATGAATAAGCTTTAGTAATTCTCTTGACCTTTGAACCTTAGAAAAAGGTTTCTTAGTTATTTTTCCGATCAAGCAATATTCACTAGGTAATGTTCTTGCTTCTGTTATATTAGGCAGCATATTCAATTTTATCATTTTATCCATTTTATTATTTCCTGGATGCTCCAATCTCATGTGCCACAAATCAAAATCAGATAATAAACACAAGAAATAATTCAAATCCTTCTTTATTGAATCATTGGAAACAGGAATACAGAAAAGATCATGTTCTAGTATAAATGTGCCTACAGTGAAAACTTTTCTATCTCTATCAATAGAAACACGATTATTGTAGAATCTAACTTCTAATTTCTTTTTAATAAGAACAGACACTGAAATAAGATTCCTCCGAATCCCAGGAGAATAGAACATATCCTAGAGAGTCATCACGCTTTCTCCAAGATCAAGCCTGTAGGTCCCAACACCCTTGACATCCAGATAGGTGTTGTTACCCATGTAGATTCTCTACTCTCCTTTCTTTAATTCTTTGAAGTCAATTAGGCCTTCCTTGGTCTTTGCAATATGTTGAGTGGCACTAGAGTCCACCCACTAGCCTTAACAGTCAATCGTGGCAGAGTTACATTAACCACACCAACAAATTTATGCTTCTTGCCTTTAATTTTTGGCCCCTTAGTTTGGCCTTGTTTCTTTCCCTGGGGACAATTGGCCTTGAAGTGGCCAAACTTCCCGTAGTTATAGCATGATCCGTGCGGTCCCTTTCTGCATCGTTGCTAGTTTCCTTTGAATTGCACTTTATAGGGACCAAGGTTCTTCTTATGTTGAACAACATGTGCTTCCTCCTGTTTAACTTCAAATACTTCTAATTTCTTCCTTCTGGTAGCCAAGTCGTCTTCAATCGCCAATTGCACATGCAAGTCCGTCACATTTTTTATGGTGACATTCAGTCTCAAAGTGGTGCAGCCATATTGAATGATGGTGGCAAACTATTCAGTATTGTGGCCACCTACATTTTCTCAGGAATTTCTATTCCTACAGCTTTCAAATCCTTGGCCATTATAATTATCTTGTTGACATGTTCAATGACATTTTCTGACTCCTTCATTTGACATGTATTGTACTTATGCAAAAGAAGTTGCATGTTCACTTCTGTTTTGGAATCATATTTCTCTTTAATGGCCTTCCATAAATCATATAGAGATTTATGATTCTCAAAGACCTTTATCAGGTCATCCTCCATGTGTATCAACATAAAACTACATGCTTTCTTGTCATTTTTCTTCCACTACTGATAGGCTTTCTGATGGGCAACCTTTTCCACATCAATGGGATTTTCTGAAAGCTTAGGAGCAGGGATATCTATCAGGCCATCTAAATTATCATGCATCAGACAAAACTGTATTTGTTGGTGCAAGGGCACCACGATCGTTAATTTTGATGATAACAAAACACATGTTATTTAACATTTTCTTTGAGTTTATAAGTTTCAGAAAAATGCAAATGGATTCAAGTATGGAGGAGGAGCTCAAGCTCGCGTCCATGATGAATTGGAGGAGCTTGATGGAGGAGAAGGAGTTTCACTTGGAGCGAAAGCTTGAAAAAGGAAGGAGATGAAGAATATGATAGATACTTTATTCATGTATTTATTTGTTGTTTCTTTTGCTCTTTATTTCTATCTAGATGTTTGTTAAAGAGTGTCAAAGTTACCTAACAGTAGTTCTAGGAACACTTACTGTAACCTAGGATACTTAGGCTGTTTATAGGGAACTTAGAAAATCAAAATAGGTTTCAGACGACCTGATCAGACATCCAATCTGAAAATCAGACATCTAATCTTTGACTTTAAGACGTCTGACTGTTTGATCATACGTCCAAAACACTTAGGCTGGAGAACTACTCACTATCTACTAGTTTTAGATGTCCAGCCCTTAGCCAAATGTCTTAGAAGATGTATGATAACCTTGCCAGACGTCCAACTAGAGGACTGTTGGCTTTATAGACTAATCTTAGAGGATTAACCTTTAATCTGACCTGCATACACTTTTAGACATCCATAGTGATCCCCAGATGTCTGATAAGTAGTCGTTAGACCCAAATCACCTTTTATTAGATGACTATAGCCGTTTAACCTCGGAAAATCTATTCTCCCAGAAGATTGCAATTCCAGACGTCCAAACTTTGTGCCAGACGATCGACCTGTCGTCTGACCAATAAGACTTAGAACCCTGTTTGGGTCTGGACAAAAATAGGAAGAAAACTCGTCTAGAATCAGACGTCTGACCGTAAGTCCAGATGTCTTAAAAGTTGTAATGACCAGATTCCCAAGTCCCTACGAGACACGAGAACCGGACCGACTCGACTAATCCCAAGACCTAGTCGTCTAACGAGGAAGTAACCAAAAGAGCAGTAAAATAAACCACATTCAGCATGAATATAACTAACAGTAAGGAAATACAGCAGTAAGGAAAGAAACCACTACAGTATATACCACCACAACAGTAGAACAACATTCATAACATAATATGAACTGCAGGTAAAGAAAAGTACAGTGGAAACAAGAACTACTCACTATAACGGAACAAAAAGAGGTACAAGAGAACAGTGGTAACTCTACTGGACCCTACTCGACCCAGCGTCCTTTGCAGCCGCTGACCCTGGCTGCTCAACACCTGGTCCTGAAAGGTAATGAATGTAACACATCATCAAAACGCTGAGTAGAGTGGCAGCTAAACTAAAGAAACAGTAAAGTGTACAGTAGCTGTTTAATTTTCTTTCTTCCTTTATTTACGTCTTTCTATTGTTTCACAACTTATCTATTTCTCAGATCCTTCACTTGATCTCGAATGTTCCTCGTGGGAACGATCTTGATTGCAGTCTTTTCCGAACAGTAGAAGTAACACGTGGTGCTCTCCTGGCCGGGAGAGTCCCCCGTGGTGATCCTACTCTCAGTCAACCACCCCAAGGTCACTGACAGACGTAACGGTGACTACAGCATGCGCGGTAAACGCACGGGTAGCTAACCCGCACTGGCACGCGGTCAGTCGTTTCCGTTAACGGGTGCGCCCAAAGCATAGCACGGAACCAGTACAGGGCAGAGTCCTCTCAGTAACAGGGGTCCAACCCCTCCACAGTAACCAAACAGGGGCCTTGCCCCTCCACAGTCCGCGCACCCTTGCCTGACTACCCTGGTTTGCCTCAGTGGGCCTAACAAGCCGGTGTGGGAGGCTAGCAGAACCCCAGGGCCCGTGGGGTAGCTAGTACCTCCCTACACTAGTAGCTCTCCTCGGTACTACGTACACGAGGGCCAACAAGTCGGTATAGAGTGGCCAGTCTTAACCCCGGGTCCCTGGGGCGGCTGGCTCCGCTCTGCACTAAACAGGGGGGACAGTCGCTCTCCTTGGTACTTCGTACTTAAGGGCCAGCTCACTTCCCCAATTCTATTCCATTCACTTTCCAGGAGTTCTACTCCTAATTCCCCGTAGGGTTCCAGCTCTTTTAACTCAGAACATCCAGGTTTCACTTTCCAGTTTCACGTTCTTACAATCCATATTCTCAATCACGTTTATTTATTCATAACAGGTAGCTGTTAATTCAATTCACAGGCAGCTAGTATTTCCTTTCCACATTTTCCAAGACTGCAGTATTCATACATTTCACTAGTTTTCCCGTCCTAGGATTCATGCCATATCTTAGGATCTATCATACAATCTAATTTTCCAGCCCTAGGATTCATGCAACACCCTAGGAATCTACCATTCAATCTATTTCTCATTCCTAGGATTCATGCAATGTCCTACGTTCTATTTATGGTTTCATAATTTAATAGATTATACATAAAGTCACTCTACCAGGTACAACGGGAGTAATGGGGGTGTGGTCGGGAATCCCGCGTGCCTCCGCGACCCTCGAGATTGCAACGGAACGGGGTCCTATCACAAGGATCAAACACAAGGAGTGTCTCAAAATAGTGTACAGCTACTGTAGACGGGTAGAGGATGTAATTCCGAAAAGAACGCAACTCGAAACGTGGAAAACGGAACCCGAACGGGCCCTAAACGGGTCGAAAACGATGAAACAGTGCAAAATCAGACGTCTGGAACTTATTCTAGACGTCTTAAAAAGTGAAACAGGGTTTACCTTGCTCTGCGTGGTCTCTCAGACGTCCAGAAGCATGCGGGGGCATCTGGCCTAGTTCCCAGACGTCCGATGGTCACCCCGGACGTCTGGATGTCACTCCAGTCGTCTGGCACTGCAGCCAGACGTCTGATTCGCGTTGGATGCGAATCTCAAACCCTGCGCGTACCCATTTCCTCTCTCTCTTTGTACGGTCAATCGAAGGGAAGGAAGAAGACGGAAAAACTCACCTTTCAGACGTCTGGACAGTCTTCCAGACGTCGTGCCCGTCGTCTGGCTAGAAGCACAAACGTTTGATTCTGGAAAATTTTCCAGAACCAGGGCGCGACTCGCCCTCCGCTCGCAACGCCCGGCCGCGTCACGCCTCGTGCGCCTGCTGCTCGAGCCGCAGCAGTCCCCCCCGCGTCGCCCCGCGCCCGCTGCGCCCCCCGCCGGCCGGCCCTAGCAGCCCCGGCGAGCTCGCCCTCACGGCCGAGCGCCTCTCCCACGCGCAGCACCTCCTCCCACGCTCACCGCGGCTGTCGCTGCCGCTACACCCTCGCGCTCGCTCTCACGCTCGCTCTCGCGCACTGGCTGAAGGAGAAGAGGAAGGAGGCGGAGGTGACGGGAGTGAGGGAGAGGCGTGGCCCTTTTAAGGCCGCGTGAGGAGGAGAGAGAGAACGCGGTAGAGGCGTCTGCGGCCGCAGGAGAGAGGGAAAAAGAGGGAGAGAGGGAGAAAACGTAGGTCTGCGCCTCAGGCGCGCAGACGAATAGTAGCGTGCCAAAATAATCGATTTCCAGACGTCTGGAAATGATCCCATACGTCTGGTCCGACGTCTGTAAGTGATTCCAGACGTCTGGTACGACGTCTGGGCCACCTCCCAGATGTCTTAAAAGACGTCTGGAGCGCCCGTTCGTAACAAAAGTCATCTTTAGATGACCGTTCTGATTCAACACCGTCCAGTTGATCCACCATTTTAGATCAGATGTCCGACCATAAAATCAGACATGACCCAGACATCTAGTAATAGATCCAGACGTCTGAAAACCCTGTCAGAATCATAAATAGCCTTGATTTCAGCTTGATTTGCCTTGGGATAATTGCCAACGGCTAGAGAAGCCTTCCAATGGTTAGAAGAGACTTCTAAACCCTTCTTAGGACCTCTATAAATAGAGGAACACCTTTCCTTTGCCACACACACCTTGCAACACTACTTCCACACTCTTTTGTGCCATAGAGAAGAAATCATCAAGAAGAGAAGTGATCTTGCTCTCCAAGCCCCATTCAACAAATTTGAGAGCATCGTTACTTTGCCAAGATCACGCCTATGCACTTCCATCTAAAAGGGAAGTCTCTTTTGCCTATAGAACCTAAGTTTAAGATAAATATTTTGTGACTCTATAGGTTTGTTGTTATTTTCATTTGTTGTTGGTTGGGTATTCACTTTGCGAATTCCCATCTCGTTCGTGGGATAAAATACTCATTGTGAAGAGGAGGGGTTTGAGGCACTCTACCCTCGTCTAAGTGGCATTGTTGTAAGATGTTGAACTACTCTCATTTGAAGTAGTTCGTTAGTAGATTTGATCGACTTGGTTAATTAGGAAATCCTAAATCAAGAGGTTTAGGTAGTGATTTTTACCTAGGTTTGGGTTTCCACCTAAAAATTATTGTATATTTGTGATTGCATTCTTTTGTGAGATTGTTATTATATTTTCCATATTATTTTATATCACGTAAATCTCACCCCCTTCCGTAAGGAACCTTCCGTATTTTTCGACTCCACATATCATAGTTGACACCATTAAGCTTCTCTAACTTGGCCAGTTCAGATGTAATCAATTTTGTTACGATATTTCTAAATAAACCATAAAGATATAATATAAGAATGGATGTATGAAAATATAATACATGAATGGGTATATTAATGCAAATGTGGAATGTAAGATGAACATGAATAAATGACTTGATAACATTGTAAAAATAAAGTGAATGAAGAAGTGGATCAAATTAGATATGTAGCAATACACTTTTAAAAATAAATATGTAATTAAAGTGATTAACTAGACCAATGCACTAATGATTTTTTTTTTAAAGTAGACTACTAGAAATCAATGCATAAAAGTTATGTCAATTGATTTAATATCTAAACTAATGAGATTCAAAATAAATAAATGAATGAATATGGTAACTAATAATTGATGAAAGATAATCACATATAATAATAATAATACGAAAGAAAACAAAAAACTAATCTAATTAAACAATTTTAATTAGTCAAATTATGTCAAGCAATTAGATTATCAAATGAGATATCTAAAAGATCAAACAATATGATGGTTGCTTAGATAGAATATATTTAGTCAGCAAATCACATTTATTTAAAAAGAACAATCAATATATCTGACTAATGAAAAATCAAAAAATAACAACAACAAGGCAAGTCTTTAATTATTATTCCCTTTTTCTTTCTTATCTTTTTTAGCAATAAGAAAACTTCTGCATGTCACTAGCAGGGTGAACGAACCAACAATAAATAAAACAAAAATAATTACCACCAAAGGTAATAAAACAATAGCAACACTCAGAATGCTGTGAAACAAAAACGATCGTAGTAGCTGAGAGGCAACAGAATTTGAGAGGGTTGACGTACAAAAAAAATGAAAAGAGTAGAAAGGGAACAATAAAAAAAATACCAATAACCCTAGAGTTTTTGAGATGCAGTGTCGCTCTCTTTGTTG
Source organism: Thalassia testudinum (assembly GCA_037157565.1). NCBI lineage: Eukaryota > Viridiplantae > Streptophyta > Magnoliopsida > Alismatales > Hydrocharitaceae > Thalassia > Thalassia testudinum. Next base: position 7,262,494 of record JAZHRO010000010.1, on the reverse strand, counting down.
TGAACGAGATCATGGTGGTGAGAGGCTGCGAGGGAGATTGGAGTGCTGTGGAGATTGGAGAGCAATGACGTTAAGAACGGCAAAGCTTTAATTAGGGGAGCCGATCCATTGACGAGAGTGGCAACCCTCGATGTAGTGGAGATCAATGACCCTCACAACTCGTGACGAGATTGGTGATCCTCGAAGTCATGGTGAGATTAGCGACGACTCAGTGAGTCGTAGAGGCTCTGATACCAATCTCGGGAAGTAAATGGGAGCATATCGTCTTCTTGGATCGAGGCTTCCGTAAGATGCCTTCATCTTCTCTTTTGTAGGCATTTTGCACATCCCGTTTGCTCCTTCTGAAATCACCTCACCGTGACTTTCACCAACAATGTGTTGGCGTGACCTTGATCGGGTAAGATGACCACTTGGTCACACTCTTCCACCTTTTTTTTTTTTTAATCAACACTTGCTACAAGAAAGCGTCCCATCTCTTATAAAGATGCCCATTTTTTTATTTAAAGGTGGGTCCATCTTCTCTTTTTATTTCAATTTGTAGGGGAGTTGGGATAGAGAATTACCATCAAAATTGTAGTGCTTCAGTTGGAGATTACATTTGTGTAAGTAGTGGGGTTGACTTGGACCAGTTAAAAGTGGGGGAATGAAGGCACACTTCATCAGCACAACTACAAAAGGGAATATGGTGTGCCGAGTAAATTGAGGGAAAGGAACGGAGATTGTGAGGAGAATATATTATCCAACTTGATTGAGTTATATGAGCCGTTCACGAAGGTCATTCAATTGCAACACTTGCTATACCTAGGTATGATGATGATGATGTGATTTGCATAGTGGTGTGGTTGGTTATTTTAAATGATCATGTTTTAAGTGTTAGAATTTGCTAGAGGTCTCCATTATGTTTGTGCATGTATAACCTGAGTATTTTGTTGTGTAATGCATTTTGAGTTATCTTAATCATAATTATTTGGAGAAAAGATTCCGTACTCTAATTTATCATGAAAGGAATCACATGTGAATTATTTGTTGTGGCAAAGATATGCTTTGAGGTGTAGTTCTAGAAAGTATTTTTACCCAATTTAATCTTTGCCATCATCTTATTCCGACCTATTTCAAGTTTTTTTTATGAAATATTATTCTCATCAAATTATCTTATATATGGGCATCTTGACTCATTTTTGTGGCAAAATGAAATGGTATTAGTTAACGAAGTTTTCTTTATTTCAACTATATTTTTCGTCATAGCTCTTGCCTTTGTATCTATATGTTTATACTTTGTTTCGTTCTTTCATACATGCCCATATGACAATGTATAGAATAAAGGAAATTACTCATTTGTTCCTTCTTTCATGGACTTTGTTCCGTTGATGAGATGATGTTTTTCAAAGAAATGTTAAACTTACCAAGAGGAGGGGAAAGTAGGTTTAGCCATTAGAATTTTTCTTTTCTTTTCTTTGAAAGCTGTTGCACGACTCATGACTTTGAGGACTTAACAACGAACGCTAATGCGGAGGTTGTTGTCCTCTACCTTTTTTTAGTTTTCAGCTTTCTATTTACGTTAATTATCTAGATATGATTTGGTAATAGATTTTTACTTCACGACTTTGAAGATTTTATATAAAGATATTGGATTTAGTAGTTGAATTTAAGTTTGTGCTTTCTATTCAAGTATGTTGTTTGCTAATGGACTTTTAATTGATAAGTTTCAATGAAACTATCATGATTGGAGTTAAATTTTTAAATAATCATTACGTAGTTTTCTATTATTTCTAACGTGTACCCATTACACCCTCTTCTTTTAAGGTTTGTAAGTTTTTTTTCATTCTTTCATCAACGGTGCTGAATACAAACTAGTTCCTATAAGTTAGTGTAATAAATATTCGAATTAAATTTACTTTAACTCATTTTTCAAGTTATACGCATTTTAGTTAGTGCCAAGATCGCCAAAAGCATTTTGCAATAAGAAAATTCTTTCAACTTATAATCCCAAGGATATTGTATAATAGACAAAAATACAAAAAAAAAAAAAAAAAGAAAAAACTGTGGATTCCACGTTCCGCAAAATGTTATGAAATTAACTACTAATTAGGTGTATCCAACCAAGTCAACGGAAGTTTTCAATCTTACTAATTTGGTCACTATAACATATATTTAAAAGTTTTACTTAAAAAGTAAAGGGACTTTTATATAGATGCTATTATAAATATTTAAAATTAGGCACTCACTATCATATTTTCACTATTGATTTAAATTGTACTTAGAGTTGCGTTATTTAACAAATTGGCACTCCCTTAATTCATGCTATTAAACTAACGGCAATGAATATAAGGATAAAATTTATTTACTTGTCCATAAATTTTCCTCCTTCGTTCTCCACCTTCTCCTTCTTCCTCATAGCTCAACTTCCCTTGCTACATCTCCCATTGTCAAACCCTACCTCATTCTCACCACCTCTAGCCTTTCCTCTGCCCACCTACACCATGTCAAGCCCCCTCCACCCACCTTGATGTATCTCAAGCCCTATCCTCTACCCACCTCCACCGCCCACCACTGCCAATTCACTCCTTCTGCCACCCACCTCCATCACCTACTATTGATAATAATAATTAGGAATGAATGATTTTTACAATTACAAATTATACTTTTATGTGCTCTATATATGCTTCAAGGACTACCAAGAATTGTAGAAAGATTAAAACAAGAATAAAGCTTGTATAAGACATCTCATAGGAACATAAATAAAGAAAAAGAAGAGCTATGTATTGATAAAGAGGAAGAAGAGTTCTTGGATATAAAGTCTTGTGAGAAAAGTGTTTCTTTTATTGTTGTAATTTCTTTTATATTTGGAGAATGAAAAAAAATCTTAAAAACCTCCTTGAAATCCATAGGATATATCATAGAACCTTTCTAATTCCTTTACTTGTTGAAATCTTTGAAAAAAATGAACTTGTTAGATTTTTCATATGCCTAATTACTCATTTCCATACGTCAACTTTTGAGAGGATCTTTCTCTTTGCATCAAATTTAAACTCAACTCACTCTTTCACACATTAAAACCTTTGCTCCTAAATGACTCAAGTTTTTCAAATGACCTAAATTCCTTTTCAGATGTATGCTTTATTATTTATAACCTAGCGTTAGATGTTTTTTAGATCACAATATTCACAAAATTTTTTAAGATTAGACATTTATAACTAGTTGATTTTACCTTGAAAGTCTTCAGATGTCTATATGACTCTTTCTAGATACCTTTCTATCTTCCTTAGATGTCCTTGGATCCTATTCTGATGGCAGTTGGCAACTTTGTCAAGTATTAACTTGGGTCTCTCAGATTTCTATTTCTCAACTTAGACATCTCATTTTCATATTTTGGATGTCTATATTACTTGTTCAAACATCCCTAGGTCTCAATGTCAACCCGACTCAACTCCAGTAGCTCATTTTTGATATTGTCATCTTTTTAGACGTTTATACAATTTTTCAAACATCTGAATTACCTATTTCAAATGTCCAATTTTGAGTTCCACATATCCTTGTCCGATCTTAACATTGGACTTTAGTTATTGGAAATCTTTTTCAAACGTCTATATTGGGATGATAATATTGAAATAACGTTAATTTGTATATCAGACAGTGGATTTGAATCCACAAGCCTTAAATTTCGAATCCGCCTCTTTATTGACTTTCGTAGCCACGCAATGCTAATCTACATAACTAATTAACGGACGACATTAAAACAAAAATAAGGCAGCACTTTTATCTCCACGAGCTTTTATATACGTTAAAGATGGTTAGAATAATTTGTGAGAATGTAAGTATTTATTGGTTTTATCCTTTCAGTTAGTTATGGATAATATTGCAATGCTTGGAAGTTAAAATTAAGTCTACCATCTTTTTTTTTTCCTCGAAATTCAAATCCTCTCAGATATTTGATATCGGAATTCCGAAATTTATTACATTATTATGCATTTCCTTTCATATTTTTGAATCATGTAATAAGCTTAGCAGGCCAAGTGGTTTTGATTCCATTGAAGGCTCTATGGGACGGATATATATAAGTCATTCAGATGCACACACTAATTCGTGGGCCTTGGATCTTGTGCGGTAAATCCACTTCATGGACACCCAAAGTATGACCTTTTATCTATAAATATTATTAGTTTCTTCTTCGTGTGTTGTCGTACGAGTGTAACAGTCAATTAATGTGTGAATATACAAACGACGAACGCCTTTTAGACAAGTGATGTAAAGATCTATATGGGAAATTAGAGTCATTGTATCGTTATTTTTTATCAGTAAAAATTAAAAATATTTATAATAAATTAAAATATATTATATTTTGTAAAATATATTATCCAATATATTTTTATTTTTAATCAATATCTTAAATTTATTTAATTTTATATTAACTAAATATTAATTTAATTATATATTATTTTCCTACTCTTTCAAAAATACATTTAATATAGACATTTCAACGAAAGAGTACGAGATGAAATAATCGATAACAAAAATGAAATTTAAAATGAATATAGGTGTTCATTATGTATAAGAAAAATAAAATAAGTTAAATATAAAAGAAAAAAAAAAGAAAGAATAAAAAATTTTACAAAAATAAATGACGATCGATTAAATTAACAAAAGGGTCAAATTACGGAGAAAAAAGGAAACATAACTGTAATGCATAAATAAGGGAGGCCAACGGGTTGGATACTTCGGGTCGTATAAAACCCAAGCCCAATCTGTTTATCTACATGGGCTCGTGAGCCAAGTCGAAGTCCAACTCTTTTAATTTTTTCAACCCAAGCCAGAGCCTTACCCAAGGGTCTTGGGTTCGATCAAGTAAGGCTCGATACATTTAAATAAGTGGTATTGCAATCTAATCCATTACAGAGATATTTTTTGCGGAAGCTATGACGATCTCAATAGAAAGCCCTCTTGAATTGTAACAAATGTAAAACACTTAAATGACTATATTGCACGTTTGCAAAAAAAAAAAAGAGGCAGAGAGTATATCACACATGTGGCTCTAATTTTCTTATAATATTCATCAACATAAAATCTGCTTCACTTGGAATTATAGCAAAAATAATGTAAACTTATACAAATATCGATAATACACATTTGATACTTCCATATACATTAGATAAAATGTGAGGTCCTAAGGTTTTAACAATATTAACGTAATAGAAATAATGACTTTATACATATTTACCTGGTATAATAAATAGAGGAGTACATTATACATATCGAATTCTTTTACGAGGAAGCCTGAGGGCCTTTATATATATACTTGTTGCATCCGTGGGCCGATTCTTGAGTTGGACAAATGGGCTTGAGATCTGGGACTGGTAAAGCCCAAGCAGATCCAACTATTGCATCGGCCTAAACCCAGCCCACGGGTATAATAGGCACAGTTCAGGTCAGGCTATTCATATTTCACTTTTTTTTTATATGATTAAAAAGTAATACAACATTCATGTGTATCTATAGACTCCAAGCCGAGATCAATATTCAGATTATTCAGCCTCGAGGGCACTGTTTGTTTGAGATTGGACGGTGACTTTGCTATGAAATAAGCAATTGAGGGTTGGAACAGTAAAATCCAATGATAATAGTATTAAATTACCGAAAAGAAGTGATACGACGACCACCATATATAGAGGCGAAAACATAGACATAATTGACGAAGAACTATTCATGACAAATCAGCATCCAACGCTATTACTGGTATAGAATCATCGTCAAGGAAGACATCATGCATCTAAAATAATAGACTAACGGAAAGTCCTCGCGGGACCGCATCCGAAGGAAGAGCGTGGTGGAGACATGTCATATGAAATGATTATTATGTCGGTTATTCTATATCAGTCTGCCAGTCGTATAAAATATAGGTTCCGAAACGTAATTTAACTTTCTTTACTTTCAAAAATGGTGGTGGGAAAGCTCCATTCAAGGATGTATGCTCAAAGGAAGTAAAGAATAATGAAAATATTTAAGATCAGCCAATAGTTGAAATTAAGTTAGGAAAGTGCAACGGAATCCAATCTTGCAAAATCTCTATCTTAAACTTCATTCATTTATCTATTTAGAAAGTGAATTGTATTATCCCTGAAAGCTAATTTTGTAGCGGAATACCATTATATATTTCTTCTTTTCCAAGGTAAGCTTTGCTTCAGATGAGCTTAGCCCTGAAATTTGTCCCATTTTCATGTTCAACTCAAATATGCTTGAAATCTGGTTGAGTAGGTAACGTGGGCGGGAAACTCTTTGAGGAATTAGTTCAGGATCCTCCCTAGGAAGTTTATAATCCTCTATAAAGCGAATTGTATTATCCTTGATAGAATTTTCCACACCATATTTCACGTATGGCAAAGTACGTGTATGTAGAACGAAAGAAAATGCATTAAAAAAAGATTCAAAGGAACCCTGAGGTAATTTTCAATGATATATTTACAAATAACAAAAAAATCATCTCCAACCGGGGAACACAGGTAGATTAACATCCTTGGTACTTGGAACTGGCCATCCTTGAGTCCATGTTCCCTCAAAAACCCTTGAATAGCGAGTTTACTACCAAAGGCATATTTGAATGTATACAACCCAAACATCTCGTTAGAGAGACGAGGGGCAGAGGAGGATGACTTACATTTCTCAGAGATGCTCGACATCCACTTGTGAATAAAGAGCTCCGGCAAGGAAAAACCTTTCTTCTCTGACGGGTTCAATCTTCCAAAGATGGCGACGCTTGCAGTGCTTAGGGGTTTTCTTCCTCGTAACAGAAATGCGGGGCAGGGGCATTTACTATCCAACTACCCCCTATTTGTAATGGAGGAAGCGTGCGGATTCCAGTGCCATTAAATCTCGCTAATTATCGAGAGTAATTAATGTCCCTATGCACATAATCATTATGACGCGATTCGAATGACCGGTGCTGACCTTGTAATCCGTCCCGAATATTAGGACGCGATTTTGCCATAATTATGACAATTAATGCTTGTCTTATCTACATAAAGCGATAAAATTATGCCTGCAGTAATTGACCATCACTCTTGGAAGACAATGCTCGCATCTTACAATTAAATGCCCGAGCAGACGGTCTCTCAAGGTCAATGGAGAATCAGGTGGCAACAGGCCTATTCTTTCCTAAATAAATAGGTGGCGATATGCCTCTAAGTTGAACACATGGCTCCTTCTCCACCTAAATAATTGTTTATCAGGTACATAGGCAGCATTCCGCTCGCCTATGTGACTCACTAATAAATAGGCCTTGACTTGTCTATAAAAGTAGTTGGTGGCTAATTACTTAACAGCATACAGTGTAGGCTTTGTGGATGGGTCTCAATGATGAGATTGTTAGGAAACCACCTGACTCATCATCAGGGGTATGGTACACACGAAGTAAAAAATAAAGGAAAAAGAAAAGTTCTACTCTCTTTGTCGACAACTCAGACAAAGAGAGTGAGGGCAACTGATGATGGGAGAAAAATCACCCCACGAATTGGGCTGCGCTAAGGATTCAACTGCCTGGCAAACAGTGGAAACCCAGCACTCCAGGACGAATCTGTTTACCTGGGTCCATGAACCTGGCAGAATGTTGGGTCGTCTAGATCAGGGTAACGACCAACTGATAGGCTGGCCACCGCAATCAACAAGGAATCATGTGAAGTGTGACACCAACTTATGATCGCTTGTTAGTTATTACGTGACATGCTATTGCTAGTGGAATCCCAAGATTGTGGGAACGAGAAAGAGGCTTGCAACTGAAGGGTGTTCAACTTATAAATACTAGGGGTGGACTAACTTTCAGGGGTGATGCAATCAAAGAGAGAGAAATAAAGAGACTTTGTACCATTCAACTACTAGTGAAAATTGAGAGTATCATCCTCCCCCCAAATGTACACCTTTCTTTGGTGGAACTGGGTCATTAAATTTCGCGCGTATATTCTCTACGATTATTTGTTGAGTCGAGGTTCTTATTCCAAGACTCTTAATCAGTATCCAAACAAAAAATTTTAATGTCAATTCCTCCATCCAAACAGCTCCTTAATGGCTACATGCAATATGCTCCACACTCTTGTTAGTGGCACAAGAAGGGGGGTTTGAATTGTGCAATAAAATTCATAAACAATTGCAACAAAAAATACGCAGGTATTTAGAGAGGAAACCCTTGCGGGAAAAACCTCTACCTAGATCCCTCAATCTAGGATTTTGCCCCTACTTAAGTAGGAATTACTAACAACAAGTAATCTTACAATTCTCCTTTTCTTGGACAAACCCCAAGAAGAGTTTTGTCCCTCTGCTAAGAGAAAACGGGAAACCCACAAATCAGATACCCAAATAAACTATCAAAAATAATAAAATATATTCCTATAAGCCTTGAATAAAAGAATTAGAATACTCCCTTATCAAACCTATGAGCAACAAGAAGAAGATTTGCTCTCAAAAAATAATAGCACAAATGGAGCACAATAGAGTACTCAAGAGAGCACAAATGAGATCAAGAGCTTCTCAAATGAGTAGAATGTATTTTTCTTTGTTGTGTGTGCTTAAGGCCACCTATGGGGTATATATAGGTGTATAAGGTCTGATTTAGGTCTGGTAGTCATTGGAATTTGAATTGAAATAGAATAAATTAAGGTAGAATGGATACAATGCATTTACTCAAAGTCTGACTTATCAAACATCCGAAAAACTATGACAGATGTCTGCAAAGACTATTTCAGACGTTTGAGAATAAACCAGGACATCTGAAAAAGCTCCAGAGAAAAAGTAGTCGTTACTGGATTTCACAGGATCAAATATAAGGATGTTTGAACAAAAAATATAGACATCTGAACATATAGTTTCAGATGTCTGAAAATTAAATTGGACGTCTGAAAAAGCTTCAGGGTCAAAGTGATCATTACTGGAATGAAGTTGGACCCAAATAAGGATCTAAAGACATATGGGTAGATGCCTTATTGGATGTCTGATCAAGAGTGTAGACATCTTAAAAAGAATAATTAGACGTCTGAATAAATGAAAGCACGTCTGATGGTCTATAATAGTCTAAAATCAAAGAGAAACTGACATAATCAATTGCAGTCAATTTGATTGTTGGATAGAAAGTGAACATTGGTTTGTTTCAGACGGCTCAAGAAGATGACAGACGTCTGAAAAACACCTAAGATTATGACCATTGTTCTATTGAGTTAAAGAGATATCAAAAGCTCGAGGAGGCGTCTGAAAGACAATATTAGACGTCTGAAAAACCTAGATGATAGTGATCACAAAGATTGGCTATGAATCTAGGCTCTGGACAAGATCTTAGACGTCTGGAGAAGTAAATCAGATGTCTTATAAATAATACTTAGATGTCTGAAGGGAAAAAGAGATGTCTGAAAAACTAACAGAAGTAAATCTTTACAAATTTAAGGATATGAATATGGATAGGACAATTCTAAAGACATTCTAAGGATAATTCAAGGCTTTTTTACATTCTAAATAAATAAAATAGACTATAAAAGAAGTTCTTTTGCCCTTTCTTTTCCTCAATCATTTTCTTTAAATCCTTCTTGCAATATGTTAGTCTTTTTCAAGAGATAGCTCATTTGTCATTATCAAAAATATAATTATAGACATATTAACAATAACTCCCAAATCATGTTTCCATTGTGATTTACAATTTATATATAGCAAATCAAAATGTAATAAACATAAACAATTGATGTGCAACACGGCAACAATCATAAGAACGCATTATTGATGGATTTTTATCCTCGGTAACGGCATCAAAAATATGATTGTTGACTATTAGTTAGTGCAAAAAAGGGGTTTTAAATGTCGTTGTTGTAGTATATGTTACAAATATAAACTATTGTTATGTAAATTTTATTTATATACTTAATTTTTATTGGTTTATTCCAGGTCATTCAGTTAGAGACAGTTATTGATATACATCACTCTTTAAGTCCAATAATATTCTTTAATTCAAAAAAGATTGATTTTATATACAAGAATGAATGAATGAATCAAAAAATGAAACAATTATATACAAAAGAATGAATTAGAAATAATTACAATGCTTGAAAATAATTATATACAAACAAGCATAAAAAATCATAAATAAATACTTTATATTATCTATTTACAACTTATAATAATAATACTTAACTATATATACAATAATAAGTATTAATATGTATTATACTAACTTAACTTAACTTATTAATATCTACAGTAACATATAATGTATTTACAGTGACGTATAAAAGTGTCACTAAAACCTTAGAGAAACTATATAGATAAGCGAAGGCAAAAACTATTATCTATACTAACATATAATACTATGTATGTGACGAATATATCTGTCACTAAAGCTATCTTATTTATATACATATATAGCTCAAACAACTATTACTAATCTATACTACGTATACTTATATACATATATTACATATATACTATATATATACAATATATATCTATACCATATATACTTATACATAGATACACTTACACATAGAACACAGACATACGCTATGTACTCAACACATACAGCACTCAATTCAGACTGTTAACACACTAATACACAACACACGCTACGCCAAGGTACAAGGAGGGTCTTCAGACACTTAGGCAATTTTGTCTTTCACTCTCTTCTCACAGCTTCAGCCTGTTCAGGTTAGCTCAGACAGGTTTTAACCAAAAATTGGTTTAGTTTGTAGGTGGTCATTTCGAAGGATACACAGCATCCGTAAGGATGAGACCAAACCTCTACTAGGGTTGCCATAATCCTTAATTAGGTGTATTTGAACCGGTTTATGGCTCCTTACTGGGCCTAATTGGACCCATGCACAGTGCAAAGCTCCCAGTCGTGCACCTCACCCAATAGTCTCATGCCATATGCCAATTCAGATTGTATTAGAGGGGATAAGGGGGTATGTGTGTTCGGGCGCCTGGTGCTCGTGAAGACTGGAAAGGTCGTATGAAGAATTCAATTTATACTGGTGTGGGTGTTCCTAAAGCCACGATGTGGCACTAACTCAGGTGCCTCTAGGCACTGCTGCTCCAACGTGCTAGCGTGCGAAATAACTTGATTTGGACCTCGATTTGAGGGCCCAAATATTATTTGATTTCAAAATAAATTATATATTTGTAAATCTCTTATATATGGCTATATAATTATATAGTTTATTTACAAAAATAATTAAATTTACTATATAAATAATTTAGTTAAAATTTACACTTTATACATATTGATATTTGGGCTAATTTCTTAATTATTATTTAAATCAGTTAATCATTGGTCTAATTGACCCTGTACAGAGTTATTATACATATTAAATTATTTATTACATATTTTTATAGTATTTTATACGATTTATTTCAATTTATATACATTAAATATCTGATTTCAATGTGTTATACATATAAATTATATATAAATAATATAATACAATATAAATACATTTAACTTAGTTTAAATTACTTAAAATACTATAATACAAATATACAATATAAATTAGTTCAGTTATAACTTAATTTACTAATTTATTTTAATTTAATTAAGTAAACTAGCTAATAACTTATTAAATTAATTATTTATTATAAAAATATAATTAAATTATGTTATAGGTGTCTTAATGTACATTATATACATATAATTATATATTTATAGTATCATTAATAAATAAGGTTATGTATAGGGGTTTATTAATTTATATAGTTTTGAGTACATAGAAGTTAATTAAATTAATAAATAATTATACAAATAAGTTATATACAATTTAATTTATATTAAATACTTAATTTACATTATAGAATGTACACATAAGTTATTTATACAATTTATAAACCTATTTTACACTATTACATTAATAGCTTAATATATACCTTATATATACATGTATATACATAATTTACATAGTATTTTGGGGTATTTTTGGGGTTTTTCTGATTTTTATGTATTTTATATGTTTTATAGAGGTAGGAGGTGAGATAGAAAGAAAGTGATGAGAAGAATGGAGTTATTTTTGGTATTTTTCATATTGATGTCTTTTATTAAGTTCCAAGGTATACTGAACCGTCAGCTGGTATGTTCTATCAAGTCGAGGGTTCAGAATACTATGAAACTTGGCATGCACTTAAAAATAAAGCTAATCCTACTCGCTACACATTTATTTTATTTTTTTTGTAAATTTTAAGATGTTTTTATTTGTGTATAAAGTGAGCTCATTTTAGGCCTTAATGGGTTGTTTCATGTGAATCCTAAGGCATTAGATGAGGGGTTGAAGTCTGAAATGGTAGTGGTGGGCTTAGAATGACTCAACACATCAAGTAGCAGATAAGCATGAATTTAAACTCGATTTCATCACATTTCTATGTTTAGGCAGTTATAAAAAAATATAGCTGACAAAGAGATTTTAAAATCAAATTACAAGCATTCAAATTGGATTTAAAGTCATTAAAAATACATGAAAGCTTAGTTACATTGTATACAATAGTTAGAACATATCGGCTATCTAAATAAACCATTTCTCCACCATTGCCCTATCAGTTCAGGCCATCCAATAGCCAACAATTGTAGCAGCTGCAATAATGCAGCAGGTGCTGTTCTAAACAGCCACTTAAACAATAGCTGCTAGTCTGATCAGCAGCTAAATGAGCTGCTAAAAACATACTCTAGACGTCTTCAATGATTCAAGGTTGCTATTGCAGTCAATTAACTCATTTCAGTAGCAACAAATTTCAAATTCAGTATGAAATTATCCCATATCAGACTTAAGAAAGTTTGATCAGGAATCAAGCATATCCAATTCAGATTGTGATTATTGTCCAAAAAGTCATCTTAAAATCCAAGAAGAAGATCTGAAAACATGTTTATACAATGGAATGCCAATCCACTTTAAAAAAACATTTCAAATCCTCTTCAAATACTTTTCAAAAATCCTTTTAAATTTTAATCAAAACTTCCATATAGAATCATGCAAGTGGATATATGGAGGATAAAATGTCTCCCCAAATTGGGCTTTTACTTTGGATTTGTTACTGATCTAATCACTCAATCTTCTTGAATACAATTGATGGGTGATCAAGGTGATTTTGTGATATGATCAAGATCTGTTGGGTCTTTGTTCTATCTCAAATAAGAGAGATTGATTCTCCTTGATAGAACTCTCCAACATAGGGCTTAGATTAGATATATGCTCATCCACAAATTAAAACAAAGCTCATAAACATTGGAATCCTTGCTTACATCAAAATCAAACCAAATCTCAAAATGCTCAATTAAATCCGATAAAACCTCAAATGAATTCCAAATAACTGATCTGAACAGTAAACACCATTTTAAACAAGACCGAGCAATTCGAGTTGAGAGAACAAGATCGGGGGGTCTTTGTGGAATTGCAAAATAGATGGGAGGCCCCCCAAACTGATTTTTGGCGCTAATTTCAGATCTAAGAACCAAGGTTCTCAAGTATGAAATTAGACCTTAATGAATGGGTGATTTGCGAAATCAAAATCGAGGGAATTAAGAAAGCGATTAAATGGAACATAAGGGGAGATTAATGAGTTGATGATGGGCATGAAAGTCTCTCTGATCTGAATTGATTAGAGAGACGTGAATCAGATCTAAATTACTTTACTCCTAAGCTAATCTAACACTACAATTAACTAGAAAGCAGTAAAACTAAGCTAATTCTACTCCTAGAAAGCATATAAATCTATCTAATGGGAAGCAGGAGGTGTCTAAGGTCACTTGCTGTTGGCTGATGATGACGAAAGGGGAGGAGACCCATCAGTTGACGAAGGTGATGTCCAAGAGCCAACGGCCGACGACTGGAGGTGATTGAAAGGGGGAGGAAAGGTCTGTGCTGTCACCACAGTCCTGAGGAATTTGAGGTGAGGGAAGTTGAGGGCATGGAAGAATGGAATCACTCAGGGGGAGGGAGCGGTTCAGGTGTTCTGTGAGTTGAGGGAGTGCTTAAGTAGAGCTCGAGAGTGATTATACTCACCGCATTGGTGAGATTAGGTGATTAGGGCATGGGCAGCGAGGATGAGAGGAGAGGAGGGCGGGAAGAGCCAAATTGAAGATGGGTTGTTGGATCAGATTTGGGGGTAGAGGTGAAGCTACGCAAGGAGTCATGCGAAGCTTCGATTTAGTTTGAGCCGTAGATCAAGAGGATGGAAGGAGTGAATGGCTGGGATGGCTCATGTTCTTGCGATGAATAGTGCACCAAGAGGTGCACCGTTCCCAGGTGTCTATTGGTGAAATTGAAACAATAACCCTCAGCGAAATGGTGTTAAGTTTACAGAGCGGCCCTTAAGTGGATAGGAATACTATCAGAGCAGTCCCTAGAATGATACAATTAGGTCCCTATGGCCTATAAATGGGTCCTTGGCAAGTTTTCTAATGAATGAAATGTTATGAATGAAGGACCTAAATGTGATTATCTAAATGCAAGGTCCTATTGATGTCCAAATACTACCAAGTTTTTATTCAAGCTTAATTGAACATATTAGAAGTTAATTTCATTCTTAATTTGAAGTATTGAGCTCAATTGTGTGTTCAATTTGCAATTAGATCATCATTTTGTATTTATTAATAGAATATCTCAATAAATGACCTAATTATGCATTTTTAACACAGATTTGGTGTTTTAGGTCTTTTCTGTTAGTTCTCACACTTAACCCTTTCTTTGTGTTAATTTGATGGTGTTTAACCTAGTTTCTAACTTAACTTGGGCATTTTAGCTATGATGAGTTATACCTCATCAATTCCATGGAGTCAAATAATCAGCCTACAAAAATTTGTTATGGTGCCATCCTCAAACTTTTAAAAGGAGCAAAAAGATATTTTCTTTGATCAATTTGCAGAATAAATCGACCACAAAAAAAGAAGGAAAAAAAATTAAAATTGACAAATAAATGTCGATGTTCCTAATCAAAGGTTGATCAATTTGTAGAATAAATTGACTAAAAAATAAAGAAAGAAAAAAAAATCAAAATTGACAAATAATGGTCAACGTTCCCATTATCCAACTTGCTAAACAGTTAGAGAGCATATGTGGTCACATTTCCTAACTTCATCTATATAATAGACAAAAGCCTGTGAATAGTGCATGCTACTGTGTCTTTCCCACTAACTTTCATGTATTATGTAGAAGATAGATAGATGAGATGGGTATAGAGATTAAATGCATTCAAAGAATCCATAGATTTCAAGTTTACCATATATTATTCTATGAAAATGTGAAACATGTGTTTGATTGGGTCCTCTTTCCATACGAAAAATATTGAACGCACATCATGATTCCTTCCATATAGAAAGGGTAGACGATAGAGTGATACCAAGTTGGGATTCCTGGGGTCTACTTTGTAGGATCTAAATGACACAAGCACACTAGAAGGGGGAATGAATAGTATGATAAAAAAAATTATTGCAAATAAAACAAACCACAGGAAAAGTACACCAAATATATAATGGTTCCTCTTACTTTGGTACTTCACTACCTAAGTCTCTCGACTTAGGATTTTTAATCCGATTTCCTCAACCCGAAGGGAATCAATTTACTAAAAAATGAGGTAATTAACGGGTTACTGTTGATAGGATTATTTGGGAGATTAAAGTGTCTCGTTATAGGAAAGTCTCCTAAATTACTCTTCAACAAATAATATTTATTAACTCAGATATCTCAATGAAGTCCGAGGTCGAACACAGGGAGTAAATATGGAATTCATGCACTAATCAAGATAAATATATAAATGAGAGCAAGAAGTCAAATACAATAATGATATTCAATGAATACTAATCTGTCACACTAAATATTCAATGAAGTTCAATGTATCATAAGAATATGAGAACAAAAAGATAAGAGGATAAAAAATAATGGTGATTTGAATCACCACTTATATACTTCTTAAGTTAAGCATGCATCCAACTATCAATGATATTAAATTAAGCAACAGTAGCTTGAATGCTACAGTAATCAGACGTCTCTTTGGCAAATCAGATGACTTAAATGTCATTGCTACAATGCTCTGTAAAGAGATTTCTTCTTCAACTCTCCCTCTTTTCTTCTTACACATAAGAGGCTTCTCAAGTCTCACAGCGACTAAGTGTTGAACCCTTGGTATGAAGAGAAAAACCCCCCTCTCTCCTCACAATTCCTCCTTTCTTCTCTCTCTCACCCGGGTATATATACGGGTAATAGGATTCAGGTAATCGGGTTTGACCAGGCCTGCGTGCCGTGTGCACGGGCGAGTTGTGAGGGCGCGAGGAGGCGCATGTGGGGGACTCGACCCCCCTTGTGTCTCAAGCAATGGGTGGTATGCAAGGAAACAATTTATTTGCTGGGGAGGCTTCGTTCACCACCGATGTAGGACTAAAGTCCCTGGTCTTCCTCGCAAAGTTGTAGGAGATGGCACCCTCAAAGTGACACACCTGATGTTGTGCTTGCGTTGCTTTGAAGTTCTAGAGAGCTCCCTTAGGTGTTTCCACATCAAATGCGAGTACCTGCAGGTTGAATGGAGGTCGACGCTCAGTGCTGGATGCCGGAGATGACAGGGGCGACGGTGGAGATCGGCGAACTCCTGAAAATAAGAACACGGCCTCTCGGCCCAATTAGACTAGCTTAGAAGTATCGCCATGGAGTGAGAAAGGTGATGGTTGTGGTTTTGTGGTGATTGGTGAAGCGTGGAGGTCAGATGAACTCGGAGGAGGTTTGCGGAAGTGGGTGAGTTCGGTGGGGAGATGGAGTGGGCAATAGGCCCAAAAAGATAAGGCTTTTGTTCTAGGGGCCACGGTGTAGGTTTTGGCGGTGGTGGTGTGATGTTTGGTGGTGTAGGGTGCTTGTGCGAGTTCACCGAAGCTCTTGTCGGACTTGGAGAAGATGAAGGGGGAGAGTGTGAACGGTAGTCGAAATTGGAGTTTAAAGAATGAAAAAGAAAATAGAGGGGAAGAGGGATCGAGGGGACCTAAAATTATGGACAAAATGAGGGAGATTCCCACACTGGTGTGATTTCTATACGTGGGGAAGATGAATCCTCCGTTAGAGAGATGGCGGCGAGGAAAGGTTCGAAAACGACGGGGCTTTGGTTGGCCACCGTCGAAGAAAGGAGGGAAGGGCAGCTATGCCTCCAATTTGACGGTTGGAGGTGCGGATGAAGGAGAATGAGGAGGACCGTTGGAGCGTAGGTCAGAGGAGGCTGGAGATAGGGAAAAGGGGAAGATTTTTTAGCCCAAACCTAGCTATGGAGAAAAGGTTGTGCATGCCGGCTCTTTATAAAGCTTCAGGGGAAGCTTTGGATCAGGAAGGAGGGATTCCATGGCTTGGGCTTGAAGGTAAGGAACTCATGATTCTCACACATTCGCACGAGAAATCCATGGAGACTTGGGACTCCAAATTGATCCCAGATTGTTCGCTTAGGTGTGAACATCAATCCCACCAACTTTGGTAGGATTTGATTGCCATTAGAGTAGGATTTAGGTCAGTCAATGTTGCTTAGAGGTCAGCTTTGACCTCAATGGTGGTAGGGGCTTTTTTGTGAAGAAGATGAAGTTGGGGGGGTATTTACAAATAATTCAAAAGTTAGGGGCATGTGTGTAAGGAAAAGAGTCAGACTGGATCAAAATGCAAACTTGGTTAAGATGATCTCTGATTGTGCCCAAATTTTGGTACAAACATAATTTTGACCCAAGAAATATGATGGTGAAGTAGAATTTAGGTTTTGACTAAGTTTAACTGGATAAATTACATAGAAATCGAAATTAGGGAAACTATTTATTTGAGACTCTATTTTAAGTTAAAATTGGTTCTGGTGGTCAAATCAAAGGTACCAAACTTTACAGAATATTTTTATATTATTTTTAGAAGGTTTAGGTGAATTTTATCCAGACCAGAACCTATGTTATTTAAGTAGGTCTATTTTTAGGTTTTCAGATGTTCGTTAATTCTAGAAATACATGAAAACACATTTTTGTCTACATAAACCCACTTATTAGACATTTATGATTATTTAACCTTCAATCAACCCCTAAGAAACCTCGTGATTGCTCTGCAATTAGGATATTCTGTTAAAATTGCAGATTTACCCCTATTTTCATGTTTATCTCACAGAATGGATATGCAGTGAATTACAGTCTTCTGACGGTTATGTAGGAGCATTTATCTATTGATTAAGACTAATTAAAGCTATATATGGCTGATGATGACATTATCATCACTTACCTCAACCCAATTACAAAAGCAAATATAAGCAAACTATTACAGGTGTAAGTAAGAAATAAAATAGCTTACAACTCAATTCCTAAGTCTTCAACAAGAATTAGTTTAGCAGATATTTGATATAAAAATCTAGCGATAAACAATAAAGCACAGAAAATGATTTTACGAGAACAAAACAAACGTGCCAAAAGAACTTGTTGCGAAATGAAGATCTCCTTGAAGGATGGATGTAACAAGCCTATCACTCTTGTAGCTAAAATAAGAGAAATATGATCTGGAGCAAATAGGGTTTTTTGATTCTTGTGTTATTGTAAAATGACACTCAAAAGGTGTTTTTATAGGCCACTAATAAGCCCCCTTATGCCTCCTAGCCGTTGGGGGCACAATAAAAAGGTCAGGAATAAGATTAATTGTAAAATAGGCATTTAGATCAGGCATAACGGTTAGTTGGTACTAGTACTAAAGTTGTGGTACCGGTACTGACTACTCACAGTTATCTAGTAGCCAGCCCAATGGACCTTGGGTACCGGTACTCATCATAAATACTAGTACTCAGTGCTTGCAGTTGAGTATCAACCAAGTCACCAGGTATCGGTACCCATAATGATTATCGGTATTTGTGACTCATAGGTTTGAGACAAGTCAAAAATTGTGACCTACATGTACCGGTACTAGTGATTAGTATCGGTATTTGTAAGGTCCAGGCACTACCACTTTCCACAAACTGTGAGCACTTGGCACCGGTACTCATGATGAATACCAGTATTTGTTGTTCACAGCTCAAGCCTGTGCCTTGCATGTACCGGTAGTTATGAACAGTACCGATACTTGCAACAAGTACCTTGAATAGACTGTTTTAATCAATTTTAGTGCTATTCAAACTCAATTACATGATTAATATTACCAAGAAACGATTTTGATTTTTTAAACGAATGATTAACATGAGTTTGATACTTAATTATCTCTATTTTCATTTTACTTCATGAATCAATTTTTTTTATTTAGGAGACATACAAAATTCTAGATTACAACAAATGAGCAACATAAAAACAATCTTCATCCTTCATATCATCCACACTTCTTCCTTGTTATCATCCATACTTCCTAAATCCTGTGATTTCCTGTAAATAACACTTCATAAACTCATTAGATTTAAAACAATTTTGTTAACACCAAAACATAAAAGAGAAATGAAACTAGGTTCCAACAATCTCCCCCATTTTGGTGTTGACAAACAAAAGAAATACCCACATTAAAAATAATGGAAATCTCATAGGAGAAGGAATAAAAAAAAACTCCACTACTAAGCTTCTCTCTTTTAAATATGAGTATTTACCATTTTTCTCCCTTTTTGTCAATCAAATAAAAAGAATAAAATATGCATAGGTAATGATCAAGCACTTGTAAATTATGCAAAAAAGACATTCAAACATAGAAGTTGAAAGAAGGTCATTCAACATGGAGATCAAAAAAGTTGAACTAAAGCATTAAACAACAGACGTTTGAAGTCATACAACATAGCAACAGACCAAAAATAAATTGTCTCAAACTACATAATATAAAAGTAGAAATTGAACTAATTGAGAGCTTTTTTCCTGATATATTTTTGAGCGACAATTCTACTACCATTGTTATCATCTCTGCTATCATCGTCGTCATCATCATCTTCATCTTCAACTTCTTCTTTATCTTTGTCATCCTCTTCATTTTCATCTTTAGTTTCTTCATCTTCATCTTCGGCATATGAAATTTCTTCATCGTCATCATTTTCTTCTTCCTCTTTATCATCACGAAGGATAGGTTCTTCTTCCATTTGAGAGGAAACAATAGACAGGTCTTGAAAATGCTTTTGCCATCTTTTCACTGTATTCTTTGGGTGCCTTTGGTTGAGTGTGCTTCCGTTGCTTAGGTTGTTGAGTGGAAGAAGCAAAAAAGGAGGACTCAATAGAAAACGAAAGATCATGGAACTTGTGTTCCATGTGACGAATACCAAAGTTGAGATTGGTAAGATTTTGACTGATATAGTTGAAGGTTTTAATCATATTGGGGTCGGTTACTTGAGACAAGTTAACCCAAGACATTTCAACTTCGGGATAAGGATAGGTCATAGGAATAAATGTGGAAGATGTGTCAGGAACTTGATGAGAAGAAGATCAAGCATTAGGATCGACTTCATCTTCTTCATCATTACTTGATGATTCTTCTCTAGCAAGCTTTACTCCCATTTTTTGGAGTGTGGACCACTTGAAGTAGACCACTTTTCTAAGCGAGGTAAAGTTTGAGAGATCAATTCTACTCTTGATAAGTATATGAGAAACAAGTATATCAAGAGGGAGAGCAGAAGCATGGTAATGAGGTCTAAGGAAATGAATGAATACCGTGTTCCAATTAACAAGGAAATTGGTAATGATAGCGTAGATTAACGGTAAAATATCTACAAGAATTTTATGGAATCCCGAATATTTGACCCTTAAATTCCATGCTAAAATACCGTGTTCCAATTAACAAGGAAATTGGTAATGATAGTGTAGATTAACGGTAAAATATCTACAAGAATTTTATGGAATCCCGAATATTTGACCCTTAAATTCCATGCTAAAATTTTAAATAAGACTCTTGCAAATAAGTCATGTTAGGTGCAACCAAAGCTTTTCCTTGATGGTTTGGGAGCAAAAGGATTTCATGAATTTGAAAAGTAGTGAATTTTTCTTTAAGGGTATTAAATGCATGACCTTCATTTGGACATTGTGTTATAGTAGAAAGGAATTTTGGTGTGATCATTACTTTTTGACCAAAGATATTAGAGGTTAAAACTAGATGACCTCTATTCTCTTGTTCTTGGAGGTTTACAAAGAATAAACAATTAATGTCAGGGTAGACTTCAGAAACATCAAAAAAAGATGACTCATTAAAGAAATGCATGAGATGTTCAGATAGACGGGTAGTGAAATTAAAAAGGTGTAAGGAAAAATCTTTTAACTTAACAGGCCTGCAATGATGAAGCTTAAGGCCCTTATACCAATCAAATTTGGATTTTGCATCCTCGTTGATGCAAAACTTATGGAATGCATCTTGAGGTGCCTTTCCCTTACTCTTGGATTTAGGTGACATTTGTAAACATACAATAAAGAGAGTAGGAAAAACCAATGAGAAAGCAAGAATATTTCCTTTCATGCGTGCATTCGTAACACACATAAGCTTGCAATATCGATACTGGTCGTGAGTACCGGTATTGGTTGGTTCCAGTACCAACTAGAAAATTGAGTGGATACTGATATAGATCATGGGTATCGGTACCTGCTGCCTATAGCAGGCTCTGCTGCACCCAGCGAGTATCGATACCGATGATGGGTACCGGTACCAGTTGGTACCCGATGAAAAAGTTGTGCAACAGTAGGTAGTGTCTAAGAATGAGATGTGGAACAAAGAAAACTAGGTCTAGATGGTGAAGATCTAACTAGAGAAGAAGAGAATACCTTGAATCCCTTAGTAGAGCCTTAAAGGAAGAGATCCTTCTTTTTGGCTAGGGTTTGGAGGAGGCCTTAGAGAGAATGAGAGCTATGGTTAAAGAGAGCAAAATGAGGCAAGTGTTTGCACTTGCCCTCTTTTATATGGGATGGGTCATGTGCAATTTACATGACCTCTTAAGTGATTGAGAAAAATATAAATTAAAAACTTAGGTATTGAAGAATAATGTAATCAACACCATAAGTTAAGCAACCATATTACAAACAACACCCTGATATTTCCAGAAATATGGAAATATTACAGTATACCTCTTTTTAATTAAAGTGGTTAAATTACAATTAAGCCCTCGAATTTTTTTTAATAATTACAAACAAGTTATAAGGCAATCACTCATTTAATTTTTAATTTCTTTAATTTTACAAAGCTCGAATTTTCTTCTTATAAAGCAGAATCTCTTTGCTATAAGAGGTTTTGTAAAAGTGTCTGTCAATTGGTTTTGTGTATTTGTGAATTCTAAGTAAATGGTACCTTGAAGTACATTATCTTTAAGAAAATGATGTCGAACGTCTATGTGCTTGGTACATGAATGATATACTGGATTTTTAGATAAATTAATTGAGCTTATACTATCACATAAAATTTTAGATTGCGTAAAGATTAATTCAAAATCGGATAAAGTCTGTCTTGTCTAAATGACTTGAGAGCAAACAAGTGAAGCAGCAATATATTCTACTTCGGTCGTAGAAAGTGAAACACATGTCTGTTTCTTAGAAAATCATGAGACCAGAGATTCTCCAATAAAATGACAAGTGCCGCTAGTATTCTTTCGGTTTGTCCGACTCTTTGCATAATCTGCATCACTATAGGATAATAAGTCTAAGGTCTGTGCTTTAAGATAAAAGAGACCAAGATTTCTTGTGCTATTTAAGTATCTAAATATTCTTTTTACTGCATTTAAATGAGATTCTTTGGGTTCAGATTGGAATCTCGCACATAAGCACATAGCAGAAAGAATATCAGGTCTAGAGGCTGTAAGGTATAGTAGTGAACCTATCATACCCCGATATTTCTTTTCATCTACCTTCTTGCCAGATAAGTCTTCACTAAGAGAAGTAGATGGAGCAATTGGAGTCTACGAGTGATTAGTACCCGGTACTTGTAAGGTTTAGGCACTACCATTGTCCACAAATTGTGAGCACCTAGTATCGGTACTCATGATGAGTACCCGTATTTGTTGTTCACAGTTTGAAACTAGGGTCCAAACCTGTGCCTTGTATATATCAATACTTATGAACAGTACCGGTAAGTGCAACAAGTACCTTGAATAGACTATTTTTATCAATTTTAGTGCTATTCAAACTCAATTACATGATTAATATTACCAAGAAACGATTTTGATTTTTCAAATAAATGATTAACGTGAGTTTGATACCTAATTATCTTTATTTTGATTTTACTTCCTAAATCAACTTTTTTTGTTTAGGAGGCATACAAAATTCTAGATTACAATAAATAAACAACATAAAAATAATCTTCATCCTTCATATCATCCACACTTCTTCCTTGTTATCATCCATATTTCCTAAATTCTGTGATTTCCTGTAAATAATACTTCATAAACTCATTAGATTTAAAACAATTTTGGTAACATCAAAACATAAAAAAGAAGTGGAACTAGGTTCCAACACGCTCCGCTCAGTAGCATGACTTGCTCCTCAAGTTCCCCCTTTCCAACATAAGCTCCCCTATGCTGGGGCTTCGGCCAGCCATTGTGCCGATCGGGGCCCCCCCTTCCTTGCGCCAATCACTACGCTTGTCCTCCCCACTCTCCCTCGAAATGTGAGCCCCGTTCGAAACCATGGCCTCTTCGCCACTCAGTTGCCCTTCACCTCCAATCATCCTCATAGGTGTGCTGGAGGTTGCAATGGCCCCACCGCCTAGTGAGGTAGTAGCTGTGATGGAGTCGTTGTTGAGTGAGCTCATGTGGTGGAGGTCCTCCGCTAGATGTCGATTTTCATTTCTACCCCACCTTCATCCCGATCGACATCGTTTTTGAAGAATAGGGCCACGTCGAATCCGGGCTCACCGCATCTAGGTGCTAGGTTGAAATCGATCTGGTTGTCCGTCACTTGTTAACGTGGTTTGTCGATGACATTGGCGATGCTTCGTCGTATCCTTTACATGGTGTAG
The DNA here is from genome assembly GCA_037157565.1 of Thalassia testudinum. Classification (NCBI taxonomy): domain Eukaryota; kingdom Viridiplantae; phylum Streptophyta; class Magnoliopsida; order Alismatales; family Hydrocharitaceae; genus Thalassia; species Thalassia testudinum. The sequence goes on along the minus strand of JAZHRO010000010.1, from coordinate 7,238,624 downwards.
GTTTCTTGCTGCATCGAAAAGGATATTACGGTGCTTCTTTTCTATTTTTTTCCCCCTTTTTTTTTTTTCTGGTGGATGTTTTTAGAGTTTCCCCCTCTCAAAAGGGAGCTACTTTTTCCCACTTTGAAGGATATAGGATCTCCTTCTCCTTTACCTTCAAACTACATCCTTATATCCTTTTCATTTCCTTATAAAATGAAGGTTCAATTAACCTTTCAAATATATATATATATATATATATATATATATATATATATATATATATAGAGAGAGAGAGAGAGAGAGAGAGAGAGAGAGAGAGAGAGAGAGCAGGGAAGGGACGACATATGAAATGAGCATGTAGATGTGAGGGAGGGGGGCACGGTGAATGCAGCACATTGATTTTGGTGAAATTAGGGTACAGTACAGTAAATAATTCTATGTCACAACTATATATATATATATATTTTGCCTCCATCATGCAAACTATAGGGGGTTCTTTGTAGTTAACATTTGCGTCAGTGATCAATTACAGAACGCCATGCATCGTGCATGGGGAAATTTAATAATTAATTTTTTTAGAATTACTTACAAGAATTACCTTTAACAACAGCTGCATATCTACGTATTCTGCATTGGCTAGCTATGTAAAAATTAAATAACAACCTTAATGTTTGCAACTCCCAACGGTGAAATCCCGACTTACACAAAACTAAATCATAACGGCAAAAGTCTTATTTTTAAATTCGTAATCAATTATCTAAAGGTGACAGTGATCTCTCAACTAACATGCGACACTCACCGATAAATTCTGTTGGGAGAGACGCAAACCATTTCATATCATTCTCAACCGTGAGATCGTATAACTTTCTATTACCCATTATCTTCAGAACGTTTTCCTGCAATACCAAAGTGCACATAAACGCTCCTCCAGGATTGCTACTGGTCATTGATAAAACCACGAAAGATGTGCTATATGGAGAAGGAAGCCCAACGGAAGAGGCCATTAGCACCATCAACCATCCAGCTGCACCTTTAGGTAAATTGGATTTCAGTTTGTTGGCTATATATCTTCTGGACCCAAAGGAAAATTAGCTCGAATATATAGTTTGTTGCTTTGCTTGAACATCTTATGAATTGGTTTGAGATCGTGCGTCACTAACGTGGTTGTTTCCGGTTTCTTTAATTTGTACCTTAATACTGCATTGCATGACGATAATTAATATTCTATCAAATTTCAGTTTAGGAAGCGCAGCGTAAGTGCTTGGTGACTGTACATACGCGTGAATCGTTCGTTTCTTTTTATGGATTGTGTTAGTGCAATCGCCTAAACGTGAAGAACTAAAGGTAATAACTACTTCTGCGTCCTAATCAAGGAAGTGTAACCGAGTGGTTAATCATTCACCAGCTGGTATTCAGTAATTTCACATGGACGTAATTTACTTAACTAATTCAGGTTCTTCTTGCGATGATTTTACAGGTATGACCTCGGAGATGAAAGAGAAAGAAGATGGTACTTCCATGGAATGCGGAGGCGAGAAGATGGATACGGAAGCCTGCAGGAACATCTCAGATGACACGAGAGTCCCACTCGAGCAATGTAACCTCCGTATACCAAAGAACATTCCTGAAACAAAGCAACCTCAAGCTTCTCAGGTAGTACAACAAGGAATATATCCATGTTCCACATGCGGGAGAGAGTTCGCGTGCCCGAAGGCCATGCACGGTCACATGAGAATCCACTCGAAGGGTAAAGATGTAAAAGACAACGAAGAAGATGATCCCCCGGAGGATGAAGAGGAAACAAATAACGAAGAGGAAGAAGAGCCCTCGGAGAATGAAGACACCGGGGATGGCGATGGCAAGAGAGACCCCCCGACCTTCGACACCGACGCCACCTTCTTCAAGGGCGAGAAGGTCCTCATCCTCGACGGCCTCCGCATCTACGATGACAAGGTCCAAGAAGTTGAATTCGGGAACGAGGAATGGAGGTACTTCATTCATTACATCGGTTGGAACAAGAATTGGGATGAATGGCTCGGAGCAGATCGACTGTTGAAGTACACCGATGAAAATGTCCAGAAGCAAAAGGCACTTCAAAAGCAGATAGCTGGAGAAAAAGCTATTGCCAAGTCTGGACGGTCATCTCGCAGCAAAGCGAAAACGACCAAGGCTTTGAGGGGCAAGAAAACGTCGAAAACGACCAAGGCTTTGAGCGGCAAGAAAACGTCGAAAGGTCAATCAGGTACCGAGGAGAAGGAGAAGATTGTCCCGATTCAATTGCCATCGACGTTGAGAAAGCAACTTGTTGATGAATGGGAATTCGTAAATAAGTTGGGTAAGCTTGTTAGGCTTCCTCGCTCTCCCAATGTAGATGATATTCTGAAGAAGTATCTCGATTATCGAAGAAGGAAGGATGGCGAGGTTGCTGCTGATACGGTTGGAGAAATCTTGAAAGGAATACGATGCTATTTTGACAAGGCTTTGCCTGCAAGGCTGCTGTATCGAAAGGAACGTCACCAATTTCACCAAGTTACCGAAGATGGTGCATCTCCATCTGCTGTCTATGGTGCCGAGCACCTCTTACGCCTTTTTGTCAAGTTGCCCGAATTGCTGGCATATGTGGGTATGGAGGAAGAGGCTCACGCAAAATTGCAGCAAAATCTGCTGGATTTTCTTAAATTCCTGCAGATGCATCAAAGCACGTTCTTTTTATCTACTTATGATGGCTAAGCTCCAAAGCGTGCTTCCGAGGAAACAGATGATGCCTAGTGAGACGAGGGAAGTACTTCAGGAGACACTGAGTGCTACAACCCTTAAATGTTGCTGAGCTTATTTGCTGACTCCATGCGTTTCCCTGTCACTTCTTTTCCATTTTCTATTATGATACTGGGGACCTAAGGAAACACCAAAAAAAAAATCTTTTTAGATATTTATTTTTAAACATCCAAATCACTATAGTATTGATCTTAATTTCTTGATGTTAGTTTTAGGTAAACGACTGGATGAGATTAAAGTTATTGGATGTTTAGGAAAATAAATGTTAAAAAAATATATATATATATTTTTGTAGTGTAAGTACAAGAAGGGTCCATGGACGCATGATGCAATAAATTAAAACGGGCTATATGGTTCTTCCATTCCGGAGTAACATAGAATATCCTAAGCAGATTCCACTATTTTCTTTCCCACATCCATCTTCAAAGAGACGACCTTCAAAGAGAAGCACGAGAAGTTACTACACGACCACGGTCCATCACAAAGTGGCCACCGATCCGCTTGTCTCCAAGACAAGTGAGTTCTTGTCACAGAGGTGGCAATGGCCAATGGGGGGCTTGTTTATCAATACTAAACATGAGACGAGAAGCACATGGCTTACTCTCAATGCATGGCTGTGGTTTTAAATTGTTTATAAGTTTAGCGTAGCAAAAGAATGACATGTTGTGGCATTTTGGCCAAGAAATGATCACTCCTATTTGTTTTTACCTTATAAGGTGAAAGAGAGGCACACTACTTATTTCTCCCACAAAGTTCATATTCTTCTCCAGTGCTATATATCTACTATTATCAAGACCTGAAGCTTTGTTCAATACTAACAACAAAAATGACAGAGAAATACAGACATTGGCATATATTTCATAAAGAAAAGTCCTGTGTATGGAGCTATCTTAGTAAATGGCCTAATTTCAAAGATATTATAACCTTCATGGACTGTTATCATATGAAAGATGTCTTATGTTCTATCTGTACCAAGAATCCCTGGACCTTTGGTCCTCCTACACTTACCAAGTTTCTCATTCATTAACTTAAAACTATTGGAGCTCTCCATGATCACTACAATTTGATATCCCTGTGTTTATCAAATTTCACTCTTGCACTTTCCAATTGTGCATAAGATGCTAATAGAACTAAATAATCAAAATACTTTTTATAACTAACCATGAAGATTCTCCTATGTTTAGTAACCTACACACGGAAGAGATTCGACAATGCATGCACTTATAGTCAACTTAAAGAACAATGTCAAAAATATTAAGCTAAAAGAGTTCATTAATCCTGAATATTTTGAATCACCCTAGTCAAATAATGATCCACATTGGATTTTGATGGGCCACCAAAGGCCACCAAAATATTCATACGAGTAGGGAGTACTACTTAGCCATTATTATCCGATGCACAGGAGGGAAGATCGACAATCAGTAAGTAAGCACAAAGGAAACCAAGGATTTGGTGACTTAGTTCCACCGAAAGGGGTGTACATTTGGGGGGAGGATGATACTCCCAATTATACATTAGAACTTATGAAATTATAATATATACTCTCCCTCTCTAGGGGCCCCCTTTCACTAGGGGCCTCTCTCTCTAATTATAATATAGGGAGAACCCTCACTTGATAGCCGCTAATATCCCTACTGCCAGACTATTTGTCAGCTATCAGGGCATAGGTGGTCAGGTTTATCTTATTGTATCTTCTGCCCTTATTGCGCTAAATCTTTTGGCAGGCTGGGTGGGTTCTTATTGGGATCCGGCTAGTCTTAGACAGGGCGGGCGGTGCCGGTTCTGCCTGTTTACTTGTAGTCGAGTAGTCGGATCCTTTGTCAGGTTATGTTTGGAGTTTTGGATCTGAGAGCAGTTTTTGCCCCTCATTATATGTCCCCACTCTCTAGTTAATGTGAACTGTTGAGAGAGTAGTAAGAGTGGTCAAAACTCCGTGGTGGATGATGCCCCCAGATGTTCTTCCGGCTGTGCTGCAGTAGGGGGAACATTTATGATGGAGGAGTTGGGTGACTTTCACTTGCTTCCAGCTGCTTGGGAGAGGTCCTGTGTTAGGGGCATGGGGTGCATGAGCCTGAGCCCGTGCTAGCCTTAGGAGGTGGTTTTACTTGTTGTTACTGTGAGTGGTGGTGGCCCAAAGCGTAGTGTCTTTTTGGAAAGGCGTGAAAGGCTTTTTGAATGCCTATCATGTAATAACGTGTGAGGTCCTTGACCGACAATTTTATTAGTGCGGTCACGCTACCACGGAACCAATGCCGTATCTCGAGGGATTTGATTCCTTGGGAATTGGCAATCCGTAGGGGGGTGGAAAGACGTAATCACCCTTAGCAGCCCGTGTGGTGGGGCTATAAATAGAGGTCTGCATTGCCCTTATTTCATAGCCTTTCATCCTCTTTCACCGTGCTTGAGTGACATAATAGTTGTAGGGAGGAACGTTTATGGTTCGTTCACTCCTTTGATAGACTTCGTCATCGAACTTCGGCATGTTCGGCGGAGCAATCGAGGAGAGATTATGTGCGGTTCTTTGGACTGGAGTGAGCTCCTCCTCATGCCCCCGTTCAACACACTGATTGAGGTAAGGGCTTTAATTCTTCGATATGCCTGTTGTGGCTTATCCTCCCTTTTGTGTGCTTATTTTGCCTTTTCTTCTGATGCAGGCTTCTGAGGGTTGTGTTTGCCGGGCGATTTCGGATGTCGCAGCGAGCTCTCCTGGTTTAGGGCCCATCCTGCATGGGGGAGGCTTATTTAGCGAGGTGTGAAGAAGCGGTCCTCTTTGTAGGATCTATAAATAGATGGCTACTATTCTACGTGCACAAGTACTCAAGCAAAGTATTAGTAATAACAAGAAAGATTTACACAAATTATAATAACAGAAATTGTCACAAGATATATAGTGGTTCCCCACTCACTTGGGTACTCCACTACCTAAGCCTCTCAGCTTAGGATTTTTAACCTGATTCCCTCAACCCCAAGGGAATTAATTTACTAAATGAGGTAATTAACGGGTTACCTCAACCCAAGTACAAGAGACGGGTTTGTTACAACCCAACGAGCAATAAGCTTAAAAATAAATAAAAAACTGGTGTAAGACAAAAGAAATCTTACAACAAAAATACCTAAGCCTCTCAACAATAATATAAAATAAATATACCAATTGGAGAACCTAGGAAGGACGTGAATTGCCTTGAATTGCGTAAGAATAGCACGTCGATGTGTTTGCAGATCGTAGAGAGATTTATGAGCTGCAAACTATTCTTCTCTTCAAAATATGGTGGAAATATGAAAATTAAGCTCTAGGAATTTCTCTTCTATTTCATATGTGCAAACTAAGGGTCTAAGGGTTTATTTACAGAGATAGGACCTCAAGGATTCGTCTACTAGATGTTGGGGTTTAAATACCAACGTTCATATTACCAAAATAAATATTCTAACCGTTCAGATTTGAACTAATAGCTAACTGGTACCGGTACTAAAGTATGGGTACTGGTACTAGTGACATACTATTTATGTTTTAAATCAACTTGTCACAGCCAGTACCTATTGGGTACCAGTACTAATCATGAGTACTGAAACTCGTTGCTTCTAGATTTAGGTTTTAAATACTTAACACAAATCTGTAACCCACTTGTACTGGTAATGATCATGAGTATTGGTACTCGTTGCCTCAAGTACTGATACTAATAATGAGTACTGGTACTAATGGGGTACAGGTTTGTTTCTTTGAAAAAACCCAAACCTGTAACTCACATGTACCGGTACTAAACTTTAGTACTGGTACTTATGGGTTAACAAGTTCCTTTTTAAACATGAATACAACAAGATTACTAGCTTATTTTTGCAAATGCTTTAAACATTAAAAAACTATCTTTTAAACAATACGTATTTTGAAATAAATCGAATGATCGTAATGTTTTATCCTAATTTATCTGTATATGATTTTAAGATTTAATTCTTGTTTCTTTGTTAAGAGGAATACATTCTAAGAATAAAATAAAAATATAATCTAATAAACAAAATAAACTCTAGATGATCTTCTATCATCAACTCCTTGTCGTCTTGCCTCCTTGCTATAGTTCAATGTTTGCCTTGATCTTTACCTAAATCTGAAAAACACTTAATTGCAAATATTAATCCATAATAATTTTGTTAATACCAAAACAAGATGTGGAATAAGGTTCCAACACTCTTGCTCTCGAGGAGTTCAATAGGAAGCAAGCGGGAAGCCGAAAAGGGGTGGGGCATGCTCTCTCAAGGCGCTTGCTGGGCGAATCTGACAGGGCATTCGTTGGGAAAAAGATGCAGCTGTGCCCGTTCTTTCAAACCCGTGTGGAGAACGTGCCTGACACTGGGTTGTGGGGGTACCTCCCAAGGCGTGGGGGAAGGTTGCTCTTTTGTCAAGTCGCAATGCTTCCCGCTTTGCTCGGCACCCTTGGTGATTCCATGAGGGTGGAGCAAGGGCTACTTCTGCTGCTAGCACCTCTTGTAGGAGTGTATTTGCTCTGGCAGAGGTGGGGCGAAGCTCAACGTGGGCGTTGGTAGGGACGGGTGCAATGTCCCCCTAGGCAGTTGAGCTCAACTGGTTGTCCCCATAGGAATGGGCTGTTGGAGGCCTTATGGCTTCGACCAAGTGGGGAACCTCGTTGATGTATAGGAGGGTACTCTACATGTCCGAGCCGCTTCGCCTACCTTGTGCCGCCGTCTTGGCCAGTTAAGACTTGCTGTTCTTCTTGCGAGCTCCTTAGTCAGCCATTCTTCCTCTGCAGATGGGGTTGAGGAGGCCATCTCGCTTATCGCCAGGGGTTCGACGCAAGCAGGCGATGTTAGATGGGAAGAGATGGGTCTTCACCGAGGAGCCGTCGAAAGCGGGTTAGCTAGAGGCTACAGGGTTTGCCAGTCTTAACTCTACACTATCACTAGTGTCGCTAAAGGTGAGCAGGGTTGAAGACCTGGGGCAAGACCGCCGAGTCATGATTGTAAATCCCTACGAGAGAGGGTGAGATTTGCGTGATACGAAAAATAAAGTGGAAATAATAATACCAAGCTCAGAAAATGCAACAATCACAAGTAAACAATGATTTTTAGGTGGAAACCCAAACCCGGGTAGAAATCACCACCTAAGTCTCTCGACTTAGGATTTCCTGATCGACCGAGTCGATTAAATCCACTAACGAGTCACTTAAAATGAGGGTGACTCAACCTCAATACAATCGACACTACTTTGAACGAGGGTAGCATGCCTTAAACCCCTTCTCTTCACGAGAAGGTTTTTGTCTCGCGAAGGAGATGGGAATTCGCAAAGCGAATACCTGAATAGAAACAAATACAAATATCCTATAGAGCTACAAAGTAAAGTGAATAAAATTAGCTTCTATAGGCAAATAAGAACTTCCCTTAGATGGAAGTGCGTCGGCAAGTGATGCGGGTGCGTAATTCATGCAATGGCACGACGATGCTCTTGCAACCAACGATGGGAGAGTGCGTGCACGGCGAATGTGGTGCTCTCTAAAGTGGGCTAGAGGATCTCGGAGAGCAACAACACTTCTAGATGATCTTCCTCTTCTCTAGGACACAAAATGATGTGGAAATGCTAATGCTTGGTGTATCTAACAAAGGAATGGGTCTCTCCTATTTATAGATGGCCTAGGAAGGCTGTGGAACCTTAGGTAGCTATTGGGAACAAACCCAAGGCAAAACAGGTCGGAATCAGGGTCATTAATGATTTTGACAGTGTTATCAGATGTTGGGTTCTAACATCAGACGTATGGAAAATAAGTATAAGACGTCTGGAATGTAGATAAGACGTCTAATACTATACGATTTCCCTTCTTGATTTGAGTCAGACCTAAACAAGGTTCTAGTGTAAGTCGGTCAGACAATAGGGTGGACGTTTGACATTATGTCTGGACGTCTGGAAACCTAAATTACTGCGAGAATGGATTTCCCAAAGCACAAACTACTAGATTACTGATGATAAGTGATTTTGGCTCAATTGAGGGCCAACATCTATATATCAGATGTTTGAGGTCCTCTATGGACGTCTGATAGAAGATTAAAGGTCAATTCTCAACGATTATATTTCTAAGATAACGTTCCATTAATTGTATGTCTAGCAATGTCATCAGACGTTTACTAAGACGTCTAGACTAAGGGTTGGATATCTAAATCTGACAGACAGTAAGTGGTTCTTTAGCTTAAGTGTTTTGGACGTCTGATCAAATAGTTAGACATCTTAAAAGTCAAGATTAGACGTCTGAAGTCCAGATTGGATGTCTAATTAGGCTATCTGATGCCTACTTTGACTTTTTAAGTTCTCTATGAAATGTCTAAGTGTCCTAGGGTTGTGTAAGTATTTCTAGGACTACTGTATTGTTACTTTGAGGCTATTTAATAAATACTCTACGAAAAGAAAGAGTAAATAACAAAAGATACAGAGTACATGAATAGAAAAGACATCTATGCTATTCTTCTGGTCTATCTTCAAGCTCTCGCTCCAAGTGAAGCTCCTCCTCCAATGAGCACCTCCAATCCACCATGGACATGAGCTTTGAGGTCCTTCACATTTGTATCCATTTGCAATTGACCTGAAATCTGATCAGTCCACTTTAGTGGACTGCTAATTAGCCTAAGTACATGTAAAACATGCCTCATTAGATTGCAATTAGAGTTAAGTGTTAGTTTATATTAATTAGAGAATACTTTGGTAAAATTTGATACATATATATTTATGCAGGGTTTTGAGTGCAACTTTCACCATCTCCTCCGCTAGCAGCTGAGCCATGCCTCTTGCAACCTATCAACTGCAGCACCTCATCACGTGGGCATTGTTGGAGGAGATCTTGCATGGCTTAAACCAAATGAGGGAAAGTAGGGGAAGATCTGTTAAAGAAGACGCTCGCGTGTTGGGTTCAAGAGATAAAAGGAGAAGAACTACGGACGCTGGGGCCATCGTCTCTTCCATCGTTCACCACTGTGGAGAAAGCAAACACGGTGGCTAGAGCGCGCACTGAAGATTAAAGCTAACTTCATCGACACCGCCTATGTCCTCACCTTCATTCTCCTTCCCTCTACCTCATGGAGACGCACACCATCCACAAATCGCTAGCCTCATGCGACCACTCCACCTCCAGCAAGTCACCTGCTGCCTGCGTGCAAGCGGCGCATCCTCGCTCGTGCGTGTAGGTGCACCAGCAGCAAGTGCGTGCCCGCGCTCCAGCCCACGCGTGCGTGCAGCCACCTAGTAGCAGCCGTGCACCCTTGCACGCACACACCCGGCCCTTGCGATCCCAACCGAGTGCACCTAGCCGACTTCCTCTCCTTCTTCTTCTCTTGAACCCAACATGCGGGTGTCTTCTTTAACAGATCTTCCCTGACTTTCCCTAATTTTGTTTAAGCCGTATGAGATCTCCTCCAACAACGCCTACGCGATGAGGTGCTGCTGTTGATAGGTTGCTAGAGACACGGCTTAGCTGCTAGTGGAGGAGATGGTGAAAGTTGCACTCAAAACCCTGTATAAATATAGATGTATCAAATTTTACCAAAGTATTCTCTAATTAATATAACCTAACACTTAACTTTAATTGCAATCTAATGAGGCATGTTTTACACGTACTTAGGCTAATTAGAACTCCACTAAAGTGGACTGATCAAAATCTTTGACTCAAATGCAAATGTCAAATATCAAGTATTTTGTTATAATCAAAATTAATGATCATGGTGCCCTTGCACTAACAGTGATGATTGATGCCACCATTTTCCTTGTACTAGCCTGTCTCTTTTCAGTTGTAATTTAGCCGGAGACAATAATATGGGGAATGTAACAGTCGATGTTTGCTGTAAAGGAAGAGACTTTCTTCGTTCCTTGTATCAAGAACTGCTCGTATGCCAAGTGTGAGGAATTGTCTCTCTACCTAAGATTTTGTTACTCGCACGGATTATGTGAATCATGTTTTTTGAGTCTCAGCTTGATCCCCTTCATTCACTTGAACGACTTAGCATAGAGGCTTGTCCTATTACTCCCTCACGGTTGATTACTAGTGGGGCCGAATGGGATGCCTGTGGAGATGGCTATCCCAGGTAATGGCTGGGCATTCATGGCTTGCGCTTGTAATGGCGTAGGTGGGTGACCCTTGTGGATCCACTCCCCTGGTGCCTTGTCCACCCATCTTCACTTGGTATATGGGGTAATCATGTCAGCTGTAAGTGAAATCAGTGCCTTGGCTACATCCTACTTGCATGATGGGGTGGTGGTGCCGACCTTCCTCTATAGTTTTATTATTTCGTCGTAGTATAGTATAGAGAGAGGTGATTACCAATTTAATACAATTTGTTACTAGGAAAATAAAAGAGTTCCCGAGGTCGAACTCAGGGAGCAAGTTGTATTCTAGGGGTACAAGTTTCTTTTACAAAAATAAAGAAAGAGAGAGAGAGAATTTGTTGGCTTTTCTTCTTTTCTCTTTGCTTCTCCTCTTCTTCCTTCTCAGATCTTCTGCTCTCTTCCTTTGTTCTTCTTCTGCAGTGGTGATCTTCTTCTTCTTTCAGCTGTTTCTGCTCTTCCTTTTTCTTCTGCAGAGCGGTCCTGTTCTTCTTCTTCTTCTTTCTTTCTTCAGATCTTCTTCTCGTGCTCTTCTTCTTCTGCAGAGTCTTCACTTGGCCTCTCTGTGTTCCTCCTCTGCCTCGCCTTCCTTCTCCTTCGTTGCCTTCAGGACGTCGTCTGATTTTCCAATCAGACGACTTAAATCACCGCTGCTACAGTGCCGCTCGGTGCTCCTCCTTCCTTCAGCCTTCGTCTTCTTCCACGGTTCTTCTTCACCTGTGCCTGCACACTTACACAGCTTGATCAGGGGCAAAACCTAACTCTACCCTCCCCTGCGTCTCTCTCTCACAGAAGCCACTCTTGGGAAAGCTCTCCCAGAGCTGCCGGGTTGCCGGGTACGGGTCGCGCCCGGGTCCAGGCCCACCGGCGTGCGTGGTGGGCGAGGAGTGCAGGTCAGTCTAAGTCGGGTCGGGCCAGGTCCGCGGGGCGTGAGCGCGGACGAGACCGGGTAACCGGGCGGGTGAAGGGGACCTCACCCCGTGTGCTGAGGCAATAAGCCTCCAGCACTTTTTCAGTTTTTACCGCTGCGCTCCTTCAGAGCTTTCCGAGGTGGGACTAAATGTCCCACCCCCAATTTCGCGCCTGCGCGGCGGAAGCAGCTGGTAATCGCAGCTTTACGCGAGGCCTTCGCATGAAGGATTCGCCTCAAATGCAGCCGAACGCTTTGCCGAAATGTCCCCGCACAGCCTGGGAGCGTGACCTGGGCGCGGCGCACCTGGGGCAGCAGGTGAAGAAGCTGCTTCGCTTCAACAATGGCGGCGGCGAGCGCGGGTACCTGCCCACAGAGAAACGGCCTTTCAGCCCAATCAGAAATGCGGAGGACCTTCGCCGTGGCACGGCGAAGGTGGTCGGGGGGTGTGCAGGCGGCGGGGCGGAGCCTAAGGGCTGCCCTAGGTTGGACTGTGGATCGGGAGATGGGTTTGTTCGGTGGAGTTGCAGAGGGTGATTTGGGGGAAGTGGAAGGGCGGAGGTTGATCAGGGTGAGGAGGCGGAGGTTCTGCGGTGGTCGGCGAGCCGTGTGGGTTGCTGGAGTGATGGGAGCGGCTTGCCGGAGGATGGCCGGAGGCGGAGAAGGTGAGGGTGATTGGTCGGAATCGAGGGCGACAGTAAATGTTTAAGGTGAGGAAGAGGAAGAGGGGAGGAAGAGGAGGAGTTCTACCTACTTAGCGGGACGAGGAGGGGCCGGAGCGGGCGACAGTCGTATCGATTGTCGCCGGAGAAGAAGATGCCCGGGGGAAGGGGCGGCAGTGAGCAGAGGGCCGGAGAGGCGCCAGCTGGCTGCGGCGTGGCGCGGGAAGAGCGAGGGAAAGAAGTCTCTGCTGCTGGTATTGCGGCAGAGCGAAGAGGAGGAGGAGGAAGAACCGCCGGAGCTGGTGGGCGTCTGCCGGAGTGAGAGGAGAGGAAAGTTGGGGGTTTTCTCCGTCAGATCCGAGCTACTCAGAACGGCGGAGCGACGGGGGTATTTATAGAGGCCGAATCAGAGAGGAAGGCGGAGGGAGATGACGTGTCTCCCTCGTCGGAGGACGCCGGAGATGGAAACCCATACCGTCCGTGCGTTCGCACGGCCGGTATGGTGGGTTGCAGCGACCAGGGGGGTGTTCCTGCGACGGCTGACGACGCAGGGCACCCCCGGTTGTCTTGCCAGACCCTCCCCCTTACCCTGCGCAGCGCCATGCTCCGCGCAAGGTCGCCGGAGCATGGTGCTGGTCAGGTTTTGGCAGGAGGGACCTGAATGCAAAGAACGAAGGAGAGTTAGGGGTAGAAATGCGAGGGTTCAAAAGTTGAGGGTCAAAAAGTAAATATATGAGGACCAAAGTGTAAAGTTGGTCAAGAAGGTTTCTTCTTAGGCTCAAGTTTTTATACATGACTAACTAGGACCTAAGGAATCTGATGGTGAATTTTATTTCTAGATTAAACCTTGTTTGACTGGTCAATTTACGTAAAAACCCAAATTAAGTTATTAATTGGGTATGGTTCTCAATGTAGGTCAAAATGGGTTCTGAAGGCCAAATTGAAGGTTCTAAACCCTAGAGATTATTTTTCTATGAATTTTAGAGGATTTATTCTATTTTTACTTTTCCTCGAACCTCGTGAATTGAAGTGGGTTTGCTTTAGGGTTACAGATTATCATTTAGTTCTTTGGAATTGCTGTAGCCCTTATCAGATCATCCCACTTTCCTTCTTATTTGATTTGTTTGACCTGTGTTTGGACCCTGAATTACCCTGTATGCAGATTATACTGGTAAAATTGCATTTTTACCCCTTATGACTTGTTTTCTCCTTAAACTCAGAATTCTCTGAGTTAAGCCTTTCCTTGAGTTATGTAGGAGCTTTTATCCTTTGTATTGGGTCAAAATGAGCTAGTTATGGCTCATGATGAGGTTCTCATCATACCCCCATGCCTAGCTTTTGCTAGTCCCTTAGCAAAAACTTAAGGTTTCAACCCTTGTTCTAGACCATGAAGTTCTTAATAGCTTCAAATAAGTGCTTTTTTATTTGAGCTTAGATTAGGTTAGAATGCTGACCAAAGGCCTCAAAGGTACTCTAGTACCAATCAAGATCCAAATCTGTCTAGCCTTAGCCTCAGTCTTTAGCAAAGGTTTTTAAGGCCCACAAGAACTAACCTAAGATTTATTGGACTTTGTGGTTAAAGCACCCGTGCTTGAAATGATTTTAGCCCTGGCTCAGTTCGCAGTGCGTTTTATAAGAGAGAGATAGAAAGTTTTCTGTTTGGAGAGTTTTCTCTCTCTTTTTCTTTTTAGTTCTATTCTAGGATTGGCTTTTCAACACGGTCTGTATCAGATTCCTTGCTCCCATCATCAATCCTCAAGGGTTCCTGGCGATCGATGCTTCAAGATAGCACCGCCATGGCAACCCCCGGAACCCTGGCTATTGAGATTTCGAGATGATCCCATCCATGGTGTTCCGTGGCCGAATCCAGACCCTGGCAATTGACACTTCGAGATAATGCCATCCATGGGATCAGAACCAGCAGAGTGCTTACATGCCCCCAGTAGGATATGTGAATATCCTAAGAGACAAGCACCGAGGAGATGATATTTTGTTACGCATCTTCGAGGGGATTTCCCGCCTCTCCGCACTGGGAACTCGTCCAAATCAATTTGTGTTGATCGGCCGCTCCTATTCTAGGTGTTCTTTTCAGAATTTTGCGACGCTTCTGCGTGATTTTGATTTTTACGCTTACTGAACCAGGCTGTGTGTGAGGTTAGGGTGCTTAGGTTACTGAGTCCCGTAAACCAAAAATTAGTTAATGAGGCCAAATACTTCCTAAGCCTTAGACCTAATACTTCAGCTTTTCATTTTCCTTAACCTCTTGAGGGATGTCTAGATCTTAATGGGTACTAAGAGTCTATTCAAGAATGCCTAAGGTTTGCGTTCTTACTAATCTCATTATGCACTTTTCAGTTATTTTCTTGAATGAGGTCTAGAACTTAGGTTAATTCCTTAGTTCCTTATTAATGACTATCACCTTTTCTCATAATTTTGTGCTCCTTTTTCATTTTGTTTCTTTTCTCCTTCTCCTTCAGAAAATTTCCTTCTCCTCTTTTCCTTTTATTATTATTATTATTATTTTTTTTTTTCGAAAAATTTTTAATTTTTATAGTGTTTTTGGCATATGTGAATTTTTTTGTTTGAAACCTTTTCTTACAAGTTTTGCACTTTCATACCCCCCCCATGCCTAAGATTTGCAATGTCCTCATTGTAACCTAGGGGGTTTTTATTTAACTTAGTTCATTCCTTAAGACAGAAATTTGGATGAGTGAATGGGTCGGGTTGAATTTTTGCGGACGATTTCTAATCCCAGATGCAAGCATCTGAGGTGGGGTCGCCTGTCTACAAGGGTGAACCTTAAGTGCAAAAAGGTGTCAGAAAAAGTTTTGGATTTTTAGGAAAATGACGGGTTGCCTCCCGTTAAGCGCTGAGTTTTACGCTATCGGCTGGGCGCAATAAGCTCAAGGGGAATGGAGGACATAAGATGTTTCAGCCAAATCAGTAGAAGTTACATCAATGAACGGCTTGAGTCTCTGACCGTTCACGATGAAAGGTTCAGAATCGTGGCTGAGTGGACTGATTTCGATTGCTCCATTTCCAAAAACCTGTCGGACCAAATATGGTCCGACCCACTTGGATCTCAGTTTTCCTGGGAAGAGTTTTAGTCGGGCATCAAAGAGTAGGACCTTTTGACCAGGATGAAAGATCTTTCTCGAGATGTGTTTGTCGTGGAAGGCTTTAACCCGCTCCTTGTAGATTTGCGAGTTCTCGTACGCGTCTAGGCGTAATTCATCGATCTCGCTGATTTGGAGTTTTCTGTGGGTCCCAGCCTTGGAAAGATCTAGATTACAGTTCCGTACTGCCCAATAGGCTTTATGCTCCAGTTCTACGGGAAGGTGGCATGCCTTTCCGTACACCAGTCTAAAGGGAGACATGCCCAATTGGGTCTTGTGGGCGATCCTATAGGCCCACAATGCTTCCGGAAGTCGGGACGACCAGTCCTTCCTATCAGGTCGAACAGTGACTTGCAGGATTTTCTTGATCTCTCGATTAGACAGCTCAGCTAGACCATTAGTTTGGGGGTGGTAAGGAGTACAGATTCGGTGAGACACCCCGTATTTGGTCATCAGTGACCTAAACTGAGCATTTGTGAAATGGGTCCCCCCATCAGAGATTATTGCACGAGGAATCCCGAACCTTGAGAAAATGTGTTGATGAATGAATTTGAGAACGATTTTGTGATCACAGGTTCGGGTCGGTATGGCTTCGATCCATTTGGACACGTAGTCCACAGCCAACAGAATGTATTCGAAACCATCCGAAACAGGAAAGGGGCCCATAAAATCAATCCCCCAAACATCAAAGATTTCGCATACTAGAATCGGTTGCATAGGCATCATGTCGCGATGGCTCATGTTGCCCAAAGTCTGGCAACGACTGCATGCCTTGCAATGACTGTATGCGTCTTTGAACAGTGTGGGCCAGTAAAAGCCGCACTGGAGGACTTTTGATGCGGTTTTATGCCCGGCAAAATGGCCACCGCATGCCTGGTCATGGCAGAAAGAGAGGATATTGTTGACTTCCCCTTCCGGGACACATCTCCGGATGATCTGATCGGCACCTATGCGGAAGAGGTACGGGTCTTCCCAAATGTAATACTTGGCATCGGAGCGTAATTTGTCTTTCTTGGCCTTCGGCCAATCGGACGGGGTCTGATGAGATGCCAAGTAATTTACAATATTAGCAAACCATGGAAGGCTAGTACCAATAGTCAGCAGGTGCTCATTGGGAAAATGCTCAGTGATGGGTCCGGAAGGGTCAATTATTTCAGAAGGAAGACGGGACAAGTGATCAGCTACCACATTTTGCTTTCCCGCTTTGTCGCGAATCTCAAGGTCAAATTCTTGCAACAGCAAGATCCATCGGATTAATCGAGGTTTCGCGTCCTTCTTTGCAAGGAGATGCCTCACAGCTGTGTGATCCGAGTATATGATGACACGGGAACCCAGAAGGTACGATCTGAATTTTTCTAGGGCAAATACTACAGCTAGTAGCTCTTTCTCAGTAACCGTATAGTTACGCTGAGCCTCATCGAGTGTTTTGCTGGCGTAGTAAATGACCACAGGTTTCCCGTCAATTTTTTGCCCCAAAATCGCTCCTACAGCGAAGTCGGATGCATCGCACATGATCTCAAAGGGTTGAGACCAATCAGGGGACTGTAGGATCGGGGCTTGGGTGACTCGGTCACGCAGGATTTCAAATGCTTGAGTGCATTCCTTGGAAATTTCGAAAGGAACATCCTTGGAGAGAAGAGTGGTCAGGGGGCGCGCGATTTTTGAAAAATCAGGGATAAATCGTCGATAAAAACCGACATGCCCTAAAAAGGAACGGATGTCCCTGATCGAGCTAGGCATAGGAAGGTGAGAAATCAGATCAACCTTAGCTCGGTCCACTTGGATGCCTTTTTTCGAAATTGAGTGTCCCAGGACAATTCCCTCAGGCACCATGAAATGGCTCTTTTCCCAGGAAAGAACCAAATTCACATCGATGCACCGCCTGAGTATCTGGACCAAGTGTTGGAGGCAATCGTCGAATGATGCTCCGAAAACTGAAAAGTCATCCATGAAGACTTCCAGATAATCACCTACCATATCTGAGAATATGGCAAGCATGCATCGCTGAAAAGTAGCGGGTGCATTGCAAAGACCGAAAGGCATCCTTCGGAAAGCGTATGTTCCGAAGGGGCAGGTGAACGTGGTCTTTTCCTGGTCCTCAGGATGGATTGCCACCTGGTTATAACCGGAGTACCCGTCAAGAAAGCAGAAGAACCTATTTCCCGCAAGTTTTTCGAGAATTTGATCAATGAAGGGTAGTGGGAAATGATCCTTCTTTGTGGAGGAATTGAGTCGGCGGTAATCTATACAGACTCTCCACGAGTTGGCTAATCGGGTAGGAATGATTTCTCCGGTCTCAGTCGTTATAGTGGTGAGTCTTGCCTTCTTGGGCACGACCTGAATTGGGCTCACCCAACGACTATCGGAGATCGGGTAGATGATTCCGGCATCTAACCACTTGATGATCTCCTTTTTCACGACCTCCTGTAGATTGGGGTTTAAGCGTCTCTGCATTTCACGAGAAGGTCGTGTGCCCTCTTCTGAATAGATATGATGAGTACAATAAGAGGGACTTATTCCAGTCAAATCATCGAGAGTCCACCCGATGGCTCTGCGATGTTGCTGGAGGACAACAATCAGACGGGATTCCTGTTCAGGACTGAGGTTGGAATTGATAATCACAGGAAGGGTCTGATTAGAACCCAAAAAGATGTATTTCAAGTGAGCAGGAAGGGGTTTCAGTTCGAGGATGGGGTTATCAGCAGCAGCGGGTGGTTCAGTATAGATGTGAGGTTCAAGGGTGGGAGTTACTGGGTTGTTCATATCTGGATTCGACTCCTTTGTTTGCGGGCCAAGATCCTCCTGTGGTTGATGAGGCATAATCGAGTCATTCTGGAAGTGTGATTCATCAACCAAAGTCCTGATGTCACAAATTTGTTCGATGACACCGCAATTAATTCCTTGTTGGGCCTTAAATATATCAATTTTCAGTGTTTGATCTCCAAACTTAAGCTCTATTTGGCCCTCCTCACAGCTGATGTTGGCTCTAGCAGTAGCCAAGAAAGGTCTCCCTAGAATGATTGGTGTATCCCTAGGGTTCTTAGGTGCGTCCATATCTAAGACTATAAAGTCCACTGGGAAATAGAAATCCCGCACTCTTACGATAACATCCTCGAGAATCCCTTTTGGCGACTTTATAGATCGATCTGCTAATTGTAATGTTATCTCGGTTGGTTTTAGCTCAGATTCTTCTAGATGGTCAAGTAAGGATGTGGGTATCAGGTTTATGGATGCACCCAAGTCTAACAATGCTCTATCAAATTGGGTACCACCTATCTTGCAGGAAATCAGGGGAGTACCAGGATCTTTCTCCTTGGGTGGGAGTCTACTGAGGATTACAGAGCTGGCTTGCTCTGACAGAACAATTGGGCTCCCTCCCTTTGTTCGCGGCTTACGCTGGGGTGTACATATATTCTTTAGAAATCGTGCGTAAGCTGGTACGTGGCGGATTGCATCCATCAAGGGGATGTTTATGTGGACCTGCTCAAAGAGCTTGACCAGGTCCTCCTCAGGGGCCACGGGTTTGGTGGTCTTCTTTCCCTTAGTCAAGGCCTCGGGAAACGGGATCTTGGTTGGTTCTTCTAGGATAGGTCCACGTTGTGGATCCGGGACAGTGGTATCTTGGATAACTATCCTAGGGTCATGGTTATCAGGCTTGGAGTGGTTTGGATAATGCGGGTCTTGAGTTGTTTTACCACTACGTGTTGTTACAGAATTTAATCCGGCCTGATTTTGGTTTGGGCTTGGTAAGAGGGGTGGCTGCTGCTGAAATCCCGCATAAGAAGTTGAAGCTTCCATCTCGTCTGGAGATGGAGCAGTAGGGGCCTGATAAATCCATTGTGCGTGGCCTAAAGTTGGATTCATAACGCGCTTCTGGGTTGGCACGTTATTCGGGTTAGAAAGAGGTTGGGAAGGGAGTGTGCCTGGCTGGCGATAATTTGCCAACTGGGCCAGTTGAGTTTTAACCTCTGTAAGTTTGTCCTTGTACTGTTTTTGAATAGCCGCATTCGTTCTTTGAATGTCAGCCAGGGTCTGAAGGATTAGGGACATTTGATTTTGATTTGGCCCTGATGGATAAGTAGGGTTGGGCCGAGGCTGAGGCGGCTGGTAATGATGAGAGGGCTGTGGGTGGGACTGAAAAGGTGGTCTTTGGGTTTGGGAATTTCCCGCCCACTGAAAATTGGGATGGTTTCGCCATCCAGGGTTGTAAGTGTTGGAGAATGGGTCGTTCTGGATGGCGTTGAGGTCCTCGCAGGTCTGAGGAACCTCTTGAGAATCAGGGAAAGGGGGAATGGAGTTCCCCGGGCTGGTGTAGAAAGGACCGGATGATCCTCCGATCCGAGAATCAGATGGGGATGGATATGGATCCATCCTAGGGGAAGATCGGTGGAGGATGTTTTGCACAGTCTCCTGTGTGGAAGGAGGTTGTGCAAAGGAGTTACGCACGGATGTGGCTCGCTGCAAGTGCTGAGTCAGCTCATCCACCTTCTTCTCAATGATTGAGACCTTGTCCAATCGACTGGCCATTAATTCCAGGTCGACTGATGCGGACAGGCCCTGCGTCTCATGTGCTCCCTTAAGATTCGTCGCTGCGCGGGTATTCGTCCTGTCGAATAATCCCATGGAGTCATTGTTGATGGAGTTCTCGCACATGTTTTCGAGAATCTCCCATACGGTGTCTTCATGTTGACCCATGATGTTTCCTCCGCAAGTTGCATTGACGAAAAGGCGGATGTCCTCACGGAGTCCCTGGTAAAAAGATTGGACTTGTTCCCATTTAGGAACTCCGTGATGGGGGCACTTTCTCATGAGATCCTGAAAACGATCCCATGCCTCATGGAGAGGTTCTCCTGATTGTTGAGTGAAGTGTGTAATCTAATGGCGCAAGGCGTTGGTCCGACCAACGGGAAAAAACTTTTTCAAAAACTCGGATTGAAGTTCTTCCCAAGTGTTGATCGGCCGGGTCTGAGTTTGATACCAATGGGCGGCCTTGTCCATAAGAGAAAAGGAGAACATCTTCATGAGAAGAATATCCCAATTTTGCGCATCTGACCCAAAAGTTTGGGCCAGATGCTTTAGCTGTTTGATGTGCTGGAAGGGATCTTCAGAATTAAGCCCATGGAATTTAGGTATAGCATGAATCATGTTGGGCTTTAATTCGGAATCAGGTCCTCCAGTCGGGATTCTGACTCGAGGCTTGATGAGAACCTCATCATGAGCCATAACTAGCTCATTTTGACCCAATACAAAGGATAAAAGCTCCTACATATCTCAAGGAAAGGCTTAACTCAGAGAATTCTGAGTTTGAGAAGAAAACCAGTCATAAGGGGTAAAAGTGCAATTTTACCAGTATAATTTGCATACAGGGTAATTCTGGGCCCAAACACAGGTCAAAACAGCTTAATAAGAATAAAAGTGGGATGAAATGATCTAGCAAGGGCTACAGCACTTCCAAGGAACCAAATGATAATCTGTAACCCTAAAACAACCCGCTTCAATTCACAAGGTTCGGGGCAAAGTAAAAATAGAATAAACCCTCTAAAATTCATAGAAAAATAATCTCTAGGGTTTAGAACCTTCAATTTGGCCTTTAGAACCCATTTTGACCTACATTGAGAACCATGCCCAATTAATAACTTAATTTGGGTCTTTACGCAAATTGACCGGTCAAACAAGGTTTAATATGAAAATGAAATTCACCATCAGATTCCTTAGGTCCTAATTAGTCATGTATAAAAACTTGAGCCTAAGAAGAAACCTCCTTGACCGACTTTACACTTTGGTCCTCATATATTTACTCTTTGGCCCTCAACTTTTGAACCCTCGCATTTTGGCCCCTAACTCTCCTTCGTTCTTTGCAACCAGGTCCCTCCTGCAAAACCCTGCCAGCACCATGCTCCGGCGACTTTGCGCGGAGCATGGCGCCGCGCAGGGTGAGGTGGTGGACCTGGCAAGTATACCGGGGGTGCCCTGCGTCGTCAGCCGTCGCAGGGGCACCCCCATGATCATTGCAGCCCCCCATACCGGCCGTGCGAACGCACGGACGGTATGGGTTCGTGTTCCGACCATTCTCCGGCGAGGGAGACACGTCGTCTCCCTCCGCCTTCCTCCCTGTTTCATCCCTATAAATACCCCCCGCTGCTCCACCGACCAGGGCAGCCTGGATCTGACGGAGAAAACCCCCAGCTTTCTTCTCTTCTTCCTCCGGCAGACGCTCACCAGCTCCGGCGGCTTCCTCCCCCTCCACCTCTTCGCTCTGCCGCAATACCAGCAGCGGAGACTTCCTCCCCTGCTCTTCCCGCGCCACGCCGCACCCAGCTGGCGCCTCTCCGGCTCTCTGCTCGCCGCCGCCCCTCTCCCTGAGCATCGTCTTCTCCGGTGACAGTCGATACGACTGTCGCCCTGTTCCTCCCCCTTCGTCCCTGCAAGTAAGTTAGAACTACTCCCCTTCTTCTCCTCTTTCTTTCCCCGCTTTCAATTTAGTCAATTAAACCCTCGACCGCTCCTGTTCACCCTCACCCTCTCCGCCTCCGACCACCCTCCGGCGAGCCGCGCCCATCACCTCAGCGACCCACACGGCTCGCCGACCACCGCAGAACATCCGCCTCCTCACCCTGATCCTCTTCCGCCCCTCCACTTCCCACCAAACACCCTCTGCAGATCCACCGAACACACCCACTTCTTCGCTCACAGTTTGACCTAGGACGACCTGTTGGCTCCATCACGCCCCCTGCAGACCCCCTGACCACCTTCGCCGTGCCACGGCGAAGGTCCCCCGCCTGTCTGATTTGGCCGAGAGGCCGTTCTTCTGTGACCAGGTGACACGCCCGCCGTCGCCATTACTGAGCAGGCAGAGCTCCTTCACCTGCAGGTGCAGGCACGCCTTCGCCCAGGTGCAACTCCCAGGTTGCGCAGGGAGTCTCCGCGAAACGTCCCAGGCTCGCAGATGGGGCGAAAGCCGCGCGTGAAGCCACGATCGCCCACTGCTCCCTCCGCGACGGGCGCTCAATTGGGGTGGGACATTTAGTCCCACCTCGGAACTTCTCGGAGGCGCGCGGACGCATAAAGGCAAAAAGTGCCTTATGCTGTCTGCCTCCTGACCACGGGGTGAGGTCCCCTTCACCCGCCCGGTTACCCGGTCTCGTCCGCGCTCACGCCCCGCGGACCTGACCCGACCCGACTGACCTGCACTCCTCGCCCACCACGCACGCCGGTGGGCCTGGACCCGGGCCTGACCCGAACCCGATTACCCGGTAGCTCTGGGAGAGCTTCCGAAGAGTGATTTCAGAGAGAAAGAGAGACGCGGGGGAGGGGGGTAGAGTAGGTTTTGCCTCTTGACAAAAAAAAAAAACTCTGAAGTGTGTAGGCAAAAGAAGAAGTGCAGGCGAAGAAGAAGGAGCTGCACTGTAGCAAATGCTCAGTTAAGTCGTCGAAGCACCGGGTCAGACGACGGAAAGTCAGCAGCCAGAGCAGGAAAGAAGGCAGGCTGAAGAAGAAGGAAGAGCAACGGTCGAAGCAGAAGAAGAAGAAAGAAAGACTTAGTGGCTGAAGGCAGAAGCTCTGAGGGTCACCACGATTGCAGAAGAAGAAGAAGAGAGGTCAAGGCAGAAAACCAAAGAAGAAGAAGAACAAGGAGCTCTGAAGAAAGAAAAACATCACCAACGCAGGAACAGCAGGAAGAAGAAGAAGAGCATCACCATTGCAGAAGAAGATTATCACCGTAGCAGAAACCAAGGAAGAAGAAGAAGGAGATCTGAAGAAAGAGAAAGAAAGAAGAATATCACAACAAATTCTTTCCCTCTCTCTTTATTTTGTAAAAGAAACATGTATATCTCTAGAATACGACTTGCTCCCTGAGTTCGACCTCGGGAACTCTTTCATTTTCCGAGTAAAAAATTTATATTTGAAATGTTGGCAATAACCGGCCTTACTACAACGTTATAACAAATACAAAACCGACGTTTCATTTTGGCGCCGCTGCCGGGGAGCAACGGCTATTCTAGAGGTAAACATTCCTGTTTCTTTTAATTTCTGATAATCTCCTCTCTTTTGTGCAGCTACAGGAACTCAAGAAGACAAGCAACCACACAACCACTCCGAAGACAGGTAAATATTTTCTCTCACTATTAACCCCTACACTCTAAAGAGGAAGAAAAGAAAAGAACAAGCAATATAGGGCTAACCTGTCTTCCATACTTAGTAACCATAAAAAGTTGCATGTTTTCAACTCATCACTCCTGCACACTATTAAGGGTATTTAAGGGCTAACATATTCTTGCTTGAGCCCTAATTGCCCAACAAAGAGTTAAATGGACCAAGTAGAGCCAACATAAGGTCAAACATTAGGATTTCAGTAGAGACACACCCCTTAATCAAGAATTGAGGAAATCCAAAAGAGGTGTGCCCAAGCCATTGATTGAAAATAATTAACAAGAAAAATCCTAAACAATTGGCTCTCTCTAAACACTTGAACCCTAAAAGACAGGACCCAAAAAGCTCTCAAAGAAAACAAGAGGTAAAGTTGACCCCTTTGGGTTAACCAACCTTAAATTAGGTCACTCTTTGCACTTAAAAAGACTAAAGTTCAAGTGAAACCTTAAGCACCCTGATCTTAAAATTGGTAGACTTAAGAGGTCAAGATCCCCATTCTGGTCTACCTGGAACCGCAGTGACAAGAGAGGTCGGGTGGGGGAAACCCTGTAACCCGTGGGGACGCTCTACCGTGTAGGGGTCTTCGCGGGACTCTCCCTCTCTGGCTGCCCAGGTAATTCTCAGGTGGACGATCTTTTTAATCAAGGGGTCCATCTGCCCCGCACCTCTATAGTCACCCAACACATTTTTGGGTGTCTTGATTGGGTCCAGCACCTTCTAAACTTACCTCTCCCAACTGTGCATGTACGGAAGGAGGTCTCTAAGACCACCCTTAAGACCTCCATTAGAAATTCGCTCTCGTCAAGGCCAAGCCTCGACGCCCGTATTTGTGCAGCAACACCCTCACATTATTCTCTCTTCTGATTCAGAACCAAGTTCTTCTTCTTCCCCCATCATGGCTCAGCCAGTTGAGGAAGAAAATAATCTGGAACACCAGCTCCAGCGACTCAATGACCTCTTCCAAAACTTCGTACACCCACCACAGCGTCCTATGATGCGGGACCACTACAATCCTGCTGCGGTGGCCATTGAGCCTCGAGTTAGAATCCCGATTGGAGGACCTGATTCCGAACTAAAGCCCAACATGATTCACGCTATACCTAAATTCCATGGGCTTAATTCTAAAGATCCCTTCCAGCACATCAAACAGCTAAAGCATCTGGCCCACACTTTTGGATCAGATGCGCAAAATCGGGATATTCTTCTCATGAAGATGTTCTCCTTTTCTCTTATGGACAAGGCCGCCCATTGGTATCAAACTCAGACCCGGCCGATCAACACTTGGGAAGAACTTCAATCCGAGTTTTTGAAAAAGTTCTTTCCCGTTGGTCGGACCAACGCCTTGCGCCATCAGATTACACACTTCACTCAACAATCAGGAGAACCTCTCCATGAGGCATGGGATCGTTTTCAGGATCTCATGAGGAAGTGCCCCCATCACGGAGTTCCTAAATGGGAACAAGTCCAATCTTTTTACCAGGGACTCCGTGAGGACATCCGCCTTTTCGTCAATGCAACCTGCGGAGGAAACATCATGGGTCAACATGAAGACACCGTATGGGAGATTCTCGAAAACATGTGCGAGAACTCCATCAACAATGACTCCATGGGATTATTCGACAGGACGAATACCCGCGCAGCGACGAATCTTAAGGGAGCACATGAGACGCAGGGCCTGTCCGCATCAGTCGACCTGGAATTAATGGCCAGTCGATTGGACAAGGTCTCAATCATTGAAAAGAAGGTGGATGAGCTGACTCAGCACTTGCAGCGAGCCACCTCTGCGCGTAACTCCTTTGCACAACCTCCTTCCACACAGGAGACTGTGCAAAACATCCTCCACCGATCCTCCCCTGGGATGGATCCATATCCATCCCCATCTGATTCTTGGACTGGGAGATCATCCGATCCTTTCTTCACCAGCCGGGGGAACTCCATTCCTCCTTTCCCTGATTCTCAGGAGGTTCCTCAGACCTGCGAGGACCTCAACGCCATCCAGAACGACCCATTCTCCAACACTTACAACCCTGGATGGCGAAACCATCCCAATTTTCAGTGGGCGGGAAATTCCCAAACCCAAAGACCACCTTTTCAGTCCCGCCCACAGCCCTCTCATCACTACCAGCCGCCTCAGCCTCGGCCCAACCCTACTTATCCATCAGGGCCAAATCAAGATCAAATGTCCTTAATCCTTCAGACTCTGGCTGACATTCAAAAATCGAATGCAGCCATTCAAAAACAGCACAAGGACGAGCTTACTGAAGTTAAAACTCAACTGGCCCAGTTGGCAAATTCTCGCCAGCCAGGCACACTCCCTTCCCAACCCCTTCCTAACCCAAATAACGTGCCAACCCAGAAGCGCGTTATGAATCCAAATTTAGGCCACGCTCAATGGATTTATCAGGCCCCTACTGCCCCATCTCCAGACGAGATGGAAGCCTCAACTTCGCGTGCGGGATTTCAGCAGCAGCCACCCCTCCTACCAAACCCAAACCAAAATCAGGCCGGATTAAATTCTGTAACAACACGTAGTGGTAAGACAACTCAGGACCCGCATTATCCAAACCACTCCCAGCCTGATAACCATGACCCTAGGATAGTTAGCCAAGGTACCGCTGTTCCAGACCCACAACCTGGACCTATCCTAGAGGAACCAACCAAGATCCCGTTTCCCGAGGCCCTGACCAAGGGAAAGAAGACCACCAAACCCGTGGCCCCTGAGGAGGACCTGGTCAAGCTCTTTGAGCAGGTCCACATAAACATCCCCTTGATGGATGCAATCCACCACGTACCAGCTTACGCACGATTTCTAAAGAATATATGTACACCCCAGCGTAAGCCGCGAACCAAGGGAGGGAGCCCAATTGTTCTGTCAGAGCAAGCCAGCTCTGTAATCCTTAGTAGACTCCCACCCAAGGCAAAAGATCCTGGAACTCCCCTGATCTCCTGTAAGATAGGTGGTACCCAATTTAATAGAGCATTGTTAGACTTAGGTGCATCTATAAATCTGATACCCACATCCTTACTTGACCATCTGGAAGAATCTGAGCTAAAACCAACCGAGGTGACATTACAATTAGCAGATCGATCTATAAAGTCACCAAAAGGGATTCTCGAGGATGTTATCGTGAGAGTGCGGGATTTCTATTTTCCAGTGGACTTTATAGTCTTAGACATGGATGCACCTGAGAACCCTAGGGATACACCAATCATTCTAGGGAGACCTTTCTTGGCTACTGCTAGAGCCAACATCAGCTGTGAGGAGGGCCAAATAGAGCTTAAGTTTGGAGATCAAACACTGAAAATTGATATATTTAAGGCCCAACAAGGAATTAATTGCGGCGTCATCGAGCAAATTTGTGACATCAAGACTTTGGTTGATGAATCACACCTCCAGAATGACTTGAGTATTCCTCATCAACCACAGAAGGATCTTGACCCGCAAACAGAGGAGTCAAATCCAGATGTGAACAACCCAGTAACTCCCACCCTTGAACCTCACATCTATACTGAACCACCCGCTGCTGCTGAAAACCCCATCCTCGAACTGAAACCCCTTCCTGCTCATTTGAAATACATCTTTTTGGGTTCTAATCAGACCCTTCCTGTGATCATCAATTCCAACCTCAGTCCTGAACAGGAATCCCGTCTGATTGTTGTCCTCCAGCAACATCGCAGAGCCATCGGATGGACCCTCGATGATTTGACTGGAATAAGTCCCTCTTATTGTACTCATCATATCTATTCAGAAGAGGGCACACGACCTTCTCGTGAAATGCAGAGACGCTTAAACCCCAATCTGCAGGAGGTCGTGAAAAAGGAGATCATCAAGTGGTTAGATGCCGGGATCATCTACCCGATCTCCGATAGTCGTTGGGTGAGCCCAATTCAGGTCGTGCCTAAGAAGGCAGGACTCACCACTATAACGACTGAGACCGGAGAAATCATTCCTACCCGATTAGCCAACTCGTGGAGAGTCTGTATAGATTACCGTCGACTCAATTCCTCCACGAAGAAGGATCATTTCCCACTACCCTTCATTGATCAAATTCTTGAAAAACTAGCGGGAAATAGGTTCTTCTGCTTTCTTGACGGGTACTCCGGTTATAACCAGGTGGCAATCCATCCTGAGGACCAAGAAAAGACCACATTCACCTGCCCCTTCGGAACATACGCTTTCCGAAGGATGCCTTTCGGTCTTTGCAATGCACCCGCTACTTTTCAGCGATGCATGCTTGCCATATTCTCAGATATGGTAGGTGATTATCTGGAAGTCTTCATGGATGACTTTTCAGTTTTCGGAGCATCATTCGACGATTGCCTCCAACACTTGGTCCAGATACTCAGGCGGTGCATCGACGTGAATTTGGTTCTTTCCTGGGAAAAGAGCCATTTCATGGTGCCTGAGGGAATTGTCCTGGGACACTCAATTTCGGAGAAAGGTATCCAAGTGGATCGAGCTAAGGTTAATCTGATTTCTCACCTTCCTATGCCTAGCTCGATCAGGGACATCCGATCCTTTTTAGGGCATGTCGGTTTTTATCGACGATTTATCCCTGATTTTTCAAAAATCGCACGCCCCCTGACCACTCTTCTCTCCAAGGATGTTCCCTTCAAAATCTCCAAGGAATGCACTCAAGCATTTGAAATCCTGCGTGACCGAGTCACCCAAGCCCCGATCCTACAGTCCCCTGATTGGTCTCAACCCTTTGAGATCATGTGTGATGCATCCGACTTCGCTGTAGGAGCGGTTTTGGGGCAGAAAAATGACAAGAAACCTGTGGTCATTTACTATGCCAGCAAAACACTCGATGAGGCTCAGCGTAACTATACAGTTACTGAGAAAGAGCTGCTAGCTGTAGTATTTGCCCTAGGGAAGTTCAGATCATACCTTCTGGGTTCCCATGTCATCATATACTCGGATCACACGGCTGTGAGGCATCTCCTTGCAAAGAAGGACGCGAAGCCTCGATTGATCCGATGGATCTTGCTGTTGCAAGAATTTGACCTCGAGATTCGCGATAAAGCGGGAAAACAAAACGTGGTAGCTGATCACTTGTCCCGTCTTCCTTCTGAAATAATAGACCCTTCCGGACCCATCACTGAGCATTTTCCCGATGAGCACCTGCTGACTATTGGTACTAGCCTTCCATGGTTTGCTAATATTGTAAATTACTTGGCATCTCATCAGACCCCGTCCGATTGGCCGAAGGCCAAGAAAGACAAATTACGCTCCGATGCCAAGTATTACATTTGGGAAGACCCGTACCTCTTCCGCATAGGTGCCGATCAGATCATCCGGAGATGTGTCCCGGAAGGGGAAGTCAACAATATCCTCTCTTTCTGCCATGACCAGGCATGCGGTGGCCATTTTGCCGGGCATAAAACCGCATCAAAAGTCCTCCAGTGCGGCTTTTACTGGCCCACACTGTTCAAAGACGCATACAGTCATTGCAAGGCATGCAGTCGTTGCCAGACTTTGGGCAACATGAGCCATCGCGACATGATGCCTATGCAACCGATTCTAGTATGCGAAATCTTTGATGTTTGGGGGATTGATTTTATGGGCCCCTTTCCTGTTTCGGATGGTTTCGAATACATTCTGTTGGTTGTGGACTACGTGTCCAAATGGATCGAAGCCATACCGACCCGAACCTGTGATCACAAAATCGTTCTCAAATTCATTCATCAACACATTTTCTCAAGGTTCGGGATTCCTCGTGCAATAATCTCTGATGGGGGGACCCATTTCACAAATGCTCAGTTTAGGTCACTGATGACCAAATACGGGGTGTCTCACCGAATCTGTACTCCTTACCACCCCCAAACTAATGGTCTAGCTGAGCTGTCTAATCGAGAGATCAAGAAAATCCTGCAAGTCACTGTTCGACCTGATAGGAAGGACTGGTCGTCCCGACTTCCGGAAGCATTGTGGGCCTATAGGATCGCCCACAAGACCCAATTGGGCATGTCTCCCTTTAGACTGGTGTACGGAAAGGCATGCCACCTTCCCGTAGAACTGGAGCATAAAGCCTATTGGGCAGTACGGAACTGTAATCTAGATCTTTCCAAGGCTGGGACCCACAGAAAACTCCAAATCAGCGAGATCGATGAATTACGCCTAGACGCGTACGAGAACTCGCAAATCTACAAGGAGCGGGTTAAAGCCTTCCACGACAAACACATCTCGAGAAAGATCTTTCATCCTGGTCAAAAGGTCCTACTCTTTGATGCCCGACTAAAACTCTTCCCAGGAAAACTGAGATCCAAGTGGGTCGGACCATATTTGGTCCGACAGGTTTTTGGAAATGGAGCAATCGAAATCAGTCCACTCAGCCACGATTCTGAACCTTTCATCGTGAACGGTCAGAGACTCAAGCCGTTCATTGATGTAACTTCTACTGATTTGGCTGAAACATCTTATGTCCTCCATTCCCCTTGAGCTTATTGCGCCCAGCCGATAGCGTAAAACTCAGCGCTTAACGGGAGGCAACCCGTCATTTTCCTAAAAATCCAAAACTTTTTCTGACACCTTTTTGCACTTAAGGTTCACCCTTGTAGACAGGCGACCCCACCTCAGATGCTTGCATCTGGGATTAGAAATCGTCCGCAAAAATTCAACCCGACCCATTCACTCATCCAAATTTCTGTCTTAAGGAATGAACTAAGACCCCCTAGGTTACAATGAGGACATTGCAAATCTTAGGCATGGGGGGGTAGGAAAGTGCAAAAACGTGTAAGAAAAGGTTTCAAACAAAAAATTCACATATGCCAAAAAAAAAAAAAATCTTCGAAAAAGAATAAGAGGAGAAGAGGAGAAGGAAAATTTTGTGAAGGAGAAAAGAAACAAAATGAAAAAGGAGCACAAAATTATGAGAAAAAGTGATAGTCATTAGTAAGGAACTAAGGAATTAACCTAAGTTCTAGACCTCATTCAAGAAAATAACTGAAAAGTGCACAATAAGATTAGTAAGAATGCAAACCTTAGGCATTCTTGAATAGACTCTTAGTACCCATTAAGATCTGGACACTCCTCAAGAGGTTGAGGAAAATGAAAAGCTGAAGTATTAGGTCTAAGGCTTAGGAAGTATTCGGCCTCGTTAACTAATTTTTGGTTTACGGGACTCAGTAACCTAAGCACCCTAATCTCACACACAGCCTGGTTCAGTAAGCGTAAAAATCAGAATCACGCAAAAGCGTCGCAAAAATCTGAAAAGAACACCTAGAATAGGAATGGCCGATCAACACAAGTTGATTTGGACGAGTTCCCAGCGCGGAGAGGCGGGAAATCCCCTCGAAGATGCGTAACAAAATATCATCTCCTCGGTGCTTGTCTCTTAGGATATTTACATATCCTACGGGGGGCATGTAAGCACTCTGCTGGTTCAGATTCCATGGATGGCATTATCTCGAAGTGTCAATTGCCAGGGTCTGGATTCGGCCACGGAATACCATGGATGGGATTATCTCGAAATCTCAATAGCCAGGGTTCCGGGGGTTGCCATGGGCGGTGCTATCTCGAAGCATCGATCGCCAGGAACCCTTGAGGATTGATGATGGGAGCAAGGAATCTGATACAGACCGTGTTGAAAAGCCAATCCTAGGCTAGAACTAAAAAGAAAAAGAGAGAGAAAACTCTCCAAACAGAAAAAACTTTCTATCTCTCTCTTACAAAACGCACTGCGAACTGGGCCAGGGCTAAAATCATTTCAAGCACGGGTGCTTTAACCACGAAGTCCAATAAACCTTAGGTTAGTTCTTGCGGGCCTTAAAAACCTTTGCTAAAAGACTGAGGCTAAGGCTAGACAGATTTGGATCTTGATTGGTACTAGAGTACCTTTTAGGCCTATGGTCAGCATTCTAACCTAATCTATGCTCAAATAAAAAAGACACTTATCTAAAACCATTAAAAACTTCATGGTCTAGAACAAGGGTTGAAACCTTAAGTTTTTGCTAAGGGACTAGCAAAAGCTAGGCATGGGGGTATGATGAGAACCTCATCATGAGCCATAACTAGCTCATTTTGACCCAATACAAAGGATAAAAGCTCCTACATATCTCAAGGAAAGGCTTAACTCAGAGAATTCTGAGTTTGAGAAGAAAACCAGTCATAAGGGGTAAAAGTGCAATTTTACCAGTATAATTTGCATACAGGGTAATTCTGGGCCCAAACACAGGTCAAAACAGCTTAATAAGAATAAAAGTGGGATGAGATGATCTAGCAAGGGCTACAGCACTTCCAAGGAACCAAATGATAATCTGTAACCCTAAAACAACCCGCTTCAATTCACAAGGTTCGGGGCAAAGTAAAAATATAATAAACCCTCTAAAATTCATAGAAAAATAATCTCTAGGGTTTAGAACCTTCAATTTGGCCTTTAGAACCCATTTTGACCTACATTGAGAACCATGCCCAATTAATAACTTAATTTGGGTCTTTACGCAAATTGACCGGTCAAACAAGGTTTAATATGAAAATGAAATTCACCATCAGATTCCTTAGGTCCTAATTAGTCATGTATAAAAACTTGAGCCTAAGAAGAAACCTCCTTGACCGACTTTACACTTTGGTCCTCATATATTTACTCTTTGGCCCTCAACTTTTGAACCCTCGCATTTTGGCCCCTAACTCTCCTTCGTTCTTTGCAACCAGGTCCCTCCTGCAAAACCCTGCCAGCACCATGCTCCGGCGACTTTGCGCGGAGCATGGCGCCGCGCAGGGTGAGGTGGTGGACCTGGCAAGTATACCGGGGGTGCCCTGCGTCGTCAGCCGTCGCAGGGGCACCCCCATGATCATTGCAGCCCCCCATACTGGCCGTGCGAACGCACGGACGGTATGGGTTCGTGTTCCGACCATTCTCCGGCGAGGGAGACACGTCGTCTCCCTCCGCCTTCCTCCCTGTTTCATCCCTATAAATACCCCCCGCTGCTCCACCGACCAGGGCAGCCTGGATCTGACGGAGAAAACCCCCAGCTTTCTTCTCTTCTTCCTCCGGCAGACGCTCACCAGCTCCGGCGGCTTCCTCCCCCTCCACCTCTTCGCTCTGCCGCAATACCAGCAGCGGAGACTTCCTCCCCTGCTCTTCCCGCGCCACGCCGCACCCAGCTGGCGCCTCTCCGGCTCTCTGCTCGCCGCCGCCCCTCTCCCTGAGCATCGTCTTCTCCGGCGACAGTCGATACGACTGTCGCCCTGTTCCTCCCCCTTCGTCCCTGCAAGTAAGTTAGAACTACTCCCCTTCTTCTCCTCTTTCTTTCCCCGCTTTCAATTTAGTCAATTAAACCCTCGACCGCTCCTGTTCACCCTCACCCTCTCCGCCTCCGACCACCCTCCGGCGAGCCGCGCCCATCACCTCAGCGACCCACACGGCTCGCCGACCACCGCAGAACATCCGCCTCCTCACCCTGATCCTCTTCCGCCCCTCCACTTCCCACCAAACACCCTCTGCAGATCCACCGAACACACCCACTTCTTCGCTCACAGTTTGACCTAGGACGACCTGTTGGCTCCATCACGCCCCCTGCAGACCCCCTGACCACCTTCGCCGTGCCACGGCGAAGGTCCCCCGCCTGTCTGATTTGGTCGAGAGGCCGTTCTTCTGTGACCAGGTGACACGCCCGCCGTCGCCATTACTGAGCAGGCAGAGCTCCTTCACCTGCAGGTGCAGGCACGCCTTCGCCCAGGTGCAACTCCCAGGTTGCGCAGGGAGTCTCCGCGAAACGTCCCAGGCTCGCAGATGGGGCGAAAGCCGCGCGTGAAGCCACGATCGCCCACTGCTCCCTCCGCGATGGGCGCTCAATTGGGGTGGGACATTTAGTCCCACCTCGGAACTTCTCGGAGGCGCGCGGATGCATAAAGGCAAAAAGTGCCTTATGTTGTCTGCCTCCTGACCACGGGGTGAGGTCCCCTTCACCCGCCCGGTTACCCCGTCTCGTCCGCGCTCACGCCCCGCGGACCTGACCCGACCCGACTGACCTGCACTCCTCGCCCACCACGCACGCCGGTGGGCCTGGACCCGGGCCTGACCCGAACCCGATTACCCGGTAGCTCTGGGAGAGCTTCCGAAGAGTGATTT
This sequence comes from Thalassia testudinum, assembly GCA_037157565.1. Classification (NCBI taxonomy): domain Eukaryota; kingdom Viridiplantae; phylum Streptophyta; class Magnoliopsida; order Alismatales; family Hydrocharitaceae; genus Thalassia; species Thalassia testudinum. The sequence continues at coordinate 7,204,866 of JAZHRO010000010.1, read as the reverse complement.
CAGAGAGAAAGAGAGACGCGGGGGAGGGGGGTAGAGTAGGTTTTGCCTCTTGACAAAAAAAAAAAACTCTGAAGTGTGTAGGCAAAAGAAGAAGTGCAGGCGAAGAAGAAGGAGCTGCACTGTAGCAAATGCTCAGTTAAGTCGTCGAAGCACCGGGTCAGACGACGGAAAGTCAGCAGCCAGAGCAGGAAAGAAGGCAGGCTGAAGAAGAAGGAAGAGCAACGGTCGAAGCAGAAGAAGAAGAAAGAAAGACTTAGTGGCTGAAGGCAGAAGCTCTGAGGGTCACCACGATTGCAGAAGAAGAAGAAGAGAGGTCAAGGCAGAAAACCAAAGAAGAAGAAGAACAAGGAGCTCTGAAGAAAGAAAAACATCACCAACGCAGGAACAGCAGGAAGAAGAAGAAGAGCATCACCATTGCAGAAGAAGATTATCACCGTAGCAGAAACCAAGGAAGAAGAAGAAGGAGATCTGAAGAAAGAGAAAGAAAGAAGAATATCACAACAAATTCTTTCCCTCTCTCTTTATTTTGTAAAAGAAACATGTATATCTCTAGAATACGACTTGCTCCCTGAGTTCGAGTAAAAAATTTATATTTGAAATGTTGGCAATAACCGGCCTTACTACAACGTTATAACAAATACAAAACCGACGTTTCAAGGCTCAATGGCCACCGCAGCAGGATTGTAGTGGTCCCGCATCATAGGACGCTGTGGTGGGTGCACGAAGTTTTGGAAGAGGTCATTGAGTTGCTGGAGCTGGTGCTCCAGATTATTTTCTTCCTCAACTGGCTGAGCCATGATGGGGGAAGAAGAAGAACTTGGTTCTGAATCAGAAGAGAGAATAATGTGAGGGTGTTGTTGCACAAACACGGGCGTCGAGGCTTGGCCTTGACGGGAGCGAATTTCTAAAGGAGGTCTTAAGGGTGGTCTTAAGGACCTCCTTCCGTACATGCACTGTTGGAAGAGGTAAGTTTAGAAGGTGCTGGACCCAATCAAGACACCCAAAAATGTGTTGGGTGACTATAGAGGTGCGGGGCAGATGGACCCCTTGATCAGAAAGATCGTCCACCTGAGAATTACCTGGGAAGCCAGAGAGGGAGAGTCCCGCGAAGACCCCTACACGGTAGAGCGTCCCCACGGGTTACAGGGTTTCCCCCACCCGACCTCTCTTGTCACTGCGGTTCCAGGTAGACCAGAATGGGGATCTTGACCTCTTAAGTCTACCAATTTTAGTTTAAGATCAGGGTGCTTAAAGTTACACTTGAGCTCTTAGGTATTTTGAGTGAGAAAGTGACCTAATTTTAAGGTTGGTTGACCCAAGGGGTCAACTTTACCTCTTGTTCCTTTGAGAGCTTTCGGGTCCTTTCTTTTAGGGTTCAAGTGTTTAGAGAGCCAATTGTTTAGGGTTTGTCTGAATAAGTGTTTTCAGACAAGGGCTTGGGCACACTTCATTTGGTTTTCTCGATTCTTGCTTAAGGAGTGTGTCTCTAAATCCCTAGTGTTGGATCCTAGGTTGGCTCTACTTGGTCCAGTTAGCTCTTTGTCGGGTAATTAGGGCTCAAGCAAGAATGTGTTAGCCCCTAAATACCCTTAATAGTGTGCAGGAATAATGGGTTGAAAACATGCAACTTTTTATGGTTACTAAGTATGGAAGACAGGTTAGCCCTATATTGCTTGTTCTTTTCTTTTCTTCCTCTTTAGAGTTTAGGGGTTAATAGCGAGAGGAAAAAATTTTACCTGTCCTCGGAGTGGTTGTCGTGTGGTTGCTTGTCTTCTTGATTTCCTGTAGCTGCACAAAAGAGAGGAGATTATCAGAAACTAAAAAGAAACAGGAATGTTTACCTCTAGAATAGCCGTTGCTCCCCGGCAACGGCACCAAAAACTGGTGCCGACCTTCCTCTATAGTTTTATTATTTCGTCGTAGTATAGTATAGAGAGAGGTGATTACCAATTTAATACAATTTGTTACTCGGAAAATAAAAGAGTTCCCGAGGTCGAACTCAGGGAGCAAGTTGTATTCTAGGGGTACAAGTTTCTTTTACAAAAATAAAGAAAGAGAGAGAGAGAATTTGTTGGCTTTTCTTCTTTTCTCTTTGCTTCTCCTCTTCTTCCTTCTCAGATCTTCTGCTCTCTTCCTTTGTTCTTCTTCTGCAGTGGTGATCTTCTTCTTCTTCTTTCAGCTGTTTCTGCTCTTCCTTTTTCTTCTGCACAGTGGTCCTGTTCTTCTTCTTCTTCTTTCTTTCTTCAGATCTTCTTCTCGTGCTCTTCTTCTTCTGCAGAGTCTTCACTTGGCCTCTCTGTGTTCCTCCTCTGCCTCGCCTTCCTTCTCCTTCGTTGCCTTCAGGACGTCGTCTGATTTTCCAATCAGACGACTTAAACCGCCGCTGCTACAGTGCCTCTCTGTGTTCCTCCTCTGCCTCGCCTTCCTTCTCCTTCGTTGCCTTCAGGACGTCGTCTGATTTTCCAATCAGACGACTTAAACCGCCGCTGCTACAGTGCCGCTCGGTGCTCCTCCTTCCTTCAGCCTTCGTCTTCTTCCACGGTTCTTCTTCACCTGTGCCTGCACACTTACACAGCTTAATCAGGGGCAAAACCTAACTCTACCCTCCCCTGCGTCTCTCTCTCACAGAAGCCACTCTTGGGAAAGCTCTCCCAGAGCTGCCGGGTTGCCGGGTACGGGTCGCGCCCGGGTCCAGGCCCACTGGCGTGCGTGGTGGGCGAGGAGTGCAGGTCAGTCTAAGTCGGGTCGGGCCAGGTCCGCGGGGCGTGAGCGCGGACGAGACCGGGTAACCGGGCGGGTGAAGGGGACCTCACCCTGTGTGCTGAGGCAATAAGCCTCCAGCACTTTTTCGATTTATACCGCTGCGCTCCTTCAGAGCTTTCCGAGGTGGGACTAAATGTCCCACCCCCAATTTCGCGCCTGCGTGGCGGAAGCAGCTGGTAATCGCAGCTTTACGCGAGGCCTTCGCGTGAAGGATTCGCCTCAACTGCAGCCGAACGCTTTGCCGAAATGCCCCCGCACAGCCTGGGAGCGTGACCTGGGCGCGGCGCACCTGGGGCAGCAGGTAAAGAAGCTGCTTCGCTTCAACAATGGCGGCGGCGAGCGCGGGTACCTGCCCACAGAGAAACGGCCTTTCGGCCCAATCAGAAACGCGGAGGACCTTCGCCGTGGCACGGCGAAGGTGGTCGGGGGGTGTGCAGGCGGCGGGGCGGAGCCTAAGGGCTGCCCTAGGTCGGACTGTGGATCGGGAGATGGGTTTGTTCGGTGGAGTTGCAGAGGGTGATTTGGGGGAAGTGGAAGGGCGGAGGTTGATCAGGGTGAGGAGGCGGAGGTTCTGCGGTGGTCGGCGAGCCGTGTGGGTTGCTGGAGTGATGGGAGCGGCTTGCCGGAGGATGGCCGGAGGCGGAGAAGGTGAGGGTGATTGGTCGGAATCGAGGGCGACAGTAAATGTTTAAGGTGAGGAAGAGGAAGAGGGGAGGAAGAGGAGGAGTTCTACCTACTTAGCGGGACGAGGAGGGGCCGGAGCGGGCGACAGTCGTATCGACTGTCTCCGGAGAAGAAGATGCCCGGGAGAAGGGGCGGCGGTGAGCAGAGGGCCGGAGAGGCGCCAGCTGGGTGCAGCGTGGTGCGGGAAGAGCGAGGGAAAGAAGTCTCTGCTGCTGGTATTGCGGCAGAGCGAAGAGGAGGAGGAGGAAGAACCGCCGGAGCTGGTGGGCGTCTGCCGGAGTGAGAAGAGAGGAAAGTTGGGGGTTTTCTCCGTCAGATCCGAGCTACTCAGAACGGCGGAGCGACGGGGGTATTTATAGAGGCCGAATCAGAGAGGAAGGCGGAGGGAGACGACGTGTCTCCCTCGCCGGAGGACGCCGGAGATGGAAACCCATACCGTCCGTGCATTCGCACGGCCGGTATGGTGGGTTGCAGCGACCAGGGGGTGTTCCTACGACGGCTGACGACGTAGGGCACCCCCGGTTGTCTTGCCAGACCCTCCCACTTACCCTGCGCGGCGCCATGCTCCGTGCAAGGTCGCCGGAGCATGGTGCTGGTCAGGTTTTGGCAGGAGGGACCTGAATGCAAAGAACGAAGGAGAGTTAGGGGTAGAAATGCGAGGGTTCAAAAGTTGAGGGTCAAAAAGTAAATATATGAGGACCAAAGTGTAAAGTTGGTCAAGAAGGTTTCTTCTTAGGCTCAAGTTTTTATACATGACTAACTAGGACCTAAGGAATCTGATGGTGAATTTTATTTCTAGATTAAACCTTGTTTGACTGGTCAATTTACGCAAAAACCCAAATTAAGTTATTAATTGGGTATGGTTCTCAATGTAGGTCAAAATGGGTTCTGAAGGCCAAATTGAAGGTTCTAAACCCTAGGGATTATTTTTCTATGAATTTTAGAGGGTTTATTCTATTTTTACTTTGCCTCGGACCTCATGAATTTAAGTGGGTTTGCTTTAGGGTTACAGATTATCATTTAGTTCTTTGGAATTGCTGTAGCCCTTATCAGATCATCCCACTTTCCTTCTTATTTGGTTTGTTTGACCTGTGTTTGGACCCTGAATTACCCTGTATGCAGATTATACTGATAATTGCATTTTTACCCCTTATGACTTGTTTTCTCCTTAAACTCAGAATTCTCTGAGTTAAGCCTTTCCTTGAGTTATGTAGGAGCTTTTATCCTTTGTATTGGGTCAAAATGAGCTAGTTATGGCTCATGATGAGGTTCTCATCAGGTGGGCTAATGTAGTCCCTTTAGTAGGTAGGAGCGACACGCTCCCTTTAGGCGAGAGGTTGTGTTGAGGCTACTTGGTGTGTAGCGCTTATTCTCCACAGAGCAGTTAGGCAAGGGACAGTTGCCGTGAATGCCTTGCCTTTGAACGACTTTCCTTGCAAGGTGGCAGAAGGAAGGGGCGGAGAATCCCTACTTGCTTTGATAGCTTTCAAGTGGGATGCCCTGGTCCATTACGCATTCTTTTGGAGTTGGTTGTTGACGGGATTAGGGCGGAGTCGGCCTGGTACTTGAGCTCTGCTTGCGTCGCTTGGGCCATTTTTCTTGGTGCTTGGGGGCGAAGGGGCTGAAGCCGCCTTGGCATCATTGCCCCAAGTCCTTTTCTTGAGGATCAGGGGAACTTGGGGCTCCTCGTGTTGGGACATGGGTCTCTTGGGGACTTGCCCCAAGTCCGTCTGGTTGGGTTTCTTGGCAAACCCCTCAACTGGGATAGGGCCGACTTTGGTGGTACTCGCTGCATGTCCTGTATAGGGGGTTGGGTAGAGGTGCCCGTTGCAGGAGTGTTCGAGTGCCTATCCTTAATGAAGGAGCCTTAAGGTAGGCTTTGATGGTGGAGATTGTGAGCGTGCCATATTTAGGACCACCGCTTCCCTCGGGAGATCCCTTGCCTAGATGAGTTAGACATAATCGTCAGGGTAGAATCGAGTGGCCGAGGCTGAAGAGCCTGGCCGAATTCTCGTGAGGGTTAGCTCGAGCCTAGTTGTCGAATCGCGATCCGTCACCTTAGCCTCTCTATAGAAACGAGGGCATGGAAGTTGGTTGCTGAGTAACCAACTATGTTCGCAAATGTGGTTCGCGGCCTGGTCGTTTACTGGTCGTGACCATTCTACTACTGGGCTCGTCCTTATCATATGTGGACAAGGGGTGATTCTGTCATCGTGGCTGTGGGGTGTGATACAGCTGGGCGTTTGCCCGCCCGGTTGTGCCTGTGGATAGGGTAAGAGCAGGGGGATTTTTTCATGGGTTGGCCCTTGAAGGTGACCATCGCTTAGAGCCTTCCTTAAAGGGTGACAATGAAGGGGAGCCGACCTTGGGAGGTGGCAACAGGAATGGCCCGAAGGGGAGTCGACCTTGGAAAGCAGTAAGGAGTCGGCTGATGGCATCACCATCATTCACTAAAACTAACTTAATTTGGCTAAGTTTTAAGGTTAAATTCACTTAATTAACACATTAAAAGGATATAACTCAATCAGGGCTGAAGAGAGAAATCAATAAAAATTGGGGTTAATTTTACAATTTTCACAAATAAATATAAATGCAGAATAACTGGAGGAAAAATTATAGTTAATCAAAGGTTAATTGAGCTTAAATATCTTAAAAGTACGTTGGTATTAAGTAATTTAGATTTTACATTCAAATTGATTGTTTAATTCTAATTAAAAATTCTAATTTCAACCCCATTTCAATTAAAATATATCCGACGGAAATAAATGTAGTATAAACCTTATAAAAATCAACTAAAAATATTTTATAAGGTTTGGCATAATCAATTTGACAATGGGAACTCATTTCGACCTAAAACAGAGTTATAGGCAGGAATCTAGTACATTTTGGGTCTAATTGTAAATTGACCATGCAAACGACATCAAAACCTAAAATTTAAGTCACCATTAAATTTCTCATATCCAAATTAGGTTCCCATAAAAATTTGGGCTCATTTGAACTTCATCTTGGTCAACTTTGTAATTTGGCTCTTAATATTTGATTTCATTGCAAAGGACCCCCTAACTTTTGAATTTCTATTGCAAAAATGCCCCACTAGCACCAACCTCACCTTCCACCTCCACAATCTCCAGCCATCATCTCCGGCAAGGCGGTTCACGCACCTACTGCTCCTTTCCTCGCGTGCAAACTAGCTATAAACCTTCGCCATCACACAACACTTCTCGTCGTCGAGATTTGGCCGCGTTTCCTACCCTTCTCCTTAGCCCGACCACCTCTTCGTCTTCGACCCTGGCGGCCCTTCCCTTCTCTTCCTTCGCGCACGCTCCGACCTCAAGAGCAGCGCCACCACCTTCCTTACCTTCCTCCGATCGTCGTCAGTCAAAGCAGGACCTCTTCCTCCCTTTTCCTCGCTGCTGGTCACCTCCCGTACTTCTTTGTCATGACCAGCGGTCACGCCAGCCACCTTCTCATCCTCCTCGTCATCTTCTAGGTAGATCTCTTTCTTCCCTTCTCCCTCTAGATTAGTTTAGGTCTCTTAAATCCAAGATTCAACCTCTTCGACGACCTACTCTCCTCCGTCTTCCTCGCGAGCGACGAGACTCCGGTGAACATGCCCACCTCGCTCCACGCCATCTCACGCACCGCCGACCACCCCATAAGCTGTCGATCCTCCACCTTGACGAGAGGAGTAGAATCCTTCTCCCTATTGAAATTTTCAACACTGTCGATCCTCTACTGGACACCCACGTTTGTCGACATCTTCCTTGCCTCCGCCGGCCACCTCCGGGCTTCCTTGCACCAAATCAAGGCCACGACCACCTTCAGTACATCGCGGCGGAGCTTCCCAACCCCTTAGGAGTGAGCTTCGACGCCCTTCAACCAAAGCCGGCCAACCTAGCCCTCCGTCAATCCCCTCCGTACATCGCCGCACCAACCCAATGACTCCACCTTCAGTGCACCACGCAGAATCTCCTCGACACCTTGGCTTGAAATTTGGAGCTTGGAAACTCACTAACTCCATCCACCATCGACGGCCACAAGAAGAAAAAGAAGAAGAAGAAGAAATGTTACGACCCGAACTCGGCTCCTCATGGAACCTGGGAATGGTTCGCCTTGACTAATCCCAAGACCCAGTCATCCATCGAGAAATTGACCAAATATATATATAACATTCCACACATGTACCATAGCTAAGCATTCAATGCAAGATGGAAAGTAGAACATTAATCTAAAAGACATCATGTCATAGGAGAAAAACAGAGTTCACAACGCAAGCATCACAACTGAAATTGAAAGGCAGAAAATAGGGCTAGTAGTTCCAACATGAAGAAAGAAAAGTACCACAAAGATAGTAAGCTGAAAACTGACTAAGGCTGGGCTCGACTAGGCCCAGCACCCTCTGCAGCCGGTGGTATTGGCTGCTCACCTCCCTGACTTCAACATAAGTAGTGGATGTTAGCTAAATGCTGAGTAGAGTGGCAAACTTAAGGGCATTTAATGCATTTAACTGTTAAAAACAGTAAACTATTTATGCAGTTTCAGTTATTCATACAGTCAACATCAGGTTCTATTCATAATCACTAGTTGTTAGTATTTAGGCATTTTAGTAAAGGTCCATGTCATCACTTGATTCACATGTTCCCTATGGGAACGATCTTGTTGCAGTTTTCCCACGATGCAAGATGCACACGTGGCATTCTCCTGGCCGAGAGAGTATCCCGTGGTAGTCGTACACCCGATCTACCACCTCGGGGTTACAGTCGCGACATAGTAGTGACTACGACACATGTGATAGACGCACGGGTAGCTACCCTACACTGGCACGTGGTCAGTCCTTTCCTCTAGCAGGTATGCTCTAACCTACAACACAGAATAGAACAGGGGCCACACCCCTCACCAGTCTGTGTACCCTCGCCCGACTATCCTGGTTTGCCCAGTAGCCCCAACAAGAGTCGGTGTAGGGAGGCCATTCCTATCCTCAGTCTCAACCTAAGGGGAGGCTAGTTCTCTCCCCACCCAAAAGTGACAGTAGCTCTCTTCTGTACCACATACACGAGGGCCAGCTCATTTTATGTACCCAAGTCCAACCAATAGTCATGTCCTTGCAAGAGGGTTATTCCATCATCAATCAGGGTTTCCATGCCACATCATTTAAGCTATACTTCTAATTCCCCATAGGGTTCGTTCATGATTCTTGTTTCACGCACAATGACTTACATGCATCTCTATTCACATTCAAAATCCAACATGGAAATAGGCAATTCGTAGTATAACATGGGATCATTCATATTCGTATCCTGGGAGTACTGGCCCGATAGCTCCCACTTTTGAGCAGAGCCTAAGAGAGGGATTTCCAACCCTGGAATCCCTACTTCTATGCAAACACCCAACCCTCCCACAATTCATGATTTTTCGTATCGAGGTTGGACCGATACCCCTAGGCAACTAGAGCCTAAAATTGACTATCCTCCCTAATCTGATAGTAGTAACCTCTCCTTTTTTATGATAGAAATACAAAAACAACAAAAGGAAATGATAGAATCTATGGGAGAGATGTTGAGGAATAGTCCACAATTGAACAAAGAAATTAGACAGCTTAGCTACACTCTTCCTAGTAATTCTGATCCCTACCCATACAACCGTGATTATGAAAATAATTCTGAGGAAACCAATGACAATAGGGATCCTGTTTTACATAGCTATCACTTAGACTCTCCTAATGAGACACGGCCACTAGAGGAGAACAATCCTAGTAATTATCCACTCGAGCTATATTGGAGTCAAAAGAAAGGGAAGATGGTACCTCTTGAGGACCTTGACCCTAATGACAGTATTTTCCTTACCCCTGCTAACCTGGGTCAAGGTCGTATTGTTCATATCACTTCCCCTATTAATTATTTGGTGGAATCCCATTCTACCCTTAGTGAGCCTAATCCTGACCCACCACTTAGGGAATCAACACCTACCATTCAACATTCTGAGGATTTAAATGCACCCAATGAAGGTGACCCTAAGGGAATGGAGGATGAATTAGATCAATTTTGGTCTCAGGGATATAAAGAGTCTATTTCAGAGGACGAGGATGACTAAATGGAGTAACCCTGACTGAAAATCTGGAGTGAATCATAGGGGGACTATGTGTTATTTGAGGACTTACCCCCTGAGGATATAAATAATTTGGTGAAATCTGGACTCCTCCCTACTTTTGATTTTGAAAATCATCCTCCGCAAAATCAGGAGTTAATATTGGAGGAAGACAAACACAATAGTGAGAAGTCTAGGGGTGACTCTCAGGGACAAAACACGTTAATTGAGGATTTATGCTTCGAGAAGAACAAAGAATTTAGTGATATAGGCTTTCTCCATAACATTAAAGATGATAATCCTCTTAAAGATATTAAAGATAATGAAGTGGCACACAAAGTCCCCGGGAAGGATGTAATTGACAAGAAAGAACTTAGGGATGGATTTGCTGATAATTCTGATCTTCCTACTTCCCAAGAAACCCAACTGTCGTCAAAGCATGTTGATCATGAGTCTACTAATGAAATATTGAATTCTATTCATGACTCATCTATTGTAGAGGAACAATTGGAGGTTCATAAAATAATGAAGCTAGGTAAGGATGCGAAATATGAATTCTTATTGGGAATGGAATCTAAACAGCCTAAGCCCTCTTTGGACTTAATAATTACCACCCAATCACTCAAGCAACCAGTAGATTCCTTACCTAATCCTTGACTCAGGTCTTTTCTCATTTACATTCTTTCTGGCGAACATATCAGGCCAGTACATCCTCGGGTAGAATGGCGAGTTTGGATTGATGCTTGTATGTTTACTCTCACCATTTAAGGATTTGAAATAATAATATTTATATCTTTTAAAACCCGTCCTGCTTTGGAGGATCCTTGTTATCCTCCACTTATTCCGTTTCGGGAGGTCCCTTTTCATATTACTTTTGTTATCCCTAGACCTCCCCAGGTAGACTACAAGGTTCTCTATTTTCATATCTTCTTGTGAGCATTTGGAATCACGCTGCATCATCAGCTCGCCAACATCCGTGGCTACCTATTTTCTAGGCCCACTCTGTTACACATATTTTTATGGCCTAGCTTTTTCTGTCTGGAACTAGACTTACAGGTTCCCTATAAGTCTGGCTGTTGACAGAAAATGCAGCGCTTGTTGAGAGGCAACCCAGCGTTCTGAATAACACTGTCATTAGGTGATTTCCTTTTTTTCTCTCCCTGTTTTAATTTTACAATGAGGACATTGTAGGATTTAGGCATGGGGGGATGCATTTTACATTTTAGGCAATATTCATGCATTTAGGTTAGGTGCATTAACATATAAAAAAAAAATTGAGCTGAATTTGTTAGTCCCTAGCAAACATCTTTGTCATAGAAGTATCATTAAAGATTTTTCTTCTTAAATTGTTTCTTAAGTTTAGAATCCAGTACATTTACTTCAATTGCACATAGACTAGGTAATGGATCTTTGAAAAAAACCAATAAGCATTTTTAGTCTATTGAACACTTGGACAGTTAATAGGGAGTCAAGCATATTATCTTCTAGTAAATCCACCTCATATTTGTGAGAAGAAAGTAGAGAGATTATTGGTGTGCTAAGTCTAGTGCAAGGACTCTTAAGTTTTGAAAAATTAGATGATGATACCTTAGAGTTAGGCATAGTTTTCACTCTATGTTCCTGTGTGCATTGTGTGAATTCCTGAGAGTCACCAAATAAGGCAGATACACAGAGATTGAGTCTTAATAAAGCTATGAGTTTGGTGGATGGTTACGATTGTCCTTCATAGAGTCCTCGACTGAAGGAGGGTAATAGTGTCAAAGGTCAGAAATACGCTTGTCCTATCCATTCCTTCCTAGTGCCGAGAGTAGACACTTCCACCAAATAAGCCACACAATATTCTCCTGACCATCATCCCTAATAATGCCTCATAAATAAAAGTCTGCATCGTGTTTTGTTGATTTATAAAAAAATAAAATAAAATAAAAAGAAAATGGGTTATTTACAGAGTTATTCCAAAATGATGCATGTAATGCATACATGCCACCATAATTTATATTTCCTTCTATTACATGTGAATATGATGTATAAAACAAGCATGCCGTCATATTTATAAACTAATCTATTTATAAATCTAGGTATGCTATGTACAAGTAGAAATCCTTCTAATATCTAGGTATTTGTGCATTTGATTAGCCTACAAATGCGATCTCATCAACAGTAAAGGCATTTATCTCAATTGTTAGAATAATCATCTTTTCCCATTTAGGTTATGGCAACAGCATTCATGCAGTGAACACAACAAGCATCATTCTAAATCTTAGGGTTTATTACATAACAAATAAGCTCCATGATGTTTTACATATTTAGCAACCAAACCTAGATTAATTATTAACTTAAGGCCCAACCCATATCTTAGGTTTTAGACAAAAATCTCTAGTTTTGACATTCACTTAACTGAAACAACGAAAAAGAGTAGAGAAAGACCACTCTACCAAGGGGTATGAGTGATATGGGGGCACGGGCAACGGATCCCAACGCCTTCGTAGGTCCCATGCGCGCTGATAAACTCTAGTTTATCATCATTCTTATGCATTAAAACAAACCTAGCTCTTGGGAATTTAACTTCGCAAATGGGTGTTTGGCCTGCATTTAGGCATAAACTAGGTTAGGCATGCATCACACATTTTTGTTGTCTTTTTGATGTGTTTTTGTGAGTGTCAGGGATATACAGACAATTAGATATCAAGAACCCTAGCACTCGGCAAGGCAACTGGTGAAGGAGAAGCCCAAACCAGCTGGAACTCAGCTTTATCTAGCTTACCATAGCTGGAATCCAACTCACTTGATCTAGGTTTAGCTCATCCTAGCTCCATTCAGCTCATCTCAGCTGAATGGTAGCTCAAGAGAGCTCATCTTAGCTCACCTTAGCTCAAGTCAGCTCAGATCTAGCTCAACTTAGCTGAGTCTAGCTCATCTCAGCTCCCATTAGTTCACTGGGAGCTCTAGTTAGCTAGCTCAACTGAGTTGACTGGGGTTCACCTCAGCTTAGGACCAGCTGCATCCAGCTCCACTCAACTCCAACTAGCTGAAGATGACTTCATCTTAGCTTAGGAAGCTCAAGTCCAGCTCTCGAGGACTCAGTTTAGCTCAATTTAGTTGAGCTAAGCTACCTTAGCTACTCCAAGTAGCTAGGTCATCCTTGGGAATATCAGGCGTAGCTCACCTCATCATACCTTAGTAGAAGCCACCTTATTTTATCTTGGCTTAGCAACTAGCAAAGAACTAGCAAGCTAAGCTAGCTAAAGTAGCTCCATGCCATCTTCTTCTGCAGTTACCAGCTCCAGCTCAACTCCAGACTTCTCCTTCGCAACCCCTCTCCTCAAACCCTAGCTCCATATGCTTACTCCTCTACCCTACTACTAGCTAAGCTCCAACTCCCTTGACCATCCACCACCCTAAAACCCTACCTAACTAGCTCCACCAATTAACCCTACTTAATCTCCACCTAACCTACCTAATCCACTCCACTCTTGGCGCCAACCTAGGCATCCCTTCACCCCATCACCACCACCAAAAGACACCCATTCTTGGTGCCAAAACCACCTATAACTACCCCCAATTTGGTGCCAACTTTTCCCTCCAAAAATCCCTTCATCACCACCTTACACCTACCCCTTCAAGACATCACCACCCTACACCTATCCACCTTCTAGAAGCCCCCCATAGTTGGCGCCAAAACCATGTCACCTCTCCATGGTGGCGCCAACCTATGGTGCCTCTCCACTGTTGGTGCTAGAGCACCATGATCATTTGTTTTGATGATAACAAAACACGTGTCATTTAATATTTGCGCTTTGAGTCCTAGATTTCAGGTCAATCGCAAATGGATACGTGATTAGATGGAGTTCGAGCTCTCATCCAGGACGAATTGGACGAGCTTGATGGAAAACAGAAGAGATTCGCGAGGAGCGATATATTGAAGAAGGAAGGAGATGAAGAATAGGATAGATTTCCTTCTCTTGTACTCATTGTATTTTTCGTTTCTTTTGTTGCTCTTTATTTTTGTTCTTAGATAATTCATGTTAAAGAGCCTCAAAGTACCCTAACAGTAGTCCTAGGAACACCGGCACAACCCTAGGATACTTAGGTTTTCTGTAGAACACTTAGAAAATCAATATAGGGTTCAAACAGAGTTTCTAGACGTCTAATTCCCAAATCAGACGTCTGATAAAGTATTTTAAGACGTCTGACTGTTGTTTCAGACGTCTGATAACTGTTAGACTGGACATAGCTAGTTCTGTTTGATGAAATCAAACGTCCAGACCTTAGACCAGACGTCTTAGGAGACGTCTGAGGGATTTGCCAGACGTCCAATTAGTGGACCGTTGGCTGGCTTAGCATACAGTCAAGAATGCGACCGTTAGAGCCTTATCAGACGTCTGATAATTGACCGTTTTGCCTCGACTGACCCAAAATCTCTTCTCAGAGATTTTCTAGCCGTTGCAACATTTGGAAAATCCATTCCCACAGTAAAAGTAGGTTTCCAGACGTCCAGACATAGTGCCAGACGTCCTATATGTCGTCTGATGGACTTGCACTAGAACCCTGTTTAGATCTGATTCAAGTCAGGAAGAGACCCGCCCAAAATCAGACGTCTGACCTTGAAATCAGACGTCTTAAAGTGAACTTCCAGACGTCTGATGCTAGAATTAGACGTTTGATAAGCCTGTCAGAGCAATGATTGCTCCTGATTTCGGGTTGATTCACTTGGACTTTGTACCCAACGGCTATGGAAGCTTTTCTAAGCCTTCCAAAGCCTTCCTAAGGCCTCTATAAATAGAGGGGAGCCTTTACACACCTAGATACACAAGATACACACTAAGAGAAACATAAGACACACTTAAGCAACATAGTTCCACTCTCTTGTGTCCTAGCTAGCTCTTGCTCTCCAAGCTCAAGCTCCATTCTCTTGAGAGCATCAAGCTTTGCGCACCCGCTCTCCCGCCGTTGTTCACGAGAGCGACGTTGCGCCATCGCGTGGCACACGCACCGCGTCATCAACTCGACGCACTCCTTGCAAAGGGGAGTTTCCTAATTCCTATAGAAGCTAGGTTTATAATTACTTTGTTGGCTCTATAGGACTTGTTGTTTCTTTTATCTTTATTATTTGGTTGGGTATTCGCTTTGCGAATTCCCGTCTCCTTTGCGAGATAAAATCCTTCTCGTGGAGAGAAGGGGTTGAGGTACACTACCCTCGTTTAAGTAGCGTGGTTGTATTGAGGTTGAATCACCCTCGTTTAAAGTGATTCGGTTTAGTGGATTTTGATCAACTTGGTTGATCGGAAAATCCTAACTCGAGAGGGTTAGGTGGTGGTTTTTCACCCGATTTGGGTTTCCACCTAAAAATACTTTGTGTACTTTGTGTGATTGCTTATTTGTGAGATATTTATATTTCAATTCCGCATTTTTTACGTCACACTGATCTCACCCCCTCCAAGTAGGGAACCTTCATGGTGGCGCCAACCTATGGTGCCTCTCCACCACCATGACCACCACCACCACATCCCTTAAGGTGGCGCCAAACACCCTCCACCCTAGGATCCTTAACCACCTTCCATCATCCAATCCTAGCCACCCATCCAAAGGACACGCCAAGCCCCCATCTCCACCTCTATAAAAACCCTCCTAACCACCACTAAACCTCATCCTCCATTAGTTTAATTCCACCCTACATCCACCCTAACTCATGGCTAAGGAAGGAGAAGAAGAGAAGAAGATTAAGGGGGCATCCTACCTGCCCCCTTGGTGCCTTCTTCCCCTTCTCTCTTCTTCCTTATGCCACGCCAAGGAGGAGACTCTCTTCATTCAAGGAGGACAACCAAGCATTGGAGGAGAACAAGGGTGGTGCACACCCACCCTTGGAGGAGCAACTAAGGTGGAAGCTTCCACCTTGGAGGAGTCAAGTAGGCATGCCCCCCCCCTCCTAGGGCTTGCCAGGAGGAGCCATTCAAGGAAGGAGAAGAAGAAGACCTTATTTTCAAGTCAAGGAGCAATTAGGTTTGGAGCAAGAAGACCTTCATCTTCTTCACCACCATCATCATCTAAAGGATTTATTTTTATTTTATTTTCTTTCAAATTCTAGTAGAAGCATTGCTCTTCTTGTAAAAAATAATTCCTCTTAGTACAAGAATTTTTGTGTTCTTTAAATTCTTGTAGCAGTTCTAGTTTTATTGCTTTTTCTTTGTGCACTTACACTCCCACCCTATAATTATCCTAGGCCTCCACGTGCCTAGGGTGAGCTTAGAGAGAGGCCATTTTGTGTCACCTAGGCATTAGGTTCTTTAGTCTTTTCCGCCAACAAATTTGCGATTACCCGGTTATTTCAAAATCGTAAAAATTACATATTCAAAAATACCAAAAATAAAGTTGAATTCTGCATTTTCAAGTGAGAAATGTATTTTTGCAAACAAATTGCCTCCTTGGACGACCCTAGACACTTCCTGATGAGAACCTCATCATGAGCCCTAATTAGCTCATTTTGACCTGAGAAAGTGAACAAAAGCTCCTACATAACCTAAAGGAAGGCCTAATTCAAGGGATTACTGTTTTGGGGAGGAAAAATGAAATAAAGGGAAAAACTGTAATTTTACCATTGCAATACATCAACGGGATCTCTCAGGAGCTAAACATAGGTCAATTGGACTTAATAAGAGGAAAAGTGGGATGGTTCAGTCAGAAAAGGGTTATTGTGAGATTTAAGAATTAAATGACATTTTGTAACCGTAAAACAAATCCACTTAATTTCAAAAGGTTCTGGTCAGGATAAAAATCAACTAAACCCTCTAAAATTCATGGAAAAATATCCCCTAGGGTTTAGAACCTTCAATTTGGCCTTTGGAGCCTATTTTGACCTAGATAGGGGTCTTAGCTCAGTATTTGACCTAATTTTGGTTTTTGTGTAAAATGTCTAGTAAAACATGGTCAAATAAAAAATCCAACTTCACCATTGGATTCCTTAGGTCTAAATTAGGTTTGTACCAAAATTTGGGCCTAAGGGAAGGTCACCTTGACCTACTTTGCAAAATAGTTCACCCAATTTCATTTTGACTCCTAACTTTTGAAAATCCTTGCACAGACCCCCATATCTTCCTCGCCACTCTTTGCATTTAGGTCCCTCCGCCATTACAGCAGAGGAATCCTACTCTGGCAAGGATTTGAGGAGGATTTCTCCTTGAATCCTCAGAGATCTCCCAAATTTAGAAGGGAGATTCTCTAAGGAGTTCCCTACCGTCTGAATGTGATTCCAAGATCGGATTTGCAACCAATCTCTCGTGCAAACGCTTGAGAAGATTGGGTATCATTCGCACTTGGAGGCTTGCCTTCCAAGCATAAAGGTCTCGGCCAGCATCTATAAAAGGACCCCCGATCCTTGTCGTAGCCTTCAAACTTGTTTTGGCCGCGAATATCCCCTTAATTTTTTCCTCCCTCATCTTCGGCCAACTGCCCACAAGCTTCGGCGATCCCTCCTCCCTCTTCTCGTCGCTCTGCCACCATACCAGTGGTAGAGTTATCTCCGCCTTGCTCCTCTGCGTCGCGCCGTACCCACACGCTCCTCTCCGACCCCTTCCTCATTGTCGTCATCCTCACCTCAGGGCATTCTTCTCCGACGATGGCACCTACGTGCCACTCGTCCTCCGCCTTTCCTCCTTTGTCCAATTACCCTCAGTAAGTTCCTCTCTCTCTACCCTTCAATTTCCCCCACTTAATTTCAGAAAACTCCCCTCGACAGCCACCAATCACTGTTCTCTCCCTCACCTCCGGCCAACCACCGACGAGGCACAACCGTAACTACACACCTCCATATGCCTCGCCACCCACCTCGGAACCTTCGCCATTACTCACTGATCACCATCCACCCCTCCACTGACTGCCACACATGCCCTACGCCCTCACCCGACACACGCACTTCCACGGTCACAATCCAACCTAGGCACACACGCCTAGGCCGTTCTGCGCCACAACAACCCCCGCCTCACTTTCGCCGTGACATGGCGAAGCTCCCTTAGGCATTTGATAGGGCCGCGAGGCCGTGTTCATGTGTTTTAGGTGTGAAGCCTCCACCGCCATTAGTTTCGACTCGAAGGAGCTTGCAAGGTTGCTCCAGGCCCTAGTGCTCCAGGCTCCCAGGTCCAAAAGTCACGGGTTGGTCTCACGCACGCACACCGCCAGGCAATTGGCTTAGCAAAGCACCCAGCTGCAGCAATTGAAGGAGAGCCTCCTGCGGGCGCGCAAGTAGAAGCGAGTGGGACTTTAGTCCCACCTCGGAAACTCAGGCATGCGGTAAGTGCTTTAAATTATTTTTGTGTTTTTAGCCTATCACCTCAAGTAACATGGGGTGAGGTCCCTCGCCCACTCCGCTTTCCTCGTCTGCGACCACACCTATGTGGACCTGGTTGACCCATTTACCTTGCACTCCTCGCGCATCAGCCATGCCAATGCGCCTGGACCCAGGCGCATGTAACCTGGCCCATTTACCCGGCTGGCTTTGAGAGAGCGAAGAGAGAAATAGAGAGAGAGCGACGTGGGGGAGGGTACGGGTAGGTTTTACTCTATGCTGTGCAGGGAAAGAAGGAGAAGGAAGAGGCAGCTAATTGCAGATGCTGGAAGAAAGAAGGGCTTAGAAACTAAAGTTAAGAGCGGTGGTTGCGTCACTAGGGTTTCATGTGTTTTGAAGTTCTAGGCATTGTAGTATATCATGAAAAGCTACTACCAGTTTACAATTTATTACTAGGAATTAAAAGTTTCCCGAGGTCGAACTCAGGGAGCAAACTATAATTCCAGAAGCATATGAATTCACAATATATATTGTTTTACAAAAATTAAGACAAAGGAGAGAGAGAGAGAGCTAAGATTCTCTTTTTGGCTTTTTCTTCTTCTCTCTTCTTTTCTTTCAGCCGGTTCTCTTCTTCAGCCTATCTTCTTCTTTCTTCTTCTTTTTTCTTTGCTGCAGATGCCTCCTTCTCTTTCTTTCCTTCTTCAGCTGCTATGTCCTTCTTCTTCTTCCTCCTTCTTCTCTTGTTCTCTGATTTTCTTCTTTCTTCTGTCTTCTTCTTCTTTGCTGCAGAGGCTCCCTCCTTCTCTTTTGTCTTTCTTTTTCTCTGGTCTATCCTCTGCTCTTCTCTTCTGCTTCACTCCTTCCTTTCTTTCCGACGTCTGATTCAGAAATCAAACGCCATATCTGATCAGCCTCTCCTTCTTTTCTTTCCTCTTGGCTTCTCTGGCTTCTTCTGCTCCTCTCCTTCCTTCCTTCTCCTTTCTTCTTCTCTTCAGTAGCTCCTTGCTTCTTCCTTCCTCACCTGTTCCCTGCACACACACACAAGCTCAACGCAAAACCTACCCTACCCTCTTCCCACGTCTCTCTCTCTGAATTTCTCTTTGGTACGCTCTCCCAGAGCTGGGTAATCGGGTCGGGTGGCGTGCCCGGGTCCAGGCGCATCGGCGTAGGTGGTGCGCGAGGAGTGCACAGGAGTAGGGATAGTCGGGTCGGGTCAGGTCCGCGTGGGAAGAGCCGCGGATGAGACCCAGGTGATAGGTGAGGAGGGACCTTACCCCAATGTTTCGAGGTGAAATGCCTAGAGCACCTTTTCAATTTATGTGTGGGCGTGCGCCCACACACTTCCGAGGTGGGACTAAAGTCCCACTCCACTCCGCGCACCTGCAGGTAGAAAGCTTCGAGCAATTGGGGCAGCAGCGAAGGCTTGCGACCCCAATTGAAAGCCTGGGTACACTCGCGAAAGTGTTACGCGTTGCCTGGGGCCTGCGCCTGGTGCTGAAGGGGCCTGGAGTTGCTCGCTAAGTAGCTCCTACTGTTCATTAGTGGCGGCAAGGGGGGTGAGACCTGAAAGCACGAAAATGGCCTCACGACCATGTTAAACAGCTCAGAAAGCTTCGCCAGAGTACGGCGAAGGCGGTGCAGGGGTCGGCGTGGCGGGAAAGTGCCTGTGGTCGTGTGCCTAGGGCACACTGTAGAGGTGCAGGTGGGTGTGTTCGGGGGGTGTTCTGAGTGTGTGGAGTGGTGGTGAATGTGAGGGAAATGCTTGAGTGGAGTGAGGGGGAGCTTCTGGGCTTGTCGGCAAGGGGTGGAATGGCCTGTGGAGGTGGAGCGACCTCGCCAGAGTTGGTGGTCGGAGGTGGAGCAGATGGAGGTGGTAGCGGCAGTCGAGGGGTGAAAAATGCCAATTTAAGAGGGAAAAATTTAGAGGAGAACAAGAGGAAGGTTTCTACCTACTTAATTAGCGAAGAGGGAAAGAGGGGGCGCCCGGCGCGTGCCTGCCGGAGTTGGGGACGAAGGTGCCCAGAAGGGGGTAATGGCGATGAGGAGGGGATCTGGAGGCGCCAGCTGGTGCGGCCTGGTGTGGGAAGACGAGGTGGAGTGCGATCTGCTGCAGGTATGGCAGCAGAGTGACGAGGAGTAGGAAGAAAGATCGTTGGAAGCTTGGGCTGTCTGACCGGAGTGAGAGGAGACGAAGTTTGGGGTGTTCTTTGGCCAAAACGAGCTTGCCAGAAACGGCTGCCCCTGCTGCTTCTTATAGAGGTGCTGGCGAGGAGAGGATCTCGAGGGGGCGACGTGGGGAGCTCGCCGGAGAATGGTCGGAGATGGAGACCCATACCTTTCATGTGTTCGCACGAGAGGCATGGGCAGCCGCAGGTCAAAGGGGAGGGTCCCTGCGAAAGAGGACGACGCAGGGAACCCCCCTTTCGTTCATGAGAGCGGTCCCCATACCCTACGCGGCGCCATCCTCCACGCAAGGTTGCTGGAGGTATGGCGCCTGCATGGGGTGGTAGGAGAGGCCGTTCTACAAAGAACGAAAGAGAAGATAGGGGGGTTAATGCAAGGTTTTAAAAAGATAAGGGTCAAAAAGTAATTCAAGAGGACCAATTTGTAAAGTCCGTCAAGATGGTCTTCTCTTAGGCCCAAATTTTTGTACTAACTTAATTTGAACCTAAGGAATTCAATGATGTAATTTGATTTTTTTTTTGACCAAGTTTGATTGATCAATTTGCGTAAAAACCCAAATTAGGTCAAAATTTGGGTATGGTTCTCAATTTAGGTTAAGATAGGTTGCAAAGGCCAAATTGAAGGTTCTAAACCCTAGGGAATATTTTTTAATGAATTTTAGAGGGTTTATTTGATTTTTATCTTACCTAGAACCTCATGAATTAAAGCAGATTTATTTTTAGGGTTACAGAATGTCATTTAATTCCTGAAGTTGCTATAACCCTTTTCGATTCAGGCTAACCCACTTTCTTTCTTATTAAGCACATTTAACCTGTATTCAAACCCTTTGACACCCTTATTGTGCACTGCATTGGTAAAATTACAATTTTACCCTTATGACTTGTTTTATTCTTCAATTTAGAATTCTCTGAGTTAGGCTTTTCTTTAGGTTTTGTAGTAGCATTTTCACACTTATTTAGATCAAATTGTGCTAGTTAGGGTTCATGATGAGGCTCTCATCATACCCCCATGCCTAGCTTTTGCTAGTCCCTTGGCAAAATTTTAAGGTTTTAACCTTTGTTCTAGACCATGAATTTCTTATCAAGTTTAGATAAGTGCTTTTTCTCTTGTATGCTTGATTAGGTCAGAATGCTCATAGGCCTAAAAGGTACTCTAGTACCAACCAAGATCCAGATCTGTCTACCTTTAGCCTCAGTCTTTAGCCAAGGTTTTTAAGGCCTATAGGAACTAGCCTAAGGTTTATTGGACTTCGTGGTTAAAGCACCAGTGCTTGAGATAATTTTAGCCTTGGTTCAGTTCGCAGTGAGTTTTGTAAGAGAGAGACAGAAGATTTATATGTTTGGAGAGTTTTCCCTCTCTTTTTCATTTTAATTCTAGGTTAGGATTGGCTTCACAACACGATCTGTATCGGATTCCTTGTCCTCATCATCAATCCTCAAGGGTTCTCGGCAGTCGATGCTTCGAGATAGCACCGCCCATGGTAACCCCCAGAACCCTGGCTTTTGAGATTTCGAGATAATCCCATCTATGGTGTTCCGTGGCCGAATTCAGACCCTGGCAATTGACACTTCATGATAATGCCATCCATGGAATCTGAACCAGCAGAGTGCTTACATGCCCCCAGTAGGATATGTAAATATGCTAAGAGATAAGCATTGAGGAGATGATATTTTGTTACGCATCTTCGAGGGGAATTTCCCACCTCTCCGTGCTGAGAATTCGTCCAAATTAACTTGTGTTGATCGGCAGCTCCTACTCTAGGTGACTTTCCAGAAGATTTTGAAATGCTTCTACGTGATTTTGATACTTATGCTTATTGAACTAGATTGTGTGTGGAAATTTGGGTGCTTAGGTTACTGAGTCCCGCAAACCAAAAGTTAGTTAACGAGGTCGAATACTCCCTAAGCCTTGGAACTAATACTTAAGCTTTTCATTCTCCTCAACCTCTTGAGGAATATCTAGATCTTAATGGGTACTAAGAGTCTATCCAAGAATGCCTAAGGTTTGCGTTCTTACTAATCTTGTTGTGCACTTTCCTTTTTCTTTTCTTAATGTGGTCCATAACTTAGGTTAATTCCTTAATTTCTTGCTAACGACTATCACTTTGTTTCATTTTGTGCTCCTTTTTTTTTATTTTGTTCTTTTTCTCCTCCTCCTTTGTAAAGTCCATAAAAATTTCTTTCCTCCTCTCATTTTATTATTCTTTTTCAAAAAATTTTTTAATTTTTATGGTGTTTTTGGTATATGTGAATTTTTTTGTTTAAAACCTTTCCTTACGAGTTTTGCACTTACATACCCCCCATACCTAAGATTTGCAATGTCCTCATTGTAACTTAGGAGGGTTTTTATTTAGCTTAGTTTATACATTAGGATAGGTATTTTGGTGAGTGGATGGGTCGGGGTGACTATTGTGGACGATTTCTAATCTCAAATGCAAGCACCTGAGGTAGAGTCGGTGTCCTAAAGGATAAACCTTAAGTGCGAAGAGGTGTCAGAAAATGTTTCGGGTTTTTTTTCAAAAAGAATGACGGGCTGCCTCCTGTTGAGCACTGAGTTTTACGCCATCGGTTGGGCGCAATATGCTCAGGGAGAATGGAGAATAAATGATGACTCAGCCAAATTTGTAGAGGTTACATCGATGAACGGTTTGAGTCTCTGACCGTTCACGATGAAAGTTTCAGAATCGTGGCTGAGCGGACTGATTTCTACGGCTCCATTTCCAAAAACCTGTCGGACAAGATATGGTCCGATCCACTTGGATCGTAGTTTCCCAGGGAAGAGTTTGAGTCGGGCATCGAAGAGTAGGACCTTTTGACCAGAATGAAAGATCTTTCTAGATATGTGCTTGTCATGGAAGGCTTTAACCCGCTCTTTGTAGATTAGCGAGTTCTCGTACGCATCAAGGCGTAATTCATCGATCTTGCTTATCTGAAGCTTTCTGTGGGTTCCAGCCTTAGAAAGATCTAGATTGCAGCTTCGTACTGCCCAATAGGCTTTGTGCTCCAGTTCGACGGGAAGGTAACACGCCTTCTCGTACACCGGTCTAAAAGGAGACATGCCTAATTGGGTCTTGTGGGCGATCCTATAAGCCCACAAAGCTTCTGGAAGTCAGGATGACCAGTCCTTCCTGTCAGGTCGAACAGTAACCTATAGGATTTTCTTGATCTCCCGATTTGATAACTCAGCTAGACCACTAGTCTGGGGGTGATACGGAGTAGAGATTCAGTGAGACACCCCGTATTTGGTCATCAGTGACCTGAACTGAGCATTGGTGAAATGGGTTCCTCCGTCAGAGATGATTGCACGAGGAATCCCGAACCGTGAGAAGATATTCTGATGAATGAATTTGATAACGATTTTATGATCACAGGTTCGGGTCGGAATGGCTTCGATCCATTTGGACACATAGTCCACAACAAGCAGAATGTTCTCGAAGTCGTCCGAAATAGGGAAGGGGCCCATAAAATCAATCCCCCAAATATATAAGATTTCGCATACGAGAATCGGCTGCAAGGGCATCATGTCGCGATGGCTCATGTTGCCCAAAGTGTAGCAAAAACTGCATGCCTTGCAGTGATTGTATGCGTCCTTGAATAAAGTGGGCCAATAAAAGCCACACTGGAGGATTTTTGATGCGGTTTTGTGCCCAGAGAAGTGGCCACCGCATGCCTGGTCATGGCAGAAGGAGAGAATATCATTGATTTCGCCCTCTGGGACACATCTCCGGATGATTTGATCAGCACTTATACGGAAAAGGTACAGGTCTTCCTAGATGTAGTACTTGGCATCAGAGCGCAACTTGTCTTTCTTGGCCTTCAGCCAATCAGACGGAATCTAATGAGATGCTAAGTAGTTTACTATATCAGCAAACCATGGAAGCTTAGTACCAATAGTCAGTAAGTGCTCATCAGGAAAATGCTCCGTGATGGGTCTAGAAGGGTTGATGATCTCAGAAGGAAGGTGAGACAAGTGGTCAGCTACCATGTTCTGTCTTCTCGCCTTGTCGCGAATCTCGAGGTCAAATTCTTGTAACAACAAGATCCATCGGATTAATCGAGGCTTCGCATCCTTCTTAGCAAGGAGATGCCTCACAGCTGTGTGATCCGAGTAGATTATGACGTGGGAATGCAGGAGATAAGATTAGAATTTTTCGAGGGCAAATACTACAGCTAGCAGCTCTTTCTCCATAATCGTGTAGTTACGCTGAGCCTCGTCAAGTGTTTTGCTAGCGTAGTAAATGACCACTGGTTTCTCGTCAACTTTCTGCCCCAGAACTACTCCTACAGCGAAATTAGATGCATCACACATGATCTCAAAGGGTTGAGACCAATCAGGGGACTGTAGGATCGGGGCCTGGGTGACTCGGTCACGAAGGTTCTCAAAAGCTTGAGTGCATTCCTTGGAAATCTCAAAGGATACATCCTTGGAGAGAAGAGTAGTCAGGGGGCGTGCGATTTTCGAGAAATCAGGGATGAAACAACGGTAAAAATTGACGTGCCCCAGAAAAGAACGGATGTCCCTGATCGAGCTAAGCATAGGAAGTCTAGAGATCAGATCAACCTTGGCTCGATCCACTTGGATGCCTTTCTCAGAAATTAGATGACCTAGGATGATCCCTTCAGGCACCATAAAGTGGCTCTTTTCCCAGGAAAGAACCAGATTTATGTCTATTTAATGCCTTGGTATATGAATCAAGTGCTGGAGGCAATCATCAAATGATGCCCTGAAAACTGAGAAGTCATCCATGAAGACTTCTAGATAATCACCTACCATATCAGAGAATATGGCAAGCATGCACTGCTAAAAAGTCGCGGGTGCATTGCAGAGACCGAAAGGCATCCTTCGGAATGCGTACGTCCCGAAGGGGTAGGTGAACGTGGTCTTCTCTTGGTCCTCAGGATGAATTGTCACTTGGTTATAACTGGATTACCCGTCAAGAAAGTAGAAGAATCTATTTCTCGCTAACTTCTCAAGAATCTGATCAATGAATGGTAGTGGGAAATGATCCTTCTTCGTGGAGGAATTGAGTCTTCGGTAATCTATGCAGACTCTCCACGAGTTGGCTATTCGGGTAGGTATGACCTCTCTGGTTTCAGTCGTAATGGTAGTGAGCCTTGCCTTTTTAGGCACAATCTGGATTGGACTCACCCAATGACTGTCGGAGATCTGGTAGATGATCCCTGCATCTAACCACTTAATGATCTCCTTTTTCAAGACCTCTTGCAGATTGGGATTCAAACATCTTTGCATCTCATGGGAAGGTTGTGCGCCCTCTTCAGAATAGATACGGTGGGTGCAATAAGAGGGTCTTATTCCAGTCAAGTCATCGAGAGTCCAACCAATGGCTTTGCGATGTTGCTGGAGAACAGCAATCAGACGGGATTCCTGATCAGGAGTGAGCTTGGAATTTATAATCATAGGAAATGTTTGATTAGAACCCAAAAAAGATGTACTTTAAATGATCGGGAAGGGGTTTGAGTTCAAGGATGGGGTTATTAGCAGCAGCGGGTGGTTCAGAGTGAGTGTGAGGTACAAGGATTGGAGTTATGGGTTTGTCTAAATCAGGGTCTGACTCCTCTAATTGCGGTTCAAGATCTTCTTGTGGTTGATGAGGTATAATCAGGTTATTCTCAAATTGTGTTTCATCAACCAAAGCTCTGACATCACAGATTTGTTCAATGACACCGCAATTAATCCCTTGTTGGGACTTAAAGATATCAATTTTTAGTTTGATTTCCAAATTTCAGTTCTATTTGGCCCTCCTCACAACTAATGTTGGCCCTTACAGTTGCCAGAAAAGGTCTCCCTAGTATGATCGGTGTATCCCTTGGGTTTTTAGGTGCATCCATATCTAAGACTATAAAGTCCACAGGGAAATAGAAATCCCTCACCCTAACAATAACATCCTCAAGAATTCCTTTGGGTGACTTGATAGATCTGTCTACTAACTACAATGTCACCTCAGTCGGTTTTAGCTCGGATTCTTCTAGATGATTGAGTAGGGATGTGGGTATCAAGTTGATGGAGGCACCCAAGTCCAATAATGCTCTGTCGAACTGGGTCTCACCTATCTTGCATGAAATCAGGGGAGTGCCTGGGTCTTTTTCCTTGGGTGGGAGTCTGCTCAGGATTACAGAGCTGGCTTGCTCTGATAGTATAATTGGACTCCCACTCTTGGTTCGCGGCTTACGCTGAGGTGTACACACATTCTTCAAAAATCGTGCGTAAGCCGGTACGTGGCGGATCGCATCCATCAAGGGGATGTTTATTTGAACCTACTCAAAGAGCTTGACTAGGTCCTCCTCAGAAGCCACGGATTTGGTTGTCTTCTGTCCCTTGGTCAAGGCCTCGGGAAATGGAACCTTGGTTGGTTCCTCTAGGATAGGTCCAGGTCTTTGATCTGGGACAGGGATAGGAACATCCTGGATTACTATCCTAGGGTTTGGGTCACTACCAGGCTTGGAGTGGTCTGGATAAGGTGGATCTTGAGTCTTCTTACCACTACAGGTGGTTATAGAATTCAACCCTGCCTGGTTCTAGTTAGGATTTGGTAGGATGGGTTGCTACTGCTGATAACCCACATAGGAAGTTGAAGCTTCGATCTCTTCAGGTGAAGGAATAGAGGGGGCCTGATAAACCATATGTGCTTGGCTTGGGTTTGGGTTCATATTGCGTCGCTGGGTCGGCACGTTATTAGGGTTAGGAAGAGGTTGAGAAGGAAGTGTGCCTGGTTGGCGAGAATTCGCCAACTGGGCCAATTGGTTTTGAACCTCTGTGATTTAGTCCTTATGTTGCTTTTGAATAGCCGCATTCATTTTTTGAATGTCAGCCAAAGTCTGGAGGATGAGGGACATTTAGTCTTGGTTTGGCTTGGATGAATAAGTAGGGTTGGGTCGAGGCTGAGGCGGCTGGTAAGGACGAGGTACTTGTGGACGGGGCTGAAAGGATGGCCTTGGATTCTGAGAATTCCCCGCCCACTGGAAGTTGGGATGGTTTCGCCATCCAGGGTTGTAGGTGATGGAAAATGGGTCATTCTGGATGGTGTTGAGGTCCTCGCAGGTCTGAGGAGCCTTAGAAAAGTCAGAGAATGGGGGAGTGGAATTCTCCCAGCTAGTATAGAAAGGGTCGGAGGTTCCTCCACTCTGAGAGTCAGATGGGGGTGGATACGATTCCACCCCAGGAGAAGGTCGGTGGAAAATGTTCTACACAGTCTCCCGTGTGGACAGAGGCTGTGCAAAGGAATTCTGCGCAGAGGTGGCTCGCTGCAAGTGCTGAGTCAGCTCATCCACCTTCTTCTCAATAATAGAGACCTTGTCCAATCGACTGGCCATCAATTCCAGGTCGACTAATGCGAACATGCCTTGCGTTTCATGTGCTCCCCTAAGGTTCGTCGATGCGCGGGTATTCGTCTTATCGAATAGTCCCATGGAGCCATTATTGATGGAGTTCTCGCACATATTCTCGAGAATCTCCCACACGGTGTCCTCATGTTGACCCATGATATTCCCTTCGCAAGTTGCATTGACGAACAGTCTAATATCCTCACGGAGTCCTTAGTAAAAGGACTGGACTTGTTCCCATTTAGGAACTCCGTGATGGGGGCACTTTCTCATGAGATCCTGAAAATGATCCCATGCCTCATAAAGAGGTTCTCCCATTTGTTGTGTGAAGTGAGTAATCTAATGGAGCACGGCATTGGTCTGACCAACGGGGAAGAACTTCTTCAAGAACTCGGACTAAAGTTCCTCCCAATTGTTGATCGGCCGGGTCTGTGTTTGATACCAATGGGCGGCCTTGTCCATAAGGGAGAAAGAGAACATCTTCATAAGGAGAATATCCTGATTTTGCGCATCTGACCCGAAAGTCTGGGCTAGATGCTTTAGCTGTTTAATGTGCTGGAAGGGGTCTTCAGAATTAAGCCCATGGAATTTAGGAATGGCATGAATTATGTTGGGCTTCAGTTCGGAATCAGGTCCCCCAGTCGGGATTCTGACTCGAGGCTCAATTGCCACCGCAGCGGGATTATAGTGATCTCGCATCATGGGACGCTGCGGTGAGTGCATGAAGTTCTGGAAGAGGTCATTGAGTCGTTGGAGTTGGTGCTCTAGATTGTTATCTTCCTCAACTGGCAGAGCCATTATGGAAGAAGAAGGTGAGTTGGGTTCGGAATCAGAGGAGAGGTTTATGTGAAGTGTTGGTTGCACAAACAAGGGCACCGAGGCTCGGCCTCAAGGAGAGTGAATTTCTAAAGGAGGTTTCAAGGACCTCCTACCAAACATACACTGATGGAGTGGATGAGTTTAGCAGATGCTGGACCTAATCAAGACACCTAAAATGTTGGGTGACTATAGAGGTTCGGGGCGGATGGACCCCTTGATCAGAAGGTCGTCCACCTAAGAATTACCTGGGCAGCCAAAGAGGGCGAGTCCCGCGAAGACTCCTACACGGTAGAGCGCCCCCACGGGTTACAGGGTTTCCCCCACCCGACCTCTCTTGTCACTGAGATTCCAAGTAGACCAGAATGGGAACTTTGGCCTCTTAAGTCTACCACTTTTAGTTAGGATCAAGGTGCTTAGGGTTTTCATTTGAACTTTATCCTTTTAAGTGCAAAGAGTGACCTAAGTTAAAGGTTGGTTGATCCAAGGGATCAACTTCACTTATTAGTTCCTTTGAGAGCTTACTAGGTCTTATCTTTTAGGGTTCAAGTGCTTTTAAGAGCCAAATTTCTTAGGGTTTCTCTTGATAGATGTTTTCAAGCAATGGCTTGGGCACACTTCTTTTGGGAATTTTCCATTCTTGCTTAGAAAAGTGTGTCTCTAAAATCCTAGCTTTGAATCTTATATTGGCTCTAATTGGTCCAGTTAGTTGCCTCTAGATTGGGTAATTAGGGCTCAAGAAAGAAGGTTTTAGCCCTAACTACCTTTAATGGATGCACAGATAAAGTATGTTAAAATTTGAAAATAGGCAACTTTGGTGTTTTACTACATATGAAAGACAGGTTATTCCTAAATTGCTTTTGTCTTTTTCTTCCCCTTTAGAATTTAGGGGTTTAAATGAGAGGATAGAAGATTACCTATCGTTGGTGTGGTTGTTGTGCGGCTGCTTGTTTTCCTCTTAATTTCCTGTGCCTGCACAACAAAAGAGAAGAGATTAGTCAATAGGAAATAAAAAATTATGAATCGATAGCTTCTAGAATGGCCGTTACTCCCCGGCAACGATGCCAAAAACTGGTTGCGTCGCTAGGGTTTCGTGTGTTTTGAAGTTCTAGGCGTTGTAGTATATCACGAAAAGCTACTACCAGTTTATAATTTATTACTCGAAATTAAAAGTTTTCCGAGGTCGAACTCAGGGAGCAAACTTTGATTCCAGAAGCATATGAATTCACAATATATATTGTTTTACAAAAATTAAGACAAAGGGGAGAGAGAGAGCAAAGATTCTCTTCTTGGCTTTTTCTTCTTCTCTCTTCTTCTTTTCTTTCAACCGGTTCTCTTCTTCAGCCTATCTTCTTCTTCTTTTTTCTTTGCTGTAGCTGCCTCTTCTCTTTCTTTCCTTCTTTAGCTGCTATGTCCTTCTTCTTCTTCCTCCTTCTCTTCTTCTCTGATTTTCTTCTTTCTTTTGCATCTTCTTCTTCTTTGTTGCAGAGGCTCCCTCCTCTTTTCTCTTTCTTTTTCTCTGGCCTGTCCTCTGCTCTTCTCTTCTGCTTCACTCCTTCCTTTCTTTCTGACGTTTGATTCAGAAATCAGATGCCTTATCTGATCAGCCTCTCCTTCTTCTATTCTTTCCTCTTGGCTTCTCTGGCTTCTTCTGCTCCTCTCCTTCCTTCCTTCTCCTTTCTTCTTCTCTTCAGCAGCTCCTTGCTTCTTCCTTCCTCACCTGTTCCCTGCACACACACACAAGCTCAGCGCAAAACCTACCCTACCCTCTTCCCGCGTCTCTCTCTCTTTGAATCTCTCTTTGGTACGCTTTCCCAGAGTCGGGTAATCGGGTCGGGTTGCGTGCCCGGGTCTAGGTGCACTGGCGTGGGTGGTGCGCGAGGAGTGCACAGGAGTAGGGATAGTCGGGTCAGGTCAGGTCCACGTGGGAAGAGCCGCGGACGAGACCCAGGTGATAGGTGAGGAGGGACCTCACCCCAATGTTTCGGGAGAAATGCCTAGAGCACCTTTTCAATTTATGTGTGGGTGTGCGCCCACACACTTCCGAGGTGGGACTAAAGTCCCACCTCCACTCCACGCACCTGCAGGCAGAAAGCTTCGAGCAATTGGGGCAGTAGCGGAGGCTCGCGACCCCAATTGAAGGCCTGGGTACACTCACGAAAGTGTTCCGCGTTGCTTGGGGCTTGCGCTTGGTGCTGAAGGGGCCTGGAGTTGCTCGCTAAGCAGCTCCTACTGTTCGTCAATGGCGGCGAGGGGGGCGAGACCTGAAAGCACGAAATCGGCCTCACGGCCACGTCAGACAACTCAGAAAGCTTTTCCAGAGTACGGCGAAGGAAGTGTGGGGGTCGACGTGGCGGGAAAGTGCTTATGGCCGTGTGCCTAGGGCACACTGCAGAGATGCAGGTGGGTGTGTTCGGGGGGTGTTTTGAGTGTGTGGAGTGGTGGTGAATGTGGGTGAAATGCTTGAGTGGAGTGAAGGGGAGCTTTTGGGCTTGTCGGCGAGGGGTGGAATGGCCTGTGGAGGTGGAGCGACCTCACCGGAGTTGGTGGCCGGAGGTGGACCAAGTGGTAGCGGCAGTCGAGGGGTGAAAAATGCCAATTTAAGAGGGGAAAATTAAGAGGAGAAAAAGAGGAAGGTTTCTACCTACTTAATTGACGAAGAGGGAAAGAGGGGGCGCCTGGCACGTGCCTGCCGGAGCTGGTGACGAAGGTGCCTAGAAGGGGGGTAACGGCGACGAGGAGGAGATCTGGAGGTGCCAGCTGGTGCGGCCTGGCGTGGGAAGACGAGGTGGAGTGAGCTCTGCTGTAGGTATGGCAGCAGAGTGATGAGGAGGAGGAAGAAAGATCTTGCTAGACCGGAGTGAGAGGAGACGAAGTTTGGGGTGTTCTTCGGCCAAAACGAGCTTGCCAGAAACGGCTGCCCCTGTTGCTTCTTATAGAGGTGCTAGCGAGGAGAGGATATCGAGGGGGCGATGTGAGGAGCTCGCCGGAGAATGGTCGGAGATGGAGACCCATGCCTTTTGTGCATTCGCACGAGAGGCATGGGCAGCCGCAGGTCAAAGGGGAGGGTCCCTGCGAAAGAGGACGACGTAGGGAACCCCCCTTTCGTTCCTGAGAGCGGTCCCCATACCCTGCATAGCGCCATCCTCTACGCAAGGTTACTGGAGGTATGGCGCCTGCGTGGGGTGGCAAGAGGGGCCGTTCTGCAAAGAACGAAAGAGAAGATAGGGGGCTAAATGCAAGGATTTAAAAAGATAAGGGTCAAAAAGTAATTCAAGAGGACTAATTTGTAAAGTCCATCAAGATGACCTTCTCTTAGGCCCAAATTTTTGTACCAACCTAATTTGAACCTAAGGAATTCAATGGTATAATTTGATTTTAGGTTTGACCACGTTTGACTGGTCAATTTACGTAAAAACCCAAATTAGGTCAAAATTTGGGCATGGTTCTCAATTTAGGTCAAGATAGGTTGCAAAGGCCAAATTGAAGGTTCTAAACCCTAGGGAATATTTTTTCATGAATTTTAGAGTTTAGTTGATTTTTATCTTTCCTAGAACCTCTTGAATTAAAGCAGGTTTGTTTTAGGATTATAGAATGTCATTTAATTCTTAGAAGTTGCTATAACCCTTTTTGGTTCAGGCTAACCCACTTTCTTTCTTATTAAGCACATTTGACCTATATTCAAACCCTTAGACACCCTGATTGTGCACTGCATTGGTAAAATTACAGTTTTACCCCTTATGACTTGTTTTATTCTTCAATTTAGAATTCTCTGAGTTAGGCTTTTCTTTAGGTTTTATAGGAGCTTTTTCAAACTTATTTAGATCAAATTGTGCTAGTTAGGGTTCATGATGAGGCTCTCATCAAGCGGCTAAGGAAGAGAGAGTTGAAGGCAGAAGACAAGGCCAAGGAGGAAGAAGCATTGTAGCTGCTGATGAAGAAGAGAAGGCAGAAGCTGAAGCCAAGAGAAAACAAAGAAGAAAAGAAGAAAAGGCAGGAGTCGTAGAGAATCAAAGGTAGAGGAAAGATAAGGAAACAAGAGAAGAAAAGAATAAATAAGAAGACAGAAGAAGAAGAATAGCTGCGGAGTGAAGAAAGAAGACATCAGAGAGAAAGAACTTAGAGAAGGAAGAGAAAGGAGAAGAGAGAACATTCAATTTCTTTTTGCATCTTTAGTCTCTCTTTAGCTTTCATATACATTGAATTTCATTGATATTATTGTTGAACATCATATTTTGAGTAATTTGAGATTGTGATCTTAGTTTTTAAAGACCAATTTGCTTCCTGTGTTCGACCTCGGATACTTAGGTTTTCGAGTAATAAATTTCTTATTTGTTTTCAAGGAGAATTCATCTATACTGCAACGTACATCTTTTTAAAATCGATTTCGCCCTAATAACACTTCCCTATCTAGGTATTATAAATTTAAGAGTTGATCGATTTTACACGT
The DNA here is from genome assembly GCA_037157565.1 of Thalassia testudinum. Classification (NCBI taxonomy): domain Eukaryota; kingdom Viridiplantae; phylum Streptophyta; class Magnoliopsida; order Alismatales; family Hydrocharitaceae; genus Thalassia; species Thalassia testudinum. Next base: position 7,172,267 of record JAZHRO010000010.1, on the reverse strand, counting down.
TACAACAACGTATTTTACAAACCAAGTAAAATTCACATCACTCACTATGGACTTGAGTCTTACACCAATTTAACGATCAAATCAGGCATTAATCTCGTTGTCAGACATTTCAGTATGTAGAACAGGCTCAAAACAGTGTGGAAACAACTCTAAAACATAGTAAATTCTACGAGCTTTCCAACAATACCTTGATTGCACGATTCCGACTCCGTTTGGGTCCTGAACCAGCCCAAACACTCCTCCCAATTCACCTGAACCGGACCAGGTGGGTTGGTCTAGCTGGACCAGCCGCCTGCCTGCAGTAGACGCATGCACTGAGATCAGATGTCTAGGGTGAGTCCCAGGCATCTCAAACTTGCATAGGAACTCACCTAGTGCTCCTGCTCTCCACCCGTCGTTTGCTACCTTCCACCACCATCTAGGGTGCAGCTGGATGTTTGACACCTCTCCTATCCGTCTAGGTAGATCTCTTTCTTCTCTTCTCCCTCTAGATTAGTTTAGGTCTCTTAAATCCAAGATTCAACCTCTCTGACAACCTCCTCTCCTTCATCTTCCTCTCGGGCAGCGAGACTCCGATGACCACTCCAGCAAACACGCCCACCTTGCTCCATGCCATCTCACGCACCACTGACCACCCCACAAGCTCTGCCTCGATGAGAGGAGCAAAAGCCCTCTCCCTATTGGAAGTTTCAATGCCGCCGATCCTCCGCCAGACACCCATGTTCGCTGGTGTCTTCCTCGCCTCTGCCGACCACCTTTGGGCTTCCTTGCACCAAATCAAGGCCACGACCACCTTAAGTACATCGCGATGGAGCTTCCCAACCCCTTAAAAGAGAGCTTCGACGTCCCTCATGCAAAGTTGGCCAACCCATCAATGACGGGTTTGCTGACCCTTCGCCAGCCGCCTCCGTGCGTCGTCGCACCAACCCAATGACTCCTCCACCTTCAGTGCACCAAGTAGAATCTCCTCGACACCTTGGCTTGAAGTTTGGAGCTCGGAACCTCACCTACTCGACCCACCATCGACGGTGTGAAGAAGAAAAAGAAGAAGAAAGGAAGAAGGGCAGGGGCATGGTTGTGAGAAAGAGGATTTTTGCAGGGACCAAAATGCATGAAAATCAATGAGTTTTAAGCTTTCAAGAATCGATTGATAATATCTGTTGATTATTTGAGAACTTGATTTGATTATTTTATCCGTTAAGCATTATTGAATTATTTAGTGTTAGGATTGTAATAACATTTATTTTGGCAAGCATTAAATAATCGGAGGAATCAAGCAATTATTGAGGTTAAAGTGCGAAATTAGTTTTTCGATGAATTATTTACATAATTACCTATTGATGGATTGTAGAATTTGCATGGGTGATATTCAAAATTCATGGTCCTAGTAATTAGTCTGTCAACCTTATTAAACTAGAATGCATGCAATTGAGAGCTAAACTTTTTGCATCTAGTTTCTCAGTTCAATTATGTGGCATTTAAATAGTGGTAATTGCGCATTAATTACTCACAGAGATGACCTCGAATTTTCTTCATCAATTAGAGTTATAAATTTAAATGTTGATTCACTTTGGTCACCTATACTACGACGCACGTTTTTAAAACACGATCGAGGTGAGTAAACATTTTTGGCGCCGTTGTTAGGGAGCAACGTGCCCTTATCACTATTATTTCTAATTTTATTTCTGATTTCTGACATATCTACCTTGTTTTGGTTGTTTTGCAAATTGAATCTGATTGGGGCATTTGGCTTCTCTAATCTCTAGACAACCACTCCGTGGAAGGTAACTCTCTCTCCTTTCTTCTTAATCCTCTCTTTCTTAATATAGATAAAAAAAAGAAAGAAGAAAAGAAAGAAAAACTGGGATCCCACCCTTGCCTTATTTCCTAGAAATACCAATTGTGGTAAGTTATTCTTGACTTATCTGAGAATTAACTACTATTAAAGAGATTTGATTGTGGATTTGATACACCCAGACCCTAATTCCTGTGGACTTATTGAGATTAATTAGAGCCATTGGACTAACACCTTCTTGATTCAGTCTAAAGGCTATTTAATTTAAATTGAACTAGACTCCATTTAGAGCCTATTAGGGTTTCAAAATTCTAGGGTTCTGATTCGTAGTACACTTTTGCAATTTTATAAAGTAAATATCTTTTCGCATTATGTGTTACTCAAGCCCTTGTTTGAATTGATTTAAAAATTCAAATCCTAAAATGAGGTTTTATAATCACTTAAACCCTAAAATTGAGGCTTAATAGCCTATTTGCGAAGCAAATCAAGTGTGGTTTGGGTGAGTTAACCTGGATTTTATCCTTTAATCATATGACAGGTCAAGTGAAGTTGATTCACATTGTGAATCAATCAACCTAAAATTAGGTCATAATTAGGAATCAAACTCTAAACCAAGTGATAATTAATGACACATGCACAGTTAGGCCTTAAAATTGGTAGACTTAGGGCTTAATTCACATGTATCTGGTCTACTTGGAACTGCAGTGACAAGAAAGGTTGGGTGGGGGAAATCCTGTAACCTGTGGGGGCACTCTACTGTGTAGATGTCTTCGTGGAACTCTCCCTTTTTGGCTGTCAAAGTAATTCTCGGGCGAGTGGATTTGTGATCAAGAGGCCCATTTGCCTCAAATTAGCCATAGTCATCCATTTAATTTGGGTGACTTGATTGGGTCCTATTCATTTCCAGTCCCTCTCATCTTTTCTGTAGTACACGCACAGAAGGGGGTCTTTAACACTTACCTTAAGACCTCAGTTAGAGTCTAATCTGAATTGGGGTCAAGCCTTGATTGTCGTGTGTGTGTCTGACCTAGTCAAATTCTCTTTTGATTAATCTGAATCTGCATTTGAACCTTCATTTTCTGATCCACCACCTGACTTGATTCAATCACCTGGAAATCAGCTTGAAAAATTAAGGAAATGGCCACTAGTCCTGAACCCCATATAAGTATGAAGGATTGAATGATTGAGGATGCTATCAGATGCAATGAAGAATTTTTGAGAACCTCAAAACCCATTAGCCGAAATCAGGCTAGTGAATCCAGTATTGTGAACCCAATTATGAACCGCATCCAAATAATTGTAACCCAAAGTTCATGTGGTTCAAATCGGGAGGCCTTCTTGGAACAATTGAGAGCTATAAGAAAACTACATAGAACTGAGGGAATGCAATATCTTGCAAATCCGGAGTTATGGGAAAAGTACCAAGACTTCTTTAAACAATGGGGGGATTTGTTGGATCAACTTGAAAAGTTGATTGACTAAAAATATCTAGACCCCCACCCGGATCTTGATTATGAATCTTGGGATAATTTTGAGAATAACCCAGATTTTTCTTATCCCGAGTGCTAAGAAGATGAGTTCTATGTTGAATCCCTAACCCGATTTAAATTAAATGATGATTATAAAGAATTACCTATCAACTTTTAGGTTGGAAGGATTCCATTACAAGTATTCTTGATTTTGAACCAGTAATCAAGGATTTTGGGGTTGATTTAACTTGAGCAGCATGCCACAAGGGTGAAGCGGTTGAAACTTTTCTAATGAGTGGTGTGTGGAACTTCAGGGCGCATGGCCCAAGTCGTTACCGGCCCGAGGAGCCAGCATCACAGTTGCTGGGATGTGGGGCATGGGGGCCCTAGTTCCGCCATTTTCCAAGGATGGTATTCAATAAGCAGGGCATGAGTGCCTTCGCTTGAATTCGTGCCAGCCGTCAGGAGTGGCTTTTCCAGCCTTAAGAGGTAGCAATCTTCAAGATTGTCGGGCGGGTCCGTCCAAGCCCCAGCCAACCTAAAGAGGTGACCTGCTAGCCCTAATAGGTGATGATATGGAGAACATCGGGCTGGTCCATCTGAGTTTGGGCCGACCTTAAGAGATGGCTCGTTGGCCTTATGAGCTAGCGATATTAGGAATGTCGGGCGCATCCGTCCAAGTTCGGACCGATCTTAAGAGGTGGCTTACTGAACTTAAGAGGTGGCGATATGAGGAACGTCGAACGTGTCTGTTCGAGTTCACGCCGACCTCAAGAGATGGCTTGCTGACCTTAAGAGGCGGTAAGATAAGGAACGTTGGACACGACCGTCCGAGTTTGTGCTGACCTTAAGAGGTGGCTTGCTGACCTTAAGATGCGGTAATATGAGGAATGTTGGATGCATCTGTCCAAGTTCACGTCGACCTTAAGAGGTGGCTTGCCGACCTTAAGAGGCGGTAATAGGAGGAATGTCGGACGCGTCCATTAGAGTTTGCGCCGACCTTAAGAGGTGGCTCACCATCCTTAAAAGGCGAAAACGTAAGGAACATCGGACGTACCCATCCGAGTTTACGCTGACCTTAAGAGGCGGCTTGCTGGCCTTAAGAGGCAACAACGTAAGGAGCATCGGACGCACCCGTCCGAGTTCACGCCGACCTTAAGAGGTGGCTTGTTGGCCTTAAGAGGCAGCAATATAAGGAACATCGGATGCGTTCGTTTGAGTTCATGTCAACCTTAAGAGGTGGCTTGCTGAGTCGATGTTTGGTCCCTGCCATTCCCCTGAGGCGAGTTGCCGGGCAAGAGTGTGGGGCGATCACCACCTTTTGTGGATGGTGGCCGGCCATCGCGAGGGATAAGACCCTACCCCTGGTAGGATAGGTAGAGCCTCTTATTATCATTGCGGTGGGGTGGAGGCCTTAAACTCCGAGTTTGGTGGTTACGGGATTTCTCCTTATGCAATTGGGATTGCACACGTAAGGGATATCCAACGCCAACCACCCTTGAGGGGTGATTTCACCATTGCAGGGACTCATGGGGATGCCATGGTCCCTAATAGCCTTACAAGGCTGTTCTTAGAGCGTTGGCCCCTCCGGGGGGTTGTCGCCCCTAGACCCTTGGAGGGATTGAGATCCCCCCTGATCTCAACGAGCTTGGTCGCGTTGTGAGGAAAGAATAGAAGGCAGGGAATGCCGCTATTAAAGAGTTTGGCTATGATCCTGAAATTGCTTGGTAGATCAGTCGCGTTAGCCCCTTGCTGGATTGCGTGGACTTGGTTCCCTTTTCCTCGCTTTGCATGAGCTCCCCATGCTACTTTGACTCAACCCTAAGGGGTTTGCACCAGGTCACCATGCCTCTGCATGCTGTTCTCACCCTCTGAGGAGGTCAGGAACATATTGGGCAGATCTAGTGGCGGGTGTGCATTGGTGGTCATTCAGTTGGGCCGCCCAATGCTACTATCAACCTGGCTACCTTAAGTGTAGCAACCTTGTTGAGGTGCCCATCCTCGTCCACGTCGGAAGAGGGCTATTCCCTTCCTCTCTCCTCTTTTCTTTTTTTCCAAAAGGCCGTGACTGGAATAGCCAGTGGGAGGAGAGGAAGACATTCCTATCGGAGTGGTGGATGCGCTATGGGTGCACCGACTCGGAAGGGTTGGCTTGAAAGGTAACTTGGCCCGAGCATCTCAGAGTGCTGTAGGCATTGCCACTAAAAGTTGGTTATGTAGGTTGTTGACCTATCTCTAATGACTTCACTCTTGGAGGTTGCCTCAGCCTTCGTGTTGATGCTTCTGGGAGGCTGGAAGCAAGGACCTCGGGCAATTGTGGGCACCATGGTGGAGGCTTTTGCCTGGTCCATGGCTAGGGGAGCATATTTTCTGAAGGGCTCAGGGCTGCCTAGACGGAGGAGGCTTTTGCCGAAGTAAGCTAAGATGCTCCGCTGAATTATAAGGGGAAGCTTGACCGTATCCTTGTTGCCCCGATGACGGTCTAGGGGAGGTACCTGGGGAGAGCCGACTCAGAAGATGGGCTCAATCGCCTGGGGTGACGTTGACCTAGGGTTACCTTAACCTCTGCGCTGATGTGCTCATTCGACAGGAGGAGAGGACCTCGGGTAGCGTGAACGTCACCACCAGGATTCAACACCGCTTGCTTGCTTGGGTGGGGTGTTGACCAACATGGCTCTCAGTTTGCTGAGGAGACCACGTCGGCTACTTGCAATTGTTGGGGCCCCCTCTCGGGTGGTCCCTTAGGTGCTTTACAGGCCTTCTATTCTTTCGCTCCATAGGGCCTGGGGGCAACGAGTCCTAACTCACGGATTGGATCCCTTTAAGCACGCCCTCTTGGTTTATGGCCAGGGGGTGAGTTCTCTGAGGTACTCCTGCCTGATGTGGTGGGGTCCATAATGACAATCTTCAATGGATCGATTCCACTCAAGCACGTCCGCTTGGTGCATGACCAAGAGAGCATATTCCTCAAGGAACTCTTTTTCCTGGCGTGGCCCGCCATAGCAGTCCTTCCGGAGTCGACTGTTGTCTTGGGGAAGGAGGCCCTTCGCTTGTGGAAGGGGACCCCTTTTGTAGGTGGGAGTAGGGGCGCATCTATCCAGGGGTATTCTTGCCTTCAGTGGGGCTGCCATCGCCGCGACGCCCCTCTGCTAATCCATAGGAGGAGTTACATCTCTTCGTGATTTCTCATTGGGCACTTGGATGCGTGATCGAGGGCGTTGCACCCATGCTTACGAGTTGAATGGTTTGACTCGAAGTGCTGATGGATCGTCACCTCACAGGGCCTCCCTTGTCTGGAGTGCTGAGCCTTGAGCTGATCCGAGTCAGACCAGGTGGGCATAGTCTTCCGTCGCTCAACTTCCAACAACCTCTTGGGGTTGTCTCCGATCCTTAGGTGCTTGGCGAAGCGCTCCCAGGACCTACCCACCACGCCTCTGGGGGAGCTAATAGCTTGTTCGGTTGGCCGGACAACAATCCGTATGTGGACCTTGATCACGTTTTTGCACGGTTTGTTAATTTAGGGTTTTAAGTCGTTGCAACGCACAAAAATGGATTCGCTTTTAAATTTATATTCTTAGATAGTGGGGTATCTAGGGTCATCCAAGGAGGCAAGTTTGCAAAAATTAAATTTCTTTCTTGGAAAATAAATCTCAACTTTCTTTTTGGTCTTTTTGAATATATAGTTTTTATGATTTTTGAAATAAAGGCAACATATAAGTTTTTGTTGAAAGTTAGAAACAACTAATACCTAATTCAAGAAACCTAACCCTAAGGTGACAGGTAGAGCCTCTCCCTAAGCTCACCTTAGGCACGTGGAGGCCTAGAATAATTAGGGAGAGGGAGTGAAACAATTGCTAGGCAAACTTTGTAACAAGCTATATAACATAAATTGAAAGAAGGCAATTTGAATTAAAGCAAAATTGTGCACACAAAACCTATAGAGGAATGCTTCTACTCTACTTGAAAATACAAGAAAAATAAAACACAAATCCTCTAGATAGATGGTGAAGAAGAGGGATTCTTGCTCCAAGCCAAGTAGCTCCTTGACTTGAAAAGACAACTCCTTCTCCTTGGCATGAGATGCTCCTCCAAATGATGTCCTCCAAGGTGGTAGCTACCACCTTTAATTCTCCTCCTCCAAGGGTGGACGTCTACCCTAGGTTCTTCTTTTTTTCCTGGCCATCCTCCTTGAAGTAGAATGCTCCTCCTCCTTGGCGTGGCACAAGTTGAAGAAAGTGGGGATAGGAAGGCACCAAAGGTGCTGGTGATGTGTCCCCTTAGTCTTCTTCTCTTCTCCTTCTTCTTGGCTGTAGGTGTAGGTGGATGTAGGTGGAATAATACACTAATGGAGGATCCTCTAAAATGGTGGTAGGTGGTGGGTTTATATAGAGTAGGAAGGGGGCATAGGTGGCTCTTGGAGTGGATGGCTAGGATAGGATATGGGGGGTAGTTGGGGATCCTATGGCTAAGGGTGATTGGTGCCAACCCAAGGGGCACCTAGGTGGTGGTTATGGGTGGTGGCACCCCTTGAAGTTGGCGCCAAAATGGTTTCTAGAAAGGGGGCTTAGGTGGCACCAAGTAGGGTTCTAGAAGGAAGGGTAGGTGGGTGGCTAGGATGGGTTGTAGGGTTATGTGTATGGTGGATATGGGGGTGGATGTTGGCGCCAAAAAAGGGGGGTAGTTAGGGTTAGGTTTTGGTGCCAAAATTGGTGCCTTTTGGTGGTGATGATGGGGTAAAGAGGTGGCCAGGTGGTGGCACCAACTTGGATTAGGATAGCTAGCTTAGGTAGGGCTTAAGTTGGTGGAGCTAGCTAGGGTTGAGTTGAAGGTGGTGGATGGCCTAGGAGCTGGTTGCTAGCCAAGCTAAGCTAAGCTAAGCTAAATTAGCTAGCTATGGAGTAGAGGAGGAGGTATTGGAGCTAGGGTTTGAAGAGAGGAGCTGAGGAGGAGAAGCCTGGAGCTTGAACTGGAGTTGGCAGCTGCTGAAGAGGGTGGCATGGAGCTACCCTAGCTGGCTTAGCTTGCTAGTTCTTTGCTAGCTGCTAAGCCAAGCTAAAGTAAGCTGGCTTCTACCATAATGAGCTGAGGTGAGCTGGGTCTGGTGCTCCCGGGGAGGACCAAGCTGGTTGAGGCAGCTAAGGTAGCTTAGCTTAACTAAGTTGAGCTAAGTTGAGTCCCTGGGAGCTGGACTTGAGCTTCTTGAGTTGGGATGAATTCATCTTCAGCTGGCTGGAGTTGAGTGGAGCTGGATGTAGCTGGACCTGAGCTGGGGTGAACTCTAGTCAACTCAGCTGAGTTAGCTAGAGCTCCCTGTGGACTAATAGGAGCTGAGATGAGCTAGACTCAGCTATGTTGAGCTGGATCTGAGCTGACCTGAGCTAGGGTGAGCTAAGATGAGCTCTCTTGAGCTGTCATTCAGCTGAGATGAGCTGACCCTAATCCAAGTGAGCTGGATTCCAGCTATGGTGAGCTGGATCAAGCTGAGTTCCAGCTAGTTTATGCTTCTCCTTCACTTGTTGCCTTCCTGAGTGCTAGGGTTCTAAGGATCTGTTAATTTGTTTATCCCTAACACTCACAAAAATACATTAAAAAGACAATAAAAAATGCAATGCATGCCTAACCTAATCAATGCCTAAATGCAGCCCAAAAACCCGTTTGCGGAGTAAAATCCTAAGAGCTAGGTTTGTTTTAATGTATAAGAATAATGATAAATTGACATTTATCAGACCTGTGCTGGGCAGGAGCCTTTGGTAGCGCTTGGCAAGATCTCCCCTCAGGGCGATCGAGTGTCGGCTCTACCGGAGGGTGGCTCATAAGGGCATGGTGCTTGAGCTAGGGTCCACCGTTCTTTCATGCTAAGCCTTGACTGGCTCCCTAAGCGCTTCTAATGGGGGACCTCCATTTTCCCCTTCCCAAGCAGGCATGCGATATGCGCGAGGGCACATATCTAAGGTCACTAGCCTCGACTCTCTATTCCTCTTCTCTGGGCTGTTCCTTGGGAAAGGGGGTCCACTTTGGGACTTTGGGCGATTGGTCGAGGTTGCTGGGGCATGAAGACACTGAATCCCAACTGGGCTCCTCTGGGGGGAAAGGAGCTGCGAGTGGGATCGCAAGTGGTTATGACCACTGCAGGAGTTCTCGCTCAGGGAGGTTGAGGCAAGGCACCGGAAGGGCTCCTCCTCCCAGCGATCGGATGCTCAGTAGAGTGATGGCGCTTTCGTTAATGCTTCCATAGACGACGCCATTTGATAGGCCTCGGAAGGCCACCAAAAGATTTATACTAGTAGGGAGCACTACTTAGCCACTATCATCCGTCGCATAGGGGAGAAGATTGACAATCAGCAAGCAAGCACAAAGGAAACCAGGGATTTGGTGACCTAGTTCCACCGCAAGGGGTGAATATTTGCAGGGAGGATGGTGCTTCCAACTATGCACTAGAATTTCTGGAATTACAAGATATGTTCTCCATCTTCGGGGAGGGGCCCCCTTTCACTGGGAGCCTCTCTCTCTATTTATAACATGAGGAGAACCCTCACTTCATGGCCTTTAGTACCCCTACTATCAGACTACTTGTCAACTATTAAGGCATAGGTGGTCAGGTCCATCTTGTCGTATCTTCTACCCTTGTTGTGCTAAATCTTTTGGTAGGCTGGGTGGGTTCTTGTTGGGATCCAACTGGTCTTAGGTGGGGTGGGCAGTTCCAGTTCTGCCCGTTTACCCTGTAGTCGGGTAGTCAGATCTTCTGCCAGGTTATGTGCGAAGTTTTGGATTTGAGAGAAAGTTTTGCCCCTTATCAGATTCTTAGTAAATGCTCAAGATGTAAGGCTTTTATTTTTTATCTTCTTTTTCTTGCTATCCTATTTGACTAAATTTGTTTTTGAAGCTATACTTGACATTCTCAAAATGCTTCCAAAGAAGAATATGCTACTATGAAGTATAAAACTACTATCCCAACTAAAGAGCTATCTAAGAAAAGACAAGATCTTATTTGGTGCCATTGGACATCAAGAAAACATTGGTGGTAAGAAGTTAGTGACCTTCTTCTCAGAGAGAATGTTCCAAACAATGATATTCGTTTTAACTTAGAAGATATTTCTATTAATAAAAAAAGTAGAGGAATAACATAATCCCCCCGAACCCCCAACTATATAAAAGACAACCTATAGATTTCTGTTGATGGTACTAGATTTTCTTGACTTCAAATAGAATCTAATAACAGAAAATCTTGGATAGACCTAGCATAGGCCAAGCCTAAATAGCAACTTAATTCAAAAACAACCCATATGCAGTGTCACACTCCATAACACCAAGTCCTTGAGACCAACCTCACGGGCACATGGCTCCCTACCATTCGCCTCTTTAGTCAACTTCGTGGCTATAGGCGAAGGATTGATTGAGAATTTTTGGGATAAAATTCTATCGAAAATTCAACAAAGTTTCATTTATTTCATCATGTTTTTGGCCAAAAATTGAACTTGTCAATGCAAAATATAGATATATACACACACAAGACATAGTCAGTACACCCTACATTTAACAACCACTCACATTCACACCATTCACCATCATTCCACATTCACATTAAGCATGATATAAAAGAAAATAAACATGTGTGCACATCCTACAACGTCAAATAACTGCACAAGGAATCCATACTAAAGTTCATCACCACATCAACATACGTTCGTAGTTACATAATAGGGTGCTTTACCCATACATCATCATATTACAAAAGAATATACAAAATAAAAGGCTAGGAAAAAAGAATCACAACATAAAAGTCAAAGTGGAACCGGGTTGTATTCCTATAGCCAACTATATAGGCCTAAATATAAAGCCATCCACAAAGCATATCTTAGCAACTTCCTTCTACCCCTTAATTCTCATACCATACCAGCAACCCCAGTGTAGCAAGAGCTAGTAGAAGCTCTACCAACTCATCGAGAAGTGCATGGAAGCAAGAGAGGTAGCTTTCCACCCTAGCCTCCATGGGGAGGAACTCCCTTAAGTATTTGGCCCAATGGAAAAGCTTGAGGTCTATGCCCATGTAAAGCCTTGAAACCATATTCTAGAGTCATCTCGTATTTAAACGTGCTAAGACGAACATGTCGGTACTTTCGTGTGCAAATCGGAACCCGCAAGAATTAAAAACACGTAAATGGATTTAAAACATGTGTGCTTTTCATTTTTGCAATCCAGACCTTGGATCAACGATCTAAAAATATCGTTAGCTTTCTGGTATCACAAGGTTTTGATGGTATATTTTGTACAAGGATTAAGCCTCGAATATGCAAAATGTGTGCGAATCACGAGCAAACTCGTGTGCGGTTTGATGAGTGGCTACTCATCATAACTAAAAAGCTAAAGTTAAGCTAGAAATTAGGTTAAACAATATCAAATTAACACATAAAAAGGGTTAAGTGTGGGAATCAAAGAAAAATACCTAAAACATTAATTCTGTGTTAAGATTTCATAATTAGGTCATAAATTGAGATATCTTTAAGAAAAAGGTCAACTAATGATCCAAGTGTAAATTAAACACGCAAACAAGTTTGAAAGTCCAAATCAAAAGTACAATTAACTTCTTAAAAGTTCAATTAAGCACATATAAAAACTTGAAGGCATTTGTACATCATTAAAGCCTTAAAACTTAGAATTTACATTTAGGTCATTTATGCATCAAATTTCCTTCTTTAGAAAACTTTTTCGGACCTATTTGTAACCTGCAAGGACCTCTTTGAAAGCCCTTAGGGACCATTCAACTATTATTCTCTACCACTTATGGGCTTGCCTATAAATGTTCTACCCCTTCACAGAAGGGCCTCCCTGCAATTTCCCAATAGAAACCGACAACCTGGAGCCCCTGCGTGCGCACTATGCGTGCGTAGAAGTCAGAGGATCTCGGCCGTCCATTCTCCCTTGATTTTGATTTGCGGCCCAATCTAAATCGAAGCTTCGCGCGAAGCGGCGCGTGTGCTTACCCAACCCCCCAGATCCCATCTTACGATCAGATTTCAATTTGGCAGCCCACGTGCTCCTCTCCTCTCATCCTTGTCGTCGATGCCCTCGACGTCTATCTTCACCCGCACGGTGATTTGAGTCACTAAGGTCGCTACTTAAGCATCTCAGTGGTTGCGCGCGGAGGGGATCGCTCTCTCCTACCTTCTTAGCGATCATTCCTCCACTCCAGTCTCCCATCCTCACCAATTCTCTGATTTGACAGCCACCGACTGTGAAATCCCCAACTTCTCTCCAACTCTCCTTGTCGCTAAGGACCACGTAGCACCTAAGGATGACCCAAAAGTCTTACTAGCAGACTTTTCACTCCACTGGAGCTCCTCCCCCTCCCTTCTTCCTCCTTAGCCACCAGCTAAGGACCCATAGGTCCCATTCTTCCTGTTAGAATAGTTTTAATGTTTTTAAAATTTGCTTTAGCATTAGATAGATAGATTAGAGTAGATTAGAGTAGAATTAGATGTAGAATTAGTAGTCAATTTTCTGTTCTGATTAGTTTAGCATTAGGAGTAGTTTTAGCATAGCAAATTTCCCCCTCACCCCCTCTAATCATCTCAGATTAGAGGGGAAGAAATTCACCCAATCACTATTCATTTTGTTCTTTCTATACATGTTTTCATTTCATTTCTGATTCCCTTGATGTGTATTTCGCAATCCACCCACTCATAAGACCTAATTTCAGATCTGATTGGTTTCTAACCTCAGATGTGAAATTAGCGTCAAAATTCATTTTAGGGGCTTCCCATTCATCCCATGTTTTTCACAAAATCCCCTGATTTGAGCTAAAAAGTGAATCAGTTTGCCGGATTTTCTATGAATTCTGATTTCAAAGATTTTCATTCATTTGGATTTTGAATGCTTTTATCTTGCAAACTGAAGAATTTTGATTTGGATTCAGTGATGGGTTGGGAATTTGAGGTGATTTTGAAGTCAGAATTCACCTCAGAAGAGCCATAATCTGATCTGTAAATTTTGAGGATTTCAATGTGTTGAATTCCTTGTAGAGCCAAGGAAAATCAACCATGTTGATTGAGGCTTTATTAGGGATTATGATCTGAATTATTTTTCTGAGAATCTGAATTTTCACTTAAGGGATTCTCAATATCCCTTAAGATGTGTAACATCCTCGGATTCAGATGGATTTCTTGTGTTGATTGTTTTTGGATTTATTGTGCTGATTCTAACCCTTTCTACATGCTGTCTATACATTAGAAAGAGTTAGATCAACAGTTTTAATGGACTGAATGGTTGTGATTTTTGTGACAAGGAACTTGGATTTAAGATGCTGAACATCTAAGCATGGCTTTTATGTGAATTTAAATCCTTGTTAGACTTTGATTTAGTGATTTTTGCTTGTGTTTTTGAATCCCAGAATTAGAGTAAACTGCTGCAGAAGCAGCTACATTCCCCTTCTCAATTCCAGTTAAGTGTTCCCTGGATTAGCTCTTTTTTAGCCCTGATCTGGTTCTCTTGAATCTGATCTGGGATGTAAATGGCTAAATCAGGAGATACAGGTTGGATTTAGCTTTGTTCCTGCTGCAGACTTAACTTAATTCCAGACAGATTAACTGCGGTAACAATTAAGCCGTCTGGAATCAAGTTTGGCCTGTTGCAGGCTTGTGTTCAGTGTCTTTTGCTGCTACTTGTGTTGCTAAATTTCCTGTAGAGGTTGCTTTGCTGCTGCATGGCCTGCTGCTTGTCTGTTGTAGTTGCAGCAGTAATAGAGAAGTTTGTGGATAGTAGGTGTAGATCTTAAGTGTTAGATAGCTGAATTGTAATTAAAGGTGTATTGAGTTGTATACAAGCTTTCATACATTGTAATTGCCTTTAAATTCATTTGAATGCTTGTAATCTTGTTTTTTTTTAATCCTTTGTTAGCTAGTTAAGGCCTAACTGTCCAACAAGTAGAATTAAATAAAATCCATAATGATTTGTGTTCTTAATGCTTTTATCCTTTCCTATACATTGTGTTGAAACTGTTCAGGGCAGTTGACTACCTTTTAGACCCCTTAGGTTCCATTCTAGGCCTTAGGACACCTTAGAAAACCTTTAAAAGGCCTAGAATGTGTGAACTTTGGACTTAAATAAAAATCATATAAAAAATCTAAAAAAATAAAAAAAACCTATATGATTGAAGATTAGGTGTTTCTTTACATACATACCAAGTTCCATGGTATTCGGAATCCCCGACTTGGTAGAATTTACCAGTCAACGATTTTGTATACCATGAAGCTTAATAAAAGAAACCAAACATAAAAAGGCCAAAAACATTTCTTTCTCCTCATCCATTTCTTTGCTTCTCATCTCCTACCTCCATAACATATATAAAAACCATAAAAAGTGAAAAAACCCTAAAAATACTAAAAATCTTTTGTATAATATGTATATAAGTGTATATATAAGCCATATAGTAAGCTTATTAACCTATAATGTAAATTATGCATATTTATAATATAAATAACTTATGTATATACTGTAGAATATAAATTAAGTATTTAACTTAGATTGTATTGTATATACCTAAATTATATAACTACTTATTAAGTAAACTAATTTATATGTACTAAATATGCTATGTAAATTAATACCTTCTATAGATAACCATATTAAGTTATAATATTGTATATACGTATTTATATGTATATAATAAATATATTAAACTCTGTACCTTAATTTAATTATATATCTATAATAAATAATTAATTTATTAAGTTAATAGTTAAGTTATTAGATTAAATTAAAATAAATTAGTAGATTAAGTTAAAACTAAGTTAATTTATACTGTATATTTACACTAATGTATTTTAAGTAAGTTAAGCTAATTTAAGTCATTCATAATGTATTGTACTATGTGAATTGTATTTATACATAAAATAGTCTAAAATTAAATTATTTAAATGTAAATAAAATAGAAATAAAGCTTGTAAAATACAATAAAAATATATATTAAATACTTTAACATATTTACTAACTCTGTATAAGATCAATTAGATCATATATTAACTAATTTATATGTAATTAAGGAATAAAACCTACAATTCTGTTTGTATAAATTATATACTTTACTGAGTTTATTTATATAGTAAATATAATTAAATTTCTAAATTAATTGTATAATTAAGTAGTACTATGTAAATAATTTAACTTCCTATAATTTATTTTTATTTTATAATAAATTATAGCCCTCGAATTGAGGGCTAAAATCTCGAAATCAATACAGAACGCACTAGAATTCCAGCACTGCGCCCCCTCTAACATAGTACTATATCGTTAAATGTAAAGTGCCTAAAGCGTTATAATTCTGATTTGTCGCATGGGATGTTCAGTTGTCACGGGTGCTGGGAGCTCGAAACAAGCGAACATTCCCATTACATCTAAGCATACTTGAGCATTCTAATTGTGTGTGGACCAGGGGCTAGAGTGTGTGTGCGAGGGCTTGGTTAAGTCCAAATCTGTACCAAAAACGTACTTAAGTGGCCTAATTAAGAAATTAGGATACACTTAGTAGAGGTCTGGTCCCACCCGATCCTCGGGTGCTGTGTATCCCTCGAAAGGCATGCCCGCAAATTAAAACCAATTTTTGTTAAGGACCCTAATGACTCTTTAAACATAGAGAAGAAGAGGTTAAGCGGAAGATAAACTAAGTGTTAGCCGTGGAGAAAGTTAAGAAGTAAAAGAAGAGAAGAACACATAGGTTACTTAAGAAGTTAAAGAAGGAGATATGTGTATGTATAACATATAACATATATTTGTATGGATAGTATATGTAAATAAATAAGTATAAGGTAAATAATAAGTATATGTATAAGCAATATAGCTATTTATATATATGTATAACTACGTATCATTACTAACAGAATAAAACATCATTGAAGATAAGATAACTGTCGCTATAGACCCTAGTTCTTGCTTTAGAATTTGTATACACTTTTCTGGGGTCCAGCGACGTTTATATCTGTCACTGTAGCTATTATATATGTTACTGTATATGTTAGTATATTAAGTTAAGTATGGTATATTTTATTAGTTAGTATTGTATATATATTTAGGTATTAGTAATATAACTTATAAGTAGATAATATAGAGTATGTCTATGAAGTGTTTGATGCTTGTTAGTAATTAGTATTTGCAAGTATTTTAATTGATTCTTTTTGTATATAATTAAACCACTCATTCATTCATTTATTTTTTATTGTACATAAAACTTATTTTTTTGGAATTAAAGAATAATCTTAAATTTAAAGAGTGATGTACATCAATAACTGCCTCCCAGTAAATGACCTGGAATAAATAGAAAAAATTAGGTAATTAAATAAAATTAACACGATAACGGTTTGTATTTGTGACACATACTGCAACAACAACATTTCTTTTTTTTTATATACAAACCGCAATCTGAGCATGCGTTCACCTATTATTACGATCTACCTAAGGAATCACATTTTATAAATGACCTTTATTTAAAAATCTACAAATATTGTTGGATTTATCGTCTCGTAACGTTAAGAACCGTATGTGTTTTGTAGAAATCTGATGATGTTTGATCCTTTTGCAAGAATCACTTGTAGTTATAAAAATATAAAAAATTAATTTACTAAATCTAATCAATCCTAATCCCTTTCCTATTTACTTATTATTATTATTAGTATTATTATTTTCTAAATGTACTTTCTAAACCCCTCCCCACGTCACCTGTCCAATCCCCCATGTGAAAGGACCACGTAAACCTTTCCCCTACACAAAAACAAACTCTCGTAGCCGCTGCCACAACTCTTGTTCCCATGACAGAGAGAGGGAGAGGAGGGAGCGAGAGCGAGAGGGCTTGGGCGGCCACCAGAGGATGGCAGATGGCCGGCGAGGGTCGTCGGAGAGCCAGGCTGGCGGGGAGGTGACGCCCGACTTTGGGTTCAGGCCCTACGTGAATGGGGGTGTGCACGTAGGAGGAAGAGAGAGCGAAGGGAGCATGAACGTGGGAAGAAGGGTGGAGGAAGAAGGCTTGGTTGAAGAGTAAGAAAATTTTCATAAACACAAAAAAAATCGAGTTTTACATATTACGATGTGGTCCCATTTATTGTCTTAAGTAAACTTTGATGGTCAGATTTGTTTTGCATAGATATAGGCCATTCGAGGGTTCTCGAACGTGTCAGAAACATCTATAGGTTGGATTGGACGGATTACACTCTAAATTCTGAGGCATGATTGAGGGCACGTAGGCAATGCCTCTTGACCCTATTTTTGCGGAGTCGTTGTGACTCCCCGACGAAGTTAGGTAGAAAGTTCCTCTCTTTTTCCATATAATTTGTCTACGTTGTGACTTTCTTCTCGTGTTGCATAGTTTAACGTACGTTCTTACCTCTTACTAAAATTGGAATCCATCTTCGTGTTTCTTGTTACCTTGGGTACTTAAATATTAAATATAAATGATGTAAATTAAGTTGGTGATTTAAATTATGAAAAGTTAATTTGATATAATTAACTATTAGATTAACTACAATTCATTATATGATTCTCATAATTTAATAGATTATAAAGCTTTTAATCATATTGAATGTGGTCTTATCATCTTATGTGTAAAACAAAACTCGTTGATCGTAAAACTAACATGTAACGACCCGACTCCCGAGTCCCTACGAGACACGAGAACTGGACCGACTCGACTAATCCCAAGACCTAGTCGTCCAACGAGGAAGTAACCAAAAGAGCAGTAAAATAAACCACATTCAGCATGAATATAACTAACAATAAGAAAGTACAACAGTAAGGAAAGAAACTACTACAGTAGATACCACCACAACAGCAGAACAACATTTATCATATAACATGAACTGCAGGTAAAGAAAGTACAGCGGAAACAAGAACTACTCACTATAACAGAAACAAAAGAGGTACAAAAGACTATGGTAAACTCTACTGGACCCTACTCGGCCCAGCGTCCTCTGCAGCCGCTGACCCTGGTCGCTCAACACCTGGTCCTGAAAAAGGTAACGAGTGTAACACATCAGCAAAACGCTGCGTAGAGTGGCAACTAAAACTAAAGACAACAGTAGAGTGTACAGTAGCTCTTATGTTCTATTACTTTCTTTATTTATATCTTTCAATTGTCTCACTATTTCATTTATTTCTCAGATCTTTTACTTGATCTCGAATGTTCCTCGTGGGAACGATCTTGATTGCAGTCTTTTCCAAAAAGTAGAAGTAGCACGTGGTGCTCTCCTGGCCGGGAGAGTCCCCCGTGGTGATCCTACCCTCAGTCAACCATCCCAAGGTCACTGACAGACGTAACGGTGACTACGACACGCGCGATAAACGCATAGGTAGCTAACTCGTACTGGCACGCGGTCAGTCGTTTCCGTTAACGGGTGCGTCCAAAGCATAGCACGGAACCAGTACAGGGCAGAGCCCTCTCAGTAACAGGGGTCCAACCCCTCCACAGTAACCAAACCGGGGCCTTGCCCCTCCACAGTCCGCGCACCCTCGCCTGACTACCCTGGTTTGCCCTAGTGGGCCTAACAAGTCGGTGAAGGAGGCTAGCAGAACCCCGGGGCCCGTGGGGTAGCTAGTACTCTCCTAACACTAATAGCTCTCCTCGGTACTACGTACATGAGGGCCAGCAAGTCGGTACAGAGCGACCAATCCTAACCCCGGGTCCCTGGGGTGGTTGGCCCCACTCTGCACTAAACAGGTACAGGTACTTCCCTTGGTACTACGTACCCAAGAGACAGTACAAACTACATCTCAGTTCCATTCCTTTCCCTTTCCAGGAGTTCCATTCTCCTAATTCCCCGTAGGGTTCCATCCTTTTAACTCAAACATCCAGGTGTCACTTTCCAGTTTCATATTCTTACGACCGATGATCTCATTCATGTTTCTTTATTCGTAACAGGCAGCTGTTAATTCAATTTACAGGCAGCTTTATATTCCTTTCCATTTTTTTTTCAAGACTGCAGTATTATACATTCCACTAGTTTTTCCATCCTAGGATTCATGCCACATCCTAGGATCTAGTATACAACTAGTTTTCCAGCCCTAGGATTCATGCAACACCTAGGAGCTATCATTCCATACATTTCTCATTCCTAGGATTCATGCAATGTTCTAGATTCTAGTTATGGTTCCATACTTTAACAGATTTTAATAATAACTTAAGCCACTCTACCAGGTACAACGGGAGTAATGGGGGCGTGATCGGGAATCCCGCGTGCCTCCGCGACTCTCAAGACTGCAACTGAACGAGGTCCTATCACAAGGATCAAACACAAGGAGTGTCTCAAAACCGTGTATAGCTACTGTAGACGGGTAGAGGAATTAATTCTGAAAAGAACGCAACTCGAATCGTGGAAAACGAAGCCCGAACGGGCCCTAAACGGGTCGAAAAAGACGATACTGTGCAAAATCAGACGTCTGGAACTTCTTCCAGATGTCTTAAAAAGTGGATCAGAGAATTACCTGTTCAGCGTGGTTTCCCAGACGTCCAGAAGTCTGCGGGGACGTCTGGCCTAGCTCCCAGACGTCCGATGGTCACCCCGAACGTCTGGAAGTCACTCCCGCCGTCTGGTACAACTTCCAGACGTCTGATTCGCAAAGGATGGCGAATCAGCGAGCCTGCGCACAACCAACTCCCTCTCTCAGTACGGTCAGTCGACAGGAAGGAAGAAGAAAGCGGAATACTCACCTTTCAGACGTCTCCCTCGCCGTCTGGCTATCAACCCAGACGTCTGATTCTGGAAATTTTTCCAGAATCACGGCGCCACTCGGCCTCCGCTCGCGACGCCGCCCGCGTCGCACCTCGCGCGTCTGCTGCTCAGACCGCAGCAGGTCCCTCTCCGCATCGTCCCGTGCCCCCTGCGCCCTTCGCTGGCCGGCCAAGCCGCTCCGGCGAGCTCGCCCTCACGGCAGAGCTCTGCCGTCGCACGCCGCACCTCCTCCGCGCTCACTGCGGCCGCCGCTGCCGCCCTCGCGCTCACTCGCTCTCGCGCACAGGAAGGAGAAGAGGAAGGGGACGGTGGAGACGACGGGAGGCGAGGCGTGGCCTTTTAAGGCCGCGCGAGGAGGAGGGAGAGAGTGCGCGGCAGGTCTGCAGCCGCAGAGAGAGGGAAAAAGAGAGAGAGAGAGGAATCGCGGGTCTGCGCGCACAGGCACGCAGACGAATCTCTCGTGCAAAAAAGAAACTGTTTTCCAGACGTCTGGAAACGATCCCAGACGTCTGGTCAGACGTCTGGATGTGATCCCAGACGTCTGGTACGACGTCTGGGTCACCTCCCAGACGTCTTAAAAAACGTCTGGGGCACGCGTTCGTAACAATATAACAAACTCAAAGGAAGTTTCGTCCCCGAAACTTGCTCCAACTAGGGTGCGGGGAAAAGATGTCCAAATAACCATAACAAACTCAAAGAGGATCGAAACCGGTCCGAAAAGACGTACCCGCGAAAAGCTCCGGGTACCGCTCCCGCATTGCCGCCTCAGGCTCCCAGGTAGCCTCCTCGTACCGTTGGCTCCTTCACAAAACCTTTACCAGGGGTACTTGCTTTCGTCTCAAACTGCGGACGGCTCGGTCTAGGATCTGCACTGGCCGCTCGGGGTAGGTCAGGTCATCGCTCACCTCGACGCTCTCGTTACTCAGTACGTAACTGGAATCGGCTACGTACTTCCTGAGGTTGGACACGTGGAACACGTTGTGCACATCAGAAAGCTGTGGGGGAAGGGCAAGTCTGTAGTCAACGGGTCCATCCCGCTCCAGGACCTCAAAGGGCCCTACGAACCTCGGTGCGAGCTTCCCTCTCACCCCAAACCGCTGTAGGCCCTTCATGGGCGAAACACGAAGGAAGACGTGGTCCCCAACCTCAAACTGCACCTCTCTGCGTCTCCGATCTGCATAGCTCTTCTGTCTGCTCCTGACAGTGCGGAGTCGTCTGTGGATCTGCTCAACTACCTCCTGACTCTGCCGGATCAACCTGGGGCCAACCTCCCACTTGGTCCCCACCTCAACCCAACTCAAGGGTGCCGTACATTTTCGTCTGTACAGAGCCTCGTAGGGAGCCATGCCGATGCTCGAGTGATAACTGTTGTTGTATGCAAACTCCGCCAGGGGCAGGTGTTCCTCCGAAGAACCCCTCCAGTCCAGTACACAGGCACGCAAAAGGTCCTCAAGTGTCTGTATCGTGCGCTCAGACTGTCCGCCCGTCTGGGGGTGGTAAGCCGTGCTAAACCTCAACCTCGTCCCCAAAGCCTGCTGAAACTCAGCCCAAAACTGGGACGTAAAGTGGGCATCCCGGTCGGACACGATCTCCCGCGGAACTCCGTGTAGTCATACCACATCACGGATATACCTCTCTACCAACTGTGCTGGTCCCAAAGTGACTCGAATCGGCAAGAATCGCGCCGTCTTCGTCAATCTATCCACTATTACCCAGACTGCGTCGTGTCCCCGCTGGGTAACAGGTAAGCCCACCACCAAGTCCATGGTGATGCTCTCCCACTTCCACTCTAGCACTGGAAGCGGCTGAAGCGGCCATGCAGGCCTCAGATGCTCGGCTTTCACCAGCTGGCACACTAAGCATTGCTGCACGAACTCACCTACATCCCACTTCATCCCTCTCCACCAAAACTCGCGTCTCAAGTCGTGGAACATTTTCGTGTTTCTGGGATGTATGGTGAATCTGGAACCGTGTGCCTCAGTCAGGAGCTCTCTTAACAGCTCCTCGTCACTGGGAACGCACAACCGTCCCCTCAAGCGTAGCACCTGGTCTGTGAAAGAGAAGTCCCCTGGGTCTCCTGATAGTACTCTGTCGCGCAGACTGCAAGTATGGATCGGCCATCTGTCCTGTGATGATGCGGTCTATCAGCTCTGGCCTGGTCTGCCGTGTCATCGTCACTGCCCCATAGTATCCTCGTAACTCTAGAGGTCGCCAACTGCCCACCTCCTCCAAAAGGCTCCAACTCTGTAACTGTAGACTGGCCAAGCGTGCGGGTGCCTTACGGCTCAAGGCGTCAGCCACCACATTGGCCTTTCCCGGGTGGTAGGAGATGCTGCAATCGTAGTCCTTCAGGAGCTCCAACCAACGTCTCTGTCTCATGTTGAGCTCCTTCTGGTCAAAAAGATATCTGAGGCTCTTGTGATCTGTAAAAATCTCGAAGGTCTCACCGTACAAGTAGTGCCTCCATGTCTTCAGCGCGAAGACAACAACTGCCAATTCTAGGTCGTGGGTAGGGTAGGTATGCTCATGGGGCTTCAGTTGCCGCGAAGCGTAAGTGACCACGTGACCCCTCTGCATGAGCACACCTCCTAACCCCTGCAAGGAAGCGTCCGTGTACACAACGAACCCGCCACTACTGTCAGGGATGGTGAGTGCGGGAGCCGAGGTCAACCTCTCCTTCAGCTCCAGAAAACACGCCTCACAGGCGTCTGTCTAAGTGAAAGGCACGTCCTTCTGGGTCAACTGTGTCATAGGGCGTGCAATCTGTGAAAATCCTCTGATGAACCATCTGTAGTAACCTGCCAGTCCCAGGAAACTGCGAATCTCAGTGACTGAACGCGGTCTCTCCCACCTGAGCACTGCCTCGACCTTGGCGGGGTCCACCGCCAGGCCGTCACCAGAGATCACATGACCCAAGAAGGTCACCTCCCTCAACCAGAACTCGCACTTGCTGTATTTGGCGTACAGCCTGCGTCGTCTCAGAGTGTCCAGAACCATCCGCAAGTGCTGTCCGTGCTGCGTCCGATCTCTAGAATAGATGAGTACATCATCTATGAAAACCACCACAAACTGGTCCAAGTACAGTCTAAACACCCGGTTCATCAGGTCCATGAAAGCAGCGGGGGCATTGGTCAGCCCAAACGGCATGACCAAAAACTCGTAGTGTCCGTATCGGGCGCGGAAAGATGTCTTGGAGACGTCGGTCTCCCTGATCCTCAACTGGTGGTATCCAGACCTCAAGTCTATCTTGGAAAACACCGTGGCACCCCGCAACTGGTCAAACAAATCGTCGATCCTCGGCAGCGGATATCTGTTCTTGATGGTGACCCTATTCAGCTGTCGGTAGTCCACACAAAGGCGTAGGGTCCCATCCTTCTTCTTCACAAACAGTACCGGGGCTCCCCAGGGAGACGCACTGGGCCTCACAAAACCTTTCTCCAAAAGGTCCTGCAACTGGGACTTGAGCTCTCGCAGCTCAAGCGGTGCCATTCTGTATGGCGCGGTGGAGATGGGGCTGGTCCCTGGTACTAGTGAGATCTCAAACTTGATCTCGCGCTCGGGCAGTAGTCCTGGTAACTCGTCTGGAAACACGTCGGGGTACTCTCTGACCACCGGGATGTTCTGGAAGTCTGCCACGGGGCTGGGTTCTGCCACCACACAAGCTAGGAAGCCCTCACATCCCTGGCTCAAAAGTCTCGCCGCCCGAAGTGCCGATATGCACCTGAAACCTTCGTCCACTGGCTGTCCGTGAAACTCGAAAGAAGGTATCTCCGGAATGGAGAAGACGATCTTCCTCTCAAAACAGTCCACCAAGGCGTGGTAAGCGGACAGCCAATCCATCCCCAGAATCACACCAAAGTCTTCCATCTGGATCATAATCAGGTCAGCTGACAGGCTATGTCCCCCGACGCTGACATCGCAATCTGTGTACACCTCCTCAGCTACAAACAGCTGACCACTCGGACCTCTGATTACGAATGGATTCTCTAACAGTGTATAATCCTGGTCCAAACTAACTGCAAAACTGGCTGCGACAAACGAGTGCGTAGCGCCGGAATCGAAAAGGGTGTAAACGAGTCTGCCAGAAACTGAAACCATACCTGCTACCACGGATCCCGAAGCTCTGGCGTCCCTATGTGTTAGGGCGTTGATACGCCCCTCAGCTCTAGGTGCGGACGAAGCAGCCACACTCTGCGTCGGACGGGTAGGTGCTGGCCGGTACCCTCCTCGCGACTGCTGTCCTCCTCCTCATGCCTGGGAACCGCGGCCTCCTGCGTGCCCTCCAGTGCTCTGCACGGGAAGTATCTGCTGACCTCCTGCCCTAGATGGGCAGTCCCTCCTGACGTGGCCCGGCTGGCCACACTGGTAGCAGAGGGGAACCCGACTCCCGCCCTCAGTGAGTCCCTGCTGTCGACTAGGCGGGGGTCCGGTGCTAGCGACTGGCCCCTGTCGAGGGCCCCCAAAGGCCACTGATGGCCCTGCATAACGTGACGGCTCTCCTGCGGACGCCACGTGTCTCCGTTCTCGCCAGCCTTGTGAGAAGTCTGGCTGAAAGGGCCTCTTCCGCCCGCCGTCGGTCTTTCGCGCGGACGGGTTGGTCTCCTCGTAAGTCATAGCTGCCTCTACCACCCTTGAAATCGTAGGAAGCTTCAGGGGTTTGACATACCCACGGATCGCAGGCCGGAGCCCCTCGGTGAACCTCCAAAGGCGCTCCTCCTCAGTGGCTACCGCTGTCGCTGCAAAGCGGGACAACTCCAAGAAACGCGTGCGGTACGCGCTCACAGTCATCGTCCCTTGGCGGAGAGTGTGGAACTCCCGCCTCCTCTGGTCCTGCCACGTCTGGGGAAAGTACTGCTCGCAGAAGAGGGTGACGAACTGGTCCCACGTCGGCTCGTCCCTCTCCTGTCCCCGGACCGCCCTCCACCACCGGTGTGCCGCACTCTCCAGCTGGTACGTGGCGAAGGCCACGCGGCACTCCACCGGGGGGCGAAGGGTGTTGAAGATCTTCTCCAGCTGCTCAAGCCAGTCCTCTGCTTCGGTCGGGTCCTCATCCCCCTTGAAGGAGGGGGGCTTCAGCTTCCGGAACTGTCCGAAAAGCTCGAAGTGGCGCTGTAGGGGAGGTGCTGGTGCACCTCCAGGCGAAGGTGCCTCGTGTACAGAAGTGTCGGAGGAAGGTGGGGGCGGCAGGGGCCCATCCCCTCCCTCGTGTCCAGCGCCGTGTCTGTCCCGTGGTCCCACAGAGGACTCCCCCTCTGCAGCCCCAGGGGGAGGTGCTCGGGGCGGTGGGTGGAGCTCCTCTCGTACAATATCTCGTATCAGTCTGGCGAGGTCCTGGGCCTGGATGCCAGGGAGTGGTGGCTGGTCCACCGAGACGTCAACGACAGCACGTCCACCTCACCGACCTCATCCTCGGCCGCGCCCGCGGCCCGTGTCGCCAGTCCCGCGACGAGGCATCTCCTGCAAGGAGACGCGAAACAAAACGAAAACGTCAAAACAAACGGTACCTAATGAAACTTCTAAGAGCTCAAGTCAGGAGATATGTTGTGGTGGCTACTCTAGCTATAAACATGCGAATTGGTTATTTTCCAGTCAGATGATTCACTTCTCGGGACGACCTTGCGATGATACCATCTTGTAACGACCCGACTCCTGAGTCCCTACGAGACACGAGAACCGGACCGACTCAACTAATCCCAAGACCTAGTCGTCCAACGAGGAAGTAACCAAAAGAGCAGTAAAATAAACCACATTCAGCATGAATATAACTAACAGTAAGAAAGTACAGCAGTAAGGAAAGAAACTACTACAGTAGATACCACCACAACAGTAGAACAACATTTATCATATAACATGAACTGCAGGTAAAGAAAGTACAACGGAAATAAGAACTACTCACTATAACAGAAACAAAAGAGGTACAAAAGACTGTGGTAAACTCTACTGAACCCTACTCGGCCCAGCGTCCTCTGCAGCCGCTGACCCTGGCTGCTCAACACCTGGTCCTGAAAAAGGTAACGAGTGTAACACGTCAGCAAAACGCTGAGTAGAGTGGCAACTAAAACTAAAAACAACAGTAGAGTGTACAATAACTGTTATGTTCTATTACTTTCTTTATTTACATCTTTCGATTGTCTCACTATTTCATTTATTTCTCAGATCTTTTACTTGATCTCGAATGTTCCTCGTGGGAACGATCTTGATTGCAGTCTTTTCCAAAAAGTAGAAGTAGCACGTGGTGCTCTCCTGGCCGGGAGAGTCCCCCGTGGTGATCCTACCCTCAGTCAACCACCCCAAGGTCACTGACAGATGTAACGGTGACTACGGCACGCGCGATAAACGCACAGGTAGCTAACCCGTACTAGCACGCGGTCAGTCATTTCTGTTAACGGGTGCGCCCAAAGCACAGCACGGAACTAGTACAGGGCAGAGCCCTCTCAGTAACAGGGGTCCAACCCCTCCACAGTAACCAAACCAGGGCCTTGCCCCTCCACAGTCCGCGCATCCTCGCCTGACTACCCTGATTTGCCCTAGTGGGCCTAACAAGTTGGTGAAGGAGGCTAGCAGAACTCCGGGGCCCGTGGGGTAGCTAGTACTCTCCTAACACTAGTAGCTCTCCTCGGTACTACGTACACGAGGGCCAGCAAGTCGGTACAGAGCGGCCAATCCTAACCCCGGGTCCCTGAGGTGGCTGGCCCCACTCTGCACTAAACAGGTACAGGTACTTCCCTTGGTACTGCGTACCCAAGAGACAGTACAAACTACATCTCAGTTCCATTCCTTTCCCTTTCCAGGAGTTCCACTCCTAATTCCCCATAGGGTTACATCCTTTTAACTCAAACATCCAGGTGTCACTTTCCAGTTTCACGTTCTTACGACCGATGATCTCATTCATGTTTCTTTATTCGTAATCGGCAGCTGTTAATTCAATTTACAGGCAGCTTTATATTCCTTTCCATTTTTTTTGCCAAAATTGCAGTATTATACATTCCACTAGTTTTTCCATCCTAGGATTCATGCCACATCCTAGGATCTAGCATACAACTAGTTTTCCAGCCCTAGGATTCATGCAACACCTAGGAGCTATCATTCCATACATTTCTCATTCCTAGGATTCATGCAATGTCCTAGATTCTAGTTATGGTTCCATACTTTAACAAATTTTAATAATAACTTAAGCCACTCTACCAGGTACAACAGGAGTAATGGGGGCGTGATCGGGAATCCCGCGTGCCTTCGCGACTCCCAAGACTGCAACTGAACGAGGTCCTATCACAAGGATCAAACACAAGGAGTGTCTCAAAATCGTGTATAGCTACTGTAGACGGGTAGAGGAATTAATACTGAAAAGAACGCAACTCGAATCGCGGAAAACGAAGCCCGAACGGGCCCTAAACGGGTCGAAAAAGACGATACTGTGCAAAATCAGACGTCTGGAACTTTTTCCAGACGTCTTAAAAAGTGGATCAGAGAATTACCTGTTCAGCGTGGTTTCCCAGACGTCCAGAAGTCTGCAGGGACGTCTGGCCTAGCTCCCAGACGTCCGATGGTCACCCCGGATGTCTGGAAGTCACTCCCGCCGTCTGGTACAACTTCCAGACGTCTGATTCGCAAAGGATGGCGAATCAGCGAGCCTGCGCACAGCCAACTCCCTCCCTCAGTACGGTCAGTCGACAGGAAGGAAGAAGAAAGCGGAATACTCACCTTTCAGACGTCTGTATGAGCTTCCAGACGTCTCCCTCGCCGTCTGGCTATCAACCCAGACATCTGATTCTGGAAATTTTTCCAGAATCACGGTGCCACTCGGCCTCCGCTCGCGACGCCGCCCGCGTCGCACCTCGCGCGTCTGCTGCTCAGACCGCAGCAGGTCCCTCTCCGCGTCGTTTCGCGCCCCCTGCGCCCTCCGCCGACCGGCCAAGCCACTCCGACGAGCTCGCCCTCACGGCAGAGCTCCGCCCTCGCACGCCGCACCTCCTCCGCGCTCACTGCGGCCGCCGCTGCCGCCCTCGCGCTCGCTCGCTCTTGCGCACAGGAAGGAGAAGAGGAAGGGGACGGTGGAGACGACGGGAGGGGAGGCGTGGCCTTTTAAGGCCGCGCGAGGAGGAGGGAGAGAGTGCGCGGCAGGTCTGTAGCCGCAGAGAGAAAGAGAGGAATCGCGGGTCTGCGCGCACAGGCGTGCAGACGAATCTCTCGTGCGAAAAAAAAACTATTTTCCAGACGTCTGGAAACGATCCCAGACGTCTGGTCAGACGTCTGGATGTGATCCCAGACGTCTGGTCAGACGTCTGGATGTGATCCCAGACGTCTGGTACGACGTCTGGGCCACCTCCCAGACGTCTTGAAAAACGTCTAGGGCACGCGTTCGTAACATAACATCATTGTGATTGTTAAATAATAAGTTAATTGAGAATACAGGGAGAAATTGGAAACTAAGTAGTTTAACGGTAAATTTTGGAAGTGTTGTGATTTGAGCTATTTCATGACTTTGAATCAATGGTTTTAAATGGGGAGACTTGTTGATTAGTTAAAAGACATTGTTAACTCAGCTATCTAGAAATAAGCTATTAAATTGATGATGACGGATTTGTCAAATAAGTTATTAAATTGATGATGACGGATTTGTCGAAAATAAATTGCATAATTGGTTTAACCCTTCTACTTATCGAGATTTTGGCTGTAGTTTTGATCTTTTAGACTGGTTTTAGGTTGGCTTAGGGAGTTGCTGGCCTCCATACGACTCTTTGGTTAGACTTAGCAGCCAACTGGGATAGCGAGATGCATAGCTTGAGGGTTGGAGTTGGCTTTCTTTACTCGGCCGGTGGGTGCGTCGTTGGATGTTTATGGTTCAACATGTGTAGCTAACACATGTTCACACCATACGATGTAGCTATCACCCCTTTCCGCAATGACCCCAAGGTGACAAAGTGTGGCAACTCGATAGGTATAAGTCATCTTCTCGGGCAATAGGGTGGTTTATATCAGTCTTGTGCCTTAGGAAGTCACGTGAAATTACTTCGTGCCCCAAGGTGCTAATTAATGGGATTGACCCAAACAAGTTGGGTTAACTTGCAAAAGAACATAATAACGTGAAGATTAATAAAATGATTAATTTATAAGATAGTACCCTTTCCTTTTCTTACTCATTATTACTACTTTGTACCTGATTGTTGTTTGTACTTTACTCTACTCAGTTTTTACTGACATGTTCCTTCGATTTTGTATAAAGGTGCAGTTGAGCAGCCAAGGGTTGAGGTTATGGTTGGTCTTTTTGTTGCAGGACCTAGTGCGGTATTCGGAGATGGTCCGTGTGGACAGTAGTTCTAGCTGCCTAAGTTTTCCTTTCAAGTTTTTTGGTGCTTGAACTTTGTTACTCTACTACGCCTTTCCTTTCCTGCTTTCTGCTGGTGAACTCCTATTATCAATTCTCTGTCAGCACTATCTTATTTAATGTATTATGAATTCCTATTTGGCTTTATATTATTGCTGTTGTTTTATAATTATGTGCTTGGTGACTGCGATCTTGTTTAAGAGTCAAATGCTATTCCATACTCGACGGTCGGGTCTTACGGGGTCTACTCGGTTGGTGGGACTTGGGTCGTCACATCCGATGGCCATGGTAGGCTACTACATAGGCAGGCACGAAGTACATAATAAATAGGATGAAGAGGGGTAGGCCTATATGGTATCATCTTGACCTGAAAAAAAAAATCAACAATCATAGTATGAGCCAAATGGCTTAGTATGTGATCGGGACCCTAGCAATAGGAATCACAAGTCAAATGCAATCACAGCAAAATAACTCGAGAAGTTGGTGACCCAGTTCCACCTGGAAAGGTGTACACCTGGGGGACATAGGTACTTCCAAATTTCACGAGCTTTTGGTGAATAGTACAAGCAAAACTCTTGCTCTCTCCTCTCTAATTGCGTAAAAAACTATAGTTAGCTCGACCCAAGTATTTATAGGACACGCTACCTTTGATCGTGGGTCTCATGGGATTCCCACGATCTAGCCATTAATTGGAATTCAATTTAGTAACCACTAAACGACTATTAACAAAAATATCGATGCAACAAACATTCGTTTTAGCTTCAGTCAATAGGACCCATTGACAGGTTATCGAATCCTTAAGTACGTCGAGTTGTCGGATTAGGATGGACCCAGCAGGATGCCGGGTCAACCGGATCTATTAGGATACATCCATCTGGATCTGCCTATTGTACCAAGTGATTGGATCCGCTAAGATGTCAGAGTTTATGAAGATGATTTTTTTCCCCTCATCAATAGGGAAAAAAGAAGAAGTAGAAATAGCTGCGTGCTTATTGTTATAATAGTAGGTTATTAGTTTAATCTATTTTATTTTTTTCCCTAGATATATACCCACTCCCAACTCCACATTTATCTAATTTCCATTCCCTTGCTACATTTATAATCACCCCAGTAATATCTATCAGGCCAACGAGCTTGCTTGATTATTACTCCTTTGGTAAAGAAGTTCAACTGAGGGAAGCAAAAGCAAGAAGTGAAACAAAACATCGAGCACCAAAGCGGCAACAAACGAGAGCGCAGAAAAAGCCAAGTGGAAACAATCAAGAGAAAACCTTAAAACCAATAAAGCAAAAAGAGAAAAGTAGAAAAACATACCAAAGTTCACACTATAACCCCACGGAACTACTCTAAAGCGCCAGATCTATAAGAACAAGATCAACATCTCCCCCTCCAAGGAGGGGGATGTGGAGAAGAGGCTAGCACTCAGTAGAAGGAGGAGGAACCTGGAAAAGAGAAAGGGAGGGAGAGAGGGGAAGGGAGGAGAGGGAAAAGTGATAGGGGAGAGCGAAGAGGAAAGGAAATGGCAGAGAGGAGAGAGAGTTAGTATGTTTCCTGTTCCAAGTCAAGTTCAAATTTGAATGCGAGTCCAAACTCACAGCAAAAATCCACATTCACCTCCACCGCACAAAATTTTCCATATGTTGTTCTCTCCTAGGTCTTTAACATGATTTTGAGGCAGAGAAGCGAAATCCAAAATGCGAGAGGCAACTACCCTTCCTCGATTCGTGGAGCTCATGACACGTAGTCCTTTCACATCGCGTTTCCTCACCTCTCAACAACTCCTACAGGTATAAAAATGAGGAAGAAAAACCCCCACTGTCACCTTGATTTTTGAAGGAAAGGGGAAGGGGAGAGGGGAACCCATCGTGGGTCACCTTACGGGGTGTTCTAGCTGAAGCTGTTGGCGCTGACCAATACGGTGGCACTCTGATGGTGCTCCTAGCTGACGATGTCCAAGGTTAGGGATGGCAGGAGAGGTTGGCGACAAGGGAAGAGGACAAACGGAGGGAGAGATGGCCGTTGCTGCTGCAAGAGAGGATGGTGAGAGGATGGTGGAGGCTGCTTGTGCGTGGGAGGCGGCATTAGCAACCAATGTTTGGCAGTAGTCGTCAGCAATGCAAGCGATGGGAGAAGAAGGTGGTCTAGTGCTTGGGAGAGGAGTCAGGAGCACCATCAAGGGTTTTCGAGTTCGGAGTCGACCTAAACGAGGGGAGGTGCCCCCTGCCCTATCCCAATTGGCTCCTCTTGGGATTTTTGCAAACCTACCCTCTTCCTTTTCTTTCCTTTTTCGCTTTTGTGTTCAACTCCTCATTCTCTCTTTTTCTTTTTGGCTTTAACGTTCTCAACCCATTAAGGAATTTTATCCTAGAAATTCGATGTACCTCAGGGCTCCAACGGAAAGGGGTACTTCCTCCTCATGTCTTTCTTGACCTCTCAGGATATCACCTCAAATTCCAATTTCTTCACGGAACCTTTACCAAAGGCACTATCTTGTTTCGTAGCTTTTTTTCAATTCGATCTCTAGGATTAGCATCGGTTGTTTTTCGAATGTGAGATTAGGTTCTAGCTATAATTCCTTATATTGCACCATGTGACTTTCATCTAGAATTTACATGGAATACATTGTGCACCTGTGAAAAGTGCAAGGGTAACGCTAGCGTGTAGGACACGGGCCTCACTTTGCTCCAATATCTTGAAAGGTCCAACAAACTCAGATTTTAATTCTCCGATGGATTCCCTTCTTCGGAGATACCTAAATAAAAACCTTTTCCCCCATGTCAAAGTGCACTTCACGGTGATGGCGGTCACAATAGTTCTTTTTCCTACTCTAAGCAGCTAGAAGCTTCTAACATATTAAAGTGATCTTTGTTTGAGGTTTGCTAGGTCAATTCTAGCCAATACAAAAAATTTTCAATCCAATACATCACCTTCTGGCTTTTCCTTCTTCCTGCTAGATATTTCATTGTTGTCGAATTTTTTAAAATGTACAATCTCATCCTCCCTTATCAAGCTGGAACTTTCTGATGTGATCAATAATTCAAAGTCTAATATGTTCTAATCCATTCCTTGAACTATTGGAATGGATCTTGTATTCTCATAGTTATGAAATAGTACATGATTTGTGCATAGTTTTTCTAATGGCTATCTCAAAGTTTCAAAAATCAAGATATCATAAACTTGAACTTCTAAGTTCATTGTTTGCTTTTTTAATAAAGGAGAGGTTCCATCAGCAGGATTAAGAATGAATAAAGTTGTGCTCTGCTGGTAGGACCTATGGGAAGGATGCTTAGTATGGTAAGGTATAGCAATGGTGGGAGTATGGGAGGAGAAAGAGACCGGAACCAGGGCTAGGGAAGAGAATGAGAGGTTTAGGGCCATTGAATTGGATGGAATGCTAAATTAGCGGTAAATATTACGTGTTTAATATTTTATACATATATTAATAATACGTATGTGCAAGGCAGCTCTTAGCCTCTCCCCTCCCCCTCTCCTCCTTTCCTCTCTTCTCCCTCCCTCCCTTCCACTCTTCCTTTCTTTTTCTTTCCTCTAGGATTTTCAAACGTTTCTAGTCTTGGTGAGCCCTTAGCTCCTCCCTCCTCGGAGGGGGGCTACTTAGGCTTCTCACCTACAATGTCTCCCCTCTCAAGGGGGTTGCTTAGGATGGGTTGGTTTTGTCCTCTTTTTTTTTTTCTAGCTTTGGTTTTCCTTGGGTTTTTGCTTTTCGCTTTGCTTTCCTTGGTTTTGTTCCTACCAAGGTTTTTTCTCGTTCCTTTATTTCATTTCTGGTTTTTGTTTGGTTGTGTTCTGGTGGTTTCCTTTTTCAGGGGTTCGTGCCCTTTCTTTTGCTGTGATGGCTTCACGTTTGCCTTCCTTGTTGCCTTCCCCTCCCTTATCTACGGTGGATTAGGCTCCACCACTGATGCCTTCTTTCGCCTCGGTGGTGGCAGGAGTTGGCCATTCTGAGCCTTCTCCTTTCTTGGATCTTGTGCTTCAGGTTCGACGTTCGGAACTCAAGGATGGCGTGCTAGGTACCTCATTTTCCTCCGATGAGATTTCTGAGATCAGTCGTGGCTTTTCCTCTTTCTTGATCTCTTAGGCGTGGGGTCGGAAGCCCTCCTTTTAGCAGTTGAAGAACCTTCTTTCTCATAGGTTCACACTTGCTCTAGGGTTTGATTTTATGCCTTTAGATTTCTGCCACTGGTTGATTAATTGTGATTCTTATTTGGATTTTTGCAAGATTTTCTCCCATGGTTTTGTGGTTGTGGAGGGTGTGCATTTGCAATTTATTCATTGGTCTCCGAACTTTCGTACGGATTGACCTGTTTCCACAGCCCCTGTGTGGTTTGGTTTTCCTGGTCTCAATCTCCATCTTATTCATCCAAATGCTTTAATCTCCATTGCTTACCAGTTGGGAACTCCGATCTGTGTTGATCAATGCATGATCCATGGTCATAGACCAAGTTACCCTAGGGTTTGCGTTGAGATTGACTTATCGGTTGCTCGTTTTGATTCGGTGGTGATTTTTAATGGTAACAAAATTGTTTTGCAGTGTGTTGTTTGTTGAGCACGATTTCTACGCTAAGAATATTGAGTTTGAAAATCTTGTTGTTGTAGTCGCGTAAAAATCCGTCAAACATATAATTTAACCGAAACTCTGGTGAGTCCCAGGTCGAATACGGGGAGGCGAACGTTTGATTAAAAATCACGTTAGATTTTTTATTACGAAAGCAGAATAGCTGGTTGAAATTAATTTACTAGTTATTTTACTCAAAGAATATTATAGAAGAGAGAGAAAGAATAATACAAATAAAAAGAAAATAGGGAGAGAATAAACAAGAATTTTATAACAATAGGTGCATGTCCATTACAACTACTTGCTACACTAGAAAGCAGGAAATCTACACTAAAAAGTGATAAAAGAGATGGGGATGAGAAATTATCTTCCTTGACGGCTGCTTGGAGGACGAGCCGCGTTGACCGGGTGCTTGGACGAGGGTGTTGAGATGCTGGACATGGGAGGTTGAAGACGGAGGACCGAGAATGGAACAAGGCGACGTCACAGTGGGATCCGCTTCCCAAATGGCGGTGGGAGGACAACTGACTGCGCTTCACGAACGGGGGTGAGAAGATGGAAAAATTATTTTTATAACTCTAATGGAGCATCCTGGGTTTAGGACGAGCTCGTAGATCTTTGGTGGGGGTGAGAGAAGAAAGGAAGGGATGAAGAATGTGTGGTAGGGGTAGGCCTTTTATAGTTGTAGGAATGGGGGACATAGAGGTCATTTTACAAGCTTAGAATTTAAGATAGAGCCTTTAGTGACGTTTATGTGTGTCATTGAAGGCAAGCATTATTGAAGCCGTGCCTCCATCTCTGCCATTTGCCTCTGATCTGAGCGCTCACATTGCGTCACGTGGCCACTGATCGACCTTTAGTCGTTGAGCCCGAGATCGCGCCCAATTAAGATCCAAAGTCCAATCATGTGATTGGACAGCTAAAAATCATGCATGCCGCTTCGTCTTACCACGCGCGTAGTGCCCTTGTGTGATTGCATGTCATCGCGTGTGCGCGCGCTGTGCTTCCATCCGATGCTCGAGAAGGCGCCATGTTTCCACCTCCGTCACCGCTCATCGCACATCCAATGGCTCAATTGCGCTGCACCTCACTTTAATGGATTTAATCTAGGTGTCACGATTCGACCCCTTGCTAGCGCGTTGAAAGTGCTAACGAAGACCAATGCGTTACAATGCTTTTGTGTCGAGTTCTTGAATTTCTCATCCGCGCACTTCAACCGTTGGATGATAATCCAATGGTGGAGATCCAACGTCGGGTGGCTCTTTAGAAAAGTGAAGGCTAGTTGCGGGGTGGCTAGGACAGTCCGGATGGTGCAATGTGGCACGGTATGGATCGTCCATCTTTAGATGCTTGTAGGTGGCACCATAAATGTCGGATTGGGTCTATTTTCACGTCATTAGGCTACGATCATCGATTCGAACCTATCCGTGCGGTTAGATTTGTCATATGAAGTACGAATTTGCACCACCTTGCATCTTGACCTATGATCTTCCTCAAACTGCATCTGATGCTACGAAAATCCGATCAAGACAATCTCGGAGGCGTTGGACTCCGATCGTCACCCTGATTAGATCCGTATGGTTGGATCTTCAATTCGAGGCCCTGATAAATATTTCTTTGTCTCCTGGACCTGAGTTTTTACTTGGGCCACAGTATCTCTTCTCAACCTCTAAAGGCGCGGGTGAGGTTAGATCTCAGCCGTTGGATCATGATCCAACGGCTGAGAGGGTGCATCGGTTGAATCATCTCCACGACAATTCGCAGAGATAGCCAGTGGAGAATGCCTCCACATGCAACCCCACAACGGGCGTTCGATCCCCCACGCGCCTCAAATCAAGGCGCGGGCGTAGGAGCGGCTCAATTCAGAAGTCGGATGGCAATTATGCGAGTGGGAGACGCACGACGTGGTGTCATCAGATCGTGCGAATTGCACACGTACGCGATGAGACACATTTGAATGCCCGATCTGACGCGGGTGCACGATGAGGCACTATCAAGGCGCGCACGAGATGGATTCTAAGTCGTCCGATCTCGTGATTGGATAGCTGAGGATGCACGTATGTGCGTAGGTGTTGAGGTATGGGCAGAGGAGGAGGCACAGCATGCGCGTGACCTATGCCCACGTTGAGGGGCTTTAGTGACGTTTAAATTTGTCACTAAAGGCCCTGAATTAATGTTTTATGCATAAAATGACCTTTTTGCCTATTCAAATTTCACCTATAAATAGTCCTACGACCCCCACACTTTCTTCATCCCTTCCTTTCTTCTCTTACCCCCTCAAAAGCTCTAAGACCTTGTCTCAAACCCGGGATGCTCCATTAGAGTTAAAAATACAATTTTCCCACCTTCTCACATCCTTCGTGGAGCATCCCGCGATGGTCCTCTCACTGCCATTCGGGAAGCGGATCCTTCTACAACATCATCCTGCCCTATTCTCTATCGTCCGTCGTCGTTCTTCTTCATCCCACATCTCACCACCTTCGTCCCGATGCTTCGTTGTTGCGGCTCGTCCTCCAAGCAGTCGTTGAGGAAGATAACTTCACTCCAACTTCTTTTACCACTTTCTAGTGTAGATTTCCTACTTTCTAGCGTAGTGAGTAGTTGTAGCAAGTAGTTGTAATGAACATTGCTCTATGGTAATGAAATCCATGTTTATTCTATCTTTATTTTCTCTTTATTTGTAATATTCTCTCTTTCTTCTATTATTTATTCTTTAAGTATATAGCTAGTTTCGATTTAATTCGACCAGTTAATCTGCTTCATGATAATAAAACAAATGCGATTTTTAATCAAACGTCCATCTCTTTGTGTTCGACGTGGAATTCTTTTTAAGTTTCGGTAAAGTTTATCTGTTGATGGTTTTTCTCGCAAATCGCACTACAACGACGAGTTTTCAAAACTCAACTTTCATTTTCGTAGATTTTTCAATACAACACTAGACATCAGATTGAATAGTAAAAGTATATTAATAAAAGATAATCTCGATCTAGGCCTCGAAGAGTGAGTCAAATCCTTAAGGCCAACGTCTGCTTGATTTTAGATTAGGCTTAGGTTTGAATGTACTTTGGAATGTAATGGGCTCTTTATTTGGGTTGTGCCCTTAATGATTGATTGAAATGTGTGTTCGTGCATAACTAATGGTTTTCAAGTAAGATCATTTTTTGATGCAGTGAAGTTTAGGGTTTAAATCTTGCTTAGTAGCTTTTAGGGTTTAACTTTAGGTGTATTCAATCAAGTTCAATTGGCAAAGTAGGTTTTAAAAGCATAAGTGAAGATGTCTTCCTTTAAAACTTAAAAAGAATGTGGAGTGCCTGGT
Source organism: Thalassia testudinum (assembly GCA_037157565.1). Classification (NCBI taxonomy): domain Eukaryota; kingdom Viridiplantae; phylum Streptophyta; class Magnoliopsida; order Alismatales; family Hydrocharitaceae; genus Thalassia; species Thalassia testudinum. The sequence continues at coordinate 7,135,080 of JAZHRO010000010.1, read as the reverse complement.
TAATCCCTTAAAGTTGAATGCTATGTGGCAAGCTATTGATGAGTTATTTTTAGATGAAGTGATGCAGCCCAAACAACTCAAGTAATTGGCCTTAATGCACCATTGAGTTAGGCACACAAATGATTATCTAGTCTGATTTCTTCTCAATTAAGTGTTGATGAGTGTACCGGTTCCAAAGATCGGATTACTAGTTGAGTATTGAGAATCAAAAGAAGTTGTGTACCTCTGTGAGATTTTTTTTAGATTTTTTTTTAAGTGGAGGGTGAGGTGGGTGAAGTGACAAACAAACAACCAAGACTAACCTTAGGGTTTATGCAAGCTCTTAGGTTAATTAGGGTTTGTGTTATTAGGTGATGGAATGAAACTAGTGGGTGGGAGATGGGATATACTTACTGATCCTTCAACTGTGCTTTGCTCTAATATACCGCTTTTTCCTGCCTCAAGAGAGTACCTACAATCACAATAAGAATGGAGACAAGTGAGGTGAAAGATAAGTAGGCCAAGAAACACGAGAAATCAAAGAGGGTTGCCTCCCAGGCAACGACGCCAAAATGTTGAATGTGATTTCTACGCTAAGAATTTTGAGTTTGAAAACCTTGTTGTTGTAGTTGCATAAAATCCATCAAACAAATAATTTAACCAAAATTCTGGTGAGTTTCGAGTCGAAGACGGGGAGGCGAACGTTTGATTAAAAATCGTGTTGGATTTATTGTCATGAAAGCAGAGTAGCTGGTTGAAATTAATCTACCAGTTATTCTACTTAAATAATAATTAATAGAAGAGAGAGAAAGAATAATCAAATAAAGAGAACATAGGGTGAGAATAAACAAGAATGTTGTAACAATAGGTGCATTTCCATTACAACTACTTCTACACTAGAAAGCATGAAATCTACACAAGAAAGCGATAAAGGAGAAGGGGATGAGAAATTATTCTCTTCGACGGTTGCTTGGAGGACGAGCCACATTGACGAGGTGCTTGGACGAGGGTGGTGAGATGCCAGACAAGGGAGGATGAAGACAGAGGATGAAGAACGGAATAGGGAGACATCGCAGTGAGATCCACTTCTTGAACGGTAGTGAGAGGACAATTGCAGGCGCTCCATGAACGGGGGTGAGAAGATGGAAAAATTATTTTTATAGCTCTAATGGAGCATCCCGGGTTTGCGATGAGCTCGTAGAGCTTTGGAGGGGGTGAGAGAAGAAAGGAAGGAACGAAGAATGTGTGGTAGGGGTAGGCCTTTTATAGTTGTAGGAATGGGGGGCATAGAGGTCTTTTTACAAGCTTAGAATTTAATATAAAGCCTTTAGTGGCATTTGCGTGCGTCACTGAAAGCAAGCGTTGCTGAAGCCGCACCTCCATCTCTGTCATTTGCCTTTGATCCGAGCGCTTACACCATGCCACGTGGCCGCCGATCAACATTCAGCTATTGAGTGAGAGATCGCGCTTAATCAAGATCCGTCGTCCAATCGTGTGATCGGACGGCTTAAAATCGCGCACGCTGCTTCGTTTTACCATGTGTGCAGCGCCTACGTGAGATCGTGCGTGCGACCACGAGTCATTGCGCACGTGCGTGCTGCGCTTCCATCCAACGGGTCAATTCCGCCGTGCCTCGCTTTAACATATTTAATCTGCATGCCGCAATTCCGCCCCTCATCGACGCGTTGAGAGCGCTAACGAAGACTAATATGCTACAACGCCTCTTGTGTTAAGTTCTTGAATTTCCCATCCGCGTGCTTCAACCGTTGGATGATAATCCAATGGCGGAGATCCAACGTTGGGTGGCCCTTTAGAAAAGTGAAGGCTAGTAGCGTGGCGGGTTAGATGGTCCGTATTGTGCAACGTGGCACCATCTTGACCATCCATCTTTTAGATGCCTGTAGGTGGTGCCACGGATGTTGGATTGGGTCGATTTTCACGTCGTTAGGCTGAAATCGTCGATGCAAACCCATCCATGTGGTTGGATTTGTCGTTTGAAGTACGAATTTGCACCACCTTGCCCCTTGACCTCTAATCTTGCTCGGATTGCATCTGACACTACGGAAATCCGATCGAGGCGATCTCGGAGAAGTTGGACTTCGATCGTCATCCTGATCAGATCCGTATGGTTGGATCTTCAATCTGAGGCCCTGATAAATATTGCCCTGTCCCCTTACCACAGAAAGGGAAAATTAACCTATAATTTATACAATCTAACCTAAATGTATGATGATGCATGTTATGTAATATTTATAATGCTGAATGCTTCTATGACATTGGAAACATGCATAAATAGACATTTTAGGTCAATTAGATGTGTGCACATCATTATTTTTGAAAAAATTCCTTTGTTTTGTTCGAAGTGTCTTATGTAACGTCTTAAAATTTAGGCTTCGAGTCATTTCAAAGTAGTTTAGATCAGTTCGAACATGGAAACTCGGTTAGGGTTTGGTGTTGGTGTCAGAACCCCCCTACTTGTGTATTTAGAGTCAAACCCTAGTCAAAATTTGTCGAAAGGGTGCCACATGTGGTATCATTGGATTCCGACGACACTTGTTTAGTGCAATTCCGAGGTGTATAGCTCAAGTTAGGATCAAAAGATGTCATCAGAGACCTAAATGTAAGGTGAACCCAACCCTAAGGGCAATTTGGGTATTTCACCCAAATAATCCTAATCCAATTGCCCCCAAGGCCCATTTATGGAACCCTTGGGTCATCATAGCCTCCAACTCTCTCAAATCAAGAGAGAAAGGGGGAAGAAAAACCTTCTCCAAAATCAAAAAATTATTTTCGGGGACCCAGGTGCGAATCCGCAAAACCTAGGGCCCCCACCTCAAAACTCGCTTGGACGCGAGCGTGTTGGTAGGTGCAGGTGAGAGCGCATGGGGGAGCGGGCACGAGTGCGTGTAGGCGGGGGGCACGAGCACGTGCGGGCGTGGTGCGTGCACGGGTGCATCCAGCGGCACGTGCGAGTGTAGGATCGGCCTGACTTTGGACCTTGTCACCCTATTTTAACTGGTTCAAGCCCTTCCTGACCTCGGATTTAGACAAATAAGATACCATTGGAATCATATCGATGTGTACTATGCATTGGTGTGATTTATTTCCACTTTTGAGTTCTTTATCCTTACTGAAAAATTAGGAATATAATTAGGTGTTTCTGACCCTATTTTTGGTTCATTTGAATCACATTTTTTCCCCGATGCATGTACGGATTTCAAGGCAGGCATGGATACTACCCCCAAGCTCTATGTGCACAGTTTGGAGTCACCATGACCTTTTGGTGGCATGAGGTAGAGTAATCTATCCTGATGAGAACCTCATCATGAATCCTAACTAACACAATCTAACCTAGATATGCAAGAAAAAGCTCCTACATTACTCAAAGAAAGGCTTAACTCAGAGAATTCTGAGTTCAAAAAGAGAACAAGTCATAAGGGGTAAAAATGCAATTTCACCAATGCAATTTGCAAACAGGGTAATTAAGGGTCCAAACACAGGTCAAACAAACCTAATAAGAAGGAAAGTGGGATGATCTGATCTAACAAGGGCTACGGCAACTCCAAGAATTTAAATGACATTCTATAACCCTAAAACAAATTCACTTCAATTCACGAGGTTCGTGGTAGGGTAAAAATCAACTAAACCCTCTAAAATTCATAGAAAAATAATCTCTAGGGCTTAGAACTTTCAATTTGGCCTTAGAAATCCATTTTGACCTACATTGAGAACCATGCCCAATTAATGATTTAATTTGGGTTTTTACGTAAATTGGCCAGTCAAACATGGTCTGACCTAGAACAAAATTCACCATTAAAATCCTTAGGTTCAATATAGTCATGCATAAAAACTTGAGCCTAAGAAGAGACCTCCTTGACCGACTTTGCAATTTGGTCCTCATCATTTACTTTTTAACACTTAACTTTCGAAACCCTTGCATTTTGGCCCCCAATTTCCTCATCTTTCTTTGCATTTTGGTCCCTCCTGCAAGTCTCTGCACAGCACCATGCTCCGGCGACTTTGCGCGGAGCATGGCGCCGCGCAGGGTGAGGGAGACGTCCTACAAAGTGAACGCGGAGTTCCCTACGACGTCTACTGTCTCAGGGACTCAGCCACGCTGCCTGATGACCCCCACACCTTCCGTGCGAACGCGCGGAAGGTATGGGTCTCGTCTCTGACCATACTCCAGCGAGGGGCGCACGTCGCCAGCTTGCATCCGCCTCTCCGCCCCCGCCTTTATAAGAACCAGTATCGCCAGCCGGTTCTCGCAGTCTGGTCTTGGTGGAGAAACCTTCAACCCTTCCTCTCTCCCCACTCCGATAGGAAACCCACCAGCTCCGGCGGCCACTCCTCCTCCTTCTCGTTGCTATACTGCAATACCAGCAGCAGAGCCAGCTTCACCCAATCTTCCCGCGTCGCGCCGTACCAAGCGCGCGCCTCCCTGCCCACTTCCTCACCGCCGCTCTCTCCCTCTGGGTGTTTCTTCTCCGGCGACAGTCGGTACGACTGCACGCCGCTCCGGCCCCCTTCGTCCCTATAGGTAGGTTGCAGTTACTCCCCTTCTTCCCCTCTTTCTTTTCCCCAATCTATTTTGCTTGATTGCCCCACGACCACGCCTGATCACCCTCACCTTCCCCGCCTCCGGCCACTCTCCGGCGAGTCACCCCCGTCATCCCACAACCCCATACGACTCGCCAACTGTCCCAAAAGCTCCGCTTCATCATACCAAACGCCCTCCGCCCCTCCACTGCCACTCTACACCTCCACAACACTCCCCCGGTCACACCCACTTTTTCGGCCACAGAACGACCTAGGCACGCATGCCTAGGCCGTCCAGCGGCTTGCTGCACCTCGCACTACCTTCTCCATGCCACGGCGAAGGTTCCCCTGTGGTCTGATTTGGCCGAGAGGCCCTTTTTGTGCTGGACAGATCTGCTGCCCCGACCGCCATTGGCGACGACTCAAGGAGCTTCCAAGCGAGCTCCAGGATTCAGAGCATCAGGTCTCCAGCTGATGCGAATTGGGGAGACTCGGGTGAAGGCAGGCAGCTGGCACGCGAGGGGAAACAAGGATGCAGCTGCTGAAGTGAGGTCGCGGTCTTCCTGCGGGTGCACGCGAGAAGAAGCAGAAGTTTAGTTCCACATCGTAAGTTCTCAAAGCGCCGCACCCATTTAAATTGATTTTGTGTTTTTACCTTATCGCCTCCGATACACCTGGGGTGAGGTCCCGCGCCCCATCACACGCCCCGTCTGCGATTTCACCACGCGGACCCGGCGGATCCGACCCAACACTACCCACGCACACCTCACGCACCAAATCACACCGGCGCGCCTGGTCCCAGTACGCAACCCGACCTGTTAACCTGTGGCTCTGGGAGAGCTTCCTGTGAGCGGTTTGTAGAGAGAGAGAGATACGTGCGAGTAGAGGGAGGGGATAGGCTTTGCTTCCCCCTTGTGTGCAGGATAGGAGTGCTGAAGGAGAAGGGCTCAACACTTAGCCACAGGAAGGAGAAGAGAAGAAGCAGAAGAAGAAGGCTCGCCAAAGAAGAAGAAGCAGCGAAGGAAGGAAAAGAGGAGAATCACTATAGCAGACCGCAGTTTAAGTCGTCTGACGGCTGTATCAGACGACGGATGAACCTTCAGAGGAGATAAAGCAGAGAAGAAGAAGAAGAAAAAGAAGAAGGCTCCGCAGCTGAAGAGCAGAAGACAGAGACGAGAAAAAGAAGAACTGAAGAAGAAAAGAAATAGAAGACAAGCATAAGAAGAGGAATTGAAGGCAAACAGAGCTAAGGAAGAAGAAGACCCGTAGAGAGAGATACTGCAGCTGAAGAGAAAGAAGAGAAGAAGAAGACAGGAAGAGCAGCAGAAGAAAGAAGAGGAAAGAAGACAAGAACAAAGAGAAGAAGAGAAGAAGAAGAAGCCAAAAATTGAAATCTATCTCTCTCTCTCTCTTATTTTTGTAAAGAAACTTTGTACTTCTAGAATTCCAGTAGCTCCCTGAGTTCGACCTTGGGAAACTATTTCCGAGTAAATTTCTTTGGTAATGACAATCGTAGCTGTCTTATCTTATACTACAACAATTGTACTATAATAAACATAAAAATGCAAAAGCAACACTGCGGTTGCCCATCATCACCATATTTTGGCGCCGTTGACGGGGAGCAACGGCTATTCTAGAAGCTTTGAATTTCTTTTTAAAAAAAAAAATGCTAATCTTTTCTCTCTTGTGTGCAGGAAAAAAAAAATTAGAAGAGCAGCCGCACAACAAACACTTCAAGGAACAGGTAATCCTTATTAGCCCTCTCTTAAACCCCCTCAAAATCTAAAAAGGAATAAAAAGAAGAATCAACTTAGGGCTACCTGTGTTATACTTAGTAATTCATCAAAGTTGCCTAATTTTTCATTTCAACACATTTTTAACTGTTCATCCAACTAAGGTAACTAGGGCTAAAACCTTCTTGATTGAGCCCTAGATACTAAATTTTGAGGCAACTAAAATGGACCAACTAGAGCCAACTCAAGGATTGAAAAGCTAAGATTTTTAAAGACACACCTTCTCTTAACAAAGAAAAAATTCTTTCTAAAAAGAGGTGTGCCTAAACCTTGTTTGAAAAGATCTATATAAGAGGAACCCTAAGCAAATCAGGCTCTTAAATCCATTTGAACCTTAAAAGAAAGGACTCAAAAGCTCTCAAAGGAATAAGAGGTGAAGTTGACCCCTTGGGTCAACCAACCTTAAAATTAGGTCACTTTTTAACTCAAAATACTTAAAAGTTCAAGTGGAACCTTAAGCACCTTGATCTTAAAGTAAAAGAGGTAGACTTAAGAGGTCAAGGTCCCCATTTTGGTCTACCTGGAACCATAGTGATAAGAGAGGTCGGGTGGGGGAAACCCTGTAAACCGTGGGGACGCTCTACCGTGTAGGGGTCTTCGCGGGACTCACCCTCTCTAGTTGCTCAGGTAATTCTCAGGTGGACGATCTTTTTGATCATGGGGTCCATCTGCCCCGCACCTCTGTAGTCACCCAACAATTTTTTTTGGGTGTCTCGATTGGGTCTAGCACCTTCTAATCTCATTATCACATCCTTCGGTGCATGTACGGTAGGAGGTCCTTAAGACCACCCTTAAGACCTCCTTTAGAAATTCACTCCCGTCAAAGCCAAGCCTCGACGCCCGTGTTTGTGCAGTAACCCCACCACGTTATTCTCTCATCAGATTCAGAACCAAGCTCTTCTTCTTCCCCCATCATGGCTCAGCCAGTTGAGGAAGAAAACAATCTGAAGCACTAGCTCTAGCGACTCAATGACCTCTTCCAAAACTTTGTGCACCCACCACAGCGGCCTATGATGCGGGACCATTATAATTCTGCTGCGGTGGCTATTGAGCCTCGAGTCAGAATCCCGACTGGAGGACCTAATTCCGAATTAAAGCCCAATATGATTCATGCTATACCTAAATTCCATGGGCTTAATTCCGAAGATCCCTTCTAGCACATCAAACAACTGAAGCATCTGGCCCAAACTTTTGGGTCAAATGCGCAAAATCGGGACATTCTCCTCATGAAGATGTTCTCCTTCTCTCTTATGGACAAGGCCGCTCATTGGTATCAAACTTAGACCCGACCGATCAACACTTGGGAAGAACTTCAGTCCGAATTTTTGAAGAAGTTCTTTCCCGTTGGTTGGACCAATGCCTTACGCCATCAGATTACTCACTTCACTCAGCAAACAGGGGAACCTCTCCATGAGGCATGGGATCGCTTTCAGGATCTCATGAGAAAGTGCCCCCATCACGGAGTTCCTAAATGGGAACAAGTCCAATCTTTTTACCAGGGACTCCGTGAAGACATCCGTCTTTTCGTCAATGCAACCTACGGAGGGAATATCATGGGTCAACATGGGGACATCTGTTCTTTTTTGGGGCACGTCGGTTTTTACCGTCGTTTCATTCCTGATTTCTCAAAAATCGCGCGCCCCTTGACTACTCTTCTCTCTAAGGATGTACCCTTTGAAATCTCCAAGGAATGCACACTAGCCTTTGAAAACCTTCGTGACCGAGTCACCCAGGCACCTATACTACAATCCCATGACTGGTCTCAACCCTTTGAGAACATGTGCGATGCGTCTGATTTTGTTGTAGGAGCGGTCCTGGGACAGAAAACTGACGGGAAACCCGTGGTCAACTACTACGCTAGCAAGACACTTGACAAGGCTCAGCGTAACTACACAGTTACAGAGAAAGAGCTGCTAGCCGTAGTATTTGCCCTTGAAAAATTTCGATCGTATCTCTTGGGTTCCCACGTCATCATCTACTTGGATCACACGTTGTAAGGCATCTCCTTGCCAAGAAGGATGAGAAGCCCCGACTAATCCGATGGATCTTGCTGTTGCAAGAATTCAATCTCGAGATTCGCGACAAGGCGGGAATGCAGAATGTGGTAGCTGACCATTTGTCCCGCCTTCCTTCTGAGATTATCAACCCTTCCGGACCCATCACGGAACATTTTCCTGATGAGCACCTGCTGACTATTGGTATTAGACTTCCATGGTTTGCTGATATAGTAAACTACTTGGCATCTCATCAGATCCTGTCTGATTGGCCGAAGGCCAAGAAAGACAAATTGCGCTTTGATGCCAAGTATTACATTTGGGAAGACCTGTACCTCTTCCACATAGGTGCTGATCAAATCATCCGGAGATGTGTTCCGGAAGAGGAAATCAACAATATTCTCTCTTTCTGCCATGATCAGGCATGCGGTGGCCATTTCTCTGGGCATAAAATCGCATCAAAAGTCCTCCAGTACGGCTTTTACTGGCCCACGCTGTTCAAAGATGCATACAGTCACTGCAAGGCATGCAGTCGTTGCCAAACTTTGGGCAACATGAGCCATCGCGACATGATGCCTTTGCAGCCGATTCTCGTATGCGAAATTTTTGATGTTTGGGGGATTGATTTTATGGGCCCCTTTCTTGTTTCGAATGGTTTTGAATACATTCTGCTAGCAGTGGACTATGTGTCCAAATGGATCGAAGCCATACCAGCCCAAACCTGTGATCACAAAATCGTTCTCAAATTCATTCATCAAAACATTTTCTCAAGGTTCGGAATTCCTCGTGCTATAATCTCAGATGGGGGGACCCATTTCACAAATGCTCAGTTTAGGTCATTGATGACCAAGTACGGGGTGTCTCACCGAATCTCTACTCCTTGTCACCCCCAGACTAATGGTCTAGCTGAGCTATCAAATCGGGAGATCAAAAAAATCCTGCAGGTCACTGTTCGGCCTGACAGGAAGGACTGGTCGTCCCGACTTCCGGAAGCCTTGTGAGCCTATAGGACTGCCCACAAAACCCTATTAGGCATGTCTCCCTTTAGACTGGTGTATGGGAAGGCGTGTCACCTTCCCGTCGAACTAGAGCATAAAGCCTATTGGGAAGTACGGAACTGTAATCTAGATCTTTCGAAGGCTGGAACCCACAGAAAGCTTCAAATCAGCGAGATCGATGAATTACGCCTAGACGCATATGAGAACTCGCGAATCTACAAGGAGCAGGTTAAAGCTTTCCATGACAAGCATATCTCGAGAAAGATCTTTCATCCTGATCAGAAGGTCCTACTCTTTGATGCCCGATTCAAACTTTTCCCTGGGAAGTTGCGATCCAAGTGGGTTGAACCATACTTGGTCCGACAGGTTTTTGGAAATGGAGCCGTCGAAATCAGTCCGCTCAGCCATGATTCCGAACCTTTTATCGTGAACGGTCAGAGACTCAAGCCGTTCATTGATGTAACTTCTACTGATTTGGCTGAATCATCTTATATCCTCCATTCCCCTTGAGCTTATTGCGCCCAGCCGATGGCGTAAAACTCAGCGCTTAGCGGGAGGCAGCCGTCATTTTCTTTGAAAACTTAAAACCTTTTTGACACCTTTGTGCACTTAAAGTTCACCCTTTAAGACAGCTGACTCTACCTCAGATGCTTGCATCTAGGATTAGAAATCGTCCGCAACAGTCATCCCGACCCATTCACTCATCAAAACATCTGTCCTAAGGAATGAACTAAGTTGAATAAAAACCCCCTAAGTCACAATGAGGACATTGCAAATCTTAGGCATGGGGGGGTATGAAAGTGCAAAACTTGTAAGAAAAGGTTTTTAACAAAAAATGCACATATGCCAAAAACACCATAAAAAAAATAAAAGAAAATTTTGAAAAAGAATAAGAGAATAAGAGGAGAAAGGAAATTTTGTGGGAGAAGGAAAAGAAACAAAATGAAAAAGGAGCACAAAAATGTGAGAAAAAAGGGATAGTCATTAGTAAGAAACTAAGGAAGTGACCTAAGTTCTAGACCTCATTCATGAAAAAAAAAAAAATTGAAAAGTGCACAGTAAGATTAGTAAGAACGCGAACCTTAGGCATTCTTGGATAGACTCTTAGTACCCATTAAGATCTTGACATTCCTCAAGAGGTTGAGGAAAATGAAAAGCTTAAGTATTAGGTCTAAGGTTTAGGGAGTATTTGGCCTCATTAACTAACTTTTGGTTTACGGGACTCAGTAACCTAAGCACCCTAACCTCACACACAGCTTGGTTCAGTAAGCGTAAAAGTCAAAATCACGCAGAAGCGTCACAAAATTCTGAAAAGAACACCTAGAGTAAGAGAGGCCGATCAACACAAGTTGATTTGGACGAGTTCCCAGCACGGAGAGGTGGGAAATTTCCCTCAAAGATGCGTAACAAAATATCATCTCCTCGGTGCTTGTCTCTTAGGATATTTACATATCCTACTGGGGGCATGTAAGCACTCTGCTGGTTCAGATTCCATGGATGGCATTATCACGAAGTGTCAATTGCTAGGGTCTGGATTAGGCCACGGAACACCATGGATGGGATTATCTCGAAATTTCAATAGCCACGGTTCCGGGGGTTGCCATGGGCGGTGCTATCTCGAAGCATCAATTGCAAGGAACCCTTGAGGATTGATGATGGGAACAAGAAATCTGATACAGACTGTGTTGAAAAGCCAATCCTAAGCTAGAATTAAAAGGAAAAAGAGAGAGAAAACTCTCCAAACAGAAAAATCTTCTATCGCTCTCTTACAAAACGCACTGCGAACTGAGCCAGGGCTAAAATCATTTCAAGCACGGGTACTTTAACCACAAAGTCTAATAGACCTTAGGTTAATTCTTGCGGGCCTTAAAAACTTTTGCTAAGGACTGGGGCTGAGGCTAGACAGATCTGGATCTTAGTTGGTACTAGAGTACCTTTTAGGCCTATGGTCAGCATTCTAACCTAATATAAGAGCACTTATATGCAATTATTAAAAAATCATGGTCTAGAACAAAGGTTAAAATCTTAAGTTTTTCCTAAGGGACTAGCAAAAGCTAGGCATGGGGGTATGATGAGAACCTCATCATGAACCCTAACTAGCACAATCTAACCTAGATATTCAAGAAAAAAACTCCTACATAACTCATAGAAAGGCTTGACTCAGAGAATTCTGAGTTTAAGAAGAAAATAAGTCATAAGGGGTAAAAATACAATTTCACCAACACAATCTGTAAACAGGGTAACTCAGGATCCAAACATAGGTCAAACTAACCTAATAAGAAGGAAAGTGGGATGATTTGATCCAACAAGGGCTATAGAAACTCTAAGAAATTAAATGACATTCCGTAACCCTAAAACAAATCCACTTTAATTCACGAGGTTCGAGGTAAAGTAAAAATTGACTAAACCCTCTAAAATTCATAGAAAAATAATCTCTAGGATTTAGAACCTTCAATTTGGCCTTGGGAACCCATTTTGACCTACATTGAGAACCATGCCCAATTAATGATTTAATTTAGGTTTTTACGTAAATTGACCGATCAAACAAGGTCTGACCTAGAAATAAAATTCACCATTAGAATCCTTAGGTCCCATTTAGTCATGCATAAAAACTTGAACCTAAGATGAGACCTTCTTGATCGACTTTGCATTTTGGTCCTCATCTATTACTTTTTGACCCTCAACTTTCGAAACCCTTGCATTTTAGCACCTAAGTTCTTCGTCGTTCTTTGCATATAGGTCCCTCCTGCAAATCTCTGAGCAGCGCCATGCTCCGGCGACTTTGCACGGAGCATGGCGCTGCGTAGGGTGAGGGAGGCCACCTGCAAGTTGAACCGGGTGTTTCCTACGACGTCTACTGTCGCAGGGACACCGCCATGACGTCTGCCCTCGCCCACACCTTCCGTGCAAACACGCGGAAGGTATGGGTGGCAATTCCGACCACTCTCCGGCGATGGAGGCACGTCGCCTCCCTGCACCCACCCCTCCGCCTCCGCCTTTATAAGGACCAACGTCGCCAACCGACTCGGGCAGCTCGGTCTTGATGGAGAAAAACCCCCACCTTTCCTCTCTTCCCACTCTGGTAGAAACCCACCAGCTCCGGTGGCTCCTCCTCCTCCGTCTCGTCGCTCTGCTGCAATACCAGCAGCAGAGCCACCTTCGCCGCTCTTCCCGCGTCGCGCCGTACCTAGCGCGCGCCCTCCCGCTGTCTTCCTCGCCGCTGCCTCCCCCTCTGGGTATTTCTTATCTGGCGACAGTCGATACGACTGCCGCCCTGCTCCGGTCCATTCGTCCCTGTAATTAGGTCAGAACTATTCCCCATCTCCCCCTCTTTCTTTTCCTCACTGTCTTTCATTCAATTAACCCTCGACCACTCCTGTCCACCATCACCTTCCTTGTCTCCGGCCACCCTTCGGCGAGACGCTCCCATCGCTCCGCAGCCCCACACGCCTCGCCGACCCTCACAGAACCTCCGCCTCATCACGCTGAACAACCTCCGCCCACCCACTGCCGCTCCATACCCCCACCACACTCCCCCGATCAGGCCCATTTTTCCAGTCGCTGTCTGACCTAGCCCCATCGCCAGACGCTGCCCCACGACCTACTGCACCCTGCACCACCTTCGCCGTGCCACGGCGAAGGTCCCCCGCTGATCTGATTAGGCCGAGAGGCCCTTTTCGTGTCTGGCAGGTTCGACGCCAGGCCACCATTGACGTTGCATTGAAGCAGCTCCACACGCGTTCCAGGCTTCAGAACCCTAGGGCTCCAGGTGCTGCGAAGTCGGGAGGGTAGTGCGAAGGCAGCTAACCTAGCAATCAAAGCGAATAGAGCTTGCAGCTGAGGAAGCGAAGCTGCGGTCTGCTACAGGCGTGCGCAAGAAGAGCGCAGAGGGTAGTCCCACATCGTGAGTTTACCAAACCCCGCAGTAGTATAAGTTGATTTTGTGTTTTCTACTGGTCGCCTCCGAAAGCACTGGGGTGAGGTCCCTCACCTTACTCATGCTCGCCTCGTCCGCAGTTTCACCTCGCGGATCTGGCGGGATCCGACCCGACCCTATCTGAGCACACCTCGCGCATCATCCACACACCGGTGCACCTGGTCACGAGCACGAAACCCGACCCGATTACCCGTGGTTCTGAGAGAGCATCCTGTGAGTGGTTTACAGAGAGAGAGAGACGTGCGGGTAGAGGGACAGGGTAGGTTTTGCTCTTTGTGCAGGGACAGGGTGCGAGAAAAGAAGACCAAGGAAGAAGGAAGAAGGAGAAGGCCAAGGAAGAGGGAAGAAGAAGACCGCAGGAAGAAGAAGAAGGAGAAGCGCAAAGGAAGCACTGTAGCAGACACCACTTAAGCTGTCTGACTGAGAAATCAGACGACGAATGTAGCTCTGCAGACAAAGCAAAGAAGAAGAAAAAGAAAAGAAAAGGTGCCGCAGCTGAAAGAAAAGAGAAGAAGGAAGAAAGAAGAAGAAACAAAGAAGAGAAGAAGAAGAACTGAAGAAGATCAAGAACTGTGAAGAGAAGAAAAAGAAGACAAGCAAAGAGAGAAAGAAGAGAAGAAAAAGCCAAGAAACAAAATCTACTTCTCCCTCTCTCTCTCTTATTTTTTGTAATAAAGAAGCATTGTACTTCTAGAATTCTAGTAGCTCCCTGAGTTCGACCTCAAAAGAAAAATATTTCTGAGTAAAATTGTAATAGTGGTAATGACGACAAACTGTAGCTATTTTATCTGTACCACAACGACATTACTATAATAAGAACAAACAAAAGACTAGCCACGGTTCGGTCGACATGACGGCCACTAATGTTGCATGTGAAGAGGTTAGAATATCCTGATTGTGAGCCATCAAATGTTGCAATGGAAGACAATGTTGGTGGAACTGAGATGCATGTTGGTCAAACAGTGTTGCATGGTGTTGAAAGGAAGATGGCTGGTACTGAAATAGAGGTGGATGTTGCTTAAATAGAGATGCATGGTGTTGAAATAGAGGTGGATGTTGGTGAAATGGAGAGTCATGCTAGTCATACAGAGATGCATGGTGCTGAAACAGAGGTGGTTGATGCTGAAACAAGGGTGGATGGGGCTAAAAGTAAGAGGCATGGGGCTGAAACAAAGATTCATGATGTGGGGGAAGAGGGAGCAACGATAGATGATGAATAGATTCTAAGTAGAAATGTGGTGAATAGGGAGAAGAAACAAGGAAATGTTCACGAAATTGGTAGTCCAAATGTGAAGAGTAAAAATAGAAATGGAAGACAACAGAGTGGTACTTCTACAAGGAGGAGAAGAGTAGCTTGTAAGTCTTTTCCAATTGATGATCTAATGGGAGATCTAACAGATTCATCTGATGACACTGATTTTGTTATTGGTGATGATGAATCTGAAAATGGGTCAGATTCTGAATTGTTTGACTTGAAAGATGATGATCTTGATTCTGTTGCTGATGAGGTTTGTGGTTATGAAGGTGAGAACTTAGAAATGGATGTGAGTACTGACATGTAAATTGGGAAGGTATTTGATGATGTGAAAGGCTTCAGACATGCCTTAGCCACGCATTGCATTAAGGGATGGTTCAAGTTGAAGTACATAAAGAGTGATCAGAGAAGAGTTACTGCCAGATGTTTTAACCTGGAATGCAAATGGAGAATATATGCTTCTAAGTTGGAAGATAAGAGGTTTAAAGTGAGAATACTTAATTCTCATCACACATGCCCTTTTGTAAACATGGCTGGCAATGAGATGGTCTCCCAACAGTGGATTTCATGCTTTGCTGGTAGATGGCTTAGAGAGTAGCCTACAATGTTTGTGAAGGAGATTTCTGATAAAATTTTTGAGGATTTTTGCATTCGTCCACCATACAAGAGGATTTATAGGGGAAACAGTGAGGCCTTGGAGCAGATTTTTGGGAGAGTGGAGGATTCATATGAGAGTTTGCCAAGTATGGTGTATGAATTGAAGACAAGAAATACTGGTAGCATCATACATTACATGACTGACCCAATTGATGCATTCTTAAGGCTCTTTATATCATTCAAGTCATCCATAAGTGGATTTTTGAGTGGTTGCAGGCCATTCATGGGCCTAGATGGTTGCCATTTGAAGGGAAAGTACTTGGGAACATTCTTAGCGGCTACTGCACTAGATGGTAGCAATGGACTATTTCCGGTGGCATTTGCAATAGTAGAAGATGAGTCTAGTGCATCTTGGACATGATTTATGGGCTGTTTACATGAAGGGATTGATTTTGGAGATGGAAACGGATTGACAATTATATCAAATGGTCAAAAGGGTTTGCTTGAAGCGATTTGAACAACATACCCAGCAGCTGAGCATAGGGCTTGCATAAGACATCTTTACAAGAATTTTAAAAAGAGTTTTCCAGGTGAAGATTTAGAGCACTTAGTTTGGACTGCTGCATGAACATTTGACAAACATCAATACATTCAGCATATGAATGAAATTGTGAAGGTCAACACTACTGCATTTGAATACTTCGATGGCATTAAGGAGAAATGGACTAGGCACACTTTTAGTACTGCTACGAATTGCAATTATTTGACAAACAACTTGAGTAAGTCATTCAATTCATGGATTTCTAATGGGAGACAGCTCCCTATTTGTGAGTTAATTGATTGGATTATTCAAAAAATGATGATTATGATGGATGATCGAAGGAAAAAGGCAGCCCAATGGAGAGGTATCTTGCTTCCAACTACAATGGAGTATATTAAAAATGTTTCAAGGGATTTACAAGGGTTTATTGTGAGGCAGTCAAATAACAATAATGTCGAGGTTAAGTGTGTTGGTGCTAGAGCACCACGATCATTTGTTTTGATGATAACAAAACACGTGTTATTTAACATTTGCAATTTGAGTCCTAGATTTCAGGTCAATTGCAAATGTAGACGTGTTTAGACGGAACTCGAGCTCGCATCCAGGATGGATTGGAGGAGCTTGATGGAAAACAGAGGAGGTTCGCGTGGAGCGACAGATTGAAGATAGAAGACAAGAAGAATAGGATAGATTCTTTTTTAATCCTTTCATGTATCTCTTGTCTTTATTTTCTTGCTCGTTTTGTTTCCTTAGAATATTATGTTAAAGAGCCTCAAAGAACCCTAAAAGTAGTCCTAGGAACACCTGCACAACCCTAGGATACTTAGGTTTTCTGTAGAATACTTAGAAAACCAATATAGGGCTCAAACAGCACTTCCAGACGTCTAATCCCAAAATCAGACATCTGATAAAGTATTTTAAGACGTCTGACTGTTGTTTCAGACGTCTGATAACCATTTAGGCTGGACTTAGTTCTCTGTCTGATGAAATCAGACGTCCAGACTTAATCCCAGACATCTTAGAAGACGTCTGATGGACTTGCCAGACGTCCAATTAGTGGACGTTGGCTAGCTTAGCAGGCACTGTAGCATATGACCGTTAGAGCCTTATCAGACGTCCATAGGCCTTTCCAGACGTCTGATAATTGACCGTTTTGCCTCGACTGACCCGAAAATCTCTTCTCAGAGATTTTATAGCCGTTGCAAATCTATTCCGCAGTAAAAGTTGGTTTCCAGACGTCCAGGCATAGTGCCAGACGTCCTGTATGTCGTCTGATCGACCTGCACAAAAACCCTGTTTAGATCTGATTCAAGTCAGGAGGAAACCCGCACAGAATCAGACGTCTGACCTTGAAATCAGACGTCTTAAAGTGGCCTTCCAGACGTCTGATGCCAGAATTAGACGTCTGATGACCTTGTCAAATGCAATCATTGTCCTGTTTTCGGCCTGATTCCCTTGGGCTTTGCACCCAACGGCTATGGAAGCTTTTCCAAGCCTTCCAAAGCCTTCCTAAGGCCTCTATAAATAGAGGGGAACCTTTGTAACACATACACACACCTAAGCAACATACTTTCCACTCTTTTGTGTCTCTCTTGCTCTCTAAGCTCAAGTTCTATATCTTGAGAGCTAAATTCAGTTTGCGCACCCGCTCTCCCGCTGTTGTTCACGAGAGCGACGTAGCGCCATCGCGTGGCACACGCACCGTGTCATCGTCGACGCACTCCTTGCAAAGGGGAGTTTCCTATTTCCTATAGAAGCTAGGTTTAATTATTTTGTTGGCTCTATAGGACTATTGTTTATTTTTATCTTTGTCTTTTGGTTGGGTATTCGCTTTGCGAATTCCCGTCTCCTTCGTGGGACAAAATCCTTCTCATGGAGAGAAGGGGTTGAGGAACGCTACCCTCGTACTTGTAGCGTGGTTGTATTGAGGTTGAATCACCCTCGTTTAAAGTGATTCGTTTAGTGGATTTTGATCAACTTGGTTGATCGGAAAATCCTAACTCGAGAGAGTTAGGTGGTGGTTTTCACCCGGTTTGGGTTTCCACCTAAAAACTTTTTGTGTACATTGTGTGATTGTCTTTTTGAGATTGCTTTATATTTCATTTACGCATTTTTTACGTCACACTGATCTCACCCCTCCAAGTAGGGAAATTACATTTGGTATCAGAGCAGGTCTTGCGAGATCGGAGTAACACCCGGCAAGAGATCAAATGGAGGGAAGCACATCAGCGATCAAAATTTCCGAGGGGCAGTCCACAACCCGTCCGCCCTACTTTGACGGGAACAACTACAGCTACTGGAAGCTGAGGATGAAGACGTGGCTCCAAGCCACTGAATTTGAGGTATGGGGATGTTGCGAAACCCCATACGAGATCCCGAAGCGACCCCAAGGAGGCTACTCGCAGGTGCAGATTCTAGAGCTCTCACTCAACACAAAGGCAATGAATGCCTTGTACTGCGCATTGAGTCCGAAGGAATTCGAACGAATCCAAGAGTGCACCACCGCCCACGAGATATGGAGGAGGTTGGGAGGCACTCATGAGGATTCCAGCTCGGAGGAAGAAGAAGAAGAAAAAAAAGAAGAAACCGCTTGCTTTGGTTTCATGGCCAGAGGAACCAATAGCGACAGTGAAAGCGGAAGCGACTCTGACGACGAGGTAAATCTCGATCTTCAAGAAGCTTTTAATGAACTTTTTGAGATTAGTAAATCACTCAGGATAGAAAATAAAAGCATTAAAAAGAACCTTAGTTTTCTTAAAAATGAAAATGATAGGTTAGAAAAATAACTTAAGGACATAGAAACTAGTCCTAAGGATAATAACCTGTTATTAGAAAATCATAACCTCATCAATGAAAATAATAAGTTGATTGAGGAAAATGATAGTCTAAAGTTAGAAATTTCTGATTTAAAGACTAAGATGAATACTATAGAAAAAGAAATTGCATGTCTTAGGGAAAATTCTAACAAATTAATCAACAAAGTAGACAAGTTTTATAGCCCTAAGATTGAGAAAGGATCTCCATCAAGGAGACCCGCTAACAGATCCGGATCCAAGCCCACTTGGATACCGAAAAAAGAATTAGAATCTTGTTTTGTAGGGTTCAGGGATAATTACAACATAAAGGACTGGACCTACAAGTTCAAGGCTGGTCAACTCGAGTTGGGAGAACCAAAGAGTAGACCAAGGAGGAGAACAAGAAGACCGACGAGACGGCGAACAAACGACGGACCCGCCGCACGTCGACCACCAGATTGGAGACCGGCGCCGATGCCCGGGCCTCCAAGCTACGGATGGGAGTCCCATCCGATGTGGCATCCACCACCACCATTCGGGCCATTTTATTGGCCATGGTAGGTGAGGTAAAACCCTTTACCCTATCTTTTTATCAGTAGCATTTAGATAGGGGGAGTTAAAAATTTTATGAGCTAATTGTCAATTTTTAAGGGGGAGAAATAAGGTAGCTAAATTTCCTTTAGTAAGGGGGAGAAAAATAATAGCTATCTTGTTGTTACAAAAAGGGGAGAATATTACCTTTGTCAAAATAAATTCATAGAAGAGCATGTTTTAAGGGGGAGTTATAGGAAATTTAAAATCAATCAAACCTTTTTGATAATGTCAAAAAGGGGGAGGATTTTTTGTATTATTATTTACGATTTTGTCATCATCAAAAAGGGGGAGATTGTTGGTGCTAGAGCACCACGATCATTTGTTTTGATGATAACAAAACACGTGTTATTTAACATTTGCAATTTGAGTCCTAGATTTCAGGTCAATTGCAAATGTAGACGTGTTTAGACGGAACTCGAGCTCACATCCAGGAAGGATTGGAGGAGCTTGATGGAAAACAGAGGAGGTTCACGTGGAGCGACAGATTGAAGATAGAAGACAAGAAGAATAGGATAGATTCTTTTTTAATCCTTTCATGTATCTCTTGTCTTTATTTTCTTGCTCGTTTTGTTTCCTTAGAATATTATGTTAAAGAGCCTCAAAGAACCCTAAAAGTAGTCCTAGGAACACCTGCACAACCCTAGGATACTTAGGTTTTCTGTAGAATACTTAGAAAACCAATATAGGGCTCAAACAGCACTTCCAGACGTCTAATCCCAAAATCAGACGTCTGATAAAGTATTTTAAGACGTCTGACTGTTGTTTCAGACGTCTGATAACCATTTAGGCTGGACTTAGTTCTCTGTCTGATGAAATCAGACGTCCAGACCTAATCCCAGACGTCTTAGAAGACGTCTGATGGACTTGCCAGACGTCCAATTAGTGGACGTTGGCTAGCTTAGCAGGCACTGTAGCATATGACCGTTAGAGCCTTATCAGACGTCCATAGGCCTTTCCAGATGTCTGATAATTGACCGTTTTGCCTCGACTGACCCGAAAATCTCTTCTCAGAGATTTTATAGCCGTTGCAAATCTATTCCGCAGTAAAAGTTGGTTTCCAGACGTCCAGGCATAGTGCCAGACGTCCTGTATGTCGTCTGATCGACCTGCACAAAAACCCTGTTTAGATCTGATTCAAGTCAGGAGGAAACCCGCACAGAATCAGACGTCTGACCTTGAAATCAGACGTCTTAAAGTGGCCTTCCAGACGTCTGATGGCAGAATTAGACGTCTGATGACCTTGTCAAATGCAATCATTGTCCTGTTTTCGGCCTGATTCCCTTGGGCTTTGCACCCAACGGCTATGGAAGCTTTTCCAAGCCTTCCAAAGCCTTCCTAAGGCCTCTATAAATAGAGGGGAACCTTTGTAACACATACACACACCTAAGCAACATACTTTCCACTCTTTTGTGTCTCTCTTGCTCTCTAAGCTCAAGTTCTATATCTTGAGAGCTAAATTCAGTTTGCGCACCCGCTCTCCCGCTGTTGTTCACGAGAGCGACGTAGCGCCATCGCGTGGCACACGCACCGTGTCATCGTCGACGCACTCCTTGCAAAGGGGAGTTTCCTATTTCCTATAGAAGCTAGGTTTAATTATTTTGTTGGCTCTATAGGACTATTGTTTATTTTTATCTTTGTCTTTTGGTTGGGTATTCGCTTTGCGAATTCCCGTCTCCTTCGTGGGACAAAATCCTTCTCATGGAGAGAAGGGGTTGAGGAACGCTACCCTCGTACTTGTAGCGTGGTTGTATTGAGGTTGAATCACCCTCGTTTAAAGTGATTCGTTTAGTGGATTTTGATCAACTTGGTTGATCGGAAAATCCTAACTCGAGAGAGTTAGGTGGTGGTTTTCACCCGGTTTGGGTTTCCACCTAAAAACTTTTTGTGTACATTGTGTGATTGTCTTTTTGAGATTGCTTTATATTTCATTTACGCATTTTTTACGTCACACTGATCTCACCCCTCCAAGTAGGGAAATTACATTTGGTATCAGAGCAGGTCTTGCGAGATCGGAGTAACACCCGGCAAGAGATCAAATGGAGGGAAGCACATCAGCGATCAAAATTTCCGAGGGGCAGTCCACAACCCGTCCGCCCTACTTTGACGGGAACAACTACAGCTACTGGAAGCTGAGGATGAAGACGTGGCTCCAAGCCACTGAATTCGAGGTATGGGGATGTTGCGAAACCCCATACGAGATCCCGAAGCGACCCCAAGGAGGCTACTCGCAGGTGCAGATTCTAGAGCTCTCACTCAACACAAAGGCAATGAATGCCTTGTACTGCGCATTGAGTCCGAAGGAATTCGAACGAATCCAAGAGTGCACCACCGCCCACGAGATATGGAGGAGGTTGGGAGGCACTCATGAGGATTCCAGCTCGGAGGAAGAAGAAGAAGAAAAAAAAGAAGAAACCGCTTGCTTTGGTTTCATGGCCAGAGGAACCAATAGCGACAGTGAAAGCGGAAGCGACTCTGACGACGAGGTAAATCTCGATCTTCAAGAAGCTTTTAATGAACTTTTTGAGATTAGTAAATCACTCAGGATAGAAAATAAAAGCATTAAAAAGAACCTTAGTTTTCTTAAAAATGAAAATGATAGGTTAGAAAAATAACTTAAGGACATAGAAACTAGTCCTAAGGATAATAACCTGTTATTAGAAAATCATAACCTCATCAATGAAAATAATAAGTTGATTGAGGAAAATGATAGTCTAAAGTTAGAAATTTCTGATTTAAAGACTAAGATGAATACTATAGAAAAAGAAATTGCATGTCTTAGGGAAAATTCTAACAAATTAATCAACAAAGTAGACAAGTTTTATAGCCCTAAGATTGAGAAAGGATCTCCATCAAGGAGACCCGCTAACAGATCCGGATCCAAGCCCACTTGGATACCGAAAAAAGAATTAGAATCTTGTTTTGTAGGGTTCAGGGATAATTACAACATAAAGGACTGGACCTACAAGTTCAAGGCTGGTCAACTCGAGTTGGGAGAACCAAAGAGTAGACCAAGGAGGAGAACAAGAAGACCGACGAGACGGCGAACAAACGACGGACCCGCCGCACGTCGACCACCAGATTGGAGACCGGCGCCGATGCCCGGGCCTCCAAGCTACGGATGGGAGTCCCATCCGATGTGGCATCCACCACCACCATTCGGGCCATTTTATTGGCCATGGTAGGTGAGGTAAAACCCTTTACCCTATCTTTTTATCAGTAGCATTTAGATAGGGGGAGTTAAAAATTTTATGAGCTAATTGTCAATTTTTAAGGGGGAGAAATAAGGTAGCTAAATTTCCTTTAGTAAGGGGGAGAAAAATAATAGCTATCTTGTTGTTACAAAAAGGGGAGAATATTACCTTTGTCAAAATAAATTCATAGAAGAGCATGTTTTAAGGGGGAGTTATAGGAAATTTAAAATCAATCAAACCTTTTTGATAATGTCAAAAAGGGGGAGGATTTTTTGTATTATTATTTACGATTTTGTCATCATCAAAAAGGGGGAGATTGTTGGTGCTAGAGCACCACGATCATTTGTTTTGATGATAACAAAACACGTGTTATTTAACATTTGCAATTTGAGTCCTAGATTTCAGGTCAATTGCAAATGTAGACGTGTTTAGACGGAACTCGAGCTCACATCCAGGAAGGATTGGAGGAGCTTGATGGAAAACAGAGGAGGTTCACGTGGAGCGACAGATTGAAGATAGAAGACAAGAAGAATAGGATAGATTCTTTTTTAATCCTTTCATGTATCTCTTGTCTTTATTTTCTTGCTCGTTTTGTTTCCTTAGAATATTATGTTAAAGAGCCTCAAAGAACCCTAAAAGTAGTCCTAGGAACACCTGCACAACCCTAGGATACTTAGGTTTTCTGTAGAATACTTAGAAAACCAATATAGGGCTCAAACAGCACTTCCAGACGTCTAATCCCAAAATCAGACGTCTGATAAAGTATTTTAAGACGTCTGACTGTTGTTTCAGACGTCTGATAACCATTTAGGCTGGACTTAGTTCTCTGTCTGATGAAATCAGACGTCCAGACCTAATCCCAGACGTCTTAGAAGACGTCTGATGGACTTGCCAGACGTCCAATTAGTGGACGTTGGCTAGCTTAGCAGGCACTGTAGCATATGACCGTTAGAGCCTTATCAGACGTCCATAGGCCTTTCCAGATGTCTGATAATTGACCGTTTTGCCTCGACTGACCCGAAAATCTCTTCTCAGAGATTTTATAGCCGTTGCAAATCTATTCCGCAGTAAAAGTTGGTTTCCAGACGTCCAGGCATAGTGCCAGACGTCCTGTATGTCGTCTGATCGACCTGCACAAAAACCCTGTTTAGATCTGATTCAAGTCAGGAGGAAACCCGCACAGAATCAGACGTCTGACCTTGAAATCAGACGTCTTAAAGTGGCCTTCCAGACGTCTGATGGCAGAATTAGACGTCTGATGACCTTGTCAAATGCAATCATTGTCCTGTTTTCGGCCTGATTCCCTTGGGCTTTGCACCCAACGGCTATGGAAGCTTTTCCAAGCCTTCCAAAGCCTTCCTAAGGCCTCTATAAATAGAGGGGAACCTTTGTAACACATACACACACCTAAGCAACATACTTTCCACTCTTTTGTGTCTCTCTTGCTCTCTAAGCTCAAGTTCTATATCTTGAGAGCTAAATTCAGTTTGCGCACCCGCTCTCCCGCTGTTGTTCACGAGAGCGACGTAGCGCCATCGCGTGGCACACGCACCGTGTCATCGTCGACGCACTCCTTGCAAAGGGGAGTTTCCTATTTCCTATAGAAGCTAGGTTTAATTATTTTGTTGGCTCTATAGGACTATTGTTTATTTTTATCTTTGTCTTTTGGTTGGGTATTCGCTTTGCGAATTCCCGTCTCCTTCGTGGGACAAAATCCTTCTCATGGAGAGAAGGGGTTGAGGAACGCTACCCTCGTACTTGTAGCGTGGTTGTATTGAGGTTGAATCACCCTCGTTTAAAGTGATTCGTTTAGTGGATTTTGATCAACTTGGTTGATCGGAAAATCCTAACTCGAGAGAGTTAGGTGGTGGTTTTCACCCGGTTTGGGTTTCCACCTAAAAACTTTTTGTGTACATTGTGTGATTGTCTTTTTGAGATTGCTTTATATTTCATTTACGCATTTTTTACGTCACACTGATCTCACCCCTCCAAGTAGGGAAATTACATTTGGTATCAGAGCAGGTCTTGCGAGATCGGAGTAACACCCGGCAAGAGATCAAATGGAGGGAAGCACATCAGCGATCAAAATTTCCGAGGGGCAGTCCACAACCCGTCCGCCCTACTTTGACGGGAACAACTACAGCTACTGGAAGCTGAGGATGAAGACGTGGCTCCAAGCCACTGAATTCGAGGTATGGGGATGTTGCGAAACCCCATACGAGATCCCGAAGCGACCCCAAGGAGGCTACTCGCAGGTGCAGATTCTAGAGCTCTCACTCAACACAAAGGCAATGAATGCCTTGTACTGCGCATTGAGTCCGAAGGAATTCGAACGAATCCAAGAGTGCACCACCGCCCACGAGATATGGAGGAGGTTGGGAGGCACTCATGAGGATTCCAGCTCGGAGGAAGAAGAAGAAGAAAAAAAAGAAGAAACCGCTTGCTTTGGTTTCATGGCCAGAGGAACCAATAGCGACAGTGAAAGCGGAAGCGACTCTGACGACGAGGTAAATCTCGATCTTCAAGAAGCTTTTAATGAACTTTTTGAGGTTAGTAAATCACTCAGGATAGAAAATAAAAGCATTAAAAAGAACCTTAGTTTTCTTAAAAATGAAAATGATAGGTTAGAAAAATAACTTAAGGACATAGAAACTAGTCCTAAGGATAATAACCTGTTATTAGAAAATCATAACCTCATCAATGAAAATAATAAGTTGATTGAGGAAAATGATAGTCTAAAGTTAGAAATTTCTGATTTAAAGACTAAGATGAATACTATAGAAAAAGAAATTGCATGTCTTAGGGAAAATTCTAACAAATTAATCAACAAAGTAGACAAGTTTTATAGCCCTAAGATTGAGAAAGGATCTCCATCAAGGAGACCCGCTAACAGATCCGGATCCAAGCCCACTTGGATACCGAAAAAAGAATTAGAATCTTGTTTTGTAGGGTTCAGGGATAATTACAACATAAAGGACTGGACCTACAAGTTCAAGGCTGGTCAACTCGAGTTGGGAGAACCAAAGAGTAGACCAAGGAGGAGAACAAGAAGACCGACGAGACGGCGAACAAACGACGGACCCGCCGCACGTCGACCACCAGATTGGAGACCGGCGCCGATGCCCGGGCCTCCAAGCTACGGATGGGAGTCCCATCCGATGTGGCATCCACCACCACCATTCGGGCCATTTTATTGGCCATGGTAGGTGAGGTAAAACCCTTTACCCTATCTTTTTATCAGTAGCATTTAGATAGGGGGAGTTAAAAATTTTATGAGCTAATTGTCAATTTTTAAGGGGGAGAAATAAGGTAGCTAAATTTCCTTTAGTAAGGGGGAGAAAAATAATAGCTATCTTGTTGTTACAAAAAGGGGAGAATATTACCTTTGTCAAAATAAATTCATAGAAGAGCATGTTTTAAGGGGGAGTTATAGGAAATTTAAAATCAATCAAACCTTTTTGATAATGTCAAAAAGGGGGAGGATTTTTTGTATTATTATTTACGATTTTGTCATCATCAAAAAGGGGGAGATTGTTGGTGCTAGAGCACCACGATCATTTGTTTTGATGATAACAAAACACGTGTTATTTAACATTTGCAATTTGAGTCCTAGATTTCAGGTCAATTGCAAATGTAGACGTGTTTAGACGGAACTCGAGCTCACATCCAGGAAGGATTGGAGGAGCTTGATGGAAAACAGAGGAGGTTCACGTGGAGCGACAGATTGAAGATAGAAGACAAGAAGAATAGGATAGATTCTTTTTTAATCCTTTCATGTATCTCTTGTCTTTATTTTCTTGCTCGTTTTGTTTCCTTAGAATATTATGTTAAAGAGCCTCAAAGAACCCTAAAAGTAGTCCTAGGAACACCTGCACAACCCTAGGATACTTAGGTTTTCTGTAGAATACTTAGAAAACCAATATAGGGCTCAAACAGCACTTCCAGACGTCTAATCCCAAAATCAGACGTCTGATAAAGTATTTTAAGACGTCTGACTGTTGTTTCAGACGTCTGATAACCATTTAGGCTGGACTTAGTTCTCTGTCTGATGAAATCAGACGTCCAGACCTAATCCCAGACGTCTTAGAAGACGTCTGATGGACTTGCCAGACGTCCAATTAGTGGACGTTGGCTAGCTTAGCAGGCACTGTAGCATATGACCGTTAGAGCCTTATCAGACGTCCATAGGCCTTTCCAGATGTCTGATAATTGACCGTTTTGCCTCGACTGACCCGAAAATCTCTTCTCAGAGATTTTATAGCCGTTGCAAATCTATTCCGCAGTAAAAGTTGGTTTCCAGACGTCCAGGCATAGTGCCAGACGTCCTGTATGTCGTCTGATCGACCTGCACAAAAACCCTGTTTAGATCTGATTCAAGTCAGGAGGAAACCCGCACAGAATCAGACGTCTGACCTTGAAATCAGACGTCTTAAAGTGGCCTTCCAGACGTCTGATGGCAGAATTAGACGTCTGATGACCTTGTCAAATGCAATCATTGTCCTGTTTTCGGCCTGATTCCCTTGGGCTTTGCACCCAACGGCTATGGAAGCTTTTCCAAGCCTTCCAAAGCCTTCCTAAGGCCTCTATAAATAGAGGGGAACCTTTGTAACACATACACACACCTAAGCAACAAACTTTCCACTCTTTTGTGTCTCTCTTGCTCTCTAAGCTCAAGTTCTATATCTTGAGAGCTAAATTCAGTTTGCGCACCCGCTCTCCCGCTGTTGTTCACGAGAGCGACGTAGCGCCATCGCGTCATCGTCGACGCACTCCTTGCAAAGGGGAGTTTCCTATTTCCTATAGAAGCTAGGTTTAATTATTTTGTTGGCTCTATAGGACTATTGTTTATTTTTATCTTCGTCTTTTGGTTGGGTATTCGCTTTGCGAATTCCCGTCTCCTTCGTGGGACAAAATCCTTCTCGTGGAGAGAAGGGGTTGAGGAACGCTACCCTCGTACTTGTAGCGTGGTTGTATTGAAGTTGAATCACCCTCGTTTAAGGTGATTCGTTTAGTGGATTTTGATCAACTTGGTTGATCGGAAAATCCTAACTCGAGAGAGTTAGGTGGTGGTTTTCACCCGGTTTGGGTTTCCACCTAAAAACTTTTTGTGTACATTGTGTGATTGTCTTTTTGAGATTGCTTTATATTTCATTTATGCATTTTTTACGTCACACTGATCTCACCCCTCCAAGTAGGGAAATTACAAAGTGTACATCAGGGAGATTCATTGTGAGGCTCAATTAAAGGCATTGCTCATGTGTGATGTGGAAAATGAATGGTCTTCCATGTACACATGCTGCGGCAACCATTGGTAGCATTAGAGGCCTTAGATGGGAGAATTATGTTAGTCATTACTACAAGATTAGTACCTACCAGTTGGCTTATAAAGAAGGAATTGCTCCAATGCCCAGTAAAGAACAATGGCATAAGGTTGAACTTACATATATTGTGAAGGCTCCAAATTCTCTAAGGCCTCCGAGAAGGCCAAGAAAAAATAGAATTCATAGTAACGATGAGAAAGCACAAAGTCGGAGGGAAAAACATAAATGTGCAAGGTGTGGTGGTCATGGGCATCATAGAAACACATGTAAAGCACCACTAAAACTATCAAATGCATATCAGGCCTCATCTCAGCCCTCAACTCAACCCTCATCTCAGCCATCATCAAGTGCAAGGGCTGCTACTGAAACTGATACAAGTCTTGCTGGACGTAGGTATCAATTACATTCTAAAGCTTACTATTAACTTCTGATTTATTTCAACTTCAATTATTTGCATTCAATTGGTGTTTCAGTGGTGTCTCAATTGGAGGTGGAAGACAGAAGAGATACAAGAAGAAAAACCCACCGGAAGGTGAAACAATCAAGAAGAGAGGACAACCAAAGATGGTTGATTTAACTTCAGTGCCTGATGGGCCTATCTGCCAATTAGACAGATTAACAAGTGAGTAGTTGGCTTTCCCATCCCTTGATTTATATTCTTACTATGCTTTATATATTTCTAAATGGGAATTCCATTCAATTCAGATTGGTCTTATCAGAAGGATCTATGGCTACGATTTTTTGGCTTTGTACAAAGTTGGGCTACACTCATATACTCTACAAAGGTAATCTACTACAGACCACATTATCATAGTCTATAATGTAATATTGCCGACCACATCTAATATTTTGATTATTATTGGATGCAGGTTTGATATGATTTTGTAGATGATATACTAGATAGATCAACAAAGCACAGCCAACATGAAGAAACTGATATTGTCATTTTGATAGTCTAACTTACAAAGTGTTTTTGTTAAACAATGATTTCATATTATCATTTTCATAGTTTAGCTTTTAAACTCTTATATGTTCCATTCTTAACTAGAAGCTTTGGATGTTTGGCAGTATGCCAGTATGAGGTTTATTAATGAAATGTCAGTATGTGGTTTGCAGTATGGCAGTATGTCAGTATGTTCCATTCTTTACATTTTGTTTCATATTAGTATGAGTTTTCAGTATGTGGTTTATCAGTGTGGCAGATGTATATATATATATGTGGTTTACATTTCATACTAGTATGGCATTTCATATTAGTATGACATCTCAGTATGGCAGAAATGACATCTGAGTATTGTCATTTTTTGACATCTGTGACTTAACTAGCAGCCATCATCTAATGTAGGACTGAAATGTTCCATTCTTTATATTTCAGATGTATATTGTTAACTACAAATCTTGCTGCATTTTTCTTTATCTTCCTTGTTTGTCTCATCAATTTTGTTAACTATTCTTGTTTGTTCATTAATGTTGAATATTGGTCATATGTCCAACGTAATATAGATCGAGGTACTTGGAGTTTCTCTTCCATGGATGGGCATATTTTCTAATAAAGGTGTGGGCTCAAATGAATCCTTTTATATGCAGTTCAGATTCCACTCAAGTCTTTTCTTCACCTGAACAAACACAGCATGTTTCAGTACAGATACCAAGTTCTTTGAAAAATCTGTTGTTAATCAATCACACACTGAATGGGATACGGAGCAACCTGATTCATCACTGGAGAGGAGTCTAGTAGCTTCTAGAGGAGTTCAACACTATATGAAATGCTTGAGATATTTTTCTCACAAGGTATGCTAACTACTCTCATTTTGTTAAAGCTTTAGTTGATTTATTTACTTAACAAAAAGTTTCAAAGGTATCTATCTAGTTGTATTTGTTTGAGCATTTGAGTTGACCACGGTTATCAGCTGTGAGTAACTTGGCAGGTAGCTTGGTTGCTAACAGTTAGAGTGGTTATGGCTACAACGCAGTTATTTAGCCACTATAAACTTGCTTAAGTAGAAAGCCTGTGTAAGCCAAAGGGGCTAAAATGCGAAGTGTGAATTTGTAGAAGCCTACGCAAGCCTTACGTTGTCTTTACTATGGCATTAGGTTATATAAAGATCAGAAGTGTGAATTTGACTTGCATTCTATACTTGATGTAAGCAACAAGATGTCTACAGGTGAACTACATCTAAGCAACACAACTGATTGTATACATGTAATCTTGAGCTCACTAATCACAAGCAAATTCTTTAATTCTCATCTCAATTTCTTATCCCTTCACATGTACATCTTTAGTGCAATTTGAAAGGTTAAAAACATGATCAACACTTTGGAGTAGAGTATCAGCTCCTTCATAAGCATCCTAACATATGATAACTCATTCATTTTCTCTTTCATCCTAAAAATTTCGTTTGCAAAATTTTGCAGTTGCTTGTCTCTAATTTCTTCCATCTCATATTTCATTACATTTTTGTAGGAGTGATCTACCCAATCAAAGTAATTGCAACTTCCAAATTTGCATGTGTAGAACTGCTGCCCTTTACTCCATGGTTTGTTGGATGTCCTTACTGTAGTTGGAAGATGGCAGCAACACCTGACATGTTGACCTTTCGATGATCTTTGAGATGAAGAATCCATGAAGTTTGTAGTTTGTATTACACAAAAAATTTATGTAAGCATTGTAAATTCTAAGTAAAAGAAGAAAATTTCTATAACTATGCCTTCTATAAACCTTCATCATGTTCACATACTTGTTGAGATGTAGACTCTTTGTACTCTCAAAAATTTGAATAAAGGCCTTCCAATTTTCTTTCATATTTTTTTCATTCATGAACTTGCTATAGGCACCATTAAATAGGTCTCCAACATGAAATAGTCGTTGGAGACCCATTTCAAACTCTCCTCCTACGGCTACTATCATAGAGGTATATTTGTCATTTTCAACATCTCACTAACGGTGCTGTTAGCGGCTCTATCTGACGAAATGTAATCGAGGGGCATGACATACCAAGGTTAGCAACTTTTTGGGGGTATATATGTCAATATCAAAAATATAGGGGTTTATACATCTTATTGAAAGTTTACAGAGATATATATATGTAAAAATCCCTTCTTTTTACCCAGTTTTAAATTCCTTTCATTTAGCTGAATCAAATCAACTCTTGCTAAGCCTGCAGCATGGTTGGGTGACCTATATCTTCGTACCAAATTCTGGATTTAGATAATTGACGGAAATGACGATACCTAGATTTTCAATTACCAAGAGATAAGAGTGTTGAGAGAGAGAGTAAGAGAGAGAGAAGAAGCATCTTTTATGATAAAAACGACTTTGACCACAGATGCTAAATCACCAAGGGCAGCCTCTATGAATCAAATTTATTTAAACTCTTAAATGATATTCGGAAGCCTCAAACTGAAGAAGATTCCTCTTTCACTTGCTATTTACCTTTCTCATCATTGCCGTTACTGCCTATTGATCCATTTTGCAGAAATTTATGCTCTGAAGGCAGATTCTCCCTGGCCCTTTTGTCCTTTTCGAACCTCCACATGTGCCATACTCTAGTTTTCGGGGGTAACACCAAATCAATTACGGGAGCAATCAAGCCCGGCTATCCATCGTCTATGACAGCATCAACGAGGCCATACTCCTTGGCTTCCCAAGCACTCGTGAAGTTGTCAAATTCTAGGTTGTTTTCAATCTGGAACAATTGCAAAAACGAAAAAGGAATGGAGAATTTACAACTAAGTTTATGTGGTTCAGTAATAATGTTTTAACCATCTTTAACTAGTGATACAACATCTCCCTAGCCTGTAAGTCCCCCTCTGTCACCTGTATCAAATTACATGTCAGGAGAATAGAAATGTGTAACCAAGTGGATCAAAATTCAACGGAAGAAGACCTGCAAGACCAAGCACGCAACCCTGTCGAGAAAAGGATAATGAAAGATGGCAATTAAAACATAGTAAGATATGCATATTAGGAGGGAAAAGGCCTTCTTGCTTCCATCAATGATTGTGAACAATTACTAAAAAAAATAAAAGAGACCATACTTTTAAGTCGACTAGGAAAGTATAAATAACAACCTCAACTTTACCTTAATACATTAAGTACAAACGATGTTATTTCAAAATTTACCATGGGAGATGTTTAGTAAGAAAGGATCATTGCATATGAAGATAGCTATAAGACTTTGCTTCCTCCGGCCATGCAATAAAAACTATAATGCAACTAACCTGAGTGCATTGCATATTAAGATTGATATAAGACTTGACTTACCACTATAATACCATTAAATATGAGGTAGGGTTTGAGTTATAAATGCATGTTGTCTCAAATAGGTTGGAGTACCCACCCCCTTACAAAAGGAAAGAAACACCAAACCAAAAGAAAGATGGACTCAATTCTCTAGTGGAATAGGTTTTGACAAGGAGAGAAAAATCACCTTACGAATCAGGCAACGCGGAGGATCCGATTGCTCAGCAAATAGTAAAAATCCGATGCCTTAGGATGGACCCATTTACTCGGATCCGCATCCCTGACAGAATGGCAAGTCATTCTAGGTCTGGAAGACTACCAACCGACATGCTTGTCACCGTCATTGATAGGAAATCTCGTGGAGTACGGAACCGGCTCATGATTGTCTATCGGTTACTTCACGACATACTATTCTTAGCAAGAATCTCGAGATTGTGGAAATAAAAAAAGAGGCCTGCAACCGAAGGAACCCCACTCTATAAATACTGGGGTAGACTAACTTTTAGTTTTTACACAATCAAAGAGAGAGAGATAGATAGTTTTGTACCATCCAAATTCTAGTACATATTGGGAGTATCATCCTCCCCCCTAGACGTACACCTCTTCCTGGTGGAACTGGGTCATGAAACCTCATGCGTGCATTTCTTTGTGATTGTTGATTCGAGGTTTCTATTCTAAGGGCCTTAATTAATTGGTGTCGTCTATGGGAAACGTACAACACTACGTTCTTGATTCCATCCCCCTACCATGACTTCTTTTATGCGTCACTCTTCTCGCACTAACTCAGAAAAACCTAGCCCAGCAGAGTCCAGCGTTTTCACGTCGAGGAAGCGCCAGCAGCCCCCTAGGTTAAGCAAGGACGAGGAGGTACGACCACCAAGTGCTCCTCAAGATCCCCCCAGTCAGGAGGGCCCTTCAAAGGACACTCTCCTCGATATACAAGCAAAGGAGGACGAGTACGAGGCAAAGCTGGTAGCCCTAAGGGGTGAGCAGTAGATGGTGGTAGAGCAACTACAGGAGATCCGGCTGTTGAAGGATTGGGTTGAATTCCAATAAGAAAAGCCCCAGAGTTCTAGCCCCACCGATGATCAACTAAAGTGGCATTGCGTGGTGGAAGAAGAAAATGCCCGCCTGCGTGAACTGTTTGAAAAGATGAAGCACAAGCTTAGTAGCCAGAAGGGTGAGGTCCTTCCTGGCCCACCAAAGGCCCCCCTCCCGCCCCCACGAGAGTCGAATGAGTAGTCGGGGGCTCATCCCCTAGCGACCAGTGGTAGAGGATCGATCCCTGAGATCATCCATCAGGTCACTTGAGCCATGAGAGACATGAGGCCTTAGGCGTATGTAACCACATACCCCTTCTCAAAAGAAGTGATGACCGCTTCTCTCCCAAGAAGTTCAGGCAACCCGTCCTGGCTCGATATGATGGGACGTTGATGAGGTGTGGCTCATCATAGCTAAAGTGCCTAAGTTAAGCTAAAAACTAGATTAAACACTATCAAATTAACACAAAGAAAGAGTTAAGTGTAAGAATTAATAGAAAAGACCTAAAACACCAAATCTATGCTAAAAATGCATAATTAGGTCATTTATCGAGATATTCTATTATTAAATACAAAATAATGATCAAATTGCAAATTGAACATATAAATGAGCTCAAAACTTCAAATCAAAAAAGAAATTAATTTCTAATATATTCAATTAAGATTTAATAAAAACTTGGTAGCATTTGGACATCATTAGGACCTTACATTTATAGATTCACATTTAGGTCCGTCATTCATAACCTTTCATTCATTAGAAAACCTCCAAGAACCCAATTGATAGCCATAAGGACCTTTTTGTAAGGCTCTAGGGACAGCTCTGTAACCATTTTACACCACTTATGGGCCTTTGATGGGAACACCATCATGAGCCCTAACTAGCTCATTTTGATCCAATGAAGAGAATAAAAGCTCCTACATAACCTACTGAAGGTCATAATTCACTACACAACCATTTTGAGTAAAATAAGAAACTAGGGTTGAAACTGTAATTTTACCAATGCAGTACAACAACGAGTTTTCTCAAGGGCTAAACATAGGTCAAATGATCTTAACAAGATAATAAGTTAGTTGAATCAGATAGAAAAGGGTTCGTGTGAGTTCTTAAAATTAAATGACTTCTTAAAATCCTAAAACAGATCCACTTGATTAACCAGGGTTCTGGTCAATATAAAATTCAATTAAACCCTCTAAAATTTATATAAAAATATCCTCTAGGATTTTGTACCTTCAAATTGGCCATTGGAACCCATTGTGACCTAAAATGGGGTCTCACACAGATATTTGCCCTAAATTGGGTTTTTGCATAAATTGCCAAGTCAAACATGGTCATACCAAAAATTCAACTTCACCATTGGATTCCTTAGGTCCAAATTAGGTTTGTACCAAAATTTGGACCTAAGGGAGCTCATCTTGACCTACTTTGTAAATAGGTCCAACCTGATTACATTTTTACCCCTATCTTTCGAAAACCCTTACAATCAACCCCCTAGCTTTCTTATTATCTTCACAAATAGGTCACACCACCATTATAGCGGAGGAATCCTACTCCAGCGAGCTTTGAAAGGAGGTTTCTCCTTGATTGCTTAGATAATACCTCCCAAAATTAGAAGGGAGATC
The DNA here is from genome assembly GCA_037157565.1 of Thalassia testudinum. Classification (NCBI taxonomy): domain Eukaryota; kingdom Viridiplantae; phylum Streptophyta; class Magnoliopsida; order Alismatales; family Hydrocharitaceae; genus Thalassia; species Thalassia testudinum. Next base: position 7,100,643 of record JAZHRO010000010.1, on the reverse strand, counting down.
TCTGAGTAATCTCCTCCAATCTGAACCTGGTTTGATGCCCTAATTGGTTCCCAATCTCTCATGTGAATGCATGAGAGATTTGGGTCTTTTGAAGTTTCCATCTCCAGCGACCATACCTTGCTTGGAAGCTTGGCTTCCAAGTACAAATCCTTCTACAGAGACCTATTTAAGACTTCCCAGATTCAACCGAGTCTCCTCAGCTTGAAATTGGGTCGGATTCCCTCATATTCTCCTCTCCTCATCGGTCGCAACTCTTCGCAAGCTTCGGTGGCTTCTCCCTTGCTCTCTCGTCGCCCAACCACAATACCAGTGGTCAGGTTGTCCTCCTCCCATTCATCCGCGTCGCGCAACACCAGCCAACGTCGCCTCTGCCCCATCTTCGTCGCCACCCCACCTACGAAGGTATTCGTCTTCCCCACGTCCGACGACCATACCGGCGTGGGATCCCCTTTCCTTTCATCCTTAGATTAGGTTTATTAGATTCCCTCTCTCTCCCACTTTCTTTCCCTCTCCTTATTTCTCAAAAATACCCACTGACGCCATTGACCACCATCACCTTCTCCACCTCTGGCGATCCCTCCGGCGAGGTGCCTCTGTCGCTCCGCCACTCCATCCACCTCGCCAACCACCCTACAACCTCTGCCTTGACTCCCTGATCACATCCCCCCACTCCATTCACTCCATTGACTACCCAAACATCCCACCGAACCACCCACTCACACAGCCACAGTAAGCCCTAGATAAGCTCGCACAGGCGTCCTTACGCCACTCCAACACCCCAGCACATTCGTCGTGCCTCAGAGATGCTTCCTGAGCGATTTGAAGTGGCTGTAAGGCCGTTCTTTGTGATCTCAGGTTCAGGCATCAGCTGCCATTGGCTAAGGAGCTTGAAGCTCGCTTGTTGCGCTCCAGGCCTTGTGCGGCTCTAGGTCCCTATCCCAGGCTACGTCGAACACCCTCGCGAACACATCTAGTCCTTTGATTGGAGTCAAGAGCTGTTGTAGCCTCACGATTTGAGGAAGACATCCTGCTGCTGTGCGCGTGGAAGCATGTGGGACATTTTGTCCCACCTCGGAACTGGAAGGAGGCCCGTGTGCGCATAAATGGATTTTGTGTTAGAGGCTTATTGCCTCCAACACTGAGGGTGAGGTCCTCCTCCCCCTCTCTCATGGTCTCGTCCTCGGCACTGCCCATACGGACCTGGCCACGACCCGATTACTCGACCTACTCACTCCTCGCTCACCACCCATGCTGGTGAGCCTGGACCCGGGTCTTCGTTAGGTCCGATTACCCGAATCGGTTGTGGCTCTAGGAGAGATAACCTAGAATAGAGAAGAGAGAAAGAGAGGAAAGCTATGCAAGGGAAGGGGGTTTTGCCGTGGAATGTTTAGCTAGACACTTAGCCAAATCAGAGAGGAAGAAGAGGAGGTCAGACAGAAAAGGAAGGAGAAGAGGAGCACCGCAGGGCTTAAGGTAGAGTAGAAGGAAGACATAGGCCAAAGATGAAGATAAAGAAAGAGAAGAGAAGCAGAGAAGAAGAAAAAGAGAAAGAAAGACAAGAAGAAGAAGACAAGAAGCAGAGGTAAAGGAGAAGAGAAGAAGAAGAAGAATCAAAGAAAGAGGAATCAATGACAAGCACTGTAGCACACAACTTTGAAGACGTCTAATTTTGTAATCAGACGTCCAATCTTCATAAGTTCTCCATTATTTTTAGTTACAATTATTTTCTCTTCACATACTCATGCTTTACACTCCGAATTAGATTTTGAGTAGTATTATGTGTTCAATTTGCATTTATTGTTGAGATTAGAGTGTGAATTCCATTTGCTCCCTGTGTTCAACCTTGGAATAAATTCGAGTAATAAATTGTATTTGTTTTGAATGCTATTTCGGCTGTACTACAATGCAGCACTCTTAAAACCCGATCCGGCGCTCTCAATAGCCTTGCTGTAGTTTTCACACCGTTTCACTTGAGGGCTTTATCTGTAATTTCACCATTAGAGCCTAAGAGAATGGTGCACCTCTTGGTGCATTGTTCATCGTAAGGATATGCCCAATCCCAGCCGTTCATCTCTTCCACCGCTTGATCTGTGGTTGCTCTCCAATCGAAGCTTTGCGAGAATTGTCTCATAGCTTCACTTTTCCCTCCAGGTCTGATCTTGCGGTCACGATTTGATTTGATAACTTCGCGCGCCCTCTCCTCTCATCGTGGCCGTAGGTAACCTAAATGCCTAATCCCACCACAAGGTGACCTGAATCACTTTCTCACTCTACTTAAGCACCTCCCAGAGCTCACGCACAAAGGATCGCTCACTCCTTGAGTGATCCCTTTGTCTAGTCTCCAGTTTCCTCCCCCATTCATCGGCTGTTGGTGACAGAAGTGGCTTCCCTCCTCCAATTCGTCGTTGTAGTGACCAGCTTGTCACGACCTGGTTCCCAGATCCCTACAGGACCCGAGACCAGCTCACCTCGACTAATCCCAAGACCTAGTCGTCCAACGAGAAATAACCAAAAGCAAGAAATAATACCATATCCACACATGCATTATAACTAAGCAGAAGGAAAAATGAAATAGTAAAGGAAAGTAGAGCAACTTTCTAAAAATAGTACATGCCACCACAACAACAATAGCAGAAATAAAATAGAAAGTAACAGGAACAGTAAAATAGATGCTTATTACTCACTACAGCAGCAGAAAAATGAAAGAGCTGGAAAGAAACGACTACGGCTAGGCTCGGCTGGGCCCAGCACCCTCTACAACTAGAAACTCGGGCTGCTCAAGTCTTGGTCCTGGACAGGGTTACAAAAAGACAGAATCAGCAAATGCTAAGTAGAGTGGTGTTTACATTATTTATGTGTAAGTAAAGTAAAACAAGTAATCAGGTTTCATTCTCATTTCTATTTATCTCATCTATGTATTTTTGGTTCATTTATTTCACAAGGATCCAAGTATTTCTTGATCTTGCTTGTTCCTCATGGGAACGATCTTGATTGCAGTCTTTTCCATGAAGTAGAAGGTACACATGGTGCTCTCCTGGCTGGGAGAGTCCCCCACGGTAGTCCTACACCCAGTCAACCACCCCGAGGACTCTGTTGCGACGTAGCAGTGACTACGGCACGAATGATAAGAGCATGGGTAGCGTATCACCTGTGTTCCGCGGGTATGCCTAAGGTACAACACGGAAGAGTATAGGGCCTTGCCCTCTCAGAATAGGAGTCTCGCCCCTCAGAACCAAACAAGGGTCTCACCCCTCTACAATCCGCGTACCCACGTCCGACTACCCCAGTTTGCCCAGCGGGCCTAACAAAGTCGGTGTAGGGTGGCTAGCTTAACAGCGGGTCCCATGGGGTGGCTAGCTCCCTCCCTACACTAGTAGCACACCTTGGTACCACGTATGCAAGGGCCAACAAGAGTCGGTGTAGAGTGGCCAATCCTAACCTCGGGTTTGAACCCAAGGGCGGCTAGCTCTGCTCTACACTAAAATAACCATTTTGCTCCTTGGTACCACGTACACAAGGGCCAACTCACCTCCCGTCTACACACGGAATTCCTTTCCATATCTAGGAGTTCTCCTCCTAATTCCCTGTAGCATTCACGTACCGTATTCGTTCCATTTATTAGTATTTAGATCTCATGGTTCATAACTCGTTCTTCATCCATATACAGGCAGCTCATATTTTCACAATTGAATTCTCAATCATATACATGCAGCTTGTGGTTTCACAGTTCAATTTCTCATTCACGGACATGCAACTCATATTTTAACATGCATCTCAAGTAAACCGAGTAGCTTAACCATTCTCATTTGTTTCTACCCTAGGGTTCATGTTTCATCCTAAGGTTTATTCAAGTATTCTACACATGCTCTTTCATTGTGTAAATCTTAATGTTGTAGTAAACCACTCTACTAGGAAACATGGGAGTAATGAGGGGCTTGAACCGCAGACCCAAGCATCTTTGCGAGCCCCAACACGCAGCAAGTTGAAACCCTATACTAGGGAATACAACACAAAAGAAGAGTTCAGAACAATGTATAACAGACTCTAATACGTAGAGAAACTCGAGAGAAAAACACAGGTATTTCGTTTGCGTAAAACGAACCCCGATCGGACCCTAAATGGGTTCAAAACATGCATACTGGTTAAAATCAGACGTCTAGGAATAGCCCCAGACATCTTAAAAGACGTCAGACTATTCCCAGATGTCTTAAAAGATGTCAGATCTTACCTCATTTCTCCTGCGGTATCCTCAGACGTTCAGATCCCTCCGCGACCGTCTGAGGGCAGCTCCAGACATCAGACAAAGCCTCTACTGGTCTGGACGTACCTTCGAACGTTTGGCGATATGGTCAGATGTCCAAAATCACCTCGAAGTGCGAACCCTGCTCCTTCCTAATACTTTGCACCTGTGTGCAGAGCACAGATCCCATTTTTAGCCAAACCACCCTACGCTATGGCCTGCATGGCGGAAAGTAGTGCAAGAAACACGTACCTCCGTGCGGTAAAATGCTTTCAGACATCTGGTTTCAGCTCCAAACGTCTTGATGCCTCTATAGACGTCTGGTCAACCCTCCAGACGTCTGATACTAGAAATTTTCCAATACCAGAACCCCGTCTGCGACGCTGCTCCTCTCGCAGTGTCGCCCGCAGCACGCCACAGCAGCCTCAGCAGCTGCAAAGGGTCGGGAGGTCGTCTCCCCGAGCCTCTCCTCCTCGCACGTGTGCCTGCCGCTGCTCACGCGAGCTCCTCCAGGCTTCCGCCGAAGCTCCTCCAAGGTTTCGCACGAGCTCCTCCGAGCTCCGCCAAAGCTCCTCGACCTTGGTCCTCCCTTCATGTTCTTCCTCTTTCTCCTCATTTTCTCTCGCTCACCCTCTCTCTCTTGCTCTCCCTTGCCGATCCTTGCTTGGCCTCGCTCCTCCTTGCCACGACTGCACGGGGGTGTCCGGACAGGGAGGTAGCGATGGCTGGTGGTGAGAGAGGGGGTTTAAATAGGGTCGGGTGTTAGTGTTTCAGGTGAGAGGCGATAGGAGAGAGAGAAAGAACGTCCACGCTCCGCGCGCCTACGAAGGGAAAATAAGTTTCAACTTTTTCCCACTTTTAGACGTCCGGGTCTGTGTCCATATGTCTAGATAGACATCTGATTGAAACTGCAGACATCTTAACCGACTAAAAGGCAATGTGTCATTTCAACATAACAAACTTAAAGGAAGTTTCATCCTTGAAACTTGAGCTACGTATGGTGCGGATAAAGTAACGTAAAAATGCATAACAAACTTAAAGATGACCGAAGTAGGTCCGAGGAGCGTACCTTCAAAAAGCTCTAGGTACCGCTCTCGCATTGCTACCTCTGGCTCCCAAGTCGCCTCCTCATACTGCTGGCTTCTCCATAGAACCTTCACCAGTGGTACCTGCTTCCGTCTCAGACTCCGGACAGCTCTGTCTAGTATCTGTACCGGCCTCTCGGGATAGGTCAGGTCGTCCCACACCTTGACCCAACTCAAGGGTGCCGTACACCTCCGTCTGTACATGGCCTCGTAAGGTGTCATGCCGATGCTCGAGTGGTAACTGTTGTTGTATGCAAACTCTGCCAGGGGTAAATGCTCCTCCCAGGTGCCTCTCCAATCTAGTACATAGGTGTGCAAAAGGTCCTCAAGTGTCTGTATGGTGCGTTCTGACTGCTCGTCCATTTGGGGGTGGTAGGCGGTATTGAACTTCATACGTATCCCCAAGGTTTGCTGAAACTCAGCCCAGAACTGGGAAGTAAAACAAGTATCCCTGTCGGATACGATCTCACGTGGGACCCGTGCAGGCGCACCACATCTCTGATGTATCACTCTGCTAGCTGTGCTAGCCTAAAGGTGACTCGGATCGGCAGAAACCGTGTTGTCTTCGTCAACCGGTCTACGATCACCCAAACTGCGTCGTGTCCCCACTAGGTAACTGGTAGACCCACCACCAAGTCCATGGTAATGCTCTCCCACTTCCACTCTAGCACAAGAAGTGGCTGCAATGGCCCTGCAGGCCTCTGGTGCTTGGCTTTCACCTGCTGCCATACCAAACACTGCTGGACGAACTCACCAACATCCCGCTTCATCCCCCTCCACCAGAAGTCGTGTCACAAATCATGGTACATCTTTCTGCTCCCGGGATGTTTGGTAAACCTGGACCCGTGCGCCTCAGTCAGGAGCTCTCTCAACAACTCCTCGTCTCTAGGAACTCATAGGCGTCCCCTCATGCACAGTATCTTGTCCGAGAAAGAAAAGTTTCCTCGGTCCCTTGCCAGCACCCTGTCTCGCAGTGTCTATAAGTATAGGTCGGCCATCTGCCCTGCGATGATGCGGTCTATCAGCTCTAGTCATACCTGCCACATCACTGTCACTGCCCCACAGTACCCCTGTGACTCCCGGGGTCGCCAACTGCCCACCTCCTCCATGAGTCTCCATCTCTGTGCTTGTAGGCTAGCCAAGTGGGCAGGCGCCTTCTGGCTCAAGGCATCGACCACCACATTGGCCTTCCCTAGGTGGTAGGAGATGCTGCAGTCGTAGTCCTTTAGGAGCTCTAACTAACATCTCTATCTCATGTTAAGCTCCTTCAGGTCAAACAAGTACTTGAGGCTCTTATGATCTGTGAAGATCTCGAAAGTCTCACCATAAAGGTAATGCCTCCATGTCTTCAGTGCAAAGACAACTGCTGCCAACTCTAAGTCATGGGTAGGGTAGCTATGCTCATGGGGCTTCAGCTGCCGTGAAGTGTAAGCGACAATGTGACCCTGCTGCATGAGCACACCCCCTAACCCCTGCAACGAAGCGTCGGTGTAAACCACAAAATCGCCACTACTGTCTGGAATGGTAAGTACAGGAGCTGAAGTCAGTCGCTCCTTCAACTCTTAAAAACACGCCTCGCACTCGTTGGTCTAGGCAAAGGGCACGTCCTTCCGGATCAGCTGAGTCATAAGACTTGCAATCTGAGAGAATCCTCTAATAAATCGCCTGTAATACCCTGCCAATCCCAAAAAGGTACGCATCTCTATCACTGTGCGTGACCTCTCCCACCTGAGTACGGCCTCTACCTTGGTTGGGTTCATAGCCAATCCATCTCCTAAAATCACGTAGCCTAAGAAAGTCACTTGTCTTAGCCAAAACTCGCACTTACTGTACTTGGCATACATCCTGCGTCGCTTTAAGGTATCTAGGACCATGCGTAAATGCTGTCCATGCTATGCCTGATCTCGCAAGTAAACAAGTACATCGTTGATGAACACCACCGCAAACTGGTCTAAATACGACCTGAAAACAAGGTTCATCAAGTCCATGAAGGCAGTGGGGGCATTGGTCAGCCCAAACGGCATGACCAAGAACTCGTAGTGCCCGTACCGGGTACGGAAAGCTATCTTGGAGACGTCGGTCTCTCTGATCCTCAATGTGTGGTAACCTGACCTCAGATCTATCTTGGAGAACACTGTGGCATCTCGCAACTGGTCAAAAAAGGTCGTCGATACGAGGCAGTGGGTACTTGTTCTTGATGGTGACCCGATACGGCTGTCGATAATCGACGCACAGCCGAAGGGTACCGTCCTTCTTCTTCACAAACAGTATAGGAGCTCCCCATGGGGATGCACTAGGCCTCACAAAGCCCTTCTCCAACAGGTCCTGTAGCTGTGACCTGAGTTTTTGCAGCTCAAGCGATGCCATTCGGTACGGTGTAGTAGAAATGGGGCTGGTCCCCAGTACTAGTGAGATCTCGAACTCGATCTCACGCTCTGGCGGTAGTCTTGGCAGCTCCTCTTGGAAAGCGTCGGGGTACTCACAAACCACCAGGATACTTTGAAAGTCAGCCACGAGGCTAGGCTTTGCCACCACATAGGCCAAGAAGCCCTCACACCCCTGTCTCAAAAGCCTTACTGCCTGAAGCACAGAGATGCATTTGAAACCTCTGTCCACCGGTTGACCGTAAAACTCAAAGGGAGGCAACTCCAGTATGGAGAAAATGATCTTCCTCCCGAAATAGTCCACCAGGGTGTGATAGGCGGACAGCCAGTCCATCCCTAGGATCACGCCAAAGTCCTCCATCTGGATCACAATCAGGTCAGTGGGGAGGCTGTATCCCCATATGCTAACCTCGCAATCCGTGTAGACCTCCTTGGCTACAAACAACTGACCACGTAGGCCTCTGATCACAAATGGATCCTCTAACAGTACACTGCCCTGCCTCAAATTGACGGTAAACTCGTAGCGATGAAAGAGTGGGTGGCGTCAAAATCAAAAAGTACGTACACTAATATGCCAGAAACGGTAACCATACTTGCCACCACAGAACCTGAAGCTTTGGCATCTCTGTGTATAAGAGCGTTGATACACCCCTCAACTCTCGGTGCAGATGAAGTAGCTACACTCTAGGTCAGGTGAGTAGTAGCTTGCCGTTACCCTTCTCGCGACTATTGTCCTCCCCCACGTGCCTGGTGACCACGACCGCCAACTCGACCTCCAGCGCTCGGTGCAGGGAGCATCTGCTGTGCTCTGGCCCTAGATGGGTAGTCCCTCCTGATGTGGCTCAGCTACCACGCTGGTAACAGAGGGGTACACGACTTCCTCCCTTAGTAGGTCCCTACTGGCAGCTCGACAGGGTTCCGGTGTTGGCAACTGGCCCTGGTCTGGGGCCCCCAAAGGCCACTGGTGGCCTTGCAAAATGAGACGACTCTATTGCGGGCGCCGTGTGCCTCCTCTCTCAACGACCCTATAAATACTCTGGCTGGTAGGGCCTCTTCTACCTGCTGTCAATGTCTCGCTCGGCCGAGTTGATCTCCTCATAAGTCATGGCTGCCTTGACCACACGAGAGAAAGTGGGCAGCTTCAAGGGTTTGACATACCCTCGAATCATAGGTCGGAGCCCCTCCGTAAACCTCCACAAGCAATCCTCCTCAGTAGACACAACTGTCGGGGCGAAGCATGATAGCTCCAGGAAACGCGTGTGGTACGTGCTAACCGTCATCGTCCCCTGGCGAAGAGTGTGGAACTCCAGCCTCCTCTAGTCCTGCCAGGTCTGCAGAAAGTACTGCTTGAAGAAGAGAGCCATGAACTGGTCCCACGTCGGCTCTCTCCCCTCCTACCTGTGTGCTACACTCTCCAGCTAGTACATGGCAAAGGCCACGTGACATTCCATAGGAGAGCGAAGGGTGTCGAACACCCTCTCTATCTGCTTCAGCCAGTCCTCTGGCTCAGACGGGCTCTCATCCCCCTTGAAGGAGGGGGGCTTCAACTTCCGGAACTATTCTAAAAGCTCGTGGTGTAGCTGCAGCGGGGGAATAGGCACGCCTCTAGGTAAGGAGAGGTCGTTCTCAGAAGTGTCAGAGGGTAGTGGGGGTGGTGGAGGATCGCCCGCTCCCCCTCCTGCTCGTCCGACGCTGCGACGGTCTCGCTGTCCCACCAAGGACTCCCCCTCCACATCCTCAAGGAGAGGTGCCCGAGGAGGCTGCTGGAGCTCCTCGCACACGATGTCTCTGATCAGCTGGGCAAGATCCTAGGCCTGAACACCCGGGAGGAGAGGTGGGTCAACTGGTGCCTCAGATCCAGCACGTCCACCCCTCTGACCTCGTCCACGACCACGACCACGGCCTGCTTCGGGAACTCCCCGACGAGGCATCTCCTGCAAGGAGATACAAGAGATAGAATAAGAGTTATCAACGATACCGGATTACATCGGGAAAAAGACTCGGAAACGAATATCAAAGTGATACGTTGTGATGGTTATCCTAGTTATATGCATGTGAGTGGTTATTCTCGAACAAATTGGTTCATTTCTCCAAACAACCTTGCTCTGATACCATCTTGTTACGACCCAGTTCCCAGATCCCTACAGGACCGGAGACCGGCTTGCCTCGACTAATCTCAAGACCTAGTCGTCCAACGAGAAATAACCAAAAGCAGGAAATAATACCACATCCACACATGCATTATAACTAAGCAGAAGGAAAAATGAAACAGTAAAGGAAAGTAGAACAACTATCTCAAAATAGTACATGTCATCACAACAACAATAGCGGAAAGAAAGCAGAAAGTAACAGGAACAGTAAAATAGATGTCTATTACTCACTACAACAATAGCAAAATGAAAGAGATGGAAAGAAACAACTACAGCTAGGCTCGGTTGGGCCCAGCACCCATTGCAGCCAGAAACACGGGCTGCTCAACTCCTAGTCCTGGATAGGGTTCCAAAAAGACAGAGTCAGCAAACACTGAGTAGAGTGGTGTTTACATTATTTATGTGCAAGTAGCGTAAAACAAGCAACCAGGTTTCATTCTCATTTCTATTTATCTCATCTATGTATTTCTGGTTCATTTATTTCATAAGGATCCAAGTATTTCTTGATCTTGCTTGTTCCTCGTGGGAAAGATCTTGATTGCAGTCTTTTCCACAGAGTAGAAGGTACATGTGGTGCTCTCCTAGCTGGGAGAGTCCCTCGCGGTAGTCCTACACCCAGTCAACCACCCTGAGGTCACTGTCGCGACGTAGCGGTGACTACAGCACGCGTGATAAGCACACGTGTAGCTACTCCGCATTGACCCGCGGTCAGTCATTTTTGCTAGCGGGTACGCCTAAGGTACAACACAGAACAGTATAGGGCCTTGCCCTCTCAGAATAGGGGTCTCGCCCCTCAGAACCAAATAGGGGTCTCGACCCTCCACAGTTCGCGTACCATCGTCCGACTACCCCGGTTTGCCCAGCGGGCCTAACAAAGTAGGTGTAGGGTGGCTAGCTTAACCCCAGGCCTAATGGGGTGGTTAGCTCCCTCCCTACACTAGTAGCACACCTCAGTACCACATACGCGAGGGCCAACAAGAGTCGGTGTAGAGTGACCAATCCTAACCCCGGGTCTCAACCCAAGGGCGGTTATCTCCGCACTACACTAAAAGATCAACTATGCTCCTTGGTACCACGTACACAAGGGCCAACTCACTTCCCGTCTACACACAGAATTCCTTTCCATATCCAGGAGTTCTCCTCATAATTCCCCGTAGGGTTCACGTACCGTATTCGTTCCATTTATTAGTATTAGATCTCATGGTTCATAACTTGTTCCTCATTCATATACAAGTATCTCATGTTTTCAAAATTCAATTCTCAATCATATACATGCAACTTGTGGTTTCACAGTTTAATTTCTCATTCACATACAGGCAACCCGTATTTTAACATGCATCTCAAGTAAACCAAGTAGCTCAACCATTCTCATTTGTTTCTACCCTAGGGTTCATGTTTCATCCTAAGGTTTGTTCAAGTATTCTAAACATGCTCTTTCATTTTGTAAATCTTAATGTTGTAGTAAACCACTCTACCAGGAAACACAAGAGTAATGGGGGCTTGAACCGTAGACCCAGACGTCTCTATGAGCCCCAAACACGCAGTAGGATGAAACCCTATACTAGGGAATACGACACAAAAGAAGAGTTCAGAACAATATATAACAGACTCTAATACATAGAGAAACTCGAGAGGAAAACACATGTATTTCATTTGCGTAAAACGAACTTCGATCGGACCTTAAACGGGTCAAAAACGTGCATACTGGTTAAAATCAGATGTTTGGGAATAGTTCCAGATATCTTAAAAGACATCAGATCTTACCTTGTGTCTCTTGCGGTATCCTCAGACATCCAGATGCCTCCGCTACCGTCTGAGGGCAGCTCTAGACGTCAAACAAAGACTACGGTCGTCTGGAAGTACCTTCGGACGTTTGGCGATGTGGTCAGATGTTCAAAATCACCTCGAAGTGTGCACCTCGCTCCTTCCCGACGCTTTGCACCTGCGTGCAGAGCACAGACCCCATTTTTAGCCAAACCACCCTGTGCTACGTCCCGCATGGCGGAAAGTAGCATAAGAAACACGTACCTCCATGCGATAAAATGCTTTTAGATGTCCGGCTTCAACTCCGAATGTCCTGATGCCTCTACAGATGTCTGGTCGACCCTCCAGACATCTGATACTGGAAATTTTCCAGTACTAGAACCCCCTCCACGACGCTGCTCCTCTCGTAGTGTCGCATGCAGCATGCCGTAGTAGCCTCAACAGCTGCAAAGGGTCGGGAGGTAGTCTCCCCGAGCCCCTCCTCACGTGCGTGCCCGCCGCCGCTCTCGCAAGCTCCTCCAGGCTTCCGCTGAAGCTCCTTCGAGCTTCCGCACGAGCTCCTCCAAGCTCCACCGAAGCTCCCTGACCTTGGTCCTCCCTTTATGTTCTTCCTCTTTCTCCTTCTTGTTTTCTCTTGCTCACCCTCTCTCTCTCTCACTCTCCCTCGCCGATCATTGCTTGGCCTTGCTCCTCCTTGCCGCGGTTGCACAGGGGTGCTCGGATAGGGAGGTAGCGGTGGCTGGTGGTGAGGGGTGAGGGTGGTAAGGAGAGGGCGTTTAAATAGGGTCGGGTGTTAGGGTTTCGGGTGAGAGGAGAGAGGAGAGAGAGAACGTCCACGCATCGTTAACGCGTGGAGGGAAAATAAGTTTCAACTTTTTCCCACTTTCAGATGTCCGGGCCTGTGTCCGGACATCTGGATAGACGTCTGACTAAGACTCCAAACATCTTAACTGACTAAAAGGCAACGAGTCATTTCACAGCTGTAGGCCAGGGATCCCATTCCTCGCTAGAGATCTTTCTCATCCCCCTTCATCACTGCAGTGACCAGCTACAGCCTAGGCATTCCATTCATCCTTTAGATTAGGACTTTACATGCTTTCTAGGAGTAGAATTAATGTAGTTTATTACTTTCTAGATAAATTGGTTGTTAGATTAGCTTAGTAGTAGAGTAATTTAGATCCGATTCTCATCTCTCTGATCAATTCAGATCAGAGAGACCTTCATGCACATCATCATCACCATTAATCTCCCCTTACATTCCATTTTATCACCTTCTAATTCCTTGATTTTTAATTCATTGATCACCCACTCATTAAGGTCTAATTTCAAACCTGAGAACCTTAGTTCTCAGATTTGAAATTAGCACCAAAAATCACTTTGGGGGGTCTCCCATCCATTTTACAATTTCATAAAGACCCCCCGATCTTAATTCACCAACTCGAATTGCTCGATCTTGTTTAAAATGATGTTTACTGTTCAGATCAATGATTTGAAATTCATTTGGATTTTATTGGATTTAATCGAGCCTTTTGAGATTGGATGGGGTTGATTAGGTGTATGCAAGGATTCCAATGTTTTTGAGTTTTGTTTTGATTATATGGATGAGCATACATCTAATTTAAGCCCTATTTTGGAGAGTTCTATCAAGGAAAATCAGTTAACTCTGATTTGTCATAGAACAAGGACCTAACGGATCTTCATCATATCACAAAATCACCTTGATCACCCATCAATGGTGTTCAAGAAGATTGAGTGATTAGATCAGTAAAAGATCCAAAGTAAAAGCCCAATTGGGGTGACATTTTACCTTCCATATTTCTACTTTCCTAATTTTATATTGGAAGTATGATTGGGGTTTTAATGGATTTTTGAAAGGAGATTTGAAAGGGTTTCAAAGGATTTGCAATCTTATTTTTATAAACTCAATTTCAGATCTTCTTCAAAGATTTTAAGATGAGAAATTGATCTGATTTAGACATTAAAACACCCTAGATCAGACTTCACCAAGTCTGATATTGGGTGTTCTCATACTAAAATTAATGTTCAATTCTGCTGAAATGGATAGAATGGCTGCACAGTAGCCTTGGAAATCAACTTAAGACGTCTGGAGTAGCTTAAGAGCTGCTGATCCAAACATTGGAGTTGCTGCTGCTCTGCTGAATCCCAGCAGCAGTGTCACTCCTATTGACCGAAGCTGCTATTACAGCTGATGTTTGTGTTTCTACTGTGGATTAATCAATAGAACAGTGGGCTAAAATAGTAGGACAGTAGGTGGATTTGGATTGTTTTAAATAGCTGATGTGTTCTAATTGTTGTATACTATGTGTACAAGCTTTCATGTACAATTAAATGTCATTTGATCTCATTTGTTAGCTTGTAATCTAATTTTTAATCCTTTGTCTCCTAGCATGGGTGTATAACTGTCCACATTTGGAAGTTAATAGAAAAATAGAGAGTAAAAACCATGTTTAATTGATTGAACATCTTTTACATGGTTTGTAGAGCATCTCTATATATCATCACTGCCTGTTCAGACCTCACATCTCCATATTAGGCCTTAGGATTCATATGAAAGAACCCATTAAGGCCTAGAATGAGCTCACTTTGCACATAAATAAAAATATATTAAAGATTCCAAAAAAGTAAAATAAATGTGTAGAGAGTAGGATTAGCTTTATTTTTAAGTACATGCCAAGTTTCATAATATTCTGAATCCCCAGCTTTGTAGAACATACCAGCCGACGGTTCAGTATACCTTAGAACTTAATAAAAGACATCAATATTAAAATACCAAAAACAACTTCATTCCTCTCATCTCTTTCTTTCTCTCTCATCCCCTACCTCTATAAAACATATGTAATACATAAAAATCTGAGAAACCCCAAAAATGACTAAGAATACCATGTATATTTTGTAAATACATGTATATAAAAGCTATATACTAAGCTATCTATGTAAATAATGTAAAATATGTACATAATATGTATATATAACTTATGCACATATTCTATGATGTAAATTAAGTATTTAAGATAGCTTAAATTGTATATAACTTATTTATATAATTATTTATTAATTATACTAACTTATATGTATTATAATTTAAATAAATTTATAAACCCCTATAAATAACCTTATTTACTAATGATACTGTACATATGTGTTTATGTATATATAATGAACACTAATATACCTGTAACATAATTTAATTATATATATACAATAAATAATTAATTTATTAAGTTATTATCTAAATTACTAACTTAAATTAAAATAAATTAGTAAATTAAGTTATAATTGAACTAATTTATATTGTATAGTTGTATTATATTATTTTAAGTATTTTTAAGTAAGTCAAATATTTTTATACTGTATTATACTATTTATACATAATTTATATGTATAATAGCCTAAAATCACATATTTAAATGTATATAAATTAAAATAAAACGTGAAAAATATCATAAAAATATATATTAAATAATTTAACATGTATATTAACTCTGTACAGGGTCAATTAGACCATTAATTAGCTAATTTATATTGTAATTAGGAAATAAACCCAATAATCAGTATGTATAAATTGTAATCTTTAGCTAATTTATTTATATAGTAAATATAATTATTTTTGTAAATAGATTGCATAATTATGTAGCCCTATATAAGAGATTTACAACCCTATAATTTATTTTAAAATCAGATAACATTATGGCCCTCAAATTGAGGGCTAAATCTACCAAATCAAAACGTAGCAATGCTTGATTTCAGCTGTTAGAAGCCTACGTAATAGCACCACATCGTGGCTTTAGGAACACCTACACCTTCATCTTAGTAATATGTGCTTTGGATGATTCAGTCGTCACGGGCGCCCGGTGCCCGAACCTAGAGACATTGCATTCCTGTCCTCTGAGCATGATTGAATGATTTGGCTTTGACAAGAGAATGTGAGTGCGGTGCACTGGGCCAAGGGCCATGCACTGTGCATGGGCCTGTGTGGGCCTAATTACGAGTAAAATCTGAAATTAAAGTACCTAATAAATGAATTAAGGTGGCCCTAGTAGAGATCTGGTCCCACTCAATAATAGGTGCTGTGTATCCCTTGAAAAGATCGCCCGCCAATTAAAAATCATAATTTTTAACTAAGTGAATAGTAATCTCAGTATAGACACAAAGATAAGTGAAGAGAGGGTGTGTTGTGTGACTAAGTGTTGAGAAGGGATGAGAGCCTGAGAGACTAAGTAGATGAAACAAAGTATAAGGGAAGATGCTCATAATTTGGTTAAGCATGAAAACCCCTGTGCCTCAGTGCCTGAGCCCTTGTGTGTGTGTGTGTGTATATATGTATATAAATGTATATATATAAGTAGTATAGTATATAGTATATATTTGTATATATAATATATATGTAATATATATATGTAAGTGTACGTAGTATTGTTTATGCTCTATTTTGTATATAAATAACATCAGAGCTTTAGTGACATATGTATCCATCACTGTAGATAGAATAAACGTCAGTGTTGATCCAATTTTTTACCTTAGCATATGTATATAGTTTTTCTAAGGTTTAGAAACACTTATATATGTCATTGTACATACATTATGTGTTATTATATATGTTACTATGTTAATTTAAGTTAGTATACTATATATTATTACTTATTATTGTATATATATCTAAGTATTAATAATATTAGATATAAATAGATAGTATAGATTGTTCATTTATAGCTTTTTATGCTTGTTTGTAGATAAATGTTTGCAAGCATTGTAATTCATTCTTTTGTATATAATTGATTCATTCTTTCATTATTCGATGAATTCATTCTTGTATATAAAATCAATCTTTTTGAAATTCAAGAATATTATTGGACTTAAAGAGTGCTGTAATCAATAACTGCCTCCCAGTGAACGACATGTAATAAACTAGTAAAAATTAAGTATATAAATAAAATTGATGCAACAACGGTTTGTATTTGTGACATATATTACAATGACAACATTTTAAAACCCTTTTTAGTATGAATCGGTAGTTGTCGATCATATTTTTGGCGCCGTTGTTGGGGATAAAGAAACCCGACAATAGTGCATTCTTATGATTGTTAACGTGTTGTGCATCGGACGTCAAACCTTAACAACATCATAGGGAGTTACTGGCAAATGATGATGATCCACGAGTGCCCGGGTAGGATCCTCTGCCAGGTGTTTCCGTCCTACTTATTCGGGATGGCCCATGAGTGATTCAACAAACTGTTGATAGGTCAAATCACGTGCTTCCAGGAGTTGGCCGACAAGTTTTGTCAATAATTTACCGATCATCAGCGAATCAGAGATAATCTTGAGAGGCTATCAGAGATCCGGCAAAGGACGGAGGAGTCTTTCTGATCCTATCTAGACCGGTTTAAGACTCAATACTTTAAGTGAAAGCATCCTCACAATGCTATAGCTATCTAATACTTCAAGTTAGGCTTGTTGACTCAGAGGTTCTGGTATGACATCGATGATTTCCTCCTAAGGGACATGGTGAGGCATTGAGATCACGCCACCAAGTTCACCGAACAGGATGACTACTTCTGCTCCCGAAGCCACCTGGCGGATGAACACTATGAGAACCATGCCTTCCCCGAGCCAAGGAGGATCCCAACAGAGGTATCACCGATATTCGCCAAGAACGGCCATCGCCTCAGCAAGTGGAAGGGGAATTTCATGGATCTAAGGGATTGGCTCAACAAGAATCGGCCCAACGACCCCCACCAACCCAGGTGGGATCCTTATGAAGAATACACTCCCCTTGCCGTGAACCAGGCGGATGTGCCATCAGAGGTGTGGTCCATGGATAAAGACTTGCTTCCTCCACCCAAGCCCCTTAAAGAAGAAGTCAGAGACTAGGCCTTACTGCAAATACCATCAGTTCTGAGGGCATACCATAGAAGACTGCAATGATCTACACGACCAGATCAAGTCTTAGATACGGCACAACAATTTGGCACATTCATCAAACGAAATGAAGACCATGACAAAGGAAAATGCCCTGTGGAGGCTCTTGAAGACTATCATCGAGAGAAGCTCTTGCAGCTCCGGGAAGTCCACATAATATCTCTTTCAAAGCTAGGGGTGATGAAGATCGGGACCCCGATTACCTCGCAAAAGATCCCGGTGGAACTCCTGATTAAAGAGTATCCCCGACAGGTTATGGTAGTAGTTAAGGTCGGACAGCCGGAATATTGACGGGTTGGGGCCTTGTCGCCCTAGCCATCACGATCTCCCCAAAACTCAATCAAAGGATAAATAGACGTAATTTTTGACATCAATGTGGCACCTAGCCCCATGGGAGGATCGGGGGTCGGCCCTTCCCTTGCGAAGGCCACCCGAGAGGTGTATCCCACTTTGCAATGGGGGGGAAAGGAGTTCTGTCAAGCAAGCTGCCTCAAGGCTCTTCTCCTCGCAAGATCTAACAAGACACATGGACCCATTGCAAGTAACACTCCCCCTAACTAGGCACCGACAACCCTATCTCCTTGTAGATGAAGGTAGTGTCGTGGACGTCCTCTTCCTTGATATAACATCCCAAAATCCAAGTTCTAAGTCATTTCAAAGTAGTTTGGGACAATTTGAACCCAGAAACTCGGTTGTGGTTTGGTGCTAGTGTCAGCACCTCCTTAAATTATCAAAAAATACATATTTCAAGTCAACCTCTAATCAAACATTGTCAAAGGGTACCATGTATGATACCCTTGGATTCTTGACATCACAAGCTTTTCTGTGATGCTTGTTTCGCATGAATCCAAGGTGTATAGCTCAAGTTATAGCCAAAATAAGTTTAAAATGACCTAAATGTAAGGTGAACCAAACCCTAGGGTATTTTAGTTAATTCACTCCACTAATTCTAAGCCCAATCGAATTTAGGCCTATAAAAAGACCTCCTTATCTCTTTGGGTCGTCATTAGCCTTTAAACCCACTAAAGTTCAAGAGAAAAGATAGATAAAGAAATTAAGATTTCATTAGAAATCTTAATTCAAAATTTGTAGGGACCTATTCATAACTCTAGAAATTGCGGAATTCCCATCGCAATTTTCGCAAACCAATCGACGATGGCGAACGCGGACCGTCAGATCCAATGGTGGGGGTGGATCCATGCCAAGTGTCACGTAGAGGGAAGCCAGTGCCTCGTGTTTACGTGTAGAAGAGCGTGTGACTTCACACTAGTCATATCTTCAACACGTGGCCGAATCCAACGGCATTGAGCAGGCGTGCACGATCGATTTGCATGCAGTCGCGTGGCCAATCGCTTGGCAACACGTAGAGCGTGGACCGGTTGACCGATTCACTTGAACTGGTTTGGTTCAAGATCCCCTCACATTATTTTGACTGGTTGGAGGCTTTCCCAACCTTGGATTTCGACGAATAAGGTATGGTTGGAATCATAGCGATGCGTACTACGTGTTGGTGTGGTTTATTTTCATTTTTTAGTATGTTATGCTTAGTGAAAAATTAGAAACATGATTAGGTGTCTCCGACTCTATTACTAGTCTGTTTGGATCAGGTTTTGCTCTGGTGCGTGCACGGATTTCAAGGCAAGTGTGGATACTGCCCCCAATCCCTGTGCACATGGTTCAGAGTCACCGTGACCCTCCAGTGACGTTAGGTAGATTAGTCTCTCTCTTTTCTGTATAGTTTGTCTACATTGTGACTTTCTTCGCATATTTCACCGTTTAGCAGGTGTTCTTACATCTTGTTGAGATCAGAACTCATCTTTGTGTTTCTTTCTATCTTGGGTAATGGAACGTTAAACATGGATGCTGTAAATCCAGTGGTGACTTGGATTGTGAATAGTTAATTTGATATAATTAACTATTAGGCTAATTACAATCTATTAAATGATTCTCATGATTTAACAGATTATAAAGTATTAAGCTTATTATATATGGCCTTATCATAGTATGTGTAAAACGAACTCTATTGTTCATAAAACTGACATCATGGTGACTGTTAATTAGTAATTTAACCACTATCCGAAGTGGAAACTACTTGTAAATGGATAAGTTGGAGGATAACGTGAACATATGGAAATCCTGGAATTGAAAGGTGTAATAATTGATATGGTTTTTTTGGATACCAATAAATGATACAGTTATCTGCAAATGATTAAATAATCAGTACGACATATTTGTCAGAAATTAAAAGGATTAGACAACTGGTTTTAGCCCTGCTACTTGTCAGATTTTGGCTGTAGCTTTGGTCTTTTAGATCAGTTTCAGGGGTTAGTTTAGGGAGTTGTTGGCCTCCCTACAACTCTTTGGTTAGGCTTAGCGGCCAACTGGGATAGCGGATACGTGACTTAAGGTTTGGTTCATTCTTGACCAGAGGGTGGGTCATTGGCTATTTGTGGTTCAGCATACGTAGCGCTTGTACGAGTTCACGTTACACGACGTAGCCGCCACCCCTTTCCGCAATGACTCCATGGTGGTGGAGAGTGGTGACTTGATGGGTATAAGCTGTCTTCTCGGCCAAGATTGTGGCTTATACCAATCTTGTACCACAGAAAGTTACACGAAATCGTCTCGTGCCCAGAGGCGTCGATTGATAGATTGTGAATTATAATAAATTAGGCTTCCAATATATGAAATGGAGCTGGATAACGAGATGGCTAATAAATGGATTAAGTAAAGTTATAGTTCTCTTGTTCTCGGTTACTATTGTACTTTGTTGTTGTTTCTACTCTACTCAGTTTTACTAACGTGTTTGTGGGTTCTATACTCAAGAATACTTGGCAGTTCGCAAGGTGATTTTCGTTGTACATCTCATTGAGCTTATATACTTATGTTCTACGATAAATCTTCTGGTTAGTATTCAATTTATGTTTGTTTAAATTATGCAATATGAATTGTTTGTTGGTTATGTTTATATTTTATGATTATGTGTTGGGTGACTACGACCATGTGGGCGAGTTGTGCTATTGTTAACACATGGCGACCCGAGTTTCATTGCTTGGAGGGACTACAATCGTCACACTTAAGCCCCTTACGTAGTTGGATCTCAGCGAGAAACATCTGTCTTTGTCAAACCTACCGGTGTTAAGGTTCAGAAACCACAAAGTGATGCCCAAAGGAGAAATCAACGTGCCGATGTCTATATGCAACGGAGATAAACACCTCAACAGGATGGCCATTTTCATAGTGGCGAGACTCACAACGGCTTTTAATGGCATCACAAGCCATACCACAACTCATGCTTTCTAGGCAATCCCCTCCTTGTACTTCCAGTTCATACTCTTCCACACCCTCTGTGGGGTCGGGATTATCCATGGAGACCAGTCCGCCAACCAGGAATTGTTGTGCATTGAGCTTAAGCGCTCAATGGAAAGAGTTCCCTCCAAACCTCAAAAATATTGGAAGAAGAGGAATTTGGTCCACACCTTGCGGGAGAATGAGCCCCCTACTTAGCCACCAGCTCAGGAGATGAATCCTAGTTCTTCAACCATGGCCATTCAATTATACCCTGATGTAACTGATAAGCTAGTTCACTTAGGGGCTGAGCTATCTACGGATGATGTTCACAAGCTACTCCTATTGGTTAGGACCAATGTAGACATCTTCGCCTAGTCAACCAATGATCTGCCAAGAGTGGATCCATCCCTGATCGAGCACCGACTCAATATACAGCTGGGCTCTCAAGCGATCAAGCAAGCTCGACAGGATAAATTAGCCAAACAGTGGCAAGTGACCACTGCAAAAGTAGACAAACTGCTAGAGACTAGTTTCATCAAACTGTCTGTCTACCTGGAATGACTATCTAATATTGTGATGGTCAGGAAGTCAAATGGAAAGTGGAGGATGTGCGTGGACTTCACAAATGCAAACAAGGCCTGCCTGAAGGACGAGTTCCCCTCTGAAGATCGACGCCCTCATGGACTCCTACAATGAGCAATCCCACATGTCTTTCCTCGATGCCTACAGTGGTTATCACCAGATAAGTCTAACTCCGATAGACCGGTGTAACGACCCGGTTCCTGAGCCCCTACGAGACACGAGAACCGGACCGACTCAACTAATCCCAAGACCTAGTCGTCCAACGAGGAAGTAACCAAAAGAGCAGTAAAATAAACCACATTCAACATGAATATAACTAACAGTAAGAAAATACAGCAGCAAGGAAAGAAACTACTACAGTATATACCACCACAACAGTAGAATAACATTCATAACTAAATATGAACTGCAGGTAAAGAAAAGTACAGCGGAAACAAGAACTACTCACTATAACGGAACAAAAGGAGGTACAAGAAACAGTGGTAACTCTACTGGACCCTACTCGGCCCAGCGTCCTCTGCAACCGTTGACCCTGGCTGCTCAACACCTGGTCCTGAAAGGTAACGAGTGTAACACGTCAGCAAAACGCTGAGTAGAGTGGCAACTAAAACTAAAGAAACAGTAGAGTGTACAGTAGCTGTTAAGTTTTGTTACTTTCTTTATTTAAGTCTTTCAATTATCTCACGATTTATCTATTTCTCAGATCTTTCACTTGATCTCGAATGTTCCTTGTGGGAACGATCTTGATTGCAATCTTTACCGAACAGTAGAAGTAGCACGTGGTGCTCTCCTGGCCGGGAGAGTCCCCCGTGGTGATCCTACTCTCAGTCAACCACCCCAAGGTCACTGACAGACGTAACGGTGACTACGGCACACGCGGTAAATGCACGGGTAGCTAACCCGCACTAGCACGCGGTCAGTCATTTTCGTTAATGGGTGCACCCAAAGCACAGCACGGAACTAGTACAGGGCAGAGCCCTCTCAGTAACAGGGGTCCAACCCCTCCACAGTAACCAAATAGGGGCCTTGCCCCTCCACAGTCCGCGCACCCTCGCCTGACTACCCTGGTTTGCCCCAGTGGGCCTAACAAGTCGGTGTGGGAGGCTAGCAGAACCCCGGGGCCCGTGGGGTAGCTAGTACCTCCCTACACTAGTAGCTCTCCTCGGTACTACGTACACGAGGGCCAGCAAGTCGGTACAGAGTGGCCAGTCCTAACCCCGAGTCCCTGGGGCGGCTAGCTCTGCTCTGCACTAAACAGGGGGACAGTCGCTCTCCTTGGTACTCCGTACTCAAGGGCCAGCTCACTTCCCCAATTCTATTCCATTCACTTTCCAGAAGTTCTACTCCTACTTCCCCGTAGGGTTCCAGTTCAGAACGTCTAAGTTTCACCTTCCAGTTTCACGTTATCACAATCCATGTTCTCAAACACGTTTATTTATTCAACAGGCAGTTGTTAATTCAATTACAGGCAGCTATTGGTTCCTTTCCATTTTTCCGAGACTGCAGTATTCATCTGTTCCACTAGTTTTCCCGTCCTAGAATTCATGCCGTATCCTAGGATCTATCATACAACCTAGTTTTCCAGCCCTAAGATTCATGCAACACCTAGGATCTATCATTCAATCTGTTTTTCATTCCTAGGATTCATGCAATGTTCTAGGTTCTATTTATGATTCCACAATTTAACAGGTTATACTTAAAAGCCACTCTACCAGGTACGACGGGAGTAATGGGGGCGTGATCGGGAATCCCGCGTGCCTCCGCGACTCCCAAGACTGCAACGGAACGAGTTCCTATCACAAGGATCAAACACAAGGAGTGTCTCAAAACAGTGTATAGCTACTGTAGACGGGTAGAGGATTTAATTCCGGAAAGAATGCAACCTAAAACGCGGAAAACGGAACCCAAACGGGCCCTCAACAAGTCGAAAACGACGACACTGTGCAAAATCAGACGTCTGGAACTTCTTCCAGACGTCTTAAAAAGTGGATCAGAGAATTACCTTGTTCTGCGTGGTTTTTCAGACGTCCAGAAGCCTGCGGGGACGTTTGGCCTAGTTCCCAGACGTCCGATGGTCACCCCGTACGTCTGGAGGTCGCTCTCGCCGTCTGCTACTACAGCCAGACGTCTGATTCGCATTGGATGGCGAATCACCGAGCCTGCGTGCACCCAACTCTCTCTCTCAGTACGGTCAGTCGACAGGAAGGAAGAAGACGGAAGAACTCACCTTTCAGACGTCTGGATGGTCTTCCAGACGTCGCCCCCGCCGTCTGGCTATCAGCCCAGATGTCTGATCCTGGAAATGTTTCCAGAATCAGGCCGCGACTCGCCCTCCGCTCGCGACGCCGCGCCTCGTCGCACCTCATGCGCCTGCTGCTCGGACCACAGCAGTCCCCCCCACGTCACCCCGCGCCCGCTGCGCTCCCCGCCGGCCGGCCCTGGCAGCCCCGGCGAGCTCGCCCTCACGGCTGAGCGCCGCTCTCGCACGCAGCACCTCCTCCGCGCTCACTGCGGCCGCCGCTGCCGCTGCAACCTCGTGCTCGCTCTCGCGCTCACTGGCTGAAGGAGAAGAGGAAGGAGGCGGTGGTGACAGAAGAGCGCGTGGCCTTTTAAGGTCGCGCGAGGAGGAGAGAGAAGGAGCGCGGCAGGGGAATCTGCAGCCGCAGGAGGAAGGAATAAGCGAATATGCGGGTCTGTGCGCTCAGGCGCGCAGAAGACCCATGCGTGTCAAAGATAATAGATTTCCAGACGTCTGGCAACGATCCCAGACGTCTGATACGACGTCTGGAAGTTATTCCAAACGTCTGGTCAAACGTCTGGCCTACCTCCCGGACGTCTTAAAATACGTCTGGGGCACGCGTTCAAAACAACCGGTGCCATACAAAAAAAATTATGGATTCCACATTCTGTAAGATGTTATGTAATTAACTACTAATTATGTACACCCCTACCAAGTTAACAGAAGCTTGCAATCTTACTAATTTGGTCACTCTAACATATATTTAAAAGTTTTATATAAAAAATAAGGGGGTTTTTACATAGCTGCTACTATAAATATTTAAAATTAGGCACTTACTATCATATTTTCAATATTGATTTAAATTGCACTTAGAGTTGTATTGTTTAAGAAATTGGCACTCCCTTGGTTCATGTTATTAAACTAATGACGATGGACATAAAGGATTTATTTCCTCATCTATAAATTTTACCCCTTCTTCATTCTCTACCTTCTCCTTCCTCGTAGCCCACCTTCCCTTGCTACATCTCCCATCATCAAACCCTACCTCATTCTTACCACCTCTAGCCCTCCTCTACCCACCTACACCATCTCAAGCCCCTTCCACCCACCGTGATGTATCGTAAGCCCTACCCTCTACCCACCTCCGCCACCCACTAATGAGGTGTATCTCATCATAGCTAAAATACCCAAGCTGAGCTAGAAACTAGGTTAAGTGTTGGAAATAGTGAAAAAGACCTAAAACATCAAATTTGTGTTGAAAATGTGAAATTAGGTCATTAAATGAGATATTCTATTCATTAAGATAAAATGATGATCTAATTGCAAATTGAGCAAACATTTGAGTTCAATTGACCAAAATGATGAGCTTCACGAGCACCCCTCTACTCATCTTCACCGTCGGTGCCCTAGGTGTGTGATTGCACCTCCACGGTGACCACAATCACTGTTCCATCTACTTAAGTCCCTACCCAACTCCCTATGCGTGCCATCGACTCCCTCCACCCTGAGCCAATCCTTTCATCCATTCTCCAGTTCTCCTTCCTCCTTCATCATGGCCGCTAGTGACAGGGGCAACTCTTCTTCCTCAATTTCATCACCACAGCAACCCTCTGTGGATCCAGGGATCCCATTCCTCGCTGGAGTCCTCCTCATCCCCCTTCATCGCTGCAATGACCAGCTGCAACCCAGGCATCCCATTCCTCCTTTAGATTAGGATTTATCTACTTTCTAGAGTAATTAGATTAGTAATTAGTGTAATTTAGATCAGTAGGAGTAGATTAGAAATCAAATTTGATGATGGATTAGTTTAGTGTAGGAGTAGATTAGTGTAGATCCACTCTGCCCTCTTTAATCAATTCAGATCAGAGAGGTGTTTTTCCACCTCCATTTCGACGCATTAATCTTTCCCTTCATATCACTATCACACCTTCTGATTTCCCTCAAGTTTTTATCATATTTCATCCATCCATTGAAGCATCAATCATCTCTGATGTTCTTTAGCATTCAAATATGAGTGAATGCTAATTCATCAGAGGACCCCTTCATCCACTCCATTGTTCACAAGGGTCCTCATCATGGCTTTAATTGGATGGAATTGGCTCGATTGATGATTGCTTTGATCTGAACGACTGATTAGGATATTTGGTTTTGATTTGGAATTTTAATCGAGTGAATGTTTTTATTGGAGTCTAATTGATCTTATGGCAATGAATTGGAACTCAATGAATAGGATTTTCATCTTATGCATGCTTTGCGCCCAGTTGAATCATGGATATTGTTTTCCTGTTCTTTCTTGGAGATCCATACCAAGGAAAGTTAGTGTTCCTAACTTGAGGTTTGAGCAAGGATCCAATTGGTTTTACATGATCACTTAGAACTCCTATACACTAATCAATGGTGTGCAGGAATTCTAAATGAACAATTCAATTACGTGATTCAAATCAATAGCCCATTTGGGGTGACATGGTTTTAAATTTTAAAATCAGTCTCGATCTATGATTTCAGAGAAGTATAATGTTGGAAACACTCATCTGATCAGAGTTTTAACTACAACAAAAACTGCAATTAAGACATATGATTAGATAAATGTTTCATCTATTATCTGGTTTAAATTTGGATAGCAACTACAATAGCAATAGCTGTAGCTGCTAAAATTCTGAGCTACTATTGAGTAGCAGCTATTGCTAACAGCAGCCACTATTTGGCTGTGTTGGCTGGTTTGATTAGAGTGGATTTCAGTTGGGTTTTGGGTGTTTGAGAGGTTGACATGATTTGTAGTGTTGTGTATATCATGTACAAGCATTCATGTACTTGAAATGGATTTTAATTTGATTTGGAGTGCTTGTAATCTTAGGTTAAATTCCATTGTCAACTATTTACATGTATAATATGTCCAATGATGATAATTTTAATGAAATCACAGCAAAAGTCATGTTTAAGAGTTCAAACATGTTTCAGATAGTGTGCTGAGTGTTTTGAGATGTTTTAACACCCTTTCCAGCCATTCAACTATT
Source organism: Thalassia testudinum (assembly GCA_037157565.1). Lineage (NCBI taxonomy): Eukaryota > Viridiplantae > Streptophyta > Magnoliopsida > Alismatales > Hydrocharitaceae > Thalassia > Thalassia testudinum. The sequence goes on along the minus strand of JAZHRO010000010.1, from coordinate 7,073,957 downwards.
TTTAGGGCCTTAGGTTCCCTTTAGAAATACTCTTGAAGGCCTTAAATTGGTGAACTTTGTAAATAAATAAAAATCAGACAAGAATTTCAAAAAAATAAAATAAACCTGTCTTGGTCAAGATTAGGTATATTTTTAAGTGTATGCTAAGTTTCAAGGCATTCTGAACTCCCAACTTAGTAGACATACCAGCTGACTGTTTAGTATATCTTGAATCTTAATAAAAGTTCTTAACCTCAAAAACACCAAAAATAATTTTTCTCTCTCATCTCACTCTTTATCTCTCATCCCCCATCTCTACGTTATATATAAAACCAATAAAAAGTAGAAAAACCCCAAAAACTCTAAAAAATGCCATGTATACTATGTGTATACTTGTACATATAACTTAAACTTAAGCTATATGTATATAGTATACAATATGTACCTAATAAGTATAAATAACTTATATATGTATTATACATCTTAAATTAAGTATTTAGATAATTTATTATATATATAACTTTATTGTATTACTTTATATTAACTTATATAACTTAAATGTATAATAACTGAGTAATTATACGAACATGTTTATATATACATATTTGTACTTCATACTGTACATACGTATTTATCTATATAATATAAATCTTATAATACTTGTAACTTAATTTAATTATATTTATACAGTAAATAATTAAGTTAAAATTAGTAATTTAACTTAATATTGAGATAAATTATATTGTATACTTGTAATATATTATATTGAGTAATTTCAACTAATTTAAACCATATTTATACTGTATTATAGTATTTACAGTTTATTTATATGTAAAACTATCTTAAATCATGTATTTAATTGTAAATAAATTAAAATAAAGCTTATAAAATATCACAAAAAATTGTAATAAATAACTTATTATGTATATTAATACTGTATTAAGACAATTATACTATTAATTAACTAATTTACACTATAATTAACAAATTAAATTCTAATTTAATGTGTATAATTAGTAAACTTTAACTAATTTTATTATATAATAAACTAACTTATTTTTTTAAAGTAATTATATAATTATATAGCCCTATATAAGGGATTTCCAAAAATATAATTTATTTTGAAATTGGACTTAATTTGGGTCCTCAAATCGAGGGCCAAAATCACCTAATCAGTACAACCCTGTGCATAGCTACAGCGCTCAATTGAGCGCCTCTTTTGTGCCACGTCAGTAGATTTAGAGCGAGGATAGCACCTTTTATTTTTTTTTCTACTTTAACCTTCCTGATCGTTAGGCGCCGGGCACCCTCTTATACACATTACACTATCTCCTCTTATGAACATGAATATGGCATATGCGATACATTAAGTGTGCGGTGCATTGGGTCGAGGGCCATACACTGTACATGGGCCTATGTGGGCCCATTAACGAGTATTGAATCAGATAAAATACACCTATTAATGAACAACTAGGGTGGCTTTAGTAGAGGCCTGGTCCCACCTAGTAATGGGTGCTACGATCCCTCGAAAAGGCTGCTCGCCCACTAAACCAATTTTTGAATTGAAGTTAAATCGAGCTGTTCTAAACAGACTGAAAAGAGAGAACAAGTGAACCATCTAAGAGAAAAAGATGCTTGAGCGACTAAGTGTTGAAGCTCACCCTCCTGTGCCTTTGTGTCTGTGTGTGTGTGTTATGTGTATTGTGTGCGTGAGTTCTGTGTCTGCGTGCATTTAGTCTGTGTATATATGTATATGTAAAGTATATAGAATATATAAAGTATATGTATATAAATAATATAATGTAATGTAAATAAATAATGTCTATTGTAAATAGTATAATATAGTATATATAAGTGTACAAGTAGTAGTGTTGTTTGAGCTCTTATATGTATATATGTAACACTAGAGCTTTAGTGACAGATTCTTCCGTCACTGTATATATATGTGTATGTTAGTATATGTAGTTTTTGCCTTAAGCAGTGTAAATATGTTACTAAGGCTACACTGACGTTTATGTGTGTCACTGTACATACCTGTATATATTAGTATAGATAGTTATTTTACCTTTTGTTATGTAAATATTTTCCTAAGGTTTTAGCGACACTTATATGTGTTACTGTATATGTAATATATGTTATTATAGGTATTAGTATGTTATAATAACTTAGTGTAGTAAGTATTATTAACTATTTTTGTACGTATACTTAGGTATTAACTATATTAGCTGTAAATAATTAACATAAAGTAGTTACATAATTTTTTATGCTTGTTTGTGTACATTTGTTTTCAAGCATTGTAATGTGCTTTAAATCATTCATTTGTACATAGTTAACTAAATTCTTTTATTCATTAATTCATTCATTCATTTTTGTAATAAAAAAATATTTTTGAACTTAGATAGTGATATATATCAATAACTACCTCCTAGTGAACGACCTAGAATAAACTAGTAAAAATTAAGTATATAAAAAAATTGACGAGGCATCGGTTTGTATTTATGACATATACTACAACAACGATATTTAAAACCCTTTTTAGTGTGAACCGGTCGTCGACGATCACCCACCACTACCAATTCACTCCTTCCATCACCCACCTCCATCACATCTTATTGATAGTACTAATTAGAAATGAATTTTTTTTATAATTAAAAATTATACTTTTATGTGCTCTATATATGCTTCAAGGACTAACAAGTATTGTAGAAAGATTAAAACAAGAATAAAACTTGTATAAGGCATCTCAAAGGAACATAGATAAAGAAAAAGAAGAGCTATGTATTGATAGAGGAAGAAGAGCTCTTGGATATAAAGTCTTGTGAAAAAAGTGTTTCTTTTATTGTTGTAATTTTTTTTATATTTGTAGAATGTAAAAAAGCCTTAAAACCTCTTTGAAACCCATAGGATACATTCTAGAACCTTCCTAATTCCTTCACTTGTTGAAATCTCCGAAAAAAATCAACTTGTTAGATTTTTCATATGTTTGATTGCTCATTTCCATACGTCTACTTTTCGGAGGATCTTTTTCTTCATGCCAAATTTAAATTCAACTCACTCTTTCACACATTAAAAACTTTACTTTTAAAAGACTCAAGTTTTTCAAATGACCTAAATTCCTTTTCAGACATATGCTTTATCGTTTATAACCCAACGTTCAATATCTTTTGATCTCAACGTTCACAAAATCTTTTAAGATTAGACATTTATAACTAGTTGATTTTACCTTGAAAATCTTCTGACATTTGACAAAATCTTCAAACGTCTATTTCTTGGTATTAACCCAGCTCAAACATCTCATTTTGATATTTATAACTAGTATTAACTCGGGTCTCTCAGGCATCTATTTCTTAGCTCAAACGTCTCATTTTCATATTCTAGATGTCTATGTTACTTGTTCAAACATCGCTAGATCTCAGCTTCAACCCAACTCAACTCCAATTGCTCATTCTTGGCATTGTCATCTTTCCCGATGTCTATACAATTTTCCAGTCATTTGAATTACCTATTTCAAATATCCAATTTTGAGTTCCAAATATCCTTGTCCAATCCTTACATTGGACTTAACGTCTATATTTTTCTTTAGGATGCCTTCTCTAAGGCAACCAAACATCTATACTTTAATTCAAAAGTCTGAAATGTCAGCTTCATATGTTTGCTTTTTACTTCAGACTTCTAGTTCTGTTAATTTCACATTTATGCTTCCTAGTCGTTTTAACTCGAGTAATTGCATTTTAATTTGAATTCTAATGGCTTCTAAGGTTTAAACCTAACCTCCTACACTCTATAAATACCTATCCAAGGACACCTAAACCTATACACAATAATCATAAGAAATTTTTAAACTTGAAACTCCAAATGTTCAAAAAATTACTTCTTTATGGTCTAAGTGCCTCTTATGCTCTACTTTACACTCTTAAGAACACTCCCTCCTTGCTTCTACTTCTTATTTAGGTTTAAAAAAGGGGTATTCTAAGCTTAAATTCTATTGTTATATATTCTCAAAGGCTATGTAATTTTTGTAATCGATATTTTATTTTTGTTTTAGGTGCCTGGTCGATTGGGGGTTATCCATTCTCATCATTAGAAAATAACAAAATTTTTCTTGTGGACTAACCGAGAAAAAGGATATTTGTAATCAGATTTTGTTTAGTGGTTCTCCGTGATTTTTGGCAACAAAATCTTAAATTAAAAGATTTAGGTACTGCAAGAATTTTCTCTTGGAATCTGATGTTTAATTTGTGTAATTATTTATATTTTTTTATTACACAATTCACACCCCCAACCCCCACCCCCTTCGTGTGCTGCTAGCATCTTCCCCCCCTTGATTGCAGAGGTCGAGGAGCAACCGATGCCTCAAACCTATTGTCGTCAAGTTCTTCTCATCTAACGGTCGTAGGGACGAGCTCCTCGTCGTGAGCCTTGGGTGTGGCGACTTTGAGAAGGCGATGATGCCTATGACCATGGCGTTAAGGCTCTGACACACTCTGAAAGGTGGGTAGGGATGATGTGGAAGTGGAGAGAGAGAGATACCAGAGGAGGATAGTCTAATAAAAGAAGGTGGAGGGGTAAAGGGGAAGGACGGGGTACAAAAAAAAAAAAAAAAAAAAGAAAGAAAAAGGAAAAGAGGACGTGAATGAAAAGAATTATAAATTTAAAGGCCTGAAAAATAAGTTTCCTTACTTTTTAAGTTCATGTTCATTAGTTTTACGATGCAAAATTAACGGAGAAGTAATTACGATTAAACGGCACATCTTTTGGGCGGCATATATATGAATTCTGAATATGTAGGCAAGTGCATAATTTTGAGTGCCTAGTCACATTTATTAAAAGAATATAAAATAAATGTTAAAAATAGGTATGATAATATTGAAAGAACTTTGATTTGTATATCAGGCAAAGGGCTTGAATCCACAAGCCTTAAATTTCGAATCCGCCTCTTTATTGACTCTCGTAGCCACGCAATGCTAATATAACTAATTAACGGACGACATTAAGACAAAAATAAGGCAGCACTTTTGTCTCCACGAGCTTTTATATACATTAAAGATGGTTAGAATAATCTGTGAGAATGTAAGTATTTATTGGTTTTATCCTTTCAGTTAGTTATGGATAATATTGCAATGCTTAGAAGTAAAACTAAGTCTACCACTCTATTTTTCCTAAATTAAAATCCTCTCAGATATTTGATATCGGAATTCCGAAATTTATCCATTATTATGCATTTTCATTTTCTTTTTTGAATCACCTTAGATCTTACGCAGTAAAACCACTTCGTCGACATCCAAAGAATGACGTTTTCTCTACAAATATTACTTATTTCTGGCCCGTCCGTGGAGACAGGGATATAAAAATCAATCATGAATGTAAAAGTTAATTTTGATTGAAAAAATTAAAAAAAAATGTAAGAATTTATTTAAAATATAAGATTAAGTATATAATGATTTTTAATCGATGAAAAATTAAAAATATCGATTGAAAATTAAAATATACTTTATATTATAAAATATATTATTTGATATATTTTTATTTTCAATAATTATATTATACTATCTTGATTTTGTATTAGTTAAATACTAATCTAATTATATATTATTTTATTTTATTATAAAAATACATTCAATATGAATTTTTAATTAAAAAATACAAGAAAAAAAGATCATAACGAAATGGAATTTGAAAGGAACCTACATGCTCAACCTTGTGAAAAAAATAAAATAATTAAAAGATAAGAGAGAGAGTGGGGGGGGGGGGTTGGGTGGAGAAGAGGAAAAGAGTGAGAATAAAAAAGTTTACAAAACATAAACGACGATCGATTAAATTAACAAAAGGGTCAAATTATGGAAAAAAAAAAAGGAAACATAACTGTAGGATAAATGCATAAATAAGGTAACCAACGGGTTGGATACTTTGGGTCGTATAAAACCCAACCCCAATCTGTTTATCTACATGGGCTCGTGAGCTAAGTCGAAGTCTGACTCTTTTAATTTTTTCAACCCAAGCCAGAGCCTTACCCAATGGTCTTGGGTTGGATCAAGTAAGGCTCGATATATTTAAATAAGTGGTATCGCAATCTAATCCATTACAGAGATATTTTTTTGCAGAAGCTATGACGATCTCAATAGAAAGCCCTTTTGACTTGTAACAACTCTAAAACACTTGAATGATTATATTACACGTTTGCAGAAAACAAAAATACAGAGACAGAGAGTATATCACACATGTGGCTATAATTTTCTTATAATATTCATCAACATAAAATCTGCTTCACTTGGAATTATAGCAAAAATAGTGTACAACTTATACAAATATCGATAATACACATTTGATACTTCCATATACATTAGATAAAATTTGAGGTCCTAAGGTTTTATCAATATTAACGTAATAGCAATAATGGCTTTATACATATTTATCTGGTATAATATATATAGGAGTACATTATACATACCGAATTCTTTTACGAGAAAGCCAGTGGGCCTTTATATATATACTTGTTTCATTCGTGGGCTGTTTCTTGAGTTGGTCAAATGGGCTTAAGTGCTAGGACTGGTAAAACCCAAACCAGACCCAACTATTACATGGGCCTGAACCCAGCCCACGGGTTTAATATGGTCAGTTCACCTCATGCTATGCTTAGTTCACTTCGTTTTTATATACGATTAAAGAGAAATACAAAATTTATGAATATCTATGGAATCCAAGCCGAGATGAATATTCATGATATTGGCTGAGAAACTTAAAAGGCCACATAAAAAGAGATGCAGAGAGATGTGAACATAATCACTGCGTAGTATATCTTCTTTTTATATGGAAAGGATATTTTCGTGTGGTGGGATCTAATATTATTAAAAATAATAATAATTACTTTTATACAAATGTAAATTACTTAAATTATTTTTAAAATTACTTTGCACCTTTGAAAATAATTTTACATCAATTTTTGAAAGTATAAATAATTTTTCACTGATGCAAAGTAAGATTACACTGGTGTAAAATTAAATTTCAAATATTTCTTTACCTATAACAAGTGATTTTACATTTGATAATTAATTTTTCACCTTAGAAACTAATCCCTATATCGTAAGGTGAAAAATCAACTTTCAAATAAAAAATTAATTCTCATACGTCAAAGTACTTTTCTTAAATCTAAACTTTAAATCCTAAATCATAAACCTATAGGTTAAAATTGATTTACATAGGTGCATAATCACTTTGCATCAGTACAAAATCACCTTTGAAATAATTTTACGTCGATACAAAATAAGATTATACCGATATAAAAATATCTTAAAATAATTTATCATAAAAAAAATCACTTAAAATAATTTATTACCAATATAAAGTAACTTATCACCAATATAAAATTATTTATCACATATGTATTTTAATTTAAATTGATACGTTAAATTTTTACAATTTAATAAAATCTAACAAATAATAAATCTTACGATCTTTTATTTTATTTCATTAAATAGCAATTATTCCGTGAAATACACTCTCACACCACCTTACTATCATTTTTTGCATGAATTTTTTCATTTCTCTCGGCTTCTGATTATTCCACCTTGACGGCCCTGTTTGTTTGAGAATGGACGGGGACTTTGCTATTAAATAGGCAATTGAGGGTGAGAACAGTAGCATGAACAGCCGATAATAGTGTTAAATTACCCAAAAGAAGTGATATGACGACCACCAAACGTAGAGGCAAAAACACCGACATAATTGACAAAGAACTAGTCGTGACAAATCAGCATCAAAGCCTATTACCAAGTGTAGAATCATCAACAAGCAAGGCATCATGCATATGAAATAATCACGTTGGAGTAGATTAACAGAAAGTCACATCTGAAGGAAGGGCGAGGTGGAGACATGTCATCTGTCACTAAAAGACCTCACGAAATTGTGTCATTTCAAATACTTTCTGGGATCGACAAACCAAACTCCCATATTCATATTGTTTGTTCCTTCATAAAGCTAAAGAAATGGCGCATACAAAACCCGATGCCTTTGGGTTTGTCCGCATCTTAATTGTGAGAGCAGGTTCCTTTCCAGTGCTCTCTCTTACTTCAAGTCTGTGGGGACTTGCAACCAATCTAAGCAAAAGGGTTTTCTCGCTTCACAATATCCGCATCAATGAGGTGAGAGGGTTCCATCAACAGGTCAAGTCAAACAAACTTTTTCTCTTTTCCAAATTGGTGTACTAAACTTTATGAACAGTGGACGCTACCTTAAGCAATAGTCTTGTTGAGACTTATTTGTTATCACAAATAAAATAAATAAACACATGCGATAACGTATTTTTGTATCGCATGAAGTAACGTGATTTTAATCAATTTTAAATTTTTTTCAATGAAAATTATTTTTTATCAGTGAAAATTTAATTATATTTTTATTATTTTTAATTGATATATTTTTATTTTGAATGGTTAGAAAATTATTTTTATATCGATATTAGTTGAAAGGTAAAATATATTCATCTATTTTTATCTTTAATTAATAAAAAATTATTTACAATCGATATATTTTAATTTCTAATCGATTATTTGATTTTAAATTGATGAATTTTAACTTTTATCGATTGATTTTAATTTTTAATTTTAATATTTTAATTTTCAACCGATATATTTTACTTCTTTTTTTTAAATGATGACATGAGTAGGAACATACTTTGTAAAATACGTTAAAATACATTTATGTATTCTTGTCCATTGTTATTTACCAAAAAGAAATAGAAGAATCTAGAATATTTGACACACCCTCTCCTCTCAACCTTCTCTTAAGTTTCTCGTGCACCCTAAGCAACTTAGCAACTAGGGATGCATGTAGGTGAGATTGGGTCACGCTGAGGGCCACCTGTGACTCAACTCAATAACATATCGGGTGTTGTCTTATCCTATCCAACACATATTTCCTTTTAGCAAAGCTATTCCAACTCGTACAAATATGCTAGATCAAGATGGGTTGGATTAGGTTGCTTACCAGTCGCACTCATATGTTTTTTACATGTTCTTCCATTTGATATCTTAAAATATTATGAATCAACACATCAAAATTATAATGGAATGAAGGAAGAAAGTAAAAAACAAAAGGAGTTTTAACAAAAAAAAAAAAAAACTTGAAACTTATAACAAAAGATTAGAAAGTGAGTGTTAATAAAACATGTATGAGAAGGTGAGGTTACACTTAAAGTAAATTAGTGCACATGAGCTATAAATGTAGTGTTTGTAGGGATGTTGAGTATGTGGTCAACCATGATCGATGTGATATTATCATAAACTTTAAGGGGTGGAGGGATGAGGCAAGCAAGTTTGGATGACAGAGAATGAATTTCAAGATAATATCATACATAACAAATAATTTGAAAAAAATTATTCATGTTTATTCGAGTTGGAGTGTTCCTCCACCTCAAGCCAAAATATTTTTTAGCGAGTTGATTAATATCCAACCTCGCAAAATTCATTTAATACTACTAATCAATTTAGCCTGATGTAATCTCAAATCAATTGGAGTTATAGTTCAAATCCAACCCATGTGCATCACTATAACTACCACCTCTTGTTAAATCTCTCATATTATTATCTTAAGGGCTTCCTTTTAAGGACCATTTGCTTTTAGGAATAAGCACAAATATCCCTCATTTGGCAAGACTTATCTCATGTTACAAAATATTTCAAACTAGACTCTCACTCTTATTCAAAGTTAAGGTTACCTTGTCTATACAAAGGAATAAATTTACTTCTCTTACTTACGTCTTGATGTGATTGTTAGCCATATTTTTTTTCTATTTGAAAGAACATAAAGTTCAACCAACCAAATCACAATTACATATTATCTCTTCAACAAAAATATTATCTTAAACTTGTCTGTTGATTTAACACCTATCTTAATCCAAATAAAAAAGTTAGTTATCCTTATTCTTTTCGACATATGTCATATATTTATCATTTCCATATCCCTCTAATCAAATGGTATCTTAAGATTATATTGGAATATTGTTAAGGGAAAATGAAGAGCAATAGTGGTTCAAAAAAGGGATGTTATATAGGAGAGGAGAAGGAGGTGGCTTGGATTTTGGGGAAGGAGAAGATGTTTGAGATCATAGTGGTAATAGTGTGATGATGACAATGAGGATGTGACAGTTGTGGTTAAGGTGTTAAAAGGAGGTGCAGAGGTGTTGCTAGTGCAATGCTAGTGTTGTGATGGTTGGAGTCATAATGATAATGGAAAAGATGAAATGAGGAAAAGGAGTAGGAGGAGGGAGGCAAACATAAGAGGGAGAGGGGTCAACATGGGATGCTGAATCTTGTATAGCATTAAATAAATACAACAATAATAACTCAAATGTTGGGTGCAATGGAATAAAGAATCAAATATGCACAGCATGTAAAATATGAATGCACAATTTAATGGTGATTGGTCATCTCTCGCAACCATTGAGAAGAAACTTCCACCATTAAAAAGGAAATAGATTACAACTATCTTGACTCTTGCTTTCTTCTTCTTTTCTCTCTCTAATCAATGTTATAAAGTTTCGAAGGATCTGCCTCTTATTTATAGACATAAAACAAGACTCATAATTCCTCAAGGAATCCTATTCCTAATTGGATTCTAAACTCATACTCTTAGTAGGACTCAAGGATCCTACACATATTAGGACTTGGAAATCAAATCAAATAGAAATAGGAATACCCGAAATTGCTAATAATCTCCCCCTTGACTTGGATTCCATCGCATGAGTCACTTCTCATTGAGTCCTACACAAATCCATCTTCATCTGCATATATATCCTCTCCAGCAAAGTTGCACCTGTCTCTAGATGCTACACTCACCTAGGGCATGTGCGTACCTTAACATCACCACACTAGTTGCCATGGCACCATCTATCTCTCATGACCAAATAATGTGACGCTATTCTCATCTAAAGCGAACCTTACTTACTTTTTCTAGCATGCTCCTACAACAAAGATGTCAACGATCTGCTACTCTCTTCTTGTGCTACTTGCATGGGAAATAACTAGAGTTCCATCATCTTTCACGATTCTCCTTGCGAGCTTGCACACCCTATTTGGCATCCTTCTTCCATGTATCAGCATGCATACTCCTCTACTTACTCTGAAAACTCCCCCTTTAAGAGATATCTAGTGCTCCTCAAACTTTAGAGTTCCCAAAAAAATCAAATTCTTCTCAGTAGTAATTCTAACACCTTACAAAATTTGCACCTTCCCATCAAATATGCGAAATTGCACTGATCTGTGACATTGTAGACCTCTTCACCTGCTAACCTGACTGTGATTCCTTCATTACATGCTTGATAAGTGCTGAACTTCTCCTTGGATGAGCACACATGATTTGAACTTGTCAAATCCAACAGCCATCCTAAATCTAACTTCTCTTCTATCATCAAGCAGGCTACCATGTATCCTTCTAATAAGATAGCAGATGCGGAGTCATCTAAGTTTGAACCAACATCAGACTTCTTCTTTCCTCAAATTTTCTCCGTCTCTTTCATCAACTTCTCATCTTCCTCACGTCTTGGATAGTTGGCTATGATGTGACCCTCCTCGTCACACTAGAAGCATGCACAAGGTCTGTGGAACTTGGATCTTCCTCCTCTACCTATCTTGTCCCTAGATCTCCCTCAGCTACTCTCAACAATCAACACTAAATCCTCTCTGAACGTTGCTTCACTTGCATCCTTTCGTTGTGACACATTCATCAATAGTGAGGCAACGGTCTCATCTAGTGTGATTGTCTCCTTCCCAAAGAGAAATGTCATGAAAGCGAACCCAACAGGATCAATTCTTTGTCTCTCTCTTTGAGAGATGTCTCCCTCTTCTCAATCTTCTCCTTTAAGGTGACTACATCTGTCATGATATTGTTAGATTGATCTAAGTGTGCCTCCAATTGAGTCCTCTCGATCATCCTCAAACCATATAGTCTCTTCTTCACTAGTAGCCTATTTGTCAGATATTTGGACTTATATCTACTCTCAAGTTTCTCCTAGATATTAGCCAGATCATCCAACCCAACAACCTCGCGATCGGTGTTATCTACCAAGAACAGTTGTACCATGTTGCTTGCAAGATCTCTCTTCTCTTGCTACTCTTCATCCTTCAACTTCTCTAGCTTCTTCTCCTTATGGGTAGCTTTAAGAAGTCCTTCTTGCGTGAGGATAGTCTTCACCCACTACTAACACAAGATGGAGTCATTCTTCTCATCAAAAGGCCCTGCATAGAATGATGTGCCCTTTAAGATAAACTTCACCATCAGATCCATGGATGCAATACTCTAGCAACCATTGAGAGTTTGATCACCTCTAATCAAACTAGAACTCCCTCGATTGCCTTGACGATGATAAAGACCGCACTAGCATGCATGCATGATATGAAAAGTTAAAGTTGAATTTTCCTAATCCAAGACATCCACTTTTATCAAAGCGTGTGAAAAGCTCAATCTAGACTCCTGGATTACCTTAATTGACCTCCAATTATCCTCAATCTAACTGAACGAATCTAAATCATCGAATTTGATAAAGTAAAGGTTCACCCTTCACTTCAATCCGTGCAAGTCTCCTTAGTACGTTATCACCACCATGATCTCCTACACACCAAGGCCACACCAGCAACCTTCTACTATGGTACTTATTAGGATTTAGCAACCCCCCTAACCACAATTGATAGCCTCCTCCTTGTGGTTAAGTGCCAAACTCTCAACCATGTTGGCTTTGATACCAATTGTTGGGTGCAGCAAATTAAATCACAAATCAAATATACATGACATGCAAAAAATATGAACACACAATTTAATAGTGATTTGTCACCTCTCATGATCACCAAAGAAGAGAATTTCCTCTATAAAGAAAAATAAAATATAACTCTTTTGACTTGATGGGTGATGAGAACCTCATCATGAGCCATAACTAGCTCATTTTGACCTAATACAAAGGATAAAAGCTCCTACATAACTCAAGGAAAGGCTTAACTCAGAGAATTCTGAGTTTAAGGAGAAAACAAGTCATAAGGGGTAAAAATGTAATTTTACCAGTATAATCTGCATACAGGGTAATTCATGGCCCAAACATAGGTCAAAGCAACTTAATAAGAATAAAAGTGGGATGAAATGATCTAGCAAGGGCTACAGCAATTCCAAGAAACTAAATGATAATCTGTAACCCTAAAACAACCCACTTCAATTCACGAGGTTTGAGGAAAAGTAAAAATAGAATAAACCCTCTAAAATTCATAGAAAAATAATCTCTAGGGTTTAGAACCTTCAATTTGGCCTTCAGAACCCATTTTGACCTACATTGAGAACCATGCCCAATTAATAACTTAATTTGGGTTTTCGCATAAATTGACCGGTCAAACAAGGTTTAATATAGAAATGAAATTCACCATCAGATTTCTTAGGTCCTAATTAGTCATGTATAAAAACTTGAGCCAAAGAAGAAACCTCCTTGACCAACTTTACACTTTGGTCCTCATATATTTACTTTTTGGCCCTCAACTTTTGAACCCTCGCATTTTGGCCCCTAACTCTCCTTCGTTCTTTGCGTTCAGGTCCCCCCTGCAAAACCTGCCAGCACCATGCTCCGGCGACCTTGCGCGGAGCATGGCGCTGCGCAGGGTGAGGGGGAGAGCCTGGCAAGTAAACCGGGGGTGCCCTACGTCGTCAGCCGTCGCAGGGACACCCCCCTAGTCGCTGTAACCCACCATACCGGCCGTGCGAACGCACAGACGGTATGGGTTTTCATCTCCGGCGTCCTCCGGCGAGGGAGACACGTCGTCTCCCTCCGCCTTCCTCCCTGATTTGGTCCCTATAAATACCCCCGTCGCTCCACCGTTTTTCCCAGCTGGGATCTGATGGAGAAAACCCCCAACTTTCCTCTCCTCTCACTCCGGCAGACGCCCACCAGCTCGGCGGTTCCCCCTCCTCCTCCTCTTCGCTCTGCCGCAATACCAGCAGCAGAGACTTCTTCCCCTGCTCTTCCCGCGCCACGCCGCACCCAGTTGGCGCCTCTCCGGCTCTCTGCTCGCCGCCGCCCCTTCCCCTGGGCATCTTCTTCTCCGGCGACAGTCGATACGACTGTCACCCTGCTGCTTCCCCTTTCGTCTCTGTAGCTAGGTCATAACTCCTCCCCATCTCCCCCTCTTTCTTTTCCTCACTGTCTTTTATTTGATTAAACCCTCGACCGCTCCTGTCCACCGTCACCCCCTTCGTCTCCGGCCAAACTCCGGCGAGACCTCCCCATCACCCCAGCAACCCACACGGCTCGCCGACCACCGCAGAACCTCCGCCTCCTCATCTTGATCAACCCCCGCCCTTCCACCTCCCCCACATCACCCTCTGCAACCCCACCGAACAAACCCATCTTCCGACCCACAGTCCGACCTAGGGCAGCCCCTGCACGCCGCCCCACGCCTCGCCACCACCCACACGAGCTTCGCCGCACTCTGGCGAAGCTCCCGGCACCTTCTGATTAGGCCGAGAGGCCGTTTTGCTGTGAGCAGGCCACCCGACCTCCGCCGCCATTGCCGTGCAGAAGGAGCTGCTTCCGCCTGCAGCTGCAGGCGCGCCACGCCCAGATTCGACTCCCAGGCCTTGCGAGGCATTTCGACAAAGCATCAGGCTCGCAGCTGGGGCGAAGGCCTCGCGTGAAGCCGCGATCGCCCGCTGCCTTCTCCGCTGCGGGCGTTCAATTAGGGTGGGACATTTAGTCCCACCTCGGAAAAGTCTGAAGAGGCGCAGCGGTATAAGGCGCAAAAGTGCTGGAGGCTTACTGCCTCAGCACACGGGGTGAGGTCCCCTTCACCCGCCCGGTTACCCGGTCTCGTCCGCGCTCACGCCCCGCGGACCTGACCCGACCCGACTTAGACTGGCCTGCACTCCTCGCCCACCACTCACGCCGGTGGGCCTGGACCCGGGCGCGACCCGTACCCGACTACCCGGCAGCTCTGGGAGAGCTTTCCCAAGAGTGGCTTCTGAGAGAGAGAGACGCGGGGGGGGGGGGGGGGGGGGGGGGGGGAGGGTAGAGTAGGTTTTGTCCTCTGACGTAAACTCTGAAGTGTGCAGGCACAGGTGAAGAAGAAGGACCGCAGAAGAAGAAGGAAGCTGAGGGAGACACTGTAGCAACAAGCGGTTTAAGTCGTCTGATTGGAAAATCAGACGACGTCCTGAAGGGAAAAGAAGAAAGAAGAAGAGATGACGCCCTGATAGGAAAAAGAAAGAAGAAAGAAGGAGATCTGAAGAACAACAGAAGAAGGCGAGGTAGAGGAGAACACAAAAGAACAACAGAAGAAGGCGAGGCAGAGGAGAACACAAAAGAACAACAGAAGAAGGCGAGGCAGAGGAGAACACAAAAGAACAAGGGAAGAACTGAAAGAAGAATAGCATGAGAAGAAGATCTGAAGAAAGGAAAAGAAGAAAGAAAGGCAAAGAAGAAGAACAGGACCCGCTCTGCAGAAGAGAAAGGAAGAGCAGGAACAGCTGAAAGAAAGAAGAAGAACATCACCACTGCAGATAAAGAAGAAGAAGATAACAGAAGATCTGAGACGAGGAGAAGCAAAGAGAAAAGAAGAAAAGACAACAAATTCTTTCTCTCTCTCTCTTTCTTTATTTTTGTAAAAGAAACTTGTACCCCTAGAATACAACTTGCTCCCTGAGTTCGACCTCGGGAACTCTTTTATTTTCCGAGTAAAAAATTATATATTTGAAATGATGGCAATAACTGGCTATACTACAACGCTATAACAATAAAACCCGGTTATATCCCTCTATCATTTTTTGGCGCCGTTGCCGGGGAGCAATGGCTATTCTAGAGGTAAACATTCCTGTTTCTTTTTAATTTCTGATAATCTCCTCTCTTTTGTGCAGAAAACTACAGGAAATCAAGAAGACAAGCAACCGCACGACAACCACTCCGAGGACAGGTAAATTTTTTCTCTCGCTATTAACCCCTAAACTCTAAAGAGGAAGAAAAGAAAAGAACAAGCAATATAGGGCTAACCTGTCTTCCATACTTAGTAACCATAAAGAGTTGCATGTTTTCAACTCATTAGTCCTGCACACTATTAAGGGTATTTAAGGGCTAACACATTCTTGCTTGAGCCCTAATTACCCAACAAAGAACTAACTGGACCAAGTAGAGCCAACATAAGATTCAACATTAGGGTTTTAGAGACACACTACTTAAATCAAGAATGGAGAAAATCCAAAAGAAGTGTGCCTAAACCATTGATTGAAAATACCTATTCAAAGGAAAACCTAAAACAATTGGCTCTCTAAACACTTGAACCCTAAAAGACAAGACCTAAAAGCTCTCAAAGAAAACAAGAGGTAAAGTTGACCCCTTGGATCAACCAACCTTGAATTAGGTCACTCTTTGCACTTAAAAGACTAAAGTTCAAGTGAAACCTTAAGCACCCTGATCTTAAAATTGGTAGACTTAAGAGGTCAAGATCCCCATTCTGGTCTACCTGGAACCGCAGTGACAAGAGAGGTCGGGTGGGGGAAACCCTGTAACCCGTGGGGACGCTCTACCGTGTAGGGGTCTTCGTGGGACTCTCCCTCTCTGGCTGCCCAGGTAATTCTCAGGTGGACGATCTTTCTGATCAAGGGGTCCATCTGCCCCGCACCTCTATAGTCACCCAACACATTTTTGGGTGTCTTGATTGGGTCCAGCACCTTCTAAACTTACCTCTTCCAACAGTGCATGTACGGAAGGAGGTCCCTAAGACCACCCTTAAGACCTCCTTTAGAAATTCGCTCTCGTCAAGGCCAAGCCTCGACGCCCGTGTTTGTGCAGCAACACCCTCACATTATTCTCTCTTCTGATTCAGAACCAAGTTCTTCTTCTTCCCCCATCATGGCTCAGCCAGTTGAGGAAGAAAATAATCTGGAACACCATCTCCAGCGACTCAATGACCTCTTCCAAAACTTCGTACACCCACCACAGCGTCCTATGATGCAGGACCACTACAATCCTGCTGCGGTGGCCATTGAGCCTCGAGTCAGAATCCCGACTGGAGGACCTGATTCCGAATTAAAGCCCAACATGATTCATGCTATACCTAAATTCCATGGGCTTAATTCTGAAGATCCCTTCCAGCACATCAAACAGCTAAAGCATCTGGCTCACACTTTTGGATCAGATGCGCAAAATCGGGATATTCTTCTCATGAAGATGTTCTCCTTTTCTCTTATGGACAAGGCCGCCCATTGGTATCAAACTCAGACCCGGCCGATCAACACTTGGGAAGAACTTCAATCCGAGTTTTGAAAAGGTTTTTTCCCGTTGGTCGAACCAACGCCTTGCGCCATCAGATTACACACTTCACTCAACAATCAGGAGAACCTCTCCATGAGGCATGGGATCGTTTTCAGGATCTCATGAGAAAGTGCCCCCATCACGGAGTTCCTAAATGGGAACAAGTCCAATCTTTTTACCAGGGACTCCGTGAGGACATCCGCCTTTTCGTCAATGCAACTTGCGGAGGAAACATCATGGGTCAACATGAAGACACCGTATGGGAGATTCTCGAAAACATGTGCGAGAACTCCATCAACAATGACTCCATGGGATTATTCGACAGGACGAATACCCGCGCAGCGACGAATCTTAAGGGAGCACATGAGACGCAGGGCCTGTCCGCATCAGTCGACCTGGAATTAATGGCCAGTCGATTGGACAAGGTCTCAATCATTGAAAAGAAGGTGGATGAGCTGACTCAGCACTTGCAGCGAGCCACCTCCGCGCGTAACTCCTTTGCACAACCTCCTTCCACACAGGAGACTGTGCAAAACATCCTCCACCGATCTTCCCCTGGGATGGATCCATATCCATCCCCATCTGATTCTTGGATCGGAGGATCATCCGATCCTTTCTACACCAGCCGGGGGAACTCCATTCCCCCTTTCCCTGATTCTCAGGAGGTTCCTCAGACCTGCGAGGACCTCAACGCCATCCAGAACGACCCATTCTCCAACACTTACAATCCTGGATGGCGAAACCATCCCAATTTTCAGTGGGCGGGAAATTCCCAAACCCAAAGACCACCTTTTCAGTCCTGCCCACAGCCCTCTCGTCATTACCAGCTGCCTCAGCCTCGACCCAACCCTACTTATCCATCAGGGCCAAATCAGGATCAAATGTCCCTAATCCTTCAGACTCTGGCTGATATTCAAAAAACGAATGCGGCTATTCAAAAACAGCACAAGGACGAGCTTACAGAAGTTAAAACTCAACTGGCCCAGTTGGCAAATTCTCGCCAGCTAGGCACACTCCCTTCCCAACCTCTTCCCAACCCAAATAACGTGCCAACCCAGAAGCGCGTTATGAATCCAAATTTAGGCCATGCCCAATGGATTTATCAGGCCCCTTGTAACGACCCAGTTCCCGAGTCCCTACGAGACACGAGAACCGGACCGACTCGACTAATCCCAAGACCCAGTCGTCCAACGAGGAAGTAACCAAAAGACAGTAAAATAAACCACATTCAGCATGAATATAACTAACAGTAAGAAAGTACAGCAGTAAGGAAAGAAACTACTACAGTAGGCACCACCACAACAGTAAAACAACATTTATCATATAACAAAAACTACAGGTAAAGAAGGTACAGCGGAAACAAAACTACTCACTAGAACAGAAACAAAAGAAGGTACAAAGCTGTGGCAACTCTACTGGACCCTACTCGGCCCAGCGTCCTCTGCAGCCGCCGACCCTGGCTGCTCAACACCTGGTCCTGAAAAAGGTAACGAGTGTAACACGTCAGCAAAACGCTGAGTAGAGTGGCAAACTAACTAAAGGCAACAGTAGAGTGTACAATAGCTGTTATGTTCTATTACTTTCTTTTATTTACATCTTTCAATTTTTCTCACTATTTCATTTACTTCTCAGATCCTTTACTTGATCTCGGATGTCCTTGTGGGACGATCTTGATTGCAGTCTTTTCCAAAAGTAGAAGTAGCACGTGGTGCTCTCCTGGCCGGGAGAGTCCCCCGTGGTGATCCTACCCTCAGTCAACCACCCCAAGGTCACTGACAGACGTAACGGTGACTACGGCACGCGCGATAAACGCACAGGTAGCTAGCCCGTACTGGCACGCGGTCAGTCGTTTCCGTTAACGGGTGCGCCCAAAGCACAGCACGGAACCAGGGCAGAGCCCTCTCAGTAACAGGGGTCCAACCCCTCCACAGTAACCAAACCGGGGCCTTGCCCCTCCACAGTCCGCGCACCCTCGCCTGACTACCCTGGTTTGCCCTAGTGGGCCTAACAAGTCGGTGAAGGAGGCTAGCAGAACCCCGGGGCCCGTGGGGTAGCTAGTACTCTCCTAACACTACTAGCTCTCCTCGGTACTACGTACACGAGGGCCAACAAGTCGGTACAGAGCGGCCAAGCCTAACCCCGGGTCCCTGGGGCGGCTGGCCCCACTCTGCACTAAAACAGGTACAGGTACTTCCCTCGGTACTGCGTACCCAAGAGACAGTACAAACTACATCTCAGTTCCATTCCTTTTCTTTCCAGGAGTTCCACTCCTAATTACCCGTAGGGTTCCAGCCCTTTATCTCAGAACATCATATGTTTCACTTTCCAGATTCACGTTCTCAATTTCCATGATCTCAAACATGTTTCTTTGTTCACAACAGGCAACTGTTAATTAATTTCACAGGCAGCTTATATATATTCCTTTCCATTTTTTTTCCAAGACTGCAGTAATATACATTCCACTAGTTTTTCCATCCTAGGATTCATGCCATATCCTAGGATCTATCATACAATCTAGTTTTCCGGCCCTAGGATTCATGCAACACCTAGGAGCTATCATTCCATATATTTCTCATTCCTAGGATTCATGCAATGCCCTAGGTTCTAGTTATGGTTCCATACTTTAACAGATTTTATTAATACTTAAAACCACTCTACCAGGTACAACGGGAGTAATGGGGGCGTGGTCGGGAATCCCGCGCGCCTCCGCGACTCTCAAGACGGCAACCGAACGAGGTCCTATCACAAGGATCAAACACAAGGAGTGTCTCAAAATAGTGTATAGCTACTGTAGGCGGGTAGGGGAATAAATTCTGAAACGAACGCAACTCGAATCGCGGAAAACGGAGCCCAAACGGGCCCTAACGGGTCAAGAAAGACAATACTGTGCAAAATCAGACGTCTGGAACTCCTTCCAGACGTCTTAAACGGTGGATCAGAGAATTACCTGTTCGGCTTGGTTCCCCGGACGTCCAGAAGTCTGTGGGGACGTCTCTCCTAGATCCCAGACGTCCGATGGTCTCTCCGGACGTCTGGAGGTCACTCCTGCCGTCTGGTACAACTTCCAGACGTCTGATTCGCAAAGGATGACGAATCCGAGCACCTGCGCACAGCCAACCCTCCTCCCTCAGTACGGTCAGTCGACAAAAAGAAGGAGAAAGCGGAACTCACCTTTCAGACGTCTGTATGATCTCACAGACGTCGACCTTGTCGTCTGGATATCAGTCCAGACGTCTGATTCTGGAGATTTTTCCAGAATCAGAACCTCGCTCGGCCTCCGCTCGCGACGCCGCCCGCGTCGCACCTCGCGCGTCCGCTGCTCCGCCCGCAGCAGGTCCCTCTCCGCGACGCTCTGCGCCCCCTGCGCCCTCCGCCGGCCGGCCAAGCCGCTCCCGGCGAGCTCGCCCTCACGGCAGAGCCCCGCCCTTGCACGCCGCAGCTCCTCCGCGCCTACTGCGGCCGCCGCTGCCGCTGCGCCCTCGCGTCCGCTCGCTCTCGCGCACAGGCAGGAGAGAAGTAGGAATATGGTGGAGACGGGAGGGGAGGCGCGCCCCCTCCCCCTTTTAACGCCGCGCGGAGAGGAGGGAGAGACGGCCGCAGTCGCCTGCAGCCGCAGAGAAGATGCGGATCGCAGGTCTGCGCGCACAGGCGCGCAGACGAATATCCCGTGCAAGCATAACTGTTCGCCAGACGTCTGTAAACTATCCCGGACGTCTGGTCAGACGTCCGGATGTGATCCCAGACGTCTTTACAGATGTCTGGGCTACCTCCCAGACGTCTTAAAAGACGTCTGGGCACGCGCTCGTTACAATATAACAAACTCAAAGGAAGTTTCGTCCCCGAAACTTGCGCCAACTAGGGTACGGAAAAAGGATGTCCAAATAACCATAACAAACTCAAAGAGGACCGAAGCCGGTCCGAAAAGACGTACCCGCGAAAAGCTCTGGGTACCGCTCCCGCATTGCCGCCTCAGGCTCCCAGGTAGCCTCCTCGTACCGCTGGCTCCTCCACAAAACCTTTACCAGGGGTACTTGCTTTCGTCTCAACCTGCGGACGGCTCGGTCTAGGATTTGCACTGGCCGCTCGGGGTAGGTCAGGTCGTCGCTCACCTCGACGCTCTCGTGACTCAGTACGTGGCTGGGATCGGCTACGTACTTCCTGAGGTTGGACACGTGGAACACGTCGTGCACACCAGAAAACTGTGGGGGAAGGGCAAGTCTGTAAGCAACGGGTCCAACCCGCTCCAGGACCTCGAAGGGCCCCACGAACCTCGGCGCGAGCTTCCC
The DNA here is from genome assembly GCA_037157565.1 of Thalassia testudinum. Lineage (NCBI taxonomy): Eukaryota > Viridiplantae > Streptophyta > Magnoliopsida > Alismatales > Hydrocharitaceae > Thalassia > Thalassia testudinum. Next base: position 7,052,426 of record JAZHRO010000010.1, on the reverse strand, counting down.
TCTCACCCCAAACCGCTGTAAGCCCTTCATGGGCGAAACACGAAGAAAGACGTGGTCCCCAACCTCGAACTGCACCTCTCTGCGTCTGCGATCTGCGTAGCTCTTCTGTCTGCTCCTGACAGTGCGGAGTCGTCTGTGGATCTGTTCAACTACCTCCTGACTCTGCCGGATCAACCTGGGGCCAACCTCCCACTTGGTCCCCACCTCAACCCAACTCAAGGGTGCCGTGCATTTTCGTCCGTACAGAGCCTCGTAGGGAGCCATGCCGATGCTCGAGTGATAACTGTTGTTGTATGCAAACTCTGCCAGGGGCAGGTGCTCCTCCCAAGAGCCCCTCCAGTCTAGTACACAGGCACGCAAAAGATCCTCAAGTGTCTGTATCGTGCGTTCCGACTGTCCGTCCGTCTGGGGGTGGTAAGCCGTGCTAAACCTCAACCTCGTCCCCAAAGCCTGCTGAAACTCAGCCCAAAACTGGGACGTAAAGCGGGTATCCCGGTCGGATACGATCTCCCTCGGAACTCCGTGTAGTCGCACCACATCACGGATATACCTCTCTGCCAACTGTGCTGGTCCCAAAGTGACTCGGATCGGCAAGAATCGTGCCGTCTTCGTCAACCTATCCACTATTACCCAGACCGCGTCGTGTCCTCGCTGGGTAACAGGTAAGCCCACCACCAAGTCCATGGTGATGCTCTCCCACTTCCACTCTGGCACTGGAAGCGGCTGAAGCGGCCCTGCAGGCCTCTGATGCTCGGCTTTCACCTGCTGGCACACTAAGCACTGCTGCACGAACTCACCCACATCCCGCTTCATCCCTCTCCACCAGAACTCGCGTCTCAAGTCATGGTACATTTTCGTGTTTCCGAGATGTATGGTGAATCTGGAACCGTGTGCCTCAGTCAGGAGCTCTCTCAACAGCTCCTCGTCTCTGGGGACGCACAGCCGTCCCCTCAAGCGTAACACCTGGTCTGTGAAAGAGAAGTCCCCTGGGTCCCCTGACAGTACTCTGTCGCGCAAAGACTGCAAGTACGGATCGGCCATCTGTCCCGTGATGATGCGGTCTATCAACTCTGGTCTGGTCTGCCGTGTCACCGTCACTGCCCCACAGTACCCTCGTAACTCTAGAGGTCGCCAACTGCCCACCTCCTCCAAAAGGCTCCAACTCTGTAACTGTAGACTGGCCAAGCGTGCGGGCGCCTTACGGCTCAAGGCGTCAGCCACCACATTGGACTTTCCCGGGTGGTAGGAGATGCTGCAGTCGTAGTCCTTCAGGAGCTCCAACCAACGTCTCTGTCTCATGTTGAGCTCCTTCTGGTCAAAAAGATATCTGAGGCTCTTGTGATCTGTAAAAATCTCGAAGGTCTCACCGTACAAGTAGTGCCTCCATGTCTTCAGCGCGAAGACAACAGCTGCCAACTCTAGGTCGTGGGTAGGGTAGGTATGTTCATGGGGCTTCAGTTGCCGCGAAGCGTAAGCGACCACGTGACCCCTCTGCATGAGCACACCTCCTAACCCCTGCAAGGAAGCGTCCGTGTACACAACGAACCCGCCACTACTGTCAGGAATGGTGAGCACGGGAGCCGAGGTCAACCTCTCCTTCAGCTCCAGAAAACACGCCTCACAGGCGTCTGTCCAAGTGAAAGGCACATCCTTCCGAGTCAACTGTGTCATAGGACGTGCAATCTGCGAAAACCCTCTGATGAACCGTCTGTAGTAACCTACCAGTCCCAGGAAACTGCGAATCTCAGTGACTGAACGCGGTCTCTCCCACCTGAGCACTGCCTCGACCTTGGCGGGATCCACCGCCAGGCCGTCTCCAGAGATCACATGACCCAAAAAGGTCACCCCCCCTCAACCAGAACTCGCACTTGCTGTATTTGGCGTACAGCCTGCGTCGTCTCAGAGTGTCCAGAACCATCCGCAAGTGCTGTCCGTGCTGCGTCCGATCTCTAGAATAGATGAGTACATCATCTATGAAAACCACCACAACTGGTCCAAGTACGGTCTGAACACCCGGTTCATCAGGTCCATGAAAGCAGCGGGGGCATTGGTCAGCCCAAACGGCATGACCAAAAACTCGTAGTGTCCGTACCGGGTGCGGAAAGCTGTCTTGGAGACGTCGGTCTCCCTGATCCTCAACTGGTGGTATCCAGACCTCAAGTCGATCTTGGAAAACACCGTGGCACCCCGCAACTGGTCAAACATATCGTCAATCCTCGGCAGCGGATATCTGTTCTTGATGGTGACCCTATTCAGCTGTCGGTAGTCCACACAAAGGCGTAGGGTCCCATCCTTCTTTACAAACAGTACCGGGGCTCCCCAGGGAGACGCACTGGGCCTCACGAAACCCTTCTCCAAAAGGTCCTGCAACTGAGACTTGAGCTCTCGCAGCTCAAGCGGTGCCATCCTGTATGGCGCGGTGGAGATGGGGCTGGTCCCTGGTACTAGTGAGATCTCAAACTCGATCTCACGCTCGGGCGGTAGTCCTGGTAACTCGTCTGGAAACACGTCGGGGTACTCTCTGACCACCGGGATGCTCTGGAAGTCTGCCAGAAACTGAAACCATACCTGCTACCACGGATCCCGAAGCTCTGGCGTCCCTGTGTGTTAGGGCGTTGATACGCCCCTCAGCTCTAGGTGCGGACGAAGCAGCCACACTCTGCGTCGGACGGGTAGGTGCTGGCCGGTACCCTCCTCGCGGCTGCGGTCCTCCTCCTCGTGCCTGGAAACCGCGGCCTCCTGCGCGCCCTCCAGTGCTCTGCGTGGGAAGTATCTGCTGACCTCCTGCCCTAGATGGGCAGTCCCTCCTGACGTGGCCCGGCTGGCCACACTGGTAGCAGAGGGGAACCCGACTCCCGCCCTCAGTGAGTCCCTGCTGTCGGCTAGGCGGGGGTCCGGTGCTGGCGACTGGCCCCTGTCGAGGGCCCCTAAAGGCCACTGATGGCCCTACACAACGTGACGGCTCTCCTGCGGACGCCACGTGTCTCCGTGGAGTTCTCCTAACACGCCTGGTGTGGCGGCGGAAATCTCGTTCCACCACTAACTCCCCTGTCGTACGCTCGGAAGGGGGAGGGGGGGTAGCGACGTGGGTGGAAGCTGAAATTCTTCTCGAACCACCTCTTGAATCAGTTGGACGAGGTCCCGAGACGGTATACTCAGGAGAAGAGGAGGGGTTGTATGTATTCCAAGCCCGACACATCCGTCCCCCGGGCCCTGACCTCGGCCGCGCCTGCGGCTCACCCTCCTAGCTCCGTGACGCGGCATCTCCTACAATGGAGACACGAAACAAAACGGAAACGTCAAAACAGACGGTACCTAACAACACTTCTAAGAGCTCAAGTCAAGAGATATGTTGTGGTGGCTACTCTAGCTATAAACATGTGAATTGGTTATTTTCCAGTCAGTTGATTCACTTCTCGGGACGACCTTGCTCTGATACCATCTTGTAACGACCCGGTTCCCGAGTCCCTACGAGACACGAGAACCGGACCGACTCGACTAATCCCAAGACCCAGTCGTCCAACGAGGAAGTAACCAAAAGACAGTAAAATAAACCACATTCAGCATGAATATAACTAACAGTAAGAAAGTACAGCAGTAAGGAAAGAAACTACTACAGTAGGCACCACCACAACAGTAAAACAACATTTATCATATAACAAAAACTGCAGGTAAAGAAGGTACAGCGGAAACAAAACTACTCACTAGAACAGAAACAAAAGAAGGTACAAAGCTGTGGCAACTCTACTGGACCCTACTCGGCCCAGCGTCCTCTGCAGCCGCCGACCCTGGCTGCTCAACACCTGGTCCTGAAAAAGGTAACGAGTGTAACACGTCAGCAAAACGCTGAGTAGAGTGGCAAACTAACTAAAGGCAACAGTAGAGTGTACAGTAGCTGTTATGTTCTATTACTTTCTTTTATTTACATCTTTCAATTTTTCTCACTATTTCATTTACTTCTCAGATCCTTTACTTGATCTCGGATGTCCTCGTGGGACGATCTTGATTGCAGTCTTTTCCAAAAGTAGAAGTAGCACGTGGTGCTCTCCTGGCCGGGAGAGTCCCCCGTGGTGATCCTACCCTCAGTCAACCACCCCAAGGTCACTGACAGACGTAACGGTGACTACGGCACGCGCGATAAACGCACAGGTAGCTAGCCCGTACTGGCACGCGGTCAGTCGTTTCCGTTAACGGGTGCGCCCAAAGCACAGCACGGAACCAGGGCAGAGCCCTCTCAGTAACAGGGGTCCAACCCCTCCACAGTAACCAAACCGGGGCCTTGCCCCTCCACAGTCCGCGCACCCTCGCCTGACTACCCTGGTTTGCCCTAGTGGGCCTAACAAGTCGGTGAAGGAGGCTAGCAGAACCCCGGGGCCCGTGGGGTAGCTAGTACTCTCCTAACACTACTAGCTCTCCTCGGTACTACGTACACGAGGGCCAACAAGTCGGTACAGAGCGGCCAAGCCTAACCCCGGGTCCCTGGGGCGGCTGGCCCCACTCTGCACTAAAACAGGTACAGGTACTTCCCTCGGTACTGCGTACCCAAGAGACAGTACAAACTACATCTCAGTTCCATTCCTTTTCTTTCCAGGAGTTCCACTCCTAATTCCCCGTAGGGTTCCAGCCCTTTATCTCAGAACATCATATGTTTCACTTTCCAGATTCACGTTCTCAATTTCCATGATCTCAAACATGTTTCTTTGTTCACAACAGGCAACTGTTAATTAATTTCACAGGCAGCTTATATATATTCCTTTCCATTTTTTTTCCAAGACTGCAGTAATATACATTCCACTAGTTTTTCCATCCTAGGATTCATGCCATATCCTAGGATCTATCATACAATCTAGTTTTCCGGCCCTAGGATTCATGCAACACCTAGGAGCTATCATTCCATATATTTCTCATTCCTAGGATTCATGCAATGCCCTAGGTTCTAGTTATGGTTCCATACTTTAACAGATTTTATTAATACTTAAAACCACTCTACCAGGTACAACGGGAGTAATGGGGGCGTGGTCGGGAATCCCGCGCGCCTCCGCGACTCTCAAGACGGCAACCGAACGAGGTCCTATCACAAGGATCAAACACAAGGAGTGTCTCAAAATAGTGTATAGCTACTGTAGGCGGGTAGGGGAATAAATTCTGAAACGAACGCAACTCGAATCGCGGAAAACGGAGCCCAAACGGGCCCTAACGGGTCGAGAAAGACAATACTGTGCAAAATCAGACGTCTGGAACTCCTTCCAGACGTCTTAAACGGTGGATCAGAGAATTACCTGTTCGGCTTGGTTCCCCGGACGTCCAGAAGTCTGTGGGGACGTCTCTCCTAGATCCCAGACGTCCGATGGTCTCTCCGGACGTCTGGAGGTCACTCCCGCCGTCTGGTACAACTTCCAGACGTCTGATTCGCAAAGGATGACGAATCCGAGCACCTGCGCACAGCCAACCCTCCTCCCTCAGTACGGTCAGTCGACAAAAAGAAGGAGAAAGCGGAACTCACCTTTCAGACGTCTGTATGATCTCACAGACGTCGACCTTGTCGTCTGGATATCAGTCCAGACGTCTGATTCTGGAGATTTTTCCAGAATCAGAACCTCGCTCGGCCTCCGCTCGCGACGCCGCCCGCGTCGCACCTCGCGCGTCCGCTGCTCCGCCCGCAGCAGGTCCCTCTCCGCGACGCTCTGCGCCCCCTGCGCCCTCCGCCGGCTGGCCAAGCCGCTCCCGGCGAGCTCGCCCTCACGGCAGAGCCCCGCCCTTGCACGCCGCAGCTCCTCCGCGCCTACTGCGGCCGCCGCTGCCGCTGCGCCCTCGCGTCCGCTCGCTCTCGCGCACAGGCAGGAGAGAAGAAGGAAGATGGTGGAGACAGGAGGGGAGGCGCGCCCCCTCCCCCTTTTAACGCCGCGCGGAGAGGAGGGAGAGACGGCCGCAGTCGCCTGCAGCCGCAGAGAAGATGCGGATCGCAGGTCTGCGCGCACAGGCGCGTAGACGAATATCCCGTGCGAGCATAACTGTTCGCCAGACGTCTGTAAACTATCCCGGACGTCTGGTCAGACGTCCGGATGTGATCCCAGACGTCTTTACAGACGTCTGGGCCACCTCCCAGACGTCTTAAAAGACGTCTGGGCACGCGCTCGTTACACCCCTACTGCTCCATCTCCAGACGAGATGGAAGCCTCAACTTCTTATGCGGGATTTCAGCAGCAGCCACCCCTCTTACCAAACCCAAACCAAAATCAGGCCGGATTAAATTCTGTAACAACACGTAGTGGTAAAACAACTCAAGACCCGCATTATCCAAACCACTCCAAGCCTGATAACCATGACCCTAGGATAGTTATCCAAGATACCGCTATTCCGGATCCACAACCTGGACCTATCCTAGAAGAACCAACCAAGATCCCGTTTCCCGAGGCCCTGACCAAGGGAAAGAAGACCACCAAACCCGTGGCCCCTGAGGAGGACCTGGTCAAGCTCTTTGAGCAGGTCCACTTAAACATCCCCTTGATGGATGCAATCCGCCACGTACCAGCTTACGCACGATTTCTAAAGAATATATGTACACCCCAGCGTAAGCCGCGAACCAAGGGAGGGAACCCAATTGTTCTGTCAGAGCAAGCCAGCTCTGTAATCCTTAGTAGGCTCCCACCCAAGGCAAAAGATCCTGGGACTCCCCTGATTTCCTGTAAGATAGGTGGTACCCAATTTGATAGAGTATTGTTAGACTTGGGTGCATCCATAAACCTGATACCCACATCCTTACTTGACCATCTAGAAGAATCTGAGCTGAAACCAACCGAAGTGACATTACAATTAGCAGATCGATCTATTAAGTCACCAAAAGGGATTCTCGAGGATGTTATCGTAAGAGTGCGGGATTTCTATTTTCCAGTGGACTTTATAGTCTTAGATATGGATGCACCTGAGAACCCTAGGGATACACCAATCATTCTAGGAAGACCTTTCTTGGCTACTGCTAGAGCCAACATCAGCTGTGAGGAGGGCCAAATAGAGCTTAAGTTTGGAGATCAAACACTGAAAATTGATATATTTAAGGCCCAACAGGGAATTAATTGCGGCGTCATCGAACAAATTTGTGACAACAAGACTTTGGTTGATGAATCACACCTCCAGAATGACTCGATTATGCCTCATCAACCACAGAAGGATCTTGACCCGCAAACAGAGGAGTCGAATCCAGATATGAACAACCCAGTAACTCCCACCCTTGAACCTCACATCTATACTGAACCACCAGCTGCTGCTGAAAACCCCATCCTCGAACTAAAACCCCTTCCTGCTCACTTGAAATACGTCTTTTTGGGTTCTAATCAGACCCTTCCTGTGATTATCAATTCCAACCTCAGTCCTGAACAGGAATCTCGTCTGATTGTTGTCCTCCAGCAACATCGCAGAGCCATCGGATGGACTCTCGATGATTTGACTGGAATAAGTCCCTCTTATTGTACTCATCATATCTATTCAGAAGAGGGCACACGACCTTCTCGTGAAATGCAGAGACGCTTAAACCCCAATCTGCAGGAGGTCGTGAAAAAGGAGATCATCAAGTGGTTAGATGCCGGGATCATCTACCCGATCTCCGATAGTCGTTGGGTGAGCCCAATTCAGGTCGTGCCCAAGAAGGCAGGACTCACCACTATAACGACTGAGACCGGAGAAATCATTCCTACCCGATTAGCCAACTCGTGGAGAGTCTGTATAGATTACCGCCGACTAAATTCCTCCACGAAGAAGGATCATTTCCCACTACCCTTCATTGATCAAATTCTCGAAAAACTTGTGGGAAATAGGTTCTTCTGCTTTCTTGACGGGTACTCCGGTTATAACCAGGTGGCAATCCATCCTGAGGACCAAGAAAAGACCACGTTCACCTGCCCCTTCGGAACATACGCTTTCCGAAGGATGTCTTTCGATCTTTGCAATGCACCCGCTACTTTTCAGCGATGCATGCTTGCCATATTCTCAGATATGGTAGGTGATTATCTGGAAGTCTTCATGGATGACTTTTCAGTTTTTGGAGCATCATTCGACGATTGCCTCCAACACTTGGTCCAGATACTCAGGTGGTGCATCGATGTGAATTTGGTTCTTTCCTGGGAAAAGAGCCATTTCATGGTGCCTGAGGGAATTGTCCTGGGACACTCAATTTCGGAGAAAGGTATCCAAGTCGATCGAGCTAAGGTTAATCTGATTTCTCATCTTCCTATGCCTAGCTCGATCAGGGACATCCGTTCCTTTTTAGGGCATGTCGATTTTTATCGACGATTTATCCCTGATTTTTCAAAAATCGCGCGCCCCCTGACCACTCTTCTCTCCAAGGATGTTCCTTTCGAAATTTCCAAGGATTGCACTCAAGCATTTGAAATCCTGCGTGACCAAGTCACCCAAGCCCCGATCCTACAGCCCCTGATTGGTCTCAACCCTTTGAGATCATGTGCGATGCATCCGACTTCGCTGTAGGAGCGGTTTTGGGGCAGAAAATTGGCAGGAAACCTGTGGCCATTTACTACGCCAGCAAAACACTCGATGAGGCTCAGCGTAACTATATGGTTACTGAGAAAGAGCTGCTAGCTGTAGTATTTGCCCTAGAAAAGTTCAGATCGTACCTTCTGGGTTCCCGTGTCATCATATACTCGGATCACACAGCTGTGAGGCATCTCCTTGCAAAGAAGGACGCGAAACCTCGATTAATCCGATGGATCTTGCTGTTGCAAGAATTTGACCTTGAGATTCGCGACAAAGCGGGAAAGCAAAACGTGGTAGCTGATCACTTGTCCCGTCTTCCTTCTGAAATAATTGACCCTTCCGGACCCATCACTGAGCATTTTCCCGATGAGCACCTACTGACTATTGGTACTAGCCTTCCATGGTTTGCTAATGTAGTAAATTACTTGGCATCTCATCAGATCCCATCCGATTGGCCGAAGGCCAAGAAAGACAAATTACGCTCCGATGCCAAGTATTACATTTGGGAAGACCCGTACCTCTTCCGCATAGGTGCCGATCAGATCATCCGGAGATGTGTCCCGGAAGGGGAATTCAACAATATCCTCTCTTTCTGCCATGACCAGGCATGCGGTGGCCATTTCGTCGGGCATAAAACCGCATCAAAAGTCCTCCAGTGCGGCTTTTACTGGCCCACACTGTTCAAAGACGCATACAATCACTGCAAGGCATGCAGTCGTTGCCATACTTTGGGCAACATGAGCCATCGCAGCATGATGCCTATGCAACCGATTCTAGTATGCGAAATCTTTGATGTTTGGGGGATTGATTTTATGGGCCCCTTTCCTGTTTCGGATGGTTTCGAATACATTCTGTTGGCTGTGGACTACGTGTCCAAATGGATCGAAGCCATACCGACCCGAACCTGTGATCACAAAATCGTTCTCAAATTCATTCAGCAACACATTTTCTCAAGGTTCGGGATTCCTCGTGCAATAATCTCTGATGGGGGGACCCATTTCACAAATGCTCAGTTTAGGTCACTGATGACCAAATACGGGGTGTCTCACCGAATCTCTACTCCTTACCACCCCCAAACTAATGGTCTAGCTGAGCTGTCTAATCGGGAGATCAAGAAAATCCTGCAAGTCACTGTTCGACCTGACAGGAAGGACTGGTCGTCCCGACTTCCGGAAGCATTGTGGGCCTATAGGATCGCCCACAAGACCCAATTAGGCATGTCTCCCTTTAGACTGGTGTACGGAAAGGCATGCCACCTTCCCGTAGAACTGGAGCATAAAGCCTATTGGGCAGTACGGAACTGTAATCTAGATCTTTCCAAGGCTGGGACCCACAGAAAACTCCAAATCAGCGAGATCGATGAATTACGCCTAGACGCGTACGAGAACTCGCAAATCTACAAGGAGCGGGTTAAAGCCTTCCACGATAAACACATCTCGAGAAAGATCTTTCATCCTGGTCAAAAGGTCCTACTCTTTGATGCCCGACTAAAACTCTTCCCAGGAAAACTGAGATCCAAGTGGGTCGGACCATATTTGGTCCGACAAGTTTTTGGAAATGGAGCAATCGAAATCAGTCCACTCAGCCACGATTCTGAACCTTTCATCGTGAACGGTCAGAGACTCAAGCCGTTCATTGATGTAACTTCTACTGATTTGGCTGAAGCATCTTATATCCTCCTTTCCCCTTGAGCTTATTGCGCCCAGCCGATGGCGTAAAACTCAGCGCTTAACGGGAGGCAGCCCGTCATTCTCTTTGAAAACCTGAAACTTGTTCTGACACCTTTTTGCACTTGAAGTTCACACTTTAAGACAGCCGACTCCACCTCAGGTGCTTGCATCTGAGATTAGAAATCGTCCGCAACAGTCACCCCGACCCATTCACTCATCTAAATTTCTGTCTTAAGGAGTGAACTAAGTTAAATAAAAACCCCCTAGGTTACAATGAGGACATTGCAAATCTTAGGCATTGGGGGGGGTATGAAAGTGCAAAACATGTAAGAAAAGGTTTCAAACAAAAAAAAAAAAAATTCACATATGCCAAAAACACCATAAAAATTAAAAAAAATTTTCGAAAAAGAATAAAAGGAGAAGGAAATTTTGTGAAGGAGAAAATAAACAAAATGAAAAAGGAGCACAAAATTATGAGAAAAGGTGATAGTCATTAGTAAGGAACTAAGGAATTAACCTAAGTTCTAGACCTCATTCAAGAAAATAACTGAAAAGTGCACAATGAGATTAGTAAGAATGCAAACCTTAGGCATTCTTGAATAGACTCTTAGTACCCATTAAGATCTGGACACTCCTCAAGAGGTTGAGGAAAATGAAAAGCTGAAGTATTAGGTCTAAGGCTTAGGGAGTATTTGGCCTCGTTAACTAATTTTTTGTTTACGGGACTCAGTAACCTAAGCACCCTAACCTCACACATAGCCTGGTTCAGTAAGCGTAAAATTCAGAATCACGCAGAAGCGTCGCAAAATTCTGAAAAGAACACCTAGAATAGGAGCGGCCGATCAACACAAGTTGATTTGGACGAGTTCCCAGCGCGGAGAGGCAGGAAATCCCCTCGAAGATGCGTAACAAAATATCATCTCCTCGGTGCTTGTCTCTTAGGATATTTACATATCCTACTGGGGGCATGTAAGCACTCTGCTGGTTCAGATTCCATGGATGGCATTATCTCGAAGTGTCAATTGCCAGGGTCTGGATTCGGCCACGGAACACCATGGATGGGATTATCTCGAAATCTCAATAGCCAGGGTTCCGGGGGTTGCCATGGACGGTGCTATCTCAAAGCATCGATCGCCAGAAACCCTTGAGGATTGATGATGGGAGCAAGGAATCTGATACAGACCGTGTTGAAAAGCCAATCCTAGGCTAGAACTAAAAAGAAAAAGAGAGAGGAAACTCTCCAAACAGAAAAACTTTCTATCTCTCTCTTACAAAACGCACTGCGAACTGAGCCAGGGCTAAAATCATTTCAAGCACGGGTGCTTTAACCACAAAGTCCAATAAACCTTAGGTTAGTTCTTGTGGACCTTAAAAACCTTTGCTAAAGACTGAGGCTAAGGCTAGACAGATTTGGATCTTGATTGGTACTAGAGTACCTTTTAGGCCTATGGTCAGCATTTTAACCTAATCTATGCTCAAATAAAAAAGGCACTTATCTAAAACTATTAAAAACTTCATGGTCTAGAACGAGGGTTGAAACCTTAAGTTTTTGCTAAGGGACTAGCAAAAGCTAGGCATGGGGGTATGATGAGAACCTCATCATGAGCCATAACTAGCTCATTTTGACCTAATACAAAGGATAAAAGCTCCTACATAACTCAAGGAAAGGCTTAACTCAGAGAATTCTGAGTTTAAGGAGAAAACAAGTTATAAGGGGTAAAAATGCAATTTTACTAGTATAATCTGCATACAGGGTAATTCAGGGCCCAAACATAGGTCAAAGCAACTTAATAAGAATAAAAGAGGGATGAAATGATCTAGCAAGGGCTACAGCAATTCCAAGAAACTAAATGATAATCTGTAACCCTAAAACAACCCACTTCAATTCACGAGGTTCGAGGCAAAGTAAAAATAGAATAAACCCTCTAAAATTCATAGAAAAATAATCTCTAGGGTTTATAACCTTCAATTCGGCCTTCAGAACCCATTTTGACCTACATTGAGAACCATGCCCAATTAATAACTTAATTTGGGTTTTCGCATAAATTGACCGGTCAAACAAGGTTTAATATAGAAATGAAATTCACCATCATATTCCTTAGGTCCGAATTAGTCATGTATAAAAACTTGAGCCTAAGAAGAAACCTCCTTGACCAACTTTACACTTTGGTCCTCATATATTTACTTTTTGGCCCTCAACTTTTGAACCCTCGCATTTTGGCCCCTAACTCTCCTTCGTTCTTTGCGTTCAGGTCCCCCCTGCAAAACCTGCCAGCACCATGCTCCGGCGACCTTGCGCGGAGCATGGCGCCGCGCAGGGTGAGGGGGAGAGCCTGGCAAGTAAACCGGGGGTGCCCTGCGTCGTCAGCCGTCGCAGGGACACCCCCCTGGTCGCTGTAACCCACCATACCGGCCGTGCGAACGCACGGACGGTATGGGTTTCCATCTCCGGCGTCCTCCGGCGAGGGAGACACGTCGTCTCCCTCCGCCTTCCTCCCTGATTTGGTCCCTATAAATACCCCCGTCGCTCCACCGTTCTTCCCAGCTGGGATCTGACGGAGAAAACCCCCAACTTTCCTCTCCTCTCACTCCGGCAGACGCCTGATAACACCACGCAAGGGGGTAGTAATTAGGTTGAATATGGCCCATATTTAGAATAAAAGGCACAACATAAAGTAGAATAGGAGCGTTGCATGCATCAAGTACCAAGATTGCTTATAAACCGTATTAATGGCCATTTGTGTAAAGTATTTGTCAAAGCAGGCCTCAAATGAGCAATCGGACCGCACGGATGGATTCAGGACGACGAACGGAGTCCAACGGACTCAAGATCAGCCAAATCCGACATCCGGAGCTCCCACAATGGGCCCAAGAAATCATGACCGTTGATCTGGAGATCAACGGCCCAGAACGCGCCACGTCGCCCCGCCCCCGCCGCTCTCTCGCCCTCAAGCCAGCCAAGAACGAATCTCGGCCGTTGATCTTCGATCGAACGGCCGAGATCCGCGCGCTCGCCCGCGGTCGCCGCGACAAAGCGCGGGCGTGGCGCAACGGTTAGCGCGCACGCCCGCGTCGCAGCGACGCGCGTTCGAATCGCGTGGAGCGGAAATCAAGCGCGAGCGAAGGGCGCGGCAAAATTGAGCCGCGCGATCAGAAGCGAGCGGCTAGGATCGCGCCACGCGGCGCGACGACAGCGCCCCACCTCCCACGCGCGCGGGCACGCCGGGCGGAAACGCGCGCGCGCACGCACGCCCGAAGCGCGATCCTAGCGCAGGCGCGGGAGGATCTCAGCCGTCCGATCATCAATCGGACGGCTCTCGTTCGACGTCCACGGATCGCGCCGGAAGAGAGAGAGGGGCGGGCGGCTGACCTGCGGCAGAAGGCCTTCACCGACGTATATGGAAGCGGTTTTAGCGACGTTCTGGATGTCGCTAAAGCACATTCTTCTTTTAGGAAGCCCTTAACTCTATTTAAACCCCCTTCTACCACCATTCAAGGATGCTCTCCCACTTGCAACTACTCCACTCCTCTCCTAGCTAGTCTTAGGCACTCTTGTAATCGCCGGAGACGACGAGCCGCCGACGGAGCCTCCTCCACCGCCGTGGCTGCCTCGTCGCTCTCCACTCTCTCTCTACCTCTCTCTCTCCCTTTTAAGCTTTCATTTACTTTTGTTGAAGCATGTATTTAATATTGTAAACCATGAACTATGAATGCATGTTTAATGAAATTATTTTCCATTTAGTTGCCTTTTTAATTTCTGTTTAAAGTGCATGATCAAAACCAAGAGCTTTCTAACCCTAAACTCTCTCTATCTCTCGCTTTTCAAAACCGTCTCTTTCGCAAGCAAAACTCCGCCTTTTTCGTGACAACAAGTGGTAAACAAAATCCGATTTCCACGCCTCCCTGAGATCGACACTCGGACTCACCTCCGTTCACTTCTTTTAAAACCGGCGTATCAAGTGCAACTATAACGACACCTCTTAACACACACGCACGAAGGCACGTCAGTTTTTGGCGCCGTTGCCGGGGAGGCAACGGATTTGTTTTATCACCTCCATTCCACCTTCATTCTCATATCGTCTAATGCCCTATTTTCCTTTTTACTTGATGGTTGCAGGAATTCGGCGCATGGACGGCGAAGCGACGCATTCCACTATGGTAGCAAGGAAGTAGGCGCCTCGAGGACCGATAGTAAGTACTCTCTCTCTCATTGTTTGCTTGCGTGAAAAAGCTAAAAAAATCATAAAAACTAAAAAAATTGGCGTGGTGAATGATTGCTTGACCCACATTCTTAACACACCACCCTACAAAAAAATGTACACTCTAATATACTGGACAAATTCTTGGAGTGTTCTTTTCTTTTTCTCTTGAGTGGTGTTTGCGAAGCCACCGTGAGTTGACTTGGGCCGCATCACTCAACCCTAAAAACTAACTCATCTAATAGTAGCTGCACGATCTTTAGGATGAGTACACTAGGGTTTTTAGAGCCTCTACAAGATAAAAAGGAAATCTACTTTCACCAAGTTGTGTGTAGAACTTGACGTGCCCATTGAAACTTGTCTGAAAGCATTAAGACACGTCAACCCTAAAAAAACACTAAAGTAAGGATGAAACATTAAAAGACACCACACCCTAAAAATTCTTGCTTTAAAACCCTGTTTTGTAGAAGCACACACCTTGATAAGTGGAAAATTAAGAGGCACCACCCCAATCAACGCCTCATCACATTACCCTAAGCACAAGCACTATCCTAACCCGTTAAAACTGAGTAGACGTGCCCTAGGCAGGACTGAGTTAAGTCTCAAAAGGTGAGGTTTTGTTCGCTAGGCACTTGGCTTTCATTCCCTTGGTAGAATCTGGTGGCTAGGCTGCGGGGCAGTGTCAAACGACCGCGGTTGTGGGGTCTATGGAACCGGAGGCGCAAGCCAAAGGAAGAACCTTCCCTGCAATCCCCTCGTAATCAACCTGGCCAGATTAGCCTTGGGAAGGGGAGTCCAGTGTTTACGGACTTAATCAACCTTTGTGAGATTTCTAGGTCTCCTAAGGAATACACCATAAGGATTAGGCTTGTTTGTTTGATTGAGTGCACAACTCTCTCTCATCTGTTCTTCCCGCATCCCTCCATGGATTTCAATGCCTATCCATCTTACCCAAATTACCCCCAACAGGATTTGTATGCTAACCCAAGTAGACCATACCCACAGCCGACTTGGGCTAACCAACCACCAAGTTGGGGATGCAACCTGGAATATCCCTCTTGGCCCAACTATGATCAAACCGCACCAACCTCTTATTGGAATACACCTAACATAGCCACCCAAGGGTACGATTCAAATTGTGGGGCTCCATATCTCAATTGTCCTCACGATGCCTCCTCATTTAGGTCCGACCCGCTCTACTGTGATAGGACCTACACTTTAGGAGAACACCAAGAACCCTACCCATCTCAAGATAATAACCAAGAAAGGTCATCTGAATTCAACCTTGCCTACTTGACCTTTGGATTAGAAGGAGTTCTAGACAAATGGAAATCAGAAAATGATCAGAAATCTAGGCAAGCCCAGGATCATCAACCTCTGATTTGGTCCGAAGAATCTGACTGGGAGGAGGACTTAGAACCTCAACTATTCTGGAGTAGGACCAAACAGAGAATGGTTCCTCTTGAAGAACTGGACCCTGAACATGATAGAATAGAGGACCCACCCAAGAACCTAAACACCAATATGGATTCTGATCCACAACCTCAACCATACTCTCTTAACCTGGATTTCAAGGAGGAAATCCAAAGGACACCAAATGACACCATGTCAATTCTTGATAACCTCCAGTTAGAACTACACAGACAGAATCAAGAATTGGTTAAAGGGCAACATGCCATGTTGGAGTTGTTCCAACAATTGGGGGAAGAAGGCCAAAGAAAGCTGTTGCATACAACGCCATTCATGGAATTCATAAAGCAAGGACCTACCATGATCAATTGGACTACACCTAGTCATCCTGATTTGGTTCAGTCCACCATTGATACCCCTCAGGAGTTGGATAGCTCAGTGGATAAGGACAGTAAGGATTCCTTGGAACACAATTTGGGGAGCATTGAGAACAAACATCAGGAGGAAACTGAGAAGGTGAGGGGAGAGACCTTGGAATCTGAATCTAATCGGCTCAAGACAAGTAATCCAGTGGGAATAGCAGCCAACGTCGGAGATGGAGAATGGAGTTACAATTTCAAAGAAATTGATTATGAATCGGTTAGAATCCCCATCACAAATTTGGAGGAGGGCCGAGAGAAAGAATATGATCTAGAGGACGAAATTGACCCTACCTCTAATGCAACCCCAAACAGTGAATTTGATACAAAGGAGGTTGAAGAAAATATTCTTGAGATCAAGGGCTTGGAGGGAATGAGCAATGAAACCATAGTTGCAGAAGAGATGGATTCGTCTTTGAAGAGAAGACTCATGCTTGGTTGTAGGGCTCAGTATGAAACTCTGGACTTTGTTACTTGCCCTACCAGAATAAAGATCCCGCAACCCGAATGCACTAGAATTGATACACTTTCGATGGATTGCAATTTTATGGGGATACAAGTTGAATATAAGACCTACATCTTTAGTGTTTGGCATGTCATATTTGGGGTGCGTTCGTCCACAACAACTTGTTTGCATGCCCACAAACTAAGAGAGGATCTGACACGGGCATTCATGATATATCTGTTACAGAATTCCCGCCCCTTAGGAACGGGACTCCACCACAACCTTATTCGCATCTGTGGACTTCTGATTTTGGGTCTGGTTAATTTTGAACATATCTTCTTGACCCAAGCCATTCCTGTTTGTGCACCGCCCAGCTGGAGGCGTTAAACTCAGCGCTTCCTGGGAGGCAACCCAGCGGATACAGACTGATCTGGTAGTTTACGTCACTCAGGTACTATCTTTTTGAACCCTTCTGCATCCATGCATCTGCCAATGAGGACATTGTCCAAGTTAAGCATGGGGGGATGGTAAATTGCATAATCCTGAGCTTAATCAGTCTGAATGAATAAATTAATTGATTAAAAAAAAAAAAATTGAATTTAGGAAGAAAAACTTAGGCATTAGAAACTTGTCAATAGTGGGAAATAATACAAAAAGAACTTAAACACTTAGACTTTTCAGGCCTTCAGGCTTAATTAGCCCTGGTGTCCATTAAAATATGGATTTAGCGGCGAACCCTTGCAACTTTAAGCTATTCTAATCCACCTAATAAATAAGGTAATAAGTATACGACTTATCAACTCACCCTCTAACTCAGGAAAACTTTGAGTCTGAGCATCTACACACATTTTTGCACAGACTCACTTCTCGGAGATTTTGACAGAAATTGGGTAGCTAATGAACTTTCTAGGGTGGTATGGCTGGCAAGTTGTCGTGGGTAACAGCCCATTGGCAGGTTGTCCAGAACCCAGCCACAGGCCATTTCTTTTTCACTGCCTCTAGGTACATTTGAGATTAGGGAAGCCACCTACGTAAAAAAATAAAAAATAAAAAAAAAAAAAAAAGGAAAAGAAGAAAAGAAAATAAACCACACTTCACCGCACAAGTATGGCTGGCAAGTGATCGTGGGTAACAGCCCATCGGTCGGTTGTCCAGAGCCCAGCTCAATAATTGCACAAAAAAAGAAGACCAAAAACACCTAAGGAAGAAGCAGGGAAGTAGTACAAGCCGGGGAGATATACACTGGAAAATCCTTGTGTTGACCCCAAGTAAAATGAACGCAGGGAGAAAGCTACCAATCGAACAAATACACCTTCAGGCAAAAATTTATTTTCTTTTCCGGTCACCTAGAGGCGTAGAAACTCGAAGTCTGTCTCAATTACCGTTAAGTAAGTCTATCACAACATTCGCACCAAGATGCTTAGCACTTAGGGTTTTGACCGAGTTTTGGGTGGGTTGGGTAGCCGTAAAAAGTTACCAACCCATACTGAATTCCGAAAATTCTAAAAAGACATATATAGATATATACGTATACATATGTATAGTTATATATACAAAGCAAGGATTCGGGCGATTCGTATTTTGGAAGATACCCGGGCGCTGCTTAGTCTTTGTAGATTAAGATCTTCGTATATTTCCTCTTATTGACGAGTAACAAAGTGCCGAAGCAATTACTTCTTGAATTCTCCAAAGAAATAAAGGCTAGAATAAACCTTGCTAGGGACTATCAAGGAGTAAGCATGGGGGTATGATAACACCACGCAAGGGGGTAGTAATTAGGTTGAATATGGCCCATATTTAGAATAAAAGGCACAACATAAAGTAGAATAGGAGCGTTGCATGCATCAAGTACCAAGATTGCTTATAAACCGTATTAATGGCCATTTGTGTAAAGTATTTGTCAAAGCAGGCCTCAAATGAGCAATCGGACCGCACGGATGGATTCAGGACGACGAACGGAGTCCAACGGACTCAAGATCAGCCAAATCCGACATCCGGAGCTCCCACAATGGGCCCAAGAAATCATGACCGTTGATCTGGAGATCAACGGCCCAGAACGCGCCACGTCGCCCCGCCCCCGCCGCTCTCTCGCCCTCAAGCCAGCCAAGAACGAATCTCGGCCGTTGATCTTCGATCGAACGGCCGAGATCCGCGCGCTCGCCCGCGGTCGCCGCGACAAAGCGCGGGCGTGGCGCAACGGTTAGCGCGCACGCCCGCGTCGCAGCGACGCGCGTTCGAATCGCGTGGAGCGGAAATCAAGCGCGAGCGAAGGGCGCGGCAAAATTGAGCCGCGCGATCAGAAGCGAGCGGCTAGGATCGCGCCACGCGGCGCGACGACAGCGCCCCACCTCCCACGCGCGCGGGCACGCCGGGCGGAAACGCGCGCGCGCACGCACGCCCGAAGCGCGATCCTAGCGCAGGCGCGGGAGGATCTCAGCCGTCCGATCATCAATCGGACGGCTCTCGTTCGACGTCCACGGATCGCGCCGGAAGAGAGAGAGGGGCGGGCGGCTGACCTGCGGCAGAAGGCCTTCACCGACGTATATGGAAGCGGTTTTAGCGACGTTCTGGATGTCGCTAAAGCACATTCTTCTTTTAGGAAGCCCTTAACTCTATTTAAACCCCCTTCTACCACCATTCAAGGATGCTCTCCCACTTGCAACTACTCCACTCCTCTCCTAGCTAGTCTTAGGCACTCTTGTAATCGCCGGAGACGACGAGCCGCCGACGGAGCCTCCTCCACCGCCGTGGCTGCCTCGTCGCTCTCCACTCTCTCTCTACCTCTCTCTCTCTCCCTTTTAAGCTTTCATTTACTTTTGTTGAAGCATGTATTTAATATTGTAAACCATGAACTATGAATGCATGTTTAATGAAATTATTTTCCATTTAGTTGCCTTTTTAATTTCTGTTTAAAGTGCATGATCAAAACCAAGAGCTTTCTAACCCTAAACTCTCTCTATCTCTCGCTTTTCAAAACCGTCTCTTTCGCAAGCAAAACTCCGCCTTTTTCGTGACAACAAGTGGTAAACAAAATCCGATTTCCACGCCTCCCTGAGATCGACACTCGGACTCACCTCCGTTCACTTCTTTTAAAACCGGCGTATCAAGTGCAACTATAACGACACCTCTTAACACACACGCACGAAGGCACGTCAACGCCCACCAGCTCCGGCGGTTCCCCCTCCTCCTCCTCTTCGCTCTGCCGCAATACCAGCAGCAGAGACTTCTTCCCCTGCTCTTCCCGCGCCACGCCGCACCCAGCTGGCGCCTCTCCGGCTCTCTGCTCGCCGCCGCCCCTTCCCCTGGGCATCTTCTTCTCCGGCGACAGTCGATACAACTGTCGCCCTGCTGCTTCCCCTTTCGTCTCTGTAGCTAGGTCATAACTCCTCCCCATCTCCCCCTCTTTCTTTCCTCACTGTCTTTTATTTGATTAAACCCTCGACCGCTCCTGTCCACCGTCACCCCCTTCATCTCCGGCCAAACTCCGGCGAGACCTCCCCATCACCCCAGCAACCCACACGACTCGCCGACCACCGCAGAACCTCCGCCTCCTCATCCTGATCAACCCCCGCCCTTCCACCTCCCCCACATCACCCTCTGCAACCCCACCGAACAAACCCATCTTCCGACCCACAGTCCGACCTAGGGCAGCCCCTGCACGCCGCCCCACGCCTCGCCACCACCCACACGAGCTTCGCCGCACTCTGGCGAAGCTCCCGGCACCTTCTGATTAGGCCGAGAGGCCGTTTTGCTGTGAACAGGCCACCTGACCACCGCCGCCATTGCCGTGCAGAAGGAGCTGCTTCCGCCTGCAGCTGCAGGCGTGCCACGCCCAGATTCGACTCCCAGGCCTTGCGAGGCATTTCGACAAAGCATCAGGCTCGCAGCTGGGGCGAAGGCCTCGCGTGAAGCCGCGATCGCCCGCTGCCTTCTCCGCTGCGGGCGTTCAATTAGGGTGGGACATTTAGTCCTACCTCGGAAAAGTCTGAAGAGGCGCAGCGGTATAAGGCGCAAAAGTGCTGGAGGCTTACTGCCTCAGCACACGGGGTGAGGTCCCCTTCACCCGCCCGGTTACCCGGTCTCGTCCGCGCTCACGCCCTGCGGACCTGACCCGACCCGACTTAGACTGGCCTGCACTCCTCGCCCACCACTCACGCCGGTGGGCCTGGACCCGGGCGCGACCCGTACCCGACTACCCGGCAGCTCTGGGAGAGCTTTCCCAAGAGTGGCTTCTGAGAGAGAGAGACGCAGGGGGGGGAGGGTAGAGTAGGTTTTGTCCTCTGACGTAAACTCTGAAGTGTGCAGGCACAGGTGAAGAAGAAGGACCGCAGAAGAAGAGGAAGCTGAGGGAGACACTGTAGCAACAAGCAGTTTAAGTCGTCTGATTGGAAAATCAGACGACGTCCTGAAGGGAAAAGAAGAAAGAAGAAGAGACGACGCCCTGATAGGAAAAAGAAAGAAGAAAGAAGGAGATCTGAAGAACAACAGAAGAAGGCGAGGCAGAGGAGAACACAAAAGAACAACAGAAGAAGGCGAGGCAGAGGAGAACACAAAAGAACAAGGGAAGAACTGAAAGAAGAATAGCACGAGAAGAAGATCTGAAGAAAGGAAAAGAAGAAAGAAAGGAAAAGAAGAAGAACAGGACCCGCTCTGCAGAAGAAAAAGGAAGAGCAGGAATAGCTGAAAGAAAGAAGAAGAACATCACCACTGCAGATAAAGAAGAAGAAGATAACAGAAGATCTGAGACGAGGAGAAGCAAAGAGAAAAGAAGAAAAGACAACAAATTCTTTCTCTCTCTCTTTCTTTATTTTTGTAAAAGAAACTTGTACCCCTAGAATACAACTTGCTCCCTGAGTTCGACCTCGGGAACTCTTTTATTTTCCGAGTAAAAAATTATATATTTGAAATGATGGCAATAACTGGCTATACTACAACGCTATAACAATAAAACCCGGTTATACCTCCCTTTCAATGGGAACACCATCATGAGCCCTAACTAGCTCATTTTTGCTGGTGCTAGAGTACTGCGATCGTTTGTTTTGATGATAACAAAACACGTGTCATTTAACGTTTGCACTTGGAGTCTTAGATTTCAGGTAAATTGCAAATAGAGACATGATTAGACGGAGTTCGAGCTCGCATCCAGGACGGATTGGAGGAGCTTGATGGAGAACAGAGAAGATTCGCGAGGATCGATAGATTGAAGATGGAAGGACAAGAAGAATAGGATAGAATTCTGTTTATTTCCTTCTTGTACTTTTGTCTTTATTTCCTTACTCTTTTTGTTCCTTAGAACATCATGTTAAAGAGCCTCAAAGTACCCTAATAGTAGTCCTAGGAACACCTGTACAACCCTAGGATACTTTGGTTTTCTGTAGAGAACTTAGAAAACCGATATAGGGTCCAAATAGCTTTTTCAGACGTCTAATTCCAAAATCAGACGTCTGATAATATGTTTTAAGACGTCTGACTGTTGATTCAGACGTCTGATAACAATTAGTCTGCACTTAGCTAGTTCTGTCTGATGAAATCAGACGTCCACACCTTAGTCCAAACGTCTGATGTTTTTGCCAGACGTCCAATTAGTGGACCGTTGGTTGGCCTCCCAAACACTGAAGATATGACCGTTAGAGCCTTATCAGACGTCCTTAAGCCTTTCCAGACGTCTGATAAATGACCATTTTGCCTCAGCTGACCCAAAAATCTCTTCTCAGAGATTTTCTAGTCGTTGCACTCTTTTGGAGATCCATTCCCGCAGAAAAGTAGGTTTCCAGACGTCCAGACATAGTGCCAGACGTCCTGTATGTCGTCTGATGGAGTTGCACTAGAACACTGTTTAGATCTGATTCAAGTCAGGAAGAAACCCGCCTAAAATTAGACGTCTGACTTTGTTCCCAGACGTCTTAAACTGATCTTCCAGACATCTGATGCCAGGATCTGACATCTGATAACCCTGTCAGTGCAATCATTATTCCTGATTTCGGCTTGATTCCCTTGGACTTTGCTCCCAACGGCTATGGAAGCTTTCCAAAGCCTTCCAAAGCTTTCCTAAGGCCTCTATAAATAGAGAGGAACCTCTTGCACACAAACACACACCTAGATACACAAGACACACCTAGTAATACACTTTCACATTCTTTTGTGTCTAAGAAAAGCTCTTGCTCTCCAAGCTCAAGTTCCACATCTTGAGAGCATCAAGCCTTTGCGCACCCGCTCTCCCTCTGTAGTTCACGAGAGCGACGTTGCGCCATCGCGTATGCACCCACTTCATCGATTCGACGCACTCCTTGCAAAGGGGAGTTTCCTAATTCCTATAAAAGCTAGGTTTAAATCTTTGTTGGCTCTATAGGACTATATTTGTTATTTGGTTGGGTATTCGCTTTGCAAATTCCTGTCTCCTTCGTGGGACAAAATCCTTCTCGTGAAGAGAAGGGGTTGAGGAACGCTACCCTCGCACTTGTAGCATGGTTGTAATTGTGGTTGAATCACCCTTGTTTAACTGATTCGTTTAGTGGATTTGATCAACTTGCTTGATCGGAAAATCCTAACTCGAGAGGGTTAGGTGGTGGTTTTCACCCGGTTTGGGTTTCCACCTAAAAATAATTATGTACCTTATGTGATTGAACTTTTGTGAGATTTTTTATATTATATTTCCACAATTTATTACGTCACCTCCTCCTAGTAGGGAATCTACAATTGGTATCAAAGCCAGGTTCTTGCGAGATCGGAGTAACACCCAGTAAGAAGATCATGGAGGGGAGCAGTTCCGCAATCTGAATCTCCGAGGGGCAGTCCACGTCCCGTCCGCCATTCTTCGACAGGAGCAACTGCCCCTACTGGAAGCTACAGATGAAGACTTGGCATTAAGCCAATGACTTCACGATTTGGGCCAGGTGCGAGACGCCATTTGAGATCCCAGAGAAACCCGTGGGAGGCTACTCGCAACAACAAATTCGTGAACTCTCTTTGAACGCGAAGACCATGAACGCCTTCTACTGCGGGCTCAGCTCGGAGGAGTTCAACAAAATCTCGCAATGCGCCACCACATACGAGATTTGGCACACACTTGAGGAAACTCACGAAGGTACCTCTAAGGTAAAGTCTTCTAAAATTAATTTACTTTCACAAGAACTTGAATCATTTTCTATGAAGACTGATGAAACTTTAAGTGAGATGAACACTAGGTTCACTCTGATAGTAAATAATTTGAAAGCTTTAGGAAAGACCTTCATCAAGGGGGAGCTTCAAGGAAAGCTTCTTCGTTCCCTTGGACCAGAATGGGAGCAGAAGGTCACCGCGATTGAGGAGGCAAACGAGGTGGAGGACCTCAACATGGAAGATCTCCTAGGCAATCTAATGGCCTACGAGACAAAGTTGAAGCAGAAGAAGAAGGATGCACCAGAGCCAAAACCGAAGAAGACTCTCGCCTTCAAAGCTGCATCGAATAGCGAGGTAAGTTCCGACGACGAAGACTTTAAAATTTTACTTAAAAAGTTTTCCAAGTTGTGTAGGGAATCAAAGAAGAAGGAGAAGGAGAGCCCTAGACGCTGCTACCACTGCAACGAGAAAGGTCATCTACAACCAGAGTGCCCTCTTCTCAAAAAGGAGAAGAAGAAGGAAAAGGAGAAGAAATCTAAGAAGAAGGCGTTCCAAGCCACTTGGGACGATTCGAGCTTGGAGGAAGAAGAAGAAGAAAAGTCTATAGAAGAAGAAACCGCTTGCTTTAGTTTCATGGCCAGAGGAAGTGATAGCGACAGCGAAAGCGGAAGTGACTTAGACAACGAGGTAAATTTCGATTTACAAGAAGCTTTTAATGAACTATTTGATGTTAGTAAATCATTAAGAATAGAAAAAAAAAGCATTAAAAAGAACCTTAGCTTTCTTAAATCTGAAAATGATAGGTTAAAAATAAAACTTAAGGACCTAGAAAGTAGCTTTAGTCCTAAGGATAATAACCTATTATTAGAAAATCATAACCTCATCAATGAAAATAATAAATTGATTGAGGAAAATGTTAGTCTAAAAATAAAAATAAAGACTAAGATGAATATTATAGAAAAAGAAATCGCATGTCTTAGGGAAAATTCTAACAAATTAATCAACAAAGTAGATAATTTTTATAGCCCTAAGATTGAGAAAGGATCTCCGTCAAGGAGACCTGCTAACAGATCTGGATCCAAGCTCACTTGGATACCGAAGAAAGAATTGGAATCCTATTTTGTAGGTTTTAGGGATAACTACAACACGAAGGACTGGACCTACAAGCTCAAGGCTAGTCAACTCGAGTTGGGAGAACCAAGGAGTAGACCAAGGAGGAGAACAAGAAGACCGGCGAGATGGCGAACAAACGATGGACCCGCCGCACGTCGACCACCAGACTGGAGACCGGCGCCAATGCCCGAGCCTCGAAGCTAAGGATGGGAGCCCTATCCGATGTGGCATCCACCACCACCATTTGGGCCATTTTATTGGCCATGGTAGGTGAGGTAAAAATTCTTGACCCAATCTGTGTTTATCATTAGCATTTAGATAGTGGGAGTTAAAAAAAAAATTATGAGCTAATTGTCAATTATTAAGGGGGAGATGTAAGTTAGCTAAATTTCTTTTAGTAAGTAGGAGAAAAATAACAGCTATCTTGTTACAAAAAGGGGGAGGACATTACTTTTGTTAAAAGAATTTCATAGAAGAGCATGTTTTAAGGGGGAGTTATATGAAATTTAAAATCAATCAAACCCTTTTGATAATGTCAAAAAGTGGGAGGATTTTTTGCATTATTATTTATGATTTTGTCATCATCAAAAAGGGGGAGATTGTTGGTGCTAGAGCACCGCGATCGTTTGTTTTGATGATAACAAAACACGTGTCATTTAACATTTGCACTTGGAGTCTTAGATTTTAGGTCAATTGCAAATGGAGACGTGATTAGATGGAGTTCGAGGTCGCATCCAGGACGGATTGGAGGAGCTTGATGGAGAATAGAGAAGATTCGCAAGGAGCGATATATTGAAGATGGAAGGACAAGAAGAATATGATAGAATTCCGTTTATTTCCTTCTTATACTTTTGTCTTTATTTCCTTGCTCTTTTTGTTCCTTAGAACATCATGTTAAAGAGCCTCAAAGTACCCTCATAGTAGTCCTAGGAATACTTGCACAACCCTAGGACACTTAAGTTTTCTGTAGAGAACTTAGAAAACCAATATAGGGTTCAAACAGCTTTTTTAGACGTCTAATTCCAAAATCAGATGTCTGATAATATGTTTTAAGACGTCTGATTGTTGATTCAGACGTCTGATAACAATTAGTCTGCACTTAGCTAGTTCTGTCTGATGAAATCAGACGTCCAGACCTTAGTCCAGACGTCTTAGAAGACGTTTGATGTTTTTGCCAGACGTCCAATTAGTGGACCATTGGCTGGCTTCCCAAACACTGAAGATATGACCATTAGAGCCTTATCAGACATCCTTAAGCCTTTCCAGATGTCTGATAAATGACCGTTTTACCTTGGCTGATCCAAAAATCTCTTCTAAAAGATTTTCTAGCCATTGCACTCTCTTGGAAATCCATTCCCACAGAAAAGTAGGTTTCCAGACGTCCAGACATAGTGCTAGACGTCCTATATGTCGTTTGATGGACTTGCACTAGAACTCTGTCTAGATCTGATTCAAGTCAGAAAGAAACCCGCCTAAAATCAGATGTCTGACTTTGTTCCCAGACGTCTTAAACTGATCTTCCAGACGTCTGGTGCCAGGATCAGATGTCTGATAACCCTGTCAGTGCAATCATTATTCCTGATTTCGGCCTGATTCCCTTGGACTTTGCTCCCAACGGCTATGGAAGCTTTCCAAAGCCTTCCAAAGCTTTCCTAAGGCCTCTATAAATAGAGAGGAACCTCTTGCACACAAACACACACCTAGATACACAAGACACACCTAGTAATACACTTTCACACTCTTTTATGTCTAAGAAAAGCTCTTGCTCTCCAAGCTCAAGTTCCACATCTTGAGAGAATTAAGCCTTTGCGCACCCGCTCTCTTGCCGTAGTTCACGAGAGCGACGTTGCGCCGTCGTGTGGCTCACGCACCCGCGTCATCGATTCGACGCACTCCTTGCAAAGGGGAGTTTCCTAATTCCTATAGAAGATAGGTTTAAATCTTTGTTGGCTCTATAGGACTATATTTGTTATTTTACTTTGTTATTTGGTTGGGTATTCGCTTTGCGAATTCCCGTCTCCTTCATGGGGCAAAATCCTTCTCGTGAAGAGAAGGGGTTGAGGAACGCTACCCTCGCACTTGTAGCGTGGTTGTAATTGAGGTTGAATCACCCTCGTTTAAGTGATTTGTTTAGTGGATTTGATCAGCTTGCTTGATTGAAAAATCCTAACTCGAGAGGGTTAGGTGGTGGTTTTCACCCAGTTTGGTTTTCCACCAAAAAATAATTGTGTACCTTGTGTGATTGAATTTTTGTGAGACTGTTTATATTATATTTCCGTAATTTATTACGTCACCCCCTCCTAGTAGGGAATCTATAATTTTGACCCAATAAAATCAATAAATGCTCCTATATAACAAAAATCTATTACTTCTAAGTCCCTCTTCGTCTTCTTCTTCTTCTTCTTCTCCAGCCAAACGAACGGCTGGTGGCAGAGAGTCATCCCACCGCGCAATCACCGCCCTACCAACATCATTCCTCTTTGCCCAAGCTCTTGCAGCTTGTGCTCACCACCTCTACCTCATCCATCGGTCTGGATTAACCGAGAATCCTATTTTTCAGTGGGAGATAACCTCACTGTCGTTGGAGACGACGACTGAGGTTAAGCTCCTTGAGCTGCTTCTTCGGCCAGACCCCGCCTCTCTCTTCGCCGCAAACTGCTGTAAATACCCCCTCACACCTCTGATTTTAGCAAGCTGGCTCCCTTCCCTCTTCTAACACTGCAGCCGACCAAATAGGCTATTCTTCCAAACCTCCAGCAGTCCCCCATTTCATCTTCCGACTTCCTACATCCATCTTAAGTAGCCGAGGAGAT
Organism: Thalassia testudinum; assembly: GCA_037157565.1. Taxonomy (NCBI): domain Eukaryota; kingdom Viridiplantae; phylum Streptophyta; class Magnoliopsida; order Alismatales; family Hydrocharitaceae; genus Thalassia; species Thalassia testudinum. The sequence goes on along the minus strand of JAZHRO010000010.1, from coordinate 7,024,772 downwards.
TCGCCGTGGTCTTCCACACCTCTGACAAAGGCGTCGACCCTAGGACTCTTCTGCTCCACCTCAAATCCGCCGCTAGAGATCTTTCTTCAACTCTCTGATTTCGTCGTCCGCCATGAGACTTCGGTGGAACCCTATTGACCCCTTCGTCCAGGTAACAGTAGACTAGGAGTAGGAGTAAGAGTAGGCCAGCTTAGTTAGTTTAGTTAGTTAGGTTAAAGTAATTTCAGATTTTTGTTTCATCTCCTCCGACTCCGGCGAGTTCCTTGAGCTCACCAGAGACTTCAATTTTGTCTTTTAACTCACTGTACACCTTCCTATATCTTCCATGTTCACTTCTAATCTACTTAATCGATTAATTAAATCATCTAAACGTCTAATTCAAATCTCACCTTCATCGACTACTTCACTATCCATGGTGACAATAATTGGCCTAATTCCACCTTCACTGGGTTCTTTCATCACCTATCACCACTTTATAACCCTAATCGACATTATATTACCTATTATTATCATCTATAATTAAACGCCCAAATTTAATTTAGCTCCTGAGCTCGCTGTCCATGGCGGCCCAGGAACATTTCAAACTATAAGTTAAATATATATTTATGATTAATAACATCTGTTGAGTTGATTTAACTTCTCAATCGAGTAGTTAAATCAAGTCCTGAGCTTAAACCATTCAAATCTTTTAAGAAATGAACTTATTGTCAAATCTTTTATTTCAATGAACAAATGAAGAATTTAATGTGATAAAGAGGTTTCTTGTAACCTCAAGATCATTTCTGGATCAAAAATGGTTAATTTTGTCAATCTGTACAAACATTTTATATTTTCTAGACTCACCGGAGCTCCGGTGAGCCATTTTTGTGTTGCAGCCTCTTAAACTTGTTAAGTGGCTCCAGAATGTTAGTACATGGATCACTGATCATTTTAAAGATATTTGTTTGAGGTTTCAACCACTGGAGCTTTAGATGTAACTTCATGTTCCCCAACTCCAACGAGTTGGAGAAATCTGTTATGAAGGATTTAAGAAACACTTAAGGAGCTCATCGCACTGAAGCTATGTAAATCTTTAAAACATTGTAACAAACTCTAATTAATTCTGTCGAACACTTACCTATTTTAGTTCAGGCGGCGAGCCTAAAACCCTAGAAATTTAGGTTGAAACACAAATCTGAAGATCTGAATGAGTTCCAGATGATGAGAAGACTCTGATTGAGGCATTAATTTCTTAGGAGGAAGCTCTAAACAGAAAGTCAATCTTCAAGCTTCCATAGTCAAACCTGAGTCTGATAATGGTGTTCTAAGCTCGAATTGAGGAATTGAGATGTGCAAACTGTTTCCGGAATCTTATTTGATGATTTGAAATCAAATAAAGTAAGCTCAGATGATGTATTTAGTGGAGATTTTGTTCCTGCCAAGTTGGGTTACTCTCGAACCCAAACCAACAGAAGCATTATTTTGATGAAATTCAAACTTAAAACCTGCCCAGATTGATTAGTTATAACCCTTAGAATTAATCTAAATAGATTAGGAACACTTTAAAGTGTCTGTCGCACTTATTGAAATCTAAAAATTAACCTCTGAAGTTTTCAGAGAAGAGAAAAGCTTCTCTACAGGTTCTGTAGGTCTCAAGAGTTTAAAATCCATCCTAACAGAAGTGGAATTGCTTATATAGCATATACAGACCTTATAATAAGAGAGAGAAGTCCATCTGAGGACTCTCCTGAGTTAAAACACTTTCCAGGCTTGTTATAAAACCTGTAGGAACCCTTGATTTCATCTCTTAAATTGAAGAGCCAAACATCATTAAAACATTAAATTGACCCTAAAATTGTGTAGATTACCCTTAGAGCTTTCCAACAAACTTTAAATCATCCAATTTGGAGCTCTGGGTAGAAAGTTATGATCAATTGAATTTGGGTCTGGAAGGGGAATGTTTGTCCCACCTCGGATATCCACGAGCACGCATTTGGGTATAAAACTGATTTGTTCCTATGGCTACGCAGTCGTCAGTGCTCGGCGCACCGGTTTCGATTCCTCCTGATCTAATCTGAGCATTGTGTGGTTTGTGTGCATGGGCTTATGCCTGCGGGTGTGTGCGCCCTTGGGGGCGTGCGGATGTGGATGTGCCCTGGGAGGGCGAGCGTGGCCTGGGAGGCCGAGTTGAGCCAATGCGGCTCGACACTGTGATTAAGAAATAAACCGAAACAAACCTAATCGAGATTAGGCGAGGACTGAGTAGGGTCTGGTCCCACCCTGATCTTAGGGTGCTGTGTATCCTCGAAAGGACCTCGCCGCAAATAAAAAAACTTTTGGTTAAAAAAGAAAAAAAAAACCTGGTTCAACTGAAAGCTTAAGGAAAGAGAAGCCGCTAAAGGAAGCTAAGTGCTGAAGGATGCTAAGGAGAAAGCACAGATGCTAAGGAGTGTTAAGGAAAAACTAAGGAACAAAGGAGAAAAACTAAGGGAAGAAGAGAAGGCAGGAGAATATTAAAGGGAAAAAGAAGAGAAGGAAGATAAGAAGGCAGGAACAACACAAGAAAGGAAAGAAGAAAGAGAGCTCGAGAGAAGAAAATAAAAGAGAAAGAAAGAAAGAAGAAGATTAGAGGCTGTAGAGAGATGAAGAGATAAATGAATTTTCTCTTGCATAATTACTTTTTGTTCTTAATTGTAAAAGGCATGTTTTAATTAGATAACTTTCTGCCTTAGTTTCTTAGAATGAAATAAAATTGAAAAAACTAGCATGTTTACCTGTTAATAAAGTACAACATTTTGAGTAAATATGTTTCATATGGAATTTTGTACGTTCTTTATAGTTAAATATTTTAACAAAATTCGTGTTTTAAAAATTAAACTAGTTTTACCTCCTAAACTTAAAGAGATAAAAGAAAATTGGTGAATTTGGAGAAAATTATTATGCCCCCGAGTGAACGACCTGGACTCAACTAGTGAAAATTTCTAAAATGTTAGGTTAATTCGTCCCTATACTACACAATCGACACAACTTCGAGTTAACCTAAGTGATTTCTTCTACTCTTAATTAAGTGAAATTAACTTAATTACTGAGTTGAGTGAAAACCATACATCACCTATCTGTGGGTCCCTGGACGAAGGGGGGAGGCGGAGGTGGCGAGCAGCTGTGCTGCTGTCGCTGAAGACGAAGGCGCCCAGGGGAAGAGACGGCGACGAGGAAGAGGGATAGGAGGGCGCCTACTGGTGCGGCGAGGCGCGACAAAAGATGGCGGAGAAGACTCTGCCACTGGTATGGTGGCAGAGCGACGAGAGGAGGAAGAGGAACTTGCCGGAGCTTGCGGGCAGAAGGCCGGAGATGAGGAAGACGAAAATAAGGGGGATTCTCAGGCCAGAACAAGCTTGAAGGATACGGTAAAGGGTGCCGCTCCTTAAATAGGTGTTGGTAGAGAGAGAGTCGCAAGGAGGAGACGGGAATACATCGCCAAAGGTATGGCCAGAGCAAGACCCATACCTCTCGAGCATTCGCACGAGAGGTATGGTGGCCGATAGGGCATGGGAGTCGACCTATGCGGCAGGGGACAATGCAGGGTATCTCCCTTTCAAATCTGGGGCCGGCTCTCCATGCATGCGTGGTGCCATCCTCCGCACAAAGTCGTCAGAGGTATGGCCTGCGTAGGCGGGTGGCAGAGGGACCCGATTGAAGAAGATGACGGGAAAGGTAGGGGGGTCCTTGCAAGGTTTCAAAAAGCTAAGGGTCAAAAAGTAATTGTTGAGGACCACTTTGTAAAGTGGGTCAAGGTGACCTTTCCTTGGGTCCAAATTTTGGTATAAACCTAATTTGGACCTAAGGAATCCAATGGTGAGGTTGGATTTTAGGTTTAACCATGTTTGACCAGACATTTTGCATAAAATCCCAAATTAGGTCAAAAATTGGGTATGGTTCTCAATCTAGGTCAAGATAGGTTCCAATGGCCAAATTGAAGGTTATAAACCCTAGGGAATATTTTTCTATGAATTTTAAAGGATTTAATTGATTTTTATCTTGCCTGAAACTTCGTGAATTAAAATGGATTTGTTCTAGGGTTACAGAATGTCATTTAATTCTCAGATTTTGTCATAACCCTTTTCTAATCAAACCATCCCACTTTTTCCTTTATTAAATCCACTTGACCTATGTTTAGACCCTTAAAAATCCTGTTCATGTACTGCAATGGTAAAATTACAGTTTTACCCTTGTGTAATGTTTTATTCTCAGCTCAATAATTTCCTGATTTAGGCCTTCCCTTAGGTTATGTAGGAGATTTTTGTTCGATTTCTTATGTTAAAATGTGCTAGTTGGGGTTTATGATGAGGTTCTCATCATACCCCCATGCTTAGCTTTTGCTAGTCCCTTAGCAAAATTTTAAGGATTTAAGCTCTGTTCTAGACCATGAATTTCATTCACTGATTTTGATAAGTGCTTTTCTTTGTCTCTTTGATTAGGTTAGAATGCCAATCATAGGCCTAGAAGGTACTCTAGTACCAACCAAGATCCAGATCTGTCTAGTTTTAGCCTCAGTCTTTAGCAAAGGTTTTTAAGGCCCTTAGGAACTACCCTAAAGTTTATTGGACTCCGTGGTTAAAGCACCTATGCTTGAGATAATTTTAGCCTTGGTTCAGTTTGTAGTGCATTTTGTAAGAGTGCGACAGAGGGTTTATTTGTTTGGAGAGTTTTCTCTCTCTTTTATTTTAATTCTAGCTTAGGATTGGCTTCACAACACGGTTTGTATCAGATTCCTCGTCCCTATCATCAATCCTTAAAGGTTCCTGGTAATTGATGCTTCAAGATAGCACCGCCCATGGTAACCCCCAAAACCCTGGCTTTTGAGATTTCAAGATAATCCCACCCATGGTGTTCCGTGGTCGAATTCAGACCCTGGTAATTGACATTTCGGGATAATGCCATCCATGGAATCTGAACCAGTAGGGTGCTTACATGCCCCCAGTAGGATATGTAAATATCCTACGAGACAAGCACCGAGGAAATGATATGTTGTTATGCATCTTCAAGGGGAATTTCCTACCTCTCCGCACCGGGAACTTGTCCAAAAAATAAATGTGTTGATCGGCCTATCCTAATCTAGGTGACATTTTCAGAACATTTGAAACGCTTCTTCGTGATTTTGATATTTATGCTCGTTGAACTAGACTGTGTGTGTGAATTTGGGTGCTTAGGTTACCGAGTCCTGTAAATCGAAGGTCAGTTAACGAGGCCTAATACTCCCTAAGTCTTAGACCTAATACTTAAGCTTTTTATTGTCCTCAATCTCTTGAGGAATATCTAGATCTTAACGGGTACTAAGGGTCTAGCCAAGAATGCCTAAGGTTAGCGTTCTTACTAATCTTGTTGTGCACTTTCACTTTACTTTTCTTTAATGTGGTCTAGAACCTTGGTTAATTCCTTAATTTCTTACTAATGACTATCCCTTTTCTTTTTCATTTTGTGCTCCTTTTTAATATTTTGCTTTTTTCCTCCTTTTGTGAAGCTTACCAGCACTTTCTTCCCTCCCTTTTTTTATGTAAATTTTTTTTTGTTGAAACCTTTTCTTGTTATCACATTTCATTGTACTTTCATACCCCCCCATGCCTAAGGTTTGCAATGTCCTCATTGTGCATTAGGTGGGTTTTTATTTGGCTTGGTTCATGTATTAGGATAGATATTAGGTGAGTGGATAGGTTGAGGTGACTGTTGCGGACGAGTACCTGAGGTGAAGCCGACTGTCCTAAGAAATGAACCTAAAGTGCAAAGAAATGTCAGAAAAAGGTTTTGGGTTTTCAAAAAGAATGACGGGCTGCCTCCCGTTAAGCGCTGAGTTTTACGCTATCGGCTGGGTGTAATGAGCTCAGGGAGAATGAAGGATAAATGATGACTCAGCTAAATCTGTATTGGTTACGTCAATGAATGGTTTGAGTCTCTCACCGTTCACGATGAAAGGTTCAGAATCATGGCTGAGCGGACTGATCTCCATGGCTCCATTTCCAAAAATATATCAGACAAAGTATTGTCTGACCCACTTGGATCGTAGTTTTCCAGGGAACAATTTAAGTCGGGCATCGAAGAGTAGAACCTTCTGACCAGGGTGAAAGATCTTTCTAGATATATGCTTGTCATGAAAGGCTTTAACCCACTCTTTGTAGATTCACGAGTTTTCATACGCATCGAGGCATAATTCATCAATCTCACTTATCTGAAGCTTTCTGTGGGTTCCAACCTTAGAAATATCTAGGTTGCAGTTCCGTACTGCCTAATAGGCTTTGTGCTCGAGTTCGACGGAAAGGTGACACACCTTCCCGTACACCAATCTAAAAGGAGACATACCTAATTGGGTCTTGTGGGCGGTCCTATAAGCCCACAAAGCTTCCGGAAGCTGGGATGACCAGTCTTTCCTGTCAGGTCGAACAGTAACCTGTAGGATTTCTTAATCTCCCGATTTGATAGCTCAGCTAGACCATTAGTCTGGGGGTGGTAAGGAGTAGAGATTCGATGCGACACCCCATATGTGGTCATCAGTGACCTGAATTGAGCGTTGGTAAAATGGGTCCCTCCATTAAAGATGATAGCTCAAGGAATCCCGAACCGTGAGAAGATATTCTGATAAATGAATTTGATGACGATTTTGTGATCACAGGTTCGAGTTGGAATGGCTTTGATCCATTTGGACACATAGTCAACAACGAGTAAAATGTACTCAAAGCCGTCCGAGATAGGGAAGGGGCCCATAAAATCAATCCCCAGATATCAAAAATTTCGCATACGAGAATCGGCTATAAAGGCATCATGTCGCGATGGCTCATGTTGCCCAAAGTTTGGCAACAACTGCATGCCTTACAGTGACTGTATGCGTCCTTGAAGATAGTGGGCCAGTAAAAGCTACACTGGAGGATTTTTTATGCGATTTTAAGCCCATAAAAATAGCCACCGCATGCCTGGTCATGGCAGAAAGAGATTATGCCATTGATTTCGACCTCCAAGACACATCATTGGATAATTTGGTCAGCACCTATGTGAAATAAGTACTGGTCTTCCCAGATGTAATACTTGGCATCAGAGCGCAACTTGTCTTTCTTGGCCTTTGGCCAATCAGACGGGATCTGGTGTGATGCCAAGTAGTTTACTAAATCAGCAAACCATGGAAGCCTGGTACCAATAGTCAAGAGGTGCTCATCAGGAAAATGCTCCGTGATTGGTCCAGAGGGGTCGATGATCTCAGAAGGAAGGTGAGTTAAGTGGTCAGCTACCACGTTCTATCTTCTCGTCTTGTCATGAATCTCGAGGTCAAATTCTTGCAACAGCAAGATCCATCGGATTAATCGAGGCTTCGCGTCCTTCTTCGCAAGGAGAAGCCTCACAGCTATGTGATCTGAGTAAATTATAACATGGGAACCCAGGAGATAAGATCTGAATTTTTCAAGGGCAAATACTACGGTTAGCAGCTCTTTCCCTGTAACCATGTAGTTATGCTGAGCCTCGTCAAGTGTCTTGCTAGTGTAGTAGATGACACCGGGTTTCCCGTCAATCTTTTCCCTAGAACCGCTCCTACAGCGAAGTCAGATGCATCGCACATGATCTCAAAGGGTTGAGACCAATCAGGGGACTGTAGGATCGGGGCTTGGGTGACTCGGTCACGAAGGATCTCAAAAGCTTAAGTGCATTCCTTGGAAATCTCAAAGGGTACATCCTTGGGGAGAAAAGCAGTCAGGAGGCGTGCAATTTTTGAGAACTCAGGGATGAAATGACGGTAAATACCGATGTGCCCCAGAAGAGATCGGATGTCCCAGATCGAGCTAGGCATAGGAAGTTTAGAAATCAAGTTAACCTTGGCTCGATCCACCTGGATGCCTCTCTCAGAAATTAAGTGTCCCAGGACGATCCCCTCAGGCACCATAAAGTGGCTCTTTTCCCAAAAAAGAACTAGATTTACGTCAATGCAATGCCTGAGTATGTGAACCAAGTGCTGGGGGCAATCGTCAAATGATGCCCCAAAAACTGAGAAGTCATCTATGAAGACTTCCAGATAATCACCTACCATATCAGAGAATATGGCAAGCATGCACCGCTGAAAAGTTGCGGGTGCATTGTAGAGACCGAAAGGCATTCTTCGGAACGCATATGTCCCAAAGGGGCAGGTGAACGTGGTCTTCTCTTTGTCCTCTGGATGAATCGCCACTTGGTTGTAACCGGAGTACCCATCAAGAAAGCAGAAGAATCTATTTCCCGCTAGTTTTTCGAGAATTTGATCAATAAATGGTAGTGGAAAATGATCCTTCTTCGTGGAGGAATTGAGTCTTCGGTAATATATGCAGACTCTCCACGAGTTGGCTATACGGATAGGTATGACCTCTCCGATTTCAGTTGTGATGGTGGTGAGCCCTGCCTTCTTAGGCACAACCTGGATTGGGCTCACCCAGCGACTGTCGGAGATCGGGTAGATGGTCCTTACATCTAACCACTTAATGATCTCCTTTTTCATGACCTCTTACAGATTGGGGTTTAGACGTCTCTGCATTTCATGTGAAGGTCTTGCGCTCTCTTCAGAATAGATGCAATGTGTGCAATAAGAGGGACTTATTCCAGTCAAATCATTGAGAGTCCAAGCAATGGCTCTACAATGTTGCTGGAGAACAACAATCAGATGGAATTCCTGATCAGGTGTGAGTTTGGAGTTTATAATTACTGGAAGTGTCTGATTGGAACCCAAAAAGACATATTTCAAATGATCGAGAAGGGGTTTGAGTTCTAGAACGGGGTTATCAGCAGTAGCGGGTGGTTCAGAGTGGGTGTGGAGTACAAGGGTAGGAGTTATGGGTTTTTCTAGATCAAGTTCTGACTCCTCTAATTGCGGTTTTAGATCTTCTTGTGGTTGATGAGGGATAATCATGTTGTCCTCAATTTGTGGTTTATCAACCACGGCTCTGATGTTACAAATTTGCTCTATCACACCGCAATTAATCTCTTATTGGGCCTTAAAGATATCAATCTTGAGAGTCTCATTCCCAAATTTTAGCTCTATTTGGCCCTCTTCACAACTTATGTTCGCCATTGCAGTGGCCAGAAAAGGTCTCCCTAGTATGATTAGTGTATCCCTTAGATTCTCAGGTGTGTCCATGTCTAGAACTATGAAATCTACAGGGAAGTAGAAATCCCGCACCCTAACAATAACATCCTCAAGAATTCCCTTAGGTGACTTGATAGATCGATCGGCTAATTGCAAAGTCACCTCAGTCGGTTTCAATTCAGATTCTTCTAGGTGGTTAAGTAGGGATGTGGGTATCAGGTTTATGGAGGCACCTAGGTCTAATAATGCTCTATCAAACTGGGTTTCACCAATCTTACATGAAATTAGGGGAGTGCCTGGGTCTTTTGCCTTGGGTGGGAGTTTACTCAGGATCACAGAGCTGGCTTACTCTGATAGTACAATCGGACTCCCACTCTTGGTTCGCAGCTTACGCTGAGGTGTACACACGTTTTTCAAGAATCGTGCGTAAGTCGGTACGTGGAGGATTGCATCCATCAAGGGGATGTTTATTTGGACCTGCTCAAAGAGCTTGATCAGGTCCTCCTCAGGAGCCATGGGTTTAGCTGTCCTCTTTCCCTTGGTCAAGGCCTCAGGAAATGGAACCTTGGTTGGTTCCTCTAGGATAGGTCCAAGTTTTTGATCTGGGACAGGGATAGGAACATCCTGGATAATTATCCTAGGGTTTGGGTCACTACCAGGCTTGGAGTGGTCTGGATAAGGTGGATCTTGGGTTGCTTTACCACTACGGGTTGTTATAGAATTCAGTCCTGCCTGGTTCTAGTTGGGGGTTGGTAAGATGGGCTGCTGTTGTTGGTAACCCACATAAGAGGTTGATGCTTCCATCCCGTCAAGTGATGGAACAGAAGGGGCCTGATAGATCAAGTGTGCTTGGCCTGGGTTTGGGTTTATAATGCACCACTTGGTCGGCACGTTATTCGGGTTAGGCAGAGGTTGAGAAGGAAGTGTGCCTGGTTGGAGAGAATTCACCAACTAGGCGAGTTGGTTTCGGACGTCTGTGATTTCGTCCTTGTGTTGCTTCTAGATAGCCACATTCGTCCTTTGAATATCAGCCAAAGTTTAGAGGATGAGGGACATTCGGTCTTGGTTGGGCCCAGATGGATAAGTGAGGTTGGGCCGAGGCTGAGGCGGCTGATAAGGACGAGGGGCTTGTGGGCGTGGCTGAAAGGATGGTCTTGGGTTCTGAGAATTTCCCGCCCACTGGAAATTGGGATGGTTTCGCCATCCAGGGTTGTAGGTGTTGGAAAATGGGTCATTCTGGATGGCATTGAGGTCCTCGCAGGTTTGAGGAGCCTCAGGAAAGTCAGAGAATGGGGGAGTAGAGTTCCTCCGACAAGGATAGAAAGGATCGGAGGTCCCTCCGGTCCTGGAGTCAGATGGGGGTGGATACAGGTCCATCCTAGGAGAAGGTCAGTGGAAAATGTGTTGCACAGTTTCCCTTGCGGGAGGTGGCTGTGAGAAGGAATTCTACGCAGAGGTGGCTCGCTGCAAGTGCTGAGTCAGCTTGTCGACCTTCTTCTCAATAATTGAGACCTTGTCCAACCGACTGGCCATTAATTCTAGGTCGACTGATGCAGACAGGCCCTACGTCTCATGTGCTCCCCTAAGGTTCATCGCTGCGCAAGTATTCGTCCGGTCGAATAATCCCATGGAGTCATTGTTGATGGAGTTCTCGCACATATTCTCGAGAATCTCCCACACGGTGTCTTCATGTTGACCCATGATATTCCCTTCGCAAGTTGCATTGACGAACAATCTAATATCTTCACGGAGTCCCTGGTAAAAAGACTGGACTTGTTCCTATTTAGGAACTCTGCGATGGGGGCACTTTCTCATGAGATCCTGGAATCGATCCCATGCCTCATGAAGAGGTTCTCCCGTTTGCTATGTGAATTGAGTAATCTGATGGCACAAGGCGTTTGTTCAACCAACGGGAAAAAGCTTCTTCAAAAACTTAGACTGGAGTTCTTCCCAAGTGTTGATCGAGCGGGTCTGTGTCTGATACCAATGAGCCACCTTGTCCATAAGGGAGAAAGAGAACATCTTCATGAGTAAGATATCCTGATTTTGTGCATCTGACTCATGCTTAAGCTGTTTGATATGCTGGAAGGGATCTTCAGAGTTAAGCCCATAGAACTTAGGTATGGCATGAATCATATTGGGTTTCAATTCGGAATCAGGTCCTCCAGTCAGGATTCTGACTCGAGGCTCAATTGCCACCGCAGCGAGATTATAGTGATCTCACATTATGGGGCGCTCCGGTGGGTTCATGAAGTTTTGGAAGAGATCATTAAGATGCTGGAGCTGGTGCTCAAGATTATTCTCTTCTTCAATAGGCTGAGCCATGATGGAAGAAGAAGGGGAACTAGGTTCAGAATCAGAAGAGTGGTCTATGTGGAGTGGTTGTCTCACAAACAAGGGTACCGAGGCTTGGCCTCGGGGAGAGTGGATTTTTAGAGGAGGTTTCAAGGACCTCCTACCGAACATGCATTGATGGATTGGATGAGGTTAGAAGGTGTTGGACCCAATCAAGACACCTAAAATATGTTGGGTGACTATAGAGGTTCAGGGCGGATGATACCCCTTGATCAGAAGGTCGTCCACCTGAGAATTACCTGGGTAGCCAGAGAGGGTGAGTCCCACGAAGACCCCTACACGGTAGAGCGCCCCCACGGGTTACAGGGTTTCCCCCACCCGACCTCCCTTGTCACTGAGATTCCAGGTAGACCAGAATGGGGACCTTGACTTCTTAAGTCTACCACTTTTAATTAAGATCAAGGTGCTTAGGGTTTCACTTGAACTTTAAGCCTTTTGTGTGCAAAAAGTGACCTAATTTAAAGGTTGGTTGATCTAAGGGATCAACTTCACCTTTTTGTTCCTGTGAGAGCTTATTAGGTCCTTTCTTTTAGTGTTCAAGTGAATTTAAGAGCCAAATTGCTTAGGGTTTCTCTTAATAAATCTTTTTCAAGCAATGGTTTAGGCACACCACTTTTTGGAATTTTCAGCTCTTGATTAGAAGATGTGTCTCTAAAACCCTAGCTTAGAATCCTAGGTTGGCTCTAGTTGGTCCAATTAGTTGCCTCAGAAATGGGTAACTAAGGCTTAAGCAAGAAGGTTTTAGCCCTAGTTACTTTACGTGGATATGCAGATAAAATGTGTTGAAATTTAAAAACAGGAAACTCTATGAATTACTAAGTATGGAAGACAGGTAACCCTAGATTGATTTTTCTTTTTTCTTTTTCCTCTTTAGAATTTAAGGGGCTTAAAAGAGAGGGTAGAAGGTTACCTGTCCCTTGGTGTGGTTGTTGTGCGGCTGCTTGTTTTTTCTTGCCTTTCTTTCCTGCACAACAGAAGAGAGATCAAGTCAGTATACAATCAGAAATTGTGATTTTGTAGCTTCTAAAATGCCCATTTCTCCCCGGCAACGGCGTCAAAAACTGGTGCTGGTCTTTTGCAAAACCGCACCGGTTTGATTATATTTTATTACTCGAATACAAAAATTCTCCGAGGTCGAACTCAGGGGGCAAACTTGATTCTAGAAGCGTAGAAAATCATAATTTACAATATACTGTTTTACAAAAAGATTAAAGAGAGATAAAAAATGTCTCTTCTCTTTTCTTCTCTCTCTCCTCTTTCGTCCTCCTTTTTCTTTATTTTCAGTCATCTGATTCCAAGGATCAGACGCCTTAAATGGCCACTTGCTACAGTGCTTGTGCTCTCCTTCTTCTTTTTAGCTGCTGCCGCTGCTGCTGCTTCTTCTTCTTCTTCTTCTTGGCTTCTTTTTCTCTTCTTTTCCCTTCTGTCTCTGCCTTCTTCTTCTTCTTTTCTTCTCTTTCTCTGCGGCGCCTTTAATTTCTCTCTTCCTTCTCTTTCTTTGCACTTTCAAGCCTTTCTTCTTCCTTCTTCTTCTGCCTCAGCTTCTCTGCGGCTACAGTGCCATCTTCCTCCTCCTCCTTTGCTGCTCCTGCCTTCAAGTTCTTCCACAGCTACCTCTTTCTCCTTCCTTTTCTCTCTTGCCGCAGCTACCTTCGCTGCTAAGTCCTTAGCCGCTCTTTCCTTGCTTCCTCTTCTATTCCCTGCACAGGCATATGGTTAGGCAAAACCTAACCCCTACCCTCCCCGCGTCTCTCTCTTTCTCTGTTTCACTCCAGGGTTCGCTTTCCCAGAGCCTACTCGGGTATGCGGGTCGGGTGACGCACCCGAGACCAGGCCCACCAGCGTGCAGTGGTGGGCAAGATGTGCACAGGTTGGGTAATCAGGTCGGGCCAGGTCCGCGGGGGGTGGCCACGGACGAGGCCGGGTGAATGGGTGAGAGGGACCTCACCCCGTGTGACTGAGGCAATAAGCCTTAGTCACTTTTACAATTTATGCCGCTTTACCCTCTCCTGATCTTCCGAGGTAGGACTAAATGTCCCACCCGCTTCTACAAGCGCTCGCAGGGAGGACTTCGCCTAATCGCCTCAACTACAGTCGCTCTCCGGGTTCGTTCTCAGTCTTGATGTGTTTGCACACTCAACGTGCGCCACCTGGAGTGCAGTACTTGGGTTGATGCAGCCTGAAGCGATGCTTGCAAGCTTCTTCAAACTGTCGTCAATGGCGGCAAGGGGGGTCAACCTGAAATTCATGCATACGGCCTTGTGGCCTCATCAGAGCACATGGGAAGCTTCACTGTGTCACGGCGAAGTTGCCTAGCTAGGTGGTTGGCTACGGGGTGGCCTAGGCGTGCGTGCCTAGGTCGCTCTGTGGCAGTTGTGATGGGTGTATTCAGTGGGGGTGTGGAGTGTGTGGCAGAGAGATTGGAGTAGGGGAAAATGGTCAGTGAGGTGTTGCGGAGGTCGGAGGGTGGTTGGCGAGGTGGATGGAGGTGTGGAGCGGCGGGAACACCTCCCCGGTGGTCTGGTCGGAGGTGGGAACAATGGTGGTGGTCAGTGGCAGTCGAGGGGTCGAAAGTGTGAGTTAAAAGAGGGGAAATGAAGAGGGGGAACAGATGAACTTATCTGTGGGTCTCTGGACGAAGAGGGGAGGCGGAGGTGGCGAGCGGCTATGCTGCCGTCGCCGGAGACGAAGGCGCCCAGGGGAAGAGACGGTGACAAGGAAGAGGGACAGGAGGACACCTGCTGGTGCGATGAGGCGCGGTGGAAGATGGCGGAGAAGACTCTACCACTAGTATGGTGGCAGAGCGACGAGTGGAGGAAGAGGAAGTCGCCGGAGCTTGCGGGCAGACGGCTGGAGATGAGGAAGATGAAAACAAGGGGGATTCTCAAGCCAAAACAAGCTTGAAGGATGTGGCAGAGAGTGCCTCTCCTTAAATAGGCGCTGGCAGAGAGAGAGTCGCAAGGAGGAGATGGGAATACCTCGCCGGAGGTATGGCCGGAGTGAGACCCATACCTCTCGAGCGTTCGCACGAGAGGTATGGTGGCCGACAGGGCATGGGAGAAGGCCCATGCGGCAGGGGACAACGTAGGGAGTCTCCCTTTCAAATCTGGGGCCGGCTCCCCATGCATACGCGACGCCATCCTCCGCGCAAAGTCGCCGGAGGTATGGCATGCGTAGGCAGGTGGCAGAGGGACCCGATTGAAGAAGATGACGGAAAAGGAGGGGGTCCTTGCAAGGTTTCAAAAGGCTAAGGGTCAAAAAGTAATTATTGAGGACCATTTTGTAAAGTGGGTCAAGGAGACCTTTCCTTGGGTCCAAATTTTGGTATAAACCTAATTTGGACCTAAGGAATCCAATGGTGAGGTTGGATTTTAGGTTTGACCATGTTTGATCAGACATTTTGCATAAAAAACCAAATTAGGTCAAAAATTGGGTATGGTTCTCAATCTAGGTCAAAATAGGTTCCAATGGTCAAATTGAATGTTATAAACCCTAGGGGATATTTTTTATGAATTTTAAAGGGTTTAAATGATTTTTGTCTTTCCTGAAACTTCGTGAATAAAAGTGGGTTTGTTCTAGGGTTACAGAATGTCATTTAATTCCCAGATTTTGTCATAATCCTTTTCTAACCAAACCATCCCACTTTTTCCTTTATTAAGTCCACTTGGCCTATGTATAGACCCTTAAAAATCCCATTCATCTACTGCAATGGTAAAATTATAATTTTACCCCTTGTGTAATGTTTTATTCTCTACTCAACAATTTCCTAATTTAGGCCTTCCCTTAGGTTATGTAGGAGCTTTTTGTTCGATTTCTTATGTTAAAATGTGTTAGTTAGGGTTCATGATGAGGTTCTCATCACTGAACCTGCAAATTCAAATGCGATAAAAATGCAATATCTAATTAAAGGCTACAAACTTTCAAAATGGATCAAAGGTAGTTACTAGGCAATTAAAGTACCAAGATATACCTTCTTTCAGGAGCTTCTTCCCCCTCGAACTTCATTTTAAACCTCATTCCAACAGAAAACTTGTGATTTTGAGCTTCAAGATACTTGTTGAGGCTGACAACAAATACAGATCTACTTGTTCTAGCACAAAAAAGTCACTTTAATATTGTACCCTAATGAGAAAAATACCAGGAACCATGTTGAGTGCAGGAAAATAGTAATTCAAAATCAAAAATCAAATTCAATAATGGTTGATAACTGTCCAATAGAAGATGAACATGATGTGAGCGCGAAAGTTGAGAGCAAGATTGATAATGCTTGTATAAAAAAAGTTGGCTCATTACTTAAAAATAAAATAAGATAAAAGTTGGTTCATGAAATTAGCAGTGTGTCACAAGAAAATAAAGATACCTTGGCTTGTAAACAATAAAGAAGAGAGTTCCAATTGATATAGCATGCATGAGATGCAATTTCAAGGATACCAAGATGCATGCTATGCCTGGATGTGATAGATGATGGCATATTATTTAATTATCTCATCAGTCTCTTAACACCAACACGGAGCTCTCCATTCTCTCCTCTGCAAGAATAAATGTAGGTGAATAAAATTCCTTATGCTATGTGACAAAAAAGAAGTAAAAGGATGGATACTTCCCTAAGAAATATAAAAGCATCTCCTGCTACAAGTCTTTTGGAGCTAACCAAAACACTTCAACCTATTGTGAGCAGGTGTCGCCTAGGTTGTCCTGCATGAAATTCTTAGAATAAGATACATCGGTCTTTGATTATTATTTAAAAGTAGGAAACATCATCGAAGAAATTCTCCTTCCAAATGTTTTATGTGAATACTTATATAACCTATCTGAAATTTTCACAAGATTCTATACTAATTGCCAGGTGGTTGGATCACCAGAAGAAACCAGTAAATTGCTCCTATGTGAGGCCATAGCTATTATCATGAGGAAGTGCTTCTATCTCCTGCGAATCAAGCCTGTCTACAAGATATGATTGCTTTTACAAATTTGTCTTATAGCTAATCTTCAATTCATTGTATTTTGCCTATTTATCAATGAAATCATTCCATGAATATGAAGAAGCATTTCATGATGAAAAAAAAAAAAAGACTGGTTTCTTTCTTTTTGAGCAAGTATGAGAGGACCATTTCATTCATTGTAAAGGAGGCCATCTAGCCCAAAAACTTATAAGTAGCCACATATGCACATCAAACTGCCTAATAGAAGAATTAAATTTTCATAAGTTACATGGCCTGAAATCATTAGAGGATTAAAACCATAAAGAGTAAAGAATTAGCAGTTTGGTCAATAGGAAGGAGATCCACAATTAGTATGTCAAAGTGACCCATGCCATCATGTTTTTTCCTTCTTTTGAACCCTTCAAAATAGCGGATTTCATTCCATTTTGAATGTCTGAATGCAAACAAGGGACTTTTAGCAGTATTACATTCAATTTCAAATAGCATACGTCATGATAGATACATCACAACCGATTTATGTTCTAATGGAACCAGAAAATAGGGGAAAAAATTAATGTTACCAACTCTTAGATCATCAAAAGTAGTATTCGTCAATTGCAAAATGCCTAAAGAGAAACCCATGCATGCTCACTCTCCCTCTAAGTCAGGACATGCCTGTGCTGCTTGGATCATTGATGTCAAGGAAGGGCTCGACGAGGATATTGTGGGTGAAGGTATGGTAGGTGATGATGAGCCATGCCCCCAAGGCCTTGTACTACTTGTGGATCTTGTGGGGTTTGGAAAGGAGGTTGAGAGTGGTGGAGGTGACGTCGAGCATGGAGCCAAAGGTGAACTCAGGCTAGTTCTGGAGGAGGCGTGGCCCTCGCAAATGCTAAAGGAGTAGACGGCTAGGGCAGCCTTATGGGAGAGGAGGTGGGGTTGATGTAGGAGAAGGTGCAGTGACAGTGTTTGTCGATGAGGTAAGGATGGTGGTGGGTGAGGAGATTACGAAAGGGATGAATGAGGGTTTTCGTGGACTTGGGGGAAAGGGAAATGGTAAAGGGGGATATCTTTTTGGATTGGTAGGTGATTACACAGTAATGATAAGACCTAATTTACATGAATTAAGTTAGATTCTAGCCCAACTTACGAACAATGCATGCATAAGCATTATAATTTGCATAGTAGTTAGTTTGGTAGCTTTATAGATAATACTATCATTTTATGCTCTAAAAGAGGGACAATATTAATTACAGATGATTCAGGGTCGTAGATGATCAATCAGACCGTATGAATCTGAGCAGGACAAGGATGGGAGTCCAACGCTTCCGGAATCCTCTTGATCAGACATCTGTAGCATCACATACAGCTCGTGGAAGAATAGAGACCAAGGAGCAAGAGAATAGAGATCCAAACCTCAGATGTCGAATCCAACCACACGGATGGATCTGGATCAATGATTGCAGTCCAACGGCGTAAAGATCAACCTGATCGGAGCCCTATAGCATCATCTACAAAGGTAGGAAGATTAACAAATAGGATGGTCTATGTGGCATCATCCTAGCAGCCCATCGCCACACCCCAACCACTGAAGGAGAAATGTCGGCCGTTGGATCACCATCCAATGGCCACAAAAAGGCCACATCGCCCATCTCCACACACCATTAGAAGAAGAACACATCTTAGCCATTGGATCTTCATCCAACGGCTAAGGGTAATCGCACACAAAACCAAAACCACGACACAAGGGTGACCGCAACACAGCGATCATCGCCTTCACGCGAGAACGCGAGGGACTCGTTCACTAGCACTCAGCGCGAAATCAAGGAGGTCATGCAACATGGGCACGATTGGGTTGTTGGATCTGATCGAGCGACAAGGATGCGACCACGTGGCACGCGGAGGCACGTTGGATGAGGTGGCATGGATGCATGCATGGTTGAATGGTTGAACCGACGCCCCATTGTACGCGGGGATAGAGGTAGTAGTGTGATGAGTTTAAGCAGTTCGATCGTGAGATCGGAAAGCTGAGACTGGAAGCATGCGCACACGTGAAGACACGAGGAAGTGACATACGATCGAGATTGGCTGCTCAAAGGCTACCACGTGTCAATAGCAAGTTAAATCTGCATGTTTAAGGCGCGTAGAGGGTTATTTTGAGGTGCGATCTGATCCGTTGATCTCTCGATCAACGAATCTAATCTCACCTAAGTTGCACGATTTTGGGGGCCTAAATACCTACTTTGCCCCTCATTTAATCTATAAAAAGAGCCCAGAGCCCCTAGTTGAGAGGTACTTCCACTAAACACATCTCCAGCCTCTCTCTCTCTGCAGCATCTCTCTGATCTTCCTCCTAGCACTCTGGATTTGGAGTGTTGCTGCACTTCACACAAGCATCTCACAAGCAACACCGTCCTTCGTCTACTTTTCTCTCTCTTTATTCTCTAGCATAGTTATTTTAATTCCTAGTTTAAGAACAGTTTGCCATTAGCAATAAAAATCTGATTTTTTGAATATTTGATCTCTATTTCTACCTCCCTACGAATGACTTAGTACTTACCAAAATATTTATAAATTTATTTATTTCGATGTGATTCGCAACTACAACGACACAAAATCTTTTAACGCGTTTCGCGACAAACAAGTTGGCACCGTTGTCGGGGAGGCAACAGAAATTTTTGAATATTTTCTTTCTAGTGCTTATTTGAGATTCTAACTTGGTATTTTTGATTGCGTGTGTGCAGGAATCGCAGAATTATGAAAAGAAATGCGCAACAATGGTAAAAAAAAAAACAAGTTCGATTCTCAGGTAAGTACTCATATCTTTCGAGAAAAATTCAAAAAAAAATATAAGTGTTTTGCTTTAACCTTAGGATTAGCATTTGCTTACTTTTCGAAAAAAAAAAAATCTCTCTTGTTAGTGGGAATCAACAAAACTACCTCCTATATTTTCAGGCTGAAATAAACTCTCATCTTAAAAATTTAATTCCCGAAAATTCACATGTCCACAAATTCTAAAACTTTTAATGGACATGGGTTTTACAGTCAAGAACAACATATCCAAATATTGTGTAATTCACAAACTGAACTA
Organism: Thalassia testudinum; assembly: GCA_037157565.1. Classification (NCBI taxonomy): domain Eukaryota; kingdom Viridiplantae; phylum Streptophyta; class Magnoliopsida; order Alismatales; family Hydrocharitaceae; genus Thalassia; species Thalassia testudinum. The sequence goes on along the minus strand of JAZHRO010000010.1, from coordinate 7,005,334 downwards.
ATATCAAATCTATTATTTCTTCTGATTTTTCAAACTTCAAAAAAATCATAGGAATTTTTATACAATTCTGATTTATTTGAAATTTTTTGCGTTGGATTCCTGTGATAATATAGAATCTCGAAAAATTTTGAAAAAAATATTTATTGCATGTTTGATTACATGTACTATTTAATCACTAACTGGGGGTCAAAACAGACTATAGAAACCCCAATACATTTTCAATCTGAAAAAAAATAAAAAAACTTGCATCAAAATTCTTGAAAATTTATTTTCTAAGTGCCTGGTTGGTAGTGCAATAGGACCGATCGATTGTATTGTTTGGGTTGCACCACTTCCTTGATTTTGGACTTAAAGGGATCATCTTAGCACTATCTACTTTTAGGATTTCACATTAAGCTAGAGCACACTTGCATACTTAAATGAAATCTATCAAACAATTGGGACTTGCAAAACCTCTTATATGCCTCATCAGAACCATTGTTTGAAGATATTTACTCAAGTGAACCCTAAAACACAATTATACAAGTAATTGAACCTAAAAATTCACTCAATCATAAAAATTTCTTGTGAACCCTTACTTGTGCCCTTCACACTTTGAAAATCAATTTTAATGGCAACACCTCCTAACACCCATCATATTCCAAAACTGAGTAGACATGCCCTAGGTAGGACTAATTTTCTTAGTGACTTAAAATTAAATTGGACTAAGGTCATGGCCTTGTCTACTTGGACCCACTTGTGACAAGAAAGGTTGGTGCGGTAACCACATTAACCCTTAGCTGTGCCCCACCGTGCAGGATGTCCTACGGGGTCCCACCCTTCTAGCCAGCCAAGTAATTGAAGGGTTGATCTAACCTAGTCGTGTTTTAAGGAGCTAGGATTAGGTCTATTTAGGGTTTACACTCTAAGGACTAGCTTGATTGCTTATACTGAGAGGTTGGGGTATTCTCGCATCTATCTTCTCTCTCTCATCTACAGACATTCTTCTAGTGCATGCAAGGTAGAAGATCTCTACATCCTGATTTTCTACCACCTTTAGAAAGAAATCCTAGGAGAAGACCTGATTGTCCAAGATCTGAATCGAAACCCTCTTCAATGGTTAGTCACCACAAGGAAGATGAGATTAAAGAGGAGGAACAAAATCTGGACCCAATGGCTCTCTTACAGAGGGCGATTACTAAGCAGGGTCAGCATCATGATAGACAGATAAAGGTCATAGTACAGGTCATTACCCGACTCCAAAATGGGAGAGTTGGCCAACCTCTCAGAGACTTTTATAATCCTCCTAATGCCCATCTTGAACCTCTTGCCAGGGTACCTCAAGATGGGGATGATTTTGAACTCAAACCACAAATCATCAATCTGGTTCCCCACTTCCATGGCCACAATTCCGATGACCCCTTCCACCATCTTAAAGAACTTCTACACATAGGAATAACCTTTGGCCCTAGGAACATGAATAAGGATACCTTAATGATGAAAATATTCCCTTTTTCTTTAAAAGATAAAGTTGCTCAATGGTTGTGGATAATTGGTAGACCAATCATAACTTGGGAAGATTTAAGAAGCACTTTTCTAAAAGAATTCTTTCCCATAGGAAAAATAAATGTCCTTAGATGTGCCATTACAACCTTTAAGCAGAACCCTTGGAAACAATTACATAAGGCTTGGGAGAGATTTAATGACTTAGTTAGGAAATGCCCTCATCATGGGATTCCCAAGTGACACTTGGCCTATATTTTCTATTATGGGCTAAGTGACAATTTACAGAATTTTGTTGATGCAGCATGTGGGGGTAATTTCCTAAGCAAAGATGCTAAGGGAGCCTTTCAATTATTCGAGAATATGAGTGAGAATTCCCTCAACAATGCCTCAATGTCTGCCTTCAATAGATCAAATCAACCAAGGAGTGGAGTCTATGAAGTTAAGGATAATTCAAACTTGGTTGATTTAGAACTGATTGCACAACGATTGGATAAGGTGGAACTCGTTGGGAAAAATGTAGAGAGTTTGGATAAGAAATTGGACAACCATTTGAATGGTGGGAGTTCCTTAGGTACACATTCTAGAGTAAATCATATGCCTACCCAAGGAGTGTCTATGATAACCTGCACACAACTCCCCAATCCTTAAGGTCAGGAAATAATGCACAATATTAATGACCTGACCATGGCTCCACCTATGAGCCAACTTTACTTGGACCCATCTCTTTCTGGGTACTAAGGAGAGACCTTGATGCCCTCAAATTCTAAATTAGGCATCCCAATGCCTAATTATCTTAAGGATGTTAATGCACTCCAGAGATACACTAGAAATGACCCATATTCAAACACCTACAACCTTGGATGACGTAACCATCCTAACTTTGCTTGGTCAAGTCAGAAACCCACCCAAGGTCCTAACTTGACTAAGCCAAGCACTTATAGGCAACCCAGTAGGTACACACAACTGTGCACATACCAACCACAACCTACTTAGGAAACCCAGCCTTCTGATCTGAGTTGGTCCTCAAAGAAATGTGAGAAATGAATCTAAGACATAAACAAGAAATGAATCAATTGAGAACAAAATTGACGGGATGACTAGACCAATTGGTAGGTGCTAGACAACACGGGATACTGCCATCCCAACCCGTCCCCAACCCAAGGAACTTCAATAGGGTTAACCAAAACAATACATGGGATCAACAAGCACATATAGTTCAAGCTACTCCCTAGCACCCACCTAGCTTTATTAACCCTAACCCTAACCAAGCTCAACCTATTTTGCAGAACCCACCTCAACCTTCTAACTATAATGCCTATGCTGATGCTGTAACCTTGAGAAGTGGGAGATAAATCCAAGATCCTTATCCCTCCAAATATAAATCTAGTCAAGATCTTGAGGAGCCCAAATCTGACCTGGGAGACCAAGCTAATCAAGAAGACAAGGATCAAGGCCCAAACACTCATGATTTCTCTCAAGCACCCTCTACTAAAGCCTTAAACAAACCTAAGAAAAAGAAAACCAATCCATCTAAGGAGTGGCTCGATATTTTTAAATAAGTTCAAGTGAACATACCACTCCTTGAAGCAATTGAGAATATCCCAGCCTGTGTGAAATTTTTGAAAGAAATGTGCACACCTAAATGCCAGGCCAAATCATCTAAAAGGATAGTGTTATCTAAACAAGTTAGTGCAGTTATCCTTAGAAACCTACCCCGAAAATAAAAAGATCTTAGAACCCCTCTGATTTCTTGTGTTATTGGAGATACTACCTTTGATAGGGCCTTGTTAGATTTAGGTGCCTCCATTAATTGGATCCCCACAATGTTATATGAAAAATTTAGCTTTGGAGGGTTAAGACCTACTAAGGTCACACTACAGCTAGATGATCGATCTGTGACCACACCACGGGGAAGTATTGAGGATATAATTGTCAAGGTTTGTGATTTTTATTTTCCTGTGGATTTCTTGGTCCTTGACATGGAGATACCAAAGAATTTGAAGAACACGCCAATAATCTTGGGAAGATCATTTTTAGCTACTGCCAAGGCCAATATTCACTGTGAATCTGGTAGTATGGAAATCAAATTCGGGGACAAGAAGACAAAGATTAATATTTTTAAGTTCATCAAACAATTTGAGGATTGTGGAATAATAGAATATTCTGAGGACGTGGATCATACTGTTGAATATTGTATGAAGTTAGGAATTTTCAATCTGATCCTACGAGCCTTGATCCCCAAACCAATCAAGAGGTTAGTCACCTAATCACAGACTTGATTTCAAGACCTCTTGAGGATAACTATGATCCACCTTTGGACCCTTCATCCCAAGGACCAAAACTTGAGCTAAAACCTCTTCCTAATTATATGAAATATGTTTTCTTGGGATCTGATCAGACTTACCCAGTGATCATTAGCACTTATCTAACCCAAACTCAGGAAAATCAATTAATTCAAGTTTTGGGAAGAAATGGTAGAGCAATTGGTTGGATATTGGATGATCTGAAGGGAATCAGTCCTACTTACTGCACCCACAAAATCTATGTTGAGGATGGATCTAAACCCTCTTGGGAAATGTAGAAATGATTGAATCCTAACATGCGAGAGATTGTGAAAAAGGAGATGATTAAGTGGTTAGATGCGGGAATAATCTACCCAATCTTTGACAACCCATGGATTAGTTCTATACAAGTGGTTCCTAAGAAAGTTGGGCTGACTGTGATTATTAATGATAATGGGGAGTTGATTCCAACTGGCATAACTTCCTCTTGGAGAGTCTATATCGATTACAGGAAGCTGAATAATGCAACTAAGAAAGACCACTTTCCACTTCACTTCATTGATCAAATTCTTGAAAGACTAGCCAACCAAAAGTTCTTCTATTTCTTGGATGGCTACTCCAACTACAATCAAGTAGCTATCCTCCTCGATGATCAAGAGCAAACCACCTTCACATATCCCTACGGAACATTCGCCTTCCGTAGGATGCCTTTTGGATTATGCAATACACCAATGACTTTTCAAAGGTGCATGCTTGCAATCTTTTCAGGCATGGTGGGTGATTTTATGGAAATCTTTATGGATGATATTTCTGTGTTTGGGGACTCTTTTGATTCTTGTCTAATCAATCTAGAGAAAACTTTACAAAAGTGCATAAAGGTGAATCTTGTTCTATTTTGGGAAAAAAGCCACTTCATGGTTAAGGAAGGCATAGTCCTTGGTCATGTTGTATGTGAAAGAGGAATTAAAGTGGATAAAGCCAAGGTGGACACTATCATTAAACTCCCGCCACCTTCGATAGTTAAACAAGTAAAATCATTTCTTGGACATGTGGGATTTTACCATTAATTCATTAAGGATTTTTCTAAGGTGGTGAGGCCCTTAATCAACTTACTGGTAAAAGATCAAACTTTTGATTTTGATTCAAGTTGCTTAAGGGATTTCAATCTACTGAAGGAGGCCATTACATAATCACCCATCCTACAACTTCCTAATTGGGATCATCTGATCGAAATCATGACCGATGCTTCTGATTTTGCTATTGGCGTGGTCTTGGGACAAAAGATTGATAAGAAACCTTCCGTGATTTATTACGCTAGTAAAACTCTTGATGATGCTCAAAGAAATTACACCACTACAGAAAAAGAGTTGCTAGCAGTAATTTTTGCTTTAGAGAAGTTTAGACCATACCTACTTGGATCTCATGTCACAATTTTCATAGATCACACTGTAGTAAGGCACCTGATGTCTAAGAAGCATGCAAAACCTAGATTAATCAGATGAATCCTTCTGCTACAAGAATTTGATTTATAAATAAAAAACAAATTTGGTGCCTAAAATGTAGTAGCAGATCATCTCTCCAGAATCCTTGTAGAATCGACAACTCCTCAATTTTCTGATTCATTCCCTGATGAGGCTCTTTTGACTATTTGCAAACTACCTTCTGTTACAACCCGATTCCTGAATCCCTATAGGACTCTAGACCGGCTCGACTCGACTAATCGCAAGACCCAGTCGTCCAACAAGAAATAACCAAAAAGTAGGAAAGTAAATCACATTCACTATACTAAGTAACTAACAATAAAAGAGTACAAGCAGTAAAAGAAGTAAAAGCTGCTAACAGTACATATCACCACCACAACAGTAAAACGGAAACAAAGTACAGAACGTAAATGGTAACAAGAGTCTGAACTCACTAACAAAAGAAAGTACTACAACAGGAAGAATACTGCTGGGCTCGACTAGGCTCAGCACCCACTGCAGCCGGTGACTCAGGCTGCTCAACACTTGAACCTGGAAAAGGTTATGAGTAAACGAAGTCAACGAACACTGAGTAGACTAGAAACCAACTAACTAGAGCAGTAAAAGCTACAGGTAAACTATCTATTCCATTTACTTTATTTCACAAGTTATTCATTTTCACCCATTTGTTTATTTTTCAGATCTCTTTCTTGATCTCGAATGTTCCTCGTGGGAACAATATTGATTGCAGTCTTTTCCGAAGAGTAAAAGGCACACGTGGTGCTCTCTTGGCCGGAAGAGTCCCCCGTGATAATCCTGCGCCCAGTCAACCACCCTGGGGTCACTGTTTAGATGTAGCAATGACTACTGCATCCGTGATAAATGCATGGGTGGCTACCCCGCACTGGCACGCGGCTAGTTGTTTCCTCTAGCGAGTATGTCCAAAGTATAGAACGGAACAGTATATGGCCTAGCCCTCTCAGTAACAGGGGTCTAGCCCTCAGAACCAAACAGGGGTCTCACCCCTCCACAGTCCGCACACCCTCCTCTTACTACCCCGGTTTGCCTAGAGGGCCAAAGAAAAAGTCGGTGTAGGTTGGCTAGCTTAACCCCAGGTCCCGTGGGGTGGCTAGCTCCCTCCCTACACTAATAACTCTCCCCGGTAGTGTGTATGCGAGGGCTAATAGGAGTCGGTGTAGAGTGGCCATTCCTAAACTGTCCCCCTTGGTACCACGTACTCAAGGGCCAGCACACTTCCCATTCACATTTCCAGACCTTTCCATTCATCTACAAGAGCTCTACTCCTAACTCCCCGTAGGGTTCATGCTCATATTCATATACTATTCCATACCAGGTTTCATCATTCACAAATTCATTCTTGTATTATACACATGCAGCTCGTATTTCCACAATTTAACAGATACAAGTAATGTCATAGGTAACAGGTTAACTAGCACAGGTATTTAACATTCCACAGGCAACTCGTATTTCCACAATTTAACCTATACAACAAGTAACGTCACAGATATCCGTCTAACTAGCACAGGCATTTCATATTTTACAGGCAGCTCTTGTTTATTAACAGGCAGATATTCATATTTCTATTCATTCATTTAAGGCTGCAATCTCAAACACGCATACAACAGTGCAAGTACTTCTCATCCTAGGATTCATGCCACATCCTAAGTTTCTAGTTATCCAATTTCACATAAGCATTCATGTTTAATAATTACAAAAATGGGAAACCACTTTACCAGACAACTCGAGAGTATTAGGGGCTCGAACGGCAGGCTCATGTGCCTCAGCAAGTCCCGAACCTGTAACTGATCGAAGTCCTATACCAACGAACATGCCACAATTGAACATTCAGAATAGTATAAAAGGCCTTCTAACAAGTAGAGGAACTCACAAGGAAAACACCGATATTTTTTTTGCGTGAAACGAACCTCAAATGGACCCTAAATGGGTCAAAAATAAGGCTACAAACCCAAATCAGACGTCTGGCATAAGGTCCAGATGTCTTAAAAGTAACCAGAAGCTCACCTCAGGTTCTGCATCAACCTCAAATGTTCAGAACCTATTCTCGATCGTTTGGACCCAGCTCCAGACATTTGACCTCTCCTCCAGACGTCTGGGAGTGCTTCCGATCATCTGGTAAGCTGTCCAGACGTCCAAATCGCGTGAGAGGGCATGCCCCGTGCCTTCCCGAAGCTGTCTCTACACATGACAAGCAAAATCCACTGCTTTTAGCCATGCAGATCGAGGCTACGGTGCGGCCTACATGGCTGTATCCACGAAAGGAACGTACCTTCGCGGTAAGCTACTTTCAGACGTTCGGTGTAGTCACCAGACGTCCACCCCGTCGTCTGGACGTCACGCCAGACGTCTGATTCTAGAAAAATCCCAGAATCAGAGCGACTTGCTACTCTCCCTTGCCGTGCGCAGCCACGGCCTCACCTCCTTGCCTGCAGCTTTGGCTGTAGCAAGTGTCGGGGACATCTACCCCGACAAGCTCCTCCCCCCGCACGTGCCGCTCCGGCCGTGCGTCCTCCAGCGAGCTCCCACGAGCTCGCAAGCTCAAGCTCTTCCTCCTCTCCTCACGCTGCCTCTCCTCCTCGTCGTCGCTCTCGCGCTCGCTCCTCTCGCTGTGGTGGAGAGGAAGGGAAGAAGGTGGCTGGGGTGAAGTGGGGAAAAGAGGAAGGGGGAGAGGGCCTTTTATAAGGTGCGTTAGGGTTTGGATGGCGGAGAGAAGAGGGAAGGAGAGAGAAGGGAGGTACTGTCTGCATGCAGCCCGCGCGCAGACGTGAAGGCTCATACCAAAATTTTGATTTTCAGACGTTTGGGAAGGGGTCTAGACGTCTGACAAGACATCTGACCGACAGTCCAGACATCTTAAAGGCTCAGGACAGAACGAGTCTTTACACCTTGGTTTGCAAATATCGTTAATTATTTGGCAATCGGAGGATTACCCATGGATTGGCCTAAGCATAAGCGGGATAAGTTGATTTCTGATGCCAAATACTACTTTTGGGAAGACCTGAAACTATTCAAAATATGTGCGGATTAGGTTATCCGTCGTTGTGTTCTAAATGAGGAGATCACAAGTGTGTTAAAATTCTACCATACTTTTGCTTGTGGAGGTCACTTCTTAGGAAAAAAGACGGTAGCCAAGGTACTGCAAAGTTACTTGTATTGGCCTTCTTTATTTCGTGACTCTTACAATTTCTGTAGGTCATGTATTAATTGCCAAACTCTAGAAAACATGACCAGGAAGGATATGATGACCTTAAATCCAATCCTTGAAGTCGAGATCTTTAATGTTTAGAGCATTAATTTTATAGGACCTTTCACTAATTCATTTGGGTACCAATATATTTTAGTTGGGGGTGTGATTGTATAGCAACCATAGGACCTAATTTACTTGAATTAAGTTAGATTCTAGCTCAACTTAGGAACAATGCATGCATAAGCATCATAATTTGCATAGTAGTTAGTTTGGTAGCTTTATAGATAATACTACCATTTTATGCTCTAAAAGAGAGACAATATTAATTGCAAATGAGTCGAGGCCATAGATGATAAATTAGACCATACGGATTTGATCAAGACGACGACGGAAGTCCAACGCTTCCGAAATCATCTTGATCATACATCCTAGCATCACATACAGCCCGTAGAACAGAAGCCAAGGAGCAAGATAGCAAAGATCCAAACCTCAGATGTCAAATCCAATCGCACGAATGGATTTGGATCAATGATTACAGTCCAACGGCGTAAAGATCAACCCGATCGGAGCCCTGTAGCATCATCTACAAAGGTGGGAAGATGAACAGACAGGATGGTGCCACGTGGCACCATTCCAGCAGCCCATCACCACACCCCAACCTCTGAAGGAGAAATTTGGGGCATTAGATCACCATCCAACGACCATGAAAAGGCTACGTCGCCCGTCTCCATACGCCATCAGAAGACGAACACATGAAGATCCAACGGTTGAGGGAAACTGCGCACAAAACCAAAACCAAGACACAAGGGTGACCACAACGCAGTGGTCACCACCTTCACGTGAGAATGCGAGGTGCGTGTTCGACTTGCGCTCAACGCAAAATCAAGGAGGTGGTGTAGCGCAGGTGCGATTAGGCCATTGGATCAAATCGAGCCGGCAGGATGTGGCCACGTGGCTTGCTGAGGTGCGTTAGATGAGGCGGCACGAATGCGCGAGCGGTTGTGGTTGAACCGACGCCTCGTTGTATGTGGGTACAATGGTGGTAGCACGATCAGACAGCTGAGACCGGAAGCACACGTGTGTGTGCGTGAAGACATGAGGAAGCGACACGAGATCAAGATCGATGGCTCAGAGGCCACCACGTGTCAGCAGTAGGTTAAATCCACGCGTTTAAGGCACGTGGAGGGTTATTTTGAGGCGCGATCTAATTCATTGATCTCCCGATCGACAGATCTGATCGCACCTAAATTGTTGCACGATTTTGGGGGCCTAAATATCTACTTTGCCCCTCATTGAAGCTATAAAAAGAGCCCCAGAGTCCCCAGTTGAGAAGCAACTTCCACTAGACACTTCTCTAGCCTCTTTCTCTGCAACATCTACTCGGTCTTCCTTCCGGTGCTCTTGATCTAAAGTGTTGCCGCACTTCGCACAAGATCTGAAGTGCTGACGTACTTCGCTCAAGCATCCCACAAGCGACGTTGTCCTTCATCTACTTTTCTCTCTTTTTATTCTCTAGCATAGTTATTTTAATTCCTAGTTTAAGAATAGTTTGCCATTAGCAATAAAAATCTGATTTTCTGAATATCTGATCTCTGTTTTTATGTCACAATAGGATAGATTAGTTAGTACGAAAAGCTTTGAAAATCGTGTTTTGTCCCCCTGCGAACGACTCGGTATTTACCAAAATATTTATAAATTTATTTGTTTTGATGTGATTCGCAACTACACCGATACAAAATCTTTTAACGTGTTTCGCAACGAACAGTGAGAGAGGTTTTTTTTTACTTTTATGATGGTAATTTTAGGTCTCTAAAAACATTATGACTTAGTTTTTTATAAAATATGTTATTACTGTCATAAAAAATGGATCCTTTTGCAATGGAAAAATTTATCACTGCAATCAGCCGTCACAAAAACATAGTTTTACTATAGTGATCTTACAAAAGAAAAAGAATGGCAATGACCAAATAGAGTATTCAAAATGTAGAGGAAGCAATTAGGGGTTGTTTCCTTGTCGATGGTAGGTTGACCTGGCAACTACAAGGACACAAAAGTAGTGAAAATACATGATTTGAGATGGTAAGCGAAGAATTGCACTAGTTTTAGTTCCGGAGAGAAATTAGGCCAAAGAGTTTCTATTTTTTTCTTTACATTTTTATTAAAGATCATTAATTTTCAAGTAGCGATGTTTCCACAAACAAAGTAGACTTACAGTGGCATCTTAGTGATTATAAAATAGGATATTTTATATCATATACAAAGGATCTATTCGAAAATCATATATATTGTATCATTTGGTCAATGTTCTCCTGCGGCGAAGCGCAGGTTAATTCATTAGTAGTACTTAAAAGGAGTGCTGGGGATTGCATGATTGGATCTTAAAACGTTTGATGAAATGTCACTATAAGTTAGATATAAAGCTAAAGAGACAGCTGGGATCCCTGATTGATATGAACAGGTCGAATCCACTGGGCTTCCTGCACGGGGCCATTCCTTCCATTGAGCAGTCCCCACTCTCCACACCACACCATAGTCGCGCTCGCAAAACACAACTCCAAGAGGGGTTGTTGGACTCTCTCTTCACACCCACACCACACGCATGTATATATATATAGCAGGTAAGCCGGTGCTCTCTCCATTGGCGCGATCTGAGAAATTGAGAGAGAGAGAGAGAGAGAGAGAGAGAGTAATTAATTGGCAGTTATATATATCATGGGGCGTCATTCGTGCTGCAACCAGCAGAAGGTGAAGAGAGGGCTGTGGTCACCCGAGGAGGATGAAAAGCTCACGAGATACATAACCTCCAATGGCTACGGTTGCTGGAGTGAGGTCCCTGAGAAAGCAGGTAATTAATTCCCTTTTATTAAAATAATCTCCACAGTACTCTCATGTATATAGATATGCTCAAATTATAAGAAGTCATTGCATGCATCACGGGTGGATTAGTTTTGACTTGCACCAAGTTAATTACATATATAACATTCAAAAGAAACCACATCGTAATTAAGGCATGTCTTTGTGTGTATTACCTGTCTCCTTCACTGCACGTTGCATGGATATGGATTCTGGAGCGTACGTAACATACTACATTGCAAAGGTTAGATAACATATAATGGTCAGCTTCTTGATTAGAAAACGATATTTCAGTTATTTTCCACACGTATTTAGAATTGGATCATTACGGTTCTTACCATCTCAGAATATCGCTTTTTGATTTTTTTGATTTTTTTTTTCTATAAAAGTTCTGCGTAATGATTCAACGAGGACGTATATATTATTCCCCTATAATAGATTTTTTAAGTTTGTAATCCCGATGGGCCCACAACTTGCCGATTGGTGCATCTTGCAAATGGAGTCAAAAGCTTTCGTGTTAATCAAGCAAACGCTTAATGTCTAAAAGGGACCCATAATTTGCCAAAAACTTCTTTGGCAACCATCACCTCCTATGCGAATAGCATGAAGGATTGGTTCCTATATATTGTGGTGCAGGTCTCCAAAGGTGTGGAAAGAGCTGCAGACTAAGGTGGATCAACTACCTGAGGCCAGACATCGTGAGAGGGAGGTTTACACCAGAGGAGGAGAAGTTAATAATTGACCTCCATGCAATTGTTGGAAACAGGTAATCAAGAAATTAAAGGTTACACCTGAGAATAATGTATGCTTTTATGATGGTACATTAATGAGAATGTGAAATCACAACTGCCATACATATCTTCCCAACCTAAAGGATCGAGATTACTAGAATTTCATGCCGGATCAGTCATTTCCAAACAAGAGCAGGTATATATGTTTTATACCTTAGAGCCAGACACGCATCCAGAGTACAACACGCATATAAAAGTCTGTAAGCCTCTTCTCGATAGTTGCTTGGAAATTGGACAACTTATATATATTGCTAAAAGAAATTTTCAAACATAGAACTCAATGATCATCCGAAACTAATTAAGATCACTTAAAACTCAACTACTAAAATGAGAGCAACTCTTGATTTCTCGCTTAATTCGTAAGGTACTCAGATTGTGTGAGCAGCCAACGCGCTTGTTGACAAAACACTGTCTACGTTGTAATGTTCAAGGACATTGGCGCTTTCCTAATTTCGCTTGTAAGCATTGATGGCTGCTATACATCGGTTTTCACCAGCCACAAAAAAAAAAAAAAGAAGTCTGTAAATATATGTGCACATTGGAATATTATAAAAGAACATATAAATTAATCATTTATCATTTAACAAGGTATTGCTGGGCGTTTCCTTTTGCACGACTGGGACTTCTTGCATATGTAGAACCATGACCATTGTTATCCTAAACTCAAGTTGCTTTGCGCTTTGCTCAAAAATGGACAACATATAAGCATGAAGGGAAATAGACTTCAATACTTGATGAGGCAATCAAATAATTAAGTTCAAGTTTCAGCCAACGAGCTATACATATATTGACTAAGACCCTTGCATATATAATTAAATCTTTTGTTCACGTGGCTCTCTTTACCATATGTCGGCATCCGTATATATATAATCATTCTAAAGGGAAATGGTAGCAAAAAGCTGCTAGAAGAAAGGAAGTTGACGAACTTAGAAATTGACAAATAGGCTTCTGTAACTAGATGGTGCTATTAAAAGCCTATTTTAAAACGACCAACTATAATTTTCTTTCTTTTCAAAACTACCAACCATGATTTATTGGTTAGTAAGGGAAGTTCAATCAAGGTCACCACAAGAGGAAAGGACTCCACTACTTGAATGCTAACATTTTAGAGATAAAAGGAATAAATATTCTCAGAATTCATCTTAAATCACATACGCTCCCATTTTTAAGTAAGTACTCTAACAGGCTGAGGAAACCTGATGAGGCTTCCTTAGATATAGAATGGTTGTGCTAGGTTCTAAAGTATTACGTACAACACCCGTAATTATCGATGCTTTATCATAATTAGTAGTATTTCTTCAGTTAAATTGGAGTCTCAAATAATTGTACTGGCATGTGATAATGCAAAATCACTTTTAAACTAACACTTTAACAAGATATATGGATAAGGCAAATTGTTGAGCACAATGAGTGTCTAGATCTTTCTTCAAAGAGAAGAACCGATCTCGATCTCATTTAATGTATTGGAAGAGTGTACTTATTAAGTTTACTAATTCAAATTAATCCTTTTTTTTTAACTTAATCAATTTCTCATTATCTCATATATGTAAAGACTCTGATATATTTGGTTCACAGGCCACTAAAGCAACTGAGTGACGATGGCTGGTTAGCACTCAAAAGTATAAACACTACAAAAAAAGGTTCCATAAGCCAAGACATATAAATCAACAATTCAAACTTTTATCCTTGTTTAAAAATGATGCCTGACATATATCTCTGGGAAAAGGTATCCAGGCTTATAATATAGATAAAGGACTACTCCTAGAGTACTACTCACAATCTTTAAGAAACTATTTGTTCAGACATATTTTTCACGACAAATTCTTGACATTTGAAAGATAATATTCCTTGGTTACTACCATAAATCAAGGACAGTCGCTAACGTATATTTTCAAGGTATCTTTTGAAATACCTTCTTGACTTATAACCTTTTTTCTTGTAATGAAAAATCAATTTCAAAATATATAACCTTTGAAACAATTCCCTCATGATTCAGGTTGTAATTAAAAATGTTAAGTTGAACGTGCAACTAGTTGGCATAGTTTCCTGGTATGTCTTGATATAGGGTAATGTCATATATACATGTAGCATCTATGGTTAAAACGGATAAGGTTTTTAGAAAACTTTCAAGGGAAATTCTTGTTTGTTAAAAATCTTTTGCAATCTCTTTTTCCATGCAAACATACATAGAATTTCCCAAAAATAACAACTATAACCTTTGTGTCAAAGAACATACATTCGCAATTAATTTCATGTTATGTTTCTCGCTTCCATATATGCATGAACCATAAATTTTATATTCTCAAAATTAGTATATGAAATGTCAACTTTCAAACGCTCCTACTCAAATTCTATTTTAGGCCATTATTGCAAGTAAATTACAAAACTTTAGGGAAATTGAAATTCTTTCGATATGCAAATTTCAAAACTCAAGAAGATTAAGAATCTTGGATTGAAGATTGACTTTATGTTTCTTAATTGTATGCATTATGTAGTTTGGAAGAAGATTTGAGAATACCACTCTTTTTCAGCATCAAATATTTAAAAAGTCACCTCATACTCTACAAAAAAAGGGTACAAATCAAGGGTATATATTAAGGAATGTCCTCAATAGTATATGTCAAAGATTGCCCTTAGTATACAGCAATAACAAAAGAATATTGTCTTACAAATGTTAAGGATTTGCCTCAATAAATATATCTTAACAAGTATTTATCTAAGGATTGTGAATTACTATTATATGGAAAATCCTTGATTTATATTATAAGTCGGGCTACCTTTTACTAGGGATATAAGGCAAGGATAACTCTTAAGAAAGGACTTTAAGTCAAGGATAAAGGCTTGAATCCATGCTTATACACCTTGACTTATGAGGCTTTTTGTAGTGATTTTAAACAAACAAGAAGTAAGATTAAGATATAAAGAATGTGGCCGGATTCATCTACATAGGCTAACTCCATATAGAAACTACTATTGGATATGAATACTTGGCTTGTCATAATCAAATTAATTATTAAGAAAAAAAATAATGAATTTTGTTTTGAACATTTGAAATATTGATGTCCATCTTTTCAAAGATCAAAATAAACATCTTATGTATATAGGGCTTCCTAACATCAATAATTCATTATTAGGTGGGATTCATCAATTATATAAAGTGATTAAACTATGTATACGAGCCTACCTAGCATTGACCTTTCATTGTTTGTTAAGATTCAAATGTTATATATAAAGTGATTTGCATGTCCACTTCTTGAGAAAATTCAAGGAAAGGCTCCTTTTCTGCTATGAAGGCAAACACTTAGGGATGATGGCATATTTGTTATTTTAGATGCTAAATTTGGAAGAGTGTGTATGTGTTCATACATGTGTTTGCATGCATGAGAATATCCATACATATGCATATGTGCACACATAGTTGTATGTATAGGAGGAATATGAACCTTATGAAAAGGTAGGTGACAGGAAGGTGACCCGGAAAAGAGACAAAGTGATGATGTTAAGAAAAGGTTGTGCATAAAAATTTACCATAAAAAGTTTTCATATTTATCCATGTCAATCTTCAAATCTTACTCTTTTCATTCCTAATCATATCAATTTTTTCCCTTATAGGTGGGCTCACATAGCTAGCCATCTACCAGGAAGAACTGATAATGAGATCAAGAATTATTGGAACACTTGGATCAAGAAGAAGCTCCTCAAGTCCACACCACAAGCACAAAAGTCCTTGACTCCGATTTCAACTCCTATGCCCAACCTATTTAACTCAACACAATACTACAATCCTACTAATCCCATATCCTTAAGTCAAACCCAAACCACAACTAATCATACCATACAACTCCCATCTACATTACCTCCTCTCATATCTTCAAATTTCAACAATGAAGCCTTAATTACCTCAAACTATACTCCATGGGACCCCAATGTAGAAGTAGTTCTTCCTCCCCTTGTGTCTATACAATCTCATGAGAATTTGAGCACTGATGTCTATTCAAGTGAAATGCATGTTGAAAAGGAAGAGACAAGTAGATGTGGATGGGTCGAGTCAGAGTCACATCAGATATCAAACTTATTTATTTGGGATGATGTCAAGGGAGACTTCAATTGGGATGAGGCTATGGTTCCCTCAACTTCTTATGCAGAAACTTTGGATTCTCCTTACCTTTCTCCACCATAAGGATAATATATATGTTCTCTCTAGGTGCACACATATATACATGCACCTAAGAAAGAAGAAAAATGATATTCTATAATGTAAGATATGAAATTACTGGATTCCAAGAATTGATGCATAAGTTTTTTTTTTAACATCTCTCAAAGGTTTGAACTTGCTGAGAGATATATATTTAGAGTTGCATGGCTAACATAATTTGATGTAAAGGAGGGTATATGCAAACCAAGGGCTGTAAAAGCTTGAAATGTAACTTGTAACTATTCAAGGCTTAAATCATATGCTCATTTCTATGTATAGCCATGTTTAGATGCAAGATGATATTGCATATTTGATGACATGCATCATTCAATGTGTGATTTGGAAGTGAGTTATGATTATCTTCAAGATTAAAAGTGTAGGTGACTTTGTTACTCATCAAGCTTGGTCTACGTGGGGGCTAAACTCCTTATTTTATTGGTTAATCTAGCATAACAAAATATGAGTTTTGACAAGATAACACCAGTTTTGCAATCATTAATTCCACTGGTGCTACGAAACCCATTTATAATAATATTCCTTGTCCATATACCCCTCAATTCACTTAACACAATATGGTAGCACCTATTCACACATACAAAAATAAATGTTAACCCTTCAATATAAAGTGAACAAAAATGGTTCTTAACACCACTTCAACGTTTGAAAACCTAAACTTTCAACACTATAAGTAAATTAGCCCTTTGGGATAGGGTTAGTAATTTACACTATTTTATTTAGGTCTTTTTCAAGCAATTTCACTTTTTTATTGTATTATCAATGAATTCTTCTAATATAAGTTGGATAAGTTTCCAAGTGTTCACTTAAAAACGACACATCAATTTCATGTACACGTTAATTTGTCACCATCTTAATATACAATTTTACATTTTAAAGCCCCAAAATCTAGGTTCCACGTTGTTTCAGAGTCAAGCACCTTAAATGGGACCCATCGAGATTTATCGTGTACGAGTTGAATCAGAATACCATGCAAAATGTAAAAACTTGCATTTTAGATCAAACTTCAATCAATCCTATCCAGACTTGGTTACATATTATACCATTGGATTTTTTTCATTGCAAGCTTTCCAAGGCTATAGCTTAAGTTATGTGCAAAATAAATTAAAAGGGTGATAGGCAGAAATAAACCGAAAATTAGGGGCATGTTGGTCAAATTGGGGTAATCTTAAGCCTAATTTGGGTTTAGGCACCTATAAAAATGCTTAATTAGCATTTTTGGTCATCATTAAACTTCATTGGATGCACACAACCCAAGAAAAAAGAAAGAGTAAGAAGAAAGAAGAAAGGAGGAGAGAGAAGAAGAGCATTAGAAAGGGGAGGACCTGCCCTCACACAAACAGTCAAGGACACACATGTTGAATGCCCCAATGCAAAGGGAAAAGGCGAGATTGACCCTCTTGACTAGGCAAGAATGGGAGGAAGCAGGAATGGGCACTCCTCACATGCATATAGGATTAGGGGCATGTGTAGGATGGTGCGTGCACATAGGTGGATGCTCTAGATTGTGCTGCATGAGTGATCCGCGGCAATAAAGGGGACAAATCTGTGAATGATGTGTCACAAACAGTCTTAGCGCATGGTTTAGCATTGATTCAAGTGAATCAACTTGGTTCAAAGTACTGTGGATTATTTTGAGCGACTCGAGGCTCAAACTAAGTTTGTTTTACACAAATAGATATTTGTTGGAACCATCTCGACAAATACTATGCATCAATGAGTCCCAAATTCCCATTTTCATATTATTTTAGATGTTAAAATTCTAGATTGCTTCCTAACATGTGTGGGACCCTAATTCTCAATGTATTTAACCTAAGATCTCTACTCTAGAGAATACACGAAGTACAAGATGGATGGAAAAGATCCCTATACCTTCAAAGTCACCATGACCCTCTAGCAAAGCTAAGTACAGTAGTCTACTTCCTCTCTTCATGCAATTGATCAATAAATCCTTTCTTTACATAGATTTTTGTCATACGTGAATTCTTTCTTCCCTTGTTGAGTATTGGAGTCTATGGTTGACTCCTAATTCTCTTTGTCTTGGGCACTCAAACATGAACTAAGATTGATTGTTATTACTCAGTGTCAACTGATGATCGACTTTTGATTGGCAATAAAAACGATGATTTGAGTATCATTGTTGTAGTATAGATGTCACAAATGCAAACTGATGTCACGTCAATTTTATTTATTTACAATTTTTACCGATTTGTTTCCAAGTCATTCACTAGGAGGCATTTATTTATATACATCACTCTCTAAGTCCAAAAATGTTCTTTTATTCCAAAAATGTTGATTTTATTTACAAAATGAATGAATCAATAAATAATGAATGAATGGGCTAATTATTTACAAAAAAATCAGTTAATATACATCACAATGCCTAAAATATATATACAACAATAGGCATCAAAAACTATTTACTAGTACAATACGTTAGTTATATACAATTACTACAAGAAATACCTAAGTATAGGTACAAAAATATCAAATAATATCTACTATACTAAATCATATTAAAGTACTAATGTCTATAGTAACATATATAAACATCGCAATAGCCTTACTAAAATATTTACATAATGTAAAGCAAAATAGTTATCTATACTGGCATATATAGCTACGTATAGTGACATATATATACATTACTAAAACCTTGGTAACATATTTACATAACCTAAGATAAAAATTGCTACTTACACTAACATATATGTGTATATATATATATATATATATATATATACAATGGCACATACATCTATCACTAAAGCTCTAGTTAGTTATGTACATAAGAGCTCCAACAAGTACCTATTCTATTTATACTACTATATACATATATATATTACACTATACGTATACATACAATTATATTTATATTATTTATATACATATGCTATTTATACATATACTATACATATTATATATATACACATAGTACAACACATGCACACACATAGGCAAACACAACACTTAGCTGCTCAACTAACTCTTCTCTCTTCCTCTCTTCTCAACACTTAGTTAAATTAGGGCCTTCTTCTCTCCACACAACTAGTTCACTGTTACTTAACCAAACATTGGGCTTTTTTAATTGGCAAACCAACCTTTCGTGGGATACACAGCACCCATATGGGTGGAACCAAATCACTACTAAACCTGATTTTAGTTTATTAATTATGCATTTTATTCGCTTTCAGACCCAATATTAGGCCCACATAGGCCCAGCACAGTGCGTGGCCCCCAGCTCACCACTGTACAAATGTATCATGAAATGCTCATTCGAATTAGAGAGGAAAAGAGGTTTTATACTGCGGTTGGCGGTCTACCACTACCGATGTGGCACCATTTGTAGCACCCATTAGGCGTTGCAACTACACACGATTACTTTATGAGACCTTGATTTTGGCCCTCAATTTGAGGGCCATAATTTATTTTAAATTAAAAATAAATTATAAGGTTATAAATCCCTTATATAAGGCTACCTATTTGTACAATTATTTTACATAAATAATTTATTTAAGTATATAATAAAATTAGCTAAAGTTTATAGTTTATACATGTTAAGTTAGAGGTTAATTACTTAATTAAAGTATAAATTAGTTAATTAATCATACAATTGACCTCATACAGGATTTAATATATAATAAATTATTTATGACACATTTTTATTATATTTTATAAACTTTATTTTAATTTATATACAATTAAATATTGGTTTACGTTAGTTATATACATAGATAATTTATAAATACTATAATACATTATAAATGCAGTATAAATAGGATGAAAGTATTTAATATAATATTATACAAATGTACATTATAGTTTTCTTCAATATTAACTTAAATTAGTAATTTATTTTATTTTAAGTTAATAAATTACCTAATTAACCTAATAACTTAATTATTTACTATAAGTACATAATTAAATTAAATTACAGGTACTGTATAGTACATAATACATAGATAAATACATATATATAGTATTAGGTATAATTATCTACATATAGATAGGTTTTCGTAATTACTTAGATTATTATACATTTAAGTTATATAAATTAATATATATTTATACAATAAAGTTATATATACATTAAATCATTTTAAATACTTAATTTAATATATAGAATACAAGTATAAGTTAATTATATATATTATGTACATATTATATAATATATAAATATAGCTTAGATTTAAATTATATATACAAGTATATACATAGTGTATAGGGTATTTTGGGTATTTTTTGGATTTTTCTAATTTTTATGGTTTTTATATATAGAATAGAGGTAGGAAATGAGAGAGAAAGAGTTAGATGAGAGAGAGGGGTTTCTTTTTGTGACTTTTGAGTGTTGGTTCTTTTATTAAATTTTAAGGCATATTGAACTGTTGACTGCTATGTTCTACTAAGCTGAGGGTTCAGATTATATTAAAATTTTGCACACACTTAGAAAAATAACTTATCCTACTCAAGACACCTTTATTTTATTTTTTTTGAAATTTTTTTATGATTTTTATTTATATACAAATCAAATCAATTTAGGCCTTGCAACGGTGTCTCACTAAAGAACCTAATGCACTAAAATTAGTTCTATGTGGCTAGAAAAGGGATATAAGTACTTCAAAACATTCAGCATATCATATGAAAGGTATATGAGCAATAAAGCATGATTCTCACTTCACATTTCATTAATTTTCATATATGGACAGATATTCACAATAGTAGCTAACAAAAGAATTTTACATAAGATTACAAGCAATTCAAATCAAATTAAAATCTATAACAATCCATGCATGCTTGAAACATGAAGTTCAACATTGTAAACACATGTCAACTCATTTCAATCCCCAAAATCCATCCAAATCCTGGCTCAGATCAGCCAAAACAGTGGCTGCTGCTATTCAAATGGCAGCAAAGAGCTGCTGCTTCCAAAATGGTAGCAAGTGCTGCTGAAATTCAACAACAACAGCTGCTACTTTTGCTATTGAATCAGTAACACATGCTGTTGAAAAATCAGTGGCAGGATCAGATTTTGAAGCCATCTCAAATGTTCCTGAAGACCTTCCTTAGATCTGAAAAATCAGATCTAAAGAACAAAAAAACCTTTCATTCATAAATCCATCTTGAATCATTAATGCAAATCAATAAAAAAAACTCTTCAAACATAAGGTCATAACTATTCTTTGAAAATCTAAGTTCAAATGTTGTGAAATCTATTTGAAAACTTAGCATCCACTGAAAATCCACATCAACAAATCCTAGTTAATCCCTTCCTTTTCATCATAGACAACCAAAAGGAAATGGATTACTCTAGACATTGAATCCATGTGCAAATCATCTCAAAATCTTCATTACTATCTTTCAGAAACCCCACTTAATCGGAAAATCATACTGGGGAAAAATGAGAGAGAGAGGGTAAAAGGGCGATCAGTGTCGGGCGGCAGGCGATAGTGGGGCGAAGCCATCCAGGGCTGGAGCAGGAGGCGAGTGGAGGACGTGGAGATCGAGGGGTTGGAGGAGAAGGGAGCGGGTCTAGCAGGAGAGGTTCCTTAGGACGTCTGAAAATGTTCGAAGACGACCCTAGAGGAGGATGAACGGAGACGTTCTCTATTTCAGATGCAGACAAGGGGGACATGTGGCGGTGATTTGTAAAAACCCTCTGATCTGCTTGGAGTGCAGGGGTGAAGGGCATAAACGCGAGTAATGCCCTAGGAGGATTCCTATGCAGACAAAGAGGGTATTCTCTCACCCTATCTGGAGGGTAAAGAATGAAACCCAACCGCCGCCGCCGTCGGTTTTGGGCAAGCACTCAATTGAAGTTGAGATCCCGACTTCTGAAGAGATCTCGTCTGTAGAGATCATGCTGAGGGGTGCTTTGATTGGCGAGATCATGGCAGGAAAACCATTGATAGATAAGCTTCAAAACCTGGTATGTTCTTTAAATCTCCTATTTGCGGGTTGGAAGGTAGCCATGATATCCCATTCTCGATTTTTGGTATATGGTTTGGGTATGTTGGATGTAGAACGACTGAGATTTCGTTCGAGCTCTTTTGAAGATTTCATTGTGATTTGGAGAATGGTATCTCCCTTTGATGGGGCTCTCCCTGATCGGCCTCCGCAAAGAGTGAGCTCTAAGAGGATTCTTCTTGAGATTTCTGGACTGCCGCTACATCTGAGATTAAAGGGGGTCATTTCTAAAATATTAGTAGGCTTTGCATCCATCTGTGATGGATCTGAAATTTTGATTGGAGAGGGGGACATCAGATCTCTTAGAATTGAGGTTGATGTCATTAGTGCTGGTTCAATTCCTGATATGGTCACAATCAGATGTGGGGGCACTTCTTGGCATGTTCGGCTAGCAGTACTTGGACAGGTGCCTGGGCAGGTTGAACAAGGACAGGTTAAGTCGTCTGAGGAAGGACTGATGCCTGGAGCCAAGACTGAGGTGAGAAAACAGAGTGATAGGTGTGGCCGCATTCCTCCTGTTGATGCTCCTGAGCCTAAAAAGAGGAAGGACTATCACCTGGTCCATGTTGAGGAGGATCAGATGGAAGAGGTTGATACAGCTGACGATTGCAGACAAGCCATGATAATCAAAGAAGATGGTTATCTGGAGGGTGCTGAGAATTCAGTGACAGATTCAGAGATGCATAGCAGTAAAGAGGTGGGCAGGACAAGAAGAGATCTGGTGCTCAAGGAGGCAAACCAGATGCAGCCCTCTATTCCTACTGATCTGAAGTATGGCAGTGGTTCCAATCAGAAAAGAGGTGTGGGTAGATCTCCCTACATGTTGAGAAGGAGAAGGAAGGAGAACTTGCCCCCTATTGAGGAGCAGAATATTGCTAATTCTATTATGGTTGAATTTGTGGGTTGTATGGCCCAAGGGAGTCATTCCAATGAGGAATGAGAGTGATCACTTGGAATGTGCGTGGGTTGCACAATAAACAAAGAAGAACTTCATTGTGTAGATATCTCTCTGAGTGAGAGATTGACTGTGCTCTCATTCAAGAGACACACTTGGAGATGGAGAATGGTCAGGAATGGGATTGTTTTAAGCAATTTGGCTGCAGTGATGTTGCGGTTAAGGGTGCATCTGGAAGGTCTGGCAGATTGGCCTTTTGGTGGAGAAAGTCTTCCATCTCAGTAACTGAAATTATTCGCGACAGGTACATGCTTTCTTGCAGATGTTAGTCTCCCCAAGGAGATATGGAATGGTTTATATCGTGCATTTATGGTCCTTGTGTGGCTGCAGACAGGGTTGGCTTGTGGGAGGAGCTCTCTACAATGCATCAGAGAGTGCAAGAGACCCCATGGCTACTAGGGGGTGATTTCAATTGTTATCTCTCAGGTGATGACAACCCAGATGGGAGAGTGGACAGCTCTATGGCAGGCTTCCAAATGGCTGTGCAGAACATGGGACTAATTGAATACCCCATCAGTGGTGTGGAGTTTACTTGGAGGAATGGCAGTGGACAGGTTTCCAAATTGGATAGATTTTTTGGCAGTCCTAGCTTGGTGGAGAGGCATCAATTATCAGCAGTTATGAGCCTTGATAGGGCTTTCTCTGACCACACTCTGCTTGTTTGGGACAGTGGGATGAATTCAAACATTGGATCATACTTCAAACTCAAGAGATCTTGGTTTAGGGAAGAAGGTTTTGTGCAAATGGTATCCCAGTGGTGGAAAAACAAGGCAGTGCAAGGTACTGCTACATAGCAGTTGGCTGCAAAATTGTCAGGCCTGCGTGATGTGCTGAAGGAATATGGGCAGGCTGTGACTCTAATCAAAGAATAGAAGAGGAGGGAAGCTCTGGCAATAATCAGGGACCTGGATCTGAAAGAATGCAGCCAAGCTTTGAACCACCAGGAGCAGCAGCTAAGGCAGCAGATGCAAGCAGCAGTGGGGGATGAGGATCTGAAAACAGAAATGGATTGGTGTGAAAGATCAAGATAGCTATGGCTCAAAGAGAGTGATGCGAACACGAAGATTTTCCATCTTGCAGCCAATGCTAGGGGGAGATTCAATCTTATCTCATCTATTAAAGTTGAAGAGAGAACTGTTACCTCTGTTAGTGAAATCAGAACTGAAGCAAGTTTTTTAAAGAAATTTCCAAGGCTGCTCCAAGAGGTTCTTGTAGGATGGCATCGATGGACTTCCCCTATGTTAGTGATGATCAGAGAGACATGCTTGTCACCCCTATATCTAAACAAGAAGTACTAAAAGCTATTAAAGATTTAAATAATGAAGGTGCTCCTGGTCCGGATGGATTTCAGGTGTTCTTCTACAGAGAGCTATGGATTGTTGTTAAGGTGGATGTTTTAAAGGTTATTCATGAATTTGAACTGGGCAACTTTGGATTTGAGAGGTTGAACAAATCCTATTTGTTTTTGCCTAAGAAATCAGGTACGGAGAGATTTTCTGATTACAGACCCATTGCACTATCTAATTCCATCTACCTTATTATTAGTAAGGTTATAGCTAACAGATTGCGGGAGGTTTTAAAGGACTTGATAATGCCTATTCAGTCAGCTTTTCTTCTTGGGAGATCATAACAAGAGTCCTTCATTGTTGCGCAGGAGATGGTAATGGGTTGGCATAGGAGAAAGTCCAAGGCTTTTTTATGCAAAGTAGATTTTTCCAAGGCCTATGACTCAATCTCCTGGTCATATTTATGGGAGATTCTTAGAAGAAGGAAGTTTCCACCTTTATTGATACAGTGGGTGAAGAGGTGCATTACAACAGCCTCTTTTTCCCCATTGATAAATGGTAAACCATGTCATTCTTGGATTCAGCCCCAGTGTGGAGTTAGGCAAGGCTGCCCAATTGCTCCTCTGATTTTCAACCTTGTTGTGGATACTTTGGCTAGATTCGCCTGCAAATTGGCAGTGGATGGTTTTATAAGGGGGTATTCAATGTCTAATCATAAGGCTCTAGCCCCTATACTTTAATATGCAGATGATACTATTTTTTTGTGGAAGGGGGGGAAAGCGAAGAGCAAGCACTTTTACATATGGTAAAGATTTTTGGAGAGATTTTTGGTCTTAGACTGAATGGAAATAAATCCTCCCTGGTCTGCTTTGGGATGAACAGTGTGTTACAGAACGACATCTCCACCATTCTGGGTACACCTGTGGTTCCACTGCCTATTAAATATCTGGGTCTACCTTTAAAGTGTTCTAAGATGAAGAAAGCAGATTGGTGCTACGAAATTGAAGGGCTGGAGCAGTAGATACCTATCAAAAGGGGGGAAGTATATATTACTGAATTCCATCATCACTTCAATTCTAGTATTCTTCTTCTCTGTCCTTAAAGCCCCAAACTCTATCTGGAAAAAGCTAGATGTGATGCGGAAAATATTCTTTTGGAAAGGGGCCTCTCATCAAGGGGCTTTTTTTCAACCTTTGAAGTGGGAATCAATTTGCAAGCCAAAAAAGATGGGAGGTATGGGTGTTAAATCCCTTAAGGAATTCAATGAAACTCTGCTATTGAAGTGGGTTGTTCGGTTGCTACAGGGAGAAAAAAAAATCTGGACAGAAATTATTCAGGACAGTTATGGGACTGCCAATGATGAGAATAATCGTCTAAACCCCCGTAAACCTTCCCCCTTTTGGTCTTCTGTGGTGCGCGCCCTAAGGGGCAATTGGAATTTTTTCAAATCTGTATTAGGTGATGGGAAAAGCTTCAAGTTTTGGCTGGAAAATTGGGTACATGGAGGGATGTTTAAAGACAGGTTCCCCCTTGCTTACGCAGCGGCTTCGGATAAAAATGCTGTGGTGTCCAATTATTGGGATGCGGAATCCGAGCAATGGTTGTTCAATAATGGTGGGGGGAATAATCATGAAACAAGAACTCGAGTAGAGAATGAACGGCTCATGCAAGAACTTGATGCCTTCAAACCCATGCCTCATGAATATGACACATACAAATGGGAGGGTAAATTTTCTACTGCGGCTGCTTATGACAGATTGATAATGTCCTCCAGGATGGCAGAAGCTGATGAGATGGGGAAGAAGCTATGGAAGTTAAAAATACCACTAAAGATACAAATTTTTTTATGGCTCTGCAGAAGGGACTACTTGATTACTGGAGATCTAAGGCATAGGAGGATGGGTACCCCCACCCAGTTTTGTCATTTATGTGGGATGCATAATGATTTTAGCATTCATATCTTTTCTTCATACGCGATCACTGATTATGTATGGAGGAGAGTATGTAATGAGTCTCTACCCACATGGGAGAATTTGTGGCGCTGCCTTGTGGATGGGAATAAGCCATGTTTACATATGGTGGCTATGTTATGGGTTGTATGGAGGGCTAGCAATGAGTGTATTTTTTAGGAGACCTCAGTGTATGTGGATAATATTGTAAATTTTTGCTGGAATCTCATACAACATTGGGATTTGATCATGTAATTATTTCTTTATTATCAATAATAGCTCTCCTGGTTTGCTACTGGTGATTCGATAGCATTCCTTTCTTTCTCAAAAAAGAAACCCCATTTAATCCATGATCAACAATTTGAAATTGGTTTGACTTGAGAAACAATGTTGCCTAATTAGGCTTTTGATCTTAAATCGCTAAGGTGATATGATCACGTATACTTCCTGCACACCATTAATTGGCATTTGACACACTCGAACTGCTTCAGTTAAAATTACGTCGTTGTAGTGTAATAAGAACGTCAAGTTTAAAATTTATATCAAACTATTAATGATTTGATGAGTCTGAGTTGTTTCGCTGGGAGGCTTCTAAATAATTCCTAATTAGGTTGATAAACTTGGTTATGCAATTTAAAGACAAAAATGAAAGTTAACTTGTATTATCCTAACTATTTACTACAAGATAACAAAGATATTTAATGAACTTAGTGACTAATTAAAACGAAGAGTTCATAATTTAAAAGCATACAAACATTCTTTTTTCTTTGGTTTTTTAAAATAACATTAATTTCAACTACTAGCAACATGAACTACATTTTACATGATATAAAACTCAAACTTAGATTCTATGTGACACAACATTATTAAACATACATATAATTTTATATCAACCTAGAAAACACACATACAAGATTTAAACGTAAAGAAATTTAACTCATAAATTAACTTATGAACCAAGAACATTACATTTATGATTACTTCCTAACTCAAATTTTACTTAACTAGATAAGATGACATGTATAACATGACAACCTATAACATACATGCTAATCAGAGGATTATCAACTCCACCACGTAGTACACATTATTTCAAGTTACGAACTAAAATCACAACTGCAAGTTGATTACTTAAATGAAATAAAAAGGAAAAAGAAAAGAGAAGCTCATGCTGTTGAGGGAGGAAAGCAGAGGTTGAGAGGATGTGGCCTATGCGCGTGGCTCGACGACGTTGGTGATGGGCAACTATCCACGAGGAGGAGGTCAAAGGAGATGATGTCGGTGGTGGCAGGAAGCAGTTGAGTTGGCCGGCTGTTGGTGACGAGGATGGCACATGGTAGAGCGTCGCAGCTGGCTGTTACGGCAGAGGGGCGACGAGGCCGAAAAGGAGGTGGCGATGGCACGGCGTCGACGAGGTTGAAGAGGAGGAGGGAAGGAGAATGACGCCGGCGCTGGAGGTGCTGTGGCGTTGGCAGTGGTCACGGGCGGAGCTGCGCGGCCTGGCGGCTTACCGTGGAGAGATCGTCGACGAGGATGGGAACGAGGGAAGGAGCGGAGAGGAGAGGAATCCGGCGACGTTGGAGGTGTTGTAGCCGTGGACTAGAGAGAGGGGGAGGGAGTTAGGGGGCAGGGGGGAAGTTGGGAGCGAAAGGAGAGGAGAGGAGAGGTGAGGGAGAGGTCAGTTGAGAGCGAGATGGGTTGGTTTTCGATGGTGTTAGACCAAAGAAGAAGAGAGGGGGGAAGGCCTGCCGCCTCTTCTCGATGGGGAATGGAGGTGGAGTGGCAAACGAGGAGAGTGGGGAGGTTATGTAATCGTGGGAGAAGTTGTGGGAATGTTGGTTCGAGGGTTTTTTTATTTTTATAATTTTTTCTTTGAATCGGGAAAGAGAGGGAGTTGACGGAAAGGACAGATGGGGAAATTAAAAATAAGGTTAGACAAGGATTTGATTTTTTCTCTCCACGTAATTATAATAAAAGGATTTTTAAAATCTGTATAT
The DNA here is from genome assembly GCA_037157565.1 of Thalassia testudinum. Classification (NCBI taxonomy): domain Eukaryota; kingdom Viridiplantae; phylum Streptophyta; class Magnoliopsida; order Alismatales; family Hydrocharitaceae; genus Thalassia; species Thalassia testudinum. The sequence continues at coordinate 6,976,876 of JAZHRO010000010.1, read as the reverse complement.
ATAAAATAAATATGTAAAATTATGTAAATATGTACAATTAATGTTATTTAGATTTATTGTACGTAAAAGTGTTAATTAAACTATTAGCACTATTATGCTAATTATTTGTATTAAGTTATGAAATTACATTAAAATTAACTAATTATCACATGCAAATGTAGTTTCATCAGTGTTCAGAAAGGTTAGGCAATCTTTAAAAAATAATTAAATCATTGCTAGAGCCTCAAATCAGTGAAACTGATTTTCCTTGGCTCTATCTATCATTAAAGAGCAAACCTCAGAATCTAAAATATAAATTGGGCATAAACACTATCCACATAATAAATCCAGTTAAAATAGTCCATGCCCATCACCATTAGTCCAATCAAACAAATATTTGCTCAATTTGATCATTTAAAATTTGATTAAAACATAATTGCATTAGAAAAATCCTTATTCAATCTCAAAACTTAAATCAGATTCAAATGACCAATTAAGCACAAATCAAAGCGTAGTGAGGGTGTTTTTGACTTAATGATATGGATGAAATCACCCTCAAGTGATTTTTAGCATGATTTAGATCTGAAAGCTAGAAAACTTCAGATCTAAATCAGCTAACATGGATGGAGTGATCAAGCAACTAAAACCATATGTAGAATAGTGAATGTGGATCGTGAGATGAAGAGGAAGATCTATGAACATGTGGATGGCAGCGGATTCATCTCCTCTAATCTGAATTGATCAGAGGAGGTGAGGAATTATCCTAATCTACTCCTAAACTAAACCACAATATCCATGAATCAAAGTATCTAATCTACTCCTAAGCTAATCTAAACTACACTAACTAATACTAAAACTAATCTAGAAAGCAGGAAATCCTAATCTACTCAGACAAACGGGACTTGTGGATCCAAAGCCAGTGGCTGAGGAGGAAGAAGGGTAGGAGGTCTCCAGCAAGCGAAGAGCTCACAAGAGGAGCTCCAGGGTTGTCTCCTGGTGTTACGAGACCCAGCTTGACGAGGAGAAATTGAGGAAGAAGAAGCCACGCCCTTGTCACAGGCATGGCAAGTGAACTAGTAAGAAGTTGCTGGAGAGGGAGGAAAGGATCACCTCAAGAAAGTAGGAGGGGAGGTCGATCGCATGTGCAGGTGGCTGGGTAGCTGCTTAAGTAGACTCTAAAGTGAGTATGATCACTATGGAGGTGCGATTAAGCTCCGAGGGCATGGGCGGTGGATATGAAGAGAGAAGGGTGTGTGAGCATCCAAATCAAATCACGATCGTTGGATTGGATTTGGGGGGAATGGTGATTACACATGTGTAGTCGCGTGAAGGTTCTATTAGGATTGGCCGTTGATCAAGGGATGCATGAGATGAATGGCCGAGATGGGTTGAGTTCTTAAGCCGCTACAGTGCAAGCGCGTTCACAGGTATGTTGGGAATTTTGCACGAAGGCCCATATGGAGAAATGGTAGAGAAACTATAAGGAGGCCCATAAGTGGCAAGAAATGTTGCAGTGTAGTCCCTAAAATCTATTGAATGGGTCCTTGCAGCTTTCAATCAAGTCCCTTGGATGGTTTTTATATGAAGGAATGTTATCACCTGAGGACGTAGATGTAATATCATAAATGTGAGGTTTTAGTGATGTCCAAATGCTACCAAGTTTTATTGAAGTCCAATTGAACATTTAGGAAGTTGATTTCACTTTCAATTTAATCTTTTGAACTCAAAAATGTGTCCAATTTGCAATTGGATTATCAATTTGTATTAATTAATATAATATCTCATTTTATGACCTAATTTTATGTTTTTAACACAAATTTGATGTTTTAGGTCATTTCTATTAATTCCCATACTTAACTCATTTCTTATGTTAATTATGTAGTGTTTAACTTAGTTTTTAACTTAACTTGAGAATTTTAGCAATGATGAGCCACACCTCATCATCAACAAAACTGGGAATAGTTGATTCATTTAATCTATCTACTTGATATACCTTATTTTTATGATTAATTAATCATCAAGATTAGATCTATTAACTTATAATTTGACATAATTCTCATGTAATTATTAGATTCTTGCTTATTTTTCTAATTAACATTCTATCCTTGTGATAATCGGATATTAAGCAATGATGTGCTTAAGGAACCCAATTGATGATTATATTATGCTTGTCCTAGTAATTAAAATCTCATCTTCAAATCTGAATGTGGCTTGATTAATGAGCATAGACTTCACTAAACAACTTGTTTTATGTGGAACAATGAAACCCTATAATGCATGCTCGTGGATGCATGATTGACCAATAATGCCATATGAAGATATTACCTAATGATGAACAACATGGATCAACAATATAACATTTATTAACTCAGTTTTCCAATGAATACTATCAAGTAAAGGCAACGATGAGTTTGTCTAGACATATAGATAATGGTTAAGGGTTCAATCTTGCTACTCATTAGAGTTTGTCTATAGCGTCAATATGGATTTAGACCAGTTGAACTAGTTAGGAAATTGTTGGCCTCCCTACAAACCTATGACAAGACATTGGCCAACCGATTAGCAAGGTAGGGGTACGGTGGTGTATATGGATTGTACCTTACTTTGGAATACATACCCAGGACTGTGGATAGGGCTATCTATGTTGGTTTTGAGAGCCTAATTACATAAATCGAGATGCAATTGATATATGGTGTCGTGGGAATTCATGTTGAAATCAATGAGATTTTGATGATAACATCATAATCAGCCATAACTATCTTTAATTAATCATAATCAATAGACAAATGCTCCTACATAGTCGCCGGAGAGTCATAATTCATTGTATATCCTTTCTGAGAGACATATATTAAAACAGGGTTAAATCTATAGTTTTAACAGCATATCATAAATGCACAATGATCATGGGATTTCCCAGGGGTTAAAAGAAGTTCAAATGTTTATTAATGACTAATAAGAGAGTCCACATAGACAGAAACAGGTTTTCGCATATTTCAAGAGTCAAAACAACACCTGAAACCCTAATTTCAGATCCGCTTAAATAACAAAGCTTTTGGTCAAGATAAATTCCATATAAACCTTTTAAAAATCATATAAAAATATTCCATAAGGTTTAGTATCCTTGATTTGACCATTGGAACCCATTTTGACCTAAAATAGAGTCTTAGATAAGAAGTTACCCTAATTTGGATTTCTACGTAAATTATCCAGCCAAACTTGGTTAAAACCAAAATCTGACTTTATCATCAGATTCCTTAGGTCTAAATTAGGTTTGTACCAAAATTTGAACTTAATCAGAGATCATCTTGACCTAGTTTACATTTTAGTCCAGTCTTATTCTTTTTCTCTCAAATAACCCCTCAGCATTTGAAATATTCCTAATGAGGCCCCCAACTTTTTCATCACCTTCACCAAGAGGCCCCTACCGCAATTGCCATGTGAACACACCTGCAGCCGAGTTTTCATCTAGGATTTCTCCCTGATTTCACACATAAACCCTTCCAAAATTGAAAGGGGGACTCCTGAGAAGATTCTCTTCAATCTGAGCTGCATCTTGGGCTCTAAGTCTTACCGAAAACCTAATGCGAACGATTTGAAAATGTGGGTTTCCTTTTTTGCAAATATCTCAAGCTTCCAAGCTTGGTTTCCAAGCTTGGAATGCCCCCCTGAGCACTATAAAAACACCCCCTTTGCAAACCTCACCTCCTTAGCTTGGTTTTGGATTGGATTCCACCTTCTTCTCCTCTCTCCGGCCAAACTCTTCTCAAGCTCCGATGAGCTGCTCCATCCACCTTCTTTGCCGGCCGCCACAAACTATAGTAGGTCGGTTCCTCTTCCTCAAGGTCGTCCACGTCTCACAATACCAATAAGCGTCTCCTTCCACCATCTTCCTCACCGTTCTCCCTCAAAGGAGGCTTCACCTTCTCCAGTGCCGGCCATACCATAACTGGAGCCTTCCTCCCCTTTCATCCGATTAGACTAGGTTAGTTAGACTCCCCTTCTCCTTTAATCTCCTTCCCCCTTGTTATCCTTTTGTTTCGACCCACGATCATCGGCCTCCTCTTTTGTCTTCCTTCTCTCCGGCCGAACCACGACAAGGTCGTGAGCCCGTTACAAGCCACCAAATGCCTCGCCAATGACTCCATAACCTTTGCCTCATCCACCCGAACCAAATCCCTCCACTTATTCACTATTCCACCTATCTAATCTCTCCACCCAACACAACCACCGTCGACCACCTTCGCGTTCGCCCAACCTCCACAGATCTCTCACGCCATGAAACCACCACCTTCGCCAAGCCCAGGCAAAGCTCCTAAAGCATTTTAATGTGGTCATAAGGTCGTTCTTGTGATTTCAGGTCCTCTCTGGTTCTCCGCCGTCGCCGCCATCATCTCTGCCTTGTTCTTCAAGCTCCGGCCACGAGAGCTCCAGGTTCCACTTCCAGGACACGTGAAAGAACTCTAGGCATCTCTCCAAGCCATCAATTAGAGACCACAGCCTCGTCTTCGACGTCAATTGGAGGCATCCCCTTCAGCAGCTACCGCGGTCGTGCGTAAAGAAAAGAGCAGGCACTTTAGTGACACATCGGTAGAAGGGCGTGTGCTCGCCCATAAGTTGATTTCATGCATTGAGCTATTCACCCAAGCATTGAGGGGTCAAGTCCCTCCTCACATACGCCCGCACACATAGGCTACCTACACACCCGGTAGCCCTAGTCCCCTGTACTCAACCCGATAACTCAATTGAGACTCGATTAGACCTGGGATGTGAGAGACAAGAAAGTAGAGAAATTGTGAGATAGAAAGGGAGGGTTTTGCTCTATGTGGTTCTTCTCCAGGTGCGTGCCTTGTGCTGAAACACCTAACACTTAGGCTCTGTGAAGGAAGGAAAGAAAGCTTAGAGAAAGACTTAAGGAAAAGAGAAGGCTTGTGTAGAAAGAAAGAAGAGAGAAAGAAAAGCTACAGCATAAGAAGAAGAAGAAGAAGAAAGAGAAAAAGGCTTTAAGAAGCCTTGTGCCTGACACATTTAAGTCATCTGATTGATACATCTATCTTCTGATTGAGCACTGTTTGAGATACTGTTGCATTATTTAAGGACTATGGTTACTTTTTAGATTCTCTCCATTCTTCTTGTCTCTAGATACATTCTATTTCATTGAATAACTAATGTGATAGGTTATTATTCATTAAATATCTATTTGAATGCTCAATTGATTGTGCTCATTTATTCTGAATGCAATTAATGTTGTGAATTTCACATTTGCTCCCTGTTTTTGACCTCGGACTCCATTGTAGATTCTAAGTTATAAATTTTATCTATTTTTGAGTGATTTCGACTTGCTACGACGATTACATCCTTTAAGACATCAATTTCACCTCGATAACAGATTTGGTAGAGATTTTTAGTCCCATACTGGAAGTGGACAAACCTCTTTGTGGGTGTAAAAGGCTTCAGCCTCCCATGGTTTATGTAGCAAAGACTAACAGGTGGAGCTGGAGACCACCCCCGCACACGCGTGCGCCCACTCCAACCCTGCTCGGGTTCGAATTTGGTCTCAGCCTCAGGTAAGAATCAATTTGGAACTTCGGACTTAGACTCTTTTGCTATATATTTTTAATCTCATGATTTTGACTTGGATTGGTCAATCATAAGGTAATTGATCAACGAGTTAAGTTTGGTCGATCAAACCACCAAAAAGTTAAGTTTGATCGTTCAATGGAACTAAATTGGTCGATCAATTGTCGTATTTCTATAAAATTGAAATTTCCATAAACATCGAGTCATGAGCTCTATATATAGGCCACGAGGGGGCTCTTATTTGACACACAACAAGAGCAGAAAAGCTCTCTCTACTCTCTCTCCCCCTCTTTCGTTCTTATCTCTCTTTCTTGGTGTACTCATTCAACGTGAGATTGGTAGAAAAAATCTCCAATCAATTTTTCTAATAAGTAGATTGAGAGATCCATGAGAAGTTTTCTATTGATCAAAGCATTAAATTGGTAGATTAATCAGGAATTTGGTTGATAAACCAAATTGCCTCGGCTTCGTTCTCCTGAGGTGGTTTTCGAGAATGTCTAAGATAGGAGTACGCTAAATCTTGGAGGTGGATCATCTTATCCTGGGAGGAGTTCGTCAGACCCTGACTCACCAATATTGTGGGGGTCGAAGTCCTTAATGGGCTCTTCGATCGAAGTAAAATCAATCCCTTATAGTTTTGTTTAGTTGTGCTATTGCATGTTCTTCGTTCTTTATTTTTAATCTATGTGAAAATGTTGAAAATGCATATATTTTTATTTATTTATTTCCTATATGCGTTGCTTTCAACAATCTTAAAGAAGGTATTGCTTAGATCTAAAACATTTGTGATGTGGAAAATGACTTTTAAATCACGTGTAGACTTATCCGATATGCACGAGAAGTTTGGTGGTCAAGATTTCAAACGTTGACAACAACGCATGAGGATTTGGTTGACCACCATTGGTTTGATCTTGGCATTGGAAATCAAATGCCCAATTATGGATAAGGAAAAACCCACTCTTAAAGGCCAAAAGGCGGTGGATGAGTGTAACAACCTGATTCCCGAGTCCCTACGAGACACGAGAACCGGACCAACTCGACTAATCCCAAGACCTAGTCGCCCAACGAGGAAGTAACCAAAAAGCAGTAAAATAAACCACATTCAGCATGAATATAACTAGCAGTAACAAAAATACAGCAGTAAGAAAAGGAACTACTACAGCATGTACCACCACAGCAGTAGAACAACATTTATAACATAACATGAACTACGAGTAGAGAAAAGTACAGAGAGTAACAAGAACTACTCACTACAGTGGAACAAAAAGGGCACAAAAGAACAGTGGTAACTCTACTGGACCCTACTCAGCCCAGCGTCCTCTGCAGCCGCTGACCCTGGCTACCCAACACCTGGTCCTGAAAAGTAACGAGTGTAACACGTCAGCGAAACGCTGAGTAGAGTGGCAGCTAAACTAAAGAAGCAGTAAAGTGTACAGTAGCTGTTTTATTTTCTTTCTTCCTTTATTTACGTCTTTCTATTGTTTCACAATTTATCTATTTCTCAAATCCTTCACTTGATCTCGAATGTTCCTTGTGGGAACGATCTTGATTGCAGTCTTTTCCGAAGAGTAGAAGTAACACGTGGTGCTCTCCTGGCCGGGAGAGTCCCCTGTGGTGATCCTACTCTCAGTCAACCACCCAAAGGTCACTGACAGACGTAATGATGACTATGGCACGTGCGGTAAACGAACGGGTAGCTACCCCGCACTGGCACGCGGTCAGTCGTTTCCGTTAACGGGTGCTCCCAAAGTACAGCACGGAACCAGTATAGGGTAGAGCCCTCTCAGTAACAGGGGTTCAACCCCTCCACAGTAACCAAACAGGGGCCTTGCCCCTCCACAGTCCACGCACCCTCGCCTGACTACCCTGGTTTGCCCAGTGGGCCTAACAAGTCGGTGTAGGTGAGCTAGCAGAACCCCGGGGCCCGTGGGGTAGCTAGTATTCGCCCTACACTAGTATTTCTCCTCGGTACTGTGTACACGAGGGCCAACAAGTCGGTACAAAGTAGCCAGACCTAACCCCGGGTCCCTGGGGCGGCTGGCTCCGCTCTGCACTAAGCAGGTAACAGGTGCTTCCCCTGGCACTACGTACCCAAGAGACAACACACCTCCACATCTTTCCTTCTCAGTTCCATTTCATTCTCTTTCCAGGATTTCTACTCCTAACTGCCCGTAGGGTTCTAGCTCTTTTAACTCAGCACATTCAGGTTTCACCCTTTCAGTTTCACGTTCATACAACCCATATTCTCAATCATGTTCATTTATTCATAACAGGCAGCTGTTAAATCAATTTACAGGCAGCTATTATTTTCCTTTCCACAGTTTCCAAGACTGTAATATCTATACTCACTTCACTAGTTTTCCAGTCTTAGGATTCATGCCGTACCCTAGGATCTATCATTCAATCTAGTTTCCCAGCCCTAGGATTCATGTAATACCCTAGGATCTATCATTCAACTGGTTTCTCATTCCTAGGATTCATGAAATGCCCTAGGTTCTATTAATTGTTCCATAATTGTAACAAATTATGTTAATAATTTCTAAAGCCACTCTACCAGCTACAACGGAAGTACTGGGGGCGTGGTTGGAAATCCCGCGTGCCTCCGCAATCCCCAAGACTGAAATGGAACGGGGTCCTATCACAAGGATCAAACACAAGGAATTTCTCAGAACAGTATATAATTACTGGAAATGGGTAGAGGATCTTATTCCGAAAAGAACACAACTCGAAACGCGGAAAACGGACTCCGAACGGGCCCTAAACGGGTCAAAAACGACGAAACAGTCCAAAATTAGACGTCTGGAACCTCTTCCAGACGTCTTAAAATGTGGGTCAGATGGTACCTTTGTTCTGCATAGTCTCTCAAACGTCCAGAAGCATACGGTGGCGTCTGACCTAATTCCCAGACGTCCAATGGTCACCTAGGACGTCTGAAAGTCCTTCCCGTCGTCTGGCACTGCGGCCAAACGTCTAATTCGCGTTGGATGGCGAATCTCAGACCCTGCATGTACCCACTCCTCGTGCTCAGTACGAACGGTCGCAGAAAAGGAAAAAGGACGAAAATAACTCACTTGCCAGACGTTTGGACAGTCCTCCAGATGTCTTCACCGTCGTCTGGTTGGAAGCCCAGACGTCTGATTCTGGAAAAATTTCCAGAATCAGAGCTCAACTCGCTCTCCGTCCGCGACGCACGGCTGCGCCGCGCCTCGTCCGCCTGCTGCTCGAGCTGCAGCAGCCCTCCAGTGACGCTCCACACCCGCGGCTCCCCCGCCGGCCGGCTCTAGCTGCCCCGGCAAGCTCGAGCCCTCATGGTCCGGCATCTCCTCCCTCGCGCAACACCTCCTCCCGCAACTCGCCGCGGCTGCCGCTGCCGCCGCTCGCTCGCGCTCGCACTCTCACACCGGCTGGAAGAAGAAGAAGGAAGCAGAGGAGATGAGAGTGAGGGAGAGGGCGAGGGCCTTATAAGGCCACGCGGGGAGAGAGAGAGAGAGCGCAGTCTGTGCCTGCAGGAGGAGAGAGGGAAAAAGAGGGCGTTCGCAGGTCTGCGCGCGCAGGCGGCAGACGTAATCCTGCATGCCACAGAAAATAAATCCCAGACGTCTGGTCAGACATCTGGGCCACCTCCCAGACGACTTAAAATGATGTCTTGAAACCGCGTTCGTAACAATATAACAAACTCGAAGGAAGTTTCATCCCCGAAACTTGTGCTAACTAGGGTGCGGGAAAAACGTCATATAAAAACATAACAAACTCAAAGAGGACCGAAGCCGGTCCGAAAGACGTACCCGCGAAGAGCTCCGGGTACCGCTCCCGCATTGCCGCCTCAGGCTCCCAGGTAGCCTCCTCGTACCGCTGGCTCCTCCACAAAACCTTCACTAGGGGTACTTGCTTTCATCTCAAACTGCGGACGGCTTAGTCAAGAATCTGCACTGGCCGCTCGGGGTAGGTCAGGTCGTCGCCCACCTCGACGCTCTCGTGACTCAATACATGATTGGGATTGGCTACGTACTTCCAGAGGTTGGACACGTGGAACACGTCGTGCACACCAGAAAGCTGAGGAGGGAGGGTAAGTCTGTAAGCAACGGGTCCAACCCGCTCCAGGACCTCAAAGGGCCCCACGAACCTCAGCGCGAGCTTCCCTCTCACCCCAAACCGCTGTAGGCCCTTCATGGGCGAAACACAAAGAAAGACGTGGTCCCCAACCTCGAACTGCACCTCTCTGCATCTCCGATCCGCGTAGCTCTTTTGTCTGCTCCTGACAGTGCGGAGTCGCCTGTGGATCTGCTCGACTACCTCCCGACTCTGCCGGATCAACCTGGGGCCAACCTCCCTCTTGGTCCCCACCTCAACCCAACTCAAGGGTGCCGTACACCTCCGTCCGTACAGAGCCTCGTAGGGAGCCATGCCGATGCTCGAGTGATAGCTGTTGTTGTATGCAAACTCCGCCAGGCGCAGGTGCTCCTCCCAAGAGCCCCTCCAGTCCAATACACAGGCACGCAAAAGGTCCTCAAGTGTCTGTATCGTGCGCTCAGACTGTCCGTCCGTTTGGGGGTGGTAAGCTGTACTAAACCTCAATCGCATCCCCAGGGCCTGCTGAAACTCAGCCCAAAACTGGGACGTAAAGCGGGTATCCCGGTCGGATACAATCTCCCGCGGAACTCCGTGTAGCCGTACCACATCGCGGATATACCTCTCTGCCAACTGTGCTGGTCCCAAAGTGACTCGGATCGGCAAGAATCGTGCCGTCTTCGTCAGTCTATCCACAATTACCCAGACTGCATCGTGTCCTCGCTGGGTAACAAGTAAACCCACCACCAAGTCCATGGTGATGCTCTCCCACTTCCACTCTGGCACTGGAAGCGGCTGTAGCGGCCCTGCATGCCTCTGACGCTCGGCTTTCACCTGCTGACACACTAAGCACTACTGCACGAATTCACCCACATCTCGCTTCATCCCCCTCCACCAAAACTCACGTCTCAAGTCGTGGTACATCTTCGTGTTTCCGGGATGTATGGTGAATCTGGAACTGTGTGACTCAGTCAAGAGCTCTCTCAACAGCCCCTCGTCCCTGGGAACGCACAATCGTCCCCTCAGGCGTAGCACCTGGTCTGTGAAAGAGAAGTCCCCTGGGTCTCCTGACAGTACTCTATCGTGCAAGGACTGTAAGTACGGATCGGCCATCTGTCCTGTGATGATGCGGTCTATCAGCTCTGGCCTAGTCTGTCGTATCACAGTCACTGCCCCACAGTGCCCCCGTAACTCCAGGGGTCGCCAACTACCCACCTCCTCCAAAAGGCTCCAACTCTGTAACTGTAAACTGGCCATGTGTGCGGGCGCCTTCCGGCTCAAGGCGTCAGCCACCACATTGGCCTTGCCCGGGTGATAGGAAATGCTGCAGTCGTAGTCCTTCAGGAGCTCCAACCAACGTCTCTGTCTCATGTTGAGCTCCTTCTGATCAAAAAGGTATCTGAGGCTCTTGTGATCTGTGAAAATCTCGAAAGTCTCACCGTACAAGTAGTGCCTCCTGGTCTTCAGCGCGAAGACGACAGCTGCCAACTCCAGGTCGTAGGTAGGGTAGGTATGCTCATGGGGCTTCAGTTGCCGCGAAGCGTAAGCGACAACGTGACCCCTCTACATGAGCACACCTCCTAACCCCTGCAAGGAGGCGTCCGTGTACACAACGAACCCGCCACTACTATCAGGGATGGTGAGCACGGGAGCCAAAGTCAACCTCTCCTTCAGCTCCTGAAAACACGCCTCACAGGCGCCTGTCCAAGTGAAGGGCACGTCCTTCCGGGTCAACTGTGTCATGGGACGCGCAATCTGTGAAAAACCTTTGATGAATCGTCTGTAGTAGCCTGCCAGTCCCAGGAAACTGCGAATCTCAATGACTGACCGCGGTCTCTCCCACCTGAGCACTGCCTCGACCTTGGCTGGGTCCACCGCCAAGCCGTCTCCAGAGATCACATGACCTAAGAAGGTCACCTCCCTCAACCAGAACTTGCACTTGCTGTATTTGGCGTACAGCCTACGCCGTCTCAGCGTGTCCAGAACCATCCGCTAGTGCTGTCCGTGCTGCGTCCGATCTTGAGGATAGATGAGTACATCATCAATGAATACCACCACGAACTGGTCCAAGTACGGTCTAAACACTCGGTTCATCAGGTCCATGAAAGCAGCGGGGGCATTGGTCAACCCAAATGGCATGACCAAAAACTCGTAGTGTCCGTACCAGGTGCGGAAAGCTGTCTTGGAGACGTCGGTCTCCCTGATCCTCAACTGGTAGTATCCAGACCTCAAGTCGATCTTGGAGAACACCGTGGCACCCTGCAACTGGTCAAACAAGTCATCGATCCTCGGCAGCAGATATCTGTTCTTGATGGTGACCCTATTCAGCTGTCGGTAGTCCACACAAAGGCGTAGGGTACCATCCTTCTTCTTCACAAACAGTACCGGGGCTCCCCAGGGAGACGCACTGGGCCTCACGAAACCCTTCTCCAAAAGGTCCTGCAACTGAGACTTGAGCTCTCGTAGCTCAAGCGGTGCCATCCTGTATGGCGCGGTGGAGATGGGGCTGGTCCCTGGTACTAGTGAGATCTCAAACTCGATCTCACGCTCGGGCGGTAGTCCTGGTAACTCGTCTGGGAACACGTCAGGCTACTCTCTGACCACCGGGATGCTCTGGAAGTCTGCCACAGGGCTGGGCTCTGCCACCACACAAGCTAGGAAGCCCTCACACCCCTGGCTCAAAAGTCTCACCGCCCGAAGTGCCGAAATGCACCTGAAGCCTCCGTCCACTGGCTGTCCGTGAAACTCGAAAGAAGGCAACTCCGGCATGGAGAAGACAATCTTCCTCTCAAAACAGTCTACCAAGGCGTGGTAAGCGGACAGCCAGTCCATCCCCAGAATTACGCCAAAGTCCTCCATCTGTATCATAATCAAGTCAGCTCGCAGGCTATGTCCCCCGACGCTGACCTCGCAATCCGTGTACACCTCCTCAGCTACAAACAGCTGACCACTCGGACCTTTGATTACTAACGGATTCTCTAACAGCATATAATCCTGGCCCAAACTAACTGCGAAACTGGCTGCGACAAACGAGTGCGTAGCGCCAGAATCGAAAAGTGTGTAAACGAGTCTGCCGGAAACTGAAACCATACCTGCCACCACCGAGCTCGAAGCTCTGGCATCCCTGTGTGTCATGGCGTTGATACGCCCCTCAGCTCTAGGTGCGGACGAAGCAGCCACACTCTGCGTCGAATGGGCAGGTGCTGGCCGGTACCCTCCTCGTGACTGCTGTCCTCCTCCTCGCGCCTGGGAACCGCGGCCTCCTGTGCGCCCTCCAGTGCTCTGCGTGGGAAGTGTCTGCTGACCTCCTGCCCTAGACGGGCAGTCCCTCCTGATGTGGCCCGGCTGGCCACACTGGTAACAGAGGGGAACCCGACTCCCGCTCTTAGTGGGTCCCTGCTGTCGGCTGGTCGGGGGTTCGGTGCTGGCGACTGGCCTCTGTCGAGGGCCCCCAAAGGCCACTGATGACCCTGCAAAATGTGACGGCTCTCCCGCGGACACCACGTGCCTCCTCTCTCGCCGGCCCTATGAAAAGTCTGGCTGAAAGGGCCTCTTCCGCCAGTCGTCAGTGTCTCGCGCGGACGGGTTGGTCTCCTCATAAGTCATGGCTACCTCCACCACCCTCGAAAACATAGGCAGCTTCAGGGGTTTGACATGCCCCCGAATCGCAGGCCGGAGCCCCTCGGTGAACCTCCAAAGGCACTCCTCCTCTGTGGCTACCGCTTTCGCTGCAAAGCTGGACAGCTCTAGGAAACGCATGCGGTACGCGCTCACGGTCATCGTCCCTTGGCGGAGAGTGTGGAACTCCCGCCTCCTCTGGTCCTGCCACGTCTGGGGAAAGTACTACTCGCAGAAGAGGGTGACGAACCGATCCCAGGTCGGCTCGTCCCTCTTCTGCCCCCTGACTGCCCTCCACCACCTGTGTGCCGCACTCTCCAGCTGGTACGTGGCAAAGGCCACGCGGCACTCCACCGGGGGTTGAAGGGTGTCGAAATCTTCTCCAGCTGCTCGAGCCAGTCCTCTGCCTCGGTCGGGTCCTCATCCCCCTTGAAGGAGGGGGGCTTCAACTTCCGGAACTTCCCGAAGAGCTCGGAGTGGCGCTGCAGTGGGGATGCTGGTGCACCCCCAGGCAAAGGTGCCTCGTGCACAGAAGTGTCGGAGGAAGGTGGGGGCGACGGCGGCCCATCCCCTCCCCCGTGTCCAGCGCAGCGTCTGTCATGTGGTCCCACAGAGGACTCCCCCTCCGCAGCCCCAAGGGGAGGCACTCGGGACGGTGGGTGGAGCTCCTCTCGCACAATGTCCCGTATCAGCTGGCCGAGGTCCTGGGCCTGGACGCTCGGGAGTAGTGGCTGGTCCACTGAGGCGTCGGCAACGGCACGCCCACCTCGCCGACCTCGTCCTCGGCCGCACCCGCGGCCCGCCTCACCAGTCCCGCGACGAGGCATCTCCTGCAAGGAGACGCGAACCAAAACGGAACACGTCAATATGGAATGATACCTAACGGAAACGTCTAAGAGCTCATGTCAAAAGATATGTTGTGGTGGATACTCTAGTCATAGACATGTGAATTGGTTATTTTCCAGTCAATTGATTCACTTCTCGAGACGACCTTGCTCTGATACCATCTTGTAACGACCCGATTCCTGAGTCCCTACGAGACACGAGAATCGGACCGACTCGACTAATCCTAAGACCTAGTCACCCAACGAGGAAGTAACCAAAAGAGCAGTAAAATAAACCACATTCAGCATGAATATAACTAGCAGTAACAAAAATACAGCAGTAAGAAAAGGAACTACTACAGCATGTACCACCACAGCAGTAGAACAACATTTATAACATAACATGAACTACGAGTAGAGAAAAGTACAGAGAGTAACAAGAACTACTCACTACAATGGAACAAAAAGGGCACAAAAGAACAGTGGTAACTCTACTGGACCCTACTCGGCCCAACGTCCTCTGCAGCCGCTGACCCTGGCTGCTCAACACCTGGTCCTGAAAAGTAACGAGTGTAACACGTCAGCGAAACGCTGAGTAGAGTGGCAGCTAAACTAAAGAAGCAGTAAAGTGTACAGTAGCTGTTTCATTTTCTTTCTTCCTTTATTTACGTCTTTCTATTGTTTCACAATTTATCTATTTCTTAGATCCTTCACTTGATCTCGAATGTTCCTCGTGGGAACGATCTTGATTGCAGTCTTTTCCGAAGAGTAGAAGTAACACGTGGTGCTCTCCTGGCCGGGAGAGTCCCCTGTGGTGATCCTACTCTCAGTCAACCACCCCAAGGTCACTGACAGACGTAACGGTGACTACGGCACGTGCGGTAAACGCACGGGTAGCTACCCCGCACTGGCACGCGGTCAGTCGTTTCCGTTAACGGGTGCGCCCAAAGCACAGCACGGGACCAGTATAGGGCAAAGCCCTCTCAGTAACAGGGGTCCAACCCCTCCACAGTAACCAAACAGGGGCCTTGCCCCTCCACAGTCCGCGCACCCTCGCCTGTCTACCCTGGTTTGCCCAGTGGGCCTAACAAGTCGGTGTAGGTGAGCTAGCAGAACCCCGGGGCCCGTGGGGTAGCTAGTACTCGCCCTACACTAGTAGCTCTCCTCGGTACTGTGTACACGAGGGCCAACAAGTCGATACAAAGTGGCCAGACCTAACCCCAGGTCCCTGGGGCGGCTGGCTCCGCTCTGCACTAAGCAGGTAACAGGTGCTTCCCCTGGCACTACGTACCCAAGAGACAACACACCTCCACATCTTTCCTTCTCAGTTCCATTTCATTCTCTTTCCAGGAGTTCTACTCCTAACTCCCCGTAGGGTTCCAGCTCTTTTAACTCAGCACATTCAGGTTTCACCCTTTCAGTTTCACGTTCATACAACCCATATTCTCAATCATGTTCATTTATTCATAACAGGCAGCTGTTAAATCAATTTACAGGCAGTTATTATTTTCCTTTCCACAATTTTCAACACTGCAATATCTATATTCACTTCACTAGTTTTTCAGTCCTAGGATTCATGCCGTACCCTAGGATCTATCATTCAATCTAGTTTCCCAGCCCTAGGATTCATGTAATACCCTAGGATCTATCATTCAATCTGGTTTCTCATTCCTAGGATTCATGCAATGCCCTAGGTTCTATTAATTGTTCCATAATTATAACAAATTATGTTAATAATTTCTAAAGCCACTCTACCAGCTACAACGGAAGTACTGGGGGCTTGGTTGGAAATCCCGCGCGCCTCTGCAATCCCCAAGACTGAAATGGAACGGGGTCCTATCACAAGGATCAAACACGAGTTTCTCAGAACGGTATATAATTACTGGAAACAGGTAGAGGATCTTATTCCGAAAAGAACACAACTCGAAACGCGGAAAACGGACTCCGAACGGGCCCTAAACAGGTCAAAAACGACGAAACAGTCCAAAAATCAGACGTTTGGAAGCTCTTCCTGACATCTTAAAATGTGGGTCAGATGGTACCTTTGTTCTGCGTAGTCTCCCAGACGTCCAGAAGCCTGCGGGAGCGTCTGACCTAGTTCCCAGACGTCCGATGGTCACCCAGGACGTCTGGAAGTCCTTCCCGTCGTCTGGCACTGCAGCCAGACGTCTGATTCTCGTTGGATGGCGAATCTCAGAACCTGCACATACCCACTCCTCGTGCTCATTACGAATGGTCGCAGAAAGGGAAGAAGGACGAAAATAACTCACTTGTCAGATGTCTGGACAGTCCTCCAAACGTCTTCACCGTCGTCTGGTTGGAAGCCCAGACGTCTGATTCTGGAAAAATTTCCAGAATCAGAGCTCGACTCGCTCTCCGTCCGTGCCGCACGGCCGCGTCGCACCTCGTCTGCCTGCTGCTCGAGTTGCAACAGCCCTCCAGCGACGCTCCACGCCCGCGGCTCCCCCGCCGACCAGCTCTAGCTGCCCCGGCAAGCTGAAGCCCTCACAGTCGGGCGTCTCCACCCTTACGCAACACCTCCTCCCGCAACTCGCCGCGGCTGCCGCTGCAACCGCTCGCTCGCGCTCGCACTCTCACACCGGCTGGAAGAAGAAGAAGGAAGCAGAGGAGATGAGAGTGAGGGAGAGGGCGAGGGACTTATAAGGCAGCACGGGGAGAGAGAGAGAGCGCAGTCTGCGCCTGCAGGAGGAGAGAGGGAAAAAGAGGGCGTTCGCAGGTCTGCGTGCACAGGCGCGCAAACGCAATCCTGCGTGCCGTAGAAAATAAATCCCAGACGTCTAGAAGGGGTTCCAGATGTCTGGTTAGACGTCTGGGCCACCTCCCAGACGTCTTAAAAAGATGTCTTGAAACCGCGTTCGTAACAATGAGTGGAATGCGCATAATCGTATTTGTCATGGTTGCATCTTATTGGCTTTGTCCAATGTGCTATTTGATGTATATAGCACATCCACATCCACTGTGAAGAGGCTATGGGAGGAGTTGGACAAAAAGTATGATACCAACAATCTTGGTATTGAAAAATACTCTATCACAAAATTCCTTAAATTTCAAATGATTGAGGGTAAATCATTATCGAAGCAGGCTCACAAATTTTTGTTATTGCTCCATTGTTTAGCACAAGCTGAAATGAAAATTCCTAAGTTTCAGTACTAGAAAAATGGGTTATGCCGTCGGTTACTTGTCATCAATTATTTAAACCAACGGCAAAGATATTTTTGCCATCGCTTATTCAAAAAAGCGACAACAAAGGTCAATACTCGACCTACCATCGACAATTGGGCGACGTGGTGGTCATTAGTATTTACGGTCAATTTATTAAGTGACGGTAAATATATTTTTACCGTCGGTTATTAGAATAAATGACAACAAAAGTGGCTAAAAATTAGAGATAAAAATTTTAGGCATGGTGATGTGTACCCTTTACTGTCGATTTGGGTAATAAGCGACGGTAAAAAATTTGCATGTGAAATTTACGCAGGATTAGTGACTTATACCATCAGTTATTGGACTAAACGATGGTAAAGTCAAGTTAAATTTAGCGATGAAATTTTTGGTGCACTGGAGAGGGAACCGACAATATCATTTACCGTCAATTTTTGAGAGAACCGATGGCATAGGTTCCTAAATCTATTTACGCGCTGCAGCCTACTGTTCATCTTCCTCAACCAAACCCTCACCGCCCCACTTGCACTGCCCCCTATTGTTGTGCACCTCCATGCCCTCCTCCTCGCGTTGCCCCCCTCCTCCTCAAGTGAATCCCCATCCTTGTCGTCATCCCCCCTCCTTCTCCTTCTCCTCCTCCTCCTCCTCCTCCTCCGCTCGCTGCTCCCCTCCTCCTCCATGGCAGCTCGCCCTGCTCCTCCTCCGCTAGTCCTCGCCCTCCTCCGCTGCTCCTCACCCTCTTCCTCCTCTGCCAGTGCCGTCCTCCTACTCCTCCCTAGCCCAGCGACACCCTCTTCCCACTCTTCCTCGATTCTGACCCCTCCTCCTCCTCTGCATACGCCCCCCTCATCCTCCTCCTCCGCCAGCACCCCCTTCCTCCCTGGTTCCTCCCCCTCTTCCTCCTCCGCCGCTCCTCAACTTCCTCCTCCTCCCCGGCTCGCCGGTGCCACCCTCCTCCTCCTCAGCTCCCCCCCTCCTGCTCCACTTCCTTAGCAGGCCCCCCTCTTCCTCCTCCTTGGTTCCTCCCCCTCATCCTCCTTGTCCTACCACCCTCCTCCTCCTCCTCCTCCTCCTCCTGCAGACCTCATCCTCCTACTCTTCCCCATCCTACTACCCCGTCCTCCTCATTGTCTTATCGGCCTCCTCCTCATCCTACTACCCCCTCCTCATCCTCCTCCTATCCTTGCCGCTGCCCAACAACCTCCTCTTCCTCTCCCCCCACTACCCACTTCCTCTTCCTCCTTCTCTTAGTGCTACCTATGCAGCTGTCCTTTCTCCCCCTCTTCCTCCTGTCCTCCTCTTCGTCCCCCTCCCGTAGCATCATATGAAGTCCAAGGAAGATCAATGGCCAAGGGGGAAATGCAACATCCATATGGATTTTGGATGGAAAATCCGACCGTACGGATGGATCCGAAGCGACGATCGCAATCCAGTAACGCATGACTCATCTCGATCTGAGCACCGTGGCACCCTCTACAACAGAAAGAAGAATGGACGGCCCAGATAGCACCACGTGGTGCCATCTAGGCCACCCAACATCGACCAGCAACACCCGCTCCTACCTCTCCAACATCTGTGACCTTCATTCCCAGCCATTGGATCTTGACCCATCAACTGAGAAGCTCTCCTCCACCGCAAGCGTTAAGTCATCCGCTCGACACAACAGACGTCTTGGCACATTGGTTGGGGAGCTGGACTCCAAGTGAGGGGCGTGGGTGATAGAGAGAGTTTCACTTAATTAAAATAGCAATAGAATGATATGCCATTATAATTTATGTGGTGGAAATCTCTCAATCAAAGATTAAAATAAATATCAATTTAAACCACGAAAAGGATGTCGTGTCACAGGAAGGAATAGGTCCAATAAATTCACGAGTAGAGGGTTATAATGTTTGCAGACACCTTCGTGACTTCAATTCGATGAATATGCTACTCTAAATGGAACTTGCAATTTCATTAAAAGTTCAAGGCTATTTATGTAATTTTCACATCAAGAATCAAGATCCCAAAAGTATGTATATGATGCATGTGTAGTGGCATATCATGTAAGTTTGAATTGCATGCAAATCTGAATTAAATTTCAACGCTAAATGATGCACATAACACAAGCTAAGTAAATTCACGAAATTATAAGTGCACCCATGCAATTTTGCCTAAATAAAATAATCAATATTCAAGTGACAATGTCATGCAATGTAATTTTTAATGTGAACAAAAACAAAGGAAACTTCCTCTCTGCTCTTTGCACGTGCGATGAGGCTTTGTAGGAGGAGCTGCTCTGTAGGAAGGCACGTCTCAACGAGGGCTACGTGATGGTGGTGACGTGGCGGCCGGAGGTGGTCAGACGTGGCCGGACGACGGAGGAGAATGCCGGCCACGACGACGATGGATGGCGTTTGCAGGTTGCTGTGCTGCATGCACGAGCTGCGCATGGCTACGCTGTGAGGGGACTCTACGTGCGGTGCTCGGCGTCGAGCTTTGGCGGTTGGAGGAGGCTCAATGGTGGTGGCTGCGTGGAGGGGGGGCGTTGCGCGCTTTGGGTTCTTCCTACCGGTGGAGAGGAAGAAGATGATGAAGAGGAGGAGAACACACACGGTCTGCAGTGCGGCTTCGCTGCTATGCGGTGAGGGCACGCAGCGCGCGCGGTTTACAGATGCGGTGAGGGTGAACGCACGGTGAAGGCACTGCTACTGCTGTGGCTGAGCACAACTGTACACGTGGTGAAGGATGCTACGTGCACGCGGCTATGCACACGGTGAAGTCAGGAGCTGGCGGTGTTGGGTTCATTACGCGCGGTGAGGGGACTTGATAGCGGTTTTGCGCGATTTGTTAAATTAGGGTTTTAAGTCATTGCAACGCACAAAAATGGATTCGCTTTTAAATTTTGTATGACCTAGAGAGTGGGGTATATAGGGTCGTCCAAGGAGGAAAGTTTGCAAATCAAAATCCCTTGCTTTAAAGATGGAACTCAACTTTCTTTTTGATGTTTTTGAATATATAGTTTTTATGATTTTGAAATAACGGCAACACGCGAGTTTTTGTTGATAGCGAAAAAATAACTAAAACCTATTTCAATAAAGCTAACCCTAAGGTGACAGGTAGAGCCTCTCCCTAAGCTCACCCTTGGCACGTGGAGGCCTAGAATAATTAGGGAGAGGGAGTAAAACAAATGCTAGGAAAAAATTATAGAATCCTATGCAACAAAAATTGAAAGAAGGCAACTTGAATTAAAATGAACTTGTTCTACACAAAACTCATAGAGGAAAGCTTCTAATCTACTTGAAATGCAAGAAGATAAAAACACAAATCCTCTAAATAAAATGGTGAAGAAGATGATGGCTTCTTGCTCCAAGCTTGGTAGCTCCCAGGCTTGAAAAGAGTCCTCCAACTCCTTCCTTGCTATGCTCCTCCAAGATGGTGTCCTCCAAGGTGGAAGCTACCACCTTCAATTCTCCTCCTCCAAGGGTGGACGTCCATCCTAGGTCCTTCTCCTTTGCCTGGTCGTCCTCCTTGAAGTAGAATGGCTCTCCTCCTTGTCTTGGCACAAGTTGAAGAGAGTGGGGAGAAGAAAGCACCAAAGGGGCGGGTGATGTGCCCCCTTAATCTTCTTCTCTACTCCTTCTTGGACGTAGGTGTAGGTGGGTATAGGTAGAATAATGCACTAATGGAGGATGGGAATTATGTGGTGGTAGGGTAGGGTATTTATAGGATGGGAAGGGGGGTGGTTATGGTTTTTTTTTCGAGGGAAATGAAGGGGTGCTTGGATATTTTTGGAGGGAAAAATGGGAGGGAAATGAAGAGGTGCCTTGGTTTTCCCTCCAAAAATACCTTCTAGAAGGCAATTTTGGAGGGAAAAAATGGAGGGTGGAGATGGGTTTTGATGGTGGATGTAGGGTGGTGATGGAAGGGATATTTGGCACCAAAATAAACTAGGAGTAGGCGGTCTTTTTGTTGGAGCTTAGGAAGTAGGGTAGTAGGGTAGTAGGTTTTGGTGCCATGGAGGTGGACTAGCTAAGTTAAGTAGCTTAGCTAGCTTAGCTAGTAGGGAATAGAGTTGGAGGCATTTGGACCTAGGGTTTTCAGGGAGAAGAGTTGGAGGTAGTCATCTTGAGCTGCACTAGAGCTGGTGGCTGCTGAAGAGAGCTGCAAGGAGCTACCTTAGCTAGCTTAGCTTGCTAGTTCTTTGCTAGCTACTAAGCCAAGCTAAAGCATGTTAGCTTCTGCTGAAAGGAGTTGAGGTGAGCTGGGTCTAATGCTCCCGGGGAGGATTAAGCTAGGTAAGGCAGCTAAGGTAGCTTAGCTCAACTCCCCGGGAGCTGGACTTGAGCTTCCTAAGCTGGAATGAAGTCATCTTCAGTTGGCCGGAGTTGAGTGGAGCTGGATGTAGCTGGACTTGAGCTGGGGTGAACTCCAGTCAACTCAGTTGAACTTGCTAGAGCTCCCTATAGACTAATGAGAGCTGAGATGAGCTAAACTTAGCTAAGTTGAGCTGGATCTGAGCTGACCTAAGCTAGGGTAAGCTAAGATGAGCACTCTTGAGCTACCATTCAGTTGAGATGAGCTGAATGGAGCTAAGATGAGCTAACCCTAGTTCAAGTGAGCTGGAATCCAGCTATGGTGAGCTGGATCAAGTTGAGTTCCAGTTAGTCTGAGCTTCTACTTCACTAGTTGCCTTCCTGAGTGCTAGGGTTTTGGAGTTCTGACAATCTGTATATCCCTAACACTCACAAAAATACATTAAAAAGACAATAAAAAGTGCAATGCATGCCTAACCTAATTCATGCCTAAATGCAGCCCAAAAACCTATTTACGGAGCAAAATCCTAAGAGATAGGTTTTTTTAATGCATAAAAATGATGATAGACTGGCGTTTATCAGGACTCTATGCGCGGTGAACAGACGTTGCATGTGCACTGTGGCTGCAGTGTTGGAGAGGTTGGCAGTGCATGCTTCTCGCTGGTTCCACAGTGCACGCCTTCTTCACGGTGCACGCAGGATCTTTTCCAGTGGTGCGTTGCCAAGCCCCCTCCAAGAGCACACCCCTGCACTTTTTATCTCCTCCCCCCTTCCGTTCTTCTTCCCCAGCGCAAGTCAAGGGATTTTAAAGCCCTTGCTAAAATTGGCCGCCTGTTGGATTTTTGAGGCCGACGACTGTTGAGGGAGGCTTTGTTGAGGCCGGCCGACTGTTGGGGGAGGGGGAAATTCATTTCACCCCCTGGTCTCTTGCAAAATTAATCCTCCTCCTCTCTCACTTTCCCAATTATTTGTTAACTCTTAAATTAGCCTGATGGAGTGGATTAAGTGGAGGAGATGCATAAGTTGCACTGTGTGCAAGACCTACATGAAATATAAAATAATTACATAATAAGTTATAGAATGTAATAGAATAAATGTGAACTTAAGTAATGATACATGCAATCATTTTATGACCTAATGTTGTTATTAACAAACATAAAATATAAGAATAGAGTTAACTTAGGTGTAACAATAGTCCATTAAAATGGACTCATCAAATACCCCCATGCCTAAGATTTGCTAGTCCCTAGCAAAAATGAAAAATAATAGAAGTAATCAGAAGATTTCTTCTTTTCTTATCTCAAAAATTTAAAGATCCAGACAAATGTGAAGTGATAATAGCCTAGGTAACGGATCCAAGTGAAAATAACCAACTTACATTTGCAGTTCATACTTATCCCTTAGTAAATATTTCTATCAGGACAGGCAACTACTTCCCTTAGGGATAAAGTAGAAAATAATCTGTAAATTGACCCCAGCTTTTTGGCTTAGGTAGGAGAAACTGAGTTTAATGGATACGTATTTGATGGCACACACTCATCTGGTGCTACATGTAATCTAGTACTACATACTCTAGATCTTTAGACTATTAAACAAGTCAACTCAGAGAGAGACTAAACAACTGTGCTCTCTTGATGCTCCTTAGCGCTCACTCTTTTCTTTCTTTTCTTTCTAAGATCACAAATCTCACCAGATTTAGTAAGTGTACTCACTATTTGGTGGCATCACTTGTGGTGAGACGCCAATCCTCTGTAGTTCTAATATGTCGTAGTATAGTATAGAGAAGCGGTTACCAGTTTAATACAATTTGTTACTCGAAAATAAAAGTTTTCCCGAGGTCGAACTCAGGGAACAAATTGTATTCTAGAAGTACAAAGTTTCTATTACAAAAATGAAAGAGAGAGAGAGAGAGAGAGAGATTTGTCTGGTTGGCTTTTTCTTCTTCTCTTCTTTCTCTTGTCTTTGTCTTCTTCTTTTCTCTTCTCTTTGGTTCTTCAGTCTTCTTCCTTCTTCTTCTTCTTTTTCTTCAGGGCTTCTTCTCTTTCTCCTCGTGTTCTTCTCTCTTCTTTGTCTTCTTCCTTCTGCTCTTCTTCTTTCTTTCTTCCTTGCGGTGCCTGTTCTTCTTTTCTTCTTCTTTAGGGCGTCGTCTGATTTTTCAATCAGACGACTTAAGTGGCTTCTGCTACAGTGCATCCTCCTTCCTTCTTTCTTTTGTGTCTTTCTTCTTCTTCTTCTCGCAGTCCTTCTTCTTCTTCTTCTTCTTCTTCTGCTTTGCTTCAAGCAGCCACGGCTCTAGCTACTCCTTCCTTCTTTCTCTTCTCCTTCTTCCTCTGCGATCTGCCTTCTCTTCTTCTTCTTCTTCTTCTGTGCCTACACGCTCACAGTTTTGTCAGGGCAAAAACCTACTCTACCCTCCCCCGCGTCTCTCTCTCTCTCTCAAAATTCACTCGTAGGATAACTCTCCCAGAGCCGCCAGATATTCAGATGCGGGTCACGCTCGGGTCCAGGCCCACCGACGTGCGGTGGTGGGCGAGGAGTGCAGGTCGGGTAAACGGGTCGGGCCAGGTCCGCAGGGGGTGGTCGCGGACGAGGACGGGTGAGAGGGACCTCACCCCGTGTGCTGAGGCGATAAGCTTATAGCACTTTTTGCATTTATGCGGGCGTGCGGCTTCAGAATCCACCGAGGTGGGACTAATTGTCTCACCCCAATTTGGCGCCTGCAGCTGAGAAAGCTGCAGGCAATTGCGGCTGTGTGCGAAGCCTTCACCCCAGCTGCAGGCCTAGGCAGCTGCGTAAGGGTGAACCGCGCGTCCTGGCGAGTCAGACCTGGGCGAAGCGAGGATGCAGCTGCAGGCGGAAGAAGCTCCAGCTGCTCAGCAATGGCGGCGGAGGGCGGGTGACCTGTTCACAGCAATACGCCCTCTCGGCCTAGTCAGAAGGTGCAGGGAGCTTCGCCAGAGTGCGGCGAAGCTCGTGCAGGTGGTGGCGAGGCGTGGGACGGCGTGCAAGGGCTGCCCTAGGTCGGACTGTGGCTGGGGGAATGGGTTTGTTCGGGGGATCTTTAGGCAGCGAACGGCAGGGAGTGAAGGGGTGGAAGTGGTTCAGCGTGAAGAGGCGGAGGTTTTGGGTCGGTCGGCGAATCGTGTGGGGTGGTGGAATGATGGGAGCGAGTCGCCGGAGGTTGGCCGGAGATGGATAAGGTGAGGGCGATCAGGCACGGTCGAAGGGTGGTTGAACAAACTGAAGTAGGGAAAAGAAAGAGGGGAGGAAGGGAAAGAACTGTACCTACTTGGAGGGACGAGGGGGACCGGAGCAGGGCGACAGTCGTATCGACTGTCGCCGGAGAAGAAGGTGCCCAGAGAGAGAGGGCGGCGGCGAGGAGAGAGCAGGAGAGCGCGCGCTGGGTACGGGGCGACGCGGGAAGAGCGGGAGAAGGTGACTCTACTGCTGGTAATGCGGCAGAGTAACGAGGAGGAGGAGGAAGAACCACCGGAGCAGGGGGGCTTCTGCCGGAGTGGGAAGAGAGGGAAGAAGGGGGGGTTTCTCCGTCAGAACCGAGCTGCTGAGTTCGATAGACGGGGGCGGTTTTTATAGAGATGGAATCAGAGAGGAGGGCGGAGGGAGGCGACGTGCCTCCCTCGCCGGAGGATGCCGGAGATGGAGACCCATACCTTCCGTGCGTTCGCACGGGAGGTATGGGTAGCCGCAGAGACCATGGAGGTGTCCCTGCGACAGTAGACGTCGCAGGGAACCCCCGGTTGTCTTGGCAGAGGGTCTCCCTTACCCTGTGCGGCGCCATGCTCCGCGCAAAGTCGCCGGAGCATGGCGCTGCTCAGGGTTTTGCAGGGAGGACCCAAATGCAAAGAACGAAGAAGAGTTAGGGGCCAAAATGTGAGGGTTTCAAAAATTGAGGGCCAAAAAGTAATAGATGAGGACCAAAATGTAAAGTTGGTCAAGAAGGTCTCTTCTTAGGCTCAAGTTTTAATACATGACTAATTAGGACCTAAGGATTCCGATGGTGAATTTTATTTCTAGATCAGACCTTGTTTGACTGTTCAATTTACGTGAAAACCCAAATTAAGTCATTAATTGGGCATGGTTCTCAATGTAGGTCAAAATGGATTCCTAAGGCCAAATTGAAGGTTCTAAACCATAGAGATTATTTTTCTATGAATTTTAGAGGGTTTATTTGATTTTTTATTTGCCTTGAACCTCGTGAATTGAAGTGGGTTTATTTTTAGGGTTAGAGGATGTCATTTAATTCCTTGGAGTTACTGTAGTCCTTATTGGATCAACTCATCCCACTTTTCTTCTTATTAGTTTAGTTTGACCTATGTTTGGACCCTGAGTTACCCTGTTTTCAGATTGAATTGGTGAAATTGCATTTTTACCCCTTAGTTTCTATTTTCTTCACAAACTCAGAATTTCTCTGAGCCAAGCCTTTCTAGAGTTATGTAGGACCTTTTTCTTGCAAATCTAGGTTAGATGGTGCTAGTTTAGGGTTTATGACGAGGTTCTCATCATACCCCCATGCCTAGCTTTTGCTAGTCCCTTAGCAAAAACCTAAGGTTTTAACCTTTGTTCTAGACCATGATGTTTTTAACAATCTTCAGATAAGTGCTTTTTCATTTGAACCTAGATTCGGTTAGAATGCTGACCATAGGCTTAAAAGGTACTCTAGTACCAACCAAAATCCAGATCTGTCTAGCCTTAGTCTCAGTCTTTGCCAAAGGTTTTTAAGGCCCACAAGAACTAACCTAAGGTTTATTGGACTTCGTGATTAAAGCACCCCGTGCTTGAAATGATTTTAGCCCTGGTTTAGTTCGCAGTGCATTTTGTAAGAGAGAGAGGTAGAAAGCTTTTCTATTTGGAGAGTTTTCTCTCTCTTTTTCTTTTTAGCTCTAGCCTAGGATTGGCTTTTCAACACAGTCTGTATCAGATTCCTTGCTCCCATCATCAATCCTCAAGGGTTCCTGGCAATCGATGCTTCGAGATAACACCGCCCATGGCAACCCCCGGAACCATGGCTATTGAGATTTCGAGATAATCCCATCCATGGTGTTCCGTGGCTGAATCCAGACCCTGGCAATTGACACTTCGTGATAATGCCATCCATGGAATCTGAACCACCAGAGTGCTTACATGCCCCCAATAGGATATGTAAATATCCTAAGTGACAAGCACCGAGGAGATGATATTTTGTTACGCATCTTTGAGGGGATTTCTCGCCTCTCCGCGCTGGGAACTCGTCCAAATCAACTTGTGTTGATCGGCCGCTCCTATTCTAGGTGTATTTTTCAGAATTTTGCAACGCTTCTACGTGATTTTGAATTTTTACGCTTACTGAACCAGGCTGTGTGAGGGGTTGGGGTGCTTAGGTTACTAAGTCCCGTAAACCAGAAGTTAGTTAATGAGGTCAAATACTCCCTAAGCCTTGGACCTAATACTTAAGCTTTTCATTTTCCTCAACCTCTTGAGGACTGCCTAGATCTTAATGGGTACTAAGATTCTATCCAAGAATGCCTAAAGTTTGCGTTCTTACTAATCTCACCATGCACTTTTCATTTCTTTTCTTGAATAAGGTCTAGAACTTAGGTCAATTCCTTAGCTTCTTACTAATGACTATCACTCTTTTTCTTCAATTTATGCTCCTTTTTATTTCTTTTTCTTCTCCCACAAAATTTCCTTTCTCCTCTTATTCTTTTTTTTTTTTAATTTTAATTTTTATGGTGTTTTTGTCATATGTGAATTTTTTATTTTAAAACCCTTTTTACAAGTTTTGCACTTTTATACCCCCCCATGCCTAAGGTTTGCAATGTCCTCATTGTGACTTAGGGGTTTTTATTTACTTAGTTCATTCCTTAAGACAGATGTTTTAATGAGTGAATGGGTCAGGATGAATTCTGCGGATGATTTCTAATCTCAGATGCACGTATCTGAGGTGGAGTCAACTGTCTATAAGGGTGAACTTTAAGTGCACAAAAGCGTGAAAAGGGTTTAGATTTTCAGAAAATGATGGGCTGCCTCCCGTTAAGCGCTAAGTTTTATGTCATCAGCTGGGTACAATAAGCTCAAAGGGAATGAAGGATATAAGAAGATTCAGCCAAATCAGTAGAAGTCACATCAATGAACGGCTTGAGTCTTTGACCGTTCACGATGAAAGGTTCGGAATCGTGGCTGAGCGGACTGATTTCGATAGCTCCATTTCCAAAAACCTGCCGGACTAAATATGGTCCGACCCACTTGGATCGCAGCTTTCCCGGGAAAAGTTTGAGTCGGGCATTAAAGAGTAGGACCTTCTGACCAGGATGAAAGATCTTTCTCGAGATGTACTTGTCATGGAAGGCTTTAACCTGCTCCTTGTAGATTCGCGAGTTCTCATACGCATCTAGGCGTAATTCATCGATCTCGCTGATTTGGAGTTTTCTATGGGTTCCAGCCTTTGAAAGATCTAGATTACAGTTCCGTACTGCCCAATAGGCTTTATGCTCCAGTTCTACGGGAAGGTGACACGCCTTTCCGTACACCAGTCTAAAGGGAGACATACCTAATTAGGTTTTGTGGGCGATCCTATAGGCCCACAATGCTTCCGGAAGTCGGGACAACCAGTCCTTCCTGTCAGGCCAAACAATGACCTGCAGGATCTTCTTGATCTCCCGATTTGACAGCTCAGCTAGACCATTAGTTTGGGGGTGGTAAGGAGTAGAGATTCGGTGAGACACCCCATATTTGGTCATCAATGACCTAAACTGAGCATTTGTAAAATGGGTCCCCCCATCAGAGATTATAGCACGGGGAATCCCAAACCTTGAGAAAATGTTTTGATGAATGAACTTAAGAACAATCTTGTGATCACAAGTTCAGGTCGGTATGGCTTCGATCCATTTGGACACGTAGTCCACAGCAAGCAGAATATATTCGAAACCATCCGAGACAGGAAAGGGGCCCATAAAATCAATCCCCCAAACATCAAAGATTTCGCATACGAGAATAGGCTGCAAAGGCATCATATCGCGACGGTTCATGTTGCCCAAAGTCTGGCAATGACTGCATGCCTTGCAGTGACTGTATGCATCTTTGAACAGCGTGGGCCAGTAAAAACCACACTGGAGGACTTTTGATGCGGTTTTATGCCCGGAGAAATGGCCACCGCATGCCTGGTCATGGCAGAAAGAGAGGATATTGTTGAATTCCTCTTCCGGGACACATCTTCGAATGATTTGATCAGCACCTATGCGGAAAAGGTACGAATCTTCCCAGATGTAATACTTGGTATCAGAACGCAATTTGTCTTTCTTGGCCTTCGGCCAATCAGACGATGTCTGATGAGATGCCAAGTAGTTTACTATATCAGCAAACCATGGAAGACTAGTACCAACAGTAAGCAGGTGCTCATCAAGAAAGTGTTCCGTGATGGGTCCGGAAGGGTTGATAATCTCAGAAGGAAAACGGGACAGATGGTCGGCTACCACATTCTGCCTTCCCGCCTTGTCGCGAATCTCAAGATCGAATTCTTGCAACAGCAAGATCCAACGGATTAGTTGGGGCTTCGCGTCCTTCTTGGCAAGGAGATGCCTTACAGCCGTGTGATCCGAGTAAATGATGACATGGGAACCCAGAAGATACGATCGGAACTTTTCAAGGGCAAATACTACAGCTAGCAGCTCTTTCTCCGTAACCGTATAGTTACGCTGAGCCTCGTCAAGTGTCTTGCTAGCATAGTAGATGACCACGGGTTTCCCGTCAACTTTTTGCCCCAGGACCGCTCCTACAGCGAAATCAGATGCATCGCACATTATCTCAAAGGGTTGAGACAAGTCAGGGGATTGTAGGATAGGTGACTGGGTGACTCGGTGACGCAGGTTTTCAAAGGCTAGTGTGCAGTCGTTAGAGATTTCAAAGGGTACATCCTTGGAGAGAAGAGAAGTCAAGGGGCACGCGATTTTCGAGAAATCTGGAATGAAATGACGGTAAAAATCGACGTGCCCCAGAAAAGAATGGATGTCCCTAATCGAGCTAGGCATAGGAAGGCGAGAGATCAGATCAACCTTAGCTCGATCCACTTGGATGCCTTTTTCTGAAATTAAGTGTCCCAGGACAATTCCCTCAGGCACCATGAAATGGCTCTTTTCCCAGGAAAGAACCAAATTTACCTCGATGCACCGCCTGAGTATTGGGACCAAGTGTTGGAGGCAATCGTCAAAAGATTCTCCAAAAACTGAAAAGTCATCCATGAAGACTTCCAGAAAATCACCTACCATATCTGAGAATATGGCAAGCATGCACCGCTGAAAGGTAGCGGGTACATTGCAAAGACCGAAAGGCATCCTTCGGAAAGCGTATGTTCCAAAGGGGTAGGTGAACGTGGTCTTTTCTTGGTCCTCAGGATGGATTGCCACCTGTTTATAACCGGAGTATCCGTCAAGAAAGCAGAAGAACCTATTTCCCGCTAGTTTCTCAAGAATTTGATCAATGAAAGGTAGTGGGAAATGATCCTTCTTCGTGGAGGAATTGAGTCGGCGATAATCTATACAGACTCTCCACGCGTTGGCTAATCGGGTAGGAATGATTTCTCCGATCTCAATCGTTATGGTGGTGAGTCCTGCCTTCTTAGGCACAACCTGAATTGGGCTCACCCAACGACTATCAGAGATCGGGTAGATGATTCCGGCATCTAACCACTTGATGATCTCCTTCTTCATGACCTCCTGCAGATTAGGGTTCAAACGTCTCTGCATTTCATGAGAAGGTCGTGCGCCCTCTTCTGAATAGATATGATGAGTACAATAAGAGGGACTTATTCTAGTCAAATCATCGAGAGTCCATCCGATGGCTCTGCGATGTTGCTGGAGGACAGTAATCAGACGGAATTCCTATTCGGGATTGAGGTTGGAATTGATAATCACAGGGAGAGTCTGATTAGAACCCAAAAAGATGTATTTCAAGTGAGCAGGAAGAGGCTTTAGTTCGAGGATAGGGTTATCAGCAGCAGCGGGTGGTTCAGTATAGACGTGAGGTTCAAGGGTAGGAGTTACTGGGTTGTTTATATTTGGATTCAACTCCTCTGTTTGCGGGTCAAGATCCTTCTGTGGTTGATGAGGCATAATCAGGTCATTCTGGAAGTGTGTTTCATCAACCAAAGCCCTAATGTCACAAATCTATTTGATGACACTGCAATTAAGTCCTTGTTGGGCCTTGAATATATCAATTTTCAAGGTTTGATCCCCAAATTTGAGCTCTATTTGGCCCTCCTCACAGCTAATGTTGGCTCGAGCAGTAGCCAAGAAAGGTCTCCCTAAAATGATTGGTGTATCCTTAGGGTTCTCAGGTGCGTCCATATCTAAGACTATGAAGTTCACGGGGAAATAGAAATCCCGCACTCTTACGATAACATCCTCGAGAATCCCTTTTGGTGACTTTATAGATCGATCTGCTAATTGTAATGTCACCTCAGTTGGTTTTAGCTCAGATTCTTCTAGATGGTCAAGTAAGGATGTGGGTATCAGATTTATGGATGCACCCAAGTCTAGTAAAGCTCTATCAAATTGGGTATCACCTATCTTGCAGGAAATCAGGGGAGTACCAGGATCTTTTGCCTTGGTTGGAAGTCTACTGAGGATTACAGAGCTAGCTTGCTCTGACAGAACAATTGGACTCCCACCCTTGGTTCGCGGCTTACACTGGGGTGTACACACATTCTTTAAAAATCGTGCATAAGCTGGTACATGGCGGATTGCATCCATCAAGGGGATGTTTATGTGGGCCTGCTCAAAGAGCTTGACCAGGTCCTCCTTAGGTGCCACGGGCTTGGTGGTCTTCTTTCCCTTGGTCAAGGCCTCGGGAAACGGGATCTTGGTTGGTTCTTCTAGGATAGGTCCAGGTTTTTGATCTGGGATAGGGGTAGGAACGTCCTGGATTACTATCCTAGGCTTGGGATCACTACCCGGCTTGGAGTTGTTTGGATGAGGTGGGTCTTGGGTTTCCTTACCACTACGGGTAGTTACAGAATTAAGTCCTACCTGGTTTTAGTTGTGATTGGGTAAGATAGGTTGCTGCTGGTAACCTGCAAAAGAAGTGGAGGCCTCTATCCCGTCGGGTGAAGGAACAGAGGGGGCCTGATAAATCATATGGGCATGGCCTGGGTTTGGGTTCATAATGCGCCGCTGGGTTGGCACGTTATTTGGATTGGGAAGAGGTTGGGAAGGAAGAGTGCCTGGCTGGCAAGAGTTTGCCAACTGGGCCAATTGGTTTCGGACCTTTGTAAGTTCGTCCTTGTGTTGCTTTTGAATAGCCGCATTCGTTCTTCGAATGTCAGCCAAAGTCTGAAGGATAAGGGACATTTGATCCTGATTTGGCCCTGATGGATAAGTAGGGTTGGGCCGAGGCTGAGGCGACTGGTAAAGACGAGGGGGTTGTTGTGGGTGGGGCTGAAAGGGTGGTCTTTGGGTTTGGAAATTTCCTGTCCACTGAAAATTGGGATGGTTTCGCCATCCAGGGTTATAGGTGTTGGAGAACGGGTCATTTTGGATGGCGTTGAGGTCCTTGCAGGTCTGAGGAACCTCCAGAGAGTCAGAGAAAGAGGGAATGGAATTCCCTGGGCTGGTATAGAGAGGATCGGATGGACCTCTGGTTAGAGAATCAGATGGTGGATCCTTGGAGAAGATCGATGGAGAATGTTTTGCACAATTTCCCTTGTGGAAGGGGGCTATGCGAAGGGGTTATGCGCAGAGGTGGCTCGCTGCAGGTGCTGAGTCAGCTCATCCACCTTCTTTTCAATAATCGAGACCTTTTCCAATCGATTGGCCATTAATTCCAGGTCGACTGATACGGACAGGCCCTGCGTCTCATGTGCTCCCCTAAGATTTGTCGATGCGCGGGTATTCATCCTGTCGAATAATCCCATGGAGTCATTGTTGATGGAGTTCTCGCACATGTTTTCAAGAATCTCCCACACGGTGTCCTCATGTTGACCCATGATATTTCCTCCGCAGGTTGCATTGACGAAAAGACGGATGCCTCACGGAGTCCCTGGTAAAAAGATTGGACCTGTTCCCATTTAGGAACTTCGTGATGGGGGCACTTCCTCATGAGATCTTGACAACGATCCCACGCCTCATGGAAAGGTTCCCCTGTTTGTTGGGTGAAGTGCGTAATCTGATGGCGCAAGGCGTTGGTCCGACCAACAGGGAAGAACTTTTTCAAGAACTCGGACTGAAGTTCTTCCCAAGTGTTTATCGGCTAGGTTTGAGTTTGATACCAATGAGCAGCCTTGTCCATAAGAGAAAAGGAGAACATCTTCATGAGAAGAATATCCCGATTTTGCGCATCTGACCCAAAAGTTTGGGCCAGATGCTTTAGCTGTTTGCTAGAAGGGATCTTCGGAATTAAGCCCATGGAATTTAGATATAGCATGAATCATGTTGGGCTTTAATTCAGAATCAAGTCCTCCAGTCGGGATTCTGACTCGAGGCTCGATGGCCACCGCAGCAGGATTATAATGGTCCCGCATCATAGGACGCTGCGGTGGGTGCACAAAGTTTTGGAAGAGGTCATTGAGTCGCTGGAGCTGGTGCTCCAGATTATTTTCTTCCTCAACTGGCTGAGCCATGATGGGGGAGGAAGAAGAGCTTGATTCAGAATCAGATGAGAGAATGATGGGGTAGGGTTGCTATTCAAACATGGGCATCGAGGCTTGGCCTTGACGAGAGTGAATTCCTAAAGGAGATCTTAAGGGTGGTCTTAAGGATCTCCTACCGTTCATGCATTGTTGGAGTAGAAGAGTTTAGAAGGTGTTGGACCCAATCAAGATACCCAAAAATGTGTTGGGTGACTATAGAGGTGCGAGGCAGATGGACCCCTTGATCAGAAAGATCATCCACCTGAGAATTACCTGGGTAGCCAGAGAGGGTGAGTCCCACGAAGACCCCTACATGGTAGAGCGTCCCCACGGGTTACAGGGTTTCCCCCACCCGACCTCTCTTGTCACTGCGGTTCCAGGTAGACCAGAATGGGGATCTTGACCTCTTAAGTCTACCTTTTTTACTTTAAGATCAAGGTGCTTAAGATTTCACATGAACTCTTAGGTGTTTTTGTGAACAAGGTGGCCTAATTTGAAGGTTGGTTGACCCTAGGGGTCAACTTCACCCAGTGGTTCCTTTGATAATTTAGGCTTTGTTTTTAGGATTCAAGTGTTTAGAGAGAGCCAATTGTTTAGGATTTTTCTTATTAATTATTTTCAATCAATGGCTTGGGCACACCTCTTTTGGATTTTCTCAATTCTTGATTAAGGGGTGTGTCTCTGAAATCCTAACGTTTGACCTTATGTTGGCTCTACTTGGTCCATTTAACTCTTTGTTTGGGTAATTAGGGCTCAGGCAAGGATGTGTTAGCCCTTAATTACCTTTAAAACTGTGTGCAGGAATAGTAGTTTCTGAGAATATGCAGCTATTACTATGTATAAAAGACAGGTTATGCCTATTTCTTTTCTTTGTTTTTCATTAAAATTTTAGGGTTTAATAGGAAGTTACCTGTCCTTGGAGTGGCTGTGGTGCGGCTGCGTCTTTTTTTTCTATATCTGCACAAAAGAGAGGAGAGATTATTAGAAACTTACAAATAGAAATTTTATTACTTCTAGAATAGCCGTTGCTCCCCAGCAACAGCGCCAAAAACTGATGAGACGCCAATCCTCTGTAGTTCTAATATGTCGTAGTATAGTATAGAGAAGCGGTCACCAGTTTAATAAAATTTGTTACTCGGAAATAAAAGTTTTCCCGAGGTCGAACTCAGGGAGTAAATTGTATTCTAGAAGTACAAAGTTTCTATTACAAAAATGAAAGAGAGAGAGAGAGATTTGTCTTGTTGGCTTTTTCTTCTTCTCTTCTTTCTCTTGTCTTTGTCTTCTTCTTTTCTCTTCTCTTTGGTTCTTCAGTCTTCTTCCTTCTTCTTCTTCTTTTTCTTCAGGGCATCTTCTCTTTCTCCTCGTGTTCTTCTCTCTTCTTTGTCTTCTTCCTTCTACTCTTCTTCTTTCTTTCTTCCTTGCGGTGCCTGTTCTCCTTTTCTTCTTCTTCAGGGCGTCGTCTGATTTTTCAATCAGACGACTTAAGTGGCTTCTGCTACAGTGCGTCCTCCTTCCTTCTTTCTTCTGTGTCTTTCTTCTTCTTCTTCTCGCAGTCCTTCTTCTTCTTCTTCTACTCTGCTTCAAGCAGCCACGGCTCTAGCTAGTCCTTCCTTCTTTCTCTTCTCCTTCTTCCTCTACGGTCTGCCTTCCCTTCTTCTTCTTCTGTGCCTGCACGCTCACAGTTTGGTCAGGGCAAAAACCTACTCTACCCTCCCCCGCATCTCTCTCTCTCAGAATTCACTCGTAGGATACCTCTCTCAGAGCCGCCGGGTATTCGAATACGGGTCACGCCCAGGTCCAGGCCCACCGGCGTGCGGTGGTGGGCGAGGAGTGCAGGTCGGGTAAACGGGTCGGGCAAGGTCCGCGGGGGGTGGTCGCGGACGAGGACGGGTGAGCGGATGAGAGGGACCTCACCCCGTGTGCTGAGGCGATAAGCCTATAGCACTTTTTGCATTTATGCAGGCGTGCGGCTTCAGAATCCACCGAGGTGGGACTAAATGTCTCACCCCAATTTGGCCCCTGCAGCTGAGAAAGCTGCAAGCAATTGCGGTTGTGTGCGAAGCCTTCACCCCAGCTGCAGGCCTGGGCAGCTGCGTAAGGGTGAACCGCGCGTCCTGGCAAGTCAGACCTGGGCGAAGCGAGGCTACAGCTGCAGGTGGAAGAAGCTCCACCTGCTCAGCAATGGCGGCAGAGGGCGGGTGACCTGTTCACAGCAATACGCCCTCTCGGCCTAGTCAGAAGGTGCAGGGAGCTTCGCCAGAGTGCGGCGAAGCTCGTGCAGGTGGTGGCGAGGCGTGGGGCGGTGTGCAAGGGCTGCCCTAGGTCGGACTATGGCTGGGGGAATGGGTTTGTTCGGGGGGTCTTTAGGCAGCGAACGGCAGGGAGTGAAGGGGTGGAAGTGGTTTAGCGTGAAGAGGCGGAGGTTTTGGGTCGGTCGGCGAATCATGTGGGGTGGTGGAATGATGGGAGCGAGTCGCCGGAGGTTGGCCGGAGATGGAGAAGGTGAGGGCGATCAGGCACGGTCGAAGGGTGGTTGAAGAAACTGAAGTAGGGAAAAGAAAGAGGGGAGGAAGGGAAAGAACTGTACCTACTTGGAGGGACGAGGGGGACCGGAGCAGGGCGACATTCGTATTGACTGTCGCCGGAGAAGAAGGTGCCCAGAGAGAGAGGGCGGCGGCAAGGAGAGAGCAGGAGAGCACGCGTTGGGTACGGCGCGACGCAGGAAGAGCAGGCGAAGGCGGCTCTGCTGCTGGTAATGCGGCAGAGCGACGAGGAAGAGGAGGAAGAACCGCCGGAGCAGGGGGGCTTCTGCCGGAGTGGGAAGAGAGGGAAGAAGGGGGGGTTTCTCCGTCAAAACCGAGCTGTTGAGTTCGGTAGACGGGGGCGGCTTTTATAGAGATGGAATCAGAGAGGAGGGCGGAGGGAGGCAACGTGCCTCCCTCGCCGGAGGACGCCGGAGATGGAGACCCATACCTTCCGTGCGTTCGCACGGGAGGTATGGGTAGCCACAGAGACCATGGAGGTGTCCCTGCGACAGCAGACGTCGCAGGGAACCCCCGGTTGTCTTGGCAGAGGGTCTCCCTTACCCTGCGCGGCGCCATGCTCCGCACAAAGTCGCCGGAGCATGGCGCTACTCAGGGTTTTGCAGGGAGGACCCAAATGCAAAGAACGAAGAAGAGTTAGGGGCCAAAATGTGAGGGTTTCAAAAATTGAGGGCCAAAAAGTAATAGATGAGGACCAAAATGTAAAGTTGGTCAAGAAGGTCTCTTCTTAGGCTCAAGTTTTTATACATGACTAATTAGGACCTAAGGATTCTGATGGTGAATTTTATTTCTAGATCAGACCTTGTTTGACCGGTCAATTTACGTGAAAACCCAAATTAAGTCATTAATTGGGCATGGTTCTCAATGTAGGTCAAAATGGGTTCCTAAGGCCAAATTGAAGGTTCTAAACCCCAGAGATTATTTTTTTATGAATTTTAGAGGGTTTATTTGATTTTTTATTTGCCTCGAACCTCGTGAATTGAAGTGGGTTTATTTTTAGGGTTACAGGATGTCATTTAATTCCTTGGAGTTACTGTAGCCCTTATTGGATCAACTCATCCCACTTTTCTTCTTATTAGGTTAGTTTGACCTATGTTTGGACCCTGAGTTACCCTGTTTTCAGATTGAATTGGTGAAATGGCATCTTTACCCCTTAGTTTCTGTTTTCTTCACAAACTCAGAATTTCTCTAAGCCAAGCCTTTCTAGAGTTATGTAGGAGCTTTTCTTTGCAAATCTAGGTTAGATGGTGCTAGTTTAGTGTTTATGACGAGGTTCTCATCAACATGGTATTCACACTTCAATTAAAGTCCTAATAACTCTACAACTAAGTTAGAGTCCTCAGCCAGTATTCGGGCGATCAGAAATACTGAAAGGTAGGTATGGGTCATATTTGGTGAATCGCGATAGGTGTTTTTGTTGCCTTAGAAATAATGTTACAAAGATAAAATTATAAACTTGGACTGTTTTCTTTTTCTTTTCTCTCTCTCTTTTCTTCTTCTCTTTTTTTTATAATTGTTTCTTCTTTTTTTTTCTTTTTCTTTTTCTTTTTCTTTATAAATCAACATAACACAACACTGACTTTTATTTATGAGGCATTATTAAGGATGATGATGATCAAGAGGATATTGTGTGGCTTATTTGGTGGAAGTGTCTATTCTCGACACCAGGAAGGAATGGATAAGGCAGGCGTATTTCTGACCTTTGACACTATTTCCCTCCTTCAGCCGAGGACTCTATGAAGGATGGTCGTAACCATTCACCATAGTCATAGCTTTATTAAGACTCAATCCTGTGTATCTGCTTTATTTGGTGACTCTCAGAAATTCACACAATGTACGCACAAAGGAACAGAGAGCGAAAACTATGCCTAACTCTGAAGTATCATCATCTAATTATCCAAAACTTAAGAGTCCTTGCACTAGACTTAGCGCACCAGTAATCTCTCTACTTTCTTCTCACAAATATGAGGTGGATCTACTAGAAGATAGTATGCCAGATTCCCTATTAACTGTCCAAGGGTTCAGTAGACTAAAAATGCTTATTGGTTTTCTTAAAAGATCCATTACCCAGTCTACGTGCAAGTGAAGTAAATGTACTAGATTCTAAACTTAAGAAACAATTTAAGTAGAAAATTCTTTAATGACACCTCCATGACAAAGTTATTTTGCTAGGGACTAACCAATTCAGCTCAAGAAAATAAGAGTTTTTTTTTTATGTCCTAAATGTATGCAAATATTTATAAATGCTATAAACATTCTCAGGTTATACCTCCCATGCCTAAGACTAACAATGTCCTAATTGGAAAAATGCAGACATAGAAGAATATCACCTGAGGAGGAGAGTGGGAGGAGCTAAGGCTCCTCAAGCCGAAGTGCGTCCAAAACCTAGCCATCTGAAAGAGTAATATAAGGTTTAAGTCACTGGCCATTTACCTTAAAGCTCGCACCTGAAGTAGGGTTCCGAATTTCTACAGCTCCATGAGGGAAAGTATTGATAACAACGTATGGCCCATCTCACCAGGACTTGAGCTTTCCTGGGAATAATTTAAGTCTGGAATTGAAAAGCCAGACCCATTGGTTGGGTTCAAAAGTCTTTCTAATGATGTGCTTATCATGGAAGACCTTTGTACGTTGCTTGTAAGCTTGAAAAGTTTCATAGGCTTCATTACGAAGCTCCTCAAGCTCACTTAACTCTAACATACATACCTTTCTCGCTTTATCTAGATTCAAGTTAACGTTTTTAATAGCCCAATAAGCTTTATGTTGGATTTCAACGGGAAGATGGCATGCCTTTCCATAGACAAGATGGAAAGGAGACATGCCCAAGGGAGTCTTATACGTGGTTCTGTAGGCCCAAAGAGCATCATTTAGTTTTTTAGATCAATCCTTACGATCGGGCCTGATAGTTTTTTCTAAAATTCGCTTAATCTTCCTATTAAACACTTCAACTTGTCCACTCGTTTGGGGATGGTAAGGTGTGGCTATCATGTGGTTGACTCCCAAATTTTGGAGTAGTCTTGTGAAGTGTACATTCTTGAAGTGAGGTCCTCCATCACTTATGATCATCCTTGGGCACCCGTACCGAGAAATGATATTAGCCTTAACAAAGCCCAAGACCACGGAATGGTCATTGGTTTGCGTGGGTATGGCTTCTATCCATTTCGATACATAGTCTATAGCCACAAGGATGTACTCATATCCGATGGACATAGGAAAGGGATCCATGAAGTCGATGCCCTAAATATCAAAGATCTCAATAGGGAGGATAGGTTGCTAGGGCATCTCATCCCTTTTTCCAATGGTTCCCGTCTGCTGGCAACATAGACATGCACCCACATAAGTATGTGCATCTCGGAATAATGTGGGCCACCAAAAGCCAGACTGAAGAACCTTATGGGCAGCCTTCTTCCCACTAAAATGTCCCCCACAATGGAGGTCATGGCAGAAACTCAGAACACTTCTTTGTTCTTGAAACGTCGGTTCTGTTATAACGTTGTAGTAAAGCTGGTTGTTACCAACATTTCAAATATAAATTTTTTTACTCGGAAAAATAAAAGAGTTCCCGAGGTCGAACTCAGGGAGCAAGTCGTATTCTAGAGATATACAAGTTCTATTACAAAAATAAAGAGAGAGAGAGAGAGATGAAAATTTGGCTTCTTCTTCTTTTCTTCTTTCTTCCTCTTTGTCTTTGGTTCTTCCTGTTCTTCTTCTTCTTCTTCTTCTTCTTCTGCTTTCTTCAGATCTTCCCCTCGTGCTCTTCTTCTTCTGTTCTTCCTTGTTTCCTTTCTTTCTTTTTCTTCAGATCGTCTTCTTCTTTTCTTGCTTCTTTCGCGTTGGCCGTTGCTCTTCCTTCTTCTTCAGCCTATCTTCTTTCCTGCTCTGGCTGCTGACCTTCCGTCGTCTGCCCCGGTGCTGAGACGACTTAACGATGCCTATGCTACAGTGCCGCAGCTCCTTCTTCTTCAGCGGGTCTGCTTCTTCTTCTTTGGCCTGCACACTTCAGAGTTTTTTCGTTAAGAGGCAAAAACCTACTCTACCCCCCTCCCCCGCGTATCTTTCTCTCTGAAATCACTCTTCGGAAGCTCTCCCAGAGCGCTATCGGGTAATCGGGTTCGGGTCAGGCCCGGGTCCAGGCCCACCGGCGTGCGTGGTGGGCGAGGAGTGCAGGTCAGTCTAATCGGGTCGGGCCAGGTCCGCGGAGCGTGGTCACGGACGAGGCCGGGTCGGGTCGGGTGAGAGGGACCTCACCCCGTGGTAACTGAGGCAAACAGATGGTGGCACTTTTGCAATTTATGTGGGTGTGTGGCTTCAGAAGGTTTCGAGGTGGGACTATCCGCGCACCCCTTTTCTCTCACGCCTGCAATAGGGATGGTGCTTCCAATTGCAACAGCTGTTGAGGCTCGCAACTCCAATTGAGGGCCAGGGTGTGTGTGCAAGACTCTTTCGCGCAGCCTAGGTCTTCAACCTGGGATATCTAGGCTTGGAGCAACCTCAAGCAAGCTTCGAGCTTCCTCGCCAATGGCGGTCAAGGCCTGGAACCTGAAATCAATAGAACGGCCTCTCGGCCAAATCAGACAGGCGGGGGACCTTCGCCGTGGCACGGCGAAGGTGGTCAGGGGGTCTGCAGGGGGCGAGATGGAGCTAACAGGTCGTCCTAGGTCAAACTGTGAGCGAGGGAGTGGGTGTGTTCGGTGGATCTGCAGAGGGTGTTTGGTGGGAAGTGGAGGGGTGGAAGAGGATCAGGGTGAGGAGGCGGAGGTTCTGCGGTGGTCGGCGAGCCGTGTGGGTCGCTGAGGTGATGGAAGCGGCTCGCCGGAGGGTGGTCGGAGGCGGAGAGGATGAGGGTGAACAGGGTCGGTAGAGGGCTTAATTGACTAAATCGAAAGCGGGGAAAGAAAGAGGAGGAGAAGGGAAGTAGGTCTAACTTACTTGCAGGGACGAAGGGGGAGGAACAGGGCGACAGTCGTATCGACTGTCGCCGGAGAAGACGATGCTCAGGGAGAGGGGCGGCGGCGAGCAGAGGGCTGGAGAGGCGCCAGCTGGGTGCGGCGTGGCGCGGGAAGAGCAGGGGAGGAAGTCTCTGCTGCTGGTAGTGCGGCAGAGCGAAGAGGTGGAGGGGGAGGAAGCCGCCGGA
Source organism: Thalassia testudinum (assembly GCA_037157565.1). Classification (NCBI taxonomy): domain Eukaryota; kingdom Viridiplantae; phylum Streptophyta; class Magnoliopsida; order Alismatales; family Hydrocharitaceae; genus Thalassia; species Thalassia testudinum. The sequence continues at coordinate 6,936,038 of JAZHRO010000010.1, read as the reverse complement.
GCTGGTGAGCGTCTGCCGGAGAAAGAAGAGAAGAAAGCTGGGGGTTTTCTCCGTCAGATCCAGGCTGCTTTGGTCGGTGGAGCGGCGGGGGGGTATTTATAGGGTTGAAGCAGGGAGGAAGGCGGAGGGAGACGACGTGTCTCCCTCGCCGGAGAATGGTCGGAATACGAACCCATACCGTCCGTGCGTTCGCACGGCCGGTATGGGGGGCTACAATGACCATGGGGGTGCTCCTGCGACGGCTGACGACGCAGGGCACCCCCGGTATACATGCCAGGTCCTCCACCTCACCCTGCGCGGCGCCATGCTCCGCGCAAGGTCGCCGGAGCATGGTGCTGGCAGGGTTTTGCAGGAGGGACCTGTTTGCAAAGAACGAAGGAGAGTTAGGGGCCTAAATGCGAGGGTTCAAAAGTTGAGGGCCAAAGAGTAAATATATGAGGACCAAAGTGTAAAGTCGGTCAAGGAGGTTTCTTCTTAGGCTCAAGTTTTTATACATGACTAATTAGAACCTAAGGAATCTGATGGTAAATTTCATTTTCATATTAAACCTTGTTTGACCGGTCAATTTGCGTAAAGACCCAAATTAAGTTATTAATTGGGCATGGTTCTCAATGTAGGTCAAAATGGGTTCTAAAGGCCAAATTGAAGGTTCTAAACCCTAGAGATTATTTTTCTATGAATTTTAGAGGGTTTATTCTATTTTTACTTTGCCTCGAACCTTGTGAATTGAAGTGGGTTGTTTTAGGGTTACAGATTATCATTTGGTTCCTTGGAAGTGCTGTAGCCCTTGCTAGATCATCTCATCCCACTTTTATTCTTATTAAGCTGTTTTGACCTGTGTTTGGGCCCTGAATTACCCTGTATGCAGATTATACTGGTAAAATTGCACTTTTACCCCTTATGACTGGTTTTCTTCTCAAACTCAGAATTCTCTGAGTTAAGCCTTTCCTTGAGATATGTAGGAGCTTTTATCCTTTGTATTGGGTCAAAATGAGCTAGTTATGGCTCATGATGAGGTTCTCATCATACCCCCATGCCTAGCTTTTGCTAGTCCCTTAGCAAAAAACTTAAGGTTTCAACCCTTGTTCTAGACCATGAAGTTTTCAATGGTTTTAGATAAGTGCCTTTTTATTTGAGCATAGATTAGGTTAGAATGCTGACCATAGGCCTAAAAGATACTCTAGTACCAATCAAGATCCAAATCTGTCTAGCCTTAGCCTCAGTCTTTTAGCAAAGGTTTTTAAGGCCTGCAAGAACTAACCTAAGGTTTATTGGACTTCGTGGTTAAAGCACCCGTGCTTGAAATGATTTTAGCCCTGGCCCAGTTCGCAGTGCGTTTTGTAAGAGAGAGATAGAAAGTTTTTTCTGTTTGGAGAGTTTTCTCTCTCTTTTTCTTTTTAGTTCTAGCCTAGGATTAGCTTTTCAACACGGTCTGTATCAGATTCCTTGCTCCCATCATCAATCCTCAAGGGTTCCTGGCGATCGATGCTTCGAGATAGCACCGCCCATGGCAACCCCCGGAACCCTGGCTATTGAGATTTCGAGATAATCCCATCCATGGTATTCCGTGGCCGAATCCAGACCCTGGCAATTGACACTTCGAGATAATGCCATCCATGGAATCTGAACCAGCAGAGTGCTTACATGCCCCCCGTAGGATATGTAAATATCCTAAGAGACAAGCACCGAGGAGATGATATTTTGTTTCGCATCTTTGAGGGGATTTCCCGCCTCTCCACGCTGGGAACTCGTCCAAATCAACTTGTGTTGATCGGCCATTCCTATTCTAGGCGTTCTTTTCAGATTTTTGCGACGCTTCTGCGTGATTCTGATTTTTACGCTTACTGAACCAGGCTGTGTGTGAGATTAGGGTGCTTAGGTTACTGAGTCCCGTAAACCAAAAATTAGTTAACGAGGCCGAATACTTCCTAAGCCTTAGACCTAATACTTCAGCTTTTCATTTTCCTCAACCTCTTGAGGAGTGTCCAGATCTTAATGGGTACTAAGAGTCTATTCAAGAATGCCTAAGGTTTGCATTCTTACTAATCTCATTGTGCACTTTTCAGTTATTTTCTTGAATGAGGTCTAGAACTTAGGTTAATTCCTTAGTTCCTTACTAATGACTATCAACTTTTCTTATAATTTTGTGCTCCTTTTTCATTTTGTTTCTTCTCTCCTTCACAAAATTTTCCTTCTCCTCTTTTCCTCTTATTCTTTTTCGAAAAATTTTTTAATTTTTATGGTATTTTTGGCATATGTGAATTTTTTGTTTGAAACCTTTTCTTACGAGTTTTTGCACTTTCATACCCCCCCATGCCTAAGATTTGCAATGTCCTCATTGTAACCTAGGGGGTCTTAGTTCAGGGTGAACTTCGAGTGCTGAAAGGTGTCAGAACAAGTTTCAGGTTTTCAAAGAGAATGACGGGCTGCCTCCCGTTAAGTGCTGAGTTTTACGCCATCGGCTGGGCGCAATAAGCTCAAGGAGAACGGAGGATATAAGATGCCTCAGCCAAATCAGTAGAAGTTACATCAATGAACGGCTTGAGTCTTTGACCATTCACGATGAAAGGTTCAGAATCGTGGCTGAGTGGACTGATTTCGATTGCTCCATTTCCAAAAACCTGTCGGACCAAATATGGTCCGACCCACTTAGATCTCAGTTTTCCTGGGAAGAGTTTGAGTCGGGCATCAAAGAGTAGGACCTTTTGACCAGGATGAAAGATCTTTCTCGAGATGTGTTTGTCGTGGAAGGCTTTAACCCGCTCCTTGTAGATTTGCGAGTTCTCGTACGCGTCTATGCGTAATTCATCGATCTCGCTGATTTGGAGTTTTCTGTGGGTCCCAGCCTTGGAAAGATCTAGATTACAGTTCCGTACTGCCCAATAGGCTTTATGCTCCAGTTCGACGGGAAGGTGGCATGCCTTTCCGTACACCAATCTAAAGGGAGACATGCCCAATTGGGTCTTGTGGGCGGTCCTATAGGCCCACAATGCTTCCGGAAGTCGGGACGACCAGTCCTTCCTGTCAGGTCGAACAGTGACCTGCAGGATTTTCTTGATCTCCCGATTCGACAGCTCAGCTAGACCATTAGTTTGGGGGTGGTAAGGAGTAGAGATTCGGTGAGACACCCCGTATTTGGTCATCAGTGACCTAAACTGAGCATTTGTGAAATGGGTCCCCCCATCAGAGATTATTGCACGAGGAATCCCGAACCTTGAGAAAATGTGTTGATGAATGAATTTGAGAACGATTTTGTGATCACAGGTTCGGGTCGGTATGGCTTCGATCCATTTGGACACGTAGTCCACAGCCAACAGAATGTATTCGAAACCATCCGAAACAGGAAAGGGGCCCATAAAATCAATCCCCCAAACATCAAAGATTTCGCATACTAGAATCGGTTGCATAGGCATCATGTCGCGATGGCTCATGTTGCCCAAAGTCTGGCAACGACTGCATGCCTTGCAATGACTGTATGCGTCTTTGAACAGTGTGGGCCAGTAGAAGCCGCACTGGAGGACTTTTGATGCGGTTTTATGCCCGGCAAAATGGCCACCGCATGCCTGGTCATGGCAGAAAGAGAGGATATTGTTGACTTCCCCTTCCGGGACACATCTCCGGATGATCTGATCGGCACCTATGCGGAAGAGGTACGGGTCCTCCCAAATGTAATACTTGGCATCGGAGCGTAATTTGTCTTTCTTGGCCTTCGGCCAATCGGACGGGGTCTGATGAGATGCCAAGTAATTTACAATATTAGCAAACCATGGAAGGCTAGTACCAATAGTCAGCAGGTGCTCATCGGGAAAATGCTCAGTGATGGGTCCGGAAGGGTCTATCATTTCAGAAGGAAGACGGGACAAGTGATCAGCTACCACGTTTTGTTTTCCCGCTTTATCGCGAATCTCGAGGTCAAATTCTTGCAACAGCAAGATCCATCGGATCAATCGAGGTTTCGCGTCCTTCTTTGCAAGGAGATGCCTCACAGCCGTGTGATCCGAGTATATGATGACATGGGAACCCAGAAGGTACGATCTGAACTTCTCTAGGGCAAATACTACAGCTAGCAGCTCTTTCTCAGTAACTGTATAGTTACGCTGAGCCTCATCGAGTGTTTTGCTGGCGTAGTAAATGACCACAGGTTTCTTGTCATTTTTCTGCCCCAAAACCGCTCCTACAGCGAAGTCGGATGCATCACACATGATCTCAAAGGGTTGAGACCAATCAGGGGACTGTAGGATCGGGGCTTGGGTGACTCGGTCACGCAGGATTTCAAATGCTTGAGTGCATTCCTTGGAGATTTTGAAGGGAACATCCTTGGAGAGAAGAGTGGTCAGGGGGCGTGCGATTTTTGAAAAATCAGGGATAAATCGTCGATAAAAACCGACATGCCCTAAAAAGGATCGGATGTCCCTGATCGAGCTAGGCATAGGAAGGTGAGAAATCAGATTAACCTTAGCTTGATCCACTTGGATACCTTTCTCCGAAATTGAGTGTCCCAGGACAATTCCCTCAGGCACCATGAAATGGCTCTTTTCCCAGGAAAGAACCAAATTCACGTCGATGCACCGCCTGAGTATCTGGACCAAGTGTTGGAGGCAATCGTCGAATGATGCTCCGAAAACTGAAAAGTCATCCATGAAGACTTCCAGATAATCACCTACCATATCTGAGAATATGGCAAGCATGCATCGCTGAAAAGTAGCGGGTGCATTGCAAAGACCGAAAGGCATCCTTCGGAAAGCGTATGTTCCGAAGGGGCAGGTGAATGTGGTCTTTTCTTGGTCCTCAGGATGGATTGCCACCTGGTTATAACCAGAGTACCCGTCAAGAAAGCAGAAGAACCTATTTCCCGCTAGTTTTTCGAGAATTTGATCAATGAAGGGTAGTGGGAAATGATCCTTCTTTGTGGAGGAATTGAGTCGACGGTAATCTATACAGACTCTCCACGAGTTGGCTAATCGGGTAGGAATGATTTCTCCGGTCTCAGTCGTTATAGTGGTGAGTCCTGCCTTCTTAGGCACGACCTGAATTGGGCTCACCCAACGACTATCGGAGATCGGGTAGATGATCCCGGCATCTAACCACTTGATGATCTCCTTTTTCACGACCTCCTGCAGATTGGGGTTTAAGCGTCTCTGCATTTCACGAGAAGGTCGTGTGCCCTCTTCTGAATAGATATGATGAGTACAATAAGAGGGACTTATTCCAGTCAAATCATCGAGGGTCCATCCGATGGCTCTGCGATGTTGCTGGAGGACAACAATCAGACGGGATTCCTGTTCAGGATTGAGGTTGGAATTGATGATCACAGGAAGGGTCTGATTAGAACCCAAAAAGATGTATTTCAAATGAGCAGGAAGGGGTTTCAGTTCGAGGATGGGGTTTTCAGCAGCAGCGGGTGGTTCAGTATAGATGTGAGGTTCAAGGGTGGGAGTTACTGGGTTTACATCTGGATTTGACTCCTCTATTTGCGGGTCAAGATCCTTCTGTGGTTGATGAGGCATACTCAAGTCATTCTGGGGGTGTGATTCATCAACCAAAGTCTTGATGTCACAAATTTGCTCGATGACGCCGCAATTAATTCCTTGTTGGGCCTTAAATATATCAATTTTCAGTGTTTGATCTCCAAACTTAAGCTCTATTTGGCCCTCCTCACAGCTGATGTTGGCTCTAGCAGTAGCCAAGAAAGGTCTCCCTAGAATGATTGGTGTATCCCTAGGGTTCTCAGGTGCATCCATGTCTAAGACTATAAAGTCCACTGGAAAATAGAAATCCCGCACTCTTACGATAACATCCTCGAGAATCCCTTTTGGTGACTTTATAGATCGATCTGCTAATTGTAATGTCACCTCAGTTGGTTTCATCTCAGATTCTTCCAGATGGTCAAGTAAGGATGTGGGTATCAGATTTATAGATGCTCCTAAGTCTAACAATGCTCTATCAAATTGGGTACCACCTATCTTACAGGAGATCAGGGGAGTTCCAGGATCTTTTGCCTTGGGTGGGAGTCTACTAAGGATTACAGAGCTGGCTTGCTCTGACAGAACAATTGGGCTCCCTCCCTTGGTTCGCGGCTTACGCTGGGGTGTACATATATTCTTTAGAAATCGTGCGTAAGCTGGTACGTGGCGGATTGCATCCATCAAGGGGATGTTTATGTGGACCTACTCAAAGAGCTTGACCAGGTCCTCCTCAGGGGCCACGGGTTTGGTGGTCTTCTTTCCCTTGGTCAGGGCTTCGGGAAACGGGATCTTGGTTGGTTCCTCTAGGATAGGTCCTGGTTGTGGGTCTGGAACAGCGGTACCTTGGATAACTATCCTAGGGTCATGATTATCAGGCTGGGAGTGGTTTGGATAACGCGGGTCCTGAGTTGTCTTACCACTACGTGTTGTTACAGAATTTAATCCGGCCTGATTTTGGTTTGGATTTGGTAGGAGGGGTGGCTGCTGCTGAAATCCCGTACGAGAAGTAGAGGCTTCCATCTCGTCTGGAGATGGGGCAGTAGGGGCCTGATAAATCCATTGAGCGTGGCCTAAATTTGGATTCATAACGCGCTTCTGGGTTGGCACGTTATTTGGGTTAGGAAGGGGTTGGGAAGGGAGTGTGCCTGGCTGGCGAGAATTTGTCAACTGGGCCAGCTGAGTTTTAACTTCAGTAAGCTCGTCCTTGTGCTGTTTTTGAATGGCCGCATTCGATTTTTGAATGTCAGCTAGAGTCTGAAGGATTAAGGACATTTGATCTTGATTTGGCCCTGATGGATAAGTAGGGTTGGGCCGAGGCTGAGGCGGCTGGTAGTGATGAGAGGGCTGTGGGCGGGACTGAAAAGGTGGTCTTTGGGTTTGGGAATTTCCCGCCCACTGAAAATTGGGATGGTTTCGCCATCCAGGGTTGTAAGTGTTGGAGAATGGGTCGTTCTGGATGGCGTTGAGGTCCTCGCAGGTCTGAGGAACCTCCTGAGAATCAGGGAGAGGGGGAATGGAGTTCCCCCGGCTGGTGAAGAAAGGATCGGATGATCTTCCAGTCCAAGAATCAGATGGGGATGGATATGGATCCATCCCAGGGGAGGATCGGTGTAGGATGTTTTGCACAGTCTCCTGTGTGGAAGGAGGTTGTGCAAAGGAGTTACGCGCAGAGGTGGCTCGCTGCAAGTGCTGAGTCAGCTCATCCACCTTCTTTTCAATAATTGAGACCTTGTCCAATCGACTGGCCATTAATTCCAGGTCGACTGATGCGGACAGGCCCTGCGTCTCATGTGCTCCCTTAAGATTCGTCGCTGCGCGGGTATTCGTCCTGTCGAATAATCCCATGGAGTCATTGTTGATGGAGTTCTCGCACATGTTTTCGAGAATCTCCCATACGGTGTCTTCATGTTGACCCATGATGTTTCCTCCGCAGGTTGCATTGACGAAAAGGCGGATGTCCTCACGGAGTCCCTGGTAAAAAGATTGGACTTGTTCCCATTTAGGAACTCCGTGATGGGGGCACTTCCTCATGAGATCCTGAAAACGATCCCATGCCTCATGGAGAGGTTCTCCTGATTGTTGAGTGAAGTGTGTAATCTGATGGCGCAAGGCGTTGGTCCGACCAACGGGAAAGAACTTTTTCAAAAACTCGGATTGAAGTTCTTCCCAAGTGTTGATCGGCCGGGTCTGAGTTTGATACCAATGGACGGCCTTGTCCATAAGAGAAAAGGAGAACATCTTCATGAGAAGAATATCCCGATTTTGCGCATCTGATCCAAAAGTGTGGGCCAGATGCTTTAGCTGTTTGATGTGCTGGAAGGGATCTTCAGAATTAAGCCCATGGAATTTAGGTATAGCGTGAATCATGTTGGGCTTAAGTTCGGAATCAGGTCCTCCAATCGGGATTCTAACTCGAGGCTCAATGGCCACCGCAGCAGGATTGTAGTGGTCCCGCATCATAGGACGCTGCGGTGGGTGCACGAAGTTTTGGAAGAGGTCATTGAGTCGCTGGAGCTGGTGTTCCAGATTATTTTCTTCCTCAACTGGCTGAGCCATGATGGGGGAAGAAGAAGAACTTGGTTCTGAATCAGAAGAGAGAATAATGTGAGGGTGTTGCTGCACAAACACGGGCGTCGAGGCTTGGCCTTGACGAGAGTGAATTTCTAATGGAGGTCTTAAGGGTGGTCTTAGAGACCTCCTTCCGTACATGCACAGTTGGGAGAGGTAAGTTTAGAAGGTGCTGGACCCAATCAAGACACCCAAAAATGTGTTGGGTGACTATAGAGGTGCGGGGCAGATGGACCCCTTGATCAGAAAGATCGTCCACCTGAGAATTACCTGGGCAGCCAGAGAGGGAGAGTCCCGCGAAGACCCCTACACGGTAGAGCGTCCCCATGGGTTACAGGGTTTCCCCCACCCGACCTCTCTTGTCACTGTGGTTCCAGGTAGACCAGAATGGGGATCTTGACCTCTTAAGTCTACCAATTTTAAGATCAGGGTGCTTAAGGTTTCACTTGAACTTTAGTCTTTTTAAGTGCAAAGAGTGACCTAATTTAAGGTTGGTTAACCCAAAGGGGTCAACTTTACCTATTGTTTTCTTTAAGAGCTTTTAGGTCCTGTCTTTTAGGGTTCAAGTGTTTAGAGAGAGCCAATTGTTTAGGATTTTTCTTGTTAATTATTTTCAATCAATGGCTTGGGCACACCTCTTTAGGATTTCCTCAATTCTTGATTAAGGGGTGTGTCTCTACTGAAATCCTAATGTTTGACCTTATGTTGGCTCTACTTGGTCCATTTAACTCTTTGTTGGGCAATTAGGGCTCAAGCAAGAATGTGTTAGCCCTTAAATACCCTTAATAGTGTGCAAGAGTAATGAGTTGAAAACATGCAACTTTTTATGGTTACTAAGTATGGAAGACAGGTTAGCCCTATATTGCTTTGTTCTTTTCTTTTCTTTCTCTTTAGAGTGTAGGGGTTAATAGTGAGAGAAAAGATTTACCTGTCTTCGGAGTGGTTGTCGTGTGGTTGCTTGTCTTCTTGAGTTCCTGTAGCTGCACAAAAGAGAGGAGATTATCAGAAATTAAAAGATACAGGAATGTTTACCTCTAGAATAGCCGTTGCTCCCCGGCAGCGGCGCCAAAATGAAACGTCGGTTCTGTTATAACGTTGTAGTAAAGCTGGTTGTTACCAACATTTCAAATATAAATTTTTTTACTCGGAAAAAAAAAAGAGTTCCCGAGGTCGAACTCAGGGAGCAAGTCGTATTCTAGAGATATACAAGTTCTATTACAAAAATAAAGAGAGAGAGAGAGAGATGAAAATTTGGCTTCTTCTTCTTTTCTTCTTTCTTCCTCTTTGTCTTTGGTTCTTCCTGTTCTTCTTCTTCTTCTTCTTCTTCTTCTGCTTTCTTCAGATCTTCCCCTCGTGCTCTTCTTCTTCTGTTCTTCCTTGTTTCCTTTCTTTCTTTTTCTTCAGATCGTCTTCTTCTTTTCTTGCTTCTTTCGCGTTGGCCGTTGCTCTTCCTTCTTCTTCAGCCTGTCTTCTTTCCTGCTCTGGCTGCTGACCTTCCGTCGTCTGCCCTGGTGCTGAGACGACTTAACGATGCCTATGCTACAGTGCCGCAGCTCCTTCTTCTTCAGCGGGTCTGCTTCTTCTTCTTTGGCCTGCACACTTCAGAGTTTTTTCGTTAAGAGGCAAAAACCTACTCTACCCCCCTCCCCCGCGTATCTTTCTCTCTGAAATCACTCTTCGGAAGCTCTCCCAGAGCGCTATCGGGTAATCGGGTTCGGGTCAGGCCCGGGTCCAGGCCCACCGGCGTGCGTGGTGGGCGAGGAGTGCAGGTCAGTCTAATCGGGTCGGGCCAGGTCCGCGGAGCGTGGTCACGGACGAGGCCGGGTCGGGTCGGGTGAGAGGGACCTCACCCCGTGGTAACTGAGGCAAACAGATGGTGGCACTTTTGCAATTTATGTGGGTGTGTGGCTTCAGAAGGTTCCGAGGTGGGACTATCCGCGCACCCCTTTTCTCTCACGCCTGCAATAGGGATGGTGCTTCCAATTGCAACAGCTGTTGAGGCTCGCAACTCCAATTGAGGGCCAGGGTGTGTGTGCAAGACTCTTTCGCGCAGCCTAGGTCTTCAACCTGGGATATCTAGGCTTGGAGCAACCTCAAGCAAGCTTCGAGCTTCCTCGCCAATGGCGGTCAAGGCCTGGAACCTGAAATCAATAGAACGGCCTCTCGGCCAAATCAGACAGGCGGGGGACCTTCGCCGTGGCACGGCGAAGGTGGTCAGGGGGTCTGCAGGGGGCGAGATGGAGCTAACAGGTCGTCCTAGGTCAAACTGTGAGCGAGGGAGTGGGTGTGTTCGGTGTATCTGCAGAGGGTGTTTGGTGGGAAGTGGAGGGGTGGAAGAGGATCAGGGTGAGGAGGCGGAGGTTCTGCGGTGGTCGGCGAGCCGTGTGGGTCGCTGAGGTGATGGAAGCGGCTCGCCGGAGGGTGGTCGGAGGCGGAGAGGATGAGGGTGAACAGGGTCGGTAGAGGGCTTAATTGACTAAATCGAAAGCGGGGAAAGAAAGAGGAGGAGAAGGGAAGTAGGTCTAACTTACTTGCAGGGACGAAGGGGGAGGAACAGGGCGACAGTCGTATCGACTGTCGCCGGAGAAGACGATGCTCAGGGAGAGGGGCGGCGGCGAGCAGAGGGCTGGAGAGGCGCCAGCTGGGTGCGGCGTGGCACGGGAAGAGCAGGGGAGGAAGTCTCTGCTGCTGGTAGTGCGGCAGAGCGAAGAGGTGGAGGGGGAGGAAGCCGCCGGAGCTGGTGAGCGTCTGCCGGAGAAAGAAGAGAAGAAAGCTGGGGGTTTTCTCCGTCAGATCCAGGCTGCTTTGGTCGGTGGAGCGGCGGGGGGGTATTTATAGGGTTGAAGCAGGGAGGAAGGCGGAGGGAGACGACGTGTCTCCCTCGCCGGAGAATGGTCGGAATACGAACCCATACCGTCCGTGCGTTCGCACGGCCGGTATGGGGGGCTACAATGACCATGGGGGTGCTCCTGCGACGGCTGACGACGCAGGGCACCCCCGGTATACATGCCAGGTCCTCCACCTCACCCTGCGCGGCGCCATGCTCCGCGCAAGGTCGCCGGAGCATGGTGCTGGCAGGGTTTTGCAGGAGGGACCTGTTTGCAAAGAACGAAGGAGAGTTAGGGGCCTAAATGCGAGGGTTCAAAAGTTGAGGGCCAAAGAGTAAATATATGAGGACCAAAGTGTAAAGTCGGTCAAGGAGGTTTCTTCTTAGGCTCAAGTTTTTATACATGACTAATTAGAACCTAAGGAATCTGATGGTAAATTTCATTTTCATATTAAACCTTGTTTGACCGATCAATTTGCGTAAAGACCCAAATTAAGTTATTAATTGGGCATGGTTCTCAATGTAGGTCAAAATGGGTTCTAAAGGCCAAATTGAAGGTTCTAAACCCTAGAGATTATTTTTCTATGAATTTTAGAGGGTTTATTCTATTTTTACTTTGCCTCGAACCTTGTGAATTGAAGTGGGTTGTTTTAGGGTTACAGATTATCATTTGGTTCCTTGGAAGTGCTGTAGCCCTTGCTAGATCATCTCATCCCACTTTTATTCTTATTAAGCTGTTTTGACCTGTGTTTGGGCCCTGAATTACCCTGTATGCAGATTATACTGGTAAAATTGCACTTTTACCCCTTATGACTGGTTTTCTTCTCAAACTCAGAATTCTCTGAGTTAAGCCTTTCCTTGAGATATGTAGGAGCTTTTATCCTTTGTATTGGGTCAAAATGAGCTAGTTATGGCTCATGATGAGGTTCTCATCAGTTCTTCATCAGGGATGCAACGTGAAAAAGCTGGTCAGGGCCTACTCTAAAAAGCTCGGGTTCCTCCCAATGATAAAATTTAGTGCTAGCAAGAAACCTGTCTCGCTTCTGCTTGTCCCAAGTAGTAGGGGTAATGCCCGTGACCAGATAGTTCACTATGTCAGCGAACCAAGGAGTTTTAGCCTCCACGACCATTAAAGACTCATCAGGGAAAGTCTCTTGAATACCGCCAGTAGGGTTTGATGCCTCAATAGGGATCCTAGACAGATAATCTGCTACCACATTCTCAACTCCTTTCTTATCTTTAATTTCTAGGTCAAACTCCTAGAGTAGCAGAATCCAACGAATTAGGCGAGGTTTGGTGTCCTTTTTAGTAAGAAGATGCTTTAAGGCAGAATGATCAGTGAACACCACAACCTTGGATCCCAAAAGATAAGACCGAAACTTTTCCAAAGCAAATACTACAGCAAGAAGTTCCTTTTCAGTGACCGTGTAGTTTTGCTAAGGATCCGTAAGGGTCTTGCTGGCATAATGCAGCACATGAGGTTTGCCATCAACCCTTTGACCTAAGACTGCTCCCACTGCAAAATCAGAAGCATCGCACATTAGCTCAAACAGGAGGGTCCAATCTGGTGCTTGGAGAATCGGTGCGGTAATAAGGGCTTTCTTCAAGACTTGGAAAGCCTCACCACATCTATCATCAAAATCAAAGGAGACATCCTTCGCTAACAGGTCACAGAGTAGCTTAAAGATTTTACTGAAATCTCTAATGAAGTGCCTATAAAATCCAACATGGCCAAGGAAAGATCTAACTTGAAGAACATTGGCGGGCAATGGAAGCTTAGAGATGGAATCAATTTTTGCGGTATCCACCTCTAATCCTCTCTTGAAAACTATATGCCCTAACACAATGCCCTGCTGGACCATAAAGTGGCTTTTCTCTTAGCTAAGCACCAGCTTTGCCTCTTCGTAACGGGTTAAGACTTTATCAAGGTGCAAAAGGCATGGGTCAAACGACGAGCCATAAATGGAGAAGTCATCCATGAAAATTTCAACGAACTTGTCGATCATATCAGAAAAGATAGCCATCATACAATGTTGGAAAGTGGCAGGAGCATTACATAACCTGAATGGCATTCAGCAGAACGCAAATGTGCCATACAGACTCGTGAAGGTGGTACGCTCTTGATCGTCAGGAAAAACGGCTATCTGATTATACCTAGAGTACCCGTCAAGAAAACAGAAGTACTTGTTCCCTGTAAATCGTTCCAAAATTTGATCGATAAACGGTAAGGGGAAATGGTCTTTCTGGGTAGCTGTGTTAAAATGGCGATAATCAATGCAGACCCTCCAACCAATTGAGGGTCTAGTGGTCACCAGCTCTCCTTGGTCATTCTCCTCCACAGTGATTCCTGCATTTTTGGGTACCACATAAATAGGACTGACCCATTTACTATCTGAAATGAGATAGATAATCCCTACAGCCAGCCATTTCAGAACCTCCTTTTTAACAACCTCCCACATATTTGGGTTGAGCCTTCTTTACATGTCTCAAAAAGGTTTCACAAACTCATCTGTGTATATATGATGCATGCAAAGAGAGGGATCAACACCCTTAATATCAGTAATTAACCAGGCAATTGCTTCCTTGTGCCTTTGTAAACACTCAAGCAGAGCTCCCTCCTGCCATTCAGATAGTGCAGACGAGATAATAACGGGGAGCGAGTCATTAGGGCCAAGGAAAGCATATTTCAATGTGCTCGAGAGGAGTTTCAACTCCAACTCAGGAACCTTTTGGATTGAGGATTTAGGTTGAGATGTCCCCACCTCAGGTAGCGGATCTACACTCACGGTCCAGGGTGGGGACAGAGACTGTGGGTATCCCCAGCAACTCTTCTAATTCGAGCATTTCCTTTTCAGTTTCTTTAATAATCGAAGGATGGTCCTTAGATATGACCTTTTGAAGGGGATCTCTACATAAGAGTGCTGGAGTAGTCTCTTCAATTATTTCATCAACGACCTCAATCTAAGAACAATCTTCAAATCCAGATTGCTTGTAAGTATCAAAAACATTCAACTATATCTTCTTGTTCCCAAAGCCCATTTTAAGTGCCCCTGATCTACAATTGATAGAGGCATTGGCTGTGGCCAAGAAGGGGTGTCCTGGAATAATGGATGGCTTTGTGGGCTTATTAGATGGGTCAGTATCAAGCACCAGAAAGTCAACAGGGAAGAAGAAGTCCTCCACTCTCACAAGGACATCTTCCAGCAATCCCCGTGGTGTCTTAAGTGATATGTCTGCGACCTAGAGGATGACTAGACTAGGCTTTAACTTGCCTCCTCCCAAAAGGTCGTAGACAGAGCTCGATAAAATGTTCACCCCTACACCCAGATCGAACAGAGCCTCGTCATTGTGTTGGTTACCTATAACCACTGAAATGTACGGGGCCCCTGGGTTTTTCATTTTGGGGGGTGTTCCATGTTGAGGAACCGAGCTAACATGGTCAGGCAAAATGACCTTAGTTTGGACCTGTTTCCTAGATCGGTGCTTTTGGGTGCATAGGTCCTTCAAAAACTTGGCATTGGACAGGATCTGTTTGATAGCTTCCAACAGAGGCAAGTTAATCTAGACTTTCCTAAAAATGTCCATAATCTCCTCCATCCTATCCTTAGCTCCAGGTGAGCCAACAGAAGATTCCCAAGAGCAGATAGGCGCTCTAGATAGGGCACCCTCGACTTCTAGGTAGAGAAGTCGTCATGGCAGGAGAGGGGTGGTGGAAGGACGACATCCTCATTGTGCGTGATTATAAGTGAGGGAGAGCAATGTGGCTCTTCCTCAGTGGAGATGGAAGTCGGGTCAGGTGTAGAAGGGGAATTTTGAGACATAACCGTAGGAGTGTTATCAGTCTTGTCAATCTTCTTTCCACTCCTCAGCACAGTCACCGCTTGGGCGTGCTCCCTGAATACAACCCCCTTGCCCTTAGGGTTCTCCTCAGAAGAGCTAGGTAGCTTCCCCGGATCACGTTGCCTAACTGCCGCAGTAAGATGACCAATTTGGGATTGCATATCAGTAATCATCTTATTCTGAGATTGGATGACCATATTCTGATGCTCTTGCATCGCTTTCATCATGGCTTTAAGGTCATCCATCTCAGAGGGCTTATTCTGAGGAGGGTTTTCATAAGATGGTTGGCATATGGGTTGGGGAGGTAAGGGTCTTGTATTCCCTGAGTTAGAAGCATCACCTTGCTTCCAAGAGAAGTTCGGATGGTTCCTCCACCCCGGATTATAGGTATTGGAATAAGGGTTATTATGAGGAGGAGGGTGGAAACCTTGGGCGGCGTTCAAGTCGGCCTGAATTAACTCAGGGAATTGATTTGCCTGATGTCACTCTACAGAGGCATGCGTTGTGCTTTGGCAAATGGAGCATTCTCTTGACGCCTGAAAGATAGAGGTTGCTTGCGGGTTCATGCCGAGGTTTGCTAAAAGCCTATCAAAGTTTTTATTCAATAATTGAATCTGATAAGCCAAATCCTGAGAAGCCCCGGCTTCATGGGCCTCTATCTTCCTCTGCAAGATTGATGGTTTTCTTTCTTGATAGGCAGAGGAAAAATGTATGGAGTTGTCGCTTAATGTTTCAAATAATGCCCAGGCTTCATCCTCAGTTCTGGTCATGAAGGTTCCTGCATAGGCTGCATTGATGGTTTGCCTATGCCTTTTAGATAATCCGTTATAAAACCTTTCGACCAACTGCCATCTTGGCACTTGATGGTGGGGGCATAACCTAAGAAGGTCATTAAAGCACTCCCAAGTCTCATGAAATTGTTCCCCTTCCTGTTGAGTAAAACCCATAATCTCTCTTCTGTAATGGTTGGTCTTACTCATAGGAAAATACTTTTTCAAAAATTCTCCCTTAAGGGTGGCCCAATCATTTACCCTTGCATTAAGGGTATGATACGAGTGCGTAGCCTTATCCTTTAGGGAGAATGGAAATAGAGTCCTCATCAAGGCTTCATCAGTAAAGCCCTGGAGCTTCACCGTGGAACAGACCTCGATGAATTCCTCCAAATGCCGGTAGGGGTCCTCCCTAGTAGTACCATAAAAGGAGGGCAACAAAGATATGGTACTGCTCTTGATCTCATATGGATTATCCCCTGTCGGTCATCTCAGTGCTTGTGCGGGTTGGTTAGTTGGAATAAAATAGTCCCTCAGGGTCCTTTGTTGATTTACTCCTTGATCAGCCATGCCTTCTCTTTTCTCTCCTAGGTGAGCTCTCCTAAGAATTCTCTTGGGCTCAGGATCAAACACTAGACTAACCTCAAGAGAGAGACTACCAAGCATACAATATCAATCACAATTCAAGTTCTTATTGATTGAGTAAGTGAGACCTCCACTCCAAAGATAAGTCAAAAGGTCAAGGCTTATCCATCTGTTCCCACCTAAGTGGTATAAGAGGGGTGATGACTTGAAATCTTAACCTTCTTTGTTATGGAGGTAGAAGTGGTTGATATAGATGGCGAAACAAGTTATTCACTGCAATTACGTGACTTAATTCAACCTTCGAGTGCCCTAGGACCTATACTTTGCTTAGATGATACTCCCAGGTGATCAAATGAGAAGTTACTCCAAGGAAGAACAAAGGGATGCAAGTAGGGCGAACCCTTCCTTTGAGGCGATGCGTATGCGGTGCCCCTTAACTACCCTTTTGTTCCTTTAAAGGGTGTCCCCCTCCGTGAAGTATCAAAACACTTGGCCAAAAGATAGTACCACCACCACCACAAAGCACGATAGGAGGGTTTGCACTGATAAAGAGATCGGTGCCTATAGCCTTAAGGGATCTAGCCTTAGTGCGGTGCCTAATGTGCGTGCTCAATGTCAGAAGTGTGCACCACACCGCAAATCTTTTTTTTATTATATTTTTGAAAATGCAAACAAGTCCCTTAGAATTAGATCAAAAGTGAATTGATTTTAAGGTCGAATCTGATTATCAGTCCCACTTTTAGTTAGGCGACCACTGAATTAGTAAATTCAATCAACTTGGTGGTATTGAATTTTAATTTGAATTCAAATGCGTGAACAGGAGCTGGATGCAAAAGTTAGAAAGGTGTACCTATCTCCAGCAATCTTCGTGACAATATGCTTTCAATGCAACAATGAGATATAATGTGCTGCTCAATCACCCCTAAATGCATGCACCTAAGGGCATGCAACTCCTAAACAGGTAGCTCGATATGTTCTTTTGTTGGTTTTAAAGGCAAGCAAGCAGAAAATGGAATCACGCACACAGAAAAATGTAAACCCTAGTAGCTAAAGAATGTGGGGACAGACCCCCAAAAGTTCAGCCCCGATTACTATAAGGGCGAGAAGACAGAAATAAAATTTGTGACAACGGAGAATCCCCTGTGAAAGCAGGATCCAGGTCTCCTGCGTCTTTTCCTGGTGTGGCTTAGCTCGAGGTTGATGTCGCCGCTCTATTTCGCTTGTCGCCTCGTCAGATTCCTTGCATAATAAGATAAAGAATGATCAGATAATTACGCAACTCAGAATACTCAAAAATAATAAAGTGAATCTATTGCGCCTATTGCCTCCCCGGCAACAGTGCCATTTGATAGAGAGAGTTTCGCTTAATTAAAATAGCAATAGAATGATATGCTGTTGTAATTTATGTGGTGGAAATCTCTCAATCAAAGATTAAAATAAATATCAATTTAAACCACGAAAATGATGTCGTGTCCACAGGGAGGAATAGGTCCAATAAATTCATGAGTAGAGGGTTTTAATGTTTACAGACACCTTCGCAACTTCAATTCAATGAATATGCTACTCTAAATGGAACTTTCAATTTCACTAAAAGTTCAAGGCTATTTATGTAATTTTCACGTCAGGAATCAAGATCCCAAAAGTTTGTATATGATGCATGTGTAGTGGCATATCATGTAAGTTTGAATTACATGCAAATCTGAATTGAATTTCAATGTTAAATGATGCACATAACACAAGTTAAGTAAATTCACGAAATTATAAGTGCAACCATGCAAGTTTTCCTGAATAAAATAATCAATATTCAAGTGACAATGGCATGCAATGTAATTTTTAATGTGAGTAAAAACAGAGGAGACTTTCTCTCTCTTCTTTGCACGTGCGAGGAGGCTTCGTAGGAGGAGCTGCTCTACGGGAAGGCAAGTCTCGACGAGGGCTACGTGATGGTGGTGACGCGACGACCGGAGGTGGTCGGACGTGGCCGGACGACGGAGGGGAGAGCTGGCCACGACGATGGCGGGTGGCGTTCGCGGGCTGCTATGGCTACGTGCATGGGCTGCGCGTGGCTGCGCAGTAAGGGGACTCTGCGTGCGGTGCTCAACGTCGAGCTTTGGTGGTTGGCGGAGGCTCAATGGTGGTGGCTGCGTGGAGGGGGGGCGTTGCGTGCTTTGGGTTCTTCCTACCGGTGGAGAGGAAGAAGATGACGAAGAGGAGGAGAACGCACGCAATCTGCAGTGCGGCTTCGCTGCTGCGTGGTGAGGGCACGCAGCGTGCGCGGTTTGCAGATGAGATGAGGGTGCACTCATAGTGAAGGCACTGCTACTGCTGTGGCTGCGCACAGCTATGCACGCAGTGAAGGACATTGTGCACGCGCGGCTGTGCACATGGTGAAGTCAACGGCTGGCAGTGTTGGGTTCTTTGCACGCGTTGAGGGGACTCTGCGCGAGGTGAAGGGACGTTACGCGCACGCTGTGGCTGTAGTGTTGGAGAGGTTGGCAGTGCGTGGTGCTCGTTGGTTCCACAGTGCACGCCTTCTTTACGGTGCACGCAGGATCTTTTCCAATGGTGCGTTGCCAAGCCCCCTCCAAGAGCACACCCCTGTGCTTTTTATCTCCTCCCCCCTTCCGTTCTTCCCTAGTGCAAGTCAAGGGATTTTAAATCCCTTACTAAATTTGGCCTCCTGTTGGATTTTTGAGGCCGGCAGCAGTTGAGGGAGGCTTTGTTGAGGCCGGCCAGCTGTTGGGGGAGGGGGAAATTCATTTCACCCCCCTGGTCTCTTGCAAAATTAATCCTCCTCCTCTCTCACTTTCCCGATTATTTGTTAACTCTTAAATTAGCCTGATGGAGTGGATTAAGTGGAGGAGATGCATAGGGTGCACTATGTGCAAGACCTGCATGAAATATAAAATAATTACATAATAAGTTATAGAACGCAATAGAATAGATGTAAACTTAAGTAATGATGCATGCAATCATTTTATGACCTAATGTGGTTATTAACAAACATAAAATGTAAGAATATAGTTAACTAAGGCGTAACAATAGTCCATTAAAATGGACTCATCAGCGGGTTCGAATCCTCGAGCTCCCCCAATTGAGGAATTGAATGCAGCAGCGACAAGGCACGCACGCGTGCGTGTGTGCGGGGCGCAACGCAGCACGATAGCACATAGTAGAGCGACAGTGCAGACCAACCTGTGCAAGCGCGCGCAACAGGGCGCATGAAGCACGCAGCACCAGCGGAGAGTGTGCCAGCGAGGGTATGCGTGGGTCTTCAGCAATAGTTGCACAAGCCTTTAGTGATGCTTATAGCTATCACTAATGGCCCGTGCACGCCAGCAAAGGAATTGAAGGCATGGATCTTCAGCGACAGATGGGAAAATCTTTAGCGACGTTTACAGATGTCAGTAATGACCCAGATGCGAATTTGTTCTTCCTCCACTATAAAAGGACCTATCCACCACCATTCCAAACCATCTCTTCCTTTCTTCACCTCACCATCTCCAAGGCTCTGGAGAGAGCTTGTCCCAAGCCCAAGATGCTCCTCTAGAGTAGAAAATCAAACATTTTCCCTCCTCTCATCCTCCTTCATGAAGCATCCCGTGGCCGTCCTCTTACCGCCTTTTGGGAAGAAGATCCTCGCCGCGACGTCGTCCTGCCCCGCCCTCCATCATCCGGCTCCATCCCCGTTCGTCCCGCTCCTTACCACCTTCCTCCAAGCGACGTCAGAGCAAGTCGTCCTCCAAGCGACCGTCGAGGGGGATTTCTCTCACCTCTTTCTATCTTTCTTTTGCTTTCGTAGTGTGGACTTTTCGCCTTCATAGTTGTAACAAACAATTCTTTATAAATAGATGATTGTTTCTCCCTCTCTCTTTCTCCCTCTCTCAAATTTTTGCAAGTAGATTAGCTAGAATTCATCAACTTGATCTTTTGCTTACTAAAAGTACCCAAAAAAAAATAGAAAGGTAAAAATGACCAAAAACAAATAAAAGCGAAGCGTGAATTTTTATAAAACCAAACGTTCGCCTCCCCGTGTTTGACCCGAGACTCACTTTTCGAGTTTCGGTTATAAATTTTATTTGATAGACGTGCTTTGCGAGCTACAACGACGGGTCCTCCAAACCCCGATTTTAATTCGCGAAACACGCCTCCATCATTTTGGCATCGTTGCCGGGGAGGCAATGCTCTTTGGTTTTTTTTATGTGTTTTTCCACCTTACCTAACTTTTATCTCACTTTTTCTCTAATCGTACTATGATTGCAGGTACTCATCCGAGGTGAGCCAGAGCGGTTAGATCGGAGAAAAGTGCGGATGAAGGTTTTGTATGTGTACCCCCACCACCCCCACCCTACTTTCAATTCCATATCCTATAACTCAAACCCAAATCAACTTAGGTGCTTGCATAAACCCTAGGGTAGATTTTGGTTGTTTGATTGTCACTCTACTCACCTCACCCACCCACATATATAAAAAATAAAAAGAAAATATTCTTCTCTTGTGAGATTTAACTGAAAGCTACACACTTAACACCCATAACTTCTTATCCTAAGGCGCAAAATCACTTTGATTCTACCACTTAACCGAGATCTGACCTGTGGATCTAGTACACTTCAACTCGATACAAATAAGTGAGTAGAAATCTGAATAGGTTAAACATTCTTGTGTGCCTTAACTAAGTGGTGCAACAGGCCAATTGATTGAGCTGTTTGGGCCACACCACTCAATTTAAAACTGATCCATCAAGTAGCTTGCCTCTTAGGGTTAATTTTTAGGGCAAAACCAGGCATTCCACATTTTTTCTGATTTCTAAAGGAATATATCATCACCAATGCTTGCAAAACTTAGAGTGTTCTCCTGAACTTGATTGGACGAACCTAAAAATTAAACCCTAAAAGCTACTAAACAAGGTTAAACCCTAAAAGACACATCATCAAATAACCTTTTTTGCAAACCCTGGTTATGCTCGCACACACATTTCAACTGATCATTAAGGGTACAACCCATCTAAAGGGCCCATCACATTCCAAGAGCACAATCATCCCAAGCATAATTAAAATTGAGTAGGCATTTGCCTTAAGGATTGATTCACTCTTTGGGACTCAGATTGAGATTTTTTTCGATTAATCTACTTCTGCTGGTCCATCTGATGTCTAACTAGGGGAGTAGCATCAAACGACCGTGACTGAGGGGCACACTAAGAACTGGAGGTGCAAGCCAAAGGAAAAACCTTCTCTCCAGTCCCTCCTTCAACTAGTTGGATTGACCGGATAAAAGTAGACTGAATCACTTATAATCTCAAGACAGGTCCTGGGAGTCTGTAGGTCTTTAGGCTACCCACATAAGGACAAGTTTGGTTGATTGTACTACAAGGCACCTTTCTCTCTTCTATTTTCCCTCCTACTCCGCAATGTATCCTTCCACATCTTTCACACATTTCCAATCCTATCCTCCTACCACCACTTATCTCCAAGATGATTACTATCACGACTTGACTTGTAATTACCCATCCACTAGCCGGGATGACTTTGATTGGGGATATGAATATGGACCTCAGTGTCCAAGGCCTAACCCTGGACAACAAGACTATGATTACTATCCTTCCTAGAGCTACAATGATTATAGATCTTCATCCTTTGATCACCAAACCAACCCAATCTACAATCAGGAATGATATATGATTATAACACCTACCTCCCTAGTATTCCACTGAATATAGGTCACCACCATCCTTTAAACAACCTGAAACAACCTACTATCAGGGAGGGACCTGAAAACCTCAATATCTTGACTCCCCTAGATTTAACCCAAACCCACCCAACCCTGAACCGAACAAGTCGGTTCAGGTGAACCAGATCCAGGATAGGGTGTTGGCTAATTTGAGGAACACTATATAATCTTTAGAAGCTCAGCCAACACCATGAACTGAAGCATTGGAACCTATGATAAAAATAATTGATGAGTTGAATAGCTCTTTATTGGATTTGCTCCAAAATGTTAGGGATAGTGGTCTAGGTGAGTTTCTACTTGGGAAGTTGTCAAGGTTGAAGATGAAATTTGTGGTTGCCTTAGTCAAATCTTGGGATGATTCTCAAGATGAACCCCCTTCAGGAGAGCCAATGTCTGAACCCGCTCAGGCGCCTGTTGGGGGGGATACATTTTCTGAGACCGGGGATGACCACGTTAGGCTAATGCAACCCATTGAGGATGAACCGATTGATTCACCCGAGATCCTCGAGCCAGGGAGCAAGGAAAAATATGTCTCTTTGAACCAGGAAATGATAATCGATTTTGAGACATATATAAATGAGGATCATGAATTCTTTGACTCTGAAGGTGAAGAATCTCTTAGTGAAGTCTCACTTGAGCGTAAAGAAGATTTTAGTGAGACAAACGAGCTTGAAGAATCTGATGAACCATTTAATAGCCCGTTCATTGAAGATTTGGATTCGGTTGGGGCTAACTTGGAGGATTCGAATCCTCATTTACTAGAAGATTCAATCAGTAGCCCCATTCCTCAACCACACCCCGAAGGGATTGATTTTGATTTGGAAATTATTGTACCCAAGTCAATTCTGAGTCAGCCACGATTTTTGGACTTGGGTAAATCTTATGGGGTGAACGGTATGCTAGAGGTCCTGAAGCCTGAACACTTGATGTTGTAGGATAGAAATGTTGAAATGAAAATTTGGGAGGTTAATTCTGAGAGAAAAACAAGTTTGGATTTAAGGGCTCCTATTGAGCTAAAACCACCTACTTTCTATCGGGACCCTTACAATATCTTTCACTTACAACCCAAGCTCGAAATAACTGATTATTTTTCTGAGCTAAACGTTAAGTGGACATCCACACCTATTGAACCATCTTTACCCATTGTCCGACACTTTAGTCTTGAGTTGCACACTATAAAACCACAGGCCCGACCCCGCAAACACAATAATCTTATGTTCCGGGTGATTTTCATCCAGAACCTTATAACCACTCGAACCTAGGGCATAGGTCTACACTACAACTTGGTACACATCTGTGGATATCTTCTGCTGACGGGTTTAAGGATCAATCTTTTAATTCTGATTCTAACCCGCACTTGTGAATTCTCAATTTCTTCCTTGTATGTGAAGGTTCCTACTTGGAGGGGGTGAGATTAGCGTAACGTAAAATAAAATGCAGAATTGAAATATAAAGGAATCTCACAAAAAATCAATCACACGAGTACACAGTTATTTTTAGGTGGAAACCCAAATCGGGTGAAAACCACCACCTAACCCTCTCGAGTTAGGATTTTCCGATCAACCTAGTTGATCAAATCCACTAACCGAATCACTTTAAAACGAGGGTGATTCAACCTCAGTACAACCACGCTACAAGTACGAGGGTAGCGTTCGTCAACCCCTTCTCTCCACGAGAAGGATTTTGTCCCACGAAGGAGACGGGTATTCGCAAAGTGAATACCCAACAAAATAACAAAGATAAAAGAAACAACAAGTCCTATAGAGCCAACAAAGTAATTATAAACCTAGCTTCTATAGGAATAAGGAAACTCCCCTTTGCAAGGAGTGCGTCGATGATGACGCGGGTGCGTGAGCCACGCAACGGCGCAATGTCGCTCTCGTGAACAACGGCGGGAGAGCGGGTGCGCGAAGGTTTGATGCTCTCAAGGGAATGGAGCTTAAGCTTGGAGAGCAAGATCTTTTCTGGACACAAAAGAGTGTGAAAGTGTGTAGCTAAGTGTATCCAAGTGTGTGTTGGTGTGTCAAAGGCTCCCCTCTATTTATAGAGGCCTTAGGAAGGCTTTGGAAGGCTTAGAAAAGCTTCCATAGCCGTTGGGAACAAAGTCCAAGAGAATCAGGCCGAAATCAGGACAATGATTACATTTGACAGGGTTATCAGACGTCTAACTCTTGCATCAGACGTCTGGAAGGCCACTTTAAGACGTCTGATTTCAAGGTCAGACGTCTGATTCTATGCGGGTTTCTCCCTGACTTGAATCAGATCTAAACAGGGTTTTTGTGCAAGTCCATCAGACGACATACAGGACGTCTGGCACTAAGTATGAACGTCTGGAAACCTACTTTTACTGTGGGAATTGATTTCTAAACGTTGCAACAGCTAGAAAATCTCTGAGAAGAGATTTTGGGTCAGCCGAGGCAAAACGGTCATTTATCAGACGTCTGGAAAGACCTAAGGACGTCTGATAAGGCTCTAACGGTCATATTCTTGACTGTTTGCTAAGCCAGCCAACGGTCCACTATATGGACGTCTGGCAAGTCCATCAGACGTCTTCTAAGACGTCTGGACTAAGGTCTGGACGTCTGATTTCATCAGACAGAATACTAACTCCAGCCTAATAGTTATCAGACGTCTGAAACAACAGTCAGACGTCTTAAAATGCTTTATCAGACGTCTGATTTTGGAATTAGACGTCTGGAAGTGCTGTTTGAACCCTATATTGGTTTTCTAAGTATTCTACAGAAAACCTAAGTATCCTAGGGTTGTGTCGGTGTTCCTAGGACTACTGTTAGGGTACTTTGAGGCTCTTTAACATGAAATATCTAAGGAAATAAAGAGCAACAAAAGAAACGAAAAATACAACAAGTACAAAAGAAGGAAATCTATCATATTCTTCATTTCCTTCCATCTTCAATCTTTCGCTCCACGCGAACCTCCTCGGTTTTCCGTCAAGCTCCTCCAATCCGTCCTGGATGCGAGCTCGAACTCCGTCTAAACACGTCCACATTTGCAATTGACCTGAAATCTAGGACTCAAATTGCAAATGTTAAATAACACGTGTTTTGTTATCATCAAAACAAATGATCGTGGTGCTTTAGCACCAACAGTATGTATATTATGCCTAGCTGAAGGCATTAAATTTAGCACGTGTTTATATTTCACGTTCTCTATGGAGCTGATAGGATTTTTCACAATGTTTAGGTAATATTCTGTTTACTCCGCCCTTTTCATGTCTTTGTTTTTACAATAAGGACATTGCATCATTTAGGCATGGGGGGTGGATAATCAATTCTTGAAATCATTTTGTTAACTCCATAGAATTTCTTTTAGTTTCTTATAAAATAAAAAAAATTAAAAATTTGAAAAAGATAAAAAATATAATTAGGAGAAGAGAACTTAGGCTTTTAGGTGTTATTAGCTTTAGAAAATGATACGAGAGGACCTAAACACTTAGACTCTTAAGGTTTTCAGGCTTAATTAGCTCGAGTGTCCACTCGAATGTGGACTTAGTCCCGAGTCCTCACCAATTCAAATTCATCTTTAATATAATAAATAAATTGGGGTGATAAATATACGACTTATCAACCCACCCTCTTATTTGAGGGGACTTTAAGCCTAAACATCTACACACCTTTTGGCACTGACTCACTTTTCGACGGTTTCTTCGAAAATTGGGTAGCTAATGAACTATCTAGGGTGGTATGGCTGGCAAGTTATTGATGGTAACAGCTTATCAGCCGGTCGTCCAGAGCCCAACTACAAGACCATTTTCTTCGTACTACCTTTAGGTAAATCTTAGATTATGGAAGCCACCTACCTAGAAAAAAAAATAAAAAGAAAAAAAATAGAAAAAGGAGAAAAGAAAAAAAAATAAATAAATAAAATCACACTTCACCGCACAAGTATGGCTGGCAAGTTGCCGTGGGTAATAGCCCATTGGCTGGTTGTCCAAAGCCCAGCTCACAAAAATGCACAATAATTCTCAGAACACTTAGGGAAGAAGTGGGGAAGTAGAATAAACCGAGACATACACTGGGTTCGCCCTTGTGTTGACCTCATACATAAAAGAAATAGGGAGAAAGCTACCGTTCGAAAAGATAAACCTCTAGGCAAGGTCACCTAGGGTCGTAGAAACCCGAAGTCTATTTTAATGGCTGCCTAGTGAGTCTTTCACTATTTTCACCAAATGCTTAGCACTTAGAGTCCTTTTCGAGTCTTGGGCAGGTTGAGTAGCCGTAAAAAGTTATCCCAGAACTCTCAAACTCCAAAATTACAAAAAAATTAGAAAAGAACAAAAGCAAAAAAAAAAGTATCTTCCCTTTTCAAATAAGGCGAGGACTTCAGCGGTCTGCATTCTGGCAGACACCTAAGTACTGTTGAGTCTTCGTAGTTTAGGACCTTAGTTGATAATTTCTATTGTTAATAAACAACATAGGCCTAAGTGATCGAATCCTAATTCTATTTTTATACACAGCATGTAGTTTAATTTTGCTAAGGACTAGCAAAAGATAGGTATGGGGATTTGATATAGGCACATCTATTTAAGTTAAAATGCCTAATCATGCATGTTCCTAAGCTTAGATTTGCATTTTATGTTATAAATATTACATAGCATACATCATTCTATATTTAAAATAGCTATATATATTTTAGGTTAATTAGGTCCTTTTTATGGTGAATTAAATTAACATGGCAGGCAATCCTAGGGCGAATGGAGGGAGAAATCGTGATGGTGAAGGCTGGATGAGCTGGAGGTCTAGGGCATGGAGACAGAAGGAGAGAAGAGGAGCTAGGGATGCTGAAAGATGGGGAGAGAGCATAGGGAGTGCAAACAGGGGGAGGCATTGGGGGGATAAGGAGGTTTTATGTTTCAGATGTCGACGCCGAAGGCACATGGTGGCCGTTTGCCATCATCCACTCATATGCCTTGCATGTGGAGGACATGGCCACAAGCGGGATTCTTGTGTGACCAATAGAGGGCAGGAGAAGAATGGGTTCAACCTACATCCAAAGGCAACAAACTTTAGGATTCCACCACCACCTCCTCCTCCTACCTATGGGGGTCATACGGTGGATGTTGAGGTACCCATGACGGAAGAAATCAAAACCACTGAACTGGTGCTGCGAGGGGCTCTAGTAGGGGAGGTGATGACCGGCACTCCCTCCTTGGACAATATTCGTCAGTTGGTAAGGTCTCTATCTCTATCGACATATGATTCGAAGGTTGCATTCCTCTCCCCCACGTGGTTTGCGTGTTTTGATTTGGGGATGATGGATGTTGAACATCTGCATTTTCGATCAAGTTCTTCTAATGGATTGATGGTGATTTGGAGATTGGTCTCTCCTTTTGATGGATCCTTGCCCGAACGACCGCCCCAAAGGACAGGTTCAAGATCAGGAAGGCTCGGGATTAGGGGTTTGCCTTTACATCTGAGATCGAAAGAGGTGGTGGCAACCATGATTGCAGGCTTTGCTACTCTGGCTGAAGATGTGGAGGTTGGTTTAATGGAAGGAGATGGTTGGGTTATGAGTGTCTTGGTGGATGTCTTCAAAGCAGGTTCTGTCCCACAAAGGATAATTCTCCGATGTGGGGGGAGCTCCTGGCTTCTAGCATTAAGCTTCACAATGGGCAATATTGATGGGGAGAACTGTCAAGATAAGCCGTCTTATGAGGAGGTGACTGGTGTGGAGGATGTCGTGCATCAGATGGGTAGGATGACCCCTAATGAGGCACCTATGCCCAAGAAGCGTAAGGATCATCACCATCTTGGGGAGAAGGAGGAAGTAATGGAGTTGGCGCCAATGGAACCCGCTATGGTGGAGGATGTGGCAGCAACTCAACCTTTGTCAGATTTAGCGGACGAGGGGATCCTACAAGAGATCTCAAATACTTCTAGGCAACCCCAATCCAAGTTAAATGCAATGGAAGGTCTAAAGTTTGGAGCTGGGATAAATACCGAAGGAGGTGTGTGTAGATCTCTTTATAAACTTAGACAGAGAAGACCAACCACGGCTATGAAAATTGATGAAAACTCGGTGGCTACTATTATGAAGGTGGGCAAGGCCCAGGATGCAAATAGGGGGGATTCCCTTGGAGGACGATGAGGGTCCTCACATGGAACGTGCGTGGGTTGCACGACAAGAGCTGGAGGGCTTCCCTCTCAAGGTATCTGAGAGAGTGGGAGATTGATTATGCCATAATTCAAGAAACACACATTGAGAATGAAGAGGATAGGGTCTGGACTGACTTGAAGAATGCAGGGATGGCTGAATGTGTCTCTCAATGCTCAAGGAAGATCAAGTGGGATCGCTTTATGGTGGAGAAATGCTTTTCTTCAGTTGCTAGAGGTGCATAAAGCCCGGCCTTTGGTGACATGTAAGTTCAAAAGATGTTAGAGGGAAGATGTGTATTTCATCACTGGTGTATATGGGCCATGTCTTGCATCAATGAGGCAAGAATTATGGGATGATTGGGTTGCAACCGCAGAACTTATACAAGGGGCTGCTTGGTTGGTGGGGGGGGGATTTTAACTATGTGCTGACAGAGAGAGACAAGAAAAATGGTGTAGTGGATAGTGCTTCGCTTGGCTTCCAATTGTTGGTCCAAAATCTGGGTTTAAGTGAATACCCATCTTCTAGTGCTGAGTTCACTTGGAGAAATGGTAGTAGCCTTATGTCAAAGATTGACAGATTTTTTGGAAATGCCAATCTCCTCGAAATGTACCATCTATCAACAGTTTCTGGGCGGGAACACCCTTTCTCATACCACACCCCCCTGGTTTGGGACAGTGGGGAACAAATTCAGGCCGACTCCTATTTCAAATTTAAAAGGTCATGGATTCGTGAACCAGGTTTTCTTGAGATGATTGAGGTGTGGTGGAGGGCCAAACGAGTGGAAGGGTCAGCTACTGTCAAGTTTGCTTCTAAACTGGCTAATTTGCGCAAAATGCTTAAAGAATATGGGGCTGTGATATCTATGTTGAGACAACAAAGACATCTGGAGGCTTTGGAGAAGATCAGGGGCTTGGATATAAAAGAGGCAGCAGGACCTCTGTCTGACCAAGAACTTGATGACAGAAAAATGTGGCAAGGAGTGGTGGCAGAGGAAGATTTGAAACAGGAGATGGATTGGAGGGAGAGATCAAGACAACTTTGGCTGAAGGAGGGCGATGCCAACACCAAATATTTTCATCTCGCAGCCAGTTCTCGCAGAAGGCAAACATAATCTCTTCCATAGTCAAGAATGGTCAAAGAATCTCCTCTATGCAAGAGATTAGATTGGAAGCCATCAAATATTACAGGGATGCTTCGTAGGCTGTAGCTAGAGGTATGTGGAGGATGACGGTGAGTGATGCACCTAAAGTTTCTGAGGAACAGGCTTCCAGATTGACGGATACCATAACTGAGAAGGAAACTGTGGATGCCATAAAAAAGCTAAACAGTGAGGGCTCCCCTAGGCTCCCCTGGGTCATTTATAAGGAACTGTGGAGCTTGGTCTGTAGTGAGGTGATGGAGGTCATCAAGGAATTTGAGAGAGGGAATTTGGGCCTTGAAAAGATCAATCGGTCCTTTCTTTTTTTGCTGCCGAAGGTCCAAGGAGCAGAGAGTTTCTCTGATTTCAAGCCTATTGTACTCTCAAACTCAATTTATTTGGTGGTGAGCAAAATAGTGGCAAATAGGTTGAGGTCAGTCTTGCAGAATCTGATTCATCCTGTCCAATCAGCATTCCTCCCTAATAGATCCTTGCAGGAATTGTTTATTATGGCTCAAGAGATGTTGTGTGGATGGCACAAAAGGAAATGTAAAGCTTTTATGTGGAAAGTTGATTTTCGGAAGGCTTATGACTCTATTTCATGGCCGTATCTCTGAGAGGTCTTTAAGAGAAGAGGGTTCCCATCCTTATGGATCCAATGGATGAAGCACTGTATCACAACCTCTTCTTTTTCTCCATTGATCAATGGCAAACCATGTGGGGCATGGATTCAGCCACAATGTGGTGTTAGGCAAGGATGCCCGTTAGCCCTGCTGGTCTTCAACCTTGCTGTGGATGGATTGGCTAGGTATGCCTGTAAACTAGCTGAGGCTGGTGTCATCAAAGGATACTCACTGTCTAACAGAAGAGCTATGGCCCCTATAATCCAATACGCAGACGACACAGTATTTTTTGTTGAGGGGACAACTGTTGCAGCCCAAGCATTAGGACATATGGTGAACATCTTTAGGGATCTATCTGGTCTGAGATTAAATAGGGAGAAATCCACCCTAATATGTTTTGGCATGAATGAGCAGGAGCAATATGCACTGTCAGCCACGTTGTGAACTTCTCTATCAAATCTGCCAATCAGATATTCGGGGCTACCATTGAGATATTCAAAGCTACAAAAGAGTGATTGGAATGCCCTCTTTGACAAGATTTCTGTTAAGCTGGAAGGATGGAATAGTAAGTTCCTATCTAAGGGCAGAAGGTTAATCTTGTTAAATTATGTTATCACTTCCATTCCGATTTTCTACTTTTCCCTTTTCAAAGCTCCAAAATCCATTTGGAAATGGTTGGATTTGATGCAAAAGAAATTCTTTTGGAAAGGTGCGCGACATGAGGGTAAGTTCATGCAGCCACTAAAATGGGAACATCAGTGTCACCCCAAGGAAGAAGGTGGACTGGGGATTAAAGCACTTAAAGAGTTTAATGAAGCCTTGTCGATTAAATGGGCTATCAAAATTCTAAATGAGGAGGAAAGGTTATGGACTAAACTTATTAGTGATGGCTATGGCTGCTCCACAGTGCTCATACCCCTCCAAACCCTCCCCATTTTGGCATTCTGTCACTCAAACTATCAGAGATAATTGGCACTTATTAGAGCCGATTCTTGGAGATGGTAGGTACTTCAGTTTCTGGAAAGAGCAGTGGACGGCATTGGGTGCCCTGCAGGAGGCTTATCCGAGGGTCTACTCGGCTTCTATTGATAAGGATGGGGTGGTTAATAACTATTGGTCTGAATCTAGTAGATGTTGGCGGTTGACTGAATCTGAAGCAGTCAGGGAGGGGACCAGATTTTGGGAAGAAAAGCAGTGCCTGGTTTCAAACCTGCAAACCATCTATCCAAGATCCGGTGTGGAGGATACTTATGCATGGGATGGCACCTATATGACTCAATGCACCTATGGACAAATTAGGAGTTCCAAAAGTGGTATGGGAGGTGATTATATGGATAAGAAACTATGGCTATTGAAGGTCCTTCTCAAGGTACAAATCTTTCTCTGGTTATGTAGAAGGGATGGTCTAATAATAGGAGACCTTAGTCACAAGAGGATGGGGACAGCACTGCATGAGTGCCATCTTTGTAGGATGCACACTGACAGTTTGAATCATTTGTTTTCCTCTTGTTTGGTCATAGCCATGATTTGGAGAAAAACATGCAATGATCCCCTTCCATCATGGGAATCTTTATGGCATGGTTTTGGGATAATAGGGAAGACACATTTAAGCATGGTAGTGACCCTTTGGTGCGTGTGGAGGGCGAGGAATGAGAGACTATTTCAAGAGAGACCAATTTGTTGTGTACAAATTGTAAATGAGTGCTGGTCCCTCATACATAGATGGGGATCTAATTTATAGGTCTCTTTGTATTTCTTTTTATTATTAATAAATTACCCTCTCGGATTGCTATCGTAGTACGATAGCTTTCCTTTCAGTTTCAAAAAAAAAGGTTCTTTTTATGGTCAAGAGAGAAGAAGACTTATTTTAGAACCTCGAATGGATGATCGAACCGTACGGATCTAATCAGGATGACAATCGAAGACTAACGCCTTTGAAATCGTCTAGATCAGAGTCCCGTAGCATCATATGAAGTCTGAGGAAGATTAATGGCCAGGGGGCAATGCAACATCCATATAGATTTCGGATGGAAAATGTGACCGTACGAATGGATCCGGAGTGACGATCGTAATCCGGTAACGCATGACTCATCTCGATCTGAGCACCGTGGCACCCTCTGCAACAGAAAGAAGAATGGACGACCCAAATGGCGCCACGTGGCACCATCCAGGCCACCCAACATCGGCTAGCAATGTCCTCTCCCACCACTCCATCATCCGTGACCTTCATTCCCAGCCGTTGGATCTTAATCCATCGACTGAGAAGCTCTCCTCCACCGCAAGCGTTAAGTCATCTGCTCGACACAACAGATGTCTTGGCACGTTGGTTGAGGCACTGGACTCCAAGCGAGGGGTGCCCCCAATAGAAGAATTGAACGCAGCAGTGGCAAGGCACGAAGGTGCGTACGTGAGGGGCACAGCGCAACGCGATAGCACACAGTAGAGTGACAGCATGGATCGGCCTATGCAAGCACGCGCGACACGAGCCCGTGAAGTGCGTAGTGCCAGTGGAGAGTGTTCCAGCGGGGGTATGCGTAGGTGCCAGCAAAGGAATTGAAGGTGCAGATCTTCATCGATAGATGGGAGGAACTTTAGCGATGTTTACAGACATCAATAATGACTCAGATGCGAATTTGTTCTTCCTCCACTATAAAAGGACCTACCCACCACCATTCCAAACCATCTCTTCCTTTCTTCACCTCACCACCTCCAAGGCTCTAAAGAGAGCTTGTCCCAAGCCCGAGATGCTCCTCTAGAGTAGAAAATCAAATATATTCCCTCCTCTCATCCCTCTTCGTGGAGAATCCTGTGGTTGTCCTCTCACCGCCCTTCGGGAAGAAGATCCTCGCCGCGACGCCGTCCTGCCCTGCCCTCTATCCTCCGTCTCTATCCCCATTCGTCCCGCTCCTCACCACCTTCCTCCAGGCAACGTCAGAGCGAGTCGTCCTCCAAGCGACCATCGAGAGGGATTTCTCTCACCTCTTTCTATCTTTCTTTCGCTTTCATAGTGTAGATTTTTCGCTTTCGTAGTTGTAACAAACAATTCTTTATGAATAGATGATTGTTTCTCTCTCTCTTAAATTTTTGCAAGTAGATTAGCTAGAATTCATCGACCTGATATCTTGCTTACTAAAAATACCAAAAAAAATTAGAAAAGATAAAAATAACCAAAAAAATAAAAGCGAAGCACAGATTTTTATAAAACCAAACATTCGCCTCCCCGTGTTCGACTCGGGACTTTTTGAGTTTCGATTATAAATTTTATTTAATAGACGCATTTTGCGAGCTACGACGATGGGTCCTCAAAACCCCGATTTTAATTCGCAAAACACGCCTCCATCAGTTTGCATGTTTAGTTTGGGTTAGGGTTTAGGATTATAATTATAATTTTTTATTTAATTAATTTTACTTTTGAAATTGCAGGTTATTAGTGTCGGGTACACTCAGAGGCTTCAATAGTTTGAGGTATATATATACATCAATCTTTTTAATTTAATTGAATGATATTGTAGTTTTTTGATAAATTTTTTTAATGTTTAAATTAGTTATTATTTAGATATGCACACTTGCTAAAGAAGATATATGCACGCAAGGAAAGACATTAATAGGGTAATAATAGGGTCAGCATCATGAATGACAATCTCAAACACAACCAGGGAGGTAAGTTTTAAGTGACCATTACCACTAGCCATATAGAGTACGATGAGTACATACTCTTAAATGGATTGAATCCATCGCTTGCAAGACGCAACCACACGTTCCTTGCTTCTAAAGCGAATGAATTGTATCTTTCATCAAATCTCTTCCACTCCTCTAAATCAGTAGGATGACGTATTCTTCCATCTTGAGATTTACAATCCTGGTGCCATGTCATCCACCATGCAATTTTAGTTGATATAAAAAGGTGTTGAAGCCTAGGTGTCAGTGGAAAGTAATGAAGAACCTTCTGAGGTTGTTTCCTCTTCCTTTCATTTTTACCTTCCTTATATCTCTCAAGTCCACATTCGGGATAGTTATTTAAGTTTGCAAATTCATTTCTAAAAAGAATGCAGTCATTCGAACATGCATCGATCTTCTGATAGTCCAAACCAAGCTTACAAATTTGTTTCCTTGCCTCATACCATGAAGCCGAAAAACTATTAGAGTTATTCAATAGCTTAGCAATAAACTGAAGTATTTCTGACATGAATTTAGCACTAGCTCTATTCATAGCCTTCAGTTGAAACATCTTCAACAAAAATGACAACTTTGACATTTTCGTAACACTAAGAGTAATAGGATCCTCAGCCGCCTTAACAGCATCATAGAACGGATCACAACTGAACAAATATTCCTCATTTGTATTTATATTCTCTCTTACTCTCATCTCATTCAACATTTCGTGTATTTGTTCACCTTCACTGTCAGTAATTTCCTCGTCGAGCTCTTCGTCAACAGTGTTCTCATTGTTTATGACTTTCTCAGTCAACTCCTTTCCATGAGATACCCAAGTAGTGTAATGCTGCCACCACTTATTACAAATCAAGTGCTCGATAACAGTATTACAATCATGTAAGAAACCATTCAAACATCTTCTGCATGGGCAGAAGATATTATCAAGTTGACCTCCTCGCCTAAATATCTTCCTTTCATCTTCAAAGGCCCAATCCAGGAATGAAATTACTCCATCCTTATATCTGGTGTAATCTGAACCCTGCAATCCAATCCAAGATTTATCCATTGTAACCTAAAATTTAATGTAAATAAATCACTTATTAGGAAGGAAAATGACTGAATGATGTGTATCTTGATTAAGATTTTCACTTTATAGCCTATCCTCAAATATTTGATTATAACTTAGGTTTGCTCATTACATGTAACCTTAGTGCGGTGAAATTTTGACAGCATCTCTTCGCACTTCTCCAGTATACCCCCCAATACTAAGCTTAGCTAGATTTCCTCTAACGCCCAATTAAGGGCACCGCAGGAAACTAGATAAGATTAGTTGGTATACCAGAGAAGAGTAGGAAGAAGCAATCGAAATTTCACCGCACAAGGTTACATGTAACGAGCAAAACTAAGTTGTGATCAAATCTTTAAGGACCTTCTTTAGTTCGGTACTTCATCGAACTAAAGTCGATCGAGTCTTATGGCATGCTATAAAACAACACATCATGCATGTGAGGTATACATATACTTCTTGCATTATCCGTATAACATGATCGTTAGTCTCGACGGGCGAGTAATTTGAACACAATTTGACTCGAAAGACTTTTACCCTAGGGGTTAGAATACCTAATTTTGGCCTCGCATGCATAGATCTTCTTTAGCAAGTGTGTATATCTAAAATAATACTCATAATTGCAAAGAAATTGACATAAACATAAGCAATCATCTGATAAGAAATAAAATTATTTTTATTGAATGCTAAAAAGAAATGTACAAAAATGTTATTTACTCATTAAGATGGCCTCCTTTATTAAATACTCACATTGTTGTCATATGCACAAATTAGTTTTAACTGTGAAAAATAGGTAGATAACAAATGAACCAATTTGATCTCACTGAGAAAGATATGTTCAAATCACAATTTAATAAAGATGATGTTATACCAATTAAATGCCTACAAATGCAATCAACTACAAACACAACAACTAAATGCACTAGAATACAAACCAAGGTGAAAGACGACTTTTCACTTAGCGTTATAGTATTTAAGTGGTGGAAAAATCGACTAATCAAAAACAGTGAAAATAACCACTCGCAAAAGAGCGGGTCGTGTCCACAGGGAGGCAATTATGCAATCAATACTTAATTATTTAATGTTATTTTCGATAGTGCGAAATCCCTGTTCAAATCTAACTTAAAATGTGAAGGAAAGTAGATTTGCAATAACTTAAAAAGATAAGGGTATATGTGCAGTTTTTCCTTACAGAAATCCTTAATAAATTTAGGATGAATTCATGCAATTTTCACGTAATGTGTACTATAGAAAATTAATACTTAAGTTAAGCCCAAAAATCAATCTCCAAACTAGTGAAATTCAATATCATGCAATTATAAGGAACTATGAGTGTTCAAGCGCAATTCTACCGTAATATAATAATAATAAATAAAATCAAATTAGGTGGCAATGGCATTGAATGTAAATAGTAATTGATGGGAAAACAGAGCTTTTTTCCTCTCTCCTCCTTGCAAGAGAGAGAGCACCGCGGAGCTGTCACAAGGCTCAGGAGGACGACAAGGACGAGGGCTCTCCGGTGGTGGCAGCGGCGGTGACGGAGGTGGCCGGCGGAGGTGCACGCAGTGCCTGCGGCTGGTGACGTGCGAGCGTGCACGCGTTGGTTCGCGCCCGTGCAGGCGATGAGGCAGAGGCTGGAGCGCGGGCGGTTGGCTGCAGGCGTGCGATCTACAAGTGGGCGAAGGTAGCACCTACGGGTGTGTTGCTGCAGTGCGGTGGAGAGGCGCTGTGAAGGGAGGTGATGCGGTGCGCCTGCAGATCAGCGGTGGGGCGCGCTGCCTGCGGTGGGGCTTGCGAGCACGCCTGTAGGGTGGAGAGGCGCTGTGAAGGGTGCGCTGGAGAGGCAGGAAGGTGCGTGGGCAGGAGCTTGCAAATGGCGCTGAAGGGAGCGAGCGGTAGGGCATGCGGGTGTGCGCCTGGCATGAAGAGGCACTGTGAGCAGGGGGCGGCCTGCAGGCTTGGTGGTGTGCAGGCGCCTGCTGTGCGGTTCGCCAGTAGATGGAGATGGGAGGAAGGCGCGCGAGCAGTTGGTGGCGTGAGCACCTGCAGCAGGGGAGAGACGCCCGATTGGGTGGATGCACCTACTGTGGCGTGGGTTCTGTGCGCGCGCTGAAGGCAGTTGCGGTGACTGCAGGGCCGATTGGAGATGGCACACGCCTACGGGTGCTCAAGGTGGATGGTCGCTCAAGCCAAGGTGCACTCTGGATCCACAGTGTCCGCTGGGTAGTTCCCCGCAAGGAGGAAGATGAAGATCAATCCCCAGTGCACCTCCTCTCTTTTTAATTCCTCTCTCTCCCCGCGTGCGTGAGTTAAGGGATTTTCAAATCCCTTAACTATTTCTGGCCTCGTCAGTTGAAGGAGGGCAGCGGAAGATTAACCCCATGTGTGGCGGGGGAGGGGGGAAAGAGTTGCGGCTGTTATGTGTTGGGGAAATTTATCCCCCCACCCTTGTTCTTTCTAAATATTATTACCTGCACACAAAAACAACCAAATCATTAAGTTATAGAATGTTATAAACTTAAATCATGATACGTACAAATATTCTACAACTTAAATTGCAATTATTAACACACCTAAACTATACGATTAAAGATACTTAGGCTTAATATTAGTCCATTTTAATGGACTCATCACAGGGTATTCAAATCAACAAGAAATTGTACATCCTAAATTCCTAATTAGAACATACAAGCTCCTAATATATTGTCAAGTTTTTCACACTATATGAGACTAAATCTAACAACCTAACATCATATATTTCCTCCAACAATCTCGAGTAAGAGCACTAGATTAGAATAAAGCTCAACTCAATCCCTAAACCCTTGACCAACCCAACCACCCTAACCCTAGCCCAAATCAATCCCTAAACCCTATCCCAACCCAACCACCAACCCTATACCCAACCCATTACCAAACCTAAACAACATATATTCAACCCAACCTGACACAAATCAATCACCATCCAACCCAAACCCCAACTGTAAGTCTTAACCATCCCAACCATAACCTAACCATCTTAAACATTCCCATCTCCATCCCAAACCTAATCATCATCCTACCAAATCCTAACATAACTTAACCAAAGCCCAACCTAACCCTAAATCCCTAACAAACCAATACATTGAACATTAAAGAAGTTTAAAAATTTTGACAGAGTTTCCCCTTAAATTTTATTTTTTTATATAAACCTGCATATCAAAATAACACACATAATAAAAATGGATACACCCCACAATAACAGTACATCATACAAAAACATAAAGTGCATAAAAGTGGGCACACCCCACCATACATTCAAAAGAATGACAATATGTGGGCACACCCCACATCTAATATAGTCCTAAAATATCATAAAAATCAATTATAAAAAATGAAATTATACCTATGATGTACTACAGCCTCTAAGCATGACCATCACCAACAATATGTAAATTCAATAACGCACAATAAATTAAATAATAAACCATTATGTTATTAATAACTTAAGCAATTAATTTGATATAAGGAAATGAAGATAAGAAGGGGATGAGGAGGAGGGTGGCAGTAGGAGAAGGAGATGAGGAAGAGGGGGCAGGTGGAGGAGAATAAGGAGGGTAGCAGTAGGGAGGAGAGGAGAATGGGGGATGGAAATTGGGAGAAGGAGGGGTAAGCAGCGGAGGAAGGGCAGGAAGGAGGAGGAGGAGGAAGGGAAGGGGCAGTGTAGGAGGAGGGAAATGGGCAGGGGTAGTGGAGGAGGATGAGGAGGGGAATGGGAGTTGGGAGGAGGAGGAAGGAAAGGCACAGTAGCAGGAGGAGGGGGAGGAGGGGGACGGCAGGTGGATGAGGAGGGAGGGCATGGTCCATCAATGTAACGAACGCGTGCCCCAGAAGTCTTGTAAGACGTCTGGGAGGTGGCCCAGACGTCGGACCAGACGTCTGGGATCACATCAAGACGTCTGACAGGACGTCTGCGATCGTTTCCAGACATCTGAAAAATCGTTATCTTTCACACGCGCGAGTCGTCTGCGCGCCTGAGCATGCAGACCCGCATATTCGATATTCCCTCTCTCTCTGCGGCTGTAGACCGCTGCCGTGCTCCTTCTCTCTCCGCCTCACGCGGCCTTAAAAAGGCCACGCCTCCCCTCCCGTCATCTCCACCCCTTCCTCTTCGCCTTCCTGTGTGCGAGAGCGAGCGAGCGCGAGGGCGGCAGCGGCAGTCACAGTGAGCGAGGAGGAGGTGCTGCGTGCGAGAGCGGAGCTCTGCCGTACGGGCGAGCTCGCCGGGGCTGCTAGGGCCGGTCGGCGGAGGGCGCAGGGGGCGCGGAACGGCGCGGGAGGGACTGCTGCGGTCTGAGCAGCAGGCGCGTGAGGTGCGACGCGGGCGGCGTCGCGAGCGGAGGCCGAGTGGCAGCCTGATTCTGGAAAAATTTCCAGAATCAGACGTCTGGGTTGATAGACAGACGGCGAGGGTGACGTCTGGAAGACCATCCAGACGTCTGAAAGGTGAGTTTTCCGTCTTCTTCTTCCTTCATGTCGACTGACCGTACTGAGGGAGGGAGATGGGTGTGCGCAGGCTCGGTGATTCACCATCCATCGCGAATCAGACGTCTGACTGTAGTACCAGACGGCGGGAGCGACCTCCAGACGTCCGGGGTGACCATCGGACGTCTGGGAACTAGGTCAGACGTCCCCGCAGACTTCTAGACGTCTGAGAAACCTCACAGAACAAGGTAATTCTCTGATCCACTTTTTAAGACGTCTGGAAGAAGTTCCAGACGTCTGATTTTGCACAGTATCGTCTTTTTGGACCCGTTTAAGGCCCGTTCGGGCTCCGTTTTCCGCAATTCGAGTTGCGTTCTTTTCAGAATTAATTCCTCTACCCGTCTACAGTAGCTATACATTGTTTTGAGACTCTCCTTGTGTTTGACCCTTGTGATAGGACCTCGTTCAGTTGCAGTCTTGGGAGTCGCGGAGGCACGCGGGATTCCCGATCACGCCCCCATTACTCCCGTTGTACCTGGTAGAGTGGCTTTAAGTATTAATAAAATCTGATAAATTATGGAACCATAAATAGAACCTAGGACATTGTATGAATCCTAGGACTGGAAAACTAGATTGTATGATAGATCCTAGGATATGGCATGAATCCTAGGACGGGAAAACTAGTGGAATGTATAATACTGCAGTCTTGGAAAATGGAAAGAGATATAAAGCTGCCTGTAATTTGAATTAACCGTTGCCTGTTGTGAATAAATAACGTGGTTGAGAACATGGGTTGTAAGAATGTGAAACTGGAAAGTGAAACTTGGATGTTCTAGTAAAAAGGATGGAACCCTACGGGGAAGTAGGAGTAGAACTCCTGGAAAGTGAATGGAATAGTATTGGGGAAGTGAGCTGGCCCTTGAGTACGGAGTACCAAGGAGAGCGACTGTCCCCCTATTTAGTGCAGAGCGGAGCCAGCCGCCCCAGGGACCCGGGGTTAGTACTGGCCACTCTGTACCGACTTGCTGGCCCTCGCGTACGTAGCACCGAGGAGTGCTATTAGTGTAGGGAGGTACTAGCTACCCCACGGGCCCCGGGGTTCTGCTAGCCTCCCACACCGACTTGTTAGGCCTGCTGGGGCAAACCAGGGTAGTCAGGTGAGGGTGCGCAGACTGTGGAGGGGCAAGGCCCCAGTTTGGTTACTGTGGAGGGGTTGGACCCCTGTTACTGAGAGGGCTCTACCCTGGACTGGTTCCGTGCTGTGCTTTGGGCGCACCCGTTAACGGAAACGACTGACCGCGTGGCAGTACGGGTTAGCTACCTGTGCGTTTATC
Source organism: Thalassia testudinum (assembly GCA_037157565.1). Lineage (NCBI taxonomy): Eukaryota > Viridiplantae > Streptophyta > Magnoliopsida > Alismatales > Hydrocharitaceae > Thalassia > Thalassia testudinum. The sequence goes on along the minus strand of JAZHRO010000010.1, from coordinate 6,895,866 downwards.
GCGCGTGCCGTAGTCATCGTTACGTCTGTCAGTGACCTTGGGGTGGTTGACTGAGGATAGGATCACCACGGGGGACTCTCCCGGCCAGGAGAGAACCATGTGCTACTTCTACTTTTTGAAAAAGACTGCAATCAAGATCGTTCCCACGAGGAACATTCGAGATCAAGTAAAAGATCTGAGGAATAAATGAAATAGCGAGAAAATTGAAAGATGTAACAAAGAAAGTAATAGAACATAACAGCTACTGTACACTCTACTGTTGCCTTTAGTTTTAGTTGCCACTCTACTCAACGTTTTGCTGACGTGTTACACTCGTTACCTTTTTCAGGACCAGGTGTTGAGCAGCCAGGGTCAGCGGCTGCAGAGGACGCTGGGCCGAGTAGGGTCCAGTAGAGATATCACTGTCTTTGTACCTCTTTCGTTTCTGTTTTAGTGAGTAATTCTTGTTTCCACAGTACTTTCTTTACCTGCAGTTCATGTTATATGATAAATGTTGTGCTACTGTTGTGGTGGTATCTACTGTAGTAGTTTCTTTCCTTACTGTTGTACTTTCTTACTGTTAGTTATATTCATGCTGAATGTGGTTTATTTTACTGCTCTTTTGGTTACTTCCTCGTTGGACGACTAGGTCTTGGGATTAGTCGAGTCGGTCCGGTTCTCGTGTCTCGTAGGGACTCGGGAATCGGGTCGTTACAAGATGGTATCAGAGCAAGGTCGTCCCGAGAAGTGAATCAACTGACTAGAAAATAACCAATTCACATGTTTATAGCTAGAGTAGCCACCACAACAAATCTCTTGACATGGGCTCTTAGAAGTTTCGTTAGGTACCGTCTGTTTGACATTTTCATTTTGTTTCGCATCTCCTTGCAGGAGATGCCTTGTCGCGGGACTGGCGAGACTGGCCGCGGGTGCGACCGAGGGCGAGGTCGGTGAGGTGGACGTGTTGTTGTTGACGTCTCGGTGGACCAGCCACCACTCCCGAGCATCCAGTTCCAGGACCTCGCCAGAATGATACGAGATATTGTACGAGAGGAGCTCCACCCACCGCCCCGAGCACCTCCTCCTGGAGCTGCAGAGTGGGAGTCCTCTGTGGGACCACGCGATGGACACGACGCTGGACACGAGGGAGGGGATGGGCCGTTGCCACCCCCACCTTCCTCCGACACTTCTGTACACGAGGCACCTTCGCCTGGAGGTGCACCAGCACCTCCCCTACAGCGCCACTTCGAGCTTTTCGGACAATTCCGAAAGCTGAAGCCCCCCTCCTTCAAGGGGGATGAGGACCTGACCGAGGCAGAGGACTGGCTTGAGCAGCTGGAGAAGATCTTCGACACCCTTCGCCTCCCGATGGAGTGCCGCGTGGCCTTTGCCACGTACCAGCTGGAGAGTGCAGCACACCGGTGGTGGAGGGCAGTCCGGGGACAGGAGAGGGACGAGCCGGCGTGGGACCAGTTCGTCACCCTCTTCTGCGAGCAGTACTTTCCCCAGACGTGGCAGGACCAGAGGAGGCGGGAGTTCCACACTCTCCGCCAAGGGACGATGACTGTGAGCACGTACCGCACGCGTTTCTTAGAGCTGTCCCACTTTGCAGTGACAGCGGTAGCCACTGAGGAGGAGCGCCTTTGGAGGTTCACCGAGGGGCTCCGGCCTGCGTTCCGGGGGTATGTCAAACCCCTGAAGCTGCCTACATTTTCGAGGGTGGTAGAGGCAGCTATGACTTACGAGGAGACCAACCCGTCCGCGCGAGAGACCGACGGCGGGCAGAAGAGGCCCTTTCAGCCAGACTTCTTACAGGGCCGGCGAGAACGGAGACACATGGCGTCCGCAGGAGAGCCGTCACGTTGTGCTGGGCCATCAGTGGCCTTTGGGGGCCCTCGACAGGGGCCAGTCGCCAGCACCGGACCCCCGCCTAGTCGATAGCAGGGACTCACTGAGGGCGGGAGTCGGGTTCCCCTCTGCTACCAGTGTGGCCAGCCGGGCCATGTCAGGAGGGACTGCCCGTCTATGGCAGGAGGTCAGCAGATACTTCCCGTGCAGAGCACTGGAGGGCGCGCAGGAGGCCGCGGTTTCCAGGCACGAGGAGGAGGACAGCAGTCTCGAGGAGGGTACCGACCAGCACCTACCCGTCCGACGCAGAGTGTGGCTGCTTCGTCCGCACCTAGAGCTGAGGGGCATATCAACGCCCTGACACACAGGGACGCCAGAGCTTCGGGATCAGTGGTAGCAGGTATGGTTTCAGTTTCCGGCAGACTCATTTACACACTTTTCGATTCCGACGCTACGCACTCGTTTGTCGCAGCCAGTTTCGCAGTTAGTTTGGACCAGGATTATACACTGTTAGAGAATCCGTTCATAATCAGAGGTCCGAGTGGTCAGCTGTTTGTAGCTGAAGAGGTGTACACGGATTGCGAGGTCAGCGTCGGGGGACATAGCCTGCCAGCTGACCTGATTATGTTACAGATCGAGGACTTTGGAGTGATTTTGGGTATGGATTGGCTGTCCGCTTACCACGCCTTGGTGGACTATTTTAAGAGGAAGATCGTCTTCTCCATTCCGGAGTTGCCTTCTTTCGAGTTTCACGGATAGCCAGTGGACGGAGGTTTCAGGTGCATATCGGCACTTCGGGCGGCGAGACTTTTGAGCTAGGGGTGTGAGGGCTTCCTAGCTTGTGTGGTGGCAGAGCCCAGCCCTGTGGCAGACTTCCAGAGCATCCCGGTGGTCAGAGAGTACCCTGACGTGTTTCCAGACGAGTTACCAGGACTACCGCCCGAGCGTGAGATCGAGTTTGAGATCTCACTAGTACCCGGGACCAGCCCCCTCTCCACTGCGCCATACAGGATGGCACCGCTTGAGCTGCGAGAGCTCAAGTCTCAGTTGCAGGACCTTCTGGAGAAAGGTTTCGTGAGGCGCAATGCGTCTCCCTGGGGAGCCCCGGTACTGTTTGTGAAGAAGAAGGATGGGACCCTACGTCTTTGTGTGGACTACCGACAGCTGAACAGGGTCACCATCAAGAACAGATATCCGCTGCCGAGGATCGACGATTTGTTTGACCAGTTGCGGGGTGCCACAGTGTTTTCCAAGATAGACTTGAGGTCTGAATACCACCAATTGAGGATCAGGGAGACCGACGTCTCCAAGACAGCTTTCCGCACCCGGTACGGACACTACGAGTTTTTGGTCATGCCGTTTGGGCAGACCAATGCCCCCGCTGCTTTCATGGACCTGATGAACCGGGTGTTTAGACCGTACTTGGACCAGTTCGTGGTGGTTTTCATAGATGATGTACTCATCTATTCTAGAGATCGGACGCAGCACGGACAGCACTTGCAGATGGTTTTGGACACTCTGAGGCGACACAGGCTGTACGCCAAATACAGCAAGTGCGAGTTCTGGTTGAGGGAGGCGACCTTCTTGGGTCATGTGATCTCTGAAGATGGCCTGGCGGTGGACCCAGCCAAGGTCGAGGCAGTGCTCAGGTGGGAGAAGCCGCGGTCAATCACTGAGATTAGCAGTTTCCTGGGACTGGCGGGTTACTACAGACGATTCATCAGAGGATTTTCACATATTGCGCGTCCTATGACACAGTTGACCCGGAAGGACGTGCCTTTCGCTTGGACAGACGCCTGTGAGGCGTGTTTTCTGGAGCTGAAGGAGAGGTTGACCTCGGCTCCCGTGCTCACCATCCCTGACAGTAGTGGCGGGTTCGTTGTGTACACGGACGCTTCCTTGCAGGGGTTAGGAGGTGTGCTCATGCAGAGGGGTCACGTTGTCACTTACGCTTCGCGGCAACTGAAGCCCCATGAGCATACCTACCCTACCCACGACCTAGAGTTGGCAGCTGTTGTCTTCGCACTGAAGACCTGGAGGCACTATTTGTACGGTGAGACCTTCGAGATTTTTACAGATCACAAGAGCCTCAGATATCTTTTTGACCAGAAGGAGCTCAACATGAGACAGAGACGTTGGTTGGAGCTCCTGAAGGACTACGACTGCAGCATCTCCTACCACCCGGGAAAGGCCAATGTGGTGGCTGACGCCTTGAGCCGTAAGGCGCTCGCACGCTTGGCCAGTCTACAGTTACAGAGTTGGAGCCTTTTGGAGGAGGTGGGAGTTGGCGACCTCTAGAGTTACGAGGGTACTGTGGGGCAGTGACGGTGACACGGCAGACCAGACCAGAGCTGATAGACCGCATCATCATAGGGCAGATGGCCGATCCGTACTTGCAGTCTTTGCACGACAAAGTACTGTTAGGAGATCTAGGTGACTTCTCTTTCACAGACCAGGTGCTACGTTTGAGGGGACGGTTGTGCGTTCCCAGAGACGAGGAGCTGTTGAGAGAGCTCCTGACTGAGGCACACGGTTCCAGATTCACCATACATCCCGGAAACACGAAAATGTACCACAACTTGAGACGCGAGTTTTGGTGGAGAGGGATGAAGCGGGATGTGGGTGAGTTCGTGCAATAGTGTTTAGTGTGCCAGCAGGTGAAAGCCGAGCATCAGAGGCCTGCAGGGCCACTTCAGCCGCTTCCAGTGCCAGAGTGGAAGTGGGAGAGCATCACCATGGACTTGGTGGTGGGCTTACCTGTTACCCAGCGGGAACACGACGCAGTCTGGGTAATAGTGGATAGACTGACGAAGACGGAGAGTTTCTTGTCGATCCGAGTCACTTTGGGACCAGCACAGTTGGCAGAGAGGTATATCCGTGATGTGGTATGACTACACGGAGTCCCACGAGAGATCGTATCCGACCGGGATACCCACTTTACGTCCCAGTTTTGGGCTGAGTTTCAGCAGGCCTTGGGGACGAGGTTGAGGTTTAGCACGGCTTACCACCCCCAAACGGACGGACAGTCTGAGCGCACGATACAGACACTTGAGGACCTTTTGCGTGCCTGTGTACTGGACTGGAGGGGCTCCTGGGAGGAGCACCTGCCCTTGGCAGAGTTTGCATACAACAACAGTTATCACTCGAGCATCAGCATGGCTCCCTACGAGGCTCTGTACGGACGGAAGTGTACGGCACCCTTGAGTTGGGTTGAGGTGGGGACTAAGTGGGAGGTTGGCCCCAGGTTGATCCGACAGAGTCAGGAGGTAGTTGAGCAAATCCACAGACGACTCCGCACTGTCAGGAGCAGACAGAAGAGCTACGCGGATCGGAGACGCAGAGAGGTGCAGTTTGAGGTTGGGGACCACGTCTTCCTTCGTGTTTCGCCCATGAAGGGCTTACAGCGCTTTCGGGTGAGAGGGAAGCTTGCGCCGAGGTTCGTGGGGCCCTTTGAGGTCCTGGAGCGGGTTGGACCCGTTGCTTACAGACTTGCCCTTCCCCCGCAGCTTTCTAGTGTGCACGACGTATTCCACGTGTCCAACCTCAGGAAGTACGTAGCCGATTCCAGTCACGTACTGAGTCACGAGGGCGTCGAGGTGGGCGACGACCTGACCTACCCCGAGCGGCCAGTGCAGATTCTAGACCGAGCCGTCCGTAGTTTGAGACGAAAGCAAGTACCCCTGGTAAAGGTTTTGTGGAGGAGCCAGCGGTACGAGGAGGCTACCTGGGAGCCTGAGGCGGCAATGCAGGAGCGGTACCCGGAGCTTTTCGCGGGTACGTCTTTTCGGACCGGCTTCGGTCCTCTTTGAGTTTGTTATGGTTATTTGGACGTCTTTTCCCGCACCCTTGTTGGCGCAAGTTTCGGGGACAAAACTTCCTTTGAGTTTGTTATATTGTAACGAACGTGTGCCCCAGACGTCTTGTAAGACGTCTGGGAGGTGGCCCAAACGTCGGACCAGACGTCTGGGATCACATCAAGACGTCTGACAGGACGTCTGGGATCGTTTCCAGACGTCTGAAAAACCGTTATCTTTCACACACGCGAGTCGTCTGCGCGCCTGAGCGTGCAGACCCGCATATTCGATATTCCCTCTCTCTCTGCGGCTGCAGACCACTACCGCGCTCCTTCTCTCTCCTCCTCGCGTGGCCTTAAAAAGGCCACGCCTCCCCTCCCATCGTATCCACCCCTTCCTCTTCTCCTTCCTGTGTGCGAGAGCGAGCGAGCGCGAGGGCGGCAGCGGCGGCCGCAGTGAGCGAGGAGGAGGTGCTGCGTGCGAGAGCGGAGCTCTGCCGTACGGGCAAGCTCGCCGGGGCTGCTAGGGTCGACCGGCGGAGGGCGCAGGGGGCGCGGAACGGTGCGGGAGGGACTGCTGCGGTCTGAGCAGCAGGCGCGCGAGGTGCGACGCGGGCGGCGTCGCGAGCAGAGGCCGAGTGGCGTCCTGATTCTGGAAAAATTTCCATAATCATACGTCTGGGTTGATAGACAGACGGCGAGGGTGACGTCTGGAAGACCATCCAGACGTCTGAAAGGTGAGTTTTCCGTCTTCTTCTTCCTTCATGTCGACTGACCGTACTGAGGGAGGGAGATGGGTGTGCGCAAGCTCGGTGATTCGCCATCCATCGCGAATCAGACGTCTGACTGTAGTACCAGACGGCGGGAGCGACCTCCAGACGTCCGGGGTGACCATCGGACGTCTGGGAACTAGGCCAGACGTCCCTGCAGACTTCTGGACGTCTGAGAAACCTCACAGAACAAGGTAATTCTCTGATCCACTTTTTAAGACGTCTGGAAGAAGTTCCAGACGTCTGATTTTGCATAGTATCTTCTTTTTCGACCCGTTTAGGGCCCGTTCGGGCTCCGTTTTCCGCGATTCGAGTTACGTTCTTTTCAGAATTAATTCCTCTACCCGTCTACAGTAGCTATACACTATTTTGAGACTCTCCTTGTGTTTGACCCTTGTGATAGGACCTCGTTCAGTTGCAGTCTTGGGAGTCGCGGAGGCACGCGGGATTCCCGATCACGCCCCCATTACTCCCGTTGTACCTGGTAGAGTGGCTTTAAGTTATTAATAAAATCTGATAAATTATGGAACCATAAATAGAACCTAGGACATTGCATGAATCCTAGGATTGGAAAACTAGATTGTATGATAGATCCTAGGATATGGTATGAATCCTAGGACGGGAAAACTAGTGGAATGTATAATACTGCAGTCTTGGAAAATGGAAAGAGATATAAAGCTTCCTGTAATTTGAATTAATCGTTGCCTGTTGTGAATAAATAACGTGGTTGAGAACATGGGTTGTAAGAATGTGAAACTGGAAAGTGAAACCTGGATGTTCTAGTAAAAAGGATGGAACCCTACGGGGAAGTAGGAGTAGAACTCCTGGAAAGTGAATGGAATAGTATTGGGGAAGTGAGCTGGCCCTTGAGTACGGAGTACCAAGGAGAGCGACTGTCCCCCTGTTTAGTTCAGAGCGGAGCCAGCCGCCCCAGGGACCCGGGGTTAGGACTGGCCACTCTGTACCGACTTGCTGGCCCTCGCGTACGTAGTACCGAGCAGAGCTACTAGTGTAGGGAGGTACTAGCTACCCCACGGGCCCCGGGGTTCTGCTAGCCTCCCACACCGACTTGTTAGGCCCGCTGGGGCAAACCAGGGTAGTCAGGCGAGGGTGCGCAGACTGTGGAGGGGCAAGGCCCCGGTTTGGTTACTGTGGAGGGGTTGGACCCCTGTTACTGAGAGGGCTCTACCCTGGACTGGTTCCGTGCTGTGCTTTGGGCGCACCCGTTAACGGAAACGACTGACCGCGTGCCAGTATAGGTTAGCTACCTGTGCATTTATCGCGCGTGCCGTAGTCACCGTTATGTCTGTCAGTGACCTTGGGGTGGTTGACTGAGGGTAGGATCACCACGGGGGACTCTCCCGGCCAGGAGAGCACCACGTGCTACTTCTACTTTTTGGAAAAGACTGCAATCAAGATCGTTCCCACGAGGAACATTCGAGATCAAGTACAAGATCTGAGGAATAAATGAAATAGCGAGAAAATTGAAAGATGTAACAAAGAAAGTAATAGAACATAACAGCTACTGTACACTCTACTGTTGCCTTTAGTTTTAGTTGCCACTCTACTCAGCGTTTTGCTGACGTGTTACACTCGTTACCTTTTTCAGGACCAGGTGTTGAGCAGCCAGGGTCAGCGGCTGCAGAGGACGCTGGGCCGAGTAGGGTCCAGTAGAGATATCACTGTCTTTGTACCTCTTTCGTTTCTGTTTTAGTGAGTAGTTCTTATTTCCACAGTACTTTCTTTACCTGCAGTTCATGTTATATGATAAATGTTGTGCTACTGTTGTGGTGGTATCTACTGTAGTAGTTTCTTTCCTTACTGCTGTACTTTCTTACTGTTAGTTATATTCATACTGAATGTGGTTTATTTTACTGCCCTTTTGGTTACTTCCTCGTTGGATGACTAGGTCTTGGGATTAGTCGAGTCGGTCCGGTTCTCGTGTCTCGTAGGGACTCGGGAATCGGGTCGTTACAATCAAGGAGGAGGAGGAGGAGGGTGGCAAGGAGGAGAGGAGGAGGAGGAGTTAGGGAGGAGTAGGGTGCAGCAGGAGGGGGTCGGGAAGGAGGAGGAGGGTAGCAGGAGGGGTTAGGGAGGAGGAGGAGGACGGCAGAAGGGGAAGGAGGAGGAGGGGGTGGTAGGAGGGGATTGGAGAGGAGGAGGAAGGCGGCAGGAGGGTGTTGGGGAGGAGTAGGGTGTCCGGGAGGAGGAGGAGGAGCATGGGGACGGTGAGGAGGAGGAGGATGACCCCATCGAAGGAGGAGGAGGATGACGTTGTGAAAGGGAAGGAGGACGACGAGGCCTCTAGGGACAGCGAGGAGAATGACAAGGGGACCGTCAAAGAAGGAGGAGGAGGAGGGTGTCAGGGAAGAGAAGTTCCCTAAGGAGGAGGAGGAGGAGGAGAGGTGGCGATGAGAGCTCCAACGATGCTATAAGAGGAGGGTTTGGGTTAGGTTTGGGGAAGATGAATAGTGATGGGAGGTCAGCCCACGCACGATAGATGAAGCGATCTACGTCATCAATTCTATCAGAAACCGATGGCAAAGCTTAACTTCAGTCCCTTCTCCATTGAGCCCAAATTTTTGTCGCTAATTTTAACCTACTTTTCTCCATCGCTTATTCTACTAACCGACGGTAGAAGTCACTAATCCTGCCTAAATTTTAGGTGCTAATTTGAATCGTCCTTTCACCATCACTTTTTAAACCAACTGATGGAAAAAATATATTTGCCATCTCTTAATAAACCTATAGTAAATATTAATGACCACCGCGTGCCCAATCCCTTTTCTTCAATTGATGGAAGGTCGAGTACAAGCCTTCACGGTCGATTATTTGAATAAGCAACTGTAAAAATATTTGTGCCGTTGGTTTTATAAACTGACGACAAGTAACCGATAGCATATCCCATTTTTCTAGTGGTGCAAGGATTTGGGAAGCGATTTTATTGCTTACCAAATCAAGGGTGATCCCCCCACTTATCGCGATGTTGTGGCATCTTCTAAAGCTAAGTATTAAAAAGATGCTATTAAGAATGAGATGGACTCAATCATCTCTAATGGCACTTGGGAGTTGATTGATTTACCTTTAAGGTGTTCTATTATTGGGTGCATGTGGGTGTTTAAGAGAAAACTAAGGCATAATGGATCTATTGAGAAATACAAAGCCAGACTTGTTGCCAAGAGGTTTAAGCAAATGGAAAGCATTAATTATTTCAATACCTATTCTCCGATAACTAGAATAACTACTATCCCGATGCTTATTGCATTGGCTTCCATTTATAATCTCACTATCCACCAAATGGATGTGAAGACCACCTTTCTTCATGGAAATCTTGAGGAGCAGATCTATATGGATCAGCCTAAAGGATTTGTAGCTCCTGGAAATGAGAAAAAGGTTTGTAAGCTTGTTAAATCTCTTTATGGCTAAAACAAGCACCCAAGCAATAGCATGAAAAGTTTGATAAGACTAAATAGTCTTTTGGCATTGTAGGTCATGAATCTGATGGGTGTGTCTACCCTGTGGTTAAGGGTGATATGTGTATTTTCCTATGACTATATGTAGAAGATATATTACTATTTGGATCAGACATTAGAATTGTAAATGAAACTAAATTATTCTTAAGTACTAAGTTTGAGATGAAGGATATGGGTGTTGCAAATATGATCTTAGGCCTCAAACTGATTCGATCAATAGAGGAGATACCTATTTCTCAATCTCATTATGCTAAAAAAGTTCTTGAGAAATTTGGCTATTAATATTGCAAGGTTGCAAGCACTCCTTTTGATTCATCAAAAACTCTCTATAAGAACAAAAGTAGAACACTTGTTTCACAACTTAGATATTCATAGATAATAGGAAGCTTGATGTATTTGGCTAACTATACTGGATCGAATATTTCTTTCTCCATGTCTAAGTTGAGTAGATACACAAGCTGTCCTGACCGTACTCATTGGGATCCCTTGGACCAAGTACTTAGGTACTTAAAGGGAATTATTTCCCTTAATTTGCATTATGGTAAATATTCTTCAGTTTTCGAAAGATATAGTGATGCAAGTTAAAACAGATGTTGTGTCGAAGATCATCGTAGTTAGTGGGAAAATATCATGTCATAATAAAGTGACGAAAATCGCAACAACATTTAAATTTATAAGTGCTCGAAAACAAAATGAGTTTGAAGTCGTTCGCAATGAGCAAATTTGAAATTCATACTCATTGAAATATAAGGAATAAACGAGCACAATGATTAATCATAATAAAGATATTTAATGAATAAAAACTATTCAAAATGATATTCAATACTAGCAATTATATCTCAGGAAACAATGGGATAAAAAGAATAATAAAGCCCTAAAAATGCTAATTTGAATCACCAATTAATTCCCACAATCAAGCACATATCCCAATATATCAACTCAAATCAATTTCTTAATAGAATTTCTCAACCTAATCTACAAAACTATTAGCATTTTGACCTAATCTACAAAAGAAAGCACATAGTAAAAATCTGAGCATAAAAAGGCATGGTCTAGAATTTAAGTTAATTCATGAGATTTTGCTAAGGGATTAGCAAAAGCTAGGCATAGGGGTATGATGGGAACACCATCATGAGTCATAACTAACTTAGTTTGATCTGATTAAGTCGATAAAAGCTCCTACATATCCACCAGAAGTCTTAAGGGCACAAAACATTGATTTGAGAAGAAGACAAGAATACAGGGTTATTTCTACAAATTTACCATTCTATCACAAAAAAATAATAATCGCGGGTTCTCTCAAGGGTGGAACAAAGGTAAAATGGTCTTAAGAGTCTAATAAGTGGGTTAGAACAGACAGACAAGGGTTTTCTTGCAATACAGGAATTAATGAATATCTGAAATCCTAAAAATAGACTCGCTTAATCCATTGAGGTTCTGGTCAGGATAAAATTCACCTAAACCCTCTAAAAATCATATAAAAATATATTATATGATTTTGTACCTTCAATTTGACCATTGGAACCCACCTTAACCTTAAATAGATTTTCAGACAGACATTTGCCCTAATTTGGATAATTATGCAAATTACCCAGTTAAACTAGGTCAAAATCAAAATACAACTTTACCATCGAATTCCTTAGGTCCAAATTAGGTTTGTGCCAAAATTTGGGCCTAATCTAAACTTGTTTCAACCTAGTTTGCAATTTGATCCAAATCTGATTTCCTTTATTCCACATGGGTCCTTAGCTTTTGAATTTCTTACAGAAAGGTCCCTTCTGCCATGAATCCTAATCCTACAAACTCCGACGACCTTAAAATGACATGTTCTCCTTGATTCCTTAACGAATCCCTCTCAGATTTGAAAGGGAAGTGATAGGCTCCCCGGCAGCGGCGCCAAAATAATGGTAGTGGTGGTTGAAATGTGGTTGTTGTAAATGTTTGTTGGTAATAATTGTTGATTATGTCGTTGTAGTGTAGGGTGTATAATATAACATTAAGGATGTCGTATAGTGGTGAGTATGGGTGAGTTCCAGTCATTACAACCATTATTATCATTTGCTTATTTATCTAATTTTTACTGGTTTTGTTCCAGGTCGTTCACTGGGAGGCAATTTATTGAATTTAATTCGGTCACTCTTTGATTATCTCAAAATTGTCTTCTTATTCAAAAAAAAAAAAAAACTTTTCATTTTATTAAAGAATGAATGAATGTGTGTTTTATTTACCTAATTACTAAGAAATGCTTGCAAAAACACTAACTATGAACAAGCATCAAACAATCTATTATTATACTCTAAACTATGTATTTACAAGTTATCCTATTAGTACTATCATAATAGTATATAATACATTAGAATGCAATGGTGTAGAAATTTAACTTATTAGTCTGTTATGTATAGTAACATATACAGCAGTTTCAGTGACAGATATAAGCGTCGCTAAATCTCAGAAAACACTATATACAACCTAAAGAGGCAAAACTGAGATCTTTAGCGACGTTTATAGTGTCACTTTATTCTGTTAGTAATTATATAGATTTACTTATACGTATGTATACTACTTATTCTTTTTCTTTGTTTCTCTTTTATTCTTCATTAAGTCTCTGTTCTTTGTATTCTTAACTCCTGTTCTTCTTGTGTTCATATTTCTGTTTTAAGTATTCATCTTCTTCTTTCTCTTTTTATTACTCTTGTTCTTTTCTTTGTTAACTCTTCTGTCTTAGCATATTTCAGAGGCTGCAGTGGGGAGGGGATTAGGCTAATATCATTAGTTTAAAACGTGTTTAGTTTGCGGGCACACTTTTCGAGGGATACACAGCACCCTAAGGGTGGGACCAGACCTCTACTAAGCGCGCCCTAATCTCAGATTAGGTGGCTTAATTATGTCTTTAATCTCAGCGCCAGGCCTCAGCCCAACGCCATATGCTCGCACACGCTCGGGCCCCCGGCCACACACGCATGTCACATATTTATCGCAAATCAGACAGAGTACTCAGACCAGAGCTCTACGGGTAATCGGGTCAGATGTTCAAAGGCAGTCTTTCGGGCGCCCGGCGCCCGTGACGACTGGCGTATAAGAAACACAAATTACATTTATGTGGCTGCGCTTGACTTGCAGCACACGATGTGGTGCTATTCCAGCGCCACATCGTGCGTTGGAAATCAGGCGCAGCTGCGTCTGTTCGGACTTTTGGCCCTTGATTTAGGGGCCATAAATTATTAAATAAAATAAAATATGGTTAATAAATTATTTACATAATACTACATAATTGATTAATTAATTTTGAATTTTAAATATGTTTACTATACAAATAAATTCGCTAAACTAGGCTGATTGTACAGGTTGATTTAGGTGATTAAATAGTTAATTACTTATAAAATAGTTAGTAAATGGTCTAATTGACCTTATACAGATTCAATTTACATACTTAAGTATTTTATACATATTTTTATTGTATATTTACGAATTTATTTCTATTTTATTTAAGTTAAACTAGCTGTTCTGGGGGTTTTAACAGTGTCAGTGGCTTAAGCCACTGTCAAATGGGCTAACTGCTGCTGCAGTTAGTCCATTTGAAGAGGGGGAAAGTATTCACAGATGAGAGGGGAATTTAGAGAAGAGGGGAATGTAGCTGCAGTTTGCAGCATTTTACTGTATAACTGGGAATAAGAGAAAATTCAGAACAAACTAAAAATTAAAGAGTTGAAATCCAAATCTGATAAGGGTATAAATCTCACGAAAATCACAGAAGAATTCAGTTCAAATACCCACAAGGAAAAGCCCTTATCAAAAGCATCATTTCAGATCAAAACACAAATGGCATTGAGTTAGTCTTCCTAATGCCATAGACAGCATGAAGGAAGACTTAACTCAATCAATTAAAACCAAAAACATACAATCCCAGTTTCTTGCAACCTTAAGGAGTATGGAAAACTCCTTAGGTTAGAGAATCACCATACAAAAATAATTATCAAACAGGTGGTGTATGGCAGTTCTGAAATGACAAATCAGAAAAAAAATGCATTAAAGGAATTTATAAAAGCTAGCGAGTGCATTCAGATCAAGGCAGAAGCAAATTCATGAAAGGCTCTTCTGATTTGTTCTCTGTCACCAGAGAACTTCTCAGAATCCTTGCCCTCAAGGAAAACCAAAATCCCTTCAATTTGTCAGATCTGTCAAGACATTTCAGAAAGCAAAAATCTCTTCAAAACCCATGTTAAAGTGAATCTGACAAACTGAGGCAATCAATCTAAAATAAAAGGGGCTTTTGTGAACACAAATGGGGTGAGTGAGAAGCCCCAAATGGTGCTTGTGACGCCAATTTCAGATCTGAGGCAGTACACCATCAGATCTGGAATTGGGTCCGGATGTGTGGGTGACAGATGAAAGATTCGTCGTTAAAAGGAACATAAAGCAGAATTGGATGGTGGAAAAACAAAACATGAAGAGGGAGATAAATTGATTAATGAGCAGATGATTCTTCCCCTCTGATCTGGACTGATCAGAGGAGGTGAGGGAGGGGATCTAATACTAATTCTACTCCTAAGACTAATCTAACTACAGCTAACATTAAACACTAACAATTAAAACTAAATCTATTCTAAACTACTGCAAACTAAATCTAACACTACTTGTGCAGAATTAAAAACTAAACTAAAAGGAAGAATGGGACCTATGGGTCCTTAGCCGGCGGCTAAGGAGGAAGAAAGGAGGAGGGTGACTCCAGCGGAGGGAAGAGTCTGCTAGTGAGACTCCAGGGTCGTCCTCAGGTGCTACGAGGTCCTTAGCGACGAGGAGGGTCGAGAGCAGGCGATGATTCCACAGCCGGTGGCTGTGAAATCAGGGTCTAGATGAGGAGGAGAGACTGGAGTGGAAGAATTGATCGCTAAGAGATGTAGGAGGGAGCGATCCTTCGCGCGCGACACCAGTGAGGTGCTTAAATAGCAGCTCAGTGACTGAGATCACCACAAGGGTGAGGTTAATCAGAATCAGGCCGGCGGTGAGGATGAGATGGGTAGAGCGCGCGGCGAGTCAAGAGAGAAATCTGACCGTCAGATGAGATCTGGGAAGAGAGGTGAACGCACGCACCGAATCGCGCGAAGGTTCCATTTGAATCCAGCCGCAGATCGAGATCAAAAGTGCGATGGACGGTCGAGAATGGCTGTGTTCTTCGCACGCTACAGTGCGCGTGAAGAACACAGGCTTCTCTCTGAAATGAGGGAAGATTTGCAGACGGACCCTTAGAAGAAGGGGTAGAACATTTGCATGCAGGCCCATAAGCGAGAAGAATAGCAGCTGGAAGGGCCCTGCAGTCTTACAAAAGGGTCCCTGCGGCTTGCAAAAAGGTCCAAAAAGGAGTTTTGAAGGGTAGAAATGTAATGCATGAAGGACCTAATTGTAATCTATTTATTTCTAAGCCTAAATGATGTCCAATTGCTTTCAAATTTTTACATGTGCTTAATTGAACATTTAAGACATTGATTTTACCTCTGATCTATCTTTTCAAACTTGTTTATGTGTTCAATTGATGCATGGATCATCATTTGTTCTTTAATTTTCAGAATATCTTATTTTTGTGACCTAATTAGGAGATTTTAACACACATTAAAAGTTTTAGGTCTTTTCTTTAATTCCCACACTTAACCCTTTTTATGTGTTAATTTGATATTGTTTTGCTTAGTATCTAGCTTAATTTCGGCCTTTTAGCTATGATGAGTAGCCACTCATCAGGAAGTTCATTAAGGAATGTCCTTCCTTTTGAGTCAATTCCTAAGCCCTAAAACTTTCCCAATCTCTCATGCAAACGCATGAGAGATTCAGGTATCATAGAATTTCTATCTCCGGCGAGATTTCCTAGATTGGGAAGCTTGCTTCCCAAGCCCAAAACATCATCCAAAGGCCTATAAAAGGACCCCCAGATCAGACCGAAGAGTCCAAGCTTGATTTTGGCCTGGAACACCCTCAATTCCTCCCTCCTAATCCAGCCGACAAGCTCCTCAAGCTCCAGTGACCTCCTCCGTCTTCATTCCTCGTCCGTTCACAATATCGATGACGGATTTGACTCCCTCACCTTCCTCCGCGTCGCGGCATACCAGCGGGTGCTTCTATCTCCTTCATCGTTGACGTCCTTCCCTCACCGAAGCACCTTCGTCCTCGGCACTGACCACACCATAACTGACGCTGCCTCTACCTTAATTCGTTCGCTATCTAGCCCTATCGACGCCTCATCTTCCACTTATCATTCCTGAACATCCGCAACTCTATTTCAATCGCCGACTCGCCCTAATGCCCTCCGTCTTCCACCTCACCGGCATACCTTAGCGAGTTCACACGGCCACTACGCTCCACCAACTTGGCCATCGTTCGTCCCTACTCCTCTACCATGTCCCAGAGAGCAAAAGCCCTCTGTTAATTGAGGCTATTGGCCTCCCCTCAGCGCCACCAAACAACCCACCTTCCCTCACCCTTCTCCATCACCGTCCGACCTCCACCCTCACTCACACCACACGCTGCACCCACCACCGCACTCACCACTCCACGGCGAACCTGCTGAGCCATCTGACGTGGCCGCAAGATTCTTTTCTCGATTTTTAGGTGCCAAGTCCTCCACACCATTAACGGTGAGCTTGAGTGAAGCTTGAAGCTCTCCTCAGTCGTTGCAGCTCCAGGCGACACTTCCAGGTGCAGCAAACTTCATCTAGGAACGCAACCAAGGGATAAATTTGGCCCTTTGACCAGGCCTTTGATCGGAATTGGACGCATCATCTGCTGCAGCCAGCACGAAGAGGAAGGGTAGGACTTTAGTCCTACCTCGGAAACCACTGGGCGTTCAACACCGCATGAGGGGGTGAGGTCCCCGCACGCCCCTCACAAGTGCCTTACCCGTGACACTTATCTCACGAGTCTGGTGCTCACCCGATTACCCACCTAAGCTAAGCACTCCTCGCTCACCACCCACTGTCGGTGAGCCTGGTCCCGGGTGCGCTCACCTAAATACCCGATAACTCAGACTGTGGCCTTGGGAGGGCGGATCCCAGAGAGAGAAAGAGAGAAGAGCGCGCGGGGGCAGGTGGGTTTTGCTCTGTGGTTCAATGGCTAACACTTAGCCATTTAAGGAACCCTTCCCCTTGTGCGTGAAGAGAAAGGAGAGAAGAGCAGTTACAGAACAGAGAAGAGGAAGAAGGAGAGAAGGCACAAAAGAAGAAGAAGGGTTGACGAAACACAAGAGAAGCAGTACCTCTGAGATTCAGCAGAAGTGCACTGTGCACTTATCTTACTTGGCATTTAATTGATTAGTACGGTTGAAATATTTGATATAATTGTAAGGGGTAATTGGTGATTCAAATCACCATTTTTCCTCATTCTTTTTGCACTATTTGACATACACTTTCATTCATACATCATTATTGCTTGGAATTTTATTATAAACTACTTATATTGTGTGGAATTGCAATCTTGAGAATCATTTTGTTAATTGCTCCCTGTGTTCGACCTCGGACTTCTATTCGAGTAATAAAATTCTATTTGTTTTTCATGCTGATTCAACCTATACTACACGCGTTGATTTTAAAATCCGATTCAGAGCGAATAACATTTTGGCACCGTTGCTGGGGAGCAACGCGCAACTTTGATCTCTTGATTGCAATATCTGATTTGGTACTAACTTGCTCTATTTCTTTTGACTGTAATCTATTTCAGGGATTCATTGGATGAAGATCAGTTGCACATCAGCCACTCCAGGGGCAAGTAACACAGAAATCCAATCTCTCCTAAGCCCCTGACTCTGAAAAGCTAAAAGAAGAAATCAATTAGGTCCAACTTGCATTTTGTTTTTAGATTCAATCACAAACAAGTTGCCTAATTTGGTTCATTTCTAGAAAACACCCAACGCTGATTTGTGCACCTACTTAGGGTTTAAGGTATCTAAGGCTATCACCTTCTTGCTTGAGCCCTAGATACCATATTTTGACGAATTAAATTGGACCAATCAAGAGCCAATTAGGGTTTCCAGTTTAGGGTTTTGGAGACACGCTTGCTTAATCAAGAATTAACCTTCCCAAACAGTGTGTGCCTATGCCTTGATTGAATTGCTCTATTCAAGCAAACCCTAAAATCAGGCTCTTAATCTCATTTGAACACTAAAAGAAGGACCTAAATTTTTCAAAGGACAAAACAGGTGAAGTTGACCCACCTTGTTGGGTTAACCAATCTTCAAATTAGGTCACTTTGCACAAAAACATCTTAAAATTCAAGTGAAATCATAAGCATCGTTGCTCTTAACTTAAAACTGGTAGACTTAAGAGGTCATGTCCCCATTCTGGTCTACCTGGATCCTCAGTGACAAGAGAGGTCAGGTAGGGGAAACACTGTAACTCGTGAGGGCGCTCTACCGTGTAGGGGTCTTCGCGGGACTCTCCCTCTCTGGTTACCCAGGTAATTCTCAGGTGGATGACTTTTTGACTAAGGGGTATCATCTGCTCCGAACCTCTATAGTCATCCAAAATTTTTGGGTGTCTTGATTAGGTCCATCACCTGCTATCCCTCATCTATTCCATCGGTGCATGTTTGGGAGGAGGTCCTTAAGACCATCCTTGAGGCCTCCATTAGTTATTCACTCTCATCGAAGTCGAGCCTCGACTTCCGTGTTTGTGCAACCTGATCACATTGACATATGTTACGACCCGGTTCCCGGATCCCTACAGGACCTGAGATCGGCTCACCTCGACTAATCCCAAGACCTAGTCATCCAACAAGAAATAACCAAAAGCAGGAAAGTAAACCATATTCACACATGCAATATGACTAAGCAGAAGAAACATACAAAGTAGTAAAGGGAATAAAACAGCTGTCTCAGTACATACAACCGCAACAATAACAACGAAAAGCGAAAAGTAAACAGTAGTAGCAGAACAGTAACTAAGAGTCCATTACTTACTACAACAGTAGAGAAAAAGAAAGGAAGTGCTGAACAAAACTACAGCTATACTCAACTGGGCCCAACACCCTCCACAGCTAGAAACTCGGGCTACTCAACTCCTTGTCCTGAACAGTGCTATGAAAAGACAGAGTCAGCGAATGCTGAGTAGAGTGGTATCTATATTATCTAAGTACAAAATAGTAAAAACAACAGGTTTAATTCTCATTTCCATTTATCTGTTTTATAAGTTTTAGTTTCACCCATTTCTCAAAGTATCCAGATATTTCTTAATCTTGCATGTTCCTCATGGGAATGATCTTGATTGCAGTCTTTTCCGTAGAGTAGAACGTACACGTGGTGCTCTCTTAGTCAGGAGAGTCCCCTGTGGTAGTCCTACACCCAGTCAACCACCCTGAGCTCACTGTCAAGACGTAGCGGTGACTACCCCTAGGGTAGAACTAGTCAAGTCTGGATTTAGGTTGGTACTTGAGTACCTCTAGGCCTATGATTGGCATTTTGACCTAGTCTATGAAAGAAAGCACACAGAAGAAATCTGAGCATAAAAAGGCATGGTCTAGAATTTAAGTTAATTCCATGAGATTTTGCTAAGGGACTAGCAAAAGCTAGGCATAGGGGTATGATGGGAACACCATCATATGCCATAACTAGCTCAGTTTGATCTGATTAAGTCGATAAAATCTCCTATATATCCACCATAAGGTCTTAAGGGCACAAAACATTGATTTGAGAAGAAGATAAGAATACAGGGTTATTTCTGCAAATTTACCATTCTATCACAAAAAAAGAATAGCCATGTGTTCTCTTAGGGGTGGAACAAAGGTCCAATGGTCTTAAGAGTCTGATAAGTGGGTTAGAACAGACAGAAAAGAGTTTTCATACGTTACAAGAATTAATGGACATCTAAAATCCTAAAAGCAGTCCCGCTTAATCCATTGAGGTTCTAGTCTAAATAAAATTCACCTAAACCCTCTAAAAATCATAGAAAAATATTCTCTAGGGTTTTGTACCTTCAATTTGACCATTGGAGCCCATCTTGACCTTAAACAGGTTTTCAGACATATATTTACCTTAATTTGGGTAATTATGCAAATTACCTAGTCAAACTAGCTCAAAACCAAAATCCAACTTCACCATCGGATTCCTTAGGTCTAGATTAGTTTTGTGCCAAAATTTGGGCCCAATCTGATATTGTTTCAACCTAGTTTGCAATTTGGTCCAAGTCTGATTTCCTTTATTCCACATAGGTCCTTAGCTTTTGAATTTCTTACATAAAGTTCCCTATCTTTATCATCATCTTATTCAAAAAGGTCCTTGCTGCCATGAATCCTAATCCTACAAACTCCTACGACCATAAAATAGCATGTTCTCCATGATTCCTTGACAAATCCCTCTCAGATTTGAAAAGGGAGTTCGTCAAGAAATTCCCTTCCTTTTGAGCCAATGATATGCATACATCTAAATAGCCAAAAATGTCTATTAATGCATGTTCTTAGTACAATATTAGCATCATGCATTGTAAACAGTGCATAGCATGAATAATCATGCATTTGGGTTAAATTGTACAAATTGTACAGTAATTGTCTCTTTTTATGGCTAGGGATACAACAAATTTTAATCTGGGCTTCGGACGCAAGATCCAACCATACGGATCTAATCAAGGTGACGATGGGAGTTCAACGACTCTAAGATCGCCCTGATCGGACATCTGTAGCATCAGATATAGTCTAAGGAAGTCAAGAGATCAAGG
This sequence comes from Thalassia testudinum, assembly GCA_037157565.1. NCBI lineage: Eukaryota > Viridiplantae > Streptophyta > Magnoliopsida > Alismatales > Hydrocharitaceae > Thalassia > Thalassia testudinum. The sequence goes on along the minus strand of JAZHRO010000010.1, from coordinate 6,875,315 downwards.
GCCAAGATGGTGTCAGTCTGCACTTTACATGACAAAGCCGACCACACAGATGGGTTCAGATCAATGATCGCATCCTAACGGTGTGAAAATCAGCTCAATCCAACATCCGTGGCACCTTCTACATGTTACAGAAGATGGACGGTCAAGATGGCACCACGTGGCACCATCCCAGCCGCCCAATCAGCCAAAGGAACTGTCGCTGCCTTTCTCTCCTCAATGAATCGATCAGTCTCAACCGTTGGATCTTCATCCAACGACTGAGATCAACACCCGCTGCTCAACCATCGCGTGCTCTCTCTTTCTCTCCATCGCACGCACGATCGAATCTGGGCCGTTGGATCTTGATCCAACGGCCATGAGCGCACGCGCTTAAAACGTAAGCGCAATAAAGAGGAGGAGGCTGCGCAGCGATTGAGCGACTTTGCACGAGCACGAGTCACGGGTTAAACTCACGATCAGACGAGCACACACGTTTTATCTCGACTGCCCCATCACCTGCGGACGGCCCAGATCGCCAAATCAGGGACACACACGATCAAACGCATTGCCTCACGCTTGACTGCATGCACAGGCGCACGCAACTGAAGCTGGCAAGGAGCGATCTTAGCCATTCGATCTCGCGATTGGACGGCTGAGATTTCTTGGACGTGTGCTTGGCGTTAAGGCGTGGGAGAGGAGGAGTGCGCAGCGTGCGCACGTCGCCCACGATTAAACCTTTAGTGATGGATAAATCCATCGCTAAAGACCTGATTTTAATGTTTTTAACTATGTAATGACCAAATTGCCCCCTACCCTTGCAACTATAAAAGGAGGCCCCTACCCTATGAAATCCTGATCCCTTCCTTCACCTCTCTCCCTCTCCAAAGCTCAAGAGAAGCTTGTCCCACACCTGGGATGCTACTCTAGAGTCGAATCCAATTTTCTCACCTTCGTTCTGGAAGTGGATCCCACGACGACGACGATGTACTGCCTCATTCCCTCTTTGTCCTCCTTCCTACTCCATCCTCTGCCTTCTAGGTGTCGTCCCTTTCGACTCGTCCTCCAAGTAGTCGTCGAGGCGAATAACTTCTCTCTATCTTCTCTTTTACTGCTTTCTAGAATAGATTTCCTGCTTTCTAGTGTAGATTTCCTGCTTTCTAAGTGTAGTGGGTAGTTGTAATTGTAATGAACATCAACTTGTGATAATAAAATCCTTGTTTATTCTACCTCTCTTTTGTCTTTATTTGTAATATTCTCTCTCTGTCTTCTATTCTTTATTCTTTAAGTAAATAGTTAGTTTAGATTCAAATCAACTAGCTAATCTGCTTCGTGATAATTAAACAAACGTAATTTTTAATCAAACGTTTGCCTCCCTGTGTTCGACCCTGAATTCTTAGAATTTTAGTATAAATTTATCTATTGACGAATTCCTTCGCAAATCAAACTACAACGACGAGTTTTTTAAAATCAACTTCGATCGCGTAGTTTTCTGCTCTCAATATTTTTGGCACCGTTGCTGGGGAGGCGACGCTATTTGATTTTTCGCGTTTTCTTGCCTTACTTATCTTTTACCTCACTTCTCTCCTCTCTTATTGTGATTGCAGGTACTCTCATGAGGCAAGCAAAAGCGATAGATTGGAGTAAAGTGCGGTTGAAGGATTTGTAAGTTTACCCCCACCTCCCCACCCACTAGTTTTCATGCCATCACTTAATAACAGAAACCCTAATTAACCTAGGAGTCCTCTTAAACTCTAAGGTTAGTCTTGATTGTTTGTTTGACACTTACAACCGCCTCACCCTCCGCATATAAAAGAAAAAAAATAAAAAAATCTCTCACATAGGTACACAACCTCTTCTGATTTTCAAACTCAACCGGTAAACCGATCTTTGGAACCAGTACACACACCCAAACACATAATCGAGTAGAAATCAAATTAGGTAATCATTTATGTGCCTAATTAAAGTGTTGCAACAAGCCTATTGTTTGAGTTAATTGGGCCGCACCATTTTAATTAAAATCAACTCATCAAGTAGCTGTCACATAGGTGCAACTTTTAGGGATTTACTAGGCACTCCACATTCTTTTAAGCTTTAAAGGAAAACTTCTTCACCTGTACATTCAAAACTTGGTGTGCCAACTAAACTTGATTGAATATACCTAAAGTTGAATCCTAAAAGCTACTAAGCAAGATTTGAACCATAAAATTCACCGCATCCAAAAATAATCTTTCTTGAAAACCATTGGTTGTGCATGCACACACATATTAATCAATCATTAAGGGCACAACCCAGATAAAGGGCCCATCACATTCCAAAGCACATTCACATCTAACCCTAATTAAAACAAAGTAGACGTTGGCCCTAAGGATTGGACTCGCTCTTCGGAGTCTAGACTAAGATTATTTTCTATTAGTTTGTTTCTACCATTCAATCTAATGTCTAGCTAAGGGAGAAAAATCAAATAATCGCGGCTGGGGGGTAGACTAGGAACCTGAGGCGCAAGCCAAAGGAAGAACCTTCTCCCCATTCCCTCCCTCTAACTGGTTGGATTGACCGGAAAGAAGTAGATCAAATCGTTTATTAATCTCAAGATGGGTTCTAGGAGTTTGTAGGTCTTTAGGCTAGCCCACTTAAGGATAGGTTTGTTTGTTTGTATTGCAAGGCACCTTTCTTCCTCCTGTTCTATCATGGATACTTCCACATCTTATTTGCACTTCCACTCCTATCCTTCTACCACTACTTTCTCCCAAAATAATTATCATTCCAACTAGACTTATTCTCATCTATCTTCTAGTTGGGATAATCCTGATTAGGAATACAGTTCCAGACCTCCATGTTCAGGGTTTAACCCTGGATACCATGATTTTGATTCTTATCCTTCTCCAAGCTACACCAATTATAGATCATCGCCCTCATTTGGATAACCTAATATGATCTGCAATCAAGAAGGATACATTGATCCTTATCCCTCCCCAGAATACACTGTCTTTAGGTCATCACCACCTTCTGAACAACCTGAAATGACCTATTATCAGGGAAGGTATCAAGATCCTCAATTCGTTAACTTCCCTGCACTAAAAATAAACCCACCCAACCCTAAACCAAACCATTTGGTTCAGGCTAACCAAGTCCAAGAGAAGGTGTTGGCTAACTTGAGGAATACTATACAATCTTTAGAAGCTCAGCCAACACCTTGCACTGAAGAATTGGAGCCCCTGATTGAAATGATTGATGATCTTAACAAGTGTCTGTTGAATTGGCTCCAAGATGTTAAGGATAATGGCCCGAGTGAATTTTTACTTGGGAAATTATCAAAATTGAGGATGAGATTTGTAGTTGCTTTACTTCAATCTTAGGATGATTCCTAGGATGAACCCCCTTTAGGAGAGTCAATGTCAAAACCCGTTCGGGCACTTGTTTGGGGGGACACGTGTTACGAGATCAGGTTTGACCAGGTTGTTCTAGAGCAATCAAATAAGGATGATTTGATTTCTTCACTGGAGATCCCTGAGCCAAGGTACGAGGAAACGCATGTCTCCATGGATCAAAAAGTGATTGATAATTTTGAGACATACATTAATGCAGATTCAGAATTCTTTGATTCTGAAGGTGAAGAATCATTATGCGAAGTCTCACATGACTTTACAAAACACGATTTTAATGAGACAACTGGGCTTGAGGAATTCGATAAATCATTTAATGGCCCTGAATTGAGGAACTTGATCATGTTGGGGCTCGCATGGCAGATTCAGATCCTATTCTGAAGGATTCAATTTATAGCCCCGATCCTTAAACACACCCCATAGAGTTTACTGACGATTTTGATTTTGAAATTACTAGACCCAAGTTAATTCTGATTCAGTCTCATATTTTAGACTTGGAAATTTCAGACGAGGTGATTAACATGCAGGAGGTCACGGAATTTGAAATCTTGATTGCAGAAGATAGAAAGTGGGAAATGATGATATGGGAAGTCAATTCCAGAGAAAGCGAAGACCGAGTCGAAGGGTTCCAATTTGTCTAAATCCACCTTTCTACCAGGACCATTATGACATCTTCTCAAAGGATGTTCAACCCAAGCAAAAATTCATTGATTATCCTTTTGAGCTTGATCTCTCTGTTATCTGACTTTTTGGTCTTGGGTTACATCCTCACAAATCACAGGCACGACCCCGCTTGCATACTGATCTCAGGTTTTGGGTAATTTTTATCCAAAACCTTAGATATACTCGACCTTGGGGTATGGGTCTGCACCACAATCTAGTCTACATCTGTGGACATCTATTGGCAGGTCTTGAGGTGAATCTTTTTATTCTGATTCTGACCTGCACCTGTGAATACTTTGTTTCTTCTTTATTTGCATAGGGTGCCTAGCTGAAAGAACTAACTTCAGCACATATATAAGTTCTTTTCATCTCAGAGCGAACCTGGTGTATTCACCCAATTCAGGTGCTTTCTACTCTACTCCACTTTGTTTCATGTCTTTTAAATATAATGAGGACATTGCATTAGACAGGCATGGGGGGGTGGATATTCATCACTGAATTATTTTTTCAACACTGTAGATTCTTTTTATTTTCTTTTGATTTATTTAAAAAATAATAAAAAAAATTTTGAATTAGGAGAGAATAATTGGGCATTAGGACTTTTCGATCTTAGGAAATAATACAGTAGAATTTGAACACTAAGACCCTTCAGGTCTTTGGGCTTAAATAGCCTGGGTATCCACTAAAATGTGGATTTGTTTATCGAGTCCTCACCATCCTGAATTCTATTCCAACTTGATTAAATAAGTTGGGGTGATAAGTACACAACTTATTAACCCATCCTCTGATTTAAGGGAACTTTAAGTCTAAGAATACACACACTATTCACACTGACCCATTGTTCGACGGTTTTAACGGAAATTGGGTAGCTAATGAACCTTCTAGGGTGATATGGCTGGCAAGTTATCATGAGTAACAGCCCATAGATAGCTTGTCCAGAGCCCAGCCACTGGAGAATTCTTTTCCTACTGCCTTTAGGTAAATCTTAGACCTGAGAAGCCACCTACTTAAAAAAAGAAAAAGAAAGTCCAAAAAGAAAAAAAGAAAATAAAAAGAAAAAGAAAAAGAAAAAGAAAAGGAAAAAAAAAAGAAAAATAAACCAAAAGAAATAAGCCACGCTTCATCGCACGAGTATGACTAGCAAGTTATCGTGGGTAACAACCCATTGGTAGGTTGTCCAGATCCCAACTTAAGAAATTCACATTTAATTCCTAAAACAATTAGGAAGAAGCGGAGAAGTAGAATAAGCAAGGGAGATATACACTGGATTCACCCTTGTGTTGATCCCATAAAAAAAAATAAAAGTAGGGAGAAAACAACCGGTCGTATAGATACACCTTTAGGCAGAATTCTTTTTAAGGTCACCTAGGGTCATAGAAACTTGAAGTCGATTCTGATTGCCGATCAATGAATCTATCACATTCACAAAAAGATGCTTAGAACTTAGGGTTCTCATCAAGTCTTGGGTGGGTTGAGTGGCCGTAGAAAGCTGCTTTGTAACCCTAAACTCAAAATTCCAAAAAAAATTAGAAAATAAGAAAAAGGAGAAAAAGAGATCCTTCTTTGAATAAGGCGAGGGCTTGAGGCGGTCTGCATTTTGGCAGATACTCAGGTGCTGTTGTGTCTTTGAAAGTTCAGGTCCTAAGTAAAAAATTTCTTAATATTGAAAGTGACTTTTGCCCAAGTAATCCAATCCTAATTCTTTTATAAATAGCATGTAGTTTTTGCTAGGGACTAGCAAAAGATAGGCATGGGGGTGTGATGTGCATACATCTAAATAGCCAAAAATGTCTAGTAATGCATGTTCTTAGTACCATATTAGCATCATGCATTGTAAATAGTGCATAGCATGCATAATCATGCATTTAGGTCAAATTGTACAAATTGTATAGTAATTGTCTCCTTTTATGGTCATGGATAGGGCGAATTTTAATCAGGGCTTCGGACGGAAGATCCAACCATATGGACCTAATCAGGGTGACGACGGGAGTTCAACGACTCCAAGATCACTTTGATCGGACATCTATAGCATCAGATATAGTCTGAGGAAGTCCAGAGATCAAGGGCCAAGATGGTATCAATTCACACTTCAGATGACAAATCCGACTACATGGATGGGTTCGGATCGATGATCGCAGCCTAACGGTGCGAAAATCGGCTCAATCCAACATCCATGGCACCTTCTACATGTCACAAAAGATAAACGACCAAGATTGAGCCACGTGGTGCCATCCCAGCCGCCCAATCAGCCCAAGGAACCACCACTACCTTTCTCACCTCAATGAATCAATCAATCTCAGCCGTTCGATATTGATCCAACGACTGAGATCAATGCCCGCTGCTCAACCATCACACGCCCTCTCTTTCACTCCATCGCACGCATGATCGGATCTGGGCTGTTGGATCTTGATCCAACGGCCGTGAGCGCACGCACTTAAAACGTAAGCGCAACAAAGAGGAGGAGGCAACGCAGCAGTCGAGCGGCTTTGCGCGAGCGCGAGGTGCGGGTTCAACTCGCGATCAAACAGGCACGCATGTTTTATCTCGACCATGCAATCAACTGCGAACGACACAGATCGCCCAATCAGGCACACGCGTGATCAAACACACCGCCTCACTCCCAATCGCACGCGCAAGCGCGCGCAGCTGAAGTGGGAGAGGAGCGATCTGAGCCGTTCGATCTCGTGATCGGACGGTTGAGATTTCTTGGACGTGCGCTTGGCATTAAGGCGTGGGAGAGGAGGAGGCGCCCGCACGTCGCCCATGATCAGACCTTTAGTAACGGATAAATTCGTAACTAAAGACCTGATTTTAATGTTTTTAGCTATGTAATGACCAAATTGCCCCCTATCCTTGCAACTATAAAAGGAAACCCCTACCCTACGAAATCTTGATCCCTTCCTTCACCTCTCTCCCTCTCCAAAGCTTAAGAGAAGCTTATCCCACACCCGAGATGCTACTCTAGAGCCAAATCCAATTTTCTCACCCCGTTCTGGAAGTGGATCCCGCGACGACGATGACGTACTGCCTCGTTCCCGCTTCATCCTCCTTCTTCTTACTCCATCCTCCGTCTTCCAGGCATCGTCCCTTCCGACTCGTCTACCAAGTAGCCGTCGAGGAGGATAACTTCTCTCTATCTTCTCTTTTACTGCTTTCTAGAATAGATTTCCCTCTTTCTAGTGTAGATTTCCTGCTTTCTAAGTGTAGTGGGTAGTTGTAAGTTTAATGACCATCAACTTGTGATAATAAAATCCATGTTTATTCAACCTCTCTTTTGTCTTTATTTGTAATATTCTTTTTATGTCTTCTATTCTTTATTCTTTAAGTAGATAGTTAGTTTAGATTCAAATCAACTAGCTAATCTACTTCCTGATAATTAAACAAATGCAGTTTTGAATCAAATGTCTGCCTCCTTGTGTTCGACCCATAATTCTTAGAATTTCGGTATAAATTTATCTGTTGACGGATTTCTTCGCAAATCAAACTACAACGACGGGTTTTTCAAAACCAACTTCGATCGCGTAGTTTTCCACTCTCAACAACCAATTCCTAAGCCCTAAAACCTTCCCAATCTCTCATGCAAATGCATGAGATTCGGGTATCATAGAATTTCTATCTCCGACGAGCTTTCCTAGCTTGGGAAGCTTGCTTCCCAAGCCCAAAACACCATCCAGAGGCCTATAAAAGGACCCCCAGATTAGACCAAAGAGCCCAAGCTTGATTTTGGCCTGGAACACCCTCAATTCCTCCCTCTTAATCCAGTCAAAGAGCTCCTCAAGCTCCGGTGACCTCTTCCGTCTTCATTCCTCTTCCATTCGCAACACCAACAACGGATTTGACTCCCTCACCTTCCTCTGCGTCACGCCATACCAGCAAGCGCTTCTATATCCTTCATCGTAGCCATCCTTCTCTCATTGGAGCACCTTCGTCCTCAACGCCTGATCGGTAAGATTTTCACTTTTCAAATATGCTGTCAGAAAAATACTGCGTCGTAGTAAATAATGTGGTGGAAAACCCTCGATCAAAGTTACTAAAAATATACTGAAATTATACCACAATTTTGGTCGTATCCACAGGGAGGACAGACCAATAGATTCACGACTATGGAGCCATCATGTTCACAGAAACGTTCATGAAATTAATTCAATGAATATGTAGCTCAGAATGTAACTTTCAATTTCATGAGAAGTTGACAGCTATTTACATAAATTTCACATCATAAATCAAGCTCTCAAAAATATGTAAATGATACATGTGTAATGGCAGAGTATGTAATTTCTAGTTGCATGCAAATCTAAACTCAATTTCAATGAGAATTGATGTGCATATCAGGAGCCAATTAAATATGAAAAGGAATAAGTATAATGTCACAATTTCACCATAATAATTTAATCCAAAAAAATATTTGAATAGTATTCTGCAATGGCATTTGATGTAATTTTTAATTAAATGCAAAACAGAGGATTTCATCCTCATGAGCTCATGTGAAGAGCAGGCGATGGCGGTCCGTGGGAAGCTCGGAGAAGATCGAGCATGTGGAAAGCTTCGCGATCGTGGTCGAGGCATCTACGGAGACGGCTAGAGGTGGCCGGACAGTGGGTGGTTGGTCATCGGCGGTGGCTTCTTCCGTGGGTGCCCGTAAACTGCCGTCAGAGATTCTGATGGTGTGGCAAGGTGCGTGGAGTCGAGGCGAGTGCGTTGGTATCGATGGCATGTCAAATAGAGGGGTGTGGCGTCGGCTGCGTGGACGTTGAACCCGCCAGTGATGGGTTCTTCTTCCCTGTTAGCGATGAAGAAGACGAAGGAGTGCTGCAGTCTCGAGGATGCATGCGGAGAGGAAGATAAGGTGAGGGTTGCTACACGGGAGGCTTGCGCACAAGGGCACGTGCGTGGGGGTTTATGGCACACGTGGTTCTGCTGTGCTCGGTGAGCGCATGCGACTACTGCTGTAAGCGATGGAGGCTCGAAGGCACACGCGATCGGAGAGGAGGCACACGATCTTCTAGGGAGGAGGCTTGCATGCATCGGCGGTGGCTTCGGAGGCGTGTGCTGCAGGGCACCTGGGGCGTGTGCTGTAGGGGTGGCGCCTGTGGGCGCGTGGAGGTGTTGGCGCACGAAGGAGAGGGCAGAGGCGCGACTCTGTTGAGAAGGAGAAGATGAAGGAGAGGAAGAAGAGTTGTGACCGGCCTGCTGTGGGGAACTATTGCGTGCGAGGGACATGCGCAATGGTTGTGCGGGCATTGGCTAGTCGTGCGTGACCGCGGGCGCCAAGGGCATGGAGGTGCTTGTTGTTGCCCATGCCTGGAGAGGACTCGATGTAAGTTTTCAGACATCCGAGATGGGTTCCCGAACGTCTTAACTAAAGAGGCTGGCATACGGTGAAGGTGTTGGTGGTGGCTCGCAGTAGCGATTGGGGGCACACGATGTAGGTTGAAAGAGAAGGATATGGAGCACGGTGATAAAGTCAGAGATGTAGTGGCGAACGCAGTTGCGGATGTTGGTGCTGTCACCACCGACCGCGGTGATGATTAGGCGTAGGTGAGACGCGATGGTGAGAGGTTGCAGTCATCAACGATGGAGGCTCGCGGTGGTGGTGTTGGCTCACGGTGAAGGTAGTTGCCTGTGGGAAGGAGAGGTGGAGAAGGAGGGCTTCCTCCCTCTGAAGGGAATATGCTGGAGAGGGGGCACCTCTCGTGAGAGAGGAGGTAGATGACCACTACACCTCTTTTTGCCTGTTATATAAAGAGAATGAGAGAGAGGATTAGCGAGACACAAAGAAACAAAATCGTCATTTTATGTTGCCAAAAAAAGAAGAGATTGTTAGAAATTTAGGGGGGGAGAGATATTCGTGAGGGGGAGAGAGAGAGACTGCTGTAAATTTGTTTCCCCTTTTATTATTTTCCTTTTCTTTGATTTTTTCCTCTTGCATGAGACTACACAAAGAATTTTGATGGAAAATAATTCTAATGGAAAGTGGAGAATTTTTCCTTCCATGTAACAAATCAAATGGCATTCCAAATTGAGTGGAATTCCACCCAAATTACCCTTTCATAATGATGTAATGCATGAAATGATGAATTTACCTCTTATATAATTTTGCTAATATATTGGATACTCTAAATTAATTTCTTATCTCATTGATCATGTACTTAGGTTCTAATTTTTTCCACTAAAGTGGACTTATCAAATACCTCCATGCCTAAGTTTTGCTAGTCTCGAGCAAAATCATATCAGACAGACCAAGCCTCCAGGCCAGATTTTACCGTTAGGAAGCCTTATCGTGCCACACTCTAAAAATTAGATTGAAATACCAATTATAGGCCTAAAGGTACTCAAGTACCAGCTAAGATACAGACCTAACCAGCCTCAGCATTGGAACTGCCGCGAAGGTTTCTAATGCCCGCAAAAACTACCCAGAGGTTCGTTGACCCCAGCTATTAAAGCACCCGTGCATATGTGTAGCAAGGCTAGGTTCAGTTTGCCAGTGCATTTTTAGTAATAGAGAGAGGGAGAAATATTATTTTGAGAGTTTTCTCTCTTTCTTTTTAAATTCCCCTAGACTCAACATTAGATTGACCCCAAATATGATCTATATCAGATTCCTTGTCCCCACCATCAATCCTCATAGGGTCCCTGGCAATCAATGCTTCGGGATAGCACCGCCCATGGCAACCCCCATAACCCTGGCTTTCAACACTTCAAGATAGTGCCGCCCATGGCATTCTGTAGCTGAATTCAAACCCTGGCAATCGACATTTTGAGATAATGCCACCCACAGCATATGATCCAGCACAAGATGCTTCTGTGCCCTCAGTAGGATATTTAGATATCCTAAAAGACAAGCATCGAGGAGACGATATGTTATAACACATCTTCGAGGGGCTTATTTTACATTCCTCCCCCCCGCGTCAGAACTCATCCAATCAACTTGTGTCTTCAAGCTGCTCCTAAGTAAACTTTTTGGGAAAATATTTTCAGAATAGACACTTTTTGGAATTATTCTTCTTTATGCGCACCGAACCAGACCAGTGTGTGATTTTTGGGTGCTCAGGTTACCAAGTTCCGCAAACCAAAGGGCAGGCAATGGGGCCGAATACTCCCTAAGCCTTAGACTTAATACATCAGCCTCGCAGCTCCCTCAACCTCTTGAGAAATAGTCCAGATCTTAAGAAATACGTGAGTGTTTAAGCCCTAAAATAGACCCAGAAGGCCTAAAGTCGGTATCCCTCACTTATCTCCTTTTCTTTAGCACTTTAGGACTTAATTCATCATCTAATCCAACCTGAAACTTAGGTGACTCTTTCATAATCACATGCTGGGACTAACACGATTTTTCCTTGCCTATCTTTTTCTTCCAATGTCTCTCTTCAATATATTTGAAATTCAGCTCATAAAGATTTCATCTCCTTTTTCTCTCTTCTTCTCTCTATTTCCTTCTTTTTATGCAAGATGGATGCCCAAACTACAGCAGAATATGTAGAAATGCTATGAATAACCTCAGGTTATACCCCCCATGCCTAAATCTGACAATGTCCTCATTGAAAAGTAAAAACAAGGAAAGATATTACCTGAGGTGGAGTTGGGATACCTCGCAAATCAGGCTCTAAAAGGGAAACAGAAGGAGACCCAAAGAAGATACGTAACAAACCTGGCCTGGCGAGTAAGTAACCCAAGACGTTGACAAGTTGATGATGGATAGTGAGGCCAAATACTCGCTAGAAGCAGGTGAAAAGAGGGTACTCCTGAGTTATTTATGGAGGTTTTACATAATACACGAGTACTAACCTTCGGGAGTGTGCGACGAGGAGGCAAAGGCTCCTCAAGCAAATATGTGTGGGGTACAGAGAGTGCGATGAAAGATACCCTAAGATTGATGGGCTGACATGGAAAAGCGTCAATCCAGACTCGCCACTCTACCACAGAGTGCATTGGTCTGGATATTTCCCCATTAATCAAAAGTGTGAGCAGAGATTTTAGGAAGTTGTTTCTGTAGAAGTGTAAGTCTCTCAGGTGTGGTGTAGGGACAAGGGTTAAAGAGGGTGTGAGCAGTTCGGCATTCATCCTCAATATCCATTCCAGTTCTTGAATGCTATTAGAAGCAGTCTTAATTACTGATTGCCTTTCATGCTACATATCATTTGTGGGCATGTCCTAGAATGGGCCCAAATGTTCGTCGTCCAATTTGAACCACTCAAGGGTGTCACTTATTTCACTATCATGTAGAAGTGGTTTGGAAGTAATAGGACTGTGAGTGTCCTCAATAATGACATCCCCAGGTTCTTGTTCAATGTTAAGATCCTGCTCATGGGGTGTATAGATTCTTTCCTCAAGAGTAGCAATTGCTTCCATTTCTTTCGATTGTTTAAGAGGATGATCTTGATAGTCAACTGTATGTAGGAATCCGGATTTGGCCAATCTAGTCAGATCGTCAGGGGGTAAGTCCTCGAACAAAACATATTCTCCCCTAGATTCACTCCATACTCTAAGTCTGGTCCTTTGAAAGTCATCATCATCCTCATCAACATTTTGTCCCTCTTGACTCTAAGCCTCAAGGAAAACTTTCATATCAGGATCAAGTGCTTCCTCAACAATCAACTCTTCGTGTCCCTGAGACCAATATTGATCTAATTCTTCCAATTCAGCCTTAATTTCCTCATGATCACTTGTGCTGGGGACTTGTGAACCCTCAAAATATTCAATGACAGGTGTTGGTCTACTTGATAGAGGAGTGGTTATTATCACTTCCTTCTAGTATGATTTCCTTTGGTATCCAAAACTCCTGGAATTTGTTTACTCCTAAATCACAATCCTCGGGGGGCTCTAACTAAGGTGCAAGGTCCTTAGAAGTGTAAAGTATATGCTTAGGATCCCTAGGATAGGGTATAGATTCCACCTCAAGATTCAGACTGGGAGCGGGGTTGACTATTTGACTGCGACCCGTTTCATCAAATGTAATGAAGATACTATCATTCAGGTCGAGTTCATCTAATGGGACCATCTTCGCTTTTATTTGGCTCCAATAAAGCTTAAGTGGAAAATTCGAGGAGTCCTCCTCTACTGGCTGCCACCAACCTATATCACAATTCCATGTCTGGCAATCGTTTTCAATTCCCATTGTATCTAAGTAGCCTCCCTCCTCCTTAATGTTAGGACAGGAGTTATCGAGTCTGGAGGGGTCTACATTATCCTCAAAAGGGTAGCTATACTCCCTAATGTCCCCTCCCATCTTGTGGCGTGACTCTCTCACAGGAGATGTATCTAACATGGAAGGGTTATGATCAACCTCAAGGGAGTAAATCAAGTGACCAATTTCTTCTTTTAATTGTTGACTTGTCCTCAAAGACTCTCCTAAAGATTCCATCATTTCCATTTGTTGTTCTTGCATTTCTCGTTTGAAAGAGGAGAGGCTATCATTTGTTTCAGGAGGAGAGTCATGCTCAGGGTTATAATACCTAGGAGTTTCTATCCAACTGGGAATGTAAGAATCATCACGGGTGGGTGGGTTGGGCATAGTCATGGATGAGTTAGGGATGGTGTATCCTTCTCCTAGGTTATGCTTCTGATCACAAGATTTGGGAATAATCAGACCAATGTTCCTAAAGTAGGAGTAGAAAGGATCCCTTTATTCATTAGGTGATGGATAACTACAAGTCATGGGATTGGGACTTGATGCTCTGGGGTGAAAGTAAGAAGTGAAGTAGTTATTGTAATCCATTTGAAAACTTGACTTAAACAACACACCCCAATCAAACGCAAGGCAATGGGACTCTCTTTTCTTCCTTGGAGCATATTTAAGCTAACCCCCAACCTCCCCCTTAAAGTTGTCAAATGGGGTCAAGTTTGCACCCATCCATTTCCACTTTAGTGGTATAAGAGGGAGCTGTGACTTGAGATCCCTGACAAGCTCTTTGGAGAAGGACAGAGGTCGTTTACATTCTTTCTTGGTGGCAAAAGAAGTCTCACAATCAATTACGTGCCTTAATTTGACCTTCGCATGCCCTAGGACCTATACTTTGCTTCAATGATTCTCTCAAATGATCAAGTGAGAAGTTACTCCAAGGACAAACAAAGGGATGCAAGTAGGGCGAACCCTTCCTTTTAGGTGATGTGTAAGAGGTGCCTCTTAACTACCCTTTTGTTCCTTTAAGGGGTGTCCCCCTCCGTAAAGTATCAAAACACTCAGTCAAAAGATAGTACTGCCACCACAAAGCAAGATAGGAGGGTCTGCACCGATAAAGAGATCGGTGCCTATAGCCTTAAGGGATCAAGCCTTAGTGCGGTGCCTAATGTGAGTGCTCAGTGCCAGAAGTGTGCATCACATCGCAAATCATTTTTTATTTTGAAAACGTAGACAAGTCCCTTTGAATCAGATCAAGTGTGATTTGGTTTTAAGGTCGAATCTGATTATCAGTCCCAATTGCGGTAAGGCGACCACTGAATTAAGTCAATTCAATCAGTTTGGTAGTCTTGAATTTTAATCCGAATGCAAATGCGTGAACAAGAGCTGGATGCAAAAATTAGAAAGGTGTACCTGTCTCCAGCAATCTTCGTGCCAATATGCTCGCAATGCAACAATGAGATCTAATGTGCTTCTCAATCACCCCTAAATGCGTGCACCTAAGGGCATGCAACTCTTAAACAGGCAGCTTGATATTTTCTTTTGTTTGTTTTAAAGGCAAGCAAGCAGAAAAATGAATCACGCACGCAGAAGAATGTAAACCCTAATAGCTAAAGAATGTGGGGACAGACCCCCAAAAATTCAGCCCCAATTACTACAAGGGCGAGAAGACAGAAATAAAATTTGTAATGAAGGAGAATCCCCTATGAGAGCGAGATCCAGGTCTCCTACGTCTTCTCCGCGTATGGACGTCGCTCAAGGTCGATGCGTCACTCTACTGCGCCTGTCGCCCCGTCAGATTCCTCACACAGAAAGATAAAGAATGATCAGATAAATGTGCAACTCAGAATAATCAAAAATAAAAATCAGGTGAATTTATTGCATCTGTTGCCTCCCTGGAAACGGTGCCATTTGATCGGTAGGATTTTCGCTTTTCGAATAATCAAAAATAAAAATCAGGTGAATTTATTGCATCTGTTGCCTCCCTGGCAACGGTGCCATTTGATCGGTAGGATTTTCGCTTTTCAAATATGCTGTCAGAAAAATACTACGTCGTAGTAAATAATGTGGTGGAAAACCCTCGATCAAAGTTACTAAAAATATACTGAAATTATACCACAATTCCGGTCGTATCCACAGGGAGGACAAACCAATAAATTCACGACTATGGGGCCATCATGTTCACAGAAACATTCATGAAATCAATTCAATGAATATGCAGCTCAGAATGTAAATTTCAATTTCATGAGAAGTTGATGGCTATTTACGTAAATTTCACATCATAAATCAAGCTCTCAAAAATATGTAAATGATGCATGTGTAATGGTAGAGTATGTAATTTCTAGTTGCATGCAAATCTGAACCCAATTTCAATGAGAATTGATGTGCATATCAGGAGCTAATTAAATATGAAAAGGAATAAGTATAATGTCACAATTTCACCATAAGAATTTAATCCAGAAAAATATTTGAATAGTATTCCGTAATGGCATTTGATGTAATTTTTAATTAAATGCAAAACAGAGGATTTCGTCGTCTTGAGCTCGCGTGAAGAGGAGGCGATGGTAGGTCGTGGGAAGCTCGGAGAAGATAGAGCATGCAGAGAGCTTCACGATCGTGGTTGAGGCATCGACAGAGACGACAGGAGGCAATCGAATGGTGGGTGGTTGGTCGTCGGCGGTGGCTTCTTCCGTGGGTGCCCGTAGGCTACCGTCGGAGATTATGATGGTGTGGCAAGGTGCGTGGAGTCGAGGCAAGTGCGTTGGTATCGATGGCACATCAAACAGAGAGGTGTGGAGTCGGCTGCATGGATGTTGAACCAGCCAGTGATGGGTTCTTCTTCCCTGTTAGCGATGAAGAAGACAAAGGAGTGCTACAGTCGCGAGGATGCACGTGGAGAGGAAGATAAGGTGAGGGTTGCTACACGGGAGGCTTGCGCACAAGGGCGCACGCGTGGGGGTTTATGGCGCACGTGGTTCTGCTGTGCTTGATGAGCGCATGCCGCTACTGCTGCAAGTGATGGGGGCTCGAAGGCACACGCGGCCGGAAAGGAGGAGCATGATCTTCTGGGAAGGAGGCGTGCATGTGTCGGCGGTGGCCCCGGAGGCATGTGCTACAGGGCGTCGGGGGCGTGTGCTGCAGGGGTGGCGCCTGTGGGAGCATGGAGGCGTTGGCACGCAGAGGAGAGGGCGGAGTCGCGGCTCTATTGAGAAGGAGAAGATGAAGGAGAGGAAGAAGAAGAGGCATGACCAGTCTACTTCAAGGAACTATTGCGCGCAAGGGACACGCATGATGGTTGCTGCAAGCGTTGGCTAGTCATGCGTGGCCGTGGGCGCCGAGGGCATGGAGGTGCTTGTTGTTGCCCACGCCTGGAGAGGAGTCGATGTGAGTTTTCAGGCGTCCGAGATGGGTTCCCGAACGTCTTAACCGAAGAGGCTAGCGAACGGTGAAGGTGTTGGTGGTGGCTCGCAGTAGCGATTGGGGGCACACAGTGTAGGTTGAAAGAGAAGGATATGGAGCACGGTGATGAAGTCGGAGACGCAGTGGTGGATGCGGTTGTGGATGTCGGTGCTGCCACCACCGACCGCGGTGATGATTAGGTGTAGGTGAGACGTGGTGGTGGGAGGTTGCAGTCGTCGACGATGGAGGCTCGCGGTGGTGGTGTTGGCGCAAGGTGAAGGTAGTTGCCTGTGGGGAGGAGAGGTGGAGAAGGAGGGCTTCCTCCCTTTAGAGGGAATATGTTGGAGAGGGGGCACCTCTCATGAGAGAGGAGGTAGATGACCGCTTCGCCTCTTTTTGCCTGTTATATAAAGAGAATGAAAGAGAGGATTAGCGAGACACAGAGAAACAAAATCGTCATTTTATGTTGCCAAAAAAAGAAGAGATTGATAGAAATTTAGGGGGGGAGAGATATTCGTGAGGGGGAGAGAGAGAGACTGCTGTAAATTTGTTTCCCCTTTTATTATTTTCCTTTTCTTTGATTTTTTTCCTCTTGCATGAGACTACACAAAGAATTTTGATGGAAAATAATTCTAATGGAAAGTGGAGAATTTTTCCTTCCATGTAACAAATCAAATGGCATTCCAAATTGAGTGGAATTCCACCCAAATTACCCTTTCATAATGATGTAATGCATGAAATGTTGAATTTACCTCTTATATAATTTTGCTAATATAATGGATACTCTAAATTAATTTCTTATCTCATTGATCATGTACTTAGGTTCTAATTTTGTCCACTAAGGTGGACATATCAGCGCCGACCACACCATAACTGGCATTGCCTCTACCTTACTTCGTCTGCTATCTAGCCCTATCGATGCCTCATCTTCCACTTATCATTCCCGAACATTCGCAACTCCATTTCGACTGCCGACTCACCCCAATGCCCTCCATCTTCCACCTCGTCGGCGGTTCGCACGACCACTACGCTCCACCAACTTGGCCACCGTTCATCCCTACACCTCCACCGTGTCCCAGAGAGCAAAAGCCCTCTGGTAATTGAGGCTATTGGCCTCTCCTCAATGCCACCGAACAACCCACCTTCCCGCACCCTTCTCTGTCACCGTCCAACCTCCACCCTCACTTGCACCACACGTTGCACCCACCACCGCACTCGCCACTTCACGACGAACCTGCTGAGCCATTTGACATGGCCGCGAGGCCCTTTTTCTTGATTTTCAGGTGCCAAGTCCTCCACGGCATTAACGGTGAGCTTGAGCGAAGCTTGAAGCTCTCAGCTGTTGCAACTCCAAGCGACACTTCCAGGTGCAGCGGACTTCATCCAAGAACGCAACCAAGGGATCAATTTGGCCCTTTGACCGGGCCTTTGACCAAAATTGGACGCATCATCTGCTGCAACGAGCACGAAGAGGAAGGGTGGGACTTTAGTCCCACCTTAGAAACCACTAGGCGCTCAACACCGCATGAGTTATTTTTGTGCTTACAACTTATCACCTCAGCACGTACAGGGGGTGAGGTCCCTGTACGCCCCTCACATGCTCCTCGTCAGTGACACTTCTCGCACGGGTCTGGCACTCACCCAATTACCCACCTAAGCTAAGCACTCCTCTCTCACCACCCACTGCCGGTGAGCCTGGTCCTGGGTGCGCTCACCCAAATACCCGATAACCCAGACTGTAGCCCTGGGAGGGCGAATCCCAGAAAGAGAAAGAGAGAAGAGCATGCAGGGGCAAGGGGTTTTGCTCTGTGGTTCAACGACTGACACTTAGCCGTTTAAGGAACCCTTCCCCTTGTGCGTGAAGAGAAAGGAGAGAAGAGCAGTTACAGAACAAAGAAGAGGAAGAAGGAGGGAAGGCACAGAAGAAGAAGAAGGGCTGACGAAACACAAGAGAAGTAGTACCTCTAAGATTCAGCAGAAGTGCACTGTGCACTTATCCTACGTGGCATTTTATTGGTTAGTACTGTTGAAATATTTGATATAATTATGAGGGGTAATTAGTGATTCAAATCACCATTTTACCTCATTCTTTTTGCACTATTTGACATACGCTTTCATTCATATATCATTATTGCTTGGAATTTTATTATAAACTGCTTATATTGTGTGGAATTGCAATCTTGAGAATCATTTTGTTAATTGCTCCCTGTGTTCGACCACAGACTTCTATTCGAGTAATAAAATTCTATTTGTTTTTCGTGCTGATTCAACTTATACTACATGCATTGATTTTAAAACCCAATTCAGAGCGAACAAGTACCAAGATATCCAAGTCATCAAATATGTCCATAGTAACAGAACCAAAGCAAGCACAAGCACAAGCACAAGCCTCAGCAACTCAAGGACAGCAACCTCAGAAATGGCTAAGTATAGAGCGTAGAGGCACGAATCCTGAGGCACAGGTACATGCACGAAATCCAAGGTAAAACCAACCCCACCATCCTCAAATTTCTCATCCTTTCTTAACCGGGTATACAGGTATGCATAGTAACGGGTAATCGAATCCGAGCATAAGGACCAGGCTTACTGGCAGCGGGTAGTAAGCGAGGTGTGAGAGGGATAACGTGAGAAGGACCTCACCCCTGTGTCATAAGGTGAAGAGCCCATGTCACAAAAGCAAATTATATGGTATTCGTAGGCCGTGTGCATACAAGGTGAGACTAAATGGTCCCCTCTTCCCCTTGTCTTCTTCGCTTGCTGCAGGAGGTCTTCTTTTCCCAATTGCTGCTACTAGGATCACTACTTTGACCAATTAGAGTCGCAGCTGCCTTAGCAAGGTGATTCCACTCTTATCTGGAGTGGCAGCAATGTTGAGTGATGGTTGGAGTACAGTAGGCGGAGGTGGAGATGAGCGACATTCCTAGCAACTCTGACAAGGACACCTGAAACAAGAAAATGGGCCTTGAGCCCCAAGTAGAATGCTCGGAGGAGTCGCCAGCGTACAAGGAGTGTGATGGTGGTGGTTGTGGAAGGTTTTGTGGTGTGTAGAGGTGTGATAGTGCCAAAGAAGGTAGCGGTAGTGCGTGGTGTTCGACGACGTAGTGGAGTACTGATAAACGTTAGTTTATCATCATTCTTATACCTTAAAACATATCTAGCTCTTAGGGTTTTAATTCTACAAATGATTTTTCGGGTTGCATTTAGTCATTTACTTAAGATAGGCATGTATTATATTTTATTATCTTTTTTATAAGTTTATTTGAGTGTCAGGGATAAGTAGAGAGTTAGATCCCACATACCTTGGCCCTCAGGAAGGCAGAAGATGAAGAAGATCCTATCCAACTAGATCCCAGCTCATTTTAGCTGGATCAATTCATTCCTAGCTCCATTCAGCTCATTTTACCTGAAGGGTAGCTCTAGCTAGTTCACCTTAGCTTCATTCAACTCACCTTAGCTGGATGGCTGCTCAAACTAGCTCAAAATAGTTGATCCCAGCTCCATGTCAACTCCTCCAGCTTAGAAGAGTTCACTAGAAGCTCAATCTGACTAGGACTAGCTACCACCTAGACCTGGTCAGCTGAAGATGACCTTAACCAACTCAAGCAAGCTCAAGTTTAGCTCCTGAAGGCTCAACTCAGCTCAACTCAATTGAGCTGAGCTACTTGACTTAAGTTAGCTGAGTAATCTTCGAGAAGACCAGACCCAACTCACCTCAGCTCACATCAGCAGAAGCCAGCTCATCTTAGCTTGGCTTAGCAGCTAGCAAAGAACTAGCAAGCTAAGCCAGCTAAGGTAGCTCCTTGCAGCTCTCTTCAACAGCCACCAGCTCCAGTGCAGCTCAAGACAACTTCCTCCAGTTCATCACCTCCAAAACCCTAGCTCCGTCTATTTTTCTCCCCAACTCCCTACTAGCTAAGCTAGCTAAGCTAGCCTAGCTTAGCTAGTCCACCTCCTTAGCATCCATACATAACCCTAAAACCCACCTACCTAAGCTCCACTACACAACCGTACTTAGCTCCACTTAAGCTACTCCTATGCCAACCTATTTTTAGTGCCAACAAGAGACAACCCTTCACACCACCACCACCTCCAAGGGACACCATAAAGTTGCCGCCAACAAGCTTATAACTACCCCATCTTGGTGCCAACTTCTTCCCTCCAAAAACCCCTAAAATACAACCCTACACATAACCCTACTTCTAGAACCCACCTAGGTTGGCACCAAAATGGAGGCAACCTTCCATAGTTGGTGCCACTTTTAGGCAACCCTTAGCCACCATAACTACCCCCTAGAAACCCTTAGGTTGGTGCCAAATAACCTCCACCATAGGATCAACTAACCACTTCCTAAAGCCCATCCTAGCCCTACACCTAATCCCCACTCCAACCACCACTCTCCACTTCTATAAACACCCTCCTAACTACCACCAAAAATTCATCTTCTCCCTTAGTTTTAGTTCCACCATAACCACCTAAACCTACAGCCAAGGAGAAGAAGGAGAGAAGAAGATCGAGGGGGCAACCTACCCGCCCCCTTGATGCCTTCTTCCTCTTCTTCCTCTCCCTTATGCCACGCCAAGGAGGAGGAGCTCTTCATCCAAGGAGGACGACCAGGCATTAACGAGGAATCTAGGGTAGATGTCCACCCTTGGAGGAGCACCTAGGAGGAGAACCAATTGAAGCTTGGAGTGAAGATTATTCCGAGCTTCAACCAGAGGATTATCTTCTTCTATCTTCCATTTTACTTTTTTTTTTGTATTAGCTAGTAATTTGTTGTTTTGCGTAAAGTATTCCTCTACATGTGCTTCGCTTTCTAGCAATACAAGATTTATTTTGTCTTCCAATTCGCATGTTCTAGTTCATGTGCTTTCCATGTTGTTCTGGTTGTAGTGCACACTACTCTCCTCTTCTAATTACCTAGGTGCACTTGCCTAGGGTGAGCTTAGAAGAGAGACTTCTATTCTTGTCACTTAGGTTTAATGAAAGGCGTAGTTGTTAGCATAGTGATGATAACATCATCATCAGTCATATCTAACTTTATTTAGTCATATTCCATCATTAAATGCTCCTACATAATCACCAGAGGACCCTAATTCACTACAAATCCATTTTGAGAGAATAACAAGAAAACAGGGGTAAAACTGCCGTTTTAACAACATATCTCAATTGCAGAACAATCACGAAATTTCTCAGGGGTTAAATAAAGGTCAAATGGTATTAAATGTCTCACAAGTCCGTGCATACAGAAATGAGTTTTTGCGCATTTCGAGAATTAAATGACATCTAAAATCCTAAAAATAGATCTGCTTAATTAAATGAGGTTCTAGTTAGGATAAAATTTACCTAAACCCTCTAAAATTAATAGATAAATATTCTCTAGGGTTTGGTACCTTCAATTTGACCATCAGAACCCGTCTTGACCCAAAATAGAGCTATAGACAGACTATTACCCTAATTTGGGTTTTTACATAAATTACCCAGGAAAACTTAGTCAAAACCTAAATATGACTTGAACATCAGATTCCTTGGATCTAAATTAGGTTTGTACCAAAATTTGGACCCAATCTAAGATCATTTCAACCTAGTTTGCATTTTAGTCCAAGTCTGACTCTTAATCTCCCAAATAACCCCTCAGCTTTTGAATTTATTACAAAAATCCCCCTATCTTTGTCATCTTCTTCTTCAAACAGGTCCCTACCACCATAGAATCCTAATCCTACAACTTCTGCGAGCTTCATTTGGCAAGATCTCTTTGATTTCTTGACGAATCCTTCTCAGATTTAAAAGAGGAATTCATTAAGAAATTAGCTTCCTTTTTAGCCAGATCCAAATCCCAAAAATCACCCAATGTATCATGCGAATCCTTCAAAAGAGTAGGTTTCCTATTCCGGAAAACCTTCCAAGCTTCAACCGGCACTTTAATGCCTATATAAGAACCCCCATGCAAGGCCGTGCTTCTCAAGCTTGAATTCCGACCGTGAAACCCCCTCCTTCCTCTCTCCG
Organism: Thalassia testudinum; assembly: GCA_037157565.1. Classification (NCBI taxonomy): domain Eukaryota; kingdom Viridiplantae; phylum Streptophyta; class Magnoliopsida; order Alismatales; family Hydrocharitaceae; genus Thalassia; species Thalassia testudinum. Next base: position 6,852,770 of record JAZHRO010000010.1, on the reverse strand, counting down.
CAACGGCCAAGAAACTCCGCAAGCTCTGATGACTCCTCTTGATCTCCTTCATTGTCCGTCCACAATACCAGCGACAGATTCCTTCCCCTCGACCTCTAAAGCTCTTGGTCGTACCAGCAGAAGCTTCCCAACCTCTGTCGTCGTCGCCGTTACCACCTACCAGAGTGTTTTCTTCCCCGACACTGGCCCATCAAAACCGGTGGCATTCTCCCCTCTTCGTCCATTAGATTAGGGTTAGTTTAGCTTCTTTAGATCCTTAGGTTAGTTTCCTACCCAAAAATCTCAAAAAGAACCCCTCGACTCCACTGATCACCCTCGTCTTCTCCACATCCAGCAACCACTCTGACGAAGCGTTTCCACCGCTACACAACTTCATCTGCCTCGCCACAACTCCCAAAACCTTCACTACGACTCCACCTATCAAGCCCCTCTCCTATTTCGCCCCACCGCTCACCCAAACACGCTCCCGAACAACCCACGTTCTTCCGTCCAGTTCCGACTCCGCCAGTCACCCACATGCATTCTCGCAATACGCCACGATTGTCACCACATTCATTGTCACACGGCGAAGCTACTGAACGTGTTTGACATGGCTGAAAGGCCTTATTTGTTTGTTGCAGGTGTACAGGTCCTCCTTGCCATTGACAACAGAGTTCGAGCTCGCTTGAAGCCTTCTTCAACACCTGCAGGTCTAGGTGATACACCCAAACTGTGCGGAAAGTCTCCAGCCTTCGAAGCAGGGTTTCAATTGGGAGCTCCTCACTACAGTAGTAGCTCCAATTAGCCACGGATTCAACCACAGCTGCATACACGAAGAAGGTGGGACATTTAGTCCCACCTCGGAAACCAGTGGAGCTATAACCCTAGATAAGAGGAATTTATGACACCGGCTCTTCTCCTCAAGTCACAAAGGGGGGTGAGGTCCCCTACTACCCCTCACATGCCTCACCCGTGACACCTTACATGTAGGCCTGGTCTGATCCGTTTACCTGCCTCAGCCCACACCTTGGCTACCACCCACGCCGATAGCCCTGGCTCCAGGTGCGTTCTCATACCCAATACCCGATTACCCAATTATACCTGAGAGAGGAAGAGGAGAAGGAAAGAGAGAGAGAGCATGGGGTTAAGGGGGGTTTTGCTCTGTTGTGTAACGGCTAACACTCAGCCGAATTTGAAGAGTTCCCCTCTATGCGTGAAGAAGAAAGACCAAGGCAAGGAAAAAAAGGAAGAAGAGGAGAGGCAAAAGAAGCAGAGAAGCCAAGGAAAAAAGAAAGGAAAAGGAAGAGGGCATGTGCACGCAAAGAAAGAAGAATAAGAAGAGAAAGAGAAGGCAAGAAGCAGGCAGAAGGAAATCAAAGAGGAGCACTGTAGCAACGTCTGATTATCTATTCCTTCATTTGATTATATTTGAGTAATTGTTCTATGTGTTAGACTAATAATTGGCGATCAAATTCACCATTATTTTGTCTAGAATTCTTTTCGACTCTTCATATACTCATGTCATATATTGCATATTATATTTTGAGTAATTAATTGTTCCCATTTACATTATTTATTGAGATTAGTGCGTGAATTCCATATTTGCTCCCAGCGAACGACCTCGGACTTCATTTCTAACATTCGAGTTATAAATTTTATCTGGTTTTTTATTTATTTGGATTTCAAACTACGACAACAATACATTGATTTAAATCCCCGATAGATCGATAAAACACATAGTTAATCTTCGCATCACAAAACCCAATTATTTCTGAAAACCATAAAAACAACAAAATCAAAAATATAAAAAGATATGTGTTGATTTGAGAGGCGAGAGAGAGAACCATTTCATGTGACTAACAATTTGGCCTCCTTAGACGATCCTAGATACTCCACTATCTGGGTATTATAAATGTAAAAGTTTAATTGCAAATTTATGAGTTGTAACAACACTAATTACACGATTTAACAAATCGCATATTTTCCGTATCAAGTATGCGAAACCCCAAATAGGTCTAAGGCTTTTGTAGGTGGAGTCAAGGCGAAGCTTGTGGATGTGGTAGCATGCAATTTGGTGTGGTGTAGCACCAATGCGAGCTCATCGGAACTCATCTGGCCATAGGGAAGACGACGGGGGAGATGGTGGTACAGTGGTCAAATTGAGGGAATAAGGGGATAGATAAAGTCTAAGGAGAGAGAGGAAGAGATTGACCTAGTTTATGGGTTGAAAAGGGGGTGGAAACCATGTCGATGTGATGGCCGGTCACGAAGAAGGTGAACTCTCTAGCGAGATGAGTAGCGACGAAGAAGGGGTTAAAGCGGATGGAGCTTTGGCTGGCTGCCGTCGAAAGAAAATGAGGAAGAAGATGGTGCATCCAATTTAACTGTTGGACGCATGGAAGAGGTGAGGCGAGAGGGCCACTAGAGTCGTGGTTGGAGACAACTGGAGGAAGAAGGGAAGAGGTATTTTGGGCCTAGACCGGACTAAAAAACATGATGGGATCTTGGGTAGCTTTTATAGAGCTCAAATGCGAGCTCTAAATCAAGGAAGAGGCCTAATTGAACCCTGGTTTTAGGGGAAAAACTCCCCCTAATTCCTCGAGCTCTCCTAAGATCTAGGAATCGATTTGGGGTTCCTAATTTAGTCCAAAAGATCAGGGATCATCTTAAGATCAATCCTTCCAAATTTGGAGGGATTTGGATCTGATTCGAGAGAGAAATCCTCTCTCGAATCTCAACCTAAAAGTGTGTTCACACACCAATGGCAGTAGGGATCTATTTGCAAGAATGATGATAAAGTTAGGAAACTATTTGTATGAAACTCGAAAGTTAGGGGGTTGATTATGAGAAATAGAGATCCTAGGGATTGAATTGCAAACTAGGTCAAGATGGACTCTGATTGGGCCCAAATTTTGGTATTAACCTAATTAGGATACAAGGAATCTCATGGTAAATTTGGATTTGACTTTTGACCATGTTTGACTTGGTAAATTGCAGAGAAGCCCAAATCAAGGTAAATTCCTCTCTAAAACACTATTATAGGTCAAAATGGGTTCAAATGGTCAAACCAAAGGCACCTCTTAGAATATTTTTATATTAATTTAAGGAGGTTTATATTGATTTTATTCTAACTAAAATCTCTTCAATTTAAGTGAGGTTGATAATTAGGGTTTGTGTACTATTTTCACCCTCGACATTCGTAAAACCATATTTCTGTCAGTGTTTACCCACTTTTTGGTCTTTTATACTCAATTGATCATTAATTAACCCATGAATAACCCCATGGTTAATCTGCATTCATGATATTCTATTAAAACAACAGAATTAGCCCTATTTTATTATTTTCTCCTTAAAAAGGATCAAAGTGGAATTATAGTTCTCAGGAAATCATTTAAGAGAATTTATCTCTTGATTTTGACTAATTTAAGCTCGTTATGGTGAATGATGGCGTTACCATCAGTCAAATGGAGGATTCCGGGAGCAATTGTTTTACAGGGTATATCTTTACCCTTTGGGGCGATGCAATCTCCTGATGATCTGCAAAATAGATCATTTTAGCCTTATCTACCTTTAAGGCTAAGCTATGTGCTTTAGACACCACTGGAATTGAGGCTTAATGGCTAAAAGGACTTCTTTCAGAAATCCCTATGGTGGGTAAGCCGATTCCTACAATATCTTTGCATTGTGACAACATGACTGCTATAACAAAGATTAAGAGTTCAAAGTTTAATCAAAAAATAAGGAAACATATCCAAATCAGACTCAAGTCTATATGGGATTTAGTGTCTCAAGGAGTGATTGCTGTAAAATTTATAGGGTCCAAGGATAACACGACAGATCCATTTACTAAAGAACTTGATAGATCTTTAGTCCTTAAGTCTGGCTTGAGATGGGACTGAGACCCATTGGGAGTTCACACGCAGTAGCAACCCAATCTAACTGAGTGGAAATCCCACAAAGTAGGTTTAATGTGGTAACAACAAGCTATAAGGGGAACTGGTTGGCACTCATTATTAGATGCTTTTGCAATTGAGTCCAATCCCTGGAAACCTGAGTGGCTTAAACTGCAAATTTAGGAAAAGCAAAGGCTCTGAATGAGTTCAAACCTTTATGGCAGGATGTGAGTAGTGCATCCTTGGTGGACGCCACCTATGTGAGTGTTACTGTGGGCCACAGTTAAAGGAATAGGGTCTTTCCAGATTACACTCATGAAACAAGGTACGGTGCATAAACTTTAAGAGCACCAACCCTGAAGATTATCAACAGCAACTTCATTCTGTTGCTACCACTACCCCACATTAAAGGTCTAGAGTTCAAGACTAGTTTCACTTTACTCCTGTGGTGGTGAAGGTGGATGACTCAGGTAAGGGTTCCAACCAAAAGGTACCTTTACTGCAAGCAGAGTATGGTAACCGAGAAATTTATCGTGGATTTCAACGATGAATTTGTGGGGGAATGTTGGTTTTGGGAGCCTAATCACATCAATCGGGATGGAATTGATATATGGGGACATGGGAATTCATGTCGAAATCAGTGAGATTTAGTAGAGGTTTTAAGTCCCATACTAGAAGTGGATAAACCTCTTGGTTGGTGTAAAAGGCTTCTACCTCTCATGGCTTATGTAGCAAAGAATAAGAGGTGGGGCTGGGGACCACGCACGCACGCGCACATGGCCTGCCCTGCCCCAACTCCAGCTCAGGCTCGAGTGAGAATCAATTTGGAACATAGGACTTAGACTCTTTTGCTATACAAATTTTTAATCTCATGATTTTGACCTGGATTGGTCGATCAAAAGGTAAAATTGGACAATCAATTATTTTGATCGATCAAGTAGTTAAGTTTGGTCAATCAATTGGTTTAGTCGACCAAAAAGTTAAGTTCAATTAATCAATGGGACTAAATTGATCGATCAATTGTCTTATTTCCATAAAACGGGAATTTTCATAAACGTCGGGTCATGGGCTCTATATAAAGGCCACGATGGAGCTCTTATTTGACACACAATAAGAATAGAAAAGCTCTCTCCACTCTCTCTCCCCCTATCTTGTTCTTATCTCTCTTTCTTGGTGCGTTCGTTCAACATGAGATTAGTAGAAAAAATCTCCAATCAGTTTTGTCGATACGGAGATTGAGAGATCCACAAGAAAGTTTTGATTAATCAAACCATTAAATTGGTATATTAATCGAGAACTTAGTTGACAAACCAAATTGCCTTGGCTTCGTTCCTCTAAGGTGATTTTCGAGGATGTCTATGATCGAAGTACTCCAAATCTTGAGGTGGATCATCGTATCCTAGGAGGAGTTCGTCAGACCCTAACGCACGGGTGTTATGGGAGGCGATACCTTCTCTAAGAGAAGTCCTTAATGAGTGCTTCAATCAGAGTAAAATCTAATCCCTTTTCCTTTTGTTTATTTATGCTATTGCATATTCTTTGTTCTTTATTTTATTTTGGATCTTGGCAAATCATGTTTAACTTATTTGATTTAATATTTTTTATGTATACGAAAATGTTGGAAATGTATATGTTTTTATTTATTTATTTCTGATATGCATTGCTTTCAACAATCTATAGGTCAAGGCAACTTACAGTCGCATGTATAGCTTGTAGTATGCAATCACCACAATACCTATTCTAGGACCCTAGAGTGATTGATCGAGTGGTAGGGCAGTTGCAAGATATACTCCTAGTCAAGAGGATTTATCATACCTGTCGTACTTCTCAGATATCACAACAAGATCTCCTCAAGCTTCTAAAGTGTTGATTTATAATCATCAAGGACTATAATTGTCGAGGGCAATACACTTAATAACCAGTGAATAATAGTTAACCAATGATGGTTTAATAACTGGATTTATATATAAAGTGTACCCATCTATTATGCTTGTTTTATATTATTCATTTAGTTCTACTTTACTCATATTTTATTGTCATACTCCACAAACTCTGTACTCAGGTATAACTTAATATCTAGCGATGGTGGTTGTGCTTGGAGCACCTTTGTAACATGTACTTCTTGTCAGCATTACCCATCCTAGTCAATATTTCATTCATCTATTTAATTAATGATTTACGAACCACTTGTTTGACTATAGATGTTTTTTTATTATGTGTTGGGTGCCATTATCGTGTGGTTTGTAAGGAAAATTCATACTCAGCAACTTGGGTTCTATCAGGTTTAGTCTATTGGTAATACCTAGGTCGTCACATACAAAAAATGAGATCCACTTCATGTATCTAGCAAAATTTTTCATGTTATAAAATTTCAATAATAAATAATTTTTGACTCTTCACCCAAGAACTTAAATATCAACATTCATTTTTAAAGAGTTAAGCAACCCAATTGCACTTCTAATCATCAATATTTATAAGATATTACATCAGTAGTTATCATCATTACAATAAATGAAGTAATTAAATCTAGAATTGTCTCCAAATAATGAAAATATAATAGATAAAAATACATAAACCACATAATCCTTTTCATTAGCTTTTTCTGTGACCTTTGCCATTACTTTTTCTCTCCAAGATTCAATTATTACTTGTTGTCAATTATAGTGGCTACTTTTTGGTTCTGAATCACTTGGATGGAAAATATTAACACTAAGAAGAAGAATGAGGCAATGCTCAATAAAAGGGTAACACTAAACACAATTAGAGAATTAGGGTCAATGCATTCCCTCCAAAATCATGTACTTACAATTTCCTTTCTATGACCTATGTTTAGAAGTTCATAATCATGGATCTTAACAAGATGCTATGCTGGCTAGAAGTGATTGGAACTCATGTGATCAACCAAAGCATTAACACACTAATAGGCTTGTAAAAAAGCCAAACCCATTCCACCAATGCCATTATAGGCTTTAGTTAGATGTCTAGAAGGTCATCACATTTGATTGAATTGCGCATAGCTTTAGATTGATCTTTTAATGTAATACCAAAATCCCAAAGAGCTAATTCCTTAACATTAACAACTAAATATCTTGATTGTGTAAACTACCACATCTATGAATAGATAAAAAACTATAGAATTGTAAAATTATTTGCTAAATTAGAGAAGGTTGATGAAGCATATGCACGTCCATTCGCACCTTCATTCTATTACAACCACTTGAGTTTGATGAGAGTAAATTAAGGAATGAATAATTATTCAAAAAGAAATCAACCTAAACAAAAGATAAAATGTCTAGTGCCTAGATCCTACCATTCATTTTCTACATACAAGCATGAAATTCATAAATAGTTATTATTATCTTACTTTATCTTACCAGAAAGGTAGTTTTAATCTTCACTATATCGACATTCTCAAAGTATCCCTTAAATCTATTATTCCTTTACTAATCTGTAAATAGCTCTCTAAGTGTCTCTTATTCTTAAGTTAATCTGAATCTTAGGCCACGAGTCATGATCAGTTTTGGATTTTTCTTGTGCTGGCAGGTTTTTGGTATAGTCCCCTACCTCCTTGTATTGCCTCCAGGGAGTGGGGGCTGAATAAAGTCGACTCCCAACTTCTTTAAAAAAAAAGCTAATCTAAATCTATAGATGAGTGCCTCAATGCTTTTTCTTTTAGCCAATATTTATTATTAATTGATTTGCATTATGGATTTTTCCTCTCTTATTGAGACATATAGCTGAGGTTTCATTATCATCTTAATAGGACATGTACAAGGTATTCTAGAGACCTTTTTATAACAAGTATCATGTGTCTCACAATTTGTTCTTGAGTTGTATCCACTTGGTCAACTCTTCAAGTAAATGATTTACTAGGGTCAATGGGTCTAATCACCTCCTTAAGGGCCTGTTTGGCATAAATGGGCCTTAAATTCCCTACATGGTGTTAGAATACCCAAGTCAAAAATTACCCAGTATTGGCCTTCAAAACCCAGAACAAAATCATTTATCAGGCGACAAGGAATTGGTTTATCCCTTGTTTCAATTCCGCGTAAGCTCTCATCGATTCCACTACCCTCACTTTCAACTTTCTTCCTCTCAACAACTCACTGCTATCGACAGAGCTAACCTTCGATCAACGTGTATGGCCAGATCAACATCTTGAAAAGCTAATTGCTTTTTCTTTGGCTCTTCCAACTTTTTCTTTTGCATGATTTTACTTTCATAAGACATTAAATTTCCAATAACTTGTTCCATATTTAAATCTTCAACTTCATTTGCCTCCTCAATAGCTGTCACTTTAGATTCAAATATATTTGGAAGTGAATGTAACATTTTACCTTCTAGTTCACCTCTCACAAACCTTTTGCCCAAGGCTTTAAGATTGTTGACAATACTGGTGAAGTGAATATACATAACTTTAATTGTATCTCCTTCCTACATCTCAAAATTTTCGAACTCATCAGTAAACAAAATAATTTTTGAATTTTTCACCTTGTTTGTTCCTTCATGAGTAACTTGGAGCATTCTCCAAATTTCATGAGCTATAGTGCACTAAGATATCATGTTAAATTCTTAAGGACTAAAAGTGCAATAAAATGTGTTTATAGCCTTAAAATTTTGCATTAACTGTTTCTTCTAGTCATCAATGTACTTCCATCGTCAGACTTTACAGGCTTGTTGAAAGGATTTTCTACCATATCCCATATGGCATAGTCTCTAGATTAATGCAAAAATATCTTTATACATTGCCTCCAATATGCATAGTTTCTTCCATCAAACAATGGTGGCTTAGAAGTAGAATAATCGTTGTTGCTAGTAGTGGCCACAATTTCTTTAGCTATCATGGATCTTTTTCACCTAAAAGTTACTTCAGAAAATTGTGAAACACAGGCTCTGATACCAAATGATAATTTTACAAGGGGTTGAATTGTATTAGTCAAATATTCTGAGAAAATACAATAATAACAAAGATTCAACCACAAATAACACCAAGATTTATAAAGGAAACCCACACCGGGAAAAATCTCTACCTAGTTGATCCCCAACGAGGATTTTCTCTTCTTCACCAAGCAAGAAAATCCACTAACTTTCACTACTTAAACCAAGGGTAGTGAGCCTCAATCACATAAACCCCTTCTTGTACAACACATAAGAAGGCCTTTTGTTCTCTTACTAGAAGAATAGGAAGCCAACAACCCTGGCACCAAATTACAATAAGTAGGATATAACAAAATTGATACAAGTCCTATTGAGCCATTGTGTAAGTGCTTAATCGAAAGTTATAGGAGTCAGAAAAAATATTTTGAATTCCCTCTGAAAATAAATATAACTTTAGCGCAAGAGAAATAAATTTTGATATAAAGGATATGCATGAAGAACAACTTTGAGAAATATTCTCTTGAAACTTCGTTATAATGGAAAAACAAATTTCGTGCTTAGGAAGTAGATTTATAGAACGTCTAAAATCAGAGTTTCTAAAAGAAATGATTTCAAAGTGTTTGATCCTAACAATAAGAAACTTCTTTTGATCAAAATGCTTCCACAGAGAAATAATGTGAATATGTCAAGAAAGATCAAATAAACAAAAAAAACTCTCTTGGACTTCCCGTAGTAAGTAGAACAAGTTGGCACAAAAAGAAAGTAGAATCTTAGAGCCTTTTGAATCACAAGGTTGGCATGAAGTAATAGGATCTTGGAGTTTTTCTGGAGCACAAAGTTGGCGTGAAAAATGATTCTTTAGAGGCTTAGAAAACAACTTCTCAAGAGCATAATTGCAAGTAGGATGTAAGAGAAAATGTTGTATCATATGTGTGTAAGAATAAGGGAACCCATGTAGAGTATTCATAGAATGAAAGATGGGAAGTTAGAAATGTTTGGTAACTAATTAGAAGTGATGCCAATTGTAACGAGCGCGTACCCCAGACGTCTTTTAAGACGTCTGGGAGGTGGCCCAGACGTCTGTCAAGACGTCTGGGATCACATCCAGACGTCTGACCAGACGTCCGGGATAGTTTACAGACGTCTGACGAACAGTTATACTCGCACGGGATATTCGTCTGCGCGCCTGTGCGCGCAGACCTGAGATCCGCATCTTCTCTGCGGCTGCAGGCGACTGCGGGCGTCTCTCTCTCCTCTCCGCGCGGCGTTAAAAGGGGGAGGGGGCGCGCCTCCCCTCCCGTCTCCACCATCTTCCTCCTCTCCTGCTGCGGGCGGAGCGAGCGGACGCGAGGGCGCAGCGGCAGCGGCGCAGCGAAGGCGCGGAGGAGCTGCGGCGTGCGAGGGCGGGACTCTGCCGTGAGGGCGAGCTCGCCGGGAGCGGCTTGGCCGGCCGGCGGAGGGCGCAGGGGGCGCAGAGCGTCGCGAGGAGGGACCTGCTGTGGGCGGAGCAGCGGACGCGCGAGGTGCGACGCGGGCGGCGTCGCGAGCGGAGGCCGAGCGAGGTTCTGATTCTGGAAAAATCTCCAGAATCAGACGTCTGGACTGATATCCAGACGGCAAGGGCGACGTCTGTGTGATCATACAGACGTCTGAAAGGTGAGTTCCGCTTTCTCCTTCTTCTTTTGTCGACTGACCGTACTGAAGGAGGAGGGTTGGCTGTGCGCAGGTGTTCGGATTCGTCATCCTTTGCGAATCCGACGTCTGGAAGTTGTACCAGACGGCGGGAGTGACCTCCAGACGTCCGGAGAGACCATCGGACGTCTGGGATCTAGGGGAGACGTCGCCACAGACTTCTGGACGTCCGGGGAACCCCGCCGAACAGGACCTCGTTCGGTTGCCGTCTTGAGAGTCGCGGAGGCGCGCGGGATTCCCGACCACGCCCCCACTACTTCCGTTGTACCTGGTAGAGTGGTTTTAAGCATTAATAAAATCTGTTAAAGTATGGAACCATAACTAGAACCTAGGGCATTGCATGAACCCTAGGAATGAGAAATGTATGGAATGATAGCTCCTAGGTGTTGCATGAATCCTAGGGCCGGAAAACTAGATTGTATGATAGATCCTAGGATATGGCATGAATCCTAGGATGGGAAAAACTAGTGGAATGTATATTACTGCAGTCTTGGAAAAATAGAAAGGAATATATAAGCTGCCTGTGAAATTAATTAACAGCTGCCTGTTATGAACAAAGAAACATGTTTGAGATCATGGAAATTGAGAACGTGAATCTGGAAAGTGAAACATATGATGTTCTGAGATAAGGGGCTGGAACCCCACGGGGAATTAGGAGTGGAACTCCTGGAAAGAAAAGGAATGGAACTGAGATGTAGTTTGTACTGTCTCTTGGGTACGCAGTACCAAGGGAAGTACCTGTACCTGTTTTAGTGCAGAGTGGGGCCAGCCGCCCCAGGGACCCGGGGTTAGGCTTGGCCGCTCTGTACCGACTTGTTGGCCCTCGTGTACGTAGTACCGAGGAGAGCTAGTAGTGTTAGGAGAGTACTAGCTACCCCACGGGCCCCGGGGTTCTGCTAGCCTCCTTCACCGACTTGTTAGGCCCACTAGGGCAAACCAGGGTAGTCAGACGAGGGTGCGCGGACTGTGGAGGGGCAAGGCCCCGGTTTGGTTACTGTGGAGGGGTTGGACCCCTGTTACTGAGAGGGCTCTGCCCTGGTTCCGTGCTGTGCTTTGGGCGCACCCGTTAACGGAAACGACTGACCGCGTGCCAGTACGGGCTAGCTACCTGTGCGTTTATCGCGCGTGCCGTAGTCACCGTTACGTCTGTCAGTGACCTTGGGGTGGTTGACTGAGGGTAGGATCACCACGGGGGACTCTCCCGGCCAGGAGAGCACCACGTGCTACTTCTACTGTTGGAAAAGACTGCAATCAAGATCGTCCCACGAGGACATTCGAGATCAAGTAAAGGATCTGAGAAGTAAATGAAATAGTGAGAAAAATTGAAAGATGTAAATAAAGGAAGTAATAGAACATAACAGCTACTGTACACTCTACTGTTGCCTTTAGTTAGTTTGCCACTCTACTCAGCGTTTTGCTGACGTGTTACACTCGTTACCTTTTTCAGGACCAGGTGTTGAGCAGCCAGGGTCGGCGGCTGCAGAGGACGCTGGGCCGAGTAGGGTCCAGTAGAGTTGCCACAGTTTTGTACCTTCTTTTGTTTCTGTTCTAGTGAGTAGTTTTGTTTCCGCTGTACCTTCTTTACCTGCAGTTTTTGTTATATGATAAATGTTGTTTTACTGTTGTGGTGGTGCCTACTGTAGTGGTTTCTTTCCTTACTGCTGTACTTTTTACTGTTAGTTATATTCATGCTGAATGTGGTTTATTTTACTGTCTTTTGGTTACTTCCTCGTTGGACGACTGGGTCTTGGGATTAGTCGAGTCGGTCCGGTTCTCGTGTCTCGTAGGGACTCGGGAACCGGGTCGTTACAAGATGGTATCAGAGCAAGGTCGTCCCGAGAAGTGAATCAACTGACTGGAAAGTAACCAATTCACATGTTTATAGCTAGAGTAGCCACCACAACATATCTCTTGACATGAGCTCTTAGAAGTGTTGTTAGGTACCGTCTGTTTTGACGTTTCCGTTTTGTTTCGCGTCTCCTTGCAGGAGATGCTTCGTCGTGGGACTGGCGAGACTGGCCGCGGGCGCGGCCGAGGGCGAGGTCGGCGAGGTGGACGTGCTGTCGTTGACGTCTCGATGGACCAGCCACCACTCCCTGGCATCCAGGCCCAGGACCTCGCCAGACTGATACGGGATATTGTGCGAGAGGAGCTCCACCCACCGCCCCGAGCACCTCCTCCTGGGGTTGCAGAGGGGGAGTCCTCTGTGGGACCACGCGACGGACGCGGCGCCGGACACGAGGGAGGGGATGGGCCCCTGCCGCCCCCACCTTCCTCCGACACTTCTGTACACGAGGCACCTTCGCCTGGAGGTGCACCAGCACCTCCCCTACAGCACCACTTCGAGCTTTTCGGGCAGTTCCGGAAGCTGAAGCCCCCCTCCTTCAAGGGGGATGAGGACCCGACCGAGGCAGAGGACTGGCTTGAGCAGCTGGAGAAGATCTTCGACACCCTTCGCCCCCCGGTGGAGTGCCGCGTGGCCTTTGCCACGTACCAGCTAGAGAGTGCGGCACACCGGTGGTGGAGGGCGGTCCGGGGACAGGAGAGGGACGAGCCGACGTGGGACCAGTTCGTCACCCTCTTCTGCGAGCAGTACTTTCCCCAGACGTGGCAGGACCAGAGGAGGCGGGAGTTCCACACTCTCCGCCAAGGGACGATGACCGTGAGCGCGTACCGCACGCGTTTCTTGGAGCTGTCCCGCTTTGCAGCGACAGCGGTAGCCACTGAGGAGGAGCGCCTTTGGAGGTTCACCGAGGGGCTCCGGCCTGCGATCCGGGGGTATGTCAAACCCCTGAAGCTGCCGACGTTTTCGAGGGTGGTAGAGGCAGCCATGACTTACGAGGAGACCAACCCGTCCGCGCGAGAGACCGACGGCGGGCGGAAGAGGCCCTTTCAGCCAGACTTCTCACAGGGCCGGCGAGAACGGAGACACGTGGCGTCCGCAGGAGAGCCGTCACGTTGTGCAGGGCCATCAGTGGCCTTTGGGGGCCCTCGACAGGGGCCAGTCGCCAGCACCGGACCCCCGCCTAGCCGACAGCAGGGACTCACTGAGGGCGGGAGTCGGGTTCCCCTCTGCTACCAGTGTGGCCAGCCGGGCCACGTCAGGAGGGACTGCCCATCTAGGGCAGGAGGTCAGCAGATACTTCCCGCGCAGAGCACTGGAGGGCGCGCAGGAGGCCGCGGTTTCCAGGCGCGAGGAGGAGGACCGCAGTCGCGAGGAGGGTACCGGCCAGCACCTACCCGTCCGACGCAGAGTGTGGCTGCTTCGTCCGCACCTAGAGCTGAGGGGCGTATCAACGCCCTAACACACAGGGACGCCAGAGCTTCGGGATCCGTGGTAGCAGGTATGGTTTCAGTTTCTGGCAGACTCGTTTACACGCTTTTCGATTCCGGCGCTACGCACTCGTTTGTCGCAGACAGTTTCGCAGTTAGTTTGGACCAGGATTATACATTGTTAGAGAACCCGTTCGTAATCAGAGGTCCGAGTGGTCAGCTGTTTGTAGCTGAGGAGGTGTACACGGGTTGCGGGGTCAGCATCGGGGGACACAGCCTGCCAGCTGACCTGATTATGATACAGATGGAGGACTTTGGGGTGATCCTGGGGATGGATTGGCTGTCCGCTTACCACGCATTGGTGGACTGCTTTGAGAGGAAGATTGTCTTCTCCATTCCGGAGTTGCCTTCCTTCGAGTTTCACGGGCAGCCAGTGGACGGAGGTTTCAGGTGCATTTCGGCACTCCGGGCGGCGAGACTTTTGAGCCAGGGGTGTGAGGGCTTCTTAGCTTGTGTGGTGGCAGAGCACAGCCCCGTGGCAGACTTCCAGAGCATCCCGGTGGTCAGAGAGTACCCCGACGTGTTTCCAGACGAGTTACCAGGACTACCGCCCGAGCGTGAGATCGAGTTTGAGATCTCACTAGTACCAGGGACCAACCCCATCTCCACCGCACCATACAGGATGGCACCGCTTGAGCTGCGAGAGCTCAAGTCTCAGTTGCAGGACCTTTTGGAGAAGGGTTTCGTGAGGCCCAGTGCGTCTCCCTGGGGAGCCCCGGTACTGTTTGTGAAGAAGAAGGATGGGACCCTACGCCTTTGTGTGGACTACAGACAGCTGAATAGGGTCACCATCAAGAACCGATATCCGCTGCCGAGGATTGACGATTTGTTTGACCAGTTGCGGGGTGCCACGGTGTTTTCCAAGATCGACTTGAGGTCTGGATACCACCAGTTGAGGATCAGGGAGACCGACGTCTCCAAGACAGCTTTCCGCACCCGGTACGGACACTACGAGTTTTTGGTCATGCCGTTTGGGCTGACCAATGCCCCCGCTGCTTTCATGGACCTGATGAACCGGGTGTTCAGACCGTACTTGGACCAGTTTGTGGTGGTTTTCATAGATGATGTACTCATCTATTCTAGAGATCGGACGCAGCACGGACAGCACTTGCGGATGGTTCTGGACACTCTGAGACGACGCAGGCTGTACGCCAAATACAGCAAGTGCGAGTTCTGGTTGAGGGAGGTGACCTTTTTGGGTCATGTGATCTCTGGAGACGGCCTGGCGGTGGATCCCGCCAAGGTCGAGGCAGTGGAAGTGGGAGAGCATCACCATGGACTTGGTGGTGGGTTTACCTGTTACCCAGCGAGGACACGACGCGGTCTGGGTAATAGTGGATAGGTTGACGAAGACGGCACGATTCTTGCCGATCCGAGTCACTTTGGGACCAGCACAGTTGGCAGAGAGGTACATCCGTGATGTGGTGCGACTACACGGAGTTCCGCGGGAGATCGTATCCGACCGGGATACCCGCTTTACGTCCCAGTTTTGGGCTGAGTTTCAGCAGGCTTTGGGGACGAGGTTGAGGTTTAGCACGGCTTACCACCCCCAGACGGACGGACAGTCGGAACGCACGATACAGACACTTGAGGATCTTTTGCGTGCCTGTGTACTAGACTGGAGGGGCTCTTAGGAGGAACACCTGCCCCTGGCAGAGTTTGCATACAACAACAGTTATCACTCGAGCATCGGCATGGCTCCCTACGAGGCTCTGTACGGACGGAAATGCACGGCACCCTTGAGTTGGGTTGAGGTGGGGACCAAGTGGGAGGTTGGCCCCAGGTTGATCCGGCAGAGTCAGGAGGTAGTTGAACAGATCCACAGACGACTCCGCACTGTCAGGAGCAGACAGAAGAGCTACGCAGATCGCAGACGCAGAGAGGTGCAGTTCGAGGTTGGGGACCACGTCTTTCTTCGTGTTTCGCCCATGAAGGGCTTACAGCGGTTTGGGGTGAGAGGGAAGCTCGCGCCGAGGTTCGTGGGGCCCTTCGAGGTCCTGGAGCGGGTTGGACCCGTTGCTTACAGACTTGCCCTTCCCCCGCAGCTTTCTGGTGTGCACGACGTGTTCCACGTGTCCAACCTCAGGAAGTACGTAGCCGATCCCAGCCACGTACTGAGTCACGAGAGCGTCGAGGTGAGCGACGACCTGACCTACCCCGAGCGGCCAGTGCAGATCCTAGACCGAGCCATCCGCAGGTTGAGACGAAAGCAAGTACCCCTGGTAAAGGTTTTGTGGAGGAGCCAGCGGTACGAGGAGGCTACCTGGGAGCCTGAGGCGGCAATGCGGGAGCGGTACCCAGAGCTTTTCGCGGGTACGTCTTTTCGGACCGGCTTCGGTCCTCTTTGAGTTTGTTATGGTTATTTGGACATCCTTTTTCCGCACCCTAGTTGGCGCAAGTTTCGGGGACGAAACTTTCTTTGAGTTTGTTATATTGTAACGAGCGCGTACCCCAGACGTCTTTTAAGACGTCTGGGAGGTGGCCCAGACGTCTGTCAAGACGTCTGGGATCACATCCAGACGTCTGACCAGACGTCCGGGATAGTTTACAGACGTCTGACGAACAGTTATACTCGCACGGGATATTCGTCTGCGCGCCTGTGCGCGCAGACCTGAGATCCGCATCTTCTCTGCGGCTGCAGGCGACTGCGGGCGTCTCTCTCTCCTCTCCGCGCGGCGTTAAAAGGGGGAGGGGGCGCGCCTCCCCTCCCGTCTCCACCATCTTCCTCCTCTCCTGCTGCGGGCGGAGCGAGCGGACGCGAGGGCGCAGCGGCAGCGGCGCAGCGAAGGCGCGGAGGAGCTGCAGCGTGCGAGGGCGGGACTCTGCCGTGAGGGCGAGCTCGCCGGGAGCGGCTTGGCCGGCCGGCGGAGGGCGCAGGGGGCGCAGAGCGTCGCGAGGAGGGACCTGCTGTGGGCGGAGCAGCGGACGCGCGAGGTGCGACGCGGGCGGCGTCGCGAGCGGAGGCCGAGCGAGGTTCTGATTCTGGAAAAATCTCCAGAATCAGACGTCTGGACTGATATCCAGACGGCAAGGGCGACGTCTGTGTGATCATACAGACGTCTGAAAGGTGAGTTCCGCTTTCTCCTTCTTCTTTTGTCGACTGACCGTACTGAAGGAGGAGGGTTGGCTGTGCGCAGGTGTTCGGATTCGTCATCCTTTGCGAATCCGACGTCTGGAAGTTGTACCAGACGGCGGGAGTGACCTCCAGACGTCCGGAGAGACCATCGGACGTCTGGGATCTAGGGGAGACGTCGCCACAGACTTCTGGACGTCCGGGGAACCCCGCCGAACAGGACCTCGTTCGGTTGCCGTCTTGAGAGTCGCGGAGGCGCGCGGGATTCCCGACCACGCCCCCACTACTTCCGTTGTACCTGGTAGAGTGGTTTTAAGCATTAATAAAATCTGTTAAAGTATGGAACCATAACTAGAACCTAGGGCATTGCATGAACCCTAGGAATGAGAAATGTATGGAATGATAGCTCCTAGGTGTTGCATGAATCCTAGGGCCGGAAAACTAGATTGTATGATAGATCCTAGGATATGGCATGAATCCTAGGATGGGAAAAACTAGTGGAATGTATATTACTGCAGTCTTGGAAAAATAGAAAGGAATATATAAGCTGCCTGTGAAATTAATTAACAGCTGCCTGTTATGAACAAAGAAACATGTTTGAGATCATGGAAATTGAGAACGTGAATCTGGAAAGTGAAACATATGATGTTCTGAGATAAGGGGCTGGAACCCCACGGGGAATTAGGAGTGGAACTCCTGGAAAGAAAAGGAATGGAACTGAGATGTAGTTTGTACTGTCTCTTGGGTACGCAGTACCAAGGGAAGTACCTGTACCTGTTTTAGTGCAGAGTGGGGCCAGCCGCCCCAGGGACCCGGGGTTAGGCTTGGCCGCTCTGTACCGACTTGTTGGCCCTCGTGTACGTAGTACCGAGGAGAGCTAGTAGTGTTAGGAGAGTACTAGCTACCCCACGGGCCCCGGGGTTCTGCTAGCCTCCTTCACCGACTTGTTAGGCCCACTAGGGCAAACCAGGGTAGTCAGACGAGGGTGCGCGGACTGTGGAGGGGCAAGGCCCCGGTTTGGTTACTGTGGAGGGGTTGGACCCCTGTTACTGAGAGGGCTCTGCCCTGGTTCCGTGCTGTGCTTTGGGCGCACCCGTTAACGGAAACGACTGACCGCGTGCCAGTACGGGCTAGCTACCTGTGCGTTTATCGCGCGTGCCGTAGTCACCGTTACGTCTGTCAGTGACCTTGGGGTGGTTGACTGAGGGTAGGATCACCACGGGGGACTCTCCCGGCCAGGAGAGCACCACGTGCTACTTCTACTGTTGGAAAAGACTGCAATCAAGATCGTCCCACGAGGACATTCGAGATCAAGTAAAGGATCTGAGAAGTAAATGAAATAGTGAGAAAAATTGAAAGATGTAAATAAAGGAAGTAATAGAACATAACAGCTACTGTACACTCTACTGTTGCCTTTAGTTAGTTTGCCACTCTACTCAGCGTTTTGCTGACGTGTTACACTCGTTACCTTTTTCAGGACCAGGTGTTGAGCAGCCAGGGTCGGCGGCTGCAGAGGACGCTGGGCCGAGTAGGGTCCAGTAGAGTTGCCACAGTTTTGTACCTTCTTTTGTTTCTGTTCTAGTGAGTAGTTTTGTTTCCGCTGTACCTTCTTTACCTGCAGTTTTTGTTATATGATAAATGTTGTTTTACTGTTGTGGTGGTGCCTACTGTAGTGGTTTCTTTCCTTACTGCTGTACTTTTTACTGTTAGTTATATTCATGCTGAATGTGGTTTATTTTACTGTCTTTTGGTTACTTCCTCGTTGGACGACTGGGTCTTGGGATTAGTCGAGTCGGTCCGGTTCTCGTGTCTCGTAGGGACTCGGGAACCGGGTCGTTACACCAATCATTAATGATAACTAACCATGTGCCAAAATTCTAGCATAACCGTCGGAAAACATAATTAATTGATTAATTAATCAATTAAAAAAGTCCATTCTATCTTTGAAAAATCGTAGAAAATTGTTTAGCAAAATTAATCAATAAGTTAATTGATTAGTTCTAATGCCAGCAGAAATTAAAAGAGGTGGTTATTTTTTATGAAAAAGTGCAAATGAATTTGTAACCACCTTTATGAAGAGATGCATTGTTTGAATCTTATAACCAACCTTCTGGAGAATGTAACACCATTCAAGAAGATTTATTTATTATTTATGATATATTAAAAATCATTTTACACATTTTTTTAGTAATAACTATTTTATATATAAATATTATAACTTACATTCTAGAAGTTTTATTTTCATTTTATGCACACAAATAATTTTAGAAAAATTATCTCACTACAAAAAAAGTTACCTACAGCAACGACAAACTTATAATAACACTAACTAAATGTTACTATAGTTACCCTTAAATATCAATAATTCTGTTATTCTATACCAACCGTTATAAAATATATTGTGGTACGATAAATCCAAGTTGACATCCCACGTGAGCCCATTGTTAGAGTAAGAGGCCCACTCCCCAATCCCAACCCACTCCACCCTTTTATCTCTTTCTCACAATGTTCACACTTTTGTCTCTTCGTCTCCGGGTCCTGGTTTAGTGTCTCACTCATGCCATCCCAAGTGGACATATATAAAGGGCTCCCTCAGATCTCACCGTCAAACCCCATCATCAAATCGACAGCTTCCTCTCTCGATCCTCGCTCGAACACCACCGATCCTCAAACCTCTTGGTCCTCCTCACTATTCAAATGGATCTAATTGCATCTCTAGATCTCTCTTGATTGAATCACATGTTATAGTTATTTTTTTCATAATTGTTGTTGCAATTTAGGGTTTTCATCGTTCCAACGTTCGATTTCCCTGTCGAATGCAAGTTTTTTCATTGCTAGAAGACCATCTCAAGAGATCAAGGATGTCATTACGACCATCGACACGGCACTGCCCTTGCCCTCCTCCCCAAGGAGGTGTACCAGTGGGTGTTCGTAGGGATGATGAGGTAGCAATGAATTTGTCTACCACCTGTTCGTCGAAACGTCCAAGTCAGTGCTTGAGTTTGGTAATGAATTTATGATTCCATTCCATTTCAGGATTGTAGATCATATTGGATTGAATCTTTAACTTTGATAGATTGGGTCAATTTGATATTTTAAAAATTACAAGAAAAATTAGGTCAAACCAACAAAAAATCGGTAAACTCACCACTTAAGCTATTCCATCAAGTGCATTTCGTGTAACAAGGTCTAGACTTAGCTTTACGTTCAAAATGAAGTCATTAGTTTATATACACAATTTACATCAAGTTGACTATTCCAAACTTTCCATCGAATGGTATCTTTCGTGTACTCGTCCAATTACAAGGTTTCTTATAAAAGTTACTGCTGATGTAATTTTATCTCATCAATTTCTATACATTGTTGTCTAGAAAAAATGGTTACATTTTTGTATTGTTGGATTTCTGCATTTAGCATGTGTAATTTTGGATAATTTATTTCTCCTATTCATGGAGTGTCAATAATTGTTATATGATCTTCAAGGTACTTACATTTTGACGGAAAAAGTATGCTCTACTTTTTTTGCCATCGGAGGAAGCACGAGCAATTTATTTTTTGAAAAGCCAATTAGAGATTGACCATAAAAGGTAAAATTATTTTTCGACCATGTCGATGTCAAACTTTTGTAATCTCTACATGCAATGCTCATGGGGATCTTTTTTGTGTGTGTTTTTATTGATGCTCGACAACTGTGAAATTACAAAACTTATGATTCCCTTCATAAATGGTGGTAGTCAGACTACGTCAACCACTAATTACATACTTATAGTAGGTCGAAACGTGATGCATCAGCATATAAAATGCTTTTTAGTGAAAATATTTAATTAGCTTCTTTTAATGGGAGAGATTAACTAAATGCTCTAGTGAGAGATCAGATAGATATATACAGTTTATGGCTACATATAATATCAATTCATTATTTTTGTGTGAATAGAGAGTAAAATGTTGGATTTTGTCTCCATTTTAATTCAAACCTCATCCATTCAAAAAAGCAGTGATTTCTTCTTTTAACACTTCCTTTTATTGATTTTTTATCATAGGTTCCAGGAATACAACGATCTTACATCAAAAGTCAGAAAGTCTAATGATATGAACTTGTTAGTGTTTATCTTGTACCTTGTTTTGTACATGAATTCATACACTCTACATAACTTAACCTTGGTGAATTCTTTGAGAATTAAAACTATGAACACTTGTATATCCTATTACAACTCTCTTTATCTGTACTTAGTATATATTATACCAAATGGTGTTTTTCCCTTCTCAACATAAGGGAACAATCAAAAGAAACAAGAACATGCAGCGATGCTTTCCATCATCAACACCTTTTTATCACCCATATACATTATACCAATTGCATATTCACCATGGAACCCAGTCTCAATATTGCAATCCAAACATGGTATAAGTTTGTAGTAGTAACATGAATGCTTTCTAGCTACACTCACACTAACTAGTAGTGAAATCCCATATGACTACCACCATGGAGCATCCCATTTTGAGCTTGAGAATGAAAAAGAGCGCAATTTACGGATGACTAACCTTATTGAGTTTAACCTTGACACCAAGTGTGATCCCAAAGAGTTGCTATCAAGGTTGTCTCTTTTAAGTGAATTCACTTCCAAGGGTTTTCTTTCTTGTGTTTCACAAGAAGTCTATTGTATCAGAAAAATCCTCAGCAACGACGTCAAAATGTTGATGCGGAAATTCCCCGCAAAAAGGTTGAGTTTGAAAACCGATCATTGTAGTGCGATTTTGCGAGAAATCCGTCAATAAATAAATTTTACCGAAACTCAAAAGGAATTCTGGATCGAATACAGGGAGGTAGATGTTTGATTAAAAATCATGTTTATTTTATTGTCATGAAGCAGATTAGTTGGTCGAATTAAATCAAAACTAGTTATCTACTTAAAGAATAATGAATAGAAGAGAGAGAGAGAATATTACAAATAAAGACAAAACAGAGATAAAATAAACAAATATTTCATAACCATAGAATGATGTCTATTACAACTAATCACTACAATTACTCGTTACACTAGAAAGCAGGAAATCTACGCTAGAAAGTAATAAAAAGAAGGTAGAGAGAAGTTATCCTTCTCGACAGCTGCTTGGAGGACGAGCTACGTTGACAGAGCGCCCAGAAGAAAGTGATGAGATGCAGGATGAAGGAGAACGAAGACAGATGGCGGAGGATGAGGCAGGGCGATGTCACAGTGTGATCTGCTTCCTAAACGGCGGTGAGAAGACAACTACAGAATACTCTACGAACAGGATGACAAGGTGGAAACATTATATTTTTAACTCTAGAGGAGCATCCCAGGTTTGGGACAAGCTCTTAGAGCTTTGGAGGGGGTGAGAAAAGAGAGGAAGGGATCAATGATATGTGGAGACCGTAGGACTTTTTACAGGTGTAGTGGTTGGGGGCAAATAGGTCATTTTTAACCTTAAAACATTAATGTAGGGTCTTTAGTGACGGGTTTATTCGTCACTAAAGCCTTGAACTTGGGCGACGTGCGTGTGCCTCCCCGCCTCCTCGTGCTCAACGTATAAGCCACAATCTCGCAATCTCAGTCGTCCGATTGTTAGATTAGACGGCGTAAACACACCGTGCCTGCGCCTTCATCGCGTGCCTGTGAGTGCTATGGCACGTTGGATCAAGCGTCATCACGTGCGTGCACGATCCTCGCCCATCCATCATGCCACGTCGCCCGCATCCCAACAGTTCGCGCTTCCAACGGTCAAATTGATCCGCTCCCGTGTCCATGCCTTGATTTGAGGCATGCGGGGGTTGGAACCCACGCCTCGCGGAGCTAAGAGTGATGCATGACCGCTACGCTAAAGGAGGGTCTTCGTCTCATTTAAGAATTAGCACGTGCGGCCTTCGTGTGATCATGGCCGTTGATGGAAGATCTGATGGCCAAGATTGCACGGAGGTACGCCCTTCAGAGAAGTCGAGCAGAGGGGTACGAGGGGGTCTGGATGGTTAGGATGGTGCCACGTGGCACCATCCTGGTCGTTCATCTTATTTGTGTTGTAGATGGTGCCACGAATGTCATATTTGATTGATTTTCACACTGTTGGCCTACGATCGTCGATCCGAACCCATCCGTGCTGTCGGATTTGTCATCAGATGTATGGATTTACACCATCTTGGCTCCTTGACCTCTGATATTTCTCGGACTGCATCTGATGTTATGGAAGTCCGATCGAGGCAAGCTTGGAGTCATTGAACTCCAATCGTTGCCCTGATCAGATCCGTACAGTTGGATCTTCAATTCGAGGCCCCGATTAAATGTTGTCCTGTCACCTGACCACAAAAAGAGAAAATTAACCTAAAATTTATACAATCTATTCTAAATGCATGATGATGCATGTTATGCAATATTATAATGTATAATACAACTATCTGCCTAAGAACGCGCAAAAATAGATGGTTTATGTGATATAAATATGTTTACATCACACCCCCATGCCTATCTTTTGCTAGTCTCTAGCAAAACTACATGCTATTTATAAGAGAATTAGGTCAAATTTCTTGGGCAAAAGTTATTTTTCAACTCTTAAGAATTTCAACTAAGACCTCAACTACAGAGACACAACAGCATCCGAATGTCTGTCAAAATGCAAACCGCCTCAAGCCCTCGACTTATTCAAAGAAGAATCTTTTTTTTTCTTTTTCTTTTCTAATTTTTTGGATTTTTGAGTTTAGGATTTCGAAGCAGCTTTCTACGGTCATTCAACCCACCCAAGACTCGATGAAAACCCTAAGTTCTAAGCATCTTTTCGTGGATGTGATAGACTCATTGATCGGCAATCAGAACAGGCTTCGAGTTTCTACAACCCTAAGTGACCTTGAAAAGGAATTCTGCCTAAAGGTGTATTTATTCGATCGGTAGCTTTCTCCCTACTTTTATTTTTATGGGGTTAACACAAAGGCAAACCCAGTGTATATCTCCCCAGCTTATTCTACTTCTCCACTTCTTCCTAAGTGTTTGGAATTAAACATGCATTTTGGTGAGCTGGGATCTAGACAACCTACCAATGGGTTGTTACCCACGATAACTTGCCAGCCATACTCGTGCGGTGAAGTGTGGCTTATTTCTTTTCTTTTTTCCTTTTCTATTTTTCTTTCTTTTTGGATATTTTTCTTTTTCTTTTCTTTCTTTAAGTAGGTAGCTTCTCTGATCTAAGATTTACCTAAAGGCAACAAGAATGGTCGCCTGGCTGGGCTCTGGACAACCGACCAATGGGCTCTTACCCACGATAACTTGCCAGTCATACCACCTCGGAAGGTTCATTACCTACCCAATTTCATAAAAATCATCGAACAACGAGTCAATGCGAAAAGTGTGTAGATGCTTAGACTTAAAGTTCCCTCAAATCCGAGGGCGGGTTGATAAGTTGTGTACTTATCACCCAACTTATTTAATCAAATTAGAACTATATTTAGACTGGCGAGGACTCGAGAAACAAATCCACATTTTAGTGGACACCCGGGCTGATTAAGCCCAAAGACCTGAAGGGTCTTAATGTTCAAGTCATACAGTTTTATTCTCGAAGATTGAAATTTTTCTAAAGCCCAAGTTCTCTTTCCTAATTCATCAATTTTTTTTTTCAAAATAAGAAGACGAAGATAATGAAATGATTCAGGAATGAATATCCAACCCCTATGCCTATCTAATGCAATGTCCTCATTGTATTAAAAAGACATGAAACAGAGTGGAGTAGAGTAGAAAGCACCTGAATTGCGTGAATAACAGGTCGTCTCCGAGATGAAAAGAAACTATATACGTGCTGAATTTAATGCCTTCAGCAGGCACACTTTACAAAGAAGAAGAAATAAAGAATTCACAGGTGTAGATCAGAATTAGGATAAAACGATTCACCTCAGGACCTACCAGCAAATGTCCACAGATGTGGACCAGATTGTAGTGCAAACCCATACCCCATGGTCGAGTATATCTAAGGTTCTGGATAAAAATTATCCAAAACCTAAGATAAGCATGCAAGTGGGGTCGGGCCTGCGATTTGTGAGGATGCAACCCAAGACCAAAAAGTCGGGTTACAGAGAAATCAAGCTGAAAAGGATAATCAATGAATGTGCGCTTGGGTTGACATCCTCTGGATTAAAGATGTCATAAGGGTCCTGGTAGAAGGTTGGTAGTTTCAGACAATTCGGAACCCTTAGACTTACTCTTCTACTTCCTCCGGAATTGACTTCCCATATCATCATTTCCTAATTCCTATCCTCCGCAATCAGGACTTCAGATTCCGAGACCTCTTGCATGATAATCACCCCATTTAAAATTTCCAAGTCCACGATTGATGGCTGAATCAAAATTGACTTGGGTCCAGTGAGCTCAAAATCAAAATCGTCATTATGCTCAAAGGGGGTGATTGAGGAATGGGTCTTTGAATTGAATCCTTAATAACATGATCTAAATTCACCATGCGAGCCCCAACAGAATCAAGTTCCTCAATTTTAGGGCCATCAAATGATTCATTGAATTCCTCAGGCCCAACCGTCTCATTGAAATCATGTTCTGTAAACTCATGTGAGACTTCGCATAATGATTCTTCACATTCATAATCAAAGAATTCTAAATCCACATTAATGTATGTCTCAAAATCATCAATCACTTTTTGTTCCATAGAGACATACGTTTCCTCGTATCCCGGCTAAGGGATCTCAAGTGAAGAAATCAATTCATCCTTATTTGATTGCTCTAAAATAACCTGGTCAGCCCTGATCTCGTAAAACGTGTCCCCCTATAGGTGCTTGAGTGGATTCTGACATCGACATGTCTCCCCCATAATTGGCAGGCATCGTACACCCGAGATTTTGCTCTCATCACCCACATATGGCTCATTGGTAAGTCATCTCTTCACATAGCTGTGATAGTCATGTAATTGTTACTATCATATCAGTGCTAACTCTAGTAGTACTCACCTTCTCTTGTTCGCAAATATGTGGGAAATGTGGACCATTATGATTGTCAACTACGAGTTTGCACTAAAAAGGTTGTTTTAAGTGTCGTTATTGTAGTATAGGTGTCACAAATGCAAACCGATGTCGCATTAATTTTATTTAATTACAATTTTTACTGGTTTATTTTAGGTCGTTCATTGGGAGACAGTTATTAATATACATCACTCTCTAAGTCCAAAAATGTTCTTTTATTTCAAAAATGTTAATTTTATTTACAAAATGAATGAATGAATTAATAAATAAAAGAATTAATTAATTATTTACAAAAGAATCATTTAATATGCATTACAATGCCTAAAATAAATGTACAACAAATATGCATCAAAAACTATATGTAATTACTCTATGTTAGTTATATACAATAGTATAAATAATACCTACAGTATAGATACAAAAAATAATTAATAATACCTACTATACTTACTTAAGTTAACATATCAATATCTATAGTAACATATATTACATACAGTAACATATATATACGTCGGTGTAGCCTTAGAAACATATGTACATAACCTAAGGCAAAATAATTATATATACTGACATATAAATATATTTACAATGACATATATAGCAGTCACTAAAGCTCTTAGGTTATTTTCATACATATAACACTTTAAACATATCTATACTACTTATATACATACATAAAATATTTACATATACGTATACCTTATTTATTTACATCTTATACTATATATATACATATGTTATATATTTATACTATACATATTGTACACATACGCATTGTACACATATACATGTACACACTCAACTCACAAGCACTCACTACGACCAACACTAAGCCATTTTCACAGCTACTCACTCATTCCTTCTCTTCTCTTCTTTCACACTTAAATCGATTTAGGATGTCCCCTTGTTCTCACAGATGTCAGTGTTATACTTAGATCAAAAATTTGTTTTAATGTGCGGGCCAGCCCATTTCGAGGGATCACAACACCCCATTAGGGTGGGACCAAACCTCTACTTAGAGCCAACCCTAGTTTACTTTAGGTGTATTTTATCCGATTCCAGGCCCATCTCAGGCCTGCTACAGTGCATGGCCTCGACCCACCACTGTACACCAATATCATGTTCATTCATATGCTCAAATTAGGGATATGGGGAAGGAATGGGTATTTGGTGCATCAAGCGCTGACAACTGAGTGGTCGTCGGTGCTCATTCAATTTATACCGCGTTGCAGCACTTTTGCCACACAATGTGGCGCTATCTCCAGCGCTATGCTGCGTCTAGAAAGCATCCAAATTTTGAGGGTTTAGCCCTCAATTTGAGGGCCCAATTTAAGTCCAATTTTAAAATAAATTATATTTTTGAAAAGCCTTTATATAGGGTTATATGATGGTATAGTTAATTTAGGGAAATAAATTATCTAGATATATAATTAAATTGGTTAAGGTTAGGGTCTTATGCATGTTAAATTAGGGTTTAAATTGTTAATTAAAGTACCAATTGGTTAATTAATCATGAAATTGACTTTGTATAGAGTTAATTTACATAATAAATTATTTGTTATACATTTTTATTAAATTTTAGAAACTTTATTTTAATTTATATACATTTAAATACATGTTTAAGTTAGTTATATGAATAGATAATTAATAAATGCTATAATACATTAAAAATGTAGTATAAATAAGTTGAAAATAATTAATATGATATTATACAAGTATACATTATAACTTACTTCAGTATTAGATTAAATTACTAATTTATTTTATTTTAAGTTAATAAATTACTTAATTAACTTAATAACTTAATTGTGTACTATAAATATATAATTAAATTAAATTATAGGTATTGTACAATATATATTACATAGTTAAATACGTATGTCCAGCATTAGGCACAATTATGTACATATAGATATGTTTATATAATTACTTAGGTTAGTATACATTTAGTTAATATAAATTAATAGATAATAATACAATATGGTATATTTAATTTAATACATAGAATACATATATAAGTTATATATATACCTTTTGTGCATATTATACAATATATGCATTTAGTTTAGGTTTAAGTTATATTTACAAGTATATACATATATGCATTTAGTTTAGGTTTAAGTTATATTTAGAAGTATATGCATAGTATATAGGATATTTTTGGGTATTTAAGGGGTTTTTGTTATTTTTGTGGTTTATGTATGTATAAGAGAGGTAGGGGGTGAAAGTGAAAGAGTGAGATGAGAGATAGAGATTTCCTTTTGTAGTTTTTCAAGCTTGGTCTTTTATTAAATTCTAAGGTATACTGAACTATCAGCTAGTATGTTCTACCAAACTGGGGATTCAGATTACCTTGAAACTTGGCACACACCTAAAGAAATACCTAATCTTAATCAAGAAAGGTTTATTTTATTTTTTTATGATTTTTTAAAGTATTTTATTTATTTACAAACCAACCCAAAATAAGGCCAAAAAAGGTACTTCACTAGAAACCTAAGGCCTAAAGAAGGGTTCTAATGGGTTGAGTAGCTAGCAAAGCATTCACAAATATTCAGTATAGCACAAATAAGATGCTCAAGTAGTTAAACATGAATCTCATCAAGATTTGCATGAAGTTCTCCAATGGTCAATTAGGGCACATTTCATATAGCTGACAATGATCTTAAACAAGATTTACAAGCAAATAAAATCTAATCCAAGTAGATGAATGCTTATAACTGAAGTTCTATCATTACACTATATGTCAGCTTTACCCATCTCCAAAATCCATTCAAAATTCAACCAATCAGTGGTTGCAACTGTTGCTCATAACGGTAGCTCAGAAACTACTGCAAATGCTGCGCAGATGAAGACTTCAAAGATCAGACAGCTTAATTGTTGTCTTCAAGTTACTTCAGCAACATCTTCTGTTGGTGTAAGTGTTACAATAAATCAAATTAGCAACTACTGAAGCTCTCATAGAATCTGCATCAGAACTCAAGAAATCTGCTCTTCAATCTGAAATACATCAAATTTAAGAGCTAACAAATCCATCTAAGCAAAATCCATTCTCAATTCCACTGAAAGCCACTTACAAATCAGTATAAAACACTTCTAAAGATTTGAAAACCATTTTGTACAAGTTCTTCATCACTAAACTCTGAAACCTTAATTCAATTCATTCTCTTTGTCATAGACAACAAAAGAGAATGAGATTGAATTAGACAATCAACCCAATGCCCAATCAACTCAAAAATTTCTTTCAAAATCCTCAAAAACTCTAATTAATTTTCAAATATCAAATCTGAAACATTTTGAATCAGGAAATTAATGTTGCCTAAATTGGGTGGTTACTATGGATCTACCAAAACGATTTGATCATTTAAAACATCTGCATGCCATTAATTAGTGTACATGTGTTCTAGGTGCCCCTTTAGAATTAAGTAGATCACTATGAAGATCTCAAATCCATGCTTGAATTTTTCACAGTTCTTCACTCCCTCAATAAAGAACAAAAAGGATTTGAACTAAAACTTTGGCATGGCTAAATCAGGTAATAGAGTTCAGATTAAAAAGCTCAGATCATTCACTTTAAATCCAATTAACCAAATGTAAGCTCAATTTGATTAATTAGAGCTGATAGAAACATGTTTGCATTAGAAATCCTCATTCAATCCCAAAATCCAAATCAGTTCTAAACGACCAAATCAGCACAAATCAAAACATAATGAGAGTGATTGTGACCAGTTGGTATGAATGAGATCACCCTCAAATTGGCTTTGCGCAGCATTAGATCTGAAAGCTATCAAGCTTCAGATCTAATGTGGTCGTGGTTAAAACCGACCAGTTTGATTATAATTTATTACTCGAAAATGAAAATTCTCCGAGGTCGAACTCAAGGAGCAAAACTTGATTCTAGAAGCGTAGAAAATCACAATTTACAATATATTGTTTTACAAAAAAGATTAGAGAAAGGAAAATAAAAACATCTCTTCTTTTCTTCTTCCTTTCTCTTTCTCTTTTCAGACGTCTGACTCCAAGGGTCAGATGCCTTAAAAGTCACTTGCTACAGTGCCTCTTTTCTTTTCTGCTGCTGCTGCTGGTTCTTCTTCTTCTTAGCTTCTTCTTTTTCTCTTCTTCCTGTTGTCTCTGCTACACGCCTTCTCTTCTAACTTCTTCTTTCTTCTCTTTCTGCTTCGCACATTTTTGCCTTCTTTCTTCCTTCTCCTTCTGCTTCAGCTTCACTGTGGCTACAGTGTCGTCTTCCTCCTCCTCCTTTGCTTTCTCTGCTGCTCCAAGTCCTTCACCCTCTCTAGCCACAGCTGTCTTCCTGCGGCTAAGTCCTCACTACTCCACTTCCTTTGCTTCCTCTTCTGTTCCCTGCACTGGCGTCCGATTAGGCAAAACCTAACCCCTACCCTTCCCCGCGTCTCTCTCTCTATTTCACTCCAGGGTTCACTCTCCCAGAGCCTTAGTCGTGTATGCGGGTCAGGTGACGCTCCCGGGACCAGGCGCACCGGCGTGGGTGGTGTGCGAGGTGTGCACAGGAAAGCTAGTCAGGTTGGGCCAGGTCCACAAGGGATAGTCGCAGATGAGAATAGGTGAGTGAGGGCGAGGGACCTCACCCCTGTGTGTCTTGAGGCAACGAGCCTAAGACACTTTTATAATTTATGTCGTGCTTCCAATTTGTCAGCTTTCGAGGTGGGACTAAATGTCCCACTTGCTTCTCGCACGAGCCCACAGAGTGACCTTCGCAATTGCAGTAGGTGTGGAGTCCCTCAACTCCAATTGAAGTCAGGGTGCATGCGTGCCTCAAACCCGCACTGCCTGAGGGTCTCTCCTGGAGCCAAGCACAACCTAGAGCGGCTTGAAGCTTGCTTCAAGCTCAGCGACAATGGCGGAAGGCATCCTAACCCTGAAATCAATAGCACGGCCTTTTGGCCACGTCAAATCATTTGGGGAGGTTCGCCGGAGCATGGCGAAGATGGCCCGATGGTCAAAGTGGCGTAGGGTGGCCTGGGCGTGCGTGCCTAGGTCACCCTGTGGCTGTGCAGGTGGGTTTGTTCGGGAGATGTGTTGGGAGTGTGTGGCGGTGAATAGGAAGGGGGGTTATGATTGGTGAGTCGTGGCGGAGCTCGTGGGGTGTCTGGCGAGGCGTGTGGAGGTTTGACGGGTGGCTGCACCTCATCGATGGTCTGCCGGAGGTGGAGAAGGTGGC
The DNA here is from genome assembly GCA_037157565.1 of Thalassia testudinum. NCBI lineage: Eukaryota > Viridiplantae > Streptophyta > Magnoliopsida > Alismatales > Hydrocharitaceae > Thalassia > Thalassia testudinum. The sequence continues at coordinate 6,821,760 of JAZHRO010000010.1, read as the reverse complement.
GGTGGTGTGTGATGGTCGGTGCGTGATAGTAGAAATTGATAGGGGGAAAATGAAGAGGGGATAGAGAGGAGTAAGTCTAACCTAACTAAGTGGACGAAAGGGGGAGAGTTGGCGGCTGGCTATACCTGCTGTCGCCAGAGAAGATAGTGCCCAGGGGAGAAGACGGCGACGAGGAAGAGGGGCTGGAGGGTGCCTGCTGGTACGGTAAGGCGCGGCGGACAACAGCGGAGGTAACCCTGCCACTGGTATGGTGGCAGGGTGACGAGAGAGGAGGAGGAGGGTCGCCAGAGCCTGCGGGCGAATTGCCAAAGGAGGAGGAGATGAAAATTGAGGGATTTTCTCAGCCAAAACAGGCTTGAAGGAAGCGGCAGGGGTTGCCGTTCCTTAAATAGGTGTCGATCGAGGGAGAAAAGTGAGGAGGAACTGGGGAAACCTCGCCAGAGGTATGGTAGGAACAATACCCATACCTCTCGAGCGTTCGCACGAGAGGTATGGTGGCCAACAGGGCATGGGAGCCAGCCCATGCTGCAGGGGACAACGCAAGGAGTCTCCCTTTCAAATCTGGGGCCGGCTCCCCATGCGTGCGCGGTGCCATCCTCCGCGCAAAGTCGCCGGAGGTATCGTGTGAGCAGGCGGGTGCCAGAGGGACCCGTTTGAAGAAGATGACGGGAAAAGTAGGGGGGTCCCTGCAAGACTTCAAAAAGCTAAGGGTCAAAAAGTAATTATTGAGGACCATTTTGTAAAATGGGTCAAGGCGACCTTTCTTTATGTCCAAATTTTGGTATAAACCAAATTTGGACCTAAGGAATCCAATGGTGGGGTTGGATTTTAGGTTTAACCATGTTTGATCGGACATTTTGCATAAAAATTCAAATTAGGTCAAACATTGGGTATGGTTCTCAATCTAGGTCAAGATAGGTTCCAATGGCCAAATTGAAGATTCTAAATCCTAGGGGATATTTTTTCATGAATTTTATAGGGTTTAATTGATTTTTATCTTTCCTAGAACTTTGTGAATTTAAGTGGATTTGTTTTAGGGTTACAGAATATCATTTAATTCCCAGATTTTTTTGTCATAACCCTTTCCTGATCAAACCATCCCACTTTTTCTCTTATTAAGTCCATTTGACCTATGTCTATATCCTTAGAAATTCCATTTATATACTGCAATGGTAAAATTATAGTTTTACCCTTATGTGTATTATTTTATTCTCAGATTTGCAATTCCCTGATTTAAGCCTTCCCTTAGGTTTTGTAGGAGCTTTTGTTCAATTTATTAGGTCAAAGTGTGCTAGTTAGGGTTTTGCTACCCCATGCCTAGCTTTTGCTAGTCCCTTAGCAAAAATTTAAGGTTTCAACCTCTATTCTAGACCATGAATTCCTTTCATCAAATTTGATAAGTGCTTTTTTTTCTCTTGTCTCCTTGATTAGGTCAAAATGCCAACCATAGGCCTAAAAGGTACTCTAGTACCAACCAAGATCCAAATCTATCTAGCTTTAGCCTCAGTCTTTAGCAAAGTTTTTTAAGGCCTACAGGAACTAACCTAAGGTTTATTGGACTCTGTGGTTAAAGCACCCGTGCTTGAGACATTTTTAGCCTTGGTTCAATTTACAGTACATTTTGTAAGAGAGAGACAGAAGGTTTTGTTTGGAAAGTTTTCTCTCTCTTTTCTTTTTAATTTTAGCTTAGGATTGGCTTCACGACATGGTCTGTATCGGATTCCTCGCCCCTATCATCAATCCTCAAAGGTCCCTAGCAATCGATGCTTCGAGATAGCATCGCCCATGGTAACCCCCAGAACCCTGGCTTTTGAGATTTCGAGATAATCCCGTCCATGGTGTTCCGTGGCCGAATTCAGACCCTGGCAATTCACATTTCGTGATAATGCCATCCATGGAATCTGAACCAGTAGAGTGCTTACATGCCCCCAATAGGATATGTAAATATCCTAGGAGACAAGCACCGAGGAGATGATATGTTGTTACGCATCTTCGAGGGGAATTTCCCACCACTCCGTGTCGGGAACTCGTCCAAATCAACTTGTGTTGATCGGCCGCTCCTAATCTAGGTGACATTTTCAGAATATTTGAAACGCTTCTGCATGATTTTGATATTTATGCTTGCTGAACCAGACTGTGTGTGTGAATTTGGGTGCTTAGGTTACCGAGTCCCGTAAACCGAAGGTCAGTTAACGAGGCTGAATACTCCCTAAGCCTTAGACCTAATACTTAAGCTTTTCATTTTCCTCAACCTCTTGAGGAATATCTAGATCTTAACGGGTACTAAGCGTCTAGCCAAGAATGCCTAAGGTTTGCATTCTTACTAATCATGTTGTGCACTTTCTCTTTATTTTTCTTTAAAGTGGTCTAGAACTTTGGTTAATTCCTTAATTTCTTACTAATGACTATCCCTTTTCTTTTTCATTTTGTGCTCCTTTTTAATATTCTGCTCTTTTCCTCCATTTATGAAGCTTACCATCACTTTCTTCCCTCCTCTCAATATATATATATATATATATATGTGAATTTTTTTTTGTTTAAACCTTTTCTTGTTGTGACTTTTTATTACACTTTTCATACCCCCCATGCCTAAGGTTTGCAATGTCCTCATTGTTCATTAGGTGGGTTTTTATTTGGCTTGGTTCATGCATTAGGACAGATATTAGGTGAGTGGATGGGTCGAGGTGACTGTTGCGGACAATTTCTAATCTCAGATACGAATACCTAAGGTGAAGTCGGCTGTCCTAAGGAATGAACCTAAAGTGCAAAGAAATGTCAGAAAAAGGTTTCAATTTTTCAAAATAATGGGCTACCTCCCATTAAGCGCTGAGTTTTACGCCATCGGCTGGGTGCAATAAGCTCAGAGAGAATGGAGGATAAATGATGACTCAACCAAATCTGTATTGGTTACGTCAATGAACGGTTTGAGTCTCTGGCCGTTCACAACAAAAGGTTCGAAATCGTGGCCGAGCGGACTGATCTCGACGGTTCCATTTCCAAAAATCTGTCGGACAAGGTATGGTCCGACCCACTTGGATCGCAGTTTTCCAGGGAACAATTTAAGTCGGGCATCGAAGAGTAGGACCTTCTGACCAGGGTGGAAGATCTTTCTAAATATGTGCTTGTCATGAAAGGCTTTAACCCGCTCCTTGTAGATTTGCGAGTTCTCATACGCATCAAGGCGTAATTCATCAATCTCGCTTATCTGAAGCTTTCTGTGGGTTCCAGCCTTAGAAAGATCTAGGTTGAAGTTCCGTACTGCCCAATAGGCTTTGTGCTTCAGTTCGACAAGAAGGTGACACGCCTTCCCGTACACCAGTCTAAAAGGAGACATGCCTAATTGGGTCTTGTGGGCGATCCTATAAGCCCACAAAGCTTCCGGAAGTCGGGATGACCAGTCCTTCCTGTCAGGTCGAACAGTAACCTAAAGGATTTTCTTGATCTCCCGATTTGATAGCTCAGCTAGACCATTAGTCTGGGGGTGATAAGGAGTAGAGATTTGATGCGACACCCCGTATTTGGTCATCAGTGACCTGAACTGAACGTTGGTAAAATGGGTCCCTCCATCGGAGATGATTGCATGAGGAATCCCAAACCGTGAGAAGATATTCTGATGAATGAATTTGATGACGATCTTGTGGTCACAGGTTCGGGTCGGAATGGCTTCGATCCATTTGGACACGTAGTCAACAGTGAGTAAAATGTACTCGAAGCCGTCCGAGATACGGAAGGGGCTCATAAAATCAATCCCCCAAATATCAAAAATCTCGCATACGAGAATCGGCTGTAAAGGCATCATGTCACAATGGCTCATGTTGCCCAAAGTTTGGCAATGACTGCATGCCTTATAGTGATTGTATGCGTCCTTGAAGATAGTAGGCCAGTAAAAGCCACACTGAAGGATTTTTTATCCGATTTTATGCCCAGAAAAATGGCCACCACATGCCTGGTCATCGCAGAAAGAGAGTATGTCATTGATTTCGTCCTTCAGGACACATCGTCGGATAATTTGGTCAGCACCTATGCGGAATAAGTATGGGTCTTCCCAGATGTAGTACTTGGCATCGGAGTGCAACTTGTCTCTCTTGGTCTTCGGCCAATCAAACGGGATCTGGTGTGATGCCAAGTAGTTTACTACATCAGCAAACCATAGAAGCCTGGTACCAATAGTCAAGAGGTGCTCATCAGGAAAATGCTTCGTGATGGGTCCAGAAGGGTCGATGATCTCGGAAGGAAGGCGAGACAAGTGGTCAGCTACCACATTCTGCCTTTCTACCTTGTCGCGAATCTCGAGGTTGAATTCTTGCAACAGCAAGATCCATCAGATTAATCGAGGCTTTGCATCCGTCTTTGCAAGGAGATGCCTCACAGCTGTGTGATCCAAGTAGATTATGACTTGGGAACCCAGGAGATAAGATCTGAATTTTTCAAGAGCAAATACTATAGCTAGCAGCTCTTTTTCCATAACCGTGTAGTTACACTGAGCCTCGTCAAGTGTCTTGCTAGCATAGTAGATGACCACGGGTTTCCCATCAATCTTCTACCCTAGAACCGCTCCTACAGTGAGTCGGATGCATCACACATGATCTCAAAGGGTTGAGACCAATCAGGGGACTATAGGATCAGGGCTTGGGTGATTCGGTCACGAAGGATCTCAAAAGCATGAGTGCATTCCTTGGAAATCTCAAAGGGTACATCCTTGGAGAGAAGAGTGGTCAGGGGGCGCGCAATTTTCGAGAACTTAGGGATGAAATGACTGTAGAAACCGACGTGTCCCAGAAAAGATCGGATGTCCCTGATCGAGCTAGGCATAGGAAGTTTAGAAATTAGGTTAACCTTAGCTCGATCCACCTGGATGCCTCTCTCAGAAATTAAGTGTCCTAGGACAATCCCCTCAGGCACCATAAAGTGGCTCTTTTCCCAAGAAAGAACCAGATTTACATCTATGCATCGCCTGAGTATGTGAACCAAGTGTTGGAGGCAATCTTCAAATGATGCCCCAAAAACTGAGAAGTCATCCATAAAGACTTCCAGATAATCACCTACCATATCAGAGAATATGGCAAGCATGCACCGCTGAAAAGTCGCAGGTGCATTGTAGATACCGAAAGGCATTCTTCGAAACACGTAAGTCCCGAAGGGGTAGGTGAACGTGGTCTTCTCTTGGTCCTCTGGATGAATCGCCACTTGGTTGTAACCGGAGTACCCGTCCAGAAAGCAAAAGAATCTATTTCTCGCTAGTTTTTCGAGAATCTGATCAATAAACGGTAGTGGAAAATGATCCTTCTTCGTGGAAGAATTGAGTCTTCGGTAATCTATGCAGACTCTCCACGAGTTGGCTATACAGGTAGGTATGACTTCTCCGGTTTCAGTCGTGATAGTGGTAAGCCCTGCCTTCTTAGGCAACCTGGATTGGGCTCACCCAGCGACTGTCGGAGATCGGGTAGATGATCCCTGCATCTAACCACTTAATGATCTCCTTTTTCACGACCTCCTGTAGATTGGGGTCTAGACGTCTCTGCATCTCACGTGAAGGTCGTGCACCCTCTTCATAATAGATGCGGTGTGTACAGTAAGAGGGACTTATTCCAGTCAAATCATCTAGAGTCCAACCAATGGCTCTGCGATGTTGCTGGAGAACAGCAATCAGACGGGATTCCTGGTCAGTTGTGAGTTTGGAGTTTGTAATCACCGGAAGTGTCTGATTGGAACATAAAAAGACATATTTCAAATGATTGGGAAGGGGCTTGAGTTCAAGAACGGGGTTATCAACAGCAGTGGGTGGTTCAGAGTGGGTGTGGGGTACAAGGATAGGAGTTATGGGTTTGTCTAGATCAAGTTCTGACTCCTCCAATTGTGATTTTAGATCTTCTTGTAGTTGATGAGGGATAATCATGTTATCCTCAATTTGTGGATCATCAACCATGGCTCTGATGTCATAAATTTGCTCTACAACACCGCAATTAATCCCTTGTTGGGCCTTAAAGATATCAATCTTGAGAGTCTGATTCCCAAATTTCAGCTCTATTTGGCCCTCTTCACAATTTATGTTGGCCCTTGCAGTGGCCAGAAAAGGTCTCCCTAGTATGATTGGTGTATCCCTTGGATTCTCAGGTGCATCCATGTCTAGAACTATGAAATCTACAGGGAAGTAGAAATCCCGCACCCTAAGAATGACGACTTCAAGAATTCCCTTAGGTGACTTGATAGATCAATTGGCTAACTGCAATGTCACCTCAGTTGGTTTCAGTTCAAATTCTTCTAGGTGGTTAAGTAGGGATGTGGGTATCAAGTTTATGGAGACACCTAGGTCCAATAATGCTCTATCAAACTGGGTTTCACCAATCTTACATGAAATCAGGGGAGTGCCTGGGTCTTTTGCCTTGGGTGGGAGTTTACTCAGGATCACAGAGCTGGCTTGCTCTGATAGTACAATCGAACTCCCACTCTTGGTTCGCAGCTTACACTGGGGTGTACACACATTTTTCAAGAATCGTGCGTAAGTCGATACGTGGTGGATTGCATCCATCAAGGGGATACAGGTTTAGCTGTCCTCTTTCCCTTGGTCAAGGCCTCGGGAAATGGAACCTTGGTTGGTTCCTCTAGGATAGGTCCAGGTTTTTTATCTAGGATAGGGATAGGAACATCCTGGATAACTGTCCTGGGGTTTGGGTCACTACCAGGCTTAGAGTGGTCTAGATAAGGTGGATCTTCGGTTGCTTTACCACTACGGGTTATCACAAAATTTAGTCCTGCCTGGTTCTGGTTGGGGGTTGGTAAGATGGGTTGCTACTGTTGGTAACCTGCATAGGAGGTTGATGCTTCCATCCCGTTAAGTGATGGAACAGAAGGGGCCTGATAGATCATGTGTGCTTGGCCCAAGTTTAGGTTCATAATGCACCGCTGGGTCGGCATGTTATTCAGGTTAGGCAGAGGTTGAGAAGGAAGTGTGCCTGGTTGGCGAGAATTCGCCAACTAGGCGAGTTGGTTGCGGACCTCTGTGATTTCATCCTTATGTTGTTTCTGGATAGCCTCATTCGTTCTTTGAATGTCAGCCAAAGTTTGGAGGATAAGGGACATTTGGTCTTGGTTGGGCCCAGATGGATAAGTGGGGCTGAGCCGAGGCTGAGGCAGCTGATAAGGACGAGGGGCTTGTGGACGGGGCTGAAAGGGTGGTCTTGGGTTCCGAGAATTTCCCGTCCACTGGAAATTGGGATGGTTTCTCCATCCAGGGTTGTAGGTATTGGAAAATAGGTCATTCTGGATGGCGTTGAGGTCCTCGTAGGTCTGAGGAGCCTCAGGAAAGTCAAAGAATGGGGGAGTAGAGTTCCCTTGGCAAGAATAGAAAGGATCGTAGGTCCCTCCGATCTTGGAGTCAGATGGGGGTGGATACGGGTCCATCCTAGGAGATCGGTGAAAAATGTTCTGCATAGTTTCCCGTACGGGAGATGGCTGTGCGAAGGATTTCTGCGTAGAGGAGGCTTGCTGCAAGTGCTGAGTCAGCTCGTCCACCTTCTTCTCAATAATTGAGACCTTGTCCAACCAAATGGTCATTAATTCCAGATCGACTGATGCGGACAGGCCCTGCGTCTCATGTGCTCCCCTAAGGTTCGTCGCTGCGCGGGTATTCGTCTGGTCAAATAATCCTATGGAGTCATTGTTGATGGAGTTCTCGCACATATTCTCGAGAATCTCCCACACGGTGTCTTCATGTTGACCCATGATATTCCCTCCGCAAGTTGCATTGACGAACAGTCTAATATCTTCACGGAGTCCCTGGTAAAAAGATTGGACTTGTTCCCATTTAGGAACTCAATGATGGGGGCACTTTCTCATGAGATCCTGGAATCGATCCCATGCCTCATGAAGAGGTTCTCCCATCTGCTGCGTGAAGTGAGTAATCTGATGGCGCAAGGCGTTTGTCCGACCAACGGGAAAGAACTTCAAAAACTCAGACTAAAGTTCTTCCCAAGTGTTGATCGGGCGGGTCTGTGTCTGATACCAATGAGCCGCCTTGTCCATACGGGAGAAAGAGAACATCTTCATAAGTAAGATATCCCGATTCTACGCATCTGACCCAAAGGTCTGAGCCAGATGCTTAAGCTATTTGATATGCTGGAAGGGATCCTCAGAGTTAAGCCCATAGAATTTAGGTATGGCATGAATCATGTTGGGCTTCAATTCGGAATCAGGTCCTCCAGTCGGGATTTCGACTAAAGGCTCAATTGCCACCGTAGCGGGATTATAGTGATCTCGCATCATTGGGTGCTGCGGTGGGTTCATGAAGTTTTGGAAGAGATCATTAAGATGCTGGAGCTGGTGCTCAAGATTATTCTCTTCTTCAACAAGTTGAGCCATGGTGGAAGAAGAAGTGGAATTAGGTTCAGATTCAGAAGAAAGGTCTACGTGGAGTGGTTGTCGCACAAACAAGGGTACCAAGGTTTGGCCTCGGGGAGAGTGGATTTCTAGAGGAGGTTTCAAGGACCTCCTACCAAGCATGCACTAATGGATTAGACGAGGTTAGAAGGTGTTGGACCCAATCAAGACACCCAAAATATGTTGCGTGACTATAGAGGTTCAGGGCGGATGATACCCCTTGACCAGAAGGTCGTCCACCTGAGAATTACCTGGGCAGCTAGAGAGGGTGAGTCCCGCGAAGACCCCTACACGGTAGAGCACCCCCACGGGTTACAGGGTTTCCCCCACCTGACCTCTCTTGTCACTGAGATTCCAGGTAGACTAGAATGGGGACCTTGACCTCTTAAGTCTACCATTTTTAATTAAGATCAAGGTGCTTAGGGTTTCACTTGAATTTTAAGCCTTTTGTGTGCAAAAAGTGACCTAATTTAAAGGTTGGTTGATCCAAGGGATCAACTTCACCTATTTGTTCCTGTGAGAGTTTATTAGGTCCTTTCTTTTAGTGTTTAAGTGAATTAAGAGCCGGATTGCTTAGGGTTTCTCTTAATAGGTCTTTTCAAGCAATGGTTTAGGCACACCTCTTTTGGGAATTTTCGGTTCTTGATTAGAAGGTGTGTCTCTAAAACCCTGGCTTAGAATCCTAGGTTGGCTCTAATTGGTCCAATTAGTTGCCTCAGAATTGGGTTACTAGGGCTCAAGCAAGAAGGTTTTAGTCCTAGTTACCTTAAGTGGATATGCAGATAAAATGTGTTAAAAAAGCAGGCAACTTTATGAATTACTATGTATAGAAGATAAGTAGCCCTAGATTGATTTTTTTCTTTTCTCCTCTTTAGAATGTGGGGGTTTAAGAGAGAGAAGATTTAGGGTTACCTATCCTCTAGTGTGCTTTTTGTGCGGCGGCTTTGTTCCTTCTTGCCTTCCTGTGCCTGCACAACAGAAGAGAGATTAAGTCAGTATTCAATCAGAAATTATGATTTAGTAGCTTCTAGAATGCCCGTTTCTCCCCGGCAACGGCACCAAAAACTGGTCGTGGTTAAAATCGACCAATTTGATTATAATTTATTACTCGAAAATAAAAATTCTCCGAGGTCGAACTCCTGGAACAAAACTTGATTCTAGAAGCGTAGAAAATCATAATTTACAATATATTGTTTTACAAAAAAGATTAAAGAAAGGAAAATAAAAATATCTCTTCTTTTCTTCTTCCTTTCTCTTTCTCTTTTCAGACGTCTAACTCCAAGGGTCAAACGCCTTAAAAGTCACTTGCTACAGTGCCTCTTTTCTTTTCTGCTGCTGCTACTGTTGGTTCTTCTTCTTCTTCTTGGCTTCTTTTTCTCTTCTTCTTGCTGTCTCTACTACACGCCTTCTCTTCTGACTTCTTCTTCTTTCTTCTCTTTCTACTTCGCACCTTTTTGCTTTCTTCTTTCTTCCTTCCCCTTCTGCTTCAGCTTCGCTACGGCTACAATGTCATCTTCCTCCTCCTTTGCTTTCTCTACTACTCCAAGTCCTTCACCCTCTCTCTGGCCGAAACTTTCTTTTTGCAGCTAAGTCCTCACAGCTTCTCCTCCTTTACTTCCTCTTATGTTCCCTACATAGGCTCCGATTAGGCAAAACCTAACCCCTACCCTTCCTCGCGTCTCTCTCTCTCTCTATTTCACTCCAAGGTTCGCTCTCCCAGAGCCTTAATCGAGTACGTGGATCGGGTGACGCGCTCGGGACCAGGCACACCGGCTTGGGTGGTGCGCGAGGTGTGCATAGGCAGGCTATTCAGGTCGGGCCAGGTTTGCGAGGGATAGTCGCGGACGAGAATAGGTGAGTGAAGGCGAGGGACCGCACCCCTGTGTGTCTTGAGGCAACGAGCCTAAGACACTTTTACAATTTATGTCGCGCCTCCAGCTTGTCAGCTTCTGAGGTGGGACTAAATGTCCCACCCGCTTCTCGCACGCACTCGCAGAGTGAGCTTCGCAATTGCAACAGGTGTGGAGTCTCTCGACCCCAATTGAAGTCTGGGTGCGTGCATGCCTCAAACCTGCACCACCTGAGGGTCTCTCCTGGAGCCAAGCGCAACCTGGAGCGACTTGAAGCTTGCTTCAAGCTCAGCAACAATGGCGGAAGGCATCCTGACCATAAAATCAATAGCACAACCTTTCTACCACGTCAAATCATTTGGGGAGGTTCGCCGAAGCACGACGAAGATGGCCCGGTGGTCAGAGTGGGGCAGGGTGGCCTAGGCGTGCGTGCCTACGTCACCTTGTGGCTGTGCAGGTGGGTTTATTCGAGAGACGTGTTGGGAGTGTGTGGCGGTGAATGGGAAGGGGGGTTATGATTAGTGAGTCGTGGCAGAGCTCGTGGGGTGTCTAGCGAGGCATGTGGAGGTGTGACGCGGTGGCTGCACCTTGTCGGTGGTCTGCCGGAGTTGGAGAAGGTGGAGGTGGTGTGTAATGGTCGGTGCGTGATAGTAGAAATTGATAGGGGGAAAATGAAGAGGGGAAAGAGAGGAGTAAGTCTAACCTAACTAAGTGGATGAAAGGGGGAGAGTTGGTGGCTGGCTGTACCTACTGTCGTCGGAGAAGACAGTGCCCATGGGAGAAGACGGCGATGAGGAAGAGGGGCTGGAGGCCGCCTGCTGGTACGGCAAGGTGCGGTGGACAACGGCGGAGGTAACCCTGCCACTGGTATGGTGGCAGGGCGACGAGAGAGGAGGAGGGTCGCCGGAGCTTGCAGGCGAATGGCCGAAGGAGGAGGAGATGAAAATTAAGGGATTTTCTCGGCCAAAATAGGCTTGAAGGAAGCGGCAGGGGTTGCCGTTCCTTAAATAGGTGTCGGTTGAGGAAGAAAAGCGAGGATGAACTGGGGAAACCTCACCGGAGGTATGGTCGGAAAGATACCCATACCTCTTAAGCGTTCGCACGAGAGGTATGGTGGCCAACAGGGCATGGGAGCCGGCCCAAGCTGCAGGGGTCAATGCAAGGAATCTCCCTTTCAAATCTGGAGCCAGCTCCCCATGCGTGTGCGGCGCCATCCTCCGTGCAAAGTCGCCGGAGGTATGGTGTGCGCAGGTGGGTGGCATAGGGATCCGTTTGAAGAAGTCGACTGGAAAAGTAGGGGGGTCCCTGCAAGACTTCAAAAAGCTAAGGGTCAAAAAGTAATTGTTGAGGACCATTTTGTAAAACGAGTTAAGGCAACCTTTCTTTAGGTCCAAATTTTGGTACAAATCTAATTTGGACCTAAGGAATCCAATGGTGGGGTTGGATTTTAGGTTTGACCATGTTTGATTGGACATTTTGCACAAAAATTCAAATTAGGTCAAAAATTGGGTATGGTTCTCAATCTAGGTCAAGATAGGTTCCAATGGCCAAATTGAAGATTCTAAATCATAGGGGATATTTTTTCATGAATTTTATAGGGTTTAATTGATTTTTATCTTTCCTAGAACTTTGTGAATTTAAGTGGGTTTATTTTAGGGTTACAGAATGTCATTTAATTCCCAGATTTTGTCATAACCCTTTCCTGATCAAACCATCCCACTTTTTCTCTTATTAAGCCCATTTGACCTGTTTCTAGACCCTTAGAAATCCCGTTTATGTACTGTAATGGTAAAATTACAGTTTTACCCCTTTGTGTATTATTTTATTCTCAAATTTGCAATTCCCTGATTTAGGCCTTCCCTTAGGTTTTGTAGGACTTTTGTTCAATTTATTAGGTCAAAGTATGCTAGTTAGAGTCCAAGATGAGATTCTCATCATAATGATTGCCTGATGGATGGGTGAACTGCAAATTAAAGAGGGAGGGAAATCAGTAGAATGTGACAGTGGTTTGGAGTGGTGGGGGAGTTGTATGACTCATGCGAAATGAGGTGAAACCACCTCTCTAATCCGGATTGGTCAGAGAGGGTGCAATTACTCCTACTCTAACTATTCTAATCTAAACATCATTCTACACACAATTTGGCATCTAAACTACATCTAATTACACTACACTAACTAATAGTAAAACTAATCTAGAAAGCACGAAAACTAATCTACGAAAGTAGTAAATCTAGCTAACGGACAAAGGTGGTGTCCAAGGTCACCAACTGGCTACCGATGACGAAGAAAGGGGAGGGAATCCTTTAGCTGACAAGGGAGGTGTTCAAGAGCCAACAGTCGGCGGCTAGAGGCCATCAACAGAGAGAAAGCAACCTACTATATCACTGCAGTTAAGGAAAGGAGGTAAGAAGCTGAGGGACTAGAGCGAAAGGAATCACTCAATGGGGAGGGAGCGATTAGCCTACGCATGAGCTCAATGGTGAACTTAAGTAGCTGCTATAGTGAATCAAGGCACCACAAGGGTGAGATTAGGCTCCTAGGGCTTGGGCGGTGGATGCGAGCTACGAGGGCGTGCGAAGGATTCAACTCAAATCAAGGTCATCGGATGGGATCTGGGGTGTGCGGTGATCCTACTCACAAAGTCGCATGAATTTTCAATCAAGTCTAGCAGTAGGATCAATGAGGAAGAGAATCAACAGTCACGATGGAGCAAGTTCTTGTGGGTGAACAGTGTATCTGCACCATCAGGTATGATGGAGAATTTGTGAAGGTGCCCTTAAGGTGAAATGATGAAAGAATAGCAAGGAGACCCATTAGTGCTGAAATAAATGCAGCACGGTCCCTGCAGTCTTACAAAGATGCCCCTTCGATTTTAAATTGGGTCCTTGAGGATTTCAATCATGAACAAAATGTTATGTACTATCTTTGCAAAAAAAAATGCTATGTACCAAGGACCTATACATAAAACTCTAAATGCAAGGTTCTCGTGATGTCCAAATGCAAGTAGGTTTTTATTTGAGCATAATTGAACATTTAGAAAGTTAATTCAACTCTTGATTTGTACTTTTGAACTCAAAATATGTTCAATTTGTAAATGGATCATCAATTTATATTTTTTGAATAAAATATCTCATTTTATGACCTAATTTTGCATTTTTAACATAAATTTGCTGTTTTAAGTCATTTCTGATATTTCTCACACTTAACTCTTTTCATGTGTTAATTATGCAATGATTAACTTAGTTTCTAGTTTAACTTAGGCATTTTAGCTATGATGAGCCACACTTCATCAGATACCTGCACACCATTAATTGGTGTTCAGGTATCCAAGGCTATTCTTCAAATCCATTTAGGTTACAATAGGAGCTTCAAAATCGTGCATCAAAATCTAAGCCCCAACTACCTTAGACAATGCACAAAATTAGTGAATCGAGTTGAAATTGGGCCTAAGCACATTAAGCGATTAAAATCAAATCCATATAGCCTAAGCCCATCGTAATCAAAATAATTTCACATATAAAAACTCAATTCGGTCAATTAAACTCGATTTAAACTCACTCAAGAAATTCTTCGATTAGCTTCAACAATCAAATCAAGCACAATTGACCAAATCCATTCAATTCAAATCACGGAGAGGGTAATTGTGATCTAATGGAGCGAATGAGATCACCCTCAAATGGAATTAAACGCATTATGGATCTAAAAGCTATAGAGCTTTAGATCCACAATGGTTCTGATGGATGGGGTGAATTGCAGATTAAAACATCAAGGAAATCAGGAAATGCGAATTATGAGATGTATAGGGAGTTGTGTGAACACAATGAGATGGTGGAATTGACTCTCTGATCAGATTAGAGTTAGCGTTAATTTCTTCCTCAATCAATACTCTCTGATCAGGATCGATCAGAAAGTATTAATTGAGGAAAAAATTAACACTAACTCTAATCTACTCCTAAATTAACCTAAGTGATGAATCATGGTCTAATCTACCTAATCTAACTAGAAAGCATAAAATCTAATGTAGGAAAGTGATAAATCTATCTAACAAACGAAGGTGGTGCCCAAGGTCCACCGGCCATTGGTCGATGGCGACGAAAGGGACGAGACCCTCAGCCGACGAAGGAGGTGTCCACGAGCCAGTAGTCGGCGACTATATGCGATTGAAGGAGGGAGGTGACCTGTTGATGAGAGCCTCATCATGAGCCATAACTAGCCCACTTTGACCTAATAAAGAGAATAAAAGCTCCTACATAACCTAGAAGAGGGCTTAATTGAAGGAATAAGTGTTCTGAGAAGAAAACATGAAATAAAGGTTAAAACTGTAATTTTACCATTGCAGTACATAAACGAGATTTATCAAAGGCAAAACATATGTCAAATGATCTAAATGAGATAAAAAGTGGGTTAATTCAATCAGAAATGGGTTCATGTGCAATCCAGGAATTAAATGACATCTTGTAACCCTAAAACAGACCCGCTTAATTCAACAAGGTTCTGGTCAAGATAAAAATCAAGTAAACTCTCTAAAAATCATGGAATAATATCCCCTAGGGTTTATAACATTCAAGTTGGCCTTTGGAACCTAGTTTGACCTAGATTATGGTCCTAGCTCATCAATTGACCTAATTTGGGTTTTTACACAAAATGTCCAGTCAAACGTGGTCAAACATAAAATCCAACTTCACCATTGGATTGTGAAGACTTCTGCTCCTGCAAGAGGCGCTGCAAAGTCCGCAGCTGTGGCAATTGAAGGCGCAGACTCTTGTGGGCACGCACGAAGTAAAGGTGGAAGATTAGTCCCACATCGTTAACTTACAAAGCGCTGGCGTGGCTTATATTGATTTTGTCATATCAGCTCGTTGCCTCCTAACGCACTTGGGGTGAGGTCCCTCACCTTACCACTGTGCCTCGTCCGAGAGTTCACCAAGCGGATCTGGCGACCCAACCCTATCCTGAGCACTCCTCGCGCACCACCCTCACGTTGGTGCGCCTGGACCCAGGCACGAGATCCGACCTATTTACCCGGCTCTGTGAGAGCGTGCTAAGTGGTTAACACAGGGAGAGAGAGACGTGCGAGTAGAGGGTTAGGTTTTGCTTTGCTGTGGTTTGTGTAGGGAAGGAAGGAAGAAGGAAGAAGCCAACACTTAGCCGCTAAGGAGAAGAAGAAGAAGAGGAATTGAAGGCAAACAGAACTGGAGCAAAGGAAGCAGAGCCAAGGAAGAAGAAGAAGACCCGTAAGGAGAAAGATACTGCAGGAGAAGAAAGAAGCAAGGCAGAAGGAAATAAGAAGAAAAGAAGCACTACAGAAAAGAAAGAAGAAGCTCAAAGAAGAAGAAAGGAAGAAAATCAGAAGAAGAAAAATAAGAGAAGGGAAACACTTTTTTAAGACGTCTGATCATGGGATCAGACGTCCAATTTCTTCTTTTTGCCACAATTAATTTTCAAACTCATGCATTTATATTTGAATTAAGTTTTGAGTAATTTAAGTGTTCAATTACATTCTTGAGATTTGTAATAAATTCCAATTGCTCCCTGTGTTAGACCTCGGATACTTAGGTTTTCGAGTAATAAAACTTTTATTTGTTGACGATGCTTGATCACCTATACTACGACGTAATTAACTGTTAAAACACGATCGAGAACACGTCAACACCTGTGCTGACACCACAGGCGAGGAATGGAGGGAGGAGAGCTGAGGGGGTAGAGTGAATGGACCAACTCGAGGGGGAGGGAGCTGATAGTCCTCATGCGAGCTCAGGGCAAGTGCTTAAGTAGGTAAGGGAGTGATTCAAGGCACCATAAGGTGAGATTAGGCAAGGTAAGGGTGTACGATGGATTTAGGTTTGCAACGCACGCGGGAAGAAATTGAGATGAATCCCATCATTGGATCAGATCTGGAGAGATAAAGGTTCTTCGCGCAAAGGTGCAAGAAGATTGGACAAAGATCCATCGTTGGATGGATGGAACAAGGAATCGATGGCCACTGCTTCACAAGTTCTTGCTCGTGAACAGTGCGTAAGGAGAAGAACCACTGCAGATGTATTGGTGTTTTTACACTGATACCCTTACATCGAAGGGGTAGAAGAATTAGGGAAAATCCCATAAGTGATAACAATCAATTCAAAACAGTCCTTAAATGCTTGCAAACACACCCTTGAGAGTTTTGGTGCATGAAATGTGAAAGAAATGTTATACATAAAGGACCTAAATGTAAATCAATGATTCCAAGGCCCTAGTGATGTCAGAATGCACCCAAGTTTTTATGGCATGATAATTGAACATATTAGAACATAATTTCACCCTTAATTTATACTTTTGAACTCAAGCATGTGTTCTGGCAATTAATACATCCATTTACTTAATTAATAGATAATCTCTCAAAATTGACCTATTTATGCATTTTTAGCAAATTTTTTGATATTTTAGGTCATTTTCCTCAAATCTCACACTTAAACCATTTATCATGTTAATAATATAGTATTTAACCTAGTTTCTAGCTTAACTTAGGCATTTTAGCTATAATGAGCCACACCTCATCAGCCCCCCAGGGGCATGCACTGTGCCTCACAAATCCCTTCTCCAACAAGTCCTGTAGTTGGGACTTAAGCTCCTACAGCTCCAACAGTGCCATCTTATATGGCGCGATAGAGATTGGGATGGTCCCCAGCATCAACAAGATCTCAAATTCTATCTCGCACTCAAGTGGTAGTCCCGGTAACTCCTCAGGAAAAACATCTGAATACTTGAAGACCATCGGAACGCTCAGCAAGTCGACCCCCAGGCTAGGCCCTACCACAACAAAAGCCAAGTAGCCCACACACCACTAACTCAGCAGCTTCGCTGCCCAAAGCGCAGATAAACACCTGAAACCTCCGTCAACTGGTTGACCATGGAACTTAAAAGAAGAAAACTCGAGAATGGAGAAGATAATCTTCTTCAAAAAACAATCCACCAAGATATGGTATGAGGACAACCAATCCATCCCCAAGATCATGCCAAAGTCCTCCATGTGGATCATAATCAAATCAACTGGAAGGTTGTACCCTTCTATCGTGTCCTCGCAACCGGTAAGGACCTCCTCTACTATGAATAACTATCCCCCTGGGCCCTTAATCAGGAACGAGTCCTCTAACAGTGTAATGGTCTGTCCTAAGCTGACAGAAAGCTCGTGGAGACAAACAAGTGTATGGCACCAGAATCAAAAGTACGTAAACTAATTGGCCAAATATTGTAACCATACTTG
Organism: Thalassia testudinum; assembly: GCA_037157565.1. Classification (NCBI taxonomy): domain Eukaryota; kingdom Viridiplantae; phylum Streptophyta; class Magnoliopsida; order Alismatales; family Hydrocharitaceae; genus Thalassia; species Thalassia testudinum. The sequence goes on along the minus strand of JAZHRO010000010.1, from coordinate 6,804,291 downwards.
CCACCATTGAACCAGAAGCTCAGGCGTCTCTGTGAGTCAAGGCATTGACACACCCCTCAGTCCTAGGTGCAAAAGAGGCAGCCACGCTCTAGGCGGGTGAGTCGCTACTGGCCAGTACCCACCCTATGACTACTATCCCCCTCCTCAAGCTTGGTACCCATGGCCGCCAACTCAACCGCTTATGCTCAGCCTCAAGAGCATCTGGTATGCTCTTGCCCTAGACAGGCAGTCTCCTCATGTGGCCTGGCTGGCCACACTAATAGTAGAGAGGAACATGACCTCCTCCCTCAGTCTATCCCTGTTGGTAGTTGGACTGGGGTCTGGTGCTGGCAGCTAGCCCCATCCTGGGACCTCCAAAGGTCTTTGGCGACCCCTCAGAATGGGACGCCTCTCCCGCAAGTGCAGTATGCTAGGGCAGAGGGTGCCTCCTCTCATGACGACCCTGGAAGTGGTCAGTCTGGTAGGGCCTCTTCTGATCCCCTCCGTCAGTGTCTCACATGACCGAGTTGGTCTCCTCATAGGTCATCGCCGCCTCGACCATGCAAGAGAAAGTGGGTTGCTTCAGGGGCTTCACATAACCCCCTATGGCAAGCCGAAGGCCCTCAGTGAACCTCCATAGGCGCTCCTTCTCAATAGCCACTACAAACGGGGCAAAACGTGACTGCTCCAAGAAACGCATGTGGTACGTGCTAACTGTCATCACCCCCTTGTAGAGAGTTTGGAACTCCCGCCTCCTTTGGTCCCGCCACGTCTGCAGAAAGTACTGCTCGCAGAAGAGTGTCACGAATTGATCCCAAGATGGCTCTCCCCGCTCCTGTCCTCAAACTGCCCGCCACCACCTGTGGGCAACGTTCTCTAGCTAGTATGTGGTAAAGGCCACGCGACACTCTGCAGGAGGGTGGAGCGTATCAAAGATCTTCTCCATCTACTCTAGCTAGTCCTCTGCCTCAGACAAGCTCTCCTCCCCTTTGAAGGAAAGGGGCTTCAGCTTCCGAAACTACGTGAGCAGCTCATTGTGAAGCCATAGCAGGGGCACAAGTCCAACCTCAAGTAGGAAGGACTCCTGCTCTGTACTATCTAATGGTGATGGGGGTGGTGGAGGGCCACCCCCTCCTCCTCTAACTCACCTGGCACTGCAGTGACTCCTCTACCTCATGAATGATTCCTCCTCTGCATCCTCTGATGAGACGGGAGGAGGTGGTGGAGGCGACGAAGGTGATGGAGGTAGTGTGTGCTGAAACTCCTCCCACACGATCTCCCTAATCAGTTGAGCGAGATCCTAGGCTTGGACACCCAGAAGGAGGAGTGGAACGATCCCTGCCTCAGGTCTAGCATGCCCTCCCCCACGGCTGCGCCCACAGCCACGTCTTCTGTAACGACCTGAATTTATAATACCCTTAATGGACTATTTAAAATATTAATTGGTTGCTTAATGTGGGATTAAGGGCTTTGGGAACCTTAATTTAGGAAATGGTAACCTTGGAATTAAGGTAAATCCTTTAAGTTGTTAACAAAAGGTAAAGAATGAAAGTTGAGGGGCTATATGTTAAGAAAACATGTTTGGATGCCTTTCTTGGAGCCCAAGTAAAAAGTGGAAGGGCTTGGGTGTAAATGTTCTAACCTATATATAAGTGGAGGCAAATAAAAAAAGAAAAAAAGAAAACCCTCATTTTCTTTCTTCCCTAGTCAGGTCCTTCTCCAACCAGTTACACCCCTCATCCCCCTCCTCTCTGTCGACTGCTGCTGCTACTCCAGCCATTGTTGCTGCTACCATAGCTATTGTTGCTACTGTTGTTGCTATTGTTGCGAGACAGAGGGAAGAAGAAGAAGAAGGCCACTGCCGACACCAAGTCCACCTCCTGAGGCTCCCTCATGGGAGCTACTGCAACTATTGTTGCTGCACTTGTTGTTGCATGAGGAGACAAGTATAAGAGGAAAGGAAGGAGAAGGAAAGGAGGTGAGCTACTACTGCAGTTGCTAGTGTTGTTGTTGATCCAGTTGCTATTGTTGATGTTGTAGCTGCTGCTGCTGTAAGGCAAGGAGGAAGGAGAAGAGCTCCTCATCGCAGGTAGGGTTTCTCTTCTTGATCCCCCTCTTGTTCCCATGACTAGGAATGGTAGAAAGGGTGTTTGGGGTTTAAAATCCATGTTTACATGTAAAATGGTAGGATTATGCTTTAGACTTGGATTAAACCTTGTAAATATGTAAATTGGATGGTTGGCATGTTGGTATGGGTGCTAAAAGCACTTAGTACCAATTCCGGTGACCAATACCGGTACTAGATGATTTTAGCATCAGCTGGTAATAAGCATAAAAGGGTATCGAAGGCACCTAGTACCAGTACTAGATACATTCGGTCAGCGTGGCTGGAACTACCCAGTACCGGTGATAGCTAGGGTACTTGGAATAAGCTAATGGCACCCAGTATCAATACTGGTAGTCAATACCGAAACTGGCATGGAAATGTTGGTATTATACTAGGATTGCCCAATATCGGTTCTGGTGTTTAGTACCGGTACAGGTTGGGTTACCTGAAATGGTGTTGTTGGTGCCCAGTACCGGAACTGGCTGGAATTTGTGAATGTGTTCAGGGTGTGTTCAAACTAAGAGCAAGGAACTCTTAAGCTCCCAAAATATGATAAAAAGGTGATGTAATCCAGTTAAGTAAAGACACGAATCCAAAATGTTGAACCTGTTAATGACTCGGCTAGAGTCTAATAAGAGGAAATGCTTAGATCCGAAGGTCTTGGATAAGACCCAAGGTGATCTAGTAGGTTTCTAAGGTTTCTTGGTCAGGTACCGATCAGGGGGGAAGGAATTAGGATCGGTTAGGTCAAATAGGTAAGCCATTAGGCGAGACACCGGGACTTGGCGAACAATGAGTTCACTATTGCGGGTTGAAAACCCGAGAGTCTGGTAGCTTGAGGCTATTGCAGCTCGACCTAGGAATGAGAATAGTTCTTGAGTCCGAGTCAATGAGAGGCACCCTGAGATCTTGTGTGGAATAGCTTTCCAGGGATTCTCGGGTGACAGGGGAGCGTGTGAGCCTTGTGTGGAATAGTCTTCTAGTGATCCAGACGAGTGTGGGGGTGTGATATCTTGTGTGGAATAGCCTTCCAAGGATCTCATGTGACGATGCAAGGAATCTTGTGTGGAATAGCTTTCCGAGGATTCCATAATCGGGAAATGCGTGATCTTGTGTGGAATAGCTTTCCAGGGATCATGGGCGACGGGAGGTCACTCTCGTCGAATCCTTTGGATCGGGTACTTAGGGATGTCTTGTGTGGAATAGCTTTCCAGGGACCCTAAGTACAACCAACGTTCCCGCAACAAGTGCAGGTATCCTCTATCTGGTGTACATGAGTGCTTTGGTCCTTCCTATGGCCAAGGAGGGGTTAGGGTACAAGTGCACCATTGGAAAGGGTACGTCAATATCTCCTTCAGCATGAAAGGATGATTTAGTCACTCCAGGACTCGGAGTGGTAGGTAACAGGATCTTGGTTCGTTAGGATAGCTGCGTTAGAACGTGTGGCTTTAATTAAGGGAATGATTAGCGGGCTGAGACCACGAGGTTTGGTCGGGTTGTTCCAGGTTTGAGTTGAAACTTGGGTTCTTAGTTAAGCTAGGGATCCAGCCGGTTAGTTCAAATATACACTACCTTGTTTTTCTTGAATTATAGTAGTTTTTGTTCCCTACTGAGCCGATTGGCTCATCCCTGCTTTGTGACCTAATTTCAGGTGTGGTCGTGTGTCGTTGATGTGTGGGTTTTCGACGTAGTGTGGGATTCACTGCCACTACTGGACAAGTAACTTTTACGCTTTTGTCATGGTCATTTCCTGTTTCATCTGTATCATACGTCCCATACTTTTCCATTTTGTTTATTAATGGAATATTTTGGTAGCTCGATGTTAATGTAACCTAAATTAAATAACCCAGTGCCTTTTTCACCCTAAAACCCTGACCTTCAATTAGAGGCTTGGATTTTGGGGCGTGACATCTTCGGCTGGCCCCACGAGCTGCACGACGAGGCATCTCCTATAGAGAAGATGAGAAATCAATAATCAGTAGCAGCATAACCCAACATGAAACTCAAAATGAGATCAAGAGAGGGTTTACGATAGCTATTCCAGCTACAATTGCATGGGTGATTTTTTCGAATCTATTTTAGTTTATTACTCGAGACATTTTTACTCTAATACCATCTTATTACAACCCAATCCGACTCCACACGGAAACTGGGTCGGACTGCATCTTTATCTCAAGACCCAATCGTCCAAAGAGAAATAAACCAAAGCCAAAGCATTATTGATGACTCTACAAATAATAACATTAATTACCTCAATTAGAGTCAATTTTGAGAGCACATGTGCAGTAACAACATATTAAGTGGGCTTGGGAGCAATGCATGCACATTATGTATTATCTACATTTAGATTTCTTTAAATCAATGTTTAAAGACCTTACGTACAAGTGCATGTTGAAACAGGTCTCAGATGATGTTACAACCCGATCCCATCTCCCTATAGGACTCGAGATCGGTTCACCTCGACTAATCCCATGACCCAATCATCCAATGAGAAATAACCAAAAGCAGAAAATATTCTACAACCACACATGCAATGTATCTAAGTAGAAATAAATAAGATGCAGTAATGGAAATCAGAACGAGAAGTCTCAAAAATATTACATGCCACAAGCAGAAGAGTACTATAACATACATAGCCATCACAGCTAGGACAGAAAGAAATTTCACAAGAACATAGCAGGAACAACTAATACATGCCAAAGGTACTCACTACTACAAAAAGAGCTCTGGAACAGAAAAGTAACAACTATGGCTGGGATCGGCTAGGCCCAACACCCTCTGCAGCCGGTGGCACTGACTACTCAACACTCTAACCTGAACATGGTTATATAATCCGTGGTCAGCTAATGCTGAGTAGAGTGGTGGTCAAGCCATTTACATGCACTTTAACTTAAAGAAACAAGCAATTAACTAATCATTCATTTCCATTTATCTCAACTAGGTGTTTCTGATTCGGTTATTCTAATAGGGATCCACAACATTTATTAATCATCTTGTTCCCTAAGGGAAAGATCTTGATTGCAATTTATTCCGTGATGGAGGATGTACACATGTCACTCTCTTAACCGGGAGAGCCCCCATGGTAGTCCTACACCCGGTCTACCACCCCGAGGTCACGGTCACAACATAGCGATGACTACGGCACGTGCGATAAGCGCACAGGTAGCTATCCCGCACTGGCACGCGATCAGTCATTTTTGCTAACAGGTACGCCCAAACATACAGCACAAAACAAAATAGGGCCTTACCCTCTCAGAACAGGGGTCTCGCCCCTCAGAACAGGGGTCTTGCCCCTCAACAATCTGCGTACCCTCGCCCGACTATCCTAATTTGCCTAGTAGGCCTAACAAGAGTCGGTGTAGGGTGGCCAGTCATAACCTCGGGCCCCATGGGGCAGCTAGCTCCCCCCCAACACTAAAGTAACAAGAGTCGGTGTAGGGGGTCATTCCTAACCTCGGGTCTCAACCTAAGGGCGGCTAGCTCCTCCTACACTAAAGTCATAGGAGTCGGTGTAGGGTGGCCATTCCTAACCCTGGGTATCAACCCAAGAGCAGCTAGCTCCCCCCTACACTAAAGTAATAGGAGCTCTCCTCGGTACTGCGTACACGAGGGCCAACTCACTTTCCATGCAAAAGGGATAGTTGCTCTCCTCTGCATAGTATACTCGAGGGCCAGCGCACTTCCCTCCTACATACGATATTCATTCTGTATACGTGAGTTCCTCTTCTAGTTCCTCGTAGGGTTCATGCATTGTATTCATTTCATTTCACAACATGCATATCTCGTTGTTCACAACTTGGTTCTTAACCATATAACAGGCAGCTTGTGATTTAATAACTGAAAGAATCATCACATCATTTACTATTCATTTGCTAGCATTAAGGGTTCTAACAGGCATTTCAGAATAAACTGTGTGGCTCAAGCAATGTTCATTCACTCAATTCTGCCCTAGGGTTCATTTCATTTCCTAAGGTTCAATCAATTCATTCTAAGATATCATGCATTTAATTAAATAATTTGTAATATTGAGAAAAATCACTCTACCCGGATACACGAGTGGAATGGGGGCTCGAATCGTAGATCCCATCATCTCCGTGGGCTCTGTATACTCTACTAGCTGGAGACCTATACAATTGAATAAATCACATCAAACAAGTTCAAAATAGTATACGAGTGACACTAACATGTAGAGAAACTCGAACGGAAACCAACGATACTTCGTTTAAGCAAAACCAATTCCATTTGGGCCTTGAACGGGCCAAAAACGCGCATACTGACTAAAATCAGACATCTGGGACTAAACCTAAACGTCTTAAATGATCTCAGAATCTCACCTTGATTTCCTACATTGATGGCGGACGTCTGGAACCCCTCACGGCCATCCTAGGGTCTTCCCAGACATTTGTAAGTGCACCCGAATGTCTGAGATGGTTATCAGACGTCTGTAGAGATGTTTGACGTCCTAATGCACCTTGAAGGGTGTGCCATGTGCCTTTCCAACGTCTTGCACCTATGTACGCATGCGTCGCTTCAAAAACACGACACATATACTAATGTATGTGCATGCTTGTGCGTACAAGCACATACCACGATAGTTTGTGTGCTATAAAACGTCCGGCACCAGCCCTAGACGTCCTGAGGTTCCTCCATGCGTCTGGATGGCGTCCCAGACATCTGATACTACGGAAAATGGTTCCGCAGTACACCCTGCGAGCTTCTTTCCCTGCATGACCCACAACTCGCAAAGCCGCAATTTCTCCTCCAACAACTGCAGGAGGTCGCGAAGCTCCTCTCCACGAGCTCCCTCTGTCGCACCTCCCCTCCCGAGCTCATCGCTCTCCCTCTCCCTCTCCCACACTCTCCCTCTCTTTCACGCTCTCGCTCTCCCTCTCTCCCGTGCTCCTCCATCTCGAGCTCCCCTCCTTCCTCCCTACTCGTGGCTGCAAGGGGGACAGGGAAGGAGGTGGTCGCCGGTGGCATGGTGGTGGAGAAGTGGAGGTGGAGGCGGTGGAGATGGTATGGAGAGGTGGGGGTTTTTAAGAGAGGGTGTGTGAGTGGGTGTGTCGTGTGGGTGTGTTGTGTGGGAATAGAGAAAGAGCGAAATTACGGAATCTCCCCCACAAAACCTTTCTCTTCCCCATAAGGCCCACACATCTAAACCCAAGGGGTTTAAAATTACGCTCACACCCCCACCTTTCCGAAAAACTACGAACGACCCTTGGGAAGGGTCATTTTAGATGAGTAATCGGATCGTACGGATGTATCCAGATTGACGAATGGAGTCCAATGGACTCAAAATCACCTCAACCCAACCTCCATAGCTCCCACAACAAGTCTAAGAAGTTCTGACCATTGATTTAATGATCAATGGTCCTCGTCGTGCCACGTGGCGCCTACTCTGACCTCCATTGCGCACCAGCATCAGCGCCTTCATCGCGCAACATCCATCGTCAGATCTACATCCAACGGTCACCGGCGCATGCACACCTCGACGTCCTCGCGACCATTCATGAAGCATAGCACAGCGAGCGAGCTAGGTGTTCTCAAACAAGTGGTGCGGGATCAAAGCCTCTAGCGCCTCAAAACAACTAAGCGAAGGATTAGGCACGAAATTGGGCCTCCCGATCGTCAATGTGTGGCTGAGATTGCATCAACGTGGATGCATGGATGAAGCACGCACTGCACAGGTGTGATAACGCATAGATCAATGCATCATCATACACGCAAGCGAGGGGCAATCTAAAGGGTGCGGCCACGTGCGACCTGGACCATCGATTCTTGATCGAATGGTCATGAGCGCGAGCACACAGATCACCATCGTGCAGCCACTGTTCACGCACACATGGAGGACAATGAGTGGGTGAGTTGCCTACGGTGACGATTGCGGCTGGCCTACAATGACATCCTTGTTGTTATTGATGCGATGCCTTTTCTAGGTCTCTTCCACTGTAAAGAAACATATGGACCTCCATTGCAAAGGGGAGATACAGCTATCTACTACCAAGCACGATTCCAACACCTTCTAGAGCTCAGAAGCAAACCTTGGAGTTGACGAGCCACTGATGGAACCCTTCCACCACCGTGGCTGTCTTAACACTCCAACTGTTGCCTTTAGCTACTTGTTTAATGCTTATGTTTCTTACAGTTTTTATCTAGCATTGTAGTTGCGAAACTATTTTACTCATTCAATATATGGTTTTATCATCTTATGCTAGAATCTATTATGCTCACCATGACTACTCTTCAAGCATAGTAAGATATCATTGCTTGACTACAGATTTCCAACCCTTCTCTCTCTCTATTCTTCTCTCAAGCATAGCAAAATAACCATCATGTGGCATTAAAAATGAGTGACTAATTGATTCGGATTTTTGCCTCCTCGAGATCGACACTCATACTCACCTTTCCATTTCTTCATTAAAATTGACGTCGTATTTGCATGCTACAACGGACAAATTAACCTAACGTATTTCTCGACGTCAGTTCTTGGCACCATTGCCAGGGAGGCAACAGATCTCTTAGTTGCTTCTGTATTTGCATTCGTGATATTCATGAGATCTTACTCTGTCTTTCTCTCTTTCTATGGATTTGCTACAAGAATCCAACGTGAGAGTGACAAGAGGAGCACACTCAAAGACGATAGATTGAGGATAGAGTGCAGCAAAGACCTCGGTGAGTATCATCCTCTCTAGTGTAGTCCCATCCATTCTTTTATCAAAAAAATGAAAAAATAAAAATAAAAATAAATGAATTTAGGCTTATGTATAAACCCTAGGCTAGTTTGATTGTTTGCTTGCCCTGGAAAAAAAATGACGTGGTGAATGGCTACTTGACCCACATCTTCAATCCATCACCCAATAAAAATATATATATACACTCTCTAATTTCATTTGGAAGATCTTTTTGGAGTGTTCTTTGAGTGGTGTTTGCGAAGCCACCCATATCTTATATCGGGCTACACCACTCAATCTAAAATCAATTCACCTGGTAGAATCGCATGAACTTTAGGATGAATACATTAGGGTTGTTTTTCTAAGGCCACATCATTCTCTCTAAAGGAAATTGACTATTATCCGTTGTGTGCAAAACATTGTGTGCCCACTTAAACATTGTTTGAAAACATTAAGAAATTTGAACCCTAAAAAGCACAAAAGTAAGGATGAATCAGTAAAAGACACCACATCCTAAAAACCTTGTTTGAAAATCCTATTTTGTTGAAGTGCACATGCATGCTCAATTGGATTAATTAAGAGGCACAACCCCCAACAACACCTCATCATATACTTTGAGCAGAAGCATTGACCCAACCCAAATTAAAATTGAATAGACGTTGGCTCTAGGATTCATTGAGTCCATTTCATGGTATTTTTTTGAACGCATTGCGAATTAGTGATGTTTGCTTGCTTCAAAAGGTGCTAAGTTGGGAGGCCCGATTGTCAAACGACTTACATAAGTAGGGGTTTGGCATAATTAGTGGCCCTCAGGACATGCTCCCCCCACTTCACCTTCCCAACTTTACCATCTTCAGGAATAAGGATAACACCAAATTCGTCATGTGGTCGGAGTTTATTTTTGAAGCATAGGTCACCTAGGTCTACATTATAGGGCTTAGCTTTGCTTGCTTGATTGTGCACACTTAATTCTCTCATTTGTTCTTCCCTCATCCCTCCACTTCTTCCAAACCATGGATTTCAATGCCTATCCTTCCTTCCCAAACTATCCCCAACATGATTTGTATTCTAACCCAAGTAGACTGTATTCACAGTTTACTTGGGATAACCAGCCACCTAGTTGGGGATATAACCCAAGACCTGAGTACCTCGAATACCCCTCTTGTCCCAACTATCCTAATTTTACCCAACCCGCCCCAACCTCCTATTGGCATACATCCAACCCACCCACCAAGGGGTACAATCCAAACCTTGGGAATCCTTATCTTGATTCTCCTTATGATGACTCTTTTTCTAGGTTCCACCCACCCACTAACTAATCCGATAGGACCTACACTCTAGGAGAACACCAAGACCCCTACCCTTCTCAAGACCATAACCATGATAGGTCATCTGAATTCAAGGATCTCTCCTACTTGACCTATGGATTAGAAGGGATTTTAGGAAAATGGAAATCAAATGATGATCATAAACCTGGGCAAATCAAGAATGATCAACCCCTGCTATGGATCCCTGACAAAGAATCCGACTGGGAGGAGGACTTAGAACCTCAATTATTCTAGAGTAGGACTAAACAGAAAATGGTGCCTCTTGAGGAATTGGACCCTGAAAATGATAGAATAGAGGACCCACTTAAGAACCTAAACCCCAGTATGAATTCTGACACACATCTCGCCCATACCCCCTAACCCTGAGTTGAATGCTAAGGAAATCGAAGGGAAACCTAATGACACTTAGTCAATTCCTGATAGCCTTTAGTTGGTTATATAGACAGAACCAAGAATTGATTGAGAGGAAATAAGCCATGATTGATATGTTCCAACAACTGGATGAAAAGGGCCAAAGAACACTGATGGAAGCAACTCCGTTTATGGAATTCATGAAGTAAGGCCCAGTGGTGATCGATTGGACTACACCTAGTTGCCTAAAACTGGTTCAGTCCACCATTGATACTCCTCTGGTTTGGACAACTCATTAGAAAATGTCCTTAAGCATTCCTTAGAACATGATTTGGAGAGGGTTGACGAAAAAAATCAAGAGGAAATTGAGAATTTAGGGGTCGATGCCTTTGAATCCAAATCTAATCTTCCTAAGGAAAGTGATTTCATGGAAGTGACATCCAAAATTGAAGATGGGGAGTGGGATTACAATTCCGAAATAATTGATTTTGAATTATTGGAAACTCCCATCACAAGTTTAGAGGAGGGCCAAGGGAAAGAATCTGAGTTTGAGTTAGATGATGAAATTAGCCCTATCTTTACTGCAACCTTGAAAACTGAGTTTGATATAAATGAGGTTGAAGATAATATTCTAGCAGTCAAGGAATTGGAGGGATTAAGCAATGAAATCTTAGTTGAAGAAGAAGGGATGGATTTTTCTTTAGAGAGAGACCTCATGCATAATTTTAGGGCCCATTGTCAAACTCTTGATTTTGTTACATGCCCTATTAGAATTGAAATACCCCAACCCAAATTCACTGGAATCGATATAACTTTGAGGGATTACAACTTTAAAGGGACACAAGCTGATTACAAAGCCTACATCTTTAGTGTCCGGCATTTTATATTTGGGTTGCACTCATCCAAATCAACTTCTCTACATGCCCGTAGATTAAGAGAGGAACAGACACGGGCATGCATGATACACCATTTGCAGAGTTCCCGTCCCTTAGGGATGGGACTTCACCATAATTTAGTCTGCATCTGTGGACCTCTGACTCTAGGTCTAGCTGATTATGTCTTCCCCTTCTTGACCCAGACCATTCAACTAATTGATCCTTTGTTGTCTGGAGCTTCACCCAACTGGAGGCAATAAACTCAGCACTTCCTTGGAGGCAACCCAGAGGATTCAGGTTGACCGGATACACAACTAAAACTCAGGTGACTTCTTTCCTTACTCCCTTGCATATATTTATCTTCCAATGAGGATATTGTCCAACTTAAGCATGGGGGGTTGGTAATTCGTATGTTCCAAGTATATACTATCAGCTTGAATTAAAAAAAAAAGAAAGAGAGAATTAGGAAAAGGAAACTTAAGCATTAGGAACTTGTCAACTTTAGAAAATGATACGTTAAGGACCTGAACGCTTAGACTCTTCAGGTCTTCAGGCTTAGTCAGTCCAGGTGTCCACTAAAATGTGGACTTGTTATCGAGTTCTTGCCACCTTAATTTATATCAATCTGGTCAGTAAAGTAGGGTGATAAGTATACGACTTATCAACTCACCCTCTGATTTGGGAAGACTTTTAGTCTAAGCATCTGCACATGTTTTGCACCAACTCACTCCTTGGTGGTTCTAATGGAAATTGGGTAGCTAATGAACCATCTAGGGTGATATGGCTAGCAAGTTGTCGTGGGTAACAGCCCATTGGCCGGTTGTCCAAAGCTCAGCCACAAGACCATTCTCTTTTCTCATTTCCTTTAGGTAAATCTTAGATCAGGGAAGCCACCTACTTAAAAAGAAAAATGAAATGAAAAAAAAAGAAATAGAAAAATAGAAAAAGAAGAAAAAGGAAAAAAAAGAAATAAGCCACACTTCACCTCACGAGTATGGCTGGCAAGTTATCGTGGGTAACGGCCCATTAGCCGGTTGTCCAGATCCCACCTCATAAAATATATAAGAATTTCAAAACACTTAAGGAAGAAGTGGGGAAGTAGAATAATCCGGGGAGATATACACTAGGTTTGCCCTTGTGTTGACCCCATAAAAACAAAAGTAGGGAGAAAGCTACCGATCGAATAGATACGCCTTTAGGAAACATTTTTTTTCAGGTCACCTAGGGGCATAGAAACCCGAAGTCCATTTTAATTACCGTTGAGTGAGTCTATCACAATTTTCACGATAAGATGCTTAGCACTTAGAGTCCTTTTAGAGTCTTAGGTGGGTTGGGTAGCCATAAAAAGTTACCCTTAAACTCACAACTCCAAAATTCAAAAAAAAAAAATAATAAAGAAAGATGAAAAAGAAAAAAAATATATTTGCTTCTATATCAAAGAAGACGAGGACTTGGGTGGTCTGCATTTTGGCAGGCACCTGGGTGCTATTGAGTCTCTATAGGTTAAGTTCTTAGTAGAAATTTCCTTCTGTCGGCAAGCAACTTTTGTCTAAGCGATAGATTCTTAATTCTAGTTGTAAATAACATTTAGGTTAACCTTTCTAGGAACTAGCAAGGGGTGGGCATGGGGGTATGATGACTCTACAAATAATAACATTAATTACCTCAATTATAGTCAATTTTAAGTGCACATGTGCAGTAATGTCATATTATAGTGAGCTTGGGAGCAACGCATGCACATTGTGTATTATCTACATTTAGATTGCTTTAAATCAATGTTTAATGACCTTGCATACAAGTGCATGTTGAAACAGGTCTCAAATGAGCAATCGGACCGTATGGATGGATCCGGGTTGACGAACGGAGTCCAACAGACTCAAAATCACCTCAATCCAACCTCCATAGCTCCCACAACAAGCTCGAGAAGTTCCGACCATTGATATAATGATCAACGGTCCTCATCGTGCCATGTGGCACCCGCTCCGACCTCCATCGTGCACCAGCATCGGCACCTTCATCGTACGACATCCACTATCAAATCTACATCCAATTGCCGCATGTGCACGCGTGCCTCATCGTCCTCACAACCATTTGCGAAGCATAGCGCTGCGGGCAGGCGAGGCATTCACAAACAATTGGCGCAGGATCAAAGCCTCTAGCACCTCAAATAAACTGAGCGGAGGATTGGGTGCGAAATTACGCTGCTCGATCGTCGATGTGCGGCTGGGATCACATCAAAGTGGACGCACAGATGAAGCATGAACTGCAAGCATGTGATAACGCGTAGATCAATGTGCCATCATATGCATAGGCAGGGCACAATCTAAAGGGCACAACCACACGCGATCTGGATCATCGATTCTTGATCGAACGGTCATGAGCGCGAGCACACAGATCACCCTGGTGCAGCCACTGTTCACACGTGCACAGAGGACAACGAGCGAGTGAGCTGCCTACAACGACGATTGCAACTGGCCTATAACGATATCCTTGTTGTCGCTATTGATGCGATGCCTTTTCTAGCTCTCTTTCTTCCACTATAAAGAGACCTATGGACCTCCATTACAAAAGGGAGATATAGCTATCTACTACCAAGCACGATTCCAACACCTTCTAGAGCTCAGAAGCAAGCCTTGGAGTCGTTGAGCCACCAACGAAACCCTTCCACCACCATGGCTGTCTTGACACTCCAACTATCGCCTTTAGCTACTTGTTTAATGTTTATGTCTCTTACAGTTTTCATCCAACATTGTAGTTGCAAAACAATTTTACCCATTCAATATATGGTTTTATCATCTTATGCTAGAATCTATTATGCTCATCATGTCTACTCTTCAAGCATAGTTAGATATCATTGATCGACTATAGATTTCTAACCCTTCTCTCTCTCTCTATTCTTCTCGCAAGAAAAGCAAAATAACCATCATGTGGCATTAAAATGAGCAACTAACTTATTCGAATTTTTGCCTCCTCGAGATCGACACTCGTACTCACCTTTCCATTTCTTCATTAAAATTGACGTCGTATTCGCATGCTACAACGGACAAATTAACCTAACACATTTCTCGACGTCAATTATCACACATGCATTATAGCTAAATAAAATATTTAAACAACGAAAAGAAACAATTAAGTCCATGCACTGGCATACCATCTTGTTAGACCAAATTCGGCTCCACATGGAAATTGGGTCAGACCGCATCTTTTATCTCAAGGCTCAATCGACCAACGAGAAATTAACCAAACCAAAGCACTATCACACATGCATTATAGCTAAACAGAATACTTAAACAACGGAAAGAAATAATTAAGTCCATGCACTGGCATTCACTCCAAAAGATGGAACTAATATGCTGATATAGCCATCACAGCAGATAGAAAGAGTAAGAGCAACTGATAAAGAGAACTAATGGTTCTGAGACCCAAAACTCACTACAAGAAGTAAAGGAGCAAACCACAACAAAAGGAAAATAACCTCTAGACTAGGGTTGGGCTTAGTTGGGCCCAGCTCCCCCTACAGCTGGTGGATCTGGCTGTGTCATGACCCAAGTCCCGCTAAGCGACGAAACCCAGGTCACCATGTGCTCACAACTAGCACAAATCGCCCACAAGATTGCAGTCACCCAACACATCATCATAAAATATAAACATAACCAAACAAACTAATCATATTGCATCAATTAAATGAACAAAATTTTAATACTGACCAAAGGTCTACCACAGTATATATGTCAAAGAGATGTACAATAGAAATTACCTTGCAAACTGCCACAATATACCAAAGTATGGAACCCAAAGTACGTCAGTAAAAAATGAGTAAAGTAGAACAACTAAATATGTAACAACAGTAACAAAACTATAAGAAGAGGGGCACCATGCCAAAAGTTCATCTGTTTACAATTTATTGCATATCCAATTCCATTTATGTAATTTTCCCATATTATTACAGTTCTCAATCCGTCAATCGACATCTCGAGCATGGGACGATCTCGTGTAACTTACTGCAGCACAAGACTAGTATAAGCCACCCTCCTGGTCGGGAGGACTACTTGATGTAAACACAATTATTGAAGATAAAATGCCTATTCATGCATGTTCCTAAGCTTAGATTTGCATTTCATGTTATACATATTGCATAGTATGCATCATCCTGCATTTAGAGTAGTTGTGTATATTTTAGGTTAATTACGTCCTTTTTATGGCCAGAAGGGAAGGAGATTTATTTCAGGGCCTCGGATGGACGATCTGACCGTACGGATCTGATCAGGACGATGATTGGAGTCTAACGCCTCCAAAATCGTCTAGATCGGAACCCCGTAGCATCATATAAAGTTCGAGGAAGATCAACGGCCAGAGGGGCAATGCGACAATTTTACGAGTGTCGGATGAGAAATCAGACTATACGGATGGATCCGAAGTGACAATCAGAGCTGTCAACGCAAAAATCACCTCAATTCGAGCACCGTGGCATCCTCTACAAGCAAGAAAAGGTGGACGGTCCAGATGATGCCACATGGCACCATATGGAGCGCCCAAGGTCACCGGCGTCCTTCCAAAGAAGCTTCCCGACACACCATCTCAGCCGTTGGATGAGAATACAATGGCTAAGAATTCTCTCCCACCGCACACCCGCATCGCTCTTCTTGACTCAACCGGGAGCTTGGCGCAACGGTTGTGGACTCAACTCCCAAAGGAGGGGCGCGGGTTCGAAACCCGCCAAGCCCCCCCAATCACTCAATTGAGGCACGCCAGCGTGCACCAGCAATGTGCACCCACCAGCATGCACTAACGTGCACCAATGCGCACTAGCAAGGCTTCCGTGCAATCCGTGTGCGTGATGGAGGGACAGCGTAGTTAGCAAGGCGGGGGTGAGGTGGCTACAGCAACACTTGAGCTGAACCTACAGCGACGTCCTAGAGATCACTAATTACCCTATGCCTATTTTAGCATCTTCCCTCCACTATAAAAGGGCCCCTACACCTACCCTTCTTCATCTCTACCTACTCTACTCCCACCTACTCCTAAGCTTTAGTAGCCTACCAAATCTCCATTAGAGCTTACTCTCAAGCTCCAAAGGCCTCCTATTAATGTAATATTCCTATTTTCCACTAAATATTCATCCTTCATCCCACCACCTTCAGAGGTTGCCTTGGAGCCGTCCTCCCACCTCCATTCCAGTAGAAGATCGCCTCTGTCTCCTCACCTCCATTCCAGAGCCTCGGTAAAGCATTCCTCTACCCGACGTCCTCCTGCATCTCACCTCCATCATCCCGCATCTCACCTCCTTCATCCAAGCTTCCGCCAGGCACTGTCGTCTCACCAAACAGTCGATTTGGGAGATTTCTTCTCACCCCTATCTCTTTTATGTTTTCGTAGATTATTGTAATAAACATTGGAGTGATATATCATATTTGTTCTGTCTAATTTTGTGAACTTATCTTGCTTGTCTTTTTATTTCAAAAATACAAAAATAACAAAACCTTAAAATACCAAAAAGAAACAAAACGAAGGGTGATTTTCAAACAAAGTAAACGTCTCCTCCCTATGTTCGACCCGGGACTCCCTTGGAGTTTCAGTTATAAATTGTATTTGATAGACGCATTTTGCAAGCTACGACAACGGGTTCTCTAAACCCTGATTTTAATTCGCAAAACACGACTCATTACTGCTTATACCCATCGAGTCGCCACACTCCATCACCTTAGGGTTATTGCGGAAAGGAGTGGCGGCTACGTCATGTAGCATGAACACATGCAAGAGTTGTGTACGCTGAACCACAAATAGTCAATGACTCACCCACCATCCAAGAAGAACCACTCCAAACCTCGAGCCCAGCATCCCGTTATCCCAGTTGGCCACTAAGCCTAACCAAAGAGTTGTAGGGAGGCTAGCAACTACCTAAACCTGCTCGTGAAACCAGTCTAAAAGACCAAAGCTACAACCAAAATTCGGTGACTAGTAGGTGATAGCGATTTTACGCGGTTTGTTAAAATACGTCGTTGTAACGCGCGAATCCGCTTTCGCTTTTAAAATTTATATCCTAGATTGGGGAGCATCTAGGGTCGTCCAAGGAGGCAATATGGTTGCAAAATTGATTCTCTTGCTTGGAATACAATCTCAACTTTCTTTTTAATATTTTTCAATATGTAATTTTTTTGTATTTTGAAAAGACGAGGGCAAACGGCAGATTGTAGCGAAAAGAACTAACACCTACAAATGATTAAAAATCTAAAAGATAGAAATATCTTCTTCCTAAGCTCACTCTAGGCAAGTGTAGGCCTAGGGTAATTAGGAAGAAGAGGTGAAATAAGTGCTAGAACCAAAACAAACAACTGCAATAAAAAGCTTAAAAGAAGGCAATTTTTGATTGAGTAGAATGAGTGTTCTTTTCAAGGACAAGTAGAGGAAAGCTTCTACTAGAATTGCACAATTTAAAAGCAAGAAAAGAAACACAAATCCTCTTGTAACAATGGTGAAGAAGGTTGTCTTCTTGCTCCAAGCCTAGCTGCTCCTTGGCTTGAAAAGAGGGCCTCCTTCTTCTCCTTCCTTGAGAGTTCCTCCAAGGTGGAAGCTACCACCTTTAATGCTCTCTCCAAAGGGGTGGGCATGCACCACCCTTAAAACTCCTCCAAGGTGGCGTGACCACCTTCAAGATCTCCTCCAAGATCTTCCTTGCCTGGCTTCTCCTTTGGCTGGCGTGACCCAAGAGAGAAGGGAAGAGGGGAAGGCACCAAGGGGACAGAATATCCCCTTAATCTTCTTCTTCTTCTTCTCTCTTGGACGTGGGATTCTTGGTGGAATATGAGAGTGAAATGGCTAGCCAAGGATGGCTTGAATGGTGGTGGGTAGTGGTCTTTTTATAGGGTAGGATGGGGGGTTAAGGTGCCCCTTGAAATGGAGGGCTAGGATGGAAGAATGGAGGTGGTTGGTGATCCTATGGCTAAGGAGAGTTGGCGCCAACCCAAGAGGTGTTAAAGGGGGTAGTTATGGTGGTGTTGGTGTCTTTTGGTGGTGGAGAGACACCACCATGTTGGCGCCAACATGGGGTCTTCTAGAAGGGGGGTTAGGTGGATGGTGGAGATGGGTTCAAGGGAGATTGTGTGGTGGAGATGAGGGGAGATTTTGGAGGGAAAAGTGGCGCCATTAAGGGGTAGTTATGGGTAGTTTTTGGCGCCACTTTTAGGTGTCTTTTGGAGGTGGTGGGTAGGTTAGGTTGGTGCCAAGTAGGTTAGCTTATGTGGAGCTTAGGTGGAGCTAGTTGGGTAGAGTTGGTAGGTGGGTTTTTGGGGTAGTACAAGCCAAGGAAGTTGGAGCATAGCTAAGTTAAGCTAAGCTAAGCTAAGCTAAGCTAGCTTAGCTAATGGAGGAGTAGAGGAGAAGGTGTTGGAGCTAGGGTTTGGAGGAGGGAGCTGAGGAGAAGAAGTCTGGAGCTGGAGCTGGAGCTGGCTGCTGCTGAAGAGGCTGGCATGGGGCTACTCTAGCTGGCTTAGCTTGCTAGTTCTTTGCTAGTTGCTAAGCCAAGCTAAAGTGAGCTAGCTTCTACCAAAATGAGCTAAGGTGAGCTAGGTCTGGTGCTATCGGGGAGAATCAAGCTGGTTGAGGCAGCTAAGGTAGCTTAGCTCAACTGAGATGAGCTAAGCTGAATCCCCGGGAGCTGGACTTGAGCTTCCTGAGCTGAGATGAATTCTTCTTCAGCTGGCTGGAGTTGAGTGGAGCTGAATGTAGCTGGATCTGAGCTGGGGTGAACTCCTGTCAACTCAGCTGAGCTAGCTAGAGCTCCCTGTGAACTAGTGGGAGCTGAGGTGAGCTAGACTCAGCTAAGTTGAGCTGGATCTGAGCTGACTTGAGCTAGGGTGAGCTAAGGTGAACTTTCTTGAGCTGCCATCCAGCTGAGATTAGCTGAATGGAGCTGGGATGAGCTAACCCTAGTTCAAGTAAGCTAGGTTCCAGCTATGGTGAGCTGGATCAAGCTGGGTTCCAACTAGTCAGGGCTTCTTCTTCACCAATTTCCTTCTTGAGTGCTAGGGTTTTAGGAATCTGTGAATCTGTACATCCCTAACACTCACAAAAATACATTAAAACAATAATAAAAAATGCAATGCATGCCTATCCTAATTTATGCCTAAATGCAGCCCAAAAACCCGTTTGCAGAGTAAAATCCTAAGAGCTAGGTTAGTTTTAAAGCATAAAAATGATGATAAACTGGTGTTTATCAGTAGGGCTAAAAGCAGTTATCTAACCCTTTTAATTCCTAACATATCTGTCGTATTGATTATATAAACAATTCCAGATAATCGTATCTCTCATTTTTGTCAAATCAGAATATCCGTAGTAATTTTATTTATTAATTCTAGGATTAACAATCATCCTCATTATCTTCCAACCTATCCATTTACAGGTAGTTTTCAATTCATGGCAGTGGTCCCATATTATTCATCCAACAAAGAACACCATGGAATTTGTTTTACGGAAAACGGATCTTGTTTCATACATGCGATAACAAGGTACACGTAATTATTAATCCTTTATTATTTTCACAATATTTTCATTAACGTGCCCATAAACAGGGGAAAAACAATAGAGGATTCCAAACTCAGCAAAAGGGAGAATTACATGCCACCCAAGGCATTACACATGAAAAATTACACAAACCAAGTCCATAGATACCCGAAAATAGGACGGAATTGAGAGAAGGGTAGAATACTCTACCAACATCACCGAAGGATCACGGTGACTCCAAACCGTGCATACAGAACCTGGGGGCAATCTCCACACCCACCTCAACATCTGTGCCCGCACCAAGACAAGGCCTGATTCATATGGACCAAAATTAGGATCGGAAATACCTAGTCACGTTTCTGATTTTTCACTAAAGGAACTAAACTCAAAAGTGAAAATAAATTATATCAACATATAGTATGCGTCAATACAATTCCAACGGTAACTTATTTGTCAAAATCTGAAGTCAGGAAAGCCTCGAACCAGTTGAAACAACATAAGGGGGTTCCAAACCAAACCTGACCGGCTAATTCAATCTAACCACTTGCTCACTCACACCGCGTGACACGAGTCAACACCCGGTTCACCCGAGCCCATGCTTGCGAATCACTGTGCGCCAGCTCACGGCCATCGAGCTCAACACGCGTCAAAGATCCGCGCCCCCCACGTTAGCCTTCGCTCACTCACGTGCGAATCTACACCCGCGCTCACTTGCCACACGTTGCTTTCCCTCGCGTGCCGTCACCACATGTCACCTGCACGTCACACACCACCCGCACTGCCATCGTGGTTTGCAAAATTTATGGTGGGAAGCCCACACTTTCTGAAATCAGGCTTAAGTCAATGAAAAGAATTTTTAAAATTTTTGAATAAGAAAGTCTTAAGGCTTTCCCTCTCTTTTCCTCTCTTAATTAAGAGGTTTAGAGCTTAATGATGACCCAAGAACCCAAAGGGGTCCTTATATAGGCCCAAGGTTTGTTGGGGTCGGATATAGTGGGTGAAATACCCAAAATACCCCCATAGTTGGGTTCACCTTACATATAGTCCTTGTTGACTTATTTTGGCCATAACTTGAGTTATACACCTCGGATTTAATTGAAATAAGCATCGTTGGAAAGCTTGCAATGAGAGGAATCCAACGGTATCATACATGGTACCCTTTCAAAAAAATTTTATTAGGAGTTGACTCGAAATACACATTTTTTTAGTAATTTAAGGTGGTGTTGACAGCAACACCAAACCATGACTGGGACCCGAACAACCCTAAAATGACTTAGGACTTGGATTTTGAGTCGTTATAGGCTACTCACCCCCCCCACCCCCAACCTGAGTTCAAATAGTAGATGTCAGCAAAGAAAGCTGAGTGGAGTGGCAAGAGTGTGGTAACGAAAACAAGGTAAACTGAAAAGAAACACAATTAAGACTATAGGAATTTAAATTTTTTTATAGATATGTTGACTAGTTATTTGATTTCAAAGCATTCTAGCATAAGATCACTCCTCCTCTTATTTCACATGCTCCTTAATGGAACAATCTTGTCGTGGTATTCCTACGATGCAGGATGCACACGTGGCACTCCCCTTGCCGAGAGAGCACCCTATGTTCGTCCTACATCTGGTCTACCACCCTGACGTCATGGTCGCAGTGTAGCTATGACCACAGCATGCGTGATACACGCACAGCAAACTACTGGCACTAGCATGCAGTCAGTTGTTTCTGCTAACGGATACGTACTAAGTCGTAAAACACATAATAGAACTAGGGTCGCGCCCCTCATCAGTCTGCGTACCCTTACCCGACTATCTCGGTTGGCCCCATGGACCCCACAAGATCGGTGTAGGAAAGTCATCCCTATTTTGGGTCCCTACCTGGAGAGGTCGGCTCACTCCCTACACAATGGGATAGTCAACTCTCTTTAGTACATGTGTATCAAAGGGCTAGCTCATCCCCACACAAAAACATCACCCGACCACTTGGGAGAGTTCAAGACATTGTACAAGTTTTCTTGGGATCCAAGGGGGCATGCTATCCCTTGGTTAACGTTTAATCTCAATCATTCCTACTTTACGAAATCACTTTCACCAATGATCTACTCCCTTGGATTCACAAATCAACCATCATATATAATCTTTTCCTTAATACATGCGAGTACATTTACATCCAAACATGTAAATTATATACCAATCATCATTGAATTTAATTACACATAATTAAAGTATTTACAAGATAATTATATCAGAAATCCAACGGTGTCGATTGCAGGGAAATCAGAGTTGATCTAACAGATAAAACGATGAGCATTTCATTCATTTCTATAAAAATATATTAGTTAATTAACTACTTAGAACACTCAACGATAATGCAACCATGGTAGATATTTAGAAGTTTAATATGCACATGTTAATGATTTAATAAAGATTACCATGGCATAAATCTTAATTACAAATAGGCCAAGTTCTGCATATAATAGGTTACAATCAAATAATACATCCAAATCAAGTATTCAAGTTATCAGTTGAGACCACTAATCGGTTGAGTCGCCCACTTCCCGGCAAGAACCTATGGAACCAAAACTTTCCTCAATCATGGACACACATGTTTATTAATGCGGGTAATTGTGGGCTCAAGTGGGGACATTAAAATCATCGATTGAGAGAGTAGAGAGCACACCCTACCTAGATTTTTGGGAGATATGGAGGCATGGAAGTTGACCCTGGGCACATCCATAAACACCACACGAGCTCTGGCCAGGGTTACGTCACCCCCAGACGGCGAACCTAAGGCATACATGGGTTCAAACAAGGTCATGTATGCTCTAATTAAATTTTCATCAGCCTACAAATGTGTTAACAGGATCAAAGAGATAACTAGCACGTAGAGGGCGTCAATACCTTTCCAATGGCGTCTTACAAGCACGATTCCGAGTTCGGTTAAAGCTCAAACCAGACCAAACTCTCTCCAATTCATGAGAACCGGGCTAGATAGGTTTAGTCTAGCTAGACCAGCTGAAACTCGCAAACCAAGCATGCCTCACCCCCTCCCCTTGCATAACCTGAGTGAGCACATGTTTCAAGGCACCTGCACCAACTCAGGAAGCGTATGTGAGCATGCAGCCCCAAGCGCCCGCATCGGCTTCGTGTGGCGTGCACGAGCATGTAGTCCCACGCACCTATGCCAGCTCGTGAAGTGTGCGCGAGCATGTAGCCCCAAGCACCAACCAACGCGTAAGCCTATGAGCATGCCTCTACACCCACGCAAAAGAGAGGGAGGAAAAAATTTGAGGGAGCGCATGCACGCCTACCCTTCCCTTCCTCCTTTCTCGATCACAACCTCCAAGGTGCATCACACCCTCCTCTCGCTCCCTCTCTCAGTTGGAAGAAGGTGCACCTCCTAAGGTTGTTGTTACATGAAGATCGAGGAGTAGGGCCTATTGGGAGGGTCTTGGTGGGCTTTTTAAGGGGTTTCTTAGGGTTAAGGCAAGGGAAGATTTATGGGTTAGGTCCCAAGGAAAGCAAAGTTCTTTTGCACGGGACCTTCGGGGCAAAACTTAGGGTTGTAAAGATTGAGTCTTGCCCCTCTGTAAGCCGAAATAACATGCAAGGAGGTCCCTACGTGGGTTTCTTGGTGCGTAGAGATTGCGTCAAGGCCCCTGGATTTTAGGAAAACTCCCATAGCCATTCGACAGTGTAATTTACATGCAATAATTATGATAAAATCCCTGGAAGTCTAGAAAATTGCACAGTAACGCTCGGGTGTTCATTTGACACACAATAATTGCACAAACCACCCTAGAGGACTTATAATTTCTGCGGTAGTCTGATGGCGATTTTACGCGGTTTGTTAAAATACGCCGTTGTAACACATAAAATCGATCAACTCTTAAATTTATATTCCTAGATAAGAGAGCATCTAGGGTCGTCCAAGGAGGCAATAGGTTTGCAATAGTGATTCTCTTGCTCAAAATACAAATCTCAACTTTCTTTTTGGTAATTTTTTAATATATCATTTTTTTTGTTTTAAACTAAGGCAACATGCGAACTGGTGGCGGAAAAGGTGATTTACACTTCAATTTAAATACTACCTCTATGTGGCAAGTAGAGCCTCTCCCTAAGCTCACTTTAGGCAAGTGGAGGCCTAGAATAATTAGGGAGAGGGAGTGAAGAATGCTAAAAAAAAATAAAGCAAGTAGAAATGCAAAATAGAAAATTGCAAAGAAGGTAACTTAGATTGACGAAAAGTGTTTTACAAAAAAAAGCCTAGTGGAGGAATGCTTCTACTACTAGAAAAATTAAAATAAAGAAAAGCAAACACAAATCCTCTAGATAGATGGTGAAGAAGAGGGCTTCTTGCTCCAAGGTTGGTGGCTCCCAATCTTGAAAAGACTCCTTCAACTCCTTCCTTGCAATGCTCTGCCAAGGTGATGTCCTCCAAGGCAAGCCCTAAGGGGGCATGCCCTAAGCTTCTCTCCAAGGGTGGACGTCCACCCTAGGTCCTTCTCCCTTGCCTGGCCATCCTCCTTGAAGTGGAAGAGTCCTCCTCCTTGGCGTGGCTCAAGTTGAAGAGAGTGGGGAGAAGAAGGCACCAAAAGGGCTGGTGATGTGCCCCTTTAATCTCCTTCTCTACTCCTTCTTCTTGGCCGTAGGTATAGGTGGTTTAGGCAGCAAATTACACTAATGGAGGATGCCCCAAAATGGTGGTAGGTGGTGGCTTTTTATAGAATAGGAAGGGGGCTATGGTGACCTTTGAAATGGATGGCCAAGATGAGTTGGTGGAGGTGGTTGAAGATCCCATGGCCAAGGTGAGTTGGCGCCACCTTAAGGGACACCAAGGGGGTATTTAAGGCTTTGGTGCCCTTTAGAATTGGTGCCAAAATGGGCCTTCTAGAAGGCTATTAGGTGGCGCCACCTTAGGATTCTAGAAGGGGGGTATATGGATGGCTAGGATAGGTTATGTGGGTAGGTGTAGGGTGGATGAAGGGGCTGAAAGTGGCGCCAATATACAGGTGGTTAGGGGTGGTTTTTGGTGCCAACTTTAGGTGTCTTTTGGTGGAGATAGTAGGGTGAAGGGATGGCTAGGAGGTGGCGCCAACTTGAGTAGGGTAGCTAGCTTAGGTAGGCTTGAATTGGTGGAGCTAGCTAGGGTTGATTTTGAAGGTAATGGATGGCCAAGGAGCTGGTTGTTAGCTAAGCTAAACTAAGCTAAGATAAGCTAAGCTAGCTTAGCTAAAGGTGGAGTAGAGGAGAAGGTAATGGAGCTAGGGTTTGGAGGAAGGAGCTGAGGAGGAGAAGTCTGGAGCTGGAGCTGGAGCTGGCTGCTGCTGAAGAGGCTGGCATGGGGCTACTCTAGCTGGCTTAGCTTGCTAGTTCTTTGCTAGTTGCTAAGCCAAGCTAAAGTGAGCTGGCTTCTACCAAAATGAGTTGAGGTGAGCTAGGTCTGGTGTTCCCGGGGAGAATAAAGCTGGTTGAGGCAGCTAAGGTAGCTTAGCTCAACTGAGTTGAGCTAAGCTGAGTCCCCGAGAGCTGGACTTGAGCTTCCTGAGCTGGGATGAGTTCTTCTTCAGCTGGCTGGAGCTGAGTGGAGCTGGATGTAGCTGGATCAGAGCTGGGGTGAACTCCTGTCAACTTAGCTGAGCTAGCTAGAGCTCCCTGTGGACTAGTGGGAGCTGAGATGAGCTAGACTCAGCTAAGTTGAGCTGGATCTGAGCTGACTTGAGCTAGGGTGAGCTAAGGTGAACTCTCTTGAGCTGCCATCCAGCTGAGATTAGCTGAATGGAGCTGGGATGAGCTAACCCTAGTTCAAGTAAGCTAGGTTCCAGCTGTGGTGAGCTGGATCAAGCTGAGTTCCAGCTAGTCTGGGCTTCTCCTTCACCATTTGCCTTCTTGAGTGCTAGGGTTTTAGGGATCTGTGCATCTGTACATCCCTAACACTCACAAAAGCATATTAAAAAGATAATAAAAAATGCAATGCATGCCTATCCTAATTTATACCTAAATGCAGCCCAAAAACCCGTTTGCAGAGTACAATCCTAAGAGCTAGGTTAGTTTTAATGCGTAAGAATGATGATAAACTGGTGTTTATCACACCCCCATGCTTATTTTCTGCTAGTCTCTTAGCAAAACTTTAATTTTTTGGAAAATGGAATTTTTAGGAAATCTATTTTTTCTTTACTTTTGAGGAGAAAAAGAGATTAAGGGACCTTGATAGATTAAAACACAGGAGGTACGGGATTTGTTAAAGATCAACATCGGGATTTATTTTTGGATTCAACCATTAGATAGAACGGGATCAATATATCCTCCAGAAAATTCACAAATTAACCCCTTGTTAATTCAGATGACTTGAAATGTTTGTTTTTAGGATTTTTCTGGCTCATGAATCTGATTCGCAACTTGCAAAATCCTTTAAAACCTTGTATCTGTGCTTGTGAAAAGCCAACATTTATAAGGACGTGTTATTATTATTATTATTATTATTTTCCCCTATGCTTATTTTTAGCTTAGTCTTACAACAGATGTGTCGGGATCATCATTCCTGTTACCATTCCTCGAGGGGGCTCTGGCGCCAGTACTTCGGGATAGCACTGTCCATGACACCACCCAAGAGCTCACAACCCCAAAACACGATGCGATGGAAAGGGGTGCTCCAAGCAAACTCAAGCTCTTGCTCTAACACTATAGGTAGAGCATCGTCCAAGATACTTGAGTTGCTAAAATGCACTTTAATGCTCCGTCTAAAGATATGAAATATAGATATGGAGCAACGCCGAGGTGGTAACATGTTGACATCGCGTCCTCAAAGGAGGCATTTTCCTCCTTCTCGGCGGTGGGAACTCAAACCAATGATCTGTTTCAGACTTTTACTAAATCCAAACAAGGGAGTTTTTCAAATTTTTAGTTATTTTTAAGTGTTGGCTTGGGTGTGAAGAGTGACACAAGAAGTTTCTCAAAACATGCAAGTTTTTGAATCAGAAGCTAAGTCAAATAATTTCCATATTACAGAATAGGATCAAGTCACCTGAACTATCATGAGTTTAGGTGAATTTTATAGAAGGATATCTGATCTAGTCTAAAATAGACCCTGGAATTCTAATGATCAGATCCATATCCTCATCCTTACTTTGTTAAAGATTAAATCCCATTGTACCAAAAGTGAATTTTTCAACCTTAGTCCCGATTTCAAAATTTTTCCTCAAAAAGTTTTGAACATTTTTATTTTTTTGGGTATGCAAGTAGGAAATAAAGAAAATTGCATGTTTTTAGGTTTTGAACATCCTAAATCGATCGTAAAAATTTAAAAACACCCCCCATGCTTAAGATATGCCATGTCCTCATGCATTAAGAGGGAAAGAGGGATCACCTTAGTGAAGAATGGTCGGGTTTAGGATGAACAAAACCTGGAAAAAGAAGAAAAAAAAAAGGAAAGCAAGAAAAAAAAATGATGGGTTACCACCCATCCAGTGCTATCTTTTACACCATTCAGCCGGGCGTGAAGGTATGCACGGAAGACGTAAGATCATGTAAATAATTGGACACTTGGATGCCCGCAAAAAAGGTGTCTTCTTCTAAATCCCTAGAAAATTGATTAGAAATAATATTGGGATCAAAGTTGGATGGAAAATGATAAGTGTAGCCCAAGTCTGGCCATGGTTTTAAATCAGGTTGGGTGCCAAACTCGGGCGGGGTTGGTGGCAGGTCCGTAAGAAAGGGGTCGGGGAAGGAATGGTGAGGATTGGGGGAAGTTAGTGTGGAAAAATTAGGTGCGTGAATAGTGGGTGGGTTAGGGTGCTTAGGGGGGTATCAGGAATAAATTTAGGGTCAAGACAAGTTCCCGGATCACTGATTTCACCGACCACTGATTCTGCATCAGAGTCCTCAAAGAAATTATGGTCGGTAAGAGTATCTATTAACATTGTCTCCTTCACCATATTAGAAATTTCAGTATCAGAGTCATCAAAGAAGTTATCATCATGGAATCTCCTGGAGGATTTAAAAATATCTAAAGTGATAGTTTGGCCTGCACAGTTGATATCCATTTTGCCTGTGTGGCAATTGATATTTGCCTTTGCAGTGGCCATAAAGGGGCGTCCAAGGATTATTGGGGAGTCTAGTAATGATTCGGGTGCCTCAATGTCAAGAACCAGAAAGTCTGCAGGGAAGACACAATTCTGGACCTTGACTAAAACATCCTCAACAATCCCACGAGGTTTGATTGTAGATCGGTCGGCTAATTGCAGGGTAACCTCGACGAGTTTTAATTCACCGATCTGAAATTCTTCGAATAAACTCGTGGGAATAATATTAACTGAGGCACCAAGATCAAGGAGGGCGCGATTAAATGTAGTGTCATCAATAATTACAGAAATTAAAGGCACCCCCGGATCTTTCATCTTAGGAGGCAGCTTACTCTATATGACAGAGCTTACTGTCTCCGAAAGATGCACCTGTCCTAGATTTTTGGCCTGCCTTTTTGGAGTACAAATCTCCTTCAAAAATTTAGCATAGGCAGGTATATATTTAATGGCATCTAGGAGAGGAATATTGATATGAACTTGCCCAAATAGCTCCATGAGTTCTTCTGTAGTGGGCTCAGATTTCTTTTTTTTGTTGGTGGTGGGGTAGAGAGCTTGTGGGAAAGGGATAGGAATCTTGTCTTGAGATTTTTGTTTTTCTTTTTCTTCCTGATGGGGAGGTGGGGAGTCAATTTGCACAGGTATTTCACCAGGTTTGTGTGAAGGCCCAGGGTCAGTGGTGGTTTTCCCACTCCTCAAAGTAACTGCATGTGCAGTCGGATTATTATTTGGAGGAGGTGGGGGGGCCT
This sequence comes from Thalassia testudinum, assembly GCA_037157565.1. Taxonomy (NCBI): domain Eukaryota; kingdom Viridiplantae; phylum Streptophyta; class Magnoliopsida; order Alismatales; family Hydrocharitaceae; genus Thalassia; species Thalassia testudinum. Next base: position 6,775,664 of record JAZHRO010000010.1, on the reverse strand, counting down.
GTGATTGCAGAAACCTGGGTGGTTGCTGAGGTGGTGGATTAGGAGGAGGCTGATTCGGATAGTGTGGAGTTCTACCTGTATAATGGTTTCCTAGGTGATTAGGGTTGGGCATGGGTTGGGACGGAAGATGTCTTGTAGGTCTTTGCGTGGGAGTAACCCCAATCTGATTGTTCAGATTTGTGATGGTGCGGGTTACTTCCATCATTTTTGTTTGCATATCCTGCAGGGCTCGCATCATCTGGGCATTGATGTCTTGTTGGGATGGCCCAGGATGGAAGTTTGGATTCGACCCATACCCATTAAAATGATATGGTTGGGACGAAACTTGATTATTCCAGGAGTAGTTCGGGTAATTTTTCCAATTGGAAGAATTTTTAAAGGGCTCCTGGATGGAAGAAATATTTTGAGTGGGGTTAAAATCTGGATAGTTGTAATTCCCCAGTGAATCATGAGCAACCTCAGAATAATCAGTAGGGGTAGTGTTGAGATTGTGCAAATTTTCTCTTCGTGGAAAGTTGGTTGGGTTAGATGTGGGTGTGGAGCTTGAATTGATGTGGCGAGTCTTTCCTCAATTTTCTTCTGATTAATATGCATCTGGTCGAGTTTCTGAGCAATCAATTGAAGATCGTCTTGGGTGACCGGGATAGATTGAGTGCCTAGTTCATGAACACCAAACTGCAAGTTTTGGGTTCTGCAAAATGTGTTCATGGAAGCTTGATTAAATGAGTTTTCACTCATTTCTTCAAATAGGTCATAAGCACTTTCAGCATCTTTATTTAAGAAGTTGCCGCCACACGAGGCGTCGACAAACTGTCGGATTTGATCTTCTAATCCATGATAGAAGATTTGCACGAGCTGCCATAAAGGAATCTCGTGGTGCGGGCAACTTCTTAAAAGGTCTTGAAATCTTTCCCAAGAATCATGGAAAGTTTCACCAGATTTTTGGTGAAAGGTCGTAATAGATCTTCATAAGGAATTGGTACGACCTATGGGAAAGAATTTCTTGAGGAAGGCACTCTTGAGTTGAGGCCATGTTGTGATGGGTCGGCCAATGGTCCTGAACCAATAAGCGGCCTTATCTTTGAGAGATAATGGAAAAGCCGCATCAGCCATATGTCTTCTTGCACATTTCGGGAACGGGTTGTCTGTGCAAGAAGAGTTAGCTCTTCAAGGTGGCTGAAAGGGTCTTCCCTAGGAAGGCCATGAAAGTGTTTAATTAGGTTCAGGACCGCAGGCTTGATCTCAAAGTCCCCCTCCAGTATAACCACCCCTGGTCGTTCCTCATAATAAGATGGATCATAGAAATCTTTTAGAGGAACAACAGGCTGCTGACGGGATGGTGGGTTTGGCCTTGGATTGGCTAGGTTTTGGATGTTCCTAGTCAATGTTTGTTGATTAGAATTTAATTTTTTAATCTGATCGGCCATCAATTTTAAAAGATCAGGTAGGGGGTCTTGATGTTGTGTGTGGGGCAACTCAAGATTAGGGAGCTCCAAGTGTGGGAAGTTACTGGTGGTTGGGTTTTGGGTGGAAGGGTTAGAATTAGGGTTAGTGGTGGGGTTAGAGGTGGATGTGGAAGGGTCAGTGGACCTATTTTGTTGTGTTTCCATTTTTTCAGGAGAAGAAGACAGAAAAAGTGGTCTTTTTGCGCGGGGGGTGAAATCAAATGGTCTTTCCAAGTGCGGATTTTGAGACCGTCGCCCGTGCATAAAATGGAAGAACGGGAGGGGAGGAGAAGAGAAAGAGGTGAGAGAAAGTGTGCAATTCAAACAAACAGAACTAGACCTAACTTAAATGTGACTCCCTAATAATAACCTAAGACTTGGTCTATGTAGGAAATAAGTAGTCAATAGTGAATACCCGTTCTATCAACAAATCTAGCCAAGTTGCTTAAGGGGAGGTTTGGGCCCAAACGTTTCCAGGGAAAACCCCAGGTGCTTGTACAAACCCGCGCCTAGTCGTTTGACACGGCCCCTCAGCCTGAACACCAGATACAGATGACAGAATTGGTACTAACTAAAGAAAACTTAAGACCTGAATAGCAAGCCTAAGTTGATAAAGCCTTAGGGGTCAAGCTACTACAATTTTTAATTAGGTCTAGGATGCTATAGTGCACACAGAATGTGGAGGACGTTTATTGGGTTGTTGCCCTGTTATTTGATTTTTTTGTGTGTGTGCAGGAATTGGAAAGTGGCTCCAATGAAAATCAAGTTGTCACACAATTTTTTGTATTTTTGTCTTTTAGGATTTGATTTAATTAAATGAGTTTTAGGGTTTTTCTCTTTAAGTTTTAAAACAAGTTTGAAAGTTCACAATCAAAGGAAAGACAAGTTGTATGGGTGATTGTATATTTCCTTTTAATTGAGTCTCTAAAGAGAAAAAAGAAACCCTAAGCCAATTATCCCTAAGACAGAAATTTTACTACCAATGAATTATTTTTAGGCTTTCAGAATTAAGTAGTGGTCCAAACAAGTCAAACAACACCACTACTTTGAAGAAAATCAAACAAGGATTCCAAAAAATATTTTTGTAAGATTTTAAGAATTTGTTTGATAATTATTTTGAAGTTTTAATTGTACTGGTGTCAAAGTCCAGAAATAATACCTGTGGGTATTGTGGACTTTTCAATATTACCACCGACCTCAGAAAATTTTTGTGATTTTATATGATGTGTAAAATTTCACAAGGATTCCAGCAAAATAAAATTCACAAAAATTGGAAGAGTATAAAAATTTTAAAAATTAGCGGACAGTAGTAAAATAGGAAGATTAGAGGGTGTGACCCCTCTGCAAACCACGAATTTTTAAAAATTAAATATAAATCCAATTGATCTGAAATTTGGAACAGATGTTCCAAACTTAATTGGGAATCACTCTATGAAATTTTATGATTTTAGGAGGCCTGTGGTGTTAGGAATAGATTTTTCAAGTCCGGACAGAAATCTGGACCCGAAAAACAGAATACCAATACTTGCAATGGAGTGGTGTTAAAGAAGCATACAAGAAAACAATGGATTTTATAATGCACCACTCCACTTAATTAAGTTGTTTGGGGTCCTGAAAGCCAAGTTTAATATATTTTTGGTAGCTTAATTAATTATGTGACCAGAAAGAGGAACCAACCTGAATTTCGCGGGAAGAAACAGAACTTTGAGCTCTCGCTTCCAGATTCCCGCCTTCCCATTGTAGTTCCTGCACACACAAAAGAAAGAAAGAGAAGGGGATGAGATCCACTTCAAGCAAGAGAAAATGAGTTAATGCAAAGCTGTGCCTCCCCAGCAACGGCGCCAAAAAGTGATGACAATTTTACGCGGTTTGTTAAAATACGTCGTTGTAACACGTAAAACCGATCAACTCTTAAATTTATATTCCTAGATAGGAGAGTATCTAGGGTCGTCCAAGGAGGCAATAGGTTTGCAATAGTGATTCTCTTGCTCAAAATACAAATCTCAACTTTCTTTTTGGTAATTTTTTAATATATCATTTTTTTGTTTTAAACTAAGGCAACATGCGAACTGGTGGTGGAAAAGGTAATTTACACTTCAATTTAAATACTACTTCTATGTGGCAAGTAGAGCCTCTCCCTAAGCTCACTTTAGGCAAGTGGAGGCCTAGAATAATTAGGGAGAGGGAGTGAAGAATGCTAAAAAAAAATAAAGCAAGTAGAAATGCAAAATAGAAAATTGCAAAGAAGGTAACTTAGATTGACGAAAAGTATTTTACAAAAAAAACCTAGTGGAGGAATGCTTCTACTACTAGAAAAATTAAAATAAAGAAAAGCAAACACAAATCCTCTAGATAGATGGTGAAGAAGAGGGCTTCTTGCTTCAAGGTTGGTGGCTCCCAATCTTGAAAAGACTCCTTCAACTCCTTCCTTGCAATGCTCCGCCAAGGTGATGTCCTCCAAGGCAAGCCCTAAGGGGGCGTGCCCTAAGCTTCTCTCCAAGGGTGGACGTCCACCCTAGGTCCTTCTCCCTTGCCTGGCCATCCTCCTTGAAGTGGAAGAGTCCTCCTCCTTGGCGTGGCTCAAGTTGAAGAGAGTGGGGAGAAGAAGGCACCAAAAGGGCTGGTGATGTGCCCCTTTAATCTCCTTCTCTACTCCTTCTTCTTGGCCGTAGGTATAGGTGGTTTAGGCAGCAAATTACACTAATGGAGGATGCCCCAAAATGGTGGTAGGTGGTGGCTTTTTATAGAATAGGAAGGGGGCTATGGTGACCTTTGAAATGGATGGCCAAGATGAGTTGGTGGAGGTGGTTGAAGATCCCATGGCCAAGGTGAGTTGGCGCCACCTTAAGGGACACCAAGGGGGTAGTTAAGGCTTTGGTGCCCTTTAGAATTGGCGCCAAAATGGGCCTTCTAGAAGGCTATTAGGTGGCACCACCTTAGGATTCTAGAAGGGGGGTATATGGATGGCTAGGATGGGTTATGTGGGTAGGTGTAGGGTGGATGAAGGGGCTGAAAGTGGCGCCAATATACAGGTGGTTAGGGGTGGTTTTTGGCGCCAACTTTAGGTGTCTTTTGGTGGAGATAGTGGGGTGAAGGGATGGCTATGAGGTGGTGCCAACTTGAGTAGGGTAGCTAGCTTAGGTAGGCTTGAATTGGTGGAGCTAGCTAGGGTTGATTTTGAAGGTAATGGATGGCCAAGGAGCTGATTGTTAGCTAAGCTAAACTAAGCTAAGATAAGCTAAGCTAGCTTAGCTAAAGGTGGAGTAGAGGAGAAGGTAATGGAGCTAGGGTTTGGAGGAAGGAGCTGAGGAGGAGAAGTCTGGAGCTGGAACTGGAGCTGGCTGCTGCTGAAGAGGCTGGCATGGGGCTACTCTAGCTGGCTTAGCTTGCTAGTTCTTTGCTAGTTGCTAAGCCAAGATAAAGTGAGTTGGCTTCTACCAAAATGAGCTGAGGTGAGCTAGATCTGGTGTTCCCGGGGAGAATAAAGCTGGTTGAGGCAGCTAAGGTAGCTTAACTCAACTGAGTTGAGCTAAGCTGAGTCCCCGGGAGCTGGACTTGAGCTTCCTGAGCTGGGATGAGTTCTTCTTCAACTGGCTGGAGCTGAGTGGAGCTGGATGTAGCTGGATCTGAGCTGGGGTGAACTCCTGTCAACTTAGCTGAGCTAGCTAGAGCTCCCTGTGGACCAGTGGGAGCTGAGATGAGCTAGACTCAGCTAAGTTGAGCTGGATCTGAGCTGACTTGAGCTAGGGTGAGCTAAGGTGAACTCTCTTGAGCTGCCATCCAACTGAGATTAGCTGAATGGAGCTGGGATGAGCTAACCCTAGTTCAAGTAAGCTAGGTTCCAACTGTGGTGAGCTGGATCAAGCTGAGTTCCAGCTAGTCTGGGCTTCTCCTTCACCATTTGCCTTCTTGAGTGCTAGGGTTTTAGGGATCTGTGCATCTATACATCCCTAACACTCACAAAAACATATTAAAAAGATAATAAAAAATGCAATGCATGCCTATCCTAATTTATGCCTAAATGCAGCCCAAAAACCCGTTTGCGGAGTAAAATCCTAAGAGCTAGGTTAGTTTTAATGCATAAGAATGATGATAAACTGGCGTTTATCATAGTCCCCAGGGTCATTTCACAAAACTATATTGGTCGATGGGCTCTTTAGTAGCCAGTTGATCGGTTGCCTTGCCAGCGAACCGAATCTTTAGTAGCCAGTCGACCAATCATTGACCAGTGGCTTGAACGTTGTCTCAGCAATGGCTAGAAACCTTGGAACTTGAACACATTCAATGTCTTATTAATTAGGCTTCGTTTTCCTACGATCACCTTTATAGTTGGATGACCTCAACCAATCCTTCTATAGAGATGATGGTAGCACCATCATCTGCCATAACTGGCCTAATTTAGCCAAATTACAGGGATAAACGCCCCTTACTAATCAGAAAAAGGGCATAATTTGATTCTACCTTAAATTTGAGAAGAAAAAGGGAAACTAAGTTAATTATGCTGTTTTAACAAGTAATTACAAATGAAAATTAACTAGAGGGTGAGCCTATGCCTAATAAAAGGTCAAATGAACTTAAATTTCCAAGAAGTACGGGAAGGGTTGAGATAGGGAGAAAAGTGTGAGGCAAAAGAGTATGGGTCCATGGTTTCTTCCTCAATCAGTTCTTCCTCATGGCAATTGGCTATTGGAATGTATTCAAAAAAATTATGTCTTCTCCTTAGTTTACTCTCTAAAGGTAGTACCAAGTCAGGGTTCAGAGACCTTTTAGCATCCATGTACCAAAAGAAAGTTAATAGATGAGAGAGAGAAGACATATGAGAGAATACCTCACCCTTTCAATACAAGCAATCAAACTAGTCCTTAGAGTGACAACCCTAAATAGACTTGATCTTGGCTCCCCAAAACATGACTGGGTTAGATCAACCCTTGAATTACTTGGCTGACCAAAAGGTGGGACCCCTTAGGACACCCCACACGACGGGACACCACTAAGGGTTAATGTAGTTACCGCACCAACTTTTCTTATCACCAGTGGATCCAAGTAGACAAGGCTTTGACCTTAGCACAATCTAATTTCAAGTCTCCAAGTCTATTAGTCCTACCTAAGGCACGTCTACTCAGTTTTAGGCTTGGATTTAATGTGCTTTTACAATATGATGGGTGTTAGGGGGTGTTTGCCCAAAAAATTAATTCCAGAGATGTGAAGTGCATAGGAAAAAGGGTTCACAAGCAATTTTTCTTGATGAAGTGAATTTTAAGATTCAATTGCTTGTGTTAATGTGTTTTAGGGTTCACTTGAGTTAATATTTTTAATCAAGGTTTTAATGAGTCACACAAGAATTTTGCAAATCCCAATTTATTTGATAAATTTTCTTTAAATATGGAAATGAAGGTGTGTTCTACCCGTAATGTGAAACCCTAGCACAGATATTTCTAGATGATTCTTTTAAGTTCAAATTTAGGGAAATGGTGTAACCCAAGCAATGCAATAAATTGATCCTATTGCACCACTACCTAGGCACTCAAAAAATATTTTTTAATAATTTTTAATTAATGTTTTCTATTTTTTTCTGATTTAAAGTGTACTGGGGATTTTGTAGCCTACTTTCACCCCTAGTTCGTGATTTAATAATTCGTGCAATCAAACGTGTAAGAAATATTTTTTTTCTTATTTCTCCTAAATTCTTTATTATCTTAGAAATTCAATGTCATAAATTTTGATTCAATCGTAGTTATATAAAAATTCCTATGATATTTTAAACTCCAAAAGAGCAGGAACTATAATCGAATTGACAATAGATCAGTGTGTAAATTTTTAAAAATTTTATATAACTCAGATTTTCTCAAAATTTGGATGTGTTGTTACTGACATCAAAACTCACGTCCAGTACAAATTTGAGAATTTTTGGACATGCGGATCTTTGGGAATTGAATTTTTAAGATAAAACTTTATTTCAACCCGAAAATCAATATAGAATTTTTCTTTTCTATAATCAAGCAAATTCTAACTAATCCTAAGGTTCAAGCAAACACCTAATTATAACTAATCTAATCTACGTATACTTACCTGAGGTTCAATCCCATGATTTCTTCATTGTCATGTCCGGTTTAGATTTCCTTGCTTCTTGAAATCAATAGAAAAATAACAAGTTAGAGATCTCAAATAAACACCTGCAAAGTTTCAAAAATTTTCGTTGCCTCCTCGACAATGGCGCCAACTTGTCCGACGCGTAAATCGCATTTTAAAAGTTGATTTAGTTGTAGCATAGCTCAAAACGCGTCGATAAATAAATTTATAAACTCCAGTGAGTATCAGGTCGTTCGCAGGAAGGCAATCTCAATTTTTGCATAAGCTTTTCAATAAAACTAATTCTAACTAGATATATATGTATATACGTATAAAGCAGATGTCCAGAGAATAAAAATTTTATTATAATTAGATAGAGTTTTTTTACAATAGGAAATGCTAATAGAAACAGATAGATAGAAAGAGAGAGGGAGGGAGAGAGAGAGAGAGAGATAGAAGGAGGCAGAGAGACGACGCCACTTGTAGGATGCTTGTGCAAGATGCGGCAGCACCTCAGATCCAGAGCGCCGAGATGAAGGTTGAAGCGGAGTTGTAGAGGGACGGAGAATTGCAGAAAAGAAGGTAGAAGAGATGTTTGGAGTTCATGGAAGAGATTTGTATCTAGTTCATAGCAGGAGTTGTTCTTCAACTGGGGGACCATGGGCCTTCTTTTATAGTTTTTATGGAGGGAAAAAAGGGTATTTTGGCCCTCTATTTCGTGTAACAACTCTTGGGCAATCAGATCCATCGATTGGGAGATCAACTGATCAGATCTAGCCTCAAAATAGCCTCCAACTCGCCTTCATTGTGTGGAAAGCACCTCTGCTTGACACGTGGCAGCTGTTGGGCCCTTAGATCACGCCCGCTAACTTTTTCTCTCCGCGCACACACTCGCGAATTCAACACCACGTGCTCAAGCCTCAACCATCCGATCACTTAAACCGAGCGTCGTGCTTCGCTGAAGAGCACGTGAAATCGCGCGTGCTCCGCGGAGTCGTCTGATCGTGCCATGGGGCCATCTCCCAACACTCTAATCAGCATCCAACAGGCGATAGCGCCCGCGTGCGACTTGTTGGTGTTAGAGCACCACGATCATTTGTTTTAATGATAACAAAACACGTGCTATTTAACATTTGCACTCGGAGTCTTAGATTTCAGGTCAATTGCAAATGTAGACGTGATTAGACGGAATTCGAGCTCGCATCCAGGACGGATTGGAGGAGCTTGATGGAAAATAGAGGAGATTCGCGAGGAGCGATAGATTGAAGATGGAAGGACAAGAAGAATAGGATAGAATTTCATTTTATTCCTCTCATGTACTTTTGTCGTTATTTTTGTTGCTCTTTATTTTTTTACTTAGATTCATGTTAAAAAGCCTCAAAGTATCCTAACAGTAGTCCTAGGAACACCGGCACAACCCTAGGATACTTAGGTTTTCTGTAGAGAACTTAGAAAACCAATATAGGGTTCAAACAGTATTTCCAGATGTCTAATTCCAAAATCAGACGTCTGATAATGTGTTTTAAGACATCTGACTGTTGATTCAGACGTCTGATAACATTTAGGCTGGACATAGTTAGTTCTGTCTGATGAAATCAGACGTCCAGACCTTAGACCAGACGTCTTAGGAGACGTCTGATGTCTTTGCCAGACGTCCAATTAGTGGACCGTTGGCTCGCTTTCCAAACACTCGAGGATATGACCGTTAGAGCCTTATCAGACATCCTTAAGCCTTTCTAGACATCTGATAATTGACCGTTTTGCCTCGACTGACCCGACAATCTCTTCTCAGAGATTTTCTAGCCGTTGCAAATCCATTCCCACGAAAAAGTAGGTTTCCAGACGTCCAAGCATAGTGCCAGACGTCATGTATGTCGTCTGATGGACTTATGCTAGAACCCTATTTAGATCTGATTCAAGTCAGGAAGGAACCCACACGAAATCATACGTCTGACCTTGAAATCAGATGTCTTAAAGTGGTCTTCCAGACGTCTGATGCCAGAATCAGACGTCTGATAACCCTGTCAGTGCAATGATTGTTCCTGATTTCGGGTTGATTCACTTGGGCTTTGCACCCAACGGCTATGGAGCCTTTCCTAAGCCATCCAAAGCCTTCCTAAGGCCTCTATAAATAGAGGGGAACCTCTTGCACACCAAGACACACCTAGAAACACAAGACACACCCAAGCAATACACTTTCAAACCATTTTGTCTCTCTCTTACTCTCCAAGCTCTAATTCTTCATCTAGAGAGCATCAAGCCTTCGCGCACCCGCTCTCCCGCCGTAGTTCACGAGAGCGATGTAGCGCCATCGTGTTGTTCACGCATCCGCGTCACCGACGCACTCCTTGCAAAGGGGAGTTTCTTAATTCCTATAGAAGCTTATGTTTAAAATTATATTGTTGGCTCTATAGGACTATTTGTTATTTTAATCTTTGTTATTTGGTTGGGTATTCGCTTTGCGAATTCCCATCTCCTTCGTGGGACAAAATCCTTCTCATGGAGAGAAAGGGTTGAGGAACGCTACCCTCGCACTTGTAGCGTGGTTGTAATTGAGGTTGAATCACCCTCATTTAAAGTGATTCGTTTAGTGGATTTGATCAACTTAGTTGATCGGAAAATCCTAACTCGAGAGGGTTAGGTGGTGGTTTTCACCCGGTTTGGGTTTCCACCTAAAAATCTTTGTGTACTTTGTGTGATTGCTTATTTTGTGAGATTGTTTATATTTCAATTCCGCATTTTTTACGTCACGCTGATCTCACCCCCTCCGAGTAGGAAAATTACACGACTAGCTTTCCCAATTTCTCGTGTAGCACTGCTCAAACGCCCATCTCGCGCTTGCGATTGAGCACGCTCAATGTTGCGCCATGCATCCAAATTGTTGTGTTTTTGTTCTAAGGAAGCTTATTCTTGTTCGTTGGATGAAGATCCAACGATCGAGATTTTCTTTCCTTTGATAAGGCGTGACTAGACGGGCGACATGGCGCGCTTGTGACCATTGGATGAAGATCCAACAGCCTAGAGCGTGCGAGGGTGGCCTTCCTAGATGGGGCGGTGATGAGGGGGCGATTGTGATGGCGCCAGGTGGCGCCATCATGGCCGTCCATCTTCTTTTCCTTGTATCTGGTGATGTAGATCTCTGATTGAGTTGATTTTTGCACCGTCAGACTGCAATCGTTGATCTGGATCCATCCGTACGGTTGGATTCTTCATCTGAGCTCGGATCTTTATCCTTTGGCTTCATGATCTCCATTCTTTTATAGACTGCACATGATGCTCTGGTTGTTTGATCGAGACAATTTCGGAAGCATTGGACTCTTATTGTCGTCCTAATCAAATCTGTCTGGTCTGATCTGACATCCGCAACTTCAAATCATCTGCAATTAAAATCATCTCTCATTAGTACATAAAATGATGATATTATCTATATGACTAATAAACTGGCTATTGTGCAAATTATGATGCCTATGAATGCATTACTCCTAAGTTATGGTTGGATCTAGCTTAATTCAGGTGATTTAGGCTGCATGATTGCTGTGCAATCAACGTCATCATGACATCAGCCGGTCATCTTCTTCCCCAAATGAGTCAACATGCAGTAGAGAAAGACCCACCACTCAATGAGATTCAATCAAAGATTTGATCGAGAAAATTAACATAAACTCCCACCAAATTTGGTCAAATTGATCTTGAGATCATGCCCTAGCAATCAAGCTACGTCACAAGCTCCAATTTAGAGCAAATTATCTTCGATGAGCTGAGATTTGTAAGACTCAAAGCTAACAAAAATTGCAAGCAAAACTTGCGATTCTTGGTTCAATTAACACAAAATCCACCTTTATATAAAGGCTTCAACCTTTCCACACATAAGGTGTGTGAAATTGAGTTGGATTTCCCCTCTTTTTCTTCCTCCTCGCCGATGACGTAGAGCACCTTGGAGCTTCTCCTTCCTATTTCCTTACCCCCTGCCATGTACAATAGGCAGAGGGCTTTCCTTCTACTTCCTCCCACGGAGCTTCTCACGAAGCTACGTGGCCTAATTCCCCTCCCTCTGCTTCAATGAACCCACCATCTTCCTCCTTTTCGGTGCACCACTGGCAAGCTCCTCTCCTCCTCCTTTCTTCCAATTACCTTGGGGCTTTCACTCCTCTCTCCTCCAATTAGGTTTCTGGAGCTCTAGAGCTCCATCTATCAACTCTACCTCCTCAAACCATCGTCGACTACCATCACCACCACCTTCACTGTCTCATCCCCGCTACCTTCCCCTTGACAAATTAACTTGGGAAAAAGCTTATCCTCGACCTTACCAAGCTTTTGCCCAAGCTAATTGACCCCTACATTCACTCCATCGCCGTTCACCATCGCCATGAACGGAGCATCTTCGAAGCTTCTTTGACACCGCCATCCATCCACATTCTCTCCTAATTAGTTTAAGGTGTTACTCCAACATTGTGACGACCCGAGACCCGTTGAGCGACGAAACCAAGGTCATCGGGTGCTAACTACCAGCACAACTCACCCACAAGATCGCAGTCTCCCAACACATAATCATAAAATATAAACATAGCCAATAAATAATTCATAATGCTTAAATTAAATGAACATAAATTAAATACTAATTAGAAGATTTACCATAGAACATAAGTATATAAGCTCAAGGAGATGTACAACAGAAATCACCTTGCGAACTATTAAGTATACCTGAGTACGAAACCCAAAAATACGTCAGTAAAAACTTAGTAGAGTAGAACAACAGCAGTGTGCAACAGTATTCGAGAATAAAAGAAAATGGGTACTATAATTTTAATTAATCCATTTATTAGACATCTTGTTATCCGATTCCGTTTCGTATATTTGAAGCTCAAATTATTATAGTTCACAATCTGTCAATCGACGTCTCAGGACACGAGATGATTTCGTGTAACTTCCTGTAGCACAAAATCGGTATAAGCCACCCTTCTGGCCGAGAAAATGACTTATACCCATCAAGTCACCACTCTCTATCAACTGGGGTCATTGCAAAAAGGGGTGGCAGCTATGTCGTGTAGCGTGAACACATACAAGTGTCGTATATGCTAAACCACAGACAGCCAATGACCCACCTATTGGCTAAGAAGAACCACTCCAAACCTCAAGCCCTGCATCCCACTATCCTAGTTGGTCACTAAGCCTAACCAAACAGTTGTAGGGAGGCCAGCAACTCCCTAAACCTGCCCCTGAAATTAGTCTGAAAGACCAAAGCTATAGCCAAAATCCGATGAGTAATGGAAATAAACCAGTCATCTAATCATTTTAATTCCTGACATATCTGTCGACTGATTATGTAACCATTTCTAAATAACAATATCATTTATTGGCATCCAATCAAACCATGCCAACGATTACACCCTTTAATTCCAGGATTTCCATATGCTCACGTTATCCTCCAACTTATCCATTTACAAGTAGTTTCCACTTTGGATGGTGGTTCCAAATATTATTTAACCATCCTGATGATGTCAGCTTTACTAAAATTGGAATTTATTTCGTTCATGTGATAACGAGACCACATCCCATATTCTAAGTGTTTCATAATTCATTTAATTCATAAATATGGTCTAATAATTTGTTGTTAACTCCTTTTAATCTAGCAGTTAACTATATCAAATTGATTTTTCACATTCTAAGCCATCAAATCGATTCACAACGTTAAGGTTTAATACTTAAGTACCCAAACAGTAAGAAACATGAAAACAGGTTCTGATCTCAGCAAGAGGCAAGACCACACGCTAAATGGTGCAATATACGAAGAAAACCACAATGTAGACAACCACATGGAAAAAGGGAGAGACTACTCTACCTAACGTCACCAGAGGGTCACGGTGACTCTGAATCATACGCACAGGGCCTGGGGGCAGTCTCCACACCCACCTCAAATCTTGACATGCACTGGGTCAATACTTTATTTGTCAAAATCTGAGGTCAAGAAGGCCTCAAACCAGAAGATACAATGCTAGAGGGTCGCTGAACCACTTCTGGACCATCGATCCAACCAAATCGGCCACTCTCACCCACTACCACGCGTCGTGGCCTGATTCGCCCTCATGCACACAAGCGGATCACCAAACCCCACCCGTAGATGCCCGTCCGATCGCCACGCGTCCCACATCCAGGGCACCCATACTCTCGCGCTAACGTAAGCACGGGAGAACACACGAGCCCAGGGCACTCTACCGGGCGATACGTAGTGCACATTTGCACCTCGATGCCAAATAGCACAGGGCATGCTCACCGCTGTTGTTTGATTCATGAAAATTGCAGTGGGAAGCCCGTGTTTCTTGGAATTGTGCTTGGGTCCCTAAGAAGCCTAATTAGATTTTCTTAATGAAAATCTAACCCTTTCTTTCTCTTTGGGTTTTTGGTGGCTTTTTAAACCAATGACGACCTAAGACCCAAGGGAGTCCTTTTTATAGACCCAAATTCGGTTGGGACAGGATTAGTAGGGTGAAATACCCAAAATACCCCTAGAGTTGGTCCACCTTACATTTAGGCTCTTTGCATCTTATTTTGGCCATAACTTGAGCTATACATCTTGGATTCGCATGAAACAAGTGTTGTCGAAAAGCTTGCAATGAAAGGAATCCAAAGGTATCATACATGGTACCCTTTTGACAATGTTTGACTACAGGTTGACTCGAAATGCACATTTTTTGGCAATTTAAGGAGGTGCTGACAATAGCTCCAAACCATAACCGAGTTTCCAAGTTCAAATTGACCTAGACCACCCTAAAATGACTTAGAACTTGGAATTTGGGACATTACAGGAATCCTCCTTCGAAGCTTTTGGTGGCTTTGATTGGAGCCGAAAGGCCGTATTTTTTTGTGCGCAAGTGTGGCTAGAGTTGTCTTCTTCTTTGGTGATAAGCAGCAGCATCCAACGAACCAACGACGCGAGCATGACCTTCATTCACTGTGGATCTCTTGCAACTTCACATCTGGGTTATGGATTCGAAATCCAACGATGAATTGAGCTCTAATCACCAGCTACTCCATCACTCGATCGAAGATGAAGGAAGGTGGGACAATCAGTCCCACCTTATGGAGGAAAGGTTATAGAAATGAGCATAAAAGGTAATTTTTGCTTTATCCCATTGCTCGAGTTACAGGGGGTCGAGTCCCACGCCTGCACACATGCGGGTGCATTTGGGTTCGATCTGTGCCGAATTTTGGATCCAATTAATTTGAGAGACTTTGGGCTAAGAGAAGTTGGGCTAATTTTCGGCTAAGTGTTGGCTAAGGCTCTTACTTGATAAAAACACATTTCTTTGTTGCCTTAGCTTTTGATCAATAACTTTGAGTTTGATTATGGCATTTATTGAATAATTACTTTCTTTTTAACATCAAACTCTTGTGCTTTATATTTCATTCAATTGATTAGTGGTATTTATGATTTCTTGCTCCCTAAGATGACCTCGAAACTCACATTTCGAGATTATAAATTTCTAATGTGTCTGTCGCTTTAGTTGCTATATTACAATGCATATTTTAACTCGACAAAAGCAAACGAACAAGTGCCAACTGATACTATCGAGGTGTCGACCCATTGACAAAAATCCCAAGTCCAAGAACCCTAAACTTAGGAAACTTCTTTACGGAGCTGACCATTAGTCAACCTGCTTGTGAAAACCACTTAGTGCCATTTCCACCCGTTGTAAGGTGCCGACTAAAATTATCCTTTAGTTGACTAGTCGTGTTGTCACCAGCCAACCAAGAATCTATCAGTCAAGTTGTAGCAAAGTGATAAGGCACCAACCGCCTACTACTATCTGACAATCTACCCATTTTTCCAAAAATCTAACACAACCCTTGTCAACCTTAAGTTATCCAATGACTAGTTAAGGTCCCTAGGTCTCTTTAGAGTGTTCCAAACACCGTTACAAATACTCAAGGACACTCCTAAGTTTATGCACAACACACACACATATTAGAAGAGAAATGCTTGTGTGCAACACTGTTAAGAGCCACTACTTCCTATTTACACTCAATTAGTGAGAGATCAAGTAGAGAGATTGTCAAGCTGCTCTCCAAGCAACCAACCTCACATCTGAAAGCATCATTACAATGCGTAAGTACATCCATCTACTTCCACATCAAGGAAGTTCCTTTTCACCTATAGGAGCTTAGTTTTAATCTTTATTTTGGGCTCTATAGGTCTCTTGTATTTTCATTTTGTTTGGGTATTCATGTGGCGAATTCTTGTCACCTTGTAAGATAAAATTCTCTTCGTGAAGAAGAGGGATTTAAGGTATAGTATTGATGGAAACACCATCATAGGCCCAAACTAGCTACATTTAGTCAAGTATGATTGATAAAAGCTACTACATAATCATCTGAGGGTCATAATTCTATATTATTTTGATTTGAGAGAACGGGAAATCAGGGTTAATTTTATAATTTTAACAAAACATCATGAACACAGATTAACCATGGGGTCACTCAGGGGTTAAATGAAGGTCAAATGAGCTCAAAAGTCCAAAAAGTGGTTCAACACTGACAAAAATGGTATTTCACGTATTTCAAGAACCAAAACAGCACACCAAAATCTTAATTTTAGATCTGCTTAAATTAAAGAGGTTCTGGTCAGGAAAAAAAATCATCTAAACCTCCTAAAATTCATATAAAAATATTTTAGGATGTTTGGTACCCTTGGTTTGACCATTTGAACTTATTTTGACCTAGAATAGGGTTGCAGACTGAATTTTACCTTAGTTTAGGCTTCTATGCAAATTGCCTAGTCATACATGGTCAAAACTCAAATCCAAGTTCACCATTAGATTCCTTGGGTCTAAATTAGGTTACGGCCAAAATTTGGGCCCAATTAGAGTCTATCTTGACCTAGTTTGCAATTTAACCCTTTAAAACTCTATTTCTTACATTCAGCCCCTCAATTTTTGAATTTATTGCAAATGGATCCCTAATTTTTCATCATTTTCTTCATTTCGGTCCTTGTCGCCATTGGTGTGAAGCCGACCTTAACAGCGAGATTCGAGGGAGATTTTCTCCCTCAAATCAAGGCCAAACTCCAAAATTGGAGAGAATGGTCGCAAGGATCTTCTTTACAGATTGGACTAGGTTTTGAGATCAATTTTGACCGGATTCACCATCGGCGAACCCTAGAATCTAAGATCGAAACCTACTTGAGGGTTTCCTATTCTAGTTGTTTTCATGCCTCTGAGAGACCTATAAAGGACACCCTCGCCCATGTCGTTCTCCTTATCTCAGAAAAAGGCCAAAATAACTCCTCTCCTCCAGCCAACGATTCTCCGAGCTCCAGCAAACCTCTCTGCCCCTCTCGTCAAGCTGATCAACGGTCAAATTGACCAGCTCATCATCTTCATCTCTTCGTTGCGGCCGTGTCTAGCCAAAGACCGACCATTCTCGCCTTCTCCTGCCTCGTCAATCTTTCGCCGTCATCTTCACCTTCTCTGGTGCCAACCCATCATAATCGGCCGCCCTCACCCACTATCTCTCACTTCGAGTATCTTTTTTATCTTCCTCTAACTCTCCTAACTCTTTCGACCCCCTTAGATATTAGGTTTCACCCACACCGTCGCCCTCACCACCTTCATCTTCCCCACGGCTGGTGGAACTCCAGTGACTTCGCCTAGTCACCACACATCATGCAACTCATCGCCAACACTCCCAAAAGCTCGGCCCTGATCTCCCCTACAAAAGCCTTCTCCCAATTTGGTGTTCTGATCACTCCATCACTCCACCAAGCACCACCTCTTTCGTTCACCCTCTTTGATGTTGCCATTCACTCACACACATCTCACAGCACTCCACGACCGCCACTTCACTCGCCGTGCTCCAACGATCACTCTGAGACTTTTAACTGGGGCTTATAGCCTGTATTCCTGTGCAGGTAACCTCACCGGAGCACCGTCGCCACCACCATCTTCTTCGACTTCAGCTACAGTCCTCTGTCCAACTTCAACTACTTTGTGACTTCCAGGGACTGCGGAAAACCACCACAACTCACTCCAAGTCCTCAATTGAGCCTCACGTAGCTACTGTCGCGTGCAATCATGGAGAGCCCTCAATGCAGCTACGCGAAGAAGGACGCAGCATTTAGTCCCACCTTAAGGACATTAAGACTCGCGAAGGTGTATATTATGCAAACCTGAAGAAGGCTACTTCCCTCGAATGCACGGGGGGTGAGGTCCCTCGCTCACACCCCAACGCACGCACTCACATGCGCCTGCTCATGCGCCCTCACCTGCGATCACGCCCGCGAGTCTAGGCTTGATTAGTTTACCCGATTATCCGAGTCCGATTTGGTTCTGAGGAAGGAAATTCTGAGAGGGAGGAGGGGGTTTTTGCTACCTCGGCATTCGTGCCCTCCTCTCTCAACACTTAGCCTGCGAGACCCTTGTATCTCTTTTGTGGTACTTTGCCTTGGTTTTCTGAGGTGCTGAGTTAAGGTGTCTAAAGCCTTACACTATCGTCTGACATGGTGCTTGCGTGGTTCTGATATTGAATACTAATTTGGTTGTGGATACTATTAGTTTATTTGGCTAAATTAGAACTTGATTATTAGGTTAAATTAGTGGTTCAAACCACTATTTTAACTTAATCTTTTTGTCCTCTTACTCTTGAGTTTATTGAATTATTATTTTGGTCACATTAAGCATTATTCTTGCATATCCTTCTTGACATTGTGATTAGTTGATTGAAATTGTAAATTTTCTCCCTATGAACGACCTTAGACTCAATTTTCTAATTTCGAGTTTTATAAATTTAAATGTTGTAGCAATTTTTGTCCTATGCTATGATGCATATTTCTAAAAGATAATTTTTGCGCAGCAGCTACCATCGTATAAAGTAGTGTTCTTATATTGAGGTTGTGCCACCCTCATTTTAAGTGGAACAATTTAGTAAATTTGATCTACTTGGTAGATCATGAAATCCTAAGTCAAGAGACTTAGGTGGTGATTTTTATCCAAGTTGAATTTCCACCTAAATATCCTCATCTTATTGTGGTGAATGTTAATTTTGTGATTGAATTTTGTTTTGCAATTATTTATCAATTTTATTTCCCATACTATTCACACCCTCATCTAATTTGAAATCAAATGCCTAGCTATCTACTAAATAAATTATCAATTGTCATGCAAAAAGAACTTATAGAACTCATGCAATAAATTCGAAAAAAATTGTAGGGACTAAATCATAATAACTTGAGGACTTGAATGTTAATAACATTTTAATTTTTTAATAAGAAATTAGGATATGAAATTTTGCAGAAACGTGAACTTAATATGCAGAAACCTAGGATAATTTCTTGAATGCAAGGAAATTAATGGATAAATTCGTAAAAGGAAATGTGATTAACTAGATGCAAATGTGAATGTAATTAGACAAACTGATAGCTAAGAATGAAATAAACATGCAAACAACTAAGTATTAAGAATAGAAATTGAATAGAAATTTTTTTTATTAATGAACTAAAGCCAAGAGTCACAAGTAATTAAGTACTACAATTAGAAAAGAAAATAAATAAAATGCTAGAACTAGAATTAAGTAGAAAAATGAAACAAAGAGCGATGGAGGATCAAAGTGATGTCGCGATGGTGGTGGAGAGGCCTAAAGATAGAAGATGGATGTGGAGGGAAGGCCACCCTCCTAAAGGAACATTGGAAGAAAGGAGAGGAAGGAGCCTTAAGATAAAATGAAGGCTGAGGTCTTATGGCCTTTTTATAAATGCTTTTGAGGTCTTAGATTCTTCCAATTTGTTTAGGATAAGAGAAAACTCGTAGCGATGAAAAATAAGAGTCCCAATGCATTCAAAATTTCTCAAAACCCATTAAAAGTAACATTTTCAACCTCAAAATTATACTTATTCATGTTCTGACCCAACACCAATTAAGCCTAATTGGGCCTTCTTTTGATTTTTGGAATTTTTAGATAGATGCCATTGGAAACCATTGAAATTATTATTTTGCCACTAAGTTGCAAATATTACTATTAATGTCATTAAAAAGTATAGCCCTTTTACAAAAATACCCTTTAGGTTAACATTCATCTAATTTGGGTTAACGGATGTTAGGTCCCTTTCCCTCATCCCGCCCACCCCTCCAAATCCTCCACCCTTTTCTTGACACCATGACCATGACCACCACCAAAACAACAGCAACAACAATAGTAATAGTAGGAACAACAACGACAACAACGACAATAATAACGACAACAATAACGACGACAAAAACAACAACATCAACCACAACAACTCTGAGGATAGGGAAACTGTTGGATTTGAGAGCCTAATTGCATCAATCATGATGCAATTGTTATATGGTGACAACATGTTGAAATAAGTGAGATTTGGGAGAGGTTTTTAGTCCCATATTGAAAGTAGATGAACCTCTTGTTGAGTGTAAAAGGCCTCAACCTCCCATGGCTTACATAGTAAAGAGTGAGAGATGGGGGTGGGGACCACGCACGCACGGGCACACACCCCGCGTAGCCCTGCCCCTACTCAGGCTCAGGTGAAAATCAATTTGGAACTTGGAACTTGGACTCTTTTTCTACGAACTTTTAATCTTACGATTTTGACCTAGATTAGTCGATCAAAAGGAAAAATTGGTCGACCAATTTTTTTGGTCAGTCAATGAGTTAAGTTTGGTCGATCAATTGATTTGGTCGACTAAAAAGTCAAGTTTGATCAACCAATTTATTCTGGTTGATCAATGGACTTAATTGGTCGATCAATTATCGTATTTCCATAATACGGGAATTTTCATAAACATCTGGTTGTGGGCTCTATATAAGGGCCATAAGGGGGCTCTCATTTAACACACAACAAGAGTAAAAAATCTCTCTCCACTCTCTCCCTATTTCTTGGTGCGTTCGTTCGACGTGAGATTGATAGAAAAATCTTCAATCACTTTTGTCGATCTTGCATAAGGAGATTGAGAGATCCATGATAAGTTTTTAGTTGATCAAACAATTAAATTGGAAGATCAATCGAGAATTTGGTTGGAAACCAAATTGCCTCAGCTTCGTTCTCTTGAGATGGTTTTCAAGGATATCCAAGATTGGAGTACGCCGAATCTTAGAGATGGATCGTCGTATCCTGGAAGGAGTTCATCAAACCTCGACGCACTAATATTATGGGGGTGTTAAATGCGAAAATCATCTTTTAGAAATACACGTCATAGTATAGTCGACAAAATCTCTTTACAACATTTAAATTAATAAGAGTGCTCGAAAATAAGAAATGAGTCCAAGGTCGTTCGTAGGGAACAAATATGGAATTCACACACTAATAGAAATATAAAACAAATGAGCATAATGATTAATTGTCACAAGGATATGAAATGAATAATGTACTCAAAGAAATGTATTCAATAATAACAATGGTATCTTAACAAATCAGTGGGATAAAAAGAATATCAAATCCTAAAAATGGTGATTTAGATTACCAATTAATTCCCACATTCAAGCACATATCCCAATGTTTCAAATCAACCAATTCAATTTTTCTACAATAGCTTTGAACCACTTGCCACGTCAGCTGAGGCACTTACATGTCTTCACAATATTAGAACCAAAGGCCTCAAGCACAAACCTCAGTAGCACAAAAGACGTCAAACAACTTAAGTTGCCAGGCACACAGGGCACAAAGGAACAACACGTCAACCCAAGCACAAGGTGATCTCATAATCGCCTAAGTGTGGGCGCACAAGGCACGCACACGTATCCCAATGCAAAACCATCCCCCACCCTCCTTAGAATCATCCCTTTTCTCTTTCAAACCAAACCCAGAGCACTGTTCACACCAAACCCGATTCAGCATGGGCCCCACGCTCGCATAGGCGTGGACAAGCATGTGGTGTCCATGTGATAGTGGGGACCTGAACCCCTATCTCGAAGGCAAATAGCATACGCACGAAATTTGTTAAGTATCCAAAATCCCAGTTATGTTCCCACAATGTGGGACTATCTAGTGAGACTTCTGCTTCACAACCACAGCATGGACATTCTTCTCAATTGTTGCTGCTACTAAATTCCTTTCTTTAATCAAAGCTACAGCTGGATTCCTAATGTCAAACCGCATCGATTGAAGGTTGAATCGAGGTTGGTGGTCGATGGTCGACGGAGAACGACGTCGAAGTTGATGAAGGCGTAGGCGATGACCTGAGACATGAACTGCGGGCTTTGAGCCCCAGTTAGAAGATTCACAAGCTCTACTGTGCGGAGTGGAGTGTGATGGCATTGTTGGTCTGGTGAATAGGTGCTTATGGTGGCCAGACAGTGGTGGGTAGGTCGGTGTATGGTGGGTTAGTCCAACTGAGCTCCCTATAGACCAAAGCTCTCAATAAGTTGAGGGCTTTTGGTTACGGAGGTGTGGCGGAGGTTTTCGTGATGGTGGATTGCGGTTTGCATGCGTGGATCGTCGGCGCAAGCTCACCGGAGCTCTTATCGGACTTGGGGAAGACGAACTGGGAGAAAGGTGGTCAAGGGTCGAATTAGGATCTTAAAGGCTAATTCCTAATCTACGGACAGAGGGAGGTAGCGACCTACTCTAATGGAAGAATGGGGGAGGAATCCATGGTGGCGTGATGAGAACACCATCATGAGCCCTAACTAGCTCATTTTGACCTAATTGAGAGAATAAATGCTCCTACATAATCAACTGAAGGTCCTAATTCACTACACAACTATTCTGAGAGGAAAATAAGAAAATAAGGGTAAAACTGTAATTTTACCAATGCAGTACACCATGGGTTTTCTCAAGGGCTAAACAAAGGTCAAAGGGTCTTAATAAAATAATAAGTGGGTTGGATCAAACAAAAAAGGGTTTGTATGAGTTCAAGGAATTAAATGACTTCTTGAAATCCTAAAATAGACCTACTTAATTAACCAAGGTTTTGGTTAAGATAAAATTCACTTAAGCTCTCTAAAATCATAGAAAAATATTCTCTAGGATTTAGAACCTTCAATTTAGCCATTGGAACCCATCTTGACCTAGAATGGGGTCTCAGACAGATATTTGACCTAAATTAGGTTTTTGCATAAATTTTTTAGTCAAACATGGTCAAACCCAAAATCCAACTTCACCATTGGATTCCTTAGGTCCAAATTAGGTTTGTACCAAAATTTGGACCCAAGTTGAGTTTTCCTTGACCTAGTTTGCAAAAAGTTTCAGCCGATTACATTTCTACCCCTAACTTTCAAAAACCCTTACAAATAGCCCCCTAGCTTCTTCATTGTTTTCTCAATTATAGCGGAGGAATCCTACTCCGACGAGCTTTGGAAGGAGAGTTCTCCCTGATTACTCAGAGAATCTCTTCAAAAATTGGAAGGGAGATTCTCTGAAAAAATCCCTCCAATCTGAACCCATGTTTGATCCCAAATTCTTTCCCAATCTCTCATGCAAACACATGAAAGATATGAGTATCTTAACGGATTCCAACTCCGGCGAGCTTTCCTTGCCTGGGAAGCTTGCTTCCCAAGCCCTAATCGATCTTCAGAGCTCTATTTAAAGGAGCCCAGACCTCTCTGATCTCACGCTCGAATTCGGCCGCGAACACCCCTAATTCCTCTCTTCCCTTCACGGCCGTAGGTTCCTCGACGTCCGGTGACCTGCCTCTCTCCTCGTCGTCCAACTGCCATACCGGCGGCGGATTCCTCCTCCTTGACTTCGTCCACGCCTCACTGTACCTGCAGGCATTTCCCTCTCTTCTTCCTCACCGATCTCCACCCATCGGAGCCACTCTTCGTCTCCGACGTCGGCCACACCAGACCTAATGCCTCCGCTCACCCCCTTCGTCTCCTCACCTCCCAGATAAGCTTCCTCTCCCCTCTACTTTCTTCTCCACCCTTTATTCTTCCAAATCGACCACTGCCGACCTCCATCACCTCCATCCCTTCCATCTCTAACCACCAACTCCGGTAAGGTCGCCCCACCTCCACAGGCCATCCCAACCCTCGTCGACAAGCCCATAAGCTTCCCCACACTTCACTGATCCTTTATCCTCACTCCACGCACTGCACCACTCGCTCACACCCCTCACCGAACACGCCCACACCTTCGCATATAATGTGCCTTAGGCACGTTCGCACAGGCACCCCCACGCTACGCCAACCACCCTAGCATCTTCATCGTTCTCCAGCAACCCCTTCTGAACATTTTGACGTGGCAGCAAGGCCAATCTTGTGATTTCAAGTTCACCGCCCCTCCACCATTGATGGGCGAGCTTCTTACAAGCTTGCTGCAACTCCAGGTGCTTCCAATCCCAGGAAGACATTCCCAGGACGCGCGAAAGACTCTTGTGTGCAGTTCCAGGCCTTTGATTGGAGTCAAGAGCCTTTGTAGCCTCGCCAATTAGAAGCTCCATTTGTTGCTGTTCACGCAGAAGACAAGTGGGACATTTAGTCCCACCTCGGAAGTGGAAAACCACCTGCGTATGCATAAAAGGAAAAAGTGTTAGAGGGTTATCGCCTCCAACACTAAGGGTGAGATCCTCCTCCCCACCTCTCATGAATTGGTCCACGACACCTAATACGCGGACCTGGCCACAACCCGATTACCCGACCTGTTCACTCCTCGCTCACCACACACGCCGGTGAACCTGGACCCGGGTCTCTGTTAGGTCTGATTACCCAACCGATTAAGGGCTCTAGGAGAGAAAAGATGAAATAGAAAAGAGAGAAAGAGAGGAGAGTTACACAAGGGAAGGGGGGTTTTGCTCTGAGGAGTTTACCTTAGACACTTAATCGAATTCAGAGAAAGAGCAGGAGCTGAAGAAGAAGGAGAGGAGGACCGCAAGGCTTAAGGCAAGGTAAAGAAGAGAAAGAGAAGGAAGAAAGCCAAAGAAAGAAGAAGAAGGAAGGAGAAGACAGAGGCAGAGAAAGAGAAAAGCAATCAGACATTTAAGTCGTCTGATTAAAGAATCAGACGACAGATTTTAGCCTCATTGCATATTTTTACATTGAATCATTTGGTGATATTCTAGGAGTATCTGGTGATCTACATCACCATTTTACTCCCATATTTTTGCACTCTGATACTGCTATTATGGCAATTTCTTTCAGTATAAATTGTGATCTTGATTTCTAAATACCAATTTGCTCCCTGTGTTAGACCTTGGAAATCTTTTCGAGTAATAAAATTATATCTGTTTTGAATGCTTTTTTGTCTATACTACAACACAATACTTTTAAATATCGATGCAGCGTGACGAACATGGCGTGACTTGTCGGTGCCGTGGACGAAGATTTCTCCGGCGATGAGAAGCAGCGAGGATGAAGGTGGAGGAGACTCCTGCTTTGATCAGCAAGGAGCGAATGAACTTAAGAGAGATAGAGGACCTCCCAATTTGATCATTGGGAGGCATGAAGAAGCTGTGCGAGAAGCTCACCGGAGTCACGGTTGGAGACGGCCTGAGAAAGAGGATTTTTGGCCTAGACCGGACTAAGGAGAACGGTCGGTGCATCAGGGCTTTATATAGAGCTCAAATCCGATCTTTAAATCAAGAAACTCTCCTGATTAAATCGTGGTTTTAGGGGAAAAAGGTTCCCAAAATCCTCGAGCTTGCCTAAGCTCCATAATTTGATTTGGGATTCTAGAGATAGCTCAAATGATTAGGTATCTTTCAATCAGCAGTCCCTCTAAATTTAGAGGGATTTAACCAACAAATCAAAGAGAAATCCTTGATTGAAGTCAGTGCTTCAAGAGCTTGGAGCTTCTGTTCACACGCATGGCGGAAGGGGTATAAATGCAAGAATGACGAGAAAGTTAGGGACCAAAATGTAAGGAATTTCGAAAGCTAGGGGTTTAAGTGAAAGAAATAGAGATTTTAGGGACTAAAGTGTAAACTAGGTTAAGGTGAACTCTGATTGGGCCCAAATTTTGGCTCTAGCCTAATTTGGATCCAAAGAATCTAATGGTGAAATTGAATTTGAGTTTTGACTACATTTGATTGGAAAATTTGCATAGAAGCCCAAATTAGGGTAGAATCCCATCTGAAACTCTGTTCTAGGTCAAAATGGGTTCAGATGGTCAAATCAAGGGTACTAAACCCCTTAAAATATTTTTATATGATTTTTACGAGAATTATATGGATTTTATCCTAACCAGAACCTCTTCAATTCAAGTGGATATGAAATTAGGATTTTGGGTGCTGTTACGGTTCTCGAAACGCGTGAAACCCCATTTCTATGTGTGGACCCACTCTTTAGACTTTAATGCTCAATTGACCTTAGATTAACCCTTGAAAAATCCCATGGTTACTCTACATTTGTAGTGTACTGTTAAAACTGTAGAATTAACCATGATTTATTGTTCTCTCCTCAAAATGTCTCTGAGTGGAATTACAACTCTCCGATGATCATCCAGGAGCATTTACAGATTTTCACTAATTCAAGCTACTTATAGGTAATGATGGTGTTACCATCAGGGGGCAATACCTTCTCTAAGGGAAGTCCTTAATGGGTGCTTCGATTGGAATAATCTCTAACATTTCTTCGTTTTGTTTATTTGTGCTATTGCATGTTATTTGTTCTTTATTTTATTTTGGATATTGCCAAATCATGTTTGACTTGCTTGATTTAATATTTTTTATCTATGCGAAAAAGTTGGAAATGCATATGTTTTTATTTATTTATTTCCTTTATGTGTTTATTTCAACAGAAACAACAATAGTAGCAACAACAACTCTGAGGATAGGGGAGGGGATAGTAGAGGCAGGGGAGACATAGGTGGATAGTGAAAGGGGGCGATAGCAACAAGGGAGGAGTGTGCGTAGGGTTAAGGGGTAAGGAACTGGTAGGCGCTGGTGGTGGGAGTGGAGTAGGGAGGAGCGGGAGGCCAGTAGTGTGTAGGCAGGGGCTTAGGTCACAGATGAGGTGGAGGTAGAGTTGGTGGCCAATAGAGGTGGGGAGAAGGGGAGGATAGGGAGGAGGTATGGAGGAGGAGTAGGTTCAAGGTGGAGGAAGAGGAAGGAGGAAGATGTTAAGAGAGGAGTAGGAGCAAGGAGAGGAAAAGCAGGTTTGAAGGAGGAGGAGTTAGTTGAAGGTGTGGGTGGAGGAAATGGAAGGAAAAGGTGGAGGAGGTGATGGTTGGAGATGGTGGTGGTGGTCAGAGATGGAGGGGGAGGAGGTGATGGTGGGGTAGAAGGGAGGACATAGTGGAGGTGGCATGGACGAGGGGTTGTAGTGGTAGTAGTCGGAGGTGGAGATCGAGTGGGGGGAGGAGGATGTAATGGACAGGGAGGAGGAGAATGGAGGAAGGAGGGAGGTGAAAGGCAAAGGGAAGAGGAAAGACTTGGTCGATGATGATATCGTAGAGAAGCTTGACATCACAATTAAGAAGGCCCTGGAGGTGAGAGATGGTACAGACAACAAGCTTTTAGGACTATATGGTGCTACCAACGGTGAGATTAATCCCTAGAGAATCGTAGTCATTTAATCTATCCTCAAAGATAAATTAAATTACCATTGTCTATTTCTCTTCTAAATTAGTACTTTTAATTTAACTCAAATCAATTTTTTCATAACTTTAGTGGGCTAACGTAGAGATGATGGGGGTGTCATTTATGTTAACGACGTAAATCTTACAATGATACTAATAACAATATTTACAATCAAGTGAAAAAAAATAATTTCAATAATTTTTAATGAGATCCGTGTAAAGTCCCTTGCTTTTTCCATGAAATTTTCTCACGGTACGCACCTAAGTAAGCGAAATGGGTCTCAATATTTTTCTCATCCTTTTTTTTTTTTTGCCAATCAACCCATATCCAACGAATTTGACCCGATCGTGCTCTTACTTTCTTTTTTTTATTTGTTTATTTTCGTCATCCACATGCGGAGGAGGCTCAACGATGAGGTGATAAAAAAAGGGAGATACACGTTATGAGCGCTTAAAAAATATTTTTTTAAATTGGCACCGAAAGTTAAGCCTTTCTATTATAATCCTCACCCTCAACTTAGTAGAAATGCAAGTCTATATTCGAATCTTTCGAGATGTAAAGATTTGAATCTAAATTTTTTACTCATTTTAGGTTAAACATACATAAGGTTACACAAATTTAAAATATATAATTAAATTTAAAATTTATATCTTTTTATTTTTACAATCTTCATCTCAGATCAATAATTTAAAAAATATTATTCACTTCCCGATATTACAAAGATTTCTCGATATGTTCTATATAATGATCGGATCTTGAATATAGAAAATACAAGTAAATTGTGAATAAAATCACATGTGATCCATCTTAAGGATTACATATTACAAATAATCTACATTTAAAAATATATAAATATTATCAGATTCTTTATCACCTAACTATTCCGATAATACACGTTTGACTGGAATCTCGTAATAGAGGTTTATTTAATTGTAAGTAAATTTGCCTCATTGACAAATAAATTAATTATATATTTTATTTAAAGGAATGATTAGGTTCTCGGAGTTGTTATTGATAGGTGGGAATGGAAGTGGGTTGTTGACGTGGGTTTTATAAATGGGGGTGAGAGAGAGGCCGTAGGAGAGAGAGAAAAAAGAAAGAGAGAGAAACAGAGAGATTAAAGAGAAAAGGAGAGAAAAAGAGAAAGAAAAAGAAAAAGAGACGGATAGAGAGAAAAGGAGAACGAGAGAGAAAGAGAAGACCGAGAGAGAAAGGGAGAACGAGGGAGAAAGAGAGAAGGAGAGGGGGCGGAGGAGAAGAAGGAAGAGGGAAAAAGGAGGAGACGACAGAGAGGAGGAGTAGGTCGTCGAGAATTCGCCGGTGACCGACGAAGGTTCGGCGAAGGCCAGCGGAGGCGAGATTGTCGAGAAGGAGGCTCCTGCGTGGTGTGCACAAGGTGCGCTGCGTGAAGACGGAGACGTTCGGAGCAAGGGAAAGCCCCTGGAGGTCCGACGTGGTCGACGGTCGTAGGCAGCGGCATCCTTGGCCGGTGTCGCGCCGGCGACGAGGTTGTTGCACCCATGCACGGGTTTGCATGGGCGAACGTGAACAGTAACGTTGAGAATAAGCGGGAAGAGGAGGAGATCGGAGAGGACGCCGGGAAGAAGCCGGACGTCGGCGTCGGCAGGGAGGGCCATCGGCGTGGTGACGAGTACGCCGACCGGTGGCCCTGCGTATGCACGCTTGGCGTCGTGCATCGGTTTATGCAAGAACAGGGAAGAAGAAGCGGCGAAGAAGAAGACGTAGGGGGAAGTTTTTGTTTTCAAAAAATTACGTTTAAGAAATTTTAAGTTTTCATTATTACATACAGGTCCCTGTAAAGGGAATTAGTGTATTACTTAACATTTGATGGTCAGTTTTGTTTTGCGTAGATCGAGGGTCTCTGAGATCGAAATTAGGCGATCCTAGAGTCAATTTTGAGGTTCTCGAGTGTTTCGGACACATCCGTACGGTCGGATCGAGCGATTTCTACTCCAATTCTCAAGGCACGTGCGAGATTTCCGTTTTAGCGTCGGTTCGTGTTTTGATCCGTTAGGAGGTTAAACGACGTCTATTTCTTGCGTTCCAAGACTCATTGGAACCATCTCTTCACAAACTACACGAAGCCTCAGAGCGCATACAAATAGACAAGCCCCTAGAACAGCGAAAGAAACAATGTATGCGCATTAACGAGTCACCGTGACCCACCAGTGACATTAGGTAGAATGGTCTCTCTTCTTTGCCGTACAATTTATCTATATAGTAATTTTCTTCGCATATTGCACGAGTTAGTATGCGTTTTTACCTCTTCCTGAGAACAGACCTTTTACGTATTCTTGTTGCTCTAGATACTGGAATATTAAATATAAATGATACAAATTAAGTCGTTGACTTGGAATGAGAATAACCAAAGTAATATTGTTAACTACCGGATTAAATTGAGTTAACAACAAATTATTTGATAATTTTCATAAAATGAGTTATAAAGCAATAAAGCATTGTTGAATATGGCTTTATCGTCACATGTACAAAAGGAATTCTATTTTTAATAAAACTAACATTATCATGATGGTTAAATAATGATTTGATTGAATCCACGATCAGAAATTGAAAATTTTGTGAAAATGGATAAGTTGGAGGATAATGTGAATATTGGTTAATTCTGGAATTGATAATGTAAAATTACTAATGATGGTTTGAAAATGAAAGATACAATTAACTAAAAATGGGATATATAGTATGACGGATATGTCGGGAAAATAAAAGGAATAGATAACTAATTTTCAGCCCCTTTACTTGTTGGATTTTTTGTTGTAGCTTTGGTCTTTCCAGACCTAATCTGGGCTAGTTTAAGGAGTTGCTGGCCTCCCTACAACTCTTTAGTTAGGCTTAGCAGCAACTGGGATAGCAGAATTATAGGGCTCGAGGTTTGGAGCAATTCTTTCGACTAGTGGATGGGTCATTGGTTGTCTATGGCTCAGCGTATATAGTGCATGTATGTGTTCACACCATATGATGTAGCCACCACCCCTTTCCGTGATGACCCCAAGGTGACGGAGCATGGCGACTCGATCGATATAAGCTGCCCTCTCGGCCAGGAGGGTGGCTTATATCGATCTTGCACTACATAAAGTTACAAGAAATCGTCTCGTGCCCTAAGACGTCGATTGATAATTTGTAAACTATAATAAATTAGGCTTCCAATATACTAAACGAAATCAGATAATGAGATGCCTAATAAATAAATTAATCAAAGCTATAGTAGCTATTATCTCTTGTGCTTGGTTACTATTACACTCTGTTGTTGTTGTTTCTACTCTAGTCAGTTTTTACTGACATGTTTTTGAGTTCCATACCCAGGTCTACTTGACAGTTTGCAAGGAGAATTCCATTGTACATCTCCTTAGACTCATATACTATGGTAAAATTTTGATTAGTATTCAATTTGTGTTCCTTTAAATTTTGCAATATGAATTATTTGTTGGCTATGTTTATATTTTATGATTATGTGCTAGGTGACTGCAATCTTATAGGCAAGTTGTGCTGGTTGTTAGCACACGGCGACTCGAATATCATTGGTTGGCGAGACTCGGGTCGTCACATCAATCATCCAACATATAAACATAAAATAGAAATACATGTATAACGCATAACATCACACATATATATAGAGCATAAG
Source organism: Thalassia testudinum (assembly GCA_037157565.1). Taxonomy (NCBI): domain Eukaryota; kingdom Viridiplantae; phylum Streptophyta; class Magnoliopsida; order Alismatales; family Hydrocharitaceae; genus Thalassia; species Thalassia testudinum. The sequence continues at coordinate 6,745,035 of JAZHRO010000010.1, read as the reverse complement.
AAGGAAAGTAGAACTAAATAAATGTCAAAAAGAGTTCAATCATCATTCATAGTTATCACGGAAATAAGAGTACAAGTCTGAAGAAAATAGTACTAAAGGAGAATATTGAAATAAAATACTAAATGAAAGCCAACTATAACTAACTAGAACAGTCCTATAGATCAATAAAGGTACTAAATTCTGACTAACATTATCTCCTCCTGCAACCGTAGTATGCAGTTGTTGCTCACCAAAACCTAAGTGTTGAGTTCAAATGGAAAAGTTAGCAAATGCTGAATAGAGTAACAAAGTAAAGGAAAAGTATTAATATGACTATAAGAAACTACAAGAACCAAGAAGAATAGGTATTTATTTATTTTAACTCTTTAATTGTTCATTTATCACTAAGATTCGAAATTATATGTGTCTTCTCACTCTTTCGGTTGTTATAATCAATTTCCTCGAAAGACACGATGAGATATTATTGTGATATTCCGCATAGCAAAGTCAACATGAGAGGCTCTTTTGGCCAAGAGAATGGCTTGTACCTACTTTATTGCTTGGTTAATCACCCTGGAGTCCCAACCTAGGTGAAATGGTGACTAAGAGATCATGTGTTATGCATGCAAGGCACTACTTCTTGTTTGGGTGAAATCGTCGTTATTTAAAAAATGCGTTGTAATATAAGAAAAAATCTCTCAAAATAATTAAATCTATAAACTTAAATTCAGAAAATAGAGTCCAAGGTCATTCGTAGAGGGAAAAGATGCAATTCAAATTCACCAATCTAAAGAAATATATGCAATTAAAGTCAATGATATTCAAAATGATATTTCAGTAAGAATCAGAATGGTAGTGCAAAAAGATCATGTTAAAATGGTGATTTAAATCACTAAATTAACCCTTAAGTTTAAATCTTACAACCACTTAAATATTTGAACAGTAAATCAAACTATTAATCTTCATCAACCAAGTTATTCAAATAACACTACAGTAACCAGCAGAAGGCCTTAGACAATGGGCAAGGCTTCCAGATGCCTTAAGAGGCACAAGGTCCTCTCCTTTTCACAAACACAGCAATAACAACCAAGGCTCAAAGGCCTTGCATAAAGCCTTATAGAAGAGACACAACAGCACTATGCGTGTAAGGCACAAGGGCCTCATGAAGCTCAAGGACGCTAAGTCTTGAGAGTAGATGAGGGCACAAGAGCAAAACCCTCCCTTCTCTCTCTCAAATTTTCTCTCTCAGACCTAAGTTCAAAATCGGGCCAGGTCCGACAAGTAGGTAACCGGATCCACACCTAGACTTGCGTGGCATGTGCACAAGTGAGGGTGTGGACGAGCGTGTGAGGCGCGGCGTGTGCAAGGGTGTGGGGTAGGGACCTGACCCCAATGTTAGAAGGTGAACAAGCAGAGTCACTTTTCACCTATATGCATTACGGGGAGCCCTTCTGTTAACGATGTGGGACTATGTTCCCGTGTCTTCTTCACACTGCAGCAACAGACAGTGAGGTCTCGAATGAGAGGTGAAGGCATGGCTACGATCATAAATTGAGGTCCTAGAGGAGAACCTAGGAATTGTTCGTAGCACCTAAGGATGTTAACACGGACGAACACACCTGGGAGACGGCAAACAGAACCAGAGGAGGTGGCGGTGACAGAGACCCAGTGGTGACCTAAAACGCACAATACAGCTTCTCAATCCTGTCAGAAAAGCTCAAAAGGATCGCCAGAGTGTGGCGAATGTGCTGGTGGTGGTTGCGTGCGATGAGGAGGTGTGTGTGTGCGTGGCGAAGTCGGTGAAGGTGCGTGAAGGTGCGTGGGAGTTTGGTGGGTAATAGTCCTAATAGTGTTAGGGCTTTTGGTCTTGGGAATGTAGCAGAGCTTCTGGACATTGTGGCAAGGTGATTGGTGCAGTGGAGCAAGTGGAGGCCTTCACCGGAGCTTGGCCGAAGCAAAGGGTGATGATGGTGGTGGCAGTCAAGTTGGTGGTCGAACCTAAGAACTAAAAGGTTTGAAAGGATCAATAAGGGAAGGGGAAGAGATAAAGAGACTTAGGGAGAGAGATGATGGGCAGAAGGCTCCGGTTGTGATGGATCGGAGCCGGAGAAGATGCTGTTGATGGCGATACGACGGCGATGAAGGAGAAGGAGATAGTGGTCGTGCGTTGACGGGCGACAATCGTGAGGAAGAAGGGAAGATAGTGGGCTGGCCAATTCGACCGTTGGCCGGCTCGATGAAGAGGATGGAGGAACTCGCCAGAGATGAAGGTGCGGACGACCGAAGGAGGAGAAGATGAGGGTATTCCGGCATGAAACTTTGCTAAGAGGCTCGGAGTTGCAAGAGGAACCTGCTTAAAGGCCTTAGGAAGGCTTCCAAGCTTGGAAACAAGCTTCATGAGCTCAAAAACATAGGGTGAAAAAATTCCTAATTTTGCGAGCATTCGCATGAAGAATCTAGGGCAATTCAAGTTCCAATTCTTAGTCTAATCAGTAGAGCATCTCTCAAGGATTCTCCTTTTCAATTTTGGAAAGGTTTGATTGAGAATCGAGTGAGAAATCCTCGCTTGAATCTCAATGAAGCTACTGCATTCACACCAATGGCGGTAGGGACCATTTTACAAGAAATGATGACAAAGTTAGGGACCTGATTGCAAATATTTGAAAAGTTAGGGGCTTAATTGAGAGGAATAGAGTTTAAATGGATTAAAATGTAAACAATGTCAAGATGAACTCTGATTGGGCCCAAATTTTGGTACAAACCTAATTTAGATCCAAGGAATCTGATGGTGGGGTCAGATTACAGTTTGACCAAGTTGACTGGGCAATTTCCGTAGAAACCCAAATTAGGGTAGATTTTTGTTTAAGACTCTGTTTGATGTCAAAATGGGTTTCAAAGGTCAAATCAAGGATACCAAACCTCAAGAAATATTTTTATATGAATTTTAGAATATTTAGATGAATTTTATCTTGGCTAGAACCTCTGTAAATTAACTGGGTCTGAAATTAGGGTTTCGGGTGTTGTATTGGTTCTCGAAATGCGTGAAAATCCTGTTTCTGCCTTTATGGACCCACTTATCAATCTTTAATGCTCATTTGACTTTCATTTCACCCCTAACAAACCACTTGGTTATTCTGTGTTAATAATATACTGTTAAAATTACAAAATTAACCCTAGTTTCCTATTCTCTTCTCAAAACAACCTGAAGTGGAGTTATAACCCCTAGATGGTTATGTAGGAGCATTTATCTTTTAAACCTGACTAAAAGTGGCCAGTTAGGGCTTATAATGGTGTTCCCATCACTTCTCACTGGCACACAGTCAGTATCTCCATTACAAAGTACGTAGAAAAATGGTAACAAGCCTCTCAAGTAAGTAACGCATACCTAATCCCACCTACCTACCTAGTTAGCTAAATAACCTAACATAAGAGTTACAGGGAGGCTAGCCCACTCCCTGATTCAATCTCTACCTCTAAGCACAGTATAGCCAGCTACAACCATTGATTCTAGGCACAAGACTAACCATTTAACCATTCTCACGAGTTTCCAAAGTTACAAATAATTCAACCATTCATTAGTGCAACTCTTTCAACATGCTACGAAATATAACATATATTTTCTCATCCTTTGGATTAATTTTGAAACTCTTAAACATTTAAATGAATTCACGATATTTCTAAATATTAATATACATCACCAAACCAATTATTTCATAATCGTATTTATCCGATTCAACATGCTAAACGGATAATAAATCCACCACTTAGATTTTCATATACATGGGTTTGTATTCAATGACTCATTAAATCAAATCATATTTAACCAGGTATAATTATAATCAAGCAATCACAAGCATCTGATTAATTATTCAAGTACCCAATTATGGACAAGAACATTCAAAGTAGGACTCTTATACTCATCAAGAGGAAGAGTTACGCAATATAGTAGGCATCTGACTAACCTTGATTCATTTAATTTATTCATTAAAGACCACAAAAAGGAAGTGTGTCTACTTTGCCTATGATTGTCAAGGGGTTAAAGTGACTTTGAGAGATTAGGTTGGGGCCTCCTAGTGTTTCTCGTGCCTCCTCAAACCTCATTCACACTTCGGGATCACACCCTTGAGCTAAGAAGAGATGAACTAAGGTCAATTAAAACTAATAAGAGACTATTTTGAGTTTTTGCGTGAAAAAAAAGTGTTCAAAAATAATTTTAAAGAGCATTAGACCTTAATTTGTCGAGAGACAATTTCAATGTGCCTTATTTGCCCAATTTCGAGGTTGAGAAGGCCTCAAATCAACAAAAGATGCAAAAGGGTCCCTGAATTGGTTCAAAGCATGTTGATTCACTCAAACTAAGATGGTATGACGCTTGTGACACATGTTTTGTGACACGCTTGCCAGGACGTATCCTTCCCTTGGATCCCAGCCTAGTAGTCTCTCCCTGGCTGGGGGAGGGGCTAGCAAAGTTGATAACCCTTGTGAAAGGTGTACCCGTTCTCGAGGTATTAAGAACATTGTTGATCTCAGTCAGAAGGGTCGGACCTCTTGGGAACTAATCAGACCAACGCCTTGCAACAGGAAGAGCAAGTCCAATTTGTGCCCCATAAGGTCCAGTCACAGATCATTACAGATCAGAAGTTGCAGGGTTGGTTAGAATCGTCGGGTCACATCAATGCTCCTGCTAAGAGTGTGGTCTCCGGGTGTACCCTCTCAATACATCATCGAATGAGATCTCAATGAAACCCCTCACGGTACTTTGACATCTTTCACTTACGTGGCCGCTTAAAGAGCCTCTAGCTACGAGTACCAAGTACCATGGTGTTGTATGCGTTTTCGTCGATTTATAAGAGATGTGAGTCATAGTACAGTCGACAAAACCGCTACAACATTTAAATTTGTAAAACTCAAAAACACAACGGAGTCTGAGGTCGCTCGCAGGGAGCAAATTGGCAATTCAATACACTAATCACAGTATCAAGAATAATGTGCAATTGAAACCAAAATAATACTCAGAATAATATTTCAATAAAAATCAGAGAGTTAATGCAAAAAGATGGGGTTAAAATGGTGATTTGAATCACCAAATTAACCCTAATATTTAAGCTCTATAACCACTTAAATAATTGAATAGTAACCATAATCAAATATCCCAATAGTATCGGAACCAAGCACAGGAGCAATGTAGCCAATCAGTTGATAGAACCAAGGCACAAATGCCTAAACCTTTACGCCTCACAAGAGCCAAGGCACAACAGCAGCAAAGGAGCACAAGCTCTGATGGGTACACCATCATGAGCCATAACTAGCTCAATTTGATCTGATTAAGTCATTAAATGTTCCTACATAACCGCCAAATGGCTGTAACTCATTGCATAATCATTCTGAGAGGAAGACAAGAAACCAGGGTTAAAACTGTAATTTTACCATTATATCTTGAATGCAAAATAACCACGAGTTTTCTCAAGGGATAATTAAGGGTCAAATGGTCCTAATAGGCTAACAAGTGGGTTAGAACAGACAGAAAAGGGTTTTCGCGTGTTTTAAGAATTAAATGACTTCTGAAACCCTAAAAATAGACCCGCTTAATTAACTAAGATTCTGGTCAAAATAAAATTCACTTAAACCCTCTACAATTCATATAAAAATATTCTGTAAGGTTTGATACCTTCAATTTAACCATCAGAACTCATCTTGACCCAAAATAGAGTATCCGGCTGACATTTGCCTTAATTTGGGTTTTTGCATAAATAAACAAATCAAACATGGTCAAAATCAAAATCCAACATCACCATTGGATTCCTTAGGTTCAAATTAGGTTTATTCCAAAATTTGGTTCCAATATGAGATTGTCTTGACCTAGTTTGCAACTTGGTCCTGTCTGATCACACATATGCCCTTAACTTTCAAAATCCATACAAAAAGATCCCCAACTTCTTCATCGTCTTCGTAAATAGGTCCCTAGCGCCATTAAAGGCAACTTTGAGCTTCACCATTGAGATCGAGTGAGGATTTCTCCCTCAATTCTCAATCAATCAGTCCCAAAATAAATATTCAGATTCTTGATGAAGTTGCCTTCCATTTGAGCCCAATCTTGGGCTCTAAGTCTTGCCCAAATCCTAATGCGAATCATTTGAAAATTGGGTTTCCAACTCCGACGACCTTATAAGCTTGGGAACATTGCTTCCCAAGCTCTAATCACCTTCTGATGACCTATGAAAAGACCTCCAGATCATACCGAACCTCTCACGCTCGAATTCAGCCAGAAACACCTCCAATTCCTCTCTTCCTTCTCGACCGAACTGTCCCTCAACGTTTGGTGACTCTCCCTACCACCTTTCGTCGTCTAACCACAATATCGACGTCAGATTCTTCTTCCCTACCTTCTTCCGCGTCGAGCAATACCAGCCGGTGCCCCTATCCTCTTCATCCTAGTCGTTTCCTACCCACTAGAGCTCCTTCCTTCTCCGACGCCACCATACCAGAACCGACGCCATCTCCTCTCCCCTTCGTCCGCTACCTCTCTCAGATGACTCCCCAAATTCTCCTCATCAGGCCAACATCTCCAACACACCGGTTCGACCTCGCCAACGCCCTCCGCGACTCCATCTTCCATCTCGCCGGCATACCTCCGGCGAGCCCTAGTAGCCACCACACATGCCCAAACGAGCTGCTACCACCTCCCACACCTCTATCGTATCCACACGAGTAAAACCCCTCAAGAAATTGAGGAGATTACTTGTCCAAACTCTCTCTCAAACACCACCACCTTCACATGCACACAGATCACGCCACGCCACGCCGACCCCCTCATCAAGTTTGTCGTGCTCCGGCGATCATTCCTGAGCCTTCTGACGCGGCCAAAAGGCCTTATTTGTGATTTCAGGTATTAGCCCCCAGCGCCATTAGCAGACCTCCTTCGAAGCAAGCTTCAAGGCTTATTCCTTGCCTGTAGCTCCAGGTGAAGCGTCCAGGTGCAGCGAAATCTCTCCAGGGAAGCCTCTAAGTCCTCAATTGAGGAACTCCACAGCTGCAACTCGCCAATTTGACAGATCTCCTCAGTAGCTGTGCACGCGAAAAAGGGGATTGAAGATAGTCCCACATCGTGCATTTTGGAGCAATTGTGCCTGCATAAGATGCAAAAGTGATACGGGCTTATCGCCTCGTACACAAGGGGTGAGGTCCCTCACACCCCTTACTCTCCTCGCCCGTGACACGCCCCCCGCGGACTTGGTGCATACCCGATAACCCGCCTAACCCTGTACACTCCGCTGCGACCCACGCACGCACCCCTAAACCCGGGTGCGCTCTAGGTCCGATTACCCGATAACCTGGTACTATGCATGGCCTTGTGAAGGCAAAAGAAAGGAGGAAACCCAAGGAGAGAAAGAGAGGAGAGTCTACGCAGGGTAGGGGAGGGTTTTTCTCTGGAGAAGTTGGCTAACACTTAGCCAAATTTGAGATCCTTCCCCCTCTGCGAGAAGAAGAAGAGTCTATGAAGAAGAAGAGCAGAGAAAGAAAGAAGGCTTGAAGAGAAGGAAGAGAAAGAAGCGGAAGAGAAGAAGAGCCGCAGCAGTAGAAGAGTCTGTGAAGAAGAAATCAAGCAAAGAAGAAAAAGCACTGTTCATCCAGACGTTTAAGACGTATGATTATTCAATCAAACGGCTGACTTGAGTTTATTTCATACATATTGAGTTCCATTTGCTATTATTGTAGGGAGTAATTGGTGATCCAAATAACCATTTTACTCCATTCTTTTTGTAGTCTGACATTTGATATTATTGCTATATTATTTTGAATCAATTTCTGATCATAATTTCTTATCTCTATTGTTTAAATTGCAATCTTGAGAATTGAATTCCTATTTGCTCCCAGCGAACAACCTCAGACTTTTCGAGTATAAATTTTATCTGTTTTTCGCAAGATTTCAACTATACTGCAACACAACAATTTATAAAACCCGATTTCGAGTGATTAACATTTTGCGCCGTTGTCGGGGAGCAACGCGCAATTCAAATCTCTTGATTGCAATATCAGATTTGGTACTAACTTGTTACATCTCTTTTGATTGTGATTTGTTTCAGGAACTCATTGAAAGAAGATCAGCTGCACATCAACCACTCCGGGGGCAAGTAAACTCCATCTACCCTCTTCTAAGCCCCTGATTCTGGAAAGCTAAAAAAGGAAGAAATCAATTAGGGCTACTTGCATTATATTCTTAGATTAATCATCAAGTTGCCTAATTTGATACATTCTATTTAGAGAACATCCAAACCTTGATTTGTGCACCTACTTAAGATCTTAAGGTATCTAGGGCTATCACCTTCTTGCTTGAAGCCCTAAGTACTACATTTGGATAACTTAAATTAGACCAAATCAAAACCAATTAAGGATTCCAATTTAGGGTTTTAGAGACACACTTGCTTAATCAAAAATTGATCTTTCTAAACAATGTGTGCCTAAGCCTTGATTGAATTGATCTATTCAAGAAAAATCCTAAAATAAGGCTCTTAATCTCATTTGAACACTAAAAGAGGGACCTAAAATTCTCAAAAGACAATATAGGTGAAGTTGACCCACCTTGTTGGGTTAACCAATCTTCAAATTATGTCACTTTACATAAAAGCATCTTAAAAGTTCAAGTGAAATCATAAGCACCCTTGCTCTTAACTTAAAACTTGTAGACTTAAGAGATCAAGTCCCCATTCTGGTCTACCTGGATCATCAGTGACAAGAGAGGTTGGGTGGGGGAAACCCTGTAACTCGTGGGGACGCTCTACCGTGTAGGGGTCTTTGCGGGACTCTCCCTCACTGGCTGCCTAGGTAATTCTCAGGTGGACGGCTTTCTGACTAAGGGGTATCATCCACCCTGAACCTCTATAGTTATCCAAAAATTTTTTGGGTGTCTTGATTGAGTCCATCACATTCTATCTCTCATCTACTCCATCGGTGCATGTTTGGGAGGAGGTCTTTAAGACCATCCTTAAGGCCTCCATTAGATATTCACTCTCGTCGAGGTCGAGCCTCAACTTCTGTGTTTGTGCAACAACCTGATCACATTGACATATCCTCTGATTCAGAACCTAATACCCCTTCATCAATTATGGATCACTAAGAAGAACAACCTAATCTTGAGCAACAATTCCATGATTTCCAAAATTGAATCAATGCCATCATCAACCCACCACCGCATCCTCAAATACGAGATCACTATAATCCCGCAATGGTGGAAATCGAACCCTGAATCAACATTCCCGTAGGAGGACCCGAGGTAGATCTCAAGCCTAGCATGCTTCATATGACCCCAAAATTTCATGGCTTGAACTCCAAGGATCCTTTCCAGCACATCAAAAACCTAAAACATCTAGCCCACACCTTTGGGGCAGATGTACAGAATCAGGACAGATTACTCTTAAAGCTCTTCTCATTCTCCTTGGCTGATAAAGTCGTCCACTGGTTTTAGACAACCACACACGATCAACACATGGGGAGAACTTCAAACTTCCTTCCTGCAAAAATCTACCCCATTGGTCATACCAACACGATGCGGCACCAAATCACGCACTTCTCCCAAGGAGCGAGAGAATCTCTACACGAAGCATGGGATCGCTTTCTAGATCTCATGCGTAAGTGCCCCCATCACAGACTTCCGAAGTGGGAACAAGTCCAATCCCTTTACTATAGACTCCGTGAGGATATCAAGCTCTTTGTCAATGCAACCTATGGTGGTAGCATCATGGGTCAACATAAAGACACGATCTGGGAAATTCTCGAAAACATGTGCGAGAACTCCCTGAACAATGAGTCATGGGGTGCGTACGACTGGACGTCCACCCATGCATTGGCAAATAATCGGGGGGTACATGAATCCTGAGGCCTTTCCGCATCCGTTGATCTGGAGTTGGTAGCCAGTCAAATGGACAAGGTCTCCATTGTCGAGAAAAAGGTGGACGACATCACTCATCATCTACACAAATCCACCTCTACACCTCAAAGCACATACGTACACCCGCCCATGGGAAGGGAGGCTACGCACAACATCTACCACTCCCCAGGGATGGATGCATATCCACCTCCATTTGATTATAGCTTCGGAGGCAACTCCAAGTCAACCCACCTTAGTTGGGGGAACTTTGAACCCCCATGCCCTGATTATCTCGGAGCTCCTCAGACCTGCGAGGATCTTCACGCTGTCCACAATAATCCATTCTCCAACACTTACAACTCTAGATGGCGTAATCATCCTAACTTTTCGTGGTCGGGAAATAATCCGAATCGAAGGCCTCAATTTCAACCTCGACCACAAACTCTACGACCTTATCAACCCACCCAACCAAGGCTCACTCAAAACTTCTAATCTGGACCACCTAAAGAAGATCATAGATCTCTGATTCTCCAGACCTTGGTTGACATGCAAAAACAACACAGAGAGGAGATCTCTGAGTTACGAAATCAACTAGCTCAACTGGCAAGTGCTCACCAACCTAGTGCACTTCCTTCTCAGCTTCTTCCAAACCCGAATAACGTGCCGAACCAGAGGCGCGTTATGAACCTGACTCAGGACCAAGCTCACTTTGTTTATCAGGCCCCATCTGCTCCATCACCTGACGGGATGGATGCTTCAACTTCATACTCGGGATATCAGCAGCAAACACCTATTTTGCCCAACCCAAACAAAAATCAGGCAGGATTAAATTCTGTCACCACCCGTAATGTCAAAGCAACACAAGACCCACCCTTTCCTACCCACAACATGCCTGAGACCATAAACCCTAACCCTAGATTGGTCATCTAGGACACACCCATCCTTGATAACGAGGTCGAGCCAATTCTAGAGGAACCATCTAAGGTTCCATTTCCCGAGGCCTTGACCAAAGGAAAAAGGACAGCCAAACCCGTGGCACCTGAGGAGGACCTGGTTAAGCTCTTTGGGCAGGTCCATATAAACATCCCCTTGATGGATGCAATATGCTACATACTGGCTTACGCACGATGGATGCAATATGCTACATACTGGCTTACGCACGATTTCTGAAAGACATGTGTACACCTAAGCATAAGCCGCGAACCAAAGACGGGAACCCAATTGTACTGTCGGAGCAAGCCAGCTCCGTCATTTTGAGCAAAATCTCGCCTAAGGCAAAAGACCTAGGCACCCCTCTGATCTCCTATGCAATCGGTGATATGAAGTTCGACCAAGCCTTACTAGACCTAGGAGCTTCCATAAATTTGATACCTACATCCTTACTAGACTACTTTAAGGAATCTGAGCTGAAACCAACAAAGATGACTTTGCAGTTAGCCGACCGATCTATTAAGTCACCAAAAGGAATTCTCGAGGATGTCATAGTTAGGGTACATGATTTCTATTTTCCAGTAGATTTCATTGTCCTAAACATGGATGCTCCTGAGAATGTGTAGAATACACCGATCATACTAGGGACACCCTTTCTGGCCACTACTAGGGCCAATATTAATTGTGAGGAGGGCCAAATTGAACTAAAATGTGGGAGCAAGATACTAAAGATGGACATCTTTAAGGCCCAACAAGGAATCAATTGCAGAGTTATAGAACAAATTTGCGATATCGAGGGTGTGGTTGACGACCTATGTATTGAGGAAAACTCGACCATTTCTGATCAACCACAAGAAGATCAAAACCTGCAATTAGAGGAGTCTGAACCTAACATAGATACTCCTATAACTCCTTCCTTTTCTCCTGACACCCACCCTGAACCACCTACTGCTACTGATAACCCAGTTATGGAATTAAAGCCTCTTCCCGATCATTTGAAATACATCTTTTTGGGTTCTAATCAGACGTTTCCTGTGATTATCAACTCCCGACTCACACCAGATCAGGAAACACGCCTGATTTCTATTCTTCAGCAGCATCAGAGAGCCATTGGATGGACTCTTGATGATCTGACTGGTATAAGCCCTTCATACTGCACACATCACATCTACACTGAAGAGGGCTCATGACCATCCCGTGAAATATAGAGATGCCTAAATCCAAACCTACAAGATGTCATGAAAAAGGAGATCATCAAGTGGTTAGATGTAGGGATCATCTACTCGATCTCCGACAGTCGGTGGTTAAGTCCAATTCAAGTTGTGCCTAAGAAGGCAGGGCTCACCATCATCACGACTGAAACCGGAGAAACCATACTGACTCGTATAGAGAACTCGTGGAGAGTCCACATCGATTACAGCAGACTCAATTCCTCCACGAAGAAAGATCATTTCCCACTACCGTTCATTGATCAGATCCACGAGAAACTAGCGAGAAAATGATTCTTATGCTTTTTGGATGAGTGCTGATGAGAACCTCATCATGAGCCCTAACTAGCTTACTTTGATCTAATAAAATGAACAAAAGCTCCTACATAACCTAAAAGAAGGCCTAATTCAAGGAATTACTGATCTGAAAAGAATACATGAAGAATAAGGTAAAACTTTAATTTTGCCATTGCAGTGCATCAACGGGATTTCTCAAGGTCTAGACATAGGTCAATTGGGCTTAATAAGAGAAAAAGTGGGATGGTTCAGTCAGAAGAGGGTTATTGTGAAATTTAAGAATTAAATGACATTCTGTAACTGTAAAAAAACTCACTTTAATTCACAAGGTTCTAAGTAGGATAAAAATCAACTAAACCCTCTAAAAATTCATGGAAAAATATCCTCTGGGGCTTAGAACCTTCAATTTGGCTTTTGGAACCTGTTTTGACCTAGATTGGGGTCCATGCCCAATATTTGACCTAATTTAGGTTTTTATGCAAAATATCCAATCAAACATGGTCAAAACTAAAATCCAACTTTACCATTGGATTCCTTAGGTCCAAATTAGGTTTGTACCAAAATCTGGACCTAAGGGAAGGTCATCTTGACCTACTTTGCAAAATGGTCCACCTAATTACATTCTGACCCTTAACTTTTGAAAACCCTTGCAGAAACCCCCTCAACTTTTCATCACTTTCTTCATTCAGGTCCCTCTGCCATTGCAGCAAGGACCCATACCACCGGTGACTTTGCGAGAAGGTTTTCTCCTCGTTTCCATGGGGAGCTGCTCCCAGATTTAAAAGGAGAGCCTCTGCGACACCCCCTATCGCTTGAGCAGCTCTCCATGCCCTGAATCGCCCCATACCTCTCTTGTGAATGCTCGAGAGGTATGGGTTCCACTCCAGCCATACCTCTGGCGAAGACCTCTGGCTGCTTCCTTACGATTCTCCCTCTGCCCGTGCCTATTTAAGGAAGCCCAGATCATTCCGCACCACCCAAGCCTGTTTTGGCCAGAGATAACCCCCCAATTTCATCTCCTCCTCCAGCCATCTGCCTGCAGGCTTCGACGACTCTCCCTCCCTCTTCTCGTCTCTCTGCCATAGTACCAGTGGCAGAGCCATCTCCGCCTCACTCCTCTGCATCACGCCGTACCCGCGCAAGCTTCTCTGACCTCCTCGTCGTCGCTGCCTCTCCATCTTAGGGTCTTCGTCTCCGGCAACGGCAAACACGCATCGCTTGCCCTCCGCCTCCCCCCTTCTCTCCAAGTCCCACAGTTAAGCTCCTCTCCCCCTCTTCATTTCCCCTCTTTTAATTCACACTATCGATCCCTCGACTGCCACTAACCACCACCATCATTCCCACCTCCGACCAGACCTCCAACGAGGTGTTCCCGCCGCTCCACGCCTCCATCCACCTCGCCAAACCCCTCAGAAGCTTCGCCACCTTCCACTGATCATTTCCACCCTCTCTATCGACCACCACATGTCCCACATTCTTCCCCCAAACACACCCATCACCACGGTCACAGAATGACTTAGGCACGCACGCCTAGGCCGCCCTACGCCACGCCACCCACCGGGCCACCTTCACCGTGTCACAGCGAAGCCTTCTGAGTGTTTTGACAAGGCCGCGAGGCCGTATTTGTGTTGACAGGTTCTGACCCCGACCACCATTAGAGCGAGCTTGAAGCAAGCTCACAACCTTCACCTACTGCTCCAGGCCTCAGGAAGCAGGGTCCCAGGTGCGTGGGCTAGCTTCGCGAACCCTTCACGCTAGCAATTGGAGTCCCAGGGCACTACATCTGCTGCAATCAAGTGCGTCACCTACTGCGAGTGCGCACGAGAAGAAGGTGGGACATTTAGTCCTACCTCGGAAGTTCTGAAGCGAGTGGCACAACATAAATTGTAAAAGTGCCAGGGGCTTATCGCCTCCTAACACGAGGTGAGGTCCCCTCGCCCACCACACCTTGTTCGCGACCCACACCTCCACAGACCTGGTTCTCGACTCGACTACCCGTGCACTTCCCGCACACCACCCATGCCGGTGCGCCTGGTCCCGGGTGTGCAAACCCGACCTGTTTACTCCAGAAAGGCTCTAGGAGAGCAGTCTTAAGAGCAAATAGAGAGAGAGACACGGGGAGGGTAGGGGCTAGGTTTTGCCTCTGTGTGTGCAGGGAAGAAGAAGAAGGAGCTACGGAAGAAGAAGGAGGAGGCGCAGAAGAGAGAAAGCAAAGGTAGAGAGAAGCAGGAGTAGAATAAGAGAGAAGAGAAGGAAGGAGCCGTAGAAGAAGAAGGCAAAGAGGAGGCGCAGCAGCTCAAGAAGAGAAGAAGAAGAAGCCAAGTGAAGAAGAAAAGAAGAAGAAGAAGCATTGTAGCAATCGTCAATTAAGACGTCTGATTCACAGAATCAGATGTTTGAGAAAGTAAAGATAGAGAAGGAAGAAAGAAAGTGTTCGCACGGCTAGATCGTGTTTTAACAGTTATCTTGTTGTAATATAGATGAACCCTCCGTGAAAACAAATGAAAATTTATAACTCGGAATTTAAAATATCCTGAGGTCAAACTTAGGGAGCATACTTTGATTCTAGAAGCATACAAATTCACAATTTACTATAATACACTATTTTACAAAAATTTAAGAGAGTGAAAAAAAATCCTTTTCTTCTTGTCTTCTCTTCTTCTCTTTTCCTTCTCTTCTTTCTTTGCCTTTCCTTTTCCGGATGTCTGATTCTTTGAATCAGACGCCTTATTAGCCCCTTTTCTATAGTGTCTCGCAACTCCTTCTTTCTTTTTCTCCTACTTCTCTGTTCGGCTTCCTTCTTTCTTTTTCCTTCTCTTCTGCAGCTCCTTCCTTCTCTTTTCTTCTTGAGCTACTAGGCCTCCTCCTTCTTCTTTCTTCAGCTGCTGCCCTGTGCGGCTAAGTGTCCTGAGTTCATCCTTCTCCCTTCTTCAGCAGTTGCGGCTCCTCTTCTTCTCCTCTGCTCCGCTCCTCCTCCTTTCTTCTTCTCCTGCTTCCTTGCACTTACACTGTTAGGCAAAACCTAACCCCTACCCACCCCACGTCTCTCTCTCTATTTCTCTCTTCGCTCTCTCAGAGCCAGCCGGGCAATCGGGTTGGGTTACCTGTTCCCAGGTCTAGGTGCACCGACGTAGGTGGTGCACGAGGAGTGCAGGGTAAACGGGTTAACCAGGTCCGCGTAGGTGTGGTCACGGATGAGGCAGGCAGAGTGAGCAAGGGACCTCACCCTGTGTTACTTGAGGCGAATAGGCTAATGCACAAATTTGATTTAAGCGTCGCAGCGTACCTCTGAGTTTACGAAGTGGGACTAAATGTCCCACCCGCTTCGCGCGCGCTACAGCAGCAGGTGTTCCCTCTGATTGAGAAGCTGCAAGGGCCAGCGGCTTCAATTGGTGGACTGGAGTCGTGCCCGAGGATGTTCCGCGTGACCTGGGATATCCACTTGAAGCCGGTGAAGTCTGGAGCTCACTTCAAGCTTGCTTCAAGCTCTGCTCCAATGGCGGAGGGGCGTCGGAACCTGAAAGCATCAAAACGGCCTCGCGACCCTGTCAAAGCACTTGGGTAGCTTCGCCGTGTCAAGGCAAAGGTGGTGCAGTGGGTGGCGTGGTGCGGGGGCGCCTGCGTGAGCGTGCCTAGGGCACACTATGTGCGTATGTGTGGGTGTGTTCGGGGGTGTATTTAGGTGAGTGGAGTGGTGGTGTGAGTGAGGGGAAATGCTGAGTGGAGTGAGGGGATGCTTATGGACTTGTCGGCGAGGGGTGGGATGGCCTGTGGAGGTGGAGCGGCCTCGCCGGAGTTGGTGGCCGGAGGTGGAAATGATGGTGGTGGTAGTGGCAGTCGAGGGATCGAAACTAAAATTGATAAGGGGGAAATAAAGAGGGGAGGAAGAGGAACTTAAATGATAGGTTTGGAGCGAAGGGGGGAGGCGGAAGGCAAGAGGCGGGTATCTGCCGTTGCCGGAGACGAAGGTGCCTAGTAGAAGGGAAGGCGACGAGGAAGAGAGACTGGAGGGCGCCTGCGGGTACGGCAAGGCACGGCGGACGACGGTGGAGGTAACCCTGCAACTGATATGGTGGTAGGGCGACGAGAGAGGAGGAGGAGAGTCACCGGAGCCTGTGGGCAAATGGCCAGAGGAGGAGGAGACGAAGTTTGGGGGTTTTCTTCGACCAAAACGGCTTGCCCGGTGCGGAACGATCTGGGCTTGCTTAAATAGGCACTGGCAGGCGGTTCATCGCACTGAGGCGGCCAGAAGCCGACGTCGGAGGCATGGTCGAGGGGATACCCATACCTCTTGAGCGTTCGCACGAGAGGTTTGGGGCGATTCAGGGTATGGGGAGCTGCTCATGTGGTAGGGGGTTTCGCAGAGAGCTCCCCTTTCAAGTCTGGGAGTAGCTCCCCAGGCAAGTAGGGAGAAAAACGCCTCTCGACGTCGCCGGTGGTATGTCTCCCTACTGCTGTGGCAGAGGGACCAGAATGAAGAAGGTGACGAGAAAGCTGAGGGGGTTTTTGCAAGGCTTCAAAAAGTTAAGGGTCAGAAAGTAATTGTTGAGGAATAATTTGTAAAATGGGTCAAGGCAAACTTTCCTTAGGTCCAAATTTTTATATAATCCTAATTTGGACCTAAGGAATCCAATGGAGAAGTTGAATTTTAGGTTTGACCATGTTTGATCAGTTAATTTGCATAAAAACCCAAATTAGGTTAAAAATTAGGTATGGTTCTCAATCTAGGTCAAGATAGGTTCCAATGGCCAAATTGAAGGTTCTAAACCCTATGGGATATTTTTTCATGAATTTTAGAGAATTTACTTGATTTTTATCTTTCCTGTAACTTTGTGAATTAAAGCAGATTTATTTTAGGATTATAGAATGTTATTTAATTCCTAGAACCGCTATAACATTTTTCAGATCAAATCATCCCACTTTCTTTCTTATTAAGCCCATTTGACCTGTGTTCAGACCCTTAGAAATCTCATTTGTGTACTGCATTGGTAAAATTACAGTTTTAGCCCTTGTGAATTTCTTTGTACTCAAATTTATAGTTCTCTGGTTTAGGCATTCCCTTAGGTTTTGTAGGAGCTTTTGTATACTTATTTAGGTCAAAATGTTCTAGTTAGGGTTCATGATGAGGTTCTCATCATACCCCCATGCCTAGCTTTTGCCAGTCCCTTAGTAAAATTTTAAGGTTTCAACCTTTGTTCTAGACTATGAATTTCTTTTATCAAATTTTGATAAGTACTTTTCCTCTTGTATCCCTGATTAGGTTAGAATGCCAATCATAGTCCTAAAAGGTACTCTAATACCAACCAAGATCCAGATCTATCTAACTTTAGCCTCAGTCTTTAGCAAAGGTTTTTAAGGCCTACAGGAACAAACCTAAAGTTTATTGGACTCTGTGGTTAAAGTACCCGTGCTTGAGATATTTTTAGCCTTGGTTCAGTTTCCAGTACATTTTGTAAGAGAGAGGCAGAAGATTTATTTGTTTGGAGAGTTTTCTCTCTCTTTTCTTTTTAATTCTAGCTTAGGATTGGCTTCACAACACGATCTGTATCGAATTCCTTATCCCCATCATCAATCCTCAAGGGCCCCTGGCAGTCGATGCTTCGAGATAGCACCACTCATGGTAACCCCTAGAACCCTGGCTTTCAAGATTTTGAGATAATCTCGTTCATGGTGTTCCGTGGCCGAATTCAGACCCCGGCAATTGACATTTCGTAATAATGTCATGCATAGAATCTGAACCAGCAGAGTGCTTACATGCCCCCAGTAAGATATGTAAATATCCTAAGAGACAAGCACCGAGGAGATGATATGTCGTTACTCATCTTCGAGGGGAATTTCCCACCTCTTCGCGTTGGGAACTCGTCCAAATCAACTTGTGTTGATTGACTACTCCTAATCTAGGTGACTTTTTCAGAATATTTGAAATGTTTCTACGTGATTTTGATACTTATGCTCACTGAACCAGACTGTGTGTGTGAATTTAGGTGCTTAGGTTACTGAATCCCGTAAACCAAAAGTCAGTTAACGAGGCCGAATACTCCCTAAGCCTTGGACCTAATACTTAAGCTTTTCATTTTCCTCAATCTCTTGAGGAATATCTAGACCTTAACAGGTATAAAGAGTCTATTCAAGAATGCCTAAGGTTTGCATTCTTACTAATCTTGTTGTGCACTTTCTTTTTTCTTTTCCTTAATACAGTCAAGAACTTAGGTTAATTCCTTAATTTCTTACTAATGACTATCCCTTTTCTTTCATTTTGTGCTCTTTTTTATTATTTTGTTCTTTTCCTCCTCCTTCCATAAAGTTTATCGGCACTTTCTACCTCCTTCAAAGTCCTTTTCTTTCTTTATGCGGATTTTTTTGTTGAAACCTTTTATTTAATTACACTTTCATACCCCCCCATGCCTAAGATTTGCAATGTCCTCATTATACATTAGGTGGGTTTTTATTTAGCTTGGTTTATGCATTAGGACAGGTATTTGGTGAGTGAATGGGTCAAGGTGACTGTTGCAGACAATTTCTAATCTCAGGTATGAGTACTTGAGGTGAAGTTGGTTGTCCTAAAGGATGAACCTAAAGTGCAAAGAAATGTCAAAAAAGGTTTCAAGATTTTCAAAAAGAATGACGGGCTGCCTCCCGTTAGCGCTGAGTTTTACGCCATCGGCTGGGCGCAATAAGCTCAGGGATAATGGAGGATAAATGATAACTCAGCCAAATCTATGCTGGTTACATCAATGAACGATTTGAGTCTCTGACCGTTCACGATGAAATGTTCAGAATCATGGCTGAGAGGACTGATTTCGACGGCTCCATTTCCAAAAATTTGTCAGACAAGATATGGTCCAACCCACTTAAATCGTAGTTTCCTAGGGAAGTGTTTCAGTCGAGCATCGAAGACTAGGACCTTCTTACCAGGGTGGAAGACTTTCTAGATATGTGCTTGTCATGAAAGGCTTTAACTCGCTCTTTGTAGATTCGCGAGTTCTTATACACATCAAGGCGTAGTTCATCAATCTCAATTATTTGAAGCTTTCTGTGGGTTCCAGCCTTAGAAAGATCTAAGTTGCAGTTCTGTACTGCCCAATAGGCTTTGTGCTCCAATTCGACGGGAAGGTGGCATGCCTTCCCGTACACCAGTGTAAAAGGAGACATGCCTAATTGGGTCTTGTGGGCAGTGTTATAGGCCCACAAAGCTTCCGGAAGTCGGGACAACCAGTCCTTCCTGTCAGGTCGAACAATAACCTGCAGGATTTTCTTGATCTCCCTATTTGATAGCTCAGCTAGACCATTAGTCTAAGGGTGGTAAGGAGTAGAGATTCGGTGAGACACCCCATATTTGGTCATCAGTGACCTGAACTGAGCATTGGTAAAATGGGTCCCTCCATCAGAGATGATTGCACGAGGAATCCCGAACCTTGAGAAGATATTCTGATGAATGAATTTGATGACGATCTTGTGATCACAGGTTCGGGTTGGAATGGCTTCGATCCATTTGGACACGTAGTCCACAGTGAGTAAAATGTACTCGAAGCCGTCCAAAACAGGAAAGGAGCCCAAAAAATCAATCCCCCAAATATCGAAAATCTTGCATACGAGAATCGGCTGCAAAGGCATCATGTCGCAGCGGCTCATGTTGCCCAAAGTTTGGCAACGATTGCATGCCTTACAATGTCTGTATGCGTCCTAGAAGATAGTGAGCCAGTAAAAGCCACACTGAAGGATTTTTGATGCAGTTTTGTGCCTAGAGAAGTGGCCATCGCATGCCTGGTCATGGCAGAAGGAGAGAATGTTGTTGATTTCACCCTCCGGGACACATCGCCGGATTACTTGGTCAGCACCTATGTAGAAAAGGTACGGGTCTTCCCAAATGTAGTACTTGCCATCGAAGCGCAACTTGTCATTCTTGGCCTTCGACCAATCAAACAGGATCTGATGAGATGCCAAGTAGTTTACTATATCAGCAAACCATCGAAGCCGAGTACCAATAGTCAATAGGTGCTCATTAGGAAAATGCTCCGTGATGGGTCCAAAAGGGTTGATGATCTCAGAAGGAAGGATAGATAAGTGGTCAACTACCACGTTCCGTCTTCCCGTCTTGTCGCGAATCTCGAGGTCGAATTCTTGCAATAGCAAGATCCATCGGATTAATCGAGGCTTCGTGTCCTTCTTAGCAAGGAGATGCCTCACAGCAGTGTAATCCGAGTAGATTATGACGTGGGAACCTAGGATATAAGATTGGAATTTTTCGAGGGCAAATACTACAGCCAACAGCTCTTTCTCCGTAACCATGTAGTTACGCTGAGCCTCGTCAAGTGTCTTGCTAGCGTAGTAGATGGCCACGGGTTTCCCGCCAATCTTCTACCCCAGAACCGCTCCTACAGCGAAGTCAGATGCATCGCACATGATCTCAAAGGGTTGAGACCAATCAGGGAATTGTAGGATTGGAGCTTGGGTGACTCGGTCACGAAGGTTCTCAAAAGCTTGAGTGCATTCCTTGGAAATCTCAAAGGGTACATCCTTGGAGAGAAGAGTAGTCAGGGGGCGCATGATTTTCGAGAAATCAGGGATGAAACGACGGTAAAAATCGACGTGCCCTAGAAAAGATCGGATGTCCCTAATCGAGCTAGGCATAGGAAGTCTAGAAATCAGATCAACCTTGGCTCCATCCACTTGGATGCCTTTCTCAGAAATTAAGTATCCCAGGATGATCCCCTCAGGCACCATAAAGTGGCTCTTTTCCCAGGAAAGAACCAGATTTACATCAATGCAACACCTGAGTATATGAACCAAGTGCTGGAGGCAATCATCAAATGATGCCCAAAAATTGAGAAGTCACCCATGAAGACTTCCAGATAATCACCTACCATATCAGAGAATATGACAAGCATGCACCACTGAAAAAGTCGCGGGTGCATTGCAGAGTCCAAAAGGCATCCTTCGGAATGTGTACGTCCCAAAGGGGCAGGTGAATGTGGTCTTCTCTTGGTCCTTTGAATGAATCGCCACTTGGTTATAACCGGAGTACCCATCAAGAAAGCAAAAGAATCTATTTCCCGCTAATTTCTCAAGAATCTGATCAATGAATGGTAGTGGGAAATGATCCTTCTTCGTGGAGGAATTGAGTCTTCGATAATTTATGCAGACTCTCCACGAGTTGGCTATACGAGTAGGTATGACCTCTCCAGTTTCAGTCATGATGGTGGTGAGCCCTACCTTTTTAGGCACAACCTGGATTGGGCTCACCTAACGACTGTCAGAGATCGGGTAGATGATCCCTATATCTAACTACTTAATGATCTCCTTTTTCACGACCTCCTACAGATTGGGATTCAAACGTCTCTACATTTCACCGGAAGGACGTGCGCCCTCTTCAAAATAGATACGGTGTGTACAATAAGAGGGACTTATTCCAGTCAAATCATCGAGAGTCCAACCAATGGCTCTGCGATGTTGCTGGAGAATAGTAATCAGACGGGATTCCTGATCAGGTGTGAGTTTGGAGTTTACAATCACAGGAAATGTCTGATTAGAACCCAAAAAGACGTATTTTAAGTGGTCGGGAAGGGGTTTGAGTTCAAGAATGGGGTTATCAACAGCAACAGGTGGTTCAGAGTGAGTGTGGGGTTCAATGGTAGGAGTTATACATCTATCTAGATCAAGGTCTGACTCCTCTAATTGCGGTTCAAGATCCTCTTGTGGTTGATGAGGAATGATCATGTTGTCCTCAAGTTGTGATTCATCAACCACAGCTCTAATATCACAGATTTGTTCAATGACACCGCAATTGATCCATTGTTGGGCCTTAAAGATATCAATTTTGAGAGTTTGGTTCCCAAATTTCAGTTCTATTTGGCCCTCTTCACAACTTATATTGGCCCTTGCAATGGCCAGAAAAGGTCTCCTTAGAATGATTGGTGTATCCCTTGGGTTTTCAGGTGCGTCCATATCTAAAATAATGAAATCTACAGGGAAGTAGAAATCCCGCACCCTTACAATAACATCCTCAAGAATCCCTTTTGGTGACTTGATAGATCGATTTGCTAACTGCAATGTCACCTCGGTCGGTTTCAGCTCAGATTCTTTTAGATGGTTAAGTAGGGATGTGGGTATCAAATTTATGGAGGCACCTAAGTCCAATAATGCTCTGTTGAACTGGGCTTCACCGATCTTACATAAAATTAGGGGAGTGCCTGGGTCATTTTCCTTGGGTGGGAGTCTACTCAGGATTACAGAGCTGGCTTGCTCTGACAGTACAATTGGACTCCCACTCTTGGTTCTCGGCTTACGCTAAGGTGTACACATGTTCTTCAAGAATCGTGTGTAAGCCGGTACGTGGCAGATCGCATCCATCAAGGGGATGTTTATTTGGACCTGCTCAAATAGCTTGACCAGGTCCTCCTCAGGAGCCACAGGTTTGGTTGTCCTCTTTCCCTTGGTCAAGGCCTCGGGAAATGGAACCTTGGTTGGTTTCTCTAGGATAGGTCCAGGTTTTTGATCTGGGACAGGGATAGGAACATCTTGGATGACTACCCTAGAATTTGGGTCACTACTAGGCTTGGAGTGGTCTCGATAAGGTGGATCTTGGGTCACCTTACCACTACGGGTTGTTACAGGATTTAGTCCTGCCTGGTTCTAGTTAAGGGTTGGTAGAATGGGCTGTTGCTGTTGGTAACCCGCATAGGAAGTTGAAGCTTCCATCCCGTTAAGTGAAGGAATAGAAGGGGCCTGATAGATCATGTGTGCTTGGCCTGGGTTTGGGTTCATAGCGCGCCACTAGGTCGGCACGCTATTAGGGTTAGGTAGAGGCTGAGAAGGAAGTGTGCCTGGTTGGCGGGAGTTTGCCAACTGGGTAAGTTGATTTCGAACCTCAGTGATTTCATCATTGTGTTGCTTTTGAATAGCCGCATTCGTTCTCTGAATGTCAGCCAAATTCTGGAGGATGAGGGACATTTGATCTTGGATTAGCCCGGATAGATAAGTGGGGTTGGGCCGAGGTTGAGGCGGCTGATAAGGACGAGGTGCCTATGGATGGGGCTGAAAGGGTGGTCTTGGATTCTGGGAATTTCCCGCCCACTGGAAATTGGGATGGTTCCACCATCCAGGATTGTAGGTGTTGGAAAAAGGGTAATTCTGGATGGCATTAAGATCCTAGCAGGTCTGAGGAGCCTCAGAAAAGTCATAGAATGGGGGAGTAGAGCTCCCCCGACAAGAATAGAAAGGATCGGAGGTCCCTCCGGTCCTGGAGTCAGATAGGGGTGGATACGAGTCCATCCCTGGAGAAGGTCGATGGAGAATATGCTGCACAGTTTCCCGTGCGGGAGGGGGCTATGCGAAGGAGTTCTGCGTAGAGGTGGCTCGCTGCAAATGCTGAGTTAGCTCATCCACCTTCTCAATAATAAAGACCTTGTCCAATCGACTGGCCATTAATTCCAGGTCGACTGATGCGGATAGGCCTTGCGTCTCATGTGCTCCCCTAAGGTTCGTCGCTGCGCGGGTATTCGTCCTGTTGAATAGTCCCATGGAGTCATTATTGATGGAGTTCTCGCACATATTCTCGAGAATCTCCCGCACGGTATCTTCATGTTGACCCATGATATTCCCTCTGCAAGTTGCATTGACGAATAGTCTAATATCTTCACGGAGTCCCAGGTAAAAAGACTAGACTTGTTCCCATTTAGGAACTCCGTGATGGGGGCACTTTCTCATGAGATCCTGAAAACGATCCCATGCCTCATGAAGAGATTCTCCCGTCTGTTGCGTAAAGTGAGTAATCTGATGGCGCAAAGCATTTGCCCGACCAACGGGGAAGAACTTCTTCAAGAACTCAGACTGAAGTTCCTCCCAAGTGTTGATCGGGCAGGTCTGTGTCTGATACCAATGGGTTGCCTTGTCCATAAGGGAGAAAGAGAACATCTTCATAAGTAGGATATCCCGATTCTGCGCATCTGACCTGAAGGTCCGGGCCAGATGCTTAAGCTGTTTGATGTGCTGGAAGGGGTCTTCAGAGTTAAGCCCATAGAATTTAGGTATGGCGTGGATCATGTTGGGCTTTAACTCGGAATCAGGTCCTCTAGTCAGGATTCTGACTTGAGGCTCAATTTCCACCGCAGCAGGATTATAATGATCTCGCATCATGGGACACTGCGGTGGGTTCAAGAAGTTCTAGAAGAGATCATTGAGTCGCTGGAGTTGGTGCTCGAGATTATTCTCTTCCTCAACAGGCTGAGCCATTGTGGAAGAAGTAGGGGAATTGGGTTCAGAATCAGAAGGGAGGTCTATGTGTAGGAGTTGTTGCCCAAACAACGGTACCGAGGCTTGGCCTCGGGGAGAGTGAATTTCTAAAGGAGGTTTCAAGGACCTCCTACCAAACAAACACTGATGGATTGGATGAGGTTAGCAGCTGCTGGACCCAATCAAGACACCCAAAATGTTGGGTGACTATAGAGGTTCGAGGCGGATGGTACCCCTTAATCAGAAGGTCGTCCTCCTGAGAATTACCTGGGCAGCCAGAGAGGGTGAGTCCCGCGAAGACTCCTACACGGTAGAGCGCCCCCATGGGTTACAGGGTTTCCCCCACCCGACCTCTCTTGTCACTGAGATTCCAAGTAGATCAAAATGGGGGCCTTGACCTCTTAAGTCTACCTCTTTTAATTAGGATCAAGGTGCTTAGGGTTTCACTTGAACTTTATCCTTTTGAGTGCAAAGAGTGACTTAATTTAAAGGTTGGTTGATCCAGGGGATCAACTTCACCTATTAGTTCCTGTGAGAGCTTATTAGGTCTTGTCTTTTAAGGTTCAAGTGACTTAAGAGCCGGATTGGTTAGGGTTTATCTTAATAGATGTTTTCAAGCAATGGCTTAAGCACACTTCTTTTGGGAATTTTTAATTCTTGATTAGAAAGTGTCTCTAAAACCCTAGCTTTTGAGTCTTAGGTTGGCTCTAATTGGTCCAGTTAGTTGACTCAAAATTAGGAAATTAGGGCACAAGCTTGAAGGTTTTAACCCAAATTACCTTTAGTGGATGTACATATATAATGTGTTGAAATTGAAAAACAGACAACTCTTGCGATTTACTATGTATGAAAGACAAGTAATTCCTAGATTGTTTTTCTTTTTTCTTCCTATTTAGAATTTTTAGGGGCTTAAAAGAGAGAGAGGATAGAAAATTACCTATCTCTTGGTGTGGTTGTTGTGCGGCTGCTTGTTCCTTCTTGATTTCCTGTGCCTGCACAACAAAAGAGAAGAGATTAAGCCAATAGTAGATCAGAAATTGTGAATTAATAGCTTCTAGAATGCCCATTGCTCCCCGGCAATGGAGCCAAAATGTTCGCGCGGCTATATCGTGTTTTAACAGTTATCTCATTGTAATATAGATGAACCCTCCGCGAAAACAAATGAAAATTTATAACTCGGAATTTAAAATATCCCGAGGTCGAACTCAGGGAGCACACTTTGATTCTAGAAGCATACAAATTCACAATTTACTATGATATACTATTTTACAAAAATTTAAGAGAGAGAGTGAACAAAAAATCCGTTTCTTCTTTTCTTCTCTTCTTCTCTTTTCCTTCTCTTCTTTCTCTACCTTTCCTTTTCCGGACGTCTGATTCTTTGAATCAGATGCCTTACCAGCCCCTTTTCTACAGCGCCTCACAGCTCCTTCTTCTTTCTTTTTCTCCTGCTTCTCTATTCGGCTTCCTTCTTTCTTCTTCCTTCTCTTCTGCAGCTCCTTCCTTCTCTTTTCTTCTTGAGCTGTTGCGCCTCCTCCATCTTTCTTCAGCTGCTACCCTATGCGGCTAAGTGTCTTGAGTTCATCCTTCTCCCTTCTTCAGCAGCTGCAGCTCCTCTTCTGCTCCGCTCCTCCTCCTTTCTTCTTCTCCTGCTTCCCTACACTTACACGGTTAGGCAAAACCTAACCCCTACTCACCCCACGTCTCTCTCTATTTCTCTCTTCGCTCTCTCAGAGCTAGCCGGGTAATCGGGTCGGGTTACGCGTGCCCGGGTCCAAGCGCACCGGCGTGGGTGGTGCGCGAGGAGTGCAGGGTAAACTGGTTAACCAGGTCCGCATAGGTGTGGTCGCGGACGAGGCAGGCGAAGTGGGCGAGGGACCTCACCCCGTGTTACTTGAGGCAAATAGGCTAATGCACAAATTCGATTTAAGCGTCGCAGCGTACCTCTGAGTTTACGAGGTGGGACTAAATGTCCCACCCGCTTCGCGCGCGCTGCAGCAACAGGTGTTCCCTCGGATTGCAAAGCTGCAAGGGACTACGGCTTCAATTAGTAGACTGGAGTCATGCACGGGGATGATCCACGCAACTTGGGATATCCACCTGAAGCCGGTGAAGTCTGGAGCTCACTTCAAGCTCTGCTCCAATGGCGGAAGGGCGTCGGAACCTGAAAGCATCAAAATGGCCTTGCGGCCCTGTCAAAGCACTTGGGTAGCTTCGCTATGTCAAGGCGAAGGTGGTGCAATGGGTGGCATAGTGCGGGGGCAACTGCGAGAGCATGCCTAGGGCACATTGTGTGCGTATGTGTGGGTGTGTTCGGGGGTGTATTTAGGTGAGTGGAGTGGTGGTGTGAGTGAGGGGAAATGTTGAGTGGAGTGAGGGGATGCTTATGTACTTGTCGGCGAGGGGTGGGACGGCCTGTGGAGGTGGAGCGGCCTCGCCGAAGTTGGTGGCCGAAGGTGGAAATGATGGTGGTGGTAGTGGCAGTCAAGGGATCGAAACTAAAATTGATAAAGGGGAAATAAAGAGGGGAGGAAGAGGAAATTAACTAACAGGTTTGGAGCGAAGGGGGGAGGCGGAAGGCGAGCGGTGGGTATCTACCGTCGCCGGAGACGAAGGTGCCCAGGAGAAGGGACATCATTATCACCTTGTGCTAGTTCAGATGCCATGGGCGGCATTATCACGAAATGTCGATTGCCAGGGTTTGGATTTAGCTACAGAACACCTTGGGCGGGATTATCTCGAAATCTTGAAAGCTAGGGTTCTGGGGGTTGCCATGGGCGGTGCTATCTCGAAGCATCAATTGCCAGGGACCCTGCGATGATTGATAGTGGGAGCAAGGAATCCAATACAGACCGTGTCGTAAAGCCAATCCGAAGTTAGAAATAAAAAGAAAAGAGAGAGAGAAAACTCTCTAAACATAAAGAAAATCCTCTGTCTCTCTCTTACAAAAACACACTGCAAACTGAAACTGGGCTAAAATATGTTACAAGCATGGGTGCTTTAACCACGGAGTTCAATGAACCTTAGGTTAGTTCCTGTGGGCCTTACAAACCTTTACGACGGACTGAAGCTAGAGCTGGTCAAGTCTGGATCTTGGTTGGTACTTGAGTACCTCTAGGCCTACTATCGACATTTTAACTTAATCTACAAAACAAAGCACACATCAGAGTTCTAAGCATAATAAGGCATGGTCTAGAATTTGAGTTAAATTCCTTGAGATTTTGCTAAGGGACTAGCAAAAGCTAGGCATGGGGGTATGATGGGAACACCATCATGAGTCATAACTAGCTCAATTTGATCTGATTAAGTCATTAAATGCTCCTACATAACCGCCAAAGGACTGTAATTCATTGCATAATCATTCTGAGAGAAAGATAAGAAACTAGGGTTAAAACTATAATTTTTCCATTATATCTTGAATGTAGAATAACCACGAGTTTTCTCAGGGGATAATTAAGGGTCAAATGGTCGTAAAAGGCTAATAAGTGGGTTAGAACAAATAGAAAAGGGTTGTCGCGTGTTTTGAGAATTAAATGACTTCTAAAATCCTAAAAACAGACCCGCTTAATTAATTAAGGTTATGGTCAGGATAAAATTCACCTAAACCCTCTATAATTCATATAAAAATATTCTCCAGAGTTTGGTACCTTCAATTTGACCATCAGAACCCATCTTGACCCAAAACAGAGTATCAGGCTGACATTTGCCTTAATTTGGGTCTTTGCATAAATTACCCAGTCAAACATGGTCAAAACTAAAATCCAACTTCACCATTAAATTCCTTAGGTCCGAATTAGGTTTATACCAAAATTTGAACCCAATCTGAGATTGTTTTGACCTAGTTTGCAACTTGGTCCTATCTGATCACACATATGCCCTTAACTTTCAAAATCCTTACAAAAAGGCTCCCACCTTCTTCATAGTCTTCGCAAATAGGTCCCTGGTGCCATTAAAGGCAACTTTGAGCTTCACCATTGAGATCGAGTGAGGATTTCTTGCTCGATTCTCAATCAATCAATCCTAAAATAGATACTCAGATTCTTGACGAAGTTGCCTTCCATTTGAGCCACATCTTGGGCTCCAAGTCTTGCCCAAATCCTAATGCGAATCATTTGAAAATTGGGTTTCCAACTCCGAAGACCTTATAATCTTGGGAAGCTTGCTTCCCAAGCTCTAATCGCCTTCTGATAACCTATGAAAAGACCTCTAGATCATACCGAACCTCTTACGCTCGAATTTAGCCAGAAACACCTCCAGTTCCTCTCTTCTTTCTCGACCGAACTGCTCCTCAACGTCTGGCGACTCGCCCTACCACCTTTCATCATATGACCACAATATCGGCGTTAGATTCCTCTTCCCTACCTTCTTCCTCGTTGAGCAATACCAGCCGGCGCCCCTATCCTCTTCATCCTCGCTGTTACCAGAGCTCCTTCCTTCTCCGGCATCGGCCATACCAGAACCGGCGCCATCTCCCCTCCCCTTCGTCTGCTACCTCTCTTAGACGACTTCTCAACTTCTCATCATGCCAACATCTCCAACACACCACTTCGACCTCGCCAACGCCCTCCGCGACTCCGTCTTCCATCTTGCCGGCATACTTCCAGTGAGCCCTAGCAGCCACCACACACGCCCAAACAAGCTGCTACCACCTCCCACACCTCCGCTGTATCCACACAAGTAAAACCCCTTAAGAAATTGAGGGGATTACTTGTACAAACTCTCCCTTGAACACCACCACCTCACACGCACACAGACCACTCCACGCCGAGCCCCTTATCAAGTTTGCCATGCTCCGGCGATCGTTCCTGAACCTTCTGACGCGGCCGAAAGGCTTTATTTGTGATTTTAGGTACCAGCACCCAGCGCCATTAGTAGACCTCCTTCGAAGCAAGCTTCAAGGCTTGTTCCTCGCCTGTAGCTCCAGGTGAAGCATCCAGGTGCAGTGAAATCTCTCCAGGGAAGCCTCCAAGTCCTCAATTGAGGAACTCCACAACTGCAGCTTGCCAATTTGACAGATCTCCTCAGCAGTTGTGCACGCGAAGAAGGGGACTAAAGATAGTCCCACATCGTGCATTTTGGAGCAACTACACTCACATAAGATACAAAAGTGATACGGGCTTATCGCCTCATACACAAGGGGTGAGGTCCTTCACACCCCTCACGCTCCTCATCCATGACACACCCCCCGCGAACCTAGTGCATACCCGATAACCTGCCTAAGCCCTGTAGACTCCTCGGCTGTGACCCACACATGCAGCCCTAGACCCGGGTGCACTCTAGGTCCAATTACCCGATAACCCGGTACTGTGCATGGCCTTGTGAAGGTGAAAGAAAGGAGGAAACCCAAGGAGAGAAAGAGAGCAGAGTCTGCGCAGGGTAGGGGAGGGTTTTGCTCTGGAGAAGTTGGCTAACACTTAGCCAAATTTGAGATCCTTCCCCCTCTGCATGAAGAAGAGTCTGTGAAGAAGAAGAGCAGAGAAAGAAAGAAGAAGGCTTGAAGAGAAGGAAGAGAAAGAAGAGGAAGAGAAGAAGAGTCGCAGCAATAGAAGAGTCTGTGAAGAAGAAGAAATCAAGCAAAGAAGAAAAAACACTGTTCATCCAGACGTTTAAGACGTATGATTATTCAATCAGACGACTGACTTGAGTTTATTTCATACATATTGAGTTCCATTTGCTATTATTGTAAGGAGTAATTAGTGATCCAAATCACCATTTTACTCTATTCTTTTTGCAATCTAACATTTGATATTATTGCTATATTATTTTGAATCAATTTCTGATCATAATTTCTGATCTCTATTGTTTAAATTGTAATCTTGAGAATTAAATTCCTATTTGCTCCTAGCGAATAACTTCAGACTTTTCGAGTATAAATTTTATCTATTTTTCGCAAGATTTCGACTATACTGCAATCCAATGATTTATAAAACCCGATTTCGAGTGATTAACAAGCTCCCACAAGAGCAAGGCATAAGGGCCTCCTAAAGCCTTCAGAGGCTAAGTGTTGAGAGATGAAAGAAGGCAGCACGAATCCCAGAGAAGCAGAGCAAAATCCACCCCCTCCTCGATTCTCTTCCTTGTTTCTCAAGTCAGACTCGGGTAAACAGTACTGGGTATACGAGTAAGTGGACCAGGGACCAGACCCGCCTGCGTAGTGTAGCGAGTGAGGAGTGCGCACGTGCGGTGAGTGGGACCTCACCTCATGTGTTGAGGCGATAAAGCCTCTTCACAAAATGCTTTTATATGCCGCTATGAGCTTCAAAATCCCCGATGTGGGACTATCCACAAGCCTTCTCTTCGCACAGCAGCAACAGATGGCCACAACTTCAATTCCTACTGTTGTGGAGGTTTTGCTACTCAATTGAAGGCCCAGAGTGAGTCATGTAGAGATTCTGCAATGCCTGGAGTAAGCAACGTAGACAAAATCGGTCAAAGAACTACGAACGGAGCTAGAGAAGGTGGTGGTGATGGCAGAGCTCCGGTGATGTACCTGAAATGCAAAATGCAGCCTCTTGGCCTTGTTAGATATGCTTAGAAGGTTCGTCGTAGGATGGAGAATGTGATGGTGGTGGTTTCAAGGTGTGTGGTGATCGATGGAGTGCTGTCGGTGATGAAGGAGGTGTGTGTGAGTGCGTGTGTTCGATGGAGTGCATGAGAGATCAAAAGCCCAAATTTCTTTGGGGTTTTTGATCAGTGACGCGAGGCGAAGCTCACGGATCAATGGCAATGAGTTTCGTGCGGTGGAGCGGCGACGCGGACTCACCGTAGTCAGGCTGGAGTTGGGGAAGATAATGGAGATGCGAGTGATGTGGTGGGCGAACCTAGAGTCTAAGTGAAATGACCCTTTCCAAGGACCATTCATAGTTTCTCTGGAAAGTTAGGGGTGTGAGTGAAAATTTTGACCCTTTGAGTTGAGCGTGTGGGCTTTACAAGAAGAGAGGATTGGGGGAAAGTTTCCACAATTTTTCCCTCTCTCTCCTCTCCCTCACCACACTAACGCACACACACTCAACACCCCTCTCCTCCCCAAAACCCTAACCTCCCTCTACTTAAATCCCACCACCCTCTTCACCATAACACCCTCTTCACCATCACACCCTCACCACCACCACCTCCACCTCCTTCCCTTGTCTGCCGGCGAGCCACCAACCCCCTTCCCGTCCCCTTGCAGCCACAAAGAGGAAGGAGAAGGGCGAAGCGCGGAGGATAGGGAGAGAACGAAAGTGAGGGAGAGAGGGAGAGCGAGGGCGTGGGAGAGAGGAGAGAGCTCAAGGAGCTCGAGAGTGCATGGCCAAAGGAGCTCAAGCAGGAGAGCTCGCGTGCGAGGAGCGCCCTTGCTGCGGGCGCAGCAACGAGTGCTTAGAGTTGAGAGGGGAGTAGCCGCGACTGGAGGAGCCGCAGGAGCCGGGGGAGCTCGGAGGAGCTCATGCAGGAGGAGAGGAGGATGTGCACGAGGAGGAGGAGCTCATGGAGAAGAGCTTCTCGACCCCTGCAGTTGTTGAAGCAACTGCTGTTGCACTGCAGGCGAAGCTCACGAGAAGCATAACCCCGCGAAGCAGTGTTGAATATTAGATTTTTTCCAGTATCAGACGTCTGGAGCAGCAGCGGACATCTGAAAATATGCGAAGTGCCGAGGTATGCGTCCTGTACGCGCATGCATGCGCGTACGTGAGGTACGTAGCACTGTGTGTCGTCATTTTAAGATTTCGAACGCATGCGCAGGTACAAGCCTTAGAAAGGCACGTAAGGACTCTCTTTGAGGTGCTTTAGAACATTTGGATGTCTCCACAGACGTCTAATAGACCTATCGAACGTTCGGGCGCACAGACAGATGTCTGGAAGTACCCAGGACGATTGAAAAGGTGAGATACCTAGTGTAGGGAGGGAGCTAGCCGCCCCATGGGGCCCGAGGTTAGGACTATCCACCCTACACGTACTCTTGTTAGGACCATTGGGCAAACCGGGATAGTCGGACAAGGGTATGTGAACTGTGGAGGGGCGAGACCCCTATTCTGAGAGGGCGAGACCATGTGCTGTTCTATGCTGTACTTTTAGGCGTACCTACTAGCGGAAACGACTAATTGCGTGCCAATGTGGGGTAGCTACCCGTGAGCTTATCGCGGGTGCCTTAGTCACCGCTACATCACGACTGTGACCTCAAGGTGGTTGACTGGGTGTAGGACTACCACGGGGGACTCTCCCAGCCAAGAGAGCACCACGTGGACATCCTACATCACGGGAAAGACTGCAATCAGATTGTTCTCTTGAGGGACAGTCAAGATCAAGAAATGACCGAATTCTTAAGGGAATAAACAAATCAGAACCACTTAGTTGAGATAAATGGAAATGAATATGGAATTAGCTGCTTGTCTCATGTTAATTGCATATAAATGGTTTAACTACCACTCTACTCAGCGTTAGCTGACCACGTTTTTTGTAACCTTGTTCAGGTCAGGGAGTTGACCAGCCAGAACCACCGGCTGCAGAGGGAGCTGAGCCTAGTCGAACCCAGCCTTAGCTGTGTTTCCTTTTCGTTTCATAGCTTCTATTGTTGTAGTAAGTATTCGATATATGTATGACTATTTCAGTAACATTTCCGCTGTTGTAGTTGTGATGGCATATAATATTGTGAGACATTTCGTTCTATTTCCTTTACTGTCGACTTATTTATTTTTCTACCTAGTTACATTACATGTGTGGTTGTGGAATATTTTCTGCTTTTGGTTATTTCTCGTTGGATGACTAGGTTTTGGGATCAGTCGAGGCGAGCCGGTCTCGGATCTGGTAGGGATCTGGGATCAGGTCGTAGCGCTAAGTAGGTAGGAAAAATCAGGGAGGTGAGAGGAGTTGAGAGAGGGTGCTTACGGACAAGGGGAGAAGAGGAAAGCTCCGGTGAGGGAGAATGGCGACGTTGGAGGGAGAAGGAGCTCCTGGCTGGTATGGCGAGGAGCAGATGACGGAGAGAAAAAGATTCCCTCTACCTATCGTATGTGGCAAAGGGCGATGAAGGCAGAGTAGAAGTGTCGCCGGAGCTTGGTCGGAGCAGGTCGAGGAAGAGAGAGAAGAGGATATTTCTAGCCCTAAACTACACTAAGGAGGATGGTCAGGCGAATGGGGTCTTTTAAAAGGGCCAAGGTTGAGCTCTAAGCTTGGGAAGGAGCTTGAATAGCTTGAAATTTTAGGGAGATGGATACCTAGAAATCTTGAGTTCGCTCGAGCTCAAGAGCTTGATTTGGAGGTCGAGATGTGGTCTAGCAGATCGAGCAACTTCTCGTGGATCTTCCCTCCAAGTTTGAAGGTGATTGGACTTGATTCAAGGGAGAAAATCTCCCTCGAACCTCGCAGAAGATGTGTTCCCACTGCCAATGGCGGCAGGGACCAAAGTGAAGAAAATGATGAGAAATTAGGTGCCCTTTTGCAAATAATTCGAAACCTGAGGGGGGCAAATGTAAGAAATAGAGTTTTAAAGAGCTAAATTGCAAACTAGGTTAAGATATTTTTTTAAAGTTTCAAAGAGCTAAATTGCAAACTAGGTCAAGATGGACTCTGATTGGGCCTAAATTTTGGTACCAACCTAATTTGGACCTAAGGAATCTAATGGTGAAGTTAGATTTTAGTTTTGATCACGTTTGACTGGGCAATTTGCACAGACACCCAAATTAGGGCAAAATTATGTTTGAGACTTTGTTTTAGGCCAAAATGGGTTCAGATGGTCAAACCAAGAATACCAAACCTCTTAGAATATTTTTATATGATTTTTAGGAGGCTTAGATGAATTTTATCTTAACCATAACCTCTTTAATTCTGTGGGTCAAAAATTAGCGTTTTGTGTGTTGTTTTGGTTCTCGAAACACGTGAAACCCTGTTTTTGTCTGTGTTGACCTAATTTTTGGACTTTTAAGCTCATTTATCCTTTATTTAACACCTGAGTGACCTCGTGATTAATTTGTGTTCCTGATGTGCTGTTAAAATTATAGAATTAACCCTGATTTACCGTTCTAAAATCAGAACAATGAAGAGTTATGACCCTTAGATGATTATGTAGGAGCTTTAATTAGTCAAATCTAACTAAATATGGCTAGTTAGGGTCCATGTTGGTGTTCCCATCACCCAACGTCTTCCACTACACATGCGAGCACCTACTTGACCTAGAGCTACAAGTACCTCCGCATCGAGTCGGATTCGGGTACTTCTAAGTACGTTAACTTGATGACAACCTATAGCTCGTTGCCTTACCCAGGAATGATCTATGTTCTAAGGTAGATCTAAGGTAGCCTTTAGCCACCACACATCCTTGGGTCTCTAATTCGAATAGTGAACCTGTGGTTCATGAAGTTAGTGGGTGTAGCTCTACGAGCTCACCTAATAGACTTACTCGTCTTTTAATTCATTGGGAATTCTATTCTGAGAATGAAATCTTAGGGACTTAGTGGATCCCTTAGGGCCCAGCAAGATCTAAGATTCATTTTTATACTCATAACATAGTTGCCAAGATTCGATACTCCAGGCATCACTTGAGATTTAGCCAATTATACTTTGGTTTTTATACATATAAGAAGCTTGGCCATCAATGACAAGAGTGGCAGTTTAGCCTTCAAGTTCTTAATAATTCTTAGTAGGCTAGATTTTTCCTCTATTTTTCCTTATTTCTCTTCATACATTAGGGCATGATTCATTAATTGTATCATAATTTTTAAGGCACTAGTACCGATCCTGGGTGGTGAAAGAGCAATCTTTGTTTTCGTTGAAAACTTTAACATAAAATGATGTGTCGTTGTATTTAATTGCATGGTAGAAAATCGCTTTTCAAAATATTTCAATTGTCAGAATCTAACCACGAATAGTTAGGTCATCTTCACAATGGAAGAATTAGCCTATTTAAATTAATAAATAGTGTCTCGTTTATTCGGGAAACTCAATGGATATGCATGCTACTCCGTGCTTTTTTTTTCTCACATAAATGCTCGTTTTAACCAATTAATCAAGAATGTAGGTGTTATCATGCAAATTCACCATAATATAATATCATGTAAAATAGTGATCTCTATACTGGTAAGCACCGTAAATACTAATTTCTAAAACATAACTTGTTCTCCATAATCCATGCATTCAATCATTCATGTGATATATATATATATATGCAAATAATTCAGATGAAGTAGAAGGACTATGCAATTTCACCACAATAATGTAATGCCTAAAATAAATGAATAGTAAACCTCACAATGGCATTTGTTGTAATTTTTAATCCCAACCAAAATAGAGCATTTGCTCTCTCTTCCTCGTGAGAGAGAGAGAGCACCGACAGGGCTATCGCGAGCAAGGGATGTTGGCAAGGATGGTGGTTATCCGATGGAGGCGGCGGTGTCGACGGAGATGGCAGGAGGCGGCCGGCTGGCGAAGGAGATGAGGATCGGAGAAGGCTGCTGCTATAGCCGCACGCCTACTGTGAAGGTGCTGGCGATTGCGGTGCAAGCCTATGGGCGCGGGTGGCGGTGCGGAGCCTGTCGATGGGCGTGCGTGCGCTTGTGGGCAAAGGCGATGCTGAAGGTTGGAGCGGTTGCGGTGAGGCATGCGGGCGCCTACAGATGGGCGTGCTGAGGCACACTGAAGGTTGGAGCAGCTGCGGGGAGGCACTGGAGAAGGGAGGTGGGCGCGCCTGCAGATGGCGCAGGTGAGCGGTGTTGCGGTAGGGCGCGGTGCAGGCTAAAGGGAGGTAGTGCCTGTGGGTGATGGAAGGTGCGGGAGCGGTGCAGGATCGGGAAAGAGGCTTGGCTGGAACTTGAGGTGACTTGCGCGCGTGCCTGCAGATGACGCGGCCGTCTCGTGGTGTGGGCGGTGTGTGCTTGTGGGCGCAGGGGCGTGGTTGCAGGCGCTTGCAGGGGGATGGGCACGGGTGTTGTGCGGTCTACAGATGCGGGCGCCAGGTGGTGCTAGGGAGAGATATGCGCGGTGCAGGCTTGGAGGCGGTGGTGAAGGAGCGATGTGGGGGCACAGTGCATGCGATGGAGTTTTTCCCCGCTAGGGGGAAGATGGCCTTCCAGTGCACACCACCTCCTCTCTTTTAACTCCTCTCTCTCCCCACGGGCGCCAATCAAGGGATTTTCAAATCCCTTTTCTATTTTTGGCCGGCGGGCATTGGAGGGGAGAGTTACGACTGGCCGGAGGAAAGGGAAAAGTCCCACCGGTTGTTGGGGAAATTTGCTCCCCAACCCTTGCTCTTTCTAAATATAATACCTGCACATAAAAACAACAAAATCATTACATATTAAGTTATAGAATGTTATAAACTTAAATCATGATGCGTACAAATCTCCTACAACTTAATTGCAATTATTAACACACCTATAAGATGCGATTAAAGATACTTAGGCTTAATATTAGTCCATTAAAATGGACTCATCAAATACCCCCATGCCTAAGATTTGCTAGTCCCTAGCAAAAATGAAAAATAATAGAAGTAATCAGAAGATTCTTCTTTTCTTATTTCAAAACTTTAGAAATCCAGACAAATGTGAAGTGCTGATAGCCTAAGTAATAGATCCAAGTGAAAGAGCCAATTCGCATTGGGAGTTCGTACATCACCCTTGGCAAATATTTCTGTCGAGATAGGCAACTACTTCCCTCGGGGATAAAGCAGATGATAATCTGTAATTTGACCCCGGCGTTTGGCTTAGGTAGGAGATATTGAATGGATTTGTATTTGGTGGCACACACTCATCTGGTGCTACATATAGTCTAGTACTGCAGACTCTAGATCTCTAGACTATTAGACAAGTCAACTCTGAGAGAGGCTACACAATTGTGCTCTCTTGATGTTCTTGGGCATTCTCTCTTTTCTTTCTTTCTGAGATCACGAATCTCGCTAGATTTAGAAATTGTACTCACTATTTGGTGGCCTCACATGGCATCCACACTTCAATTAACGTCTTAATAACTCTACAACTAAGTTAGAGTCCTCAACCAGTATTCGGGCGATCATAAATACTAAAAGGTAGGTATTGGTCATATTTGGTGGAACACGCAAGGTGTTCTATTGCCTCAGAAACAATATTACATTAGAAACTTGGACCTTTTTTTTTGTTTCTTTTTCAATCAACACAACACGATACGGACTTTTATTTACGAGGCATTATTAGGGATGATGATGGTCAAAAGGAAGTTGTGTGACTTATTTGGTGGAAGTGCCTATTCTCAGCACTGGGAAGGAATGGATAGGACATGCGTATTTCTGACCTTTGACATTATTACCCTCCTTCAGCCGATGACTCTATGAAGGACGGTCGTAACCATCCACCATAGTTATAGCTTTATTAAGACTCAATCTCTGTGTATCTACCTTATTTGGTGACTCTCAGGAATTCACACACAATACGCACACAGGAATAGAGAGTGAAAACTACGCCTAACTCTGAAGTACCATCATCTAATTATACAGAACTTAAGAGTCCTTGCACTAGACTTAGCGCACCAGTAATCTCTCTACTTCTTCTCACAAATATGAGGTGGATCTACTAAAAGATAGTATGCCTGACTCCCTATGAACTATCTAAGGGTTCAGTGGACTACAAATGCTTATTGGTTTTCCTCAAGGATCCATTACCCAGTCTACGTGCACATGAAATAAATGTACTGGATTCTAAACTTAAGAAATAATTCCGGAAGAAAAACCTCCAATAACAAATGTATTTTGCTAGGGACTAACCCATTCAGCTCAAGAAAAAAAATTTATTTATTTATTATTATTTTTCTTATGCTAACCTAAATGCATGAATACTTCCTAAAATGCAAATGCACTCCCCCATGCCTAAATCCTACAATGTCCCCATTGTAAAATCAAAACAGAAGGAGAAAGGAAAAATATCACCTGACACGGTCTGCTGGGCTGCCTCCCAACAAGTACTGCATTTTCTGTCAACAGCCAGACTAAGAAGGAACCTATAAGTTTGGTTCCAAACAGAAAAGGTTAGGCCCTAAGAATATGCGTAAAGTGCAACCCTAGAAAATAGTTAACCATGGATGTTGGCGAGCTGATGATGTAATGTAATTCCAAATGCTCGCCAGAAGAAATGAAAATAGAAAATCTCGTTGGTTACCTGGGGAGGTCTAGGAATAAGAAAGGGAATATGAAAAGAGGCCTCCCAAAACGGAATAAGTGGAGGATAAGAAGGATCCTCCAAAGCAGGACGGGTTTTAAAAGATATAATCATTATTAGTTCAAACCCTTGAATGGCTAGAGTAAAAGTACAAGCATCAATCCATACTCGCCATTCTATCCGAGGATGTACTGGCGTGATATATTCTCCAAAAAGAATGTACATGAGCAGAGATCCGAGCCACGGATCAGTTAGGGAGTATAAGGGTTGTTTGTAGTGTTGGAAGGTAATGGTTAAGTCCAATGATGGCTTAGTTGGTGTTAGGTCCAATTCCAACAATGATTCAGATTGTGTACACTCCCTAACAGTTGTAAACAACTTCAAGGTATCCTGCCTAACATTAATGATCGGAGTCATATTTGAATCAAGGGTAGACTCCAAATTACAACTTTTTGATGGCAAGGTCAAAATGTAAGAATCATTATCATTCAGCTCATCCCCAGATTCGTTTGGTTCACTCAAATATTTGTCGGGGTGTATATATGATTTATTAGGAGTTGGATCAATATCCTCAATTATTTCTAAAGGAGGATCAATCTTAATATTTTGGAGGAAGCCTATATCATTGAATTCGTTAATGTTCTCAGGGTATAAATCCTTAATTGATGTGTTTTGTCCCCGAGAGTCTCCCATAGACTTCTCATTATTTTGTTTGTCCTCCTCTAATATCAACTCCTGTTTTGATGGAGGATGACTCTCAAAAGAAAGGAGGAATCTGGATTTAATCATATTATTTCTATCCTCTGGAGGTAAATCCTCAAATGATAAATAATTCTCCTGTGATTCACTCCAGATTTTCAGTCCAAGTTCCTCTGTTGGGGCATCCTCATCCTCTGAATTAGACTCTTCATATCCCTGAGACCAGAATTGATCATCCTCTATTCCCTTAGGGTTACCTTCATTAGGTGCATTTGAATCCTCAGAATATTGAATGGTAGGTGTTGATTCCCTAAGTGGAGGGTCAGGAGTAGGCTCACTAAGAGTAGTATGGGATTCCACCAAATAATCAAGAGGGGAAGTGATAGGAACAATATAACCTTGACCCGGGTTGGTAGGGGTAAGGAGAATACCGTCATTGGGGTCAAGGTCCTCAAGAGGTATCATCTTCCCTTGCTTTTGACTCCAATGTAGTTTAGGTGGATAATCACTATGATCATTGTGCTCTAGTGGCAGTGTCTCATTGGGAGAGTCTAAGTGATAGCTACATAAAATTGGATCCCTATTGTCATTAGGTTCCTCAGAATTATTTTCATGATCATGATCGTATGGGTAGGGATCAGGACTATTGGGAAGCGTGTAGCTAAGTTATCTTATTTCTTCATTTAACTGTTGACTATTCCTCAACATCTTTCCTATTGATTCCATTATTTCCTTTTGTTGTTTTTGCATTTCTATCATAAAAGAAGAGAGGCTACTATTATCAGGTTGGGGAGGATAGTCAATTTCAGGCTCTGGTTGCCTAGGGGTATCGGTCCAACCTTGACACAAAAAATCATGAAGGGTAGGAGGGTTGGGTGCTTGCATGGAAGTAGGGATTTCAGGGCTGGAAAATCCCGCTCCTAGGTGTAGGTTTTCTACTCGGAGGGGGTGACGTAATAATTGCGGAAATAAATTAAACAATCTTCACAAAATAAACAAACACACAAGTACACAAGTATTTTTAGGTGGAAACGCAAACCGGGTGAAAACCACCACCTAACCCTCTCGAGTTAGGATTTTCCGATCAACTAAGTTGATCAAAATCCACTAAACCGAATCACTTTAAACGAGGGTGATTCAATCTCAATACAACCACGCTACAAGTACGAGGGTAGCGTTCCTCAACCCCTTCTCTCCACGAGAAGGATTTTGTCCCACGAAGGAGACGGGAATTCGCAAAGCGAATACCCAACTAAATAACAAAGATAAAATAAACAACAATCCTATAGAGCCAACAAAATAATTTTTAACCTAAGCTTCTATAGGAATTAGGAACCTCCCCTTTGCAAGGAGTGCATCGAGTTGATGACGCAGTGCGTGTGCCACGCGATGGCGCAACGTCGCTCTCGTAAACAACGGTGGGAGAGCGGGTGCGCGAAGCTTGATGCTCTCAAGAGAATGGAGCTTGAGCTTGGAGAGCAAGAGCTAGCTAAGACACAAGAGAGTGTGAAAGTGTGTAGCCAAGTGTGTCTTGTATACCTAGGTGTGTATATGTGTTGCAAAGGCTCCCCTCTATTTATAGAGGCCTTAGGAAGGCTTTGGAAGGCTTAGAAAAGCTTCCATAGCTGTTGGGTGCAAAGCCCAAGAGAATCAGGCCGAAATCAGGACAATGATTACGCTTGACAGGGTAATCAGACGTCTAACTCTGGCATCAGACGTCTGGAAGGCCACTTTAAGACGTCTGATTTCAAGGTCAGACGTCTGATTTCATGCGGGTTTCCTCCTGACTTGAATCAGATCTAAACAGGGTTCTTGTTCAAGTCTATCAGACGACATACAGGACGTCTGGCATTATGTCTGGACGTCTGG
Organism: Thalassia testudinum; assembly: GCA_037157565.1. Classification (NCBI taxonomy): domain Eukaryota; kingdom Viridiplantae; phylum Streptophyta; class Magnoliopsida; order Alismatales; family Hydrocharitaceae; genus Thalassia; species Thalassia testudinum. The sequence continues at coordinate 6,703,864 of JAZHRO010000010.1, read as the reverse complement.
AAACCAACTTTTTCGTGGGAATGGATTTACAACGGCTAGAAAATCTCTGAGAAGAGATTTTCGGGTCAGTGGAGGCAAAACGGTCAATTATCAGATGTCTGGAAAGGCCTATGGACGTCTGATAAGGCTCTAACGGTCATATTCTGCAGTGCCTGTTAAGCTAGCCAACGGTCCACTATCTGGACGTCTGGCAAGTCCATCAGACGTCTTCTAAGACGTCTGGGCTAAGGTCTGGACGTCTGATTTCATCAGACAGAATACTAACTCTGGCCTAATAGTTATCAGACGTCTGAAACAACAGTCAGACATCTTAAAATACTTTATCAGACGTCTGATTTGGGAATTAGACGTCTGAAAATGCTGTTTGAGCCCTATATTGGTTTTCTAAGTATTCTACAGAAAACCTAAGTATCCTAGGGTTGTGCCGGTGTTCCTAGGACTACTGTTAGGGTACTTTGAGGCTCTTTAACATAATATTCTAAGGAAAATAAAAAGAGTAAGAAAATAAAGACAAGAGATACAAGAAAGGATTAAAAAGAATCTATTCTATTCTTCTTGTCTTCTATCTTCAATTTGTCGCTCCACGCGAACCTCCTCTGTTTTCCGTCAAGCTCCTCCAATCCGTCCTGGATGCGAGCTCGAACTCCGTTTAAGCACGTCTACATTTGCAATTGACCTGAAATCTAGGACTCAAATTGCAAATGTTAAATAACACGTGTTTTGTTATCATCAAAACAAATGATCGTGGTGCTCTAGCACCAACACTAGGCTCTGCTCAAAAGTGGGAGTTATCAAGCCAGTACTCCTAGGGTAAGAATGAGAATGATCCCATGAATTGTCAATGTTCCCATTAAAGGATGGATACGCTTGGAGCATGAGATCCTGATTAAAAGATGGGAAGTATTGACTCTGATAATCTGAATGCTAGGAGTAAGAGTAATCTATTTCTTTAAGCAAAAAAATTTTAACTCTTTTAGGATTTAGCAAAATTCAGAACATAAGCAGAAAACTTCCTAGAGAGTTCTATTGTCAAAGCAAACGCAAATTCAACGGGATCTATTTTTAGTAGATTGTAGGTCTTAGAGTTATATGTTTAGTTGGTAGCCAAACAAGTTTTGCAAAAATTACACTTCCTAGGCCAACCATCGCTGGTGCCTATAACCTACTCGCAAGGGATGAAAGTCTCAAATCAAGCCCACACACGAGGAATTGAAGTAACTTGGTGGATAGGCTTGTTGATTTCCGACTAACTTCCCTTATGGTGCAAAAGAGGAGAGGTATAAATTTATCTAGTGACCTTATGTGAGGTGCACAGTGTCTCAAGTGTGCAAGCATACAACCGTGTTTTGATTTTTTGAAATTTCGCAAATAGGATCCTTTTGCACACAATTTTCAGTCACAGATTTTAAAGTCCAACCTCTTAATAGTCCCAATTTTTTAAAGTGACCACTGAATTAATTTGATTCAAGCACTTTAGTGGTCTTAGATTTAGGTTCAATGCATATGCATTACAAGTAATTAATGCTCAAGAGAAGACGTACCTTACTCCAGCTTTCTTTGTGCAATGTATGAATACAATGCAATAAAAATAAACTAGATGCTGCTCATTCAGTCCTATATGATCGTCCTATAGATATGCAGCTTCTAGCAGGCAGTTCGATTATTTTTATTTTATTTTTTTAATAATAATAGCAAACATACCTAATCTAACTAATTAACCGAAATGCAGTTCAGAACAATTCAAATAATCCTATAATCTAAATAAATGGGAACACACTCCCGAAAATATGCTCCCGCATACAAGAGCAATAAGAAATAAAGTGGCACTGGGGACACGTTCCCAAAAATACCCAACAAGGGTTCAAAAGACAGAATTTAAATTCTAATGTCTATCTAACTAAATCTAACTAAAACCTACTGACTAATTCAGAAATAGGCTTCTCCGTAAGCCTATGTGCGTGGGATCAAGGCCCACGTGTTCCTGTTGCCGTCCTCCAGGTGGCTTCAAGGTCCACCAAAAAGATCGTCTCCGCCGTATGCGCCCGTCGCATTCGCTCGTGTTTTTAAACAGAAGAAAATCCACAGTTAGTAATTCAGAGAAGCTCTCAAAGTAGCATAAAAATAACATAAAATTCCTAAAAAATTAATAGGCATTTTTCCTCCCCGGCAACGGTGCCATTTAAAAGAGCGATCTTCGTTTTCGTTAAAAACTTTAACATAAAATGATGTGTCGTTGTATTTAATCGCGTAGTAGAAAATCGCTTTTCAAAACATTTTAATTGTCAGAATCTAACCACGAATAGTTAGGTCATCTCCACAGGGAGGAATTAGCCTATTTAAATTAATAAATAGTATCTCGTTTATTCGGGAAACTCAATGGATATGCATGCTACTCCGTGCTTTTCTTTTTCTCACATAAATGCTCGTTTTAACCAATTAATCAAGAATGTAGGTGTTATAATGCAAATTCACCATAATATAATATCATGTAAAATAGTGATCTCCATACTGGTAAGCACCGTAAATACTAATTTCTAAAACATAACTTGTTCTCCATAATCCATGCATTCAATCATTCATGTGATATATATATATGCAAATAATTCAGATGAAGTAGAAGGACTATGCAATTTCACCACAATAATGTAATGCCTAAAATAAATGAATAGTAAACCTCACAATGGCATTTGTTGTAATTTTTAATCCCAACCAAAATAGAGCATTTGCTCTCTCTCTTCCTCTCGAGAGAGAGAGCACCGGCGGGGCTGTTGCGAGCAAGGGATGTTGGCGAGGATGATGGCTATCTGATGGAGGTGGTGGCATCGACGGAGACGGCCGGCCGGCGGAGGAGATGAGGACTAGAGAAAGGCTGCTGCTGTAGCCGCGCGCCTGCTGTGAAGGTGCTGGCGGTTGCAACGCTCGCTTGCGGGTGGCGGTGCGGAGCCTGCCGATGGGCGTGTGTGCACTTGCGGGCAGAGGAGATGCTGAAGGTTGGAGCGGCTGCAATGAGGCGTGCGGGTGCCTGTAGATGGGCATGCTGAGGTGCGCTGAAGGTTGGAGCAGCTGCGGGGAGGCGTTGGAGAAGGGAGGTGGGTGCGCCTGCAGATGGCGCGGGTGAGCGGTGCTGCGCTAGGGCGCGATGCAGGCTGAAGGGAGGTAGCGTCTGTGGGTGATGGAAGGTGCGGGAGCGGTGCAGGATCGGGAAAGAGGCTTGGCTAGAGCTTGAGGTGGCTTGTGCGTGCGCCTGCAGATGGCGCGATCGTCTAGTTGTGCGGGCGCAGGGGCGTGGCTGTAGGCGCTTGCAGGGGGATGGGCGCGGGTGCTGTGCGGTCTACAGATGCGGGCGCCATGTGGTGCTAGGGAGAGAGATGTGCGGTGCAGGCTTGGAGGCGATGGTGAAGGAGGGGTGCGGGGGCATAGTGCATGCGGTGGAGTTTTTCCCCGCCAGGGGAAAGATGGCCTTCCAGTGCACGCCACCTCCTCTCTTTTAACTCCTCTCTCTCCCTGTGTGCGCCAATCAAGGGATTTTCAAATCCCTTTTCTATTTTTGGCCGGCGGGCATTGGAGGGGAGAGTTACGACTGGCCGGAGGAAAGGGAAAAGTCCCACCGGTTGTTGGGGAAATTTGCTCCCCAACCCTTGCTCTTTCTAAATGTAATACCTGCACATAAAAACAACAAAATCATTATATATTAAGTTATAGAATGCTATAAACTTAAATCATGATGCGTACAAATCTTCTACAACTTAATTGTAATTATTAACACACAAGGTACGATTAAAGATACTTAGGCTTAATATTAGTCCATTAAAATGGACCATCAGGTGGCACAGCCACTAGTCACCAAAAGGGACTAGTATTGCGATGATCCGATTAGCGGGGCTAAAACTAGTTATCTAATCTTTTTAATTCCTGAGATATTTGTCATATTTATTATATAACCAATTTCAGATAATTGTATCTCTTATTTTCGTCCAATCAGAATATCCTTAATAATTTTATATTACTAATTCCAGGATTAACAATCATCCTCATTATCTTCCAACCTCTTCATTTACAGGTAATTTTCAGTTCATGACAGTGGTCCCATATTATTTAGAAACTACTGAAGACAATGGAACTTGTTTCACGAAAAATAGAATTTGTTTCATGCATGCAATAATAAAGGTACATGTGATCATTAAATCTTAATTATTCATATTATTTCTCATTAAAGTACCCATAAATCAGGGAAAACACCAAAGGGGTTCCAACTCAGCAAAAAGGAGGTCCACACCTAACCAAGGTGGTACACGTGAAGGATCGCCCAAGACGGCTTCATAGATACCCTAAAACCAGACGGAATCGAGAGAAGGGTAGACTACTCTACCTAATGTCAACGAGGGGTCACGGTGACTCCGAACCATATGCACATAGCCTGGGGACAATATCTACACCCGCCTTAAGATCTGTGCATCCATTGGGGGTAAGGCCTTATTTGTTGAAATCCGAAGTTGGGAAGATCTCAAAACAGTTGAAACAATGCGAGGAGGTCTTAAACCAAACCAGACCGGCAGGTTCAATCGAACCACTTGCTCTCTCGCACTGCACGACACACATCAACACCTGCTTCGCCCGCATCTGCTCCCGCCGATCGCCGCATGCCCGCTTGTGGCCGTCGATCTCAACATGCGTCAAAGATTCGTATCCCCCACGCTCGCCTTCGCATGCTCCCACAAGAATTGGCATGCGCGCTCGCTCGCTACGCGTCGCTCCCTTGTATGCGACGCCACCACGCGTTGCCTGTACGTCGCAGGCCACCCATGCAGTTGCTGCATTTTGCAAAATTTACGGTGGGAGGTCCACACTTTCCGGAATCACGCTTAGGTCCTCACAAAGAATTTTTAAAATTTTTGAAAAGGAAAGTCTTGAGGCTTTCCCCCTCTTTCCTCTTTTAATTAAGAGGTTTAGAGCTTAATGATGACCCAAGTACCCAAAGGGGTCCTTATATAGGCACAAGTTTGTTGGGATCGGATATAGTGGGTGAAATACCCAAAATACCCCCAAAGTTGGGTTCACCTTACATATAGGTCCTTGTTGACTTGTTTTGATCATAACTTGAGTTATATACCTTCGTTTTACGCGAAACAAGTGACGTCGGAAAGCTTGTGACAAGAGTACTCCAACGGTACCATACATGATACCCTTTTGACAACGTTTGGCTTAAGGTTGACTCGAAATACATGTTTTTTGATAAATTAAGGAGGTGCTGATGGCCGCATCGAACCACAATCGCGTTTTTGGGTTCGAATTGACTCGAATCACTTTGAAATGACTCGAGATTTGGCTTTTGGGTCATTACAGCTATATCAACCTTAAATGGAGTTTCATCCCCAAAACTCAAGCGAACATGTAGGTAGAAGAGAGACATGCAAGCAAGAATCTATATCAACCTTAAAAAGGCCATAATAACCTTAAAGAGACCAAAGTAGGGTGTTATGGACTCACTAATAAATAACCCGAGATACCTCTCTCGCACCTTAACTAGACAAGAACCCCCTATTTTCTTGATAATATCTTGAAGAAGAATATAGAAAACTGTTCCGAATGCGTTTGGTTGTAAGGTAACTATAGGGTACAAAAACTAACATGAAAGGGATAAATAGTGATTAAGGTGTGAGGTATGCAACACATAAGAATCTATAATAAAATCAATCACATTCAACGAACAACAAGAATTTTCATTTTCCAACTTTAACAAACAAAGTTTGCTAGTTTAATGCAATTCATTTTAGTATAGTCAGCTACGAACTAAAATTATTAAAGTGAGCTCAACATCAAATACAAAGTGATTAAATTATAATTATAAACTTCATACTTGAAATACATCAACTTTTCTATCTCACCCAATCCCTGCCTATCTTATCATCAAAACAAGAAAAACTTTCAACTATTAAGAATAGAAAACAAAGAACTAAAAGCAGACTCAAGGGCTTCAAAAAGCTTGTCAATCATCAGGAATACAAGAGTTATAATCATATCATATGTTATGTTACACAAAAGTTAAGAAACCCTTTCTTTCATCAGGAGAGGAAAATGCAAATAATAATAGTAGGAGACAAGCATAAATTAGACCCCCCATTTTTTCCATAGAGAGTTTACTTATTTCTTAACACATTAAATTATGATTTATCACATCCTGCCTTAGACTCAGAGAATCACTAATTGGCTTAAAATTTTATGCATGGTTTATCGCGACTTGACTGCATGTATGGTTTTCCTTAAGAGTAAATTGAGTTGTGGCTCTATAAGGGAAGGCACATCGACCTAAGTTTCATCTCATTCAAATATTTTCATACAATGGTCAACAATACACTCTTAATGACACAACGAATGATAGGCTGCACCAATTATTTGCTACTAACGGTTGTACCACAGTTAGGTGATTATAAATAAATTTTATGTTATTTATCCTTCATAGGATATAATAAATGATGAGTCTAGGGATGCTAACCATTTGTCATAAATATGAATATATTATTCAAATGTTAGATGATAATATAATTAAGAGTAGCATCCATTATCAATTTTCCCAATGGAGATCTCAATACTTTTATCAGAAATCGAAAATAATCACCAATATTTTATTTTAGGATTTTCAAACAATTTGACGTTACTACATTTTGTAATAAGCTGATCCCACAACCACAAGGATTTCACTAATGTTTGTCTAGAATTCCCTCTAAGTTTACACAAAACATTCGAGTAGTGAACGAGAAACTTGGAAGAAGTCAACAAGCTGTCAAAAGAACTACCATACAAATGAATCACAAGCTGATACAAACAAGCAGGAATTTACAGAGAATTCATTATCTACTAAGGCCAATCTTATCAATTTTTAACAATTACATGAGCAAGTCAAAGAAGAATTTGTGATCCCTTACAACCTATGGTATTAACAACTGAAAAATATTTTGAATCGGTATGCCCATGATCTAATGACAAAGTGGTAATTTATAACTGAAGTTAAGGCAAAATCAGTTACATACAGTATACAATTCACGAATAATTCAAAATTAATAGGTATTACTTACTAACACAAAAAGATGTCTTCAATTCAATGTAGAAATTACAAGGTGCTAAACACAATCTCTTAAACTTTTAGATCCGTGCGGTGAAAACGAGCTTGAACTCTAAACTTGAAAAACATAAAGCGTCAAAGAATGTAAAAATTTTTAGCACTTTCAAAGGTAAAACTCAGGTTTCCAAAGAAATTAATAAAAATATTTATAGTTGGCGAGTAAAATGTAAGATCTATATTTTAAGCAACGATATGCTCCAATTCTTAGGAAGAATCACAGAAATATCATTTTCTAGGCTAATTAGAGTTTCATTCGGTTGCTCAATTCAATTATCTATTCCATCATATCCACGTATTCCTTTATTACCAGGGTATCTATCAATTGACAATTTAAGGTATAAACTGATTTTGCAATTCATCCTTTGATGCGATTGAGAAAGGGAGTTATCATATTATTCCTTTAAGCCGACAAAAGAAGCAATGTATATATCATTTAGATTCATCAAATTTACACATTTATTTCATTTACAACATTCTAAATCTAATGGTTCAGTTTTAACATCACTCCATAAATGGAATATGAATTATTAGTTCATCAATATCTTGAATGTATAAGCTATTGTTTATTTGAAATTTCTTTGACAATGCCATTTGTAACAATAAACTACTACATAATAATTTTTCTTATTTATCAAATATAGGTCTATCATAAATAATATGGTAGGAACAAATCAAGATTTGGAATTAGAGCAATATAATCAGTGAAGATACATTTATTCTATTCTCATAAACTATATATACAAACCATGCGTGTTAATATAATAAATCATGTTTTCGTTATAACATACAGGAGGGACAAATGTATTATTTGTACTTATACCAAGTTATAACAAGTACGATAAACTGTGCCATAAATTATTTAATTGTTATTCGATTAATAATATAATTACAATGCAGAACAATCATTAATTAATTCTAAGCTAATCCAAATATTAATTGACTAATTTCATTTCAGTTCAGATAATAATAACTTAATTTCAATTCCATCTAAATAAGATGTTTTATGAAATTAATTTCTACAAGAATTTAACATTGAACCTTACAGATAATATCTGTTACCAACTGCGTTAGAAAATAAGACAACCATCTTTCTTTAACAGTTATTAAGGTAATAATTGATTATTGAAGAAAATACTTCAATAAGGCAATAAATTGTATATCCCTGACTCAATCTCTTGCATGCTTTCAATATACACATTTACATATTAAGGTATGTTACGAGTCAAATTTACTACGAAAAATGTTATATATATATATATACTACCCTTGTAAGACAGAAAACATGTCATGTAAGAATTAGCTGAGTACTTGGACAAATAATCATGTGATTTGCCAAATAGCATAGACAACAAATACTAACTGAATATTAGCATTTACCCCACTAAAATCACAATTAAAATTAATTGGTCAAGGGGTGTGATAAATTTCATTCTAAACAAATAGTTGAGGCTATTGTTGTTCACAATGATTAACTACTTTTCAATTTGCAAAAATATTATCTAATTACCATTAAATACTCATAAGTGTCGAAAAGGGGTACAGGGTGCGAACTAAATTATGTTCAATATAGAATAATTTACCCTTTTTTAAATGATTGATGTTAATTATATATCACCTACTATTAATAGAATACACTACTATAGATCATCTCATAAACATGTATATATGCCATGAAAATATATGTGATCTATACGTATATTCATAGAACCAAAAGGTGAGGTGGTACTACAAAAGGGATAATAATGTATAAATACATACTTTAAGCATCACAAACATGCATAACCAACATATTTAGTACCAAGTTTTGTGACAAATTAACGTGTTCGTTGGCTTGGTAATTAAATTTATTAAAATCACAAGCAAGACCCTAGAAAACCACACGAACATAGATACGGTCAACGAACCAAGAAGTCACTCAATTACTTCTTAAGATTGCATCAGATCACGCAATGCCTTAATGAGACCCCTAGGTTCCTCAGCCTGAAGGTTGAAGAAAGACCTTCATCACAGGAGTTCATGGGGAAGTAAGAAAGACTAAATGGGACGGAGAAATGATCGATAATCAAGAAAAGAATCAATTCAGAATATTGTAGAAAATCAGGACTAAGGAGACTATGTCACTATGCGAATGAGTATCCCATTCGTGATACAATATTACGTTGAATTATTTTATGATTAGTGAGGTAACTTTACTTTGATATCATTTGTGAAGACTCGAATTCTATGAAATGACGAAATCTAGATCGTTGTATACTCACAACTAACATAACTTACCCACAAGATTATAACCACCTAATATATCATCGTAAAATATAAATCTAGTTGAACAAATTAATCATATTATAATAATTAAATCAACTAAAGATTTATCTGAGTATATAAATCAAGAAGATTTGAAAGCTTGAGACGCTTGAGCTCTATCCACCATCCCACACACATATATAAAGTTCGGGTAAAGAGACAAATGCAACATCTCCAAACGAAGTACGTTACTTGAGGGACGAGATTGCGGAATCTTTTTCTATACAATCTTAAGAATGAATAATAAATAATTAGAATAAAAATTCACAGAGTCGAACTTCGAAGAATGGTTTTTATTAGGATTTCTAGCAGGCACCGAACGTTTAGTTCCCTTGATTACCCTGCCGCTTCACAGAACCCACTCCCGAAGCCAAAAGAACCCTAGCCAACACCCCGCGCAACGCCCTCTGCTTTCCTTCCGGCGTCACCCACCCCCCTCCTACCCCCGGTCACCATGAGCTCCAGAGGTCGCAACTTTCGGCGCCGCTCCGACGATGACCCCAACAGCGAGGAGAAGACGACGACCCCCGCCGCCCGCTCCACCGAGACGAGGTCGCGCCCCAAGTCCAAGCCCTCGAAGCTGCTAAGTTTCGCCGACGACGAGGAGGAGGGCGACTCCTCCCCGGTCCCCTCCCGCCTCTCCTCCAGACCACCACCGCCCTCGAAGCACCCCGTCCACAGGCTCACCTCCGCCAAGGACCGCACCTCCTCCGCCTCCTCCCCCGCCCCCTCCATCTTCCAGCCCCAGGCCGGCGAGTACACCAAGGAGCGCCTCCTCGAGCTCCAGAAGAACGCCCGTCCCCTCGGCCGCTCCGCCCCCCTCCCCGACCCCGACCCCGACCCCCCCAAGCCCCCCCCTAAACCCTCCTCCGAGCCTGTCATCGTGCTCAAGGGTCTCGTCAAGCCCGTCAGCCCCGAGGAGAAGGACAGGAAGCCAAGGAAGGTCGAGATAGAGGATGCCGAATTGGATGCCGCCGCGGACAACGACGAGAGCCGGAGGTTCGCGAAGCTCGGGATCGATGGCAAGATGAAGAAGGGCTCGGAGTTGATACCCGATCCGGCGACCATCGCCGCGATCAGGGCGAAGAGGGAGAGGCTGAGGCAGTCACGCGCGGCTGCCCCCGATTACATATCGCTGGATGGCGGAGGGGTTGCGAGTACTCGCATGGGCGGCGAATCGAGCGATGAGGAGGAGAGCGATTTCCGCGGGAGGATATCATTGCTCGGGAGCACGGGGGATGGTAAGGACAGGAAGGGCGTATTCGAGAGTGTGGAGGAGAAGGTCGTCGCGCCGAGAACGATGGTTGCCAATGGTATTGGATTTACAAAGAATTACGACGAAGAGGATGAGGAGGAGCGGATATGGGAGGAGGAACAGTTCAGGAAGGCCTTAGGAAAGAGGTTGGATGCCTCCTCTGGGCATCCAGGGAGCAACGTGGCCGTATCCGCCCCGTCCATTCCTCTCGTGCCTCCTGCACAACCATTGAGTGCTACCTCCTTTGGTGGTGTCTCGCGGAGTGCAGAAGTTCTATCCTTTTCGCAACAGGCAGAAATTGCGATCAGATCCACGCGTGGAATATTAGATAGGCTGAAGGAGACTCATGGGAGAACCTTGACTTCTCTTGCCAAGACCGACGATAACTTATCTGAATCACTGTCACGTATCACCCATCTCGAGAAGGCCCTCGAGGGTGCCGGGAATAAGTTCGTGTATGTGCAGAAGCTCCGCTCTTATATCTCCATCTTGTGTGATTTCTTACAGGATAAGACCCCTTATATCGAGGAATTGGAAGAGCAACTGCAGAAGCTTCGTGAGGATCGTGCCACGGCACTCAAAGAAAGAAGAGCTGTGGACATTGCAGATGAGATGGCCGAGGTTGATGCTCCTGTCAATGCCTTTATGTCGGTTCTGAGCAAGGGTTCTGGATCTAAGTATCTTTCGGCTGCGATAGTTGCTGTGCAGGCTGCTTCCACGGCTGCTAGAGAAAGCAAGAATCCACCTGTTCAGCTGGATGAGTTTGGTCGAGACCTGAACCTGCAAAAACGTGCGGATGCAGCAAGAAGGGCTGATGCAAGGAAGAGAAGAAAAGCTCGGTCTGAAGACAAGAGAAGAAAGTCAAGGGGAAGCGATAATGTCTGCTGTCTTGTAGAAGGTGAATGCAGTACTGATGAAAGTGATTCCGAGAGCAGGGCCTATCAGTCCAGTCAGGATGAAGTGCTACAGGTTGCAGGGCAGGTTCTTAGTGATGCAGCTGAGGAGTACTCGGACCTCTCTGTTGTCAAAGAGAGACTGGAAGACTGGAAGAAGCAGTATCTCTTGAGCTATCGGGATGCCTATATGCCGCTTAGTGCACCTGATATATTTTCTCCATTTGTAAGGTTGGAGCTCCTGCATTGGGATCCACTTAACAAGGATATAGATTTTAACGATATGAAGTGGCACACTCTATTATTTGATTATGGCATGCCAGAAAATGGGGATGATATTGACCCCGATGACCCTGATGCTAATCTGATACCAGAACTTGTTGAGAAGGTAGCTCTTCCAATTTTGCATCACGAGATTGCTCATTGCTGGGATATTTTTAGTACAAGGGGGACTAAAAATGCTGTTGCTGCAGTTAAATTAGTAATGAATTATATTACAGCTTCTAGTGAACCTCTAAGGGATCTTTTGGCTGTGGTGTGCAGCCGCCTGGCAGAGGCTGTCTCTGACCTTGTTGTTCCAAGATGGAGCACTACTGTTTTTGAACATGTTTTAAAAGATGTGCCAGATGCAGCCTATGTTGCAGCACTTCGATTCGGAATGGCTGTTCGTTTGCTTGGAAATGTATGCCTCTGGAAAGGCGTCCTTGCTAAGCCTGTTCTAGAAGAGATTGCACTTGTTGAGCTTTTGAGTGGGAAGATCCTACCTCATTTGCACAGTGTTATGCCACACATCTATGATGCAATCACACGAACCGAGAGGGTTGTTGCTTCGTTAGCAGGTGTTTGGCCTGGGCCAAAGGGGGAGCCCAGTCAGAAATTACAGCCATTGGTGGATTTCGTTGCTGAGTTGGGAAGACTGTTGGAGAAGAGGCACACATCTGGGTTTAGTGGTGATACCTATGATCATGCTCGTTGCTTGAAAAGGATGATGGTTGATCTGAATGAATATGACAAGGCAAGGGCCATTTTGAGAACCTTCCAGATCAAAGAAGCTCTCTAACTAGCGTTAATGTAGTGTCCATACTTTAAAAATTTTGTGGCAGCTCTCTACTATCTTTATGTGTACTGTACATTACTGAGTAGAAGTGATTTGTCTTTTTTCATCAGTTAAGCTTGGTCACCATTCAATGGACATTTGCTGCAGAAGAAAACTTGCCAGGATACAACTTCATATGTGCTTTACATTCTGAGCTTGTTCTATTTTCTATCTTATGCCTATGACCCCATTTGAGTTTGCTTTTTGGGAGTAAATATTGTTGATTGGCCTTCTTTTGCATCTCAAAATCTCCCTATGTACCCTCCAAGAAGGGGGTGGGTGGGAGTTTTACATGGTGCCTTTGCCATTTGCCAAATAGGTATGAGAATCTCAAAGAAACTCTCATACTAGTCACCACTTCAAGATAAAATTTTAATAATAGCTTGCTGCTTATGGAATATGGTTGGAACAGTGCTTACAACTGACTTATCTTTTCTTTTGGTAAAGAAATATCATTTGTAAATGTTGTTGAGCTAAAATTTGAAATAAGAAGCACCCCGTTTCTTTTTTATTGCTTAGATTCTAGTTGTAGCCGAGAAATAATATTTCAGAATAAAACTGTATTATTATATCTCTTCTCAAAAAAACTGTATTAGCATGTCAAATAAAAGTGCTGTTTCTTACCTGGGCAATTAGTGATTGTATGCTATGATGTGCTTTAGCAGGCCAATAACACGCAACCTTATGGAAGTTGGTTGACTTCAATGTTGAAACTGATTCCATATTTTGCTATCTGTAACGAATGTTGCAAGTTACTGTCCTTTGAGAAAAAATGATAATTTGGCAATTCTTTTTATGGCTTGTTTTTTAAGTACTCTACTGACTCCAAACAAGTGGAAATTTCCAAATTGTCAAGATTTCAAAATTTATCCGTCACTTGATCCCACCTGTAACCACAAGCCAATTTTGTGACCCTAGAGTGAGATCTGCTTTTCTTCACTTTTCAGCAATGTGTACCAAGTGATATTATCCATCTTCTGTTTTAGCATTTCTGATGCTAGCTGATTGAGAAACAGATCATGGAAGCTTTAATCACCATAGAGCTCTGAACAGCATCAGACAAAAACTAAGGTGACCTTCCTGGCCTTTTCTTTCATTAGTCACTAGTAAGAATTTTCTTTAATCCCCATTTTGGAATAGGTGGCTGGAGCATTTTTCTTTTAATTCCTAATTTGTGATTGTTTGCATGATAGTATATTAGTTTCAAAATTTGAACCATGAGGTCAACTCATGAAATGGGCTCAAAATGGAGATTGTCTTGCTTGTGTTTTCTATAATTTGAGCCACCACACTTGTAATTAGTACATAACTTGAGGTTATTAAACTTAACCTAAATTGGAATTTACTTGAAATACTCATTGTTGGCTTATGTATACAATGCAATATGAAATTTGGGTTAAGACAGCAATGCGGAACATTTGGTTTAAATTACCCTGATGTTTTAGGACGATTGCATTTTAAGTGGCTGTTGAACCATATGCTATGAACTAATACTGATATATAAAAAGGGGGAAAAATCATAGCAATGCAGATTGAGTTGTATTTGCAACGTAGAGGCCACATTGAAGTTTGGTGTATTTATTTAAACCAGATTTAAGTCCTCTCCTACATTGTGTGGGTGGGCCTACCTGGATTCTTTACTTATTGTCCTTTCCATCCAAACAATTTTGATTGTCTTTACTTGTCCTCTCTCTCTCACTCTCTCGTGGAACTACACCAACCTTTTGCATGATAATATATGTTGAGATTACATCTTACTTCGCTAATTTTTTTATTCCTTGTTATTTTCTAGTTCTGTAGGGGTTCATCGGTTGTTTTTCCCAAATCCTCTATATGAGGAGATTAGGGTTTCTCAATAAAACAATCATTTCTTCCAACTTGATATCAAAGCAACGGTCCTATGCTGATGCCTATACACTCCTTGATCCCCTGGTTTTTCTTCTCCTCCACCAAACAAGTAGAAAAAGAAAAAGAAAAAGAAAAGCCTTGGATTTTTTTTTTTTAAGAAAACAAGGGTGTTTGGAGCTTCGGTTGCTACCTCCTTGCTAAATTGACCTTTGACTAGCTTTAGATAGGGGTGAAAATCTAGTCAAACTAGTCGAGTCGAACTTGACTTGAACTCGATAAGCCACCTTGGACTTGAACTCAGTTGAGTTCAAATGACTCAACTTGAACTCATCTCGTTGATTTCAAGTTGACTCATAGGCCAATTGGATAACATATAAGTCATGACTTATATGAGCCTAAGTGAGAGTCATTTGAGCTCGATTTGGATCATGAGCTCAAGTTGACTTGTTAACTTGAGTTGGCTCGTTAAGTGCAATTGGTCTCATGAGCCAAATGGGCTCCGCATCACTTAAATGAGCCTAAGTTTATATATCTTTTTAACTTTTGAAAAAATTGCCTTATATTTAAATTGTTTCTAGCAAAACATTGAAATGAGGGTGTGTTATTCTTTTTGGGGTTTTGTTCCAAGTACTATATATATTCTTTTTGGGGTTTAGGTGGCGGAAGTGCAGCGTGGAGACTCCTATGTGCATGCAACGACAAGGTGTCACCGCGTTAAGTCGTTTGGATGGTCCGGATCTGGGTGATTACACATGTTTGGAAGATGAAGTCGGGTCGAAAGAAGGAGCTTCTGCTCCTGTTGACCGGCTACCATGGAGACTGGTTGGCCTTGATGCACACGGTGAGAGAGAAAGAAGAGAGAAAGGAGAGGAGCCTTGTTGATTTGGAAATATTCTTTCTTCTATATTGCTCAAAAGAAAATAAGGTGGGAAGGTTCTCTATTTATAGAGAGTACATATCCCCACAAATAAAGCAAGGGATAAAATCTTGTTTCCTAAAGAGATAAAATCTTCTCATTTGGAAATATTTTATCTCTTAACAAAACCAACTCCTACAACTTAATTTTTAAGAAACTCAAATACTAAAAATAGATAAACACCAATATTGGTGCAACCAAATTTGATCCTAAGGACAACCGATCGTCGACCCCGTTGGGCGTGGGATAGGTGCTGTTGCTGCTACCACGTGGCCTGATGTGCCACGTGGCAGTGTCTATGTGGCTTCTTTTCGGATTCCCAACACTCCCTCTCAAGTTGGAGGTCGGGAAGCCGATAACTTGCTGAAATTGAAATTGATGCATTATTCTTCTTGAAATTTTGAGGATCTTCGTGTCTCTTCTACGTTCGAGAGTCGAACTCTTCATCTCGGTGTTCCTTGATGTATTAGGAAGTTCCACATGTTGCCTTGAGAAGTATGGTGCCTTGCTCCTGAGTCGGCAAAGACCTTTAGCTTTTCTTCGAGCCAAGGTCACCAAGAGAAAGTGTAGAAGTGGATGCATTCTTGGTGCTCTTCTAGAAGCTACTCTACGCCTCTTTTGATAAATCTCTTTCTTGTACTTCTTCTTCTTGTCGTCCTTGAAATCCAGTGCCTCCTCAAGTAGAATACTAAGTTTCTCTTGTCCACCAACAAAGATCTTGAAGGCATGTGCCCACAAGACATACTTGGCGGCACCACTCAACTTTATGGTTGTCCCGGAGATAACCACCATGCTCTCTCTAGGACTGGGAGTAGCATCTCCGATGGTCGTGGTAGATTCTGCCATCTCCTATCCTTCTTCTGCCCTAGTTGCAGGATTCATCGAGGACTTCTTCGGATGCACGAACCACCAACAAGTAGCTGGATCTTCTATGTGCATAGGAGCCTAGATCATCGGCTCTGATACCATGTAGAGATTTTAGGTGGTGAAAGCGGAGCGTGGAGACTCCTATGTGCACGCAGCAACAAGGTGTCGTTGCGTTAAGTCGTCTGGATGATCCACCAGACGTCTGATCTAGGTGATTAGACACATTTGGAAGATGAAGCTGGGCAGGAAGAAGGAGCTTCTGCTCTTGTTGATTGGCTGCTGTGGAGACCAGTTCGCCTTGATGCACATGGTGAGAGAGAGAGAAGAGAGAAAGGAGAGGAGCCTTGTTGATTTGGAAATATTCTTCTATATTGCTCAAAAGGAAATAAGGTGGGAAGGCTCTCTATTTATAGAGAGTACATATCCTAACAAATAAAGTAAGGGATAAAATCTTGTTTCCTAAAGAGAAAATCTTTCCTCATTTGGAAATATTTTACCTCTTAACAAAATCAACTCCTACAACTTAATTCCTAAGAACCTCAAATACTAAAAATAGATAAGCACCAATATTGGTGTACCAAATTTGGTCCAAAGGACCACCAACCGTTGGCCCTGTTGGGCGTGGGATAGGTGCTGCTGCTGTTGCCACGTGGCAGTGTCCACGTGGCTTCTTTTCGGATTCCCAACAATAAGTTTTAAATGAGTTATCAAGTCGAGTCAAGGCCAACTTGAACTCGACTAATAACAAAACGAGTTAAGATTTCTTACTTGAAAACTCAATGAGTCAAACACGAGTCCTTGTCAAGTTGAGTTTGAGTTTTGACTCATTGAGTTTGAGTTGGATGGCCACCCTTAGCTTTAGCCCACCACTAAGTCACTGCCCCTAATCCTAGCTAGTCGCCATCAGATAAGCTGCAGCCTGCAGGCAAGTAGCAGCATGCTGCAACCACTTTCAAGGCCCTAATGACCCTTGCAACCATTGTCGGGTTCCGACGGGGGTCGTTGGCCTTTTCCTTGATAGGTTGGGCCTTGTTAGCCACCATTGATTGGTCAGGCTGCTCGTTGAAGAGTGGTTTTTGCTTTGTAGGGGGTTGTTTGACCCCCCTATGAGTTGTGAAATTGGTCTTGAAACTTGATTTCGTGATCGCAGCATGCTCTTGATTATTATTTTAGAGTTTTTGATGATCTATTTTGCACGAGAAATGGCTCCATTGCTTAGCACTTGTTTCTTGGTCTTGTAATCAAGTTGGATGGGACCAACTATGCTTGATGGTCACAGATTTTCATGATGATAGTGGATGGCCACAACCAGGAGCATCTTCTCATGGAAGTAGAGCCCAAAGAAACGATCCACAAGTATGCTAGATTGAAAAGGGATAATGTCATGGTACACATTGGATGATGGGCAATGTAGTTCCCTGCATTACTGCAAAATTATGTATTATAAAATGGTAGAGATGTGAGATAGCCTTTGGAAATTGTACGTGTATGATGAGAGCTCCAATCATGTGCTATCTATTTAGACTGGTGGTACATGCAACTCACATTGGCTTGTGGATTCAGGGGTGCCATGCCATTTTTGTGTTGATAAGAAACAATTTAGTCATTTTCAATCAGTTCCTTCAAGACAGATGGTTCAGGTGTCTGATAAGAGACATTCTCTCATCACTGGTTAGGAGGTGATGGTTACCCTTATCATGTAGCTGGCAGATTGCCTTCATGTCTCTGACTTTCTTATTAGTTTGGTTGCAATTGGTAAAATTACAAAGGAGTTAAATTGATGGGCTATTTTTGATCCTCTCTCTTGTACTTTTGAAGATATCTTAATTGAATGGATAATTGGTGGAAGCCATGAAGGGGGAGTGTAATGGCTACTTTAGTCCTTTCATGGCACTTGTGCTTTGGTCATCACCCTTCAAGTTCCATTATGTCATTTCCCAGGTTTTTTCCTAGTGCCAAGATTGAATGTGAGATGTGTTGGCATTGGAGCACATTTCCTTCACATGGATGTCATGTTCTTGATAGGTTGGGACATAATTACTATTTGGCGATTATCGATGACTATACTTGACTTGGGCTTTTTTACTAAAGTAGAAGTATTAGTATTATTTTTTGAAAGGTAGGGGTGATTATTAAGAATTTTATTTTAGAGATAAAAGACATAGTTTGGGGTCACCACTAAGATTATTTCTTTTGAAAATGCCTTCGAGTTTTGTCATGTTCCTGCATGATTTTTAGATGTCAATGTGGAAAATAAGGCCACTTTTTGGATGTTGCTAGGACTATTGATCCACAATAGTGTACCTTCTACATATTGAGGAGATGCCATGCTTATAACTTGCTACCATATCAATCGTATAACATCCTCAATGCTTGATGAATAGATCCTTGATACATCTCTTATATCTAGATAGGGAATTTTTTTTTGTCTAGCCTTGTGTATTTGGACGTGTGGCCTTTGATCATCTTCTTGATCCTAATGGGGTTAAGTTGGCCCCCAGAGAAATAAATTGTGTTTTCTTAGGATATTTCAAGTTACAGAAGGGGTACCGATGCTATGATCCCTGCCACTGAGAGATTTATTAAATAATAGGGTTATTAGGTATTTTTGAGGGTTGTATTATTTCTTAATTAGTTAAGTGTCTCGTTGTAATTCGCTTAACATCTCTTCTATAAAAGAGTGGCAATGGCTCATTGGTTGAATAAAAGAGTTCATTTTCTCCATTCTTAACATGGTATTAGAGTCATCGATCTTTGTGATTTAGGATTAGGAGAGAAGAAATCCTAGAGGGGGGGAGGGGGTCTTCGGTGAGCCTTCGGGGAAGCCCCTCCTCTCCACATCACATCCTCCTCTCCTCTTTGAGTGTTTTCCTCTCTCTAATTTTTTCTCTCTGGAACATCACAACCACAACTGAAGATCAGCACCACCACCACAGACTGCTGCGCTAATCAGTGTCGGCCTCAAGGGGGTGTGTCGCCGGCTCATTGCCAAACGGCCGTACCCCCTCCGGTGACCATCGGCAATCACGATCGTCGTTGGCGAGCCAATCCGGCTCCAGTGTTGTCGGTTGACAGGGAGGCTTAAATCCCAGTTTTGAGCCCTCTTTTCTTGATTGAATGAAGATCTAGTGGTCTCGTTGGAACTTTAGGGAAGTCACCTTGATTTTGGGATAAACCCTATCATCGGTTCCTCGTCGGAGTGTCGCCAAGGCTCTACCACGTCACCGGAGAGCCCCCAGCACCATCGGCGAGGGCTCTGATGGGGCTATTAACGTTATGTGTGGCCTTGGTCAGTCCTTGGTGGTCGTTAGATCTGAAGATGGCATCGAAGATGCTGGGGTTTGCGTGATAAGTCTTTTCTTACGCATATCAACCTTGGTGATGACCCCTTGCCTATATTACACGGAGTTTCGCTTCTCTACATGAGGAGTCTCCTCTCATGTGAGAAGCATCTCGTTGGCCCCATGAGAGGGTTAGTTTTAGGCCTACAATGATTAGCGTTTGTAGCCTAAGGTGACTTCAAGAAGCAAAGGCAAAGATCCACATCGTCACGTAGGTGGGATGTACTCTTACGCAATTAAAGCGTTTCGGCTGTCTCTTGGGGTGTAGGAGTAATGGTAGCAAGGTGACATTATGCACACCTGGAGACTAAGCATGGTTCACTGGCTCGCAGGGTGTAGGAGCAATGGCACTTGTGTGACCTTATGCGCATTCAAGAAGACCAAGCCTTGTCGTCTTCAGACCCTTGGATGTGGAGCAGCAACACTTGAGTTACAGTCGTGATTTCTCACGTATCCAGCTCCTTACGCAAGACGTACAAGTCAACACACGACCAGTAGTTGCGGATGCAGATGCTAGTTATTTCATCATCTACAGTTGATCTCTGATTCTCGTCTATTACTATCGCTCCTTCGACCCCTTGGATTGGGGGGGGAGCCCCTCGTTTTTGTAACTCCTTCAAGTTGGACGTTGCATGCTCCAACTTATGGGGGAGTGTGAGACTTATTAAATAATAGGATCATTAGGTATTTTTGAGGGTTGTATTATTTCTTAATTAGTCGAGTGTCTCACCCAACACCTCTTCTATAAAAGAGAGGGAAGGGTTCATTAATTGAATAAGAGTGTTCATTTTCTCCATTCTTAACAATTACCATTATGTCAGTGCAGATGTGATTTTTTTTTTTGAAGAGGAGTCTCTACTGACACAGTAGAGATCCAAGAGATGTGATATTTTTTGAGTCAGTTTTATACTTATCCATAGTGGGTCGCATGTGAATATGTTCTTGATATGGAGCCTATTGCCAATTCCGCCCGTTCAATTGAAGGAAATTTCAGTCTTTGTTCCTTCTAGGCACCATGACCCCGTAGAGTTTTTTTAGTTGTCCTTTACCATTTGAGCTTGCATAAGCATCAGTTGTTGAGGTGCTTACAAATTCTTCGAGGATGAGTGCCGATGATGTGGTGGTGATACTTTAGATACCCAAGTGGTAGATAACTTAATTGCAAATGAGCGAATGGTTGGTGATGATAGTCAAGGTGCTAGAGTAGACTTGGCCTTTGTCGATAACCTTGTGAAATGCACCTTGTAGATGCACCGTGCATCCTATATTCAAGTATGTCTTCCTTAAAGATATTTTAGAACTAAATAAATTAGGCAAAAATTGATTTGATTATGATCTAATTTTTTTATGGATTTTTATTTCAAAGTAGAATTAGGATTAGGATTTCCTTGTAATCTCCTCTCTATATAAAGAGGGGTTAGTCTCCTCTTGTTTTCAATATAATGAATTCCAATTCCAAAAACTTCCACATGGTATTCTGGCGGGTCTAACCTTGGGACTTGATCTTCTCCCTTGCCTACCTAAAGATGTCATCAGCCCTTCTTCCCTAACTAGGGATGCATGTGTCTCCTTTGTCCTCTCCACTTGCGATAAGCATCATTGCTTAAGCCCTGCTTGTGGCAACCAGTACTGGCTCGCCCTCACTCTCTCTTGATCATCCTCTCCCTTACCATTGCCTCGCTTCTTTTTCTTGTTGGTTTTCTTTCTTTCTTGTCGGATCATCTCTCGATGCCACCAACATCGTTGCCGTACCTCCTTTGTCACATCTACCTACAATAGTCAAACTTGGTCGAAATTGATTGAATTTGGTCGTCGTGACACCAGCCTTGACCTCAGCATCGGCCAACGAGGCACTTCCTCGCTTCCGGTATTGCCACACAATTTGATCAATTGATTTATTAGATTGCATTCGATTCGGTTCGGTTCGGTTCGATTGCTTCCCTGCCTTTGCTTCGATCTCCTGCATCGCTTGGTCTATCGCTCCTATTGCCAGTTCATGCAATTGGTTTCTTCTTGTCGGATATCATCTTCTCCTTGCAAGGAGAAACTCCATGTGCCTTGATGGTTGACGTAGAATCGACAACACTGACTTTGACGGTTAAAATCTCGAACTCTGTGTTTGTTTAGGGAACCATGATCAAGTTATCGAGTTCCTCGAATTATGTGCTTTGGTCCTCGCCTTACACATCTTTGTGGGAGGGTAGGATAAATTGCACATTCTGATGGAGAAAGTTCTTGACTTCAAAGATGCTGTCAAGTACAAAAAGTGGGAGGCAACTTTTTCATCATGAATTGGCTGATGAACAACATTGATTAATCAATTGTAGCCAATATGCTCTACAAGGAGTTCGCAAAGGAGATTTGGGATATTCTTGAGAAGAAGTATTCTCATAAGAGGAGCAATTCTCACCTGGCTAATATCTACTGGAGGATTTTGAATACTAATTAGGGTAACATAACCCTAGTTAAGTATTTCACGACACTCGAAGGACTATTTAAGGAACTTGTTGTCTACTAGCTTGCTACGATAAGCAGGTTATCGAGCGTGTGTAGTGGCAGCCTGATAGGCATACAAATTCTTGGGTGGTCTTAGTTCTCAGTACCACTTTGTGCGTGATTAGATGCTCTTTTTTTAAGTAGTGCAAGGGTGGTTATCAGAGGAATAACCACCCACGAATTCCATTACCAAAATTAAAAGGCACTAGGTCAACATTATAAATTACAACTCTACAAAATTCTTCACATATGGGCGTTGCCCCCTAAAAATCGCCGTGTTTCTCCTAAGCCAAATCGCCCATAACACTGCAAAAGCCACACCCTCTCCTTGGATCGGAATGAATTATGTACACCATTCCTATTGCCCCTTCTGAAAGACCTCTAGAAAGCGTGGAAAGAGTCATGGGCCCACCACCCTTCTCCAAAACGACTTCACACCTGTGCCGCCATGGGGCACTCGAAGAACAAGTGCTCCACATCCTCCACTCCTCCAAGGTAGAGTGGGCAAATAGTATTTGCGTCATGCACCCACTTGGCTCTCCATGCCTTTGTCATGATCCGCCTCTCTTAAGTAGCCACAAAAATCTTCACCTTCAAAGGGCAGTCAGCCTCCCAAGCCAGTCGACAATTTCTAACAAGGTCACCATCCATCAATAAAGCAGGGTCCCTCAACCTTCTGTATGCATCTCGTATCGAGAAGTCCCCCTCCTCCTACCCAAAAGCATTAGTCCCTTCCTCTGGTTGGAAGGTTTCCAACTCCTGCAACAGCCCCTCCACCTCCCCAAGCCTCTGATCTAACAAAATTTTTGAAAACGTGGGACACCAACAACAATCCCACAAAAAAATACCTCTGTCCATCGCTAACGCTTCAAGCTTGGGGAAATGATCACACAATCTCCATTGTCCTGTCCAATCGTCAGTCCAAAATCTAAACTTCCTGCCTCCACCAAGAATCGACGTGAAGAAGCTTTGAATCTTGGGTGCCACCTTGGATAAGCCCCTTATGAAATGTGAAGCTCCCGTTGGAGGAAATGCTAGCAAATCCCGAGAGGTGCTGCATAGCAAGAGCATAGCACTCTGCCAACCAAGCAACTCTCCCCACCAAGTAGTTGCACCACCCACTTCGTCAGGAGGTTATCATTCATCATCTCAACTTCCCTCACCCCTAGGCCTCCCTACTTAAAAGGTTTACACACCTCTTTCCAAGACACCAACTTCACCCTGCTACCACCTACCCCATAGTTGGTCCAGAAGAAATTTCTCATGAGACGGAGGACTTTCTTCTCCACTTGACGCATCTTCAACACAGCTGTAAAGTAAGAGGGCATAGCTGCCAGCATGACCTTGAGAAGCACCAGTTTGCCCCCCTAGATAAGAGTTTCGACGCCCAACTTGCCAGTCGTTCCTCTATTCTATCTAACCAACGGAATCCAATCAAGTACAACAACCCACCTATTTGTCAGAGGCAAGCCTAGGTAGGAAATAGGTAGCACTCCCCTTTTCGTACCCAGCGCCACACTACAGCCCCACTTCCTCCTCTGTTAGACCAAATGGGATGAAAGTTGATTTGTTGTAGTTGATCCGCAGACCCAACGCTTCACCAAACAGCTCTAGTAGAACTCTGATCCTTCTCGCCTCTGCCACCTTCCCCTCAACAAAAAAGTGGGTGTCGTTTGCAAATCGAAGAACTGGAACCACAATATCCTGATTTGCGGAGAAACCTTTGACGAGCCCCCTCTCGCAGGCTTTGACAGAAGACCTCGCTAGTGCATTTGCAAGCAGAACAAAAAGCATAGGTGCCAATGGACGCCCTTGGCGCACCCCCTTCTTTGGCTGTATCGAACCACCTGTCGAGTTTCCATTGATGAGAATCGAGAACGAGGTTGTTGTGACACACAACTTAACTTATTGTATCCAGACTGGTGGAAAACCCCTCTTAATCAAGGAAGCCCACAAGGACTAGTGAACGGAATCTTATGCCTTCTTGAAATCCACCTTCCATAGGAATGCCATTCTCCTCTCCCTCTTCCAAAAGGACAAGATCTTTGTGGCTGCCACATACCCATCCAGTATGTTTCTCCCTGGCACGGAGGTTGTTTGCATCGAGAGAGCACCCCATCAATCACCCTCCTCAACCTGTTCGCCAAAACCTTGGCCACTATCGAATAGATTGCATTAGACAGAGTAATGGGTCTGTACTCATCAATAGCTTCCGCCCCTCTTTCAGCAGCAAAAACATGAAAAATTTGTTGTCTATTGAAGCTGTGGTTTCCCTCCTTGAACTCTGCCAACACCTTTAATACATCCCCCTCAAGCATCATCCAGAACTCCTTATAATAATGAATTGGGAAGTCATCCGGGCCTGGACATCCGTCTGCATTCAATCCCCAAATTGCTCTCTGCACCTCCTCCGGGAGCAGTGCCACCAACTCCTCGACTTGATCCACACAAATGGATGTGATATCTGCCCCTCGCCACCTCCAGTTTCCGGCCCTCCTCTGTCTCATGAAGTCCTTAAAAAAATCTGCTGCCGCCCTGCCAAGGAACTCAGTGCCCCCTACCAAAAGCTTATCAATCCAATTTCTCCGTTGCCTGTCAGAAGCCACCATGTGTAAGTACCTCGTGTTAGAGTCTCCTTCCGTAATCAACTTTTGCTTGGATTTCGTCCTCCACTTCACCTCCATCTTCCTATCCTCTGTCTTGATGGTCTTTAGATGTTTCACCCTAGCCAACCTCTCCCCTGTCGTCAACAGATCAAGATCTTCTACTTTGTCAAGCCTCTCAACCTCTCCCAAAGCCTCATCCCTCCTCCTGGTCCTCTCCTCTTTCACTTGCCTCCTCAACTCCTTTAGGAAAATTCTGAAATCCTTAAGCTTCGCCTCTAGTCTCGCTGCTGTCGACCCATCCGACTGTAAGGACCTCCATTTGTCCTCGACCTTCAATTTGAATCCCTCCTCCAACAGCCAAGCATGATCAAACTTAAAGTATGTACCACACCTGGTTGTCCCATTGGACCCCACATTAGGGGCATGTGGTCCGAAAATGGTCTCTCCAGAGCTCGAACACTCGCCAAAGGGAACACTCCGCGAGCTCTAATGAGGAGAACTTGTCCAACTTGGATATCCGTCCTCTAGAACTCCTCCATGTGAAAGCACAAGGAGGTAGATCCAACAGTCCATGTGTGTCAATGAACTTTGAAAACTCCTCCGACTCACGATCTTGCCCACCTCTTCTTCCCGACCTGTTGTCAGCCGTCAAAGTGACATTGAAGTTCCCTCCAATGAGTCATGGACTTCCATGGAACCTCACCGTAATCTGGTTCAAGTCCTCCCACAAAACATGCCTGCTGGAGTCATCAACTAGTCCATATACTGCGGATATGACAAGAAAATCGTTACCGCGCCTCTTGAGCTGAACCGAAATCACACTCCTTCCAACAATGAAGTCCTCCATGGAGAACACATCCCCCTTCCATGCAGCAATGATTCCCCCGGATCGACCCACTGCATCCAATGCCACAAACTCCTCATACGCGGCCCCCCAATGTCCCTCCAAACCCTGGAGTCACACTGCTAGAGCTTGGACTCCTGAAGAAGGGCCACATCATTACCCCACTTCTACAAATACGTCCTCAATGCGACCTGCCTGGATGGGTCGTTGAGGCCTCTTACATTCCATGTTAGGACCTTCATCAATGGGTAGCATAATGGATACCTCATTCGATTTTCCTAAAGCCTGCAGTTGCAACCACTTCATCAACCTACGCGCGGTCACTCCATGCCTCCCCCCCGCCCTTCTCCATCTAATCTAATCTTGTTTGTCCTTGTCGGCCACCCTTTATGCAGCAGATTCAGGAGCCTGTGACGTGGGAACCTCATCCTCTCCCAGCGCTGACGACACCGCGGAAGCCCCAATCCTTGCCCTTGCCCGAAGATGCTCCACACGCTTAAGATGAAAGCACACCGCCCCATCTGAACGGCCACCTACACCATCGACCGAGTCCGGCTGTTCCTTCGTCAAGACACGGTCGTCTGTCGATGAAGCCCCTTTCTCCTCTGCCATGTAAGGGCAAGCGTCAAACATCGCAGTAGAGGATTTTGGTTGTGCCGCCTACGCCAAGTTCGATGCATCGACCCGTCGGGGGAGCTCCTCGTTCGATGCCTGGTCCCTACTCCGCGACGCCTCGCCCCCCTTGAATGAGTCGTGGAGGAGAGCCTTCACCAACCGCTCTGAGCTTAGATTCTGATCTAGGTTTGTAGTCGGGTTCGACTCCTTCCCTTTCGCTTTGAACTCAGGAGTGGGAAAATTTCCATTTTCTGATCGTGGGTCCGCCACACTTAATCCATTAGTTGGCATTTTTGAAAAATGCCCAAAAAGGTTCCTTTTCAAAATGGTTTCGCCCTCGTAGACGCGCATCCCTCCCTCGTGATCTGCAGGCGCAGTACCCGACCTCGCGGATTCCCCGCCTCCATCCCCGCTCTGTCTCCTCACCTTCCACATGCGGTGCTCACCTCTTCGCCTCCCCTTCCTGACGCTGCCACCTCTGCCTCCACCACCGCCATCGCTTCCGCCCCTCGCTGTCGCCACCGCTCCATCAGTAGCCTCCCAACGGTGGGGCCCAACTCCAAGGAGAGCGTCCTTGAAGGATCTTGACCCATCCGTTGCCGTAGCTATCTTGATCACCCAAGCGGACCATCCCAACCTCATCACCACCTTTGGTGGGATGGCCGCCCCCAGTGTAATCTCCACCATCACCCTCATGGTCAATGTATCCCCTTCTAGTACCCCCAGGGAAGAGCATCCCCTGAGGGTAGCAAAGGAGGAGACCACCGCCTTCGTTGCTTCCTTAGTCCGGAGCCAAATGGGAAACCCCTCGACCTTCAAAGACACCTCCGCCTTTATCATTGACCTCTTTGCCAGCGCCCCATAATGCCTTGAAGGCCATCTCTAATGCACCAGAGATCCTTTGAAGTGGGTCGTGTCGAAAGCCATCAACTGAGCCGACTCCTGCTCCAATCCGAAGAGTAAACACTTCGACGACGACAACATCGCTGCCTTCCCTCGCATCGAAAGGGTGTCAGCCTTCATGTGACCACGCCAAGATGCCCTTCATGGCCTCCCCCACCAGGGTCCTCTCCAGCTCATGCTCAATGATCCGCACTTGCGAGGACCATGGGACCTCCGCCTCCACAAGAGGAGTATCAGCCAGAGGCAACGCGAGATCCTCATCCGGCTTCCGCTCTTGTTCCACCCCTCGACTTGAGGTGCAAGTTGCCCTTCGATGTCTGAAACTTCCACATTTGAGACAGCAAAAGGGCTCTTGGCACGCCGCGGCAACGTGACCCACTCCTAGGCATTTGAAGCACTGCACCAGGGACTCCGTCCCTCTCCGACTCCTTACCACCTTCACCCACTCACCACCTTCACCTTTTCCGCTCTCCCTTTCACTCATCTCTCCATCAGATCCTCTCTTTTAATACAATATTGGATCTGGAGATGATTTATAGTCATCTTCAGAAAATAAAGATTGAAAAGCCACCCTCTCTTGCAGTTGGGAGAAACCAAAAAGATGTCTTATTCAGAAATCCTACCTCTCTTTATATAGAGGGAGAGGTAGGATAAATTACAATGCAACTCCAACTGAAAATAAAAATTACTAGTACACACCTTCACAGACATAACATAAAAATATGGAGTATAACACTCCCCTCAAGTTGGAGCATAGATATTTATCATGCTTAGCTTGGAATGACAATCATCAAAAGTAGACCTAATAAGTGGCTTGGTAAATATCTCTGATGTCTGGTTATTAGTAGAAACTGGAGTTGTGTAGAACAACTCTTTTTGAATGATGTCTCTAGTGTAATGACAATTGACCTTCACATGCTTTGTGTGCTCATGAAACATAGGGTTATTGGCTTTACAGGTGGCTGCTCTATTATCACACCGCATCTCCATAGGTCCATCAATCTCAATATCTAAATCAGCCAGTAAGGATCGAATTCATATCATCTAAGCTGCAGTTTGGGCCATTACCCTATACTCTGATTTTGCATTGGATCTAGAAATTGCTGCTTGTTTCATGTTCTTCCAGGTCACAAGATTACTAGCTATATAGGTGTAAAAACCTACAGTAGATTTCCTATCCAAATGATATCTAGTATAATCAGCATCAGAATAATCCACTACTGTTATAGAAGTCCCTCTGGTGAATAGAAGACCCTTGGCAGGAGCCTTCTTCAGGTATCTGAGCACCATCCTTGCAGCATCCTAATGCTGCCTAGTGGGTCTAGCCATAAAACTAACTCAATTTGACAACAACATAAGATATGTCTGGTCTAGTAATAGTGAGGTATAACAACTTTCCAACTAGTTGTCTATATTACTTGCAATCCACAACATCAGCCTCAGTATCATATAGATACCCCTTAGGGTCCTTGGGTATATTGGTTGCCTTAGCCCCTAGGATGCCAACTTCCTGTAGAATGTCTAGAGCATACTTTCTTTGGGACAATACAACAACACTTTTGCTGCGAGCTACTTCTATCCCAATAAAGTATCTCAATGGACTTAGATCCTTCATTACAAACTGGTTAGCCAAACACCTCTTGATTTTTGTTATCCCTTCATAGTTATCTCTTGTAACAATTAAATCATCCACATATACAAGAAGAACAGTGACACCTCTCCTGTTTTCTTGACAAACAAGGAGTGATCTGTCGACGATCTTTGAAATTTCATTGATTCCACCACCTGAGATAATTTCTGGAACCAGGCATAGGGGCTTTGCTTAAGGCCATAGATGGCCTTGCGTAACCTGCACACACACTTATCCTGAACCTCACATCTTAGGGGCTGATGCATAAAAACCTCTTCCTATAAATCTCCGTACAAGAAGGTATTTTTTGACATCAAGCTAATGTAATGGCCAATCCATATGCAATACAATTGCCACAAGAATACGCACGGTAGAAAGATGAGCAACAGAAGAAAATGTGTCAAAAATTCTACTCCATATGTTTGAGTAAACCCTTTTGTCACTAGTTTAGCCTTATACCTCGCAATGGAACCATCTAGATTGTACTTTAGTGAGAAAACGTAGTGACACCCAACAATAGCAGATCCCTGTGGCAAAGAAGTCAACTCCCATGTGCCCCTACTCTGAAGAGTGGCCATCTCTTCCTCCATGACTTGATGTTACTTTGGATCAAGCATGGTCTCATGATGTGTTGCAGGAATATGAGTGGCTGCCAAGGCATGACAAAAGCTAGCAAATCCTATCCCCAAATCATTTGTTACAAGGCTACCTGCAACTGGATACCTGGCACAACTCCGTGGAGCTTTCTGAATGGTTATTGAAAGATCAAGATCATCCTCCTCATGAGGGGTAGTAGGAGACCCATCTTCATCACTAAGCACATAACCGTTAGTGTCTAAGGGTGCAGAGCTCACCTTTTCTGGGGAGGCCGGAGGAGGTGAAGGAAGGGGAACCTGCAAAGTAGTATGTGGCCTGATATAGGTACGAATGTGCTCAGTATATCTCTGTGTCTCAGGAGTCACAGGTATAGGTGTGTTCCTATCAGGAATAGCACCAAGAGGTATAAGAGGTATGGGCGTAGGTGCAACCTCAATAGTAGGAGGCAATTCACGACCAGAGGTAGAAAACTATGGAATTGCCTTATGAAAAGTAATATCAGCAGACACAATGATGAGAAGTAGCAAGATCAAAACATTGATATCTTGTGTTCGGAAATAGACTAATAAAATACACTTCACCGCTCTAGGTGACAGCTTGTCCCGTCCAGGATTAAGAAGGTGAACAAATGGCACACATCAAAAAACTCGAGGGGGAACATGAAAAATATGTCTATCAGGATACAAAATTTGCCAAGGAATCTGTTCATGAAGAGTAGAGTTAAGCATCCTGTTAATTAGAAAATTTGCAGTTAATATCGCATCTCTGCACTATAAAGACGGGATAGAATGATGAATTAACATGGTATAGGCAACATCAAGTAAGTGTATGTTTCCTCTCAGCCCACACCATTCTGTTGAGTGGTACGAATACAGGTGGTTTGGTGTATAATGCCATTGGATTTATAAAAGGACTTTAAGCAAGTAGTACAAAATTCCAATGCATTATCAGAACGGAACATTTGAATAACAATAGAAAATTGGGTCTTTATTTCAATAACAAAATTTTCCACAATGTTTCCCATCTCAGATTTATTTTTCATAAGAAAAATACAAGTTGGTCATCAACCAAAACCAAGAAATACTGATGGCCTAGCTGGTCAAGAATCTGGCTAGGTCCTCATACATCCATATGAATAAGCTAGAAAATAGAAGTAGACCTAGAATGAGTAGAAGTTGGAAAATTGATACGGTGATGCTTGACAAGTTGACAAACATCACAAACAATAGAAGTGGTGGATGAAATATGAGGTATAACACGTCTGAGTCTCCCTAAGGGTAGGTAACCAAGATGAAGATGCCATTGAAATGGAGACCAAGGGGCACCTCCCCCATCGTCAACAACAACAACAGTAGTAGGTGAACGACTTAGATGGTATACTTCTCCTTCCTTACATCCTCTACCAATTGTCTTGCAAGACACATGATTATGCATCAAATATAGCTCGGCAATTTAAATCCTTGGTAATACTGCTGATAGAAAGTAAACTGAGGGAAAAATTCGGAACATAAAGAACATTAGATAGCTAAAGAGTAGAGGATAGAGGGACATCTCTCTTTCCAACCATAGGAGAATGATGACCATCTGCCAACTGAACAATCCTCCCTTATGTAACAGGACTCATGGTAGGAATTGACTCCTAATCTCCACATAACTGCTTTGAGGCTTTGTTGTCTACTAACCATTCACCAGATCTTAATGAGAAAAAAGAGCAAAGCAACTCACTACCTGAGGAGGAAGAAGCAAATGCAGTAGTGTCTGGGAGCTGAGTAGTGGAGGCCTGTGTCATTTGAGAAACTCTCTGAAGAAGATTATCAAATTTTGCCCTGGAAATAACCTCTAGAGATGCATCTGGAATATTAATTGCCTGATTAGCAATTGTAGGCTTGCCATGTTTCTACCAGGACGTAGCCTTTGTGTGTCCTATCCGACCACAATAAGTACAGGGGATACGAGTAACCATGTGAAGAGGATCCACCTCTTCCGTGTATAGGGATTGCAGCCAAAGTAGAGGTCTATCCTGTAGTATCTATCAGTGGAGTTTGAAAAGCAATCTGATTGAGCCTACTATATGTCTCCTCAAGAGATGGAAGCTCAGGTAAGGTCAAGATCTACTCCTTCGCAGCAGTAAATTCAGGGACAAAGCTTGATAAAAACCTAGAAATTGCTAACTCCTTCTGAAAATCATGCCAAGAATTACAGATGCAACCAAGTTGATATAAGTTATGTCTCTCCAAAAGACCTTTCACAATAGAATAATACTGTGCTAAAGAGTGGCCCTCTTGGTGAAGATGAAATAACTCATGATAAACCTGGAATGCTCTAGATTAATTCTTCTCATGAGAATGTCTTATGAAGAGAATCCTACATCTACTTGGTTGTGGTGTAATACATGATCTCGTCACCAATTCGGGGGATAACTCAAGTCATCATCCATGCACACACAATTGTGTTCTCTATCCCAAGTAGCATTTGCACCTGTCTTGTGGGCGGGTTCTGGACTACTAAGAATGTGCTCCTTCCCATGACCCCTGATGGTCATAAAAAATGCTTAGGATCACCTAGGATAATTGGTCTCGTTAAGCTTTATCATGGGACCAAAAATGGACTTTATAGTCCCGATGTCCATTGTAGAGTCTGATGTGACTTCGGATGAACTCAAAGAAGCCATCTCTTCTCCACGAACTCGCACTATAAGAAATATTCCAAATCATAGGTTTAATCTGCAAACATCCAATTTGTGATTTGAAATCACAAAAAACAGATCCTCCTGGACAAACTTCTTTGATCTGATTAGGTACAATCAGATCATGAAAGAATAGGAGCCTAGAACATCAGATCGGGCTCCGATCTACTGGCTGCCAGTTGTAGCAACACCCACTCAGGGCCAACGATGGGCTGCAACATCGATCAGGCTTAGGGATCAGGTTCCCAGAACCCTGCCGCTGCCACCTCAGATTTGGCAGCACCCACTGCAGCGCTGTTGGTGGTGCCACTGGCGATGATCAGATGCAGTAGTGGCGGCGATGCAGGAGGAGGTTGGCTGGAGAGACGGCGCTGCTGTGGAGCACCACTAGCGGCGGCGTTGGTGGCGCCTAGGGCACCGGTGAAGAGGCCTAATCGATGGGAGAGAAGATCGGGAGATCAGTGGAAGGGATCAGAAGCTTATTTGGTGTTGGAAATTGCACAATCCAGAGTGTGGAGAAGTCTTGCACGAGATGGAAACCAGTCCTGTAGGACCTAGAAGGCAGTCGGCCTGGTCTGCAGGCCAAATAGCAGGCCGGTTTGCTATGTGCAGATCGGTCTGCAGTGTTCAAGGGTCCGGTTTGTGTGTGGCTGGACCTGCTGCAGGTGTTGGAGAAGATTGGTCCTGATGTGGACCGGTCCTGTAGGTTGCATGTAGGTGAAAGAGGATCTCCCTACTGACAGGTTGCTGCTATGTGGAGAGAAATTGGGAGAGTTGGAGGAAGTGTTCTTTTATTAATGAGAACAACTTAACAAACAATAGAGAGAATCCATCTCTTTTATAAAGAGCATGGAATCCTAAAAATACAAAAAGAGCTAAAAAATAGTAAATTAAACTAATCCTGACCAATTACCTAAAATAGAAAATCCAACAAATCTATTAACTAAAAATAGGCCAATGACCTCTTTCTTAACTGCAGTAGCCGGGGCCTCCTTCCTCCTTGAGCTGTCGGTTCCTCTCCACGTGGCTGCCTGCGTGGTCAGCATTGCCACATGGCATCGACTTCTCAACACCCCGCTGCAAGTCGAAACCGAGGAGGTTGATGACTTGGATGAGGCTAATTGCCATACTACTCTTCTTCTCCATGATTAGCGTACGTTGAAGCAGTAGAGAGCCCTTCTGTGACATTAGAGGATGACACTCTCATAGGCACCTCGCTAGTTGTCACCCTCTGGCTTCCTTTCTTCCAGAATCATGGTCTTGAGTTTCTCCAGCTCCTTTGGAGAGATTGAGAAGGTTGGAAGAACCTGTAGGCGATTGCTCTCGAGGAGGCTTCCTGAACTTCTTCCAGCACTTTTCTGGGACATGATTGTCCTTGCCACAATGAATGCAAGGAGTACGGCCTGACCCACAGCCTCAACTCCCTCCTGAATTTGTGGAAGCTAGAGCAAAGCTTTCCATTGGTGTAGGTGCCTTATTAACAAGGACCTCTATCTTGACCAAGTGTCGGTAAATACCTGCCATATTCATCTCGCCCTCAGAAGTGAGAATCTGATCTCGTGCAGATGAATACCTCGGATGTAGCCCTGCAAGAAGCTTGGCCGCCTGCCATTGGTTTTGACTCTTCGATTGCTTCTTACAACAAATAGGGCCCAAAATCTCTAACTCCTTGAAAAGTGACTCCATCTTCGTATAATACTGCGCCAAAGAGAGATTGCCTTGCGTCGTCTAGATCTGTGTGTAGAGGTTGGTAGCATAGGTGTTGTTTGATTGGAAAGAGTATCTCTCCTCCAACGCCTTCTAGATCTCATGCGCAGTTTTCTTATAAAGAGGGTTTAATGTGATGGATGGATCAACGGAGTTGATGATCCAATTCATCGCCATGTAATTGTTCTTTTCTAACTTCTTTGTGGACTCCTTGATTTCCAGGAGTTCCTCGAGGAGTAGACAACTTGTCTTGACCTCCCATGAAAATCCAGAATGCTTGAGCCTAAAGCACATAATTGAATTTGCCGGCCAATTTGATTGTGGTCCATCGGGCCATCATTCTTGTGTCTGCTGAAACCTCATTTTGATCGGATTCCTCCATCTCTTCCTAATCTGATCACACAAGGAGAAGATTGGGGGAGGTGAAGAGAAGGCCCTACCGCACCAAGATGTGCAAGAGAAGATCTCGTAGAAAGACTAAATCCCATGAATCGTAGGTTTTAATACCATGTTGGAAATTGCACGATCTGTAGTGTGGAGAAATCTTGCAGGGGTTGGAAACCAGTCCTGTAGGACCTAGAAGGCAACCGGCTTGGTCTGTAGGCCAAGTAGCAGGTTGGTCTACTATGTGCAAACCGGTTTGCAGTGTTTTAAGGGTCTGGTTTGGGTGTGGCTGGACCTGTTGAAGGTGTTGGAGAAGACCGGTCTTGATGTGGACCGATCCTATAGGTTGCGTGCAGGTGAAAGAGGACCAGTTTACTGGCAAAATTTACTTGTTCCGTTTTAAAGGCGACTTGGCAAAAATAGTTGGGGACTTTGTGCTAATTGCTCTCTCAAACTCGATTGATCTCCTGGTGGCAAAGATCCTAGCATTGTGATTGGTGGTTGTCATTGATAAATTAAATAGGTCAATGCAATTTGCCTTTATCTATGGCAGATCGATTATAGATAACTACATATTGTCCTTGGAGATTCCTTCTGCTTGGAAGAGGGAGGGTGTAAAAGTCTTTTTGGTGGAAGGTTGACTTCTCTAAGGCCTATGACATGTTTTGATTGGAAGTTTTTATGGTTGTCTCTTAGCCTCAGAGGCTTTCTGAGCTCATGGATTGGTTGGATGATGGCCTGGGTGACATGAGCATCCTTCTTCGTCCCCATCAATAGCAGACTTGAGGAAGGAGGCATGCAACCGAGGAAGGAGGTATGGTAGGCCTACCCACTGTTTCCACTTTCTCTTTGTGCATATTGGGGTACTCACTCCACATCCACTCTATTTATAAGGTTAGTTTCAACAAGGGCTATGTTCCCTTTAAAAATCATCTCGTTTCTTTGAAGCCAAATAGCCCATATGTTAGCAAAAGGTTACACACTCTTTTTTTGGTTGTGAAGGCCCCTGAGCCTCTTTATGCATAGAAGCCCAAAAACCTTCCTATGAAGAAAGAAGCCACGTGGACAGTTCTTGTGGTCCCACAGTTAACGAGAATAAAAGGCTGATGGCCTTAGTTTTGTTGTTGGCTTGTTGCTTAAGTCAGAAGTTATTTGTTGCAAATTTGAATAGTCAAGTTGTTTGAGATTTGATTAAGTTTGTTCCTATTTTTAGGCTAATTAGTTTTTTCCTTTCTTAATTGATTGAAGTAGGAAAACCTCTCTATTTATAGAAAGAAAGCCTTTGTTATTTTTTTGAGTTTGGCAATAATATTTTCTAAACTTTCTACAACTCCTCTCCTTTCTAAAACGTTCCCTCTCTCTCTTTTCCATCTGTTTGCATGCAGACAACAATAGCAATAGCAGTGTGGCTTCTTGGCACACACATAATAGCCTCTAGTGTGGGATATTCTACACTTAAAGCCTCCATGCTCTCGCAATCCTCAACATGGTATCGGAATCGGTTAATTCGGGACTTTTGGTATTACCACACACGAGCAAGAGGAAGAGTTCGTGTGCACAACGTGAACTACATGGACTGTAGTAGCTTCGTTTCTCAGGTCATTTATCTTCAATGTGGAGGAATTCTCATAGTTGGAGGCATTGATGGCTGACAATTAAGTGCAAGTCTCATCTAGAGAAGTCAAGATGGTAATACAAGGTACCACCATCAAGCTCTAAGGTGCGTCTAACTATATCATGGGGGCTTGTGCCCTGAAGGTTTTTGTTGGTGGCCAAGAAAAGCTCCATGTGCTTCTCGACAAACCACCTTAAAATCGTGAAGGGGCCAAAGGAAAAAAAAGCGAGGAGAATTATTTGGTCATTAATTGGCTTGTGAATTTAGTTGACCCCTCCATCACTTGAAATATGCTCCACAACAAATTAAAAACTCCGTACACGAAATTTGGGGAGCTTTTGCCAAAAAGACTAGTAATGCCAAGATCACCAATCTCTACTCCCGTATATAAAGGACGAATCAAGGGGATCCCCCCCTTGATAAGTATTACTCCAAGATGGAGTCACTTTTTGAGGAGCTCGAGATCTATGAGCCTGTTTGTTGCGACAAGCAAATTCACGCACTCGGTCGGTGGCGAGCCGTAAAGTTTCTCTTTGGACTTCATCCTCGCTACCAATTGGCACGGGATCAAATATTGGCTCTTTAAGAGGGGATGGATCTTGAGATAATTTATAGTCATATTGAGAAGGTCGAGGAGATTGAAGACAAATCAAGTACTCTTGTGTTTTAGACCACGACATTGGCCACCATAGAGAGTGACCTAGTTCGTGGGAAAAGACAAGGTTGAGGTTTGGGTCCTATCTTCTCGTCTTGCTACATTGTGGGTGTACAATCCACCCACCAGAAAAATGTTGGGATAAGTATGGGCGCCCTCCACGTGGGGCCGCCAACGTTGCTTGTGAGAGTGCTCTCACCTCGGTCGATCTAGAGAAGATCCGGACCATGTTTATGAAGAAGTCCACTAGAGCAATGGTGTCGACTATTGAGGTTACTAAAGAGGCAACGATTTTTGAGGGCACTTTCGGACTTGTGGTGGCTGCCAAAATTCTAACCAAGAAGCATGATCAAGTGATCATGGAAGAAGAAGAGGTGTGGTGGGGCCTCTAGATGCTCATCAACGTTCATCCAAGTCATTGTCTTCTCCTTGGCCTTGACTTGAGGGGGAGCATGAAGAATGAAAATTGGTTGAAATGACTTGATTCTATTAGAAACCCTAGGGCTCTCTTATATAGAGAGAGCCCAAATGGTGGAAGTACATAAAAGCCCCTTAGGAGCAAACCAAACCCAACAACCATGCAACAACAAAAGCAGAAATATAAAATATATGCTAACACTCCCCCTCAAGCTGGAGTATAGATATCTATCATACTTAACTTGGATACACATGAATCAAATAGAGATCTGCCTAAGGGCTTGGTAAAGGTGTCAGCAATTTGCTCCTCAGATGTGACTGGCGTAGTAAAAAGCAACCCCTTTTGAATGATGTCTCTGGTGTAGTGATAGTCAACCTCAACGTGCTTCGTTCTCTCATGAAATGTTGGGTTGTTGGTAATAAAGGTGGTTGCTCTATTATCACATCTCATCTCCATCGGGTTAGAAAACTGTATTTGCAAGTCAGCAAGCAGGGATCTGATCCACATCATCTCTGCAGTAGTCCGAGCCATGGCCCTGTACTCAGACTCAGCACTAGATCTCGCAACTGTGCTCTACTTCTTGCTCCTCCATGTAATCAAACTTCCTGCTAGGAAGGTGCAAAACCCAGTAGTGGATTTGCGATCCACATGACATCCAACATAATCCGCATCAGAGTATCCAACTAAGGTCATGGAAGACCCCTTGGAAAACAGAAGACCCTTCCCAGGAGCCTTCTTAATGTATCTGAGCACTATCAATGTTGCATTCCAGTGCTGGCGTGTTGGCTTGGTCATGAATTGACTCAGTTTCTCTACTGCAAAGATGTCTGGCCTCGTAATAGTGAGATATAGTAGCTTGCCCACAAGCTGCTTGTATTGCCTGCTGTCCACCAATTGTGCATTCTCATCATATAATGGTATCTTGGGGTCTATAGGAATATTGGCCTCCTTGGCTCCAAGCATGCCAATCTCCTGTAAGATGTCCAAAGCATATTTCATCTGGGATAAGACCACGTCATTTTTACTACGAGCAACCTCAATACCGAGAAAGTATCATTGAACTCCCACGTTCATGACAAACTGCTTTGCTAGGATGTGCTGAATCTCAGCAATACTCTGCTCATCATCTCCTGTGACAATCAAGTTATCAACATAAACAAGAAGTACCATCGTACCTTGTCCAGTCCTCCTGACAAAAAGAGAAAAGTCGGCTGTTGACCTCCTGAACCCAGCTGCTACTACAACCTGTGATAGTCTCTGGAATCAGGTTCTGGGACTCTGCTTAAGGTCATAGATGGCCTTTTGTAGTTGGCATACACACTCTCCCTGAGCTTCAAAACCAGGTGGCTGTTGCATATAGACTTCTTCTTGGAGATCCCTATAGAGGGAGGCATTCTTCACATCCAGCTGATGTAAAGGCCAATCTAATTGAACTGCCACTGCAACCAGCACCCGTACAGTAGGAAGTCTGGCAACTAGTGCAAAGGTGTTAAAGAAATCCATCCCATAGGTTTGGGTGAACTCCTTTGCCATTAGACGTGCCTTGTACCTGGCAATGCCCCCATCTAGATTGAATTTCACTGTGAATACCCATTTACAGCCAACAACAGTAGCTCTGTTAGGAGGTGGAGTAAGCTCCCAAATCCCGTGACCTCGAAGTGCAGCCTTCTCATCCTCCATGGGAGCCCATCATTTTGGATGAAGCATGGCTTCCTGGTAGGTAGTGGGGATCTCTGCAGTTGACAAAGTAGAAGTAAACTAGACAAACGACTTCCTAAGATGGGTACTGGGAAGATCACTTGCAACGTGGTAGCGATCACAAGAGCGTGAAGCCTTCCTAATAGCAATAGGAAGATCCTCAGTAGCATCAGGCATTGCAGAATGACTTGTGGGACCATCATCAATAGGCAGCTTAGTGGAGTCAACATGCACCTGTGCAGGGGAGTTTGGTGGTGTAGACAGAGATGGTCTCTGCAGAGTTAAGTGAGGTCTACTGCATATGCGCATCGGGTCATGTAGCTTCTCAAAATTATCCACGGACTCCTTGGAATCTAAAGCAGGAGACGGGGGAATCGAAATAGGAATATCCCTAAACTGGATAGGGGGAAAGGGCATCAGAGTTGGTGAATCTGAAGTAGACATCTGGTGGCCCCGCATAGAAAAATAAGGCACCTCATGAAACGTGACATCCATGCTAGCATAGTGTCGCCTACCAATGGGATCATAACATTTATAGCCTTTTTGGGTGACAATGTAGCCCACAAATACACACTTGACCACACAGGGAGCAAGCTTATCCCTGTCAGGACTAAGAATGTGAACAAATGAAATACAACTGAAAACCTGAGGAGGCACAACAAACAAATCTCTATCAGGATACAATATATGGTACGGAATCTGCTCATGAAGGACCGAACTAGGCATCCTGTTGATTAGGTAGCATGTAGTCAAAATGACGTCTCCCCAATAAGATGGAACATTATGATGTATCAACAATGTCTGGGCCACGTCTAAGAGATGTCTGTGTTTCCTTTCTGCTACGCCATTCTGTTGAGATGTATGGGGACAGGAGGTCTGATGCATGATGTGTAGGGAGCTATAGAACTGAGCCAGTCTCCTGGTGCAAAACTCAAGTGCATTGTCGGTTCTAACAATCTTTACAACTATAGAAAATTAAGTCTTGATCTGATTAATTAACATCTCAATCGTATTTCCTACATCTGACTTACTACGAAGCAAAAAAGGTGCATGATAGTCTGGAGAAATTATTAACAACCACCAAGTAGAAGCGAAATTCCTGCTTGTTTGAAGTACGACTCGGGCCCCATATGTCCATGTAGAGTAAGTCAAAACATGCAGATGACGCAATCGTAGTGCTAGGAGAATAGCTGAAACGATGATGCTTGCCTAGTTGGCAAGCGTTACAAAGAAGATCAGTAGTAGGTGATAAAT
Source organism: Thalassia testudinum (assembly GCA_037157565.1). Classification (NCBI taxonomy): domain Eukaryota; kingdom Viridiplantae; phylum Streptophyta; class Magnoliopsida; order Alismatales; family Hydrocharitaceae; genus Thalassia; species Thalassia testudinum. Next base: position 6,664,119 of record JAZHRO010000010.1, on the reverse strand, counting down.
GAGGAATAACCTGTCGTAGTCGATCTAGAGAGGGATGTCCCAAACAATGGTGCCATAGAAGTGCTATCCCTACCTTGTACGCCACATCTGCCTGTCTAACAACTGCCAATGGAGACTGAGCTAAGCGGTATACACCTCCTTCCTTGTGTCCACCACCAATAGTTTTCCCTGTGAATTTGTCCTGGAAAACACACCCCACATCATCAAAGATTGCTCTGCAGTTGAGCTCTTTGGTAATTCTGCTAATTGAAAATAAACTGATCGGAAAATCGGGAATAAACAGAACATTGATTAGTCTTAAGGTCGGATATATAGTAACCTCCCCCTCGCCTTGGACCTGAGAAAGATGTCCATCAACCACCTGAATAGTCCTGCTAGGAGGAACATCACGCACCATGCGTAAGCACTCTTGATCTCCACTAAGATGCCTGGATGCCCTGGAATCAATTAATCATCCATCATCTGCAAAAGAAGCAAGAGCTGCAGTATCTAAAGTGGTAGACACTACAACCTTATCCTCTTTCGTAACAATCTCATCGGCTCGCTTGATAGTTTTAGTCATAGTCTGAATATGACTTATCTTGCCAGGGAACATAGCAGTGGCCCACAGCCTGCTACCCTTTCGACGACAGCATCCCCTACCTCATGTAGAAGGGCCTCCTCGTCTATTCAGATGACATTGTTTGACACGATGGTCTCTGTCAAGACTGATTAGTCTTGCTTCCATAGCGGCTTCCATCATGAACTCAACAATTCTCAGTGAGTTCAACATGTCCAAAGGGAGTTAAACAACTCCTTATTAGTCAATAAAACGGACTGATCCAAAGGCATCCATCAATCACACCCAATGAAACAAATTCCTTAATGAAGAAATCCATATTCACCACAAAATCATCCACAAATCTGAAATCAGACAAATTCAGACTTGCATCATGGGCTTACGTTCCTAGATTAGGACACAAAACCCCTTTTCAATCGCTGCACAAGGATCGGAGAATGGAAAACCGCCTCTCTATCGATCTGCGCGGCCAACCACCACCGCCGAAGTACTGTAGCGCCGCCGCTGGAGGTCAGCATCGCCTGCAGTGCACCTGTAGCATCACTGCAAGCTCAACCGTGGGCTACTGCGCTGTCGCTGTGCTCCTGTAGCGCCGCTGTAGGATCAACGCGGGTTACTGCACCGCTGTCGGAGGTCAGATCGACCTCCAAGAGATCCCGTCGCCGGGAGCAGCCTACGATGCTGCTGCATCGTCGCCAAGACCTAGGAAGGCCGCGAAAAATGTCGCAGAGCCACCATAGCGGCTCATGGCACCGCTGTGCCGCTATTGGAGGCCAAGAAAGCCCCCAACCTTGTTGTAGCACCACCTGAGCACCGTTGGGGCTCACCTACGCTACCGTAGCATCGCTGTGCGTGCTGCAGTGTGCCGCCGGAGCTTCGCTGTGAGCTGCTACCACTCACGAGGGAGGAGAGGATTAGGGTTTGGTGGTTAGGGTTTTGGAGGCTGTGAGGGGTGAGATACCTAAAGCCATAGTCTAGTATCGGTGCTCTGATGCCAAATTGATTGAAATGACTTGATTCTATTAGAAACCTTAGGGCTCTTTTATATAGAGAGAGCTGAAAGGGTGAAAGTACATAAAAGTCTCTGAGGAGCAAACCAAACCCAACAACCATACAACAACAAAAATAGAAATAGAAAATATATGCTAACAATGAAGAAGCCACGTGGTACCCTAAGTCAAAAGTTATTTGTTGCAAGTTTAAATTAGTCAAGTTGTTTTGAGATTTGATTGAGTTCTTAATTTTAGGCTAATTAGTTTTTTTCCTTTCTTTAGTTGATTGTAGTAGGAAAGCCTCTCTATTTATAGAGCGGAAGTCTTTGTTATTTCTTGAGCAATAATATTTTCTAAACTTTCCACAACTCCTCTCCTCTCCAAAATGTGCCCTCTCTCTCTCCTCTCTGTTTTCACGCAAACAACAACAGTAGTGTGGCTTCTTGGCACACGAACAGCCTCTAGCGTGGGATATTCCACACTTAAGGCCTACACTCTTTCGCAATCCTCAACACATCTATGATCCACCCAACTTGGTCCAACAAATCTCCAAGCTTCCTTAGCAAATGGGCAGCAAAAGAACAAATGCTCCAAAGTTTCCTCTTCCTCCCCCACAAAACACAGGTAGGATTTTCTGAGGCACAAATTGCATTCAAGTGTCATTAGGCTTTTCCTCCTCACCTGCCATATAAAAATTTTTATCTTCGCCAGCATTTTTGTTCCATAGAAGCCTACAGTCCCTAAATAGATGCCCATCTCTCTGCTGAATGGGAGTTTGTAGCAGCTTGTAAGCTTATTTGATTGTAAAGTTCCCATACCTCCAAGACCAACCATCAGTAGTATTCCTCGTGGGCTTCCGATTAACCAACAAGACATGTAAGTCAACAAAGTCCTGTAGTTGTTGTCTTGTTGATCTGAAAGTGTATGCAAAACATTGGGATCCAGCAACTTCTATTCTTGTCCTAATAATCCGCCATGGTTGCCAACATATCTGATGCTAAATGAGACAATCATGGAAATCTATCTATGAAAGGTCCATGAAACATCCAATCATCTAACCAAAAACTGAAAGATTTTCCATCCCCAGGGCCAGCCAAGAAATGGTCACGCAGCAGAGAAAGAACCTGCACAATCCCCTTCTAAAAATGAGAAGCACCTTGAATAGGAAATAGTCTATTACCCAGTCTAGCTTCATTATGTAGCGAGCCTCGAAAACTATCGTGCGAAAATCCTTCTCCTTGCTGAACTTGTGTACCCATTTTGATAGTAGGGCATCATTCATTGTTTCTAAATCCAGGACCCCGAGGCCACCTTCTGGCAACATTTTACAAATCTCCTCCCATGAAACCAAGCTTGTTAAACATGAGCCATCACTTGTTCTTTTCCAGCAGAATCATCACAATTTATTATCTTCTTATTAACTTTGATTGGCATCTTGAAGGCGGATAAGAAAAAATTTCTATAGTAGATAGCATCGATTTTAATACGACTGATTTTCCACCCTCTGAAATAAGTGAGCTTTCCAACCATCCAGATGTTTCCCTAACTTCTCAAGGTCCACATGCAAGTCAACAAATCATCGAGGGTGATGACTTATAAGCAAGCCCTAGATATTTCATTGGAAGCGCAACCAATGGCATTTGTAAGTTCTCTCTACACAATTGGTCATTTCTTTATCATCCACAGTGTAGGCCACAAAAGAAGACTTTCGATGATTCCCTTGCAACCTCAAAAGGCTTGCAAGTATGCCCAACATAATGTGGATGTTTGTGTCCTCTGCAGAAGATCCATCCATAAAAAGGATAGTATTGTCTGCATATTGTAAGATGGGGACCAAGTTTAAGTTATCACAAGCTGCAAAAGTGCAGTTAGCTAAAGCATCAACAACCAAAACAAATAATAAAGGGGCAAGTAGGCATTCTTGCCTTTCTCTTCTCTATGGCTGGATCCACCCCCATCTAGCTTTCCATTAATAGGGATGGAAAATGAATTTGTCTTTTGTGATACCATTTCATCCAAGCTATCCAGGCATCTAGCATTGATTTAAATGTCGACGGCATGCCGTCGGCAAGGCCGATTTTGAGAAATAACCATGCCGATATGGTTTCAGTGTCGAAAGATAGGTGTTTCGGCGGCATGCCGACCGGTATGGTTGGCATGTCGCCGTGCTGCCGCCGGCAAAATGCTCACTCTCCCTCGTCCCCCTTACCTGTACAGGAACTTGGCAGGGCTGTAGGGCGTGCGGCTGCAAGAGAACACCGCGGAGTAGATCGTGTCGAGATCGCACACGAGGCACACGACCTTCCCGTCGTTGCCCTCGCCGCCAGCCTTCTTCCTCTGCTTCGGCATGCAGACGTAGGGCTTGTGGCGGTCGCTGAGGAAGTAGTTCCTCAGGGGCGGGGTGTGGAGCAATGCCTGCAGTACGGAGTTCATGAAGCAGGTGCTGCCGAGGTTGTTGAGCCCTCGGAGGCCCCATGGGACCTCGCGGCCCGACTCGGCGGCGGCGGTGTTGGGGCACCACAGTGGGCTGGAGTAGCAGTCGAGGAGGCGCTGCTCCCTGGGGGTAGGGGTCCAGGGGCGGAACTCGACCAGTCGCCTCCTCTTGGGGGGTGTGGGGGGAAGGGGGATGGAGGTGGTCCGGTATTGGGAGGCGAGGACGGCGGAGTCGAAGTCGGGGTCGTAGACCTGGTCACGGCAGGCGAAGCAGAAGAGCTCGGCGCGGTGGACGTCGAGGGCGAGGGCGTGGGGAGGGGAGGAGGGGGACTGGTAGAGGTGGTCGACAGCGTGGAGGGGGCAGGAGAGGGCGGTGCAGGAGAGGCAGAAGTAGAGGCGGGGTGGGGAGGAGGAGGGGGGGGCAGAGGGGACAGCGGTGGGGGAGGTTGAGGTGGAGCTCGGCGCGGCCGAGGGCGGGGGGTTTGGGGTGGAGGAGAAGGTGGAGGGAGTGGAAGGAGTTGGGGGAGGAGAGGAAGAGCTGGAGGTGGGGGCAGGGAGGAGGGATGGAGGGGGAGGACATGGGGAGGAAGGTGGTGGAGCCGTAGGGTCGGTGGGCCTCGCGGACATAGAGGGTGGGGAGGGAGGGCGGGGGAGGCTGGAGGGCTATTTGATTTGGGTGTAGTGGGTGAATACATTCAAAGTATTCATCGACATAATAGTCAACAATGGTATCAATCAAGTGGTGATAGTACACATGATAAAGATATGCATCCAACAAGACACTCTTGGTTCTGGTGAAATCTGTCTTTCAAGTTCCAAGTCCTGACTTCCGATACATCATACATCAAGACATTACAATTTTAACTTTTACTTTGAAACTATACACTTTGATTCTTTCATTATTAAATTCTTTGATTCTTAAATTCTTTGTATTTTTCTATTATTAAATTTTCTGTATTCTTAACATGGTAAGAATATTTCATCTCATTATTGAATTTTAACATTGTATGGTCATGTTGTATATGAATATTATGATGTAACACTCTTATTGTTACATAATCAACATTTGATTTTCTTGAAACTGATATCATTTTGACCACTTCTACCATTTTTGTCGGCATGCATCGGCATGCCCTCGGCGTGCCTTCGAAATGGCATTTTTTCAAGCCATCGAAATCATCGAAATCTGCCATCGAAAAACGGGCATTTCTCCGGCATGCCCTTAGCATGCCCACGAAATGCACACTTGCAATTTCATCAGCATGGCATCGAAATTGGCATTTCGAACCTTGGCATCTAGGAATCTATGCTTTAGAAGTGTGCTCCACAAAAAAGCCTACGTCAAAGAGTCATAAACCTTTGCAAAATCAACTTTCTACATGAGCCTTTTCGTTTGTGATTTTCTCTAGCAAGATATCATCTCCATTGCTATAGCCACACTATCTAGGAAATGATGGCCTTTTATCAATGCATATTGCACCAGGCTCATGAGATTGTCCATCACATCATGGAGTCGATTAGCTAATTCCTTGGAAACTACTAAATAAATAGAATTAGACAGAGGGATTGGTCTATGATCCTCCATCCTCTTAGTTGTTTCCTTCTTTGAAAGCAAGCAAAGAAGTGACTTGCTGATCTGCTTGAAACCCATATCACCTTGTCGAAACTCATTCATGACTTGAATCACATCAGTACGCAGTATGTGCTAGAATTCGCTTTAGAATAACATAGGAAAGCCATTTGGGCCAGTCATACCCTTAACATTCAACTGAGACATGCATTCCTTAATCTCCATCTCTAAAAAAGGCCTAATCAAGGGCTTTGCATGTTCTGCTGATAACATGTGTTCCCCTACCTGTTCACTGCTATCTCCCTCTACGCTTCCTTGTGAAGAATTTAAAGTGCTCTGTCACTTGGACACCGATTACCTTCCTACCATTGCACTCTTTTCCATGGATTTTATTTATGAAGCTCTGCGTCCTATTGTTTTGCCACCATACGAAAGAAGTGCGTATTTGCATCACCTTCTTTTAACTAGACCTGTCTTGATTGCTATCTTCATTCAATTTCCTCCTTCAATTACACCTTTGAATATCACTCTGGAAAAGTCCATATGGTAGTTAATGCTTTTAGGCGAAAGACAAGTGGCTCTGAGTCTCATATAAAAGGTGAGAATTTCCTATTGCTTTTGCAATTAGAGCTTTAAGCATGTAGCTGGTGTCTGATGATTGTGGGGCTTTATTAGCCAATTCATGTATTACGCCAACTCTTTATAGTAAAGGTTGTGAAAGTCAAAACCAATGATCAAAATGTCATTGGCATGACGACGAAATGGAGGTTTTTGGTAGGGTACCATGTCGACATGGTAAAATTGTCAAAATGCAATGATGCTGGTGACATGTTGATGGTATGTTGATTTGCACATAGTGCTGCTAGGTCGCGTGCCATTACTGTTGCTGCATAGGTTATGTATCACATATTGCCAACATGGAAGATATTGATACGGGTTATGTATCATTTTTCTCATATATTGGTGATTCGTACTGTGGGGGACTTTGCCTTGTACTCCTTAAAAATTGGAATTTATTATTATTTTTACATCTTAGACCATGATTTTGATCTTTTAGGGCCTAAGCATTTCTTTATGTTACATTTTAAGTCATTTTAGGTCATTTCTAGTGATTTCTCCAAAATTTCCCAATATTTGCGATATATCATTGATATATCCCCTTTTTGACTTGTTAAAGCGATATCGATATTGATATTTGAAACCTTGGCTGCTCTTTTGACTTCCCTTCCTCAATGCTACTGTTGCTAGTCTCCTGTTCTTCGCTATTGTTACTACTACACCCATTCTTCTCCATTGTTGCTATTACTTCTCGTTCTTTTCTTGAGATTTGATTTCACATCTATCCCTAATTATAGACTAGATCTACTCTACAACTAGATCTCCTCTTGGTCCCCAAATCTTCCTTCCTATATTTCAAATTCTAATTTGCTGGCAATTTTGGTGATTTAGGAAATGTATAATTTGGAGGCACAGGGAATGCAAAAATAGAAGTAAAGAAAGAAAGAAGGGGAAAATACAGCCAATCTTATGTATCATTAATAATTCATTCAAAATCTATTAATATCTAATTGTGATTGATTTATTTAGGGATTGGAATAAACATCATCTATTTGTTCTTTTCTTAATTCAATTCAGATAGTAATTATTTGATATTTGATTGTTGAACTTGAATATGGTATGGTAGATTGCATGTTGCATATGAATATTAGGATATAAAATTCTTATTTTTACATAAGCTTGTTTAACTTTGTAATTTTCTTGAAATTCTAATCATTTTGATTAATTTTGCCAATTTTGTTGGCATGCGTCGGCATGCCTCTAACATGTCCTTGATGTGCCTCCGAAATGGACTATTTTCGGTGTATTGAAATTGTCGAAATCTAATGTCGAAATACTAGCATTTCCATGGCATGCCCTCGGCATGCTTCCGAAATGTGTACTTAAAAATTTGTTGAAATGATATTGAAATTGACATTTAAAATCTTGGTCAAAATACAATAGACCAATATTGGAATGATAGAACAAGTCAAAAAAGGAAGATAATCGGAGAATGCTTGTATATAGGTATAATAACACAATACAGAACGAATACTTGTTTTGGTGATAACAAAGCATTTGTCTAGATAATTTTGGAAGACTAGCCTTCTAAGATGACTGCGACATAATGGGAGAGGGAAGGAGTAAGTCAAAGTGGAGCTATGACTTAGGGAGAAATGTAGCAAAATGGTGAATAAGAATGAGTAAAAGTATAAGACTAAAAGATTGGGATCTGAAGCAAAGATGGATATGAATAACCTTAGAGACCAAGACCTTTTTTTTTTTTTTCTCCAGTGAGGTAATTTTTTTTAGTTAATTGCATTTTTTTTTAATTTAAGCCTAGAAATAGCTTAGAATAGACTTGAGTGGAGGCAAAGAATCCATGTAGCTGACATCGCTTAGTGTGAGAAAAGGCTTTGTTCTATTATTTTTGTCGTCGTTAATTTTAGATACTTGTAAAAGAGCCGAAAGAATATCACTTAGGTCTTGTGGAAACATATTTAGCCTTAGTCTCCCTTAAATTATCTTTAAAAAAGAACTATTTATCATTTGAAGAGTCATCTCACATGTTATCTAAGGTCATCTTGTTCTTTCTTTGAGACAAATGATAATCTCCTTAGTTGACCTTAGTTTAATCATGATCGTGGTAAGTTGATTGGTTCTATTTATGTCTTAACAATTTATTTACTTTCCTTTCGTTAGCGTACCAATTCATTTTTTAAGCTTCCTGAGTGTTGAGCTTTTGGAGTTCATTTCTTAAAAGTAATGAATGCCTTGTAACATGTCCTTAGTCATGAAGAATTCCATTGTCTTACAATATAAAATAATGGATAAGATTTTTTTTGAAAATGAAAAAAAGGGGTTAACAAGAGATGATAATTGCCACTTTCATTAATGGAAACGTACTAGTTACACTAATTAATGCAGAGAAAATTTTACTGCTGAAGGACTCTCTCAATAAAAGAACAGTCCCTGCGGAAGATCACTCCGTTGCGCTCTAGCTAGATGCACCAAAGAAAGACAAAGGCCTTAAGGTTTTACGATTGACAAACAACCCATGAGTATTAGTCCAAATGCTTGTCTTAGAGTGACAGTCTAAAGGCTCGTCCATGGTAGCTCCCTAGCATTCCTGGGCAAAGGAGTAGGCAAAGAAAAGGAAAACTGTGCCTTTGGTCTCATTATCGCAAAGAACACACGTAGTAGCATCCTGAGGCACCCAGCGTATATTCACGGGTGACGAGCCTCCTTTGCAAAAGCCACAAAAAGAATCTGTCCTTCAAAGGAATCCTTGCTTTCTAGAACTGCATGCAATCGACCACAAGGTTTGGCAGTGCCTTGCCTTGCCTATACCCCAGAAAAGAGATGCAAGTCCTCTTAACCAAGAAACCTCCCATGGCACCAAATCCAACCATCTGTGACTTAGGTGGGTGTGATCGCCTTGATGGTTCGAAGTAGGAGGAGGTTGTATGATCTGGTGTTGGAGAGCGATTGGGCAGTGGTGGTGCCTACTAACCATCCTGATAATAGTCACCAATTGAGACCTCTAAGTAGGAACAAGAGTGGCCAACCCGGGATACACCTCATCCAATACTCTAGCTGGAGACAAATCATGCAACTAGAAGTGGAAGCAGGTGCCATCCTTAAGTTGAGCTTTGCAATGTAGTCGAACCTTCCTTAGTAACCTCTATAGAGCTCTAAAGTGTGAGGAGTCACAAATTGGAGCACTTGTCTCCTCTTAATGGATTGTTTAGCCATATGGATTGCATAACACCTTTTTTTAGCATGTCTCCTTAGGGCCCATAAGTTTGTGGATCTACTTGCACAATAATGCCACATTTCAAGGTTTTAAATATCGATATCGATATTGTATCGACAAGTCAAAAAAGGGATATATCGGGGATATATTGCTGCTATCGGTAAATTTTGGGGAAATTGCTTAGAAAAGCATAAAATGTAAGAAAATGTCACAAATTTTATGAAAATTACTATTTTAATGACTAAACATCATAAAGAAATACCTAGAAGATGAAAATCAATTAATTAAAGGTTTATGTGCGTGTGTTATTCAAGTTTCAGCCTTTCCCGCCTAGGAATAGCTTTCCCATCCAGTTATTCAACTTTCAACCATTCCCGCCCAACAATGACTAGTATTGATGATATATCGTCGATGTTTCGGGAATATCGCTCGATATATTCACAATATATCGTGATATCGATGATATATCTCCGATATCATGGAAAAAAGATACTATATGTGATATCGATATATCTAGACTCAGCGCTAATATATCGGCGATACATCAAACCTTGCCTCATTTATTGTTTGTATGTTCAGGACACCTAGGCCACCATGTTCCTTAGGTGTATAGACCTTTTACGATACAAGTTGCAAAAAAGTTGATCACTCGTGCTAGAAGACCGGAGGAACTTTCATTTTAGCATGTTAATTCTCTTTAAAACCTTGCTTGGGATCTACATTGTAGAAAGTAAATTGTAATCGTAGATAGCATGGATGACAAGACAATTAATTTACCATCCCTAGATAGAAGTTTCGCAACCAACCCTTGCAACCTCTTCTCCAACCTGTCAATTATGACAACCCAATCCTTGGAGGTAAGGTGACTTTTGTGGAAAGAGGAAAGTCCAAGTACTTGAACAGAACAAGCAAAGGCTGGTTCCTAGGATCTGGCCAACCTATTCAGCCATGTCATTTGTCATGCCAAAGGCCAAGAAACCTGACTTATGGAGATTCATCCTTAGCTTGGAAGCCTCACCAAAGACCAAAAGTAAACAAGTAGTTCTAGCTTCTTCTGTAGAGCCCTTGATGAAAATGATGGTGTCATCGGCATACTAAAGGAGTAGAACCATCATGCACCTTATGGGATCCAAAGCCTTTGAGCTCCCCAGCTTTGAAAAGGGAGAAGCATGCATTTGCCAAAAAGTTTGCCGCTAGACAAACAACATTGGAATGCGTGGGCACCCTTGTCTCATCTCTCTCCTCGGGTGAATCCATCCACCTTTAGGCTTGCCGTTGACAAGGATTGTGGTTGACGCCAAAGTAATACAAGTCTTCATCCAAGATATCCACGTAAGGGAGAATCCTTTAACTCGCTGGGACAACCATAGAAGCTTATAATTTGAGGAATCATAGGCCTTAGAAAAGTTGACCTTCCAACAAAAGGCCTTAGTCCCCTCCTTTTTCCAAGTTGCGAGAATTTTGAGGCGATGACATAATTCTCCATGATGGACCTAGCCCAAATGAGGGTTGACTGAAGTGGTCTTACTAGCACATCCAAAATGGAAGAAAGTCTATAATTGAGGGTCTTGGCGATCACTAGGTAGATGGAAGTGGATAAGGCAATGGGCTTGTAGGCTGTAGTCGTATTGAGCACACTTAACACATCAAGGTACTAGTAAGTTTAAGAATTCTAAAATAAATATGTTGATGTGAACATTTAATCTATTATTTATGGAAAAAGGAGGGAGCATAAAAGTCATGTATACAAAGTTCACTCTCGTTGTGAGGTTTCAAGGCTATGGGAGAGGGCTCTATCAAAAGAGAACATGAGGCAAAACTACTGTTCTCTCTCTCCTTTGATCGAGAATGAAAGGTGGCCACCATTGAAGAAGCAAATGAAGTTGTAGACAGGGAGTTAGATATCTCCTTGGGAACTTGATGGCTATGAAACCAAAATGTAGAAAAGAGAAGCATATTGAAGAACCCAAGAAAAAGCAATTCACCTTTAAAGTAGAAACCAACACCAAGGTAACTAAAGATGAAGGTTTAGCTCTTTTTACTAAAAAATTTAAAAGGTTTTCAAGGAATAAGAAGTAAAGAGGGAAAAGCCGGTTATACATTACACTATAAAAAGAAGGGGCATATCCATAAAGATTGTTCATTGCTTTTTCTATTTTTGAAAGTGATTGTTCATTACTTAATATTGTTCGTTATAATTGAAAAGGCAAATGCTGCATTGAGTAAAGATTCTTCATTACTCAATTTCATATATTGTAATTTATGAATTTCTTGGATGATATTTCTGCTCTTTTGCCTACAAGTGGCATTTTGGATGCTTGGCATTGGGAAGACGACCCTTACACAGTCAGATTTGCTTATAAACTTCTACTTCCTCTAAGGGGTCAGATGGATAATAATGTTGGCAAGGACTGCCATTTGATTTGGGAATAAAAAATGGTTTAAAGTTTAAGATTTTTGCATGTCTTCTTAGAAGGAAAAGATTGATGACTGGAGTATATTGTCTAAAGATTGCTCCTAATTCAGATTCTACTTGTCTTCTTTATGGTGATGGGTTGGAAGATTGCAGCCATCTTTTCTTTGGGTGCCTGTTCGCTACACAAGGTGAACTACCTGTGGTGGATGGTGGCCTTGCACACCTTGGGATTCTTTTTGGCAGTCTTTCCACCATGGATCATTTAGCTCTCAAAGGAAACGTGCTGGAGCTTTTGCCATTCTATAGGCTATTTGGTTGCAACGCAATGGTGTCATTGTTAAAGTGGAGGGACCCTTTGTCAAGAATGTCTGCAGTGATGTCAATTTTCTAAAGAGTCTTTGGGAAACAAATCTGATGTATCCTTTTTTCTAACCCGCTTTTCATTAATGCAGCTTGGATGATCACTCCTTTTATGTGATCTTCCTCTTTACTTCTCAAAAAAATAATTGATGAAAAGACTAATGAGCTTTTGCTCAGAGGGAATAGATACATAGTTATTTACATGGTTGAATTTTGCTAGAATGGAACTTATGAATGTTTGGTTGCTTCTAATGATGAAATATATTTGTGGTGTAACAACTTAGGACATTGTATGAGGCTATTTCGTAGGCTACCTGAACATGAACTTGTTTAAGGACATCCTCGGAAGTCTTTAAATAAAAACTCTACATTGGATGCTTGTAAGTTAGTAAAAATTCACAAAACCTCTTTTAATGGTACAAATGTTGTTTCAATAACTAGACCACTTGAACTTCTCCATCTACATCTATCTAGACCTACTAAACCTGAAAGTCTTGGTAGTTGTAGACTTTATTTTGGAATAATTGATGATTTCTTGAGATTCATGTGGACTTGTTTACTCAAAAACAAAGATCAAGTTTCCCATTTGTTTACTAATCAACTTTCTTCATGCCACCAGAGGTAGCTATCAGATTGGATGCATTAAAACATCGATTTCTATGGAAGGGTGTTGAACAAGGGGGACCAACAATGTCAATAGTATCTTGGGAGGAGGTTTGCTTGCCTGCTGGTATAGGGGGGCTTCGTGTCTTGGACTTTGGGGTACTATGGAGTAAGTCCCGCTCACAAAGTGGGTTGCTTGGATTATGGAAGTGGAAGGGGATCTGTTCACCACAGTGATTGAGGCTTGATGTGGTAGAAAGGTGAGCTGGGTGGGCAGAATGTTGCCACTGAAGGGAGCCTTTTTTTTCTTGAAAGGGTTTACTGCAGGTTGTACCGTCGGTGGTTTGATCTTCTTGCTAGAGTTGGACAATTGAAGGGATTTTAATTTCTAGTTAGATGGCTGGGTTGGGCAAAGGCAGCTTCACAGATTAAGTCCATGACTTTTCGCCTTATTTGCTAGTTTAAGGATGTTCATTGTAGATTTTTGGGATAAGGTTGGCTCTGCTTGGAAACCTTTATTCATGGGTAATCTGTTAGATTAGAGATTGGTGGATTTTGTTTCCTTTCAAGAAGAACTCTTGTGGATTCGGCCCATGATAGGTTCTCTTGATGATTGCTCTTAGGAGGATGGTACTTTCATAGTGAAGTTGTCGCTTGAGTTGGATGGAAACTTGGTTAGAGATTGTAGATTGATATTGAAAGCCAAGATTGGTGCAGGGAAAGGTGCTAGATTGGTGGCATGGGAGGAGGTGTGACGTCCGGTGAAGGAGTAAGGTCTTGGGGTCCGGGAGGTGGGGTGCATGAATATGAGTCTGTTGACAAAGTGGATTGCCAGATTGTTGAGGGGGGGTCAAAACTTGTTTGGAAAGGTTATGCAGCTGTGTTATGAGCCTAGTCCTTTCTGTCTTGGTCAACCTTGAGGTCACCTGTGGTTGGGGCTTCCTTGTTTCTCAAAGGGTTGGCGTCGGTGGCCCTGTTGGTGTGTGATTTCTTCTCTCCCCTTTCTGGGGATAGGAGAGGGTTTCAGGTTCTGGACAGATGACTGCATGGGCGCAGACCCTTTGTGTGACATTCTTTGCTCTCTATGCCAGGGCTACCCCAGGGACACTACGATGTGGGATTGTTGGGATGGAGCATGGTGCCCAGCGCTTCGGGGGGCTTTCTCTGATTGAGGGCTGATGGAGTGGGAGGATCTCCAACAGTGCTTGCTAGGGTGGGAACTGGAGGATGGGGTGGGTGGTCTCCACTGGGAGGAGGGTGATTTCTCGGTAAGGAAGGCTTATGCAAGGTTATGAGGACTTGCATATATGACAAATGTGGACCTTCTTCGGGATTGCAGGATCATCTGGTCGGTGAAATGCCCGTTGAAGGTGAAGATCTTTGGCTGAAATCCACAAAAGAGAAAGACTTGTCATGAAGGCTTGGCGAGCGAGATGGGTACCAGCAGATAATATGACGTGCTCGCTTTGTGTTGAGGGAGAGGAGGATGTGGAACATCTATTTTTTAAGTGTACTTTTATGAAGCGGATTTGGATGAGGCTGGGGATAGATTGGATTGACTATGACAGTTTGCATGGCTTCTGCGCATTTTTTAGGAGGGGAGGCAAGGAAGGCCAAATGTTTTCAGATCTAAGTCGAAGAAGGCCAAGGTGTTGGCTGTGCTTTGGGGTATCTGGTTGGGAAGGAATGGAGTGGTTTTTAGGGGGTAGAACCCTTATGTGGAGAACTTTGTCCACTCCATCTCTTCTTGGATGGTGTTTTGGGAGAACTCTTTGTAATCAGCCATATGTAACCGATTTCTTATTTAATGAATGATTTTGGGTGGTTATCCAAATGATAACCACCCTTCCTCTTTTTTTTTTAAAAAAAAAGATATTGAAAGCCAAATCCTTGGTTATTATGATAAAAGCTTATCAGTAGAAGATTGCACCTGAGACAGACTTGCTCTCTTTAGGGCGGCACAGGAAGATTGCACATGCTTGTTTTTTGAATGTACATTTGGCAGATCTGTTTGTGTGTTTGTTGGACCATAATGGGTTGACTTCATGTTGTTGCAGGTTTTCTGGCTAAGCTTTGGTGCAAGCTCTCTTGCCTTGAAAGAAGGAATGGGGAGGCATCTGTTTGAATTCGTGGGCTATCTGTTGCAAAGAAACATAATAATAAAAGATTGTACATGATGTTACCTCAAATATGACATGTTTTATAGTTTAACATATGTTAGGAGGACAGAATAGAAGGTTTGCGGCTTTGGGGTTGCAGGAGCTTTTGCCTTGTGAGTTCTTTTTTCCTTCTTTGGTTCTATTTTTCTATTTTTCCTTTACATGACCAGGCCAGCTGGCTTATAAATAATGTGCCCAGACACTGCTCATTGAAGAAGTGGGCCTAACCATGGGTTAGGTTGTGCTGGGCCAATGCAAAATTTTTTCAAATCAAGCCTGACCCACGTGCAGGTTGCCACTGGCCAGGTCTACAGTTCCAAACATTAGATCATAAAACTGAGAATCTCCAGATAGAGAATTCTGTTGGTGAAAGTTTTGTGGAGAAAGCATGCTGTAAAAGAAGGGACTTGGGAAGAGAATATGATATGAAGACCTGATATGCCCTTCTCTTTCTAAATTAAGGTACATATCAAGTATGAGATTTTGGGGGAATAATTGGCATACAGGTTCCATTAGTCTTACTGTAGTTAATAATTTTGCCTTGGTGAAGTTGATCATACACCTTTTAGAAAAGAATGTGAACGAATATATTAGTCTTTAACTTAAAGAGATAGAAGCCTATGAGTTAATACCCAAGGACTTAAATCAGCGAACATGGTACACATCTTCATTAGGCTTTCCTAGTAAGTTAATTAAATAAGAGACACAAGGTCCTCGATGAACATGTATAGAGTGGAGGGCACGGGTAAAGTTATTGTTGAGTTATATGTATGGGTGCTTTTTATTATGTTGTAAGGTGAAGGGGTATACCTGTAATTCCCTCTCAGGTACCTCTCTATATAAAGAGGCCCAGGGTCTCTCTAAATAAATTAATTCTTTTGGTCTGAATATAGTATTAGAGCAGTTGTCCTATACCAGGGCTTTGGTATCCCACCAAACCCTAGCCTCCCTTCCCTCCCACCAAAACCCTAACCCCTCACCTTTTAGTGTCGCCGCCGACCACCTAGGCTAGTAGCAACGCCGCAGCAAGGCCACCTCGACCTCCCAACCACCAGCAACAGCGTCACAGGCCGTTCTCGGGCCAGCAACGTTGTCGCCATCGGCCACCCCAGCCTCTGCAGAGCAGAAGCATCGCCGCAGATCGGTCTAGACATGTAGTAGCGCCACCGTAGGGCCCTACAGCACCATTGCAGGGGCTTGCAGTGCATTTGAGGTGCCACCATCGGTGCTATAGCCCTCCAACATCGCCGCCTTGACCCTCCGATTAGCCCAGCGTCGTCGCCAAGGCTTCTCTAAGTGGTCCAGCACCGTGAAGAGCACTGTTAGGGCCTCTTCTATACTCTAGCATGTGCAAAACTTTTTGGAAGGCATTCTGTTGGTCTGAAATCTGAATTTTTCAGATCTCGTGATCTAATTTTTAGATTCTAGGTCTGTGATTCTTCATGGATCTCGACTTCGTATATTATGGGGGATCAGAAAGACACTGTTAATGACTTGATGGGGAAGAACTCTACCACAAGCACTCCTCACATACAGGGGACATTGATTAAGTTGGATAGATCCAACTTCTTCATTTGGTCCACCTCTTTCTCCCGATTTGTCGGATCCCACAAGAAATATATCTTGATTGATGTTGTTCTCGCTGTTAAGTCTGCTGATTAGGAGGCAGACAACGACTCGGTTGCTACTTGCCTTCTCAACAGTGTCACCCTGACCATCGCCAAGTAAGTAATGGCTCATGCTTCAGCCAAGAGGATGTGGGAAGTACTTCATGAGATACATTCTCATAGAAGTAACATTACTAGACTATACAATGTTGTGGAGGATATTTACAATCTTTGGAAAGGCACCATGTCCTTGTCTGAATATTATGGTACCATGAGGAATCTATGGGACAAGCAAGATGTGCACTAGCCTATCTCTACAGATGCTTCTGTTATAGCCAAGTAGAGAGAAGCTGTTCGTTCTATTCAGCTTTTGTCTGGTCTTGGCTCCGAGTACAAGGCAATTAAAGATCAATCCATGACGATGGATGAGATCTTGACACCGAAGTAGATCTACGCTTGTCTTTCTAGGCTTGCCACCTCGGATCTCATGCCCACTACTGATTCCTTTACTATGGCTGCTGTTGGTTGCGGAAGAGGAAACTCAGGGGGAAGAGGTGATAGAGCTTGTGGTGGTGGTGCACGTGGATGTAGTCGTGGTCGGAGTTTTTTTATGAGTACTGTCACAGGAATGGACACACTGTGGACCGATGTTGGGTGAAGCACGGTTACCTACAGGGTATGGATCTACGTGCCCATAAGATATTTGCAGAGGAGCCTACCCAGGTGAAAGAAGATGATAACCAGATCACTGTTTCTAGGGCTGATTACGAGTGATTCATAGCTTCTCAAGGATCTACTTCTGCCTCTGTTTAGAGGTCTACATGTACTTCTACCATGTCAGTTAAATCCTAAGCTCCTGTCTGGCTTGTGGATTTCGGTGCCTCCTCTCACATTACTGGTGATAGTACACTTTTTTCGTCTCTTTGGGATCTTGTTACACAATTTCAAGTCAAAGTGGCTAATGGGGGTTTGTCATCTGTTACTGGGCTCGAAAATATCTCTATCTCTATCATCTTGCCTCTTTCTAATGTCATGCATGCTCCTAAATTTGCGCTTAAGTAATGTCTATTAGCCAAATTACTAGAAATTTGAGATGCCGGGTTATTTTTCATGATCAGTATTTCGTCTTGCAGGACCTCTATACGATGAGGCGGATTGTTGGACTTGAGCAGAACGGGCTCTACTACCTACATATCCTTCCTCCTTCCAGTACTGATGCTGTGCGTGCTAGTATTACTCTCCAGTGGCACTTGAGACTTAGTCATCCTAATTTATATGTTTTGCGTCGTCAGTTTCCTGCGTTATTTTTCTCGGTGTTTTGAACTGTTAAGCCTGTCAGTTGGGTAAACACCATATATCTTCTTTTTTATCAAATGATAAGAGTTAAGTCTGTTTTTGCTCTTGTGCATGCTGATGTTTGGGGCCCTTGTAGGGTCAAGAGTGTTAGAAGATTTCAATTTTTTCTTATTCTTGTGGATGATTATACCAGGATATTATGAGTTTTTATGATGAAAGAAAAATTTGAAGTCTTTGATATCGTCACAAATTTTATTTTTGAAATAAAGTCTTAGTTTTCTACTAGTAAGATTTTTTGGAGTCATAATGAGTTGGAATTTTTGAATGTCAAGACAGATGCTCTTTTCAAATCCTTTGGTATTGGTCACCAGATTATTTGCATTCACACCTCCCAACAAAATAGGGTTGCTGAATGTAAGCTTTGACAGGTACTTGATGTAACTCGTTCTATCATGTTTCACATGAATGTTTCCACGTAGTTTTGAGTTGATGCTATTCTTACTGCTACTTATCTGATGAACAGAGTTTGCTCCTTTGTCTTAGGGTGTAAAACTCTGTATTTTTTTTTGTTTCCTGGTAAGGATATGTTTTTTGTTACTCCTGTAGTCTTTAGCTGTGTGTTTTGTCCATTTGCATAAAGTGGATAAGATTTCTCCTTAGTCTGTGAAGTGTGTTTCTAGGACATTCCAGGACCCAGAAAGGGTATAGATGCTATGATCCTGTTTCACGGAGATTTTATGTTTTTACTGATGTCACTTTTTTTTGAAGAGATACTATATTACAAAAAACAGGGGGAGGAGCTGACTGAGCCATCACATGAGATTCCTCTTCCTATGCTCACTGAGCCACCATAGCCCACTGAGCCACCTATATCCAGGACTACTTAACTAGATCTAGGTCCCTTTCCGTATCGTCCTGAGATTCCTGATACGGTACCTTCCCTAAACACTTCTAACGCAGGACCTAGGATATTCCTTGCGTGGATGAACCATTGTTTACTGTTTCTACTTAGTCCCCACCAACTGTTGATGATTTGTCTGAGAACCAGGTAACTCCTATTACTGAGGACACTACTCTGGTCCTTTCTATTGCACAAAGGCTCCACGTTCTTATTTCAAATACTTTGTATCTTAGTTTATTTCACTTGATAGCTTGTCTACAGTTGGATGCTAGTTTTCCCTTGCCATTGACAGCGTGCAGGTACCTTGAGATAATCATGAGGCTTTTCGAGATCCGTCTTGGACATTGACAATGGGGGTGGAGATGGTAGCTTTATAGTCCCGTGGTACTTGGAACCTTATTGATCTAGCCCCACGAGCTGCTGTTGTAGGGTGTAGATGGGTGTTCACCATTAAATGCCGACCTGATAGCACTATGAATCGGTATAAGGAGTACTTGGTGGTCAAAGGATATTCTCAGATGTTCGGGGTTTACTTTAAGACCTTTTCCCTGGTACTCATCTTAATTCTGTTTAGATACTGCTATCTCTTGCTGTCAACAGACATTGGACCGTCTGGGGTTAAAAGGGCAGCATAGCTGGTGCCGCCTGTCCCCATAACATCCTCCCTGTGCGGGGTGCTGGGTTTGATCCCTCGGGCTTGCCCACATGCACATAGGTGTGTGGTGGCGTGTGGCAGCAGATTATGTCCAGCCATCCTGACTCGGTGTCGGAGAGTGGTCGTGGCTCTGATCACGGAGGAGCTCCGTGGCTAGTGAGAAATTTGGGACTCCTTTTCTTTTCAAACAAAACAGACATTGGACCGTCTATCAGCTGGATATCAAAAATGCTTTCTTATATGATGATTTGGAAGAGGAAGTCTACATGGAGCAACCACCCAGCTTCCCTACTCCAAGGGAGTGTTAGGTGTGTAGACTAAAGAAAGCTATTTATGAACTAAAACAAAGTCCTATAGCTTGGTTTGAGAGATTCAGCAGGGTGGTCTAAGATTATGGCTTAACCAGATTTTCGGCTGATCATTCTGTCTTTACATTGCATAAACAGACATGCTCCATCATACTTGTGGTGTATGTGGATGATATATGTTTGATTGGTAGTGACAGGTAGGGCATAGAGGAAACGAAGATGCTACAATCACAATTTGTTACCAACGATTTAAGCCCTATCAACTACTTCCTTGGTATTGAAGTGCAACAGATTGGAGGTGGATTTGTGCTTTCCTAGCACAAGTATGTTTTTGACATGCTGAGAGACATGGGTATGCTGGGGTGCAAACTGACATATGTGCCCATGGACATGTCCTTGTCTATTGCAGATGATGAAAGCCCACTACTGCAAGATGTCACTAGATACCATGCAGTAATTGGTAAATTACTGTATATGATTGTTACTCGTCCTGACATTGCCTTTCCAGTAGGTAGATTGGCCAGTTTATGCAGTCACCAAGGGAAATCCACTGGGATGGTGTTTGCCAGATTCTCAGGTACTTGAAAAGTGCACCTGGGAAATGACTCCTTTTCAAAGACAATGGGCACTTGGGATGTGCGTGGATACTCTGATGCAGGCTATGTAGGTGGTCATGAGGATAGGAAGTGCACTACAGGATACTACACATTTGTTGGAGGAAATCTGGTACATGGAGGAGCAAGAAATAGGCAGTAATATCTAGATTGAGTGCTGAATCGGAATATAGGGCCATGTCTTAGACTACTTGTGAGTTATTCTAGGTTAGTTCCATTCTGGAAGACTTTGGCGTGTAGGTGCCTAATTCTATTCTGATGCACTGTGACAACAAAGCTGCCACATTTATTGCAAATAATCCTACTTTTCATGAGTGGAGCAAGCATATTGAAGTGGATTGTTACTTCATCAGAGAGGCCATCCTAGCTAAGAAGATTTCTACACCATACATTAGCATTGAAGACCAGTTGGTAGATATCTTTATTAAAGCACTTTCCAAGAAAAGATTACATTATATTTATTTCAAGCTGAGCATGTTTGATATCTATATTTTAGCTTGAGGGAGAGTGTTGAGTTATATGTAATAGGTGTTTTTTTATTACGTTGTAAGGTGAAGAGGTATACTTGTAATTCCCTCTTTGGTACCCTTCTTTGTATAAAGAGGCCCAGGGTCTCTCTAACATAGATAGTAAATATGATTTTTGCTATAAGATATGAGAATTCCTTTTCACAAGTTCATGTTTGATTTCAAAGAGAGAAAACATGATTCAGAAAACCTACATGTTCACCTTTCTTATGTACAATGGTTGAGTGGTTGAGAAGAGGCTTGTTAGGTTCTCTTATCTCCTTTGCTCATTTCTCTACATGCAATCTTGGCTTGGGGAAATTAATAGTAACCCTTGATACTTTCAATCCACTACACAACATAGGATGGTGGGATTGGATAAGAGTTTAATGCTTGCTTTGTTTTAATCTCTCCTGTTAGAGTATATTATTGGGGCGTCTTTGATATTTTTATTTTCTTGGGGGTCTTCCTTGTAATTTCCCTATTAGCCTCTCTTTATAAAGAGGCTAAGGTTTCGTAGAATATGTAGGCTGTTTTCTCTCTTCACATGGTATCAGAGCATATTGATCTTAGATTCTTTGTGCCCTCATATCTCCCACCAAATATGTAGGAAAACAAAGATCTCTCTATGTTTTTCGTGCATCAAACACTGTTCATCCTCGGATGATCGTGCACGTAGGAGGTTACCGATCCTAAGGCTGTTGTTGTGTAACCCCAACACTGCTGCTTAGGCCTGGAGATTGCAGCTAGCAGTGCTGTTGGCTCCTCCATTGCCGCCAGGCCCACTAGTAGTGCTAGCGGCATTATAGGAGGCCTCAGCAGTGCCGCTCAGCACAAAGGTTCAGGAAGTTGGTATGCGGTCGATTTAGTCACTGCATAGAGAGTATGCGTTATTCGGATGAGTATGTAGTTTTGCATTTTGTTATTTTAAAAAATATAAAATAATTATTTAATTTATTAAAATTTGTGTTACATGCATTGATGATTTAATGAATCGGCCATTGATCCTATCAAAACGTATTATTAATGACAATGAATATAAACAACATATCTAAATCAAAAATCTAAAATGAAAACGAGATCAAAAACTTCAAATCAACCTAAATTAAAACATATTATTAAGAAGCTAAAATGTAATCTAGATCAAAAATCTAAAATCAGACCAATAATCTAAATAAAATTCAAGGGTGTAAAAATCGGTCTATGCGATTGATTAATCGGCCGTATAATCGTATGTGGTCTAAAAACAAATAGAGTACCTATATTCGGCCTTATAGTTAGTCTACTCAATTAATCGGTTGATTATCCGATTAATCAACAGATTAATTGGTCAAGTTTTAAGGTTTTAATATTTTTTAGCATTGATGCACGTGCAATGCACCTCCAAACCAAAATCCGACTAAACTCGACACCTAAATGCACTTAACTAAATTCGACACCTAAATGCACTCAACTAAACCTGACTTCTCCCATTGCCCTAAGTTTCCAATGCATGAAAGCCTCAACTCTAAGTAAAACCCTTAGTCCTGAGTCCTTTTTCTTGTCTCCTTTACTCCAACTTGTCTCTTTTAGATTTATGATGCACCAATCTTAGTTTAGTTGTTTTATTTTATGTGTTGTGATATTGATAGCTATTTGTTAGAAGTCATGTTGAGAGAATATGTATATAAAAAAAAAGAAAAGAAATATATATATATATATGTGGTATTGCAATTCATATGTATGTATACTTAATATGTATAATGGTATATATAATTATATTTAAAATTTTAAATATTTAAAAAGACCACTGATTAATCCCTGCTTAATCACCCGCATACTGTATATTTCTTAGTCGGTGACCTTACCGACTGTCGATTTTTGTGGCTATGATAAAATTAGATGTAAATCAAACAAAAGCTACTCGTATAAAAGCTACCATGTCAAATAAAAGATACTCATATTAAATTAGATGTAAATAAGATGTAAAATACTTAAATCAAAATCATCTAATTGGCAGTATCGAGCAAAGCTATTCATATCACTAAAAGAATCCTCACCGCTAGCATTGCCTCCAGTTGAAGAAGCTCTTGCATGATGGGTTCCAGTGGGCGATGGATAGGGGTGCGATGGCTTTAGGAAGGTGAATGATGCGTTTTAGTGAATGATTAACAAGGGGTTTGGGGGTTTTGTGGTGGCTTCATGCGATAGGGTTTTATTTTTAGGGTTATCAAGGGGGTGTAGGGTTAATGTGTAATAATGAGAAGGGTATCGGGGGTGGGGTATTGTTTACGTGGGTTTTTTTTTTTTTTTTGAGAATGCCCATCAGTGGCTTTATCTTAAAAACGTATATGTGACCAAGTAAATGCCTACTTGGCCCGCCTACTCGTTTAGACCCGACTATAGGATCGTATGGCATTACTCGATTCGGGAAGGGTTCTGTTGATGCATAAGGTGCCTACTTGGCCTAGGAGACCGACTTCCTGAACACTAGCTCAGCATCCCTGCTCTTCTGCTGCGTTGGCAAAAGCAATTTCTCGTGTTGCTGGTGGCCATCTAGGTGATCTCTGATGAATCTTTATGCTGTAGGTCATGTAGAGATTGAATCGTGACTCGAGGCTTCTTTCTCTTGGGTCTGATCCATCATTGGAGATGTTTTTTAGATCTATTTTTGTGTCTATGATGCTTTGAACTCAGGTATTGACCATTGTTTTTCATGGCCACCGCTTTCTTTACATCTAGATGGTGACATTGGGACCCTCAATTGCTCTTGAAGCTAAGCCTTTAGCTTCAAGTTTTGTTGTGATTTAAGGGACCTCTATGAAGCTTAATGATGTCCAAAATTATCTTCTTTGATGCCTTACGTTCAAAATCTTTGTTGGAGGTCAATGGAAGATTTATATTCTAATGAAGCCTGCCACACCCAACTCTCAATCGTCTGGTTTTGATAGGAACAAGATAACTACTTGGTCATGAATTGGATGATGAATAATATTGAGCCATAGATTGCTGCGAATCTTCTATACAAGGAGACTGGTAAGGAGATATGAGATAGCTTGGCGAAGTTCTTGTAGAAATCTAGTTATGCTCATGTCTATCGTAGGATTTGGTCTATCATTTAGGGGGAGCATTCCCTAGTTGATTATTATACCGAGATGGAGGCATTGTTTGAGGAATTGAATGTGTTCCAACCCTCTTGCTATGACTCAAATCAGGCTGCATCAAGTCTAGTAAGTCTATTGGTTTCTAGATGGTCTGAGTTCTAGATACCACTCTGCTAGAGAGAAGATCCTTGCTATGGATGATATTCCTGATTTGGAAACTGTCTATGGAAGGTTGCAGAAAATTGCTATTGATGAGAGTGCAACCCCTTAGACTTCTACTCATTTGGTCTTACCTCCTATAGAGACATCTGCCTTTGCAGCCCCTAGTAGGTGTGGAGGTCTCGTAGTTGGGAGAGGACATGGTTGCAGACGAGGATGTACTTATGAGCTCTGTTTTCATTGCAAGCGAAGTAATCACTAATCTGAGAGTTACTAGGCGAAATTTGGACAACTGGGTTGAGCCAATTTTGTAGTGATTTAGGAGTCCTCTCTTGCTGGACTACCATCTCTGTCTTCAGATGACTATGCACGTCTTCTGCAGCATCCTAGGCAGACTGCTCCACTTGCATAGCCTCAGGGTGCATTGTTGAATGTGATTTCTACACTAAGAATTTAAGTTTGAAAACCCTGTCGTAGTTACGTAAAAATCTGTCAAACAGGTAATTTAATCGAAACTCTGGTGAGTCCTGGGTTGAACACGGGGAGGTGAATGTTTGATCAAAAATTACGTTGAAATTATTGTCATGAAAGCATATTAGCTGGCTACTTAAAGAATAAATAATAGAAAAGAGAGAATAATACAGAGAAAAAGAGAAAGAACCAATATTTCATAACTACAGAATCATGTTCATTACATCTAATCACTACACTAGAAAGCTGGAAATCTGCATTATAAAGCGATAAAAAGAGAAGGGGGTGAGAAGTTATCTTCCTTGATGGCTGCTTGGAGGACGAGCCGCGTTGACGGAGCGCCCGGACGAGGGTGGTGAGATGCTGGACGAAGGAGGAAGCTGGAGGATGGAGCAGGGAGACGTCGCAGCGGGATCCGCTTTCTGAATGGTGGTGAGAGGACAACCACAGGCGCTCCACGAACGGGGGTGAGAAGGTGGAAAAAATTATTTTTATAACTCTAATGGAGCATCCTAGGTTTGGGATGAGCTTGTAGAGCTTTAGAGGAGGTGTGAGAAGAAAGGAAGGGATCAAGAATGAGGTGGTAGGGGTGGCCTTATATAGTTGTAGGAATGGGGGCATAAAGATCATTTTAAAATTTTACAAAATAAATGCTGGGGTCTTTAGTGATGGATATAAACGTCACTAAAGACCCACGTCGTTAAAGCACGTGTGCACTCTCGTCTCTTTGCCTTCAGCTGATGTGCGTGCGCCCATGTTCAGATCATCTCAGTCGTCCGATCAAGAGATCGGATGGCTTAAAAGCCTCGCGCATTGCTTCTTCGGCTGTTAAGCGTGTATGCGTGCGATTGCACGTGTTCGCGCGTCATCACGCGTGTGCACAATCCACACCTCTCCATGCGCCACGTTGCCGCTCCATCGGCCGTCCATGCATCTAACGGCCAAATTGCATCCACACCCTTCCACTCGCTCGATTTGAGGCACATGAAAGCTCGAACCCACGCCCTCTCTTGGGTGTTGGAGAGCGCAACCGTTGCGCCACTCTTTCCTTTGTGTTGCATTTTGGTTGAAGGTGCAAATACTTACGACCGTTGGATCTTGATCCAACGGTCGAGATCTAGCATCTTTCGTCTTCAGAGAGGTGTGAAGCAGCTTGAGATTAAATCTCAGCCGTTGGATCGATGATCCAATGGTTGAGACACGTTGATCATCGCTTGAAGAGATGCTGCAGGAGGCTTGGGCTAGCGTTGGGCAGCTAGGATGGTGCCATGTGGCACCATCTTGGTTGTCCATCTTCTCTGACTTGTAGATGGTGCCACGGATGTTGGATTGGATCGATTTTCACACGGTTGGGCTGCGATCGTCAATCTGAACTCATCTGTGCGGTTAGATTTGTCGCTTGAGGTACGGATTTATACCACCTTGGCCCTTGACCTTTGATCTTTCTCAGATTGCATCTGATGCTACGGAGGTCTTATCGGGGCGATCTCAGAGTCATTGAACTCCGATTGTCGTCCTGATCAGATCTATACAGTTGGATCTTCAATCCGAGGTCTCGAAATGATATTGTCCTATCTTGTCCCCTAATCATAAAAAGGGAAAATTAACCTATAATTTGTGCAATCTAACTTAAATGCATAATGATGTATGCTATGTATTATTTATAATGATGAATGCTTTTATAGACCTAGGAATATGTATAAATAGGCATTTTAGGCCAATTAGATGTGTGCACATCATGCATCCACCTGCTTTGTTGATTTTGCAGGTACTACAGCTAACTTGGCTACAACTTCATCCACCTCTTGTGTAGTTGACTTTGGTGCATCCAATCATCTTACTAGTAAGATGGATGCTTTTACTTCTTTACAGAGGTTTCCTGGTATCATCACTATCATATTGGCGAATGGCTTGCATTCCCTTGTTACTGTTGGGGATGCTCATTTTACTACTATTTTATAATTATCTGATGTCTATTATGCTCTTAAGTTTCTATTGAGTCTCTTATTTGTTTATATATTATGTAAAGTTCTTCACTATTGGGTGATATTTGATGTGCATTTTGGTTTCTTTTAGGACATTCGGACGAGGAAGGTGATTGGTGGGGAAATTGAGAAGGATGGTCTCTACTACATCGATGCCCCTTGGACTTTTGCTGGTGTTGCATCTATTTTTGCTAATCTTGGTTTGTGGCATCATTGTCTTGGTCACTCGTCTACTGTTAAGCTTCAGCAGATGTTTTCAGACTTCTTTGTTTTGGCTTCTTTTAACTGTAAAGTTTGTCAACTTGGGAAACACCTTTGAGTCTCTTTTCCTTCCAGAGGGAATACTTGGAGTCCATCTTCGTTCCATTTAGTTTACTATGATGTTTGGGGTTTGTGTCGAATAAACTATTGGTCTAATTTTCGGTATTTTGTAGTGCTTGTAGATGACTATAATCATTTGTCTTGAGTGTTCCAGATGAAGAATCGATTAAATATTAATACGAAGTTCAAAATTTCTATTCTATTAGTATTAAAAATTTTGACACTATTTACTTGACTTCTTGTGGCTATACTTCTCAGCAGAATGGTGTGGTTGAATGCAAGCTTCATTATATTCTTGATGTGGTATGAAAGTGCCTAAGTATTTTTTTGGGGGATGCCATTTTTACTACCACATACCTCATAAACAAGGTTCCCTCTTCTGTACTAGATGGAGATATTACCTTTCACATTTTACAACTCGATGTTGGGCTCTTTACCTTACAACTGTTGATTTTTGGCTATACTTGTTTTATCCACCGCTTTGGGGTTGCTGGTATGTTCTCTCCTAGGTCGATCATGTGCTTCTGGGATACTCTCGTTCTCAAAGGGGTTTTCGTTCATTTGACTTTGTCGAAAACGGATGCTATGTTTCCGTTGATGTGTCATTTTTTGAGATGATGCCTTTCTTTTCTGATGCAAACTCCTCACTTGGTTGGATCACCCATACTAATGAGCGTCGTCCCAAGGATCCTGTGTTTGTTCCTTTGTCTTTTATGCATGTTGAAATTCTGGAGGAGAGACCATCTACTTTATCTTCCTCATCAGCATTTGATCTATATGTTCTTCCACCTTAACAACCACATGATTTGCCATTGCTGTACGAAAGGCAGTAAGAAGTTGTACTCTTCATCCTATGTCACATTATACTACTGTTGACCATCTTAGCCCTGCTTTGAAGAATTTCTCTACGGCTTTGTTTGCCATGGCAGTTCTTGAAAATTATCATGAAGTTGCGTAGTATCTAGGTTGGTGATTGGCCATGGATAAGGAGATGAATGCCCTTTACTACATGGGGCACTTGGGAATTGACTGATTTCCCTGATGGGGCAACAATGGTCAACTGCAAATGGGTTTATATAATAAAATATAAACCAGATGGTACTATTGAGAGACTAAAGGTGAGTCTTGTTGCAAAGGGTTATACACAAACCTATGGAGTTGATTATTTTGATCTGTTTTCTTCAGTGGCTTAACTCAATTCTCTTCATCTTATTCTCTCTGTAACAGTAAATAAGTAGTGGGCCTTGTATCAACTTGATGTGGAGAATGCCTTTCTATATAGAGACTTACAGAAGTCTACATGACCTTACCACCAGGTTAGGTGGTTGAGGAGGAGAAAGTTTACCTCCTATGGAAGGCGATATGTGGCCTGAAGCAAAGTTTTAGAGCTTGGTTTGAAAGGCTCAGTGGTGAAGTCCAAAAGATCATTTTTTTATGATCCACTTTAGATCATTCCATATTTGTTAGACATAGGGAGTTAGGTGTTATTCTAGTTGTTTATGTGGATGACATGATTTTCATCGGTGACGATGCCACAGGGACTCAGGAAATCAAGTATTTCTTGTAGACAATGTTTGTTAGAAAGGATTTGGGTAGTCTGAGATATTTTTTGGGCATTGAAGTTGCCATAAACTCTACTGGGATGGTACTCTCGCAAAGGAAATATGTCATGGAACTTTTTGAGGAGATAGGCCAATTTGGGGTTAAGCCTTCTTTTATCCATGTTGAGTCACAAGGATAAATAAAAGAGGAAGATGATCCATTGTTTGACGACAGGAAGAAATATATGAGCATTATTGGGAAGCTGCAATATGCTACAGTTGCCGTACCTGATATTAGCTTTGTTGTCAACATAGTAAGCTACTTTATGGTGAACACACGTTGCAGTCTGTGAAGAACAAAATGAGGTCATGTATTCAAAGAAAAACCCTAACCTCTCTTTTATATTAGAGAGCTTTGGGAAAATTACAGTTGTTCGAGAAATAACATAAAATAACAAATACATCCCTAGGCTTAACACTCCCCCTCAAGTTGGGGCATAGATATCAACTAGATCCAACTTGTATAGAAAATCAAGACGTTTCTTCTTTAGAACCTTGGTGAATATATCTGCTAAGTGAAGTTTAGAGGAGATATAAGGAGTGCTAATCTTCCCTGCAAGGATCACGCCACGAACAAAGTGGCAATCTATCTCAATATGCTTGTTCCTCTCATGAAAGACTGGATTCGAGGCAATATCTATGGTTGACTTGTCATAAAGAAGTGGAATTGGCATAGCAGCCTGAATGCCTTAGTCATGTAGAAAGGTAACAACCACAATCTCACAAGCAGCTTGTGCCATCAGTTTATACGCAGCCTCTGCATTTGAGCGAGCAACAACACTTTTCTTCTCCAGGAGACTGGGTTCCCACCAAGATAAACTACAAAGCTTGAAGTAGAATGTCGATCATCCACGGACCTAGCATATTCTGCATCAGAATAGGCTAGAATGTCCAAACTGCCATCATCTTTGTAATACAACCCTTTACTTGGTGTCCCCTTGAGGTACTTAAGAACAAGGCAAACCTCATGCTAATAATTGTATTGTGGAGTTTGCATATGCTGGGTGGCTCTGCTCATTGCAAAACTAATCTTAGGCCTTGTGATAGTAAGAGTAAACGGCCCACTATACTACGATATCAGGTGGCATCTTCATACAATGAATCCTCCTCATCAGAAGAACATGCATGTAGAGGCTCAACGGTATAGCAGAAGGCTTGAACCTAAGCAAACCAGCCTCCTTAAGGATCTGTAATATATACTATCTCTGTGACAAGGAAAGAAACGAACCTTGTCGTATTGCCTCGATTCCTAGAAAATATCTTAAATCTCTTAAGTCCTTGGTGACAAATGTGGATTGTAAGAAGAACTTGGCCTAGGTAATCCCATCCTCATCATCACTAGTGAGAATCATGTTATCTACATAAACAGTAAAAATAACAACTCTAGTATGATCACCATACCTAGTCTTCCTGACGAAGAGGGAGTGATTAGAAGTAAAGCTCTGGAATCCAATCTTCTTAATCTCCAAGCTAAGCCTCTCAAACCAGGCAAGAGAACTCTACTTCAACCCATATTTAGCCTTCCTCAGACGACAAACAAGCTTCCCTTGACTACTGTAAGGCTTTTTTAATGTTAAGCTGATAAAAAGGCCATCTCTTGATAACAACTGAGATGATAATCCTCATAGAAGTAATATGAGCTACAGGAGAGAATGTCTCAAAATAGTCTATCCCATAAGTCTGGGTGAAGCCTTTGGCAATAAGCCTGGCCTTATATCTGTTGACTGTCCCATCAGCTCTATACTTGATGGTATAAGCCCATCTACAATCAACTATTGTAGCACCCGAAGGACATGGTACAAGATCCCCATGTCTTTGTGACTTTAATGCTTGCTTCTCCTCATCCATTGCCACACGTCACCTAGAGTCGTGAGAAGCCTGAGTAAAGTCCCTAGGGATAAAAGTAGCAGTAATGGCGGAAGCAAATTGACGAACCCCATCCTTTAGATGGGCAACTCCTATGTATTGTGAAAGAGGATGGAGAGTGCATTCTCTGCTGGATATCCTCGGAATTAACTGCTCCTCTGTATTCGAACCACTCTCATTTGTCAAGATGGGACATGGCTTTGTATCTGGTGAAGTATGTGATTTTTGGTGGTAAACCTAGGTTTCCTCCAAGGCAGCCTGTATAAAAGTGTCTTCCTCTGAGAAGTATGGAATCTTCTCAAAGAAAGTAACATTTGCAGTAACAATGTATCTCCTGTGACTCGCGTCATAACACCTGTATCCCTTCTGTGTCCTGGAATGGCCAAGAAAGATACATTTAACTGCCCTAGGAGAGAACTTATCTTGATTACCATATGCTTGAACAAAGCAGGTGCACCCAAAAATCCTTAGTGGGAGAGCAAAGAGCCTGTCAGTCTGGATGAATCACCTGAAAGGGAACCTGTTCTCCAAGCACAAATGAAGGCACCTGATTAATCAGGTAGGTTGTCATAAGTATAGCATCCCCCCAGAATTGCTTAGGAACCTTTATATGGATCATCAGGGTTCTAGCAATATCTAGGAGATGTCGAAACTTGGGCTCAGCCACACCATTCTGTTGGGATGTGTGAGCACAAGACGTCTGGTGAATAATGTTTCCAGAGGAGAAAAGTCTGAACATCTCGCTGTATAAACTCTAAGGCATTATCACTGTGAAAGACTTGAACTGTACTAGCATATTCAATTTGAACCTCTACCAGGAACTGCTAAATAATTTGAGGAATCTTCTAGTGTGTCTTTATCAAGAAGACCCAAGTGAGGCAACTGTGAACATCCACAATGACAATATAATGCCAGTGTCCTCCTGGAGTCGGAACTCTAGATGGTCCTCAAACATCACAATGCACCGAGGAAAAAGGAACAGTACTCACCCTAGCAACCCTTCGTGGGTAAGTGTTCTTGCGATGCTTCTCAAGCTGACAATCCTCGTACTGTAGAGTTAAGGAATCTGGCAATCTAGGATAAATCTGCCGCATCTTCTTGAGTAACGGGTGCCCAAGTTTCCTGTGCTATAGCCAGGGATTAGTAACTATGGATACTACTCCAGTAAACAACATAGGCGTGTCTAGGTAATAAAGACCATCTCGCTCTATACCCCCATCTATAATATCTCCTATTTGTCGGTCCTGGAAGTGGCAATGACCTTTATCAAACACTACTCGACACTTGAGATCCTTGCAAATGCGACTCAGACAATAGGTTCATTGGGAACTCTTGAGCACAATGAACCTCTTCAATCAACATCTTTGGAGAGGCATGTACACGCCCAACTACTATGATTGGTGATGTGCTCCATTAGCCACTTTGACATCTTTGATCCCACATGGAGCCTTGGGATTTATAAGGCTCTCCACATCTCTTGTAAGGTGAATAGAGGCATCGGAGTCAACTATCCATGCTCCTTCGATCCTCTTCTTTCTCTTTTTGTCTTCTTGGACTGCAAACATAAGCTCTTTCAGATCTGAACTTGATCTTTCTTATGGACCAATCACATCTTCTTTGCATGAGATAAGGCTCATCATTCTTGAGGGGGATAGCTTCATTATCAAGGGTGAGAGGAGGCTCATCGCCACATATATAACGCGTGAAATAGACTTCGTCACGGGACAAACACCACCAAGGATTAAGAACCAATACCATGTTTTGGTCTCGTGAGCCAACTGCAGGCCTCCTACTGGTCTGTCGGTGGCGCCAGCAGACCCGACAGGGCCCTAGGTGACGGTGCCGATTGCCGGCAATGATAGTAGCCCCCCAGACGGAGATTGATGGTCCTTGGTTGTCGGTGGTGATGTTGAGAGACCTCTCTCTAGCGTCATTGCTGCTGCTGTTATACTCCAACTTTTTCGATGATCAAATCCCCCTTATGTTGGTAATTTGATCATCTTTTTGGGTGAGTATTTGGTGGGATATCGGAGCACTGGCCTAGGATCGTTGCTCTGATACCATGTGAAGAACAAAATGAGGCCCTGCATTCAAAGAAAAGCTCTAGCCTCTCTTTTATGCTAGAGAGGTTTGGGAAAATTGCATAGTCATCGAAGAAATAACATAAAATAGAAAATACATTCTTAGGCTCAACACAGTCATTGGCATGCAGTTTTCCTAATTTTGAAGTACCTTAAAGGTGATCCTATAAAGGGTTTGTTTATGAAAAATCATGGACATGTGGACTTGCATGCTTATTTTGATGCAGACTATGCTGGCTCTATAAGAGACAAGAATTCTACCATCGGATATGCCACCTTTCTTGGTGGTAATCTGGTCACCTGGAGGAGTAAGAGGTGGACTGTGGTTGCTAGGTCTAGTGTTGAAGCTGAATATCGTGCCATGGCCTACACAGCTTGTGAGACTGCGGATGGTGCACTTTCTGGCAGATTTGGGGATCACATTATGCCTTCCTGTTCCAATGTTTTGTGAAAACTTGGGTGTCACATTCATTGCCTTGAATCCAGTTTTTTGCGAGCACACAAAGTACATTGAGGTTGATTGACATTTTGCTAACATGGTTACAAAAGGGAAGATTAGCACTCTTGGTACTTTTGAGCAGTGGGTGGTTAACATTTTCACAAAGGCACTCTTATGAAAATGTCGTGATTATTTATATAATAAGTTGGGCATTGTTGATATATATGTTCCAGCTTGAGAGGGAGTGTAAGCGTATATTATTGGGGTGTCTTTGATACTTTTATTTTCTTCAGGGCTTTCCTTGAAGTTTATCCATTAGCCTCTCTATATAAAGAGGCTAGGGTTTCTTGGAATAAGCAAGCCATTTTCTTTCTCTTCGAATGCCTCCCGAGGGATAGTGTAGAGATGGAAATAAGAGTTGTCTTACATGATTTGACTAAGACTTTGGTTCTTCTTGGAAAACTTTGGGACAAAAGAGAAAGGAGCATATCTATTTTCATCTGACCTTCAACATAGGATAACATACACCATTTTCCATACTTGACATGGGGTTGGAGTAACTGGTTAACAACCTCTCTTTCATTTAGATGTTAATGCATCATGATAAGCTGTTGGCTTCTCATGTATAGATACTGGAGGAAAAATATGAAAATCTTGACTTCCATAGATAATTTTGATTTCCACATATATACGGTGTCCTTAATTAGGTAAGCAGTGATGGAGTAAGTTATTCTCTACATTTGAGGAAAAAACATCATTGAGTGAGGATCTTCATAATTTCCATGAAAATCATTTAATCCTAGATGAATTCTATGGAGATGATGTCTTGTATAACATATTATAGCAAGTTATATTCCTTTTATGGGGATAAGTGATTAGGATTTTGGTCTTCTTTATGGTTCTAGTTTCAAAAGGGTGAATTACTTTTATAAATAGTGTTAGAGTTATATTGTAGAGGGGTGTTTATGTTATTTAGTTTTCTATCTATGGGCCTATCATGTACTTTTCTCAAAGGTCTCTCTCTATATAAAGAGCCCTAGGATTATAGAATAAAGATAAGTTCATTTTTCCTAACATGGTATTAGAGCAGTGATTCTAGACCGATGTTAGGGTATTCCACCAAACCCTAGCCTCCTCACCCTTCCGCCAAAACTCGTCTTCCTCCTCTCAGAGGCACCACTAACCCCTTGTCTTGCCACCGCTAGTCGCAGCAGCGTTAGAGCTTGCCCTAACATCGCCACAAGGGTCGATAGCGGCCTTCTTGACTGCCGGCAAGGCCCACAACGGCCTCCTCGAGAGCTGCCAGGGTCCACAGCAGCCCTTTTAGGGCTTTGTGTCGATGATAGGGGCTTTCTTGCCCCTGTGCTGCTGGTTCAGGTTCGATAGCGACTTCCTCGTGGGGTTAGTGCTGTCACGTGGGGGGTTGTCTTGCCCCTGCATTGCCAGCGGTGGCCTTCTGTTGCCCCTACGCAGCAGTGTGGAGGTGATTGGCTAGTAGGGACGATTTTATTGTCCTCCTTTGATTAGCCACTGTTGTCACGTAGGAGGGAGAGGCGGTCACTATTAAGGCCTTCTCCTTGGTCTGGAGGTGATTGCTACATTTGCAACAACATGATCTTTGACTCAAGTTTGTGGTTTGTGCTTTTCAATGGCTCGAGAAGATTGATCTAGTTATGAAATCGATGCTATTTTGGTGGCTCTATTGGCCCCACCATGGCTTTGCTTGGACCTTGTTCATCTTTTGATATCAAGTTGATGTCTACTTCGGCCTCTCTGATGCTGTAGGGCACCACCATGAAGTTCAATGGTGCCTAGAATTATCTTTTATGGTCTCAAGCATTTAAGATATTTGTTGGTAGCTAGAAAAGACTTCCCATACTTACTAGGGAATCTCCAGATGTTCAGAGTGCTGACTTTGAAAAATTGGAGTAGGATAATTATCTCGTGATGAATTGGCTTATGAACAGTATAGAGCCTTAGATTGTTGCTAATCCACTCTACAAGAAGAGTGCTAAGGAGATCTGGTAGAGTCTCGCCAAAAGATATTCCCAGAAATTCAATCATGCACGCTTGTTTGATATCTATCATCGCATATGGTCTTCCACACAGGGAGATCGGGCATATTGGTAGACTACTACATTGAGATGGAGGGGCTCTTTGAGGAACTCAATGTTTTCCACTCATCATGCTGTTGATACTTAGATGGTTTAGAGGTAGACTTGGCAGCTCTACTAGTTTCTTGACGGCCTTAGCCCCCAATTCTTGTCAGTTAAGGAGTAGATTTTGGCATTGGATGAGATTCTTGATCTGGAGGCGATATGGATAGCTCTAGAAGATATCCATTGACACTGGCCTTTTAGTGGTATCTATTGCCACACCCCAGGTGCCTACTTCTCAGACAACTGCCTTTACAGTCTCTGGAGGTCAAGGTGGTGTGTTGTCACACATATATGGTGGTGGTTGGGGTTATGGACGTGTCTATGGTTCGTGCATTCATTGTTAGAGGATGAACCACCCGTTGGAGAAGTGTTGGACCAAATTGGCTATCCTCGTGGACTATTACTTCGGCTATGGTTTAGGGGGAGATCGCTCCTGCTCTTGCTCCCACTTTTGAATAGTCTACTGCTTTGGCTTCACCTACCTTTACGGCGGATGACTATGCCCGCCTGATGATGCTTCTGAGACAGTCTACTCCTCCAGACACGACCACATCCTCGTTAGCTGCTTTTAGTAGTTTTGCCAACCTGGCTACTACTTTCTCCTCGACTTAGGTGGTTGATTTAGGTGCTTTTAATCACCTCATGGGTAAGGAGGATGGTCGTATATTTGTATGCACAACGCCCACTGCTACCACGATTCGCCTAGCCAACGGATCGTATTCTCTTGTTATTGCCATAGGGGAGTTTCATTTCTCAGACAAGCTAAAGCTGTCCGATGTTTACTGTGCACTAGAATTTTCATTGAGTTTGCTTTTTGTCTATAGACTTAGTAAGGAGTTTAATTGCCATGTGATTTTTGATGAGCATTTTGTCTATGTTCAGGACACCTTGATGGAGATGATGATTGATGAGGGGATTGAGCGTAACTAGCTCTACCACATTGATACTCCTCACCTATTTTCCGGTGCAACATCTCTTTCTATCAACTTGATTACATGGCATTATCATCTGGGACATCCTTCTGCCTCGCGGCTATGGAAGATGTCCTTGAGTCTTCTATTTCGGATAATTTTGATTGTAAGGCCTGTCACCTTGGCAAGCGTCACCGTGTTTCTTTTCAACGTAGACAAAATAATAGATATTCTACTGCTGTTGAGTTGATTCATTGCAATATATGGGGTCCTTGTTGAATAAATCACTGGGGTGTGTATTGGTATTTTGTTGTCTTTGTTGATGATTTTAGTTGGTTGTCATGGATCTTCTTAGTGAAAGATCTTAGATTGTTTTTGTTATTAAAAAATTCTTTCATGATTTTCAAAATTTGTATTTCACACGCATCAAGATTTTTGTAGTGACAATGCATTAGAATTTGTGCAAACCGATGTGAATAATTTTCTTGTTGCCAATGGTACCCTATCCCAGACATCATGTGTTTACACTTCACAATAGAATGGGATTGCTGAGAGAAAGTTACACTGTCTTCTTGATGTTGCCAGAACTATTATGCTTGCCATGAATGTTCCTAAAAGTTTTTAAGGGGATGCCATTCTGACTACTACCTATTTGATTGTCTTACCTATACTTGATGGGGACACCCCCTACGTCTCTTGTACATTGATTCTACTATGATTGCACTACCACTGTGGATATTTGGATGCACATACTTTGTCCCACCTGTTTGGGGTCCTTGTTAAATTATCACCTCGGTCTGTGAAGTGTGTGCTTTTGGGTTATTCTAGAACCTAGAAGAGGTATAGGTGCTTTAACCCTATTAGAAAATGCTACAATGTCTCTGCAGATTTTTTTTTTTGAATTCCTTATTTCTTTGATTAGGGTTCCTTGGCCGCGTGGTTTTCGTATACTTATATGCGTTGTCAGCAGGCTCTCTTGTCTATCCCCTTGCCCACTTTGCAGGTTGAGGATTTTGAGGATATTGCTTCTCCCCCACCAACATCGGATTTGGGTGCTCCACCAAGGGGGTCAGATGACCTGCCTATTGCTCTCAGAAAAGTTGTAAGATTTTGCACTTTACATCTCATGTCCAATTTTTAAGTCCAACTTTGCAGCAGTTCTCTACTTTCTGTCATGGTGCTTCTTAGACATCATCATGAGGCATTGCAGGATCTTGGGTGGTGCCTGGATATAGAGGAGATGGCGGCCTTGATCTCTAGAGGCATGTGAGAACCAAGGTCCGAAATGCCGATTTCGACGCCGTGCCGATAAAATTGTAGGTATGCATTTCGTGGGCATGCTGAAAGCATGCCATGGAAATGCCCGTTTTTCGATGGCAGATTTTGATGATTTCGACAGCCCAAAAAAATGACATTTCGAGGCACGCCGAGGGCACGTTGAGGGCACGTCGGTGCATGCCGACAGAAATAATTAAGATTTGAAAGACAACTAAATCAAGATATTAGAAACATGTTTACATATTTTTTTTATATTAAAAACATATTTACAGGTTATTTTAGCCTGAATCAACGTGTGTGTGCTTCCCTCCAGCCTAACCAATTTCAGATTTCCCTTGTCCAGCCGATTCCCTCCAGCGCCAATTTCCCCTGTCCAACCAATTTCAGATTTCCCCTGTCCAGCCGATTTCAGATTTCCCCTGTCCAGCCGATTCCCTCCACGACAATTCAAATTCCCTCCCCCCGCCGCCCCTTCCCTCCCAGACCGCCCTCCAGACCAGCTTCCCGCTCAGCATTTTCAAACTTCCCGCCGTCGGCATGCCGACTTTTCGTCGGTAACTGTCGGCATGCCGGCGAAATCGTCGGCATGCCGGCGGTTTCCTTACAAACCGACACTATATTTGTGTCGATATGCCCTCCCTCCAAAAATCCCCTTACCGACGGCATGCCGGCGGCATTTAAATCACAGGCGAGAACTAACAGCCTTCCTACAGGGGCCCAGGTTGTTGACTGTGGATCGGTGTTTATTGTCAAGTATCATCCGGATGGCATTATTGAGTGGCTGAAAGCCAGACTAGTAGTCAAGGGCTAGACCCAGACATACGGGGTGGACTACTTTGACACATTCTCTATAGTGGCATGTCTCAACTTTGTAATCATCTTGTCACTAGCTATGAAGAAGGATTGACCATTAGATGTAAAGAATGCCTTCCTGTATGGTGATTTATAGGAAGGGGTATACATGGCTCAACCACCTGGCTTTGTGGTTGAGGGGGGCAGGTTTGCAAACTTTGGAAAGCAATTTATGACCTTAAGCAGAGTCCATGAGCCTGGTTTGAAAGGCTCAATTCTGCAGCTCAACAAAAAGGCTTCCATAGATCCACTTTAGCTCACTTTGTCTTTGTGCGGTGTAGAGACTCTGGTATGGTCCTACTCGATGATGGCCAAGGGATACAGGAGACGGGAATTCTTACAAGAAACTTTTGTTACTAAAGATATGGGAAAGTTGCAATACTTCCTGGGAATTGAAGTGGTTAGGAATTTCAGGGGCCTGACTTTGTCCCAAAGGAAGTACGTGCTAGAGGGGAGACAGGATTACTTGGAGCAAAATCGTCTCTCATTCCAATTGAGCCATTGTAGAGGCTTGGGGAGGAAGATGGCCTGTTATTTGAGGACAAAGGGAGATACAGGAGTGTTGTTGGCAAGCTTTTGTATGTTGCTGTTACCATACCAGATATAAGCTTTGCTGTGAATGGGGTAAGCCAACTTATGGAGAATCCATTTAGATCTCCATGCTTATTCTGATGCTGACTATGTAGGTAGTTTGGAGGATAGGAGATCCACCATAGGATATACCACCTTTATGGTGGAAATTTGGTGACATGGAAAAGTAAGAAATAAAATGTGGTGTCCAAATCTAGTGTTAAGGTGGAATACAGAGCAATGGCTCACACGACCTATGAGCTTATGTGGCTAGTTCATTTTCTTGAAGTCTTGGGTGTGCAAGTTAAGACTCTGGTGCCTATGTTCTATGATAATAGGTCTGTTACATTCGTTGCATCC
Organism: Thalassia testudinum; assembly: GCA_037157565.1. NCBI lineage: Eukaryota > Viridiplantae > Streptophyta > Magnoliopsida > Alismatales > Hydrocharitaceae > Thalassia > Thalassia testudinum. The sequence continues at coordinate 6,625,211 of JAZHRO010000010.1, read as the reverse complement.
AACCCAGTCTTCTAGGAGCGCACGAAACATATTGAAGTGGACTTCCACTTCATCTGAGATATGGTGTCTACTGGAAAGATATATACCCCTTTCATTACTTTCGAGCAGCAGATTGCCGACATATTTACCAAGGCCCTTTCTCGAAAATGTCGTAATTTTTGTGTTCCAAGCTGGGCATATTAGACATATATGCTTCAGCTTAAGTAGGGATGTTTGAGTTATATTGTGGAGGGGTGTTTATGTTATTTAGTTTTCCGCATATAGGCCTATTATGTACTTTTCTCACGGGTCTCTTTATGTATAAAGAGTCATAGGGTTATAGAATAAGATAAGTTGCTCTTTTTTCGCAATAAATAGAAATCTCACATTGGTCTTTTCATTTTTGGAGTTAATGGAATTCAAAAAATTTAATTATAGGTTCCTTAAAGAGTTATAACTTGTAAAATGAAAAAAGGGGTGAATTGAAGATAATGACCTATCATGACAACAATTATTAGAGCACACCAACCATTTATTTGGACTTAGATTCATTAAGGTGGTAGTTCTCAAAGTTGAATTGAACCAATCCCACTTTGACAGTGGTGTGTGTGTGTTGAGACTCCTATTTATCTTTACTAGTTTTGATGTATTTGTTATTTCTTATTCTATTTTGGACATGCACTGTAGTTTTCCCAAACCTCTATCCATATAAAGAGGTGTTGGGCTTCTTTTGAGAAATAAACATGATCATTATTTTTGACTTGGTATTAGAGCATCAATCTCAGACTGGGGCTCTGATATCCCACCAAAACTTAAGTCGCCGTACTACCCCTCGCCGAAACCCTAAATCTCCTTTGTGCTGCCGCCCTCCTCTCCCTGCTTGAGGCAGTGTCGTCGCCTGTCTGAGGCAGCGTCGCCCCTCGCCACCTGCCTTAGGCAGCAACGTTGCACCTCGCCACTTGCCTTAGGCAGCGTCGCCCGACGATTTGTAGGTGTCTCCGGACAGGCAAGTAACTACAGCAGGTCGTCGTCGATCCTCTCCAACATTGTCGGTTGCCAGCAAAACAACTGCCCTCTTCTGGTGGGCTCGCCGGTGGAGGGGACTGCTAGGGACCCTACGTGTTTGATTTCTCCATGCGGCTGTTCTGAGCAATTGGTTCTATGGTTTGAAGCTCTATTTTAGATCTCATTTTGGCATGTTTTCTCGCTTCTTAGGCGTGTGATGGCTTCATCCAGTTCTTCCAGTTTGTCTGAGGTGTCGTCGGGTGTTGCTCTCGAGTCTAGGGCCTATAAGAGCTCATTTTTTGGTCCCATCATCAAGTTGGATGAGACCAATTATCCTAGATGGTCTCAGATGTTCCTGATGACGGTAGAGGGTCATGACAAGGAATACATTTTGTTGGAGCCAGAACCTACAGAGAAGACAGGGAAATACGTCACATGGAGAAAGGGTAATGCAATGGTTAAGGCTTGGTTAATGAATTGTGTTGTTCCTTGGATTAGGGACGAGATCATGTACTACCCGACTGCTAAAGCGATGTGGGATATTCGTGACACTCACATGAACTCATCCTGAGTTTTTCAGATCAGGCATGAGTTGTCCCAGCTCAAGCAGGAAGGACAATCTCTCTTTCAGGAGAAGTACAACGCGTACAGACCAGTATGCACGTGTGCTATACATAGAGGGAGTACCGCAAAGAGGCATTGGTACATCAGTTTCTTTCAGGCCTTGGTCTTGAATACTCGACAGTTCGGTCACAGATTCTCACCTTGTCTGAACTTCCTGCCGTAGAGGTCTATAGCCGTTTGAGCCACATTAACATACTTGTTTCTCAGACTGGAGATGCTAACCATGCCTCCCCCTTGCTACAGTGGCTGGACATGGTAGTACAGGAGCCTCTTCTACTCGTGGGCATGGAAGAGAACATGGTGCTTCTGGGAGATCTCGCATCAGCACTACGTGCACCTTTTGTGGTAGGGTTGGTCATGTGGAGGCTTCATGCTAGTCCAAGTATGGGAGACCTCCAATGGCCAACCAGGCATTTGTGACTACTAAGACGACTAGAGATGTTCTTGTTCCGATAGTGGACTATGATGCCCTACTGCAATGTCTCTCCCAGCTGACACAGGAGCCAACGACTCCTACTGAGATTGTCGCCTTCGTCTCCTCGTCAGGTATTAACCTATGTGCACAGGCATCTCTAGGGACTACTTGGTTGGTGGATTCTGGTGCTTCACACCATTTGTTAGGAGATCAGGGGTGCTTTGGTAGGATATAGTTTGTACCTTATGGTAGGACAGTATAAGTTGCAGATGGAAGGTGCATAGAGATTGGTGATCAGGGGTAAGGTTGCATTGACTCCCACCATGAGGCTACTTGATGCATTTTTCATTGAATCTCTTGTTTGTTAGTAAGATATCTTTGATGAGTTGGGATGTACTTTTTAGGACAAGCCGACGAGGAGGACGATTAGTGGACATGAAGAGGGGGGTATTGCCTAGTCCAAACATCACTTGCTGCTACTTGCAAGGGTGATTTTAGTTTTGCTGCAGGGAGTGCCTTGCAATGGCACCGTCGCTTTGGCCATCCTTCTCTGGACAGGCTCAGACGCATTCTCTCACATATATCTGCCATTGTAAAGATTCTATGTAATGCATGGCAGCTAGGGAAGCACCACAGATTGTCTTTTTCTTTCAGTACAGCACCAGGGACTACTTCTACCTTCGAGCTTCTACATATGGATGTCTGAGGTTCAATTTAGATTTCTGACTGATAAGGACATAGATATTACTTGATTATTATAGATGATTTCTCTTATTTATCTTGGTTATTTTTGTTGAAGAATAAGTTCGATGTTGGACATGTCATTGGAACTTTTATAGTAGAAATAAAGAATTAGTTTTCTGTTGTGGCAAAAATTGTGCGATCTGATAATGCCTTGGAATTTTGCACCACTAGATTGGCACAATTTTACAGGTCTCATGGCATTATACACTAGACATCCTGCCCTTACACCTTACAGCAGAACAGAAGTAGGTATATCTTAGATGTGGCATGCACGTTGCTCATCCACCATTGTGTGCCACATCTATACTGGGGAGACGTCGTACTTACAGCTTGTTACCTTATCAACAGAATGGCATCTTCCGTTTTACATGAGCGCACTCCTTGGCGAGTCATGTATCCAGACAAAGATCTATTTCAGTTGCCTCCTCGTGTCTTTAGATGCGTTGCTTTTGTACACTTGTTGGGACCAGGAAGAGACAAGCTAGTACCAAGAGCAGTGAAGTACGTATTTCTTGAGTACTCGCGGATCCAGAAGGGGTATCGATGTCTTGATCCTATAGCAGGGAGGCATTTTGTGAGTGTAGATGTTACATTTTATGAATCTGTGCCATACTTCTCTATTGCAGCATGACAATTACAGCCATAAGATGAGTTTACTCCCGTGCCTATCCCTTTTGTTCAGATGGATGAGTTTCCCATCTCAGGAGATGGTCCTTCATGTGACAGTGATAGTCCGGCACTAGTGAGTGTGTCAACACCTAACAGTACAGTTGATGGTACTACTGATACACCTGTTGTTGGAGATGATATCAGATACCAGGATCCGATGGTTGTTTTTCGGAAACCAGTTACTTATAGGAAATACACCCCTTACTTCAGCTTCACCGTCCTTCCCACAACAGGTATATGTTGAGGCATTTGAACTTCTATTCCTAACGGTGGTTGTGCAGGATCAGGTGATGATGTTGTAGATGATGACTTTCCTATAGCAGTTAGGAAGACGCCTTGTTCTTGTGCTCAGTATCATGTTGCTGGAGCCGTGGCTACAGCCAATTTGGGGGCATCCTTTGGTTTCTTCACTACTGCTCTTATTGCCATAGAGATTCCTTTCACGTATCAGTAGGCTTTACTCGATGGAGGATGAGATGGCTACACTTCGTAGCAGACATATGTAGGAGATGACACCTCTTCTAGCTGGGGCTCGCCTAGTAGGGTCTTGTTGGATCTTTGCCTTGAAATACAACCCTAATGGGTTTATTTCAAGTAGGTTTATTTTAAGGTGCAAGGCTCGGTTGGTGGCGAAGGGGTTCACCCAGATCTATGGGGTAGACTTCTTCGATACTTTGCTTGCAGTGGCTTGCTTTTCTACTGTTAGGATCCTTATCTCAGTGGCTACCCACAAAGACTGGATGCTTCAGCAGCTGGATGTGAAGAACGCCTTTCTATATAGTGATCTTCAGGAGGAGGTCTATATGCAACAGCCCCCTGGGTTTGAGGTTTAGGGGGAGTGTGTGCAGGTTGAGGAAGGCCATCTATGGCCTTAAGTAGAGTTCGAGAGCATTATTCTAGAAGCTCTCAGAGGTGGTAGAGAATATGGGTTTGCAGAGATCTTTATTTGACCACTCTTTGTTAGGACGATTGAGAAAGGATGCGTAGTACTACTTGTTTATGTGGATCTCATTATTATCAGTGACGACAAAGCCGGAATAGTGGAAGTCAAGAGATCCTTAGCTAAGCAGTTTGTTATGGACCTAGGCCAACTCAGGTACTTTCTGGGCATAGAGGTGGCTAGAAGCAAGCATGGTATTGTCTTTTCTTAGAGGAAGTATGCCCTAGATGTGTTACATGAGACAGGGATGTTGGGGTCCAAACCAACCAATATTCCTATGGACCCCAAGGTACACCTTTATGATGAGTAGGCAGGTCTTGTTGATAGTAGACTATATAGGCAGCTTGTGGGCAAGCTGTTGTACTTAACTATTATCAGACCCGACATTGCTTTGGGAGTAGGCAAGCTTAGTCAGTTTATGGAGAGATCGACGAAGCTACATTGGCAGGCAACTGTGTAGGTGCTAAGATACTTGAAGAAAGCACCAGGTCGTGGGATTGTGTTCCAGAGAGTTTCTCCTATGACAGTGATAGGATACTCTGATACTGATTATGCAGGATGTGTAGTTGACAAGAAATCCACTACTGGCTTTTGTACCTTTGTTGCCGGTAATCTTGTTACATGGAGTAAGAAACTGGGGATAGTTTCTCACTCTAGTGCAGAGTCAGAATACATGGCGATGGCCCAAATTGCTGTAGAGATGGTCTGGATATGATCTCTACTACATGATTTGCATGTCCAGATGGAGGAGCCTATGGAGTCATGATGCGACAATCGGGTAGTTATCTATATAGCCAACAACCCATGTTCCATGAGCACACCAAACACATTGAGGTGGACTGCCACTACACCAGGGATCTTATTCAATGTGATTTGTTACGTACTACTTCTGTTGCATTTGAGGATCAGACGGTTGACGTGTTTATGAAGCCTCTATCTCGATCGGCGTTTGATTGTTGCTGTTCCAAGCTGAACATGATTGACATCTATGCTTCAGCTTGAGGGGGAGTGTTGAGACTTCTATTTATCTTTACTAATTTTGGTGTATTTGTTATTTTTTATTCTATTTGGGACATGCATTGTAATTTATCCAAACCTCTTTCTATATAAAGAGGTGTTTGAACTTCTTTTGAGAAATAAGCATGATCATTATTTCTGAATGTGTGTCTATAGATTCCAAGTTAGAAGCTGCTTATAAAGACTTGTTCTGTCATTTATGGTAGCTGCCTTGACTGGTCGATTTTGATGGCATGATTCGTGTGGGGTTTTATATTTAGTGGCAAGATTTTAGCTTGATATATATGCCCAATGGAATAGTCATGAACAAGCCATCAGATGCGTCTCTTGGTAGAGCTTTAGGCATGCACTTTCTGTTAATATCCTCTAGACCATGAGTGAGTTGCTCTTGGCCTTTGGGCTCATGGAAGTGCATATGCCATTGGTTACAGGTTGAGCTTGTTCTTTGTTTTGACATGGTCTAAGCTTGTTTTCCTTTCTGACATGAGTTCTAAGCATTCATGTGGTTGCTACAGCCAAAGGGTGCATTATTGATTTGATAGATCTAGTTACGCTATCCCTTCTTTCTGAGAAGGATGCAGGAATCACAGATGAACTTTCATTGCGCTGGCTGGAGGTTGAGATATCATAACCCTTGTCTTTTTTGCTTCTTATTTATCATCACAATCTTTTTCTTGTCTCTCTCTCTCTCCGCGTCTTTCAGAGGTTATATTTCACTGGATAAAGTTTGTTTGATGTGAATGATTGTATATATAATACTAGCAGACAGGTTTCGTGGTTCATTAGAACTCTAGAAAAAAAAACATATAGCTTGGATTTTTGGTGTAGAATGGGTAGAAGAGGTGTTTCTTGGAAGGTAGACTTGAAGGTTCACGACTTCATTGCCTGGTCTTGTGGCGGGCCTCGCGAAGAGGGCTGTTTTCAGGTTTGTGGATTAGTTTAATGGAAAGTTGCATCACCATTACATCTTTTTTGATTTTGTTAAATGAGAGACAGATTGAGGATTGGATACAATCTCAGAGGAGAGTAAGGCGAGGTTGTCCTCTAGCTTGTTTTCTACTTATTATTGTAGCAAGTGCCCTATGGTCATGATGTGCCTGCCATGCCAAGCTTTTGTCTGGTTTGACTCCAAGGATTGCTTAGCAGACACCAATGACTATCTAATAGTACGTGGGTGATACTTTATTCTTTGTGGGGGAAGATGCAAGCAAAATATCTAGGAGCATTGCTGAGGAATTTTGGTGACCATCTGCAGTCTGCCTTCATTACATTTAATGTCTGCTGAGGAAGTACAGAAGTTCTTGCAGCCCTTAATATGACTCTGTTCATTGCCTAATGATTGTTTGATATTGCCTACGAATGCCGAGCCTACTATTGTGGGAGAATGAAACCATTGGTCAGAAGATTGAAAAGGAGGTTTGTGGGTCAGAATGAAAGAGTACTCTCTAGAGACAAACGGCTGGTTCTTCTGAATTCAGTATTATCAGCCATTCCCATCTTTCAAATCTCCATTTTTAGGATGTGGAATATGGTAGAAAAGAAGATTGATGCTATCAGAAAAAGATTTTGGTGAAAAACATCAAATATGTGGGTTCTTTTTCCTTTTTTGTTCTTTATTCTTTTTTCGGGGGGTGGGGAGGCAGTGAAGGTTCATTTATTTGATGCATGGGATGAGATCTGCAGGCTATTTATGCTCAAGTTGATAGACTTCAATGACGCCTTGTTGACTAAGCCGCTGGTCAAGCAATTGCAGAACAAAGACGGCCTGTGGGACAGGAACTTGCATTATGGTAGACTGCTTAACTGGGAGGTGTTCGTAAAGGTTCAGAGAGATGCCGTGGCTTTTGGAGTTTTTATGCTGCTGTATACCATGGACTAGATATCTTTTGAGCCTATTTCATGAGATGAGATACCATTCAGATTTTGGATTAATGATTGGACTGATTGGGTGCTTTAGTGTCTTCAGTGCGAAAGCTGTATGCACCTGCGGCTGACCAAACACTCGTTTCTAATCATTGGGATGGCACGATGGAAAGAGCTACCTGAGTGTGGATGCTACATGTGGGTGAAAATTTGTTTGAGACATGGTTGGTAGATTTGCAACAGTTACTTTCTGAGATTGAGAGCTAGTGGCCTAAAGTGGGGAGTGATCTTTTTCCACTAATTAGGGGAGTTGCTAAGTCAAAAAAGCATATAATCTTTTTAGTGTTTGGGCAAGGAGTGGAATTGGTGGTATTAAGCCCAACTGCATCTCCCTTTCGAAGCTCAAGATTCCTTTGAAGGTCAAAATTTTTGCTTGGCTTTAGGAGGGGAAGGTTGGCGTGAGCTGGATTAAAGGTTATTTGCTGTCTACAGTGACAAAAAAGGTACATCACATCTCTTTTGATTGTGGTTTCTCAAAGGAGATTCAGCGGCATCTTCAGATCCATATGGATGATATCGCAATCTTTTTATGCTTTCTGGAGTGCATTTAGTGGTGATACACGTGTTGATGCTGTTACATGGGTGAGTAGATTTGTAGGGTTCTGGTTGATTTGGTTGCAGTGGAGTATAGTGTTTTTTTTTATCTGAGAGGTTGTGAGTGGAAATGGTTGTCCAAGAAGCCCTGTTTTTGTTCAATTTTTTGATTCAGCACTTGCATTTTGTTGATTTTCATGAAAGAAGTGGTTGACTACTGATCTTCTATAGCCATCCCTTTTCCTTTCAAAGAAGGGGGTTTCAGATTTGTCTTTGTTGGAGTAAAATCAGATAAAAGGTTAATAATGTGAATATAGTTAGTGCAAAAAATTATCTGTTTCAAGTGCAACTCCAAACACAGGAAAAGATCAAGGATATACTTCCAAAAGTAGTTCTATTAAATATGCATAAGGCAATTTAGATATAGTTGAAGTCATGCTTGCCCCAGTCAGTGGGTTGAGTTATGGTGAATGCATTGCTTATAGTTATTTGAAGAAGTAACGTTATACTGGAATTATCTGGAAAGGCTCCTTAGGGAGAATTTTGGTAAGCAGTTGGAGCACGCCCCTTTTGACAGTGGATATAAAGTATTTCTGCTACTGATGCCTAAATTAATGTTGAGGAGTTCAAGCAACTATACTGTTTTTCAACTGCTGGTTAGTACCCTTAGCCCATGCCTCTTGGTAGCCACACAGCAAACTGTTTTTCATTATCTAGTCCTGCTTCATAGGATTCAAAAGCGTTAATTCTTCCTATCACAGGCATTACGTACTCTTGTTATCAAGGTAAACGGGACAGATAATGGAACCTACTCTATAGAAAACCCATCTGTAAAGAGCCCTACTCAGAACATAAGATATAGAAGTGCCTTTTAGACAGTTTTTAGAGCCATCCAATGAATCCCAATTTTCTTTTCTAAATAAGACATAGGTTCTTGTTGGGAGGAGAAACAAATGACTTAATTCTCAAAGTAAACTCTAGCTCTCTTTATATAGAGAGAGGTGATGGGAGAAAATATAGGAACCCTTAAGAAAATGACAAAAGTTGGAAAATACCAAAATAAGAAATATTCAAACACTCTCTCTCAAGTTGGAACATATATATCAAGCATACTCAACTTGTTACATAAGAACTTATGACGCTTCTGTAGGAGAGCTTTCGTGAATATGTTGACAACCTGCAACTCAAAAGTAGTAGTCGGGGTAGTAATCTTCGCTGCAATGACCATGTCTCTGATAAAGTGGCAGTCAACCTCAATGTATTTTGTTTGCTTATGAAAAAATGGATTGGAAGTAATGAATGTGGCCAAGCAATTGTCACAAAACATAGGTATAGGAAAAGCAACCTAGATTCCTAGATCCGCCAAGAAATTCACAAGTCACAACCTCACAGGTTGTGTGAGCCATAGCTCGGTATTTAGCCTCAGCATTGGATCGAGTTACAATAGCCTGCTTCTTGCTCTTCCAAGTACCAAGATTACCACCCAAGAAGGTGGCATGTTCGATAGTAGACCTCCTATCCTCAATCAAGCTCGCGTAGTCAGCATCAAAATATGAATGCAAATCCACATCCCCATTATTCTTCATTTAGATGTCATTCCCAAGATTTCCTTTAAGATACTTGAGGATCAGGCAAACAACATGCCAGTGGTTGTAATGAGGATGCTCCATGAATTGACTTGCTCTGTTATCTGCAAAGCTGATGTTTGGCCTGGTCACAGTGACATATAGTAGCTTGCTCACAACACTTCTGTACCTTATCTTCAAATAATGAATGGAAGATGGCTTGGCCCCAAGTTGGCTAGTCTCTTCCAAGACCTCCATAACATACTTTCTCTACTAAAGGACCATGCCACAATAGTTTCTAGCCACCTCAATGCCTTGAAAATATCTTAGGCTACCCAAATCTTTCATAACAAAGGTAGTTTGCAAGAAGTCCTTGGTCTTTTGAATCCCTACAACATTATCCACGTAGATTGGTAGAATCACGACTCTTGCCTCCCTGCGCCTCAAAAAAACTGAGTGATCAAAGGTGGATTGCAGAAAGCCAATCTTCTAAATCTCTCCACTAAGTCTTTCAAAGCAAGCTCTTAGGCTCTATTTCAGGTCATATGTTGCCTTTCTCAAACAACGAACTTTCTACCCCTCAACTATATATCTCGGTGGTTGGTGCACGTAGACTTCTTCCTGCAAGTCACCATATATGAATGCATTCTTCACATCAAGTTGACATAATGGTCACTGTTTGTTAACTGCCACAAATAGAATAACCGAAACAGGACTCAGTTTGGCCACTGGGGAGAATGTATCATAATAGTCGACCCAATGGGTCTGTGTATAGCCTTTCGCCACTAGCCGCTCCTTCAGGCACTCCATAATGCCATTTGGATGGCATTTCACCATATACACCCAATGAACAGCTGTCGCACCATTAGAAAGATCTGTTAATTCCTGGGTGCTACGTGTAGGGAGAGCCCACACCTCTTCATCCATAGCCATCCTCCATCCAGGATCCTACATTGCTTCTTGGTAATTTTTGGGAATTGTTGTGGCAGAAAGAGGGATTGAGGCGATCAATAGCAGTGTAATGTGACATAGGATGAAGAGTGTAACTTCTTACAACCTTTGTTAAAGTAATAGGTAAGTTGGTTGGCTGTTGAGGAGGAGCATTCAAACTTGATGTTGATGAGGAAGATGAGTTAGGTGGGCCTTCCTTAGGATCTTCAACTTGTAGGGAAGGTGAGGGTGCTAATATATGATCCTTTTGACGATGCTCATAAGTATGAGTGAGCCACCCTAGAGAGGTGCCTTCATCGGAGAAATATGGCACCTTCTCAAAAGTACACATTTGCAGCAACATAATATTTGCGCCTAAGGTTAAAACAATGATACCCTTTTTGGGTGTGAGAATAACCTAAGAACATGCACTTGACAGACCTTAGAAATAGCTTGTCAACCACTCCAAACAGATGAACAAACCAAGTGCAACCAAAAATCCGTAGTGGAACACTAAAGAGTTCAGCATCTGGACGTAAGATATGGAGTGGTATAGCATCATGAAGAATGGAAGAGGGTACCTTGTTAATAAGATAAGTGGTGGTAAGGATGGCATCTCCCTCCCCCCCCCCCCCCCAGATGTGCTTAGGAACCTTCATAGCAATGACAAGTGTTAGGGCAACATCAAGGATATGATGCAGCTTCCGCTCAACCATGCTATTGGGAGGTGTAGGCACGAGATGTTTGGTGGATGGTACCATTCTTGGCAAGAAAATCTTGAACGCCCTTCTGTATAAACTTAGAAGTATTGTCACTATGGAAAATTTTGATGCTAGTAGAATAAAATTTTCTAAATTTCATTAAAGAACTTAGGAATTACAACACTAATCTTAAAGCGATCATAAGAAAAACCTAAGACAAACGATTGAACTCATCCATAAAAACAACGAAGTAGCAAAAAATAGAATGATGGGTCACACGTCAAGGACCCTACACATCACAATGGACTAATTGAAACAGAGAAAAACTCGGATTATTTTCTCTAGATGAAACAGACATGCGATGGTGCTTCCTAAGCTGATAGGACTTGCATTCCAAAGAGACAGGAACAAGGACATAGGAAACATCTGATGAAGCTTGGATGCAGTCAGATGATCGAGACGACAATTTCTCAATCCTTCCACCACTCATCTTTGCCATCTGGATGTCCTAAAAGAAAATAAAATGCTCATCAAATATCATCCAACAGTGGAGCTCTTTCCACAGTCTATAAACAGACAACAAATTTAGAGGGAGCTTAGGATCACAGTAAACATCTGAGAGCTATAGACTGGAAGAAAAATGACATCTTCAACCGCAGTGATAGGCGAGTTAGATCCATTTGCTAATCTAACAGTGGTAATACTCAAAGAGCATTGTAAAGAAGTGAGGTCATCGTCTTTACTAGTGAGGAGATTGGAAGCTCCAGAGTCAATCACCCATAGCATAGAGGATGTTGTGGCTAGATTAATAGCAGTACCTATAGAGTTTGCAAAAGAGGTGGAGGCAGGTGGTGAATCAGTAGAAGTTGCCTAGTGAAGAAGTTGCAGTAGTCAGGCATAGCCATCTGATGACAAAGAAGAAAGTCCACTAGGTAAAAACTCCTATGCGATAGCCAAGTTAGCACAATCAGGTTGTCCAAACTTGGCCCAACACCTCTCAGAGGGGTGATTGGTCCTACCATAGTGAATGCATGGCTCGTATACCCGGCCACTGCCTCGTCCACGGCCCCTACCAGATCCTCGACGCCCACTAGGAATAGTGAAGGCAGAGGTCTCGAAAGTAGTAGGAGATGCTGCCACCTAGGGAATTTGAGTAGAAGAGCCCACATCAGAAGAAATCTTCTGGAGTCTTTTGTAGATAGACTCTAGGTTTGCAATCTCCTCCATAGCAAGAATCTGGTCCTGAGCAGTTTGGTACCTGGTACTGTGACCATCTAGGAACTTGTAAACCTGCCACGCTTATCGCTATCTTGTTTGTGTATCATAGGATGAGGGTTGAAAAACATTCTACTCGAACAGTGCCTGCACCTCAGTATAATAACTAACCAGTGGTCGTTCCCCTTGAGACATGGACCAGATTCATCGGTACATGTTAGCTATACAAACATGATTGGATTTTTGAGAGAATTTCTTCGCCAAACTCTCCTAGATCTCCTTAGTAGTCTTCTTGTAGAGGAGATTGCTCGCGATTTGGGGCTCAGTACTGTTCATTCACTAATTCATCACCAAATAGTTGTCATGTTTCCATCGGTACATGTTAGCATAAGGAGGAGTCTCTGTCAAAATATATAGCTTCTTTTGCTCTCCAATAAAGATCTTAAGCGCCTAAGACCATAAGAGGTAGATTTGGACACCATCAAGCTTTATAGAGGTGCCTTGGATGACTATCGAGGTAGAGGAAGCCAATGGTTTGGCTTTAAGAACATTAGGTCTCGACATAGCCATGGGGGCTTGGAAGAAGCAGTATAGAACAACTCAAGATTTGATTGTTGCTTCAAAACATTAAGAACAGATGCAAGACATCTGAAAACAAAATCGAGGAGGAAGAATAGGGATGTTTCAAATCACAACATCATCCGTTACAATCCAAGACGCCAAAGAGGAGCCTAAGGAGGTGAAGAGAGCCCCCTTAGGTCTCCACTGGGAGTAGCAGTGGTGAAGAGAAGACCCTTGCAGCATTGTTGGCTTTTATAGTAGGCCTCGGTAGTGCTGCTAGGGGCCTAGTGGCGCTCTTCTTGCAGCTATTGGCTGGATCTCTAGGTTACTGTGGTAGTGCCTTTGGTGTGCTACAACAACGCTGGTGACTGCTACTGGTGGTGGTAGCGGTGCAGAAGATCAAGAAGAACTTGGAGTTCTCTTTCGTCTAGGGTTTATTTGGTGGGAAGGTACCAAGCTCGAAGAGCCTAGGACTCACCTTGTTCTAATACCATGCTCAGAGGAGAAAGAAATGACTTAATTCTCAAAGTAAACCCTAACGCTCTTTATATAGAGAGGCTGTGGGAGAAAGTACAAGGAACCCCTTAAAAAAATATCAAAAGACGGAAAACATCAAAATAAGAAATATTCTAATAGTTCTTTTGCAAAATTGTTAAGTAGTCTAGGGAAGGCAACTTCAACTAAATTTTGTGTTATTTCTATTATATCTTTTATTAGGAGGTAATGATATGAACAGTGAGATTATGTTATGGATATTTTGGAACTTAAAGATTTTATATATACACATAGCTTTTAGGTTGTGCCTTGAGAATAACATTAAGTGATTTGATTGTAGGGCTTGTGTTACTTTTTCTTGCTAGGAACTATGTCTTGTGACATTGATATGTAAAGATTTTATTATTTCTAAAATATTTTGGAGCATTTTTAGAATAGGGTTCTTGGAGGTCTACCATTTCCCAAAAGACTATCTTATTATACCATCATTTATTTGAAAAAAGTATACTTCTTGGTGAACCATGTAAATGATATGTTCTCTCTTTTCCCGTCTTATCTCATTTGTAAGTATTAAGGCTAAATCCCTTTGGTTGTTCAGCCCATGCTATTTTTCTCAATATATTCGAGAAGATTTTGTAGTGAAATAAATTAGAAAATGTTTGATCAGTGTTTTTTCTTATTTGGTCTTGATTATTTTTACTATAAAGTTACTTAATTTCCATGTATGCCAATGCCCTCTCTCCATATAAAGAGGGCTAAGGCCTCTCTTTTAAAATCAATATAAAGTTCACATTCTTCCCAAAATCCCATCATGGTATCAGAGCATATTTGATCCCGTGGGAAAAGAGAAAAGAGAGAAGAAACCCTAGAGGGGGGAGGCCCTCTGGCGACATCACCGATCTTCGATGAGCCACCAGAGAGTCTCTCCTTTCTCAATTCCTCTTCCCTTCCTCTTTATTTTTTTTCTATCTTGTCTTCCTCTTTGTTTGAGTTTGCTACTATTGCCACACTAGAGAAGAATGTGTCGCCAGTGTTGCCACCGACCTCGGTCCAGCAAAGGACCATCACGGTGGTGGTCACAATGACGCCTACTACCGGACTGACTCCCTCCGGTGGACCTTCGACTGACCATGCGCCAGCTAGAAGCCAGAAAATGTCTGGTGTTGCCCTTGAGGAAGAATTTCTGGATCGGAGTTTTGGGTCAGCAAATCACACTCGTTCGAAGATCTGGAGCACCATTGTGTTACTTGGAGCTTGTGCTACCAGACCAAGGAGGTCCAGATCATCTTCAACTCACCAGAGCGTTGCCATGGTTCTCCACTGTAGCACCACCCAAAGGAGATCGAAAGAAAAAAAAAAGGGAAGGAGAAGATAAGCTGATGGGATTTCGGCTGATCATTTGGCTGCTCCTTTGACTCCGGTTGCTCCTCCTCTTGGCTGTTTAACGTAAAACATAGGTGGCAGTCGATTGGAAAAGGGTCACTGGAGACATAAAAGAATAATAATATTTACTTTGTTAGTTGAGTCCATTATTTTGGGGTACTTGTCTGGAACCCCTCAAAGTCTTGGATTTTATTGTTTGGGTTCTCATATGTTTGAGTGGAAAAAATAAGGAAGACGGGAGTCATTTCAAGATGTCAAGATTATGGGCAATGCTCTCATGCATCTCAGGAGAAACCAAGCGTAGAGTGACTTTGTAAGGGCATACAAGAAGAGACACTTAAGGTTGAAGATACGAAGAAGGGATTGTCACGTCAACAAGAGTTGTTCTCCATTATCTTAAGGATCCAAGTCTTCGTTGTCTCCTGTATCTCGACCTGTGGGTGAGTGTTGGGAAATAAATTAGAAAATATTCTATTAGTGTTTTTCCTTATTTGGTCTTGAGTGTTTTTAGTATAAAGTTAATGTATTTCCATGTATGATAAGGCCCTCTCTTTATATAAAGAGGGCTAAGGCATCTCGTCTCAACAAAGTTCATATTCTCTCCAAATTTCTAACAGCTAAAAACTCTGGGATTTAAAGGGATGAAGGTTCGACTACATGTAGATTGAGTGCATGACCTAACTGGCAATTGTAGTTTAATATTCTTTCTAATGCTTTAAATTCCTGTAAGATTCATGATTTCCTTATCCTGGTTTCACCATAACAGTCTCATTCAGTTTTTGGCACAACACTGGAAGGGCTAAATCTCTGTTGTTAAATGATTGAAGATGAGGGGGCATATTGTGTTTCCGCCCCCCCCCCCAAGATAAAGCCATTAGTTGATATAGAATTCTATCGTTTAGATGCTTGGAAAGTGAATTGTGGTAAACCTCCCTATTTACTTTGTGCATTTTGACAACTGACCTTGCATTGGAAATAGAAAGATTTTTATCCATGATAAGAGCAATGGAACAACGTTATGCCGTCAATATTCAATCGGTATTTTCTCTGCAATTTGGTGACCGAGAACATGGCTTTTAGTCTGATTAGATTCCACATTTTAAAGTGGCTGACAGCCTTTCTTTTAAAGCTATCTAGAATTCCATTGTTTAGATGCTTGGAAAGTAAATTTCAGTGAACCTCCCTATTTACTTTGTGCATCTTGACAACTGACCTTGTATTGGAAATAGGAAGAACACTAAGTCAATACATTTCAATCAATATTTCCATCTTCAATTTGGTGATGATGAACATGGCTTAAGTCTGATTATATCTCCAAATGGGTGTTACATTTTAAAGAGGTTGATAGCTTTTTTAATTTGCTTTTTGTTTGATGCTTTTACATGTGTCCTTTCAGGCTTATTTTTACCTTTCCACTCTGTCAGCCTAAGATTGAAACTTGAACCAATTTTTGCACCTCAATGGAGCAGATATTAATGTTAAGTGATTCTTTCTGTTCACTTCTTTAAATTTTTTGAAATAATCATGCCCCAAATCGATCCCTAATGATTGGCTTTCACAAGATGTTCAAAAACATGCAGGTTAAGCATTTGCTGATAAGCTCTCCAATTGATTTCTGATTGCTAATCAGACTTGATTTGGTTGCCTTTAAATGCAAAGTTGATCACCATCAAGTAGTTTGGGAAGTGTACCATGAATTAATAATCTATTGACATCTTTTCTTGAGTTGACCATTATAAAAACCATTCACCCTCATTACCGTTGCTCTTTCCAACTATGCAAAAAGATCCTTTTTGTTCCATGCTTGAGAATGAAGCAGTGGCTATTGGCTATTCTAAGTCTGCTAGTTGGTATTTGTTAGAAGTGCTTTATGCTTATGCCATTCTTTTCTCATGTCCAAAGAGTACTAGAGGTGATGGAAGATCATGTGCGTCTTTGATCTGTTCCACACAAAAGGATGAATTCTCAGGGCATTCCTTTCTTCCCTCACAAATCATAGATGGCAAAATCTTTTCAACTGCAATCGAATGCATTGCAATTACAGGGGACACTGAGCATCCAGTCAAGGGACATAGGTCAAGATGCTTGGCTTGATTGAAAGGTTGACCTGTGTGCCCAACTAGCTCCAGAATTTGTTATCTATTTAGGGTTTATTTAACTAGCATTGAGGCAAAAAACCTGGGACTGTTCTCAAGAATTAGCTTCTAGGCATATGTATATGCAGTTGGATTCAATTTTTGCTTCAGGAGCATGTCAAATTGTACATTTCAGTGTTTCTAGTCCGCGTTGCAAATGTGGTTGGTAGGCTGTAGCTCCAGTTAGTATCAAGTATCGTATCAGTTAAGATCTTTGAACATATTCTGGCACTGATTTGACCTTCTTACATCTATAAATAAATTTACGGTATTACATGATATAGATACATCTAGGTTAAAATGTCTAATCATGTATGTTCTTAAGTTTAGATTTGCATTTCATATCATAAATATTGTATAGCATGCATCATTCTGCATTTAGAGTAGTTCTATGTATTTTAGGTTAATTAGGTATTTTTTATGTTTAGGAGAGAAGATTTATTCAGGGCTTTGGATAGATTATCGGACCGTATGTATCTGATCAGAACGATGATCGGAATCTAACGCCTCCGAAATCATCTAGATCGAAGTCTTGTAACATCATATGAAGTCCGAGGAAGATCAATGGTTAGGGGAGTAATGTGACATCCATACGGGCTTTGAATAAAAATTTGACCATACAAATGGATCCGGAGCGACGTTCGCAGTCTGGTAGCGCAGAAATCACCTCGATTTGAGTACCGTGACACCCTCTACAACAGAAAAACGATGGGTGGCCCAGATGGTGCCACATGGCACCATCTGAATCGCCCAAAGCTGGCCATGTCCCTTTGCTCAACTTCAGCGTGCAATCCTAGTCGTTGGATTGAGATCCAACGGCTGGAAACAGACCCTGCCTCGCTTTCACCAGAGGAGAGCTCAAGATTATATTGTGACTGTTGGATGAAAATCCAACAGACACTATCGCACGATTAGTGAATGCCAATAGCCCTTCAATGCAACACTTCCTCTCCTTTGCCGCATTGGTTACACCGCACACCTCTTAAACCCACGGCGTGGGGTTGAGTCCTCCAACGCCTTAATTCTTCAATCAGGTGCGCGGAGCAAATGAGCGCTAGCGCATGCGCGTGAGATGCGCGCACAGTCGCAGCCGCATGTAGTAGCAGCATAGCGCATGCTAGCACGTGCGTGTGCGACTCGGTGCGAGCATGGGTGCGTGATGCGCGCAATGCTAGCAAAGCATGTGCCAGCGGGGGTATGCACGGACTTATAGCAACATTTGGGCCAATCTTTAGCGACGATTGCAACTATCGCTAAAGTCCTTGGACGGATTTGATCCTCGTCCTTCCACTATAAAAGGACCCGTACACCTACCCTTTTTATTCATCTCTTCCTTTCTTCCTCTCATCACCTCCAAGGCTTTAGAAAGAGCTTGTCCCAAACTTGGGATGCTTCTCTAGAGTAAAAAAGAAAATAGTTTTCCCTTCCCTCATCCTCATTCGTAGAACATTTCATGGCTGTCTTCTCACCGTCCTTCCGGAAGAAGATCCTCACCGTGACGTCATCTTATCCCATCCTTTGTCCTCTAGTTCCGTCCCTGTTTGTCCCGCTCCTCACCACCTTCCTCCAGGCAACGTCAGAGCGAGTCGTCTTCTGAGCAACCATCGAGGGAGATCCTCTCACCTCTTTCTACCTTTTTCGCTTTCGTAGTGTAATCTTTCCCGCTTTCATAGTTATAAAAAAATTATTTAATTAAAAATCCATAATTATTTCTCTCTGTAATATTTTTGCAAGTAGATTAGCCAGATAAAATTTCATCGACCTAATCGTTTGCTTGATAAAAAATACTAAAAAAATTAGAAAAGATAAAAATGACAAAAATAAATAAAAGCGAAATGTGGATTTTTCAAAATCAAACGTTCGCCTTCCTGTATTCGACCTGGGATTCACATTTCGAGTTTCGGTTATAAATTTTATCTAATAAACGTATTTTGTGAATTATGACGATGGGTTCTCAAAACCTCAATTTTTATCACGTGAAACACACCTCCATCATTACATAATCTACATATGTAAGTTATTGGTATGATTTCAAAATGGTCAAATGTAATGTGCTACCGTTTATTGAGGACCATGTATGTGAGCGTAAACGATCCCTATGAGATTGATTTGGGCCAAAGAACAATTCATGGTTTTGATAGTGGGGATCCTGTAATGTGCAAAATACCCTTTCCCTCACTTCCACCATTAAGTTGGCTATCACCTCATTTCTAACTGCTCTGCCCTCCAGAATCTCGACCTCTTCATTAACGTCCTCTTTTTATCTCGGAGATCCTGCCACCTACCATGGCCTTCATTCCCACAATGCTGTTGCCACTGTCGTCCCACCTTGTGTTTTCCACAAACACCTTCTCCAAGTGGAACTACTAAAGAAGAGAACTTTGCTTAATCATTAAGTTTGTTATATCTCGATGAACCATTGTGCAACATGAGTGCATTGAACTTCTAAAACAAAAAAGAAAAATTCTTCATCACCGAGAAAAATATCAGAGCAGATTTCCGCCCAAAAGTGAAAGGATGGATGTATCTTTGGCTACAACAAGCACCAAAGATAGGAGAACCAAAGAAGGAAGAGATGATTTTCATGCTCTCTTCCCTATGTGCAATAATGAAACCCTCCATACCCTGCCTCTCGTCTTTATCGCAATCCACGGTCAATGGGATTGAGTAGAGATATGACGAGGGGTTGGACAGAGGGTATGCCAACTATTGTCCATGAAGAAAACAGCAGCTAAACGTGAATGACAAAATTTTTGATGGCTCAACTCAGTTTCCTGTGTGTGGAGAGAGAGAGAGAGAGAGAGAGAGAGAGAGAGAGAAGCAATGGGTAAATTGGCGTGGTGATGTTGAGGTGGAAGTTGTAGATAAGCAGGAAGGAGTTTTGGATTTGCACCCTTCAGACGGCAGAAGCTACGAGGATGGGATCCATGTGGGTATAAGGAGACCTTGTGTGAGATTGGGGGGTGGTTGGAAGGGGTATTGAAGGGTGGCAGATAGTGTTCAAGTGGCCTAAGGTGAAAGAGGGCAAGGTCACGTGTAGAAAGGTGAATATGTGGTGAGATTGCTGGGGAGTATAGAGGGGGCAGTGTCGAGGAGGGACTCGACGAGGACAGTGACAACGGTGGTGCCATCGCCATTGGTTAATCATCATGGAGGGGGCTGGAGATTGCTGTGGCAGAGGCAATAGCAACCACACATCACTCTTTGGCAAACGACTCCAAACAAGAAAAAGATGCTTTTATCTGAAGCAAATATGATATACAAAATGTGCAAGTCTATGACTTCTTGTAGGACATTATGAATTTACATGACTGAGCTCATGGGATCATACGGCAGGGAATGGGGTCTTTATTGCCCAATCTCTTCGAAGGGTACTGTCAGAATGGGGTTCCATCATCATTTTCTCCATCCCGAGAACCAGCGCCTTTCTTTGATGCACCATCTGCTTGCCGCATTGTGCTAAGCCGCCGTGCTTTCTGGAACTTGTAATGGTAATGCACCCCGAGGCTAGCCCCCACTACAAGTAGTATTTGAACACCGAATACAAGCAATGAGAAGTAGGCATCGAAGGAGTCCCTGAGAAACAGAGGAATGACATGGTTAAGTAATGGATATACTCTGTAGCACAGGTAGATGGTGAGGAGGTATAGGTGCTCTCAAACCTTGTGCAACCAACATAGTATGCTACGCCAAGAAACACAACATGGACTTGCACAAGCCAGCGCAGAAGCCTCAGTCTAAGCTTCCCATGGAAGGAGGACTCCGTCATTAGTAGGAAGATGATGCACAATGCTAGCACAAAAGCGGCAGTATTAAAGGCCATGTACGTCTGGTATCGGTTGAAACTCTTGTCCCGCATGACCGGGTCCCCAGCAAAGTGTCCTTCCTCACGTATGTAAGCCCCTTCTGTGCTACTGTAACATGATAATCTCCCATTGTTCGATGCCCGAGTTAGTTGCAGAAAATAGCAACTTTTTATTTTTCCCCCACTTGTGTTTCTATTTTGTCTTGTCCTCTATATGGTCGAAATGCAATCAGATGTTAGTTTGGGATAACAATTGGTAGCATGTCTTAATTTGCATCTGTTCGCGTGATGTTGTAGGGTTGCTTCTGAATGATTTCCATTCTCAATCGTTAATGTAGAACTAAATTAAGCTTTCTGGGAGGAAATGATGCATATGCTTATGATTTTGAAATTGTTTCCAACAAATGATCCATGTTGCATTGTATGATTGGATTAGCTTATCCCCAAAAATGGTTACCATGGTAAGTGACCTCATGCTTGGAATGGATTGCCTTTTTTCTGTTTATTTGGACTTTGTGTTGGGGACACATAAGAGGACAAACATTATTGGGTAAAGACTATAGTTAGTGTCTAATGTTTCGAAGTTCAGAATTCAAACCTTTCCCTCCTAGATGATGGTGACTTACGTGGGAAATGTTGGCATGTCTTCTTGCCAAAACCCGCCGGGTGGGTTAAGGCCGGCTTGGTAAGTAATTGAGGCGACAAGGACGGCAACCACCATCAACCACCCCCTCATCTTCCTCAGCCATTCATCCCTTTTACTCAGCTGGGGGTCGGAGAACGATGGCAGGGATGCAGATGACATGTTGACGATGGCTCTAGAAGGTTGGAAAAGGAGTGATGGAGATTGACATGGAGATGGATATGGTGATGTTGTCTTGCCCTTTTTAAATAGATGTTTTTGGGGTCAGGAATCCAAGGGCTTGCATTGTTTGCAAGCGTTCGGCATATGACAAGGGGAATCTAACTCTTTGAACTGGGGAAGTGATTACAATTTGGGAGAATAACTTCCTTGAGTACCATGTTAATAGAAAAGATACAATGAGAAGGGTATTGATGCACGCTATCAAATTCTGATCGCTTACCACTTCTTCCCGGAGGATTTTTCGGACCTTTTGCTGCAACAACTTCTTCTTTGAACTAAAATTAAATTAAACAATTTCTTTTCTTCTTCTTCTTGTTTTTTTTTTTTACTGATTGGTATGTTAAGTAAAGGAGACGGACATAGAAATTGAAAAACAAAAATGAAGAGCGGCATAATAGCGGACACTTGCTGTTGCCTATCTCATTCGTTCCTCCTCCACACTGAGCAACAGTCTCATCTTAATTCAACTTAGCGGCCCCTAATTTACACTTGTGTGAACCCCACGGACTTCCATTTTCAAGTACATGAACCTTCATTTTTTTTTTTTTTTTTATTACCTTTTGAAAATTTGGGCAATATGAACCTTCTGTTTGACAATCAAATTCCGGCCGAAGAGGAGCCATCGATGGAGTCAACGTGGAGGATGGCAAGAATGATAAAATAAAGGATGACGGTTTTCCTAAGATCTCCACCGTTCCTTCTCTCAGGATTTGGCATGTGAAATCGTTTCTATAAAATAAAAGTAACAAACGGCTAAATGTAACCTTTGTCAGAGAGTCAACGCGGGCCAGTGTCCTCTCACGGATGGGCCATATTGCTTGACGATCGAAATATCAATAAAGTTATTGTATTGCAGGTAGAAATAAATACATTTTTCTTTTTTGTGATAGCAAATACTCTTTAACGTACCTACAAAATATGTGATGCGTCTTGAAATGAGTTACGCTGCAGGAAGAGGGGTATAAGTAATTATCAACACAAATGTGCCTTTGACATATATATTTTTTGCACGTTCTCTACAAGAAAAAGAGCTTTTGACAATAGGTTTTGCAGAATATCATTGCGAAAAGTTTCATTATGGTAATGTTTTGAGGATGGTTCTCAGACAAAATTGTTGCTACTAGTTCATCCATTGATGAATAAGTCAATCTTTCAATGATGGTTTATACCTATTGTCATAGGTTTTCAATGACGATTTTGTGAAAACTTTCACTAATAATATTGACGATGATTTAGAAAATCGCTACGAAAAGGTTGAAGAGAAAATGAGAAAAATCATTTACTCTGCTGGTGAGACTTAACAACAATTTATTTATAATTATCTCTGATGGCAATGATTATCCGACTATTGTTGATATCGATCGAGTTAGTGATGACAAATGTTAGTTCTTCATAAGAATAAAAATGAAAATTGAAAATAGTTATAAAACCATCACCAAATAAACATCGGTAGCAATTATATATACACCAAAGGTAAATATATTTTTTTAGATATTTAATTTGGCAATTTTTTAAGCACTTATATAAATACCTATATACATATCCCACAAAATCACAATACGTATAAATAAATCATAACACAAATTTCATACCAATTACTCATTTAAAACAATCAAACAATGCATACAAATAAAATCAAATCATATTACGTTGAAAATGTATGCATAAAACAAATATATAAAATATATACAAGTATATTACGTTGGGACACCTACACCACCAATCCTAGCCCAACCAAAATCATTATCATCTCAACAATACGATGTGCAGTGAAAGGATGGATAATTTAACTTGCCCTGTCGCAACAGATTCATGAGCTCCATCTGGCAACTATTTAGATTGACCAACTCAATAGCTTGTTTTAGTTGTGAGTTCATCTCGTTTTTCTGCTTCCTCTTCTCATCTCAATGTTGCAGTGTCTCCATCTCTGTCCTCAACTAGTCGACAACTGCTGAAGATGACGATGACCCCTTCTTCCCATGCCAATTGGAGATCATCTCACTCCTTCCTGCATTATGAATGAAATCTCTGTGTTTTGGTGGCATTACAGTCCTAAATGCCTCCTTTAGTGTCAAATTGCTAACTGGTCTAGGAGTTCTCGTCTGCAACTTCAAGAGGATGAATCAACTCCATCATACGATTCTAAATATATTTCAAATTATGCTAAGTATTATCATATGAACATAATCATAAAGTTAAAATTAAATATTCTTCATGTAACTTACATGTCTCCCAATATAATCGTTGAACCTAATCCCGTCTGCCCTCGGGTGTGAGCTTGCTATGAGTCATCTCATAGACTACGAGCCAATCAAGCTGGGCACCATCATGCATATCGGGCTGAAAATTGAATAAAAGATTTAAGTTATTGTATCTTTTAATTTGTATGTTTTCAATGTAAATGATAAAGTGTATGTACTTACACATCTAGTCTTCATTAAGTCAATACTCATTTGACCCAAACAATGCATATGTGGTGGATGTTTTACCCTGTTAGCCTTGCTTTTCTTGGCTTGCTTATACAAAATAGAAATAGTTCAATTGTTAAACAATTACATCAGCTATTGTGAAATAAAAATTAACAAATAAACATTTATTTACCTTTGTCGATGGATTTCACCAATGCTTGCATGGTTGCTCACAGATGTCTGGCTGTATCGTAAGAGACACAATCCTCAATGTCTCATCATGTAACCTATTATTATAGTACTAATTTATATATAACAAATTTTAGAAACACTTATATAATACATACATATATATAAGATGTTAATATTATAAAATTTCTTATCGTACTCTTCATCTCCTCCCTCCAACCTTGATGGATTTTTCCTGCATGCTTGAGAATATATTGGGTGAATTCAGATTGACACCCTAATCAAACACCATATGTATTGAACATTATAGATGTTATAAAAATCAATTCCTATTAAAATATATAAAAATAAAAGATAGTCAATAATTATCTCTAACTCTCGAATGAGTTTCCTCTCAACTCCTTCGGCACCTTTCTCCAATCGAAGCAGGAAAGTGACACGATCATCTTCATTATCGTCAAGAGCCTATTGTTGAACTTTGAACATAATGCTCCACTTCCCCGACATAATTGACCTTGACTGTGATTTTGGTGCCCTTTGGGGGTCTATCTAGATTTGCATTCCATGTCAGACTTCTTCCTTTTGATTTCTTATCTGAAAGAAAAAGACAATATACTCAGAACATAATAAATAATAAATTTAATAAATTTAAACTTGAAGAATATGTGAGTTTCTTACTAGTATCGGTCCTTACCTTAGTTGCATCATACTGAGACGGTTTAGGGTTGTAACACCCTAAAATCCAAGTTCCGAGTCATTTTGGAGTGGTTTGAGTCATTTCGAACCCATAGATGCATTGAGTTTGGTGCGAGCAAGAATATCTCATAAAATGTGAAGAAACGTGTGCTTCCGGTCAAATCTTAGCCAAACCTCATCAAAAGGGTATCATGTAGGGTATCATTAGATTCCTCTCATCACGAGCTTTCCAATGATGCTTGTTGATGAATTCAATTTATTGAACTAAATATAGGCCTAACTACATCATAATTATATCGTTCCTGATTTCAAATTGCCAAGATCTAAGTGGAAGTGAATTTTATTTGGCCCGCATATATTTCTGTGTATCCACTTTACATTTAATTACATGTTTTTATATATGTATTTGATGAATGTAGGAAAATCTTCACCGGCCTTCTCCATTCTTTTTTTTCTTGTGCGTAACCCAGTTGGCTTTCCTTGTGTGGTGATGGCTGTTCTTGGAAGGGAATTCAAACCTCCCCTAACTGATGCCATAAACCAAGGGAAGAAGGCTTGGACAAGAAGATAAGGAGGGGGGGGTAGCCGGCCCTAAGGGGCAAGCACATCTTCATCCATCATCTTCCCCACCGCCACTGTGGAGAAGGCTTACAATATGGATTTGGTGAATACCCTGGACCACCGCGTGCTCCGACCTTGCCTCCATCTCCGCTCATGCATGCAATGATAGTGCATGCATGTCGTCGCGCCTCGACGTGAAGACCGCAACAGCCACCATTGTGCACCATTCCCATCATTATCCCATCACCACCACTCCTCGTTATTCTTTTTCTTTTTCTTCTTTTTCATCTTCTTCCTCTCCCAACGCCTCCCCTGTTCTGCTCCTTCCCAACCATGAACCAAACATCACCATCGCCACAGCCGCCCCGATCCACCATATCCAACCACTCGTTTTCTACGTCAACACCACTGGGGCTCTCCACGCGAAAGCAAGTGCGAGTGTTCGATCCCCTATTTTGCTACAATACATATGGCCATTAAAATTTACATCCTATGCCATTGTCATTAACTATTCAAATATTTAAGGGATTATTTTATTTAAGGGAATTTGCATAGATCTCTTCAGATCTTGTCTAATTGTCTATTGTTATTTTCTTTCTATGAATGAATATTCCAACCTTCAAAGGAGGAAATATCGGATATAGTGAACTGGTTAAGTAACCTTCTTGAGTTTATTGGGTCTGTGTCTCCCTGTGGATATGACGTGACACATGTGGCTAGATATAAGTTAACTTTGATTGAGGGATTTTCTACCACATAAAATAGAACGACGTATCATTTCTATGGCTATCTTAATTAAGCAAAAATCTCTTTATCACTTTTTTTCGTGCGAATATGATGTGTGTAGCTTAGGTTAGGTCTAAAACAAGTTGATAAGGACCTAAACGTAAGATAAACCACAATCACGGTTAATTTTGATGTTTTCCCCACAAATTTCAACCCTAATCCTTGTGTTGGATCTATAAAAAGGCTTCCTTGTGTTTGAAGCCGTCATTCTCTTCATTTTCCACCAAAACTTTGAGAGAAAAAGGAAAGAAAAGAAGAAAGGAAATAATTTGGATTAGGAAAGTCTAAGTCCTAATCCTAAAAAGGGGTGGCTGTGAGGGTTTTCATGCAATTTGTGCAGCAGCAGTGGCGACGCGTTGTGAGAAGGTTGTGCTTGACCCACAGGAGATGCATGGCGTGAGATGGCGCATGCTTGTAAATGCTTTAGTGTGAAGGAGTGGTGCACAGAGTGCTGGATTGGCGATGTAGGGTAGCACAGACTATGGGGATTCGTGTAGGCATGGGCACAGGCACGGGTATGATCCATGGGAGCATGGCTGATTAGTCCACTTTAATTGAGTGCTAATTGACCTAAGTAATCATTAATTACATATTCTTAGTTTTTAATTATTCATGATTTAAATGATAATTTATCTTAACCTACATACATTTTTGTGTCAAAATTACATTTAATAACATTTTTATGATAATGTAATTAGTGTATGCAGGTAGGACATAAGGACTAAACATACTGAGTGCACGTGCCTTACCGCCAACCAATTCCATCGCCAACATCATCGGCCGAGCCTCATCGCATCCCTCTCAAGATTTTAAAAGTAGGGATCTATCTTCTCCCTCGCCACCACCGTGCAGGACGTGTGCACCATGACATCAAGCCTGCACAATGGCCGCAGCACGCATTGTGGATTGAAGTCTGTCGCCCTCCTATTGTTGTGGTGTGCGTGGTTATAGCATGCACACCATCACTACCAAACCCACACCAACACCAACCACACCCTTTCCCTTCTTCTTCTTCCTCTTCTTTCTCTATGTGACCCACCACCACCACCACCACCTGCAACTCAACCCAACACCACTGCTATCCTTCCCCCCTCCCCCTTACCTTCATCACCTTCCTCGCCGTCGATCACCATCACGCCTCGCTGCCCTCACCTGAACCCCAAAACCCACAACCCATTCCCTCATCTCCTCCTCTCCTTCAAACCACCCCCTGTTCCAGCCTTCCATCGCACAAAAGAACCCAAAAACCGCAGCGAGTAGCAATGCCTTCGGACTCCATTGACCTTACTCGACGCCAACACCACCAAGTCGATGACCAAGCTCCACTATGCCTTCCCTGATAGCCGTGACAGCCAATCATGCCTCTCCTTTAGTGCAACAGGCCGCTCATGGTTGCTGCTCACGCACCTCCGGCAGGCCATCCTCTGCCTCCAACCACCGTCACTGGCTGCCTCTCGCTACCTTGTCACCATCATCGCGATCCCCTCGCTCCAGCCAACCTTCCTCTATAGCAGCTTTGCACTTGGTGGCCCAAATCGCATGTGAGGAAGAGAGAGGGGAAAACCCCTGTTTTCCCTCTCATTTCTATTTACACATTTTTCCATTGCGAAGAATATTATTAATTTATTTGATAAATTAATATATTGAGGTAATTTTACAGGTGAACTCCATATATTTTTATTTAATTGCATAGAATGATGATTTATGTAGGGAATGAGTTTGAAATGGTTCGTATGCTTGCCTATTGATATTTCCGAATAGATGACGCATCATTAATTATTTTAATAGACTAGTTCCTCCATGCGAAAATGACCTAATTATTTTCGTGATTAGATTTTGAACATTAAATGTTTTGAAAAGTAATTTTCTACCACACGACTAAATACAACGACGCTACATTTTATGTGCAAAAATTCATCAAAAACGAGAATCACTCTTTCAATGGTGTGAGTTAATTATTGCGCTACCGGCTTGAGTGAACTAGCTGATTGGTTCACTTAAACCTATTGGTCCAACAACCCCCTCGCACTATTTAGAGCGGTTGAGGCTTTTCCGACCTCGAATTTTGACAAATATGGTACCATTCAAATCGTATCAACATGTATTGCACATTGGTAACCTTTATTTCCCTTTTTGAGTACTTTTCTTTATGTGAAAAATTAGAAACGTATCTAATGGGTTTTTTGACCTGGTTCTTAGTGGGTTTGGTTTAGGAAACCTGCCTGATGTGTGAATGGATTTCAAGGAAGGCTTGGTACACACTCCTAGACCCTTTGCACACTATTTGGAGTCATTGTGACCCTTCAGTGACGTTAGGTAGAGTAGTCTTCACTTATTTCATTTTCAGTTCATTTTGTATATCATGGAATTGTTACTTCAAATTTCTCTGCACTTTTTCTCATTGTGGGTGCATTCATTTTTCTAGTTGAGTTTGGAACCCATGTGGAGTTTTTGTTACTATTTTTTAGTACCTTAACATGCAATATGTCATTGTTTCATTGATAATTATTAGTTAAGACTAATTGGATTGAATCAAGATAAAACTCGGGGTTTGGGTGGTGTTTTAATATCGATTAAACATGATTTTTAGGTTTTGATATTAAGGGGGAATTTGATACTGAAATCAAGGTAATTAACTGAGATTTTATCTTCTAATTGAATGGGCTTGAATCAAGGTGGAAATTAGTTATGTTGGGTTGATTAATATCACCTTGTGGAAATCATGTAAAATTGGTTATTGATGACCGTCTGGGGTTTTGCTGTCCAGTTTAGCTTGTTTGCATTTGTTATATGTCAAGTTACAGTCGTTGTAGTAATAAGACAGCTACCAGGTTATCATTACAAATTTTTTACTCGGAAATGGTTTTCTCGAGATCTAACTCAGGGAGCTACTGGAATTCTAGAAATACAAAGGTTCTCTATTAGATTACAAAAATAAGAGAGAGAGAGTCTATCTTGGCTTCTTCTTCTTCTTTTCTCCTTCTCTTTCTATCTTTCAGCTGCTCTCCTTTTCTTCTTCTTTCTCTTCTTCTCTGCTCACGGCTATGTCTTCTCTCTTCTTTTCTTCCGCAGAGTTCTTCTTTTCTTCTGTTCTTTTTTTTTCTTTGTTCTTCTCTTTCTTTTGCTCTGGCGTCTATGTCTTCTTCCCTCTTTTTCTTCTTCTTCTTCTTTTTCTTTTTCTTCAGCCTTCTTCTTTCTTTCTTTTCTTGCTTTCTCTCCTTTGGCCGCTGCTCAACCGTCGTCTGATGCAGTGGTCAGACGACTTAACTGTAGGTTTGCTACAGTGCTTTTCTTCTTCTTCTTCTTCTTCTTCTGCTTCTTCTCTCTTGCTTCTCTTTCTTCTTCTTCTTCACTTCTTCTTCCTCTCTGCCTTGAGCGGCTAAGGCTTCGGGCGCCTTCCTTCCTTCTTCTCCTTCCTTCTTCTTCTGCTCCTGCATGCTCACACAAGGATTAGAAAGCAAAATCTACCCTACCCTTCCCCGCGTCTCTCTCTTTCTCAGATTTCTCTCATAGGACCGCTCTCCCAGAGCCGGGTATTCGGGTACGGGTATCGCGCCCGGGACCAGGCCCACCGGCGTGCGGTGGTGGGCGAGGAGTGTACGGGTTTAGGTAATCGGATTCGACCCAGACCTGTGGGGCGTGAGCGCAGGCGTGCGCGTGGTGCGTGGCGTGCGTGAGGGACCTGACCGCTATGTTTGAAGGCGAATAGCCTTGAACACTTTTCAAATTTATGTGCGGTCACTGAGCCACGCACTTCCGAGGTGGGACTAAAGTCCCACCTCCCAGATTGGCGCCCGCAGCTGAGGAAGTTGTAGGCAATTACAGCAGCGTGCGAGGCCTTTGCCCCAGCTGCAGGCTTGGGATGCTTCGCAGAGGCAAACCGCGCGTCCTGGGGCGTGAGCCTGGGCGAGAGAGTACCTGCAGCTGCAGGTGAAGGAGCTTCAGAAGCTCGATAATGGTGGTGAAGGGGCGTTGACCTAGAAACAAGAATACGGCCTCTCGGCCCAATCAGAGGATGCAGGGAGCTTCGCCGGAGTGCGGCGAAGGCAGTGCGGGTGGTGGCGAGGCGTGAGGCGGCGTATGGTGGTAGCCCTAGGTCGGACTGTGGTCGGACAGGTGGGTTTGTTCGGGGGGTCGTCGGGTGGCGTTTGGTAGTGGATGGGAAGGGGGGATTTGTTGAGTGGAGTGAGGGGAAGCTTTTAGGGTGGTCAGCGAGGGGTGAGAAGGTCTGTGGAGGTGGGATGAGCTCGCTAGAGAGGGTGGTCGGAGATGGAGCAGGCGGAGGTGGAAGTCGTGTGCAGTGAGGTGAAAAGATAAATTGAGAGAGGGAAAATGTAAGGGAGGAGGAGAGGAAGCTATTTACCTAGGTTTTGGATGAAGGGGGAGGGCGGAGCCACCGGCTCGTACCTGCCGGAGCTGGGGAAGAAAGGGCCCTGGAGGAGGAGTGCGGGGATGAGGAAGCAGGCGGAGGGCGTCGGCGGGTACAGCACGGCACAGACGAGAGGGCTAGGAGAACCCTGCTGCAGGTAAGGCAGCAGAGCGACGAGGAGGAAGAGGAGGGAGTCACTGGAAGCTGCGGGCTATCTGACGGAGGAGGAGGGGATGAAGTGGGGGGGTGTTCTCCGTCAAAGAGAGCTTGAAGGAACCGGCAGGGGGTGCCGGTCCTTATAAAGGGGCTGGCGTAGAGGGAGGTGCGGGCTGGCGACGTGCCAGCCTCGCTGGAGTGTGGTCGGAAAGGGGACCCATACCTTCCGTGCGTTCGCACGGAAGGTATGGGGGCCGGCAGAGAGCATGGCCGGGTCCCTACGACAGAGGACGTCACAGGGAACCCCTCGTCTGCTTTGCAGGGCGGTCACCCCTCTCTGCGTGGCGCCATGCTCCGCGCAAAGTCGCCGGAGCATGGTGCTGCGCAGAGTTTTGCAGGAGGGACCGTTCTGCAAATAACGATGAAAAAGTTGAGGGCCAAAATGCAAGGGTTTCGAAAGATAAGGGTCAAAAAGTAAATGCAGAGGACCAAATTGCAAAGTTGGTCAAGGAGGTCTCCTCTTAGGCTCAAGTTTTTATACAAGATTAATTTGAACCTAAGAATTTTAATGGTGAATTTTATTTCTAGGTTGGATCATGTTTGATTGACCAATTTACATAAAAACCCAGATTAAGTCATTAATTGGGCAAGGTTCTCTTTGTAGGTCAAAATGGATTTCTAAGGCCAAATTGAAGGTTCTAAAACCTAGAGATTATTTTTCTATGAATTTTAGAGGGTTTAGTTGATTTTTATCCTGCCTCGAACCTCATGAATTGAAGTGGGTTTGTTTTAGGGTTACAGAATGTCATTTAATTTCTTGAAGTTGCTATAACCCTTTTTAGATCTGACCATCCCACTTTCCTTCTTATTAGGCTTGTTTGACCTGTGTTTGGCCCTTTAATTACCCTGTTTGCAAACTGCGTTGGTGAAATTGCAGTTTTACCCCTTATGATTTATTTTCTTCTTAAACTCAGAATTCTCTGAGTTAAGCCTTTCTTTGGGTTATGTAGGAGCTTTTTCGTACATATCTGGGTTAGATTGTGCTAGTTAGGGTTCATGATGAGGTTCTCATCAGTTATCCAAGTTTAAGTTTCAGAATTATAACGAAGAATTTGTCGGGATTAAATGGTTGGATAATTGGTGGTAGCCCCAGCACTTGCTGGATTTTGGTTGCAGCTTTGGTCCTTTGGATAGGTTTTTGGCTAATTTAGGGAGTTGATGGCCTCCTTATGAATCTTTGGTTAGGCTTAGTGTTAAAGTGGGAAAGTAGGTTGCAAGGCTCGAGGGTTTTGGAGTTGGTTCTTTTCTTAACCGATGGATGGGGCATTGGCTGTCTATGGTCCAGCATGCATAGGGCTTGCACGTGTTCACACCATAAGATGTAATCGCCACCCCTTTTTGCAAGGACCTTAGGGTGATGGATTGAGGTAACTCGATGGGTGCAAGCTGCTTTCTCGGCCAAGAAGATAGCTTATACCATTCTTGTATCTCAAGAAGTAACATGAAATTGCCTTGTGTTCCGAGGTGTTGATTAACAGGATTTTTTGTCGTAACAAGTCGGACTTAACTTGTAAAATGAACTGGATAATGTAAAAATTAATAAATGGATTAACTTGTAAGATGGTACCCATTCTTTTGCTCTCTCTCTGTTACTATTTTGTACTCGGTTGTTGTTTCTACTCAGTTTTTACTGATGTGTTCCTTGAGTTTCGTATTCAGGTGTTGTTGAGTAGTTAGGCATAGCAACTACTGTTGGTCCTTCTACTACAAGATCGAGCTTTGTTGTAGGAGATGGTTCGTACTGAGCATGTTGCTCACCCAATTTTTGTTCCGTTTGTTAGACTCTTTTATTTTTGATCTTTCTCATGGTTGTATTAGTACTTGAACACTTAGTTTGCTTTCATGTTTTCTCTGGTAGATTTTACATTGATCATCAATACTTTATTTTATTTAATATATTATGAATAAATGCTTGGCTAGTAATGTTCTACGACTATGTATAAGGTGACTGCGATCCTGTATTTTTGTATGTTGCTTGATATTAGCACTTGACGGCTTGGGTCACATCAATTGGCAGAATCAGGGTCATCACAAGGGTCTATTGTACATCATTTCTCTCTGAGTCTTCATCCTCATCCCATTATTCTTTTGGTGGGATATCGGTTTCATGTTCAAGATAGTAGGTGTTAGACTTGTGTTGTAGAAGTGGAGGGACTTGCCTCTTTGCCCTTCCCGTAAAGGGACTGTGTAAGAGCACTGGGATGTAAAAATGTGGTAGAAGTATTTACTTTGAAGTTGGTGGATAGAGGTGGCTTATATGTAGGGTTCTGGATAAAAGTCATTGGGCACTAGTAGAAGTTGACTGTTGCCGACGGTCCACAGTCGACTATTTATTGAACCGTTGACAATATTATTATCCTCGACCATTCTACAAATAATGGTTAAGAATATTCATTTCATTAACTACCCCCCTTCGATTCAAAGAGTGGGTAGGTGGGACTAGCATTGTCAGTTAACAATTGTCAAAGTAGTTATAAATGTCGACGATTTTTGAGTAATGGTTGAGTAAAGTTGGATTTTCTAATCATCGAAGCAAAAAAGTTAAAATTTTGAGTTGCTTATTCGATGATTTTGTTAAAACCGTCAATAGTCGTCGACCTAAATCCCTCACACAACCCCGACTCCCTCCACCTTCCTCCCAAATCAGTCATCCTCCCTCACGATGTCGATCAGTCCTCCTTGTGCTCTCCCACTCTCCTCCTCGCTCGACATTGATTGGTCCTCGTGGCTTCTTGTAACGACTCGATTCCCGAGTCCCTACGAGACACGAGAACCAGACCGACTCGACTAATCCCAAAACCTAGTCGTCCAACGAGGAAGTAACCAAAAGAGCAGTAAAATAAGCCACACTCAGCATGAATATAACTAACAGTAAGGAAATACAACAGTAAGGAAAGAAGCCACTACAGTATATACCACCACAACAGTAGAACAACATTTATAACGTAATATGAATTGCAGGTAAAGAAAAGTACAGCGGTAACAAAACTACTCACTACAGTGGAACCAAAAAGAGGTATAAGAGAACAGTGGTAACTCTACTGGACCCTACTCGGCCCAGCGTCCTCTACAGCCGCCGACCCTGGCTGCTCAACACCTGGTCCTGAAAGGTAACTAGTGTAACACGTCAGCAAAACGCTGAGTAGAGTGGCAGCTAAACTAAAGAAACAGTAAAGTGTACAGTAGCTGTTTTAATTTTCTTTCTTCCTTTATTTACGTCTTTCTATTGTTTCAAAATTTATCTATTTCTCAGATCCTTCACTTGATCTCGAATGTTCCTCGTGGGAACAATCTTGATTGCAGTCTTTTCCGAATAGTAGAAGTATCACGTGGTGCTCTCCTGGCCGGGAGAGTCCCCCGTGGTGATCCTCCTCTCAGTCAACCACCCCAAGGTCACGGACAGGAGTAACGGTGACTATGGTACGCGTGATAAATGCACAGGTAGCTAACCCGCACTGGCACGAGGTCAGTCGTTTCTGTTAACGGGTGCGCCCAAAGCACAGCACGGAACCAGTACAGGGCAGAGCCCTCTCAGTAACAGGGGTCCAACCCCTCCACAGTAACCAAACAGGGGCCTTGCCCCTCCACAGTTCGCGCACCCTCGCCTGACTACCCTGGTTTGCCCAGTGGGCCTAACAAGTCGATGTAGGAGGCTAGTAGAACCTCGGGGCCCGTGGGGTAGCTAGTACCTCCCTACACTAGTAGCTCTCCTCGGTACTACGTACACGAGGGCCAGCAAGTCGGTACAAAGTGGCCAGTCCTGACCCTAGGTCCCTGGGGCGGCTGGCTCCGCTCTGCACTAAACAGGTACAGGTACTTCCCTTGGTACTACGTACCCAAGAGATAGCACACTACCACGTCTTTCTTTCTCAGTTCCATTCCTTTCTCTTTCCAGGAGTTCCACTCCTAATTCCCCGTAGGGTTTCAGTTCTTTTAACTCAGCATATTCAGGTTTCACCTTTCCAGTTTCACGTTCATACATCCCATATTCTCAGACATGCTCATTTATTCATAACAGGCAGTTGTTAAACCAATTTACAAGTAGCTATTATTTCCTTTCCACATTTTTCAAGACTGTAGTATTCATATATTCCACTAGTTCTTCCCATCCTAGGATTCATGCTATACCCTAGGATCTATCATACAATCTAGTTTTCCAGCCCTAGGATTCATACAACACCCTAGGATCTACCATTCATTCTAGTTTCTCATTCTTAGGATTCATGCAATGTCCTAGGTTCTATTTATGGTTCCATAATTTAACAGATTATACTAATAAACTTAAAAGCCACTCTACCGGTTACAACAGGCGTACTGGGGGCGTGGTCGGGAATCCCGCGTACCTCCGCAATCCCCGAGACTGCAACGGAACGGGATCCTATCACAAGGATCAAACACAAGGAGTTTCTCAAAATAGTATACAACTACTGTAGACGGGTAGAGGATTTAATTTCGAAAAGCACGCAACTCGAAACGTGGAAAACAGACTCCGAACGGGCCCTAAACGGGTCGAAAACGACGAAACAGTGTAAAATCAGACGTCTAGAACCTCTTCCAGATGTCTTAAAAAGTGGATCAGAGGTTACCTTTGTTCTGCGTGGTCTCTCAGACATCCAGAAGCCTGCGGGGGCGTCTGGCCTAGTTCCCAGACGTCTGATGGCCACCCAGGACGTCTGGAAGTCGCTCCCGTCGTCTGGCACCACTGCTAGACGTCTGATTCGCGTTGGATGCGAATCTAGAACCTGCGCGTACCCATTTCCTCTCTCTCTTAGTACGGTCAGTCGAAGAAGGGGAAGAAAGACGGAAATAACTCACCTTTTAGACGTCTGGACAGTCCTCTAGACGTTCTCCCAGCCGTTTGGTTGGAAACTCAGAAGTCTGATTCTGGAGAAAATTCCAGAATCAAGGCACGACTCGCCCTCTGCTCGCGACGCTCGGCCACGCCGCGACTCGTCCACCTGCTGCTTGAGCTGCAGCAGGCCTCCCGCGTCACCCCGCGTCCGCTGCGCCCCTGCCGGCCGGCTCCCGCTGCCCTGGCAGGCTCGAGCCCTCACGGCCGACGCCTCCTCCCTCGCGCAGCACCTCCTCCCACACCCGCTGCGGCTATCACCGCCGCCGCTCACTCGCGCTCGCTCTCGCGCACCGGCTGGAAGGAGAAGAGGAAGGGGGCGGAGGTGATGAGAGTGAGGGAGGGGGAGTGGCATTTTAAAGCCGCGCGGGGAGGAGAGAGAGCGGACAGAGGGCGCAGCTTGCGACCGCAGGAGAGAGGGAAAAAGAGAGAGAGAGATGCACTCGCAGGTCTGCGCGCTCAGGCACGCAGACAAAACCGTTCGTGTCGAAAAAATCGAATCCCAGACGTTTGGAAGGGGTTCCAGATGTCTGGTACGACGTCTGGGCCACCTCCCAGACGTCTTAAAGGACGTCTGAAGCCACGCATTCGTAACACTTCTCTTCATCGGTACATCCTCCTCTTCCTCCTCCTCCTCTCCCCTATCACGTGAACCCCCTCCCCCTCCCTCCGCCCCTCACCGCATCCCCCCTCCCCCCTCCCTTGTAGCGTGTTGCCACCACGTCCACCTCATGCACAACCTCCTCCTCCTCCTCCCACCAGCACCTCCTCCACCCACCTCCTCCTTCCACCACCACTGTTGCAGACCACCACCACCACCACCACCTTGTCCTCATCCCACCACCAGCCAACCACTACCGTACCACCACCTCCTCATCCTCCTCGTGCCACCTCCTCTTGCCACCACCACCTGACCCATCCCCCTCATCTCCCTCCCCAATTTCCCCCCTTAGGTTTAGATTAATTTAATTTTTTCAATGTACTACTTAGGTTAGAAATTTAATTATGAATGCAATAAAATGTTTGGTTCAATATTTAGTTAAATTATTAATGTTTAGTTAAATTTAGTTTAAAATGTTCAATGTTTCATTCGATGTTTAAATTATTATTGTTAACATGAATGTTTGGTTCATTATTTGGTTTTGAGTTATGGATTTAGGTTATAGGATTTAGGGTTTAGGGTTTAGTGTTAAGGGTTTAGGTTGTAGGGTTAAGTGTCTAGGGTTTAATGTTCTTAGGGTTTAGGTTTAAGGGTTTTTGGGGTTTAGGGGTTAGTGTTTAGTGTTTTTAGGGCTTTGGTTTTAGTGTTTATAGGGTTTAGGGTTTGAGGTTTTTATGTTATAGGTTTTTGGTTTTAGGGTTTAGGGTTTTGTGTTTTTAAGGCTTAGGTTTTAGTGTTTATAGGGTTTAGGGTTTTAGGGTTTAGGGTTTTTAGAGTTAAGAGTTTAGGATTTTGAAGGTTTGGTTTTAATGTTTAGGGTTTTTAGGGTTTAGGATTTTTAGGATTGGGGTTTAGGGTTTAGGTTTTATGAATTTTAGGGTTTGTGGTTTAGGATTTAGGGTTTCCATAAATTTAATTGAGCTTAATTTAGGTTTTGAGTTTAGAAGTGAATAGGGAGGGAGGAAGAGGGCAGTAAAGACAATTAGGTGTGGAGAAATTTGTAAATTAATTTTGGAATCGATTTAAATTTAGATACACATACTTGCACAAATTTAGATGCACTTGATGACAAATAATAGGAGTTCTAACCCCTAAGATATAGATTGTAAGAGAGATATTATTGTGTCAAAATACTTGCCCTTCGAGACTTATGATCATTTTATATAGATAATGCGGAGTGTGTGTATACTTCACTTACATATACGATGCGTTATCTTTATAGCATATCATAAGTCTCGATCGTCTTTAGTTCGGTGATTTAAGTACCTGGCTAAAGAGGGTTCTTGAAGATTTGATCACAACTTAAGGTTACTTTTTGCATGTAGCTAGTGTGTGAAGAAATTTCGGTTGCATTTTCTAACTCTTCTCTAGCATATGAATTGATCTTAGCTACGTTCTTAAAGTGCCCTTAAGTGGGGGCTTTTAGGAATGTAGTTAAGGTTAGTCTTGGGGGGTATATTAGAAAAGTACAAGGAAAGACTGTCGAAATTTCTCCAAACACTGGTTGCATGTAAGAAGTAACCTTGTGATCAAACCTTCAAGGATGGGCTATCAAATGAAATCTTCTTAAAATACACATTTTCCTTATTTGAATCTGACTTCTGAGTGGTTGACATTGAAATTTAGGTTATCATGGATAAGACATGGATTAGTCTAAGGAATTTGAATTATTACACAAACAAGAATGTAGTGTTATATTTCTGGAATGGGCATGCAATGATGATAGGAAGACATTTAGGCAAGGAGAATTTCTTGAGCTGATTTTATGGCCATGTAGATGCTATTTTAATGGGTTTTCCATGATCGAGGAACTATTTTCAAGTATACGATATGTAACAGTTGGTGGCAGCATTACATAAATTGGATAACTTATGGTGAGCAAATCATAGAAGAAGTCAGATATGATAGAATTGACGATTTAGAATAAAGTAATGATAATCAGAGAGATGAATTAGATGAAATATTACATGATATGAGAGGAGCAGACTTTAAGGGTGCAGATGATGATGAGACATTGCGAAACTATAATGAGTTTTACGATGTAGTTAAGGCAGTAGAGGATTCTATTGCTCCTGGAATAACATCAATCTCAAAGTTGTCATTTCTTCTAAAATTATTTCAGCTGAAAGTGATGAATAGAGCAACAGTGAAATTAATGTCTGAGGTCCTTCAATTCATTGGGGAGCTACTGAATAATCCTATTGGGCACCCTAGGTCATGGTATGATGAGAAGAAGTAGATACGTGTGCTTGGAGTAAAATGCGAGAAGATTGATGCATGTCGAAATGATTGTGCCCTGTACAGAAATGAGTACTTAGGGTTAAGTAATTATTTCGAATGTAGTGAGGAAAGGTATAAGGTGGGTAAATCAACAAACATAGGCGGAAAGAAACAATTGTGGAAGGTTCTCCATTATTTTCCATTGATCCTTGGCTACAATGCCTATTCATATCGAGTAAAACAGGAATATTGATGGTGTGGCATCAGGAGAATAAATCGTGAGATGGATGCATCTATCATCCAACAGATTTTGATGGGTGGAATAGATTTAACGAGAATCACCCATCATTCGTAGAGGAGGCACGGGTGTGAGATTGAGAATTGCAACTGATGGATTCAACTCATTCAAGAACATGTAACTGTCATATTCCATATGACTAGTGGTCATGTTAACTTATAACTTACCTTCTTGGCTATGCATGCGATCTACACTTATGATGTTGACTTTCCTTATCCCAAGCCCCAAACAACCAGGAAATGCGGTAGGTGTTTATCTCCTATAATTGATTGATGAACTGAAAGTCTTGTGGTACAGTGGTGTTCAAACATATGACACACATAAGAAAGAATTCTTTTAGTTGCATGCAGCATTATTGTGGACTATCAATGACTTTCCAGTATAAGCTAATTTGTCAAGATGGAGTACGAAGTGGAAGTTTGCATGTTCAATCTGTATGGATGATACTCATCACTTGAGATTGCTTGAAAGTAAGAAGTTTTGTTACTTAGGGCATCGTATATTTTTTCCCATTGAACATAGATGGTGAATATCACAATTCAAAGATAGATTTGATGGTTAAGCTTGCCGATATTTGTGAAAGAATCTGAAAAATAAATTGAGTACATGTTCTATTAGGTTATCTGGTGTGAAAATCATGGAGACATTGCAACAACTTGGTGAAATATGTTTGGGTCATCTGTTAAAAAACGACTTGATTTCCTTGAGACATTTCGTATTTAGGAAGAAAAGTATATTTTTTATGGAGCTTTCATATTGGTAGGATTTGACTGTACGTCATAATTTAGATGTTATGCACATTGAGAAGAATGTAATGGATAATATTTTAGATGTATTCAACTTAACAGACAACCCAAAGGATACAGTTAAAATAAGAAATGATATGAAAAGTTTGGATATTCGTCCTGAGTTGCACATTCAAGAATGCGACTCTCACTTTCCAGAAGCTATATATTGTCTTACCGGAGAGACAAAGGATTTTCTCCTTCCTGAAAGACATTCAGGTTTTAGATGGGTATTTATTTTAGCTTTCACATTGCGTAAATGAAGCGCAAAAGAAGATTAGTGGGTTAAAAAATTATGATTTTCATGTTTATATGCTAATCTTATTCCCACTGGCGATACTTGGACTGATGCTTGATCCAGTAGTCGATTTATTTACAGAGATGAGCCGATATTTTAAAGTCATATATTCCAAGACATTAGATGCCAAATTGATGGAGTATTGGGATAAATAATTGTTATCACACTTTGTAAAATGGAGCAGATTTTCCTACCTGCATTTTTTGATGTGATGGTTCATGTCACACTTCATCTTACGAATGAAGTGAGAATTGCTGGACCCATGCAATATAGATTTATGTATCCAATTGAACTATATTTGAGGAAGCTGAAAGATTATGTCCTCAATAAGGCAAAGCCAGAATGGTCAATCATGGAAGGATATCTTGTAGAAGAATGTATTAATTTTTGTGTCATGTACATGAATGAGACAGACGATTATTTTAATCAATTTGAACAAAATTATGATGGAGGATTTAATGGTAATAATGAAGATTGCCTATCCATATTTGATAACGGAGGAAGGTCGATCCTTCTCACCGAGTTTACGTCCATCTCGGAAATGGATCGATGATTGGCTCACTTGTACATTCTGAAGTAAATTCCAGAAGTGGATGAATTTTATAGTGAATTCAAAGAGTCCTGGGTGCCATTTAGACACAAATTATAGTTTCTTGATTGGTTCAAGGATTGTGTAAATAAACTGAAAGAACATGACGATCCATGGTGGATACAGGATTTTGATGAAATTGCTAATACACCTTTGACCTACGGACGTTTCCATTCGTGTTATATAATAAATGGATTCAGATTCAGTGTAAGGTCAATTGATGATGCATAGGCCATGTAATAGGCGGGAGTCGTTGTCAGTTGTGACCTAAGTATTGGTTGTGATGGATATTACGATCTAATTGTAGAGATTGTGAAAATGAGTTTCAGGTATGATTGTAGGGTGATTTTATTCAAGTGCGATTGGTTTGATGCTTTCAAAGAAGACATTGGATTCAAAGTGGATAAGAAACACAGTTTCTTGAGTTTAAGTAAGAATCGTCGGATTCTTCAGTTATCAGAACCATTCACATTAGCTTATTAGGTAGCACAAGTATTCTACGTGGATGATAATAGCAGAAACGGGTAGATAATACCCATTACAGCTCTACCGCGTGAACAATACAATGCAGGGAAAGATCTCGACGTAGATATTGAATCTGACGCATATCAGCAAAACCCATAAGATGAAGAAGTTTCCCCTTGTGCAACTGACATTGATATATAAGGTAATTTGTCAAAAATATTAATCCTTAACCCACTAATAAAATTATGTATTTCAAATTTTTAGTTGTAAGTTTTGTTTATTTGTTCTTTAAAGGTATCCTTTTCTTCTCAAAGCTTATGTTTAATTCTTATTGAAATTGAGTTTTATTTTATTGCCTTCTTTTGTAGGTATCTTGAGCTCTTTGAGGTTCTTTCAAGTTCTTCCACCGTGTACATGATGGTGAGGGTTTTCTATCACTTAAAATTTTGTAAATCATGTAAATTTTTTTTGGTAATTATGTGGGGTGCGCTGACTATATATATATATGGTGCATGAGAGATTTTCTTTTGTTATTATGTGGGGTGTGCCCACTGTATATATATGATGCATGTGAATTTGTTTTTTTGATTATGTAGGGTGTGCCCACTATATATATATGATGCATGTGATTTTTTTTTTTTATGATTATGTGGGATGTGCCCACTATTCTTTGTTGTTTGTTGAATGTTTGATATGATAGGAAATGGGAGGAGTAAAAAGAAGAGCAAGGAAGTGGAGGAAGAGGGGTAGGAAATGAAAGGATATAAGAAGAAGGAAGTGGAGAGGGTAGGAAATGGGAAGAGGAAAAAAGAAGAGGAAGCAAGTGGAGGAAGAGGGGTAGGGAATGAGAATAAACAAGAAGAAGAGGGAAGTGGAGGGGGCAGGAAATGGGAAGAAAAAGGAAGAAGAAAGTGTAGGAAGAGGGGTAGGAAATGGGAAGAGGAAACAAGAAAAAGAAGGAAGTGGAGGGGTTAGGAAATGGGAGGAGGAAAGATTATGAAGACGGAAGTAGAGGGGGGAGGGGTAGGAAATGGGAGGAGGAAAAAAGAAGGAAGTGGAGGGGGAAGGGGTAGGAAGTGGGAGGAGAAAAAATAAGAATATAACAATGACTATTCATTGCTTTCATTATTTTCCTTGATTCCTATATTTATTTTATACATGATTTTTGGAAAATCACAATATTTAGGGAAAATGCTGCCGAATTTTTTTCTACATATTTGATTATTTGTTTTGTTTTTACGCAGGTCATGAACTTAAAGAAGAAGGCCAATAGGGATGGCGGGGATCAGGCCACCACCCAGCAGCCTTAGGCTTAGGCCTCCTCCCCGTCATCAGTTTTTGAGGCCTAGAGATGTTGCTTGATATCTCCAAAATTAGGGGATTGGGGGGGGGGGGGGGGGGGGGGGGGAGGGAGAGAGGAAGAGTCCGATGCCTCCTCTACGGATCTCGAGGAGGAGGATCTTGAGTATGAGCCACATGACGCATCCGTTGATGATGATGAGGAGGAGGATAATACTTCATTCGACGAAGAGGATGTTGGGCTGGATGATCAGCTAGAGCAGCTGGCTGACCCAGATCCTTCCCAACTAGGGCCTTCTACGACAAGTCTCAATATTAGTATGAAAGTTTAATAAATAGTAAGATTTATTTATTTCTTTGTAATTTAATATTATGTTATAATTTTGTCTTTCAGGTAGAGTGCATAGAGGAAGAGGTTCGGCATGGAATAGGGACCTACAGAGGCTTTCGCATGGGATTTGCATATCAATCACTTTCACACCAATGGGGGAAGCAGAGGGCTATCCTCCATTCGTCAGTAGGCCGGGTACGCTAACGAAGGTGATTATCCCACTCTCCTATTTTGACTGGAGGAAGGTCCTAAAAAAGTTGAAAAGGAAGCTTCTTCGAGAGTTAGAGGTAATTCATAAAAGCTTACTTATTTACATTTCTTTATACAATTTCAAATTTCATAACAAATACTGTTCTCATACTAATGTAGGTGATATTCAATTGAGGCGACGATTTGAACATCCCCAAATATATCCTCAAGCCTGCGGCCAAGATCCACAAAGATTGGAGATTGAAGATGAAGAGTAAGGTAAAAAAAAAATTAACTTAATATATTTCATTTTTTTGCCCTAATTGCATTATTCCAAACATTAAAGATATATATTTTAGCTTTATAAGAACAAGACCTATGATTTCTCGATAGCATTCCTTTCATTTTCAAAAAAAAAAAAATGAACACGACCCATGATGAAGCATTGTAGAATGGGTCTCCTGTGATACAGTCGAACATTTGAAAGGAAGCATGAGAGCATTGGCAAGATCAAGCAACATAGGTAAAAGTATTGTATATATCATAATTTAAGTAATTTTAAAGTTAATAAATTCTACTTTATTTTAAGAGCAGGCGCAGAAGAATAAGAAGAATAGGGCTAAAGCTCCAGTGAAGACTCATGTCTTGGGTAGAAGGAGCATAGATAGGATGAAATCCAGATATTTTAGTATTTCTAATATTTTCATTTGTTTACAACTTTATAAGATTCAAAATTTGACTTAACTAAGTCTTTTAAATTGTAGTCCATTATGCATTGGGTGCTTAGCTTGATCGGGTGGATGTATATGAGGCCACTCATAGCAAGCTGAGTCACGAGAAAAATAGAGAGTGGCTTCATGACACAAACCAGCAGAGACATGTAAGGTATATTACAAAAAATTTATATTGCATTTCTTAATTAAATTTACATGATATTACTTAATTTAATTTTTTCATCATTATATAGTCAACTTAATGCATCCTCCTAAAAATGCCAACTCTGATACAGCTCAGCAGCCGATGTCAGAAGAGGAGGTGTTTCGAACTGTCATGTCACCTGACCATGGCAGATTCGTATGTAGTATAGGGAGGAGCGAGACCATCTCCATTTGGAATGGGAGAAAGGGAGCATCGTTATCTTCAGCTGAGGTAGTGGAGATGAGGAAGGAGATTGCAGCATTATGCCGCCGAGACGAGGAGGAGCAGTGGATCGAGGAGCTGACCATGCAGGTCGGGCAGTCCGCTACGCAGCTCAAGGAGTCGGCTGCGCAGTTGCAGGTGCATTTTCATATATTATTATTTGTACATCTATTTTGTACACATTATTATTTATATGAAATTTTGATTTTGAATCTCATTGTTTTCGTTTTGAATGAATGCCTTCATTTTGATTGTGAGATTCTTCTCACAGAACTTTAAATTGTTTAGAGGTCTTCCATATAGTTAAACTTTTAATTTAAAAAAAAGGACTATTTTCATTGGTTATAAAACCAACGGTAGGCTATTGCCATCGATGCTATCATTATTCTCAACCGTTATATAGCTGACGAGAATAATAACATTCTCGTCGATTTTGTCGAAACGATCGAGAATAATAATTTACTCAATCGTTATACAACTGGCGAGGATGCACACATTCTCGTCAGTTGTAGATAAATCGACGAGAATGCCCACATCCTCGTCAGTTGTAATCAACGTCGAGGTTAACATTTAGCTAGATGGTTTATGTGAAATGGTCGAGAAAAATCTTTCGCAATAGTTTGAAATGACGACAAAAATACTTACACGTCGAATGAGGGGTAGCTTTTGTCCAGTTGGTAACATTGTAAACCTGTCAATAAAATGCAACCGACAACATTCCTCGACCTTATTTTTTGACAGGGCAATGATGAAGATTCTTGTAGTGGGGGACGGGGGCTACCACTAGGATGGGGTGGGGGTATATTGAGGCTGGGATTGGTGTCACTACAGGAATGAATGTTTTTTGCGACGTTTCAAAACCGTCGCCTAATAAGGGAAAACTGTTGTATTCTGTCATTGTAAAAGTGTGTGTCACGTTAGTATATATACGACGGTTTTCATTTCAATTGTCGTTT
Source organism: Thalassia testudinum (assembly GCA_037157565.1). Classification (NCBI taxonomy): domain Eukaryota; kingdom Viridiplantae; phylum Streptophyta; class Magnoliopsida; order Alismatales; family Hydrocharitaceae; genus Thalassia; species Thalassia testudinum. The sequence goes on along the minus strand of JAZHRO010000010.1, from coordinate 6,580,401 downwards.
TTTAATAATTAACGACGTGTCTTCATTCGTTAGTTTATATGCCACGCGAAGAATACACGATGGTTTCTCTAACCATCGTGTATCGTTATATACGACGGTTATGTTACAAACCGTTGTTTAGTACTAGTACACGATGATTTTGCTGATCGTTGTGTATGGCATTATTGTTAAGGTGAGATGTCCTCTCTTAACTCATAGGTAATCCTACGAGACTTCGTGGTGGACATATTCTTAAACATCATCTGCACATCAAAAATACTCAATTAATTATAAAGATATGAAATTTTGGGCAAATGATATATAATATGTCAAATATAAAATTTTTTTAGCAAATTTTCAAAATTTCTCAAAGCCTGTATAAAGAAAATGACACATAATAACAAAATCCTAAATACATACTATGAAAAAAATTTTAATGGGCACACCTTTTCATTCACACACATTCATTGCATAGACACAAAAACACTAATTTTAGTGGGCCACCATATATTTCATTCATAAACATTTATTAAACAGAATTAAGGATTACCTCGAACAATCGTGGCCCCGAAGAAAAGGGAAATGAGAGTTAAGTAACTACGTGGACTATATGTAGAAAAGAGAATAAAAGTAAATTTTAGAAAAATACATATAGAAAGAAAAGAAGTTTTGTACTTAGAAAAATTTCTTAAATAAAATGGACAATATTAGGTTGGAATCGTATTGATTGGACTTACCTCCCAATAAAATACCATTTTGTCCCCCATCTCGTATGGTTGAGGTCATCATTTTACAAGGAATTTTGGCATCACTCTTTCATATTGAATATTTTCATTATTGATTGATGTCAAATAGTGTGGGCACATTCTAAATTTTTTATAAATCTACGGTCATCTACATAGTATTTTTATATTTCCTCTAAATTCATGTAGGCAAAGGGCCTACCCTTCTAAAACTTTATCTCCATCTGGCTATATAGTATGTTCATGTGATGTATTGAAATCTTTCTATATATTTGAGATAAGTTGAGCTTAGCTATTTTCACATGGCCATCAAGACACAACTACTTATAGTTTATGATTTAACCTTCGTATGACTTGCTGATTTGCCCTTGCATAAGCTCTATAAACCTCAACTAGTGGACTTAGCTGATTATTTTAGCAATTAACTCAACTAGAAAGAAAGGAAATCAATATTTATATGAAATTATAAGAAAACTATGGGACACAATGAGCTTAAGCCACCCAAGACCCCCACTAAGTTTTGAAGTTGACTCCTCACCTTTCACTCTTGGTAGTTGGGAAAGGAACACCTATCATGGAGTGATATGGCTATTGGGAGAAATTTTCAAAGTATTTTGTGATGCTAATATTGTTCTCTTTTGTGCATATGCTAGCTCATCTTGGAAGAATGTCTACCAGTGCAATGGTAGACCATATCATCAAACTCTCACAACCTCAGGCTCCAGGTGATATTAGGGGACTACTACGCCTCGACAATTGAGGTCTTTCTTCACTAATCCTTCATTAATGGGAATATTCTTCATATTCCCTAGTTATATTTTACTTATCAATTTATCCCTCTCTTGATATCACTTATATGTATGAACGATATAAGAATACAAACATGCATTGAATGAATGATATGTGAACCATATACATTATATATTAATGTCTATTGCTTTGGGATCCATTTGTCATTCTTGTGGAAGTTCTTGGTAGACTTCATGTTTTAAGTTGAGGTTGTTATTTTTTGTGCATCGTAATAATCATGTGGCATTGTTCTAACACGTAGGATCCACCTATTTTTACCATTATTGGATATATAAAAGACTTGTAATACTTCACATGTTAATGCTAATGGTTTGGATGTCTGAAGAATTTGGCAGTTCTTATTTAAACTCAAGAATATGCATTCATTGTCTATCTTGAAACCGATGTCTTCTTCAAAAATATTGAATCAATCGCACTTAAATAAGACTATCTTGTGATCGTATTTGAAGCTCATCTTAACAATTACTACAATTTATAGCCATCACAACTAGTACTTAGGTTGCAATTCATAACATTAGCCTGTTGCATGGCCTTCTCATCATTAATTGATTTTATTCTTAATCTAAACTCATTCGTAATGTACTTAGAATGATATGTTTATAACTCAATGGTGTCTCATCTATTATATCAAAATCTTCTACCCATTGTGAGTCATTATTCTCTTTCATTTCATTTACATGTTGTTTGCACCATTTTAAGGAAGTGCAGTTCACATGCAGATGGATATGAGGACTGTTTAAATTATTGTATAAAGGGTTGACTTTCGAAATCTACTTTAAAATGTATGGATGAGCTAATTGATGGTCAAGTTTTGAGAGTTGTAGAATGAAACTTCTTTAGTACCAAATATGGATAGATAATCTTCATTATTCTCATTGTATCCCCTATCATAATTTTTTTCAAGTCGATTAAATCAGTTGTCGTGCTCATCAAAATACATTGCGCAAAAGTTTACGCATTCTCCCACAAGATATCCTTTGATGGTTGACCCTTCCATCTTAGCCTTATTCAACACATAATCTTTTAGGTTTTTTATGAAATGCTCTACTAGATATATTCATTTGTATTGTATAGGTGATGATTGAGGCGTTAACTAGGTTTTGTTATAGAAATAGTGTTGTAGTACAGCTAGTTATTGCCATCATTACATATATAATCTTTTTACTCGGAAATAAAAGAGTTCCCGAGGTCGAACTCAGGGAGCAAGTCGTATTCTAGAAGTACAAATTCTTATTACAAAAATAAAGAGAGAGAGAGAGATGAAAAATTTGGTGGCTTCTTCTTCTCTTCTTTCTTCCTCTTTGTCTCTTCTTTCTTCTCTTCCTGTTCTTCTTGTCTTCTCTCTTCTGTTCTTCAGATCTTCCTCTCGTGCTCTTCTTCTTTTTCTTCTTTCTTGTCTTTCCTCTTCTTTGCCGCGGTCCTGCTTCTTCTTTTCTTCTTCTTCCTTGCCTTCAAGTCGTTGTCTGATTTTGCAATCAGACGACTTAAACCGCTGCTGCTACAGTGTCTCCCTTAGCTTCCGTCTTCTTCTTCTTCTTCTTCTGAAGTCCTTCTTCTTCTTCTTCTTCACCTGTGCCTGCACACTTCAAGGTTTTCGTCAGAGGGCAAAACCTACTCTACCCTCCCCCCCCGCGTCTCTCTCTCTCAGAATTCGCTCTTAGGAAAGCTCTCCCAGAGCAACTGGGTAATCGGGTACGCGGGTCGCGCCTGGGTCTAGGCCCACCGACGTGCGGTGGTGGGCGAGGAGTGCAGGTCAGGCTAATCGGGTCAGAGCCAGGTCCGCGGGGTGTGAGCGCGGACGAGGCCGGGTAATCGGGCGGGTGAAGGGGACCTCACCCCGTGATCTGAGGCAAAGAGGTTAAGGCACTTTTTGCCTTTAAGCGCCCGCTCGCCTCAGTGGGTTTCCGAGGTGGGACTAAATGTCCCACCCTAATTTGGGCGCCTGTGCGAAGGAAGCAGCGGCGGTCGAGGCTTTGCATGAGGGCTTCGCGCGAGGGCTTTGCCTCAACTGCAGCCTGGCGCTTCGCGAAAAATACCTCGCATAGCCTGGGAGCGTGCCCTGGGCACGGCGCGCCTGGAGCAGCAGGTCGAAGGAGCTTCTTCACCTCAGCAATGGCGGCGGCGAGTGAAGTTCCTGTTTACAGAGAAAGGGCCTCTCGGCCTAATTAGATACACGGAGGACCTTCGCCGTGGCACGGCGAAGGTGGTCGGGGGGTCTGCAGGTGGCGGGGCGGAGCCTAAGGGCCGCCCTAGGTCAAACTGCAGGTGGCGAGATGGGTTTGGTCGGTGGGTCTGCAGAGGGCGATTGGTGGGAAGTGGAAGGGCGGAGGTTGATCAGGGTGAGGAGGCGGAGGTTCTGTGGTGGTCGACGAGCCGTGTGGGTTGCTGGAGTGTGGCCGGAGGTGGAGAAGGTGAGGGTGATTGGTCGGAATCGAGGGCGACAGTAAAGGTTTAAAGTGAGGAAAAGGAAGAGGGGAGGAAGAGGAGAAGTTATACCTACTTAGCAGGACGAGGAGGAGCCGGAGCAGGCGACAGTCATATCGACTGTCGCCGGAGAAGAAGCTGCCCAGGGGAAGGAGCGACGGCGAGGAGAGGGCCGGAGAAGCGCGCGCTGGGTGCGGCGCGGGAAGAGCGAGGGAAGGCAACCCTGCTGCTGGTAGTGCGGTAGGGCGACGAGGAGGAGGAGGAGAAGCCGCCGGAGCAAGGGGCGTCTGTCGGAGTGGGAAGAGAGGAAGTGAGGGGGTATCTCTGTCAGATCCGAGCTGGGAAGAACGGCGGAGCGACGGGGGTATTTATAGGGGCAAAACCAGAGAGGAGGGCGGAGGGAGACGACGTGTCTCCCTCGTCGGAGGACGCCGGAGGAAGGATACCCATACCGTCCGTGCGTTCGCACGGCCGGTATGGGTGGTTGCAGCCATCAGGGGGGTGTTCCTGCGACGGCTGACGACGTAGGGCACCCCCATTTGACTTGGTAGGCTCCCTCCCTTACCCTGCGCGGCGCTATACTCCGCGCAAGGTCGCCGGAGCATGGTGCTGCTCAGGTTTTGCAGGAGGGACCTAAACGCAAGGAACGAAGGAGAGTTAGGGGCCAAAATGTGAGGGTTCAAAAGTTGAGGGCTAGAAAGTAAATGTATGAGGACCAAAGTGTAAAGTTGGTCAAGAAGGTTTCTTCTTAGGCTCAAGTTTTTATACATGACTAATTAGGACCTAAGGATTCCGATGGTGAATTTTATTTCTAGATTAAACCTTGTTTGATCGGGCAATTTACGCAAAAATCCAAATTAGGTTGTTAATTGGGCATGGTTCTCAATGTAGGTCAAAATGGGTTCCTAAGGTCAAATTGAAGGTTCTAAACCCTAGAGATTATTTTTCTATGAATTTTAGAGGACTTATTCTATTTTTAATTTGCCTCGAACCTCGTGTATTTAAGTGGATTTATTTTTAGGGTTACAGGATGTCATTTAATTCTTCGGAGTTGCTGTAGCCCTTGTTGAGTCATTTCATCCCACTTTTCTTCTTATTAGGTTATTTTGACCTATGTTTGGACCCTGAGTTACCCTATTTTTAGATTGGATTGGTGAAATTGCATTTTTACCCCTGAGTTTATGTTTTCTTTGCAAACTCAGAATCTCTCTGAGCCAAGCCTTTCTAAGGTTTTGTAGGAGCTTTTATTCTCTGTATTAGGTCAAAATGAGCTAGTTATGGCTTATGATGAGGTTCTCATCAATAGGCCTAACAATTCTTACTTTATTTACAAGATGAAGTGTGAGAATATCATAACGTCAATGAATGTTGAAGAAAAAATAATTTCTCTCTTGCACAATGTGATGATAATTTATTTATCGCAATAGTCTAGAATTTCACCATCCAATGTCTTTGAACATATGATTTTGAAAGATTGACTCATTTCTATGAAAGAATCGATTACTTGATTAGGAAGTACTTCGTGTATTGCTAGTGGGAACATGACTTTCATGTACACATGCCATAGCTTTTTAACCTACTAATCTTCTTTTGAGTTTCGTTTACACACCACAATAGTTGTAATGAAAACTCATCCGACACCCATATTTCTTTTAAGAAAGAGAATATTTTTTGTCTCTAATCTTGATTTAGGCTCTATATAGCATCTGGGAAGTCATCTTTAGTTACAAGCAGCTCAGGACGATTACCTAATTTTATCATATCATTTTGTATTTTCAATGTGTCCTTTGGATTGCTTGTTAAGTTTAACACATCTAAGTTGTCGTTCATAAAGTTCTTCTTAATGTGCATCAATCAAGGTCATGATGGATTGTGAGAACTTGCCAATATGGGAGCTCCATAAAGAATATGATCCTTTGTGAACCGTAAAGGTTGTTAGGTCATTCTTGGATGAATGACCTAATCAGATGTCACCAAGCGATCGTAATGTCTTGATAATTTTATATCTTGGCAACCTCATGATAGTATCTGTGCTTAGTTTATTCTTCGAATTCATAGACGAATACTAACAAGTTTTACCATTAAATCTGGCCTTGAACTATGATGCCAGTTATTTGTGTTTAATAAGCAAAAATTTGATGTATCCTACGTAACAAAATTTATTACTTTTAAGTAGTTGCAAGTGAGGAGTATCATCCATGCATATCAAACAATCAAACTTTCCCTTAGTAATTTATTCAAATAAATTCGCATATGTTGGGAAGTCATTGATGGTTATAATAATGCAGCATACATTTGAAGGAATTCTTTCTTATTCGCGTCATATGTTTGAACATAGTTGTACCCCAACAGTTTGACATAAATATCTATCATATTTTCTGGTTGCTTTGGACCTAGGATCAAAATGGTCAGCAATATGAATGAAGATTGCATACACTGCTGAGGTGGTAAGTTATAAGCAACCATCACCACTAGCCATATTGAATATGATGGATACATGTTTTTGAAGGAATTAAATCCGTTGCTTGCAAGACCTAATCTAAAATTACATGCCTCCTCGAATAAAACATGCATGTTGTTAAATGTATTCGACTCGTTAGAATCTACTTGAATATGACGAATCTGTATGTCTCGAGATTTGTTGTCTTGATGTTATGTCATCCACTTTGTAATTCTACTCAATATGAAAAGCCATTGTAGCCTAGAAATCAATGTGACGCATCCTGTAACGTAGCGTGTGACGCATCCTCTAACGTAAGATAGTGCGAATGTGGTCTTCATTTAACAACTGGTATTTAATTTAATGAAATTAAAAAATGTAAGATCAGTTATATGGTATGTTCCACCAAATTAAAAAAAGATCATCACATTACTTTAAACTAAAACAGACAGGTGATAAATTATTTTACATCGATGATAAGTTATTTGTATGATTTTGTATATTTTGCACCGATAATAAATTATTCTGGATGATTTTGTACTGGTGATAAATTATTTTGAGTGATTTTATACTTATGTAAAATTATTTTAGGGTGATTTTGCACCGATGTAATGTTATTTTACATCGGTATAAAATTATTTTCAAGATGTAAAGTAGTTTAGAAGGAGAACCGATGATTTTGTATAGGTATGAAATGACTTTTGTATATGTACAAAATGATTTTCAAAATAATTTCATTAATTTACATCTATACAAAATAATTATTATTAATTTAAATAGTGATAAACTACATCACATATTACTACTTTCTTACATGAAACCAACATATCAAATGAAAATCACACTTATAACTCTATACATCACATTTTACGTCACCACTTGCGTTTGCATATACGCATCCTACGAAATTATTCCCCACAAAAACATATCCGCACCGACCCACACACGTACACACAAAATCTGCATCACTGCCGGGAGTTCGTCTACTTCCCTACTCTGTCTCCTTGTGCCGGATCCAACGGTTGAGTTGAGTGTGATTTCGTCAGTTGCTGGATGCACGTTTTTTGGGTGCCTACCCGCGCCCAATCGTTAGTCTCCTTTCCAAGATTCAATATCCCAAGTCCATTCTATAGTACTCGATACAGGGCGTATGTGTAAATTTCCCAATGATAAGAAAACCTTCCCTCTATTGATTTTTCACCCTCCACATCTCCACTATAAAACCCCTCACACGCCCATGTACATTCTTCGTTGGAACAGCAACCAAAAAGTGGATTGGTGATTTTGTCGGCATTGCCTCCTTCCATGATCACCGGCCTCCGCATTTCCATGCACATTCATGCCAACCTCGCAACCCGATGGCACGATTACCACGGAGCCGCCGACTGGCGGGGACTCCTCGACCCCCTCGATCCCGCCCTCCGCTCGGAGCTCCTTCGCTACGGCCGTTTCGCCCGAACCGCATACACCGCCTTCGGCTCCAGCCCATCCTCCTTGAAGTCCATGCTCACCAGCACCGGATACGTCCCCACCCGACACCTCTTCTCTAGCTCGACGGTGCAGTTGCCCGGTTGGCTCGAGCGGCTTCCCGGTTGGGTCGTCGAACCCACGACTTGGGCCGGGTACGTGGCCGTGTGCGAGGACGAGGAGGAGATCGCACGGTTCGGCCGACGTGACGTCGTGATAGCTTACCGCGGCACCGCAACGTGTCCCGAGTGGGTGGAGAATCTCCGGATCGGCTTGACCCGAGTCAGGTGCCCGTTTAATGAACCGGCCGATATCATGGTTCATACCGGGTTCTGGAGCTTGTACACTTCGAAGGGGCTCGGCCGGAGGAGCCTGCAGGAACAAGTCCGGGACGAGGTTAACCGGTTGGTCGAGATGCACGGTGGCCGCGAGCCCTTGAGCATAACTGTCACAGGTTCCAAGCTGCTCATATCTTACTCCATTGAACGCTCGTATATATATATAGAGAAATAAATGACTGTTAGAGTCAATTTTACGGGTATACCTATCTTAGTTTTTGCTTACAGGATGATGAAATGAATCTTTGTTACTGCTGCATCATAATTTTTAGTACTGCATCCTAATGTGGTAACCGCAATTCACTTTCCACGGGAGGGTATAGTATTGCTCTCCGAAAAAGGACATCTAATATACTGAGAATATATGCCATGCAGGATCCTAATAATAAATTAACTATTTTATAATTCTAAGTCAAGAGGATGGACTTCTGCATTTGACACCAGAAAGGGGATTCCATGTGCTAAGATATTTTGTTTGTTTTTGTTTTTCTTTTTTGTTATTTCCTCTAAATCTCCCAAGAGGGTAAAAAAGAAGAGAAACTTCCAAAATAACTTCTTTTAATTACTTATATTTAGGATTTATGCATGGCATATCTTCAATCAACTGAGTCATTTTAAAAATATTTTTATTGTTTAAATAATCACATAAAAATCTACAAATTTTTTCCTTAATTTCAATGCAATTCTAGAACTTCAAAACTGTAAGGAAACTTCCAGCATCCTTCTTATCGTAATTCCAACTTCGCTATCCATTTTAGTGGCATTACCGTTCTGCTAACATTTAATGTTAGTTTAAATATCACAGCATTTACTAATTGGTTCAAACCGTCGTTAGAATAGGTAGTGAAAATAGGGGATATTATATAGGAACATTTCGTAAACATTTACGTATTTCAAAGTTCTGTCACTACGTTGAAATCTACGTACAACGTTAAAGACTTCTACGTACATTATTTGTTTTTTTTTTTTTTCTTTTTTCCTGACATAGCGTCTTCCACTCGACTAAGCACCATATACCTTGACATGGATTCGACCCTTTAGCTTTCCATGACATTTGTTACCGGTCCGTCACCCTCGCCCATACTGTCAACATCTATTTTGACAGTATGGCATTATTTTTATTATCGTTTAATTGGGCATATGCACCCACACTGTTATATCTTGTTTCTATGACCATGCATATATAAATTAGGATCCGTATATAAAAAGTTAAAAGGTAATGTCATGTGCTTTCTTTAGGTAGAGAAATAATATAAGTATGGTAATGTAAGGAGTTTACTTATGAAAATCATCGTTACTTTTAAATAAAAAATAATATCATTTTATATTGATACAAAAATACTAAAGTCACATTTAGATTATTTTATACCTATACGAAACCTTCAAAATCAAAATTTTTTCATACTAATATGTTTTGATTTAAAATAAAAAATTACATATTTTCACTAATTTACAAAGTAATTGTGAGTTTTAATAATTTTGTGATAAAAAATACGTTTGTATATTACAAAACACGACACATTATATCTTTTCGGACATTTTGACTATAAATTAGTTGCAATGCTAGAGATGTCAATGACGATGTATAGGTACCTTTTATCTTTACTCATTCATTGCAAAGGTTTATCAGGGCTTTTGTGGTTGACCAGCGCAAAAAGGCTCATCCCACGCGTTTACAAAGGACGTAAATCTTATCCTTTCTACCCATGTATGGAAACTCACGAACATTTGCTCTCTGCAATTTAGGGAAAAATTATTCCTAATCGTTTCTAATTTTTCTAAGTTACATTGACACTCGATTCCTTCAATCTGTCAAGCTTACATGCATGAAATTAACCAATCAAAACGATGAACATCTAACTTCACTAGTCCCGTCAAAATAATAGGGCATAGCCTTGGGGCAGCACTTGCAATCCTCACAGCATATGACATTGCTTTCATCCTCCCTCGGCGTCGTCGGCCGCGCGTGGCTGCGATCTCCTTCGGCGGCCCGCGGGTGGCGAACGCGAAGTTCCGACGGAGAGTAGAGCAGAAAGGTGTTAAGGTGCTCCGCATTGTGAACCCGCGAGACATCGTAACAAAGGTCCCGGGCTTCGCAACCGATGACGTGGACGGGGGATTCCTGAGGTGGTTCCACATGGCAAGGCTCTCCTACTCAGACGTCGGTGAGGAGCTACGTGTCATTTGCGAGTCCGGTTGTGCGGTGGAGTGTCACGATCTTGACGTATATCTCCAGCTGGTAAGCAGCTAGCTGCCACGTGTTCCAATTCTGACATTCACTTGGCCCTCAGGTGACCATTAAGGGTGTGTTTGGTTACCGGATCAGGGAGATAATCTAGCACCTAACCCGACTGAGATTCACCCGCCGATGAGTCTTATGTGCCGGTGCAAGTTTCACCCACCGAAGTTGCGGAATAAAGTTAACCCGTAGACTTTATTCTGCTGGACGCAGAGAAAGCCCACGGATGCAGAGAAATGATTATGCTTGATTTTGTATATCACGGAAGTAATGATATCTACGTCTATTTAATATAAATTAGTACATCGGTGTTAGGTTAACAGGTATTGACAAATCACGTAGTACTGCCGATCAGATTGCTTCCGTCTATGTGAAAAGTGAAGTTTTCGTTAAATCTGTTTTGAGGCGTAGAAAGGGCACTGTATCTTGTAAATTATGAAATAATCACAAGCAATGTGATTATTTAGATTATCTATTTCAACGATGACATGAAAATTGGATATCTTAGGCTTAACATTAAAATTAGGTTGTTAATTGGAAAAAAATGTCATATCCCTTTGCTATCAAAATAACAACCACAACACAAAAATAAGTAAGGGTAAATTTGTCCAAACTCACACTTTAAACTACTATATCCACTAAAATCACAATGTATTCCACCAACTTATTTCACTAACTAAACACTACACTACTTTATTCCATCACTTATTCCACTAATCAAATACCTCAACTGAAATAACTTTATTTTATTTCTCTATTTATTCCACTAACTAACCAAACACCAAAATTCACTTAACCCATCATTTATTTCACTCCTTTTTAATTATTCCACAAACTTATTCCCTCTACCAAACGGGACCTAAAAGGGCTCCTTTGGAGAATATAGTTATCAGAGAAATTAACTGGACTTTACATGATGTTTCCGCTCTCCTTATGTGTTGTTTAGGCTTTATATCATCGAATGAATGTACACCCATCTTGTCTTCAATGCCCTCTTCTTTTTCACGATTCCACGTGGACACTACGCCCATGAGGAGGAGACATTCAAACACCTTTTCTTTGGCTGCTCGACAAGCAAATAGGTGCTTGTTGGAGTTTTAAGTAGGTTGGACTTAGACGATTGCCTTGCAGGAATGTTAGAGGAAGCTCTCAATCTTGCTGCAGTGGCATAGGACCAACGCCTTATTAGTAGAGCCCTTTGTGCGACTATGTGACACCTTTAGAAAGAACGTATCTTGCATCCATTTCTAGGAAAATTCTTATTGTAAAGTTGTATGTAATAAAATCATGTGAGATGTTGCGAGTAGAATGTAATCCCACCACTACAACAAAATAGGGTTCTAGTGACCACCTACAGGGACAGATTTATAAGCTTTAGAGATGGATTTTAGGGTGGGTGACAAAAAATCCATCCTAAAAAATCCGTCGAGGGTCACCAAAACTTTTAGGGATGAATTTTCTGTCACCATAACTCAAGAATGAAAAATTGGTTACAATAGATTGGACACAAAAACACACTTTACAACTTTTGGGGACGGAAAAAATTATCTCTAATTAATTGTCTTTTGGAGATGACTTGATTTGTGGATATAACATTATTACGATAAAATATCCATTGAAATATTGTTTTTACTTCTTCTCAATAACAACCAAACACAACAATTTGACAAAATTGACCTTTAACATAGGACTTCACTTTTATTGAATTTTAAATATAAAGTGCGTGTTACATAAACTTGGGAGTTTGGGCTACCCTAATTTATTAAACTCGAAATCAAGTACAAGTGTTTCCTCCTTGGGGTCACAATATTTTTTCTATAGAAGAAAAATAAAAATATGTGGAAATACAATTGAAAATCGATCAATTGCAGCAGCGTTGTCAAAAAATGGCTTAAAATCCTTCTTGTTGCTGCTGCTGCTACTACTATGTACCTGCTGCTGCTATGTAGTCACTGCTGCGGCTGCTGCTGTCGTGTCATATGTGATTCATCCTTGGAAAGTCAAAGTTTTGTTTTCATGGAAGTTTGCAATCAATAGATCATGTTATCCACATATGATCTATAGAATAAACCAAAACAAGCTTGGAATACAAACCTAAGCCAGGATATTACCTGCATCTGATATGAGGGATGGCTTTTACAGGTACTCATCACCTCCCTTTTCACCAAAAAAGGAAATGCAGGCGAAAATGCATCTTATCGCTCTTGATGATTGTATCAAGAACACATGTGACCATTGCCTAAGAGGAAACAAAATTATAATAAGATGATGCACATCTAATGGTTGTGATCATGACTATATCATGAGCACCTGATTTGCTAAGCCGTGAGGTTACCCCACTAATCCATTCAATGTAGCTGTAAAAGCAAGATAAGGGTTTGAAAGAGCACTGGCAACCTAAAAATTACAATTTTCCAAGTAGTAATGAACTAAGTCAAGGAAGCTTTTAAATGAAATAGATCCAATTAAAATATGAAGAAGTTCTCTGTCCTTATAGAGAAAATAAACTGGTTGTTGTTATGAAGATTGCTTAGTGGTTGCAGTTATGAAGATGGCTGCTGTTATGAAGATGGCATCATAATAACTTATCATAAGCTCATAGAAGCCATGTTGTAAATAAAAATGAAGATGGCTACCGTTATGAAGTTTGATGTGTTGAAAAACAATTGTATAATAGAGACTGATATCCACTGAAAAGAAGGGAAATGTTTACAATCATTTTGAAACATGAAGCATGCTCATTTTGAAATAAAAGTTCTGAAAAAAATTAAAATCCAAATGGGGATGAAAGCACTTTTCACAAATATAACCAACAGAGAAATGGAAACTATATCCTTCTTAACTACAAATAATGTCATACCACAGGTTTAAGAAGCTCTTCTATGATATCCTATGCTTGCCTTAGCCTGACATCCACCATGTGAGCAGGTAGCTCAGCTTCATTCAAAATGTGCAGTGGGCCAATCAAATGCTCATAACCTTGCCTTCCTCTCAACTTTTCCTCCTATTGAAGAGAGAAGGGATCATTTAGTCTCTATGTAGAAGTCTCCTATTCAAAGACTCAATTTTCTCTTTTAGAAGGCTCTATTCTGGAATTGAAATGAAATTTTTATAATTGGAAGCCACCATACTCAAACAAAGAGAAATGAATATAGGAAGAAAAATATTACACTAGTGTATGAAAGGTATGCCACCTGACTTTTCAACTATTTGCCAATGTGGTAGTCAAGCACACTATTTAGAGAGGATTCACATTAACTTGTCAGTAGACGAATCCCTCACAACAAAAACTAAAGTGGATCCCATTTGATTTAGTAGCTTCCTTCATTTTTAGTGTAGAGAAAAGTTATCAATTTTCACTAAAAAAAAGTGATACAGTAGGAGTTAGAAATTCAGTGGTGGGAGAGTTCCATTTTCAAGCTTCTATTAGGAGTTAGAAATTCAGTTAGTTTCAGTAGATTCAATAAGATTTAAACACTGCTATCAAATATCAATAAGTTTCAGTAGATTCATGCAAGAGGAATATCATAGAAAGAGACAATATCAAATTAAGGAATAATCAAGCTGATCTTTAGTCATACTCATCAGCAGATGCTTCAAAGACTCCATTGATGTAAAGACCTGTCACACTTTTAGCCTTTTAAGACGTCTAGAGTTTCAGTCAGACGTCTGTCCAAACGTTCGGACCCTTTCCTGGATATCTAAAAATGAAATTTTTGTATGCTCTCTGCGCTCTGTGCGCGGGCAGCGCGCAGAACGTTCTTCTTCTCTCTCTCCCTCCCTCCCTTCCCAGAACCCTAAACCCCCACGCCATCTATAAAAGCCCCCCTTTTCCCCCCTTCCTCCTCTCCACACACCACCCCCTTTAGACCATCAGTGAGGTGAGGGAGAGAGAGGAGGAAGGAGGAGAGCTCGGGGGGAGGAGGAGGCCGAGGTTGAAGGAGCTTCGATGGAAGCTCGGTGGAGTTTGCACGGCCACCGCAGTTGCGTGCGAGAGAAGGAGAGAGCTCGGGGAGACAGCCTCCCGACCATTTGCAGTGGCTGGAGCTGTGGCGACATGAGGCAGAGCACAGCAGAGAGCATTGGGAGAAGGTTTTGGTACTGGAAGTTTTCCAGTATCAGACGTCTGGAGTGGAGTCCAGATGGCTGACGGAACACCTTGATATCTAAGGTTAAGGCCAGTCGTCTGAAAGCTCATTTATTGTGAAGGTACGTTCTTTTTCGCGGTTACAACCATGCAGGCCTCACCGCAAACAAATGTTTGGTCTGATTTGGGGGCTACAGCTGTCGTATGTAGGAGTAGCCTTGGGAAGGAGAGTGAAATGCTTTCCCACACACTTTTGGACGTTTGATCAGATCACCAGATGTCTGGAGGTACTTCCAGACGACCGGAGGCGTGGTTCGAGGTCTGGAACTGCCTTCAGACGATCGTAGAGGAGGCCTGGACGTCTGAGGACACTGTAGGGACTTAAGGTAAGGTTCTGGTACCTTTTAAGACGTCTGAACTTGTTCCCAGACATCTGATTTTGAGCAGTAGGCACGTTTTTGACCCGTTTGGGATCCGATCGGGGTCTGTTTTATACAAACAAAGTACCTGTAGTTTCCTTGCAAGTTTCTCTACGTACTAGAAACCTTTGTACACTGTTCTGAACCCTCCTTTTGTGTTGAATTCCCTGGTATAGGGTTCCAGCCTACTACGTGTTTGGGGTTCGCAGAGATGCCTGGGTCTGTAGTTCGAGCCTCCATTACTCCCGAATTGTCTGGTAGAGTGGTTAATTTTTTTAATGATATTTAAATAATAATGTGCCTGTGGAACTAGCCAATGGAACCCTAGGATGTGGCATGAACCATAGGATAGAGAAATGAATGAACCGTTTGTGCTGTATAATGTACTTGCATATATGATTGAGCTGAACTGCTAGTAATTGCATGTATTATAATTATGAGTTGTCTATAAATTATGAACAATTACCTGTGAAATCACCAGTTGAATGGTGAACATGAGCATGAATCCTACGGGAAATTAGGAGTAGAACTCCTGTGGTTAGATGGAAACCTGGAATGTAGACGGGAAGTGTGCTGGCCCTTGAGTACGTAGTACCAAGGAGAGCAACTGTCCCCTTTTCGTGTAGAGCGAAGCTAGCCGCCTTTGGGTTAAGACCTGGGGTTAGAATTGGCCACTCTACACCGACTTCTGTTGGCCCTCGTGTATGCGGTACTCAGGCGAGCTACTAGTGTAGGGAGAGAGCTAGCCACCCCATGGGACCCGGGGTTCAGCTAGCCACCCTACATCGTCTTGTTAGGCCCTCTGGGCAAACCGGGGTAGTCAGACGAGGGTGCACGGACTATGGAGAGGCAAGACCCCTATTTGGTTTTGAGAGGCGAGACCCCCGTTCTGAGAAGGGCAAAGTCCTGTACTGTTCCGTGCTGTACTTTGAGCGTACTTGCTAGCGGAAACAACTGACCGTGTGTCAGTGCGGGGTAGCTACCCATTCGCTTATCATGCGTGCTGTAGTCACTGCTACGTCTGGACAGTGACCTCGGGGTGGTTGACTGGGTGTAGGACTACCACGGGAGACTCTCCTGGCCAGGAGAGAACCACGTGTAGCTTCTACTCTACAGAAAAAACTGCAATCACGATAATTCCCACGAGGAACTTGCAAGATCAAGAATATCTAGATATTTGAGTAAAATGGGTGAAAATGAAATACACATAAAATAGATAAATAGAGAAGAGAATTAAACCTGTTGCTTTTACTTCTTTAGATAGTATAGATACCACTCGACTCAGCGTTCGTTGACTCTGTCTTTTCATAATACTGTTCAGGACCAGGAGTTGAGCAGCCCGAGCTTCCGACTGTGGAGGGTGCTGGGCCCAGTCGAGCCCAGTCGTAGTTTTCAGCACTTCTTTATTGTTCCTTTCTTGTTGTAGTAAGTATTAGACTTTCAGTTACTGTTTGTCTCTACTGTTAACTTCCGTTTTCGTTGTTTTGTTGATGTGGTGGTATGTAATGAAATAACAGATTTACTTTCCTTTACTGCTTTGTACGTTTCTTCTGCTTAGTTATATTGCATATGTGAATGTGGTTTATCTTCTTGCTTTTTGATTATTTCTTGTTAGACGACTAGGTCTTGGGATTAGTCGAGGCGAGCCAGTCTCGGGTCCTGTAGGGATCCGGGAATCGGGTCGTAACAATTGATGTTGCTTTCGATGAGCACTTTTCTTCCTACCTTCATTGATGCTTCTTATAGTCATAATCATCAGTAGAATCCCTGCTTTTCTCTGGATGAAGTTAAAACTAAAGAAGTTAAAAGCATTCCAATCTAACACTACGAAGAAGCTCGAGAAGAAAGTCATTGCTACTGCTACTCTACTGCAGCTGCTGATGAATTGCAAGTGGGCGGAGGTGAACTAGTAGTTTCTGATTGTTACAACAATGACTAGCCAAATGGAAAGGTATAATTCCAACAAAGCATTTGGAAATCAATACATCCAATATTTTCATATTGCCTCATGAAATAGCTTTTGAATAGTTATCAAATTTTCAAAGCTCGAGAATGTATTAATTCATAATGTAAAGAAGCTTACAGAATATGCAAAATTGAGAGGGCACAAAGATCCAATGAAAATAAGTAGACAGAAAATTACAACAAAAACATTTTCGAGGTAAAGGAGAAAAAAATAAACCAGACCTGGTGTCCATATCCACTGTAGAAGCAATCCATAACTGGCTGTGGATTCAGGCTGAGCTTCTAAAAACAAGTCTCCATTCTACATATCATCCCTCCACAAGCAATTGCTCAACACAGTAAATGAACTTAAAATGTTTGGTCTGTATGAAAATTTGAATGATCAGTGGCCAGAAAAAAATGGATACAAGGTTCCTTAATGTCCAGCATTTTCAATCGGAATTAGCGAGCTTGGTAATGCAGTTTCTCCAACATTCTCATGCATAAGAGAAATTTTCAATCAAATAGAATCAACCAAGTGGCAAGAAAATGCACTACTTGAAGAGTTGGTCTTCCTTTCCCTGAAAAAACTCCAGCCACCAACACTGTAAGTGGAGTAAATTTCTTCAATGCAATGTACATGGGAATATTGGCCCCTTTAAGGCTAGCCAAAGCAAATGCTACATTCACATTGTGGAATATTGAAATTGGCAGTAGCCTCTTGACTATCATTAGACTCAAACAGTGAATCCCATGACTTGAGTAACACGAATCAAATGAGCTCTTGCCAATTGCTACAAGAGATGATAGTTATGAATAAGAAAAGGTACTCATATCGAAAATTAATCCCCTAGCATAGCAGTTCAGTTAGCCCAAATTGCAGTTGCAGAGATGCAAACTACAATAAAGATCCGCCAACTTTAACTGAAAGAGAACTTGCCCCTCAAGAACCTGCCCTCCTAAAAGAGAAGTAAGAAGGAGAAAGGTACCATCATATAACTAAGTAGCCTTGTAATTTCACAGTAGAATCTAACCTACCATTCTGAACACAGAGGAAATAAAGAAAGCCCAAACAATTTAAGTAACTCAAGGATACAATCCAAGAGAATAGATTCATATTGGAAGCATTTATCCTATCCAATGCTTTCCTAATGGATGCTCCCTCATTCCTTTTGTGAACTACGTACAATGATACAGATCTGGCTTTAATGAGCTGCAAGCCCATACCTACTAAACTTGTGCAAAACTTTTTTTCCTCCTACCAGGCAAAAAATGGAATAAAGCAAGACCTTGTCACAACTACAGTCCCAGATGACTGTGACTAATTCTTAACTGATTTAATACTTATAAACATAAATGTATAAATTTGACGTAGAATTTGACCAGTGCAGACCACCCTGTTGTTGTTGGATATTGTTTTGGATATGGAACTAATTATGGATATCAGCTGAGGGGGTTTCTAATGGTGATGGTAGTTCTATCTGATGCTGGTATGTTAGGCTGAAAGAAAAGGATCTAAAATATCTGAAATCAATAGGAATTGACAGTGTTTGGAGTTCTATTATGCCATAGGAACCTACTTCAAAAACACAATGAACATGCCATAATAGCAACTTATGAAGAATTTGAAATATTTGAGATCACGAATCAAAAGAACCAGAAATGCAAAATTGAAGATCCTCGCCTTGGAGAAAATAGAAAATGTAGTTTGCATTGCAAAAACAAAAACCTCTTTGGAGAAAATAGAAACCTCTTTGCAACAAAAAATGCTAGGAAAATCCTCAAAGTCTTCAAAAAAAGAAAAAACTAAAATAACATCTATCTTCAACATGCTTCTTGCAAGATCACTCATCCATCCAACTTCAAGTCCCATTTTATTGATCCAAGCTTCCGAATGATTGTTGATAATTTGATGACCCTAAATAAGTATATTAATGAATAATACAAAATTTAACCTTTTAAAAACAATCGTAAAGGATAGGTGCTAAAACTACTTACCTGTGAAAGAGGTTGAGTGACAGGTGTACCACATTAGATTCCACCTTCTTGATTATGGTAACCAATCTACAAGTAATAGTTATATTATACCTAATATGTCTACTATTCGGTATAAAAGCTTATTTAAAAAATAATAAAAGCAAACTTGTGGTGGGAGAAAGTAAGGAACCAGATTGAATGATCGATTTGAAAATTGGTTGGTTATGATATTATTAAAATTAGTGTTGCTAGCTCCATCGTGGTTGTAACTATTGCCACTACCATTATTGAACCTTCCATGGGAATTTTCATGGTGCTATATTGAAACAGTTAAATCAATTTAATATATACACTTATATAAATTTTATATTGCAAACTAATAACTATTACCTGATAACCTGAACATGAAGACTTCTATCGCATTTCTTGAATTTGTTGTCTAAGTTGCTCAATAACTATGTTTTGGGATGAAACAATTTCTTCTAGCTTCTTTAATCTTTCCTATATTAAAGAACATAAGAATATACATATACCGATACTTGAGTAAGATGAACACAACTTTATTAGCAATCCTTGGTAAAGTATGATATAACCTCTTCATCAATACGAATCCCATCAGATTCTTAGAATACTGAATCGATAGATGGATGTTATGATTGATCATGCCTATTCCCAAGATTGCGAATGTAATCTTGCTTCCTAGGTTTTAGGATATGATTATATGCCTCCTCAATATGTTCATGGGGCAAGTTCTCCATTGTTAGTTGTGTTTCCTCCACATGATCTTCAATGTCATACTAATTTAAAGGATAAGAAGAAAGCAAAATATAACTAGATGCATATGTTATAGCCATTGTTAATGTAGAAAGTGATGATCTAGACTTACCACTAGTCCTTCATTATGATAGATCCTTTTCATGAGGTCCACATTAGTTGGTTCCCTTCCCAATTCACTTGTCTAAAAATGAAATGAGCACATAAAGTCAATTGTAGTTTTTAAGAAAAATGAACATTAGTCAAAGTTATACATTACCATTTCATCTCGTATGTTTGCAAAGGAAAGTGTTCCACAGTTGTGATTTAACTTCTTTTGCTTGTGGTTCATCTTATTTATTTCAGCCTTACCCTATAAAAAAGTTATGACAATTGATATATCATTTTTATATAAACTTTGACACATTTATCTATGTTATAATGATAAATAGATCATCCATACCTTTGATTTGAGTGACTTCCACTCACCAACCAATCTCTCATATTGAGTGGCACTAATGTGTGGATCCTTCTTAATTATCCTCTTCATCCTCTCAGTGTCCTCTTTAAGAGTTTCCCACTTCTTTTTCAGAATGTTTCTCCAAGACTTCCATCTTGAATGGAGATGTTTCAGTACCCACTTCTTTGCATTTGAATGACCATCCAATTTAAAATCCTCCTAAATCATTATGTTCAAAAACCAACAAAGTCAATTCAATGAGCCATAACCACCCGAAACATGATAACTTGGAAGAAGATAATAATTTAATCATTTCTTATTGTGAAGATTCATTATAGTTGTGAACCAACTAAAATGAATTTACATACTTGCTGGATATAATCATTTAACATAATGATTTAATGAACGAATCACTTCTTTAAGGTTTTGAACATGATGACTTTAGAAACCATACATAATGAACTATAATCACTTCTTACATTTGCTAAAAAAATAACCACTTCATATTGTTGACTGAAATAAAAGTCACATCTTATAGTTCAAACTTGAAAATCACTTCCTATTCTTAACTCACTTCTTATTGTTAACTCAAATTAAGAGGTTATTCTCCAACAAAGTAGCCTAATGGTATATCAAATTTCACATTTCCCACAATAGCATATTGCAATCATAAAAATGAAATGAAAAATTAAAGATAGAGCTTATTAGTGCTAATATCAACACAATATAGATAAGGGTTTTTTGTTTACTTAAACAAAAGTCATTATCTTTAGAAGTTTCCATGTGTCCTTGAAACCTTTTTGACATATCTTGTTCCATCTTTGATCAAGTGGCCAAAGCCATGATTGATGAGCATAGAAAGCACAGGCTCGTGACAATCATTTTCCAATGTCTCCTACTGCTTGACCATGCTTGTTCCATTCAACAACCTGTGGAATTCCATCTTTAGCCTTAAAGGCATTCCTTGTTATAATTCCTCGCCCCTTTTTCAAATGTCCACCACCTTCATCATTTGACTCCTCTACTTCTTCCATCTCTTCGTTCATCCTCCCATTGAAAATGTTCATTTGCCTCGCTTGTTCTTTCCATTGTTCCTAGCCCCCTGGTAACATCACTAAGCTCTTGCACATCTTGTTCCTCATTTAATGTAAAGGACCTTGCTTCTTCCCTTTGAGATTGATACAACAATCTCCTTGTCCTCATTGACCTGCAGATTTAAAAGTTATATCACTAGTAAAAAAATAACAATATAAAAGAAAATAACTTAGATTTAGAAATTTTGGAATAACAATGAAAAGGATTATGCCAACAAATTCCTCAATCACGATCATCATCTTCATCTTCATTATGGTATATGCATAGCTCTGGTATATCTTTTCTAACCCAAGTGCTTAATTCTTATTTGACCTGGGTGAATTATCGTATTTCCACAAACACAATCAATCGGTATATCGTAAAAATCTCGAGAAAGGACCTTGATCATGATATTTCATCCTTTCTTTTGTTGATCCTTAATGTGAAAGCACTGTTGTGTTTGAGTAGCTATAATAAATCGATCATCCATATGTGTAGTTCTAGAAAAATCTAAAGACATGAATCCATAATCATCTATGACCAATCCTCTATCACGTTTCTCGTTAAAGGAAATGCATTAAAAAAGTATAATCTTTATACTTCCACCATAGCTTAACTCAACAATATCCTCTAATTGGCCATAGTATGTTACCTTTTTCAAAATAGAATTTTGGTCACTTGAATTAGAATAACTAATTGTGTATGCTGGCAAGTACACTCCACTATTTTGAGTTTGACATATAACCTCCATATGCCTACAGTGAAATCGACAACCATTAACAATATACCCATCATACGAAGTTGCCTCTGATAAAGGACCTTGTGAAAGCCTTCTAACTTCTTCTGATAGTTTCATGTTTTTTTCACGCAAAGCGTAGACCTATTTATAAAGACTTTAGTTTTAGAGTCTTGAATAAAAACAATTTGAGCTTTCTACTCTAAGATATAAATTACAAACTTACATATTCGTTCACCCACTTAAGAAATTCAAGATAGTGCCTTCTATCAAGAGTGTGAGATGAGAGTCGTGGATAATTCTCCTTAAGAAATTGCATGTGCTTTCTGCAAATAAAATTTACAACTATCATGAAAGAAATAAAATTATAGATATCGTTATTAATCATAGATGCTTAGAATTGAAGATACCTTTGATAAACTTCCATTGAATCAGTGTTAAAGAGGATATAGCGATGTGTTTGCTCCAATGTCGCCCTATCTAGCCACCGAACTTCTCCACTTATTACAACTCTATCAGGATTTCTCACTTCATGATTTAACTTGGATTCACCTTTCAAGTAACGTAAGAAAAATGTCAAGCATTCTTCAGCCAAATACCCTTCTGCTATACAATCTTCAGGACGACTGATGTTCTTAACGTATCTTTTTAAGGTTAGCAAGTATCTTTCTATAGGGTACATCCATCGATAATGTACAGGCTTTACAATACTTACCTCATAAGCCAAATGAATAGGTAGGTGCATCATGATTGTGAAAAATGATGGTGGGAATATCCTTTCCAATCCACATAAGTACACTGCAATGTCACATTCCATTTTGGAAAATTCTTCTCTATCGATAACTTTGGAGCATAGTTTATTGAAAATAAGAGCAAAGATTTATGATTGGTCGTCATATGTTACTTGGTAGTATGCCCCTGATTGCAAATGGAAGCAGTTGTTGCATAAGGATGTGATAATCATGACCTTTTAGCCCTATCATCTTCTTATCATCCAAGTTGATCTTTCTAGATATAATAGAAGAATATCCATCTGAAACTTTAATCGATTTCAACACTTCAAAAAAACATTCATTCTCAAATGTTGATAATTGATAACAAGCAGATGAAAAAGATAACTTACCATTTTCCTTTTCTTCTGGCCAAAGCTCTCTTCAAATACCCATCTCTTTCAGATCCAAACATGCCTCAACATTATCTTGGCTCTTTCCTTTTACTTGTAGTATCGTACTCAATATATTTTCACAAACATTTTTTTCAATATGCATGACATCTAAATTATGTCTAATTTCAACATCCTTCCAATATGGCAATTGAAAGAAGATACTTTTTTTTTCCATGAGTATGGAAATTGTTCATGTTGATTAACATAACAACCCCAATATAATCTTGAGTGCGTTTTCTTTTGTGTCTGAACTGTTTACCAAAATAATTCTTATAACCTTTCAATTGTTCTAAGACTTTTGATCCAGTTAGCCCTTTTGGTGCAATTCTTTCTTCTCTACTACCATCAAATTTTTTGTATCCCGATGAAATTGATGACTTTCATTAAGAAAGCAGCGATGAAAACAATAAGACTCCTTTTTTCCATGTCTTAAATGCTTGGAATATGTATTCATGTGACAAACATGACATGCTAGTTTTCCTTTGGTACTCCACCCAGATAAATCACCACATGCTGGAAAATCATTTATCGTCCACAACAACATAGCGTACATCACAAAGTTACTTTTCGAATATGAATCATATGTTCTCACTCCATCCCATAATTCTTGCAATTCATTAATGAGGGATTGCAAATATATATATCTATGCCATTCCCAGGAGATCTTTTTCCAGGAATAAGCAGCGTTATTATAAAATTTTGTTGCTTTATACATGTTACGAACGCGTGCCCCGAACGTATTTTAAGATGTCTGGGAGGTGGCCCAGACGTCTTACCAGACGTCTGGGATCACATCCAGACGTCCTGCCAGACGTCTGGGATGGTTTACAGACGTCTGAAAAATCGTTATCGTCCACACCCGCGAGTCGTCTGCGCGCCTGCGCGCGCAGACCGCATATTCGTTATTCCCTCTTTTTCTTCTGCAGCTGCAGACGCCTGCCGCGCCTTCTCTCTCTCCTCTCTGCGCGGCGTTAAAGGGGCCACGCCTCCCCTCCCGTCTCCACCGTCTCCTTCTTCTTCTCCTTCCTGTGTACGAGAGCGAGCGAGCGCGAGGGCTGCAGCAGCGGCCGCAGTGAGCGCGGAGGAGGCGCGGCGTGCGAGGGCGGAGCTCTGCCGTGAGGGCGAGCTCGCCGGAGCGGCTTGGCCGGCCGGCGGAGGGCGTAGGGGGCGCGGAACGACGCGGAGAGGGACCTGCTGCAGTCTGAGCAGCAGGAGCGCGAGGTGTGACGCGGGCGGCGTCACGAGCAGAGTCCGGGTCGCGCCCTGATTCTGGAAAAATTTCCAGAATCAGATGTCTGGGTTGATAGGCAGACGGCGAGGACGACGTCTGGTAGCTCATACCGATGTCTGAAAGGTGTGTATTCCGCTTTCTTCTTCCTTCCTGTCGACCGACCGTACTAAGGGAGGGAGTTGGCTGTGCGCAGGTTCGCTGATTCGCCATCCTTTGCGAATCAGACGTCTGGAAGTTGTACCAGACGGCGGGAGTGACCTCCAGACGTCCGGGGTGACCATAGGATGCCTGGGAGCTAGGACAGACGTCCCCGCAGACTTCTGGACGTCTGGGAAACCACACTGAACAGGTAATTCTCTGATCCACTGTTTAAGACGTCTGGAAGAAGTTCCAGACGTCTGATTTTGCACAGTATCATCTTTTTCGACCCGTTTAGGGCCCGTTCGGGCTCCGTTTTCTGCGATTCGAGTTGCGTTATTTTCAGAATTAATTCCTCTACCCGTCTACAGTAGCTATACACTGTTTTGAGACACTCCTTGTGTTGATCCTTGTGATAGGACCTCGTTCAGTTGCAGTCTTGGGAGTCGCGGAGGCACGCGGGATTCCCGATCACGCCCCCATTACTCCCGTTGTACCTGGTAGAGTAGCTTAAGTTTATTATTAAAATCTGTTAAAGTATGGAACCATAACTAGAATCTAGGACATTGCATGAATCCTAGGAATGAGAAATGTATGGAATGATAGCTCCTAGGTGATGCATGAATCCTAGGGCTGGAAAACTAGTTGTATGCTAGATCCTAGGATGTGACATGAACCCTAGGATGGAAAAACTAGCGGAATGTATAATATTGCAGTCTTGGAAAAATGGAAAGGAATATAAAGCTGCCTGTAAATTGAATTAACAGCTGCCTGTTATGAATAAAGAAACGTGGTTGAGAACATGGATTGTAAGAATGTGAAACTGGGAAGTGAAACCTGGATCTTGAGTAAAAAGGATGGAACCCTACGGGGAAGTGGGAGTAGAACTCCTGGAAAGTGAATGGAATAGTTTTGGGAAGTGAGCTGGCCCTTGAGTACGGAGTACCAAGGAGAGCGACTGTCCCCCTGTTTAGTGCAGAGCGGAGCTAGCCGCCCCAGGGACTCGGGGTTAGGACTGGCCACTCTGTACCGACTTGCTGGCCCTCGCGTACGTAGTACCGAGGAGAGCTACTAGTGTTAGGAGAGTACTAGCTACCCCATGGGCCCCGGGGTTCTGCTAGCCTCCTTCACCGACTTGTTAGGCCCACTAGGGCAAACCAGGGTAGTCAGGCGAGGGTGTGCGGACTGTGGAGGGGCAAGGCCCCGGTTTGGTTACTGTGGAGGGGTTGGATCCCTGTTACTGAGAGGGCTCTGCCCTGGTTCCGTGCTGTGCTTTGGGCGCACCCGTTAACGGAAACGACTGACCGCGTGCCAGTGCGGGCTAGCTACCTGTGCGTTTATCGCGCGTGCCGTAGTCACCGTTACGTTTGTCAGTGACCTTCGGGTGGTTGACTGAGGGTAGGATCACCACGGGGGACTCTCCCAGCCAGGAGAGCACCACGTGCTACTTCTACTTTTGGAAAAGACTGCAATCAAGATCGTTCCCACGAGGACATTCGAGATCAAGTAAAGGATCTGAGAAATAAATGAAATAGTGAGAAAAATTGAAAGATGTGAATAAAGGAAGTAATAGAACATAACAGCTACTGTACACTCTACTGTTGCCTTTAGTTAGTTTGCCACTCTACTCAGCGTTTTGCTGACGTGTTACACTCGTTACCTTTTTCAGGACCAGGTGTTGAGCAGCCAGGGTCGATGGCTGCAGAGGACGCTGGGCCGAGTAGGGTCCAGTAGAGTTTACCACAGTCTTTTGTACCTCTTTTGTTTCTGTTCTAATGAGTAGTTTTTGTTTCCACTGTACTTTCTTTACCTGCAGTTCCTGTTATATGATAAATGTTGTTCTACTGTTGTGGTGGTACCTACTGTAGTAGTTTCTTTCCTTACTGTTGTACTTTCTTACTGTTAGTTATATTCATGTTGAATGTGGTTTATTTTACTGTCTTTTGGTTACTTCCTCGTTGGACGACTAGGTCTTGGGATTAGTCGAGTCGGTCCGGTTCTCGTGTCTCGTAGGGACTCGGGAACCAGGTCGTTACAATACACAACCAGGGAGGGAGATTATAAGATATGACAATGACAGGCCAAATACCATATGCGTTATTCATATTGCCAAATAGATTAAAACCATCACTAGTAAGGCCAAGTAGTCTAATATTTTGAGATGGCAAATTCTCACACCCAATAGGAAGCACATCTTTGAACAGAGATAATGACTCTAAGAATGACTTATTACTCCAACCATATAAAACATTCATATACAACAATTTAACGATAAATGAAAGTTTACTATATTTTCACATCCAATGTAAAGAGGTTCATCTACCATTTTAATGAGATCAAAAAATCTTTCTACATCCCTATTAATAGGTTCTTCCACATCTTGTTTGATATTGTTGATGTTGCTCTCACTCCCATGCATTCCAAAGGCATCTTGTAGGAGATCATGAATGTTATCATTCGTGTTTTCAACTGGAGGATCGTTTGAATATTGTTTACGTCTCATCTCTCCATGTTGTATCCAAGTGAAATAATTAGGAGTGAAACCCCTGAGCATCACATGCTCAAACACCTCATTAATATTTTCGTTATATCTATTGTTGCACTTCTTGCAAGGACAAGGAATGATCCCCTTTGGATAATTTTTCAAATTATTTCTTTCAAACTCAATAAACTTTGTAACGCTAGACTGAAATCTTTCACTGTGGATTCTATTGATGATAGAGTACATCCAGTTTCTGTCATTCAAATAATCCATCTTCCTAAATGCATTTAAAAAATATATTAATAAATGTTATTCAATTAAATGTATTTTAAATATTAATAGGAAAACGTATATAAACTACATGTAAAGAAAAATACAGATCTAAACAAAAAACCTCCTACAAAGACCTATACCAGCCACATGCAAAGACTCCTGCATTATTAGATTGAGGTTTCTCTTATTTGCAATTTTTGAAGGTTACACACCTGGTCCTGCACTTAGATGCTACTCCTTGGAAACATCGATATATAAGGAGCCTACTACGTTGTTCCATGTTTTTTTGAGGAATGGAGGGCTTTGCATTGGTTTTGTTGGTTTTGTTTTTGTGCTTCCATCTTCGATAAAAATATCTAGCTAGTCCTCCCACAAAAACAAAAAACCTGCAGGCTTTATTATGAGGGTATGTATTTGATACAAAGGCATTATAGGAAAAAAAACTCTTCATTACAGAAAGAATATACATGCTTTCATACTGATCAACGATAAAAGGATCCACCGCCCTTTAAACCTAACCTAATCTAGAAAAACCAAAAAACGAATAGCATAACAATATGAAAGAAGTGCGACCTCAAAATATGAAATCGAGCTCACCAGCGACCTAAAATCTCCATGTGTAGCAAGCAGGTTCTGTAGCACAAGGTCAAAGTTCGCGAGAAGGAGCATCAACCTCAAAGACTCCTCGTCACCGTCGTCATTGCCCTCATCGTCGTCATCGCCGTTGCCCTCGTCGTCATTGTTGTAGGCAAGGAAAGAGAAGAATAGAGACGTTTTAAATCACAACATCATCCGTTACAGTCCAAGATGCCAAAGAGGAGCCTAAGTGGGTGGAGAAAGTCTCCAGTGGGTGTAGCAGTGGTAAAGAGAAGACCCCTGTAGCATTGTTGGGCCCTATAGTAGGCCTCCGTAGTGATGCTAGGGGCCTAGTGGCGCCCTTCTCGCAGCTGCCGGCTCCATCCCTAGGCTACTATGGTGGCACCTTTGGTGTGCTACAACAATGCTGGTGACTACTACTGGTGGTGGTAGTGGTGCGGAAGATCAAAAAGAACTTGGAGTTCTCTTTCGTCTAGGGTTTATTTGGTGGGAAGGTACCAAGCACGAAGAGCCTAGGACTCATCTTGTTCTAATACCATGTTGAGAGGAGAAAGAAATGACTTAATTTTCAAAGTAAACGCTAGTGCTCTTTATATAGAGAGAGGCTATGGGAGAAGGTACAGAGAATCCCTTAAAAAAATAATAAAAATTGGAAGATACCAAAATAACAAATATTCTAACAGTTCTTTTGCAAAATTGTTAAATAGTCTAGGGAAGGAAACTTTAATTGAATTTTGTGTTATTTCTATTATATCTTTTATTAGGAGGTAATGATCTGAACTGTGAGATTATGCTATGGATATTTTGGAACTTAAAGATTCTATATATACCTGTAGCTTTTAGGTTGTGCCTTGAGAATAATATCAAGTGATTTGATTGTAGGGCTTGTGTTACTTTTTCTTGCTAGGAACAATGTCTAGTTATGTAAAGATTTTATTGTTTCTAAAATATTTTGGAACATGTTTACAATAGGGTTCTTGGAGGTCTACCATTTTCCAAAAGACTATCTTATTATACCATCATTTATTTGAAGAAAAGTAGACTTCCGAGTGAACCATGTAAATGATATGTTCTCTCTTATCTCATTGGTAAGTATTAAGGCTAAATCCCTTTGGTTGTTCAACCCATGCTATTTTTCTCAATATATTGGAGAAGATTTTGTAATGAGAGTAGTGAATATTTGCTCCAAAGATGATAATTTGAGGATAGCAATGTTACTATTGGAAAATAAATTATAAAATATTTGATTAGTGTTTTTCCTTATTTGGTTTTGGTTATTTTTATTATAAAGTTAATGTGTATGTATGCCAACGTCCTCTCTTTATATAAAGAGGATTAAGGTCTCTATTTTCAAATTAATAAAATTCATATTCTTCCCAAAATTTCATCATGATATCAGAGTGGATTTGATATTATAAAAAAAGAAAAAAAAGTAGAGAGGAGAAAAAATCCTAGAGGGGGAGGCCCTCCAACGGCGTTGCCCGTCTTTGGCGAGCCACGGAAGAGTCTCTCTCCTCTCCCAATTCCTCTTCTTCCCTTCCTCTTTATTTTTTCTCTGTCTTGTCTTCCTCTTTGTTTGAGTTCGCTACTATTGCCACCACCAGAGAAGAACGTGCTGCCAGCATCGCCACCGACCTCAGTCTAGCGAAGGACCATACTGGTGGTGGTCACAACGACACCTACTGCCGGACCAACACTCTCCGATGGACCTTCGATCGACCATGTGCCAGCGAGAAGCCAGAAAATGACTGGCGTTGCCCTTGAGGAGGAAGTTCTGGATCGGAGTTTTGGGTCAGCAAATCATACTCGTTTGAAGATCTGAAGCACCATTGTGTTCCTTGGAGCTTGTGCTACTAGACCAAGGAGGCCCAGATCTTCTCCGACTCACTAGAGCGTCGCCATGGTTCTCCTCTACTGTAGTGCCGCCCAAAGGAGATCGAAAGAAAAAAAAAGGGAAGAAGGAGAAGAAGAAAAGCTGATAGGATTTCGGTTGATCATTTGGCTGCTCCTCTGACTCTAGTTGCTCCTTCTCCTCCTAGCTGTTTGACGCAAAACACAGGTGGCGCTCGATTGGAAAAGGGTGACCAGAGACATAAAAAATAATAATATTTACTTTGTTAGTTGAGTCCATTGTTTAGCGTACTTGTTTGTAACACCTCAAAGTCTTGGGTTTTATTATTTAGGTCCTCATATGTTTGAGTGGAAAAAGCAAGAAAGACAAGAGTCATTTCAAGATGTCAAGATCATGGGTAGTACTCTCACTTACCTCAGGAGAAACCAAGCGTAGACTAGCTCTGTGAAGGTGTGAGAAGAGACACCTAAGGTTGAAGACATGAAGAAGGGAGTGTGACGTCAACAAGAGTTGATCTCCACTATCTAAAGGATCTAAGTCTTCGTCGTCTCCTGTATCTTGACTTGTGGGGGGAGTGTTGAGAAATAAATTATTTGGTCATGGTTATTTTTAGTATAAAGTTAATGTGTTTCCATGTATGCCAAGGTCCTCTCTTTATATAAGCAGGGCTACGGCCTCTCGTTTCAAATCAACAAACTTCATATTCTCTCCAAATTTCTAACAGCTACAAACTCTGAAATTTAAAGGGATGAAGGTTCGACTGCATCTAGATTGAGTGCATGACCTAACTGGCAATTGTAGTTTAATATTCTTTCCAATGCTTTAAATTCCTGTAAGATTCATGATTTCCTTATCCTGGTTTCACCGTACATCTTTTACAGTCTCATTCAGTTTTTGGCACAACACTGGAAGGGCTAAATCTCTGTTGTTAAATGGTTGAAGATGAGGGGACATATTGCGTTTCCTCCCCACAAGATAAAGCCATTAGTTGATATAGAATTCAACTGTTTAGATGCTTGGAAAGTAAATTACAGTGAACCTCCCTATTTACTTTGTGCGTCTTGACAACTGACCTTGTATTGGAAATAGGAAGATTTTTTTAGCCATGAAGAGCAACGGAAGAACATTAAGTCAATACATTTCAATCAATATTTCCATCTTCAATTTGGTGATGAAGAACATGGCTTTAGTCTGATTATATCTCCAAATGGGCGTTACATTTTAAAGAGGCTGATAGCTTTTTTTATTTGCTATTTTTGCTTAATGCCTTTACATGTGTCCTTTCAGGCTTATTTTTACCTTTCCACTCCGTCAACCTAAGATTGAAACTTGAACCAATGTTTGCACCTCAATGGAGCAGATATTAATGTTAAGTGATCCTCTCTGTTCATTTCTTTAAATTTTGTGAAATAATCATGCCCCAAATCGATCCCTAACGATTGGCTTTCAAAAGATGTTAAAAAACATGCAGGTTAAGCATTTGCTGATAAGCTCTCCAATTGATTTCTGATTGCTAATCAAACTTGATTTGGTTGCCTTTAAATGCAAAGTTGATCACCATCACGTAGTTTGGGAAGTGTACCATGAATTAGTAGTCAATTGACATCTTTTCTTGAGTTGACCATTATAAAAACCATTCACCCTCATTACTGTTGCTCTTTCCAACTATGCAAAAAGATCCTTTTTGTTCCATGCTTGAGAATGAAGCAGTGGCTAGTAGTGGCTATTCCACGTCTGCTAGTTGGTATTTGTTTGAAGTGCTTTATGCTTATGCCATTCTTTTCTCATTTCCAAAGAGTACTGGAGGTGATGGAGGATCATGTGCGTCTTTGATCTGTTCCACACAAAAGGATGAATTCTCAGGGCATTCCTTTCTTCCCTCACAAATCATAGATGCCAAAATCTTTTCAACTGCAATCCAAGGCATTGCAATGCCAGGGGACACTGAGGTCGAGGGACATGGGTCAAGATGCTTGGCTTGATTGAAAGGTTGACCTGTGTGCCTAACTAGCTCCAGAATTTGGTATCTATTTAGGGTTTATTTAACTAGTACTGAGGAAAAAATCTGGGACTGCTCTCAAGAATTAGCTTCCAGGCATATGTGTATGCAGTTGGATTCAATTTTTGCTTCAGGAGCATGTCAAATTGTACATTTCAGTGTTTCTAGTCCGCATTGCAAATGTGGTAAGTAGGCTGTAGCTCCAGTTAGTATCAAGCATCGTATAAGTTAAGATCTTAGGTAAACATATTCAGAACACTGGCACTGATTTGACCTTCTGACATCTATAAATAAATTTCTAGGCCTTTTCAAAAAAAAAAATCTCTACATTAGCTGAGGCAAACTCAAAAAAGAGCAGTCACTCGGTTAATGTTTACTGTCTTGCTGCAACTTATTACATAATTTACATATGCAAGTTATCGATTTGATTTCAAAATGGTCAAATGTAATGTGCTCCCGTTCATTGAGGACCATGTATGTGAGTGTAAACGATCCCTGTGAGATTGATTTGGGCTAAAGAACAATTCATGGTTTTGATAGTGGGGTGGATTTTCGCGTTATCTATTCCTATAACGTCCAAAATACCCTTTCCCTCACTTCCACCATTAAGTTGGCTATCACCTCATTTCTAATTGCTCTGCCCTCCAGAATCTCGACCTCTTCATTAACATCCTCTTTCTCTCCTGGAGATCCTACCACCTACTATGGCCTTCATTCCCACAATGCTGTTGCCAAAAAGATCTTCATCACCGAGAAAATATCAGAGCAGATTTCCCCCCAAAAGTCAAAGGATGGATGTATCTTTGGCTACAACAAGCACCAAAGATAGGAGAACCAAAGAAGGAAGAGATGATTTTCATGCTCTCTTCCCTATCTGCAATAATGAAGCCCTCCATATGCTGCCTCTCGTCTTTACCGCAATCCACCGGCAGTGGGATTGAGTAGAGATATGATGAGGGGTTGGGCAGACAGTATGACAACTATTGTCCATGAAGAAAACAACAGCCAAACATGAATGACAAAATCTTTGATGGCTCAACTCAGTTTCCTGTGAGAGAGAGAGAGAGAGAGAGAGAGAGAGAGAAGCAATGGGTAAATTGAGGTGGTGATGTTGAGGTGGAAGTTGTAGATGAGCAAGAAGGAGTTTTGGATTTGCACCCTTCAGACAGTGGAAGCTACGAGGATGGGATTCATGTGGGTATAAGGAGACGTTGTGTGAGATTGGGGGGTAGTTGGAAGGGGTATTGAAGGGTGGCAGATAGTGTTCAAATGGCCTAAGGTGAAAGAGGGCAAGGTCGCGTGTAGAAAGGTGAAGATGTGGTGAGATTGCTGGGGAGTATAGAGAAGGCAGCGTCGAGGAGGGACTCGATGAGGACAGTGACAACGGTGGTGCCATCGCCAATGGATAATCATCACGGAGGGGGCTGGAGATTGCGATGGCAGAGGCAATAGCAATCACACATCACTCCTTGGCAAACGACTCCAAATAAGAAAAGGATGCTTTTATCTGAATCAAATATGATATACAAAATGTGCAAGTCTATGACCTCTGGTAGGACATTATGAATTTACATGACTCAGCTGATGGGATCATACGGCAGGGACTGGGGTCTTTATTGCCTAATCTCTTCGAAGGGTGTTGTCAGAATGGGGTTTCATCATCATTTTCTCCATCCCCAGGACCAGCGCCTTTCTTT
This sequence comes from Thalassia testudinum, assembly GCA_037157565.1. NCBI lineage: Eukaryota > Viridiplantae > Streptophyta > Magnoliopsida > Alismatales > Hydrocharitaceae > Thalassia > Thalassia testudinum. The sequence goes on along the minus strand of JAZHRO010000010.1, from coordinate 6,547,077 downwards.
GATTCACCATCTACTTGCCACATTGTGCTAAGCCGCCGTGCTTTCTGTAACTTGTAATGGTAATGCACCTCGAGGCTAGCCCCTACTACAAGTAGTAGTTGAACACCGAACACAAGCAATGAGAAGTAGGCAACAAAGGAGTCCCTAAAAAACAGAGGAATGATAGGGTTAAGTGATGGATATACTCTGTAGCACAGATAGATGGTGAGGAGGTATAGGTGCTCTCAGACCTTGTGCAACCAACATAGTATGCTACTCTAAGAAACACAACATGGACTTGCACAAGCCGGCACAGAAGCCTTAGTCTAAGCTTCCCATGGAAGGAGGACTCTGTCATTAGTAGGAAGATGATGCACAATGCTAGCACAAAAGCTGCGCAGTGTTAAAGGCCATGTACGTCTGGTATCGGTTGAAACTCTTGTCCTGCATGACCAGGTCCCTGGCAAAGTGTCCTTCCTCGCATGTGTAAGCCCCTTCTGTGCTACTGTAACATGATAATCTTCCATTGTTAGATGTCCGAGTTGGTTGCGGAAAATAGCAACTTTCATTTTTCCCCCACTTGTGTTTCTATTTTATTTCATCCTCGGTCGAAATGCAATCAGATGTTAGTTTTGGATAACAATTAGTAGCATGGCTTAATTTGCATCTGTTCCCGTGATGTTCTAGGGTTGGTTTTGAATGATTTCCATTCCCAATTGTTAATGTAGAACTAAATTAAGTATTCTGGGAGGAAATGGTGCATATATATGGTTATGATTTTGAAATTGTTTCCAACAAATAGTCCATGTTGCATTGTATGATTGGATTAGCTTATCCCCAAAAATGGTTACCAGGGTAAGTGATCTCCTGCTTGGAATGGATTGCCTTTTTTTCTGTTGATTTGGTCTATAGTTTGTGTTGGGGACACATAAGAGGACAAACATTATTGGGTAAAGACTACATATAATTAGTGTTTAATGTTTCAAAGTCCAAGATTCAAACCTTTCCCTCCTAAATGATGGGCAACTTACATGGGAAATGTTGGCATGTCTTCTTGCCAAAACCCACCGGGTAGGTTAAGGCTAGCTTGGTAAGTGATGGAGGCGACAAGGACGGCAACCACCATCAACCACCCCCTCATCTTCCTCAGCCATTCATCCCTTTTACTTCGCTAGAGGTCAATGGACGATGGCAGGGATGCGGATGGAATGTTGCCGATGGCTTTAGAAGGTTGGAAAAGGAGTGATGTGGAGGATTTTAAAACGTATAAAATCAAAATCGAATGATTTTTTTATTAAATTCTAAGATCAATTCTAATCATCAAAACATTAACTCATATCGATTGAAAAGAGAAACAATAGAGGGATACTTTAATCCATTGCAGCGGAAGCATTGAAGAGATCACAGAGATCCTCTGAAGCCGTGGGCTTGCTTCTCCAACGAGAGGTGATGGTAATGGTACTTCCAAAGGGTTCAGAGAGCGAGAGCGGAAGAGAACTGAATGGAGGCGTACATCTTGGGTTCTGTAATGGGCTTTATTTATAACTTTTCTACGATGGATGCAGAAAATCGAATGCTCACTTTACCCTCATTCCTCCAAGGACCATAATCGCTTAATATGAAATGACAATTCCACTTATCACGGAATTGTATTTCCCTTAATATTTCTATGTATTAAATCTCATATCCTAATGAGATGTGAATGGTCAATTTACATAATTAGACCACTTTAACGATCGTAAATGTGATGTCTAAATATATGCATATATTTAATGCATAATTCCATAATAATCATATATGTAGGTTTACATTATGATTCTAACAATCTCCCACTTGAACCACATATATCATCCTTATAATCATACATTCATATATGCCTATCGGAACTCATTAATACAACATTACAATAAAATGCATCTCCACCAATCTAGTCCATACTCGGTTAACATACAACTAAAGTTGGTTTTTGCCATTATGAAATCGACTAGACCAAACAATGATTACATACATTAACACAAGTAATGACATAAATTTGATATAGGTACATAGCATGAAAATTACATGTTAATGTGATTTATACATGCCTATTTTCAACTGGTGCAAAAAACCTTATCATATAAGAGATCACATGGTAAGGACTAATGAGTTTAAAGAATGGAAAACTTTATTATTATACGTATAATCCAAAACATGTCCATATATGAAACACCAAAATAGAATAAACTTCCATTGAATTGTTATATTACATAATAGATACAACACCCATATAGACAACATGCTCATAAAAAATTTTTGGCGTTAGCCCTTTAGTGAGCGGATCTGCTACTATGGAGTTGGTTTCAATGTATTCAATGGACACCTGCTCACTTTAAACTCTTTCCTTGAACACTAAATACTTGATATCAATGTGCTTCGACTTCGAAGAACTTTTGTTGCTGTTGAAGTACATCACTGCTAAATTATTATCACATATGAGTCCAATTTATTGGACTAATTTTTATCCTAAGTCGGTTAATTCCTAAATTTTAGAGTGTACTAATATTTGAATTTGATTATAAAATAAATACATGCATTATAATTTACACTTGCAAAGTTTATCTTATATTATAAATAATTATATGCACTTATTTGATTGCAAGAATTCAAGCATAGCCAAGTCTCGTTCTCAAGACGTCTAGAGCAGTCTGGACGTCTGATGACATTGACAGTACGCACCGCCATCATCTTCACTGCCTAACAGTGCCCTATCCCTCCTCGCATCCCAACCGCTCGTGATCTTCACTGAGTGGTTGGAGACGATATCGACTGAAGAAACAAATGGAAGATGTGTTTAAAAGAAAAGGCATAGTGATCAATCTAGATCAATCATCCTCTCCCCTTGTGGGGATCCACCATCTCCATCTCCTCCACCGTGGAACCAGGGTACACTATGGAATATGCATGCATTGTAATCCTCCCTTCGCCACCGCAAACCCATCGCAACTGGCCGAGCGGTGATAGCGCACGGCCCTGCCACCGCAACCACCTGCAGCCTTCTACTCCAGTGACCACCATCAGCCGTTCCCACCACTGCCTCCACTTCCTCATCTCCTCTTCTCCTTCATCTTCTTCACCCAATCCCCTTCCCCTATTCACCATCTTCTCCAACCAAACCCATCAATGCCACCCCCCCCGGAGAATCCAACACCTTCACCGTTCCACCTTGCCATTGATGCATCTTCGACCACCCTCTCTAGCCACCGACACCGGAGCGACAACCTTGAGGTGTCGACCATCCCTACATTCAACGCAACTCGGTGCACCCTCCATAGTTGTTGATAGTACCTAACTCCACCGGCATCTCCACGTGGCCACCGATCACCGGTGACCATCTGCTTGAGTCACGCCATCACCACTAGCACGCATATCGCGTGCTCGCTGAAAAGCCCCACTGTCCACAGCACCTTCCTGACCATCTCCACGTCGATGCCAGGGACCCATCGCAGCCAGCGTCACATCCCCAGACTGACCACCGGCGGCCATTTCAGGTCTCGCCGAGATCATCAACGTGAAGCCCTCGTTGAGATGTACCTCTAGTTGCTACCTCATTGGCGGCCATCCCTCCTGTCGTGTGCATGGCCAAGGGGAAGCAAATCCCCTATTTTCCTCCAATTAAAAATTACACACAATACCATTGCCAAATGCACTATTCACTTATTTAAGCATATTTATATTGTGGCAAATTATGAACTGCCCCTATCTTTCTCTCTTTTCTATCTACTTCTCTCTCTTTACATGTATCTCTCTTATTCTAACAACTTCGTATTGAAATTTTTGAATATGTTTGAGGCAAAGATGATAGGGAATTAGTTGTGAGTTTATTGGGCTTAAACCTTCATGTAGATACGACACTCTGATTTCGTAGGTAGATTTAATTATTTACTGTTTTGATAGTCGATTTTCTACCACAAAAATATTACAATGATGCGACATTTTATGTGCAAAAATCTAGTGAAAGCAAAAATCGACTTGTCACTTGACATCCCATAAAGTCAGAGTTAGAATATCCGCGGACTGCCAAATGATCTGATCTCCTGTATGTGAGTATGAAATCCTTTGTTTTTTGTAGGTATCGAATGACTTGTTTGGCTACTTTCTAGTAGTCGGGTCTAGGCTTGCTTAAATATCTACCCAACATGCCACCAATGTATGCTAGGTCTAGTCGCATGCAGACTTGGATATACATCAAACTTCCCACTGCCGATGCATAAGGAACACTTTCTATCTCTTTAGCTTCAAACTCATTCTTAGGGCATTGGTTAATATAGAATTTATCTTCCTTAGTCACTGGAGTATCTCCTAGTTTGCAATTCTCCATGCCAAATCACCTTAGAATGGTATCAATGTATCTCCTTTGTGATAATCTAAGGATACCTTGAGAACGATCTTACTATGTCTGGATTCCTAATATAAAAGACGCTTCACCAAGATCCTTTATTTCAAAATTACCAGAGAGAAACGTCTTAGTTTCCTGAAGTAAACCATTATCATTATAGGCAAGGAGGATGTCATCTACATACAAAACCAGGAAAATATATTTTCTCCTACAAAATTTGTGTATACATAATTATCAATCGGATTTGTCTCAAAGCCAAATGAGACAATTACTTGATGAAATTTGTAATATCATTGTCTTAAAGCTTGCTGTAGTCCATAATTGACTTTCTTTAATTTGTAAACCATTTTTTTTGTGTCTCCTAATGCAAAGTTTTTTGGTTGCACCATGTAAATTGTTTCATTAATGTTTCCATTAAGAAATGTTGTCTTTACATTCATTTGATGTAGCTCCAAATCAAAATGAGCTACTAAAGCCATTATGGTTCTAAATGAATCCTTAGATGAAATTGACAAAAATGTCACTTTATAGTTTGTGCATTCCTTTTGAGTAAATCCCTCAGCAACAAGACAAGTCTTATATTTGTCTACATTGCCTTGTGAATCCCGTTTGATTTTAAATATCCATTTACAACCAATGGGCTTCACATCTTCAGGCAATGGGACAGCATCCCAAATCTCATTGTCACTAATGGATTTCATCTCTTCATTTATGGCATTGATCTAACCCTGAGAATGGGAACTCCTCATGGCATAAGTGACAGAAATGGGATCCATATCCATTTGGTTTGCTTTTAGTTCCTGAAGAAATACAACGTATTCACTAGATATTGCACTTCTCCTTTCTCTACTCGATCTCCTAATGGGTGCGAGATCTTGAATATGTCGAGATTGTTCGGTTTGATTAATGCGAAGATTATCCACATTACTTTCTTCCCCTGATGTTGTTGGAACAACGTTTAGAATAAGAACTTGACCCAGTTCAATGATTTCCTTATGAACAGGATCTGATTTTTCAAATGTAATGTGACGACTATCACCCCTAAAACCAACATCCTCAAAGAAATGGGCATTCCTAGTCTCAAAGAATCAACGAGTCATTGGGTCATAAAACTTATAACCCTTCGATCTCTTAGAGTACCCTACAAAATAGCAGGTGATCATCTTAGAGTCAAGTTTTCTTTCAGTAAGCCTGTATGACCTAGCCTTAGCTGAACACCCCCAGATATGAAAATGTTTCAGACTAGATACCTTATTAGTCCACATTTCATATGGGATTTTAAGCACTGCTTTAGTTGGTACTCGATTGAGAACATACACAATTGTCTTGAGCGCTTCTCTCCATAGAGACTTAGGTAAAGAAGTATGACTAATCATACTCCGTAATATATCCTTAAGAGTCCTGTTGCGGCATTCAGTAACACCATTCATGCTTAGTATCCCAGGCATGGTGTACTGAGGTACTATGCCACACTCATCTAGAAAAGAAGCAAATGGTCTTGGACGCTGTTCTCCAAATCCATCATATCTACCGTAGTACTCACCACCACGGTCAGATTTGATAGCCTTAATCCTTTTCCCAAGTTGGTTTTCCACCTCGGCCTCATAGGACTTGAATGCATCCAAAGACTGTGGCTTTTCGTGAAGAAGAAATAGATACCCATATCTAGAGTAGTCGTCTATGAACGTAATAAAGTACTGTTGCCCTTTCCAGGAAGTTGTAGGGAATGGACCACAGATATCTGTACATATTAGTTCTAATACATCTGTAGCTTTACTGGCATCTATACCTCTTTTGTTTATTCTTTTATCTTTTAAACGGTCTACACAAACATTCAAATCTATGTAATCAAGGGAATTAAGAATTCCATTCGAAATAAGCCTATTCATTCCCTATTTAGAGATATGGCCTAAACGCTTATGCCACAATAAAGTAGAATTCTCCTAAGTTATTTTACGCTTTGTACCACTCAAAGTTGCATTGAAGGTTTCTAAATTGGAGGAAAACGTATGCATCATATATAATTTATCACTAACATAGAAAGAACCATAACCAACTAAATTTGAATTAAGAAACAATTGAAATTGTCTATCTCCAAATGAACAAGAATAACTAAATTTCGTCTAAACGATGGTACAATAAATGTTTCTTTCAAATCTAATTAGTGACCGGTAGTCAGTGATAGCTTGAAATCTACAATGGCTTCTACCTTCACCTTCTTGTCGTCGCCTACATAGATGTATCTTTCACCATCACTTGGCATTCGACAGCTTAGTCAACCCTGCACAGACACATTAACGTGAATAGTAGTTTCCGAATCTATCCACCAAATATCTGAGGGTAGAGAAGCATAATTAACTTCTGAACAAACCAAAGAGAGTAATGTACCTTTCTTTTCACGCCAAGCGTGATATTTGGTACAATCCTTCTTCACGTATCTTTCCCCCTTATAGAAGAAGCAGGATGCCTTAGGTTTCTTCTGACTTCCTTTGGAAGAGGATGAACCGGCAGCAGCTGTATCCTTAGTACACTTCCTTTTGGGCCCAGAAACCAGATGAGCACTCTCTGGTATGTCTTGTTTCAACCTCTTTTCCTCTTGCACACAATGAGAAATGAGCTCATTAAGAGTCTATTAATTAGGTAACTAATTAAAAATATTTCGAGTCTATTTATTAATTAAATTATTAATAATGTTAATTGGCTGATAATTAGGCATTTTAAACTTATTTTAAGGTCCTTTAATGATTTATCCCTTATTACATAATTAACCCTTATATATGCATATTCCTAGCTAATTAACTAGTGAAACTAGTTAATTAGCTAGGAATATGCATATATAAGGGTTAATTATGTAATAAGGGACAAATCATTAAAGGACCTTAAAATATGTTTAAAATGCCTAATTATCAATAAATTAACAATATTAATAATTTAATTAATAAATGGACACCAAATATCATCAATTATTTACCTAATTAATATCTAATTTAATTATCAATAAATTAACAATATTAATAATTTAATTAATAAATGGACACCAAATATCATCAATTAGTTACCTAATTAATATCTAATTTAACTTAAGCATAATTTATACTTAAGTATGAAATAACTTAAGTAAATTAATCAATTAAATAAATTAAGCTAAAAAGGTCAAAAATGTAAATTCAAGGTATATATATAATATTTATCTAATTTATAATCATATATAAAAAGTTAAAAAAGAATTAAATTAAAATAAGCCTTGAAAACATCAGTTTAAGTTTTCATCCTTAGGCTTCATTGCATGCGAGTCCTTTTCATGCACATAGGTCCTTAACTTTTCTTATGCCTAGGTCCCTGTGAACACTTTTCTTCTTCTTCTTCATTTCTTCTTTAGCCGCTTGAATGGCTCACAATCGACGGTGCGTTTACCTCACGATCATCGTCCATCCTCCGTCATTCCTTCCTTGCCAAGCTCCTATAGCTTGCGCTCACCCTGTTCATTTCATCCCTCGATCTGGATGATCCTTGAAATCTATTTAGGGTTAGAGAGTAACCTCACCGATGTCAGAGACGACGCCGGTGGTTACCTTGAAACTAGACCTTATAGAGTCTAAATACAGCCCCTTTCACAGCTGCCGCAACCTATAAATTCCCTAGGACCCCTCCGATTTCAAGGGTCAGCTCCCTATCCTTCTTCCCCCACCGTAGCTGACGACAGGCTATTCCTCTGCTACCTCCAGCGACCGCTGACCTCTCTTTTGAAGCTCCTCCGTGCGAGGGACTCGTGTCTCTCACCCCCTCTTCCTCTCCGGACAGTTGTGATAGAGCATTGGAACGTCGCATCCCCTATCTCACCGCTTTCAACTTCTCGCCGGAGCTCTATCCCCTGCCTTCTGATTTCTTCCTCCGTTATGAGCCATCGATGGAGCTTCTCAGCTTCCTTGCATCCAGGTAAGTAGCTTTAACTCATGGGAGTAGGTTAGCAATAGTTAGGAGTAGGATTAGCTTAGTTTTAATGTAGATTAGCTTCATCTCCCTTAGCTCCAGCGAGGCCAAATCTGGCCTTGTTGGGCCTTCGTTTGCACTTCCAGGTAATGTTTCACTTTTCTTATCTCTCCACGTTCCATTTCCACTTTCTTCCACTCACTATTATCACCTATATCGCCTAAATCAACTCATCGTCACTGACGATCTCCGCTATCTGTGGCGGAGGTCACCGAGCCTTCTCCACCTCCAATAGGGTCTCCCAAGACCTGTACATCACCTTAGGAACCTTCCCAACCCCTGATCTACCTTAATTGTCCACTTAATTACCTAATCCACTTCACACGCACTTAGACACTTCACTGTCCATGGTAAAGTGTCCAGAAGCTAGTCTCACACCCAATTAAGGTCTATCATCACCTCCCTAACACCTAAGGACCTTAGCAATTCCATTAATTGCTCCTATAGAGCCTCCTACTAGAAACACCCAAATTCCCTCTCATTTTTGAGCTCACTATCAATGGCTGCTCAGAGATGAGTAATTCACTTAATTAATTAATCTACTAGCATCGCCTCACCCCTTAGAATACTTTCCCTCACTCAATTGGGTGAGAGGAAGCATTCTGAGTTTGACAGAACTCAGAATGCTCATTCCTTGAATTCCATGAACAATCTTTTGTTCTGATTATTCTTTGAGCCAATTGGGGAGATCTTAGGAACTATCTAGGTCCTAGGAATCTCCATGGGTCAGTAATGGCCTCATTTACTAAGGTTTGCATCTCTGTGTATCAAAACTGAACTCACCGGAGCTCCAGCGAGTCAAAGTCACGTTTCAGCTCTTGATAGATTTTGTGAAGCTCCAGAATGCCTAATTGAAACCTAAGGATCATGATTTGATGTTTATGTTATTGCTTTATCTTCTGGAGCTCGGTGTATACCTTCGTCTTCTCCAACTCCGGCGGAGTTGGGGAGATTTTTCCATTAGGTTTCAAGCCTAGGTTTTAGGTTCAGAAGCAAGTGCGCAACCTACTGATGTTCTGTGCACTCTCTGATTTCTTTGAGAGTAGCTGGTTTGATCTGACGAACAAAACCACTTTGGAGCTCAGGCGATGAAGCTTGATACCTTAACAAATTCCATCAAAATTAGTTTTTGAGGTTCTTAATCAATTCTTGAGATAAAATGGAGTCGATTTAGGATTTGAATTTGAAGGGAGTTCAATGTGGAAAGTCAACCCCAGGGTGGTTTTAGTCAACTCTAGGTCTAAATTGATGATTGAATGGTTGGTTTAGGGTTTTAATGAGTTAGAATCACTTCTGGGTTGTTATAGAGTATAATCAAATCAAATTGAGTAAGTTTTATTGAGGAAGTGGGCCAATTTAACTGCTGCTCAGTTTGGGTTCTTTAGAATCCAATACTGAGTTTCCTTCATTCTTGGCTAATTTTGGATGCCATTGCTGCCTAGATCAGATCATAATAACCTACAGAGGTTGTTCAGTCTGTTCTGAGAGGTTGTTAGCTCTCCACTGACTTATTCAGAGCTTAATTTTGAGCTTTGGAGCTTTAAAACGAAGCTCTGAAGCCTATCTTTCTTCCTAAAGTTGTGTAGGACCTCCTTTCTTCTCCTTTAGATGTTGAATTCCTTCCTGAATCGAGTTTGGACCTCATCTGGAGGTCAAAGCTCTCATGCAGGTCAAATGACCTGGAATTCATCTTCTGCAGGCCATTAGGGCCGTGCGTATCCTTGACTTTCGCCCTTCGAATATAAGGGTCAGATTAGATCTGAACACCAAATTGGTGTTATAATCCTATAGAGCATCTGAACAGCTCTTCATCGAGCCTTTGCTCGATAGAATTGAGTCACTACGCCAGTCAGAATCTTCATCGAAAGATTGGCCTGGACCTGGGAAACATAGTCCCACATCGGTAAGTTGTAGCCACGCACATTGGTATAATACGATTTTCTGCACTGGACGATTCGGTCATCAGCGCAGGGCACGAAGTGAAACTGGATTGGGTGCGGGTGCGTGTGATGCACGTGCCTGCACATGGGTGTATGCGTGTGCACCTGTGGGCGTGAGCATGGGCTCGTGTGTGGGCGTGTGGGCCTAGGAGGTCAGAGACTATGCATTGATGAACATATGAAATAATCCACCAATTAAGAACTAGGCCTGAGCTCAAGTAGGGTCTGGTCCTGCCCAATTGGACGTTGTGTATCCTCGAACGAGCTCGGGTTGCCCATTAAAAAAAAAAAATTTTTATAATTGAAGATTAAATGGGTTAAGTGTTGGCATGAAAATGGTTAAGTGTGGAATTCATTAAGCGCAGTAAAGAAGTTAAGGTTAAGCTAAAGAAATGGTTATGGGTTCATAAGAGGAAGAAGAGAAAAAGGATGAGTAAAGGAAAAGAAAGAGAGAGAGAGCAACGAGGCTATAGTAAGGAAAAGAAGTAAGAAGAGAAGGGTTGAAGAAATTAAGAATTGAAAGAAAGAAGTGTAAAGAGAGAGCCGTCTAATTTGTGTTTTTATTGCTATAACATGTCTCCTCTTACTATTTTGAGCTTAATTGATGTTGTAAGGCATTTGTACTCACTTGTATAGCATTTTCTTGCCTTAATATCTTGTAATAAGAAGTAATTGATGTAATAGACATGTTTACTTGATTCTTAATGACAAATTTGATGTGTAAATATGTTCCTTCTTATTTTGAATAATGGCATGTGCTTATTTGATTTATCTCTTATGCAATTATTCATGTACTAAAGTATTGTTAATATAATCTGATTAATTAATTGATTCTTAATTATGCTTAGGAATTAAATGGTGAATTAGGCTACTATTATGCCTTCCAGTGAACGACTTGGACTCAACCAGTTAAAAAGAATTCAAAATTTAAAATGTTAGGTTAACTTGACCCTATACGACACTCATAACATTAATTCGAGTTAACCTAAATAACTTAATTAACTGTGTTGAGATTCTAACAACCATTTTAATGGCACCGTTGCCGAGTATCGAACCTGGGTCGCCCGCGTAACAGGCGGGAATACTCACCTCTATACACTTCTCACTTTAGTAGTTATGGCTAACATTAAATTGCCCATATTCTGCAAGGAGGGAGATCAAAACTAAATGCACGAGGAGGTTATCTGATAACTCCAACTTAAGTGCTTTTAGTTTTGAGGCTAAATGAGACATTTCCAAAGTGTGCTCCTTAATGTTTCTAGTGCCCCTGTACTTAACTGCGATAAGTTTGCTAAGGAGATTGCTTGTCTCAGCTTTCTCATTCTTAGCAAATCTTTTCTTAATCTCGTCAAAGAATTTCTTAGCATTCAATTCCTCTGAGATAGCGCCCCAAAAGTTTTCTGGATAGCATGCTTTATGATCATTAGACACATGCGATTTGATCTCTCCCATCTCTCAAAGTACTTTATTTCATCATAAGAACTCTTATCTGTAAAAGGGAAGGGAGGATCAACCAGAAGTGCATAGTCCAGATTCATGCATCCCAGAACAATAAGGACACTTTCTTTCCAGAACTTAAAATTAAATCCATTTAGTTCTGGAATAAAGTTTAGGTTAGCAGTTATGGCAGATGCAGAGGAGTTAACTGAAAAATAAAGGAAATAAATCAAATACATGCTCAGAATAAAGTAAACTAAACAATACGATAATTAATATTTAGTCTTTGGGCAATAAACATTAATATTATAAAGGACAGTCTTAAGAATGATAAATAACTATTGAAAATAATCATTTAAGTAATCAAACTATCTTTGGATTAACTTAACTACCCACATGAAACTTCATAATTAATAGATAATTTATCATTAAATGTGTACATAAGCATTCAGTCGTGAGACAATTCACCTTTGGGTTAAGCGCCCCATATAGGAATGCAACATACATAGTCATTTTAATGTTTTAAATAAACTGGCACAAGAAGCAACCCGCTTTGGCAAGAATTACTAAATGTGACAGAGTGTTTAATACATCAAAACTAATCACCAATGTTCGTATCATGTTCACAAAATTATATCCCAATCAATGAGCTAGTATTGGTACTCATTATGAGTATCGGTACCAACAACAATGACCAAGTACCAGTACTGGTCCTTCTGTACTAGTACCTTAGTGATGTGTACCGGTACTGATCTTATGTACTGGTACTACATCAATACTGGACTGATCTTGGAACCATTACCAGTATCCCATATGTACTTTGAGTACCACGGTACTCATCACGAGTACCCCTGTACTGGATGGATTACAGCTCAATTCCAGGGCGACGATCTGAAATCAAGATTTGGGGAAAACACCCCAAATCACGATTTCGATCGAGAAAGCTTGATTTGATGATCATATATGGGATACAAATGAACATGAAAATAAAAAACAAACATTAGTTGGCATTGATTCATCAAGATTAGATTGAAAATGAATCAAACACCAAACTCAAGAACAATCCCAAAATCCTAATGGATTGTTCATTAAAACAATTGAAAAGCAATGATTCAATGAATAGGAAAGGTTCTGATACCACTTGAAGGATTTTAAAACGTATAAAATCAAAGTCGAATGATTTTTTTATTAAATCCCAAGACCAATCATAATCATCAAAACATCCAACTCATATTGATTGAAAAGAGAAACAATGGAGGGATACCTGAATCCGTCGCAGCGAAAGCATTGAAGAGATCACGGAGATCTTCTAGAGCCATGGGCTTGCTTCTTCAACGTGAGGCTGTGGCAATGGTACTTCCCGAGGGTTCAGAGAGCGGGAGCGGAGGAGAACTACATGGGGGCATACTCCTTGAGTTATGTCATGGGCTCTATTCATAACCTTTTTGCGATGGGATGTAGAAAATCGAATGCCTACTTCGCCCTCACCTCTTCGTGGATCATAACCGCTTAATATGAAATGACAATTCCATCTATCACGGGATTGCATTTTCCTTAATGTTTCTATGTATTAAATCTTATATTCTAATAAGATATGAACGATCAATTTACATAATTAACTACTTTAATGAAGTTAAAGATGATGTCTAAATGTATGTATATATTTAACATATAATTATATAATAATAATATTTATAGGTTCAAATTATGATCTAACATGATGGAGATGAAAACGATGATGTTATTTTCGGGGACAGGAATCCAAGGGCTTGCATTGTTTGCTAGCATTCGGCATACGACAAGTGGAATCTAACTCCTTGAATTGGGAAAGTGATTACAATTCGGGAGAGTAACTTCCTTGAGTACCATGTAAATAGAAAAGATACAATGACAAGGGTATTGATGTACGCTATCAAATTCCGATCGCTTACCTCTTCCTCCAGGAGGATTTCTCGGAGCTTTTGCTGCAATAACTTCTTCTTTGAATTAAAATTAAATTAAATAATTTCTTTTCTTCTTCTTCTTGTTTTTTTTTTTTTTAATTTATTTTGACTGATTGGTACGTTAAGTAAAGAAGATGGACATAGAAATTGAAAAACAAAAATGAAAAGCGGCATAATAGCTGACACTTGCTGTTGCTCATCTCATTCGTTCCTCCTCCACACTGAGCAACAGTCTCATCTTAATTCAACTTAGCGACCCCTAATTTACACTTGTATGAACCCCACGGACTTCCATTTTCAAGTGCATGAACCTTTCTTTGTTTTTTTTTACTTTTTAAAAATTCGGGCAATATGAAACTTCTGTTAATCAAATTCCGGCCGAAGAGGAGCCATCGATGGAGCCAACGCGGAGGATGGCAAGAATGATAAAATAAAGGATGATGGTTTTCCTAAGATATTTTTCACGTCCCGTTTCAAGCCTTTGATCTCCACCGTTCCTTTTCTCAGGATTTGGCATGTGAAATCGTTTCTCTAAAATAAAAGTAACAAACAGTAAAATGCACTCTTTGTCAGAGTCAACATGGGTCAGTGTCCTCTCACGGATGGGCCATATTGCTTGACGATCGAAATATTAATAAAGTTATTGTATGGCAGGTAGAAATAAATACATCTCTTTTTTGCGATAGCAAATTCTCTTTAACGTACCTATACAATATGTGGTGCGTCGTGAAATGAGTTCACTGCAGGAAGAGGGTTATAAGTTAAGGAAATGGTCTAAGGAATGCCCTAGAAAATATATATCAAGAACTTCCCATGGTATACAATAATTACCAATAAATATTTTTTTGGCACATGTCAAAGAATGTGCCTTGACAAATGTGTCTTTGACATATTTTTTTTTGAAGGTTCACTACAAGAAAAAGAGCTTTTGGTGATAGTTTTTGTTGAATTCAATTGCGAAAAGTTGCATTATGGTAATGTATTGGTGATGGCTCTTAGACAAAATTGTTGCCACAGTTCATACCATTGATGAATAAGTCAATCTTTCAATGATGGTTTATATCTATCGTCATAGGTTTTCAACGATGATTTTGTGAAAACTGTCACTAATAATATTGATGATGATTTAGAAAATCGTTGCGAAAAGGTTGTAAAGAAAATGAGAAAAATCATTTACACTATTGGTGAGAATTGACAACAGTTTATTTATAATTGTTGCCAATGGTGATGGTTATCATACTATTGTTGATATTGATACTACAGGAAAATTATGTTTTGATGACGGCTGATTGCAACGGTAAATTTTTCTATTGCAAAAGGATCCATTTTTTGTGACAGCAATAACATATCATACACAAAACTAAGTCATAATATTTTTAGAGACCTAAATTTACGGTCATAAAAGTAAAAAAAAATCAAGTGGGTACTCTCCCGCTCTTCGTTGCGAAATGCATTAAAAGATTTTGTATCATTGTAGTTGTGAATCACGTCGAAACAAATAAATTTATAAATATTTTTATAAGTATCGAGTCATTTGCAGGAAGGCAAAACATGATTTTCAAAGTCTTTCGTACTAACTAATCTATCCTATTGTGACATAGAAACAGAGATCAGATATTCAGAAAATCAGATTTTTATTGCTAATAGCAAACTATTTTTAAATTACGAATTAAAACAACTATGCTAGAGAATAAAGAGAGAGAAAAGTAGATGAAGGATGACGCCGCTTGTGGGATGCTTATGCGAAATGTGGTAACACTTTAGATCCAGGGCGCTGGAAGGAAGATCGAAGAGATGTTGTAGAGAGAGGCTGGAGAAGCATTTAGTGGAAGTTGCCTCTCAATTGAGGTCTTTGGGGCTCTTTTCATAACTTCAAGGAGGGGCAAAGTAGGCATTTAGGCCCCCAAAACCATGCAACAACTTAGGTGCGGTTAGATCAGTCGATCGGGAGATCAACAAATCAGATCATGCCTCAAAATAACCCTCCACGTGCCTTAAACACATGGATTTAGCTTGCTGCTGACACATGGCGGTCTCTGAGCGACCGATCTCGATCGTGCACCGCTTCCTTGCGTCTTCATGCACTTGCACGTGTGCTTCCGGTCTCAGCCGTTCGATCGTGAACTCATCATGTTACCGCCTTTGTCCTTGTGTACATTGGGGCGTCGGTTTGGCCGTTCAATTGCACATGCATCTGCGTCACCTCATCTAATGCGTCTTCGTGCATCACACGGTCACATCCTCGCAGCTCGATCTAATCCAATTACCGAATCGCACTCGCGTTGCACCGCCTCCTTGATTTCATGCTAAGGGCGAGTCGAACGTGCGCCTTGATTCTCACGTGAAGGTGATGACTGTTGCACTGTGGTCACCTTTGTGTCGTGGTTTTGGTTTTGTGCGTGGTTGCCCTCAGCCGTTGGATCTTGGATGAAGATCCAACGGTTGAGATGTGTTCTTCTTCTGATGGCACGTGGAGACAGGTGACATAGCCTTTTTGTGGCCATTGGATGACGATCCAATGGCCCGTGTTTCTCCTTCAGTGGTTGGGGCATGTCGATGGTGTAACGACCCGATTCCCGAATCCCTACGAGAAATGAGAATCGGACCGACTCGACTAATCCCAAGACCTAGTCGTCCAACGAGGAAGTAACCAAAAGAGCAGTAAAATAAACCAATTCACTATGAATATAACTAGCAGTAACAAAATACAGCAGTAAGAAAATTAAATACTATAGTATACACCACCACAACAGAAGGGAAATAAACATGTACATTACATAAAGTTTTCGATAAAGAAAGTACAGGGAGTAAAAAAAAAAACTACTCACTACAGTGGAAGAAAAGTACAGAAAGAACTACAGGTAACCCTACTGGACCCTAGTAGGCCCAGCGTCCTTTGCAGCCGCTGACCCTGGCTGCTCAACACCTGGTCTTGAAAAGTAACGAGGGTAACACGTCAGCGAAACGCTGAGTAGAGTGGCAACTAAAAGCTAAAGAAGCAGTAGAGTGTACAGTAACTGTTATATTTTTACTTTCTTTATTTACGTCTTTCTATTATTTCACTATTGATTTATTTCTCAGATCCTTCTCTTGATCTCGAATGTTCCTCGTGGGAACAATCTTGATTGTAGTCTTTTCCGAAAAGTAGAAGTGACACGTGGTGCTCTCCTGGCCGGGAGAGTCCCCCGTGGTGGTCCTACCCTCAGTCAACCACCCCAAGGTCGCTGACAGACGTAACGGTGACTACGGCACGCGCGATAAGTTTACGGGTAGCTACCCCGCACTGGCACGCGGTTAGTCATTTTCGTTAATGGGTGCGCCTAAAGCACAGCATGGAACCAGTATAGGGCAGAGCCCTCTCAGTAACAGGGGTCCAACCCCTCCACAGTCCGCGTACCCTCGCCTGACTACCCTGGTTTTCCCAGTGGGCCTAACAAGTCGGTGTAAGAGGGCTAACAGAAACCCGGGGCCCGTGGGGTAGCTAGTGCTCTCCCTGCACTAGTAGCTCTCCTCGGTACTGCGTACGCGAGGGCCAACAAGTCAGTGTACAGTGGCCAAACCCACCCCGGTCTCAACCCGAGGGCGGCAAGCTCCCCTCTACACTAAGAGGTAAGGTGTGCTCTCTTTGGTACCACGTACCCAAGAGACAACACACTTCCATGTTTCACTTTCTGAGTTCCATTCTATTCTCCTTCCAGGAGTTCTACTCCTAATTCCCTGTAGGGTTCATGTTCTTTTCGTTTGGTCATTTTAGGTTTCATCGTTCTAGTTTTACGTTCATACAACCCATGTTCTCAATCATATTTATTCATTCATTACAGGCAGCTGTTAATCAATTTACGGGTAGCTATTAGTTCCTTTCTACTTTCCAAGACTGCAATGTCTGTATATTCAACTAGTTTTCCAGTCCTAGGATTCATGCCGTATCTTAGGATCTATCATTCAATCTAGTTTTCCAATCCTAAGATTCATGCAATACCATAGGATCTATCATTCAATCTTGATGAGAGCCTCATCATAAGCTATAACTAGCTCATTTTGACATAATAAAGAGAATAAAAGCTCCTACATAACCTAGAAGAAGGCCTAAATAAAGGAATAAGTGCTCTGAGAAGAAAACATGAATTAAAGGTTAAAACTGTAATTTTACCATTGCAGTACATAAATGGGATTTATTAGAGGCAAAACATAGGTCAAAAGGTCTAAATAAGATAAAAAGTGGGTTGAGTCAATCAGAAATGGGTTCATGTGCAATTTAGGAATTAAATGACATTTGGTAACCCTAAAATAGACCCGCTCAAATTAACAAGGTTTCGGTACGGATAAAAATCAAGTAAACCCTCTAAAAATATGAAAAAATATCCTTTAGGGTTTAGACTACTTAATTTGGCCTTTGGAACCCAGTTTGACCTAGATTAGGGTCCTAGCTCTTCAAGTAACCTAATTTAGGCTTTTACGCAAAATGTTCAGACAAACGAGGTCAAACCTAAAATCCAACTTCACCATTAGATTCCTTAGATCAAAATTAGGTTTGTACCAAAATTTGGACCTAAGGGGAGGTCATCTTGACCTACTTTGCAATTTAGTACACCCAAATCACAATTTGGTCCCTATCTTTTGAAAATCCTTGCAGAGAGCCCCCTAATTTCATCGTCACCTTTGCAATCAGGTCCTGCCGCCATTGTTAGGGCATAACCAACCTCCGACGAGGTTTAGAGAGGGATTACTCTCTGATTCCTCAGAGATCCCCTCCCAGAAGTGGAAGGGAGATTCTTTGAGGAATTTCCTTCCATCTAAGGCCAATCACAATCTCTGGTGTGAACCCAATCTCTCATGCGAACGCACAAGGGATTTGGGTATCTAACCTCTTTCCTTCTCCGGTGAGCCATTAGAGACAAAGGCGTACCCTCTACGCTCTGAACACCCGGCCCGGTGCCTATAAAAGAACCCACACCTTCGACCGCTCAATTTCAGCTTGACTTGGCCGGACGTCCACCTCCAATTCGTCTCTTCTTCTTCGGTCAAGAACCCAGCGAGCTCCGGCGAGCCCCCCTCCCCTCCCTCTTCGCTCTGCCACAAAACCAGTGGCAGAGACATCTTCCTGATTCTCCTCCGCGGCGCGCAATACCCGCGCATGCCGTCTCAGCCCCGTCGTCGCCGCCGTCCTCCTCCACTGGGCAGCTTCTTCTCCGGCGACAGCAGGTACAGTTGTCCACCTCTCCGCCCCCTTCGTCCCTGTAAGTAGGTTAGAATAGTTCTCCATCTTCCCCTCTCTCTTTTCCCCCTGTTATTTCATTTAATTGCCCCTCGACCGTCGCTGACCACCTCCATCTTCCTCGCCTTCGACCGACCTCTGGCGAGCTGCATCCACCATTCCGCCCCTCCACACGGCTCACCAATCATCTCATAAGCTCCGCCTCACCACAAGGAACAATCTCCGCCCCTCCACTGCCACTCCACACCTCCACAGTAGCCCCCCGAACTCACCCACACCTCTGGTCGCAGGACGACCTAGGTACGCACACCTAGCCCGTCCCACGACCTGCAGCACCATTCACCACCTTCGCCGTGCCACGGCGAAGGTGCCCAGCTAGTCTGATTAGGCCAATAGGCTGTGCTTGTGTTTGACAGGATTTCAGTCCTGCCGCCATTGATCGTTGAAGCAGCTTCGCAGCAGCTCCAGGTGTCAGGTCTTCCAGGCTTCAGGCGCAGCAGATTCGCGCGAGCAGTGCGAAGCCCTCGGGTCCAGCAAGGAGCGCTGTGAAGCCCACAGCTTTGGCAATTGCACGAAGAAAGCTCTGCGGGCGCGCGCGAGATTGGGGCAGGCCAGATAGTCCCACATTGGCGAAACGCAACGCGCAGGTATGCTTTAAATTGAATTTGTGCTATCTGCTATTCGCCTCCGAACGCACAGGGGTGAGGTCCCTCCCTGACCCACGCCCGCCTCGTCCGCGGTTTCAGCTCGCGGATCTGGCGGGATCCGACCCGACCCTATCCTGAGCACTCCTCGCGCATCACCCACCTGCCGGTGCACCTGGTCCCGGGTGCGAGATTCGACCCGAATACCCGTGGCTCTGGGAGAGCGTCCTTGAGAGAATTTCAGAGAGAGAGAGACGTGCGGGTAGAGGGACAGGGTAGGTTTTGCTCTCCTGTGCAGGCAGACTGAGCGTTGAGAGACTTAGCTGCAAGGAGAAGCAGAAGAAGAGACTGAGCGAAGAAGACCAAGGGAGAAGACTTCGCGAGGAAGAAGAAGAGAAGAAGTAGAAGAAGAGGCTGAGCAAGGCAGAGAAGAAGGAAGAAAGAAAGGACTGTAGAGCCAAAGAAGAAGAAAGAAGAGACCAAGGCAGAAAAAACCTTCGCAGAAGCCAAGAAGAAAGAAGGCAAGGCAGAGAAGAGAAGCAAAGGCAGGAAGAAGATCAAGGCAAGAAGAAGACCTGTAGATCAGAAGAGAAGAAGAAGAGCCTACGAAGAAGAAGGCAGAAGGAAAAAATAAAGAGAGGCTGCAGAGAAAGAAATAGAAGAAGAGAAGAATAACACTTTTAAGACGTCTGATCACAAGATCAGACATCCAATTTCATTTCTTTTGTCATAATTACTTTTAACCACATATAGTCATATTTGAATTAAAGTTTTGAGTAAATTAGAGTGTTCAATTACATTTGAGATTAGTAGTAAATTCCAATTGCTCCCTGTGTTCGACCTCGGATACTCCGATTTTCGAGTAATAAAAACTCTTTATTTGTTGACGACGCTTGATCACCTATACCACGACGTAATAACTGTTAAAACATGATCGGGTAAGTTGCTACAACATTTTGGCGCCGTTGTCGGGGAGCAACGCACAATTTACCACTAGTCTCTACATTCTTTTTATCATATTGAACACTAACTTGCCCTACTTTGCTTTGTTTTGATCTTGCAGGTATTTCACGAGAAAATCCCTCCCGCAAGTCAACCACTCCAGGGCAGGTAATTTCTTTTCTTCCTTAAACCATCCCCTAATCCTGAAAAGACAAAAGGAAGAAAATCAATTTAAGAATCAATTGCCTTCTTTATATAGTAATCACCATCTTTAAGGCAAACGTTTCCTAATTTTGCGAAAATTTTTTCAAATGTTCTTGAAGTTAGAGCGATTTTTTTTAGATTCCATCCCACAAATTCATGTGCCTAATAGAAATAACGCTTAATCTCTGTGGACAACACACTTCTTGCTTTCAAGTCCAAAGAGAACCTTGTGAAAAAGAAAAAAAAGGATTGGAAATAGAACCAAATTAGGGTTTCTACAGTAGGATCTTGGAGTGTTAGTCACACATGCCTGCATAAAAGGAAATGAACCTTCCCGCATCAGTGTGTCACCCAAGACCTTGATTGAAGAGATCTTAACAAGACAAACCCTAAAAATTGAGTTCTAAAATCACTTGAATCTTAAAATTTCTGGACCTAATGACCTGGGAGTCAAATCAGGGTGACCTCTAGGCTCCAAACCTAGAATCATTCTGCCATCTATAGGACAGGTCCGTTGAAGTTGACCCCTTGGGTCAACCAACCTCTAAATTAGGTCACAATATCAAAACATCTAAAGTTTAAGTGAGAACCCGAAAGCACCTGTGAAATAAAAGTGGTAGACTTAAGAGGTCAAGGTCCCCATTTTGGTCTACCTGGAATCTCAGTGACAAGAGAGGTCGGGTGGGGGAAACCCTGTAACCCGTAGGGACACTCTACCATGTAGGGGTCTTTGCGGGACTCTCCCTCTCTGGCTGCCCAGGTAATTCTCAGGTGGACGATCTTCTGATCCAAGGGTCCATCCGCCCCAAACCTCCATAGTCATCCAAACATCTTTGGGTGTCTTGATTGGGTCAAAAACATCTCCAGTCCCTCATCTTTTCTCTTTAAAGCACACATACACATTTTTAGTGGGACTCGTTATTCAGATCTGATCGCTTCATAACTTGATTCTACATCTTGATTCCATCACCTGATCCAAATATGCAGCCAAACCACTTAGGACTACCATTCGAGAAACCTGAATATCATAGATCCATGAGAGATAAGATGATTGAGGATGCCATGAAATTCTATGAAAATGAAGAAACCTCAACAACAGTAGGAAACATTCAGGTTGGTGTCTCAACAACCACAACCTTTGTCATAACGTGTGCCCAAGTACTATTAGCAGAAGCCAACAAAGGATCAACCTGTGACTTGCTCATTACTGCATACATTGAGATAGAAAAACTGCACAATATTGAATACCTTCAATGTATGATAAATCCTCAACTTTGGAAGCAACACCAAGATAGTCTTGAAAAATGGGAAGAGATAATGAGATTAGTAAAACAAGTTATTGACCAGAAATACCCGTATATACCACAAACAAAGGAGGAACTATCTTGGGACAACATCGAGGATCAATCTGATCTCGGGTTTGAGGCACAAAATGGTTGTGGATTCCCAACCCAGATGGAGTATAATGTGCCTGATATTGAAGAAGGTTGGGAAGCTCCAAATGCAGGAAAATACCATGATGAGCCCATTTTAGAATCCCAAAACTCCGGCAAGTATGAGAGTAGAATTGAACCTCTCGAGGGTGTAAATTCCGTCCCTTATTCTGATAAGGTGACCCTCGAAGGTTATTCAGACCTAGATTCTAGTAATTCAACCCACATCCTAAGCCTAGAACCTAGATCTGAAACCTATTTTGAGGATTTCAAGGCCCCAGATGAAGAAGATCAATCTTTCAATGAAGAATATGATTTTGGGCCTCGATTTGATGAATATCCCTCGCCAACCTCCTCAGAGGAACGAATCGATTTTTCGGAAGTCATGCCAATCTACGACACAGAAACCAAGGAGTTGGACGAGCGGGGTTTCAATTGGGTCTGCCCTACTAGCTTAAAACCTGAGCCTCTACCAGATAGGGACACCTTTTTAAGGTCAGAATTAACATTTAGGCTAGACCCCAGTCAGGATGCTGAGTATACAACATATGATTTATTCTGTGGTGGAACTCATGATCTGGAATCTCATTCAAACTTTGATTTTCGCAAACTCTCCGACGATTTCAAATCTAACCATAACATCGGAGAAAATCTGCTTCCTGATTATAATAAGCCAATTTTCTTTGAAGCCACCTGCTCCACATATACAGAACCAATCAAAACCCGTTCTCTACCTCGACCCGCAACCGGACTCAATTTCTATTCCGATTCACCTCTCATTGAGCTGTTTGCAGATAATTCAACTCCATATCTATACTGGGTATCGGGCACTGATCAGATCGAAAGTCAGGAGCCATCATTCTTTGATCACCCCTGTAGGGATTCCACACCTTACATTGATTATTTTTCGGAACCCTACTTTGACCAGGCTGATTCGACTCAGCCTAAACCTGAGTTTTCACTTCCATATCCATCAGAACTTCACTGCATATGGTGGGTGCCGCATCTACTGATCTACATCTATCAACCCACCAGACTTATTGGGTTTGGGCTGCATCATCAGCCTACTGATCTTAACAAGCACCTGGTTGGACCAACCAGGCTCTTAATCAAGGTGCTTGTTTTCCAAAACTCCGCTGATTTGACCACTCCCTCTCCACCTCATTTTCTGCTCGGTTGAAGGCATCAAATTTAGTGCTTAACGGGAGGCAACCCGTCATCCCAAAAACAGAGACCCGTCTGATTATCCGTCTGTACTCCACGTCCATTGCACCTTGAGTTCAGCCTTAGACAGTTGATCCCACCTCTGGTACACGTATCAGAGCTTAAAATCATCCGCATCATTCATTTTCAAACCATTCACCCGCCCGATGTATCTTGTTCTAAGTCCCTGACCTCAACACTATTTCACACCCTCTGTTTACAATGAGGACATTGCAAAACTTAGGCATGGGGGGGTGATAAAGTGCATACATACAGAACCAAGGAAAAAGTCAAGAGTCTCACACACAAAAAATTTGCATATGTCAGAAACACAAAAAAATTGAAAAATTATGAAAAAGAACAAAAAAATGGGGGAGGGAGGAAATTTTGTAAGCCACATATTCACAAGAAGGAGAAAAAGAGTAAAATGACAAAAAGGAGCACAAAATGAAAAAAAAAGAAATAGTCATTAGTAAAAGATTAAGGAATTAATTGAAGTTCTAGACCAGATCAAGAAAAGAAATAAAAGAAAAAGTGCTAAGAAGACATAACAAGAGATTAACGGGAACGCTGGTCTTAGGCCTCTTGGGCTAGACTCTTTAGCTTAAAAATTCATGTATCCGCTAAAATTTGGATAATCCTCAAGAGGTTGGGGAAAATGCGAAGCTTAAGTATTAGGTCTAAGGCTTAGGAAGTATTCGGCCTCGTTAACTGACCTCCGATTTGCGGGATTCGGTAACCTAAGCCCCCCAAATTCACACACAGTCTGGTTCAGTGCGCATAAATATCCAAATCACGCAAAAGCGTTTAATGTTCTACAAAAGTCACCTAGATTAGGAGTGGCCAATCAACACAAGTTGATTTGGACGAGTTCCCGGCACGGAGAAGCGGGAAATTCCCCTCGAAGAGGCATAACAACATATCGTCTCCTCGGTGCTTGTCTCTTAGGATATTTAAATATCCTACTGGGGGCATGTAAGCACTCTGCTGGTTCAGATACCATGGGTGGCATTATCACGAAATGTCGATTGCCAGGATCTGAATTCGGCCACGGAACGCCATGGGCGGGATTGTCTCGAAATCTCGAAAGCCAGGGTTCTGGGGGTTGCCATGGGCGGTACTATCTCGAAGCATCGATAGCCAGGAACCCTTGAGGATTGATGATGGGAACGAGGAATCCGATACAGATCGTGTTGAGAAGCAATCCGAAGCTAGAAATAAAAAGAAAAGAGAGAGAAAAGCTCTCCAAACAAATAAATCTTCTATCTCTCTCTTACAAAAATGCACTGCAAACTGAACTTAGGCAACAAATGTCTCAAGCACGGTTGTTTCAACCGCGGAATCCAACAAACCCTAGGTTAGTTTCTGTGGGCCTTAGAAACCTTTGCGGAGGACTGAGGCTAAAGCGGAACAAGTCCGGATTTTGGTTGGTACTTGAATACCTCTAGGCCTATTGTCGGCTTTCCTACCTAACCACAAAGAAAAAAGAAAAGCACTTACACTCAGGGTCTAGAACGGAAGTTAAAACCTTGGAATTTTGCTAAGGGACTAGCAAAAGCTAGGCATGGGGGTATGATGAGAGCCTCATCATGAGCCATAACTAGCTTATTTTGACATAATAAAGAGAATAAAAGCTCCTACATAACCTAGAAGAAGGCCTAAATGAAGGAATAAGTGCTCTGAGAAGAAAACATAAATTAAGGGTTAAAACTGTAATTTTACCATTGCAGTACATAAACGGGATTTCTCAGAGGCAAAACATAGGTCAAAAAGTTTAAATAAGATAAAAAGTGGGTTGAGTAAATCAGAAATGGGTTCATGTGCAATTTAGGAATTAAATGACATTTGGTAACCCTAAAACAGACCCGCTCAAATTAACAAGGTTCCGGTCAGGATAAAAATCAAGTAAACCCTCTAAAAATCAAGGAAAAATATCCTCTAGGGTTTATGACACTTAATTTGGCCTTTGGAACCCAGTTTGACCTAGATTAGGGTCCTAGCTCTTCAAGTAACCTAATTTGGGTTTTTACGCAAAATGTCCAGACAAACGAGGTCAAACCTAAAATCCAACTTCACCATTGGATTCCTTAGGTCCAAATTAGGTTTTTAAGAAAATTTGGACCTAAGGGGAGGTCATCTTGACCTACTTTGCAATTTAGTACACCCAAATCACAATTTGGTCCCTATCTTTTGAAAATCCTTGCAGAGAGCCCCCTAATTTCATCGCCACCTTTGCAATCAAGTCCTTCCACCATTGTTAGGGCAGAACCAACCTCCGACGAGGTTTAGAGAGGGATTACTCTCTGATTCCTCAGAGATCCCCTCCCAGAAATGGAAGGGAGATTCTCTGAGGAATTTCCTTCCATCTAAGGCCAATCACAATCTCTGGTGTGAACCCAATCTCTCGTGCGAACGCACGAGGGATTTGGGTATCTAACCTCTTTCCTTCTCCAGCGAGCCATCAGAGACAAAGGCGTGCCCTCCACGCTCTGAACACCCGACCCAGTGCCTATAAAAGAACCCACACCTTCGACCGCTCAATTTCAGCTTGACTTGGCCGGACGTCCACCTCCAATTCGTCTCTTCTTCTTCGGCCAAGAACCCAGCGAGCTCCGGTGAGCCCCCCTCCCCTCCCTCTTCGCTCTGCCACAAAACCAGTGGCAGAGACATCTTCCTGATTCTCCTCCGCGACGCGCAATACCCGCGCACGCCGTCTCAGCCCCGTCGTTGCCACCGTCCTCCTCCACTGGGTAGCTTCTTCTCCGGCGACAGCAGGTACAGCTGTCAGCCTCTCCGCCCCCTTAGTCCTTGTAAGTAGGTTAGAATAGTTCTCCATCTTCCCCTCTCTCTTTTCCCCCTGTTATTTCATTTAGTTGCCCCTCGACCGTCGCTGACCACCTCCATCTTCCTCGCCTCCGACAGACCTCTAGCGAGCCGCATCCACCATTCTGCCCCTCCACACGGCTCGCCAATCATCTCATAAGCTCCGCCTAACCACAAGGAACAATCTCTGCCCCTCCACTGCCACTCCACACCTCCACAGTAGCCCCCCAAACTCACCCACACCTCCAGTCTCAGGACGACCTAGGTACGCACAATTAGGCCGTCCCACGACCTGCAGCACCGTTCACCACCTTCGCCGTGCCACGGCGAAGGTGCCCAGCTGGTTTGATTAGGCCAATAGGCCGTGCTTGTGTTTGATAGGATTTCAATCCTGCCGCCATTGACGGTTGAAGCAGCTTCGCAGCAGCTCCAGGTGTCAGGTCTTCCAGGCTTCAGGCGCAGCAGATTCGCGCGAGCAGTACGAAGCCCTCGGGTCTAGCAAGGAGCGCTGCGAAGCCCGCAGCTTTGGCAATTGCACGAAGAAAGCTCTGTGGGCGCGCACGAGATTGGAGCAGGCCAGATAGTCCCACATCGGTGAAACGCAACGCGCAGGTATGCTTTAAATTGAATTTGTGATATTTGCTATTCGCCTCCGAACGCACAGGGGTGAGGTCCCTCACCTGACCCACGGCCGCCTCGTCCGCGGTTTCACCTCGCGGATCTGGCGGGATCTGACCCGACCCTATCCTGAGCACTCCTCGCGCATCACCCACCTGCCGGTGCGCCTTGTCCTGGGTGCGAGATCCGACCCGAATACCCGTGGCTCTGGGAGAGCGTCCTTGGGAGAATTTCAGAGAGAGAGAGACGCGCGGGTAGAGGGACAGGGTAGGTTTTGTTCTCCTGTGCAGGCATACTGAGCGTTGAGAGACTTAGCCGCAAGGAGAAACAGAAGAAGAGACTGAGCGAAGAAGACCAAGGGAGGAGAAGACTTCGCGAGGAAGAAGAAGAGAAGAAGTAGAAGTGGCTGAGCAAGGCAGAGAAGAAGGAAGAAAGAAAGGACTGCAAAGCCAAAGAAGAAGAAGAAAGAAGAGACCAAGGCAGAAAAAGCCTTCGCAGAAGCCAAGAAGAAAGAAGGCAAGGCAGAGAAGAGAAGCAAAGGCAGGAAGAAGATTAAGGCAAGAAGAAGACCTGTAGATCAGAAGAGAAGAAGAAGAGCCTACGAAGAAGAAGGCAGAAGGAAAAAGAAAAGAGAGGCTGCAGAGAAAGAAATAGAAGAAGAGAAGAATAACACTTTTAAGACGTCTGATCACAAGATCAGACATCCAATTTCATTTCTTTTGTCATAATTACTTTTAACCGCATATAGTCATATTTGAATTAAAGTTTTGAGTAAATTAGAGTGTTCAATTACATTTGAGATTAGTAGTAAATTCCAATTGCTCCCTGTGTTCGACCTCGGATACTCCGATTTTCGAGTAATTAAAACTCTTTATTTGTTGACGACGCTTGATCACCTATACTACGACGTAATAACTGTTAAAACACGATCGGGCAAGTCGCTACAACAAATCTAGTTTTCAAATCCTAGGATTCATGCAATGCCCTAGACTCTATTAATTATTTCAGAATTGTAACAACTTTTGTTAAATAAAATAAAAAGCCACTCTACCAGTGAAACCGGGAGTACTGGGGGCGTGGTCAGCAATCCCGCGTGCCTCCGAGACCCCCAAGACTGCAACGGAACGGGATCTTAACACAAGGATCAATCACAAGGAGTTTCTCAAAATAGTACACAATTACCGTAAACGGATAGGGGAATTAATTCTGAAAAGAACGCAACTCGAAACGCGGAAAACGGACTCTGAACGGGTCCTAAACGAGTCAAAAACAACGAATCTGTCCAAAATTAGACGTCTGGAACCTCTTCCAGATGTCTTAAAAGGTGGATCAGGTCGTACCTCAGTTTGCGCAGTCCTTCAGACGTCCAGAAGCCTGCTGGAATGTCTGGCCTGGGTTTCCAAACATCCGATTGTCACCCCGGACGTCTGGGGGTTCTCTCCGTTGTCTGGCACTATAGCCAGACGTCTAATTCACGTGGGATGGCGAGCCCTCGCGCCCTCCCGAGTAGAACCTGCGCACACACACACCTGCTCTCAGCACAACGAAGCGCAGAAGAACGCGGCGGACGGCTACATGGTCGTACATGCATAAAAAGGAGAAGGTAAATAAAATCGTACCTGTCAGACGTCTCGACCGTCCTCCAGACGTCTTAGGAGTCGTTTGGACGAAAGTTCAGACGTCTGATTCTGGGAAATTTTCCCAAAATCAGGACCCGGTTCGCTCTCCGCCCGCGACGCACGGCCACGCTGTGCCTCATCCGCCTGCTGCCCGAGCTGCAGCAGCTCCTCCGCACTACCCCACTGACGTGCAGTAGTGCGTGTGTGTTAAGAGGTGTCGTTATAGTCGCACTTGATACGTCGATTTTAAAAGAAGTAAACGGAAGTGAGTCCGAGTGTCGATCTCAGGGAGGTGTGAAAATTGGATTTTTGTTTATCACTTGTTGTCACGGAAAAGGCAGAGTTTTGCTTGCGAAAGATGTGGTTTTTAAAAGCGAGATAGAGAGATAGAGAGAGAGTTTTGGGTTAGAAAGCTCTTGGTTTTGATCATGTGACTTGAACAGAAATTAAAATGGCAATTGAACGGAAAATAACTTCATTAAACATGCATTCATAGTTCATAACTTACAACATTAAATACATGCTTCAACAAAAGTAATGAAAAGCTTAAGAGAGAGAGAGAGAAAGAGAGAGAGAGAGTGGAGAGCGACGAGGTAGCCACGGCGGTGGAGGAGACTCCATCGGCGGCTCGTCGTCTCCGGCGATTACAAGAGTGCCTAAAGCTAGCTAAGAGAGGAGTGGAGTAGTTGCAAGGGGGAGTGAATGCATTGAATGGTGGTAGAAGGGGGTTTAAATAGAGTTAAGGGCTTCCTAAAAGAAGAATGGGCTTTAGCGACGTCCAGAGCGTCTCTAAAACCGCTTCCACAAACGTCGGTGAAGCCCTCCTGCCGCCGGTCAGCTGCCCGCCCCGGTCTTCCTCTTCGCGCGATTCGTGGCCGCTGAATGAGAGCCGTCTGATCGAAGATCGGACGGCTGAGAGCCTTCTTCGCTCGCGTTGAGATCGCGCCTTTGGCGCGTGTGCGCGCGCGCGTTTCCGCCCTGCGTGCGTGCGCTCTTGGGCTGTCGTTGCGCCGCATGGCGAGATCCTGGCCGTCTGCTGCTGATTGGGCTGCCCAATTTTTCCGCACCTTCCGCTCGCCTTCAAAATCCGCTTCGCGTGGCTCGAATGCACGTCGTGGCGATGCGGGCGTGCGTGCTAACCGTTGCGCCACGCCCGCGCTTTGTGGCGGCGACCGCGGGCGAGCGCGTGGATCTTGGCCGTTCGATCGAAGATCGACGGTCGAGATTTGTCCTTGGTCGGCTGAAGATGTTCGTGCGGTAGGAGTGGGATGACGTGGCGCTCTCTGGGCCGTTGATCTCCAGATCAACGGTCAGAATTTCTTGGGCCCATTGTGGGAGCTCCGGGTGTCGGATTTGGCCGATCTTGAGTCCATTGGACTCCGTTCGTCGTTCTAAATCCATCCGTGTGATTCGATTGCTCATCTGAGGCCTGCTTTGACAAATGCTTACATAAATGGCCATTAATACAGTTTATAAGCAATCTTGGTACTTGATCTTGAGTCCATTGGACTCCGTTCGTCGTTCTAAATCCATCCGTGTGATTCGATTGCTCATCTGAGGCCTGCTTTGACAAATGCTTACACAAATGGCCATTAATACAGTTTATAAGCAATCTTGGTACTTGATGCATGCAATGCTCCTATTCTACTTATGTTGTGCCTTTTATTCTAAAGATGGGCCATATTCAACATAATTATTACCCCCTTGTGTGGTGTTATCACCCACACTCGCCGTCCTCCCACCGGCCGGCTCTAGCAGCCCTGGCAAGCTCGCACCTTCACGGTCGAGCTTCTACTTCCTCTCGCAGCAGCTTCTCTCCCCACAAGCTCGCAGCAGCTGCTCTGCTGCTCTCTCTCGCTCGCGCTCTCGCTAGTAGGGAGAAGGAGAAGATGGGTGGAAGGGAGTGGGGTGGCGTGAGGGAGTGGAGGGGTATATGTAGGCACAAGGGGGGGCTCTGCAAGTCGGCGGGGGAAGAAAGAAAGAGAAGAGGGTGGCTGGGAAGTCAGTCTGCGTGCAGATTTGCTCCTGTACGCACGCAAAATTAATTTCAAGATGTCTAGGAAGGCATCCAGACATCTGGTTAGACGTCTGGGCCAACTCCCAGACATCTTAAAGCGGTCTTGGTGACTCTGGTCTTAACAACATAACAAACTCAAAGGAAGTTTCGTCCCCGAAACTTGTACTAACTAGGGTGTGGAAAGGAACAAAATATATAGATAACAAACTCAAAGAGGACCGAAGCCGGTCCAAAAAGACGTACCCACGAAAAGCTCTGGGTACCGCTCCCGCATTGCCGCCTCAGGCTCCCAGGTGGCCTCCTCGTACCGCTGGCTCCTCCACAAGACCTTCACCAGGGGTACTTGCTTCTGTCTTAGACTGCGGACGACTCTGTCAAGAATCTGCACTGGCCGCTCGGGGTAGGTCAGGTCGTCGCTCACCTCGACACTCTCATGACTCAG
This sequence comes from Thalassia testudinum, assembly GCA_037157565.1. Classification (NCBI taxonomy): domain Eukaryota; kingdom Viridiplantae; phylum Streptophyta; class Magnoliopsida; order Alismatales; family Hydrocharitaceae; genus Thalassia; species Thalassia testudinum. Next base: position 6,516,253 of record JAZHRO010000010.1, on the reverse strand, counting down.
GACGTGACTCGGATCGGCGACGTACTTCCTGAGGTTGGACACGTGGAACACGTCGTACACACCAGAAAGCTGGGGAGGGAGGGCAAGCCTGTAAGCAACGGGTCCAACCCGCTCCAGGACCTCAAAGGGCACCACAAACCTCGACGCGAGCTTCCCTCTCACCCCAAACCGCTGCAAGCCCTTCATGGGCGAAACACGAAGGAAGACGTGGTCCCTAACCTCAAATTGCACCTCTCTACGTTTCCGATCCGCGTAGCTCTTCTGCCTGCTCCTAACAGTGTGGAGTCGCCTGTGGATCTGCTCGAATACCTCCTGACTCTGCCGGATCAACCTGGGGCCAACCTCCCACTTGGTCCCCACCTCAATCCAACTAAAGGGTGCCGTACACCTCCGTCCGTACAGAGCCTCATAGGGAGCCATGCCGATGCTCGAGTGATAACTGTTGTTGTATGCAAACTCCGCCAGGGGAAAGTGCTCCTCCCAAGAGCCCCTCCAGTCCAGTACACAGGCACGCAAAAGGTCTTCAAGTGTCTGTATCGTGCGCTCAGACTGTCCGTCCGTCTGGGGGTGGTAAGCTGTACTGAATCTCAACCGCGTCCCCAGGGCCTGCTGAAACTCAACCTAAAACTGGGACGTAAGCGGGTATCCCAGTCGGATACGATCTCCCGCGGAACTCCGTGTAGATGTACCACGTCGCGGATATACCTCTTCGCCAACTGTGCTGGTCCCAAAGCGACTCGGATCGGCAAGAATCGTGTCGTCTTTGTCAGTCTATCCACAATTACCTAGACTGTGTCGTGTCCTCGCTGGGTAACAGGTAAACCCACCACTAAGTCCATGGTGATGCTCTCCCACTTCCACTCTGGCACTGGAAGCGGCTGTAGCGGCCCTGCAGGCCTCTGATGCTCGGCTTTCACCTGCTGGCACACTAAACACTGCTTCAAAAATTCACCCACATCCCACTTCATCCCCCTCCACCAAAACTCGCGTCTCAAGTCATGGTACATCTTCGTGTTTTCGAGATGGATGGTGAACCTGGAACCATCTGCCTCGGTCAGGAGCTCTCTCAACAGCTCCTCGTCTCTGGGAACGCATAGACGTCCCCTCAGGCGTAGCACCTGGTCTGTGAAAGAGAAGTTCCTCGGGTCTCCTGACAGTACTTTGTCGCGCAAAAACTGCAAGTACGGGTCTGCCATCTGTCCTGTGATGATGCGATCTATCAGCTCTGGCCTAGTCTGTCGGGTCATAGTCACTGCCCCACAGTGCCCCCGTAACTTTAGGGGTCACCAACTACCCATCTCCTCCAAAAGGCTCCAACTCTGTAACTGCAAACTGGCCAAGTGTGCGGGCGCCTTCAGGCTCAAGGCATCAGCCACCACGTTGGCCTTTCCCGGGTGGTCGGAAATGCTGCAGTCATAGTCCTTCAGGAGCTCCAACCAACGTCTCTGTCTCATGTTGAGCTCCTTCTGATCAAAAAGGTATCTGAGGCTCTTGTGATCTGTGAAAATCTCGAAGGTCACACCGTACAAGTAGTGCCTCCAGGTCTTTAGTGCAAAGACAACAGCTGCCAGCTCCAGGTCGTGGGTAGGGTAGCTATGCTCATGGGGCTTTAGTTGCCGCGAAGCGTAAGCGACAACGTGACCCCTCTGCATGAGCACACCCCCTAACCCCTGCAAGGAGGCATCCGTGTGCACAACGAACCCACCACTACTGTCAGGGATGGTGAGCACAGGAGACGAAGTCAGCCTCTCCTTCAGCTCCTGAAAACACGCCTCACAGGCATTCGGCCAAGTGAAGGGTACGTCCTTCCGGGTCAACTGTGTCATAGGACGCGCAATCTGTGAAAAACCCCTGATGAACCGTCCGTAGTAGCCTGCTAGTCCTAGGAAACTGCGAATCTCAGTAACTATACGCGGTCTCTCCCACCTGAGCACTGCCTCGACCTTGGCTGGGTCCACCGCCAAGCCGTCCCCAGAGATCACATGACCTAAGAAGGTCACCTCCCTCAACCAGAACTCGCACTTGCTGTATTTGGCGTACAGCCTACGTTGTCTCAGTGTGTCCAGAACCATCCGCAAGTGCTGTCTGTGCTACGTCTGATCTCGAAAATAGATGAGTACATCATCAATGAATACCACCACGAATTGGTCCAAGTATGGTCTAAACACTCGGTTCATCAGGTCCATGAAAGCAGCGGGGGCATTGGTCAGCCCAAACGGCATGACCAAAAACTCGTAGTGTCGGTACCGGGTGCGGAAAGCTATCTTGGAGACGTCTGCCTCCCTGATCCTCAACTGGTGGTATCCAAACCTCAAGTCGATCTTGGAGAACACCGTGGCACCTCGCAATTGGTCAAACAAATCATCGATCCTCGGTAGAGGATATCTGTTCTTGATGGTGACCCTATTCAGCTGTCGGTAGTCCACACAAAGGCGTAGGGTACCTTCCTTCTTCTTCACAAATAGTATCGGGACTCCCCAGGGAGACGCACTGGGCCTCACAAAGCCCTTCTCCAAAAGATCCTGCAACTGAGACTTGAGCTCTCGTAGCTCAAGTGGTGCCATCCTGTATGGTGCGGTGGAGATGGGGTTGGTCCCTAGTACTAGTGAGATCTCAAACTCGATCTCACGCTCTGGCGGTAGTCCTGGTAACTCGTCTGGGAACATGTCGGGGTACTCTCTGACCACCGGGATACTCTGGAAGTCTGCCACAGGGCTGGGCTCTGCCACCACACAAGCTAGGAAGCCCTCACACCCCTGCCTCAAAAGTCTCGCCGCCTGAAGTGTCGAAATGCACCTGAAGCCTCCGTCCACTGGCTGACCGTGAAACTCGAAAGAAGGAAACTCCAGTATGGAGAAGACAATCTTCCTCTCAAAACAGTCACCAAGGCGTGGTAAGAGGACAGCCAGTCCATCCCCAGAATTACGCCAAAGTCCTTCATCTGTATCATAATCAGGTCAGCTGGCAGACTATGTCCCCCGATGCTGACCTCGCAACCCGTGTACACCCCTCAGCTACAAACAGCTGACCACTCGGACCTCTGATTATGAACGGATTCTCTAACAGCATATAATCCTGGCCCAAATTAACTGCGAAACTGGCTGCGACAAACGAGTGCGTAGCGCCAGAATCGAAAAGTGTGTAAACTAGTCTACCGGAAACTGAAACCATACCTGCCACCACTGATCCCGAAACTCTAGCATCCCTGTGTGTCAAGGAGTTGATACACCCCTCGGCCCTAGGCGCGGACGAAGCAACCACACTCTGCGTCGAACGGGTAGCTGTTGGCCGGTACCCTCCTCGTGACTGTTGTCCTCCTCCTCGCGCCTGGAACCTGCGACCCCCTGCTCGCCCTCCAGTGCTCGGTGCGGGAAGCATCTACTAACCTCCTGCCCTAGACGGGTAGTCCCTCCTGATGTGGCCTGGCTGGCCACACTGGTAGCAGAGGGGAACCCGACTCCCGCCCTTGGTGGGTCCCTGCTGTCGGCTAGGCGGGGGTCCGGTGCTGGCAACTGGCCCCTGTCGAGGGCCCCCAAAGGCCACTGATGGCCCTGCAAAACGTGATGGCTCTCCTGCGGACGCCACGTGTCTCCTCTCTTGCCGGCCCTGGGAAAAGTCTGGGTTGTAGGGCCTCTTCCGCCCGCTGTCAGTATCTCGCACGGACGGGTTTGTCTCCTCGTAGGTCATAGCTGCCTCCACCACCCTTGAGAACGTAGGCAGCTTCAAGGGTTTGACGTACCCCCGAATAGCAGGTCGGAGCCCCTCGATGGACCTCTAAAGGCGCTCCTCCTCAGTGGCTACTGCTGTCGCTGCAAAGCGGGACAGCTTCAGAAAACTCGTGCGGTACGCACTCACGGTCATCGTCCCCTTGCGGAGAGTGTGGAACTCCTGCCTCCTCTGGTCCTGCCACGTCTGGGGAAAGTACTGCTCGCAGAAAAGGGTGACGAACTGGTCCCAGGTCGGCTCGTCCCTCTCCTGTCCCCTGACCGCCCTCTACCACCTGTGTGCTGCACTCTCTAGCTGGTACGTGGCAAAGGTCACATGGCACTCCACCGGGGGGCGAAGGGTGTCGAAAACCTTCTCGAGCTACTCGAGCTAGTCCTCTGCCTCGGTCGGGTCCTCATCCCCCTTGAAGGAGGGGGGCTTCAGCTTCCGGAACTGCCCGAAAAGCTCGAAGTGGCACTGCAGTGGAGATGCTGGTGCACCTCCAGGTAAAGGTGCCTCGTGCACAGAAGTGTCGGAGGAAGGTGGGGGCGGTGGCTGCCCATCCCCTCCCCCGCGTCCAGCGCTGCGTCTGTCGCATGGTCCCACAGAGGACTCCCCTTTCGCAGCCCCAGGGGGAGGCGCTCAGGGCGGTGGGTGGAGCTCCTCTCGCACTTTATCCCGTATCAGCTGGGCAAGGTCCTGGGCCTGAATGGCTGGGAGCAGTGGCTGGTCCACTGAGGTGTCTGCCGCAACACGCCCACCTCACCAACCTCGTCCTCGGCCACGCTCGCGGCCCGCCTCGCTAGTCCCTCGTCGAGGCACTCTTGCAAGGAGACGCGAAACAGAATGGAAACACGTCAATATGGAATGATATCTTTCGAAGGAGTCTAAGAGCTAATGCCAAAAGAAACGTTGTGGTGGCTACTCTAGTTACAGACATGTGCATTGGTTATTTTCCAGTCCGTTGATTCACTTCTCCGGACGACCTTGCTCTGCTACCATCTTGTAACGACCCGATTCCCGAATCCCTACGAGACACGAGAATCGGACCGACTCGACTAATCCCAAGACCTAGTCGTCCAACGAGGAAGTAACCAAAAGAGCAGTAAAATAAACCACATTCACCATGAATATAACTAGCAGTAACAAAATACAGCAGTAAGAAAAGGAAATAGTACAGTATACACCACCACAACAGAAGGGAAATAAACATGTACATTACATAAAGTCTTCGATAAAGAAAGTACAGGGAGTAACAAAGAAAACTACTCACTACAGTGAAGAAAAGTACAGAAAGAACTACAGGTAACCCTACTGGACCCTACTAGTCCCAGCGTTCTCCGCAGCCGCTGACCTTGGCTGCTCAATACCTGGTCCTGAAAAGTAACGAGGGTAACACGTCAGCGAAACGCTGAGTAGAGTGGCAACTAAAAGCTAAAGAAGCAGTAGAGTGTACAGTTGCTGTTATATTTTTACTTTCTTTATTTACGTCTTTCTATTATTTCACTATTGATTTATTTCTCAGATTCTTCTCTTGATCTCGAATGTTCCTCGTGGGAACGATCTTGATTGCAGTCTTTTCCAAAAAGTAGAAGTGACATGTGGTGCTCTCCTGGCTGGGAGAGTCCCCCGTGGTGGTCTTACCCTTAGTCAACCACCCCAAGGTCGTTGACAGACGTAACGGTGACTACGGCACGCGCGATAAGCGCACGGGTAGCTACCCCACACTGGCACGCGGTCAGTCGTTTCCGTTAACGGGTGCGCCTAAAGCACAGCACGGAACCAGTATAGGGTAGAGCCCTCTCAGTAACAGGGGTCCAACCCCTTCACAGTCCGCGCACCCTCGCCTGACTACCCTGGTTTGCCCAGTGGGCCTAACAAGTCAGTGTAGGAGGGCTAGCAAAACCCCGGGACCCGTGGGGTAGTTAGTGCTCTCCCTACACTAGTAGCTCTCCTTGGTACTGCGTACGCGAGGAACAACAAGTCGGTGTACAGTGGCCAAACCCACCCTGGTCTCAACCCGAGGGCGGCAAGCTCCCCTCTACACTAGGAGGTAAGGTGTGCTCTCTTTGGTAAGACGTACCCAAGAGACAACACACTTCCATGTTTCACTTTCTCAGCTCCATTCTATTCTCTTTCCAGGAGTTCTACCCCTAATTCCCCGTAGGGTTCATGTTCTTTTCGTTTGGCCATTTTAGGTTTCACCGTTCTAGTTTTACGTTCATACAACCCATGTTCTCAATCATATTTATTCATTCATAACAGGTAGCTGTTAATCAATTTACAGGCAGCTATTAGTTCCTTTCTACTTTCCAAGATTGCAATGTCTGTATATTCAACTAGTTTTCTAGTCCTAGGATTCATACCGTATCCTAGGATCTATCATTCAATCTCGTTTTTCAATCCTAAGATTCATGCAATACCCTAGGATCTATCATTTAATCTAGTTTTCCAATCCTAGGATTCATGCAATGCCCTAGACTCTATTAATTGTTTCAGAATTGTAATAACTTTTGTTAAATAAATTAAAAAGCCACTCTACTAGCGAAACCGGGAGTACTGGGGGCGTGGTCAGCAATCCCGTGCGCTTCCGCAACCCCCAAGACTGCAACGGAACGGGGTCGTAACATAAGGATCAATCACAAGGAGTTTCTCAAAATAGTACACAATTACTGTAAACGGATAGGCGAATTAATTCTGGAAAGAACGCAACTCAAAACGTGAAAAACGGACTCCGAACGGGCCCTAAACGGGTCAAAAACGACGAATCTGTCCAAAATCAGACGTCTGGAACCTCTTTCAGACGTCTTAAAAGGTGGATCAGGTTATACCTCTGTCTACACAGTCCTTTCGATGTCCAGAAGCCCGCTGGAATGTCTGGCCTGGGTTTCCAGACGTTTGATTGTCACCTCGGATGTCTGGAGGTTCTCTCCGTCGTCTAGCACTGTAGCCAGACGTCTAATTCACGTGGGATGGCGAGCCCTCGAGCCCTCCCAAGTAGAACCTGCGCACACACACACCTGCTCTCAGCACGACGAAGCACAGAAGAACGCGGCGGTCAGCTGCATGGCCGTACATGCGTAAAAAGGAGAAGGTAAATAAAATCGTACCTGTCAGACGTCTGGACTGTCCTCCAGACGTCTTAGGAATCGTCTGGACGAAAGTCTAAACGTCTAATTCTGGGAAATTTTCCCAGAATCAGGACCCGGTTCGCTCTCCGCTCGCGACGCATGGCTGCGCCGCGCCTCGTCCGCCTGCTGCCCGAGCTGCAGCAGCTCCTCCGCGCTACCCCACGCTCGCCGTCCTCCCGCCGGCCGGCTCTAGTAGCCCCGGCAAGCTCGCACCTTCACGGTCGAGCTTCTACTTCCTCTTGCAGCAGCTTCTCTCCCCACAAGCTCGCAGCAGCCGCTCTGCCGCTCTCTCTCGCTCGCGCTCTCGCTAGTAGGGAGAAGGAGAAGATGGGTGGAAGGGAGTGGGGTGGCGTGAGGGAGAGGAGGGGTATATGTAGGCACAAGGGGGGGCTCTGCAAGTCGGCGGGGGAAGAAAGAAAGAGAAGAGGGCGGCTGGGAAGTCAGTTTGCGCGCGTCTGCTCGCAGATTCGCTCCTGTACGCATGCAAAATTAATTTCAAGGCGTCTGGGAAGGCGTCCAGACGTCTGATCAGATGTCTGGGCCAACTCCCAGACGTCTTAAAGCAGTCTTGGTGCCTCGGATCTTAACAGATGGGCTCTGGGATGGTGCCACATGGCACCATCCTATTTGTTCATCTTCCTGCCTTTGTAAATGATGCTACAGGGCTCTGATCGAGTTGATCTTTACGCTATTGGACTACAATCGTTGATCCGAATCTATCCATGTAGTCGGATTTGACATCTGTGTTTGGATATCTGCTATCTTGCTCCTTGGCCTCTGTTATTCTACGAGTTGTATGTGATGCTATGGATGTCTGATCAAGATGATTCTGGAAGCATTGGACTCCTGTTGTCGTCTTGATCAGATCCGTATGATCTAATCTATAATCTACGGTCCCGAATCATTTGCAATTAATATTGTCCCTCTTTTAGAGCATAAAATGACAGTAATATCTATAAAGCTACCAAACTAACTACTATGTAAATTATGATACTTATGCATGCATTGTTTCTAAGTTGAGCTAGAATCTAACTTAATTTAGGTAAACTAGGTCTTATGATTACTGTGCAATCACTTGCCAATCCAAAAAAATACCCCCCTTTACCTTTTCCCTTTCCCCCAAGGCCACATAAACCCTCATTCATCCCTTTCGTAATCTCCTCACCCACCACCATCCTTACCTCATCGACATACACTACCACCGTACCTTCTCCTACATCAACATCCACCTCCTATCCCACAAGGCTGCCCGAGCCCTCTACTCCTTCAGCATTTGCGAGGACCACGCCTCCTCCAGAACTATCCTAAGTTCACCTTTGGCTCCCTGTTCAGTGCCACCTCCACCACTCTCAACCTCCTTTGCAAACCCCACGTGATCCACAAGTAGTACGAGGCCTTGGGGGCATGGCTCATCATCACTCACCACTCCTTCACCCACAAGATCCTTGTTGAGCCCTTCCTTGACATCGATGAACCAAGCAGCATAGGTGTGTCCTAACTTAGAGGGAGCGTGAGCGAGCATGGGTTTCTCTTTAGGCATTTTGCAATTGACGGATACTGCTTTTGATGATCTAAGAGTTGGTAACATTAATTTCCCCCCCTATTTTCTGGTTCCATTAGACCATAAATTGGTTGTGATGCATCTATCATGACACATGCTGTTTGAAATTGGATGTAATACTGCTAAAAGTCCATTGTTTGCATTCAGACTTTCTAAATAGAATGAAATCTACTATTTTGAAGGGTTCAAAAGAAGGAAAAAACATGATGGCATGGGTCACTTTGACATGCTAACTATGGATCTCCTTCCTATTGACCTAACTGCTAATTCTTTACTTTTTATGGTTTTAATCCTCTAATGATTTTAGGCCATGTAACTTATGAAAATTTAACTATTAGGTGGTTTGATGTGCATATGTGGCTACTTGTAAGTTTTTGAGCTAGAAGACCTCCTTTACAATGAATGAAATAGTCTTCTCGGACTTGCTCAAAAAGAAAGAAACCAGTCAATTTTTTCTTTTTCATCATGCAATGCTTCTTCATATTCATGGAATGATTTCACTGATAAATAGGCAAAATACAATGAATTGAAGATTAGCTATAGGCTGTTAAATATAACAATATCAGACAAATTTGTAAGAGCAATCATATCTTGTAGACAGGCTTGATTCCCAGGAGATAGAGTCACCTCCTCATGACAATAGCTGTGGCCTCACATAGGAGCAATCTACTGGTTTCTTCTAGTTATCCAACCACCTGGCAATTAGTATAGAATCTCGTGAAATTTTCAAATAGGTTATATAAGTATTCACATAAAACATTTGGAAGGAGAATTTCTTCGATGATGTTTCCTACTTTTAAATAATAATCAAAGACCAGTGAATCTTATTCCAAGAATTTCATGCAGGACAACCTAGGCAACACCTGCTCACTGCAGGTTGGAGTGTTTTGGTTAGCTCCAAAAGACTTGTAGCAGGAGATGCTTTTATATTTCTCAGGAAAGTATCCATCCTTTTACTTCTTTTTTATCACATAGCATAAGGAATTTTATTCACCTGCATTTATTCTAGCAGAGGAGAGAATGGAGAGCTCCGTGTTGGTGTTAAGCGGTTGATGAGATAATTAAATAATATGCCATCATCTGTCACATCATGCATAGCATGCATCCTGGCGTCCTTGCAATTGCGTCTCATGCATGCTATATCAACTGGAACTCTCTTCTTTGTTGTTTACAAGCCAAGGTATCTTTATTTTCTTGTGACACACTGCTAATTTCATGAACCAACTTTTATCTTATTTTATTTTGAAGTAATGAGCCAACTTTTATACGAGCATTATCAATCTTGCTCTCAACTTTCGGGTTCACATCATGTTCATCTTCGAATTGGACAGTTATCAACCATTACTGAATTTGATTTTGATTTTGAATTAGTATTTTCCTGCACTCAACATGGTTCTTGGTATTTTTCCCATTAGGGTACAATATTAAAGTGACTTTTTTGTGCCAGAACAAGTAGATCTGTATTTGTTGTCAGCCTGAACAAATATCTTGAAGCTCAAAATCGCAAGTTCTGTTCGAAGGAGGTTTAAAATGAAGTTCGAGGGGGAAGAAGCTCCCAAAATAAGGTATATCTTGGTACTTCAATTGTCTAGTAACTGCCTTCGATCCATTTTGAAAGTTTGCAGCCTTTAATTAGATATTTCATTTGTATCCCATTTGAATTTGCAGGTTAAACGGAACCATAATTCGTGTTGGGGAAAATGTGTTGTCACCCTGGGCTAATTCTGAATGGAGACCTCTAAAAGTAAGTTTATTCTGTGGTTGTTAAGACGGGTGAATTCTTACTCTTAAAAGAACATCTAATCATTTGTTATTATCCTCTCTCCATTTGCTACTCTCTTAGACTTCTTTAAAAGGATTTTTCCACTGCTGAGCTTTACCATCGTCGTTCTATTAAGACCATTGTTAAATAGTAGTTTGTCATTTTCCAGGTCCAGTGGGATGAACCTTCATCAATCCATCATCCTGAGTGGGTTTCGCCATGGGAGTTGGAGCCTTTGGTTGCATCCAATCGTCTTGTTTCCCAAATTCCCTTATTTAGCAACATGCTTTATGCTTGCAAATAAATGTGGTTTAAGGAATTCTTCCCATATTTCATCTTCCTTCCATTTGACTTGTACCTCAACCAAATTTTAACAAAATATGTAATCTGCAAACCATCAGAATCTTTATATCTTTAGTATTTCTACACTTAAAAGAAGTCAAACTATATTGCAGGATTTTTAGTAATTTTATTATTTTATGGTTGCATTATTATTGCAGGACATCCTTGACTTGGCCACATATGCTTCAGTGTTAGTTGTAAATGGTCTTACAGACTATAACCATCCATGCCAGATCATGGTTGATGCAGTCACCATGATTGAACATATCAACAAATTTAAGGGGATTAAGGTCATGCATATTGTATTATCATCTATTGTAATGTTTTGTTGAAATCCTTAACATTTATGAACTCCTACATTGCAGACAGTCCTTAACTTTATCTTGTTGTCAAATAGGGTTGTTTATGTCAGAGATGGTAACAACATTGTCCACTCATGTCTTCTAATGGCTTCTGAAATACCATTTCATTTTGAATGTCCTTCTTGATCTTAAAAGTTCATTTTTCTTTTGCAGTAATGTTTTTAGCAACTGCTTGAATGGCTCAATTCCATTGGATTTCAAGAAGTTGGAATGCTTGATGTACTTGTAAGTATTGTTGAATGTCTAAGATTATTTCATAAATGTATCCTAGTTGATGTTTGTTTGTGGTGGTGCCACAAATATGTATGGTAAGAACTATGGTATTGTGTAAGGATATCTATTTTCCAAATGCTTGGAAATTTTCATGGCTGTTTACACCCATATCACTTAAGAGAGCTCCTTAAATGTGATTCCTTTTTTTAGCTTGGATAATTCTGTAGGTTCTATGAATTTTCTTGTGCCCATTTAAAAATTTAGAGTTGCAATGTGTCTAATCATTTATCCATTTTGAAAGAGGTAATTTGTTTCTTTCTTGTCCTCTAGGACATGGTTATAAAAATTGTCATTTTCACAACGTAGACCAAGAGCCATATATATGCATTATGTATACAATTGTTGTTATATCCTTTGTTAGTCTACAACAACTTGATACTCTGGTGGAACTCAGTGACCTATGAGGTTTGAAATTTAAATTTTTGCTTTTTCTTGACTTAGTTCATTACTCTTTGGACTAACAGCAATATAATAATTACTTGGGGAAGAGATGTGTGAGAATTTGACGTTCTCTTAGGGATAACTTTTCTTTGGGTATGTAATCATAGAACTGTAGAAGTTGTCTTGCAAGTAGTGGAACCTAAATCTATTGGAGAGGTTGCAATGCCACATCCTCCCATGTTGGGAATAAAGTTTACATGTTGTAAATTAGTGTTTCTTTTTATCATTATCTTCAAGTAGTGTGGTACATCCTTTGCCAAGACATGGAAACTAGCCATTGAAATATATTTCACCTAACTGGTAATAGGCTTTAGGATTGGAAGGTAAATTATGTGATTGTGCCTACCATTGATTTAGTGTTAATTAATTTGTTGCATTATTCTTACTAAATTTTTAAATAAGATTAAGCAATAATATGATGTATGATATGGTAATCTTCATCATGGGTTTCTTTATCTTAAAAATGGAACATCTAATATATCTTGGATGTGCCTACGCATAAATGTTATTGTATCCCTAATATTGATTGGTTTATGCCATTTTGTAACTGACTTTTGTGTTGGTATATTTTCAATTTGTTTTGTTATAATTTCTTTTTTTTGAATTATTCTAGGGTGGATCTGCTCCTATACTTTGAAGTACTATCATAGGAAGTAGAGCAAACAAAGGTGATGTTCACGAGAATGAGCTCGAGTCTGAAGATGAAGATTATTTTTAAGACAAGTTTACATTATGGAAGAGATGTATTTATCTATTGTATGATGTGTGTACCTTTTTCTTGTAAGAATTTAAATATTTTGAATTGAGAATGAATGAAGTATGTTTTGACTTATGCGTGCAAAGATATACTTTTGTTGTGCCTGTGAATGTTGCTATAATGGTGAAAGAAAAGTTAATTATAGGTTATATTATAGTAATTAAAAATTCTTAAATAGGTAAATACTTTTTTTTGTGATGATGAATGAAAGATTTTTGTGGTGATATATATATTTTGTGACACTTTTTAAATGTCATAAATTATCATTTGTGACAATGAATGAAGAATTTTTGTGACGGTATGCATATTTTATGATGATTTTTTAATATTGCAAACTTTGGCGTTAAATTAGTTTTGTGAAATGAATCAAAGAATTTAAGATAATAAATTACTGTCGTAAATTTGTGATGATTTTTAACTGTCACAAGGTTTTTTGCGATGGTTATTAATTGTCACATAAGGTCTTTCGTGATGGTTTTTAACCATCACAAATGGTAGTTCATTTGTGACAGTGATATTTTTTGGGATGCCACTTTTTGTGACGGTTCTTGTTAATGTCTCAAAAAGGTTTTTGTGGCAATAGTAGATGTTTTTGTGATAGTATTATTTTGTTGTAATTGATATATTTTCTTGTAGTGCGAGTTAGTGATGGCGAATGTTTGTTCTTGATAAGAATAGCAATGAAATTTGAAAATAGTTATAAAGCCATCACCAAATAAACATTGGCCGTGGTTATACATACACCAATGGTAAATATATTCTTTTAGATTTTTAATTTAGAAGTTTTTAAGGCACTTATATAAATACATATATACATATCCCACAAAATCACAATACGTATAAATAAATCATAACACAAACTTTATACCAATTACACATTTAAAACAATCAAACAATGCATTCAAATAAAATCAAATCATATTACGTTGAAAATATATGCAAAAAACAAATATATAAAATGTATACAAGTATACTATGTTGGAGCACCTACACCACCAGCCCTAGCCCAACCAAAATCATTATCGTCTCGACAATATGGTGTGTAGTGAAAGGATGGATAATCTAGCTCACCCTATCGCAACAGATTCATGAGCTCCATTTGGCGACTATTTAGCTTGACCAACTCAATAACTTGTTTTAGTTGTGAGTTCATCTCATTTTTTTGCTTCTTCCTCTTCTCATATCAATTTTGCAGTGTCTCCACCTCTATCCTCAACTAGTCAACAACTGCTAAAGATGACGACGACCCCTTCTTCCCATACCAATTGGAGATCATCTCGCTCCTTCCTGCATTATGAATAAAACCTCTGTGTTTCGGTGGCATTATAGTCCTAAATGCCTCCTTTAGTATCAAATTGCGAACTGGTCTAGGAGTTCTCATTTGCAACTTCAAGACGATGAATCAACTCCATCATATGATTCTAAATATATTTCAAATTATGCTAAGTATTATCATATGAACATAATCATAAAGTTAAAATTAAATATTCTTCATGTAACTTACATGTCTCTCCCAATATGATCGTTGAACCCAATCCCGTATGCCCTCGAATGTGAGCTTGCTATGAGTCATCTCATAGACTACGAGTCAATCAAGCTAGGCACCATCACGCATATCGGGTTGCAAATTGAATAAAAGATTTAAGTTATTGTATCTTTTAATGTGTATGTTTTCAATGTAAATGATAAAGTGTATGTACTTACACATCTAGTCTTCATTGAGTCAATACTCATTTGACCCAAACAATGCATATGTGGTGGATGTTTTGCCCTGTTAGCCTTTCTTTTCTTGGCTTGCTTATACAAGAAAGAAATAGTTCAATTCTTAAACAATTACATCAGTTATTGTAAAATAAAAATTAACATGTAAAGATTTATTTACCTTTGTCGATGGATTTCACCAATGCTTGCATGCTTGCTAACAGATGTCTGGCTATATCATAGGAGACACAATCCTCAATGTCTCATCATGTAACCTATTATTATAGTACTAATTTATATATAAAAAATTTTAGAAACACTAATATAATATATATATATATATATAAGATGTTAATATTATAAAATTTCTTACCATACTCTTCATGTCCTCCCTCCAACCTCGATGGATTTTGCCTGCATGCTTGAGAATATATTTGGGTGAATTCCGATTGACACCCTAATCAAACACCATATGTATTTGACATTATAGATGTTATAAAAATCAATTCCTATTAAAATATATAAAAATAAAAGATAGCCAAGAATTACCTCTAACTCTCGAATGAGTTTCCTTTCAACTCTTTCGACACCTCTCTGCAATCGAAATAGGAAAGTGACATGATCATCTTCAATATCGTCGAGAGCCTACTGTTGAACTTTGAATATAGTGCTCCACTTCCCCCACACGATTGACCTTGACTATGATTCTGGTGCCCTTTGGGAGTCTATCTAGATTTGCATTCCATGTTAGACTTCTTCCTTTTGATTTCTTATTTGAAAGAAAAAGATAACATAATCAGAACATAATAAATAATAAATTTAATAAATTTAAACTTGAAGAATATGCGAGTTTCTTACTAGTACTGGTCCTTACCTTAGTCACATGTTGCTGAGACGATTCAGGGTTGTAACACCCTAAAATCCAAGTTTCGAGTCATTTTGGAGTGGTATGAGTCATTTCGAAACCATAGATGTGTTGAGTTTGGTGAAAGCGAGAATATCTCATAAAATGTGAAGAAACGTGTGTTTCCGGTCAAATCTTAGCCAAACCTCATCAAATGGGTATCATGAGGGGTATCATTAGATTCCTCTCAACACGAGCTTTCCAATGATGCTTGTTGATGAATTCAATTTATTGAACTAAATTTAGGCCTAAATACATCGTAATTATATTGTTCTTGATTTCTAATTGCCAAGATCTAAGTGGAAGTGAATTTTATCCAACCCACATATATTTCTGTGTATCCACTTTACATTTAATTACATGTTTTTATATATGTATTTGATGAACGTAGGAAAATCTTTGCCAGCCTTCTCCACTCTTTTTTTTTTTTTGCGCAACCCAGTTGGCTTTCCTTGTGTGGCGATGACTGTTCTTGGAAGGGAATTCGAAAATTCCCTAACTGACGCCATAAACTAAGGGAAGAAGGCTTAGATGAGAAGATAAAAAGAGAGGAGAAGAATCGATGAAAGGAGTGGGGGGGGGGGGGCGTACCTGACCCTAAGGGGCGAGCACATCTTCATCCATCATCTTCCCCATCGCCACTGTGGAGAAGGCTTACAATGTGGATTTGGCAAACACCATGGACCACCGCGTGCTCTGACCTTGCCTCCATCTCTGATCATGCATGCAGTGACAGTGCGTGCATGCCCTCGCACCTCGACGTGAAGACTGCAACAGCCACCATCGTGCACCTTTCCCATCGTCATCCCATCACCACCACTCCACGTTATTCTTTTTCTTCTTTTTCATCTTCTTCTTCCTCTCCCAATGCCTCCCTATTCTACCCCTTCCAAACCGTGAACCCAACGTCACCATCGCCACAGCCGCCCCAATCCACCATCTCTGGCCCCTCGTTTTCTACGTCAACACCACTGGGGCTCTCCTTGCGAAAGCAAGAGCGAGTGTTCGATCCCTTATTTTGCTACAGTACATATGGCCATTAAAATTTACATCCTATGCCATTGCCATTAACTATTCAAATATTTAAGGGATTATTTTATTTAAGGGAATTTGCATAGATGCTCTTCTGATCTTGTCTACTTGTCTGTTGTTATTTTCTTTCTATGAATGAATATTCCAACCTTCAAAGCAGGAAATATCGGATGTAGTGAATTGGTTAAGTAACGTTCCTGAGTTTATTGGGTTTGTGTCTCCCTGTGGATACAACCTGACACATGTGGCTAGATATAAGTTAATTTTGATTTAGAGATTTTCCACCACATAAAATACAATGACGTATCATTTCTATTGCTGTCTTAATTAAGAGAAAATCTCTCTATCACTTGTTTTGTGAGAATCAAATATGTGTAGCTTAAGTTAGGTCTAAAATAAGTTGATAAGGACCTAAACATAAGATAAACCACAATCACAGTTAATTTTGATGTTTTCCCCACAAATTTCAACCCTAGTTCTTGTGTTGGATCTATAAAAAGGCTTCCTTGTGTTTGGAGCCGTCATTCTCTTCATTTTCCACCAAAACTTTGAGAGAAAAAGGGGAAGAAAAGAAGAAAGGAAAGAATTCTAATTAGGAAAGTCTAAGTCCTAATCCTAAAAAGGGGTGGTTGCGAGGGTTTTCGTGCAATTTGTGCTGCAGTAGTGGCAGCGCATTGCGAGAAGGTGGCACTTGATCCATGTGAGATGCATGGCCTGAGATGGCGCATGCTTGTAAGTGCTTTAGCGCGAAGGAGTGGTGCACAGAGTGCTGGATTGGCGATGCATGGTAGCACAGACTATGGGGATTCACGCGGGCACCAACACGGGCACGATTTGTGGGAGCATGGCTGATTCACTTTAGTAGAGTGCTAATTGGCCTAAGTAATCATTAATTACATATTCTTAATTTTTAATTATTCATTATTTAAATGATAATTTATCTTAGCCTACATACATTTTTATGTGTCAAAGTTACATTTAATAACATATTTTTATGATAACGTAATTAGTGTATGCAGGTGAGACACAAGGAGTAAATATACTGAGCGCACGTGCCTTACCGCCAACCAATTCCACCACCAACATCATCGGTCGAGTCTCACCGCATCCCTCTCAACTACTTGCGATCTCAACCAAGTGGTTTGAGAAGATCTAGGCAGAAGAAAATGCATGGAGGATTTTTAAAAGCAGGGATCTATCTTCTCCCTCGCCACCACTGTGCAGCTGGTGTGCACCGTCAAATCAAGCCTACACTATGGCTACAACATGTACTGTGGATTAAAGCCAACATCTCCGTTGCCCTCCTTTTGCCGTGGTGTGCATGGTTACAACATGCACACCATCATTGCCAAACCCACACCAACACGAACCACATCCCTTCCCTTCTTCTTCCTCTTCTTTCTCTAAGTGACCCACCACCATCACCACCACCATTTGCGACTCAACCCAACACCACCGCTGTCCTTCCCCCCTCCCCCTCACCTTCATCACCTTCCTCGCCACAGACCACCATCATGCCTCGTCGTCCTCACCCGAACCCCAAAACCCACAACCCATTCCCTCATCTCTTCCTCTCCTTCAAACCTTCCCCTGTTCCACCCTTCCATCGCACAAAAGAACCCAAAAAGCTGCAAGGAGCAGCAACGCCTTTGGCCTCTGTCAACCTTCTTCCTCGACACCAACACCACCAAGTCGACGACCAAGCTCCACTATGCCTTCCCTGATAGCCGTGACCGCCAACTGTGCCTCTCCTCTAGTGCAACAAGCCGCTCATGGCTACTACTCACGCACCTCCGGCCGGCCATCCTCCACCTCCAGTCCCCATCTCCGATCACCTCTCGCTGCCCCGTCATCGTCATCGCTATCCCCTCTCTCTAGCTAACCTTCCCCTATAGCAACTTCGCACCTGGTGGCCCAAACCGCACGGAAGGAAGAGAGAGGGGAAAACCGTTGTTTTTCTCTCATTTCTATTTACACATTTTGCCATTGCAAATGCTATTCATTTATTTGAGAAATTAATATTTTGAGGTAATTTTGTAGGTGAACTCCCTACATTTTTGTTTAATTGCATAGAATGATGATTTGTGTAAGGAATGAGTTTGAAATGGTTCGTATGCTTGCTTATTGATATTTCTGAATAGACGATGCACCATTAATTATTTTAATAGGCTAGTTTCTCCCTGTGGAAATGACATAACTATTTTCATTGTTAGATTTTGAGTATTAAATGTTTTGAAAAATGATTTTCTACCACACAACTAAATACAACGATGCTACATTTTATGTGCAAAAATTCATTGAAAATGAGAATCCTCTTTCAATGGCGCAGGTGAATTATTGCACGACCGGCTTGAGTGAACTAGCTGATTGGTTCACTTAAACCTGTTGGTCCAACAAACCCCTTGCAGTATTTAGAGCGGTTGATGCTTTTCCGACCTTGAATTTTGACAAATATAGTACCATTCAAATCGTATCGACGTGTATTGCGCGTTGGTAACCTTTATTTCCCTTTTTGAGTACTTTTCTTTACGTGAAAATTTAGAAACGTATCTAATGGGTTTTTCAACCCAGTTCTTAGTGGGTTTGGTTTAGGAGACCCGCCTGATGCGTGCATGGATTTCAAGGAAGGCCTGGTACACACTCCCAAACCTTTTGCGCACTATTTGGAGTGATCGTGATCCTTCGGTGATGTTAGGTAGAGTAGTTTATTCACTTATTTTATCTTCAGTTCATTTTGTATATTGTGGAATTGTTCAAATTTCTCCATGCTTTTCCACGTAGTGGGTGCATTCATTTTTCTTGTTTAGTTTGGAACCCATGTGGAGTTTTTGTTACAATTTTTGAGTACCTTAACATGCAATACGTCATTGTTTCATTGATAATTATTGGTTGAGATTAATTGGATTGAATCAAGATAAAACTCCGGGTTTGGGTGGTGTTTAATATCAATTAAACACAATTTTTAGGTTTTGATATTAAGGGGGAATTTGATACTGAAATCAAGGTAATTAACTGAGATTTTATCTTCTAATTGAATGGGCTTGAATCAAGGTGGAAATTAGTTATGTTGGGTTGATTAATATCAACTTGTGGAAATCATGTAAAATTGGTTATCGAAGATTAAGTTTTAGAATTATAATGAAGAATTTGTCAGGATTAAAAGGTTGGATAACTAGTGGTAGGCCTGGTACTCGCTAGATTTTGGCAGCAGCTTTGATCCTTTGGATAGGTTTTGGGCTAATTTAGGGCTCGTTTGGATCATGGGATAAATTATGAGGGATAAATTTAGTTGTGTAAGGGATAAGCTATTTTTCCTAGGATAAATAGGAAATGTTGTTTGGGAGATACATGGGTGTAGTGATGGGATAAATTTGAGTTATCTTGCGTTTGGGGGGATATGGGTGTTTGATAGTGGGGATGGAGTTGGAGGATAAGTTGGAAGTTACATGTTTGAGTTGGAGGGAAAGTTAGTTGGATTAATGAAAATGGACCAAATTACCCTAATCTTTACCTTAATCTTTCTAAGACATGAAGGAGTAATAATCTATCTTTTTTTTCCTTGACCAGGAAGAATTTAAGAGTTGTAAATAGAGATGTAACCTTCAATAACATGATTAAGGGATTAGTTAATGTCAAGATACAATTGGAGTGGGAGAAGTACTTGAGTAAAAGTATGTTATATTGACTTGGGAAAATATCCGTTAGATATCCTATGACATCATTTATGATATCTCTCATTTTGCTGCCAATATATATATATATATATAACACTTTGGAGATTACATACCTTTTTTTGGATAATATACTTTCAAATCGAGATAGCTGCATCCCCCAAAAATATATGGAACTCATGTGACATCAAACCCCATTCATCCAACAAATTGGGATGAGTAAATATGAGTATAAATGAGAAATAAACCTACTCTCAAATAGCAATCAATACGTTAAGATCTTCATTTCTCAAAACTCATGTAAATGTTCGCTATGATAGTCATCCAATATATCATACTCTGAATGGTACATAGCATTCCATATTCTACTTGGTACATGTAGAGAACACTACAGTTAGTGGAGCATGATCAGAAAGAGAGTAATTCTCAGGCCAAGTTCCTTGCTCTGCTTCTGGAGGGAAGAGAGCTGCGGTCTGTACTTCGAAATGGATTGTGGCATGGAATGGTGGGAATTGGTTCTGTGGTGAACTTGCTTATGACCAGCTTTTACCACCATGGGGTTGAAAACATTGGTCGTTGTTCTCAACATGAGACTTAAAAAGCAATGGCCTGGTATTATTTCTCAATGATTTTAGTGAAAGTAGTTTAAATACTATGCCTCCACTTTAAGCACGCCTGAGTGCAGTACCTTAAGAAGTTGAGAACTGAGAGAAAAGTTAAAAAAGAAAATTCTCTTGGGAACAAAATCAAACTTACTAATTTGGCCGAGGTTGGCATATAGTTGTTTGTATAGTTCTTTACATTGAACTTCCCCTGAAAGATCTTAAGTTGTCATATCTAGTTAAGAGACTGTTGTTATATGGATGGTTGGAAGAAATGCAAATTATGGGAGTTCAGAAGTGAGATGAAATAGAGAATGCACCTTAAATTGGGTTGCTGAGAGGCTATATAAGGTCTCCAAGACATCTCCCACACAAGGGCCACTTCCACGAATCTTATCGACATTTCCCTGCAACAACCAAACGAGAAGGAAGCAAACCAAAATTAGCACATATCATTGCATGGTCCTCTTATCAGATATAGAAGATATCTTGCTGCTTTATCATATTGTAGTCCCTGCAACAACCAAACGAGAAGGAAGCAAACCAAAATTAGCACATATCATTGCATGGTCCTCTTATCAGATATAGAAGATATCTTGCTGTTTTATCATATTGTAGTCAGCACATATCTTGCTACTTCTGGTGGAGAATGGGCTTGACCCTCAAACTCTTGAACCTTGGGAGAGGACATGGAGCAGAAGCATGAGACGCTTTCCCCACATTGGTGGTGATGGAAACAGCAAAAGTAGCAGAAACTGCTCCTGCAAGTGGAGAAGCGGTCCAGATGATGCATCAGAGACCATGAAGAGGTTCTCCTCCTCCTCGTTTTCCTCCTCACCACCACCACCACCACCACCTTCCTCCTCTCTCCACCAACAACTCTTCTCAAATGGGGTGCACTGCTGCCTCTCGTCAGATTGATCCAAGTAGGTGGTCCACCCACTCTCACACCCACTGCTGCATTCTGAGCCCTACTCCCTCACAACCTCCATCAACAGTGGGCAAGATGGTTCTCCTTTTCCCTCTCCTCTGGTTTGTTTTGCGTGTGTTTTGGGTTGGTTTTGTGTGAGGGAGAGGGGTTCAAGGTTCTAACCTAAAGGGACATTTGTCCCTTTTTATATTGGAAGGGTGCACCCTAAGATGTAGTAATGTAGGTGTTGAAATCCTACCAGTTGGGCATATAAGTGGCAGCCCAATGAACTAGATGAAATTGGCAAGAAATGCATTGATCTCTCAACTAAATTTATCATAACTGTAAAATATAAAATACAAATAAATATAGATTCCAAGAAGATATATAGCAAGAAATATTAATTTAACCATCACCAGATAGACCTAACTTAAATCATAAGTATCATAAGGCCAAAAAAAAAAAGGTAGAGGATTATCTAATGAGAGAAATGTCAGCGGAAGGCCAGAATCAATGATTGACAAGATTTGTTCCCGATCCTTCAAACGACAATGGAATTTGTTAACTACATATACAACGTTAGTTAATTTAGCTTGAATGGAATGATTATTACCTTACTTTTTGTTATTCTTTGAAGGCATAAATCGTTGATGATTGGATGTAAGTGGGCTCAGTTATATTTGTACAGTACTGTGAAATATAGTATCGAGTGCAAACGCAATTGCTAGGATGCCACAGTAGGGATTGGCATCGGTGGTGCCAACCATAACCTGTTTGCACCCTAATTTTCCTACAATTTGGGGTTGCATGAAAATTATCTCACTCCATCCATCCAAATTGTGGTGCACCTGTCCCTGTAAAATTTTTTGCACAATCTTTCATCATCGCCCATGGATTGTTTGGAATGTACCTGTACGAAGAAATAGAAGATAATGTAGTAATTCATGTAATTAAATGAAGAAATTTATATATCTAAATGCTAAAGGCCCTTGATAAAGGAAAGTTTGTACTTGCTATAGACCTTACCATGAGTTTGTTACTTACTTGCTAAGGATGCTACTACATCATAAACCATCATAAAGTAATAAAGTTACTTAATACATGAATTTGTTCGTACTTACTTGCCAAGGATGCTACTACATTCACAAAATTGTTATTACAAATAACATCGCCTATGCATTACGACTTACGAAGTACCAAGAGAAAGATGCCTAGTAAAAAAACAGTCATTCACCAAGAAGATCCTCCAGAAGAAAGTATTGCGGAAATGGTTTGCCCCTAATGTGTCGACGAAACTTTATAGCAACGGTATCCCATCACTGTAGGGAAGGTGGAACAACGAGACTTGTCTTGTTGTCGCACATCCATTCTTCCATGTCTAGAAGCTGGTAGATCAAGGTGTATGTCCACTTAATCTCCATCCACCTATTACGAAATGCCCTCATATGAAAATTGACGTTGAATTGAGTGTTGAAGTTAACAACTTTTCTCCATCCTTTACTAGTGAGGGTGTTGTTCATCCATTCTTCACAAAGCTATTGATGTTCATGTTGTTAAGAAACATGATATCTACATAGGGAGACCAAGCGAATGGAGTGGTGATCCTAATATTGAAGATATGAAGGTATTTCGTAAGCGTAAGAGTAAAGAAATCTGAAATTATCAGAAGCATCATTACAACTACGCTACCTATAACATGTCATGGCATTGAAATGAAAGAGGATGATTATAAAATTGAAGTACTGCATCGAGAAGGCATTATGAAAAGTCCTAATGAAAAGAGAAAACAACAAACATAATTACGGAAGGCAGGTTACGATATAACCATGGATTCTTACAGGACAAATCCCTAAGCTTGTCAACAATTCTTGCATGTAATTCAACTTCCCATACAACATGGTCAATTTCAATGTCATCTAGTCTCTCTCGCATCCTTTGAAGATCCCCCTGATAGGATAAAATTTTAGCCTCCATCTAATGAACTTTATTGTCCCTTAGTTCCAAATCCCCTTCCAAATCGTTGACCTTGTTGAGGAGCCATTCAATGTACTCCTCATTTTGCTTGTCCATCACTGGATAGACGAATGTGGTTTACCTCTAGGAATCGATATCGCACATCCAGAAAGTAAGACTCTGCTCTTGTAGAGTCAATGGTTGGTTCCAGTGTAGTAGAGTAGACTCAATAGTTGCAACCCTAGTGATAACATATTCCCATTAATTTCCTAATTGAAATGAACAAATTAGGACTTGTTGGGTAGGAATACTTACTTTATTCCCTCTACAACAAATGTAGAAAACTCGATCCATCATCAAGAACTGAGTTACATCATATGCCACCAAGGTCAACTTAGCAGGAAGCCCACAATAACATTTCCAACCATGGGTTGAGGTCATGAATCCATCGGCCATACCTGCACTTCTGTACAGTTACTAAGAAACCATCTCGCAATTGAATCATTCATATTCAACTTGAATACGGATAAATCATTTCTCTATTACAGTGAAACTGAACCTATTTAGGTAACATCAGGTTTACTCATAGTACATAAGACTACCAAATATGATAGTAGAAGTTCATCACATTTAGTTCAATTGATAGAAAGGCGGTAATTAGAGAAATCATGAAGAAGTTCCTTAAAGGCATGTCGACTCCATCAACTTGTTTCGAAAATCAAATCTAAAAACCACTTCATCGGGAAACGGTAGTTTCGAAGCCACCTTAATTGCGGATGCACCTGGAATGAGAGTAAGAAATGTAATCGAGAGGTTATCTATGATCATAACCTATGCAGATAGCATTCCCCTTACCTCATTCCATAAGAGATTACTTGCAGGAACAACTGTATCTGTGGTTTCGTCCCATCGCCACTCATCATCATTAAGTAAACTACGAATGGCTCTGTAAATTGCCTTCAAATGCATCCATCTATGAAGGACATCAAGTTTGTTGTATTTGGCTTGTAGTTATACATTGATTTCGACTACACACTAGTGCCATTCATAAATTAACCTTGAAGCTTCAAGTTGTGTAGAATGGTCAACAAAGCCTTATCTCGTGCATATTCCAACTCTATGACCTGTCACTCATTACTTCTAAGAGAAGTAGACTAAGTAAATATTAAAAATTAAATACCGATAGTGTCCGAAAGGAATTAATATTCTCTTGAAATGGAACAAAGCAATAATACGAAGTTAAAATAAAGGTCGAACATAAACTACAATATATAAAGGAATTGCACTACTAGTTTCAGGCATGGTTATGATTCTCCCATGTGTGATTTGCAATCTACTCCCTAATGAACTCCCCCACACGAACAGATTGTTGATCAATATACTGGCACATAATGTCCGAGTCACCATCATCTACATAGTTGTTGTAATTGTTGGCGAACAGTTCATCGGAATGATTCCATCGACGAATCATGTTGTGTACAACACAACATGCCATTACAATTCAACATTGGATTCTCAAAGAGAAGAATGGTCTGGCCTCCAAAATCTTAGACCTTTTCTTCAAAACCTCAAATGACCCTTCAACCACATTTCAAAGCTGTGCATGCCTGTGGTTGTACAACTCCTTGTAGTTCCTATACCTAGTACCCTGATTTCTATAGTTCTGGAGATGGTATGAGACACCACAAAATGGCACAATGAATCGGTCGGTGTTTGCATACCCCAAGTCGACAAAATGCCTTCGACCTTGGGGTACAATGAGTCCATTACGTGTTGCCCACTTTAAAACCCTCATGTCGGCAGTGGAGCCTTCCCATCTTGTTCCAACGAAAACAAATTGCATGTCGAAATCAACTGTCGCAATGATGTTTTGACTAGTCCATCCTTTACGATTTTGAAACTGAGCTTTTTCAGACGGGGCAACGGTTGCTGAAACATGGCACCCATTTATTGCTCCAAGAACATCCTTTCATGTAGAAACATACAATGCTTAGATATGGATATGTGGAATTGGATATCTGACAAAAACAGAGTATGTATGGGCATACCTTGAAGTATGGGTAGAATTTCGTATTATTTTTGATTTCTGGTGGAACTTCGGCATTACAACTAGGAAGTTGTATGAACAACTTCCTTACTGAACAAATAGCATTCAAGACGTTGTTAAAATACTGGGATATTATCTCCCCTGAATGCTGGAATCTCTCGATTAGATGGCGACTTGACACTGCTTGAGAGATTGTCATGAGAAATATGGCAAGCTACTCGTTAACTGTGACGTTGCGGGAATCATATAAATCTGTTCTTTCCTTTAAGAACTCAACAATAGATGGAAATGCCTCCTCGTGACTCTAAACTCATCGAAACATCTAGCTTCGTGTCCTCCAAGTATCTCATGTATCCAACTATGCCTGGATAAATTTGGATTAACGTTTCGTGGTCGACGTGGGATTGGCATCTCATGAAATGGTGGGAATTGGAATGCCAGTGGCAATACCATTGTCAGAATTTCCAACTATTATCCTCGAAACCCAACTCACTAGAGGATGACCTTTCTTCATCAAAATCCATACCTATAAATAGTTTAGACTGTATAGATGTAGGATAGATGTTATGGTGCAAGATAACATCAATCTAAATAAAACTATTCATCTAAATACGGCAATATTTAAAATAGTTTGAAATGTTCGACGGGAGTGTGATTTCTCCCGTTAAACACTACATAACCGAAATGCATAAATAATGTAGGAGTAGAGAATAAGGAGATGATATCTCTGTGGATTGTAGAGAAGAAACTCAGAATGCGTAATCACTGCCGGTATGTCTACGAAAAAATGCCCCAAACTCTACATCGCGTGGAAGGAGATTCTTAAAAATGGCCCGATGGCCTCTGTGGACGAGCAACTCTGACAGGGTGACCACATCCTCCATGGTGATGGTAGGGACACGTTGCCGAAATAGCCTTAGACAATCATTAATTTCCTCAGATACGGGATCCGGTCTTTGCTAAGGGTTGATGTGATGGTCCACAAGGCATCTCATAAGCTCCGTGAATTCCTCAGCTTTCGCAACCAATACCGCTGTTGCAGATGCTCCAGACCTCCTTCTCTTCCCCCCACCAGACATTGATGTTGAAGGATGCTTACTCCTACTTCCATCACTAGGTACCTCCGAATGTACATATTCCGCTACCTGAGTTGGGTTTGCATTATGAGTACTTGCTGTAGTAGAGCTAGCAAATGCATTAGGACCATTGTAACATTGCTGCAAGTACGCATATACATCATCAAAAGGTGCAAAACCAAACTCAAAGTTTAGAGGTTGTGATGTGTGAATTTCCTCCGCAGGCTAATCAATTGTAAGATCAGTGACATCCACTTCCCAAGTGGAAGACATTGTGTTCTCCTTGGTAGCAGTATCATTTCCGATGATAGCGTGAACTTTGTCCCAGTAAGGGAAAGACTTGTTCCTTAGGTTTCGAAGTTCACTAGGTAGCTACATAGATAAAATATGAGAAATCGATTAGAAAATTCCAAAGTGGGTAACGGATTGGAAAAAAGTATCAGTGGCGTGTATGTGTCGTGATTACCTCATCCCAGACATCAGACGAAAGGGCTACAGGATAGTTTGTGATTGGGTCTATTCCCCAACCACTCTTCCCTAACAATTGCGTGTATTGATCATGTTTTCGCTTTAGCTTCTTCCACCTATTCAGTATCTGGAAATGTTTGTACTTGGCATGAGTAACTGCTTCAAAGTCTCGATCTATCTCATTCCAAGTCGTCTTGCTGAATGATCCTTTCACCTAATGTCCAACATCGTAGTATTTCCTGAGGATCTTAAGAAGCTCCATGGTCATCTCATAATCCCAATTCTTACATTTAGATGTCATTGATGAGGACGATCCCGCTTGATCGGAGATATTCATTCTACATAGGAACAAATTTCTTAATAAAAGTCCACAATCCCTAAATAAGGTTACATCTACATAATTTTCCCCATCACTTGTAGGAATCTAGAATATCCTTAAACTACAAATATATTTGCACTAACAAATATATTTGCATTGTTGCTTCGAATACAAGTATAAATAAGCTCCTAATTTTCTAACATGGGTTATGGAATATAAGTGGATTGCAATATCCTATTGTCATAGTGTTGATTTAACCTAAAGGCATTGGTTAGATAAAACTTGTAAGAAGGCTACTTAGTCGATACCTCCTTTTATGAGCCTCCTAAAAAAAAGTTTCATTTGCAATTTTCCACTTAGCTTAGATAGTCCAAGTAGAGGAAACTCAATGTATCAACATAATGGCTGGACCTAAGTCTAATTATCAAAAATTGATGATCATTTCTCTTCTCTTTTTTTTAAGAATGGGCCAAATGAGCTCACTAATTAAGCCACTGATGAAATTTCTTAAATCCACACCATTGATTATTAAGATTTATTAACCACTGCATGCTTCATGAGTTTCCATAGTTTGTGTCAAGCTAATTACTTTTGACCTTGCCAGAGTTTTATCAAGCTAATTTGATTTTACATCCTCCTTTAACTCCATATAGACAATAAGTGCCAACCTCATTTCAAGCTTTGTACTATTCAAAGAAATGAAAATGTAATCTTCCAATCTTCCCAGCTCTCTCCAACCAATTTTGTCTCCTGAAGACTTATTACTTGCACTCAATATGCACACACTTGCATAATGCATAGAAAGAGTGCACATGAATCTAATTTTTGAAGAGTTTACAATTTTAAAACAACCAAAAAGCTAAAAGCACGATGCAGGAAAAATAAGAATAGGTAAAAGCACAAGCATTAAAAGAAATTTATAACTAGTCACAGAGCTAAATATTTCTGTTATCTTAAAGTAGCATCTACACATGAACAAGATGTGTTCAGCTTTTATTTAGACAAGCGACCTTGTAATGGATTTGAGGAGGCTCTTTCTAGATACTCATAAATATGAAGTGGGAGTATGCTTTGAAGGGTAACAAAAATCTGAAGGGCACACAAAAATTTCCCCTATAGATCTTAAAGACCTCCTTAAAGTCATTACCAACAATCCCCATTTTTTTCTAGGACCTCAATGAAAAATATATACATCAATAGACCCAAGTTTTGTTCCCTGTACTTCAATCAATGGAAAATCACTCCCCAAGATTCTGTAATTCAATGGAAAAGAAACAAAGTTTAAAAAATAGAAAGCTATGTGGGAAAAATATTAAAGCTCGTTAGAGCAATGATAGATTTTGTTCTGTTCCTATTTCTCCATTTTTTTGATTGAAAAAGCAAAATAAAATGATGGTGGAGGGGATTCAGATTTCATATGATAATCAAGCTGTCACTGGAGGGGATTCAGATTTCAAAAATTTTTAAAAGTATACCAAATCAGTGGAGGATGATATATCATGTATATGCATGTCATCAACAACTACGCTGTTTACGCACTAAAAAGGACTAAAATTTTTGATACATATACAGACATTAACAGACATTCAAAAGACATTAATTATCATTAAAGCATAGAACTAGTTTGTTAAGGATCTCCATCCTAAACCATCAATTATTATTCACAAAAAAAAATTGTAGAAAAATAACTAATCTTGCACTCCAAAGGCAGAGACTACCTAAATGTCATTAGTGATCTAACTTTTCAGTGGAATTTCCATTCAACTGATGTAAATTGGTTAGTACAAGTTGTTCAGATTACTTGAACAGAGAATGTACCTGTATATCCAAACTATGCAACTTAAAACTATACTATGAAGTTTACTTTTCAAGGATTTTGGGTTTATGGTGTCCAATAATCTGATTTCCTAACAACTTATTATGCAGTTGATGCTCTAACTTACATTTTCTTGGTGGAGAATGTCTTGCAGTTACATTTCCAAGCAGGTTAAGTCCACTTAACCCCTATTTTGGTCAAGTTTATTCCGGTGCACATCTAACCTGGGTTAACCTGGTGCAAATTTATTCTAGCCAAACACTAAAATCCACATATTCTTCTATGCTATTTCACGCTTCCCCAATTCCTCTATTTATTCCACAAACTGATTTTATTCAGGGCCACATTTTCATCAAGATAGGCTTTGTAATCTGTACAATGAAACAACTCAATGAAAGATGGGGATGACGTTTACTAAACCTCATATGCCAAGACCAACATAATCTATCACAGTGAAACAATAGGGGAAGAGCTAGTAGCTATGAAATTGAAAGGGATTAAATTAAATTCAACTACAGCCACAGATGTGGAGGCAGGGGAGGGGGGGACCTCAACTAAAGCCACAATACTAACGGATAACAGACATTCCTACACAGAAAAAATAGATTGAAATTTAACGACAACAGCAACACAAAATGAGAAAACAACAATAACTGAAAGTGACAAATGGATTACCTCCTTTGAACAGAGATAGATTTCATGGCAAGCTATTGGCGATACCCATGTTTCTGTGGGGGGGAATCAACCTTGTCTTGCTCCTTCTCTCGAACCCCTTCATTTGAAAAAGAAATTCACATTTTAACCCATCTTCAACAAACAAAACCAGGATGGAAGGGAAACTACCTTCCTTGTTAATGGAGTTGCACGAGGACTCCTCACTGTCAACCACTCTCTTCTTCTCAAGGATGAACAGTAGGATGAGGAAGCCAGCTACCATCACAACATTAAGTGTTGTTTTATAGCCAAGCTGGTGCCTCACACCCATTGTTACCCTCCTCCATCTACAAACACTAATGGTAGACGCATGGGATGCAGAAGAAGGCAATGAAACCATGAAGAGACGCAACAAAGACGTCCTCAGATAAAGGTTTCTCTATTGCAAAGCTTCAAGGGGAGATGCCCTTTATGAAGAACCAATGGATCTAAGCTCTGCTCCAAAGGTTCAAGTGGAGGTCGGTAAAATGGGGATCCATTGGATGTCAATTTTATTGCATACGTGGGATCTTCAAGCATGCATTAAAGACATGGGCAAGCCACATTCAAGACTTACAAAAGTACGAATAAAAGACCATTGCCGCTCTTAGGATTCTTGGGAAAGGAATGGTCGAAGCAGAGCAAAAGTCCCATGGGCGCATTCAAGATGGACATAAAGGCATCGATAGTACGTAGAGTGAAGGAAGGACAATCATGGATTGATGAATCATCGTGATAAACGAAGAATCAAATCCACCACAAATCGACAAAGAAACATGGTTCAAATAAACGAAAACATCGTACCCGACCATCGCATGTGCGACAAAATCGTAAATCGCAAATAGCAAATCGCAAATCACAAATCGCAAATAAACAAAGACACCATACCCGTCATCGCGTCAATAGGGTTTCCAATTGCAGATCGCAAATAGAGTTTCACAGATCACGAAGGGCAGCAAGAATGAAATGATAGGGTTTCGCCTTTCGTAGATTGCTAGAGCACACCATCGGTGGAGGAGGACATGTGGGGGGGGAGGTTGTCGATGGTTCTGAGGGGTAGCGATGGAGGAAATGGGTAGGGTTTTGTGATAGCCATGGAGGATCATGATGCCACAGCAGGATAAACCACAACATAAACATAATTCCACGACCGCCGCGGAATGGCATTTACCTTGTGTTTTGCACCTTACACACGAGGTTCCTTCCACACGGGGTTAGTAGGCCTAAACGAGGGATACGGGCCCGTAACCTACAATCCAAATGAGGCCTTAGGGCTCGAGGGTTTTGGAGCAGTTCTTTTCTCAACCGATGGATAGGGCATTGGTTGTCTATGGTCCAACATGCATAGCGCTTGCACGTGTTCTTGGCATATGATGTAATCGCCACCCCCTTTTGCAATGAACTTAGGGTGATGGATTAACATAACTCGATGGGTGCAAGCCACTTTCTTGGCCAACAAGATAGCTTTTACCGTTCTTGTGCCTCAGGAAATAACATGAAATTGCCTTGTGTCCTGAGGTGCTGATTAACAGGATTTTTTGTCGTAACAAGTCCGACTTAACTTGTAAAATGAACAGGATAATGTAAAGATTAATAAATGGATTAACTTGTAAGATAGTACCCATTCTTTTGCTACCTCTCTGTTACTGTTTTGTACCCGATTGTTGTTTCTACTCTACTTAGTTTTTACTACGTATTCCTTGAGTTTCGTACTTAGGTGTTGTTGAGCAGCTAGGCATAGCAGCTACTGTTGGTCCTTCTACTGTAGGATCAAGCTTTGTTGTAGGAGACAGTTCATACTGAGCATGCTGCTCACCTAGTTTTTGTTCTGTTTGTTAGACTCTTTTATTTTCGATCTTTCTCATGGTTGTCTTAGTACTTGAACACTTAGTTTGCTTTCATGTTTTCTATGGTAGATTTTAAATTGACCGTCAATACTTTATTTTAGTTAATGTATTATGAATAAATGTTTAGCCAGTAAGGTTCTATGACTATGTCTAGGGTGACTGTGATCCTGTATTTTTGTATGTTGCTTGATATCAGCACTTGACGGCTTGGGTCTCATCAATAGGCGGAATCAAGGTCGTCATAAGGGCCATGCTGTACATCATTATTCTCTGAGTCTTCATCCTCATCCCATTGTTCTTTTGGTGGGATATTGGTCTCACGTTCAAGATAGTAGGCGTTAGACTTGTGCTGTAGAAGTAGAGGGACTTGCCTCTTTGCCTTTCCCATGAAGGGACTGTGTAAGAGCACTGGGATGTAAAAATGTGGTAGAAGTATTTACCTTGAAGTTGGTGGATAGAGGTGGCTTGAGGCTGGTGGGTATAGGTGGCATGGAGCTTTTCGATTGAGGTGGCTTATATGTAGGGTTCTGGATAAAGTCATTGGGTACTAGTAGAAATTGCACTGTTGCCGACGGTCCATAGTTGATGGTTTATTGAACTGTAAGCAATATTATTATCCTCGATCGTTCTACGAATAACAGTTGAGAATATTCATTTCATTAACTACCCCCCTTAGATTTAAAGAGTGGGTAGGTAGGACCCTTCGTTAACAACCGTCGAAGTAGTTATAAATGTCGACGATTTTTGAGTAATGGTTGAGTAAAGTTGGATGTCTAATCGTTGAAGCAGAAAAGTTAAATTTTTGAGTTGCTTACTCGACGGTTTTGTTAAAACCATCGACGAATGTCGAACTAAATCCCTCACGTGACCCTGACTCCCTCTTAAACCCTAAATCAGTCCTAAACCTTGAAACCTAAACCCTAAATCAGTCCTCCTCGTGCTCTCCCACTCTCCTCCTTACTCGGCATTGATCGGTCCTCGTGGCTTCTCTTCATCGGTACGTCCTCCTTCTCCTCCTCCTCTCCCCTATCGCGTGCATCCCCCTCCCCCTCCCTCCACCCATCGTCGCCACCACCTCGCATGTGTCCTCCTCCGCCCCTTGCCGCATCACCCCTCCCTCTCCCTCGCAACGTGCTGCCATTACTTCCACCTCACGCACAACCTCCTCCCACCACCACCTCCTCCCACCTAGTCCTCCCACCACCACTGTCGTAGACCACCACCACCACCACCAGACCCATTCCCCTTGTCTCCCTCCCCAATTTCCCCCATTAGGTTTAGATTAATTTAATTATTTCAATGTACTACCTAGGTTAGAAATTTAATTATGAATGCAATTAAAATGTTTGGTTCAATATTTAGTTAAATTATTAGTGTTTAGTTAAATTTAGTTTAAAATGTTTAATGTTTTGTTCAATGTTTAAATTATTATTGTTAACATGAATGTTTAGTTAAATTATTGTTCAATGTTAGGCATGAATGTTTGGTTCATTATTAGGTTTTGAGTTATGGATTTAGGTTATAGGATTTAGGGTTTAGAGTTTAGTGTTAAGGGTTTAGGTTATAGGGTTTAGGGTTTAGTGTTAAGGGTTTAGGTAATAGGGTTAAGTGTTTAGGGTTTAATGTTTTTAAGGTTTAGGTTTAAGGGTTTTTAGGGTTTAGGGTTTAGTGTTTCTAGGTCTTAGGTTTTAGTGTTTATAGGGTTTAGGGTTTGAGGTTTTTATGTTATAGGTTTTTTGGTTTTAGGGTTTAGGGTTTTGTGTTTTTAAGGCTTAGGTTTTAGTGTTTATAGGGTTTAAGGTTTTTATGTTTTAGGTTTTAGGGTTTTAGGGTTTAGTGTTTTTAGAGTTTAGAGTTTATGGTTTTAAAGGTTTGGTTTTAATGTTTAGGGTTTAGGATTTTTAGGATTGGGGTTTAGGGTTTAGGGTTTAGGTTTTATGGATTCTAGGGTTTATGGTTTAGGATTTAGGGTTTCCATAAATTTAATTAGCTTAGTTTAGGTTTTAGGTTTAGAAGAGAATGGGGAGGGAGGAAGAGGGCGGCAAAGACAATTAGGTGTGGAGAAATTTGTAAATTAATTTTGGAATTGATTTAAATTTAGATACACACACTTGTATAAATTTAGATGCACTTGATGACAAATAATAGGAGTTCTAACCCCTAAGATATAGGCTGTGAGAGAGATATAATTGTGTCAAAATACTTGCCTGTCGAGACTTATGATCATGCTATACGGATAATGTGTAGTGTGTGTATACTTCACTTATAAGCATGATGCGTTGTCTTTATAGCATGTCATAAGTCTCGATCATCTTTAGTTTGGTGATTTAAGTACCGAGCTAAAGAGGGTCCGTGAAGATTTGATCACAACTTAAGGTTACTTCTTGCATGTAGCTAGTGTGTAGAGAAATTTCAGTTGCATTTTCTAACTCTTCTTTAGTATACAAATTGATCTTAGCTACATTCTTAAAGTGCCCTTTAGTGGGGCCTTTTAGGAATGTAGTTAAGGTTACTTTTGGGGGGTATATTGGAGAAGCACAGGGAAAGGCTGTCAAAATTTCTCCAAACACTGGTTGCATGTAAGAAATAACCTTGTGAAAATCTTCTTAAAATACACATATTTTCCTTATTTAAATCTAAATTCTGAGTGGTTTACATTGAAATTTAGGTTATCATGGATAAGTCATGGATTAGTTTGAGGAATTTGAATTACTACATATGCAAGAATGGAGTGATTTCATTTCTGGAGTGGGTATGCAATGATGATAGGAAGATATTTAGGTAAGGAGAATTTCTTGAGCTGATTTTATGCTCATGTAGATGCTGTTTGAATGGGTTTTCCATGATCGAGATACTATTTTCAAGCATGCGATATGTAACGTTTGGTGGCAGCATTACATAAATTGGACAACTTATGATGAGCAAATCACAGAAGAAGTTAGATATGATAGAATTGATGATTTAAAATAAAGTAATGATAATCAGGGAGATGAATTAGATGAAATATTACATGATATTAGAGGAGTTGACCCTAAGGGTGAAGATGATGATGAGACATTACGAGACTGTAATGAGTTTTATGATGCAGTTAAGACAACAGAGGATCTTATTGCTCTTGGAATAAGATTAATCTCAAAGTTGTCATTTTTTCTGAAATTGTTTTAGCTGAAAGTGATGAATAGAGCAACAGCAAAATTAATGTCTAAGGTCCTTCAATTCATTCGGGAGCTACTGAATAATCCTGCTGGGTATCCTAGGTCATGGTATGATGAGAATAAGTAGATACACGTGCTTGGACTAAAATGCGAGAAGATTGATGCATGTCAAAATGATTGTGCCCTGTACACAAATGAGTACTCAGGGTTAAGTAATTATCCCTAATGTGGTGAGGAAAGGTATAAGGTGGGTAAATCAACAAACACAGGCGGAAAGAAACAATTGGAGAAGGTTTTCTATTATTTTCCACTGATTCTTAGGCTACAACGCCTATTCATATCAAGTAAAACAGGAAAATTGATGGCGTGGCATCAGGAGAATAAATCATGAGATGAATGCATCTGTCATCCAACATATTCTGATGGGCGGAATAGATTTAATGAGAATCACACATCATTCGCAAAGGAGGCACAGGATGTGAGATTGAGACTTGCAACCAATGGATTCAACCTATTGAAGAACATGTATCTTTCATATTCTATATGACTGGCGATCATGTTAACTTATAACTTACCTCTTGGCTATGCATGCAATCTGCACTTATGATATTGACCCTCCTTATCCCAAGACCTAAGCAACTAGGAAATGCGATAGGTGTTTATCTTCAACCATTGATTGATGAACTGAAAGTCTTGTGGTACAGTGGTGTTCAAACATATGACACATAAGAAAGAATTCTTTCAGTTGTATGAAACATTATTGTGGACTATCAATGACTTTCCAGCATAAGTTAATTTGTCAAGATGGAGTACGAAGGGGAAGTTTACATGTCCAATCTGTATGGGTGATACTCATCACCTGAGATTTCCTGAAAGCAAGAAGTTCTGTTATTTAGGACATTGTAGATTTTTTTCCATTGAACACAGATGGCGAATGTCACAATTCAAAGATAGATTTGATGGTAAAGCATGTCGGTATTCATGAAAGAATCTGGAAAATAAATTGAGTACAGGTTCTGTTAGGTTGTCTGGTGTGAAAACCATGAAGACATTGCAACCACTTGGTGAAATATGTTTAGGTCGTCTATTAAAAACTGACTTGATTTCCTTGTGACTTTCCAGATTTAGGAAGAAAAATATATTTTTTATGGAGCTTCCATATTGGTAGGATTTGACTGTGTCACAATTTAGATGTTATGCACATTGAGAAGAATGTAATGGACAACATTTTAGATGTATTAAACTTAGCAGACAACCCAAAGGATACATTTAAAACAAGAAATGATATGAAAAGTTTGGATATTTATCCTGAGTTGCACATTCAAGAATGCAACTCTCACTTTCCATAAGCTATATACTGTTTTACCGGAGAGCAAAGGCAAAGGATTTTCTTATTCGTGAAAGACATTCAGGTTTTAGATGGTATTTGTCCCAGCTTTCACATTGTGTAAATGAAGCGCAAAAGAAGATTAGTGGATTAAAAAGTTATGATTTTTATGTTTATATGCAAATCTTATTCCCACTAGCGATACTTGGACCGATGCCTAATCCAGTAGTTGATTTATTTACAAAGATGAGCCAATATTTTAAATTCATATATTCCAAGACATTAGGTCTTGAATTGATGGAGTATTGGGATAAATAATTGTTATCACACTTTATAAAATGGAGCAGATTTTCCCACCTGCATATTTTGACGTAATGGTTCATGTCACGCTTCATCTTAGGAATGAAGTGAGAATTGCTGGACCCATGTAATACAGATGGATGTGTCCAATTGAACTATATTTGAGGAAGCTGAAAGATTATGTCCTCAATAAGGCAAAGCCAGAATGGTCAATCATGGAAGGATATCTTGTAGAGGAATGTACTAACTTCTGTGCCATGTACATGAATGAGACAGACAATCATTTTAATCGATTTAAACGAAATTATATGGAGGATTTAATGGTAACGATGAAGATTGTCTATCCATATTTGACATCGGAGGAAGGTCGATCCTTCGCACCGAGTTTTAAGTCCATCTCGGAAATGGATCGATGATTGGCTTACTTGTACATTCTGAAGCAAGTTCCAGAAGTGGATGAATTTTACAGTGAATTCAAGGAGTCCTCGGATCCATCTACATGCGAATTGCAGTTCATTGATTAGTTCAAGGATTGTGTAAATAAACTAAAAGAAATGACGATCCACGGTGGATACAGGATGTTGATGAAATTGCTGATACACCTTTGACCTACAGACGTTACCATTCGGGTTATATAATAAATGGATTCAGATTCAGAGTAAGGTCAATTGATGATGTGTAGGCCATGCAACAAGCAGGAGTCATTGTCAGTTGTGACCTAAGTACTGGTTGTGATGGGTATTACAGTCAAATTGTAGAGATTGTGGAAATGAGTTTCAGGTTTGACCGTAGGGTGGTTTTATTCAAGTGCGTTTGGTTTGATGTTTTTAAAGAAGGCATTGGATTCAAAGTGGATAAGAAACATGGTTTCTTGAGTTTAACTAAGAACCATCAAATTTTTCAGTCATCAGAACCATTCACATTAGCTTATCAGGTAGCACAAGTATTCTACATGGCTAATAATAGCAGAAACGGGTGGATAATACCCATTAGAGCTCTACCGCGTGGACAATACAATGTGGGGAAAGATCTTGACGCAGATGTTGAATCTGACGCATATTAGCAAGACCCATAAGACGAAGAAGTTTCCCCCCGTGTAACTGACATTGATATATAAGGTAATTTGTCAAAAGTATTAATCCTTAACCCACAAATAAAATTATGTATTTCAAATTTTTAGTTGTAAGTTTTGTTTATTTGTTCTTTAAATGTATCTTTTTCTTCTTAAAGATTATGTTTATTTCTTATTGAAACTGAGTTTTATTTTATTGCCTTCTTTTATAGGTATCTTGAGTTCTTTGAGGTTCTTTTAGGTTCTTCCACCGTGTACACGATGGTGAGGTTTTTCTACTACTTCCTTAAAATTTTGTAAGTGCATGTAAATTTTTTTTTTTTGGTAATTATGTGGGGGTGTGCCAACTATATATATATATGATGCATCAGAGATTTTCCTTTGTTATTATGTGGGGTGTGCCCCCTATATATACGATGCATGTGAAATTTTCTTTTTTTGATTATGTGGGGTGTGCCCACTATATATATATGATGCATGTGAATTTTTTTTTGTGATTATGTGGGGTGTGCCCACTATTCTTTGTTATTTGTTGAATGTTTAATATGATAGGAAGTGGGAGGAGTAAAAAAAAAAACAAGTGGAGGAAGAGGGGTAGGAAATGAGAGGAAATAAGAAGTGGAGGGGGTAGGAAATGGGAAGAGGAAAAAAGAAGAAGAAGCAAGTGGAG
Source organism: Thalassia testudinum (assembly GCA_037157565.1). Classification (NCBI taxonomy): domain Eukaryota; kingdom Viridiplantae; phylum Streptophyta; class Magnoliopsida; order Alismatales; family Hydrocharitaceae; genus Thalassia; species Thalassia testudinum. The sequence goes on along the minus strand of JAZHRO010000010.1, from coordinate 6,478,356 downwards.
GAAGAGGGGTAGGAAATGAGAATAAACAAGAAGAAGGGGGAAGTGGAGGGGGTAGGAAATGGGAAGAAAAAGGAAGAAGGAAGTGGAGGAAAAGGGGTAGGAAATGAGAAGAGGAAACAAGAAGAAGAAGGAAGTGGAGGGGTTAGGAAATGGGAGGAGTAAAGATTATGAAGAAGGAAGTACTAGGGGGGAGGGGTAGGAAATGGGAGTAGGAAAAAAGAAGGAAGTGGAGGGGGAAGGGGTAAGAAATGGGAGGAGAAAAAAGAAGAATATAACAATGACTTTTCATTGCTTTCTTTATTTTCCTTGATTCCTATATTTGTTTTATACAAGATTTTTGGAAAATCACAATATTTAGGGGAAATGTTGCCAAATTTTTTTTTCTACATGTCTGATTATTTATTTTATTTTTAGGCAGGTCACGAACTTCAAGAAGAAGGCCAATAGGGGTGACGGGGATCATACCACCTCCCAGCAGCCTCAGGCTCAGGCCCCCTTCCAGCTGCCCTAGGCACCCCGTCAGCAATTTTTGAGGCCTGGAGATGTTGCTTGATATCTCTAGAATTAGGGGATGCGGGGGGGGGGGGGGGGAGGGAGATTGGAAGAGTCCGATGCCTCCTCCTATGGATCTTGAGGAGGATCCTGAGTATGAGCCACAGGACGCATCCATCGATGATGAGGAGGAGGAGGACGATACTTCATTCGATGAGGAGGATGTTGGGATGGATGGTCAGCCAAAGCAGCTGGCTGACCCAGATCCTTCCCAAGTAGGACCTTTTGCGACAGGTCGTAGTACTGGTATGAAAGTTTAATAAATAGTAAGATTTATTTATTTCTTTGTAATTTAATATTATGTTTTAATTTTGTCTTTCAGGTAGAGTACGTAAAGGAAGAGGTCCAGTGCGGAATAGGGACCTACAGAGATTTTCGCATGGAATTCACATATCAATCACCATCACACCAGCAGGGGAAGCAGAGGGCTATCCTCCATTCGTCAGTAGGCTGGGTACGCTGACGAAGGCGATCATCCCACTCTCCTATTTCGACTGGAGGAAAGTGCTAAAAGAGCTAAAGAGGAAGTTCCTTCGAGAATTAGAGATAATTCATAAAAACTTACTAATTTACATTTCTTTATACAATTTCAAATTACATAACAAATACCGTTCTCATACTAATGTAGGCAATCTTCGATTGAGGTGACGATCCGAACGTCCCTAAATATATCCTCAAGCATGCAGCCAAGATCCACAAAGATTAGAGATTGGAGATAAAGAGTAAGGTAAAAAAAAAATTAACTTAATATATTTCATTTTTTTACCCTAATTACATTATTCCAAACATTAAAGATATATATTTTAGTTTTATAAGAACAAGACCCATGATTTCTCGATAGCATTCCTTTCATTTAAAAAAAAAAACAGAACAAGACCTATGATAAGGCATTCCAGAATGGGCCTCCTGTGATACAGTCGAACGTTTGGAAGGAAGCATGAGAGCATTGGCAAGATCCAGCAACACAGGTAAAAATATTGTATATATCATAATTTAATTAATTTTAAAGTTAATAAATTCTACTTTATTTCAAGAGCAGGCACAGAAGAATAAGAGGAATAGGGCTAAAGCTCTAGTAAAGACTCATGTCTTGGGTAGAAGGAGCATAAACAGGATGAAATCTAGATATTTTAGTATTTCTAATATTTTCATTTGTTTATAACTTTATAAGATTCAAAATTTGATTTTAACTAAGTCTTTTAAATTGCAATCCTTTATGCATTGGGTGCTTAGCTTGATCGGGTGGGTGTATATGAGGCCACTCATGGCAAGTTTAGTCATGAGGAAAATAGAGAGTGGCTTCATGACACAAACCAGCAGATACACGTAAGTTATATTACAAAAAAATTATATTACATTTCTTAATTAAATTTACATGATATTACTTAACCTAATTTAATTTTTTCATCACTATATGGTCAACTTAATGCATCCTCATGAAGACTCCAATTCTGGTACAGTTCAATAGCCGATGTTAGAAGATGTGTTCCGGACCGTCATGTCACCCGAGCATGGTGGATTCGTATGTAGTGTAGGGAGGAGCGAGATCATTTCCAGCTGGTATGGGAGAAAGATGGCATCACCATCTTCAGGTGAGGTAGTGGAGATGAGGAAGGAGATTGCGGCATTACGCTGTCAAGACGAGGAGCAGTGGATCGAGGAGCTGACCACGCAGGTCAGCTAGTCTGCTACGCAGCTCAAGGAGTCGGCTGTGTAGTTGTAGCAGTCGACTTAGACTATTGAGGAGCTCTTGAAGATACTTTAGTGAGGAGGTCTCGATCACCCCTTATTTAGTCAATTTAGAGATTGTCGTGATGACGTCGATGACTTAGGTGATGCTGGTGGTGTTGGTGTCCCAACTTGATTCCTGTATTTTCATACATTATTATTTATGTGAAATTTTGATTTTGAATATCATTGTTTTCGTTTTGAATGAATGCCTTTATTTTAATTATGTGATTCTTTTCACAGGACTTTTAAATTGTTTGGAGGTCTTTCATATAGTTAAACTTTTAATTAAAAAAAAAAAGACTATTTTTGTCGGTTATAAAACCAATGGTAGGCTATTACCATTGATGTTGTCATTATTCTTGACCGTTATATAGCTGTCGATAATAATAACATTCTCGTCGGTTTTGTCGAAATGGTCGAGAATAATAATCTACTCAATTGCTATACAACTAGCAAGGATGCACACATTCTCACCAGTTGTAGATAATGTTAGTGGCACAAGAACGGGGATTGAATTGTGTGACAAAATTTAATACAAACAATCGTAGCAATAACACCAGAATTTAGAGAGGAAACCCTTGTAGGAAAAACTTCTACCTAGATCTCTCAATCTAGGATTTTACCCCCAATTCAATGTGAATCACTAAACCACACCACTAATCCGAAGGTAGTGTTCCTCAAAATAATTCCCTTCTTTTGAACAACCCCTAAGGAGAGTTTAGCCCCTCTACTAAGAGGAAACGGGAACATACAGCTTGAGCACCTAAATAAACTAACAAAAAGAAATAATGTACAAAATCCTAAAGCCTTGAATGATATGAAATAGAAAGTATAAAATCTGATACCACTTGAAGGATTTTAAAACGTATAAAACCAAAATCGAATGATTTTTTTACTAAATTCCAAGACCAATCATAATCATCAAAATGTCAACTCATATCGATTGAAAAGAGAAACGATGGAGGGGGATACTTGAATCCGTTGCAGCGAAAGCGTTGAGGAGATCACAGAGATCCTCTAGAGCAGTGGGCTTGCTTCTCCAACGTGAGGTGGTGGCAATGGTACTTCCAGAGGGTTTAGAGAGCGGGAGTGGAAGAGAACTAAATGGGGGCGTACACCTTGAGTTCTATCATAGGCTCTATTTATAACTTTTTTGTGATGGGATGTAGAAAATCGAACACCTACTTCGCCCTCACCCCTCCAGGGATCATAATCGCTTAATATGAAATGACAATTCCACCTATCATGGAAATGTATTTCCTTTAATGTTTCTATGTATTAAATCTTATATCCTAATGAAATATGAATGATCAATTTACATAATTAGACTACTTTAATGTTTGTAAATGTGATGTCTAAATGTATGCATATATTTAACGTATAATTTTGTAATAATAATATATATAGGTTCGCATTATGATTCTTACATATTGGAGATGAAAATGATGATGTTGTCTTGCCCTTTTTAAATGAATGTTTGTGGGATTAGGAATCCAAGGGCTTGCATTGTTTGCAAGCGTTTGGCATATGACAAGAGGAATCTAACTCTTTGAACTGGGGAAGTGATTACAATTCGGGAGAATAACTTCCTTGAGTACCATGTTAATAGAAAAGAAACAATGACAAGGGTATTGATGCACGTTATCAAATTCTGATTGCTTACCTCTTCTTCGAGGTGGATTTCTCGGAGCTTTTGCTGCAATAACTTCTTCTTTGAATTAAAATTAAATCAAACAATTTCTTTTCTTCTTCTTCTTATTTTTTTTTACTGATTGGTACGTTAGGTAAAGGAGATGGACATAGAAATTGAAAAACAAAAATGAAAAGCGGCATAATAGCGGACACTTGTTGTTGCCTATCTCATTCGTTCCTCCTCCACACTGAGCAACAGTCTCATCTTAATTCAACTTAGAGGCCCCTAATTTACACTTGTATGAACCCCACGGACTTCCATTTTCAAGTGCATGAACCTTTCTTTTTTTTTTACTTTTTAAAAATTTGGGCAATATGAACGTTCTGTTTGACAATCAAATTCCGGCCGAAGAGGAGCCATTGATGGAGTCAACATGGACGATGGCAAGAATGATAAAATAAAGGATGATGGTTTTCCTAAGATATTTTTCACATCCCGTCTCAAGCCCATGATCTCCACCGTTCCTTCTCTCAGGATTTGGCATGTGAAATCGTTTCCATAAAATAAAAGTAACAAACAGTTAAATGCAATCTTTGTCAGAGAGTCAACGCGGGCCAGGGTCCTCTCACGGATGGGCCATATTGCTTGACGATCGAAATATCAAAAAAGTTATTGTATGGCAAGTAGAAATAGATACAATTTTTTTTGTGATAGCAAATTCTCTCTAACGTACCTATAAAATATGTGATGTGTCTTGAAATGAGTTCACTGCAGGAAGAGAGGTCTAAGTTATGGAAATGGTCTAAGGGTGCCCTAGAAAATATATATCAAGAACTGCCCCTGGTATAGAGTAATTATCAATAAATATTTTTTTGACAAACGTCATAGGTTGCGCCTTGACAAATGTGTCTTTGACATATATTTCTTTTAAAGGTTCACTGCAAGAAAAAGAGCCTTTGGCAAATATTATTGTGAAAAGTTATATTATGGTAATGTTTTGACGACGATATTTAGATAAATTTGTTGCTACTAGTCCACCCATTGATTAATAAGTCAATCTTTCAATGATGGTTTATACTTGTTGTCATAAACTTTTGGCAATGATTTTGTGAAAATTGTCACTAATAATGTTGATGATGATTTAGAAAATCGTTGCGAAAAGTTTACAGAGAAGATAAGAAAAATCACTTACGCTATTAGTGGAAATTGACAATAATTTATTCATAAGTGTCGCCAATGGCGATGGTTATCCTACTATTGTTGATATCGAGTTAGTGATGGTGAATGTTAGTTCTTCATAAGAATAACAATGAAATTTGAAAATAGTTATAAAACCATCACCAAATAAACATTGTCAACGATTATATATACACCAAAGGTAAATATATTTTTTTAGATATTTAATTTAGCAAATTTTTAGTCACTTATATAAATACCTATATACATATCCCACAAAATCATAATACATATAAATAAATCATAACACAAACTTCGTACCAATTACTCATTTAAAACAATCATACAATGCATGCAAATAAAATCAAATCATATTACGTTGAAAATGTATGCATAAAATAAATATATAAAATGTATACAAGTATACTATGTTAGGGCACCTACACCACCAGCACTAGCCTAACCAAAATCATTGTCATCTCGACAATATGGTGTGTACTGAAAGGATGGATAATCTGGCTCGCCCTGTCGACTATTTAGCTTGACCAACTCAATAGCTTGTTTTAGTTGTGAGTTCATCTCGTTTATCTACTTCTTCCTCTTCTCATCTCAATGTTGCAGTGTCTCCACCTCTGTCCTCAACCAATCGACAACTCCTGAAGATGATGATGACCCCTTCTTCCCATACCAATTGGAGATCATCTCACTCCTTCCTACACTATGAATGAAACCTCTGTGTTTTGGTGGCATTACAGTCCTAAATGCCTCCTTTAGTGCAAAATTACTGACTGGTCTAGGAGTTCTTGTCTGCAATTTCAAGGAGATGAATCAACTCCATCATATGATTCTAAATATATTTCAAATTATGCTCAGTATTATCATATGAACATAATCATAAAGTTAAAATTAAATATTCTTCATGTAACCTACATGTCTCTCCCAGTATGATTGTTGAGCCTAATCCCATCTGCCCTTGGATGTGAGCTTGCTATGAGTCATCTCATAGACTGACTCAATCAAGCTGGGCACCATCATGCACATCAGACTACAAATTGAATAAAAGATTTAAGTTATTGTATCTTTTAATGTGTATTTTTTCAATGTAAATGATAAAGTGTATGTACTTACACATCTAGTCTTCATTGAGTCAATACTCATTTGACCCAAACAATGCATATGTGGTGGATGTTTTGCCCTGTTAGTCTTGCTTTTCTTGGCTTGCTTATACAAGAAAGAAATAGTTCAATTCTTAAACAATTACATCAGTTATTGTGAAATAAAAATTAACATATAAACATTTATTTTCCTCTATCGATGGATTTCACCAATGCTTGCATGCTTGCTCACAGATGTCTTGCTGTATCGTAGGAGACATAATCCTCAATGTCTCATCATGCAACCTATTATTATAGTACTAATTTATATATATATATAATTTTAGAAACACTTATATAATTTATATATAAAAGATGCTAATATTATAAAATTTCTTACCGTACTCTTCATCTCTTCCTTTCAACCTCGATGGATTTTGCCGGCATGCTTGAGAATATATTTGGATGCATTCGGATTGACACCCTAATCAAACACCATATGTATTTAACATTATAGATGTTATAATAATCAATTCCTATTAAAATATATAAAGTAAAAGATAGTCAGGAATTACCTCTAACTCTCGAATGAGTTTCCTCTCAACTCCTTCGGCACCTTTCTCCAATTGAAGTAGGAAAGTGACACGGTCATCTTCATTATCGTCGAGCGCCTACTATTGAACTTCAAATATAGTGATCCACTTCCCCCACACGATTGACCTTGACTATGATTCTGGTGCCCTTTGGGAGTCTATCTAGATTTGCATTCCATGTTAGATTTCTTCCTTTTGATTTCTTATCTGAAAGAAAAGACAACATAATCAGAACATAATAAATAATAAATATAATAAATTTAAACTTGAAGAATATGTGAGTTTCTTACTAGTACTGGTCCTTACCATAGTCGCGTGTTGTTGAGTAGGTTCAGGGTTGTAACACCTTAAAATCCAGGTTTTGAGTCGTTTTGCAGTGGTTTGAGTCATTTCAAACCCATAGACGTGTTGAGTTTGGTGCGAGTGAGGATATCTCGTAAAACATGAAGAAACATGTGTTTCCAGTCAAATCTTAGCCAAACCTCATCAAAACGGTATCATGTGGGGTATCATTAGATTCCTCTCATCAGGAGCTTTCCAATGATGCTTGTTGGTGAATTCAATTTATTGAACTTAATATAGGCCTAAGTACATTGTAATTATATCGTTCTTGATTTCTAATTTCCAAGATCTAAGTGGAAGTGAATTTTGTCCCACACATATTTCTGTATATCCACTTTACATTTAATTACATGTTTTTATATGTGTATTTGATGAATGTAAGAAAATCTTTGCCGACCTTCTCCACTCTTTTTTTTTTTTGCACAACCCAATTGGCTTTCCTTGTGCGGCGATGGTTGTTCTTGGAAGGGAATTCAAAAAACCCCTAAATGATGCCATAAACTAATGGAAGAAGGCTTGGAGAAGAAGATGAAAAGAGAGGAGAAGAATTGATGGGGGGGATGGGGGTTAGTCAGCCTTAAGGGGAGAACACATCTTCATCCATCATTTTCCCCACCGCCACAATGGAGAAGGCTTACAATGTGGATCTAGCGAACACCATGGATCACCGCGCACTCCGACCTTGCCTACATCTTTGCTCATGTAGGCAGTGACAGTGCATGCATGCTGTCGTGCCTCAATGTTAAGACCGCAACAGCCACCATCGTGCACCATTCCCATCATCATCCCATCACCACCACTCCACGTTATTCTTTTTCTTTTTCTTCTTTTTCATCTTCTTCTTCCTTTCCCAATGCCTCCCTTATTCTACTCCTTCCCAACCATGAACCCAACATCACCATCGCCACAGCAGCCCCAATCCACCATCTCTAGCCACTCGTTTTCTACGTCACGACCATCGGGGCTCTCCACGTGAAAGCAAACGTGACTGTTCGATCCCTTGTTTTGCTATAGTAGATATAGTCCTTAAAATTTACATCCTATGCCATTTCCATTAACTATTCAAATATTTAAGGGATTATTTTATTTATGGGAATTTGCATAGATGCACTTTTGACCTTGTCTAATTGTCTGTTGCTATTTTCTTTATATGAATGAATATTCCAACCTTCAAAATGGAAAATATGGGATGTAGTGAACTGGTTAAGTAACCTTCCTGAGTTTATTAGGTCTATGTCTCTCTGTAGATACGACCAGACACATGTGGTTAGATATAAATTAATTTTGATTGAGAGATTTTCCACCATATAAAATACAACATATCATTTCTATTGCTATCTAATTAAGCGAAAATCTCTTTATCACTTGTTTCGTGCGAATATGATGTGTGTAGCTTAAGTTAGGTCTAAAACAAGTTGATAAGGAACTAAATGTAAGATAAACCACAATAATGGTTAATTTTGATGTTTTCCCCACAAATTTCAACCCTAGTCCTTGTGTTGGGTCTATAAAAAGGCTTCCTTGTGTTTGGAGTTGTCATTCTCTTCATTTTCCACCAAAACTTTCAGAGAAAAAGGAGAAGAAAAGAAGAAAGGGAAGAATTTGAGTTAGGAAAGCCTAAGTCCTAATCCTAAAAAGGGGTGGTTGTGAAGGTTTTCATGCAATTTGTGTAGTAGTAGTTAGGATGGCACGTGCTTGTGAGTGTTTTACATGAAGGACTGGTGTGTAGAGTGTTAGATTAGTGATGCGTGGTAGCACAGATTATGGGGATTCGTGCGAGCACGGGTGATGGGAACACCATCATGAGCCCTAACTGGTCTATATTGGCCCATAAAAGAGAACAAAAGCTCCTACATAACCAATTGGAGGTCCTAATTCACTGAGTAATCATTCTAAGATAAAAGCAAGAAATAAGGGGTAAAATCATAATTTTACCATTGTAGTGCAACAACAGATTTTCTCAAGGGCTAAACATAGGGCAAATGGTCTTAACAAGATAATAAGTGGGTTGAATCAGACAGAAAAGGGTTCGTGTGAATTCTGGGAATTAAATGACTTCTTATAACCCTAAAACAAACCCACTTGATTAAACAAGGTTCTGGTCAGAATAAAATTCACTTAAACCCTCTAAAAATCATAGAAAAATCTTTTCTAGGGTTTATAACCTTCAATTTGGCCATTGGAACCCATTTTGACCTAGAATGGGGTCTCAGACAAATATTTATCCTAATTTGGGTTTTTACGTAAATTTTCTAGTCAAACGTGGTCAAACCCAAAATCCAACTTCGCCATTGGATTCCTTTGGTCCAAATTAGGTTTTTACCAAAATTTGGACCTAAGGGAAACTCATCTTGGCCTACTTTGCAAATAAGTCCAACCTGATTACATTTCTACCCCTATCTTTCAAAACCCTTACAATTGACCCCCTAGCTTCTTCATCGTTCTTTGCAATTGGGTCCCTCCACCAATATAGCGGAGGAATCCTACTTCGGAGAGCTCTAGAAGGAGATTTCTCCTTGATTTCTCAGAGAATCCCCTTCAAAATTGGAAGGGAGATTCTCTGAGAAATCCCCTCCAATGTGAACTCAATTTGAGGTCCTATTTGGTACCCAATCTCTCATGCGAACGCATGAGAGATTTGGGTCTCTTTCGATTTACCATTGCCGGCGAACCAACCTTGCTTGGAAGCTTGGCTTCCAAGCACAAAATCGACCTCCAAGGCCTATTTAAGACACCTTAGTTCGCCCCGCATCCCCTAATCTTGAAATCAGAAGGAGAACCCCCAAAATTTTGTCTTTCCTCCTTCGGCCGACTCTCTCATCATGCTCCGGTGACCTCTCCTACTCTCCCTCGTCGCCTAGCCACAATACCGGTGGCAGGTTCCTCTTCCTCACGCTCATCCGCGTCGCGTAGCACCTACCGATGCCCCTACCTCCCCTTCGTCCTCGCCGATCGACCTCTCTGAGCACATTCGTCTCTAGCTTCGGCAATATGTGCCAGCCTCCATCTCCATCTCCCCCTTTGTCTCTTCGCCGCTTAGATAAGTTCCTCTCACACTCTACTTTCTTTCCCCCTTCTTTATTTCCTCAAATGACTACTGCCACACTCCACCACCATCATCCCCTTCACCTTTGGCCACCAACTCCGGCGAGTTCGCTCCACGACCACAGACCACCTCCCTTCTCACCAACCAGTCCCTAAGCACTGCCTTGACTCACTGATCATAACCCCCCACTCATATCACTTTGCCACTCACCCAAACACACCCCCAAACACACCCACACACACGACTGCAGTGCGCCCTAGGCACGATCCCACAGGCATTCCCACGTCATGCCGACCACCTCTGCACATTCACCGCACCTTGGCGATGCTCCCTGAGCTTTTTAATGTGGCCGCGAGGCCGTTGTAGTGATTTCAGGTCCAAGAGCTCTCCACCATTGACATCGGGCTTGAAGCTTGCCTGCAAGTTGCTCTAGGCCGTGCCCGCTCCAGGTCGTTGTCCTAGGTTGTGTGGAAAGACTTTGCGAACATCTCCAGGTATCCAATTGCTGTCGAGGGTCGTAGCTACGCTGCAATTGAAGATAGCCACTCTGCTGCAGGCGCACGTGAAGGAGGTGGGAAGATAGTCCCACCTCGGAAAGTCTTGGAGAGCTGCGCCGGCATAAGTTGAATTCTTTCCATAGGCTGTTTGCCTCCAACTCACGGGTGAGGTCCCTCTCTTACCCGACCCGACCGCCTTGTCCGAGACCATGCCCCATAGACCTGGTGACCCGACCCGACTAGCACACCTCGCCCACCACCGCACGTTGGTGGGCTTGGTCCCGGGCACGTACCCGACCCGATTACCCGAGAAGTGTGGCTCTGGGAGAGCGAAACCCAAGAGAGAAGAGAGCTCGCACGAGTAGGGGATAGGTTTTGCTCTGCAGAGGAAGAGAAGAGAAGCCAAAGGAAGAGGAAGGAGAAGACAAGGTCGAAGAGAAGCTATGGAAGAAGAAGGAGAAGGGCTGCAGTAGAAGGAAGAAGCTAAAGCCAAAGAGAAGGAAGAAACTGAAGGAAGAAGAAGTTGAAGGTAGCCAGCAGAGAGAGAGAAAAGAAGAAAGTCAAAGGAAGAGAAGAGGGCAGAAGAAGAGAAAGGCTAAGGTAGGAAAGCTAACGAAGGAGAAGCCAGAGAATAGAGAAGAAGAAGAGAAAGAAATCAAAGGCAGCCGGCAGAGACAAAGAAAGAAGAACAGGAGAAGTAGAAGAAAGAAAGAGACCAAACACTGTAGCATCATCATTTTAAGGCGTTTGATTCAAAAATCAAACGTCCAATTTTGAGCTTCATTCATATATACATTGATTTCTTTAATATTTTGTGCTTACATTTACTCCTATCTTTTTCCACTATAACATTGATCTTATTGCATATTCTTTTAAATTCTAAGTTGTGATCTTGATTTCTAAACCCCAATTTTCTCTGTGTTTGACCTTGGACTTTAAAATTCGAGTAATAAAATTTTATTTGTTTTGAACACTTTTTCCGCTATATTATAACGTGACCTTTTTAAAACCCGATCAAGCACGATAAACATTTTGACGCCATTGCCGGGGAGCAACGGGCGATTTAGAAATCTTGATTGCAATTGCTGATTTGGTACTAACTTGATATATCTCTTTTTGTTGTGGCTATTTCAGGGGAGAAGATTCAACAAAAGACAGCCACACATCAAACATGCCCAAGGGCAAGTAATTTCTGATTAATCTCTTTCTCTTAAGCCTCTCATTTTGAAAAGGAAGAAAAAGATAAAATCAATTAGGGCTACTTGCTTTCCATTTCTAGCTAATTTCACCAAGTTACCTAATTTGATTTCAACAACAATACTGATTTGTGCACCCACTTAAGCTAACTAGGGCTACCACCTTCTTGATTGAGCCTTAGATACCATATTTTGGCAAACTAAATTGGACCAAGATTAGAGCCAAATTAAGGATTTTAATTTAGGGTTTTAGAGATACACCTTCATAAGCAAGAATCAACTCTCCAAAAAGAGGTGTGCCTAAGCCTTGGTTGAAGAGATCTATTCAAGAAAATCCTAAAATTCAGGCTATAAATCTCACTTGAATCTTAAAAGAAGGGACCTAAAACTTCTCAAAGGACAAATAGGTGAAGTTGACCCCCTTGTTAGGTCAACCAACCTTGAAATTAGGTCACTTTTTGCACTCAATACATCTAAAGTTCAAGTGAAATCTTAAGAGGTCAAAGTCCCCATTTTGGTCTACCTGGAACATCAGTGACAAGAGAGGTCGGGTGGGGGAAACCCTGTAACTCGTGGGGATGCTCTACCGTGTAGGGGTCTTTGCGGGACTCTTTCTCTCTAGCTGCCTAGGTATTTCTCAGGTGGACGGCTTTCTGACAAAGGGGTATCATCTGACCCGAACCTCTATAGTCATCCAAATTTTTTGGGTGTCTTGATTTAGTTCATCACATTCTACTCTCGTCCAAACCATCAGTGCATGTTCGGTAGGAGGTCTTTAAGACCATCCTTGAGGCCTCCTTTAGTGATTCACTCCCGTCAAGGCCAGGCCTCGACTTCCATGTTTGTGCAACAACCCCATCACATAGGCATCTCCTTTGATTCATCTGAACCCAATTCTCCTTCTTTCATCATCATGGCACAACCAGTAGAAGAAGAGAATAATCTTGAGAATCAACTCCAACACCTTAATGATTTATTTCAAGCCTTTGTAAACCCACTGCAGCATCCTATGATGCAAGATCACTATAATCCTGCTGCGGTGGCAATCGAACCTCGAGTCCAAATCCCAGCTGGAGGTCCTGATTCTGAACTCAAGCCCAACATGATTCATGCTATTCCAAAGTTTCATGGGCTTAATTCTGAGGATCCCTTCTAGCACATCAAACAACTCAAGCATCTGGCCCAGACCTTCAGGTCAGATGTCCAAAATCGGGATATTCTTCTCATGAAGATGTTCTCCTTCTCTCTCATGGATAAAGCAGCTCACTGGTATCAGACTCAAATGCGTCCAATCAACACATGGGTTGAACTACAATCTGAGTTTCTGAAAATGTTCTTCCCAGTTGGTTGGACGAATGCCTTACGACACCAGATCACACACTTCACCGAGCAATCTGGAGAACCCCTTCATAAAGCATGGGAGCATTTCCTAGATCTCATGCGAAAGTGCCCCCATCACGGAGTTCTTAAATGGGAACAAGTCTAGACTTTTTACTAGGGACTCCGTGAAGATATCCGCTTATTCGTCAATGCAACCTACGGAGGAAATATCATGAGTCAACACGAAGACACTGTGTGGGAGATTCTCGAGAATATGTGCGAGAACTCCATCAATAATGACTCCATGGGCTTATTCAACCAGATGAATGCCCACGCATCGACGAATCCAAGGGGAGCACATGAGATGTAAGGCCTATCCTCGTCAGTTGACTTGGAATTGATGGCCAGTCGGTTGGACAAGGTCTCTATCATTGAGAAGAAGGTGGATGAGCTGACTCGACATCTGCAGTGAGCCACCTCTACGTAAAACCCGTTTGCACAACCGTCTTCTATGAGGGAAGCTGTGCATAACATCTATCACCGATCTTCTTAGGGGATGGACCCGTATCCACCCCCATCTGACTCTAGGATCGGACGAAACTCCGATCCTACATACTTTAGTTGGGGGAACTCTAAACCCTCATACTCTGACTTTCCTGAGGTTCCTCAGACCTGCGAGGACCTCAATGCCATCCAGAATGACCTATTCTCTAACACCTATAACCCTGGATGGAGGAATCATCCCAATTTCCTGTGAGAGGAAAATAATCAAAGACCACCATGTCAACCCCATCCACAAGCTCCTTGTCCATATCAGTGCCTCAGCCTCGGCCCAACCCCACCTATCAATCTGGGCCAGCTCAAACAAATCAAATGACTCCTATCCTTCGGACTCTGACTGATGATGGGAACACCATCATGAGCCCTAACTAGCTCATTTTGATCTAGAAAAGAGAACAAAAGTTCCTTCATAACCAAGAGAAGAGCCTAATTTAAGGAATAACTGTTTTGAGAGAAAAGTAAGAAACAAAGGGTAAAACTGTAATCTTACCATTGTAGTACATTAGCGGGATTTCTCAGGGGCTAAACATAGGTCAAATGGTCTTAGCAAGATCAAAAATGGGTTGATTCAATTAGAAAAGGGTTAATGTGCAATCTGAGAATTAAATGACTTCTTGTAACCCTAAAACAAACCCACCTAATTCAACAAGGTTCTGGTCAGGATAAAATTCACCTAAACCCTCTAAAATTCATGAAAACATATCCCCTAGGGCTTATAACCTTCAATTTGACCTTTTGAACCTATTTTGACCTAAATAGGGGTCCTAGCTAATTATTTGCCCTAATTTGGGTTTTTGTGTAAAATGTCTAGTCAATCGTAGTCAAACCTAAAATCAACTTCACCATTGGATTCCTTAGGTCTAAATTAGGTTTATACCAAAATTTGGACCTAAGGGGAGTTCACCTTGACCTACTTTGCAAAACAGTCCAACCCAATTACTTTTAAACCCCTAGCTTTTGAAAACCTTGTAGAGAACCCCCTAGCTTCCTCCCCATTCTTTGCAATTAGGTCCCTACACCATTACAGCGGAGGAGTCCTACTCTGGCGAGGATTTAAGGGGGAAGTTCTCTCTAATTCCTCAGAGATTCCCTCACAAATTTGAAAGGGAGATTCTCTGAGGAATTCCTGATCGTGTGAACGCAATTTCAAGCCTTGATTGTCACCCAATCTCTCATGCGAATGCATGAGAAATTTGGGTATTTCTCACATTCCATGTCTAGCGAGGGTACTTGTGCTTGGAAGCTTGCCTTCCAAGTACAAGGCCCTCTGCCTGTGCCTATAAAAGCTTCCCTTGATCCGGCCGCTCATTCCTAACTTGGTTTGGCTGTAGACAACCCTCCAACTTCGTCTCTTCTCCTCCAGCCAAACATCCAGCAAGCTTCGGTGACATATTCTCCCTTTTCTCGTTACTCTGCCACAATACCATTGGCAGAGCTGTCTCCGCCTCCGTCGTTTGCGTCGCGCCATACCTGCGCATGCACCAACTACCCCCTCATCATTGCCGTCACCCCTCTACTGGAACCTTCGTCTCCGGCGGTGGCAGGTACACGCCAGCCACCCTTCTGTCTCCCTTCATCCATAAAATAGGTCAGACAGTTCTCCTCTCCCTTCTCTATTTCTGTTTTCGACCCTCGACCACAACAAACCACCACCATCGTCTCCACCTCTGGCAGATCACCGGCGAGGTGTCTCCGTCACTCCACACACCCATCCACCTCGCCAAACCCCTCAGAAGCTCCGCCACCTTCCACTGATCAATTCCCCTTTCTCCATCGACAACCACACGCGCCCTACACTTCCCCTGAACATACCTATCACCACAGCCACAGACCGACCTAGGCACGCACGCCAAGGCCACCCCACACCACACCAGCCCCCGAGCCACCTTCACCATGTCACAACGAAGCTTTCCAAGTATTTTAATAGGGTTGTAAGGCCGTATTCATGTTGATAGGGTTTCGACCTTGGCCGCCATTGAAGAAGTTGTGAAGCTTGCTTGCAAGCTTCAATCCAGGCATTAGGCTCCAGACCTCCAGGTCCAGGAGGAGCGGAGTTGTCACACGAACGCTTCCAGCCAGTGATTGGCCTTTGAGAACCTCGCAGCTGCAGCAATTAAGAAGATATCCACTGTAGGTGCGCAAGTGAAGAGGGTGGGATTTTTAGTCCCACCTCAGTAACTTTGGAAGAGGTTGCGCGGTATAAGACGAATTTGTGTCATAGGCTCTTCGCCTCCTGACACAGGGTGAGGTCCCCTCGCCCACTTGCCTCGTCCGCGATACACCACTCCGCAGACCTAGCTACTTGATCCGATTACCTAGCACTCCTCGCGCATCACCCATGCCGATGCGCCTGGACCCGGGTGCACTAGCCCGACCCATATATTCGAGAAAGGCTCTGGGAGAGCGAGCCTGAGAGAGAAACAGAGAGAGAGAGTTCGCGGGGGTGGGTAGGGGTAGGTTTTGCACTTGTGTGCAGGGAAAGGAAGAAGGAAGAGGAAGCTGAAGAAGGAAGAGAACCCTGAAGGAAAGGCAGGAAGGAGAAGGCACTAAGGAGAAGACCGCAGAGGAAGCTGAGGATTTGAAGCAAAGTAGAAGAAAGAAGAAGAAGGAGCTGAGGACTAAAGGCAGAATGGCTGAAGAAGCTAAGGAAAAGAAGAGCCAAGGAAGGAGAAGGCACGACTGAAGAAGAAAGGAGAAATAAGGAGATCAGAAACCAAGGCAAAGAAGCTAAGGGTAGAGAAAGCTAAAGGCAGAAAGGAAGAAAAAGAAAGAGAAGAAGAGCCAGAGAAAGAAAGAAGCCAAAGAAGAAGACATTAGAGAAAGAAAGAAGAAGAAGAGAGCTTGACTGAAGTCAGAAGAGCCAGAGAAAGAAGAGAAGCCAAGAAGGAGAAGTCAGAGAAGAAAAGAAGAACCAAAGAAGAAAAGAAGAGAAAGAGAAGAAGCATAAGAAGAAGAGTCAAACCTTTTTAAGACGTCTGATTCTATAATCAGACGTCCAATTTCTCTTTTATGCTACATTTTTCATAAACTCCTGCCTTATATTTTGATTAGGTTTTGAGTAATTTTAAGTGTTCAAATTGCATCAATTATTGAGATTAGTATATGAATTCTATTTTCTCTCTATGTTCGACCTCGGACTTAACATTCGAGTAATAAAATTTATTTATTTTCAAGGCGATTTCAACTATACTACAACGCATCATTTACACTTTTAAACACTGCTTTTGCCTTTCTTGTAAACAGCTGGCATTCAGAAGATGAATGCGGCTATGCAAAAATAGCACAAGGACGAGATCACAGAGGTATGAAATCAACTCGCCCAGATGGCGAATTCTTGCCAACCTGGCACACTCCCTTCGCAACCTCTACCAAATCCGGATAACATGCCGAACCAGAGGTGCGTTATGAACCCGAATCTGGGCCAAGCCCACATGATTTATCAGGCCCCTTCTGTTCCATCACTCGACGGGATGGAAGCTTCAACATCATATGCGGGATTTCAGCAGTAGCCACCTATTTTACCGACACCGAACCAAAACCAGGCAGGATTGAATTTTGTTACAACTTGTAGTGGCAAAGCAACACAAGACCCACCTTACCCAAGCCACTTTCAGCCTGGTAGTACTAATCCAAGCCCTAGGATAGTTATCCAGGACACCCCTGTCCCAAATCAAGAACCTAGACCTATTCTAAAGGAACCATCCAAGGTTCCATTTCCCAAGGCATTGACCAATGGAAAGAGGACAACCAAACTCATGGCACCTAAGGAGGACGTTGTCAAGCTCTTTGAACAGGTCCATATAAACATCCCCTTGATGGATGCAATCCGCCATGTACCGACTTAAGCATGATTTCTGAAAGATGTGTGTACACTTAAGAGTAAGCCGCGAACCAAAAGTAGGAGTCCAATTGTACTGTCAGAGCAAGCCAGCTCTGTAATTTTGAGCAAACTACTACCTAAGGCAAAAGACCCAGGTACTCCCTTGATTTCCTGCACCATTGGTGATACCCAATTTGACACGGCTTTATTAGATCTAGGAGCCTCTATACACCTAATACCTACATCCCTACTTGACCATCTTGAGGAATCTGAGCTTAAACCAATAGAGGTGACATTACAGTTGGCTAATCAATCTATTAAGTCATTTAAAGGAGTTCTTGAGGATGTCATTGTTAGGGTTCGGGATTTTTATTTCCCGGTGGACTTTGTAGTCTTGGATATGGATGCTTCAGAAAACTCGAGGGATACACCAATTATACTAGGGAGACCCTTTCTGGACACTGCTAAGGCCAACATAAATTGTGAGGAGGGCCAAATTGAACTGAAATTCGGAAACCAAACATTAAAGATTGACATCTTTAAGGCCCAACAAGGGATTAATTGCGGTGTTATAGAACATATATGTGATATCAAGGCTATGGTTGATGATCCATATATTGAGGAAAACCTGACAACTTCTAATCAACCACAAGAGGATCAAAACCCGTAATCAGAGGAGCTCGAACTTGACTTAGACACACCCCTAACTCCCTCCCTTGTTCCTGACACACACCCTGAACCACTAGCTGTTGCTGATAGCCCTATTTTGGAACTCAAGCCTCTTCCCGACCATCTCAAGTACGTCTTTTTGGGTTCCAATCAGATGTTTCCTGTGATTATCAACTCCAGACTCACACCTGATCAGGAATCCTGTTTAATTGCTGTTCTCCAACAACATCGAAGAGCCATTGGATGGACGCTCGATGATTTGACTGGTATCAGCCCCTTTTACTGCATACACCATATCTACACCGAAGAGGGCACACGACCTTCCCGTGAAATGCAGAGACGTCTGAATCTTAATCTGCAGGAGGTCGTGAAAAAGGAGATCATCAAGTGGTTAGATGCAGGGATCATCTACCTGATCTCCGACAGTCAGTGGGTGAGTCCAATCCAGGTTGTGCCTAAGAAGGCATGACTCACTGTGATCACTACTGAAACAGGAGAAATCATATCGACCTGTGTGGCAAATTCGTGGAGAGTCTGCAATGATTATAGAAGACTAAATACCTCCACAAAGAAGGATCATTTCCCACTACCGTTTATTGATCAGATCCTTGAGAAACTAGCAGGAAATAGGTTATTTTGATTTTGAATGGGTACTCCGGTTATAACCAGGTGGAAATCCATCCTGAGGACTAAGAAAAGACCACTTTCACTTGCCCCTTCGGGATGTACGCGTTCTGAAGGATGCCGTTTGATCTCTGCAATGCACCCGCTACTTTTTAGCGGTGCATGCTTGCCATATTATCAGATATGGTAGGTGATTATCTGGAAGTCTTCATGGATGACTTTTCAGTATTCGGAGAATCATTTGATGATTGCCTTCTGCACTTGGTCCAGATCCTCAGGTGGTGCATTAACGTGAATCTGGTTCTTTCCTGGGAAAAGAGCCATTTCATGGTGCCTGAAAGAATTGTCCTAGGACATCTCATATCAGAAAAGGGCAACCAGGTCGATTGAGCTAAGGTGAACCTGATTTCTAAACTCCCTATGCCTAGCTCGATCAAGGACATCCGATCTTTTCTGGGGCACGTTAGTTTTTACCGTCGATTCATTCCTGATTTCTTAAAGATCGCGCGCCCCCTAACCACTCTGCTATCTAAGGATGTTCCTTTCGAAATCTCCAAGGAATGCACTCAAGCATTTAAAATCCTCTGTGATCGAGTGACCCAAGCATTAATCCTACAGTCCCCTGATTGGTCTCAACCCTTTAAGATCATGTACGATGCATTTGATTTTGCTGTAGGAGTGGTACTTGGGCAGAAAATTGATGGGAAACCCATGGTCATCTACTATGCTAGCAAGACACTTGACGAGGCTCAACGTAACTACACAGTTACAGAGAAAGAGCTGCTAGCCGTAGTATTTGTCCTAGAAAAGTTCAAATCATATCTCCTGGGTTCCCGTGTTATCATTTACTCTGATCACACAGCTGTAAGACATCTCCTTGAAATGAAGGACACGAAACCTCGATTAATCTACTGGATCTTGCTATTGCAAGAATTTGACCTTGAGATTCACGATAAAGTGGGAAAATAGAACGTGGTAGCTGATCACTTGTCCCGCCTTCCTTATGAGATTATCGACCCTTCTAGACCCATCATGGAACATTTTCTTGATGAGCACCTCCTGACTATCAGTACAGGGCTTCCATGGTTTGCTGATCTAGTAAACTACCTGGCATCACATTAGATTCCATCCGATTGGCCGAAGGCCAAGAAGGACAAATTGCTTTCCGATGCCAAGTATTACTTCTGGGAAGACCCGTATCTTTTCCGCATCGGTGCTGATCAAATCCTTCGATGATGTGTCATGGGAAAGGAAATTCAGGACATCTTTTTCTTCTACCATGACTAGGCATGAGGTGGACACTTCTCAGGTCATAAAATCGTAGCGAAAGTCCTCCAGTGCGGGTTCTATTGGCCCACGATTTTTGATGGGAACAACATCATGAGCCCTAACTAGATCATTTTGACCTATCCAAGAGAACAAAAGCTCCTACATAACCAAATGAAGGGCCTAACTCAAGGAATAATTAGTTTGAAAGAAAAGCAAGAAATAAAGGGTAAAACTATAATTTTACCATTGCAATACAACAACGGGATTTTTCAGGGGCTAAACATAGGTCAAATGGTCTTAACAAGATAAAAAGTGGGTTGGTTCAATCAGAAAAGGGTTAATGTGAAATCTGGGAATTAAATGACCTCTTGTAACCCTAAAATAGACCCACTTAATTTAACAAGGTTTTGGTCAGGATAAAATTCAACTAAACCCTCTAAAAATCATGGAAAAATATCCCCTAGGGTTTAGAACCTTCAATTTGGCCTTTAGAACCTATTTTGAGTTAAATAGGGGTCCTAGTCCAGTATTTGCCCTAAATTGGGTTTTTGTGTAAAATGTGCAGTCAAATGTGGTCAAACCAAAAATCCAACTTCATCCTTAGGTTCAAATTAGGTTTGTACAAAAATTTGGATCTAAAAGGAGTTCACCTTGACCTACTTTGCAAAACAGTCCAACCCAATTACATTTAGACCCCTAACTTTTGAAAACCATTGCAAATACCCCCTAGCTTCCTCGTCATTCCTTGCAATTAGGTCCCTCCAGCATTACAGCGGAGGAATCCTACTCCGGCGAGGATTCAAGAGGGATTTCTCCTTGATTCCCCAGAGACTCCCTCTCAACTTTGAAAGGGAGATTCTCTGAGGAATTCCTGATTGTGTGAGCCCAATCTCATGCCCTGATTGCCACCCAACTTCCCATGCGAATGCATGAGAGATTTGGGTATCTTTCGCCTTCCAAGTCTGGTGAGGCTGCTCATGCTTGAAAACTTCCCTTCCAAGCACAAGGCCCTCTGCCAGAGGCTATTTAAAGGTACCCTAACCTTGACGTTCATCCCCAGCTTGGTTTGGCCAGAGATAACCCCTCAATTTTGTCTCTTCTCCTCTGGCTAGACACCCAGCGAGCTCCGACGACCTATTTCTCCTCTCGTTGCTCTGCCACAATACCAGTGGCAGAGTTGCCCTTGCCTCCGTCGTCCACGTCACGCCACACCTGCTCACGCGCCTGCATCTGCTTCATCGTCGCTATCCCCTTCTAATTGGGATCTTCGCCTCCGGCGGCGGCAGATACGTGCCATCCCCCATCTATTCCCCCTTCATCCTTAAACTAGGTTAGATACTTCCCCTTTTCTATTTCTATTTTCACCCCTTGACGCCCACAGACCACCACAGTCTTCTCCACCTCCGGTAGACCACCGGTGAGGTGCTCCCATCATTCCACAGAACCACCCACCTCACCAAACACATCAAAAGCTCTGCCATGACTCACTGAACATTTCCCCCCTCTCTGATGTCCGCCACACGCTCCACAATCTTCCCCCGAACAAACCCATCTCCACGGCCACAGAACAACCTAGGCACGCACGCCCAGGCCACCTCGTGCCACGCCAACCACCGAGACACCTTCGCTGTGCCACGGTGAAGCCCCCTGTGTGATTTAACGAGGTCGTAAGGCCGTTTGAGTTGAGTATAGGTTTGGACCTTGGCCACCATTAGAGCAGGCTTGAAGGAGCAAGCAACCTTCACTCCAGGCAGCCTCGCTCCGGGCTCCAAGTCCCAGGCGACGCGGGCACCCTTCGCGAACCACTCATGCCCAGCGATTGGCTTTGGAGAATTTGCAACATCAACAATTGAATGCAACACCTGCGGGCGCGTGCAAGGAAGCAGGTGGGACATTTAGTCCCACCTTGGTTGTTTTCGAGCGAGCTGTGCGCTATAAGATGAAAATGTGTCAGGGGCTTATCGCCTCCTGACATGGGGTGAGGTCCCACTTGCCTCCCCATGCCTCGTTTCGCGATACACTACTCCACGGACCTGGTATTCTGACCTGACTACCCGTGCACTCCTCGTGCAACACCCACGCTGGTGTGCCTGGTCCCGGGCGCGCTAAACCGACCTGTTTACCCAAGATGTCTTTGGGAGAGCGAGCCTAAGAGAGAAAAGAGAGAGAGTTCGTGGAAGAGGGTAGGGGTAGGTTTTGCACGTGTAGGGAAAGGAAGAAGAAAGCCAAAGAGGAAGGAGGAAGCTGAAGGCAGAAGGCACAATAAGGGCTGAAGGAAGAAGTTGAAGCCAAAAGGAAGAAGAATAGCTGAAGACCAGAGAAGACTAAAGCCAAGGCAGGAAGAAGAAGAAGATAAAGAAGAAGGAAGCCAACGACAAAGGAAAGAAGAACAGAAGAAGAAAGAAGCCAAAGAAGAGAAAGGCAGAGAAGAGAGAAGAAATCAGAAAAGAGGCAGAAGGCAGAAAAAAATAAGAAGCACTGTTGCATTTGATTTTAAGACATCTGATTCTACAATCAGACGCCCAATTCTTTCCAAAAGTTCTCTTATATATTTTTTAGCTACATTTGATTAGCCATATACTCTTGCTTTACATTTTGAATTAGATTTTGAGTAATTTTATGTGTTCAAATTGCATCGATTATTGAGATTAGTGCATGAACTCCATTTGCTCCCTGTGTTCGACCTTGGGCTTAAACTTCGAGTAATAAAATTTATTTGTTTTCAAAGAGATTTCAACTATACTACGACGCATTACTTTAAACCCGATTTTGCTCTCGATGAACATTTTGGCGCTGTTGCTGGGGAGCAACACACAATTCATCACTAGTCTCTGCATTATTTTAATTATATTTGAGCACTAACTTGCCCTATTTGTTTTACTGCGATTTTGTGAGGTGTTTCACGAGGAGATCGTCTGC
The DNA here is from genome assembly GCA_037157565.1 of Thalassia testudinum. Taxonomy (NCBI): domain Eukaryota; kingdom Viridiplantae; phylum Streptophyta; class Magnoliopsida; order Alismatales; family Hydrocharitaceae; genus Thalassia; species Thalassia testudinum. The sequence goes on along the minus strand of JAZHRO010000010.1, from coordinate 6,455,314 downwards.
GCAAATCAACCACTCTAGGTTGGTAACTTCTCTCTTCTTCCCTAATCCATCTCCTAATCCTGGGAAGACAAAAAGGAAGCAATCAACTAGGAGTCAACCGCCTTATTCTCTTTAGTAATTATCATTGTTAAGGCAAAATTTCCTAATTTGCGAAATTTTTTTGCACAACTGATTGAAGTTGAAGAAATTTTTAGAGATCCTACCCCACAAAATTCCTATGCCTATTAGGGATCACGCTTAATTTCTAAACCTCCGCAGACTGCACACTTCTTGTCTGAAGTCCAAAGAGTTCTCTGAAAATCAAAGAGGATTGGAAATAGAGCCACATTAGGGTTTCTACAGTAGGGTTTTGGAGTGCTAGTTCACACGTGCTTGCATAAAAGGAAATAAACCCACCTGCACCTGTGTGCTGCCCAAGCCCTTGATTGAAAAGATCTAAGCAAGACAATCCCTAATATTAAACTCTAAAATCACTTGAACCTTAAAAACCTTGGACTTAATAACCTGGGGTCAAATCAGGGTGATTTCTAGGTCTTGACCTAGAATCATTCTGCCATCTTTAGGATAGGTCAGGTGAAGTTGACCCCTTGTTGGGTCAACCAACCTTGAAATTAGATCACAAAACCAAAACATCTAAAGTTCAAGTGGAACCTTAAGCACCTTTGATCTGAAATAAAAGTGGTAGACTTAAGAGGTCGAGGTCCCCATTTTAGTCTACCTGGAATCTCAGTGACAAGAGAGGTCGAGTGGGGGAAACCTTGTAACCTATGGGGACGCTCTCCCGTGTAGGGGTCTTTGTAGGACTCTCCTCTCTGGCTGCCCAGGTAATTCTCGGGTGGACGACTTTCCGATCCAGGGGTATCATCCGCCCCGAACCTCCATAGTCATCCAAACATCTTTTGGGTGCCTTGATTGGGTCAAAAACACATCCAGTCCCTCATCCCATCTCTTTAGAGCACATACATAGAGTTTCAGTGGGATTCTCTATTTAGATCTAATCACTTCACAACTTGATTCTACATCTTGATCTGAATTCTGATTCTACATCTTGATTCCTCCACCTAATCCAAATATGCAGCCTAGTTACTTAGGATTACCATTCAAGAAACCTGAATTACAACAATCCATGAGAGATAGGATGATTGAGGATGCCCTTGAATTCTATGAAATTGAATACAAAACCTCAACACCAATAGAAGACATTCAGGTTAGTGTACCAACAACAACAACCTTCATCATAAACTGTGCCCAAGTGTTATTGACAGAAGCCACAAAAGGATCAACCTGAGACATTCTCATAACAGGATACATTGAGATAGAAAAATTGCACAACTTTGAATACCTTCAATGCATGACAAATCCTGTACTATGGAAACAACACCAAGATGATCTTGAAAAACAGGGGGAGATGATGAGATTATTGAAACAAGTTATCAATCAGAAATACCCGTACACGCCCAAACAGATGATGAACTATCTTGGAATAGTATTGAGGATCAATCCGATTTCCCAAATCTCGGGTCTGAGGCACAAGGTTGACATGGATTCCCAACCCAGATGTAGTACAACATGCCTGATCTTGAAATAGGTTGGGAAGTTCCAATTGCAGGAGAACACAATGTTGAACCAACCCTTGACCCTGGGTCACGAAACATAGAATCTCGAGACTCCTACAATAATGAGACTAGAACTGAACCTCTTAAGGGTGTAAATCTCGCCCCTTATTTTGATAAGGTGACCCTCAACGGTAACTCTGACCTGGATTCTAGTGATTCAACCCACATCCTAAGCCTAGAATCTGGACCTGAAACTTATTGGGAAGATTACGAGGCCCCGTATAACGAAGCTCGGATTTTCAATAAAGAGTATGATTCCGAGCCTCGATTTGATGAATATCCCTCTCCAACATCCTCAAAGATTCAGATCGATTTTTCGGAAGCACGCCAATCTACCATACAGAAATCGAGGAGTTGGACAAGTGAGGTTTTGATTGGGTCTTTCCTACAAGCCTAGAACTTGAGCCTAGACCAAATAAGGACACCTTTTTGAGCTCAGAATTTACATATAGGCTAGACCCAAGTCAGGCTGCTAAGTCTACATCATATGATTTATTCAGTGGTGGAACCCATGATCTCCAATCTCATTCAGAACTTGATTTTCGCAATAGCTCCGACGATTTCGAATCGTACCATAATTCCGGAGAACCTTTGTTTCCTGAATACAACGAGCCAATTTACGACCTCAGCTCACATGATTCATTCTCCGACTCTGACTTTGAGGTCCCGATTCCCGAGATCACTGAGTTAAGTTCAGGTTCCAGTGACATGGAATCATTTCTTTTCGATCCTCAGGAATCACAACCAAAAAATGCCGAGAGTAACTGCAACCCAGAGTTCGAATCTTTTCTCAACTCAAATTTTCCTCATCTCATAGACACTCTTCAGGCATTCAGTTTTGACTTTGAAAGCTACTATGAGGATTCTCTACATGAAACCACCTGTAACTCCTTTCTAGAAGAGCCCTCATACACAATTCTTATTAAAGCCACCTCCTCCGAATATACAGAACCCCATCCAAACCTATTCTCAACCCCGACCCGCAACTGGACTCAATTTCGATTCTGATTCCCCTTTTAATGGGCCGATTGCAGATGATTCAACTCCACATATATACTAGGTTTCGAGCATTGATCAGACTGAAGACCATACTCCATCATTCTCTGATCACCCCTGTAGGGTTTTCGCATCATTCACTGATTATTTTACGGATCCCTACTCTGACCAGGCTGATCCGACTCAGCCAAAACCCGAATTTACATTTCCACATCCGTCCGAGCTCCATAGCATATGGTGGGTCCTACATCTCTTGATCTACATTTATCAACCTACCAGATTAATAGGGTTTGGGCTGCATCATTAGCCTATTGATATGAACAAGCACCTGGTTGGACCAACCAGGCTCTTGATATAGGTGCTTGTTTTACAAAACTCCGCCAATTTGACCACTCCCTCTCCATACCATTTCCCACTCGGTTGAAGGCGTTGAATTTAGCCCTTAACGGGAAGCAACCCATCATTCCCAAAACTCAAGATCCGTCTGATTATTTGTTTGTACATTACGTCTATTGCACCCTAAGTTCATCCTTAGAACAGTTGATCCCACCTCTAGTACAAGTGTCGGAGTTTGAAATCGTCCGCATCAGTCATTCTTGACCCAGTCGCCCACCCAATAAATCCTGTTCTAAGTCCCTGAACCCAACACTGTTTCACACCCTTCGTTTACAATGAGGACATTGCAAAACTTAGGCATGGGGGGATGGTAAAGTGCAAACATCCAGAAATCAAGAAAAGTTAGAAGGATTCTCACAAAAAATTCACATATACCAAAAATATCAAAAAAAAAAGAAAATTGTGAAAAAGAACAAAAATATTGGAGGAGGGAAGAAAATTTTGAGGCCATATAAACACGAGGAGGAAAAGAGCAAAATGCCAAAAAGGAGCACAAAAAGAAAAAGAAAAAAAGAGATAGTCATTAGTAAGAAAATTAAGGGATTAACCAAATTTCTAGACCACATCAAAGAAAAGAAAAATGAAGGAAAAAAGTGCTAATGAGACACAAAAGAGATTAGTAGGAACACTGATCTTAGGCCTTTTGGGCTAGACTCTTAAGGCTTAAATATTCAAGTATCCACTAAGATCTAGATAATCCTCAAGAGGTTGGGGAAAATGTGAAGCTTAAGTATTAGGTCTAAGGCTTAGGGAGTATTCGGCCTTGTTAACTGACCTTTGGTTTGCGGGACTCGGTAACCTAAGCACCCCAATCACACACAGTCTGGTTCAGTGCGCATAACTATCAAAATCATGCAAAAGCATTTAAATGTTCTGAAAAAAAAGGTTTCCTAGATTAGGAGTGGCCGATCAACACAAGTTTATTTAGACAAGTTCCCGGTGCGAAGAGGCGGGAAATTTCCCTCGAAGATGCGTAACAACATATCATCCCCTTGGTGCTTGTCTCCTAGGATATTTACATATCCTACCGGGGGCACGTAAGCACCCTACTAGTTCAAATGCCATGGGCGGCATTATCACAAAATGTCGATTGCCAGGGTCTGGATTTAGCTACAGAATGCCATGGGAGGGATTATCTCGAAATCTCGAAAGCCAGGGTTCTGGGGGTTGCCATGGGCGGTGTTATCAAGAAGCATCGATTGCCAGGGACCTTTGAGGATTGATGATGGGGACGAGGAATCTGATACAGACCGTGTTGAGAAGCCAATCTGAATCTAGAAATAAAAAGAAAAGAGAGAGAAAACTCTCCAGACAAATAAATCCTCTGTCTCTCTCTTACAAAAAACGCATTACAAATTGAATCAAGGCTAAAATATGTCTCAAGCACGGGTGCTTTAAGTGCGGAGTCCAACGAACCTTAGGAAAGTTCTTGCGAGCCTTAAAAACCTTCGCGGAGGACCAAGGCTAGAGCTGGTCAGGTCTGGATCTTAGTCGGTACTTGAGTACCTCTAGGCCAACTGTTGGAATTCTAACCTAATCAAAAAGAAAATGAAAAGGCACTCATCATCAATTGTGAAAGGAATCAGGGTCTAGAACAGAAGTTAAAACCTTAAAATTTTGCTAAGGGACTAGCAAAATCTAGGCATGAGGATATGATGGGAACACCATCATGAGCCCTAACTAGCTCATTTTGACCTATCCAAGAGAACAAAAGCTCCTACATAACCAAATGAAGGGCCTAACTCAAGGAATAACTGGTTTGAAAGAAAAGCAAGACACAAAGGGTAAAACTACAATTTTACCATTGCAGTACAACAACGGGATTTTTCAAGGGCTAAACATAGGTCAAATGGTCTTAACAATATAAAAAGTGGGTTGGTTCAATCAGAAATGGGTTAATGTGAAATCTGGGAATTAAATAACTTCTTGTAACCCTAAAACAGACCCACTTAATTTAACAAGGTTTTGGTCAGGATAAAATTCAACTAAGCCCTCTAAAAATCATGGAAAAATATCCCCTATGGTTTATAACCTTCAATTTGGCCTTTAGAACCTATTTTAACTTAAATAGGGGTCCTAGTCAAGTATTTGCCCTAAATTGGGTTTTTGTGTAAAATACCCAATCAAACATGGTCAAACCCAAAATTCAACTTTACCATTGGATTCCTTAGGTCCAAATTAGGTTTGTACAAAAATTTGGATCTAAAAAGAGTTCACTTTGACCTACTTTGCAAAATAGTCCAACCCAATTACATTTGGACCACTAGCTTTTGAAAACCATTGCAAATACCCCCTAGCTTCCTCGTCGTTCCTTGCAATTAGGTCTCTCCATCATTACAGCGGAGGAATCCTACTCCGGCGAGGATTCAAGGGGGATTTCTCCTTGATCCCCCGAGACTCCCTCTTAAATTTGAAAGGGAGATTCTATGAGGAATTCCCGATTGTGTGAACCCAATCTCAAGCCTTGATTGCCACCCAATCTCTCATGCGAACGCATGAGAGATTTGGGTATCTCTCATCTTCCAAGTCTAGCAAGGCTGCCCATGCTTGGAAGCTTGCCTTCCAAGCACAAGGCCCTCTTCCAGAGGCTATTTAAAGGTCCCCTAACCTTGCCGTTCATCCCCAAGTTGGTTTGGCTGGAGATAACCCCTCAATTTCGTCTCTTCTCCATCGGCCAGACACCTAGCGAGCTCCGGCGACCTATTTCTCCTCTCACCACTCTTCCACAATACCAGTGGTAGAGTTGCCCTTGCCTCCATCGTCCGCGTCGTGCCACACCTGCACACATGCCTGCATCCTCTTCGTCGTAGCCGTCCCCTTCTAACTGGGATCTTCATCTCCGACGGCGGCAGATACGCGCCATCCGCCATCTCTTCCCCCTTCATCCTTAAACTAGGTCAGATACTTCCCTTTTCTCTCCTCTTCCTGTTTCCCCTTTTCTATTTCTATTTTCACCCCTCGACGCTCACAGACCACCACCGTCTTCTCCACCTTCGGCAGACCACCAACGAGGTGCTCCCATCATTCCACACAACCACCCACCTCGCCAAACACCTCAAAAGCTCCGCCACGACTCATTGAACATTTCCCTTCTCTCCGTTGACCGCCACACGCTCCACAATCTTCCCCCAAACAAACCCATCTCCACGGCCATAGAACAACCTAGGCACGCACGCCCAGGCCGCCTCGCACCACGCCAACCACCGAGACACCTTCGCTGTGCCACGGTGAAGCCCCCTGTGTGATTTAACGAGGTCATAAGGCCGTTTGACTTGAGTACAGGTTTGGATCTTGGCTGCCATTAGAGCAGGCTTGAAGGAGCAAGCAACCTTCACTCCAAGCAGCCTTGCTCTAGGCTCCAGGTCCCAGGCGACGTGGGCACCCTTCGCGAACCACTCATGCCCAGCGTTTGGCTTTGGAGACTTTGCAGCATCAGCAATTGAATGCAACACCTGCGGGCACGTGCAAGGAAGCAGGTGGGACATTTAGTCCCACCTCAGTTGTTTTCGAGCGAGCTGTGCGGTATAAGATGAAAATGTGTCAGGGCTTATCACCTCCTGACACGGGGTGAGATCCCACTTGCCTCCCCACGTCTCGTCCGCGATACACTACTCCGCGGACCTGGTATGCTGACTTGATTACCCTTGCACTCCTCATGCACCACCCACGCCGGTGTGCCTAGTCCCAGGCATGCTAAACTGACCCGTTTACCCGAGATGGCTCTGGGAGAGTGTGCTTAAGAGAGAAAAGAGAGAGAGTTCGCGGAGGAGGGTAGGGGTAGGTTTTGCACTTGTAGGGAAAGGAAGAAGAAAGCCAAAGATGAAGGAGGAAGCTGAAGGCAGAAGGCACGGCAAGGACTAAAGGAAGAAGCTGAAGCAAAAAGGAAGAAGAAGAGCTGAAGACCAGAGAAGACCAAAGCCAAGGCAGGAAGAAGAAGAAGATAAAGAAGAAGGAAGCCAACGACAAAGGAAAGAAGAACAGAAGAAGAAAGAAGCCAAAGAAGAGAAAGGTAGAGAAGAGAGAAGAAATCATAAAAGAAGCAAAAGGCAGAAAAAAATAAGAAGCACTATAGCATTTGATTTTAAGACATCTGATTCTATAATTAGACATCCAATTCTTAACAAAAGTTCTCACATATATTTTCTAGCTACATTTGATTAACCATATACTCCTGCTTTACATTTTGAATTAGATTTTGAGTAATTTTATGTGTTCAAATTGCATCGATTATTGAGAATAGTGCATGAACTCCATTTGCTCATTGTGTTCGACCTCGGACTGAAACTTCGAGTAATAAAATTTGTTTGTTTTCAAAGCAATTTTAACTATACTACGACGTATTACTTTAAACCCGATTTTGCCTTGTAAATAATTTTCAAAGATGCATACAATCATTGTAGGGTATGCACTCATTGCTAGACCTTAGGCAACATGAGCCATTATGATATGATGCCCTTGCATCTGATTCTCGTATGCGAAATCTTTGATGTGTGGGGGATTGATTTTATGGGACCCCTTCCTATTTCAGACGGCTTCGAGTACATTCTACTCACTGTTGACTACGTGTCCAAATGGATCGAAGCCTTTCCAACCCGAACCAATGATCATAAGGGGGTTATCAAATTAATTCATCAGAACATCTTTTCACGATTCGGGATTCCACGTGCTATAATCTCTGATGGAGGGACCCATTTCACTAATGCTCAGTTCAGGTCACTGATGACCAAATACGGGGTGTCCCATTGAATCTCTACTTCTTACCACCCGCAAACTAATGGTCTAGTTGAGCTGTCAAATCGGGAGATCACGAAAATCCCCCAGGTTACTGTTCGACCTGATAGGAAGGACTGGTCATCCCAACTCCCAGAAGTATTGTGGGCTTATAGGACCACCCACAAAACCCAATTAGGTATGTCTCCCTTCAGATTGGTGTACTGGAAGGCATGTCACCTCCCCATCGAATTGGAGCACAAAGCCTATTGGGCAGTACGGAACTGCAATCTAGATCTTTCTAAGGTAGGAACCCACAGAAAGCTTCAAATGAGCGAGATCAATGAATTACACCACGACATGTATGAGAACTCGTGAATTTACAAAGAGCAGGTTAAGGCCTTTCACGACAAGCACATATCCAGAAGGATCTTCCACCCTGGTCAAAAAGTCTTACTCTTTGATGCCAAACTCAAACTGTTCCCAGGAAAACTACAATCAAAATGGATCGGACCTTATCTCGTCCGACGAACCTTTGGAAATGGAGCCATCGAGATTAGTCCACTCAGTAACGATTCAGAGCCTTTCGTCATGAATGGTCAGGGACTCAAACCGTTCATTGACCCTACCGATACATATTTGGCTGAGATATCCTTTACCCTCCATTCATCCTGAGTTTATTGCGCCCAGCTAATGGCGTAAAACTCAACGCTTAACGGGAGGCAACCCATCATTTTTGAAAACCCTGAAACCTTTCTTGGCATTACTATACTGAATTCATATTGCACTGTAGGGTTCATCCATTAGAACAACTGGCCCCACCTCAGGTACCCATACCTGAGTTTTGAAATTATCCACAACAGTCACCTCGACTCATTCGCTCACCCAGAACCTGTTCTAATGAATGATCTAAGCTGAACTCGAACCCACCTAATTTACAATGAGGACATTGCAAATCATAGGCATGGAGGGTATGAAAATGCAAAACATCATGAAAATCATCTCACAGGAAAATGTTTCAACAAAAAAAATCACATATCACAAAAATACCAAAAAAATGAAAAAAAATTCTTGGAAAAGAATAAAAAAATTTTGAGGGGAGAGAAATTTGAGGCCATACAAATCCTGAGGAGAAAAATGGGAAAAGTGAAAAATGTCAAAAAAGGAGCACAAAATGAAAAGAAAAAGAAGAGATAGTCATTAGTAAGAAATTAAGAGATTAACTGAGTTCCAGACCATATCAAGAAACAGAAAATGAAAGAAAAAAAAGTGCTAATGAAACACAAAAGAGATTAGTAGGAACGCTGATGTTGGGCCTCTTGGGCTAGACTCCTAGGCTTAAAAATTCAAGTATCCGCTAAGATCTAGATAGTCCTTAAGAGGTTGGGAAAAATGCGAAGTTTAAGTATTAGGTCTAAGGCTTAAGGACTATTCAGCCTCGTTAACTGACCTCTGGTTTACAGGACTCGGTAACCTAAGCACCCCAATCCACATACAGTCTGATTCAGTGCGCATAAGTATCAAAATCACGCAAATGCGTTTAATTGTTCTAAAAAAATCGCCTAGATTAGGAGCGATCGATCAACACAAGTTGATTTAGATGAGTTCCCGGCATGGAGAGGCGGGAAATTTTCCTCGAAGATGCGCAATAACATATCATCTCCTCGATGCTTGTCTCCTAGGATATTTACATATCCTACTGGGCGCATGTAAGCACCCTGTGCTGGTTTAAAAATCATGGGTAGCATTATCATGAAATGTCGATTGCCAGGGTCTGGATTTAGCTACAAAATGCCATGGGCAGGATTATCTCAAAATCTCGAAAGCTAGGGTTCTGGGGGTTGCCATGGGCAGTGCTATCACGAAGCATCGATTGCCAGGACCCTTCGAGAATTGATGATGGGGACTAGGAATCTGATTGCGCAGCAATCATAGGCCCTAACTTGCCTAAATTAACTTAGAACTTTTCTTAACATGAATATTCTGCATGCGTACGCATCGTTTTCTACATCGTAGTTGATAGATGTGTTTTATTTATTAAACTATGTTATTTGAGAGTTATTAATGATGGCAGGTAATCCAGTGTTGCAAATTACTGATCCAACCTTATGGATATGTTCGGAATAACGACGGGAGTCCAACGCATCCAAGATCGCATCAATCTGACTCCCGTAGCACCCCAGGGAGTCCACAGAAGAACAAGAGCCAAGGGGAAAATTGAAGAAGATCTAGACCTCAGATGACAAATCCAATCATACGGATGGATCCAGATTGACGTTCGCAGTCGACGATGCAAAAATCAACTTAATTGGAGGCCTACGTCATCAGATATAAAGAGAAGAAGAACGAACGGCCACGATGGTGCCATGTGGCACCATCACAGCCACCCCTCGCAGCGCCCCCGACCCCTGAAGGCACCTCGCCTCACAACGTGGGTCATTGGATCTTCATCCAACGGCCACGAACGTGCCACAATGCCACCCAGAACAGATTAATATAAATATAATTAAGTATATATGACAAAGGCTTTGCGCAGTGCATTGGCTCACGTGCATGACCACGTATGCATAGGGCATGGGTTCAGGTCCTGTGTTGTGCAAAAATTGGTGCGGGTTGTGGACGTATGCGTGCAGGCGGGCATACACGATTAGAGGGCCCAGAGGTGTCCACGTGGTGTGATCGCACGGGTTGTTGCGAGATCTGGAAGGTGCGAAAGCACGCGTAGGATTTGAAATCGGATGGCTGAGATGATGAGGTGGGATTTTAAGACAAAAATGATAAGAAGCGGTGCGGGCGCGCGGATCCAAGGGTGCACAACGCACCACGTGGCAGCACCAAAAAGAATCGGAGAAGAAGAAGGATTTGCACAAGTTATAAAAGGACCTAAGGGCCCCCCTGGACAACAACTCTCTCTCCACTCTCATTCTCTTCTTCCTTCTTCTACCTCTCTCTCTTCTCCCTCTTCCTGTCATTTCTGCATTTCCGTCCATAAAATCCATTGGGCCACCCTGTCGAATTGCCACTGCTCCTCTCAACCTCTTCAAAAGGCCACCACGGATCACCTGTGGTGCCCTCGTTCTGTTACAGTAGTAGTTTATTTACTTTATGTTTTATTCAAATACATGTATGATATGCAATTAATGTTTAAACTTTCTGCATGATATATATTGCAATTCATTGTCTCTACTACTTAGTAATTAGATTTAGAATAAGTGCATGAAATCAAAAGTGCTTTCTACCTCCCTGTGATCGATCGGGACTCCCAGTTCCATGAATTTTATTTGTCGAGACATATTTCGTGCTATACTACGATGTATTTATCTTTTACGCGATCTATGCCCCGACCAAATTGGTGTCTTTGCCGGGGAGGCAAGGCGACTTTTGATTTCATCTGTAACATACTATTCTTGTGTGCAGGATTAAACCAGAGAAGCGGTGAATGAATCAAAGAGGGCACTGCGAAAATCAGGTGCACACATTGCTATTAGAAATTCGGCCAAAAAGTAAGTGTTATCTTCAAAATTCAATAGCTATGTTTCTAATGCTCCAAAAATCTTGAAATTTGGACTGGAATTAGATTTTTAAATTATCTTTCCAATGCCACCATTTCCAAAAATAAATTCTATCTGTGGAATTTTTAAAAATTCATGTACATATGTGTCAGATTGCTTAAAAATAGAACTTTTATGAACTTTGAAAATCAATTCTGACCAACATACAAATTTGATTTACTCACAACTGGTGGGGTTTGAAAAATAATCAAATTAGCTTTCATTATCATATTTTTACAAAATTTTGGAGCATATTTGATGCTGTTTCCAATAGAAAAACCAACACGGGGTCTAAATCCCAGATTTGACCCCTTGCTAGTTAAAATTTCATGACTAATTGTTGGGAATAGTAAAAATTATGAAAATATACTCTTTGAAAAGCTTATTGAAAAAGAAATCTTCTTATTAAGTTTCAAATCATTTGGATTCCATCTTTACCTAAGAGTTTATATTTGATTTATGATCTTTAATTTGAAATAACTTAGAAGCGCATGAGTCAATAGGATCACATTGGACTAACTTGGATCCTAACGAGTTCAAAAGTTTGTCGGTGAGGCGAGTCACCTTGTGGACTGATGGGAACACCATCATGAGCCCTAACTAGCTCATTTTGACCTAGAAAAGAGAACAAAAGCTCCTACATAACCTAGAGAAGGGCCTAATTCAAGGAAAAACTGTTCTGAGAAGAAAATAAGAAACAAAGGGTAAAATCGCAATTTTACCATTGCAGTACAACAATAGGATTTCTCAGGGGTTAAACATGGGTCAACTGGACTTAACAAGAGGAAAAGTGGGATGGTTCAACCAAAAAAGGGTTAATGTGAGATCTGAGAATTAAATGACATCTTGTAACCCCAAAATAGACCCACTTAATTTAACAAGGTTCAGGTATGGATAAAAATCAACTAAACCCTCTAAAATTCATGAAAATATATCTCCTAGAGTTTAGAACCTTCAATTTGGTCTTTGGTACCTATTTTGACCTAAATAGGTGTCTTAGCTAATTATTTGCCCTAGATTGGGTTTTTGTGCAAAATGTCTATTCAAACGTGGTCAAACCTAAAATCCAACCTTACCATTGGATTCCTTAGGTCCAAATTAGGTTTGTACCAAAATTTGGACCTAAGGGGAGGTCACCTTGACCTACTTTGCAAAATAGTCCACCCAATTACTTTTATGATCCTAACTTTCAGAAACTTTTCAGAAACCCCCTATCTTCCTCGCCACTCTTTGCAATTAGGTCCCTCTGCCATTATAGAGGAGGAGTCCTACTCCGACGAGGATTCAAGAGGGAAGTTCTCATTTCCTCAGAGAATCCCTCTCAGATTTGAAAGGGAGATTCTCCGAGGAATTCTCAACCTTGTGAACTCAATCCCACACCTTGATTCGCACTTAATCTCTCGTGCGAACGCTCGAGAGATATGCATATCTCTCGGATTTCCTACTTCGGCGAGGAAACCCATGCTTGGAAGCTTGCCTTCCAAGCACAAGGCCCCCTGCCGGTGCCTATAAAAGAACCCCCAAGCTCAGAAGCTTGATTTGGCTGTAGAAACCCCCAAAATTCTTCCTCTCCCATCTCCGGCCAAATAGCCCGCAAGCTCTAGTGATCTCTCCTCCCTTTTCTCATCACCCTGCCACCATAACAGTGGCAGAGTTTTCTCCACCTCGCTCCTCTGTGTCGCACCATACTTGCATACGCTTCTTCAACCCTCTCGCAGTCGTCGCCTCCTCGTCTCAGGGCTTTCATCTCTGGCTACGGCAAACATGCGTCGCTCGCCCTCCATCTCCCCCCTTCATCCAAATACCCTCAGTTAAGTTCCTCTCTCCCTACCTTTCACTTTCCCCCTCTTTATTTCACAAAACCCCCTTAGATAGCCACAGACCACCTCCGTCTTCCTTATCTCTGGCAAACCACCGGCAAAAGCGCAACTGTCGCTCCACACGCCTCGCCACTGACCACAGAAGCTTCACCATCATCCACTGATCATCACTCGCCCCTTCATTGACCGCCACACGCACCTTACACTCTCCCCGAACACACGCACTTTCACGGCCACAATTTGACCTAGGCACGCACGTCTAGGCCGTTCTACGCCACGCCACCCACTGCTTCACCTTTGCTGTGACACGGCAAAGCTACCTACGTGCTTTGACAAGGCCACGGGGCCATATTTGTGAGTTGCAGGTTCGACCCCCTGCCGCCATTGGAGCACGAGCAAAGCTTGATCACAAGCTTGCTCCAGGTCACGTCGCTCCATGAAGTTGAGTCCCAGCTACACAGAAACACTCAACAATCCTTTCGCACCCAGTAATCGAAGCCCACACCGTCCATAGCAACAGCAATTGAGCAGGCATTCTCCCTGCGGGCACACGAAGAAGCGGGTGGGACTTTAGTCCCACCTTGGTAACGTTGGGCGCAGGTGAGTGACTTAAAATTAATTTTGTGTTTCCTCTTCGTTGCCTCAGATCACGAGGTGAGGTCCCCTCGCCCAATCATCCACCTCGTTCGCGACCCATGCTACACGGACCTGGCTGCCTGACTCGTTTACCCTACACTCCTCGTGCACCACCTACGCCGGTGCTCCTAGACCCGGGTGCGCTTGACCCGACCCGTATACCTGATTGGCTCTGGGAGAGGGAACCTAAGAGAGAAGAAGAGAGAGAGTGTACATGGGGGAGGGTAGGGGTAGGTTTTACACTTCTGTGTAGGAAGAGAAAGAAGAAAAAGAAGCTGAAGGAAGGAGCCACAGAGAAGAAAGAGGTTAAGGAAGGAAGGAGAAGGCACAGCTGAAGGAAAAGAAGAGAAGAAAGGAGCCGCAGAAAGAAAGAAGCAAAGGCAAAAGACAGAGAAAGAGAAAGGAGCCAAAGCCAAAGAAAGAAGGAGATCAAAGGTAGAAGAAAAGAAAGAAAGAGGAAGACAGAAAGAGGAAGAAGCCGCAGAGGAAGGAGAAATCAGAGAAGGAAGAAAAGAGAAGAAGAAAGAAGACATCAGAGAAGAAAGAAAAGGAAGAGAAAAACAGGACAGAAGAAGAAGAAAGAAGAAAGATAGAGATTAATTCTATTTCTTTTTACATCTCTATTCATCTCTTTAGCATTTATATACATTGAACTTCATTCTTTTGCTTCATAAATTGTTGAACATCACATTTTATCAATTTGAGATTGTGCTATTAGTTTTTAAATACCAATTTGCTCCCTGTGTTCGACCTTGGATTTTTAATTTTTGAGTAATAAATTCTTATTTGTTCTTCGAAGTGATTTCACCTATACTGCAACGCAATATTTACAAACCCGATTTCACTTTCGAACGAACATGGATCGCTGTTGAACGATTTTTTTTTACGAACCTACGCTAACGTGTTTGGTTTTGGAAAACCTGTCGTTGTAGTTCGAAAGCGAAGGATTCGTGTTCAACAAATAAAATTTATACCGAAATAAGAATTCCGGGTCGAACACAGGGAGGCGAACGTTTGATTTAAAAACTTCGCGTTTCTTTTTATTTTGTCACAAAGAAATTCAATTTAAACTATCTATGTATCTACAACAAATAAAAGAGACAGAGGGAGTAAGAGAGAGAGAAAGAATACTATACATGGAAATCAAAATGAGATGTAGAATAGATAAGGAATTTATCATAAAAGAGTTCTTTCGTTACAACTAGAAAACATAAAATAATTACTCTAGAAAGCATTAAAAGAATGGAGGGAGAAATGTCCTCCTCGACGATCGCTCGGAGGATGAATAGACTACTCTAGAAAGCAGTAAATCTATACTACAAAGCAGTAAAAAGAATAGGGAGAGAGAAATCCTCCTCGACGGTCGCTTGGAGGACGAGCCGGACGGGACGACGCCTGGACGAAGGAGAACGAAGCAGGACGAAGGAGGACGAAGCAGAAGAACGGGAACGAAGCAGCACGCCGTCGTCGTTGCGGGATCCACTTCCGAAGGGGGACGAAAATTTGGACTTTATCTCGCGAGAAGCATCCCAGGTGTGGGACAAGCTTCTCTTGAGCTTTGGAGAGGTAGAGAGGAGAAGGAAGGGATGCCAATTTCGTATGGAGGGGGTCTCCTTTTATAGTTGCAAGGAGTGGGGGCAAAATGGACATTACATCTTCAAAATAATAAATAAGGGGTCTTTAGTGACGGATAAAACCGTCGCTAAAGCCCCGCCGTCGCCGTCGCCGCCGCGCCCACGCGCGCCCGCTCGGCTGGCCTGCGCGCGTAACGCATACGCACGTCCGCGTCGTCTCAGCCGTCCGATCGCGAGATCAGACGGCTTAGGACGCGTCCGCACCCGCTGCGTAGCGCACCGCCCGCGTGCGATCGCGCGCCCACCAGAGCGTCCAATTGCGCGTCGGCGCTATCAGGCGCGCGCGGCCGTTGGATCTTCATCTGACGCTCGTGCGCGCCCGCTCACCCGCGCCTTCGACCCCCTCACCGCGGCTCGAACCCGCGACCTCCGCTTCGCCCGCAGCTGCGTCGCCGCTGCGCTACGCGGGCGAAATGGTCGCGCGGACGTTTTTAAATGCGAGCGACCGCAGCCGTTGGATCGAGATCCAACGGCGGAGAGGAGACGGTGCGCGGTCTTCACAGGACTCCTGCGGCCGATTGGGCGGCTGGGATGGCGCCACGTTGCGCTATCTTGGCCGTCCATCTTCTGGAAGTTGTAGATGGTGCCACGGATGTCGGATTGACTCGATTTTTGTGTCGTTCGGCTGCGATCGTCAATCCGAATTCATCCGTGTGGTCGGATTTTCCATCTGAAGTGCGGATTTACACCATCCTGGCCCTTGATCTTCTAGGGTTCCCCGGTCTCTATCTGATGCTACGGATGCCTGATTAGGGCGATCTTGGAGTCGTTGAACTCCAATCGTCGCCCTGATCATATCCATACGGTTGGATCTTTGATCCGAGGCCCCGATAAAATATTTGCCCTGTCCAAGCACATAAAAGGAGACAATTAACCTCCATTTTATTCAAACTACTCTAAATGCAAGATGATGCATGTAATGCAATATTTATATCATGAAATGCAATCCTATGCTTAAGAACATGCATAAATAGACATTTTAAGTAGTGTAAATGTGTTTACATCATACCCCCATGCCTATCTTTTGCTAGTCCCTAGCAAAAACTATATGCTATTTATAAAAGAATTAGGTTAGATTATTTGGACCTGAGTTATTTTCAATCATTAAGAAATTGTCTACTTAAGAACTGAACTTTCAAAGACACAACAGTGCCCGGGTATCAGCCAAAATGCAGACCGCCTCAAGCCTCGCCTTATTCAAAGAAAAATTTCTTTTTCTGTTTTTACACTTTTTTTTTTTTTTTTTTTTTGGATTTTCAAATTTTAGGGTTTAAGAGTGGCTTTCTACGGCCATTCAACTCACCCAAGATTTGATGAGAACCCTAAGTTTTAAGCATCTTATTGTGATTGTGATAGACTCGTTGACCGGCAATTAAAACGGACTTCGGATTTTTACGCCTCTAGGTGACCTCAAAAAGAATTCTGCCTAAAGGTGTATCTTTACAACCGGTAGCTTTCTCCCTACTTTTATTTTTTTAACGGGGTCAACACAAGGGTGAATCCAGTGTATATCTCCCCGGTTTATTCTACTTCTCCGCTTCTTCCTAAGTGTTTTGGGAATTTTTAGTGCATTTTCTGAGCTGGGTTCTGGACAACCGGTCGATGAGCTGTTACCACCGACAACGTGCCAGCCATACTCGTGCGGCGAAGTGTGGCTTATTTCTTTTTGTTCTTTTCTCCTTTTTGATTTTTTTTTTTTTTTTAAGTAGGTGGCTTCCCTGGTCTAAGATTTACCTAAAGGCAGCAAAAAGAGAAAGGTCAGTGACTGGGCTCTGGACAACCTACCTATGGGCTGTTACCCACGATAACTTGCCAGCCATATCACCCTAGAAGGTTCATTAGCTACCCAATTTCCGTTAAAATCGCCAAACAACGAGTCAGTGCAAAGAAAGTGTGTAGATGCTTAAGACTCAAAATTCCCTCACATCAGAGGGCGGGTTGATAAGTCGTGTACTTATCACCCAAACTTATTTACTCCAATTAAAATAAAATTCAAGTTGGCGAGAACTCGAAAAACAAATCCACATTTTAGTGGATATACGGGCTGATTAAGTCCAAAGACCTGAAGGGTCTTTGTGTTCAGAACATAATATAGTATTTCTTAAGATCGAAAATTTTCTTAAACCCAAATTCTCTTTCCTAATTTTGATTTTTTTTTTTTTTTTTAAAAAATAAAACAAATCTACGGAGCTGACGAATGAATTCAAAGATAAATATCCATCCCCCCATGCCTATCTAATGCAATGTCCTCATTGTATTAAAAAGACATAAAACAGAGTGGAAAAGCGTAGAAAGCACCTGAATTGCGTGGATATCGGGTCCGCTCCGAGATGAAAATGAAAAAGAACTGTATATGTGCTGAGTTTAGTACCTTCAGCTAGGCACACTATACAAAGAAAAGAAATGAAGAATTCACATGTGCAGGTCAGAATTAGAATGAACAGAAGAATCCTCTGACCTGTCAGCAAAGGTCCACAGATGTGGACCAGATTGTGGTGCAGACCCACACCCCATAATCGAGAATATCTTAGGTTCTGGATAAAAATTACCCAAAACCTAAAATCAGAATGCAAGCGGGGTCGGGCCTGCGATTTGTGAGGATGCAACCCAAGGCCAAAATGTCGGGTTACAGAGAATTGAAGCTCGAAAGGATAATCGTTAAATGTGTGCTTGAGTTTGACATCCTCGAAACAAATGTCGTAAGGGTTCTGATTTGATGGTTTCAGTTTAAAAGGAACCCTTCGACTCAATCTTCCATTTCCTCCAAAATTGACTTCCCAAATTAGAATTTCCCAGCTCCTATCCTCCTCATTCGGCATATCAAATTCCATGACCTCTTGTATATTCATCACCCCGTCTGAAATCTCCAAGTCTAGATGATGTGGCAAAATCAAAATTGACTTGGGTCTAATTATCTCAGAATTAGAATCATCAATAAGCTCAACAGGGTGTAACTGATAATCAGGGCATTGAATTAATTCCTCCAGAAAATGCGATTCTGGATCCGTATCGTGTGCCCTAATAAGATCAGTTTCCTCAGTTATTGGGCTATCAAATGATCTATCAGATTCCTCAGGCCCAATCGTCTCACAAAAATCGTGATCTGAAAACTCGTGTGAGACTTCGCAACTTGAATCTTCACCATCAGGATCCGTATCAATGTATGTCCCAAAATCATTTGTCACTTTGCGTTCCAAGGAGACATACGTTTCCTCGTAACCCGGCTCAGGGATTTCAGGTGAAGAAATCAAATCATCCTTAATTGGTTGTTTTAATTCAATCTGGTCAGCTTCGTAACACGTGTCCCCCCCAACAGGTGCCTGAGCGGGTTCTGTCATTGGCTTTCCTGAAGAGAGTTCATCCTGGGAATTATTCCAAGATTGAATCAAAGCAACCACGAATCTCATCCTCAATTTCGCTAATTTCCCAAGTAGAAACTCACCCGGGTTCTTATCCTTAACATCCTGGAGCCAATCCAACAAAGACTTGTTTAAATCATCAATCATTTCAATCAGGGGCTCCAATCTCTCAATGCAAGGTATTGGCTGAACTTCTAAAGATTGAATGATATTCCTCAAGTTAGCCAGAACCTTATCTTGAACCTGATTCACCTGAACCAAATGAGTTGGTTCAGGGTTGGGCGGGTTTGACATCAATGTAGAGGAATTAACGAATTGAGATTCGTTATACCCATCCTGATAATAGGTCATTTCAGATTGTTCAAAAGATGGAGATGACCTAAAGGCAGTGAAATCAGAGGATGGGTAAGGATCAGTGTATCCTTCTTGATTGTAGATCGCATTAGGTTGTTCATGAAAGGAGGACGATCTATAATCGATGCAACTCTGAGAAGGATAGAATTGAGAATCAAAGTGTTCAGGGTTAGACCCTAAACACGGGGGTCCGGAATTGTATCCCCAATCCGAATTATCCCAACTAACTGATGGTCGATTACAATACGAGTTGGGATAATCGTCATGTTGAGGATAATTTACAACAGGAGGGAAAGAGCGGGAATGCGTGAAATATGTGGAAGGATTCATGAGACACGGGAGGAAGAAAGGTGCCCTGCAATACAAACAATCAAACCTGTCCTTAAATGGGTTAGCCTACAGACTCTCAAAACCCGTCTTGAGATAAAGGAACGATTTGATCTACTTCTGTCTGTTCAATCCAACCAGTTAGAAGGAGGGACTGGGGAGAAGGTTCTTCCTTCGGTTTGCGCCTCCGGTTCCTAGTGTACCCCCCAGCCGCGATCGTTTGACTCTGCTCCCCTAGCTAGACATCAGATTGAACAGTAGAAACAGACTAATCGAAAATAATCTCGTTCTGAGTTCTGAAGAGCGAGTCCAATCCTTAAGGCCAACGTCTACTCTGTTTTATTTAGGGCTAGGTTTGAATGTGCTTTGGAATGTGATGGGCCCTTTAAATGGGTTGTGCCCTTAATGATTGATTGCTTTGTGTGTGCGTGCACAACCAGTGGTTTTCAAGCAAGATTATTTTTGATGTGATGAATTTTAAGGTTCAAATCTTGCTTAGTAGCTTTTAGGATTCAACTTTAGGTGTTTTCAATCAAGTTTCATTGGCACACCAGGTTTTGCAAGCACAGGTGAAGATATTTTCCTTTAAAGTTTAAAAAGAATGTGGAGTGCCTGGTAGATCCCTAAGAGTTGAACCTAATTGGCAGCTACTTGATGAGTTGATTTTATTTGAAGTGGTGCGACCCAAACAACTCAAACAACTGGCCTGATGCACCACCTAATTAGGCACACAAATGATTACCCAATCTGATTTCTACTCGATTATGTGTTTGGATGTGTGTACCGGCTCCTAAGATTGGTTTACCGGTTGAGTTAGAAAATCAGATGAGGTTGTGTACCTCTGTGAGATTTTTTATTATTATTATTATTATTTTTTAATGTGGGGGTTGGAGTGAGTATGGATGTCAAACAACAAACAATCTAACCTTAGAGTTTAGAAGAACACCTAGGTTGATTGATGTTTGAATTATTATGTGATGAAATGAAATCTAATGGGTGGGAGGTGGGGGATAACTTACAAAACCTTCCACAACACTTTACTCCGATTTACCGCTTTTGCCTGTCTCGAAAGAGTACCTGCAATTACAATAAGAAAGGAGAAAAGTGAGGTAAATGATTTGTAAGTTACAAAACGCGAAGAGAAATCAAAGAGCGTTGCCTCCCCGGCAACGGCGCCAAAATGTTGAACGATTTTTTTTTACGAACCTACGCTAACGTGTTTGGTTTTGGAAAACCTGTCGTTGTAGTTCGAAAGCGAAGGATTCGTGTTCAACAAATAAAATGTATACCGAAATAAGAATTCCGGGTCGAACACAGGGAGGCGAACGTTTGATTTAAAAACTTCGCGTTTCTTTTTATTTTGTCACAAAGAAATTCAATTTAAACTATCTAAGTATCTACAACAAATAAAAGAGACAGAGGGAGTAAGAGAGAGAGAAAGAATACTATACATGGAAATCAAAATGAGATGTAGAATAGACAAGGAATTTATCATAAAAGAGTTCTTTCGTTACAACTAGAAAACATAAAATAATTACTCTAGAAAGCATTAAAAGAATGGAGGGAGAAATGTCCTCCTCGACGATCGCTCGGAGGACGAATAGACTACTCTAGAAAGCAGTAAATCTATACTACAAAGCAGTAAAAAGAATAGGGAGAGAGAAATCCTCCTCGACGGTCGCTTGGAGGACGAGCCGGACGGGACGACGCCTGGACGAAGGAGAACGAAGCAGGACGAAGGAGGACGAAGCAGAAGAACGGGAACGAAGCAGCACGCCGTCGTCGTTGCGGGATCCACTTCCAAAGGGGGACGAAAATTTGGACTTTATCTCGCGAGAAGCATCCCGGGTGTGGGACAAGCTTCTCTTGAGCTTTGGAGAGGTAGAGAGGAGAAGGAAGGGATGCCAATTTCGTATGGAGGGGGTCTCCTTTTATAGTTGCAAGGAGTGGGGGAAAAATGGACATTACATCTTCAAAATAATAAATAAGGGGTCTTTAGTGACGGATAAAACCGTCGCTAAAGCCCCGCCGTCGCCGTCGCCGCCGCGCCCACGCGCGCCCGCTAGGCTGGCCTGTGCGCGTAACGCATACGCACGTCCGCGTCATCTCAGCCGTCCGATCGCGAGATCGGACGGCTTAGGACGCGTCCGCGCCCGCTGCGTAGCGCACCGCCCGCGTGCGATCGCGCGCCCACCAGAGCGTCCAATTGCGCGTCGGCGCTATCGGGCGCGCGCGGCCGTTGGATCTTCATCTAACGCTCGTGCGCGCCCGCTCGCCCGCGCCTTCGACCCCCTCACCGCGGCTCGAACCCGCGACCTCCGCTTCGCCCGCAGCTGCGTCGCCGCTGCGCTACGCGGGCGAAATGGTCGCGCGAACGTTTTTAAACGCGAGCGACCGCAGCCATTGGATCGAGATCCAACGGCGGAGAGGAGACGGTGCGCGGTCTTCACAGGACTCCTGCGGCCGATTGGGCGGCTGGGATGGCGCCACGTGGCGCTATCTTGGCCGTCCATCTTCTGGAAGTTGTAGATGGTGCCACGGATGTCGGATTGACTCGATTTTTGTGTCGTTCGGCTGCGATCGTCGATCCGAATTCATCCGTGTGGTCAGATTTTCCATCTGAAGTGCGGATTTACACCATCCTGGCCCTTGATCTTCTAGGGTTCCCCGGTCTCTATCTGATGCTACGGATGCCTGATTAGGGCGATCTTGGAGTCGTTGAACTCCAATCGTCGCCCTGATCATATCCATACGGTTGGATCTTTGATCCGAGGCCCCGATAAAATATTTGCCCTGTCCAAGCACATAAAAGGAGACAATTAACCTCCATTTTATTCAAACTACTCTAAATGCAAGATGATGCATGTAATGCAATATTTATATCATGAAATGCAATCCTATGCTTAAGAACATGCATAAATAGACATTTTAAGTAGTGTAAATGTGTTTACATCAATCGCCCACCATAAATACTACATTGAAAAAATAGGTTAAAATTCACAAAGAACACATCAAATAACCTGCATTTGGCTTGAAACTACTGAGTAGTTTCAATCTCTCTTGCAAAACCTGGTGTTTAAGGCTGCGGGGTAGCGTCAAACGACCGCAACTACAGGGTAATGGAACGGAGGCGAAAGTCGAAGGAAGAACCTTCCTCGTAGTCCCCTCGTAACCAGCCTGGTCGGGTTAGCCTGAGAGGCGAGAATTCCTTGCAGTCGGTCTCTCGCCAAATTTTCTTCAACTTGAACTTGAACGAAAAATCTGGTCAACTTATTTTAAGGACCAATTTGATTACAAGGCCCTTGAAAAGTTCTGCCACTAGTCCCTTATAACTAGTGTAAGGTCACTAGGACCCTTTTGGTGTCCTTTGACCATCTTAATCATGGACCCATACTCCTTGTCTTACCATCATTATCAGGGCTCTCCTGCTCCAACCTCTTATGGGTGGGAGATAGCTCCACATTATTCAGATACACATGCTCCTCAGGCCTGGGACACACCCACCTCAACCTCTTGGACATCCACATAGATCTTGCAACACTTAGAGACACTCTCCTTGTGGGATCGAGATCTCATCATGATGACTGATTATCTTGATCAGTCCCACCAAAGACAAGCTCCTACATCTCACAAGAACCCTCAGATTGCCGAATTGATTCACATAGTCTAGGAAGAAAAGGAGGTCAGAAAAGGGAATATGAAGACTTAAGAAAAGCAATTCAAGATGAAAGACAAAGAACCCAAGACATCACCTCTTGGGGCTCTGAATTCAAAGAGAATGTACCATAGGTGGATGGTGAGCCACTCAAGGTTAAGGAATCAACTGCAACCTATAACTACACTGAACCCACCCACTACCCTTTTGATTCCCCAAACCAAATATATTATAACCCTCCATCTTCCCCGAGACTTGCATCTGAGGCCATGTCCACACAAATCACCACTAGAAAGCCACCAATAGACTCACAACTACTTCTCAGACTGCAACAAACAACAATAAAGTACAAGGACACAGTTGTGAGATATCTACATCAAATCCAGATCACTACTGATCCAGGGTAGAGACAGACTTTGATTGCAACCGAAGAATCTCTGATGGAAGCCCTTAAAGAACTAGAATATGTGGCTAGGATGAATCAACAAACTCGCACACTTCAAGATATACTCCTTTTGTAGTACCAAGTTTAGACTAGCCTAAAGGATTTCAGGGAACTTAAAACAACTTCTAGGGATTCTTCAACTCACATGCCCGAAGTAAATGATGTAGGTGATTTTCAAATGAGAGATGAGATATCGAATGGAATTAAGGGAAATGTTCTTGGCATATCTGAAAAGAAATTAGTTGAGAGCCCTAACCTAGAAAATAGTGAGGAAAGTCCCATGATCGATTTTCAATCTAAAAATCTTGAATCTTGGGAGATAGAGATAGAGGATCATGACACCCAAGACTTGGTACATTTTGAGACTTGGGTATATACACTTAATGAGGCCCATGATTTGGATTATAAGAGATCTGGAGTGGAATTGCCTAAACCCCTCATGACAAGCTTAGATGATAAATATATTGAAATCCATGAGGGTAATTTTGAATTACCAGAGAATTCAATCAAAGCTGAGAAAGAATCTACTAAAAACTCTATTTCCGATTGTTAAGATAATTTGAAAAACCTGGAGGAATTTTTAGATTTGGAGTTAGCCGAATTTATCACAGATTCTTTCACATCTTCGCTTTTGGATATCGAGGATATCACTAAAGCCACAGAGCAGAAAATGAAAGAATTCGAGGCTTTATTGTATTATGATTCTTCACACCTTGGGGAAAATAAATTGTCGCCAGTACATTTAAGGATTCACACCATGAGCAGAATTTGGGCAATCCGTACGAGATTCCTGATCAACCCAAGGATGAGAATGATTTGGGTGAAAATACAGTTGTTAGAATGGAACACAAAATCATATTCGACACACCTACTTTGCAACCACCAACACCCAGATCCAATCATGAAATGGTTCTTTACACCATTTCTGATTACACCACACGGGTCCCTCCATTCCTGTTTCACCACTTTCAAGACCCGTATGACTGGTGTCCCACTCTGGATCCCTCATGGCTGCTACTTGCTCCCTATAACTCTGGCACCCATATTTATTTCTCTTGTAGCACCTGGCTACAACCTATTCTAGGCCTTGTGATTCTATTCTGCTGACCTTGTGGCCTTGGTATTCACGGGCAACTACTCTACATTCTTGGCCTGTTGATGACAGTGGAACACATCTTCCTATCTATCTTTAGTCTGTCTCCTGCAGTCATTGATCCATATGATGAGTTTTGCCTAGTTGGAGGAGTTAAACTCAGCATCGTAGTTAGGCATAGCATTTAGACTTTGCATTTAGGCATCACAGTTGCACTTATACATATATGCATAGCATATTTCATTTTCGGATAATGTTTTGCATATTGTTTTGCATATTGTGTATGGCATTGCAGCAATGGCATGAGCTGAATGGTAACTCAGAAGCAGTTCTAGGTGATTTCTATCCACATACACCTTGCCAATTTCTTTTATTCTTGCATGAGGACATGCAAATACTTAGGCATGGGGGGGTAGTTCATAAAAACTGAAAATTTTCTGCCAACAATTGGGGGATTAGATCATTTTATCAAGAGGTTTTATTAAAGATTTATTCTTTAGTAGATTCCTAGACTTAGAATCCAGTATAATTTCATACTTGCATGTAGATTTTACAATGGATCCTCTGTAAAAATCGATAGACATTTCTAGTTTATCAAAAAGAAGCATCGCTTCTTCTCCTGAACCCTTGGACAGCAATCAGGGAGTCAAGTGAACTATCTTCTAGTAGCTCCACCAAAACATATGTAAGGTGAGAGTAGAGAGTTTACTGGTGCTCTAAGGTTGTATAAGGAATCTTTAATAATTGAATAACGACACTTGGAGTTGGGCATGGTTTTCGCTCTCGGTTCTTGCGTACTAAATCTGTGAGAAATTCCATACAAGAGCCACCAAATAAGGCAAAAACACAGAGAGTGGGTTCTGATAAAACTAGGACTGAGGTGGATGGTCACGGCCATCCTCTACGGAATCCTTGGCTGAAGGAGAGTACTGATGTCAAGGTCAGAAATATGTCGTCCTATCCGTTCCCTACTCGGTGCTGAGAATAGGCACTTCCACCAAATAAGCCACCCAAAAATCTCTTGGTCATCCCAAAATTCCCTAAGAATGCCTGACATATAAAAGTACGTATGCCGTGTTATGTTGTGCTAATAAATACAATAATATGTCGTGTTGTGGCATTGTGCCTATAGAATTGCATACAAAAGAGTTTGCTTGAAAAAAAAAAGAAAAAATAATAAAAGAAAAAAAAAGTGAAACAGTTGCGTAATGTCAGCCAAGTTAAATGTTTTGAGGCAAAAACAGCTACCACCCTCACAAACCACCAAATACAGCCTTAACCTACTTCTGTATTTCTGACCATTTGAATACGGGCTGAGGGCTTCTGACTTAGTCATAGGGTTATCAGAACCTAATTAAAGTGTCATGCCATGTGAGACCACCAAATACATTTGCAAATCTGGTGAGATGTGAGCCCAGGAAGAAAAAGGAAAAAAAAAGGAGAGAGAAAAGTACAAAAGATTAAAGAGAGCACAGCTTTTCCAGCCCCTCTCTAAGTTGATTTATTCAATAATCTGGAAATCTAAATTCTGAAATACTAGTCTCTAAGAAGCACCAGAAAAGAGTGAGCCACCAAATACAATCCAGTTAACTCAGACATCTCCTACCTAAACCAAACACAGGGACCAAAATCAAAAAATATTTTATAACCCCGAGCGAAGAGGTTCACCTATCCCGACAAAATTTTACTAGGGGTCAAGTACAAGCTTTAAATGTATATCGAGTCTTCACTTGGATTCGTTGCAGAAGCTACAACATTATATATTCATAGTTATCTAGATTCTGAATTTTTTGATGCAGCAAAAAGAAATAAATCTTTAGTTTAACTCTTGGTAAAATGTATTTAGTCTTGCACTTGCCAGGGACTAGGAAGATGTAGGCATGGGGGTATGATTGCACAGCAATCACAGGCCCTAACTCATTGGAAATAAGCTAGAACTTAGCTTAACATGAACATTCTGCATGCATACGCATCGTATTCTGCATCGTAGCCAATAGATGTGTTTTATGCATTAAACTATGTTATTTGAGAGGTATTAATGATGGCAGGTAATCCAGGGCTGCAGATGACCGATCCAACCTTATGGATCTGTTTGGAAAAATGACGGGAGTCCAACACATCCAAGATTGCATCAATCAGACTCCCATAGCACCCCAGGGAGTATGCAAAAGGTAAGAGCCAGGGGGCAAATTCAAGAATATTCAAACCTCAAATGACAAATCCAACTGTACGGATGGATCCGGATCGACGTTCACAGTCCAACGGTGTGGAAATCAACTTAATCAGAGGCCTACGTCATCAGATATAAAGAGAAGAAGAATGGACGGCCACGATGACACCATGTGGCACCATCGTAGTCACCCCTCGCCGCACCCCCAACCCCTGAAGGCGCCTCACCTTGCAGCATGGGCCGTTGGATCTTCATCTAATGGCCACGAACGTGCCACATCACCACACATAACAGATTAATATAAATATAATTAAGTATATACGACAAAGGTTTTGCGCAACGCATTAGCTTGCGCCGGTGCCCTCGTATGCGCGGGGCGCGGGTTCAAGCCCTACGATATACAAAAATTGGTGCGGGTTGCAGGTGTGCACGTGTAGGAGGGCATGCGTGATTGGAGGGCCCAGAGGCATCCACGTGGCACGATCATGTGAGTTGTTGCGAGATCTGGAAGGTTCGAAAAGCGCGCATAGGATTTGAAATCGGATGGTTGAGATGATGAGGTGGGATTTGAAGACAAAAATGCGAAGAAGCAGTGTGGGCGCGCGGAAGCCGCACGATGTTCATCCAAGGGTACACAATGCACCACGTGGCAGCACCAAAAAGAATCGGGGAAGAAGAAGGATTTGCATAAGTTATAAAAAGACCTAAGGGCCCCCCCTTGGACAACAACTCTCTCTCCACTCTCTCATTCTCTTCTTCTTCCTTCTTGTACCTCTCTCTCTTCTCCCTCTTCCCCTCGTTTCTGCATTTCCATCCGCAAAATCCTTTGGGCCACCCTGTTGGATTGCCACTACTCCTCTCAACCTATTCAAAAGGCCACCATGGATCACCTGTGGTGCCCTCGTTCTGTTACAGTAGTAGTTTATTTACTTTATGTTTTATTCAAATACATGTATGATATGCAATTAATGTTCAAACTTTATGCATGATATATATTGCAATTCATTGTCTCTACTACTTAGTAATTAGATTTAGAATAAGTGCATGAAATCAAAAGTGCTTCCTGCCTCCCTGTGATCGATCGAGACTTCCAGTTCCGTTAATTTTATTTGTCGAGATGTATTTTGCTCTATACTATGACGTATTTATCTTTTACGCGATCTATGCCCCAACCAGAATCCGATACAAACTGTGTTGAGAAGCCAATTCAAAGCTAGAAATAAAAAGAAAAGAGAGAGAAAACTCTCCAAACAAAGAAAAACCCTCTGTATCTCTCTTACAAAAAAACGCACTGCAAATTGAACCGAGGCTAAAATATGTTACAAGCATGGATGCTTTAACCGCGGAGTCCAACGAACCTTAGGATAGTTCTTGTGGGCCTTAAAAACCTTTGCGGCGGATTGAGGTTAGAGCTAGTCAGGTCTGAATCTTGGTTGGTACTTGAGTACCTCTAGGCCTATTATCAACATTCTAACCTAATCCACAGAAGAAAGCACTCGTCGTAGTTTTTGAACATCAAGGAACTTATGGTCTAGAATCAAAGTTAAAACCTTAAAATTTTGCTAAGGGACTAGCAAAAGCTAGGCATGGGGGTATGATGGGAACACCATCATGACTAGCCTATTTTGACCCATAAAAGAGAATAAAAGATCCTACATAACCAACTGGAGGTCCTAATTCACTGAATAATCATTCTGAGATAAAGGCAAGAAATAAGGGGTAAAAATTTAATTTTACCATTGCAGTACAACAACGGATTTTCTCAAAGGCTAAACACAGGTCAAATGGTCTTAACAAGATAATAAGTGGGTTGAATCAGATAAAAAAGGATTCATGTGAATTCTAGGAATTAAATGACTTCTTATAACCCTAAAATAAACTCCCTTGATTAAGCAAGGTTCTAATCAGGATAAAATTCATCCAAACCCTCTAAGAATCATAGAAAAATCTTCTCTAGGGTTTAGAACCTTCAATTTGGCCATTAGAACCCATTTTGACCTAAAATGAGTTTCACACAAATATTGCCCTAATTTGGGTTTTTGCATAAATTTTCTCGTCAAACGTAGTCAAACCCAAAATCCAACTTCACCATTGGATTCCTTAGGTCCAAATTAGGTTTGTATCAATATTTAGACCTAAGGGGAACTCATCTTGACCTACTTTGCAAATAAGTCCAACTTGATTACATTTCTACCCCTATCTTTCAAAAACCCTCACAGTTGACCCCCTAGCTTCTTCATCATTCTTTGCAATTGGGTCCCTCCGTCATTATAGAGGAGGAATCCAACTCTGGCGAGCTCTAGAAGGAGATTTCTCCCTGATTTCCTAGAGAATCCCCTTCAAAATTGGAATGGAAATTCTCTGAGAAATTCCCTCCAATGTGAACCCAATTTGAGGCCCTAGTTGGTACCCAATCTCTAATGCGAACGCATGAGAGATTTGGGTCTCTTTCGATTTACCATTTCCAGTGAACCAACCTTGCTTGGAAGCTTGGCTTCCAAGCACAAAATCGACCTCCAGGGCCTATTTAAGACACCCTAGTTCGCCCCGCATCTCCTAAGCTTGAAATTAACCGGAGAACCCCCTCAATTTCATCTCTCCTCCTCTGGCCGACTCGCTTATCAAGCTTCGGTGGCCTCTCCTACTCTCTCTCGTCGCCTAGCCACAATACCGATGGCAGGTTCCTCTTCCTCACACTCGTCTATGTCGCACAGCACCCACTGATGCCCCTACCTCCCTTTCGTCCTCACCGACCAACCTCTCTGAGCACCTTCATCTCTGGCATCAACAATACGTGCCAGCCGCCATCTCCGTCTCCCCCTTCGTCTCTTCACCACTTAGATAAGTTCCTCTCACGCTCTACTCCCTTTCCCCCTTCTTTATTTCCTCAAATGACTACTACCACACTCCACCACCGTCATCCCCTTCACCTCCAGCCACAAACTTCAGCGAGTTCGCTCCACCACCACAGACCACCTCCCTCCTCACTGACCGGTCCCTAAGCACCGCCTCAACTCACTGATCATAACCCCTCACTCATATCACTCCGCCACTCACCCAAACACACCCCCGAACACACCCACACACACGATCGCAGTGTACCCCAGGCATGCTCCCACAAGCATTCCCATGGCATGCCGACCACCTCTGCACATTCACCACACCTCAGCGAAGCTCCCTGATCTTTTTAACGTGACCACGAGGCCGTTGTAGTGATTTCTGGTCCAGGAGCTCTTCGCCATTGACGCCAGACTTGAAGCTTGCTTGCAAGCTGCTCCAGGCTGTGCCTGCTCCAAGTCACAGCCTAGGTTGCACGGAAAGACTTCGCAAACATCTCCAGGCATCCAATTGGTGTCGAGGGCCGTAGCTGCAGCTGCAATTGAAGATAGCCACTCTACTGCAGGCACGTGCGAAGGAGGTGGGAAGATAGTCCCACCTCGGAAAGTCTTGCAGCGCCGTGCCCACATAAGTTGAATTCTTGCCATAGGCTTTTCGCCTACAACTCACGGGGTGAGGTCCTTCTCTCACCCGACCCAACCGCCTCGCCCACGACCACGCCCTGCGGACCTGGTGACCTGACCCAACTAACACACCTCGCCCACCAATGCACACCGGTGGGCCTGGTCCCGGGCGCGTACCCAACCCGATTACCCGAGAAGCGTGGCTCTGGGAGAGTGAAACCTAGGAGAGAAGAGAGAAGAGAGATCGCGTGGGTAGGGGATAGGTTTTGCTCTGCAGAGGAAGAGAAGCGAAGCCAAAGGAAGAGGAAGGAGAAGACAAGGCTGAAGAGAAGCTAAGGAAGAAGGAGAAGGGCTGCAGCAGAAGGAAGAAGCTAAAGCCAAAGAGAGGAAGGCAAGGAAGCTAGAGAAAGAAAAGAGAAGGAAGAAACTAAAGGAAGAAGAAGCTGAAGGCAGCTGGTAGAGAGAGAGAAAAGAAGAAAGTCAAAGGAAGAGAAGAAGGAAGAAGAAGAGAAAGGCTAAGGCAGGAAAGCTAACGAAGGAGAAGCCAGAGAATAGAGAAGAAGAAAAGAAAGAAATCAAAGGCAACCGATAGAGACAAAGAAAGAAGAACAGGAGAAAAAGCAGAAGAAAGAAAGAGACCAAGCATTGTAGCATCATCATTTTAAGGTGTCTGATTCACAAATCAGATGTCCACTTTTGAGCTTCATTCATATATACATTGATTTCTTTAATATTTTGTGCTTACATTTACTCCTATCTTTTTGCACTATAACATTGACCTTATTGCATATTCTTTTAAATTCTAAGTTGTGATCTGGATTTCTACACCCCAATTTGCTCTTTGTGTTCGACCTCGAACTTTAAAATTCGAGTAATAAAATTGTATTTGTTTTGAATGCTTTTTCGGCTATATTACAACGTGACCTTTTTAAAATCCGATCAAGCACAATAAACAACGGGTACAGGCACGATCTGTGGGAGCATGGCGCGAGTGAATTATCGCACAATGCGTGTCGCGATCGACTTGAGTGAACTGGCCGATTGGTTCACTTAAATCTGTTGGTCCAACAACCCCCTCGCACTATTTAGATTTGTTTGATGCTTTTCCGACCTCAGATTTCGATAAATATGGTACATTCAAATCATATCGACGTGTATTGCACATTGGTAACCTTTATTTTGCTTTTTGAGTACTTTTCTTTACGTGAAAAATTAGAAATGTATCTAAAGGGTTTTTCGACCCAGTTCTTAGTTGGTTTGGTTTAGGAAACTTGCCTGATGCATGCATGGATTTTAAGGCATGCATGGATTTTAAGGAAGGCCTGGTACACACTCCTAAACCCTTTGTGCACTATTTGGAGTCATTGTGACCCTTTGATGATGTTAAGTAGTGTAGTCTATTGATGAGTTGCAACTCATCATAGCTAAATCGCCTAAGTTAAGCTAGAAACTAGGTTAAACGTTATTAAATTAACACATAAAAAGGGTTAAGTGTGGAAAGTAGAGAAAAAGACCTAAAACATCAATTGTGTGTTAAAAATGTATAATTAAGTCATTAAATGAGATATTCTATTAAAGAAGGTTAAATAGTGATCCAAGTGCAAATTGAACACATAAATAAGCTCAAAATTCCAAATCAAAAGTGTAATTAACTTCTAAAATATTCAATTGATCTTTAATAAAAACTTGGGTGCATTTGGACATCACTAGGGCCTTGCAATAAGGATTCACATCTAGGTCCTTCATACATCATATTTTGTTCACTAAAAAACCTCCAAGGACCCATTTGAAGATCGCAGGGACCTATTTGTAAGCCTTAAGGACTGCTCTGAAATGTTTCTTAACCACTTATGGGCTTCTATGTAATTTCTCTACCCCTTCGCTGAGGGGCTTTGCCTGCAAATTCACCATTAGAAACCTCCAGCCACCTGTAGCTCGTGCACGCACTATTCACACGAAGAACTGAGACCATCGTGTCCGTTCATTCTCTTGATTGCTTGATCTGTGGCTTGATTTGAATCGAACCTTCGTGCGATTCGGCGCATGTGGTCACCTCTCCTCCCAGATCTGATCCAACGGTCGCTATTTGATTTTAGCTCACGCACGCTCTCTCCTCAAATCCCCACTTCCCTAGCCCTTGGAGACTAATCGCACCACCACGGTGCTCTGATCCACTGTCACTCTACTTAAGGAGCTCCACAGCTGCGCGTGCGAGGGATCGCTCCCTTCTACACCTCTCGAGCTGATCATTTATCCACTCAAGCTCTTCTCCCCACATTTCCACATTTTCACGGCCACCGACTGTGAATTCTACTTTTTCCTCGACTCTCTTCACCGCTAACGACTCCGTAGCACCTGAGGGCAACCCAGAACTCCACTAGCGAGTTTTCACTCTACTGGAGCACTTCCTCCCTCCATTCTTCCTCTCCACCCACCGAGTGGAGATCCAAAGGTCCCATTCTTCCATTTAGACTAGGTTTTAACGCTTTCTAGCTTTAGCATAGATGTAGTGAATGTTAGTGTAGTGTAGATTAGTTAGTGAATCCACTGGTTTTTAATTTAGCTTAGGAGTAGATTAGTGTAGAAATCACATCCACCTCGTCTAAACAATTCATATCAGAGGAGATGAATTCATCTCTCACTGATCACTGATTCCCCCCTACCTTCCCCATTTCATGTTCTCTGTTTTTCCTCATAATTAAATCCATAAATCAACCCTTCATTAGACCTAATTTCATATCTGAAGGCTTTGAATCGCAGATCTGAAATTAGCATCATAACCCACATTGGGGGGCTCTCATTCATCTCGTAAATTCACAAGACCCCCTATCTTGTTCACAAACTCAAATGGCTCAATTTTTCTTGCAAATGGTTTTCATGATCGAATCGGAGATTTGAATTCAATTTTGAGCTTTATCAAATTTAATCAAGTTGTTTGAGGATTTTAGTGGCTTTGATTGGGTATATGCAAGGACTCCAATGTTCTTGAGTGTGGTTTTGATTTAAGTTACTTATTGGGAACTTCTATCAAGGAGGATCAATCTCCCTGATTTGAGATAGAACGAGGATCCAATGCATTATGATTTGATCACCAACTTACCTTGATCACCAATCAATGGTGTTCAAGACAAGAACGTGATTAAATCAGTGCTAAATTCATAGCAAAAGCCCTATATGGGCGACATTTATTTCTCAATGTACATTTCGATCCCAACCTAACAATGGAGATCTAATTGATTGTTGATTACTCTTAATGAATTTGTGGTGCCTTGTTTACAAGAGCTGAACTCTTGACTTGAGCTTCATGAATCACACAGTCTAGGGTGTGAAATGGAGATCAAATTAGAGTTCTATGGGTTTAGGTACTCAAATGAATTTTCAGATCTCCATCTATGATTGTTCAAAGAAGTTTTGGAAATCATTTAATCGATTGTGCCTTAAAGTGCATCAGATCAGACCTTCTTAGGTCTGATCTGATATGATTTTAGCCTCTAAAATTACCAATTGGTTTTCATGGTTTTCATGATTATATCAAGTGGTTCTAATTGATCTTAAAAAGGAAAAAAAATCATTTTGAAACTCTAAACATTTAAGTTTGGGATCAGAGATCAGAATTGATTTTGGATTGTTGAACCTAATCAGCTCCGCTGTGGCTTTCAAAAATAATTTCAGAGTTGTTGCAGACCTCTGAAATGAATTTAGAACATTTGAACTTCTTTTGGATAGTCTGGAGAGAGTAACACAATAGCAACAGTAGATCCTATAGCTGTTGTTTCAACAGTTGTAGGAGCTGGACTAGCTGAATTTCAACAGCTGCAGTAACTGCAAGATGGTCTGAAATGTAGGGCAGAAGGCTAAACTTTGAAGTAGATTAAAGAGTTGTCATGTTTATTTGTTATATTCAATGTTATACAAGCTTTCTTGTAACTGAAATGAACTTTAATTGCATCTAGATTGCTTGTGATCTCGTTTAAATTCTTCTTTGCTAGCTAAAATGTATGTATAACTGTCCAACATGGAAAATGAATGCAAAATTAAAGTGAAAACCATGGTTATCTGTGAGAATACCTTCTATTTGATTTGTTAAACATTATAAGGCATCCCACTAAACTTTCAGACTTTATAACTAAACTTTAGGCCTTAGGATTCACTTGAACACACCCATTAAGGCCTAAATTGAGCTGAACTTGTAAATAAATAAAAATTATATAAAAAAATACAAAAAAAATAAAATAAAGGTGTAGTGAGTAGGATTAACTATTTCTCTACCCATTTGCAAAGTTTTATGGTATTCTGAACCCCCTGACTTGGTAGAATATACCAGCCGACAGTTTAGTCTACCTTAAAACTCAATAAAAATCCCTTAACACAAAAACACCAAAAAATCATCTATTCATCTCTTTCTTTATTTCTCATCTCCTACCTCCATAAAATATATAAAATCCATAAAAATCAGAAAAACCTCAAAAATACTCAAAAAAATACTATATATAGTATGCATATATTTGTATATATAACTTATACTAAGCTATATATTTGTATATAATGCAAGATATGTACATAATAGATATATATAACTTATATATTTATTACATAATGTAAATTAAATATTTAAGATTAGTTAAACTATATATAACTTAATTATATAACTAGTTATTATTTATATTAACTTATAAGTACTATAACTTAAATAAATTTATAAAACTTTGTATATAACTGTATTTACTATTTATACTATGTATACATATTTATATACATATTATGTATATTAGAAACCTTGTATTATAATTTAATTATGTATATATAATAAATACTAAATTTATTAAGTTATTACCTAAGTTATTAAATTAAATCAAAATAAATTAGTAAATTAAGTTAAAATTGAAATAATTTATACTGTACATTTATATTAATGTATTTTACATAAATTAAGCTAATTTAACTAAATTTATAATATATTATACTATTTAAAGTTAATTTATATGCAAGATAGCCTGAAATAAGCTATTTAAATGTAAATAAAATCAAAATAAATCTTGTAAAATACAATAAAAATCTTTAATAAATACTTTAATATGTATATTACTACTGTAATAGGTCAATTAGACTGTACATTAACTAATTTATGCGTCAATTAAGAAATAAACCCTGAAATCAGGTTGAATTATTTGCAAACTTTAGCCAATTTATTTATATAATAAACATAATTAATTTTGTAAATTAATTGTACAATTATGTAGTACTATATAAATAATTTAATATTATATAATTTATTTTTAATTTATAATAAATTATGACCCTCAAATCAAGGGCCAAAAACCTGAAATCAGAACAGCCGTGCTGGAATTCCAATGTCGAGAGGAGCTAAAGAAAGTGCCACATCATGTGTGGCAAAGTGCTTTGAGGAGCTAAAGAAAGTGCCACATCATGTGTGGCAAAGCGCTTTGAGGAGCTTAAATTATTTTTGTTCTCCTAGCTATTCAGTCGACACGCACTGGGTGTGAGCAAACCTTATCCTCTCTTATCTCCTGAGCATGTATGGCATTTGGCTGTGGCATTGAGATGTGTGAACGGTGTGTGGTGTGTGGCTGGGAGCCATGCACTGTGCGAGGGCTTGATTAAGCCCATTACTAAGCATAAAACATGATTAAGAGGCCTAATTAACGAATTAGGGTGACTCTTAGTGTAAATAATAAGTATATGTATACTAAGTATACGTAGTATAACAAATGTTTAAGCTATATATGTATATAAATAACACAGTAGCTTTAATGACAGAATTATTCGTCACTGTAGATAGAATAAGTGTCACTATAGACCCTAGTTTTTATTTTAGATTCTGTACATAATTTTGCTGGGGTTTGGCGACGTTTATATCTGTCGCTGTGCATATTATATGTTACTATATATGTTAATATACCAAGTTAAGTTAGTATAGTAGATATTATTACTTATTATCGTATATATATGTAAGTATTAGTATTATAAGTTATAAATAGATAGTATATATGTATAGTGTTTGATGCTTGTTTGTATATTTGTGTTTGCAAGTATTTCAATACATAAATTAGTTAATTCTTTCATTCATTAATTCATTCATTTATGATTGTACATAAAATTGATCATTTTAGAATTAAAGAATAATGTTGGACTTAGAGAGTGATGTATATTAATAATTGTCTTCCAGTGAACAACCTGGAATAAACCAGTAAAAATTATGTAATTAAATAAAATTGTCGTGACAATGGTTTGTATTTGTGACATATACTACAACAACGATGATTTTTTATACGAACCGTGGTCGATCGCAAGCTACGAATCGTTTGTAACTGGGGGGTCTTTTATAGATCTCTGGAGGGTGCTTTGAGCTTTGGAAGCAAGCTTCCCAAGCTAGGAAAGCTTGCTGGAGATGGAAATTGAAAATATACCTAAATCTATCATGCGTTCGCATGAGAGATTGGGAAGGTTTTAGGGCTTAGGATTTGTCTCAAAAGGAAGGGAAATCCTTGACGAACTTCCCTTTCAAATCTGAGAGGGATTCGCCCAGGAATCAAGGAGAACATGCCATATTAAGGTCGCCGGAGTTGTAGAAATAGGATTCATGGTGGAAGGGACCTTTTGAAGAAAACGATGATAAAGATAGGGACCTTTGTATAATAAATTCAAAAGCTAAGGACCCAAGTGGAATAAAGGAAATCAGACTTGGACCAAAGTGCAAACTAGGTTGAAACAATCTCAGATTGGGCCCAAATTTTGGCACAAACCTAATTTGAACCTAAGGTATCCAATGGTGAAGCTGGATTTTGATTTTGACCTAGTGTAACTGGGTAATTTGCATAATTACTTAAATTAGGGCAAATATCTATCTAAGAATCTATTTTAGGTCAAGATGGGTTCTAATGGTCAAATTGAAGGTACCAAACCCTAAAGAATATTTTTATATGATTTTTAGAGGGGTTAGGTGAATTTTATCCTGATCAAAACCTCAATGGATTAAGCGGGTCTGTTCTTAGGGTTTCAGATGTCCATTAATTCCTGTAACGTATGAAAACCCTTTTTCTATCTATTCTAACTCACTTATTAGACTCTTAAGATCATTTGACCTTTGTTCCACCCCTAAGAGAACCCGTGGTTATTCTATTTTTGTGATATAATGGTAAATTTGCAGAAATAATCCTGTATTTTTGTCTTCTTAGATCAATGTTTTGTGCCCTTAACTTCTTCTGATGGATATGTAGGAGCTTTTATTGACTTAATCAGATAAAACTGAACTAGTTATGGCTCACGATGGTGTTCCCATCAAGATTAATTGGATTAAATCAAGATAAAACCTAAGGTTTGGGTGGTGTTTTAATATCTATTAGACACCATTTTTAGTTTTGATATTAAGGGGGAATTTAATACTGAAATCAGGGCAATTAACTGAGATTTTATCTTCTAATTGAATGGGCTTGAATCAAGATGGAAATTAGTTGTTTTGGGTTGATTAATATCACCTTGTGGAAATCATGTAAAATTGGTTATCCAAGATTAATTTTCAGAATTATAACGAAGAATTTATCAGGATTAAAAGGTTGGATAATTGGTGGTAGCCCCGGTACTCGCTGGATTTTAGCTACAGCTTTGGTCCTTTGGATAGGTTTTGGCTAATTTAAGGAGTTGATGGCCTCCCTATGACTCTTTGGTTAAGCTTAGTGGTAAAGTGGGAAAGCAAATTGTAGGGATCGAGGGTTTTAGAGTTGGTTCTTTTCTCAACCAATGGGTGGGGCATTTGCTATCTATGGTCTAGCATGCATATCGCTTGCGCGTGTTCACGCCATTTGATGTAACTGCACCCCTTTTTATGATGACCTTAAGGTGATGGATTGAGGTAAGTCGATGGGTACAAGCCGCTTTCTTGGCCAAGAAGATAGCTAATATCGTTCTTGTGCCTCAGGAAGTAACATGAAATTGCCTTATGTCTCGAGGTGTTGCTTAACAGGATTTTTTGTCGTAACAAGTCGAACTTAACTTGTAAAATGAACACGATAATGTAAAGATTAATAAATGGATTAACTTCTAAGATAGTACCCATTCTCTTTCTCTCTCTCTATTACTATTTTGTACCTGATTGATGTTTCTACTCTATTTAGTTTTTACTGACGTGTTCCTTGAGTTTCATATTCAGCTGTTGTTGAGCAACTAGGCATAGCAACTACTATTGGTCCTTCTATTGCAAGATCGAGCTTTGCTATAGGAGATGGTTCATACTAAGCATGTTGCTCACCAAGTTTTTGTTCCGTTTGTTAGACTCTTTTATTTTCAATCTTTCTCGTGGTTGTATTAGTACTTGAACACTTAGTTCGCTTTCATGTTTTCTGTGGTAGATTTTATATTGATTGTCAATACTTTATTTTATATAATGTATTATGAATAAATGTTTGGCCAGTAATGACCTATGATTATGTATAGGGAGACTACGATCTTGTATTTTTGTATGTTGCTTGATATCGGCACTTGACAACTTGGGTCTCGTCAATTGGCGAAATCAGGGTCGTCACAAGGGTCATGTTGTGCAACATCATTTTTTGAGTCTTCATCCTCATCAGTCATCCCATTGTTCTTTTGGTGGGATATCGGGTTCACGTTCAAGATAGTAGGTGTTAGACTTGTACTGTAGAAGTGGAGGGACCTACCTTTTGCCCTTCCCAAGAAGGGACTATGTAAGAGCACCAAGATGTAAAGATGTGGTAGAAGTATTTACCTTGAAGCTAGTGGATAGAGGTGACTTGAGGCTGGTGGGTATAGGTGGCATGGAGTTGGTGGATTGAGGTGGCTTATATGAAAGGTTCTGGATAAAAGTCATTAGGTACTAGAAAAAATTGCACTGTTGCCAATGGTCCACAGTTGATGGTTTATTGAACCGTCGGCAATATTATTATCCTCGACCATTCTACAAATAATGGTCGAGAAAATTCATTTCATTAACTACCCCCCTTCTATTCAAAGAGTAGGTAGGTGAGACTAGCATCGTCAGCTAACAACCGTCGAAGTAGTTATAAATGTCGATGATTTTTGAGAAACAATTGAGTAAAGTCAAATTTTCTAATCGTCGAAGTGGAAAAGTTAAATTTTTGAGTTGCTTACTCTATGTTTTGTTAAAACCATCAACGAACGTTGACTTAAGTCCCTCATGTGGCCTCGACTCCCTCTACCTTCCTCCCAAATCAATCCTCCTCCCTTGCGATGTCAATCTATCCTCCTTGCACTCTCTCACTCTCCACCTCGCTCGACATTGATCAGTCCTCATGGCTCCTCTTCATCAGTACGTCCTCCTCCTCCTCCTCCTCTATGGCATGCGTCCCCCTCACCCTCCCTCTGCCCCTTGCCCCCACCACCTCACGTGCATCCTTTTCTGCCCCTCTCCGCGTGCTGCCACCACATCCACCTCGCACAACACCTCCTCCTCCTCCCACCACCATCACTGCAGACCACCACCACCACCACCAACATCGGCTCCCACCACCACCTCCTCCTCCCACCTCTTCCTCCTCCTCCCACCACCATCGCAACACCTCCTCCTCCTCATCCCACCACTAGCCAACCACCACCACCACCTCCTCATCCTCCCCATGCCACCTCCTCCTGCCACCACCACCTCTTGCCATCACCACCACCTGAACTATCCCCCTTGTCTCCTTCCCCAATTTCCCCCCTTAGGTTTAGATTAATTTAATATTTCCAATGTACTACTTAGGTTAGAAATTTAATTATAATTGAAATTAAAATGTTTTGTTCAATATTTAGTTAAATTATTAGTGTTTAGTTAAATTTAGTTTAAAATGTTTAATGTTTCGTTCAATGTTTAAATTATTATTGTTAACATGAATGTTTAGTTAAATTATTGTTCAATGTTAGGAATGAATGTTTGGTTCATTCTTAGGTTTTGAGTTATGGATTTAGGTTATAGGATTTAGGTTATAGGGTTTAGAGTTTAGTGTTAAGGGTTTAGGTTATAGGGTTAAGTGTTTAGGGTTTAATGTTTCTAAGGTTTAGGTTTAAGGGTTTTTGGGGTTTAGGGTTAAGTGTTTCTAAGTCTTAGGTTTTAGTGTTTATAGGGTTTAGGGTTTTTATGTTATAGGTTTTAGGGTTTAGGGTTTAGTATTTTTAAGGCTTAGGTTTTAGTGTTTATAGGGTTTAGGGTTTTTACGTTTTAGGTTTTAAGGTTTAGGGTTTTTAGGGAGAGAGTTTAGGGTTTTTAAGGTTTGGGTTTAATGTTTAGGGTTTAAGGTATTTAGGGTTTAGGAATTTTAGGATTAGGGTTTAGGGTTTAGGTTTTACGAATTCTGAGGTTTATGGTTTAGGATTTAGGGTTTCCATAAATTTAATTGAGCTTAATTTAGGTTTTGGGCTTAGAAGAGAATGGGGAGGGTGGAAGGGGAAGATAAAGACAATTAGGTGTGGATAAATTTATAAATTAATTTTGGAATCGATTTAAATTTAGATACACACTTGTACAAATTTAGAT
Organism: Thalassia testudinum; assembly: GCA_037157565.1. NCBI lineage: Eukaryota > Viridiplantae > Streptophyta > Magnoliopsida > Alismatales > Hydrocharitaceae > Thalassia > Thalassia testudinum. The sequence goes on along the minus strand of JAZHRO010000010.1, from coordinate 6,414,584 downwards.
GCACTTGTTGACAAACAATAGTTCTAACCCCTAAGGTATAGGTTGTGAGAGAGATATAACTGTGTGAAAATACTTGCCCATTGAGACTTATGATCATGTTATACGGATAATGCAGAGTGTGTGTATACTTCATTTACATGAACGATGCGTTGTCTTTATAGCATGTCATAAGTCTCAATCGTCTTTAGTTCTGTGAAGTACCAGGCTAAAGAGAGTCCTTGAAGATTTGATCACAGCTTAGGGTTACTTTTTACACGTAGCTAGTGTGTGGAGAAATTTCTATTGCATTTTCTCACCCTTCTCTGGTATACCAACTAATCTTAGCTACATTCCTAAAGCACCCTTAAGTGGGGACTATTAGGAATGTCGATAAGGTTAATCTTGGTGGATATACTAGAGAAGTGCAGGGAAAGACTACTGAAATTTCTCCAAACACTGGTTGTATGTAAGAAGTAAGGCTGTGATCAAACCTTCAAGGATGGGCTATCAAGTGAAAATCTTCTTAAAATACACATATTTTCGTTATTTGAATCCAACTTTTGAGTGGTTGACGTTGAAATTTAGGTTATTATGGATAAGTCATGGATTAGTCTGAGGAATTTGAATTACTACGTATACAAGAATGGAGTGATTTCATTTCTGGAGTGGACAAGTAATGATGATAGGAAGACATTTAGACGATGAGAATTTCTTGAACTGATTTTATGCCCATGTAGATGCTGTTTGAATGGGTTTTCCATGACCAAGATACTATTTTCGAGCATGTGATATGCAACGACTGGTGGCCAAATTACAAAAATTGGACAGCTTATGGTGAGCAAATCACAGAAAAAGTCAGATATGATAGAATTGACGATTTAAAACAAAGCAATGATAATTAGGGAGATAAATTAGATGAAATATTGCATGGTGTAACGAACGCGTGCCCCAGACGTCGAACCAGACGTCTGGGATCACATCCAGACGTCTGACAAGACGTCTGGGATCGTTTCCAGACATCTGGAGAACAGTTATTTTCGCACGGGAGATTCGTCTGCGCGCCTGTGCGCGCAGACCTGCGATTCCCCTCTCTCTCTCTTTTTCCCTCTCTCTTTGCGGCTGCAGACCTGCCGCGCTCTCTCTCTCCCTCCTCCTCGCGCGGCCTTAAAAGGGCCACGCCTCCCCTCCCGTCTCCACCGTCTCCTCCTTCTTCTCCTTCAGCCAGTGAGCATGAGCGCGAGTGCGAGGGCGGCAGCTGCGGCCGCAGTGAGCGCGGAGGAGGTGCGGCGTGCGAGAGCGGAGCTCTGCCGTGAGGGCGAGCTCGCCGGAGCGGCTTGGCCGGCCGGCGGAGGGCACAGGGGGCACGGAGCGATGCGGAGAGGGACCTGCTGCAGTCTGAGTAGCAGGCGCGCGAGGTGCGACACGGGCGGCGTCGCGAGCGGAAGCCGGGTGGCGCCCTGTTCTGGAAAAATTTCCAGAATCGGACGTCTGGGTTGATAGGCAGACGGCGAGGAAGACGTCTGGTAGATCCTAAAGACGTCTGAAAGGTGAGTATTCCGCTTTCTTCTTCCTTCCTGTCGACTGACCGTACTGAGGGAGGGAGTTGGCTATGCGCAGGCCCGCTGATTCGCCATCCTTTGCGAATCAGACGTCTGGAAGTTGTACCAGACGGCGGGAGTGACTTCCAGACGTCCGGGGTGACCATCGGACGTCTGGGAGATAGGAGAGACGTCCCCGCAGACTTCTGGACGTCTGGGAAACCACGCTGAACAGGTAATTCTCTGATCCACTTTTTAAGACATCTGGAAGAAGTTCCAGACGTCTGATCTTGCACAGTATCGTCTTTTTCGACCCGTTTAGGGCCCGTTCGGGCTCCGTTTTCCACGATTCGAGTTGCGTTCTTTTCAGAATTAATTTCTCTACCCGTCTACAGTAGCTATACACTATTTTGAGACACTCCTTGTGTTTTATCCTTGTGATAGGACCTCGTTCAGTTGCAGTCTTGGGAGTCGCGGAGGCACGCGGGATTCCCGATTACGCCCCCATTACTCCCGTTGTACCTGGTAGAGTGGCTTAAGTTTATTTTTAAAATCTGTTAAAGTATGGAACCATAACTAGAATCTAGGACATTGCATGAATCCTAGGAATGAGAAATGTATGGAATGATAGCTCCTAGGTGATGCATGAATCCTAGGGCTGGAAAACTAGTTGTATGCTAGATCCTAGGATGTGGCATGAATTCTAGGATGGAAAAACTAGTGGAATGTATAATACTGCAGTCTTAGAAAAATGGAAAGGAATATAAAGCTGCCTGTAAATTGAATTAACAGCTGCCTGTTATGAATAAAGAAACATGATTGAGATCATGGATTGTGAGAACGTGAAACTGGAAAGTGAAACATATGATGTTCTGAGATAAAGAGCTGGAACCCTACGGGGAATTAGGAGTGGAACTCCTGGAAAGAGAAAGGAATGGAACTGAGATGTAGTTTGTACTGTCTCTTGGGTACGCAGTACCAAGGGAAGTACCTGTACCTGTTTAGTGCAGAGTGGGGCCAGCCGCCCCAGGGACCCGGGGTTAGGATTGGCCGCTCTGTACCGACTTGTTGGCCCTCGTGTACGTAGTACCGAGGAGAGCTACTAGTGTTAGGAGAGTACTAGCTACCCCACAGGCCCCGGGGTTCTGGTAGCCTCCTTCACCGACTTGTTAGGCCCACTAGGGCAAACCAGGGTAGTCAGGCGAGGGTGCGCGGACTGTGGAGGGGCAAGGCCCCGGTTTGGTTACTGTGGAGGGGTTGGACCCCTGTTACTGAGAGGGCTCTGCCCTGGTTCCGTGCTGTGCTTTGGGCGCACCCGTTAATGGAAACGACTGACCGCGTGCCAGTGCGGGCTAGCTACCTGTGCGTTTATCACGCGTGCCGTAGTCACCGTTACGTCTGTCAGTGACCTTGGGGTGGTTGACTAAGGGTAGGATCACCACGGGGGACTCTCCCGGCCAGGAGAGCACCACGTGCTACTTCTACTTTTGGAAAAGACTGCAATCAAGATCGTTCTCACGAGGACATTCGAGATCAAGTAAAGGATCTGAGAAATAAATGAAATAGTGAGAAAAATTTAAAGATGTGAATAAAGGAAGTAACAGAACATAACAGCTACTTTACACTCTACTGTTGTCTTTAGTTAGTTTGCCACTCTACTCAGCGTTTTGCTGACGTGTTACACTCGTTACCTTTTTCAGGACCAGGTGTTGAGCAGCCAGGGTCAACGGCTGCAGAGGACGCTGGGCCGAGTGGGGTCCAGTAGAGTTTACCACAGTCTTTTGTACCTCTTTTGTTTCTGTTATAGTGAGTAGTTCTTGTTTCCGCTGTACTTTCTTTACCTGCAGTTCTTGTTATATGATAAATGTTGTTCTACTGTTGTGGTGGAATCTACTGTAGTAGTTTCTTTCCTTACTGCTGTACTCCCTTACTGTTAGTTATATTCATGCTGAATGTGGTTTATTTTACTGCTATTTTGGTTACTTTCTCGTTGGACGACTAGGTCTTGGGATTAGTCGAGTCGGTCTGGTTCTCGTGTCTCGTAGGGACTCGGGAACCGGGTCGTTACACATGGTATGAGAGCGGCAGACCCTGAGAATGCAGATGATGATGAGAAATTATGAGATTGTAATGAGTTTTACGATGCAATTAAGGCAGCAGAGGATCCTATTGCCCTAGAATAACATTAATGTCAAAGTTGTCATTTCTTCTGAAATTATTCAAATGAAAGTGATGAATAGAGCGATAGCGAAATTAATGTATGAGTTTCTTCAATTCATTGGGGAGCTGCTGAATAATCCTGCTGGGTACCCTAGGTCATGGTATGATGCGAAGTAGATACGTGTGCTTAGACTAACATGCGAGAAGATTGATGCATGTCGAAATGATTGTACCTTGTACATAAATGAGTACTCAGGGTTAAGTAATTATCCCGAATTTGGTGACGAATGATATCCAAGTGGATAAATCAACAAACACAAGCGAAAAGAAACAACTGGAGAAGGTTCTCCATTATTTTTCACTGATCCCTAGGCTACAACGCCTATTCATATCAAGTAAAATAGGAAAATTGATGGCATGGCATCAGGAGAATAAGTCGTAAGATGGATGCATCCACATCCAATAGATTCTAATGGGTGGAATAGATTTAACGAGAATCACGCATCATTCGTAGAGGGGGCACAGGATGTGAGATTGAGTCTTGCAACCAATGGATTCAACCCATTCAAGAACATGTATCCATCATATTTCATATGACCAGTGGTTATGTTAACTTATAACTTACCTCCTTGGCTATGCGTACAATCTACATTTATGATGTTAACCCTCCTTATACCAGGCCCCAATCAACCAGGAAATCAAATAGATGCTTATCTCCAACCATTGATTGATGAACTGGAAATCTTGTGGTACAGTGGTGTTCAAACATATGATGCACATATGAAAGAATTTTTTCAGTTGCATGCAGCATTATTGCGGACTATCAATGACTTTCCAACATATGCTAATTTGTCAGAATGGAGTATGAAGGTGAAGTTTACATGTCCAATTTGTATGGATGATACTCATTATTTGAGATTGCCTGAAAGTAAGAAGTTCTGTTACTTAGGGCATCATAGATTTTTCCCATTAAACACAGATGGAGAACGTCACAATTCAAAGAAGGATTTGATGGTAAAGCATGTCGGTATTCGTTGAAGAATTTGAAAAATAAATTGATTACAGGTTTTGTTAGGTTATCTAGTGTGAAAATCATGGAGACATTGCGACAACTTGGTGAAATACGTTTGGGTCTTCTGTTAAAAAATGACTTGACCTCCTTATGACATTCTGGATTTAAGAAGAAAAGTATATTTTTTATGGAGCTTCCATACTGGCAGGCTTTTATCCTTTCTGAAAGACATTCAAGTTCCAGATGAGCATTTATCCTAGCTTTCACGTTACCTAAATGAAGCACAAAAGAAGATTAGTGTGTTAAAAAGTTATGATTCTTATGTTTATATGCAAATCTTATTCTCACTAGCGATACTTGGTGTGATGTCTGATCCAATAGTTGATTCATTTACAAAGATGAGCTGATATTTTAAAGTCATATGTTCGAAGACATTGGATCCTGAATTGCTGGAGTATTGGGATAAACAAATTGTTTTCACACTTTATAAAATGGAGCAAATTTTCCCGTCTGCATTTTTTAACGTGATGGTTCATGTCACGCTTCATCTTATGAATGAAGTGAGAATTGCTAAACCCATGAATGTAGATGAATGTATCCAATTGAACTGTATTTGAAGAATCTGAAAGATTATGTCCTCAATAAGGCAAAGCCAGAAGGGTCAACCATGGAAGGATATCTTATAGAGGAAAGTATTAACTTTTGTGCCATATACATGACAAAGACAGATAATCGTTTTAATCGATTTGAATGAAATTATGATGGAGGATTTAATGGTAATGATGAAGATTGCCTATCCATATTTGACATCGAAGGAAGGTCGATCCTTCACACCGAGTTCAAGTCCATCTCAGAGATGGACAGACAATTGGCTCGTTTATACATTCTGAACCAAATTCCAGAAGTGGATGAATTTTACAATGAATTCAAAGAGTCCTTGGATCCATCTACACGCGAATTGTAGTTCCTTTATTGGTTCAAGGATCATGTAAATAAACTGAAAGAACAGGAAGATCCACGGTGGATACAATATTTTAATATAATTACTGATACACCTTTGACATACTGGTGGTCGACGATCGTTTGGTCGAGACCAGCACGTATTTTTTTTTATTACTCGAAAATAGAAAATTTTCGAGGTTGAAATCAGGGAGCAACACTTGATTTTAGAAGCGTACAAAATCACAATTTACAATATAGATATATACTATTTTACAAAAATAAGAAAGGAAAATTTGTTCTTCTTTTCTTCTCTCTTTCTTCTTCTTCTTCTGCCTCTTTCTTTCTCTCTTCAGACGTCTGACTCCAGGGTCAGATGACTTAAACTCCACTTGCTACAATGCTTCTTCTGCTGGTTCTTGGCTTCTTCTTTTCTTCTTCTCTGCTACTTCTCTTTCTCTTCTTCTTCTGTGCAAGGCCTTCTCTGTCTTCTTCTTTGCCTTAGTCTTTAGCTGCGTCTTCAACTTCTTCTTCCTTGGCCTCTCTCTGCTCCAGCTTCCTCTTCTGCTACAACTCCTCCTTGGCTTGTTCTTCTTCTTTCCTTTCTTCTACCACGTCTCTTCTTCTCTCTACTGCACTCCCTCCTCCTTCTTCTTCAGCTTCTGCTCCTCTGTGCAGCTAAGTCCTCAGCTGCTCCTCCTCCTTTCTTCTTCTTCTTCTTCTTCTTCTTCTCCTGCTTCCCTGCACAGTGTAAGGTTAGGCAAAACCTAACCCCTACCCTTCCCACGTCTCTCTCTCTCTCTAATTCACTTTAGGGTTCACTCTCCCAGAGCCTTAATCAGGTAAGCGGGTTGGGTGACGTGCCCGGGATCAGGCGCACCGGCGTGGGTGGTGCGCGAGGTGTGCACAGGCAGGGACTAATCGGATCCAGGTGCCAGGTCTGTGGGGAGAGTGTCGTGGACGAGGCGTGGCGGGGGTGCGCGGGACCTTACCCCAATGTGTTTCGAGGCGATACGCCTGAAACACAAAATCAATTTATGTGCGGGCACCCGCCCACACACTTCCGAGGTGGGACTAAAAGTCCCACCTGCTTATCGTGCGCCTGGCAGCAGCAAACGTGCATAATCCCCGCTTCAGCAAAGGCCTCTACCACCAATTGAAGACCTGGAGCTGTGCGTGGAAGTATTCCGTGCAACCTGGGCTGCTGGACTGGAGCTGGAAAGGCTTGGAGCTTCTTGCGAGCTTGCTCCAAGCTCGGCTTCAATGGCCGCGGAGGCACGGGACCTGAAACCACGAATACAGCCTCGTGGTCCTGTCAAAGCACTCAGCGAACTTCGCCAGAGCACGGCGAAGATGCCTAGGTGGGTGGCTGGCCGCGGGGCGGCCTAGGCGTGCGTGCTAAGGTTGCTCTATGGCCGTGAAGATGGGTTAGGTAGGGGGAAGGCGACAGGGGTTGGCGCGGTCAGTGGAGGGTCGTAGGGTGATCAGTGGGTGGTGGTGATGCTCAGGGATCGGTTGGAGAGGCAGATGGAGGTGTGGAGCAGCGGGGATGCCTTGCCGGCGGTCTGGCCGGAGGTGGAGATGGCGATGGTGGACAGTGGAGTCGAGGAGTCAAAAGATTAAATTGACAGAGGGGAAATAGAAAGTAGGAGGAGAGGAGCTTACTTGGGGTACTTGGAGAGAAGGGGAGGCGGAGGAGATGAATAGCGTGTTTGTGCCATCGTCAGAGAAGACGACCCTGAGGGGGAGATAATGGCAATGAGGAGAAGGACAGGAAGGCGTGCGCTGGTGCGGCGCAACGCGGAAGATCGAGGCGAAGTGAACCCTGCCGATGGTATGGCGGCAGAGCAATGAGAGGAAGGAGAAAAAATCGTCGGAGCTTGCGGGCTACTTGGCCGGAGCGAGGGGAGATGAATTCCAGGGGAGTCTGCGACCAAATCAAGCTTGGGAGAAGCGGCAGAGCGTGCTGCTTCTTAAATAGGTGAGGGCAGGCTGACAGGCAGGCGAGAGTGGGGGGAAAAACCCTGCTGGAGACGTGGGCAGTCGGAGACCCATACCTCTCATGCGTTCGCAGGAGAGGTATGGCGGCCAGCAAGGCATGGGAGGTGGTTCATGCAGAAAAGGACAATGCAAGGGATCTTCCTCTCAAGTCTATGGCCGGCTCCCATGCCCTGCACAGCGCCATCCTCCGCGCGAAGTCGCCGGAGGTATGGCCTACTGCTGCAGGTGCCAGAGGGACCGGTTTGCAGAAAATGATGGGAAAGTTGAGGGGGTAAATGCAAGAGTTCAAAAAGTTAAGGGTCAGAAAATAATTATTGAGGACCAATTTGTAAAGTGGGTCAAGATGGCCTTCCCTTAGGTCCAAATTTTGGTATAACGCTAATTTGGACCTAAGGAATCCAATGGTGAGGTTGGATTTTAGGTTTGACCATGTTTGATTGGACATTTTGCACAAAAACCTAAATTAGGTCAAAAATTGGGTATGGTTCTCAATCTAGGTCAAGATAGGTTTCAATGGATAAATTAAAGGTTCTAAACCCTAAGAGATGTTTTTTCATGAATTTTAGAGGGTTTAATTGATTTTTATCTTGCCTGGAACTTCATGAATTAAAGTGGATTTGTTTTAGGGTTATAGAATGTCATTTAATTCACAGATTTTGTCATAACCCTTTCCTGATCGAATCATCCCACTTTTTCTCTTATTAAGCCTATTTGACCTGTGTCTAGACCCTTAGAAATCCCATTTATGTACTGCATTGGTAAAATTGTAGTTTTACCCCTTGTGAATTATTTTATAGTCAAATTTGTAATTCCCTGATTTAGGCTCTCCCTTAGGTTTTGTAGGAGCTTTTGTACACTTATTTAGGTCAAAATATGCTAGTTAGGGTTCATGATGAGGTTCTCATCACATACGAACGTCACCATTCGGGTTATATAATAAATGGATCGATTCAGATTCAGAGTAAGGTCAATTGATGATGCGTAGGCCACGCAACATGCGGGAGTCATCGTCAGTTGTGACCTAAGTACTGATTGGGATGGGTATTATGGTCAAATTGTAGAGATTATGGAAATTAGTTTTAGGTTTGACCGTAGAGTGGTTTTATTCAAGTGTGATTAGTTTGATATTTTTGAAAAAGGCGTTAGATTCAAAGTGGATAAGAAATATAGTTTCTTGAGTTTAAGTAAGAACCGTCGTATTCTTCAATCATTAGAACCATTCACATTAGCATGTCAGGTAGCACAAGTATTCTACGTGGCTGATAATAGTAGAAATGGGTATATAGTACCTGTTAGAGCTCTACCTCGTGAACAATAAGATGTGGGGAAAGATCTCGACACAGATGTTGAATCTAACACATATCAGCAAAACCCACAAGATGAAGAAGTTTCCCCTTATGCACCTGACATTGATATACAAGGTAATTTGCCAAAAGTATTAATTCTTAACCCACAAATAAAATTATGTATTTCAATTTTTGTTGTAAGTTTCGTTTATTTGTTCTTTAAATGTATATTTTTCTTCTCAAAGCTTATGTTTATTTTTTATTGAAATTGAGTTTTATTTTATTGCCTTCTTTTATAGGTGTCTTAAGTTCTTTGAGGTTCTTTCAGGTTCTTCCACCGTGTACATGATGGTGAGGTTTTTCTACCACTTAAAATTTTGTAAATGCATGTGAAATTATTTTTGGTAATTATGTGGGGTGTGCCAACTATATATATATATATGATGCATGAGAGATTTTCTTTTGTTATTATGTGAGGTGTGCCCACTACATATATATATATAATGCATGTGAAATTATTATTTTTTTATTATGTGGGGTGTGCCCACTATAAATATATGATGCATGTGAATTTTTTTTTTGTGATTATGTGAGGTATGCTCACTATTCTTTGTTGTTTGTTGAATGTTTAATATGATAGGAAATGGGAGGAGTAAAAAAAACAAGGAAATGGAGGAAGAAGGGTAGGAAATGAGAGGAAATGAGAAGGAAGTGGAGGGGGTAGGAAATGGGAGGAGGAAAAAAGAAGAAGAAGGAAGTAGAGGAAGAGGGGTAGGAAATGAGAAGAAACAAGAAGAAGAAGGAAGTGGAGGGGGGGTAGGAAATGGAAGGAAAAAGGAAGAAGGAAGTGGAGGAAGAGGAGTAGGAAATGGGAAGAGGAAACAAAAAGAAGGAAGTGGAGGGGTTAGGAAATGGGAGGAGGAAAGGTTATGAAGAAGAAGTGGGGGGGGGAGGGGTAGGAAATGGGAGGAGGAAAAAAGAAGTGGAGGGGGAAGGAGTAGGAAATGGGAGGAGAACAAAGAAGAATATAACAATGATTGTTCATTGATTTCTTTATTTTCCTTGATTTCTATATTTGTTTCATACAGGATTTTTGGAAAATCACAATATATAAGGGAAATGCTGCCAATTTTTTTTCCACATATCTGATTATTTGTTTTGTTTTTACGCAGGTGAACTTCAAGAAGGCCAATAGGGGTGGTGGGGATCAGGCCACCTCCCTATAGACTCAGTCTCAGGCCCCCTTAGCAGCCCCAGGCTCAAGCCCCTCGTCAGCAACCCCAAGAACCCCATCAGCAATTTTTGAGGTCTGGAGATGTTGTTTGATATCTTTAGAGTTAGGGGAGGGGAAGGGGGAGGGGAAGAGTCCGATGCCTCCTCCTACAGATCTCGAGGAGGAGGATCCTTAGTACAAGCAGCAAGACCCATTCGTCGACGATGAAGAGGAGGAGGATAGTACTTCATTCGAGGAGGAGGATGTTGGGCTGGATGATCAGCCAAAGCAGCCGACTGACCCAGATCCTTCCCAGCTGCGACGGGTCGCAGTACTGGTATAAGAGTTTAATAACTAGTAAGATTTATTTATTTCTTTGGAATTTAATATTATGTTATAATTTTATCTTTCAGGTAGACTGGGTAGAGAAGAGGTTCGACATAGAATAGGAACCTACAGAGACTTCCACATGTGATCCACATATCAATCACCATCACACTAGCAGGAAAAGTAAAGGGTTATCCTCCATTCATCGGTAGGGTGGGTACGCTGATGAAGGCGATCATCCCACTCTCCTATTTCGACTTGAGGAAGGTGCTAAAAGAGCTGAAGAGTAAGCTCCTTCGAGATCTAGAGGTAATTCATAAAAACTTACTTATTTACACTTCTTTATACAATTTCAAATTACATAACAAATACTATTCTCATACTAAAGCAGGCGATCTTCGATTGGGGCGATGATCCAAACGTCCACAGATATATCCTCAAGCATGCGGCCAAGATCCACAAAGATTAGAGATTGGAGATGAAGAGTAAGGTAAAAAAAATTTTTAACTTAATATATTTCATTTTTTTACCTTAATTGCATTATTCCTAATATTAAAGATATATATTTTAGTTTTATAAGAACAAGACCCATGATAAGGCATTGCAGAATGGGCCTCCTGTGATACAGTCGGACGTTTGGAAGGAAGCATGAGAGCATTGGCAGGATCAAGCGATGCAGGTAAAAGTATGTATATATCATAATTTAAGTAATTTTAAAGTTAATAAATTCTACCTTTATTTTAGGAGTAGGCATAGAAGAATAAGGAGAATATGACTAAAGCTCCAGTGAAGGCTCATGTCTTGAGTAGAACGAGCATAGACAGGATGAAATCCCAATATGTTAGTATTTCTAATAGTTTCATTTGTTTACAACTTTATAAGATTCAAATTTTGATTTTAATTAAGTCTTTTAAATTGCATTCCTTTATGCATCGAGGTGCCTAGCTTGATCGAGTGGATGTATATGAGGCCACCCATAGCAAGCTGAGTCATGAGGGAAACAAAGAGTGGCTTCATGACACATACCAGCAGAGACACGTAAGTTAAATTATAAAAAATTTATATTGCATTTCTTAATTAAATTTACATGATATTACTTAACATAATTTAATTTTTTATGATAATATGGTCAACCTAATGCATCCTCCTGTAGACACTAACTCTAGAACAGTTCAACAGCCGATGTCAGGAGAGGTGTTCTCAACCGTCATGCCACCAGAGCATGGTGGATTCGTATGTAGTATAGGGAGGAGTGAGACCATCTCTAGCTTGGTATGGGGGAAAGGGGGCATTATCATCTTCAGCTGAGGTAGTGCAGATGAGGAAGGAGATTGCGACATTGCGTCGCTGAGCCAAGGAGAAGGAGCAGTGGATCGAGAAGCTGACCATGCAGGTCAGGGAGTCTGCTACGCAATTCAAGGAGTTGGCTATGCAGTTGCAGTAGTTGACTCAGACTATTGAGGAGCTCGTGAAGATACTTCAGTGAGGAGGCCTCGATCAACCCTCATTTTGTCAGTTTAGAGATCGTTGTGATGACGACTTAGGTGCTGTTGGAGGTGTTGGTGCCCCAGCTTGATTCCTGTATTTTCATACATTATTATTTGTACAACTATTTTGTACACATTATTATTTATATAAAATTTTGATTTTGAATCTCATTGTTTTTGTTTTGAATGAATGCCTTCATTTTGATTGTGTAATTCTTCTCATAGGACTTTAAATTGATTAGAGGTCTTCCATGTAGTTAAAACTTTTAATTAAACAAAAATGACTATTTTTGTCGATTATAAAACTGAGGGCAATAGCTTGCCGTCAATGTTGTCTTTATTCTCTACCGTTATATAGTAGACAAGAAGAATAACATTCTCGTTAGTTTTGTCGAAATGGTCGAGAATAATAGTTTACTCAATCATTATACAATTGACAAGGATGCACACATTCTCGTCAATTGTAGATAAACCGACAAGAATGCCCACATCCTCGTCAATTGTAATCATCGTTGAGGTTAACGTTTAACTCAATGGTTTATGTGAAATGGTTGAGGAAAACCTTTCGCAATCATTTGAAAACGACGACAAAAACACCTACACATTGGATGAGGGGCTGCTTTTGTCCGTTGGTAACATTGTAAACTCATCGATATAATGTAATTGCGACATAACATTCCCCGACCTTATTTTTCAACGGTGGAATCATCATTGCCAATAGTTTTAATCGTCGGCAATTGTGAAGATCCTTGTGGTGGGGGGGGGAGGGCTACCACTAGGGTGGGGTGGGGATATATTAAGGCTGGGACTGGTATCCTCCCTTAACTCAGAAGTAAGCTTATGAGGCTCCGTGGTGGCCATCTTCTTAAACATCATCTGCACATAAAAGATAATCAATTAATTATAAAGATATGAAAATTTTGGGCAAATGTTATATATATGTCAGGTATAAAAAAATTTTAGTAGAGTTGTAATATGAAAATTTTGTCATAGCCTGTATAAAGAAAACAATAAAGGGGTAGGTGCTCTATTTTATACCCACCATTATACCCATCCCACATGGCATGTTAAGGTGGATGCCATGTGGATGAGACGATGCTAGATAGGAGTGTCACATGTGTTCATGGATATAAAAGGTTAGACTACCTTTTTAGATCATGAAAGTACTATTACCATTTTTAGTTAAGAGAAAGGTGAGTCACATGGAGTCACATGCATCCCTCACATTCAAATTCAAATTTCGATGGAGGGAGAGGGAAAATTTATCTCAAATAGGTGCCATCGGCACTATAATAGATGCTAATGGCACCACAATCTCAAATTTTAGTGAAGACAAGTAGATGCTGACAGCACCACGGTAGATGTTGACGGCATCACCATTTATGTTAATGGCATCACCACCAGTTGCGTAAGTTTAAACTACTTATCACTTCTCTTGTTGAGGTGAATGCCATGTGGATGAGGTGTAGACACATAGGAGAGCCACATGTGCTCATGGATATAAAAGGTTAAGCCACCTTTTTAGACCCTAAAAGTACTATTACCATTTTTAAGTAAGAGAAAGGAGAGTCGCATGTGCCCCTTACATTCGAATTCAAATTTCGATGGAGGGAGAGGGAAACTCTATCTCTAATAGATGCTGACTGTTTACGAGGCGAGATCTATGTTTAAAATAATCATGTTGCAGTATAGTCGAAATTTCTTTGAAAACAAATATAATTTTATTACTCAAAAAGATTCTGAGGTCGAACACAGGGAGCAAATGGAATTCTCACACTATTCTCAAGAATTAATGCAACTTGAACACAAAATATTACTCAAAAACTAATTAGGAATGTAGAGCATATGAGTATAGGAAGAGTAAAAAGGACTTTAGACAAAATAATGGTGATTTGAATCACCAATTATAAGTCTAATACATAGAATAATTACAAAAATGTACTAAAGAAGGGACTGTGAATTCAGACGTCTGATTTTGCAATGAGACGTCATAAATGACTTTTGCTACAATCCCTTTCTTCTTTTCTTCTTCTCTTTCTCTTTCTCTGATTTCTCTAATTCTTCCTTTTTCTTCCTCTTCTTCTTCTTCTTCTACCTTCAGCCCTGCAATCCTTCTCTTCTTCTTCTCTGACCTTTCTGCCTATGACCTCACTTCTTCTTCTTCCTTAGGCTTTCTTCTCCTCTGACCCTTCTGCCTTCTGAATCTGACTGAGTGTTAGAGCTAATCTTCCTAGGGCAAAAACCCCCCTTCCCCCATGCAACTCTCCTCTCTCTTTCTATTTTAGTCTCGCTCTCCCAAAGCCACAGTCGGTCGAGTAATCGGACCTAGCGCATACCTGGTCCAGGCTCACTGGCGTTTGGTGGGGAGCGAGGAGTGTAGGTCAGGCGGGTAGTCGGGTCGGCCAGGTCTGCGAGGGCAATGTCGCAGACGAGTCCGAGTGAAAGGGGGAGGAGGACCTCATCCTCAGTGTTTGGAGGTGAACAGCTATGTGCACTTTTGCAATTTATGCAGTTGCGGGTGCCTTTTCCTATCCGAGGTGGGACTCAATGTCCCACCTTCCTTCCACGCAGCGCAACAGCAGGGTGCTTGGCCAATTTAGTGAGACTGTAGCTACTGAAGCCCCTATGTGAGGGATTGGATGCGTGCGGGCTTCGATTGCGCACATCCTGGAGGTGTCCCCTGGGTGTAGCAAGACCTGGAGCAACTTGAAGCTTGCTCGAAGCTCGGCAGCAATGGCGGCTCTGACCTGTGACCTGAAATAAAGAAAAGAAGCCTTATGGCCACGTCAAAATGCTCAGCAGGGTCGCCGTGGCATGGCGAATGTAACAGTGGTTGTGGCGTGGAGCGCAAGTGGCTGTGGTGGCCGGACGGTGACGGGAACAGTCGGTGAGAGTGGGTCTGTTCGGGGAGGTGTTTGGGTGGATGATGGAGCAAATGAAGTGAGGAGAAATGATCAAGGATGTGTGGTGGAGGTTGTAGGGTGGTCGACGAGGTGGATGGAAGTGTGTAGCGGTGGGAACACCTCGTCAAAGGAGTCGCCAGAGATGGAGGAGATGACGGTGTTCAGTAGCGTTGGTGGTCAGTTTTGGGAAATAGAGAGAGGGGAAGAAAGTATGAGAGAGAGGGAACTTAAAAACCTATTTCTAAGGACGAAAGGGAAAGGGATCCCATGCCGGTGTGGTTGCCGGACGTGGGGAAGACGAACCTCCGTAGGAGAGGTAGCGACGAAGATGGGGAAGGAATGACGTCGGCTGGTATTGTGCGACACGGAGGATGATGGTGAAGGTGAATCTTCCACCGGTGTTGTGGTCGGACAATGAGAAAGTTAGGGAGAGACCTCCGAAGCTTGCGGAATTTAGGAGCCGAAGGGGAGAGAGGAATATGGGGGATTCCAACCCAAATTCAAGCAGAGAAGTACGGTTGAACCTTGGGGAGTCTTTTATAAGTCTTTGAGAGGGTTTTATGGTTGGAAGACAAGCTTCCAAGTAAGGAATGCTCGTCGAAGAAGGAAGCTTCAAGAGACCCAAATCTCTCATGCGTTCGCATGTGAGATTGGGAAAGAATCAGAGCATCTAACCAGGTTCATACTAGAGAGAATTTCTCAGAGGAGCTCCCTTCCAATTTTGGAGGGGATTCTCTAAGCAATCAAGGAGATATTCCAAGTTGAAGGTCGTCGGAGTAGGTTTCCTCCGTGATAATGGTGGAGGGACCTAATTGCAAAGACGACGAAGAAGTAAGGGGTTGAATGCAATGGTTTTTGAAAGTTAGGGCTATAAATGTAATCAGATAGGACCTTTTTGCAAACTAGGTCAAGACAAGTTCTCCTTAGGTCCAAATTTGGTAAAAACCTAATTTGGAACTAAGAAATCCAATGGTGAAGTTGGATTTTGGTTTTGACCACATTTAACTGGATAATTTATGCAAAAACTCAAATTAGGGCAAATATCTGTCTGAGGCTCCATTTTAGGTCAAGATGGGTTTTAATGGTCGAATTGAAGGTACTAAACCCTAGAGAATATTTTTCTATGATTTTTAGAGAGTTTAAGTGAATTTTATCCTGACCAGAGCCTTGATTAATTAAGTGGGTCTGTTTTTAGAGTTTCAAAAGTCATTTAATTCTCAAAACATACACAAACTCATTCATGTCTGATCTAACCCACTTATTATCTTATTAGGACCATTTGACCTGTATTCAGCCCTTGAGAAAACCCGTGGTTGTACTGCATTCACGATAAGCTGGTAAAATAGCAGTTCTAACCCTAGTTTCTTATTTTTCTCTCAGGATGGTTATGCAATGAATTATGACCTTCAGTAGGTTATGTAGGAGAATTTTAGTGACTTCATTGGATCAAAATGAGCTAGTTATGGCTCATGATGGTGTTCCCATCATACCCTTATGCCTAACTTTTTCTACTCCCTTAGCAAAATTTCAAGGTATTAACTTTGATTCTAGACCATGAAATCTTTTGATGCTTAAAATTTTGATGCATGCTTCCTTTTGTAGATTAGGTTAGAATGATGATAGTAGGCCTAGAGGTACTCAAGTACTAACCAAGATCCGAACCTGACCAGCTTTATCCTTAGTCTGCCGCGAAGGTTTTTAAGGCCCACAGGAACTAACCTAAGGTTCGTTGAACTCCGCGGTTAAAGCACCCGTTCTTGTAACATGTTTTAGCCTCGGTTCAGTTTACAGTGCATTGTTGTAAGAGAGAGACAAATGAATTTTTCTTTGTTTTTGAAGAGTTTTCTCTCTCTTTTCTTTTTATTTCTAGCTTCGGATTAACTTTACAACATAATTTGTATCGAATTCCTAGTCCCCATCATCAATCCTCGAAGGGTCCCTAGCAATCGATGCTTCGAGATAGCACCGCCCATGGCAACCCCCAGAACCCTGGCTTTCGAGGTTTCGAGATAATCCTGCCCATAGTGTTCTGTAGCTAAATCCAGACCCTAACCTTCGACATTTCGGGATAATGCCGCCCATGGCATCTAAATCAACACAGGATGCATACATGCCCCCGGTAAGATATGTAGATATCCTAGGAGATAAGTACCGAGGAGACGATATGTTATTGCGCATCTTCGAGGGGAATTTCCCGCCTCTCCGTGTCGGGAACTCGTCCAAATCAACTTATGTTGATCAACCGCTCTTAATCTAGGTGACTTTTGCAAAACAAGTTAAATGCATTTGTGTGATTTTGATACTTAGGCGCATTAAAACAAACTATGTGTGGATTGGGGTGCTTAGGTTACCGAGTCCCACAAACCAGAGGTCCGTTAACGAGGTCGAATACTCCCTAAGTCTTAAACCTAATACTTAAGCTTCACATTTTCCCCAACCTCTTGAGGATTATCCAAATCTTAGTGGGTACTTGAATTTTTAAGCTTAGGATTATAGCCCAAGAGGCCTAAAATCAGCATTCCTGCTAATCTCTTCTTTGTTTCATTAGCACGTTTTTCCTTTCATTTTTTTTCTTTTGATATGGTCTAGAACTAAGTCAATTCCTTAATTTCTTACTAATGACTACCTCTTTTTCTTTTCTTTTCAACCTATGCTCCTTTTTGACTTTTTTAACTCCCCGTTTTCTCCTCAAAATTTGATATGCCATCAAAATTTCCTCTCCTCTCATTTTTTTGTTCTTTTTCAAGAATTGTTTATTTTTTTGGTATTTTTGGAATATGTGATTTTTTTGTAAGAACCTTTCCGAACTTTTGAGTTTTGAATGCTTGCACTTTACCACCCCCCATGCCTAAGTTTTACAATGTCGTCATTGTAAACGGAGGGTGTGAAACATTTTTGGGTTCAAGAATTAGAATAGGATTATTGGGTGGGCGAACGGGTCGGGAATGATTGTTGCAGACGATTTCAAGCCCTGGTATGAGTACCAGAGATGGGATTGACTGTTCTAAAATCAAACTCAGGGTGCAATAGACATGAAGTACATAAGGATAATTAGAATGATCTCAATTTTTGGAATGATGGGTTGCCTCCTGTTAAGCACTAAATTCAACACCCTCAGCCGGGTAGGAAATGGCCTGAATAAGGAGTGGTCAAATTAGATGAGTTTTGCAGAACAAGCACCTTGATCAAGAGCCTGGTTGGTCCAACCAGGTGCTTGTTCAGGTCAACAGGCTAATGATGCAGCCCAAACCCAATCAATCTGGTGGATTGATAAATGTAGATCAAGAGATGTGGAACCCACCATATACTTTGGAACTCAAAATGGTATGAAAGTGTATAGCTAGGGTTTGGCTGAGTCGAATCAGCTTGATCAGAGTAGGGATCCTTAAACGAAAAGAATCAGTGGAGGATGTAGGAATCCTACAGGAGTGATAAGAGAAGGATGGGGCGTGATTTGTAGTTTGATCGATGTCTGAAACCCGATAAAAATGTGGAGGAGAATCATCTGTAACTGGCTCGTTAGGAGGGGAATCAGAATAGAAATTGAGTCAGGTTGCAGGTCAGGGTTGAAAATGGGTTTGAAGAGGTTCTGTATATATAGAGGAAGTGGCATCAATAAGGATTGTGTATGAGGGCTCATCTAAAAAAGAATTAAAGGTGGGTTCATTTAGAGAGTCCTCATAGTAGCCAGCAAACCCAAAGGTAAATTCCTGAAGGGTGTTTATAGGATAAAGAAAATCTGAGTCAAGAAAAGATTCAAATTCTAGATTGTAGTCACTCTCGTCACTTCTTGTTTTTGATTCCTGAGGATCGGAAAGAAATGATTCCATCTCAATGGAACCTGAATTTAAATAAGTGATCTCAGGATTAGGAACCTCAGAGTCAGAGTCAAAGAATGGATCATGTGAGCTGAGGTTGTAGATTGGCTTGTAGTCATCAGGAAACAATGGTTCTCCGTAATCATAGTAAGATTCGAAATCGTTGGAGAAATTGCGAGAATCAAGTTCTGAATTTGATTCGAGATCCAAGGTTCCACCACAGAATAAATCACAAGATGTAGACTCAGCAACTTGACTTGGGTCTAGCCTATTCGTAGATTCTAAGCTTAAAAAGGTGTCCCTATTAGGTATGGGCTTGGGTTCTTAGCTTGTAGGGAAGACCCAATCAAACCCCACTCTTTCAACTCCTCGATTTTTGTATCATAGATTGGTGTGACTTCCGAGAAATCAATCTATATTTCTGAGGATGTTGGAGAGGTATATTCATCAAATAAAGGCCCAGAATTATAATCCAAATTCAAACTTTGATTTTAGTCATACAGAGCCTTGTAATTCTCACAAGAAGATTCAGATCCAAATTCTAGGCTAAGGATGTAGGTTGAATTACTAGAATCTAGGTCAGAATTACCTTCGGGGGTCACCTTATCAAAATAAGGGGCGGGATTTACACCCTTGAGAGGTTCTGATTCAATCTCATTATTACAGGAGTCTAGGAATTCTATGCCAGGGTTTTGGTTTTCTAGGGCTGGTTCAAAATCATGTTCTCCTGCAATTGGGACCTCCCAACTTATTTCAAGATCAGGCATATCATATTCCATCTGGGTTGGGAATCCACAACAACCTTGTGTCTTAAACTCGGGATTTGGGAAATCATATTGATCCTCAATATTATTCCCAGAAGTTTCATTAACTGTTTGGGGTATGTACGGGTATTTTTGATCGATGACTTGTTTCAACAATTTCATTATTTCCTCCCATTTTTCAAGATCATCTTGGTGTTTTTCCCAAAGTACAGAATTTGTCATGCATTGGAGATATTCCATTCTATCTTTCATGGATCTTTGAGACTCAAGTTTCTTCAATAGTTTTCCTAAGTAGCCAGGCTGCATTTTTGAATCAGGAATCAAGATGTAGAATCAAAATTTAGATTCAGAATGAAGTGATTTGATCTAAATAGAACTCCCTAAGAAAATTTGTGTGTGTGCTCTAAATAGAAGGGATGAGGGACTGATGTGATATTGACCCAATCAAGGCACCCAAAGATTTTTGGATGACTATAGAGGTTCGAGGCGGATAATACCCCTGGATTAGAAAGTCATCCACCTGAGAATTACCTAGGCAACCAAGAAGGAAGAGTCCCGCAAAGACTCCTACATGGTAGAGCACCCCCACGGGTTACAGGGTTTCCCCCACCCGACCTTCCTTGTCACTGAGGGTCTAGGTAGACTAGAATGGATAACTTGACCTCTCAAGTCTACCAGTTTTATGTCCTAATTTGTGCCTTTGTTTTCACTTGAATTAGCAGTTGATTTGACTTGTGATCTAATTTGGAGGTTGGTTGGCATACAATGTAGACCAACTTTACCTGACCTGTCCTCAAGATGGCAGAATGAACTTCTAGGTCAAGACCTAGAAATCACCTTATTTGACTCCTAAGTTATTAGGTCCAAGGATTTTAGGGTTCAAGTGAGTTCAGAGCCTGATTTTAGGGTTTTTCTTGATTAGATCTTTTCAATCAAGGGCTTGGGTAGTACACAAATGCGGGTGGCTTTGTTTACGTTTATGCAGGCAAGTGTGAACTAGCACTCCAAAACCCTAATGTAGAAACCCTAATTTGGCTTTATTTCCAAGTCCTCTTTGATCTTCAAAAAGGTTCTCCTTGGACTTCAAACAAGAAGTGTGTAGTCCAAGAATATTAGAAATTAAGCGTAGTCCTAATAGGCATAGGAAATTTGGGGTAGGATCTCTAAATAGAATCGCTTCAACTTCAATTTGAAAAAAATTTCGCAAATCAGGAAACTTGCCTTTTAAATGATAATTACTATGAAAAATAAGGCAGGTGATTCCTAATTGATTGTTTCCTTTTTGTCTTCCCAAGATTAAGAGGTTGATTAGGGAAGAATAGAGAAGTTACCTGACCTGGAGTGGTTGATTTGCGCGGAAGATCTCCTCATGAAGTACCTCACAAAATCACAATAAAGCAAATAGGGCAAGTTAGTACTCAAATATAATCAAATAATGCAGAGAATAGCGGTGAATTACGTGTTGCTCCCCAACAACGGAACCAAAATATCGAGGTGAGATCTATGTTTAAAATAATCGCGTTGCAGTATAGTCGAAATTGCTTTGAAAACAAATACAATTTTATCACTCGAAAAGATTCTGAGGTCGAACAAAGGGAGCAAATGGAATTCGCACACTACTCTCAAGAATTAATGCAACTTGAACACAAAATATTTCTCAAAAACTAATTAGGAATGTAGAGCATATGAGTATAGGAAGAGTAAAAAGGACTTTAGACAAAATAATGGTGATTTGAATCACCAATTATGAGTCTAATACATAGAATAATTACTTAAATGTACTAAAGAAGGGAATATGAATTCAAATGTCTGATTTTGCAATCAGACGTCTTAAATGACTTTTGCTACAGTCCCTTTCTTCTTTTCTTCTCTTTCTCTTTCTCTAATTTCTCTGATTCTTCTTTTCTATTCCTCTTCTTCTTCTACCTTCAGCCCTACAATCCTTCTCTTCTTCTTCTTTTTCTTCCTTAGGCTTCCTTCTTCTTTGACCTTTCTACCTATGACCTCACTTCTTCTTCTTCTTCTTCTTCCTTAGGCTTTCTTCTCCTCTGACCCTTCTGCCTTCTGAATCTGACTAAGTGTCGGAGATAATCTTCCTAGGGTAAAAACCCCCCTTCCCCCAAGCAACTCTCCTCTCTCTTTCTCTCTTTCTATTTCAGTCTTGCTCTCCCAGAGCCACAGCCGGTCGGGTAATCGAACCTAGAGCATACCCGGGTCTAAGCTCACCAGCGTGTGGTGGTGAGCGAGGAGTGTAGGTCAGGCGGGTAGTCGGGTCGGTCAGGTCCACGAGGGCAATGTCACAGATGAGTCTGAGTGAAAGGGGGAGGAGGACCTCACCCTCAGTGTTTGGAGGCGAATAGCTATGTGCACTTTTGCAATTTATGCAAGTGCAGGTGCCTTTACCTATCCGAGGTGGGACTAAATGTCCCACCTTCCTTCCGCGCAGTGCAGCGGTAGGGTGCTTGGCCAATTTGGCGAGACTGCAGCTGCTGAAGCCCCTGCGTGAGGGCTTAGATGCGTGTGGGCTTCGATTGCGCGCAACCTAGAGGTGTCCTCTGGGCGTAGCAAGACCTGGAGCAGCTTGAAGCTTGCTCGAAGCTTGGTAGCAATGGCGGCTCTGACCTGCGATCTGAAATCAAGAAAAGAGGTCTTATGGCCACGTCAGAATGCTCAGCAGGGCCGTAGTGGGACGGCGAATGTAACGGTGGTCGTGGCGTGGAGCACGAGCGGCCGTGGTGGCCGAACGGTGACGGGAACAGTCGGTGATAGTGGGTCTGTTCGAGGAGGTGTTTGGGTGGATGATGGAGCAAATAGAGTGAGGGGAAATGATCAAGGATGTGTGGTGGAGGTTGTAGGGTGGTCGATGAGGTGGATGGAGGTGTGTAGCGGTGGGAACACCTCGTCGGAGGAGTCGCCAGAGATGGAGGAGATGACGGTGTTCAGTAGCGTTGGTGGTCGATTTTAGGAAATAGAGAGAGGGGAAGAAAGTATGAGAGAGAGGAATATGGGGGATTCCGGCCCAAATTCAAGCTGAGAAGTACGGTTGAACCTTGGGGAGTCTTTTATAGGTCTTCAGAGAGGGTTTTGTGCTTGGAAGCCAGGCTTCCAAGAAAGGAATGCTCGCCAGAGAAGGAAGCTTCAAGAGGCCCAAATCTCTCATGCATTTGCATGAGAGATTGGGAAAGAATCAGAACATCTAGCGGGGTTCATACTGGAAAGAATTTCTCAGAGGATCTCCCTTCCAATTTTGGAGGGTATTCTCTAAGCAATCAATGAGATATTCCAAGTTGAAGGTCGTCGGAGTAGGTTCCCTCCGCGATAATGGTGGAGGGACCTAATTACAATGACGACGAAGAAGTTAGGGGGTTGAATGCAATGGTTTTTTCAAGTCAGGGTATAAATGTAATCAGATAGGACCTTTTTGCAAACTAGGTCAAGACAAGTTCTCCTTAGGTCCAAATTTTGGTACAAACCTAATTTGAATCTAAAGAATCCAATGGTGAAGTTGGATTTTGGTTTTGACCACGTTTGACTAGGTAATTTATGCAAAAACCTAAATTAGGGCAAATATCTATTTGAGGCTCCATTTTAGGTCAAGATGGGTTCTGATGGTGGAATTGAATGTACTAAACCCTAGAGAATATTTTTCTATGATTTTTAGAGGGTTTAAGTGAATTATATCCTGACCAGAACCTTGGTTAATTAAGTGGATCAATTTTTAGAGTTTCAAAAGTCATTTAATTCTCAAAACATACACAAACCCATTTCTGTCTCATCTAACCTACTTATTATCTTATTAAGACCATTGGACCTTTATTCAGCTCTTGAGAAAACCCGTGGTTGTACTGCATTCACGATAAGCTGGTAAAATAGTAATTTTAACCCTAGTTTCTTATTTTTCTCTCAGGATGGTTATGCAATGAATTATGACCTTCAGTAGGTTACATAGGAGCATTTTACTGACTTCATTGGGTCAAAATGAGCTAATTAAGGCTCATGATGGTGTTCCCATCACTGACGGTATCACCATTGCTGCTAATGGCATCACCACCAATCGCATAAGTTTAGATACCAATGTCACTATGTACATTTTCATGTTGGTTCCCCTGCCACCTATTCAGTAACTTTTATAGTGCTCAAGTATCTATTACAAATACTTATCACTCTTCTTAGTATTGTTGCATCAATTACTCATCACTTATCTTGTTGTTGTTGGGATCAATTATGTAAACACCTATTGTGGTGCTGTCGGAACCACCATAGGTGTTAAAGGCATCACCCATTGGTGCTAATGGCATCACCACCAATCGCATAAGTTTAGATACCAATGTCACTATGTACATTTTCATGTTGGTTCCCCTGCCACCTATTCAGTAACTTTTATAGTGCTCAAGTATCTATTACAAATACTTATCACTCTTCTTAGTATTGTTGCATCAATTACTCATCACTTATCTTGTTGTTGTTGGGATCAATTATGTAAACACCTATTGTGGTGCTGTCGGAACCACCATAGGTGTTAAAGGCATCACCCATTGGTGCTAATGGCATCACCACCAATCGCGTAAGTTTAGATACTAATGTCACCACGTACATTTTCATGTTGTTGGCATAAATTACTTATCACTTATCTTGTTGAGGTGGATGGCATATTGATGAGCTGGAGCCACATAGGAGAGTCACATGTACTCATCAATATAAAAGGTTAAACCAACTTTTTATACCCTAAAGGTACTATTAACATTTTAAACTAAGAGAAGGGCACTCACATGGAGTCACAGGTGCTTGTCAACCAAACCTTGGATTTTCATTTCCACATCCTTCTGAGTC
This sequence comes from Thalassia testudinum, assembly GCA_037157565.1. Lineage (NCBI taxonomy): Eukaryota > Viridiplantae > Streptophyta > Magnoliopsida > Alismatales > Hydrocharitaceae > Thalassia > Thalassia testudinum. The sequence continues at coordinate 6,390,327 of JAZHRO010000010.1, read as the reverse complement.
ACAGAGTACCTGTACCAAAGCTTGAAATCATCCGCAACAGTCATCTCGACCCATTCACTCACCCTTTTACCCTGTTCTAACCCATGAACTATGCTGATTTCATACCCTCTACTTTACAATGAGGACATTGCAAAACTTAGGCATGGGGCGGTGTTAAAGTTCAAACACACAAAAAACTTGAGTTTCTGAGGGGTTCTCACAAAAAATTACATATTCCAAAAAACTAAAAAAATAAAAAAAAATTGAAAAAAAAAAAAATGGAGAAAGGGGAGGAAATTTTGAGAGGATTAATTACATATCATTTTGAGAAAGAGAGGAGGTGTTTTAAATGATAAAAAGAGCTACAATTTGAAATAAAACTATGATAGTCATTAGAAAATGATTATGGAATCCACTTAAGTTCTAGACCAAATCAAAAGAAAAAGAAAAAAATTAAGTCCTAAAAGAATAGAGAAACAAAGAGATTAGTATGAGTGCTGATCTTAGGCCTCTTGGACTTGTTTTAGGCTTAAAAATTCACGTATCCGTTAAGATCTAGATAGTTGGTTAAGGAAAATGCGAAACTTATGTATTAGGTCTAAGGCTTAGGGATTATTTGGCCTCGTTAACTGACCTCTGGTTTGCAGGACTCGATAACCTAAGCACCCTAATTCACACAGTCGAGTTTAGTGTGCTTAATATCAAAATCACGCAAATGTGTTAATTATATTCTGAAAATGCCACTAGATTAGGAGCAGCTTATAAATACAAGTTGATTTCGATGAGTTCTCAGCACGGAGAGGTGGGAAATTCCCCTCGAAGATGCGCAATAGCATACCGTCTCCTCGGTGCTTGTCTCCTAGGATATCTAAATATCCTATTGGGGGCACGTAAGCACCTTGTGCTAATTCAAGTACCATAAGCGGGATTATCCCAAAATCTCGATTGCTAGGGCCCAACTTTAACTACAGAACGCCATGGGCGGCACTATCTCGAAGTGTCGAAAGTCAAGGTTCTGGGAGTTGCAATGGGTGGTGCTATCCTGAAGCATCGATTGCTAGGGACCCTGCGAGGATTGATGGTGGGAGCTAGGAATCCGATACAGACTGTGTTTTTGAGCCAATCTAAAGCTAGAAATAAAGAAAAGAAAAAGAGAGAGAAAACTCTCCAAAAATGCAAAAATTCTTCTATCCCTCGCTCTTATAAAAACGCACTACAAATTGAACCTAGACTAACCATGTTATAAGCATGGGTGCTTTAACCACTGGGTCCAATGAACCTTAGGATAGTTTTTGTGGGCCTTAGAAACCTTCGCAGTAGACTGAGGCTAAAGCTGGTTAGGTCTGGATCTTGATTGATACTTGAGTACCTCTAGGCCTATTTTTGGCATACTGACCTAATTTCATAAAAACAACACAATTTGAGAATCTGAGCATTAAAGGCATGGTCTAGAATTTGAGTTAATTCCATGAGATTTTGCTAAGGGACTACCAAAAGTTAGGCATGGGGGTATGATGATAACGCCATCATCAGCCATATCTAGCTTTTATTAGTCATAATTAATAGATAAATGCTCCTACATAATTTTCAAAGGACCATAATTCATTGCATATCCATTCTAAGAGATAAATAGGAAACCAGGGTTAAAACTGCAGTTTTATCATCATATCATGAATGAAGAACAACCATGGGTTTTCTGATGGATTTATTAAAGGTCAAATATGCATTTAAAGTCTAACAAGAGGGTTCATGCAGACAGAAATGGGTTTTCACACGTTTCGAGAATTAAATGACATCTGAAACCCTAAAAACAGACCCACTTAATTCACTAAGGTTATGGTCAAGATAAAATTCACCTAACCTTCTAAAAATCATATAAAAATATTCCCTAAAGTTTGGTACCTTTTATTTCACTATTGGAACCTAATTTAACCTAAAATAGTCTCAGATAAACAGTTGCCCTAATTTAGATTTCTACGCAATTTACCCAGTCAAATGTGGTCAGAACCAAAATCCAACTTCTCCATCAGATTCTTGGGTCCAAATTAGATTTGTACCAAAATTTGGGCCTAATTAGAGATCACTTTAACCTAGTTTACATTTCAATCCTATCTGACTATTTTGTCTCACACATATGCCTCTAACTTTAGAAATAATTGCAAAAGGGTCCCTAAGTTTATCATCATTCTTTGCAAATAGGTCCCCACACCATTTGTGGAAGGTCAGAACTTCACCATCGAGATTCGAGCGAGGATTTCTCACTCGATTCTCAATCAAACACTCCCAAAATTAAAAGGCAGATTCCTTGAGGAATTCCCTTCCAAATGAGACCATTCATAGATCCTAAAACCCTTTAGATTTCTCATGCAAAAGGTTTGAATGCACATGTATCATACGTGCGCAAGAAGCTCGATGTTTCCAAGATTGTTTCCAATCTTGGAACTCTATCCTAAGCCTATAATTGGACCCTGAGACATGCCTTACTTCCTTAGCTAGGTTTAATGCCAAAATACTCATTCTCTTCTCTCCTTAGCCAAGCTCTGACCTAAGCTCCGGCGACTACTTCCCCCATCTTCTTATGACCTCTCAACAGTCAAATTGAGAGCACCTCCTTCCTCTTCTTCTTCTGGATCTGGTGGGCCAAAAGCTGAGCTTCCTAACCTCGTCATCGTCGCCGTTCACCTCACCGGAGCAAGCTTCGTCCTTGGTGCCGGCCAACCACAGTCGATGCCACCCTTCCTCCCTTCGTCCATTAATTATCTCAACTTCCTCCCCTCTGTCCCTTAACTTCATTGAACCCCTTTGTAACCTAATTTGACCATCATTCATGTCATTCCTCCATCGTCTTCCTCCACTCCGGCAAGGGCTCTGGCGAGCCCGTGCCACCACCACATGCCACCAAACATCACACCACCACCGCCAAAACTTTTGTCGTACGCCTCCGCACAAAACCCCTCTACCTATTTGTCATTCCATCTACCCAAAAGAGCCACTAAAGACCACCACCTTCTCATGCCTTCGCTGGCCTCCACCAGCCACCACACACCCCAATTCACCATGAAATCACCACGACCACCCTTGCCATCCTTAGGCAATCATCTTGCACTGTTTTAACGTGGTCGTAAGGCCCTATTTCATGTTTCAGGTCATCATCGTCCACCGCCATCGCCACCATTGCCTCCGACCCCGTTCTTCATGTTCTGCCACGATTGATACAAGCTTCAGCTCCAGGCAGTGCAGGTGTATCCCAGGTTCACCTCCAAGTCTTAGATTAAGGCCTTCATCAGTTGTAGCAATTGAGCAGAAGCACCTCTACAGCAACGCACGAGCAGAAGGGATGGGGATTAGTCCCACCTCGAAAAGATAGAAGTGCATGAATGCAATTAAATTGATTTTGTGATTGGGGCTTATCGCCTCCAACCACAGGGTGAGTTCCCACTTCACCAGACACACCCAACTCTACTGCTTATGCTAAGCAGTCCTCGCTCATCACCACCCCTGGTGAGCCTGGACCCAGGTGCACGCGATCCAATTACCCGACCATCTGAGAGAGAAAGAGGAGAGGAGGACAGAGAAGAGAGAGAGTGTGAGGGTAGGGGGTTTTTGCTCCTCTGAGAAAAGGGCTAAAACACTTACCTACTGTAAGATCTAAGAAGCCCCTTGTGCATAAAGGAAAAAGAAGAAGGGCTGAAGAGGAGAAATTAAGAAGAATAGAAAGAGAATCAGAGAAAAGAGGAATAAGGATAAGCCTTTGAGAAATTTGAGAAGGCGATGTCTAATTTAGCTTGATACATTTGCTTGCATGGAATTAAACTTAAGTGGTTCAAGCCACTGTTCATTTATTTCAGATATTGAGTAATTGATATATATGTATACTTAGACTAATAATTGGTGATTCAAATCACCATTATTTTGTCTTAGATATCTTTTTGACCTCTCAAACTCTTAGAGTACTTGTGTTTTACATTGAATATCAGATTTGAGTAGATATTATTCATTGATAATCATTCTTGGCTTGATTCCTTATGCTCATTTATAAATTAATCAAGACTAGTGTGTGAATTCCTATTTGTTCTCTGTGTTTGACGTCGGACTTCCATTCGAGTTATAAATCTTATTTGTTACAGAGCAATTGAGGCGTTATTACAACGAACGAATATTTAAAACCCTCAATAGCCCTCAAGCACTGATTGCAAGCTCATAAATACACACTCTGCTTCCAAAAGGCACAAAAGGCAACCGCATCAAAAGCCTTGTTGAGGGAGAGGCGGGGCCATAGGGGGACACCGTGGACCCAACCAAAGAGGCCAAGCTAGCTGACGGCTGAAGGCGAGGATGGAACTGGGCTGCGCGGCGAGGAGGGCCTCGTCTTTGAGGTCACCGACAAGGAGGAGGAGGTGGTTGGCGGTGTGCATGCAGGAGATCAAGGTGGTCCTCGAGGTGGTGGGTGCAGATCGGGGAATCGAATGGGGATGAGCAGTAGCTCTACTACTCGACGATGCGTTGCTTGTCACGAAGCTCCTTGTCACACCGGCGAGCGGCAGAGGCGCGATGGCGACGGCTTTGCTCCTCAACGAGGCGTTGCTTGGTGCAGAGCTCCTCGTCGCATTGGCAAGCGGTGAAGGGGCAGTGGCAATGGCAAAGCTCGTCGTCACACTGGCGAGCGGCGATGGCACGATGGCAACAACGAAGCTCCTTGTCATGCTGGCGGGTGGAGGAGGTGATGACAGTGGTGACTGGAGGAGGTTGTGGGTGGGTGTGTGGTGTGGCAGGGGGATTTATGGCTAGGATGCTCTTTTATAGCCAAAATTTAGGGGAGGGGGTAGGGGGGAGGGGTTACACAATGAATCCTAGTAGGATTCCACCTAGGATTGGGGTATATAATAGTGTATATATAATACTACTCTAAAGAAAATGACATTTAATAACAAAATCTTAAAAACATAATATGAAAAAAATTTTAGTGGACACACCTTACATTTCATTCCCACACATTCATTGCATAAACACACACTAATTTTAGTGGGCCACCTCACATTTCATTCATAAACATTCATTAAATAGAATTAAGGTTTACCTTGAACTATGTGGCCTCGGAAAAGGAAAATGAGAGCTAAGTAACTACGTGGACTATCTATAGGAAAGAGAATAAAATAAAATTTTAGAAAAACACATAAAAGGAAATGAAGTTTTGCACATAGAAGAATTTCTAAAATAAGATGGACAATATTAGGATGGAATCGTATTGATTGGACTTACCTCCCCAAAAAATACCATTTTGTCCTCAATCTCGTATAGTTGAGGTCATCATTTTACTAGGAATTTTGGCATTTTGTTTCACTATTGAATATTTCCATTATTGATTGATGTCAAATAGTGTGGGCACATTCTAAATTTTTTATAAATCTACAATTGTCACCTACAAAGTATTTCTGTATTTCCTCTAAATTCATGTAGGCAAAGGGCCTACCCTTCTAAAACTTTATCTCCATCACTGGCTATATAGTATGTTCATGTGTTGTATTGAAACATTTCCGTATATTTGAGATAAGTTGAGCTTAGCTGTTTTCACATGGTCATCAAGACACAACTACTTATAGTTTAACCTTCATGTGACTTGTTGATTTGCCCTTGCATAAGCTATGTAAACCTCACATGGTGGACTTAGCTAATTATTTTAGCAATTAACTCAACTAGAAAGAAAGGAAATCAATATTTATATGAAATATGAAAACTATGGGACACAATGAGCTTAAGCCACCCAAGACCCCCACTAACTTTTGAAGCTCACTCCTCACCTTCCACTCTTGGTAGTTGGGAAAGGAACACCTATCATGGAGTGATATGGCTATTGGGAGAAAATTTCAAAGTATTTTGTGATGCTAATATTGTTCTCGTTTGTGCATAAGCTAGCTCATCTTGGAAGAATGACTGCGAGTGCAAAGGCAGACCATATCATTGAACTCTCACAGCCCCAGGCTCTAGCTTATATTTGAGGACTACTACACCTCGACAATTAAGGTCTTTCTTCACTAATCTTCATTAATCGGAATATTCTTCATATTCCCAACATACATTTTACTTATTGATTTATCCCTCCTTCCTTGATATCACTTATATGTATGAACGATATATGAATACAAACATGCATTGAATGAATGATATGTGAACTATATACATTAATATTAATGTCTATTGCTTTGGGATCCATTCGTCATTCTTGTGGAAGTTCTTGGTAGATTTCATGTTTTAAGTTGGGGTCGCTATTTTTTGTGCATCGTAATAATCATGTGGCATTATTCTAACAGGTAGGATCCACCTATTTTTACTATTATTGGACATATAGAAGACTTGTGATACTTGACATGTTAATGCTAATGGTTTGGATATCTAAAGAATTCGACAGTTCTTATTTAAACTCAATAATATGCATTTATTGTCTATCTTGAAACTGATGCCTTCCTTAAAAACATCAAACTGTTGAAGCGGAAATTCTACGCAAAAAGGTTTGAGTTTTGAAAACTCGTCGTTGTAGTGCGATTTGCAAGCAAAAATCGTCAACAGATAATCTTTACTGAAACTCAAAAAGAATTCTGGTTCGAACAGAGGGAGGTGGATGTTTGATTAAAAATCGCGTTTGCTTTATTGTCACGAAGCAGATTAACTAGTCAATAATGACAAAATAGAGATAGAATAAACAGATATTTCATAACCACAGAATGTCTATTACAACTAATCACTACAACTACTTGTTACACTAGAAAGTAGGAAATCTACGCTAGAAAGCAATAAAAGAGAAGGTGGAGAGAAGTTATCCTCCTCGATGGCTACTTAGAGGACGAGCCGCGTTGACGAAGCGCCCGGAAGAATGTGGTGAGATGCGGGATGAAGGAGAACGAAGACGGATGATGGAGGATGGGCAGGGCGACGTCGCAGCGGGATCCGCTTCCCGAACGGTGGTGAGAAGACAACCGCAGAATGCTCCATGAACGGGATGAGAAGGTGGAAAAGTATATTTTTAACTCTAGGAGCATCTCGATTTTAGGATAAGCTCTTAGAGCTTTGGAAGGGGTGAGAGAAGAGAGGAAGGGATGAGAAATATGTGGGGTTCATAGGGCTATTTATAGGTGAGGTTTGAAGGGGCAATTAGGCCATTTTAAGTTAAAAACATTAATGCAAGGGTCTTTAGTGATGGATTTAAGCGATCATAAAGCCTTGAATGTGGGCTTAGTGTGCTCGGCAGTGTGCCTTCTCCTCTCCCTACGCTCAAAACACCCGTGCACGAACAAGCACTCTCAGCCGTCCGATCTTGCGTTCGGATGGCTTAAAACGCATCGCACTCGCACCTTCATCGCGCACTTGTGCCACTCCTTGCATCTCAGCACGCCACATGGTCGCTCCTCGACCGCTCGATCATCATCTGACGACCCAATTTGGCCGTGCCTCACCCATGCTCTTGATTTAAGGTGCGAGGGGCTCAAACCTGCAACCTCTATCTCGCGAACGTGCGCTCGCCCAACATGCCAAGCCGCCCTCTTTGTTGCACGGATGCTTTTACGCTCAACCAATCCTGGCTGTTGGATCTTCATCCAACGGCCAAGATCTCTCATCGCAGAAGCCTTTCAGGAGTTGAGAAGAGATTTTGTGGCTAAATTAGGCAGTTGTGATGGTGCCACATGGCACTATCATGGCTATCTATCTTCTATGTCTTGCAGATGGTGCCATGGATGTTGGATTGAACCGATTTTCTCGCTGTTAGGCTGCGATCATCGATCCGAACCTATCCATACGGTCGAATTTGTCATATGAGATATGGATTTACACCATCTTAGCCCTTGACCTCTGATCTTTCTCAGACTGTATCTGATGCTACGGAAGTCCGATTAGGGCGATCTTGGAGTTGTTGAACTTCAATCGTCACCTTGGTCAGATCCGTACAGTTGGATCTTCAATCTGAGTCCCCAATAAGATATTTCCCTATTTCTTGACCACAAAAAGAAAAAATTAACCTAAAATTTATACAACCTAATCTAAATGCATGATGATGCATGTTATGCAATATTTATAATGTATGATGCAACTTTACGCCTTACGCCGAAGAACACGCATAAATAGATGATTTATGTGATATAAACATATTTACATCACAAATCAATTGCACTTAAATAAGACTATCTTGTGATCGTATTTGAAGCTCATCTTGATAATTACTACAATTTATAGTGATCACAGCTAGTACTTAGGTTGCAACTGACATCACCAGCCTGTTGCATGGCCTTCTCATCATTAATTGATTTTATTCTTAATCTAAACTCGTTTGTAATGTACTCAAAATGATATGTTCATAACTCAATGGTATCTCAGCTATTATATCAAAATTTTCTACCCATTTTGAGTCATTATTCTCTTTCATTTCATTTACATGTTGTTTGAACCATTTTAAGGAAGTGCAGTTCATGTGCATATGGATATGAGGACTGTTTAAATTCATTGTATAAAGGGTTGACTTTTGATCTACTTTAAAATGTATGGGTGAGCAAATTGTTGGTTGATTTTTTAGAGTTGTAGGATCGAACTTCCTCTAGTACCAAATATGGATAGATAATCTTCATTATTCTCATTGTATCCCCTATCATAATTTTCTTCAAGTTGATTAAATTAATTGTCGTGCTTGTCAAAATACTTTGCGTAAAAGTTTATGCACTGTCCCATAAGATATCCTTTGATGGTTGACCCTTCCATCTTAGCCTTGTTTAACATAATCTTTTAGGTTTTTTTATGAAATGCTCTACTAGATATATTCATATATAGGCCTAACAATTCTTGCTTCATTTACAAGATGAAGTGTGAGATATATCATAACATCAACAAATGTTGAAGAGAAAATAATTTCTATCTTGCACAATATGTTGACAATTTATTTATCGCAATAGTCTAGCATTTCACCATCCAATGTCTTTGAATATATGATTTTGAAAGATTCACTCATTTCTATGAAAGAATCGATTACTTGATTTGGAAGTACTTCACGTACTGCTAGTGGGAACAAGACTTGCATTTACACATGTCATAACTTTCTAACCTACTAATCTTCTTTTGAGCTTCGTTTACACACCACGATAGCTGTGATGAAAACTCATCCGACACCTTTATTTCTTTTAAGAGAATATTTTTTGTCTCTAGTCTTGATTTAGGCTTTATATAGCATCTAGGAAGTCATCTTTAGTTATAGGCAGTTTAGGACAAATACTTAATTTTATCATATAATTTCATATTTTCAATGTGTCCTTTGGATTGCTTGCTAAGTTTAACACATCTAAGTTGTTGTTCATAAAGTTCTTCTTAATGTGCATCAGATCAAGGTCATGACGGATTGTGAGATCTTGCCAATACGGGAGCTCCATGAAGAATATGATCCTTTCTAAACCCTAAAGGTTGTTAGGTCTTTATTGGATGAACGACCTACTCAGATGTCACCAAGCAGTCGTAATGTCTTGATACTTTTATATCCTAGCAATCTCATGATAGTATCTGTGCTTAGCTTATTCTTCGAATTCCTAGACGAATACCAACAAGTTTTACCATTAAATCTGTCCTTAAACTGTGATGTCAGTTATCTGTGTTCAATAGGCAGAAATCTGTGGTGTCCTAAGTAACAAAATTTATTACTTTTAAGTAGTTGCAAGTGAGGAGTATCATCCAGACATATCGAATGGGCAAACTTTCCCTTATTACTTTACCCAGATAAATTTGCATATGTTGGGAAGTCATTGATGGTTATAATAATGCAACATGCATTTAAAAGAATTCTCTCTTATTCACGTCATATGTTTGAACATAGTTGTACCCTAACAGTTTCAATTCATCTATTAATAGTTGTAGATAAACATCTATCATACTTTCTAGTTGCTTTGCACCTAGGATCAAAATGAACAGCAATATGAATGAAGATTGCATACACAGCTGAGGTGGTAAGTTGTAAGCAACCATCACCACTAACCATATTGAATATGACAGATATATATTCTTGAAGGGATTAAATCCATTGCTTGCAAGACCTAATCTAAAATTACATGCCTCCTCAAAAAAAACATGCATGTTGTTAAATGTATTCCACGAATCTTTGGATGATGAATTTGTATGTCTCGAGATTTGTAGTCTTGATGTCATGTCATCCACTTTGCAATTCTACTCAATATGAAAAGCCATTGTAGCCTAGAAATCAATGAAAAATATCGTAGAACCTTATTGGCCTATCTTTTTACTACTTGTATTTGCAGATTTATCTCTCTTGTACCTTTCTATATTGCATTGCGGGCAACTACTCAAGCTTGCGTATTCCTTTCTATACAACACAATCATTTAAACAAGTATTGATCTTCTTGCAATTTAGATCAAGGATGTGAATATGTCTTTTTACATCATACCGTGACTTAGGAAAATCTTTCAGATTATTCAACAACTCCATAGTAAACTGAAGCATCTCAAACATTAATTTCGATGTGTTTCTATTCATAACCTTAATCCAAAGCATTTTTTGGAATTGATTTTAAGAGCAATAAGTTCCCCTGCTACCTTAAATGTATCGTAGAATCGATTACAACTTCTTAGTATATCTTCCACATCTGTATTCTCAACTTCTACTGCTTCAATTTCTTCTAACATCTCTTGAATCTGATCATTGTCAATATTATCGACATGCTCCTCAACATCCATTCTATTCCATGTGTCTTCCTCTCTAAGTTTCTCTCCACATATAGTCTATGTGGTGTAATGCTACCACTAATTGTTACAAATCATGTACTCAAACACAGTGTTTTTATCCTGGACAAATCCATTAAAACACCTTTTGCGTGGATGGAAAATCTTTTCAAACAATTCATTCATCTGTATTGCTTTCTATTGTCATGGAAGGCCCAATCGAGGGACGAAATCACTCTATTCTTATATTATTGGTAATCTAAATTCTTCAAATTAATTCAAGACTTGTCCATGGTAACCTAAAGTTTAAAGTAAACTACTTATAAATTGGAAAGGGATAAGGATGAAGCATTATTTTGATTAATGATTTCACTTAATAGCTCATTCTCGAAGATTTGATTATAATGTTAGTTGTTGCATGTAACTCGTGTTTGGAAAAGTTTCGGCAGCATCTACCCATATTTCTTCAGTATACCTTAAGAGAGCCATCCGAATAATGTGATATGATTGCAATACATCTGAATAAAAAGGATTAGATTGCTTTCCGATATATGAATTGGGTCCTTTAATACGAATATGATAACGGACTTAGCTAGATCAAATAAAGCCAATGTGTGTTGATTCAGAGATCAAAATAATTTAGAGGACCTGATAGCACATCAAGAAATCATCTAATTCGATTAATTATTTCTAGCTTGAGTTGGGATGGCAACCTTCTTTAGAGGACGTTGCTTGATTAATGTTCTTAAATGAAGATTCAAAATTGTCATGTAACCCAAGTTAAGGAGTTAACTCGATGAAATATGAGGTAGCCAAAGACCCTTTCAAATGTTGTCATGGAGAAGGTACATCTTTTGACCTGAGACAGATATGTGTCTTTGTTCATAAGTACATACATTTGGTAGACCAATAGTAAATGCACCCACCTTTGTGCTTATATTGGAAAGATGATGTATATGAGAAGGAACAAGAGATGCATGACTCTTAAAGGAATCACATAAATCTGTTACATAGGTGTATGTGATACATTAAAGAAATGAGCTCACTCTAAGTATATTGGGAATGACAATTCAACATGTGGTCGCAGAGTCCTGGTTAGATTCATTGTAAGAAAGAAACGAAGATGATCCTTTTGGGAAAATGGGTGTTGAGATTTCTTAATGCATAAAAATTGTATGCTACAAATCTTGGTAATTGTTGAAATGTTATGAGTTGTCACATAATTCAAGTGATATATTTTTTGAACTATTTAAGATCTATTTCAATGGTTTAAAAGCCATTGGTCTTTAAAAAATAATAATAACTTTTTTATATTTACATATGATAGCAATTTGGATAGGTATGGCTATCAACGATGGATATATAAGCGAACATCGCTGATGGCCTTGAATTAATGTTGGCAAGGAAGAACTTTTGCCAGTGGTTTAGCCGTTCGTATATAAGGCTTGGTGGTTGCTCAATAGTCTTGGAGGGAATAATGACTAAAAATTCATCAGCAACACCATTCTTGACTGATTATTGCCTCCTCCCCACTGATGAGGGGTAAAAAATACCTTCAGATTCAAAATCTTGTAGATGACTTGACAGAGGATCCAACTACCAGACTACAGGGTATACAGGCAGAACCAGTACCACCTATCCCGCCTAAGGTTGACTGGATCTCAACCAGAACCTGCCCAGCCTGCCAAAAGATTCATCACAGCAAGAGCAAAAGATACGATATGATGGGCCTGGCCACCTATACTCTGACAGTTACCAAGTAGTCTAACAGGTAGGGGTACTAGAGCCCATCAAGTGTGGGTTCCCCCCATGTTATAAATAGAGAGGGAGGCCCCTAGTAGAGGGGTATCTCCTCTTTGGGAGAGAGAGGAAGTGAAGTCATGTAATACCATGTAATCCTCCAAAATTCTAGTGCATAGTTGGGAGCACCATCCTCCCCCCAGACGTACACCCCCTGTAGTGGAACTGGGTCACCAAACCCCTACTTTTTCTTATGCTTGCTTGGTGATGGTCGATCTCTCCTAAGCGACGAATGTCAATGGCTAAGTGTAGCACTCCCTACTCATATAAATCTCTTTGGTGGGCTTTCGACACTCATCAAATGGTGCCGTTAGTGGGAAGCATCAGCAAAAATGCCATCGCGCTTCTAAGCATCTGATTGTTGGGAGAAGGAGCCCTTCCGACACTCTACCTTGACCTCCCCAAGGGAGAACCTCCGCGGTGGTTGTAGCCACTCGCGGTCCCACTTGTGGCTCCCCTTCCCTCGGAGGTGCCTGGTTGGGATTTTTCATCATCACCCCCCAGAAACCTCGGTCGATCTCCCAAGGTCCTAAAGAAAACCTCCCTTCCTTGAGGTGAGACCTAGGGAAGAGGAATAGCAAGCCGGGGCTGGTGGCCTTCGATGCAAGCCCCTACACGTACCCCTTGCCCGTGCAAGAAGGGGAAAATGGAGCTCCCTCGATGGAAGTGCTTGAAGAGCTAGCTAAGGACTGGCGTAAAAGGATGGTGGACCCCAGCTCGTGCACCACACCCTTAGCAGCCACCCTCGGGTAAGGCTGACACTTACCCATCCCAAGAGGAGGTTCTGCCGGGTGCCCCTGACGGTGCCTGCTTGGCAAGGGTCTATGTGCAGATCGTTGCTCGGCTAGCTAGACAGGCTGTCAGCTCCCTTAAAGGTGTGGTCGGGTCCTGGGAGCGCTTCAAAAAATGCCTAAGGACCGGGAACAACCCTCGGAGGTTCTCAGAAGTCGAGCGGCGAGAGGTAGAGCCCACCCGATCTTACCCAGATCAGCTCTAGGCTCAACACTCTGAACAAGGGATGCCCCATGAGGCCATGCTCCCTCAGAGCCCAGACTCCGACCGTTCAGCTCACGGGTACGGCTGCAACACCCTCGTCCATGCATCAAAATACGCAATGAGAAACCACAGAGTGAGATAACTCCACCCGTGGATCAGCCGAGCGACGTGGCGGCGGTGGTAGCCCTATTAAGGGTAGAGCACCCCCCTCTAGGCATAACCATGCGCTCACCGACGGAAGAGGCCCACTTCTGCAAGTGAAGGGCCTCCTTCACTGAGATAGCAACAGACCCCTAAAGGGTCGCTGTGGCAAACCGCGCTAAAGGGATTCCTCTAGAAATGCACTCCCTTGGTCGTGCAGCAAGCAGATGTGCTAGAGAGGGATCGATCCACTGAAGATCGCTAATACGAACCCTGCCATGCCGAGCAGGGGTCCCTTAGAGAACGCACCCTCCTGGCCATGAACCAAGTGAGCATTTTTAGAGGGGTTAGTCCACTAGCTAGGACTCGTGACCCCTAGACCCCATAGGGTGGGGTACAGAAGGCCTACAAAGCGCCTGAGGGACTACCCCAAGAAGGGGCCCCAATGATAGAGGGTAGCCGATGCGCTCTTCTAGGCAAACTGAGGGCCAAGTAGGTTAGTGCCTCGACCTGGCAGATAGGTGCCCTCATCTCGACTCACGTGCTAGGTGGACATCGTCGCCAAGTTCTGGCAGTGACGCTCTCGTCGCCCAAGATCCTCTCCTCCTGCTAGCTATGCACATCAGCATAGAGGTTAAGGTAACCTCGAGCTGACATCACCCTAGGCATCTGAGCCCCTCCTTCTGAGTCAGCTCACTCCAGATACCTCCCTTTCAATTTTCATCCAGGTAAGGAGGATACGACGAAGTCTCTCCGCGGGATCCGGCAGAGCATCTAGGTTTGTCACGATAAGAGTCTCCCCCCTTCGGGGTAGCACCAAGCCCTTCGAAAAACATGCTCCCCTTGCTATGGACTAGGCAGAAGTCACCATCGCGGCACCCACGATGGTTTGAGGTCTTCACTTCTGGCATCCCAGGTGCATTAGTGCGCAGACCGAGGCAACCTTCGGGAGTGGCGATGCCCAAAATGAGTCCACAGCCCTCCTAATCAATGGCAATGCCTGTAGTGCTTTGAGACGCTCGGGCCAAGCTACCTTCCAAGCTACCCCATTCGGGATAGCACACCCATAGTGCATCCATCCTCTGGTGGAAACTCGTTCCCCTCCCCCCATCGGCCGTTCCGATCACGGACCTTTGACGATCGGGAAAAGAAGAGAGAGGAAAGGCACATCCCTCCTCCAACCAACTTGGACAACGACGGGCACCTCAACCAGGTTGCCACATCTAAGGTGGCTAGGTTGACTATAACATTGGGCAGCCTAGTTGGCTGACAACCAACATACACCTACTGTAGATTCTCCCAATACGTGCCTGACCTCCTTGAAAGCAGAAAACTGCACGTGGAGGAGAGGCGACCTGGTGCAAAGCCCTTGGGGCTAAAACAAGGAAACCCGAGAAGCTCACACAAAGAAAGAAAAACTAAGTCTGCGCAATCCAATAATGGGTTAACCTCGCTGATCTGCTAAGCGACTTCGGGATCATAGCAAAACTCTTCAGTCGTAGCATCCCCCACCTTCTCTTCTCTCCTCACTACGCAACCAAGCTCGTCGAGGTCAGAGGGGATCTTGATCCCTCCAAAAGTCCAAGGGTAAAGACCCCCTAGAGGGCTCGACACGCCCAAAAGTTGCCTCGTAAGGATATCATGGACCAGGGCATCCCTTTGAGTCCCTGTGATGATGAAATCACCCCCCAAGGTCGACCGACGCTGGATACCCCTTATGCGCACAATCCTCGTCACGTAGGGAGCAATCTTGTAACTGCCAAAATCAGTGCTTGAGGCCTCCACCCTATCTCAACAGTAACAAGGGGCCCGACCTACCCTACTGATGAGAGCCTCATCATGAGCCCTAACTAACTCATTTTGACCCAAGAAAGAGAATAAAAGCTCCTACATAACCTAGATAAGGGCTTAATAGAAGGAATAAGTGTTCTGAGAAGAAAACATGAAATAAAGGTTAAAACTGCAATTTTACTATTGCAATACATAAACGAGATTTCTCAAAGGTAGAACATAGGTCAAATGGTCTGAATAAGATAAAAAGTGGGTTGGTTTAATTAGAAATGGGTTTATGTGCAAACCAGGAATTAAATGACATCTTGTAACCCTAAAACAGACCCGCTTAATTCAACAAGGTCCTGATCAGGATAAAAATCAAGTAAACCCTCTAAAATTCATGAAAAAAATATCCCCTAGGGTTTAGAACATTCAATTTGGCCTTTGGAATCTAGTTTGACCTAGATTGGGGTCCTAGCTCATCAATTGACCTAATTTGGGTTTTTATGCAAAAATTCTAGTCAAACGTGGTCAAACCTAAAATCCAACTTCACCATTGGATTCCTTAGGTCCAAATTAGTTTTGTACCAAAATTTGGACCTAAGGGGAGGTCATCTTGACCTACTTTACAAATTAGTACACCCAATTACATTTTGGACCCTATCTTTTGAAAACCATTACACAAACCCCCCTAGCTTCCTCGCCACTCTTACAAACAGGTCCCTCCACCATTAATGGGGAGGAATCCTTCTCCGGCGAGGAAGGGAGGGGGAATACTCCCTAATCCCTCAGAGATCTGCACCCAGATTTGGAAGGGAGATTCTCTGAGGAATCTCCTTCCATCTGAGCCCAAGCACAATCTTTAATTTCTATCCAATCTCTCGTGCGAACACATGAGAGATTTGGAATCCCAACTACCTTCCTTCTCCGGTGAGAAATCGGTGGCAGAAGGCTTGCCCTCCATGCACCAGAAGCTCGGCCAGCACTTATAAAAGGACCCCCGACCCTCTGCGAATCTCTCAAACTTGTTTTGGCTGTAGAATCCTCCCAATTTCATCTCCCCTCTCTCCGGCCAAGTAGCCCACAAGCTCCGACGATTCTTCCTCCTCCTCATTGCTCTACTGCCATACCAGCAGCAGGGTTCACTCTACCTCGTCCTCCCGCGTCGCGCTGCACCAACACACGCCTTCCTGACCTCCTCCTCGTCGCTGTTATCTCCCTCAGGGCCGTCTTCTCCGAAGATGGCACAAACGAGCCGTCCCTCTCTGCTGCCCCCCCTTCGCTCCCAATAATCCAGATAAGCTCCCCGTCTTCCACTCTTTCATTTTCCTCATTTTATTTCACACAACACCCCTCAACCGCCACTGTCTGCCCGCATCTTCCCCATCTCCGGCCACCCTCCAGCAAGATGCTCCCATCACTCTGCAACCCCACACGTCTCGCCACCCACCGGACAACCTCCGCCACACTCCACTGAACATCCTCCACTTGTCCACAGACGGCCTACGCCTCCACAACCACCCCCCGACCTAACCCATAACTCCGGCCACAGAGAGACCTTGGCACACATGCCTAGGTCGCCTCGCGGCCTGCCACCTATCGCCTCACCTTCGCCATGACACGGCGAAGGTCCTCCTGTGGTCTAATAGAGCTGCAAGCTTCTCTTTGTGCCGTGCAGGGTCTGAGCTCCAGCCGCCATTAGCGGTGACTCGAGGAGGTTGCAAGCACGATCCAGGCTGAAGGACTTTAGGATTCCAGGTCCAGCAGATTCGGGGAGGTCTCGCGAAGTCAGTTGTTCTAGCAAGTGGAGCTGCGAGGCCTGCAGCTACTGCAATCGGAGGAACGATCTCCTACAAGCGCGCGAGCAAAAGCAGTGGAGCATTAGTCCCACCTCGGTAAGCAGTGACCTCTTTGAGTACTTTAAATTGATTTTGTGATATCGTTGGGTTGCCTCCAATACAATGGGGTGAAGTCCCTCCTCACCTATACACGCACCTCATCCGTGACTTCATCCCGCGAGCCTGGTGACCCGACCCGACTACCCTCCTGAGCACTCCTCGCGCACCACACCCACAACGGTGTGCCTGGACCTGGGTGCGCGACCCGACCCGATAACCCAGCTCTGGGAGAGCATATCGAAGAGAGATTCAGAGAGAGAGATGCGCAGGAAGGGTAGGGGAATAGGTTTTGTTGCGTGGTGGTTGTGCAGGAAGAAGACGCTAAGGAGGAAGCAGCAAGAGAAGGAAGTAGGGACTTAGCCGCTGCAAGTGAAGAAGAAGAAGGACTCCCTGTAGCAGAGGTGCGGCAAACCAAGATAAAGAAGAAGAGAGAGATCAATGGGCAGACAAAGAGGAGAAGCAAGAAAGCAAAGGAAGAAAAAGAAGAAGGCAACCTAAGAAGAAGAAAGCCAGGACTTAGCCGCAAGAAGAGAATCAAGAAGAGAAGGAAAGCAGAAGCGGCTAAGGAAGAAAAAGAAAAGGAGTGACCATAGCTGCAGCAGAGCAAATCACCAACAGAATCTGAGAGATAACTTTAAGACGTCCGATGCAATATCAGCCGTCCATTCTTTTTGAGCAATTTCTTTCCATAACATTATCCTGTCACTTCTATTGAACTAGTCATTTCTTTTTATTAAAAAGTTGTGTTCTCAAGTTTTGGAATACTCAGATTGCTCCCTGTGTTCGACCTCGGATACTTTGATTTTTGAGTTATAAATTTTTATTTGTTTTCGAGGAAAGTTCATCTATATTACAACGAGATATCTGTTAAAACACGATCTAGCCGCATGAACATTTTGGCACCGTTGCTGGGGAGCAACGAGCACTTCTAAAGCTTTTGATCACAACTTCTGATCCAATACTGACTTAATTCCTCTCCTTTGTTGTGCTTGTCTCAGGGAAAGCAGAGAAAAGAAGAGCAGCTGCACAATAGCCACACCAAGGAACAGGTAACTTTCATTAGCCCTCTCTCTTAAGCCCCCTCAAAGTCTGAAAAGGAACAAAGAAGAATCAACCTAGGGCTACCTGTTTCATACTTAGTAATTCATCAAAGTTGCCTTACTTTCATTTCCACGCATCTTGAACTGCTCATCCAACTAAGGTAACTACGGCTAAAACTTTCTTGATTAAGCCCTAGATACCAATTTTTGAGACAACTAAATTGGACTAACTAGAGCCAACCTAAGGATTGTAAAGCTAGGGTTTTTAGAGACACATCTTCTCTTAAACAAAAAAGAAAAAAGGGTTTTTCCAAAAAGAGGTGTGCCTAAACCTTGTTTGAAAAGATCTATATAAGAGAAACCCTAAGCAAATCAGGCTTTTAAATCCATTTGAACCCTAAAAGAAAGGACCGAAAAGCTCTTAAAGGAACAAGAGGTGAAGTTGATCCTTTGGGTTAACTAACCTTAAAATTAGGTCACTTTTTCACTCAAAAGACCTAAAAGTTCAAATGGAACCCTAAGCACCTTGATCTTAAAGTAAAAAAGGTAGACTTAAGAGGTCAAGGTCCCCATTCTGGTCTACCTGGAATCTCAGTGACAAGAGAGGTCGGGTAGGGGAAACCCTGTAACTCGTGAGGATGCTCTACCGTGTAGGGGTCTTTGCAGGACTCTCCCTCTCTGGCTGCCCAAGTACTTCTCAAGTGGACAACCTTTCTGACTAAGGGGTATCATCCGCCTCGAACCTCTATAGTCACCCAACAATTTTTGGGTGTCTCGATTGGGTCCAGCACCTTCTAATCTCATCACATCCTTCGATGCATGTTCGGTAGGAGGTCCTTAAGACCATCCTTAAGACCTCCTTTAGAAATTCACTCTCGTCGAGGCCAAGCCTCGATGCCCTTGTTTGTGCAGCAACCTCACCACATAAATCTTTCATCCGATTCAAAACCAAGTTCTCCTTCTTCTTCCATCATGGCACAACCCATTGAAGAAGAGAACAACCTTGAGCACCAGCTTCAATGCCTGAATGATCTCTTCCAAAACTTTGTAAACCCACTGCAGCGACCAATGATGCGAGATCACTATAATCCCGCTGCGGTGGCGATCGAGCCTCGAGTCCGAATCCTGATTGGAGGTCCTGATTCTGAACTTAAGCCCAATATGATTCATGCCATACCAAAGTTTCATGGGCTTAACTTCGAGGATCCATTCCAATACATTAAACAACTCAAGCATCTGGCCCAGACCTTCGAGTCAGATCCACAAAACCGGGACATCCTACTCATGAAAATGTTTTCTTTCTCCCTCTTGGACAAGGCTTCCCATTGGTATCAAACTCAGACCCGTCCGATCAACACATGGGAGGAACTTCAGTCCGAATTTTTGAAAAAGTTCTTTCTCGTTGGCCGAATGAATGCCTTGCGCCACCAGATCACCCATTTCACTCAACAAACGGGAGAACCTCTTCACGAAGCATGGGACCGATTCTTAGATCTCATGCGAAAGTGCCCCCATCACGGAGTTCCTAAATGGGAACAAGTCCAATCTTTTTACCAGGGACTCCGTGAGGACATTCGATTATTCGTCAATGCAACGTGCGGAGGAAACATCATGGGTCAACATGAGGACACGGTGTGGGAGACTCTCGAAAACATGTGCGAGAACTCCATTAATAATGACTCCATGGGCTTATTCGACAGGACGAATGCCCACGCATCAACGAATTTGAGAGGGGCACATGAGACACAGGACCTATCCACATCCGTCGACTTGGAATTGATGGTTAGTCTGTTGGATAAGATTTCTATCATAGAAAAGAAGGTGGACGAGCTGACTCGGCATCTGCAGCGAGCCATCTCTGCGCAGAACTCTTTTGCACGACCACCTCTGGCAAGGGAAACTATGTAAAACATCTACCACCAATCTTCTTAGGGGATGGACCCGTATCCACCCCCATTTGACTCTCGGACCGGAGTGACCTCCAATCCATTCTACTCGAGTTGGGGAAACTCTGAACCCTCGTATTTTGACTTTCCTAAGGTCCCTCAGATTTGCGAGGACCTCAACCCCATCCAGAATGACCCATTCTCCAATACCTACAACCCTGGATGGTGAAATCATCCCAACTTTCAGTGGATGGGAAATTCTCAGACTCAAAGACCACCGTATCTGCCCCATCCACAAGCCCTTGTCCAAATCAGCCACCTCAGCCTTGGCCCAATCCCACTTACCAATCCGAGCCAAACCAGGATCAAATGACTCTTATTCTTCAAACACTGGCTGACATTCAAAAGACGAATGCGGCAATGCAAAAATAGCACAAGGACGAGATCACAGAGGTTCTCAATCAACTGGCCCAGATGGCAAATTCCTGCCAACCTGGCACCCTTCCTTCGCAACCTCTACCAAACCCAAATAACGTGCTAACCCAAAGGCGCGTTATGAACCCAAATTCAGGCCACGCACATTTGATTTATCAAGCCCCTACTGCTCCATCACCAGACGAGATGGAAGCTTCAACATCTTATGCTGGATTTCAGCAGCAGCCACCCCTCTTACCAAACCCAAACCAAAACCAGGCTGGATTAAACTCTATAACGACACGTAGTGGTAAAACAACGCAAGACCCACATTATCTGAACCACTCCAAGCTTGGTAGTAGCCAAAACCCTAGGATAGTTATCCAGGATACCCCTGTCCCAGATCAAGAACCTGGACCTATTCTAGAGGAACCAACTAGGATTCCATTTCCTGAGGCCTTGACCAAAGGAAAAAGGATAACCAAACCTGTGGCCCCCGAGGAGGATATGGTCACGCTCTTTGAACAGGTCCAGATAAACATCCCCTTGATGGATGCAATTTGCCACGTACCGGCTTATGCAAGATTCCTGAAAGATGTATGTACCCCTAAACGTAAGACGCGAACCAAGGGTGGGATTCCGATCATACTGTCAGAGCAAGCCAGCTCTGTCATCTTGAGTAAACTCCCACCCAAGGCTAAAGACCTAGGAACTCCCCTGATTTCTTGTAAAATTGGTGAAACCCAATTTGATAGAGCCTTACTAGATCTAGGTGCCTCCATAAATCTAATACCTACATCCCTCCACCACCTTGAAGAGTCCGAACTTAAACCGACTGAGGTGACGTTGCAATTAGCCGATCGATCCATCAAGTCACCTAAAGGAATACTCGAGGATGTCATTGTTAGGATACGTGATTTCTACTTCCCAGTGGACTTCATAGTTCTGGACATGGACGCACCTGAGAACCCAAGGGACACACCAATCATATTAGGGAGACCCTTTTTGGCCACTGCTAGGGCCAACATAAACTGTGAAGAGGGCCAAATAGAATTAAAATTTGTGAATCAAACTCTTAAGATTGACATCTTTAAGCCCAACAAGGGATTAATTGCAGGGTTATAGAGCAAATATGTGATATCAGAGCCGTGGTTGATGAATCACATACAGAGGACAACCTGATTATCCCTGATCAACCACTAGAAGATCAAAACCCGCAAACAGAGGAGTGCGAACATGATCTAGACACACCCATGACTTTGACCCTTGTTCCTGATACAAACCCCGAACCACCCGCTGCTGCTGATAATCCTGTCATGGAACTCAAGCCCCTTCCCGAGCATCTGAAGTACGTCTTTTTGGGTTCCAATCAGACGTTTCCTGTGATTATCAACTCCCGACTCACACCTGATCAGGAATCCCGTCTGATTACTGTTCTCCAGCAACATCGTAGAGACATTGGATGGACTCTCGATGATTTGACTGGCATAAGCCCTTTGTACTGCACACAACGAATCTACACAGAAGAGGGTGCACGACCTTCAAGAGAAATGCAGAGACGTTTAAACCCTAACCTGCAAGAGGTCGTGAAAAAGGAGATCATCAAGTGGCTAGATGCAGGGATCATCTACCCGATCTCCGACAGTCATTGGGTGAGTCTAATACAGGTGGTGCCTAAAAATGCCAGACTCACCATCATCACGACTGAAACCGGAGAGGTCATTCCTACCCGAATAGCTAACTCATGGAGAGTCTGCATTGATTACAGAAGACTCAATTCCTCCACGAAGAAGGACCATTTCCCACTACCATTTATTGATCAGATCCTCGAGAAACTAGCGGGAAATAGGTTCTTCTGCTTTCTTGACGGTTATTCCGGTTACAACCAGGTGGCAATCCATCCAGAAGACCAAGAAAAGACTACATTCACCTGCCCCTTCGAGATGTACGCATTTTGAAGGATGTCTTTCGGTCTCTGCAATGCACCCGCAACCTTTCAGCAGTGCATGCTTGCCATATTCTCAGATATGGTAGGTGATTATCTGGAAGTCTTCATGGATGACTTTTCAGTTTTTGGAGCATCATTTGACGATTGCCTCCAACACTTGGTCCAAATACTCAGACAATGCATCGATGTGAATTTGGTTCTTTCCTGGGAAAAGAGCCATTTCATGGTGCCTGAGGGAATTGTCCTGGGACATCTAATCTCGGAGAAAGGCATCCAAGTCGATCGAGCTAAGGTTAGCCTGATTTCTAAGCTCCTTATGCCTAGCTCGATTAAGGACATCCGATCTCTTTTGGGGCACGTCAATTTTTACCATCGATTTATCCCTGACTTTTCAAAAATCGTGCGCCCCCTGACTACTCTTCTCTCCAAGGATGTGCCTTTCGAAATTTCCAAGGAATGCACCCAAGCATTTGAGATCCTTCGTGACCGAGTCACCCAAGCCCCGATCCTACAGTCCCCTGATTGGTCTCAACCCTTTGAGATCATGTGCGATGCATCTGACTTCGCTGTAGGAGCGATTTTGGGGTAGAAAATTGACGGGAAACCTGTGGTCATTTACTATGCTAGCAAAACACTAGATGAGGCTCAGCATAACTACACAGTTACTGAGAAAGACCTGCTAGATGTAGTATTTTCCCTAGAAAAATTCAGATCATACCTTCTGGGTTCCCGTGTTATCATATACTCGAATCACACAGCTGTGAGGCATCTCCTTGCAAAGAAGGATGCGAAGCCTCGATTAATCCGATGGATCTTGCAATTGCAAGAATTTGACCTCGAGATTCATGACAAAGCAGGAAAGCAAAATGTGGTAGCTGATCACTTGCCAGCCTTCCTTCTGAAATAATTGACCATTCCGGACCCATCACAGAATCCTTTCCTGATGAGCACCTCCTGACTATCAATATAGGCCTTCCATGGTTCGCAGATATCGTGAATTACCTGGCATCACATCAGATCCCGTTCGATTGGCCGAAGGCCAAGAAGGACAAATTGCATTCCGGTGCCAAGTATTACCTATGGGAAGACCCGTATCTATTCCGCATAGGTGCTGATCAAATAATTCGACGGTGTGTCACGAAAGTAGAAATCAAAGACATACTCTCCTTTTGCCATGACCAGGCATGCGGTGGACATTTCTCAGGACACAAAACCGCATCAAAAGTCCTCCAGTGTGGCTTTTAATGGCCCACAATTTTCAAGGATGCATACAATCACTGTAAGGCATGTACCCGTTGCCAGACCTTGGGCAACATGAGCCATTGAGACATGATACCTCTACAGCCGATCCTGGTATGTGAAATTTTTGACATCTAGGGGATCGATTTCATGGGACCCTTCCCTATCTCGGATGGCTTTGAATGCATCTTACTCGCCGTTGACTACGTGTCCAAGTGGATAGAAGCCATTCCGACCCGAACCAATAATCATAAGATTGTTATCAAATTCATTCATCAAAACATCTTCTCAAGGTTTGAGGTTCCACGAGCAATAATTTCCGACGGAGGGACCCATTTTACAAATGCTCAGTTCAGGTCACTGATGACCAAATACGGGGTGTCGCATCGAATCTCTACTCCCTACCACCCCCAAACTAATGGTCTAGTTGAGCTATCAAACCAAGAGATCAAGAAAATCCTTCAAGTTATTATTCGACCTGACAGAAAAGATTGGTCTTCTCAGCTTCCAGAAGCATGTCACCTCCCACAAGACCCAATTAGGTATGTCTCCCTTCAGACTGGTGTACGGGAAGGCATGTCACCTCCCCGTCAAATTGGAGCATAAGGCATATTGGCCAGTACGGAATTGTAATTTAGATCTTTCTAAGGCTGGAACCCACAGAAGGCTTCAAATAAGCGAGATTGATGAATTACGCCACGACGCGTATGAGAACTCGCGAATTTACAAAGAACGGGTTAAAGCTTTTCATGACAAACACATTTCCAGAAAGATCTTTCAGCCTGGTTAAAAGGTTTTACTCTTTGATGCCCGACTCAAATTATTCCCAGGAAAGCTACGATCTAAGTGGGTCGGACCCTACCTAGTCCAACAAATCTTTGGAAATGGATCCATTGAAATCAGCCCACTCGGCCATGATTCCAAACCATTTGTAGTGAACGGTCAGAGACTCAAATCGTTCATTGACATGACCGATACAAATTTGGCTGAGGCATCCTTTACCCTCCATTCTCCTTGAGCTCATTGCACCCAGTCGATGGCGTAAAACTCAACGCTTAACGGGAGGCAACCCGTCATTCTTTGAAAAACCTGAAATCTCTTCTGACATTTCTACGCGAAATTCATATTGCACTTTAGGGTTCATCCATTAGAACAGCCGACTCCACCTCAGGTACACTTACCCAAGATTAGAAATCATTCGCAACAGTCACTTCGACTCGTTCGCCCACCCAACACTTGTCCTAATGCATGAACTAAGCTGAAATCGAACCCACCTAATTTACAATGGGGACATTGCAAATCTTAGGCATGGGGGGGTATGAAAGTGCAAAATATCAGGAAAATTCATATCAAGAAAAGGTTTCAACTTAAAAAAAAAAAGGGGAGGGGGGAGAGATAATTTTTTGAGCCATACAAAATGAGAGGAGAAAAAGAGCAAAATGCCAAAAAAGAAGCACAAAATGACAAAGATAAAAAAGAGATAGTCACTAGTAAAAGATTAAGGGCTTAACTGAAGTTCTAGACCAGATCAAGAAAAGAGAAAAATAAAAGAAAAGTACTAAGGAGACATAACAAGAGATTAGCAAGAACGCTGGTCTTAGGCCTCTTGGGCTAGATTCTTAGGCTTAAAAATTCACGTATCCGCTAAGATCTGGATAATCCTCAAGAGGTTGGGGAAAATGCGAAGCTTAAGTATTAGGTCTAAGGCTTAGGAAGTATTCGGCCTCGTTAACTGACCTTCGGTTTGCGGGATTCGGTAACCTAAGCACCCCAATTCACACATAGTCTGGTTTAGTGTGCATAAATATCAAAATTTCACAAAAAAGCATTTCAATGTTATGAAAAAGACAACTAGATTAGGAGCGGTCGATCAACACAAGTTGATTTGGACGAGTTCCCAGCGCGGAGAGGCGGGAAATTCCCCTCAAAGATGCGTAACAACATATCATCTCCTCGGTGCTTGTCTCTTAGGATATTTAAATATCCTACCGGGGGCATGTAAGCACTCTGCTGGTTCAGATATCATGGGCGGCATTATCATGAAATGTCGATCGCCAGGGTCAGAATTCGGCTATGGAACGCCATGGGTGGGATTATCTCGAAGTCTCGAAAGCCATGGTTTTGGGGGTTGCCATGGGCAGTGTTATCTCATAGCATCGATAGCTAGGAACCCTTGAGGATTGATGATGGGGACGAGAAATCCGATACAGATCGTGTTGAGAAGCCAATCCAAAGCTAGAAATAAAAAGAAAAGAGAGAGAAAACTCTCCAAACAAATAAATCTTCTGTCTCTCTCTTACAAAAAAATGCACTGCAAACTGAACCTAGGCTCAAAATGTCTCAAGCACGGGTGCTTTAACCGCGAAGTCCAACAAACCCTAGGATAGTTTCTGTGGGCCTTAAAAACCTTTGCGGAAGACTGAGGTTAAAGTAGGTCAGGTCCGGATTTTGGTTGGTACTTGAGTACCTCTAGGCCTATTGTCGGCATTCCAACCTAATCACAAAAGAACAGCACTTATCATAACTAATGACAGACATTCAGGGTCTAGAACAAAAGTTAAAACCTTGAAATTTTGCTAAGGGACTAGCAAAAGCTAGGCATGGGGGTAAGATGAGAGCCTCATCATGAGCCCTAACTAGCTCATTTTAACCCAAGAAAGAGAATAAAAGCTCCTACATAACCTAGAGAAGGGCTTAATGGAAGGAATAAGTGTTCTGAGAAGAAAACATGAAATAAAGGTTAAAACTGTAATTTTACCATTGTAATACATAAACGGGATTTCTCAGAGGCAAGACATAGGTCAAATGGTCTGAATAAGATAAAAAGTGGGTTGGTTTAATTAGAAATGGATTTATGTGCAAACAAGGAATTAAATGACATCTTGTAACCCCAAAATAAACCCGCTTAATTCAATAAGGTCTCAGTCAGGATAAAAATCAATTAAACCCTCTAAAATTCATGGAAAAAATATCCCCTAGGGTTTAGAACATTCAATTTGGCCTTTGGAACCTAGTTTGACCTAGATTGGGGTCCTAGCTCATCAATTGACCTAATTTGGGTTTTTATGCAAAATTTCCAGTCAAACGTGGTCAAACCTAAAATCCAACTTCACCATTGGATTCCTTAGGTCAAAATTAGGTTTGTACCAAAATTTGGACCTAAGGGGTACCAAAATTTGGACCTAAGGGGAGGTCATCTTGACCTACTTTACAAATTAGTACACCCAATTACATTTTGACCCCTATCTTATGAAAACCATTACACAAACCCCCCTGCTTTCTCGCCACTCTTACAAATAGGTCCCTCTGCCATTAATGGGGAGGAATCCTTCTCCGACGAGGAAGGGAGGGGGAATACTCCCTGATCCCTCAGAAATCTCCTCCCAGATTTGGAATGGAGATTCTCTGAGGAATCCCCTTCCATCTGAGCCCAATCACAATCTTTGATTTCAATCCAATTTCTGGTGCGAATGCACGAGAGATTTGGAATCCCAACTACCTTCCTTCTCCGACGAGACATCGGTGGTAGAAGGCTTGCCCTCCACGCACTAGAAGCTCGGCTAGCACTTATAAAAGGACCCCCGACCCTCTGCGAATCTCTCAAACTTGTTTTGGCCGTAGAATCCTCCCAATTTCATCTCCCCTCTCTCCGGCCAAGTAGCCCGCAAGCTCCAGCGATTCTTCCTCCTCCCTCTCGTCGCTCTGCTGCCATACCAGCAGTAGGGTTCACTCCACCTCGTCCTCCCGCGTCGCGCTACACCAATGCACACCTTCCTAACCACCTCCTCGTCGCCGTTATCTCCCTCAGGGTCGTCTTCTCCGACAACGGCACAAACGAGTCATCCATCTCCGCTGCCCCCCCTTCACTCCCAATAATCCAGCTAAGCTCCCCGTCTTCCACTCTTTCATTTTCCTCATTTTATTTCACACAACACCCCTCGACCGCCATTGTCTGCCCGCATCTTCCCCATCTCTGGCCACCCTCCAGCAAGATGCTCCCGTCACTCCGCAACCCCACACGTCTCGCCACCCACTGCACAACCTCCGCCACACTCCACTGAACATCCTCCACTTGTCCACAGACTGCCTATGCCTCCACAATCGCCCCCGACCTAACCCATAACTTCGGCCACAGAGCAACCTAGGCACGCACGCCTAGGCCACTCCACGGTCTGCCACCTACCGCCTCACCTTCGCCGTGACACGGCGAAGGTCCTCCTGTGGTCTAATAGAGCTGCAAGCTTCTCTTTGTGCCGTGCAGGGTCTGAGCTCCAACCGCCATTAGCGGTGCCTCGAGGAGGTTGCAAGCACGCTCCAGGCTGATGGACTTCAGGATTCCAGGTCCAGCAGATTCGGGGAGATCTCGCGAAGTCAGTTGTTCCAGCAAGTGGCACTGCGAGTCCTGCAGCTGCTGCAATCGGAGGAACGATCTCCTGCAGGCACGCGAGCAAAAGCAGTGGAGCATTAGTCCCACCTCGGTAAGTAGTGACCTCTTTGAGTACTTTAAATTGATTTTGTGATATTATTGGGTTGCCTCCAATACACTGGGGTGAGGTCCCTCCTCACCTATACACGCACCTCGTCCGTGACTTCATCTCGCGGACCTGGTGACCCAACCCAACTACCCTCCTAAGCACTCCTCGCACACCACACCCACGCCGGTGTGCCTGGACCCGGGCACGCGACCCGACCCGATAACCTAGCTCTAGGAGAGTATATCGAAGAGAGATTCAGAGAGAGAGAGAGGCATGCGGGAAGGGTAGGGGAATAGATTTTGTTACGTGGTGCTTGTGCAGGAAGAAGACGCTAAGGAGGAAGCAGCAAAAGAAGGAAGCAGGGACTTAGCCGCTGCAAGCTAAGAAGAAGAAGGACTCCCTATAGCAGAGGTGTGGTAGACCAAGAGAAAGAAGAGAGAGATCAAGGGGCAGACAAAGAGGAGAAGCAAGAAAGCAAAGGAAGAAAAAGAAGAAGGCAACCTAAGAAGAAGAAAGCCAGGACTTAGCCGCAAGAAGAGAATCAAGAAGAGAAGGAAAGCAGAAGCAGCTAAGGAAGAAAAAGAAAAGGAGCGACCATAGCTACAGCAGAGCAAATCACCAACAGAATCTGAGAGATAACTTTAAGACGTCTGATGCAATATCAGCCGTCCATTCTTTTTCAGCAATTTCTTTCCATAACATTATCCTGTCACTTCTATTGAACTAGTCATTTCTTTTTATTAAAAAGTTGTGTTCTCAAGTTTTGGAATACTCATATTGCTCCCTGTGTTCGACCTCGGATACTTTGATTTTCGAGTTATAAATTTTTATTTATTTTCGTGAAAAGTTCATCTATATTACAATGAGATATCTGTTAAAACACGATCTAGCCTCGTGAACACCTACCAAGGGCAAGGTCTTACCCTATGTTATGGTTGATTCGTTAAATTCTCAACACAGTTAATTAAGGTTATTAGTCTTAATTAAGTGCATCAAAAGTAACTTTGGTTAACTCGAATTAGTGTCATGAGTGTAGTATAGGGTCAAGTTAACCTCACATTTAAGATTTTCAATTTCATTTAACCGGTTGAGTCCAGGTCGTTCACTAAGAGGCATAATAGTAAACTTAATTCACCATTAGTTCCTAAGACATAATTACTAACTACTTAATCAATCAGATTAATAATTATCATACTTTAATCACATGAATAATTGCACAAGAAATTAACAATGAAAACATGCAATATTCCATTAATAAAAACAATCATAGAAGAAAGATTTGTCATTAAAAACCAAGTGAAATGTTTATTACAAAATTCTTACAAAATATAAGGCACAAAAAATGTTTACAAGAGTCTAACATGCCTTTTACAACAATTAAAACTCAAAATATGCAATACAGCAGCTTCAGCTTCAATCAGACGTCTGAGAAAAGAATTAGACTTCTAAAATATGCATTGGACGTCTGATTTTCTTCTTTTCTCCCTTATATTTACTTATTTAACTCTCAAGCTCTTCTTATATTCTCTTCTTTTCTTGCCTCTCTTATATTTGCTTTTTCCATTAGTTACTTTCCTTTTTATACTTAACTTCTCAACTTTCTCTTCCTCTCTCTTCTCTTCATTTAGCTTTCCTCTTCTCTTAATCTTAGCTTAAGTTCTCTGTGTGCTCACGTTCCACAGTTAGTCGTTTAACACTCAACTTAACCCATTAACCCCTTTTACTTAACAAAAATTATTAATGGGTGGTTAGACCTCTTTCAGGGATACACAACACCCCGTAGGGTGGAACCAGACCCTACTAGAGGTCTAACCTAATTTTTATTAGGTGGATTTTAATTCATTTTGGCCCAGCATAGATCTGAACCCATCCAAGCCCAACAATCTTGCTCGCCTACTAGGGCACACACATAAGCACATTCCTGTGCACACACATGCATGTGCACACGCAAGCACTCAAGATCAGATCTATGGTCAGATGTATTAGGTGTGCCCAACACTTGACGACTGAAGCGTTGGTGATTGTAACATCATCATCAGCCATATCTAGCTTTATTTAGTCATAATCAATTGATAAACACTCCTACATAACTGCCAATGAGCCATAACTCACTACATATCCATTCTGAGAGAGATGCATTAAAATAGGGGTAAAACTGCAGTTTTAACAGAATATCTTAATTGCATAGCAATCATGGGATTTCCTAGGGGTTAAATAAAGGTCAAATGGTCATTAATGCCTAATAAGTGGGTTGGTGCAAATAGAAACGGGTTTTCACATTTTTGAGAATTAAATGTCATTTGAAACCCTAAAAATAGACTTAATTAACTAAGGTTTTGATCAAGATAAAATTCACCTAAACCTTCTAAAAATCATATAAAAATATTCCCTAAAGTTTGGTACCTTTGATTTGACCATTGGAACCCAATTTGACCTAAAATAGAGTCTCAAACAGACAGTTACCTAATTTAAATTTTTGCATAAATTACCTAGTCAAACTTGATCAAAACCTAAATCTGACTTTACCATCAGATTTCTTAAGTCAAAATTAGGTTTGTATCAAAATTTATGCCCAATCAGAGATCATCTTGACCTAGTTTGCATTCTACTCCTATTTTGACTCTTTTTCTTACACATATGCCCCTAACTTTTGAAATCCTTGTAAATACCCCCCTAACTTCATCACCTTCTTCACCAAAAGGCCCCCTCCGCCTTCAACTCCTAAACCCACTTCACCGGTGACCTTCAATCAAGGATTTCTTCCTGATTTCACGGCCAAACTCTTCCAAATTTGAAAGGAAGAATCATGAAGAGCTTCCTTACAATTTGAGCTTCATCTTGGGCTCTAATTCCTACTCAATTCCTCATGCGAATTCTTTGAAGTTTAGGGTTTCCTTATGCATGAATCTTCCAAGCTTCTAAGCTTGGTTTCTAAGCTTGGAATGCTCTCCTAAACCCTATAAAAGCACTCCTATGGCTTGCCTTACCTCCTTAGCTTGTTTTTGGTCGGAAAACCTCCTCCCCTCCTCTCCGACCGAATGCTCCATGAGCTCTGGCGACCTCCTTCGACCACCCTCCTCGTCCGCACTCATAGACTATAGCGAGCAGATTCTTCATCCTCAGCTTCTTCCATGCATCGTAATACCAGAAGCGGCCGCCTATCTCCCCTCATTCTCAACGCTTCTCCCACCAGAGGTTTCATCTTCCCCAAGTCCGACGTACCACCAGCGTGGGAATTCCTCCCTTCATCCATTAGTTTAGGGTTAGATTAGTTCCCTTAGAGTCTTAGGCTAGTTTCCCCTACCCAAAATCCAAAAAGAACCCCTCGACGCATACACAAGCCACCTTCTTCCTCATCTCCGGTGGTCCTCCGATAAGGTCTTCCACACACTCCGCAGCTCCAAACACCTCACCACCTACTCCAAAACCTCTGCCTTGACCATCTGCATAAATCCCCTCTTCTTATTCTCCATTACACCCTCTTACGATCACCCCCGAACACACCCATCATCAACCTTCATCTCTGAGTCCATCCAACCACCACGCACCTCCATCCTCCATGAAACCACTGCCATTACAC
The DNA here is from genome assembly GCA_037157565.1 of Thalassia testudinum. Taxonomy (NCBI): domain Eukaryota; kingdom Viridiplantae; phylum Streptophyta; class Magnoliopsida; order Alismatales; family Hydrocharitaceae; genus Thalassia; species Thalassia testudinum. Next base: position 6,358,457 of record JAZHRO010000010.1, on the reverse strand, counting down.
TCGCCACGGTTCGACGAAGGTCTTGAGCTATTTAATGTGGCCGTGAGGCCTTATTCTTGATTTTAGGTCTTGCACCGGAGCTCCACCACTTCCTTCTATTCTCCAGCATCACCTTCAGTTCTCCAACATCAAAAGCCCCAGGTCTTCATCCCAGGACACGTGGATTTGCTCCAGGTGTCTTCCCAGCCACCCTATCGAAGGCTTCAGCAATTTCAGTTACCTCAATTGGAGGCATCTTTATCTACAGGCAAGTGCGAACAGAAGGGGTGGGGATAGTCCCACATCGTGAGAATATAAGCGCTTGCCAGCGAATAAAGTGATTTTGCCATTTGGGTTATTCGCCTCCAAACACAGGGTGAGGTCCCTTCACCTTCCCCGCATACCCGACCACTTAACCTAAGCCCTCACTCGGTTGCAACACCCACGCCTGCAGCCCTGGACCTAGTTACACGACCTGAGTACCCGGTAAGCCTGGTTTGAGAGAAAGAAAAGGAAGAAAGGAAAGAGATGGAGCATGGGAGATGTGGGTTTTGCTCTTCAGAAAGAGAGCCCGACACTTAGTTGTTGGGAAGGAAAGAAGGAAAGAAGAGAAGAGCCAAGGAAGAAGAAAAGAGAAGGCTTGTAGAGGAAAGGAAAGAAAAGAAGGGGTCGTGCCCCTCTGAAGCTGAAGAGGAAAGGCAGAAGAAGAAGGAGGAGGCTCATGAGAAGAAGCTAAGAAGAACAAGCTAAGGTAGAGAAGAAGAGCAGAAGATTGAAGGCACTGTAGCAGGCGACAGTTAAGTCGTTTGATTTACAAATGAAACGTCTGATTATTGTTCATTTATTTAACATGATTGAGTAGTTGATATACATGTGCTTAGACTAATAATTGATTATCTAAATCACCATTATTTTGTTCTAGATATCTTTTTGTCATAGTTAACTCTTGATTTACTCATATTCTCATTTAATATCAATTTTGAGTAGTTGCTATTCATTGAAATATCTTTATTGTGCTTCATTCATTATGCTCATTTATATGCAATTAAAGATTAGCGTGTGAATTCTTATTTGCTTCCTGTGTTCGACCACGGACTTCATTTAGATATTCGAGTTATAAATCTTATTTATTGAAAATCTCTTTGTCAGTTGTACTACAACTCATTTCCCTAACATTGACAAAAAGCTTGATCAACAACTAGGTTCACCTTTTCGTATTATACCAAAGCGCGGTGTCTTGAGCTCCTGATGTGGGACTTAACTTGCCCACTCTCCTCCGGGCAAAGCTGTGTTAGCCTCAATCTTCAAATGAAGATTCCTAGCAGCTCAGAAATCCAAATCAAGCAAAGGGCTCGACAGAAAGCTCTAAGGATCCTTAATCCAATTTTAGCAACAATTTAGGATTTGTACCAAGTTAGATCCATGGATTTCAGAGATGAATAGGCACTGTTGCAAGTGTCTGAAAATATGCTTTAGGGAAGAATTTAGGTCTTTTTGACCTGCAAAATTAGGTAATACCCTCAATTGATGGTCTTGAATGCTCCAGCAATGTATTCCACACAAAATGGAGAGGGAAAAAGGTCTAAAAGTGCTTCAACGAGCTCCAAAAATTGAGAAGCTTGAATCTGGAAGCTCAAAGCTCATAATTGAGCTCAAATTGGGCCAACAGAGAAATCAAATTGATAGGAAAGATCTTAGTTGGTTTTAGAGGTTCAAACACAATAGAATTAAGTGGATTTCAAATCCAAATCTTGTCGAAAATAGTCAAGAACAGTGTTGGGTTCAAATGAACCCAAACTGCTCAGAAATCCAATTCTCAATTAATCTTCAATGTAACACACTCAAATCAATCTAAATGAACTTAAAATCATCCTAGGAGCCTATTGGAACCATTGAATCAGAGAAATGAACAATTAATAAATGAGATTGTTCCAGGTTTGACCTAGAATACACAAAGTTTGACTTTAAGGATTAGAGCCTCTCTTACCAAATTAAAGATCTAAATAGGTAATTCAATCCCAGAAAACTAATCCACACATCAAAGTGAAGTTTTGAACACTAGAAAGGTGGTTCCAGGCGTTGCCACCTAAGATTCAAATGCAGTGTGTTCGGCAGAGAGAACTATAGGTTTTCAGACCTAATTTAGTTCTTAAGTAGATTCTCTAAGGCCTTCTAAAGCTTATGGACCTATTTAAGAGTTGAGAATCTCAGTGAACAAGCTCCTCCAACTCTACCGGAGTTGGAGAAGACAGGGTTCAAGGATGAGTTCAAAGCATTAAAACATAATTCCAAATGCAGATTCCTGATCCTAAGCTCCATTCTATGTAATCTGGAGCTTTACATGGTATATGAATGGCTGAAGCTCAAATTGGACTCACCGGAGCTCGTCGAAGCTCCGGTGAACTCAGAAATAGGTGTTGGAGTTGAAAATTTCAAGAAACAGATCATGAATGATCTGGACATATTCTTGATGTTGCAATGAACCTCAAGAAAATAGTAATTGCTTCAATCAAGGACTTGACACTGAATTCACCAAGAATTCAGTGAAAGCAAAGCTTTGAGTTCGACATAACTCAAGAGATGATCTCCCTCTAAATTAAATAAGGGGAAATACTAATTAGGATGCGGTGATGGTATAGGAGTGATTAATTAGGTGGAACTACTCCTGAGCTTCCATTGACAGTGAACTCAGGAGGTTGAAGAAATTAGGTGTTTTTAATATAGACGATAATATAAGCAATTAATTAGGTTGGAATGGTCCTTAGGGTATCATGAGGGTGATGGAGGACCTAATTGAGTGTGAGAATAACTCTGAACATCTCACCATAGACAGTAAGGTGTCAGGTGAATGTGCTTGTGGATTTAAATAATTAAATGATTAATTAAGTGAATTAAAAGGTAGAACAGGACCCTAAGATGATGAAGAGGTGATGGAGGGCCCCAAATGGAGGTGTTCTATGCCCTAGGCCTCCGCCATGGACAATGGAGGTCGACAGTGGAAGTGAAGTGAGATTAAGCGATTAGGTGATTAAAACAAGAAATTAATAGGATAGAAATGATCGTAAGAGAGTGAGGAAAGTGATTGATGAGTCAAAAAGACCAAAGGATACTCCTGGCGAGCTCAACGAACTCATCGAAGCCAAAAGAGATGATGCAAATCAAAGTGTTAAACTACGCTAAGCTACCTAACTAACTACATTAAACTAATCTAAATTAAATTCTAAACCTAATTCTCGATTACCTGGATGAAGGAGGGGGAAGAGATCTCCGTCGAAAGCCACATGACGGAGGATGAAATCAGAGGGAAGGAGATAGAAATCTGGCGGGGGATCGTGGAGTGAAGGATGTGCCCGTCATCACTACCTCACCTAAAGACACGGTGGAGCATGGCAGATTTTGGAAGGGGATGTAGATGAATGGAAGTAGACGGTGGAAACAAAGGGAGGTTGTTGGAGATGGAGTGAATAGCCTATCAGTCAACTCAGTAGGGGGAAGAGGGAAGGGAGTCGACTTCAGAAAATCGGAGGAGGTAAGGGTATTTATAGGTGGTAGAGGAGGTAAGTGGGCTTGCATCTGGTCGCAATCGCATCCAGGTGCAAAGGTATAGGGTCTTTCATCTTCGACGACGGTGAAGTCACCGTGCCGAAGTTTGTTAGGTTTAGGAAGATCAGGACCGTAGGATGGAATGGTGGCAGTGAGCGGAAGGCTGGAGGCTAAGGCAGAGGAGTTTGGATGCAAGATGAAAGGTGATCGGTGGGTGTGGTGATTGACTGTCCTTAGCCGTTTAGTGGGAAGAAGAAGAAGGTGATGTTAGTAGTGTACACAGGGACTAAAGTACAAGAAAAGCTAGCGACCAATAATAAATAAAAGGACTCAATTGAACAAAAACCTGAGGACCTAAATGTAAATAGAGGCATGTAAAGCTTATTTTAATTTATTTCTTTTTCAACCTTTTATATGTTATTGTAAATTAGGTAAATAATATATTCATGCCTTGAAATTACATTTTTGCCATTTTTAGCTTTATTTAATTAAATGATTAAGTTATTAAGTTAATTACTTAGTGTTGATATTGATTAAGTTAATTTAGATATTAATTAACTAGCTAAATATTTAGTATTTGAGTCCAAATTAGTAATTAAATTATAATTATGATTAATAGATAATTAATTTTTTGCTTTTATGTTATTTTAAAGGTCCTTAGTATTTAATCCCCTTTATTATAATTAACTCTTAATAATACTTATCCTTAGCTAATTAACTAGGGAAACTAGTTAATTAGGGATATTTAAGAGCCATGATGAGTCTCTCATCAATGGTCAGCCGCTGTTCACAAAAGGCGACGATCGCCCTATGCTCTCGCTTAGCAACTCGCCTCAGGGGAGTGGTAGGAACCAAACTTCGACCCACCAAGCCACCACTTAAGGTCGACCAGAACTCAACCGGATGCGTCCGACATTCCCTATATGGCTACCTCTTCAGGGTGGCAAGCGACCGCTTAAGGTCAGCCAGAACTAGGACAGATGCGTGCGACATTCCATATATTACCGCCTCTTCAGACTATCAAGCCACCTCTTAAGGTCGGCTAGAACTTGGACGGGCATATCGGACGTTCCCTATATTGTCGCCTTTTCATGCTGGCAAGTCACCTCTTAAGGTCAGCCAGAGATCGGATGAACGTGTCCGACGTTCCCTATATTTCTACCTCTTCAGGCCGGCAAGCCACCTCTTAAGGTCGGCCAGAACTCGGGAGGACACATCTGACGTTCCATATATTGCCACCTCTTTAGGCCGCCAAGCCACCTCTTAAGGTTAGCCAGAACTCGAACGGACTCGTCCAACATTACTTCCTCCCCAAGCTGGCAAGCCACCTCTTAAAGTCGGCAGGAACTCGACAAACGTGTCCGATGTTCAATGTATTGCCGCCTCTTTAGGCCGACACAAACCCAGACAGACGCATCTGATGTCCTTTGTCTTGCCACCTCACAAGGTTGGTGCGAATTCGGGCGAACCCGCCAAATGCTCTCTTATACCGCCACCTATCCAGGCTGGCAGGTCATCTCTTCGAGTTGGCCGGGGTTCGGGCGAACCCACCCCCCGACCCTGGGAATTGCAACCTCTTATGGCCAACACAGCCACCCTCGATGGCTAGTGTGAATCCAGATCAAGGCACTCACACTCCATTTTATCGACTACTAGAATGTCGTCTATGAAAAATGATAGAACTAGGGCTTTCACACCCTACATCCCAACGATTAAGACACCAACTCCTTGGGCCGGTAAGGACTCGGGCCCATGCACTCTAAAGTTTCACACACCACTCGTGGGAAAAGCCTTGGCTGCTCCACCCTTAGAGGCATCTGCCCACTGGAGCATATGGTGAGAGTTTGGGCCATCTCGCCCAACAGCCACCATATTGGCCACCGAAAGTCAAGTCAGGACCCTAGGGCCTCATGTCACGCAATGCCCATAACGCAGGCTTGGACCCCTAAGCTCCAAGCACCACCTGGAATGCTTCCAAACCTCCTCCAACAAGAGTCCCAGCACCTGTTCTCGGCTTTCATCTCTAACTTCCAAGGTCAGCCCCACTTCATGGCCACCCTCTATGGAAGGCTCTAGGAGATAGTCATTCCCAAGGATCGACCCACACAAAAATCCCCTTGTGCTTGCCCTATTCGGGGACATGGCCAAACAGGTATACGTTCAATGGTATCTGATCACAAAATTGCATGATTTGAAAAAATTGAGAATTAAGTCATTGCAACACAATTTTGATCACTTTTGAATTTATAAAAGATCGAGTACTCAATGAGTATTTGGGTTGTCCCAAGGGAGGTAGGAATGTTTTTTAAAATCTCTCACTTGAATTTTAGAAATCAACTCTCTTTTGGGTTTTGAAATATGTATTTTTTAGGGCTTTGAATAATGGCAAAACGATTGCGGAGAAATGGGAATGAGAACTACAAGAAATCAAAGCAAAAAGTGCTTTGATTCTCCAACTCACTTCGAGCAAGGGAGGCTTGGAATAATGGGGAATCAAGTCACAACAACAATCACAAGCTAACTAAACAAAAATTAGAGGAATGCTTCTTGAATTGAAAATTTATTTTACAATGGGGTTGGAGAACTCACAAGCAAGAGGGATTCCCACTTGTAATCTCCAACAAAAATCTAACACTACACTACCATGCAAAAAAATAAATAAAAAGAATGTAGAAGAAAGCTTAGGAAGAAGGTGATGCCGTTGCAGAACTCCCACTCCAATTCAGGTTGCCCCTGAATTGAAGGAAGCTTTGCTCCTAGCTCTCCTTTACTTGGTAAACCATAGGTGGGGTGTGTAGGATCTGTAAATCACAAGCACACTAGAAGGGGGATGAATAATGTGGAAAAAAAAAATGCAAGACAAATCAAACCACAAAAACAAAGGCACAAGATGTATAGTAGTTCCCCTCACTTAGGTACTCCACTACCTAAGTCTCCTGACTTAGGATTTTTAACCCGATTCCCTCAACTCAGAGGGAATCAATTTACTAATATCAGAGGTAATTAATGTAATTCCCTACTTGGAGGGGGTGAGATCAGTGTGACGTAAAAAATGCGGAAACAAAATATAAAGCAATCTCACAAAAAAATCAATCGCACAAGTACACAAAGATTTTTAGGTGGAAACCCAAATCGGGTGAAAACCACCACCTAACCCTCTCGAGTTAGGATTGTCTGATCAACCTAGTTGATCAAATCCACTAACCGAATCACTTTAAAACGAGGGTGATTCAACCTCAGTACAACCACGCTACAAGTACGAGGGTAGCGTTCCTCAACCCCTTCTCTCCACGAGAAGGATTTTGTCCCACGAAGGAGACGGGAATTCGCAAAGCGAATACCCAACCAAAAGACAAAGATAAAATAAGTAATCCTATAGAACCACAAAGTAATTTAAACCTAGCTTCTATAGGAAATAGGAAACTCCCCTTTGCAAGGAGTGCGTCAAGTTGATGACGCGATGCGTGTGCCACGCGATGGCGCAACTTTGCTCTCGTAAACAACGGCGGGAGAGCGGGTGCGCGAAGCTTGATGCTCTCTAGAGAAAGGAACTAGAGCTTGGAGAGCAAGGGCTTCTCTTGGACATAAAAGAGTGGAAAGTATGTAGCTAAGTGTATCCAAGTGTGTGTCTTGCATTTTTCTTAGTGTGTAAAGGCTCCCCTCTATTTATAGAGGCCTTAGGAAGGCTTTGGAAGGCTTGGAAATGCTTCCATAGCCGTTGGGTGCAAAGCCCAAGAGAATCAGGCCGAAATCAGGATAATGATTGCATTTGACAGGGTCATCAGACGTCTAATTCTGGCATCAGACGTCTGGAAGGCCACTTTAAGACGTCTGATTTCAAGGTCAGACGTCTGATTCTATGCAGGTTTCCTCCTGACTTGAATAAGATCTAAACAGGGTTTTTGTTCAAGTCGATCAGACGACATACAGGACGTCTGTCACTATGCCTGGACATCTGGAAACCAACTTTTTCTACGGAATGGATTTGCAACGGCTAGAAAATCTCTGAGAAGAGATTTTCGGGTCAGTCGAGGCAAAACGGTCAATTATCAGACGTCTGGGAAGACCTATGGACGTCTGATAAGGCTCTAACGGTCATATACTGCCATGCTTGCTAAGTTAGCCAACGGTCCACTATCTGGACGTCTGGCAAGTCCATCAGACGTCTTCTAAGACGTCTGGACTAAGGTCTGGACGTCTGATTTCATCAGACAGAAAACTAAGTCCAGCCTAAATGGTTATCAGACGTCTGAAACAACAGTCAGACGTCTTAAAATACTTTATAAGACGTCTGATTTGGGAATTAGACGTCTGGAAGTGCTGTTTGAACCCTATATTGGTTTTCTAAGTGTTCTACAGAAAACCTAAGTATCCTGGGGTTGTGCAGGTGTTCCTAGGACTACTGTTAGGGTACTTTGAGGCTCTTTAACATAATATTCTAAGGAAAATAAAGAGCAAGAAAGATAAAGATAAAAGATACAAGAAATGATTAAAAATAATCTATCCTATTCTTCTTGTCTTCTATCTTCAATCTGTCGCTCCACGCGAACCTCCTCTGTTTTCCGTCAAGCTCCTCCAATCCGTCCTGGATGCGAGCTCGAGTTCCGTCTAAACACGTCCACATTTGCAATTGACCTGAAATCTAGGACTCAAATTGCAAATGTTAAATAACACATGTTTTGTTATCATCAAAACAAATGATCGTGGTGCTCTATCACCAACAATTAATGGGTTACTTCAACCCAATTACAAGATATGAAGAAAAGATAAAGATACAGGTGTAAGAAAAATGTAAATAGAAGCTTACAACTATTTCCTAAGTCTCCAACAAGAGTATATCTTATAACAAGTATAACCAAATCTAACAAGAAGAACTAAGGCATAAAACAAACGATTGATTACAGAAAAATACGATCGCCTTTGATGATTTGTTGCAAATGATGAGAGGCCTGAAAGATATGCAACAAAAAAAACTCTCTTTTAGCTTGAAAATTGAGAATTGAAGGTGTAGGCAAGAGTATGATTTTTCTTAAGAGATGTGTCTAAAACAACACTCAAAGAGTGCTTATATAGACCACTAATCACCTCTCCCACGAATTCTAGCCGTTAGGGATATTTTAGAAACATTAGAATTATGATTAATTGCAAATTAGCCATTCAGACTGGTCACAACGGTTAGTTGGTACCGGTACTGAACTCTTGGTACCGATACTGACTACATACAATCAATATAGCCAAATCACTGGGTACCGGTACTCTTTGTGAGTACCGGTACTTGTGACACACAGTCTTGGGTCCTGTGACCTACATGTACTGGTACTCATGATGAGTACCGGTACTTGTAACACACAATCTTGGGTCCTTTGACCTACATGTACCGGTACTCGTGATGAGTACCGGTACTTGTAAGGTCCAAGCAAAAACCCAGTTCACAAACTGTGACCACTTGATACCGGTACTCATGATGAGTATCGGTACTTGATGTTCACAGTTTGGAACTTAGGTCCAAACCTGTGTCGAGCAAGTACCAAAGATCATTAGTGTAAATCAATTAGAGAAATCCAATCTACTCTAGGCGACTTTGTTTTGAAAGAGTCGATTTTGAGTTAAGAACCGAGTAAATGAACGTTATTCTGAATCCTAGTTATCTCTACTTTGATTTTAATACCTAGATTATGTTTTACTTGTTTAGAGACATACAAAAATTCTAAGATACAATAAAAACTAAAGTATTCAAAAACTTCTTCTTTCATGTGCAATCTTTTTGCTTACATCCACAGATTCTTTTGACCTGTAATCACTTCATAAACATATTAGATTTTAAAACAGTTTTGTTAACATCAAAACACAGAAGAGAGATGGAACTAGGGTCCAACAATCTCCTCATTTTTGATGTTGACAAAACAAATAGGATACTCATATTAAAAATAAACAGAGACTTAATAAGAGAAGAATAAAAAAACTCCACAAGAGAGTAAAAAGCCTCCCCCTCAAACTAAGCTCTCCCTATTTTAGATATGGAGTATCCATTCATTCATTTCATTTCTCCCCCTTTTTGTCAAGCAAGCAAAAAAAATTGAGCAAATACCATAAAAGTTCAAATTTCATAACAAAGCATCAAATTTCATAACATGATAAAGTTCATGACACAAAATAAATATTAAGAGCCATAGAAGTTTAACAATGTTAACAGTCATACAATCAACAACAAGATTACATATTTAAAAACTAAACTAATTTCTATGATGTTTTCTAATAAGTGGTTGTTCATCCTCATCATCGTTATTGTCATCGTCATTGTCATCATTATCATTGGTGTTGTTGTCATCATCATCTTCTTCATATGAAACATTTTATTCATCTTTTGTGTCTTCTTCTTCCTCATCTTCATTAATAATTGGTTCTTTTTTTGCTACAAAAGATGGATCTTAGAAGTGTTTTTGTCTTCTTTCGCTGTATTCCCGAGGTGCTTTTGGTTGAGTCCACTTCGTTTGTTTGGTATGTTGAGTGGAAGATGCAACATAGGAAGACTCAAGAGACATAGAAAGATCATGAAATTTGCATTCCATGTGACAGAAGGAAAAATTCATATTAGTTAAATTTTGACCAATATAATTGAAAGTGTTGATCATGTAGGGATCGGTGCCAGACTCATGAGATAGGTTCTTCCAAGGAGTTTCGACTTCCAGAAAGGGATAGGTAATGGGGACAAAAGTCGAAGATGATTCAGGAGGTGGATGAGAAGAAGATTGAGCATTTGGATCAACTTCATCTTCTCCATCATCACTAGTAGATTCCTCTCTAGTGGTTTTCACTCCCATTTTCCGGAGAGTGGTCCATTTGAAATACACCACTTTTCTAAGAGGAGTGAAATTAGAAAGGTCAATTTTATTTTTATGAAACATGTGATACACCAAGATATCCAAGGGTAAAGCCGATGCACGGTAATAAGGTCTAAGAAAGTGAATGAAAACAGAGTTCCAGTTGGCCGGAAATCCTGTAATGATAGCATAAATTAAAGTTAAAATGTCAACGGGAATTTTGTGAAAACCCAAATTTTTAGCCCTTAAATTCCATGGTAAGATACGGAAAAGAACACGAGCAAAAAGAGTCATGTTGGGGGCAACCAATGCTTTGCCCTGGCAATTAGGAAGCAATAGAGTTTCATGAATTTTGTGAGTAAGAAATTACTCCTTAAGTGTGTTAAAAGGATGACCTTTAGGAGTAATGGTGATTTTTTGACCAAAAACTTTGGATGTTAAGACAAGATGGCCTCGATTTTCTTGTTCTTGGAGATTAGCAAAAAATAGACAATTAATGTCAAGGTAAACTCCAGGAACATCAGCAAAAAATGCCACATCAAAGAAATGCATAAGATGCTGATTGGAAAGACAGGTAGTGAACTCATAGATTTGTAGAGAAAAATCTTTCCACTCAATAGGCCTACAGTGATGGAGTTTTAGGCCTTTATACCAATCAAATTTTGATTTAGCATCCTCATTGATGAAAAACTTGTGGAATGTATCTTGAGGTGATTTTCCCTTACTTTTAGATTTTGATGCCATCTGAAAACATACAACAACAAAAAATAGGAATACAATTAGAGATAAAGATCATGTGTTCAAGTAACAACACATTTAAGCCTGCATGTACCGGTACTGGTTGGTTTCTGTCCCAACCAGAAATACGAGCTAGTACCAGTACTCATCTTCAGTATCGATACCTGCTCTGTAAAGCAGGCACTACTGCGCCCAGTGAGTATCGGTACCAATGATGGGTACCAGTACCATCTGGTACCCGATGAAAGTGTATTGTAGCAGCAAAATGATGACGAGAAACAAAAAACATGATATAGAATGAATTAAGGAAACAAGATTTGATGAGAAGAGAAGAATGTACCTAAGGTATGAAGATTAGAGATGATTCTTCTTCTTCTTGGCAAGGGCTTGGAGGTGCTTGTGGTGGAACTAGGGTTTGGTTCTGAAGAAATGAGGCAAGTGTTTGCACTTGACCTCTTTTATATGGGATGGGTTATGTGCTTGTCACATGACCACTTAAGTGGTTGAGAGAAGAAAAATTGACAACTTAGGTGTTGGAAAAATAATGTGATCAACAACTTAAGCTAAACAACCAAATTGCAAACAACACCGTGGTATTTCCAGACATATGAAAATATTACATTTTACCCCTATTTTGTAAGCATGGGTAATTTGCAAGAAAGCCCTTAGGAATTTTCATAAATACAAACAAAGTTTATATCAAACAAAATGTTAGATTAGAATCTCTTTTATTGTACAAAGTCCTAATTTTCTTCTTATAAAGCAGAATCTCTCTACTGCAAGAGGTTTTGTAAAGATGTCTGCCAATTGGTTTTGAGTGTCAATGACTTCTAATTGAATAGAGCCTTGAAGTACATTATCTCTGAGAAAATGTACTTCAAGGCTCTATGTGTTTGGTACGTGAATGATGTACCGGATTTTTGGAGAGATTCATTGCACTTGTATTATCACATAATATCTTGGATTGCGCAAAAATCAATCCAAAGTCAGATAAAGTCTGTCTCATCCAAATGACCTGAGAGCAAGCAAGTGAAGCTGCAATATACTCAGCTTCAGTTGTAGAAAGTGAAACACAAGTCTGCTTCTTAGAGAACCATGAGACTAGAGATTTTCCAATAAAATGACATGTGCCACTTGTGTTCTTTCAGTCTGTCCGACTCCCTGCATAGTCTGCATCACTATAAAATAATAGATCTAAAGATTGTGCTTTAGGATAGAAAAGACCAAGGTCTTTTGTGCTGTTTAGGTATCTAAATATTCTTCTTACTGCATTAAAATGAGATTCCTTGAGTTCGAACTGGAATCTCGCACATAAACATGTAGCAAAAAGAATATCAGGTCTAGAAGCTATGAGATATAGTAGTGAACCTATCATTCCCCGGTATTTCTTTTCATCTACCCTCTTGTTGAATAAATCTTCACTAAGAGAAGTAGATAGAGCAATCGGAGTCTCTTTGCCATTTACATTTTCAAAGTCAAATTTCTTGAGAATCTCAAGAACATATTTTGTTTGACTAATGTAAATTCCTATGTTTAATTGTTGAATTTGGAGTTCTAAAAAGAATCTGAGTTCACCCATCATACTCATTTCAAACTCAGTCTTCATAGTCTCACAAAAATGTTGACATAGGGACTCCTTATTTGATCCAAATATAATATCGTCGACATATATTTGAACCAATAAGATGTCATTACCTTCTTTTACAAAAAGAGTTGAATCAATAACTCCAATTTTAAAATCGTGCTGAAGAAGAAAAGTCCTGAGCCTATCATACCAGGCCCTGGGAGCTTGTTTAAGTCCATATAACGCTTTATTGAGCTTGTATACATGCTCTGGGTGTGCTGGGTCCTCGAACCCGGGAGGCTGCTGAACATAAACTTCTTCTTTAATATAACTATTAAGAAAAGTGCTCTTGACATCCATTTGATATAACTTAAAGTCCTTTGCTCTTGCAAAGGCAAGTAGCATCTGTATGAACTCCAAGTGAGCAGCAGGAGCATATGTCTCATCAAAGTCAATACCCTCCTGTTGGTTATAGCCTTGAGCTACAAATCTGACTTTATTCCTGATCACTGAACTAGATTCATCCAATTTATTTCGGAACACCCACTTGGTTCCAATAATGGAATTACCCTTAGGAGCGGGTACCAAGTTCCATACATTGTTCCTAGTAAATTGGAGTATCTCCTCCTACATTGCTACAACCCATGATTCATCATTTAATGCCTCATCAACTTTCTTGGGTTCAAGTTGTGAAACAAAAGCATTAAGGACAAAATCATCTCTAAAGTGAGATTGGGTTTTTACACCTTGTTCAATATCACCAATAATCTGTTCTTGAGGGTGATCCTTATGGTGTACCCATTCTTTTGGAAGATCATGTATATTTCGTGAATCTTCTATTTTTGATACATCAATGAAGGGGGTATCTTCATCATCAGAATCTAAATGATTTGGTTTCGGTTCACTTAAATTTGTTTCATCAAATGAAACATGCAGGGATTCTTCAATGACAAAAGTCCTTTTATTAAAGACTCGATAAGCTTTGCTTCTTGTTGAATAGCCAATAAAAATGCCTTCATCACCTTTAGCATCAAACTTATCAAGCCGGTCATGGGTGTTTAATAAATAACATCTACTTCCAAACACCCTGAAATATGATATCCTAAGAGACTTCTCATAATAAAGCTCATATGGAGTTTTCTTAATAATAGGCCTTAAAAGTATTCTATTTAGAACATAACATGTCGTATTAATGACTTCTGCCCAGAAATATTTTTGAAACCCAGACTCCAAGAGCAAAGTTCGGGCACATTCTTGTAGAGTGCAATTCTTGGGCTCTACAACACCATTTTGAGATTGAGCTCGAGGAAATGAAAATTCATGGGTTATGCCAGAATTGACACAAAAAATTGAAAATTTTTCATTTTCAAATTCACCCCCATGATCAGTCCTAAGTTTAAGAATAGAGGATAATTTTTCCTTTTGAAGTCTTCGAGTAAGACTTAGGAAGAAATCAAATGAGTCATCCTTATGTTTCAAGAAGATGACCCAAGTAAACCTAGAGAAGTCATCAACAATAACTAGGCAAAATTTTGATCCATTTAGACTCTCAAATCGTGTTGGTCCAAATAGATCAAGGTGTAACAACTCTAAAGGTCGTGTTGTTGAAACTAAGTCTTTAGGTTTAAAAGAAGCTTTGTGCATTTTTCCGAGTTCACACGACTTGCACAAAACATCCTTCTTATAAGTTAGTTTAGATAGGCCCCTTACTAACTCATTTTTGGCTAACCTATTAAGATGTTTGTGATTAATGTGACTTAGCCTACGATGCCAAAGATCTACTTCAATATGGGAGGCAAGCAGACATTTTACATACTTCTCTTTTGAAAAATGAAGAGTATAGATATTTTCATATCTAAATCCTTCAATTAAAACCGTATTTGTTCCTTCTTTTAATATTTTAAATCCAACTTTAGTGAACAAAACATCACATCCATTATCACATATTTGACTAACACTAAGCAGGTTATGTTTTAAGTTTTCTACTAAAAGAACATTACGTACCTGCTTAGAAGAGTTTCCTATTGTACCTTCACCAATAATGCGACAACGTTTGTTGTCGCCCAACTTGATGTGTCCTCCATCTTCGATTTTGGTCCATTTGATAAAGAGGTCGGAGTGTCCCGTCATGTGTTTGGAACACCCACTATCTAGGATCCATTTGTCCTTTTTGACCTGCAAGATAATTTATTAAATCTATTTTAGGTACCCATTTTCTTTTGGGTCATTGATGGTTAGTACCTTTCAAATCCTTAGGTTTATAGATCATTTTAGTGTTAAATCTATAATTCTTACGATTCTTGACCTTTTGATAAATATATGCATGTCTAGGTGCATGTGATTTATTTTGTGTGTTCTTTTTATTATTGAACTTGGCTTTTAGATTATTACAAAATTCTGTATTCATCCTAGTTGTTGTTTTTAAATTATTCAAAGTATTCATAAATATCCTCTAATTCTACTATTTTTGCATGTAATTGATTGTTAGTTTCTTTGGACATATCTAATTCTATTTCCAAACAAGATTTTTCTATTTCTAGAGTTCTATAACTATCATGTAAAACCTTATTTTCCTTTTTAATCATCCTAGCCTTATTATATAAATCTTCATATGCTTGTACTAATTCATTAAAGGTGACTTCAGAATCTACCTCATTTTCTGAGTTGTCATCATTTGCCATTAAGCAAAGATGTGCAACTTCCGTTTCTTCATATTCTTCGGAAGATGATTCTGTGTCGGAATCACTATCATCCTAAGGTGCTTTGTATGCCTTTCTTGAAATCTTCTTTTTCTTTCGATCAAGTTCTTTATCCTTCTTTTCTTCCTTCTTATTGATCATTGGACAATCTTTTTGTACGTGCCCCTTCTTCTTGCACTCAAAACAAATAATGTCATTTGAAAATTTATTGACTTTCTTACCTTGTTTTAGGATGAATCTTCTGAATCTTCTTGTTAGAAGAGCAAGCTCCTCTTCTTCGTCGGAATTTGAGTCTTCAAAGTCCGATACCTCCTTTAAAGCTTTGAAAGCAAGCTCCTTTTTCTTGCTTATGGATTTTTTTTCATTCTTCTTCATATTTTCTAACTGGACTTCGTATGCCATTAGGCTTCCAATCAACTCATCTAATGAGAGGGTAGAAAGATCTTTTGCCTCTTGAATGGCTGTCGTCTTTGGAGACCAATCGCTTGTAAGGGATCTTAAGATTTTCCTTACAAGTTGCTCCTCCTTCAGTTTGACTCCAAGATTCTTCATTGGATTCACGATCTCTCTAAATCTTGTATACATCCCTTTGATTGTTTCACCTTTCTGCATCCTGAAACACTCATAGCTTTCTATTAGAATAGAAATATGTGTTTCTTTAACTTTACTCATACCTTCATAGGTGACTTACAATATGTTCCATATCTCGTATGCGGACTCGCATACGGAGATACTGTTAAATTCTTCTCTTGATAACGCACAATAGAGTGCATTCATCGCTTTCGCATTTCCCGCGATCCTTTTCTTTTGTTCTACCGTCCATGCCACTCCTTCTTGTGGCTCCGGATCCACGTACTTCTCTTGGATAGACATCCATGAATCCTCATCCATGGCCTTGAGGAAGATTTGCATCCTCCTCTTCAAGTATCCATAGTCCGTCCCATCAAAGTAGGGAGGACGTGTGGATGACTGTCCTTTGGTGTGCTTTACTAGAGATGCCATAGCGAAAGAGAATTATCACTTCTTTTCGCAACTCGCTCTGATACCACCTGTAGGATCTGTAAATCACAAGCACACTAGAAGGGGGATGAATAGTGTGGAAAAAAAAATTGCAAGACAAATCAAACCACAAAAACAAAGGCACAAGATGTATAGTGGTTCCCCTCACCTAGATACTCCACTACCTAAGTCTCCTGACTTAGGATTTTTAACCCGATTCCCTCAACTCAGAGGGAATCAATTTACTAATATCAAAGGTAATTAGTGGGTTACCTCAACCCAATTACAAGATATGAAGAAAAGATTTCTTACAGGTGTAAGAAAAATGTAAATAGAAGCTTACAACTATTTCCTAAGTCTCCAACAAGAGTATATCTTATAACAAGTATAACCAAATCTAACAAGAAGAACTAAGGCATAAAACAAACGATTGATTACAGAAAAATACGATCGCCTTTGATGATTTGTTGCAAATGATGAGATGCCTTGAAATGTATGCAACAAAACAAACTCTCTTTCAGCTTGAAAATGGAGAATTGAAGGTGTAGGCAAGAGTGTGATTTTTCTTAAGAGATGTGTCTAAAACAACACTCAAAGAGTGCTTATATAGACCACTAATCACCTCTCCCACGAATTCTAGCCGTTAGGGGTATTTTAGGAACATTAAAATTATGATTAATTGTAAATTAGCCGTTCAGACTTGTCACAATGGTTAGTTGGTACCGGTACTGAACTCTTGGTACCGATACTGACTACATACAGTCAGTACAGCCAAATCACTGGGTACCGGTACTTGTGACGCACAGTCTTGGGTCCTGTGACCTACATGTATCGATATTCATGATGAGTACCGGTACTTGTAACACACAGTCTTGGGTCTTGTGACCTACATGTACCGGTACTTGTGATGAGTACCGGTACTTGTAAGGTCCAGGCAAAAATCCAGTTCACAAACTGTGACCACTTGATACCGGTACTCATGATGAGTACCAGTACTTGATGTTCATAGTTTGGAACTTAAGTCCAAACCTATGCCGAGCAAGTACCAAAGATCATTAGTGTAAATCAATTAGAGAAATCCAATCTACTGCAGGCGACTTTGTTTTAAAAGAGTCGATTTTGAGTTAAGAACCGAGTAAATGAACGATATTCTGAATCCTAGTTATCTCTACTTTGATTTTAATACCTAGATTATGTTTTACTTGTTTGGAGACATACAAAAATTCTAAGATATAATAAAACTAAAGTATTCAAAAACTTCTTCCTTCATGTGCAATCTTTTTGCTTGTATCCACAGATTCTTTTGACCTGTAATCACTTCATAAACATATTAGATTTTAAAATGATTTTGTTAACATCAAAACACAGAAGAGAGATGCAACTAGGGTCCAACAGGGTGTGCCTAGCTCCTCCTGGAGTGGAAGATCTCCACTCCTGAAGTCCTCCTTAGGGTGGCGTGGACCACCCTTCTTGCTCCTCCTCTGGACGTCCTCCTTGCCTGGCCTTCCTCCTTGGTTTGGTGATGACACAAGGTAGAAGAAGAAGTTGAAACCACCAAGGAGACAGAATGTCTCCTTGATCTTCTTCCTCCTCTCCTTCCTTCCTTGGTCGTTGGTAATGGTGGATCTAGGTGGAGAAAAATGTAACCAAGGATGGATGTAAATGGGTGGTAGAGGTACTTTTATAGAGTGGAAGGGGAGGGAGGTTACGATGAGATTAGGTGGGTGGCTATGATGGGATCTTGGAGGGTGGTTATTGATCCTAAGGCTAGGGTTCTTTGGTGCCAAGTGAGGAGGTATGTAGGTGGTGGTTATGATGGTGGAGAGGCACTAAAAATGGAGCCAACTAGAGGGTTAAGGGGTTTGCTGGTTAGCATGGAGCATGGAGGGATAAGATAGGCTTATGAGGTGGTGGTTAATGGATGGAGCGCTTGGATATGTTGGCACCATATGTAGAGATGTGTAGGGAGAGTTGGCACTAACTATAGGTATGGTTAGAGTTAAGGTGGCATAGAGGGTAGGTGTAGGGTTAGGATGGTGTTTTAAGTGGTGGTTATGGGATCCGAGGGTCATTGGTAGTTGGTGCCACTTCAATTAGTGTGAGGGGAGGTAGTTAAGGGTGGTTAAGGGTGGTGCCAACCATGAAGGGATGCTTTGGTTTAGCGCCAACCCATGTGGTTTCTAGAAGGTGGTTAGGTGTAGGGTTTAGATGGGTTGAGGCTTAGGTGGATAGTGGTGATGAAGGGGATTTTTGGAGGGAAAAGTGGCACCACTTTTGTGGTGCCCCTTGGTGGTGGTGGTGGTGGTGGTGGGTTGAAAGCTGGTTAAGTGTTGGTGCCAAAAGGGTTTAGGGGTAAGAGCTAGGTGAACTAAGTGTAGGTCTTTTTGTTGGAGTTAGCTAGGTAGGTGATGATAACATCATCATGAGCCATAACTAGCTTTAATAAATTAGAATCAAGTGGCCAATGCTCCTACATAATCGCCTGAGACTCGTAATTCCCTACACATCCATTTTGGGAGGAATACATTAAAATAGGGTTAATTCTAAAATTTTAACATCATATCATGAAAGTAGAGTAACCACAGGGTTCGCCAGGGGTTAATCTAAGGTCTAATGAGCATTAAAGTCTAATAAGAGGATCCATGCAGACAGAAACGAGTTTTCATGCATTCCGAGAACCAATACAGCACCTCAAACCCTAATTTTTGACCTGCTTGAATTACTAAGGTTTTGATCATGATAAAATTCATCTAAACCTTATAAAATTCATAGAAAATATTCCTTGAGGTTTGGTATCCTTGATTTAAGCATTTAAACCTATTTTGACCTTGAATAGAGTCTTAGATGAAATTCTACCCTAATTTAGGTTTCTGCGCAAATTTTCCAAAAAAACTTAGTCAAAACTCAAATCTGACTTCATCACTATATTCCTTGGGTCCAAATTAGATTTGTACCAAAATTTGGACCCAATCAGAGTTTATCTTGACCTAGTTTGCAACTCAGTCCCCAAACCTTTGTTCCCTGCACTTAAACCCTTAGCTTTCATCTTTTCCTTTCAAAGAGTCCCCTAGCTTCTCATCTCTCTTGCAAACGGGTCCAATCGCCATCTTCTTCCTTGCGATCAAACTAGGAAAGAAGCAGGAACTAACCCATACCTACTTCATTGATTTTGGCAGGTCGATTGATGAAATCTCAACCATAAATCGCCAAATTTGGCAAAATTGATCCTTAGATCAATTTACGTCTATCAAGGTCTTTCTTTAGGCCAATCATGGCTAGAAATTGCGCTAGCGAGCTCGAGAAAATCAAGTCTTTAGGTGGCTTTGGACACCTTCCAAATATGCATTTCAGACGAGGGAAGCCTCATCTATAAAAGCAGCCGCATCCACACAAGCCGTCTTTGTCTAGTTTTTGGCGCGCTACCTCTCTCTTCTCCTTCATCCTCAGCCACCATTAACGAAGGCCTGAAGCTTCACCAATCCCCTTCGTTTTCCACTCCCACATACCATAGGGAGAGGGCTTTCTCTCTACTCCTCATCATCGTGCTTCCAAACAAAGAAGGTGACCCAATTACCTCCTCATTGGCTCCATCTCCACCTCCTTCGTCCACAGCTCCTACGTACCTCTGGCAAGCTTCCCCGAATCTCCTTTCATCCAATTACCTTCGGGCTTCTCTCTTTATCCCCTCAAATTAGGTTTAGGTTAAATTTTAGGTTCTAATTCCCTCTCCTTCTCCCTCTCCGATGTCGGCTGCTTCACCTCCGACCACCTTCACTGCCAGCATACCTCTGCCCATCTCACACACCCCATAGCCCACATTGATAGCATTGCCTCAACTTCGTGGAGCTCCCCAGCTTCTCAATTTCACCATTCTCCATCTCCATCACTTCTGTCCATCACCGACGACCGAAGCTCACCAGAGCCTCTCCGCCACACACATCTGACCACCCACACACCCAATTTCTCTAGGGCTTTTGTTCGTCAAGTAGCGCCGAACCTTTATGCATATTTAATTTCAGCTTTAGGGCTGTATTTCTGCCACAGATATCTAGCCATCTCCAGTCGTCATCTCCGTCTCCGACTGCCATCATCTGGACACCTCTGGTCTCGCCCTCGCTCTCAATCGACGTGGAACAACCTCACGATCAATTCCCGACTGTCAATTGGGCAAAGCCACACCGACATAAGCACCAATCAGAGGAGGTTTCACAGTAGCTCCATGTAAAGAGAAGGGCATTGCTTAGTGCCACATCATAAAGATAGGGCTACAGATGAGGTATAAGTGGAAATTGTGAAGAGGCTTTGTTGCCTCAATCACATAGGGGTGACGTCCCTCCCACCATAAGCCCTTCATGCCTTACCCGCGAATCACACCCGTGGGTCTGGCCAAATCTCAGGATCCGTTAACCCGATTACCCGAACCTACACCCGGTTATCTGAGGAAAAGAAGAAAAGGACAAATTTGCGAGAAGAGGGGGGAGGTTTTGCTCTATGAGGAAATTGGCCATGTGTTGAAGGACGGCTACACTTAGCTGCGTGCTTGGGCTTGAAGCATGCCTGAGAGTCGTAATTCCTTGCATATCCATTTTGAGAGTTAAACACTAAATCAAGGTTAATTCCGCAATTTTAACATCATATTATGAAAGAAGAGTAACCACGGGATTCTCTAGGGATTAATATAAGGTCAAATGAGCATTAAATTCTAATAAGAGGGTCCACACAGACAGAATAAGGCTTCACGAGTTTCAAGAATCAATATAGCATCCAAAATCCTAATTTCAGACCCACTTAAATTACTGAGGTTCTGGTCAGGATAAAATTCATCTAAATCTCCTAAAATTTATAGAAAAATATTCCTTGAGGTTTGGTAAACTTGGTTTGACCATCTGAACCCATTTTGACCTCAAACAGAGACACAGACAGAGTTCTGCCCTAATTTGAGTTTTTACGTAAATTTCTTAGTCAAACTTAGTCAAAACTCAAATCTGACTTCACCTCAGATTCTTTGGGTCCAAATTAGTTTTGTACCAAAATTTGACCTCAATTAGAATTTATCTTGACCTAGTTTGCATTTTAGTTTAGTTAGACTCTTTCTCTCTCAATTAGCCCCTCAACTTTTGAAATCCTTGCAGATTGGTCCCCAAGTTTGTTGTTTTCTTCATGAAAAGGCCCCTTTCGCCATTGGAGGTCAATTGACCTCCAGACAACCTTTGACCAATCTTAAACCCATTCAAATCATCATCAAACCCCACCAAATTTGGTGGGATTGATGTTCACACCATGACGAATCTATTAGGACAGATCTTGGCTTCTGATTTGCCCCAGGAAGGCTGTGTGAACGCACGGATTCCTTGGGTTCTTCTTGATTCTTAAACAAGCCAAGTAGCCTTGTTTCCTTGTCCATAGCTTACCCTAAGCTCTATTAAAGCTTCTCCATCGCATAACTTAGCTCTTTAGCAAGGTTTAGGCCCAAAAATCTTCTTCAACTCCTTCCCCAGCCATCTCCGACCAAGCTCGGACGACACCTCCTCAATCTCTTCCTACGACCAACCAACAACCAAATTGGCTGGTTCTCCTTCATCCCCGACTTCATCTGCTCCTCGACAGCCAACTTAGGAGTTGCCTCCCCCTCTCCACGTCGCCGTCCTGACCCTCAGGAGTTTTCATCATCTCCGACGCCGACCAATCATAGCCGGCACCAATTCCTATGCCCTCCATCCTTTATTTAGGTCTACATTCTCCCTCTTCTTCTACTAAATCTCCCTATCCCTTTCTTCCCCTATTTCAAAGGCCAACTCGCTCGCTCCCTTACCGTCTTCCTCCGCTCTGATCGAGCTCCAACGAGGCCTCCCCGACTCCACAAACCACCAAACACCTCAATAACACCTCCACAATCTCTGCCACACCTCTGCGAACAAAATCACTCTTCCTATTTCATGGTTCATCCACTCCAAACCCTCATTCAACACGCACACCTTCAAACACCTTCCCAGAGTTCGCTCGACCACGATACTCACCCAAATGCCACACAACCACCACCATCACCTTCGCCATTACTTGGCACCCAAATGGCGCGAGGCCTTATTTCTTGTTTTAGGTATTCACCGTCGCTCCACCGCCACTACCATCTTCTTCGGTTCCAACTGTAGTCCTCTGGCCAAGTTCTTCGTCACTATCACACCCAGGTGCTGCGGTTTAGCTTCAAGAAGCCTCCCAGGCATCCAATTATAGCTGCCAGGACGTACTCAACTCCAATTATAGGAAGCATCACTTGCAACTGCATGCGAGGAAAAGAGGGTGGGACTTAGTCCCACCTTGGAAGTGGAAGAACCGCTTGAGTGGTATAAGTTGATTTTGTGATCTTATTTGGCTGCCCAAGACACCAGGGGTTCGGTCCTCGCTCACCCGATTATGTACACCTTGCCTGCAATCACACGCCCATAGGCCTGGTCCCTGTTCATGACCCGATAACCTGACCATATACTCGATTACACCCGAGTTTGAGAGAGAGGAAAGGAGAGATATGTGAGAGGAGGGGGGTGGGTTTTGCTGTGTGACCCTTTGCCATGCCCTTATGCTGAGGACAAGAACTCTCTACACTTAGCCTTTGAAGAGAAAGGGCTGTGCTGAAAAGTTTGAGAAGAAGAAGAAAAGAAGAGGGCTCTTCGAAGAGTCTTGCCCTTGTGTGTGCCTTCTATGAGTCACTGTGCTATGCTATGTTAAGTCATCTGATATAACTTGGGCGACGTCTGATTGAGGATTATTCTGATCTCTGTTGAATTATTTAAGTACTAAGTTAACATTGATTAAAGTGATTGAAGGTACTGTTGAATTATTTGAATAACTTGAATATGAGATGCATGCTTAATTAAAGGACCTAATTGGTGATCGAAATCACCACTTTTTAGATTCTCTTTATTATTTTTGTCTCTTCTTCTAAGATACATTAGATTATATTGAATATCAATCCGATTAGTTTCATTCATTGAATATCTATTATTGTGATAAATTGATTTTGCTCATCTATTTTAAATGAAGATAAATGTGTGAGTTCCACATTTGCTCCCTGTGGACAACCTCGGACTCCCTTTAGATTTTGAGTTTATAAATTTAAATAATTTGTTATACGATTTAGGAGTGTACTACAACGAATGTATCTTAAAATCTCTTCTTTGCGCATCAACATTTTGGTGCCGTTGTAGGAGAGCAACATGCAATTCACCATTAGTCTTATCTTTCTTGATTTTTTATCTGAGCACTAACTTGCCCTATTTGCATTATATGTGATTTTGCAAGGTACATCACAAATAGATCTTCCATGCGATCAACCACTCCAAGGGCAGGTAAACTCTCTCTCTTCTTCCCTAATCAACCTCCTAATCTTGGGAAAGAGAAAAAGGAAACAAATAATTAGGATTCACCTGCCTTATTTTATAGTAACCATCATTTAAAAGGCAAGTTTCCTGATTTAAAAATTCAATTGATATTTGATTAAAGTTGAGACAATTCTGTTTAGAGATCCCTACCCTAATTTCCTGTATCTACTAGGGATTTACGCTTAATTTCTAATCATCTTGGTTTATGCACTTCTTGTTTGAAGTCCAAGGTGTTACATTTGAGATTAAATTGGACTTGGAATAAAGCCAACTAGGATTTCTACTCTAAGGCTTTGAAGTGTTAGTTTCACACTTGCCTAAATTAAAGGAAATTGACCCTCTGGATTTGTGTGCTACCCAAATCCTTGCTCAAAAAGATCTAATCAGAAGAACCCTAAAATCAGGCTCTAAATTCACTTGAACCCTGAAATTGTGGACCTAATAACCTGAAAGTCAATTCAGGGTGATCTTTGGGTCTTGACCCAGATTTCCTTCTTCATCTTTTAGGGTAGGTCAGGTGAAGTTGGTCTACTTTGTAGGCCAATCAACCTCCAAATTATGTCACAAATTGAATTAAGTTCTAAATCAAGTGAAATCTAAGGCACAAACTAGGATAAAATTGGTAGACTTAAGGTCTCAATTAGCACATTCCGGTCTTCTTGGAACCGCAGTGACAAGGAACGTTGGGTGGGGGATACCTTGTAACCCGTGGGGATGCTCTACCATGTATGGGTTTTTGTGGGGTTCTCCCTTCCTGGTTGCCCAAGTACTTCTCATCTGCCTCGAAACAACAACCCACATCCCTTCCTGGTTTTTGTGGGATTTTTTGATTCAGAGGTATCATCTGCCTCGAAATAAGCCTTAGTCATCCAAAAATCTTTGGGTGCCTTGATTAGATTCGATTCATATCCAGTCCCTTATCTATTCTTTAGAGTACATACACAGGAAAGGCCCTTAGGTTGTTTACCTAGAGGCCTTCATCAGAATTTATCTTCTTGGGAATTTCTGATATTATTCAATCACTTCAATCTAAACCTGAATTTGATTCTACATCTTGATTCACCTACCTAATTTGAAAAAGCAACTTGGCAATTTAGGAAGAATTTGTAGGAAACTTGAATCCCAAATGACCATAAAAAAGAAGATGATAGAGGCTAATCTTAGACATCATGATGAATATTACAAAACCTCTAATCCATCTAGGCACATTCAGGACATTGTGGCAGAAACAACAACCCTCATTATGAACCTTGCTAGATACATGGTTCAACCCGAAATGAGCTCTTATCAAAATACAATGAATTGTGGAGACTACACAATATTGGATATATACAATGTTTGTCAAATCCACAACTTTGGGAAATACACCAGGGTCTTATGGAGAAATGTCGATATATGCTAAATACATTACAATAAGTCATTGATAAAAAATAACCATATAAACTTTCAGAGATTGATGAGACACCTTGGAGTAACATTGAGGATCAATATGATCTCCTAGAACCTAGGTTTCAGAATAGCGGTTGTTGTGGACCCCCAACCTAAATGGAATTAGATTCAAACTTCATACCGATTGACATGACTAATCTTGATGAGGGTTGGGAGGATCTAATTACAGTTGTTCCCAATTTTGAACTAGCCTTAGAGAGCCATGAAGTTGGTCCATCAAGCTTAGATTCCCAGACACCTGTGATGATAAGCCTGAATTAGAACTTCTCGAGAATGTAATTCCTAAACCTTATCCTGTTAAGGTAATTCTCAAGAATGATTCTGACATCCCAATTGAGCCTAGCCCAAATTCTAGTGACCCAGTTCCTACCTTTTACCTAGACTCTAGATCAAAACCTATTTGCGATGATCATGAGGCCCAATATGAAGAAAATTAGATTTTAAACCTGGATTATGATTATGGGATTGTGTTTGATGATTACACCTCTCCAAACTCCTCATAGATAGAAATTGTTCTATTAGAAATTTCATCAATTTATGATACAGAAATCGAGGAATTGGAAGAGTTGAGATTCAATTAGGTCTATCCTAGGAGCCAAGAACCTAAGTCTGTGCCTAATAAGGACACCTTTCTAAGCTCAGAATCTAAGACTAGGTTAGATCCCAGTCAGATTGCTGATTCTACATATCATGATCCATTCTATGGTGGAAATCCCAATCTGGAATTAGGTTCAAAAACTAATATTTGCAAATTCTCTGATGATTTCGAATCTTACTCTAATTTCAAAGATCCATTGTTTCCTAATGATTATGAATCAATTTACGACCTTAGCATCCATGACCCGTTCTTTGATTCTGATGCTGAGGCCGATGATTTAGATCTTAAAAAAGCCACACCTTCAGATCCTAACCCGATCTCCACCCCGAACCGCCATCGGAATCAACTTCTACTCTGATTCACCTCTCTCTGATCCGATTGTATATGATTCTCATCCATCTTTTGATCAGGCATCAGATATTGATCAGACTAATAATCACTTCCTATCCTTCTCTAATCTCACTAGTATGGTTCCTACATCCTCTACAGATCCGTTTTCTTTTGAGGACCCTTATCTAATCAGGCTGAACTGACTCAGCCAAACCCGCAATCTGCATTTCCAAATCTATTTGAGCAACAAAGTATCTGGTGGGCTCCATATCTATTGATTCACATCCATCAACCCACTAGACTAATTAGGTTTGGGCTGCATCATCAGCCTATTGATCTGAACAAGCACCTGGTTGGACTAACCAGGCTATTGATCAAGGTGCTTGTTCTACAAAACTCGTCTAATTTGACCACCCCTTCTCCTTTACCACGTTCTACTCAGCTGAAGGCATTGAATTTAGCGCTTAATGGGAGGCAACCCATCATTCCAAAAATTCGAGACCCTTTTGATCACTTTTTTGAGCTACACTCCTATTGCACTTTTGAGTTCAACTTTAGAATAGCTGACTCTACCTTTGGTACTTGTATCAAAGCATGAAATCATTCGCAATAGTCACCCCAACCCATTCACCCCCCCTTTAATCCCGTTCTAAACCTTGAACCAAACTGATTTTTGTACCCTCCTAGTTTACAATGAGGACATTGCAAAATTTAGGCACGAGGGGTGTTAAAGTGCAAACAGAAGAAAATTTAATTCTCTGAAGGGTTCTCACAAAAAAAATAAACATATTAAAAAATGACAAAAAAATAATAAAATGAAAAAGAAAAAAAATTAGAGGAAGGGAAGGAAATTTTGTGAACTAAATTGCAAATCTTTCTTGAGAAGGAAAAGAGAAAAATTCAAATGTCAAAAAGGAGTGAAAATAAAAAACAAAAGTGATAGTCATAGCAATTGATTATAGAATCTACTTAAGTTCTAGATCAAATCAAAAGAAAAATTAAGTCCGAAAATGACAAAGAGACGGGGGGATTAGTATGAGTGCTGGTCTTAGGCCTCTTGGGCTGATTTTAGGGATTAAACATTCACGTACCCATTAAGATCTGGATTAATTCTCAAGAGGTTAAGGAAAGTGTGAGGCTGATGTAGTAGGTCTAAGGCTTAGGGATTATTCTGCCCCGTGTTGTTAGGCGAAATAGGAGAGTTTTAAAGATGCGTTCATTGTAGTACACTCCTAAATCGCACAACAAGACATTTAAATTTATAAACTTAGAATCTAAAAAGAGTCTGAGGTCGTTTGCAAGGGGCAAATATCGAATTCACATAATAATCTTCATTTAAGATAGATGAGCACAATTAATCAAAATAGATATTAAATAAATAAAACTGATCAGATTGATATTCAATATAATCTAATATCTCAGAAGATCATGAAATCAAGAAGGAAAGAGAATAAAAATAATGATAATTTGAATCACCACTTATTCTCTTTAATTAAGCATGCATTCGACTACTCAAATTATTCAACAATCCTCAATAAAAATTCAATGTTAACTTAGGTTCTTAAATCATTCAACAGAACCAGATCAGATCAGACGTCTTAAGTGAGCACAAGCACAAGGCTCTTCAGAGCCTTCTTCTTCTTCTTAAAGCTTCCTTCTCAAGGCCTTCTTCTTCTTCAAAGCCTTCAATGCCTTCTCAAGCATAGAGCACAACCTTCTCTTTAGAGGCTAAGTGTTGCACAGGGGCACAAGGATAGCGCAACTGTAACGACCCAATTCCCGAATCCCTACGAGACACGAGAATCGGACCGACTCGACTAGTCCCAAGACCCAGTCGTCCAACGAGAAAGTAACCGAAAGAGCAATAAAATAAACCACATTCAACATGTATATAACTAGCAGTAACAAAATATAGTAGTAGAGAAAAGAAATACTACAGTATACACCACCACAACAGTAGAGAAATAAACATATACATAAACATGAAGCTTACAATAAAGGGAGTACAGGGGGTAACAGAAACTACTCACTACAACGGAAAGAAAAGTACAGTGGGTACTACTAGTAACACTACTGGGCTCTACTAGGCCCAACGCCCTCTGCAGCCGCCGACTCTGGCTACTCAACACCTGGTCCTGAAAAATAACAAGGGTGACACGTCAGCGAAACACTGAGTAGAGTGGCAACTAAAAGCTAGAAGAAGCAGTAGAGTGGACAGTATCTGTTATATTTTTACTTTCTTTCTTTATATTTTTCCATCTATTCACTATTGATTTATTTCTCAGATGCTTCTCTTGATCTTGAATGTTCCTCGTGGGAACGATCTTGATTGCAGTCTTTTCCGAAAGAAGTAACACGTGGTGCTCTCCTAGTCGAGAGAGTCCCCCGTGGTAGTCCTACCCTCAGTCAACCACCCCAAGGTCGTTGACAGACGTAACGATGACTACGGCACGCGTGATAAACGCACGGGTAGCTACCCCACACTAGCACGCGATCAGTCGTTTCCGTTAACGGGTGCACCCAAAGCACATCACGGAACCACTATAGGGCAGAGCCCTCTCAGTAACAGGGGTCCAGCCCCTCCACAGTAACCAAACAGGGGTCTTGCCCCTCCACAGTCCGCGCACCCTCGCCTAACTACCCTAGTTTGCTCAGTGGGCCTAACAAGTCTGTGTAGGAAGGCTAGCAGAACCTCGGGGCCCGTGGGGTAGCTAGTGCTCTCCCTACACTAGTAGCTCTCCTCGGTACTATGTACACGAGGGCCAAAAGTTGGTACAAAGTGGCCAGACCTAACCCCGGGTCCCTGGGGAGCTAGCTCCACTCTGCACTAAACAGGGGGGACAGTTGCTCTCCTCGGTACTCCGTACTCAAGGGACAGCTCACTTCCCCAATTCTATTCCATTCACTTTCCAAGAGTTCTACTCCTAATTCCCCATAGGGTTCATGCTCTTTTAACTCAACCAATTTAGGTTTCACCATTCCAGTTTTATATCCATATAACCCATGCTCTCAACAGTGATTATTCATTCTTAAACAGGCAGCTGTTAACCAATTTGCAGGCAGTTATCGTTTCCTTTCTACTTTTCCAAGACTGTAATGTATATATATATTCAACTAGTTTTCCAATCCTAGGATTCATGCCATACCCTAGGATCTATCATTCAATCTAGTTTTCCAATCCTAGGATTCATGCAATACCCTAGGATCTATCATTCAATCTAATTTTTCAGCCCTAGGGTTCATGCAATGCCCTAGACTCTATTAATTATTTCACAATTTCATAATTTTTGATAAATAATTGAAAAGGCCACTCTACCCGCAAAATCAGGAGTACTGGGGGCGTGGTCGGCAATCCCACATGCCTCCGCAACCCCCAGAGCCGCAACGGAACGAGGTCCTAATACAAGGATCAAAGACAAGGAGCTACTCCGAACAGTATACAATTACTGTAAACAGGTAGAGAAAATAAATCTGGAAAGAACGAAACTTGAAACGCGGAAAACGGACTCTGAATGGACCCTAAACGGGTCAAAAACGACGAGTCTGCCCAAAATTAGACGTTTGGAACTTCTTCCAGACGTCTTAAAAGGTCGGTCATGCCATACCTTGGTCTGCACAGTCCTTCAGACGTCCATAAGCCCGCTGGATCATCTGGACTTAGTTTCCAGACGTCCGATTATCACCCCAGACGCCTGGAGGTCCTCTCCGTCGTCTGGTACTCTGCCCAGATGTCTGATCGGTGTGGGATGGCGAGCCCTAGCACCCTCCCGAACGATTCCTGCACACACACGCCCGTTCTCATCATGAAAAGGTGCAGAAGAACGCGGTGGACGGCTGCATGGCCGTACACGCGTAAAAAGGAGAAGGTAAGAAAATATTGTACCTGTCAGACGTCTGGACCTTGCTCCAGAAGTCTTCTGCGTCATCTGGACATAAGTCCAGATGTCTGATTCTGGGAAATTTTCCCAGAATCAGGACCCTTCTAGCTCTCCGCCCGCAGCGCATGGTCGTGCCGCACCGCGTCCGCCTGCTGCCCGAGCTGCAACAGCTCCTCCGCGACACCCCACGCTCGCTGCTCTCCCGCCGGCCGGCTCTAGCTGCCCCGACAAGCTCGTACCCTCATGGTCGAGCTTCTACTTCCTCTTGCAACAACCCCTCCTTCCCACACGCTCGCAGCAGCCGCTGCTGCCACTCTTGCTCTCTCGCGCTCTCGCTGGCAGGGAGAAGGAGAAGAAGAAGGCGGTGGAGTGAGGGTGAGGGAGAGGGGAAACGTATTTGTAGGTAGCGCGGGGAGAGAGAGAGAGAGGAAGGCTGCGTCATCTATAGGGAGGGAGAGAAAAAGAAGAACGAAGGCGGCTGGTTCAGTATGTGCGCGCACGCGTGCAGACGCGAACCTATATGCCGAAAAAATTTAATACCAGACGTCTGGAAAGGCTTCCAGATGTCTGGCCAAACGTCTGAGCCAGTTTCCAGACGTCTTAAATGACTCTTGATGCCCAGGTCGTGACAGCAGCAAAACCCACCCCCCTCTCTCAGAGATTTCTCCTCTCTCTCTCAAAGACCCGAGTTTTATTGGGTAATCAGTCATGTATTTGGGCGTGTACAGGGACCAAGCCTGCGGGCATGTGTCGTAGGCATGGTGTAAGTAGTCGGGTAAGCAGGTGTGTGGGTGTACGGGGATCCGACCCCCATGTACTTGGGTGAGGAGGTAAGAACACAAAATTGTGATATATGCTTGTAGGTGTTCTTTGCTTCACGATGTCGCGCAGCACAGCTGGGATGATGCTTTGCTCAATTGCTGCAGCTGGTGGCTTCACGTCTTCAATTGTCATTGGAGCTGGATACGCAGATGTAGTCCGCGTCTCCTAGAAGTGAAATCAAGCCTTGAGCTTGTCGGAGCACTACGGTCGTGGTCGGAAACAATGGCAGCAACGGCGAAGGACGGTGAATACCTAAAAGGCAAAATAAGGCCTTACGGCTACATTAGAATAGTTCAGGTGGATCGCCAAGTGATGGTGAAGGTGGTGGTCGTGCTTGTGTGGTGTGTGGTGGTGAAGCGACGTGGAGGAAGGTGCTCGGATTTAGGTCTATTCGGTGGAGCGTTGGAGTGCGTGAATGATGGAATTAAGGGGTTTTGGTCGTGGAGATGAGGCGGAGCTTCTAGAGGTGGTATCGTGGTGTTTGGTGGTCTGTGGTGTTGGTATGGGCTCACCGAAGCTCGGCCATACGTGGGGAAGATGGAGGGGTCGAGGGAAAGTTTTTGGTCGAAATAGAAAGAGAAAGAGCTAAGGAGACTAAGGAGGAGAAAAGGGAGAAGGTAGGACCTAAATTGATGGACGAAAAAGCAAGGGCGGTGCCGGCTGTGATGGGCTGGCACCAAGGAAGGTGAATCTCCTAAGGGTGAGGATGGCAAGGAGATGGGGAGGCAGCTCCTGCTGTGGCTGGAGAGCAGCGGAGGAATACGAGGAAGGTCGTGGCGCTTCCAATTTGGTCATTCGGAGGTCATAGGAAGATGGGGGAGTGGTAGCTCACCGGAGCTGGTCGAAGGAGGCTGGAGGGAGAGATTTTGGTGAGGAAGTGCGGCTAAACCAAGTTAAGGAAGAGTGGAATTGCATCGCCGGTTCTTTTATAGGCCTTAGGGGACGTTTCCAAGCAAGGAAAGAAGCTTTCAAGCTTCGAGAATTTCAAGCACATAGGATACCCGCATCTTCCAAGCATTCGCATGAGAGATTGGGAAGGAATAAAGGTCCATGGTCGGGTGCATTTTGAAGGAATTCCTCAAGGAATCTTCCTTTCAATTTTGGAAGTGTTTGATTGAGAATCGAGCGAGAAATCCTCGCTCAAATCTCAATGGTGAAACTTCTATTCACACTAATGGCGGTAGGAACCAAACTGCAAAGACGATGAAAAATATGGGGACTTGATTGCAAAGATTTCAAAAGCTAGGGGCATATGTGAGAGAAAAAGAGTCTGATTAGACTAAAATGCAAACTAGGTCAAGATGGACTCTGATTGGGCCCAAATTTTGGTACAAATCGAATTTAGATACAAGGAATCTGATGATGAAGTTGGATTTGAGTTTTGACCAAGTTTGACTAGGCTATTTACGCAAAAACCCAAATTAGGGCAAAATTATGCCTATGACTCTATTTAAGGTCAAAATGGATTCCAAAGGTCAAATTAAGGATACTAAAACTCATGGAATATTTTTATATGATTTTTGGAAGGTTTATATGGATTTTATCCTAACCATAACCTCTGTTATTTAAGCGGATCTGAAATTAGGGTTTTAGGAGCAATATCAATTCTCGAAATACGTGAAACCCTATTTCTATTATGCAGATACTCTTTTCAGATGACTTAACATCACAAGATTAAGGCTTTCAGAAAGCCTTCTTCTTCTTTTCTTCTCAAGCCTCTTCACAAGCACAACACTTCTTCTTCTTCAGCTTTTTTTTCTCTGTCATAGCCTTATTCTCCACAAGGCTTCTCCTTCACAGCACAAGGGAATCAACTCCCTTCAGCGACTAAGTGTTGCACAGGTGATGAGAACCTCATCATGAACCCTAAATAGCACAATTTAACCTTGATATGCAAGAAAAAAGCTCCTACATTACTCAAAGAAAGGCTTAACTCAGAGAATTCTGAGTTTGAGAAGAAGACAAGTCATAAGGGGTAAAAATGTAATTTCACCAATGCAATTTGCAAACAGGGTAATTAAGGGTCCAAACACAGGTCAAATAAACCTAATAAGAAGGAAAGTGGGATGATCTGATCTAACAAGGGCTACAGCAACTCCAAGAAATTAAATGACATTCTGTAACCCTAAAACAAACCTACTTCAAATCATGAGGTTTGAAGTAGGGTAAAAATCAAATAAACCCTCTAAAATTAATAGAAAAATAATCTCTAGGGTTTAGAACCTTCAATTTGGCCTTAGAAACCCATTTTGACCTACATTGAGAACCATGTCCAATTAATGACTTAATTTGGGTTTTTACTTAAATTGGCCAGTCAAGCATGGTCTGACCTAGAAGAAAAGTTCACCATTAAAATCCTTAGGTCCAACTTCGTCATGTATAAAAACTTGAGCCTAAGAAGAGACCTCCTTGACCGACTTTGCAATTTGGTCCTCATCATTTACTTTTTGACCCTCAACTTTCGAAACCCTTGCATTTTGGCCCCTAACTTCCTCTTCGTTCTTTGCATTTTGATCCCTCCTGCAAGTCTCTGCGCAGCACCATGCTCCGGCAACTTCGCGCGGAGCATGGCGCCGCGTAGGGTGAGAGGGGCGTCCTGCAAAGAGAACGCGGAGTTCCCTGCGATGTCTACTATCGCAGGGACTCGGCCATGCCACCTGACGACGCCCACACCTTCCGTGCGAATGCGCGGAAGGTATGGGTCTCGTCTACGACCATACTCCGGCGAGGGACGCACGTCGCCAGCGTGCGTCCGCCCCTCCGCCACCGCCTTTATAAAGACCAGCGTCGCCAGCCGTTTCTCCCAGCCTGGTCTTGACGGAGAAACCCCCAACCCTTCCTCTCTACCCACTCCGACAGGAAACCCACCAGCTCCGGTGACCACTCCTCCTCCTTCTTGTCGCTTTGCTGCAATACCAGCAGTAGAGTTTGCTTTGTCTCATCTTCCCGCGTCGCGCTGTACCAAGCGCGCGCCTCCCTACCTATTTCCTCATCGCCGCTCTCTCCCCCTGGGTTCTTCTTCTCCAGCTCCGACAGGTACGAGCCGGCGGCTCTGCCCTCCCCCCTTCGTCCTTGTAGGTAGGTTACAGTTACTTCCCTTCCTCCCCTCTTTCTTTTCCCCAACTTAATTTGCTTGATCACCCTACGACCACGCCTAACCACCCTCATCTTCCCCACCTCCGGTCACTCTCCGGCAAGTCGTCCCCGTCATCCCACAACCCCATACGACTCGCCAACTGTCCCAAAAGCTCCGCCTCACTTCACCAAACACCCTCCGCCCCTCCACTGTCACTCCACACCTCCACAACACACCCCCGATCAAACCCACTTTTCCGGTTGCAGTCCGACCTAGGGTTGCCGCCATACACCGCCCCGCGACCTGCTGCACCCCGCACTACCTTCGCCGTGCCACGGCGAAGGTTCCCCTGTGGTCTGATTAGGCCGAGAGGCCCTATTTGTGTTAGACAGACTTTCAGCTCTCGCCGCCATTGGCGACGACGCAAGGAGCTTCCAAGCGAGCTCCAGGCCTCGAAGCGTTAGGACTCCAGCTGAGGCAAATTGGGAAGACTCGGGTGAAGGCAGGCAGCTGGTTTGCGAAGGAAAATGAGGATGCAGCTGCTGAGGCGAGGTCGCGTCCTTCCTGCAGGCGCGTGCGAGAAGGGACAAAGTTTAGTCCCACATCGTGAGTCTTCAAATCGCCGCACCACTTTAAATTGTTTTTGTGTATACGGCTGGTTGCCTCCGAACGCACCTAGGGTGAGGTCCCTCGCCCATCACCTGCCTCGTCTGCGGATTC
Source organism: Thalassia testudinum (assembly GCA_037157565.1). Classification (NCBI taxonomy): domain Eukaryota; kingdom Viridiplantae; phylum Streptophyta; class Magnoliopsida; order Alismatales; family Hydrocharitaceae; genus Thalassia; species Thalassia testudinum. Next base: position 6,323,865 of record JAZHRO010000010.1, on the reverse strand, counting down.
ATCTCGCGGACCTGGCGGATTCGACCCGACACTACCCTGCACTCCTCACGCACCACCCACGCCGGTGCTCCTGGTCCCAGTTACGCACCCCGACCCGTTAACCCGGCTCTGGGAGAGCTTCCTGTGAGTGGTTTACAGAGAGAGACGTGCGGATAGAGGGAATGGCTAGGTTTTGCTGTGCCCTGTGCAGGAACAGGGCACGAAGGAGGCAGACTCAACACTTAGCCGCAGGAAGGAGAAGAAGAGGAGCAGAAGAAGAAACCCTGAAGAAGCCTTGCAGCTGAGCAAGGAAAGAGACCAAAGAAGAAGGCTCGCTAAAGCAGAGAAGAAGAAGAAGAAGCAGTGAAGGAAGAAAAGGAAGCACTGTAGCAGACCGCCGTTTAAGTCATCTGACTGCGGTATCAGACGACGGATGAAGCTTCAGAGGAGATAAAGCAGAGAGGAAGAAGAAAAGAGAAGGCTTCGCAACTGAAGAGAAAGAAAAGAGAAAGAAGAGAAGAAGAAGACAAGAAAAGAGAGAATGAAGAGAAGAAGAAGAAGCCAAAAACCAAAATCTATCTCTCTCTCTCTTATTTTTGTAATTCAATAAAGAAACTTTGTACTTCTAGAATTCCAGTAGCTCCCTGAGTTTGACCTCGAGAAAACTATTTCTGAGTAAAAAATTTGTATGGTAATGACAACCGTAGTTGTCTCATCTTATACTATAACGACATTACTGTAATAAGCATAAAAATGCACGAAGACTAGCCTCGGTTGACCGTCATCACCAACAGGGGTATACCTTCAGAGAGCAAAACTCTCCCTCGCTCTCTCACAAATCCCTTCTCCTCCTCTCTCAAGACGCAACGTATAGTCGGATACGAGTTATCGGGTCGAGGGCATTGACCCGGCCTGCAGGCGTGTTATCGCAGGCGAGGAGTGCGCTTAGGTTGGGTTATTGGGTGTGAGGGGGTATGAGGGACTCGACCCCTCGTGACTTGGGCGATAAGGCCATTTGACAAAATCGTATTATACCGCTCAAGTGGTCCTTCATCCATGGATGTGGCACTAAAGTGCCTGCTCTCTTCTTCACGTAAGACCACAGCAGCTGCTGAAGTTGATTCATTCAATTGGAGCTACCCTGGTCCTCCCTCACTCAATTAAGTGCCTGGGCTACTTTGTGATTCACTTCTGCAGTGCCTGGGCATGGTTGCATGGTTGGAATAGGTCGGAGCACTGCAGTTGAAACCAGAGATGAGGACGGCGACGGTGGAGGACAGTGATGACCTGAAACATGAGATACGGCCTCATAGCCACATTAAAACATCTCAGGAGACTCGCCAAGTGGCAAAGGTGGTCGTGGTCTTTGCATAGCGTGAGCATGTGTGTGGGGGCTGGACGAAGACAGAAGGGGTGAACGGAGATGGGTGTGTTCGATGGAGTGTTCGAGTGGGTGAATCGAGGAATTAGGTGAGGGGTTTTGTGCGGTGTGGTGAGGCAGAGCTTTTGGAGGTAGAGAGATGACATTTGGTGGTGTGTAGTGTCGAGGAGGCCATGCCAGAGGTACGCTAGACATGGGGAAGATGGAGAGGGAGAGGCGTGGTCAGTGGTCGAAACTAGGTTTTAAAGAGGTGGAAAGAGAGTAGAGAGGAAGAGGAAGGAAGAGAACCTAGTATTAATGGTTGAAAGGGGCAGGAGGGTACCAACTTTGATTGGCCAGTGCCGTGGAAGAGAACGTCTCTAGTGAGAGGGTGGCGAGGAAAGAGAGAGTCAATGTAACGACCCGATTCTCGAGTCCCTACGAGACACGAGAACCGGACCGACTCGACTAATCCCAAGACCTAGTCGTCCAACGAGGAAGTAACCAAAAGAACAGTAGAATAAACCACATTCAACATGAAATATAACTAGCAGTAACAAAATACAGCATTAAGAAAAAGAAGTACTACAGCATGTACCACCATAACAGTAGAACAACATTTATAACATAACATGAACTACAAGTAAAGAAAAGTGCGGGGGTAACAAGAACTACTCACTACAGTGGAACAAAAGGGGTACAAAAAGAGCTGTAGTAAGTCTACTGGACCCTACTCAGCCCAGCGTCATCTGCAGCAGCTAACCCTGGCTGCTCAACACCTGGTCCTGAAAAGTAACGAGTGTAACACGTCAGCAAAATGTTGAGTAGAGTGGCAGCTAAAACTAAAGAAGCAGTAAAGTGTACAGTAGCTGTTTTATTTTCTTCCTTCCTTTATTTACATCTTTCTATTGTTTCACAATTTATCTATTTCTCAGATCCTTCACTTGATCTCGAATGTTCCTCGTGGGAATGATCTTGATTGCAGTCTTTTCCAAAAAGTAGAAGTAACACGTGGTGCTCTCCTGGCTGGGAGAGTCCCCCGTGGTGATCCTACTCTTAGTCAACCACCCCAAGGTCACTGACAGACGTAACGGTGACTATGGCACGCGCGGTAAATGCAAGGGTAGCTACCCCGCACTGGCACAGGGTCAGTCGTTTCTGTTAACGAGTGCGCCCCAAAGCACAGCACGGAACCAGTATAGGGCAGAGCCCTCTCAGTAACAGGGGTCCAACCCCTTCACAGTAACCAAACAGGGCTCTTGCCCCTCCACAGTCCGCGCACCCTCGCCTGACTACCCTGGTTCGCCCAGTGGGCCTAACAAGTCGATGTTGGTGAGCTAGCAGAACCCCGGGGCCCGTGGGGTAGCTAGTACTCGCTCTACACTAGTAGCTCTCCTCGGTACTGTGTGCACGAGGGCCAACAAGTCGGTACAAAGTGGCCAGACCTAACCCCAGGTCCCTGGGGCAGCTGGCTCCGCTCTACACTAAGCAGGTAACAGGTGCTTCCCCTGGCACTACGTACCCAAGAGACAACACACCTCCACATCTTTCCTTCTCAGTTCCATTTCATTCTCTTTCCAGGAGTTCTACTCCTAACTCCCCGTAGGGTTCCAGCTCTTTTAACTTAGCACATTCAGGTTTTACCCTTTCAGTTTCACATTCATACAACCCATATTCTCAATCATGTTCATTTATTCATAACAGGCAGCTTTCAAATCGATTTACAGGAAGCTATTATTTCCTTTCCACATTTTCCAAGATTGCAATATCTATATTCATATCACTAGTTTTCCAGTCCTAGAATTCATGCCGTACCCTAGGATCTATCATTCAATCTAGTTTTCCAGCCCTAGGATTCATGCAATACCCTAGGATCTATCATTCAATCTGGTTTCTCATTCCTAGGATTCATGCAATACCCTAGGATCTATCATTCAATCTGGTTTCTCATTCCTCGGATTCATGCAATGCCCTAGGTTCTATTAATTGTTCCATAATTGCAACAAATTATGTTAATAATTCTTAAAGCCACTCTACCAGCTACAACGGAAGTACTGGGGGCGTGGTTGGAAATCCCATGCACCTCCGCACCCCCGAGACTGCAATGGAATGGGGTCCTAACACAAGGATCAAACATAAGGAGTTTCTTAGAGCAGTATATAATTACTATAAACGGGTAGAGGATTTTATTCCGAAAAGAACACAACTCAAAACACAGAAAACGGACTTCGAACGGGCCCTAAACGAGTCGAAAACGACGAAATAGTCCAAAATCAGACGTCTGGAACCTCTTCCAGACGTCTTAAAATGTGGGTCAGATGGTACCTTTGTTCTGCGTAGTTTCTCAGACGTCCAGAAGCCTGCGGGGGCATCTGGCCTAGTTCCCAAACGTCCGATGGTCACCCCGGACGTCTGGAAGTCCTTCTCGTCGTCTAGCACTGCGGCCAGACATCTGATTCGCGTTGGATGGCGAATCTCAGAACCTGCACGTACCCACTCCTCGCTCTCAGTACGAACGGTCGCAGAAAAGGAAGAAGGACGAAAATAACTTACTTGCCAGACGTCTTCACCGTCATCTGGTTGGAATCCCAGACGTCTGATTCTGGAAAAAATTCCAGAATCAGAGCTCGGCTCGCTCTCCGCCCGCGACACACGGCCGCGCCGCGCCCCGTCCGCCTGCTGCTAGAGCTGCAGCAGCCCTCCAGCGACGCTCCACGCCCGCGGCTCCCCCGCCGGCCGGCTCTAGCTGCCCCGTCAAGCTCAAGCCCTCACGGTCGGGCGTCTCCTCCCTCGCGCAACACCTCCTCCCGCAACTCGCCGCGGCTGCCACTACCGCCGCTCGCTCGCGCTTGCACTCTCACACCGGCTGGAAGAGAAGAAGGAAGAAGAGGAGATGAGAGTGAGGGAGAGGGCAAGGGCCTTATAAGGCCGCACGGGGAGAGAGAGAGAGAGAGAGAGCGCAGTCTGCGCCTGCAGGAGGAGAGAGGGGAAAAGAGGCATTCGCAGGTCTGCGCGCGTAGGCATGCAGACGCAAATGTGCGTGGCGCAAAAATTAAATCCCAGACGTCTGGAAGGGGTTCCAGACATCTGGTCAGACGTCTGGGCCACCTCCCAGACGTCTTAAAAAGGCGTCTTGAAAGCGCGTTCGTAACAATATAACAAACTCAAAGGAAGTTTCGTCCCCGAAACTTGCGCTAACTAGGGTGCGAGAAAAACGTCATATAAAAACATAACAAACTCAAAGAGGACCGAAGCCGGTCCGAAAGACGTACCCGCGAAGAGCTCTGGGTACCGCTCCCGCATTGCCGCCTCAGGTTCCCAGGTAGCCTCCTCGTATCGCTGGCTCCTCCACAGAACCTTCACCAGGGGTACTTGCTTTCGTCTCAAACTGCGGATGGCCCAGTCAAGAGTCTGCACTGGCCGCTCGGGGTAGGTCAAGTCGTTGCCCATCTCGACGCTCTCATGACTCAGTACGTGACTGGGATCGGCTACGTACTTCCTGAGGTTGGACACGTGGAACACGTCGTGTACACCAGAAAGCCGAGGAGGGAGGGCAAGTCTGTAAGCAACGGGTCCAACCCGCTCCAGGACCTCAAAGGGCCCCACGAACCTCGACGCGAGCTTCCCTCTCACCCTAAACCACTGCAGGCCCTTCATGGGTGAAACACGAAGGAAGACGTGATCCCCAACCTCAAACTGCACCTCTCTGCGTCTCCGATCCGCGTAGCTCTTCTGTCTACTCCTGACAGTGCGGAGTCGCCTGTGGATCTGCTCGACTACCTCCTGACTCTACCGGATCAACCTGGGGCCAACCTCCTACTTGGTCCCCACCTCAACCCAACTCAAGGGTGCCGTACACCTCCGTCCTTACAGAGCCTCGTAGGGAGCCATGCCGATGCTTGAGTGATAGCTGTTGTTGTATGCAAACTCCGCCAGGGGCAGGTGCTCCTCCCAAGAGCCCCTCCAATCCAGTACACAGGCACGCAAAAGGTCCTCAAGTGTCTGTATCGTGCGCTCCGACTGTCCGTCCGTTTAGGGGTGGTAAGCTGTACTAAACCTCAACCGCGTCCCCAGGGCCTGCTGAAACTCAGCCCAAAACTGGGATGTAAAGTGGGTATCCCGGTCGGATACGATTTCTCGCGGAACTCCGTGTAGTCGTACCACATCGCGGATATACCTCTCTGCCAACTGTGCTGGTCCCAAAGTGACTCGGATCGGCAAGAATCGTGCCGTCTTCGTCAGTCTATCCACAATTACCTAGACTGCGTCGTGTCCTCGCTGGGTAACAGGTAAGCCCACCACCAAGTCCATGGTGATGCTCTCCCACTTCCACTCTGGCACTGGAAGCGGCTGTAGCGGCCCTGCAGGTCTCTGATGCTCGGCTTTCACCTACTGACACACTAAGCATTGCTGCACGAATTCACCCACATCCCGCTTCATCCTCCTCCACCAAAACTCGCGTCTCAAGTCATGGTACATCTTCGTGTTTCCGGGATGTATGGTGAATCTGGAACCGTGTGCCTCAGTCAGGAGCTCTCTCAACAACTCCTCGTCCCTGGGAACGCACAACCGTCCCCTCAGGCACAGCACCTGGTCTGTGAAAAAGAAGTCCCCTGGGTCTCCTGACAGTACTCTGTCGCGCAAGGACTGCAAGTACGGATCAGCCATCTATCCTGTGATGATGCGGTCTATCAGCTCTGGCCTAGTCTGTCGTGTCACAGTCACTGTCCCACAGTGCCCCCGTAACTCTAGGGGTCGCCAACTGCCCACCTCCTCCAAAAGGCTCCAACTCTGTAACTGTAAGCTGGCCAAGTGTGCGGGCGCCTTCCAGCTCAAGGCGTCAGCCACCACATTGGCCTTGCCCGGGTGATAGGAAATGCTGCAGTCGTAGTCCTTCAGGAGCTCCAACCAACGTCTCTGTCTCATGTTGAGCTCCTTCTGATCAAAAAGGTATCTAAGGCTCTTGTGATATGTGAAAATATCTAAGGTCTCACCGTACAAGTAGTGCCTCCAGGTCTTCAGCGCGAAGACGACAGCTGCCAACTCCAGGTCGTGGGTAGGGTAGGTATGCTCATGGGGCTTCAGTTGCCGCGAACCATAAGCGACAACGTGACCCCTCTGCATGAGCACATCTCCTAACCCCTGCAAGGAGGCATCCGTGTACACAACGAACCCGCCACTACTGTCAAGGATGGTGAGCACGGGAGCCGAGGTCAACCTCTCCTTCAGTTCCTGAAAACACGCCTCACAGGCGTCTGTTCAAGTGAAGGGCACTTCCTTCCGGGTCAACTGTGTCAGAGGACGCATAATCTGTGAAAAACCTCTGATGAATCGTCTGTAGTAGCCTGCTAATCCCAGGAAACTGCGAATCTCAGTGATTGAACGCGGTCTCTCCCACCTGAGCACTGCCTCGACCTTGGCTGGGTCCACCGCCAAGCTGTCTCCAGAGATCACATGACCTAAGAAGGTCACCTCCCTCAACCAGAACTCTCACTTGCTGTATTTGGCGTACAGCCTACGTCGTCTCAGTGTGTCCAAAACCATCCGCAAGTGTTGTCTGTGCTGCGTCCGATCTCGAGAATAGATGAGTACATCATCAATGAATACCACCACGAACTGGTCCAAGTACGGTCTAAATACCCGATTCATTAGGTCCATGAAAGCAGCAGGGGCATTGGTCAGCCCAAACGGCATGACCAAAAACTCGAAGTGTCCGTACCGGGTGCGGAAAGCTGTCTTGGAGACGTCTGCCTCCCTGATCCTCAATTGGTGGTATCCAGACCTCAAGTCGATCTTGGAGAACACCGTGGCACCCCGCAACTAGTCAAACAAGTCGTCGATCCTCGGCAGCGAATATCTGTTCTTGATGGTAACCCTATTCAGCTGTCGATAGTCCATACAAAGGCGTAGGGTACCATCCTTCTTCTTCACAAACAGTACTGGGGCTCCCCAGGGAGACGCACTGGGCCTCACGAAACCCTTCTCCAAAAGGTCCTGCAACTGAGACTTGAGCTCTCGTAGCTCAAGCGGTGCCATCCTGTATGGCGCGGTGGAGATGGGGCTGGTCCCTGGTACTAGCGAGATCTCAAACTCAATCTCGCGCTCGGGCGGTAGTCTCGGTAACTCGTCTGGAAACACGTCAAGGTACTCTCTGACCACCGGGATGCTCTGGAAGTCTGCCACAGGGCTAGGCTCTGCCCCCACACAAGCTAGGAAGCCCTCACACCCCTGGCTCAAAAGTCTCGCCGCCCGAAGTGCCGAAATGCACCTGAAGCCTCCGTCCACTAGCTGTCCGTGAAACTCGAAAGAAGGCAACTCCGGCATGGAGAAGACAATCTTCCTCTCAAAATAGTCCACCAAGGCGTGGTAAGCGGACAGCCAGTCCATCCCCAGAATTACGCCAAAGTCCTCCATCTGTATCATAATCAGGTCAGCTGCCAGGCTATGTCCCCCGACGTTGACCTCGCAATCCGTGTACACCTCCTCAGCTACAAACAGCTGACCACTCGGACCCCTGATTACGAACGGATTCTCTAACAGCATAAAGTCCTGGCCCAAACTAACTGCGAAACTAGCTACGACAAACGAGTACGTAGCGCCGGAATCGAAAAGTGTGTAAACGAGTCTGCCGGAAACTGAAACCATACCTGCCACCACCGATCCCGAAGCTCTGGCATCCCTGTGTGTCAGGGCGTTGATACGCCCCTCAGCTCTAGGTGCGGATGAAGCAGCCACACTCTGCGTCGGACGGGCAGGTGCTGGCCAGTACCCTCCTCGTGACTGCTGTCCTCCTCCTCGCGCCTGGGAATAGTGGCCTCCTACACGCCCTCCAGTGCTCTACGTGGGAAGTATTTGCTGACCTCCTGCCCTAGACGGGCAGTCCCTCCTGATGTGGCCCGGCTGGCCACACTGGTAACAGAGGGGAACCCGACTCCCGCCCTCAGTGGGTCCCTGCTGTCGGTTGGGCGGGGGTCCGGTGCTGGCGACTGCCCCCTGTCGAGGGCCCCCAAAGGCCACAGATGGCCCTGCAAAACGTGACGGCTCTCCTGCAGACGCCACGTGTCTCCTCTCTCACCGGCCCTGTGAAAAGTCTGGCTGAAAGGGCCTCTTCTGCCTGCCGTCAGTGTCTCGCGCGGATGGGTTGGTCTCCTCGTAAGTCATGGCTGCCTCCACCACCCTCGAAAACGTAGGCAGCTTCAGGGGTTTGACATACCCCCGAATCGCAGGCCAGAGCCCCGCGGTGAACCTCCAAAGGCGCTCCTCCTCAGTGGCTACCGCTGTCGCTGGAAAGCGGGACAGCTCCAGGAAATGCGTGCGGTACGCGCTCACGGTCATCGTCCCTTGGCGGAGAGTGTGGAACTCCCGCCTCCTCTGGTCCTGCCACGTCTGGGGAAAGTACTGCTCGCAGAAGAGGGCGACGAACCGGTCCCAGGTCGGCTCGTCCCTCTCCTGTCCCCCGACCGCCCTCCACCACCTGTGTGCCGCACTCTCTAGCTGGTACGTGGCAAAGGCCACGTGGCACTCCACCGGGGGGCAAAGGGTGTCAAAAATCTTCTCCAGCTGCTCGAGCCAGTCCTCTTCCTTGGTCGGGTCCTCATCCCCCTTGAAGGAGGGGGGCTTCAGCTTCTGGAACTGTCCGAAGAGCTTGGAGTGGCACTACAGTGGGGATGCTGGTGCACCTCCAGGCAAAGGTGCCTCGTGCACAGAAGTGTTGGAGGAAGGTGGGGGTGGCGGCGGCCCATCCCCTCCCCCGTGTCCAGCGCCACATCCATCGTGTGGTCCCACAGAGGACTCCCCCTCCGCAGCCCCAGGGTGAGGCACTCGGGGCGATGGGTGGAGCTCCTCTCACACAATGTCCCGTATCAGCTGGGCAAGGTCCTGGGCCTGGACGCCCGGGAGTAGTGGCTAGCCCACTGAGGCGTCGGCAATGGCACGCCCACCTCGCCGACCTCGTCCTCGGCCACGCCCGCGACCCGCCTCACCAGTCCCGCGTCGAGGCATCTCCTGCAAGGAGACGCAAAACAAAACGGAACACGTCAATATGGAACGATACCTAACGGAAACGTCTAAGAGCTCATGTCAAAAGATATGTTGTGGTGGCTACTCTAGTTATAGACATGTGAATTGGTTATTTTCCAATCAGTTGATTCACTTCTCGGGACGACCTTGCTCTGATACCATCTTGTAACGACCCGATTCCCGAGTCCCTACGAGACACAAGAACCGGACCGACTCGACTAATCCCAAGACCTAGTCATCCAACGAGGAAGTAACCAAAAGAGCAGTAGAATAAACCACATTCAACATGAAATATAACTAGCAGTAACAAAATACAGCAGTAAGAAAAAGAAGTACTACAGCATGTACCACCACAACAGTAGAACAACATTTACAACATAACATGAACTACAAGTAAAGAAAAGTACGGGGGTAACAAGAACTACTCACTACAGTGGAACAAAAGGGGTACAAAAAGAGTTGTGGTAAGTCTATTGGACCCTACTCGGCCCAACATCCTCTGCAGCCGCTGACCCTGGCTGCTCAACACCTAGTCCTGAAAAGTAACGAGTGTAACACGTCAGCGAAACGCTGAGTAGAGTGGCAGCTAAAACTAAAGAAGCAGTAAAGTGTACAGTAGCTATTTTATTTTCTTTCTTCCTTTATTTACATCTTTCTATTGTTTCACAATTTATCTATTTCTCAGATCCTTCACTTGATCTCGAATGTTCCTCGTGGGAACGATCTTGATTGCAGTCTTTTCCGAAAAGTAGAAGTAACACGTGGTGCTCTCCTGGCCGGGAAAGTCCCCCGTGGTGATCCTACTCTCAGTCAACCACCCCAAGGTCACAGACAGACGTAACGGTGACTACGGCACGCGCGGTAAATGCACGGGTAGCTACCCCGCACTGGCACGCGGTCAGTCGTTTCCGTTAACAGGTGCGCCCCAAAGCACAGCACGGAACCAGTATAGGGCAGAGCCCTCTTAGTAACAGGGGTCCAACCCCTCCACAGTAACCAAACAGGGGTCTTGCCCCTCCACAGTCCGTGCACCCTCGCCTGACTACCCTGGTTCGCCCAGTGGGCCTAACAAGTCGGTGTAGGTGAGCTAGCAGAACCCTGGGGCCCGTGGGGTAGCTAGTACTCGCTCTACACTAGTAGCTCTCCTCGGTACAGTGTACACGAGGGCCAACAAGTCGGTACAAAGTGGCCAGACCTAACCCTAGGTCCCTGGGGCGGCTGGCTCCGCTCTACACTAAGCAGGTAACAGGTGCTTCCCCTGGCACTACGTACCCAAGAGACAACACACCTCCACATCTTTCCTTCTCAATTCCATTTCATTCTCTTTCCAGGAGTTCTACTCCTAACTCCCCGTAGGGTTCCAGCGCTTTTAACTTAGCACATTCAGGTTTTACCCTTTCAGTTTCACATTCATACAACCCATATTCTCAATCATGTTCATTTATTCATAACAGGAAGCTTTCAAATCGATTTACAGGAAGCTATTATTTCCTTTCCACATTTTCCAAGACTGCAATATCTATATTCATATCACTAGTTTTCCAGTCCTACAATTCATGCCGTACCCTAGGATCTATCATTCAATCTAGTTTTCCAGCCCTAAGATTCATGCAATACCCTAGGATCTATCATTCAATCCGGTTTCTCATTCCTAGGATTCATGCAATACCCTAGGATCTATCATTCAATCTGGTTTCTCATTCCTAGGATTCATGCAATGCCCTAGGTTCTATTAATTTTTCCATAATTGTAACAAATTATGTTAATAATTCTTAAAGCCACTCTACCAGCTACAACGGAAATACTGGGGGCGTGGTCGGAAATCCCACACGCCTCCGCAACCCCCGAGACTGCAATGGAACGGGGTCCTAACATAAGGATCAAACACAAGAAGTTTCTCAGAACAGTATATAATTACTGTAAACAGGTAGAGGATTTTATTCCGAAAAGAACGTAACTTGAAACACAGAAAACAGACTCCGAACGGGCCCTAAACGGGTCGAAAATGACGAAATAGTCCAAAATCAGACGTCTGGAACCTCTTCCAGACGTCTTAAAATGTGGGTCAGATGGTACCTTTGTTCTGCGTAGTTTCTCAGATGTCCAGAAGCTTGCGGGGGCGTCTGGCCTAGTTCCCAAACGTCCGATGGTCACCCCGGACGTCTGGAAGTCCTTCCCGTCGTCTGGCACTGCAGTCAGACGTCTGATTCACCTTGGATGGCGAATCTCAGAACCTGCACATACCCACTCCTCGCTCTCAGTAGAACGGTCGCAGAAAAGGAAGAAGGACGAAAATAACTGACTTACCAGACGTCTAGACAGTCCTCCAGACGTCTTCACAGTCGTCTGGTTGGAATCCCAGACGTCTGATTCTGGAAAAAATTCCAGAATCAGAGCTCGGCTCGCTCTCCGCCCGCGACGGACGGCCGAGCCGCGCCCCGTCCACCTGCTGCTAGAGCTGCAGCAGCCCTCCAGCGACGCTCCACGCCCGCAGCTCCCCCACCGGCCGACTCTAGCTGCCCCGGCAAGCTCAAGCCCTCACGGTTGGGCGTCTCCTCCCTCGCACAACACCTCTTCCCGCAACTCGCCGCGGCTGCCGCTGCCACCGCTCGCTCGCACCCTCGCACCGGTTGGAAGAGAAGAAGGAAGTGGAGGAGATGAGAGTGAGGGAGAGGGCGAGGGCCTTATAAGGTCGCGCGGGGAGAGAGAGAGAGAGAGCACAGTCTGCGCCTGTAGGAGGAGAGAGGGAAAAAGAGGCGTTCGCAGGTCTGCGCGTGCAGGCACGCAGACGCAAATGTGCGTGGAGCAGAAATTAAATCCCAGACATCTGGAAGGGGTTCCAGATGTCTGGTCAAACATCTGGGCCACCTCCCAGACGTCTTAAAAAGGCGTCTTGAAAGCACGTTCATAACAGTCAAAGAGCTCCTTGCCGGTATTACTAGGAACAGATGAAGGAGAGGAAGAAGATGGAACACTTGATTTGTCCTTCTTGTGGTCAGAAGAAGGGAGTCAAGCGGGCTTGCCGGAGTCGCAGTGGAGGTTGCCAGAGGAAGGGAAAGTTGAAGAAGTTTAGGCCAAACCAGACTAAGGAAGAGCGGATTTTGTTGTTAGAGCTTATATAGAGCTCATGGCGAGCTCTAGAATAGGAAACAAGGTTGATTGGATTTCTTAGGATTCAAGAAGAACCCCACTGATTTCGTGCATTCGTACGCATGAATCAGAGAGATTTAGGATCCAAAACAAGTCCCAAATGATTCTCCTAAGTGTGAACATCAATCCCACCAAATTTGGTGGGATTTGGTGTTGATTCGAGTGGGTTTAGGAGTAGTCAAACCTTGCTTGGAGGTTGGGTTTGACCTCAATGGCGGTAGGGACCTTTGTGAGAAGAAAAAAACAAAGTTAGGGACCAGATTGCAAGGATTTCAAAAGCTAGGGTCGCATGTGAGAGAGAGAGTCAGATTGAACCAAAAAGCAAACTAGGTCAAGAGGATCTCTGATTAGACCCAAATTTTCGTACAAACCTAATTTGGACCCAAGAAATCTGATGGCGAAGTTAGATTTTAGTTTTTGCCAAGTTTGACTGGGCAATTTACGTAAAAACCCAAATTAAGGCAACTTTCTCTCTGAGATTGTTTAAGGTCAAAATGGGTTCCCATGGTCAAATCAAGGATACCAAACCTCATGGGATATTTTTATATGATTTTTACAAGGTTAGATGAATTTTATCCTAACCAAAACCTCTATTATTTAAGCAGGTTTGAAATTAGGGTTTTAGTTTTTATATTATTATTATTATTAAGGTGACAAGTTAATCTAGGTTGCTAAGAAAGAAAGACCTACTTGTTCAGCCTCGTGTGCGAAGCTCCAATGCGGTGTCGACGTCTTCACGCTCTCGTTCCTACCTTGGATCTGCCCACGTCTCTGACTTCATCTGCCTGCCTTCTCCTTGCAACAGGTTTACCTACACACCGAAAACAGAGACACTCGTGAAGAGAGAAGAGAAAAAAATGAAAGGAATGGAATAGAAACTTACTTGAAGGTGCACTTCCCCGGCAACGGCACCATTTGAAAGATTGTTATGGTCGGGACCCGGTTAGGTGTGTTAATATGGTGATTTTATCGTTGAAGTGTGTATAGTGGTTAACCTAAATCGAGCCTAACCATCTCTTTACAAAATTTTTTACCTGGCCTACTTGATTTTATCTTGGTCACTTTTTAGGCCCAGGGTCGAACTCAGGGAAGTGGGGTTAAAAGTCAAGTTTCTATGCCTTTCCTACAACGAATCTCTTCCGTTCGTTTATTGTGTTTTTGGTGTTTTTTTTATTTAGATTTTTTTCTAATAATTCTTGTCCTTGAGGCACTCCCTCAAAATTAGGTTCTTTTCCTTGAGCCAAATCAGGGTTCCAAAACGGGTCTTGCTATTCGCAAGACGGAGTACCTACAAGTCAAGGATTATCTTTTCTCTTTTATATATTTTTTTATCTTTTTATTGGCAGGAAAGAGAAGCAGAAATAAAGTAAATATAGTATATATATATACATATATATTATATATGTATAAAGGGGTGAGGGTGGAGGTGGAGATGGAGTGTAGCACGGTGTCGAGTTAGTCGTCATCTAGAAAGACGCAAACAACAGGACGAGGTGCTGCATGGAGTGTAAGTGGATGGCGGAAGATGTGTGTGACCACGTTTTTTGTACGCATGTATCGGGGAATATCAGCAACTGGTGCAGATATTCCCGCGATACCACGTATGGTAAGTAATGTGAAAATATATATATGTAAATATATCTATATATATATATGGTTATAAATATCTAGGTATATATATAGTTATATGTGTATATATATGTATATATGTATATATATATAAGTATATATATATATGTATGGATAGATATATGTATATATATATATATATATATATGTATATATAGTTATATAGATATAGATGTATATAGGCATGTATATTTGTATATATATGTGTGTGTGTGTGTGTGTGTGTGTATAAGTATATGTAGATATGTAAATATATATGTAGATATATATATTTGTATAAGTATATAGATATATATATATGTATGTATACTAATACATAAGTATATAGATACTACTATATGTATATATATATAAGTATATATATATATGTATATAAATATATATAGATATAAATATATATATGTATATATATATATATATATATAAGTATATAATAGTATATAGGTGAGAGTGTGTGTGTGCGAGAGTGTGAGTGTGTGTGTGTATGTGTGTTTGCAGAGAAAGGGAGAGTGTGCTGTGAGAGAGTGAGAGAGAGAGAGAGAGAGCGAGGGCGCCTGCAGAGGAAGGAAAGGCGGGTTAAGAAGTCTGCAGCAGTGAAGCGTCGTCTGGTGTCCACGAGCGCACGCGCAGGCGCGTATGTGCGCCAAGAGGTGCGCGCTGGAGGGAAGTAGGCGCGGAGAGGACCACAACGCACAGCGCTGCGCGGAGAGCTTGAGCGGGCGAAGACGTGGGGGAAGATGCGGGCAGGAGCGAGCGCTGGCAGAGGACCGCACGCAAACGCACGGATGAGCGCTGGAGCGGGACGCGTGCGCGGGCGAAGGCCAGTTGAGGCACGTCGGGTGACCGATTAAGTGAGAAACTTACCGGTCACCGCATTGTAGCCACAGTATCGCGCTAACTAGCGTGAACAGTGGCTATAGTGCCCGAGCAAGCTGCCTAACCGGGTGCGCCCGGTGCTGTGAGTGTGGACGGCTCGGGGCTGGTGTGCACGAGCTGGCGCACGCGTGGAAGGGATGCGCCGGCTGGTTGCAGGCGCGGAGAGGCGGGCGTACGCGAAGAAGCTGGAGGCGAGGGCGCCTGCAATCGCACGCTGGAGGCCTGCGTGCGCTGCTGCCGCCTTGCTGCTGCTGCTGTGGGGCTTGGCCGGCTGCTGCAGGGCGTGCGGTGGCCGGTTGAGCTTCAAAGCTTGAAGCTTTATGGTAATGGTGTGGAAAGTGAAACAGGGAAGAGAAGACCACCACGCCCATCGACTCTTTGATGGGCTGGGCGGTGGTGGTCTCACGGTGGTGGGTGTACAGCACAGTGATGTACTCCTGCTCACAGAGTGTCTCGTCAGAGGAGGAGGGCCTGCGTATGGAGGGAGAGGGGGAAGAGACAGCTTGGAAGGAGAAGCTGTTGTTGGATTTTTTTTGTGTGGAGGACCAGGCCCCTTTACAAAGAAGGAGCCGTGTTCTTTTTAAAGAAGAGGAAAGCATGCACAGCCATGCCCTGGCTGTGCATGGCTCATGCATGGCTTGGCAGGGAGAGGTGCTGCAGAGCATGGCGCGAGGGGGAAAGTCCAACCATGCCATGCAGTCGCGGGAAGAAAGTCAAAAATCAAAAAGAAATAAAAATAGAGATGGAAATTTTGCGAAGCAGCACTTGAAGAAAATGTGAATTGCGAGGCCATTTTATTCACTCTCCTCCCCTCTCAATTAAATGCATGCATGCATGTATTTTCACAAATGCGACTAGGGATACCTAATATGCACTAATAATGCTAGGAAATAGCATAAGACGGCACAATTGCAAGTGTATTTTTGCGGTGCAATCATAACCCCATGCCTATCTTTTACTAGTTCCTAGCAAAACATTTTTTTGTGTTGTATTTAGTAATGATCTTTAAGCTGAAGATTTTCTTTTGAGGTGACATAGGTGTGTTTATTGTTGGATGTTGTGAGAACCAATTGCAGAGAAGACTACCAGTACTTTAAGTCTCGCATGACATAGATCATCTCTCGACTAACCAGGACTCTTGATATTTAAACCTTAAGTATGATTTCCAGGACCCAGGAGGTTTTTGCCGTACTCGAGAGCTCAAGAGGTTATGGCTTGTGCATAGTGAAGGATCAAAACTGACCAGATGAACATTAAGACTCAAGCCCAAGGTTTCACGAATTTTTAAGTAAAGGTTGGTCCCAGTTTCAGCTCATGTCTTCGGATTGACTCTTAAAAAGATGGTGGAAAATTCAACTCCCATTTTCTGACATTTGTGGCTCAAAGAAAATGGGGTATTTGCGATATGCTATGAAGAACTTTTTTAGGGTAGAGACTTTACAGACATTTGTGAGATATACTGACTTATTTGCATCTTTTTTTTTTTAACACGTGTCAGTATATCTCTTACACCATTATTTGGAGGAGCACACTTTTTTTCTTTTTGGTGGGAGAATTCCTTTTTGGTGGCAAGAGTCTCTCCTAAACACAAGACTAAAGCCTGAGATAAAAAGTCGGCCTGTGCACACAGGTAAGGACTCCACCTTCCCTAATGAACACTAGGGTTGGATCTTATGTTCACTTGGTCTTTCTTGATATGTGTAGTGTGAACAAAGATTACTTAGGCTCCCAAGTAGAAGCAAACCAATGGATCCTGTATTGGTGTCTCAGGTATAAGAATACGTCCTTAGTCAGGAGAGATTCCAATATATCTTGTCAATGCTCAAGTGAATTAAGCCAAGCCTGAGCGAATCAAGCTTCTGTGGCCTGGAAAGTCTTCAAAACAGTGGTTGAATATCCATAAACACTTATTGTATTTTTGTTTCAGCCTTCAGATCATTACTAAACACCATTTATTATTATTATTATATATATTTTTTCTTTTTCTTACATATTTATAAATAGGTGGAAACTGCATGATACCATAAAATACCCAGATCCTATGGATGCCTATCCACCCCCCCATGTCAAACGATACTATGTCCTCATATGCATGCAGGGAAAGGTAGAGAAAGGATGAAAGATCGGGTAACGAGAGCTGAGGTGCAGGGTATACAGCAGGGTGGTAGGGTGGGTGGATGGTGGGTGGTGAAGTGAAAAGTGAAGTGATCGTGATAGTGGCATGAAAAGTGATGGTGGATGGTGAAAGGTCTGGCATTTCTTCGGATGAGAGTGTCCCAGGCGAATTGGAGAATAGGTTAGGAGGAAGAAATTGGCCCTCAGATTGGCCAAGAAGAGAGGCTTCTTGGATAGATGAATCTAAAAAGGAATAGCCCCAGTGAGAAGTATGTGGGCTCAAGGTCCCAGTGTGGATTTGCAAATCCGCCTGATTTGGCGGGAAAGAAAGGGCAATCCAATCTTCAAGAGTGTGGACCGACGGTGAGTAGCCCGGATATGACTTAGACCACGAGGTATGGGAAGCGGAGAAAACCTCGTCAGAAGTCTGGTCAGGAGAAGGTACAGGAATAGGGAGGGATGGGGGAATGTCACAATATGTGTCGATGAGGAAATCGTCAATGTTTACAGGTAATCTGCAGTAGTCAGAATAGGTCCCAATTAGTCCGATACACGCGCTGACGGCCATGTCCTCGTCAAACGTGTATCCTCGATACAATCGCAATCAAAGTTCTTGGCTGCCTTGAAGATGTTAAGCTTGAGCTTTTCAGATCCAACGGCAATCTCAATACAGCCCGACTCACAGTCGATAAGGGTACGGGCTGTGGCCAAGAAAGGTCGACCAAGGATGATCGGACAATCAGAAAGTGAGCTAGGAACTTCCATATCTAAAACAAGAAAGTCAACAGGAAAATAGAGACTGTTGACCCTAACCACCACGTCTTCCACCACACCCTTCGGGATTTTGACAGAACGATCTGCCAACTGTAACGTGACAGGGGTGGGTTTCAGATTTCCCAAGGAAAATTTTTCGAGCATGATGGTTGGTATAAGATTGATGGATGATCCTAGATTAAGCAGTGCACGGTTAAAATTGCAGCCTTGGATGCTACAGGAACTAAGCGGTGTGCCTGGATCTTTCTGCTTCGGTGGAAGATTTGACAGTATAGCACAACTTGCATGGGAAAAGAGAACCACCGGATTCTTAGTTTTCTTTGACTGTCGCCTGGGTGTTGTGTAGTCTTTGAAAAATCGAGCGATAATAGATATGTGGTCGATAGCCTCGAGTAGGGGTACCTTGATTTCTACATCCCTGAACAAATTACGTAGGTTATCAAAGGCCTGCATGTCTTTCTTCTTGCCTTTTGGCTCCCTTAGTAGAGTCTCAAGGAATGGAATTGATTCTAGCACCAATTTGGGTGTATTGTCCTCTCGTGAATGCGGTGTGCATCCCAAATGAGAGGGCGACGAAGAAGACAGGCCAGGATCAGGTTGAGGTGGATCGACAATCTACTTGCCACTCCTCGTAGTGATCGCATTGGATGATGCGGGTCCAGTGGGATCATACGGCGGAGGAGGGTTAGCAATGGGGACATAAGAGTGCGGTGCTGCAGCGGGATTAGCCTGAAATCCTAGTGGAATGCTCGAAGCCTGTAGAATCTGATTAACCTGCCCCTGAGAAGGTCATACCTGTGGTTGAGGACCACGGGGTACGAAATTTCACGGGTTTGGAACAGGTTGGACAGGAAGAGTGCCCTGAGATCGAGTTGCCATGCGTAGTTGACTGATCTTAGCATTCTGCTGCGCCAGTTGGTGCTGAAGAGAGGTCATGTTCTCTTCATGGCACTTTGACATTTCCGTCATCATTCGCATCAATTTGTCAAGAGGACTTGATGCGTGTTCTGTTTGCGGTACGCAAGGGCCTGATGGCGAATTCGCCATAGGATTAAACTGGGCCCTTGGGATGACAAGTGTGGACGGTCGCATTGGTCCACCCGCGGGGTTTTGGCACTGCGGGTTGTTGAACCATGCTAAGTTTGGATGATTTCGCCACCCTGGGTTATAAGTGGTAGAGAACGGGTTATTCCCCAGGGCGCAAGCGTCTTCTATGCCAGAAGACGCGTCCGCATGTAAATATGTGTCCGAGCACACGGAGGCTTGGTCCTCCGTGTCAAAATATTGGCTCGCAGAAGCCAGATCCACATGACTTACCGAGTCGCTCGACGCAACACTCGGTAAGGAAGGTCTTACGAGGTTTCTCGAGATAAGCCTGGTGTTGAAAGAATTTGGATTGTGACGAAGTGGTGAGGTGGGGGTGTTCGCCATAGAACGGGTGGGGTTGGCCAGAAGCTCGTCCAGCTTCTTGTGCACGACGGAGACTTCGTCCAATTTTTTTGCAATAAGGCTGAGATCTGTGGATGAATGGGAGGATCCCGTGTCAACTTCGTGGATATTTCAGGGCTGGTTGGTACGATTAAAGGCGACAATGGAGGCATTTTTCATTGAGTTTTCGGTCATATTTTCAAACAATTCGAATGCTCCATTCTCGTCTTTATTCATAAAATTCCCTCCGTGGGAAGCATCTGTAATCTGCTTCAAAGTCTCATTTAGCCCATAGTAGAAAATCTGGGCTATATGCCACTTAGGCAGACCGTGGTGAGGACACTTCCTGAGGAGGTCATTATACCTCTCCCATGCCTCATGAAATTGTTCGCCGTTTTGTTGCGAAAATGAAGTGATAGCACGGCGAAGCACATTGGTTCGCCCAATTGGGAAGAACTTCTTGAGAAACATTGTTCGCATCTCTTCCCAAGAGTGGATGGTTCTCCCAAGGGTGTGTAACCACTGCGACGCTTTATCCCGCAATGAAAATAGGAACATTTTCATGAGGACTATAGGTAACCCGATATTTCTCGATTTAACAGTTTCAGCTAATCGGGTTAGGTCTTCCAAGTGGAGAAAAGGATCTTCACTTGCAAGACCATGGAAGTGAAAATTTATTAGGCTAATTATGTTAGGCTTCAGTTCAAAGTCGTCCCCGCCCATGGGGACCCAAATTTGTCCTATGGTATCTATAGCAACGGGATTTTGATAGAAGCTAAGAGACCTAGGCTCCTCCCATTCGGGAGGGTTCTACATTTCCTCCAATGTTTCCCGAATGGCTTCAATTTGTTCATTATACATTTCCATTTGAGCTTGGAGGCGAGTTATGGGATCTAAGGCTCCACCATCTGGTGGGTTTTGAGGGTGGTTTCCTCCCTCGGGATTTCGGGGTGGGCGTGCAGCCATGTTTGTGGAGGAGGAGGACGATTCGGCTTCTTTTCTAAATTGATCAGACAATTCACACAGTTCAGGGTTTTGTGACCTCCTCCCAAACATGCACTACCGCAGGAAGAATTGGGAGATAAGAAGGGAAAAGAGATGAGAGAAATGACGCCGCAAAGGTACACTTGATGACAAATCAATACAATCAAATTCCTAACCTCTACAGTGTGCCCTTAGACTTAAAGATCTAAGTTACCTACTATCACGAACTACGGAACTGAATGTGAGCACCGTGGAACTACCGGGCCAGATTGAAAGGCCGTTTGCCCTAGTCTTAGACACCCGATAGCACGCGGGAACCCTCACCAGCACGCAGACGCTACATGCAGGTAGTTAGACCTCCAATCCTTAATAAGGGTCAAGTTACTACCAATTTTAGTTAGAGGCTTAAGATCAAGTGCTTTTGGAATGTGAAGGGCATTATTTACGGGTAATGCCCAAGTGTTTGATTTTATGAGTGTGTAAAACAAGTATGTAACGGGGAAATCTCCCCGAATTGAAGTTTTTAATTGGTGAATGATTTTTTAGAGTTCAGCCTTAAGTAGTATGGATTTTAGGATTTCGCTGAAATACCAATTCAACCAATATCTGGGTTTTGAGAGAATACAGGTTTTCTTCTCAGCCCAACAAACCCTTCTTCAATGTCAATTGGTTAATGCATGCTAAAATGCAATGGGCTTCCATAGATGGAGATTTCTATGTGTGCATTCACGAATCAATTTTAGATTAGTGTGAAAGGGAGCCAAAGCACTTCAATTCAAGTGCTCCCAATCACCGAAAGATGTCCACACACAAGGCTCAACCAAAAGATAAGGAAAATCAAATTGTTGGGGTTGAAGTATTCGAGATCGAATCTTAGGCAAGTTGAAAAGTCGTGGTGGGGTTGGAATCAACTTAATTCCAAGTCTCCCCACCAAAAATGTGATCCCAAATTTGCAGATAAGTGAGGCAAAGAGGGGTGCAATCAATCTTTTTATGTTTGCCTCAAAGAATACTTCACACGGCGAAAAATTCAAGAATCAAGATTCTTGGATTTTCGCTATGCGAAGTAAGGCGGGAAATCCCGGGGAGGTGGGAGTAAAGGCAATCAATCAAACAAGTGAATTTTAATCCACTTGCCCCAAGAGATCCCAAGAAGTTTTTCTATTTTTTAGTTTTTTTTTTATTATTATTAAGGTGACAAGTTAACCTAAGTTGCTAAGAAAGAAAGACCTACTTGTTCAGCCTCGTGTGCGAAGCTCCAGTGTGGTGTCGGCGTCTTCACGCTCTCATTCCCACCTTAGATCTGCCCACGTCTCTAACTTCGTTTGTTTGCCTTCTCCTTGCAACAGGTTTACCTGCACACCAAAAATAGAGACACCCATGAAGAGAGAAGAGAAAAAATGAAAGGAATGGAATAGAAACTTACTTGAAGGTGCACTTCCCCAGCAACGACGCCATTTGAAAGATTGTTATGGTTGGGACCCGATTAGGTGTGTTAATATGGTGATTTTATCATTGAAGTGTGTATAGTGGTTAACCTAAATCGAGCCTAACCATCTCTTTACAAAATTTTTTACCTGGCCTACTTGATTTTATCTTGGTCACTTTTTAGGCCCAGGGTTGAACTTAGGGAAGTGGGGTTAAAAGTCAAGTTTCTACGCCTTTCCTACAACGAATCTCTTCCGTTCGTTTATTGTGTTTTTGGTGTTTTTCTATTTAGATTTTTTTCTGATAATTCTTGTCCTTGAGGCACTCCCTCAAAATTAGGTTCTTTGCCTTGAGCTAAATCAGGGTTCCAAAACGGGTCTTGCTATTCGCAAGACGGAGTACCTACAAGTCAAGGATTATCTTTTCTCTTTTATATATTTTTTTATCTTTTTATTGGCAGGAAAGAGAAGCAGAAATAAAGTAAATATAGTATATATATATATATATACATATATATTATATATGTTTAAAGGGGCGGGTGTGGAGGTGGAGATGGAGTGTAGCACGGTGTCGAGTTAGTCGTCATCTGGAAAGATGCAACCAACTGGACGAGGTGCTGCGTGGAGTGTAAGTGGATGGTGGAAGATGTGTGTGGCCACGCTTTTTGTACGCGTGTATCGGGGAATATCAGCAATTGGTGCAGATATTCCTGCGATACCACGTATGGTAAGTAATGTGAAAATATATATATGTAAATATATCTATATATATATATATGGTTATAAATATCTAGGTATATATATAGTTATATGTGTATATATATATGTATATATGTATATATATATAAGTATATATATATATGTATGCAATTATATGTATGGATAGATATATGTATATATAGTTATATAGATATAGATGTATATAGGTATGTATATTTGTATATATATATATATGTGTGTGTATAAGTGTATGTGTATATATATATATATATATATATATATATGTATGTATGTATCTATACTTATACTTAGTTATATAGGTAATAATATATATATATATAGATATATGTATATATATATGTGTGTGTATATAAGTATATGTAGATATGTAAATATATATGTAGATATATATATTTATATAAGTGTATATATATATATATATATGTATGTATGTATGTATACTAATACTTAAGTATATAGATACTACTATATGTATATATATATAAGTAGATATATATATGTATATAAATATATATAGATATAAATATATATATGTATATATATAAGTATATAATAGTGTATAGGTGAGAGTGTGTGTGTGCGAGAGTGTGAGTGTGTGTGTATGTGTATTTGCAGAGAGAGAGGGAGAGTGTGCTGTGTGTGAGAGAGAGAGAGAGCGAGAGCACCTGTAGAGGAAGGAAAGGCGGGTTAAGATGTCTGCAGTAGTGAAGCGTCATCTAGTGTCCACGTGCGCACGCGCAGGCGCGTATGCGTGCAGAGAGGCGCACGCTGGAGGGAAGTGGGCGCGGAGAGGACCACAGCGCACAGCGCTGTGTGGAGAGCTGGAGCGGGCGCACACAGACGTACGCGGGCGGGAGCGGGCGCTTGCAGAGGACCGCACGCAGATGCGCAGGTGGGCACTAGAGCGGGACGCGGGGCGGGACGCGTGCGTAGGCGAAGGCTGGTTGCGGTGCGCCTGGTGACAGGTTAAGTGAGAAACTTACCAGTCACCGCACTGTAGCCACAATGTCGCGCTGACTAGCGTGAACAGTGGCTACAGTGCCCGGGCAAGCCGCGTGACCGGGTGCGCCCGGTGTTGTGAGTGCGGACGGCTCGGGGCTGGCGCACGCGTGGAAGGGATGCGCCGGCTGGTTGCGGGCGTGGAGAGGCAGGCGTACGCGAAGAAGCTGGAGGCGAGGGCACCTGCATGCGCTCGCTGGAGGCCTGCATGCACTGCTACCGCCTTGCTGCTGCTGCTGTGGGGCTTGGCCGGCTGCTGCAGGGCGTGCGGTGGCCGGTTGAGCTTCAAAGCTTGAAGCTTTGTGGTAATGGCGTGGAAAGTGAAACAGGGAAGAGAAGACCACCACGCCCACCGGCTCTTTGATGAGCTGGGCGGTGGTGGTCTCACGGTGGTGGGTGTACACCACAGTGATGTACTCTTGCCTGCAGAGTGTCTCCTCAGAGGAGGAGGGCCTGCGTATGGAGGGAGAGGGGGAGGAGGCGGCTTGGAAGGAGAAGCTGCTGTTGGATTTTTTTGTATGGAGGACCAGGCCCCTTTGCAAAGGAGCCGTGTTCTTTTTAAAGAAGACGAAAAGCATGCACAGCCATGCCCTGGCTGTGCATGGCTCATGCATGGCTTGGCAGGGAGAGGTGCTGCAGAGCATGGAGCGAGGAAGAAAGTCCAACCATGCCATGCAGTTGCAGGAAGAAAGTCAAAAATAAAAAAGAAATAAAAATAGAGATGGAAATTTTGCGAAGCAGCACTTGAAGAAAATGTGAATTACGAGGCCATTTTATTCACTTCTCCCCTCTCAATTAAAAGCATTCATGCATGTATTTTCACAAATGCGACTAGGGATACCTAATATGCACTAATAATGCTAGGAAATAGCACAAGATGGCACAATTGCAGGTGTATTTTTGCAGTGCAATCACCAGAGGAAGGGAAAGTTGAAGAAGTTGAGGCCAAACCAGACTAAGGAAGAGCGGATTTTGTTGTTAGAGCTTATATAGAGCTCATGGCGAGCTCTAGAATAGGAAACAAGTTTGATTGGCTTTCTTAGGATTCAAGAAGAACCCCACTGATTCCGTGCATTCGCACGCACAAATCAGAGAGATTTAGGATCCAAAATAGGTCCCAAATGATTCTCCTAAGTGTGAACATCAATCCCACCAAATTTGGTAGGATTTGGTGTTGATTCGAGTAGGTTTAGGAGTAGTCAAACCTTGCTTGGAGGTCGGGTTTGACCTCAATGGCGGTAGGGACCTTTGTGAGAAGAAAAAAACAAAGTTAGGGACCAGATTGCAAGGATTTCAAAAGCTAGGGGAGCATGTGAGAGAGAGAGTCAAACTGAACCAAAAAGCAAACTAGGTCTAGAGGATCTCTGATTAGGCCCAAATTTTGGTATAAACCTAATTTGGACCCAAGAAATCTGATGGTGAAGTTAGATTTGATTTTTTGCCAAGTTTGATTGGGCAATTTACGTAAAAACCCAAATTAAGGTAACTTTCTCTCTGAGATTGTTTAAGGTCAAAATGGGTTCCCATGGTTAAATCAAGGATACCAAACCTCATGAGATATTTTTATATGATTTTTACAAGGTTAGATGAATTTTATCCTAACCAGAACCTCTGTTATTTAAGCAGGTATGAAATTTGGGTTTTACATTGTTGCAAATTCTCAAAATGTGCGAAAACCCGTTTCTATCTGTGTGGACCCTCTTGTTAGACTTTAATGCTCATTAGAACTTAGATTAACCCTTGGGAAACCTGTGATTATTCTTCATTCATGATATACTGTTAAAATTGTAGAATTAACCCTATTTTAATGCACTCTTCTCAAAATGGTTATTTAGTGAGTTATGGCTCTCAGGCAATCATATAGGAGCATTTGTCTCTTGATTGTGACCATTTAAAGCTAATTATGGCTCATGATGATGTTAGCATCATACCCCCATGCCTAACTTTTGCTAGTCTCTTAGCAAAATCTTAGGGAAAGAACTAAAATTCTAGACCATGCATTGAAGTTCAGATGCCTGATTTGTTCTATTCTTTTTAAATTAGGTTAGAATGCTAACAATAGGCCTAAAGATACTAAAGTATCAATCAAGATCTAGACCTGACCAGCTTCAGCTTGAGTTTGCCATAAAGGTTTCTAAGGCCCGCAAAAACTGCCCAGAGGTTCGTTGAATCCAGTGGTTAAAGCACCCGTGCGTGGAATGTAGCATGCCTAGGTTTAGTTTGCCAGTGCATTTTTGTAAGAGAGAGATAGAAGGATTTTTATTTAGAGAGTTTTCTCACTTTTTCTTCTTAGATTTCCCTAGATCCAGTCTCGAATTGGCCCTAAACACGGTCTGTATCGGATCCTTGTCCCTACCATCAATCCTCGATACATCCCTGGCTTTTGATGCTTTGGGATAGCACCGCCTATGGCAACCCCCAGAACTTCTAGCTTTCAACACTTTGAGATAGTGTCGCCCATGGCATTCTATAGCTAAATTTAGGCCTTAGCAATCGACATTTTGGGATAATCCCACGCATGGCACTTGAGCTAGCACAAGGTGCTTGCATGCCCCCGGTAGGATATTTAGATATCCTAGGAGATAAGCACCGAGGAGATAATATGTTATTACGCATCTTCAAGGGGAATTTCCCACCTCTCCACGTCGGGAACTCATCCAATCAACTTGTGTTGTCGAGCCGCTCCTAAGCTAGATCTTTGAGATGGCATTTCAGAACATAACACTTTTGGCATATTTTTTCTTTATTAAGCGCACTAAACCAGACTAAGTGTGTGATTTTTGGGTGCTTAGGTTATCAAGTCCTGCAAACCAAAGGGCAGGCAATGAGGCCGAATAATCCCTAAGCCTTAGACCTAATACATCAGCTTCGCATTTTCCTCAACCTTTTGAGGACTAATCCAGATCTTAACAGATATGTGAATGTTTAAGCCCTAAAAATAAGCCCAAGAGGCCTAAGATCAGCACTCATACTAATCTCATTGTCTCTTTGTTCTCAGGACTTAAATTTTTTCTTTTCTTTTTTATTAGGTCTATAACTTAAGTAATCTCCATAATCAAGTGCTAATGACTATCAATTTTTCTTACTTTTTGCTCCTTTTTGACATTTGAATTCTCCCCTTGTTTCCTCCTTAAGAAAGATTTGCAATTATTTCTCAAAATTCCTCCCTTTTCTCAAAATTTTTTTCTTTTTCATTTTTCTTTAGTTTTTATCATTTTTTTGAATATATATTTTTTTTGTGAGAACCCCTTAAAGAATTGAATTTTCATATGTCTGCACTTTAACACCTCCTCATGCCTAAGTTTTGTAATGTCCTCATTGTAAATCAGGAGAGTATAAATTCAATTTGGTTCAAGGATTAGAATAGGATCAAAGGTGGGTGAACGGATCGAGATGACTGTTGTAGATGATTTCAAGCTTTGATACAAGTACCAAAGGTGGAGTTGGTTGTTCTAAAGTTGAATTCAAAAGTGCAGTAGGACTGTAGCTCAAGAGATGATTTAGAAGGGTCTTGGGTTTTTGAAATAATAGGTTGCCTCCCGTTAAGCGCTAAATTCAATGCCTTCAACCGAGCAAAAGGTGGTCAAGGAGAAGGGGTAGTCAAATCAAATGAGTTTTGTAGAACAAGCACCTTGCTCAATAGTCTGGTTGGTCCAAACAGGTGCTTGTTCAGATCAACAGGCTGATGATGCAGCCTAAACCCAATCAGTCTAGTGGGTTGATGGATGTGAGTCAATAGATGTGGAGCCCACCAGATTCTTTGAGGTTCAAATAGTTGTTGAAATGAAAATCTAGGGTTTAGCTGAGTCGGCTCAGCCTAGTTAGAGTAGAGATCCTCAAAAGAAAAAGTAACTCTAGAGGATGTAGGAACCCTACAGGTCAAATCAGAAAAGGATAGAAAGTGTTTAATAATCTGATTAATGTCTGAAATCCGATCAAAGGATGGAGGGGAATCATATGAAATCGAATGAGGGAGAGGTGAATCGGAGTAGAAGTTGATTCTGGTGGTGGGTTAGGGTTGGAAGTGGATTTTGGAAGGCTCTGTATGCGGATAAGAAGGTGTGGCTTCTTTGAGGTCCAAATCATTGGCCTCAGCATCAGAATCAAAGAATGGATCATGGATGCTAAAATCGTAAACTGGTTCATAACCATCAGGAAACAACAGATCTCCGAAATCAAAGGATGATTCGAAATCATCGGAGAATTTGCGAAGATTAGTTTCTGAACTTGATTCCAGATCAGGATTTCCACCATAGAATGAATCAAGATGTGTGAAATCAACAACTTGACTTTGATCTAACCTAATTTCAAATTCTGAGCTCAAAGAGGTGTCCTTATTAGACATAGGCTTTGGTTCTTGGCTCTTAGGATAGATCCAATTGAATCCCAACTCTTCCAACTCCTCGATTTCTGTATCATAGATCGATTTGATTTCCAAACAATCAATTTGTACTTCTGAGGTTGGAGAGCTATAATCATTAAACATAGGCCCATAATCATAGTCTAGATCAAAAATCCAATTTTCTTCATATTGGCCTCATGATCATCCCAAATAGGCTCAAATCTAGATTCTAGGTCAAAGGTAGGGATTGGGTCACTAGAATCTGGTTTAGGCTCTATTGCGATGTCAGAATCATTCTCGAGAATTACCTTAAAAGGATAAGGTTTGGGAATTACATTCTTGAGAAGTTCTGATTCAGGCTTATCATCACAGGTGTCTTGGAAATCAAGGCATAATGGACCAGCTTCAAGACTCTCTAAGGCTAGTTCAGAATCGGGAACACCTGCAATTGGATCCTTCCAACTCTTATCATGATCAAGCATATCAATCGTTATGAAGTTTGAATTTGATTCCATTTGGGTTGGGGGTCCACAACAACCTTTATTCTCAAACCTGATTTCTAGGAGATCATTTTGATCCTCAATGTTGTTCCAAGGAGTCTCACTAATCTCTGAATGTTGATATGGTAATTTTGATCAATGGCTTGGTGCAACGTATTTAGCATACACCCATGTTTCTCCATAAAACCCTCGTATTTTTCCCAAAGTTGTGGATTTGACAGACATTGTATATATCCAATATTGTGCAGTCTCCACAATTCATTGTATTTTGAGAAAAGCTCATTCCAGGTTGATCCATGTATCATTTGTTCAAATATCATTCTAGCAAAGTTCATAATGAGGGTTGTTGTCTCTGTTACATTATCCTAAATGTGTCTATATGGATCAGAGGTTTTGTAATATTCATCATGATATCTAGAAGCAACCTCGATCATCTTTTCTTTCATGCTCATTTGGGATTTAGGTTTCCTACAAATTCTTCCTAAATTGTCAGGTTGCATTTTCAAATCAGGTGGTGGATCAAGACGTAGAATCAAATTCATGTTCAAATTGAAGTTATTAGATCAGTTCAGAAATCCCCAGGAAGAACAATTCTAATGTGGGCCTTTAGGTTAAAAACCTAAGGACCTTTCCTGTGTATGTGATTTTAAGAAAAGATGAGGGACTGGATGTGAATTGGACCTAATCAAGGCACCCAAAGATTTTTGAATGACTAAGGTTTGTTTTGAGGCGAATGATACCTCTGAATCAAAAATCCATACACCCGAGAAGTACCTGGGCAGCCAGGAAGGGAGAGCACCACAAAGACCTCTACACGGTAAAGTGTCCCCATGGGTTATAGGGTTTCCCACACCCGACCTTCCTTGTCACTGCGGTTCCAAGTAGGCCGAAATGTATGAATTGAGACCTTAAGTCTACCAATTTTAGCCTAGTTTATGCCTTGGATTTCATTTGATTAGAAGTTAATTCAATTTGTGACCTAATTTGGAGGTTGGTTGGCCCTACAAAGTAGACCGACTTCACTTGACCTGTCCTAAAAGATGAAGAATGAAATCTGGGTCAAGACCCAAAAATCACCCTGAATTGATTCTCAGGTTATTAGGTCTAAAGTTGTAGGGTTCAAGTGAATTTAGAGCCTGATTTTAGGATTCTTTTGATTAGATCTTTTCAATCAAGGGTTTGGGTAGCACAAAAATGCGGGAGGGTTAATTTCCTTTAATTCAGGTAAGCATGAACTAACACTTCAAAACCCTAAAGTAAAAACCCTAATTGGTTCTATTCCAAGTCTAGTTTGATCTGAAAATGTACACCTTGGATTCAAACAAGAAGGTGAGTAGTCCAAGATGTTTAAAATTAAGCGTAAACCCCTAGTAGGTACAGGCAATTTAGATTGGGATCTCTAAACAGAATCATCTCAATCTTCAATCAGATATTGAATTGAAATACAAATCAGGAAACTTACCTTTAGAAATGATGATTACTAAGAAAATAAGGCAGATGAATCCTAATTGATTTTGCTTCCTTTTTTCTCTTTTCCAAAAGATTAGGAGAATGATTAGGGAAGAAGAGAGAGTTTTACCTACTTAGGAGTGGTTGATTCGCACGGAAGATCACTTCGTGATGTACCTCGCAAAATCACAATCAAAGCAAAATAGGGCAAGTTAGTTGATTGTGCAGCAATCATAGGTCTTAAATGACCTAAATTAAGTTAGAACTTAGCTTAACTTAGTGTAATCCATGCATACATGAGCATACTTTGCATCTCTCTTGCTTTATTTTAGCTATGCATAGAATAATGTTATAATGTGCTGATTAAGTGCATTATATGGTTTGTAGGTAATAAGAAGATCTGAAGCTGGAGTTGAAGATGGATCTGAAAATGGATCAGAAGAACAAAGAGGAGTTGGTGCTGCAGCAGAGCTAAAGACTTAGGAACAAAGTAGAAAAATAATGTAGGGTTGAGGTATGCTACTTTGCTTAGTAGAATTTAATGTAGAGTTTAAATTATGAAGAACTTAGGAAGAATCCTAGCCCTAGGATAGCCTTAGAGACCACCCTAAGCCTTAGCCACCCTTAGATTAGGTCACCCTAGCCTAGGATACCTCAAAACTCTAGTTCCATCCCTTATCTGGACATCCAAATAAGTTATTGGTCGTCCAGAACCCTTAGGCACAACCCGCAGACCTAGAACTCTAGTCTGCAGTGTTATTGGACACCTAGACAAGTTGTTAGACGTTCAATTTCTGCAGAATTCCAAGACAGAACCTTGAATCCACCTTGACCTCTGATTGGACGTCCAGACAAGAGGTTTGCACTTATGATTTTTTAGTATGAGACGTCTTAACACTCTAATTAGATGTCCGATACCCCTCTCCAGGCCCTATTTTGGAAATCAAGCTTGGATCTTGATTTCCTAGGTCCCTAAACCCAATTCCAAACCCTGGGGAGCTTAAATTAAGGTACCCTAAGCCTAGTACACTACCCCTAGACCCTCCTAAGAACCTAATTAGGTTCTCACTAAGCCTAATTGACTCAGATCAAGTCAATCACACTTCAACTAGTCAATTGGACTCAGAGTCCAATTAAGCTCTGATCTCACTTATCCTCTTTAGTTAATCATGCATTCACACTACAAAAAAATGACTGTTAGTGGAGAATTAAATAGTAGCATATAATGCATTTGCCATTAATTCCTTAGATTTAGTGGCAAATTTTTTATATTTGTTACTATAACATTTTATTAAGTGACAATTAGTAATAGTGCAAATATATTTACTGCTATTGACTTTGATTTTATGGCAATTGTTATTTATGCCACTATAATATTTTTATCAAATGATAATTTGCATTAATGGCAAATATGTTTGCCATTATAGTTTTTGATTTGGAGGTAACTGTTACTTATGTCACTATAATATTTTTATAAAATGACAATTAGTATTAGTAGCAAATATATTTGCTATTATAGTCTTTGATTTAGTGGTAATTATTACATATGCCACTATAATATCTTTTTTGAATGACAAATTAGTGTAAATGAAATGAGATTACTATTTCATCTTCAACATGTTTTTAATAACACAGAGAAAAGTTAAATTGAAACTTATCCCTTCAAATAAAAAAAAAATTTTGATTTCATTATTTAAGATACATGTAATTAGTATTAGTAGTAAAAATATCTATCAATATATTTATAATATATATTATCATTCTAATTTTTTAAAAGTAACTTAACGATCATAAAAATATATGTTGCCAAAAATATTTTGATAATATTAAAATTTTGTATTAGATTGATTATTTTTCTTATTCATATAATGTCTTTAAAAATAAAAACACAAAGCTTATCTTTAATTAAGAAAAATGGGTTGTAAGTGATTTTTTTAACAAAATAAATAGGATATTATGAATTGGATTTAGATAATGGGCTCCCTCTCCCCTTCCCTCCTCCGCTGCTCTCTCCTCTCCAACCTCTCCAACCCTAACCCTTCCCCGCCGTCGTCCCCCCTCCCACCTCCTCCCTTTCCGCCGCCTCCACCGTCCTCCTCCCATGGCCCGCTCCCACTCCACCACCGCCACCATCACCCATTCCCACCCAAAACCACCCAAGAGAAAGCACCGCTGGGACGCCCCAGAGAAACTCGTCCGCCACCGCCTCGACATGTGCTCCAAGCACAGCGACCTCCCCGAGGCCTTCCGCCTCTACGACGAGGCCTGCTCCCTCTCCGTCCACCTCTCCCTGCCTCACTACAACATCCTCCTCTACCTCTGCTCCTCTCCCCCCCTTCAAAGACCCTACCTCGGACGATTCCCCCACCAAAGGCGCCACCACCTTTGGGACCGCGGCGGAAGAGGGAGCGGCGAAAGGCGCGACCTTGTGGATGGGGTTGGAGAGGGGATTCGAGATATACCGACAAGATGCAGGCCGACGGCGTAGAGCCCAACGAGGCGACGTTCACGAGCCTCGCGAGGCTCGCGGCGGCCAAGGATGACACAGACCTCGCGTTCCAGCTGGTGAAGGAGATGAAGTCGGCGGGGATCGACTCGAGGCTGCGGTCCTACGGGCCTGCGCTGTTTGGGTTCTGCGAGAAGGGGCACGCGGAGATGGCCTACGCGGTGGAGAGGCACATGGAGGAGTGCTGGGTGGCGCCGGAGGACTCGGAGCTCGCGGCGCTGATAGGGGTGAGCTCGGGCGCTGGGAGGGGGGAGGAGGTGTACAGGCTGCTCCAGAAGCTCAGGGGCGCGGTGAGGCAGGTGTCGAAGGCCACCGCGGGGGTCGTGGAAAGGTGGTTTAGGACGGAGGCGGCGGTGGGGGTTGGGGTGGAGAAGGTGAGGGACGGGGTTGTGAGGGGAGGGGAAGGCTGGCACGGGCAGGGGTGGCTGGGGAAAGGGAGGTGGGATGTCGGGAGGAGCGAGATAGACGAGGGCGGGGTCCGTAGGAGGAGGTGCGGGGAGAGGCTGGTGTGCATAGATATTGATCCACTGGAGACGGAGAATTTCGCAAGGTTGGTGGCTAATCTGGCTTGACAGAGGGAGGCCAAGGCGGATTTCCAGCATTTTCAGGTATGGCTAGACCGTCATGGGCTATATGTTGCTGTTATAGATGGTGCAAATGTAGGTCTCTTCAAACAAAGTAACTTAAGCTTTCATCAGATAAATTCTGTTGTAAATGGAATTCGTGAAATGAGTCCATCAAAAAGAGAACCGCTTATCATTTTGCATAGTAAGCGTGCAAAAGGTGGTCCTGCAGATAATCCTAAAAACAAGAAACTGATAGAAAGCTGGCGAAAATTGGGTGCGCTATACGCTACTCCATATGGGTCAAATGATGATTGGTATTGGTTGTATGCTGCTGTGAGCTGCAAGTCATTAGTGGTGACAAATCATGAAATGAGAGACCACTTGTTTCAGCTTCTGGGATATAGCTTCTTACCAAGGTGGAAAGAAAAGCACCAGGTGCGCCTCACATTCTCAAGACGTGGTCCCTCTTTTCACTTGCCGCCCCCCTATTCAATAGTTATACAGGAGTCAGAGACAAGCAATTGGCGCATTCCCACTGTTACAGGGTATGACATCGAAATGCCTAGGCGGTGGGTCTGTGCATCTACAACCAAAGTACGCAGTTCATCACCTAGGGGTGATGCTGCTTGCCATACTAGTGTTGACAATTCAATTCCTTTGCAAACTGAAGCCGTCCAAATTTCGTCCTTATTTTAGGGTACGCTCCTTCTTTTTGTAGCACGGCTGTTGTTAACTTAGTTTCAAGCCATTCCTTCTAAAATTCAGGTGTATTTATAAAATTTGCCAATTAATTACTCATCTTTATCCTGCACTGTACTGTGTTTTCCAAAACAAAAAAAAAGGATTTAGATAGCGGTGGAATTAAAAAGAAATTTCCGTGCCTCGTGACAATAGTTAGTTAATTTTTTTTTATATATGACTTGCAATTTTCATTCATCATCAAAGTTATAGGCAACCACTATCAACCCTGTGCCCTCCATCAACAACCTTGCCACCCACGATCTCCATACCCTCCATCGACACCCTCATCGCTCGTGATCCCGATGCCCTCCGTCGGCACCCTTGTCACCTATGATCCCCACGCACCTCACCAACACCCTTGCTGCCTAAAATCGCCACGCCCTCCGTCGACACCCTTGGCACCTAAAATCCCCACACCCTCCATCGACACCCTCCACAACCACTGTTAAAGTGCAAATTCGATGTTTTAAAAGATGTAATTGTCGTAGTAAGTCGAAATAGTGCAAAAATAAATAAAATTTATAACTCGAATGAAGTCCGAGGTCGAATACAGGGAGCAAGTGTTGCAATTAATTTCAAAGATCACAATAAAATCACAAATATAAGTAATTTATAATGAGAATTCCATGCAATAATGATATTTATAAGAGAATTAGTAGTAATGTGTAAAAAGAATGTGGTAAAATGGTAATTTAAATCATCAATTATCTCTTTACAATTATATCAAATAAATGCACAGTATCAACCAATTAATTTCATGCAATGTCAAGTAAGTAATAAGTCCACAGTGTTAGCTGTCAGAGGTATCAGACGTTGGGTGCTTAAGGCAGATGACTTAATGTCGTTGTTATAGTGCTTTGTAGATATACCAAATAAATACACAGTATCAACCAATTAATTTCATGCAATGTCAAGTAAGTAATAAGTCCACAGTGTTGGCTGTCAGAGGTATCAGATGTCGGGCGCTCAAGGCAGAT
Source organism: Thalassia testudinum (assembly GCA_037157565.1). NCBI lineage: Eukaryota > Viridiplantae > Streptophyta > Magnoliopsida > Alismatales > Hydrocharitaceae > Thalassia > Thalassia testudinum. The sequence continues at coordinate 6,289,303 of JAZHRO010000010.1, read as the reverse complement.
GACTTAAATGTCGTTGCTACAGTGCTTTGTAGAGAACCCGTTCGTCTTCAGCTCTTCCCCTCCCTTCTCTTTTCTTCTGTTCTTCTTCTTTCCTTCTCACGTACATGGGGCATCTCAAATCTCGCAGCGGCTAAGTGTTGGGCTCTTTGAAGAGCAAAACCCCCCTCCTCCATTTCTACTCTTTCTCAGGTAACCGGGTAGGCGTAATCAGTCAATCGGATATCCGGTTGACCAAGGCTACCAGCGTGAGTGGTAGCTGAGGAGTGCGCTAGGCGAGTATACGGATCTGGGTGTGTGCGCTGAGCACGTGAGGGGACCTGATCCTCGTGTTCTTGGGCGAAGGGGTAGGATCACAAGAACAATTTATTCTCCTGTTGAAGCCCTCCCACTTCCGATGTGGGACTAAATCCCACCGCTATTTTGCGTGCGAGGAGCTGCTAAAGACGCGTTCAATTGAAGCAGCAGGAACGCTTGTTGCTCCCAATTGGAAGCTTGGATGGGTTCCTGGAGGTATTTCGTGTTGCCTGGAGGTAACGCTTGGGAATGATGTAATGAGAACATAGCGTCAAGATTTCTGGAAGAAGCTCTGTCAATGGCGGCGATCGATGGTGGACCTGAAACATGCAAAAGGCCTAATGGCCAGGTCAGAAAGGCTCAGTAGAAGCGTGAAGTTGCAGTGAAGGTGCTGGTGGCGGTGGCATGTTGTGAATGTGGTCGGAGGTGGCTGGCGGAGATGAAAAACGAAGGTGAAAAGGGATGCGTTTGGCGGAGCAATCGGCGCAGCAATCCCCCTAATTTCTTGAGGGGTTTTGCTCGCGTGGTCACGGTGATGCTGTAGGGGTCGGTGGCGGCCAATTTGGTGGAGTGTAGCAGTCGTGCGATCTCGTCGGAGGTACGCCAGCGAGGTGGAAGACGGAGGTAGATTGGGTGTAGTAGCGGTTGAAATGGTGTTGTGGCATGGTGATGATGAGCTGATGCTAGAGAGTCGAACGAACTAGTTGTTGGACGAAGAGGAGCAGAGGGGGTGCCGGGTCTGGTATGGTCGGTGTCGGAGGAGATGAATGCTCCAGTGAGAGGGAACGGTGACGACGGAGGGTTAGGAAGCACCTCGTCGGTATGGCAAGGTGCAGAAAGACGAGGGGAGTTGGAACCGATCACCTATGGTATGTGGAGGCTGGTGAAGAGGTTGGAGGTAGGAGGGTTGCCGGAGTCAAGCTTGGAGCAGTCGGAGGTAGGAAGAGGAGGGATTTTGGCTCAAAAGCTTGCTAACGAAGTAAGGCAATCGATGTGGGTCTTTTATACGCCATTGGGCGAGCTTTCAAGCTTGGAAACAAGCTTGATAGCTCCGCAAATCAGGGAGTAATTTTTGTGGGATTCAAAGAGTTCATATGAACTTTTGGACAAGAATCAGAGGTCAAGATATGGTCCAAAATGAAGAGGATCTTCTCAGGAGTCTTCCTTCCAAATTTGGAAGGGATTGACCAATAAATCAGGAAGGAATCCTTGATTGAAGCTCGGCTTCTTCGGGTTCACACCTGCCATGGTGGTAGGGACCCAAATGCAAAGAATGAAGATAAATCTAAGGGGTATTTTGCAAAGTTTTCAAAACCTGAGGGGCTATAAGAGAGAAAACAAGTCTGAGAGGACCAAAATGTAAATTAGGTCAAGATAGACTCTGATTATGTCCAAATTTTGGTACAAACTTAATTTGGACCTTAGGAATTTGATGGTAAAGTTGAATTTCAGTTTTGACCAAGTTTGACTAGGAAATTGCGTAGAAACCTAAATTAGGGTAATTTTATATCTGAGATTATGTTTTAGGTCAAAATGGGTTCACATGGTCAAATCAAGAATCCCAAACCTTATGGAATATTTTTCTATGAATTTTAGAAAGTTTAGATAAATTTTATCCTGATAAGAATCTTAGTTAATTAAGCAGGTATGAAAGAAGGGTTTCGGATGTCTATTAATTCTTAAATCCATTTCTCTCTTCATGGACCCTTTTATTAGACATTAATAAACATTTGACCTTTAATTAACCCATGGAATTTCTCATCGTTATTCTGCACATATGAAATGTAGTTAAAATTGCAGAAATAACCCTGGTTTCTTATCTTCTTAAAACAGAACATTATGCATATATGACCCTCTGATGGTTATGTAGGAGTTTTTATCAACTTTATCAGATCAAATGGGGCTTGTTAGGTTTCATGATGGTGTTCTCATCATACACCTATGCCTAGCTTTTGTTAGTCCCTTAGCAAAATTTTATGGATCAGACCAGTTATTTAGATCGGATATAACCGTCAGGATGTCCTACTAAGTTACATCTCTAGGAATCAGATCTTAATACCAACAGTAGGTTTAGAAGTATTCAAGTACCAGCTCAGATCCAGACTTCACTAACTTTCACCTCAGTCTGTCGTGAAGGATTCTAAGGCCCGCAAGAACTATCCTAATGTTCGTTGGACCCAGTGGTTAAAATATCCGTGCTTGTAACATGGTTAGCCTAGGCTAAGTTTGCCAGTGCATTTTTTGTAAGAGAGAGGGGTAGAAGAAGATTTTCATTTTTGGAGAGCTTTCTCTCTTTTTCTTTTTGTCATTTTTCCTTAAATCCAGTGTCGGATTAGCCCTAAACACGGTCTGTATCGGATTTCTTGTCTCCACCATCAATCCTCGTAGGGTCCCTAGCAATCGATACTTCAGGATAGCACCGCTCAGAGCAACCCCTAGAATCTTAGCTTTTGACACTTCGGGATAATGTCGCCCATGGCATCTGAACCAGCATAAGGTGCTTATGTGACACTGGTAGGATATTTAGATATCTTAGGAGACAAGTATTGAGGAGATGCTATGTTATTACGCATCTTCGAGGGGAATTTCCCACCTCTCCGCATCGGGAACTCGTCCATATCAACTTATGTTTTCAAGCCGCTCCTAGTCTAGATCTTAGGATCATTTTTAGAATAACATAAATACTTTTTGGCGTGATTTCATATTTAAGCGCACTGAACAAGATTGTGTGTAATTTAGGGTGCTTAAGTTACCAAGTCTTGCAAACCAGAGGTCAGTTAACGGGATCGAATAATCCCTAACCTTAGACCTACTACATAAGCTTTATATTTTCCTCAACCTCTTGAGGATAAATCCGGATCTTGACAAGTACTTGAGTGTTTAAATCTTAAACCAAATCCAAGAGACCTAAAGTCAGTATTCGCCACTAATTCCTTAAGTTTTAGCCTTTCAGATCTTAATTCATCATTCGATCCAACCTAGAAGTTAAGTAAGTTTCATATTATTTTGAAGGGATTCTCTTTTTTTTCTTTTTTCTTCATTCTTTTCCTTTTCCTTCCCTCTTTTTTCTTCATTTAGCTAAAATGGGTTTTCCTTTCTCTCAACCTCCATTTTTTTTAATATGAAATCCTTTTGTGATTTGATTTTCACAGCGTTTTACACTTTAATACCTCCATGCCTACGATTTACAATGCTCTCATTGTAAATTAGGTGGGTTAGAGTTCAGCTTAGATTGTACATTAGAACATGGTTAAAGGGTGGGTGGACGGGTTGGGATGACTGTTGCGTGCAATTTTAAGCTTTGGTATGAATACTAGAGGTGGAGTCAGCTATTCTAATGAACGAACTTTAAAGTGTAATATGAATTAACCAAAGAGATATGTCAAAAGGGTTTCGGATTTTTCAAATGATGACGGGTTACCTTCCGTTAAGCGTCAAGTTTAACGCCATCAGCTGGGTGCAATGAGCTCAAAATGGTTATGTCAACTGATGCATTATGATGAGTGATAGGGAAAATATGTGATCGTGATGAATAAGAATCACATGGCCACAGATGAGTATCAAATTATGATGAAGAGTCATTCCAGAAGATCTATGATATGGATCAGATTGATTCTTTTCTGGATGATCTTCCTTGAAATCTTACGAAGGAATCATTCGGAAGATGTAGCGGTCATGGGATTTTGAAATAAGTTTGTCGTAGGTTGAAAGCTCAACAGAGATGGATTTAGTAAGTGTATCCCAAGTGTGCAGTTCCTCTCGTGCAATGTGACCCAACAAATCGATACTCAGTGACTCATCTTGATTTTTTTCTATTGCATGTGAGATCGTCTCCTCAAGAAATGACTCAAAGATTGGGTTTTCTAATGAATCTTCATTGTAATCTTCATCCCAATCAAAAGTGAGTGTTTGGAGAGTGCCTCTTGGATTATCTATCTCGAATTCTGTAAAGGATTTATACTCTGGGTGGAGGTTACTCTCAATATCTGCTAAGCCTGATTCCTGGAGGTCCTCAAAACAAAATGTCTCCATGTTCATGGAATTTGAATCCGGTATGTCACCATGTTTCCTATAATCCCTGGGTATGTTCTCAAAATCAAAGGTGAAAGCCTCCATTGTGCTCATGTCAGTATACTCGGTCAAATCAGGATCATTTAGCATGTGAAAAGTGTCTAATTTAGGTACTAGGTTTTCCATTAATGATATAGTCATGAGGTCCTAGATAAAATCTAGTTGTTTTGCTGAGCATTTTTCTTTTGTTGCCTCGAAAATATTAATCTTAGCACGTTGATCTCCTGAGGCAATTATGATATGTTCTGATTCACAATTGATTATGGCTCCTGCAGTAGCTATATATCCTGGTGATATTTTCTTTTCTTTTTTGTTCCCTGATAAGTTACAAAACCATAGGAAAGTGGTGAGCGTGATGATGTATTTAAAAAATGGCAGCCAAACCCCAAGATTAATATGAGAAGAAAAACCTGTGACAAGTGATGATGTCAAGAAGGATTTGTGAATTCTACATGGACAGCTTTCTATTCTTTTCATTGGTGATTTCTCATATAACTAGGGTCCATGACCACCCCTTGTGTAGGAAGGAGAAATCGATTTATGAAGTGGCTCGGTAGATTTTTTAAGGGATTGAATAGAATAGTAACAAATGGCCAGTGTCCATGAGGTATTGGCAAAGAGAGCATGCTCTGGCGAGGACCAACTAAACCTATGGTAATTCTTTCCTGTCCTGTCTGTGGCATTAATTTCTTCTTAAAGAATGTATATATAACAATTCTTTCCCCATAAAAGTTTTGTGGGCTACTTAATTTTCCTATGATTGTTGCATGAGATTGCTACTATCTGCAAGTTACTATATATATCAGGATGATCGTTTCAGAGCTGAGAACGAGGATCTAGATTGTGCAATCGCACTTTCACTTGTAGAAGATGCCAAGAAACCTTTTGGTATCTTCACGACACTCTCAAGCACGGGATCACCTTTATTCAGAATTATACGAAGGCAGGCATATATGTGTGTATATATATCTCCTAATTTTCTCTAGCATTATCTTGGAGAAAAACTTAACAAGACATAGTGGCCAAACAGATAACGATGAAGAACTTGCGAGGGCAATTCAAGAGAGCTTGAACAGTCCTTATAATCTTCCATTTGCTCCAGTGCAATACTTACCTAGAGGATATAGGTTAGCCAATTACTATTCTTCTCTTCATGTTCCGAGGGCTCTCGATCCCAAGATACTGATCCACTGTAGCCGGCCATTAGAATTTGTGGAGGTTGCAAGTGTGAAATAGGATATGGACATTATCTAAGCTGCATGAGAACATTTTGACATCCCCATTGCTTTATCTGCCACGTTTGCAGCTGGCCAATCTGTGAGACTGAGGTGCTTGCCTTTTTGTTTTCATTTATAAGTTGTGTGCCATATGTTTTCACTGCTAATCACACTAACTCATCCTTCCTAGCTAGCTTAATTATATATTGATAAATCTGTAAATTATTATTATTATTATCATTATATATGTTGTTGTTCAGCTTTCTTTGTTAGGGACAACTCCATACCATAAGTCATGTTACAAGGAATTGCATCATCCTAAATGTGAGGTCCGCCATGAATTTGTATGTTCTGTGTGTATATATATATATATATATATATATTCCACTACACATGCATTTTATTTTACCCAAATTAGGAAGTTGAAATGTTAATAATTGAGGCACTTTTTTTTAAACTTAATTTCCTGATCCATAAACAGATTCCAAAGAACAGGATTGGATTGATTGAGTACAGAGCCCATCCATTCTGGGGACAGAAATACTATCCTTCACATGAATATGACAGGACACCATGTTGTTGTAGTTGCGAGCAGATGGAGGTAATTAGTTAGCCACCTTTACATTTCATTAATATAATAATTCTTATGCATGTTAATAAGGTCGGGGTTAATTTAATTCCGACCCATGGGAATATACTTGTTTGTTTCTCTTCCCTGCATATATGTATATATTGTAGTCAAGGAGAACAAAGTATATGTCATTGGGGGATGGTAGGAGTCTATGCCTAGAATGCCTTGAATTTGCCATCTTGGATACTGGTGATTGCCAACACCTTTACCACTCCATCAGAGATTACCATGGAGGAATGAACATGAGACTAGACCAACAGATTCCCATGCTCATGGTGGAAAGGCAAGCCCTCAACGAGGCCATGGAGGGGGAGAAGGATGTAACTTTTCACTCACACATTCATGCACCTGTACATGTTGCATACATACATATTAATCTTTGGTGCCTCTCTGAAATCCTTACTTCTCGTGTGCCTTTTGTTATAGACTGGTCACCATCACATGCCTGAGGCCAGAGGCTTGTGCCTCTCTGAAGAGCAGACAGTCAGCAGTGTAAGTCACAGAATAGTTTTGCCTTCTAATGTCATCAAATTATATATAAAAAACCCATAGGTGAAAATGATTTTTTTTTTTGAAGAGCCATGTAATTTTTTGTTTGTTTTTGGGTATAACATATACTCAAAAGGCCAAGAATAGGTGGAAACAAGATATTGGACATGAAGACTTATTGGCAGAAATTAACCCACAAGTGTGAAGTGACTGCTATTCTCATTCTTTATGATCTTCCAAGGTAGATATTAAAAGCAAGTGTAGATTTTCTGATTTAAACTAAAGTCTACAGTGAAAAATAAAAAGAAAATAAAAATAAAAACTTTGGCAATTAATAAATGTTTGTTTTCTTTCCAGTAGTTGCATGTTGTGGAGGATTTTAGCACAATTATGAGTTTATGGACATCTTGCTGGTTTTAATTTTCATTTTAATTACCCCCTCCATTTAGGTTGTTAACAGGTTCTATACTTGCATATGAATTGATGCATGGATGGCTGCGCCTCAAAGGTACATTATCACTTTCAGAGCATATGAACAACTTTTTTCTACGGATTTTATATGTTCAGATCTGGAAAAAATTCCATGGTCCTTAAACCTTTTTTGTTTTCCTTACAGATTTCAAGCTTCATGGAAGATTCATCTGTTACTCAGCTACTTTCAATTTTTTGCTTGACATTTGGTTGATGCATAGTGCTCTAGCTGATAGACTTCTTTGATAGTTTGCTTTGGCCTGGGCCTTGGCCTTGTTGGCAAGGGTGGTAGATTATTGAAATCAGGAGTGGGATATTGGACCCTCGTTGCTTGTGGGAAGGTTATTGGATCAAGGAGTAGAGGATTTCTTGAGTCTTCAAATGGAGGTATCCTACAATAGATGTTTGCCAAGGGTGCTTGATTGTTGGTGATGGAAAGGGAGAGCTTTCATTATTAAATTGGTCAACAAACACTTATTGTTCCCTTTAGAGACATTGGATTGATTTGGCAGGCTAAAATGCCTTTGAAATTGAAGAGTTCCACTTGGCAGGTGTTTAGAGGGTAATTTAATAGTTAGGTGTGTAAAAAGAACCTAGTGACAAAGTTTCGCAGATGGAACATTAAACCTACTGAGGATGCTACTTGTGTGGGGAAGAATAGGACAAAATATTTATTCCTTTCTTACTCCTTTGATTGGGAGGCTTAGATACTATCGTTACTAGTTTCTGAAGCTTCTTTGGACCCAAATATGCTCATAGGCAAATGAAGACTTGTTAGAACTGTCAAAGAAAACCTTAACTAATGATATCACTGATTTTTTTTTCTTTCTCTCTTTAGGATGAAATGTAGAAGGAAGTGGGAGTACCTATTATTTTAAATAATAGTTGACTTCATTGAAATGGAAAAACTAATCTCATGGTTTGACATCCTCATCCAGAGTGTGCCACGAAACATTATTGATATTTATTGATTTCTCCTTCACAAAGTTAAAATATTCTGTAATTAATATCTATCGATTCCTTCATGATGCGGAAACTTTTTTTTTGTGGCAACAAGTTACTATGTTTGACTTTTTCTCTCTAAAATTTGATAGGTTGTTGCCGACTTTTCTATATCTTGCGGAGTCCTTGAAAGAGAATTGGCCCTTATTGCTGTGAGCACTATGAGAAGTACTCATTCATGTTTTTTGCAATGGATGCAGATGAATAAGTGTAAGTCATAATTTAATTTATTTGACATGCTTCATTTTATTTTATAATTCATGATAGATTGGTCTATATTCTTATCATCTATCTTTGCCATATCAACGATCATGGTTAATATTTTAGAATTATTTTTGCAGAATTATGAAAGGTTCTTCTTTCTACTCTCAAGGATGTAATCGAGAAAGGTGAAGAGCATGGATGGAATGTGGTACACAAGTTGGTAATTACCTTTATATTCTTTTCAATCTGATAAATATGTTGGCTATGTTGTCTTTACTAAAATTTCTCGCATTGAAAGGCAACAAAAATGGGTATCTGAATTGACAACTCTTGTGGAATTATACTTGAAGTTGCTCATATAATAAATTGACAGAATATACTATAGGGATACTAGTTGATGAAAATGTGACCACCTATGCATCCAAAATAAGTTTTTTGTCCAATCTCTAGATGCAAAACTTGTATGTTTTAATATTTTTGGTGGAAAGAAGTGGATGGCTATTGAGCTCAATAAAAACTCAAAAAATCATCTATTAGCATTTTTTTCCGCTTAGTTTTGCATAAGTGGTTGGTGTAAGCAACACTTGGTTGGTTGTCAAATAGGTTATAAGAAATGAATAGTCAAGATCAGGTCGGAACAAAATCCTCTTTTACTGTGCTTCGATTTTGATTTCAATGACTTTGTTTTTGATGTACTTTTTTATCTGATGGTTTTTCTGATACAAGATTTGCCTTACTGTTATAGATGTCATCTTCAGTCTTAGAAGAAGTTTCAATTTCAGATTGAAGTTTCTGTTAAAATTTCTTACCAAGTTCTAAAACGTAAAAGGGAAGATAATTTTGGTTAAAGTAGAATAAATATTCATGTGCATATGCTTGAAGTAGACCAATAAAGCAGTATAACAAGCTTTCAAATAAATTTATTGCTGGGAGTAAGCATTATCATTCACCACTCAAACTGACCCCTTGAATTTTTTACACTGGAATCACTAAAAATTTATCTTGGTGTGCTACCGATAATTGTTCAGTTTGTTTGGATGAATATCATATCTACTAGTCTAACCAATCACATTTGTTGATCATCTCTCTTTCCATACAGCATGAGCTTGGACCTTTCCAAGGGGATTGCTCGTAACAACCTCAAGGCAGGGGTTATCGAGCCCGCAATGAGTAAAGTGAAGATTATACATGTAGAATACTTGCATATATAATGTAGTATCAATTTAATGATAGAATGCTACTAAAGATAGAAGTTATTGCATATATGGCACAGTCTTAACAATGGATTTACTGCAGCTATGACAAAGGTCAACTCCCAATCGCAACACAAGGAAGCGAGGTAGCAAACATAACAAGACAGGCTTCTTGAATTGTTGGTTTCCAACTTTATTTTGAATTGTTGGTCTTTACAAGGAGAATTTTGTATAGCTAAAGAGCATCTTGGGCTTCTGAATAGGAATGATGTGAAGCTCTGAAGAAGCATTGCAACGTGGGATGGATGTTAAAGTTTTATGATTCTGCAGATCATTTTAGTTAGGTTGATGAAGTGTTTCATATGTTAGGATCCTCGTATTTTTGTTTTTTCTATATTTTTCTTTTCTTCTCTTATATTACCCTTAAGAGGGGCATATGTACTTTGATGATTTGGAAAGTCAATGAAAAAGACTTTGTACTTATGTTCCTATGTTTTGAGGTTGAGAAAAAAATTTATTTCTTAATAAAGAATAAAATTAAGTCGTATATATAGGTATTATTAAAGTGAATTAATAGTGGTAATTAAATGGCAAAAGAAAGTGTCAATAAAATATATAATTAGTGAGGACTTAGTGGCATAAGAAAGTGTCGTTAAATTAAATCAATAGTGATGATTTAGAGATAAATAATCGTTAAATAATATCAATAGAGTTAATTAAATAGTAAAAAAAAGTGTCACTAAAGTAAATAAATAGTGGTAATTTAATGATAAAAAAAAGTCATTAAATGATTGATATAGTAACATTAATAACGTCAATTAAATTGTCATTAATATAAATTAGTAGGGATGAAATAGTAGCAAATAAATTGTCACTATAGAAGATCATTAGCAACATTATTTGTAATAATTAAAGTGTCGCTAATAATGTTGATTTAGTGGTAATTGTACAATTGTCGCTAGCCTTTTGGTGATGTCAAAGAAGGTGGCAATTAAGTGGCAATTATTTTAAGTGTCGTTAATTATATATAGCATCAAATAAAAGGTTTATAGTGGCAAATATTAAATGATGTTAAAGGTCATTTTTTTGTAGTGTCGATTTCTCAATTATTCCAATCAAAATTCAATTGTAAACTATAGTACTTAAATATTCAACAATAACTTTAATTAATCATTCAAACCAGACGTCGGGTCTCTCTTTTCAGATGACTTAACAACACAAGCACAAGGCTTTCAGAAAGCCTTCTTCTTTCCTTCTTAAGCCTCTTCACAAGCACAACCCCTCTTCTTCTTCTTTAGCTTCTTTTTTCTCTATCAAAGCCTTCTTCTCCACAAGGCTTCTCCACAAGGCTTCTCCTTCATACAAGGGAATCAACTCCCTTCAGCGACTAAGTGTCTCACAGGGGTATACCTTCAGAGAGCAAAACCCTCCCCCGCTCTCTCACAAATCCCTCCTTTCTCAAGACTTAGCGTATAGTCGGATCGAAGTTATTGGGTTGAGAGCATTGACCAGGCTTGCAGGCGTGTTATCACAAGCGAGAAGTGCGCTTAGGTCGGGTTATCGAGTGTAAGGGGGTATAAGGGACCCGACCCCTCGTGACTTGGGCGATAAGGCCATTTCACAAAATCGTATTATGTCGCTCAAGTGGTCCTTCATCCACTGATGTGGTACTAAAGTGCCTACTCTCTTCTTCACGCAAGACCACAATAGCAGCTGAAGTTGCTTCGTTCAATTGGAGCTACGCTGGTCCTCCCTCAATTAAGTGTCTGGGCTGCCTTGTGATTCACTTCCGCAGCACCTAGGCATGGTTGCATGGTTGGAATAGGTCGAAGCACTGCAGTTGAAATTGGAGATGAGGATGACGACGGCGGAGGATGGTGATGACTTGAAACATGAGATACGGCCTCACGACCACATTAAAACATCTCAGGAGACTCGCCAAGTGTTGCGAAGGTGGTCGTGGTGGTTGCATGGCGTGAGCGTGTGTGTGGTGGTCAGACAGAGGCGGAAGGGGTGTATGAAGATGGGTGTGTTCGATCGAGTGTTCGAGTCGGTGAATCGGGGAATTAGGTGAGGGGTTTTGTGCGATGAGGTGAGGCGGAGCTTTTGGAGGTGGAGTGATGGCATTTGGTGGTGTGTAGTGTCGGGGAGGCCATGCCGGAGGTACGCCGGACATGGGGAAGATGGAGAGGGAGAGGCATGGTTGGTGTTCGGAACTAGGTTTTAAAGAGGGGGAAAGAGAGTAGAGAGGAAGAGGAAGGAAGACAACCTAGTATTAATGGTTGAAAGGGGCAGGAGGGCGTCGGCTTTGATTGGCCGGCAGCGTGGAAGAGAACGTCTCCGGTGAGAGGGTGGTAAGGAAAGAGAGTAGGAGGGCTCCTTGCCAGTATTGCTAGGAGCGGATGAAGGAGAGGAAGAAGATGGACCGCTTGATTTGTCCATCTTATGGTCGGAAGAAGGGAGTTAAGGGGGCTCGTCAGAGTCACGGCGGAGGTGGCCGAAGGAAGGGAAAGTTGAAGAAGTTGAGGCCAAACAAAACTAAGGAAGAGCAGATTTTGTTGCTACAGCTTATATAGAGCTCATGGCAAACTCTAGAACATGAAACAAGGTTGATTGGTTTGCTCAGGATTCAAGAAGAACCGTACTGATTTCGTGTGTTCGCATGCACAAATCAGAGAGATTTAGGATCCAAAACAGGTCCCAACTGATTCTCCTAAGTGTGAATATCAATCCCACCAAATTTGGTGGGATTTGGTGTTGATTTTAGTAGGTTTAGGAGTAGTCATACCTTGCTTGGAGGTCGGGTTTGACCTTAATGGCAGCAGGGACCTTTGTGCAAAGAATACAACAAAGTTAGGGATCAGATTGCAAGGATTTCAAAAGCTAGGGGCGTATGTGAGAGAGAAAGAGTCAGGCTGGACCAAAATGCAAACTAGGTCAAGATGATCTCTGATTAGACCTAAATTTTGGTACAAACCTAATTTGGACCTAAGGAGTTTGATGGTTGAGTTTTGAACAAGTTTGACTGGGCATTTTACGTAAAAACCTGAATTAGGGTAACTTTTTGTCTGAGACTGTTTAAGGTCAAAATGGGTCACAATGGTCAAATCAAGGGTGCTAAGCCTCAGGAAATATTTTTCTATGATTTTTAAAAGGTTTAGATGGATTTTATCCTGACTAGAACCTCTGTTATTTAAGCAGGTTTGAAATTAGGGTTTTGGGTTGCTGTTAATTCTCAAAATGCGTGAAAATCCATTTCTGTCTGTGTGGACCCTATTGTTAGACTTTAATGCTTATTAGACCTTAGATTAACCCTTGGGAAACCCCGTGATTATTCTGCATTCATGATATACTTATTGTTAAAACTGCAGAATTAATTATGTTTTAATGCACTCTTCTTAGAATGGTTATTCAGTGAGTTATGGCTCTTAGGCGATTATGTAGAAGTATTTGTCTCTTGTTTATGACCAATTAAAGCTAGTTATGGCTCATGATGATGTTATCATCAGAATTTAATGCTCATTATACCTTAGATTAGCCCTTGGGAAACCTGGTGATTATTCTGCATTCATGATATGCTATTAAAACTGCAGAATTGACCTTGATTTAATGTACTCTTCATAGAAAGGATATGCAAGGAATTACGACTCTCCGGTGATTATGTTGGAGCATTTGTCACTTGATTCTGATTAATTAAAGCTAGTTATGGCTTACGATGATGTTATCATCATACCCTCATGCCCAACTTTTGCTAGTCCCTTAGCAAAATCTTATGGAAAAGACTAGAATTCTAGACCATACTTTGATGTTCAGATGCCTGATTTGTTCCACTCTTTAGAAATTAGGTTAGAATGCCAATAATAGGCCTAGAGGTACTCAAGTATCAATCAAGATTCAAACCTGACCAGCTTCAAATTTGAGTTTACCGTGAAGGTTTCTAAGGCCCACAAAGACTACCTGGAGGTTTATGTTGGTGCTAGACCACCACGATTGTTTATTTTGATAACAAAACACATGTCTTTTAACATTTGCTTTTAAGTCCTAGTTTTCAGGTCAAATTGCAAATGGAGACAGGTGTTTAGATAGAGTTCGAGCTCGTATCCATGGCAAATTGGAGGAGCTTGACAGAGGTGGAGGAGCTTCGTGAGGAGCGAAAGCTTGAAGAAGGAAGGAGATGGAGAATATGATAGATTTCATTTTATCCTGTTCTATGTAATTTTGTTTCTTTGTTTTGCTCTTTATTTCCGTCTTAGATCTTATGTTAAAGAGCCTCAAAGGATCCTTAAAGTAGTCCTAGGAACACCTACACTACCCTAGGATACTTAGGTTTTCTATAGAGAACTTAGAAAATCAAAATAGGGATCAGACGACCTTTTCAGACGTCTAATCTGAATTTCAGACGTCTGATAAAAACTTTTAAGATGTCTAATTGTTGACTCAGACGTCTGATTATTTAGGCTGGATTTGTTAGTTCTGTCTAATGAAATCAGACGTCCAGACCTTAGTCCAGACGCCTTAGGAGACGTTTGATGCCTTTGCTAGACGTCCAATTAGTGGACCATTGGCTCCCTTGGCAAATATTGAGGAAATGACCGTTAGTCTCATATCAGACGTCCGTAGAGGACCTTAGACGTCTGATACATGACCGTCTTGCCTCGATTGACCCAAAATCTTCTTTCAGAGATTTTATAGTTGTTAGACTCCTTGGGAATCAATTTCTAGATAACAAATAGGTTTCCAGATGTCCAGACCTTGTGCCAGACGTCTTGTGTGTCGTCTGATGGACTTTCACTAGAACCCTGTTTAGGTCTGATTCATGTTAGGAAGGAAACTCACCTAAAATCAGATGTCTGATACCATGACCAGATGTCTGATGACCCTTTCAGAATCATGATTAATTCTTACTACGGCCTGATTCTCTTTGGCTTTGCACCCAATTGCTATGGAAGCCTTCTAAGGCTTTCCAAAGCCTTCCTAAGGCCTCTATAAATAGAGGATGACCCCTTGGCTTGTATGACACACCAAGACACACTAAGCAAAGCACTTTCCACATCTTTTTTGTCCAAGAGAAATAGTTGAAGCTCTAGCTCTCCAAGCATCTGTTTCATATCTAGAGAGCTTCATCCCTTTACGCACTCGCTCTCTCTCTGCGATTACGAGAGTGACAAAGTGCCGCCGCATGGTTCACACACCCGCGTCGTCACTTCGACGCACTTCCACCAAAGGGAAGTTTCCTAACTCCTATAGAAGTTAGGATTAAATATTTGAGGCTCTATAGGATTGTTGTACTTTATATTGTCTTTAGTTGGGTATTCGCTTTGCGAATTCCTATCTCCTTCGTGAGACAAATTCGTTCTTGTGAAGAGAAGGGGTGTTAAGGTATACTACCCTCACTCTAAGTAGTGTGGTTGTAATCGAGGTTCAGTCACCCTCGTTTAAGTAACTGGGTTTAGTGGATTTGATCGACTAGGTCGATCGGGAAATTCTAACTCGAGAGGGTTAGGTGGTGGTTTTCACCCGGTTTGGGTTTCCACATAAAAATATTTGTGCCTATTGTGTGATTGTTCATTTTGTGAGATTAGCTATTTTAATTCCGTAATTTCTTTTTATTACGTCACGCACATCTCACCCCCTCGAAGTAGGGAATTACAGTTTGTTGAACCCACTGGTTAAAGCACCCGTGCATAAAATGTAGCATTTCTAGGTTCAGTTTTCCAGTGCATTTTTGTAAGAGATAGAAGGATTTTTTTTTGGAGAGTTTTCTCTCTTTTTCTTCTTAGATTTCCCTATATTCAGCCTCAGATTTGCCCTAAATACGGTCTGTATCGAATTCCTTGTCCCCACCATCAATCCTCGAAGGGTCCCTGGCTTTCGATGCTTCGGGATAGCACTACCCATGGCAACCCCAAAACTCTTAGCTTTCGACACTTCGAGATAGTGCTGCCCATGGTGTTCTGTAGCTAAATTTAGGCCCTGGCAATCAATATTTTGGGATAATCCTGCCCATGGCACCTAAACCAACACAAGGTGCTTAAATGCCCCCAGTAGGATATTTAGATATCTTAGGAGAAAGGCACTGAGGAGACGATATTATGCATCTTTGAGAGGAATTTCCCATCTCTCCGCGTTAGGAACTCGTCCAATCAACTTGTGTTGTCGAGTTACTCCTAAGCTAGATCTTCGTGATGGTGTTTTAGAATAGAACAGTTTTGGTAAGTTTTTCTTTATTAAGCGCACTAAACTAGACTTAGTGTGTGATTTTTGGGTGCTTACGTTACCAAGTCCCACAAACCAAAGGACAGGCAATGGGGCCGATGACGTGCTGTTGTGCGTGTGTGTTAAGAAGTGTCGTTATAGTTGCACTTGGAACATCGATTTTAAAATAAGTAAACGGAGGTGAGTCCGAGTGTCGGTCTCAGGGAGGCGTGAAAATCGGATTTTTACTTCTCACTTGTTGTCACGGAAAGTGCGGAGTTTTGCTTGCGAAGGATGCGATTTTGAAAAGCGAGAGAGAGATTAGGGTTAGAATGTTCCTTGTTTGATCATGCAACTTGAACGGAAATTAAAGTGACAATTGAACGAAAAATAACTTCATTAATATGCACTTGTAGTTCATAGCTTACAATATTAAATACATGCTTTAAACAAAAATAATGGAAAGCTAGAGAGAGAGAGAGAGAGAGAGGGTGGAGAGTGACGAGGCAGCCACGGCGGTGGAGGAGGCTCCGCCGGCGCTCGTTGTCTCCGGCGATTATAAGAGGGCCTAAAGCTAGCTAAGAGAGGGGTGGAGTAGTTGCAAGGGGAGTGAATGCCTTGAATGAGTGGTTGGAGGGGGTTTAAATAGGGTTAAGGGCTTCCTAAAAGAAGAAGGGGCTTTAGCGATGTCCAGAGCGTCGCTAAAACCACTCCCAAAAGCGTCGGTGAAGCCTTCCAGCCGTCGGTCAGCCGCTCGCTTTGTTTCTTCTTCTCGTGCGATCCGCGGCCGCTGTGTGAGAGCCATCTGATCGAAGATCGGACGGTTGAGATCTTTTCTCAGCTGCGCTTGGATCGTGCCTCGGGCGTGCGTGTGCGCGGGCGTCATCGCCCGACGTGCACGCGTGCGTGGGCACCCCTGAGCTGTGGCCACGCTGCATGGCGAAATCTTGGCCGCCTGCTGCTGATCGGGCGGCCTAATTTTGCTGCGTGCAACCTCCGTCTTCAATTTCACGCTTCGCACGGTTCGAACCCGCGTCACGTGCGTGCAGGCGTGCGCGCTCACCGTTGCGCCATGCCCACGCTTTGTCGCTGCGACTGCGGGCGGGCGCGCGGATCTCGGCTGGATGAAGAGGCGGCGTGTGGTGGAGTGGGGGTGACGTGGCGCAATGTGGGCCGTTGATCTCCAGATCAATGGTCAGAATTTTTTGGGCCCATTGTAGGAGCTCCGGATGTCGGATTTGGCTGATCTTGCATCCGTTGGACTCCGTTCGTCATTCTGAATCCATCCGTGCGGTCCGATTGCTCATCTGAGACCTGCTTTGACAAATGCTTACACAAATGGCCATTAATATAGTTTTATAAGCAATCTTGGTACATGATGCATGCAATGCTCCCATTCTACTTATGTTGTGCCTTTTACTCTTAAGATTGGCCATATTCAACAATATTATCACCCCCTTGTGCAGTGTTATCATACCCCCATGCTTACTCCTTGCTAGTCCCTAGCAAGGTTTATTCTAGCCTTTATTTCCTTTCAGAATTTAAGTAGTAATTACTTAGACACTTCGTCACTTGTCAATAGGAGGAAATATACGAAGATCTTAATCTACAAAGACTAAGCAGCGCTCGGGTGTCTGCCAAAATACGAATCGCCCGAATCCTTGCTTTAATGTATATAACTATACATATGTATATGTATATATATATATATTTTTTTTTTTTAGAATTTTTTCGGAATTCAGTGTGGGTTGGTAACTTTTTACGGCTACCCAACCCACCCAAAACTCGGTCAAAACCCTAAGTGCTAAGCATCTTGGTGTGAATGTTGTGATAGACACACTTAATGGTAATTGAGACAGACTTCGGGTTTCTACGCCTCTAGGTGACGGGAAAAGGAAATAAATTTGCCTGAAGGTGTATTTGTTCGATTGGTAGCTTTCTCTCTACGTTTGTTTTAATTGGGGTCAACACAAGGATTTTTTCAGTGTATATCTCCCCGGCTTGTACTACTTCCCCGCTTCTTCCTTAAGTGTTTTGGTCTTTTTGTGCAGTTGTTGAGCTGGGCTCTGGATAATCGACCAATGGGCTGTTACCCACGATCACTTGCCAGCCATACTTGTGTGGTGAAGTGCGGTTTATTTTCTTTTTTTTTTTTTTTTCGTAGGTGGCTTCCCTGATCTCAAATGTACCTAGAGGCAATGAAGAAGAAATGGCCTGTGGCTGGGTTCTGGACAACCTGCCAATGGACTGTTACCCACGACAACTTACCAGCCATACCACCCTAGAGAGTTCATTAGCTACCCCATTTCTGTCAAAATCTCCGAGAAGTGAGTCTGTGTAAAAATGTGTGCAGATGCTTAGACTCAAAGTTTTTCTGAGTTAGAGGGTGAGTTGATAAGTCGTATACTTATCACCTTATTTAGTAGGTGGATTAGAATAGCTTAAGGTTGCAAGGACTTGAAGCTAAATCCATATTTTAACGGACACCAGGGCTGATTGAGCCTGAAGGCTTGAAAAGTCTAAGTGTTTAAGTTCTTTTTATATTATTTCCCACTATTGACAAGTTTCTAATGCCTAAGTTTTCCTCTTAAATTCAATTTTTTTTTTAAATTTATTTATTTATTCAGACTGATTAAATGAGCTTAGGATTATGCAATTTACCACCCCCCCATGCTTTAGTTGGACAATGTCCTCATTGGCAAGTACATGGATGCATAAGGGTTCAAAAAGATAGTACCTGAGTGACGTAAACTACCGGATCAGTCTGAATCCTCTGGGTTGCTTCCCAGGAAGCGCTGAGTTTAACGCCTCCAGCTGGGCGGTGCTCCGTGTCAGCCCTCAACGAGGGTGACACTCTCCTTTGGGGGAACCTGGGCCAGAAAATGCTTCAATCGTTGACCATTGACTTTAAAAGTGTGCTCAGTGTTAGGATCAGCGATTTCAACTACCCCATTAGAGTAGGGCTTCACCAACTGAAATGGTCTTGTCCATTTGGACCTGAGCTTCCCTGGGAAGAGTTTTAGGTGGGCGTCAAATAGCCAGACTTGCTGGTTAGGCTCAAAGGTTTTTCTATGAGTGAGTCGGTCGTGGACGGCTTTCATTTTTTCCTTATACAGTCGACTATTGTCAAAGGCGTCCCGACGAATTTCTTCGAACTCAGATAATTGGAGCGTCCTCTACGCACCGGCTAACTGGGGATCCATGTTACATTGCTTGATAGCCCAGTAAACCCGGTGTTCCAATTCGACAGGAAGATGGCAGGCCTTGCCAAAGACCAGGGGATAAGGCGACATGCCTATCGGGGTCTTGAAAGCGGTCCTGTTTGCCCACAGGGCATCATCAAGTCGTGTGGATCAGTCTTTCCTGTCAGGTCTCACAGTCTTCTGTAAAATGTTCTTGATTTGTCTATTTGAGACCTCAGTCTGCCCATTTGTTTGTAGATGATACAGGGTAGTAATGCGGTGGTTCACCCCGTATTTTCTAAGTAGGGCACGGAATTGGGAATGGATAAAATGGCTTCCACCATCACTGATCATTGCCTTGGGTATTCGAAATCGGGAAAAGATGTTCTTCTTAACAAAGTCCATGACAGTCCTGTGATCGCATCGGCGGGTGGCGACGGCTTCAATCCATTTAGAAACATAGTCTACCGAGACCAGGATGTACTCGAAGCCGTTGGATGGTGGAAAGGGGCCCATAAAATCGATACCTCAAACGTCGAAGATTTCAACAATCAAAATGGCCTGAAGGGGCATCATATCTTTCTTGGTCATGGTCCCCAGCATTTGGCAGCGTGAGCAAGTCTTGGCAAAGATGTGTGCATCCTTAAATAGGGACGGCCGGTAAAATCCAGACTGCAAAACTTTTGCAATTGTTTTCTTTCCAGAGAAGTGGCTGCCACACGCTTGGTCATGACAAAAGGAAAGTACACTCTGAACTTCTTCTTTGGGGATACACCTCCTGATGATCTAATCAGCACAGAGGCGAAACAGCATGGGATCATCCCAGAAATAGTGCTTGGCCTCAGCCAAGAACCTATCCTGTTGCTGTCTGGACCAGCTGTGCGGGGTTTGTCCTACAACCAGGTAATTGACGTAGTCAGCATACCATGGCATTTTCTTGTCTTGCACGGCTAGGATGTGTTCATCAGGGAAGGCATCAGATAGAGGTAGGGAGGGTCTAATGTGATCTGGATGAAGTCTAGACAAGTGGTCAGCCACCACATTCTTTGATCTGGCCTTGTCTCGGATTTCCAGGTCAAATTCCTGCAAAAGCAGGATCCATCTGATGAGCCTGGGCTTTGCGTCCTTCTTGGCTAACAGGTGCCGGATGGCTGAATGGTCAGTGTAAATAGTCACGTGGGATCCCAGCAAGTATGATCGAAACTTTTCAAGTCTAAAGACTACATCGAACAACTCTTTCTCTGTGACAGTATAATTACGTTGGGCCTCGTCCAATGTTTTGCTCGCGTAGTAGATCACCACGGGCTTCTTGTCTTGCCTTTGTCCCAGGACAGTGCCTATGGCAAAATTTGATGCATTACACATAATCTCAAAGTTCCGGGACCAGTCTGGGGGTTGAAGTACAGGTGCGGTGGAAACTAAGTCCCGGAGGGTGTGATAAGCCTGGATGCAATCAGGAGACATGTGGAGTAT
Organism: Thalassia testudinum; assembly: GCA_037157565.1. NCBI lineage: Eukaryota > Viridiplantae > Streptophyta > Magnoliopsida > Alismatales > Hydrocharitaceae > Thalassia > Thalassia testudinum. Next base: position 6,268,881 of record JAZHRO010000010.1, on the reverse strand, counting down.
GGCGTCGTTGGCTAGAAGGTCGGTCAAGGGTTTGGAAAGCTTGGAAAAGTCTTTAATGAACCTTCAGTAGAAGCCAACATGTCCTAGGAAGGAGCAAATCTGCCGGATCGAACTAGTTGGAGGAAGTTTGGAAATTAAATCAACCTTAGCCTGATCTACTATGATTCCCTTATGCGATATGATGTGATCGAGGATAATTCCTTCTTGAACCATAAAATGGCTCTTTTCCCAACTTAACACCAGGTTAACCTCGATACATCGTTTCAAGATTTTCTCCAAGTTGCTCAGACAATGGTCGAATGAATTCCCAAACATCGAGAAATCATCCATAAGGACCTCTAAGTATTTACCCACCATTTCCGAAAAAATGGCTAGCATGCAACGCTGGAAGGTCGCAGGTGCGTTGCATAACAAGAACGGCATTCGACGGAATGCAAATGTGCCATATGGGCAAGTGAATGTGGTCTTTTCCTGATCTTCCGGAGCAATTGCGACTTAGTTATATCCTGAATATCCATCCAGGAAGCAAAAATACTTTTTCCCTGCCAATCTTTCAAGGATTTGGTCAATGACTGGCAAGGGGAAATGATCCTTCTTAGTGGCTTCATTGAGCTTCCTATAATCAATGCACACCCGCCATGCGGTGGTGGTGCGGGTGGGGATGGATTCGCCATGATCATTGGTGACAACGGTGAGCCCAGTTTTCTTAGGAACCACTTGAGTGGGGCTCACCCAAGGGCTATCGGAGATAGGGTAGATGATGTCGGTGTCAAGCCACTTGATAATTTCTTTTTTAACAACCTCCCACATGTTTGGGTTTAAACGTCTCTGCATCTGGTGGGAAGGTCGGGCCCCGTCTTCCAGGTAAATTTTATGGGTGCAATAGGTGGGGCTAATTCCTCTTAAATCGGAAATGGTCCAACCAATGGCGGTCCGATGTTCTGAAAGGGTCGCAGTCAACTTGAGTTCCTGATCCTTGGTTAGATGAGAATTAATAATCACTGGGAAGGTCAGGTCAGGTCCCAAGAAGGCGTACTTGAGATTCTCGGGCAATGGTTTAAGTTCAGGTGTGGGTGGAACCACAGTCAATGGGAAGGGAAAGGGCAGGAGTTGATCAACATCGATCTCTTCAAATGGTGTCGTGTGATGCTACTCAGCCTTACAGAGGTCCACGGGTAATGATTGTGACGGGTCAGAATAGTCACTACAGGTTTGGTGGTCTGATACAGAACTGAGGGTGAGGCATTCCTCGATTAGAGTTTCCATGGGATCATGTTCCTCAATGCAATCGCAATCAAAAGACTTTGTCGCCTGGAAGATATTCAATTGCATTTTCCTGTCCTCGAAGGCGATTTCCATACATCCCGTGTCGCAATCAATGTTTGCTTTAGCCGTAGCTAATAAAGGTCTGCCTAAGATTATGGGTGCGTTCTGTAATTTTTCAGGGACTTCCATGTCGAGCACCAAAAAGTCGACTGGGAAATAGAAGTCCTTGACCCGTACAATCACGTCCTCGACAACCCCCTTCGGGGTTTTCACTGATCTATCAGCCAGCTGGATGGTGACAGGGGTTGGTGCCAGCTCCCTAAAACCAAATTGGTGGTACAGGGTTGTTGGAATCAGATTGATAGAAGCACCTAGGTCCAGGAGCGCTCTATCAAAAGTCATGTCCCCGATATTGCAGGAAATCAGTGGCGCTCCTGGGTTAGTTCGCTTGAGTGGAAGGTTGCTTGATATTATGGAACTTGCTTGCTCAGAGAGTACAACCTTCCTAGGTGCTTGAAGTCTCGACTTACGCTTGGGTGTACAGGCATCCTTTAAAAACTTGGCGTAACCAGAATTTGGTTGAATTTGGTTTCAGCTCAAAATCATCTCCCCCCTTGGGGATCCTAAGGTGTGGCTCGACTCTAATAGCAGAGGGATTATAGAAATCGCGGAGGGGCCTCGATTGATCCTGAAATGGCGATAAATCAAGTGGTGGTTGCCCTGGTATGTCTTGGAAAGGTGGTGGTGGTTGTTCTTGTGGGTTCTGTAACCGTTGTATTGCTTGCATGATGGTGTGGATTTGTTGTTGCTGAAGCCGGTGGTTAGCATTGATTTGAGCTTGGATGATGGCCATAACGTTTGGTGGGTGTTGATCTTCAGCCTCATCTACCCTAGGTTCAGCCATGTTTCCAATAGAATTACGTCGCCTAGATTCCTTCCTCAAAACACACAACTCGGGATGCAGTGAGCGTCTCCCGTGCATACACTAGAGAAGAACAGGACGGGATGCAGAGGGCGACAGATGCAAGAAATGTGTTTCAATCAAGCACACAAGCCTAGTCCTTATGGTGTATTTCCTTAGGAGACCTAGAAATCTCACAAAGGGTGATTAAGTCCGTAAGCACTAAACTCCCCTTCCCAAGGCTAATCTGGCCAGGTTGATTATGAGGGGATTGCAGGGAAGGTTCTTCCTTTGGCTTGCCCCTCCGGTTCCGTAGACCCCACAACCGCGGTCGATTGACATTGCCTTGCAGCCTAGTCACCAGATTCTACCAGGGGAATGAAAGCCAAGTGCCTAGCGAACAAAACCTCGCCTTTTGAGACTTAACTCAGCCTTGCCTAGGGCACGTCTACTCAGTTTTAAAGGGTTAGGATAGTGCTTGTGCTTAAAGTTATGTGATGATACGTTGATTGGGGTGGTGCCTCTTAATTTTCCACATTCAAGCTGTATGCTTCTAGCAAAGCATGATTTTCAAGCAAGGATTTTTTTTAAGATGTGGTGTCTTTTAGTGTTTCATCCTTACTTTAGTACTTTTTAGGGTTGACGTGTCTTAATGTTTTCAAACAAGTTTCAGTGGGCACGTCAAGTTTTGCACACAACTTGGTGAAAGTAGATTTCCTTTTATTCTGTAGAGGCTCTAAAACCCTAATGTACTCATCCTAATGATCATGTAGCTTCTATTAGATGAGTCAGTTTTAGGGTTGAGTGGTGCGGCCCAGGTCAACTCACGGTGGCTTCGCAAACACCACTTAAGAAAAAGAAAAGAACACTCCAAGAATTTATTCAGAATGTTAGAGTGTACATTTTTTTGTGGGGTGATGTGTTAAGGATGTGGGTCAAGCAATCATACACCACGCCAATTTTTTTCAATTTTTACAATTTTTTTAGTTTTTTTTCACGCAAGCAAACAATGAGAGAAAGATTACTCACTATCGGTCCTCATAGCACCTACTCCCTTGCTACTGTCGTGGGATGCGTCGCTTCGCCGTCCACGCGTCGAATTCTTGCAACCATCAAGTAAAAAGGAAAATAGGGCATTAGACGATGTGAGGATGAATGTGGAATGGAGGTGATAAAAAAAATCCGTTGCCTCCTCGGCAACGGCGTCAAAAACTGACGTGCTGTTGTGCGTGTGTGTTAAGAAGTGTTGTTATAGTCGCACTTGCAACGTCGGTTTTAAAATAAGTAAACGGAGGTGAGTTCGAGTGTCAGCCTCAGGGAGGCGTGAAAATCAAATTTTTGCTTATCACTTGTTGTCACGGAAAGTGCGGAGTTTTGCTTGCGAAGGATGCGATTTTGAAAAGCGAGAGAGAGATTAGGGTTAGAATGTTCCTTGTTTGATCATGCAACTTGAACGGAAATTAAAGTGACAATTGAACGAAAAATAACTTCATTAATATGCACTTGTAGTTCATAGCTTACAATATTAAATACATGCTTTAAACAAAAATAATGGAAAGCTAGAGAGAGAGAGAGAGAGAGAGAGAGAGAGAGAGAGAGAGAGAGAGAGAGAGAGAGAGAGGGTGGAGAGTGACGAGGCAGCCACGGCGGTGGAGGAGGCTCCGTCGGCGCTCGTTGTCTCCGGCGATTATAAGAGGGCCTTAAGCTAGCTAAGAGAGGGGTGGAGTAGTTGCAAGGGGAGTGAATGCCTTGAATGAGTGGTTGGAGGGGGTTTAAATAGGGTTAAGGGCTTCCTAAAAGAAGAAGGGGCTTTAGCGATGTCCAGAGCGTCGCTAAAACCACTCCCAAAAGCGTCGATGAAGCCCTTCAGTCGTCGGTCAGTCGCTCGCTCTGTTTCTTCTTCTCATGTGATCCGCGGCCGCTGCGTGAGAGCCGTCCAATCGAAGATCGGACGGCTGAGATCTCTTCTCGGCTGCGCTTGGATCGCGCCTCGGGCGCGCGTGTGCGCGGGCGTCATCGCCCGGCGTGCGCGTGAGCTGTGGCCATGTCGCGTGGCGAAATCTCTCTCGCCCGCTGCTGATCGGGTGGCCCAATTTCGCCGCGCGCAACCTCCATCTTCAATTTCACGCTCCGCGCGGTTCGAACCCGCGTCGCGTGCGTGCAGGCGTGCGCGCTCACTGTTATGCCACGCCCGTGCTTTGTCGCGGCTACTGCGGGCGGGCGCGCGGATCTCGGCTGGATGAAGAGGTGGCGTACGGTGGAGCGGGGGTGACGCGGTGCAATGTGGGCTATTGATCTCCAGATCAACGGTCAGAACTTTTTGGGCCGATCTTGCGTTCGTTGGACTCCGTTCGTCGTTCTAAATCCATCCGTGTGGTCCGATTGCTCATTTGAGGCCTGCTTTGACAAATGCTTACACAAATGGCCATTAATATAGTTTTATAAGCAATCTTGGTACATGATGCATGCAATGCTCCCATTCTACTTATGCTGTGCCTTTTACTCTTAAGATTGACCATATTCAACATAATTATCACCCCCTTGTGCAGTGTTATCAGTCGAATAATCCCTAAGCCTTAGACCTACTACATCAGCCTCTCACTTTCCTCAACCTCTTAAGGACTAATCCGGATCTTAACTAATACGTGAGTGTTTAAACCCTAAAACAAACCTAAGAGGACTAAGATCAACACTCATATTGATCTTCTTGTCTCTTTGTTTTCAGGACTTAATTTTTACTTTTGATTATGTCTAGAACTTAAATAACTTCCATAATCAATTGCTAATAACTATCATTTTTTTCTTGCTTTTTGCTCCTTTTTTGTCATTTGAATTTTCTTCTCTTTTCCTCAAGAAAGATTTTCAATTTAGTTCACAAAATTTCCTCCCCTTCAATTTTTTCTTTTTCATATTTTTATTTTTTTATCATTTTTGAATATGCATATTTTTCGGTGAGAACCCCTAAGAGAGTTGAATTTCCATATGTTTGCACTTTAATACTCCGCATGCCTAAGTTTTACAATGTCCTCATTGTAAACTAGGAGGGTACAAATTCAGTTTGGTTCAGAGTTTAGAACAGGGTCAAAGGGTGGGTGAACGGGTCGAGATGACTGTTGCGGATGATTTCAAACTTTGATATAAGTACCAAAGGTGGAGTTGACTGTTCTAGAGTTGAACTCAATAGTGCAGTAGGAATGTAGCTCAAAAGAATGATCAAAAGGGTCTCTGGATTTTGGAATGACGGGTTGCCTCCCGTTAAGCACTAAATTCAATGCCTTCAGCCGAGCAGAAGGTGGTCAAGGAGAAGGGGTGGTCAAATCAAAAAAGTTTTGTAGAACAAGCACCTTGATTAATAGCCTGGTTGGTCCAACCAAGTACTTGTTTAGATCAACAGGCTGATGATGTAGCCCAAACCCAATTAGTCTGGTGGGTTGATGGATGTGAATCAGTAGATATGGTGCCCACCGGATACTTTGTTGCTCAAACATATATGGAAATGTAAATTTAGGGTTTAGCTAAATCGACTCAGCCTGATCAAAGTAGGGATCCACAAAAGAAAATGGAGCTGTAGAGGATGTAGGAACCCTACTGATAGGATCAGAAAATGATAAGAAGTAATTATCAGTCTGATCAATGTCTGAAACCCGATCAAAAGGTGGAAGAGAATCATATGCAATCGGATCAGAGAGAGGTGAATTAGAGTAGAAGTTGATTCCAGTGGTGGGTTGGGGTTGGGATCAGATTTTGGAAGGCTCAGTATGTGGATCAGAAGGTGTGGCTTCTTTAAGATCTACATTATTGGCCTCAACATTAGAATTAAAGAATGGATCATCGATGCTGAGATCGTAAACTGGTTCGTAATCATCAGGAAACAACAGTTCTCCAAAGTCAGTAAGATTCGAAATCGTCGGAGAATTTGTGAAAATCAGTTTATGAACCTAATTCTAGATTTGGATTTCCACCATAGAATGGATCAAGATGTGTAGAATCAGCAACTTGACTGGGATCTAACCGAATTTCAAATTCTGAGCTTAAAGAGGTGTCCTCATTAGGCATAGGCTCCGGTTCTTGGCTCCTAGGATAGACCCAAGCGAATCCTTGCTCTTCCAACTCAATTTCTATATCATAAATCGGTTTGACTTCTGAGAAATCAATTTGTATTTCTGAGGAGGTTGGAGAGGTGTGATCATTAAATATAGGCCCATAATCATAGTCTAGGTCTAAAATCTGGTTCTCACCACATTGGGCCTCATGATTATCCTAAATAAGTTTTGATATAGATTCTAGGTCAAAGGTAGGACTTGGGTCACTAGAATCTGGTTTAGGCTCTATTAAGATGTCAGAATCATTCTCGAGAATTACCTTAACAGGATAAGGCTCAGGAATTACATTCTTGAGAAGTTCTGATTAGGCTTATCATCACAGGTGTCTAGAGAATCTAGGCTTGATGGACTAGCTTCAAGGCTCTTTAAGGTTGGTTCAGAATCGAGAACACCTACAATTGGATCCTCCCAACCCTCATCAAGATCAGGCATGTCAATCGTTATGAAGTTTGAATTTGATTACATTTGGGTTGGGGGTCCACAACAACTCTATGCTCAAACCCGGGTTTTGGGAGATCATCAATTTCTGACTGTTGATATGGGTAAATTTGATTTATGGTTTAGTGTAAAGTATTTAGCATACACCCACGTTTCTCTATGAGACCTTGGTGAATTTCCTGAAGTTATGGATTTGACAGACATTGTATATATCAAATAATGTGTTGTCTCCATAATTCATTGTATTTTGACAAGAGCTCATTATGAAATGAACCATGTATCATTTATTTAAATATCATTCTAGCAGTGTTCATAATGAGGGTTGTTGTTTCTGTCACATTATCCTGAATGTGCCTAGATGGATCAGATGTTTTGTAATACTCATCATGATGTCTAGAAGCAGCCTTGATTATCTTCTCTTTTATGGTCATTTGGGATTTAGGTTTCCAACAAAGTCTTCCTAAATTGTCAGGTTGCATTTTCAAATCAGGTGGTAGATCAAGATGTAGAATCAAATTCAAGTTTAGATTTAAGTTATTGGATCAGATCAGAAATCCCACAGAATATCAATTTTATTGAAGGCCTCTAGGTCAACAACCTAGGGACCTTTCCTGTGTATGTGCTCTAGAGAATAAATGAGGAACTGAATGTGAATTGGACCCAATTAAGGCACCCAAAAATTTTTGGATGATTAAGGCTTGTTTCGAGGTGGAAGATACTTCTAAATCAGAAATCCACACACCGAGAAGTACCTAGGTAGCCAGGAAGGGAGAGCCCCACAAAGACCCCTACATGGTAGAGTGTCCTCACGGGTTACAGGGTTTCCCTTACTCGACCTTCCGTGTCACTGCGGTTCCAAGTAGATCAGAATGTATGAGTTGAGACCTTAAGTCTACCAATTTTAGCCTAGTTTGCTCCTTGGATTTCAATTGACTAGAAGTTAATTCAATTTTTGACTTAATTTGGAGGTTGATTGGCCCACAAAGTAAGTCAATTTCACCTGACCTGCACTAAAAGAAGAAGAATGAAATCTGGGTCAAGACCCAAAGATCACATTGAATTGACTCTCAGGTATTAGATCCACAATTTTAAGATTCAAGTGAATTTAGAGACTGATTTTAGGGTTCTTTTGATTAAATCTTTTCAAGTAAGAGTTTGGGTAGCACACCAATGTGGGAGGGTCAATTTCTTTTAATTCAGGTAAGTGTAAACTAACACTTCAAAACCCTAGAGTAGAAATCCTAATTGGCTCTATTTGAAGTCTAATTTAATCTCAAATGTAACACCTTGGACTTCAAACAAGAAGTGTATAGTTTAAGATGATTAGAAATTAAGCGTAAATCCTTAGTAGGTACAGGCAATTTGGGTAGGGATCTCTAACCAAAATCGTCTCAATCTTCGATTAGATATTGATTTGAATTTGCAAATCAGGAAACTTGCCTTAGAAATGATGATTACTAGAAAATAAGGCAAGTGAATCCTAATTGTTTGTTTCCTTTTCTCTCTTCTAAAGATTAGGAGATTGATTAGGGAAGAAGAGAAAGTTTACTTGCCCTTGGAATGGTTGATATGTGCGGGAGATTTCTTCACGATGTACCTAGCAAAATCACAATCAAAGCAAATAAAGTAAGTTAGTACTCAGATAAAAATCAAGATAAGACTAATGTATGAATTGCACGTTGCTCCCCGGCAATGGCGCTAAAATGTTGTTAGGCGAATTAGGAGAGTTTTAAAGATGCGTTCGTTGTAGTACACTCCTAAATTGCATAACATGACATTTAAATTTATAAACTCAGAATTTAAATGGAGTTTGAGGTCGTTTGTAGGGAGAAGATATGAAATTCACACAATAATCTTCATTTAAGATATATGAGCAAAATTAATCAAAATAGATATTCAATAAATAAACCTGATCAGATTGATATTCAATGTAATCTAATATCTCAAAGATCATGGAATCAAAAAGGAAAGAGAATAAAAACAATGGTGATTTGAATCACCACTTATTCTCTTTAATTAAGCATGCATTCAACTACTCAAATTATTCAACAATCCTCAATTAGAATTCAATGTTAACTTAGGTTCTTAAATCATTCAACAGAACCAAATTAGATCAGACGTCTTGAGTGAGCACAAGCACAATGCTCTTAAGAGCCTTCTTCTTCTTCTTCTTCTTCTTAAAGCTTCCTTCCTTCTCAAGGTCTTCTTCTTCTTCAAAGCCTTCAATGCCTTCTCATGCACAGAGCACAGGCTTATCTTTAGAGGCTAAGTGTTGCACAGGGGCATAAGGATAGTGCAGCAAAACCCACCCCCCTCTCTCTCAGAGATTTCTCCTCTCTCTCTCTTAAAGACCCGAGTTTTATCGGGTAATCGGTCGGGTATTTGGGAGTGTGCAAGGACCAGGCCTATGGGCATGTGTCACAGGCGAGGTGTGAGTAGTCGGGTTAGCGGGTGTGCAGGTGTATGGGGACCCGACCCCCATGTACTTGGGAGAGGAGGTAAGAACACAAAATTGTGATATACACTTGTAGGCATCCTTCGCTTCACGATGTGGCACTAAAGTGCCAGTTTCTTTCGCGTAGCATAAATGGGATTATGCTTCGTTCGATTACAGCTGCTGGTGGCTTCACATCTTCAATTTGTGCTGCAGCTGGATACGCAAATGTAGTCAACGTCTCCTAGAAGTGAAATCAGGCCTTGCGCTCGTCAGAGCACTGCGATCGTGGTCGGAAACGATGGCGGCGACGACGGAGGACGGCGAATACCTGAAAGATGAAATAAGGCCTCACGACCACATTAGAATAGTTCAGGAGGATCATCAAGTGATGGCGGAGGTGGTGGTCATGCTTGCGTGGTGTGTGGTGGCATGCAGTGGTGAAGCGACATCGGGGAAGGTGCTCAGATGTGGGTCTGTTCGGTGGAACGTTGGAGTGGGTGAATGTTGGAATTAAGTGAGGGGTTTTGGTCATGGAGATGAGGTGGAGCTTCTGGAGGTGGTATCGTGGTGTTTAGTGGTTTGTGGTGCTGGTTTGGGCTCACCAGAGCTTGTTCGGATGTGGGGAAGATGGAGGGGTCGAGGGTGAGTTGTTAGTCGAAAGAGAAAAAGAAAGAGTTGGGGAGACTAATGAGGAGAAAATAGAGAAGGTAGGACCTAAATTGATGGACGAAAGGGTGGCGCTGGCTGTGATTGGCCGGAGCCAGGGAAGGTGAATCTCCTGAGGGTGAGGACGACAATGAGGAGAGGGGGAGGCAGCTCCTACTGTGGCTGGCGAGGAGCAGAGGAATGCGAGGAAGGTCGTGGTGCTCCCAATTTGGCCGTTGGGAGGCTGTAGGAAGATGGGGGAGAGGAAGGTCACCGGAGCTGGTCGAAGGAGGCTGGACGGAGAGATTTGGTGAGGAAGAGTGGAATTGCATCGCCAGCACTTTTATAGGCCTTAGGGGATGTTTCCAAGCAAGGAAAGAAGCTTTCAAGCTTTGAGAATTTCACGCACATAGGATACCCACATCTTCCAAGCATTTGTATGAGAGATTGGGAAGGAATGAAGGTCCATGGCTGAATTCATTTGGAAGGAAATTCCTCAAGGAATCTCCCTTTCAATTTTGGAAGTGTTTGATTGAGAATTGAGAGAGAAATCCTTGCTCGAATCTCAACGGTGAAGCTTATGTTCACACTAATGGTGAAAGGAACCTAACTGCAAAGATGAAGAAAAACCTAGGGACCTGATTGCAAGGATTTCAAAAGCTAGGGGCATATGTGAGAGAGAAAGAGTATGACTGGACTAAAATGCAAACTAGGTGAAGATGGACTCTAATTAGGCCAAAATTTTGGTACAAACCTAATTTAGATCCAAAAAATATGATGATGAAGTTGGATTTGAGTTTTGAGCAAGTTTGACTGGGCTATTTACGTAAAAACCCAAATTAGGGTAGAATTGTGTCTGTGACTCTGTTTAAGGTCAAAATGGGTTTCAAAGGTCAAATCAAGGATACCAAACCTCATGGAATATTTTTTTAATGATTTTTGGAAGATTTATATGTATTTTATCCTGACCAGAACCTATTTTATTTAAACGAGTTTGAAATTAGGGTTTTAGGAGCTGTATCAGTTCTCAAAATACGTGAAACCCTGTTTCTGTTAGTGTGGACTCTCTTATTAGACATTAATGCTCATTATACCTTATATTAACTCCTAGAAAGTCCCATGATTATTCTGCATTCATGATATGTTGTTAAAACTATAGAATTAATCCTGATTTAATGTATTCTTCTCAGAAAGGATATGCAAGAAATTACGGCTCTCCGACGATTATGTAGGAGCATTTGTCACTTGATTCTGATTAATTAAAGCTAGTTATGGCTTATGATGATGTTGTCACCACCCCGTTTCCTACCCTTTGGTTTGCGGGACTTGGTAACTTATGCACCCAAAAATCACACACTTAGTCTGGTTCAATGCGCTTAATAAAGAAAAACATGCCAAAAAGTGTTCTGATTTGAAAATCCATCTAAAAAATCTAGCATAAGAGCGGCTCAACAAGACAAATTGTTTGGATGAGTTCCTGACGAGGAGAGGTGAGAAATTCCCCTTGAAGATGCATAATAACGTATCGTTTTCTCAGTGCTTGTCTCCTAGGATATCTAAATATCCTACCGGAGGCATGTAAGCACCTTGTGCTAGTTTAGGTGCCATGAGCGGGATTATCCTGAAATGTCGATTGCCAGGGTCTGAATTTTGCTACAGAACGCCATGGGTGGCACTATCCCGAAGTGTCAAAAGCTAGAGTTCTGGGGTTGCCATGGGCGGTGCTATCCCGAAGCATCGAAAGTCAAGGGCCCTTTGAGGATTGATGGTGGGAACAAGGGATCCGATACAGACTGTGTTTTGGGCCAATTCGAGGTTGGATTTAGGGAAATCTAAGAAGAAAAAGAGGGAAAACTCTCTAAATGAGAAAAAACCTTTTGTCTCTCTCTTACAAAAATGCGCTGGCAAACTAAACTTAGACATGCTACAATCTATGCATGGGTGCTTTAACTGCTGGGTTCAACGAACCTTTGGGTAGCTTTTGTGGGCCTTAGAAACCTTCGGGCTGACTCAGGCTGAAGCTAGTTAGGTTTGGATCTTGATTAATACTTGAGTACCTCTAGGCCTATTATTGGCATTCTAACCTAATTTTTAGAGAGTAACACCTATCAAGCATCTAAACATCAATGCATGGTCTAGAAATCTAGTTCTTTCCACATGATTTTGCTAAGGGACTGGCAAAAGTTGGGCATGGGGATATGATGATAATATCATCATGAGCTATAACTAGCTTTAATTAATCAGAATCAAGTGACAAATGCTCCTACATAATCGTCTGAGAGTCATAATTCCTTGCATATCCATTCTGAGAGTAAAACACTAAATCAAGGTTAATTCTGCAGATTTAACATCATATTATGAAAGAAGAGTAACCATGGGGTTTTTTAAGGGTTAATCTAAGGTAAAATGAGCATTAAAATCTAATAAGAGGGTCAACACATATAGAAACAGGGTTTCACATATTTCGAGAATCATTACAGTACTCAAAACCCTAATTTCAGACCTACTTGAATTACTGAAGTTCTGGTCAGGATAAAATTCATCTAAATCCCCTAAAATTCATATAAAAATATTCCTTGAGGTTTGGTAAACTTTGTTTGACCATTTGAACCCATTTTGGCCTCAAATAGAGTTTTGCCCTAATTTAGGTTTTTACATAAATTGCCCAGTCAAACTTCATCAAAACTCAAATTCAACTTCACCATCAGATTTCTTGAGTCTAAATTAGGTTTGTGCCTAAATTTGAGCTCAATCAGAGTTCATCTTTACCTAGTTTGCATTTTAGTCCAGCAAACTCTTTCTCTCTCAATTAGCCCCTCATCTTTTGAAATCCTTATAGATCGGTCCCTAAGTTTGTTACCTTCTTCATGAAAAGGCCCCTACCACCATTGGAGGTCAACCGACCTCCAGGCAACCTTTGACCAATCCTAAACCCATTCAAACCATCATCAAATCCCACCAAATTTGGTGGGATTGATGTTCACACCATGACGAATCTGTTAGGACAGATCTTGGCTCCTGATTTGCCCCAGGAAGGCCATGCGAACATATGGATTCCTTGAGTTCTTCTTGATTCCTAAACAAGCCAATCAAGCATGTTTCCTTGTCTAGAGCTTACCCCAAGCTCTATAAAAGCTACTCCATTGCATAGCCTAGCTCTTTAGCAAGGTTTAGGCCCAAAGATCTTCTTCAACTCCTTCCCTGGCCGTCTTCAACCAAGCTCCGGTGACACCTCCTAAATCTCTTCCTAGGACCAGCCAACAGCCAAATTGGTTGGTTCTCCTTCATCCCCGACTTCGTCCGCTCCTTGATAGCCAACTTAGGAGCTGCCTCCCCCTCCCCATCACCATCTTGACCCTCAGGAGTATTCATCATCTCCGGTGTTGGCCAATCATAGTCGGGGCCAGTTCCAACGCCCTTCATTCTTTATTTAGGTCTACATTCTCCCTCTTCTTCTACTAAATCTCCCTATCCCTTTCTTCCCCTATTTCAACTGCTAACTCGCCTGCTCCTTCATCATCTTCCTCTACTCCGATCGAGCTCCAGCGAGGCCTCCCCGATTCCACAAACCACCAAACACCCTGATACCACCTCCACAAGCTCTACCACACCTCTGCAAACAAAACCCCTCTTCCTATTTCACGATTCATCCACTCCAAACCCTCATCGAACATGTACACCTCTGAACACCTTCCCTGAGTTCTCCCAACCATGATACTCACCCAAATGCCATGCAACCACCGCCATCACCTTCCCCATCACTTGGAGACCCTCCTGAACTATTTTTACATGGCTGTGAGGCCTTATTTCTTGTTTCAGTTATTCACCGTCACTCCACCGCCGCCACCATCTTCTCCGGTTCTAGCTGCAGTCCTCCGACCAAGTTCTTCATCCATATCATGCCCAGGCGCTGCGGTTTAGCTTCTGGAAGCCTCCCAAGAATCCAATTGTAGCTGCCAGGACGTATTGAACTCCAATTAGAGGAACCATCACTTGCAGCTGCACACAAGGAAAAGAGGGTGGGGCTAAGTCCTACCTCAAAAGTGGAAGAACCGCTTGAGTGGCATAAGTTGATTTTGTGATTTTATCCGGCTACCCAAGACACCGGGGTTTGGGTCTCCACTCACCTGATTATGCACACCTCACCTGCGATCACATGCCCGTAGGCCTGGTCCCTGTTCATGACTTGATAACCCAACCGTATACCTGATTACACCTGGGTTTGAGAGAAAGGATAGGAGATATCTATGAGAGGAGGGGGGTGGGTTTTGCTGTGTGACCCTTTGCTGTGCCCTTGTGCTGAGGAAGAGAGCTCTCTACACTTAGCCTCTGAAGAGAAAGGCCTGTGCTGAAAGGCTTGAGAAGAAGAAGAAAAGAAGAAGGCTCTTTGAAGAGTGTTGCCCTTGTGTGTGCCTTCTGTAAGGCACTGTGCTATTCTCTGTTAAGTCGTCTGATATAACTTGGGTGATGTTTGATTGAGGATTATTCTGAGCTCTGTTGAATTATTTAAGTACTAAGTTAACATTGATTAAAGTGATTGAAGGTACTGTTGAATTATTTGAATAACTTGAATATGAGATGCATGCTTAATTAGAGGACCTAATTGGTGATCTAAATCACCACTTTTTAGATTCTCTTTATTCTTTTTATCTCTTCATCTTCTTAGATATATTAGATTACGTTGAATATCAATCTGATCAGTTTCATTCATTGAATATCTATTATTGTGATCAATTGATTGTGCTCATCTATTTCAAATGAAGATTAATGTGTGAGTTCCACATTTACTCCCTGCGAACAACCTCAGATTCCCTTTAGATTCTGAGTTTATGAATTTAAATGATTTGTTGTGCGTTTAGGAGTGCACTACAATGAACGCATTTTAAAACTCCTATCTTGTCCATCAACATATTACATAATCCAAATGGCATTCTTCGAAAAGCAAAGGTTCCGAAGGGGTAGGTGAAAGTGATCTTTTCCTAGTCCTCAGGGTGGACTGCGACTTGATTGTAGCCAAAATATCCATCAAGAAAATAATAATATTCTTGTCCAGCCAGCCGCTTTAAAATTTGATTGATAAAGGGGAGCAAAAAATGATCCTTCTTTGCGGTGGTATTTAATTTTCGGTAATCAATACAGACACGCCATGGAGAAGTAGTCCGAGTGGCGATTTATTTACCCTTATCATTTGTAACAATAGTGAGGCCAGCTTTCTTGGGCACGACTTGTGTAGGGCTGTGATGTAAACAAGTTTATATCACATAAATCATCTATTTTTGCAGATTCTTAGACATAGAGTTGCATCATATATTATAAATATTGCATAACATGCATCATCTTGCATTTAGGTTAAGTTGTCTAAAGTTTAGGTTAATTTTCTCTTTTTGTGGTTAGGTAACAGGGTAACATTTAATCGAGGTCTCGGATTGAAGATTCAACCGTACGGATTTAATCAGGGTGACGATTGGAGTTCAACGACTCCAAGATTGCCTTGATTGGTCTTCTGTAGCATCAGATATAACCCAAGGAAAATCAGAGATCAAGGGCCAAGATGGTGTCAAGCCACACTTCAGATGACAAATCCGACCGCATGAATGGGTTCGGATCGATGATCGCAGCCCAACGTTACGAAAATTGGTTTAATCCGACATCCGTGGCACCATCTACAACACAAAGAAGATGGACGGTGATCACTCCACTTTAGTGGAATGCTAATTAGCCTAAGTAATTGTTAATTACATGTTCCTAATCTTTAATTATACATGATTTAAATGATAATTTAGCTTAACCTGCTTACATTTTTATGTGTTAAAGATAAGATTTAATAACATAATTTTATGATAACATAATGCAGGCGAGGAATAAATTTGTTCAGCGTGTGCCTCACCGCTAACCAACTCCACACCAACAACGATCACCACCGAACATCACTGCATTCCTCTCAACCACCCCGGTTATTCCCTCCAAACGGGTGGAGGAGATATCGGAGAAGAAAACGCCCGAAGAACTATTACAAAGGAGAATACAAAGAGCTCATGGGGGAAGGCCATTCTAGGGGGGACCTCTCTCGGGGGAGAAGGCTTGCACTGTCACCTTCTAACGTTCACCGTGGATCAGTGCAAACTCCATCACCTCTCCGCTTTCATTCACCTTCACTTTTGTGCGCACGGTGACAGCGTGCGCACCCCCACGCCATCAACCACGTGCAACCCAGCCACTACTGTCCACCTAATAGGATCAAAGGCACCATCGCCCACAGAACCATCTTTGATCATCTTCCTTCCCAGTCGTGCACCACACCCCTCATCGCATCACCACACGCTGGCCTCCTCCTTCAGTCCCCACAGCAGCACCCAACGCCCTCGTCGCGCGTGAGCACCAGCAACCACCTCCAACTTCGCATGTAGCCCACCTCACGACCAGCAAGCCAACGCCCAGTCTCCTCCTCATCTTCTTCTTGGTGGCAGAGGAAGAACCCAACAAACCAGCAAGTCCCCCTCCACGTAGCATCCACCACCGGCCTCCTTTCTTCGCACCGTAGACTCCACCGCACTCTCCTCGACACCACAACCTCGACCACGCCACCAGAGTCGACGGAGACTGCCCACGCACGCCGGTGAGAGTCCCAACCACCAGCGACCATCTCCTCTTTGGCTGGTGACCGGCAGTCGTCTCCCACCACACCGTCAACATTGACGTGAAGCTCTCATCCGCCTTGACCTTCCTCGAGCTCCTCGACCTCCGCCATCGCCTCTTCTTTGTGCAAGATCAAGAGGAAGAATTCCTCTATTTTGCATTTAATTAAAAATTACATTCACTGCCACTGCCATGAGAAGATTTTTGATTTATTGAATATTTTATTGTGGCATATTTATGAGCATATCCCTCTTGTTCTGCCTAAATACTATTCCAGCATATCATGCCATTGATTGGTTAGTTGAAAGGGAATTTGAACTTAATTTTTAAGGGAAACAAATAGTGAACCTTGGATTTTCACTATAACGAGTTTTAATAGGCCATTGCCTCCCTATGGATACGACATCTTTATTGTGGTTTAATTTGAAATTTGTTTTAATCTTTGATCTAAGGATTTTGCACCACCATAGAATACAATGATATATCATTTCTATTGCTATTTTAATCAAGCGAAAATCTTTCAGACCAAATGGCACCGTTGCCTGGGAGGCAACGGGCCTAGTAAACTCGCATGTATTTCCTGTTGGTAGTGATTTCTAATTGGGGCTATATATTCATTGATGTATTTCTTTTTCCTGTGCTGGGTACATCTGTTTGGAGAAAACGAATGTGATGGGCACGCATGATGGAGGCGATATTCTTGGTGGACCTTGACGCCACCTAAGGGGCAGCAACAGGTGCTTGTGAGCCTTGATCCCATGCACGTAAAGGAGTACAGAGGAGCATTTCCAGATTTAGTTATTAAATCTTGGTTTAGATTTAGGTTGATAGACTTAGTATTAATTATTTATTTTCTCACCCTTGTACTCCGTGGCTAGTTTTTGGGGGAGTCTCCCCGATTCTTTAGATTCTAGGTTTATTCATAGTTAGTTAGTTCTTTTGATTGCACATCTATTTATTGAAAAGAAAATCTAAACTGCTTGCTAGAAGCTGCATATCCATAGGACGATCATTTAAGTTTGCTTGAGCAGCATCTAGATTTTCTTACTACATTGCATGCATTTTTTCCCAGAAGAGTGCTAGAGCAAGGTATGAATTTCTTATCTTACTGCATCAGTTATCTACACACGCATTGCATCTGAACATAATTAAAGAAGACTACTTAAACTGATTTGAAAAGATTAATCAAGTGATCATATTGCTTCTCGAAAATAAAATAAAATATACAGGAAGTGTTTGAATAACTTAATTGCAATTTTCAAAAGAAAAATCACTTTTCGCTGTGAATGCACACTTTCTCCACTAGGCACGCACTATAGGCACTACACTAGGACTTGGACCCTTAAGGCTATAGGCATCGATCTCTTTATCGGTGCAAACCCTCCTATCTTGCTTTGAAACGGGGATATTAACTTTTGCCCGAGTGACTTGATACTCTGAGGGGGACACCCCTTAAAGGAACTCAAGATAATTAAAAGGCACTGCTAACGCAATGCCTCAAAGGAAGGATTCGCCCTACTTGCATCCCTTGGTTCTATCCTTGGAGTACCTTTTTACTTGAGCATTAGAGAATATTATTGCAACAAAGTGTACGTCATTAGGGCACTCGAAGGTCAATTTAGGATACGTAATTGTTTGATAACTTGATTGATCACTCAAAAAGGACTAAAAGTAACCTCAAACTTGTTAATAGTCATTGACCAGAAATTTCAAGTGCCTTATTTCTCTTATACCACTTACGTGGGAATGGAGAAAAACTGCCTTGACTATATTTGGCCAAGCTGAAGAGTTGGAAGAGGAATTAAAGTACTTCAAATCAACAAAAGACCTCTTGCCATGTGTTTGCTTAGTGTATGCTTGGTAGGCGGTCTCTTAGAAATAGTCTTCTCTTCAACCCTGAGCCTGGGAGAATTATAAGGAAAGCTAACCAAGAAAGAAGAAAAATGGCTGAAGAAAGACCTGAAGAAGAGATTAGGGTTGGTGAAAATCAGAGAACCTTGAGAGACTATTTCCTTCCTACAACCCACCAAGCCCTACCTATCCGAAGACCTGGAGTGGATAACCCATATGAAATCAAGAGCAGCACCATATCTTTGCTCCCATCTTTTTATGGTACTTCTAGGGAGGATCCCTACAGGCATCTTGAGGAATTCACTGAGGTCTGTTCTACGGTGAAGCTCTAGGGCTTTACTGATGAAGCCCTGATGAGGAATCTATTTCCATTCTCCCTAAAGGATAAGGGCAAGCACTAGTATCATACCCTCAATGCAAGGGTAAATGATTAGGCCACCCTTAAGGGAGAATTCTTGAAAAAGTATTTTCCTATGAGTAAAATCAATCATTACAGAAGAGAGATTATGGGTTTTACTCAACAAGAAGGGAAGCAATTTCATGAGACTTGGGAGTTCTTTAATGACCTTCTTAGGTTATGACCCCACCATCAGGTGCCAAGATGACAGTTGGTCGAAAGGTTCTATAACGGATTATCTAAAAGGCACAGGCAAACCATCGATGCAGCCTGTGCAGGAAGCTTCATGACCAAAATTGAGGATGAAGCCTAGGCATTATTTGAAACATTAAGTGACAATTCCATACATATGTCCTCTACCTATCGAGAAAGAAAACCATCAATTTTGCAGAGGAAGATAGAGGCCATGAAGCCGTGGCTACTCAGGATTTATCTTATCAGATCTAATTGTTGAACAAAAACTTTGATTGGCTTTTAGTAAACCCCAGCATGAACCCGCAAGCAGCCTCTATATTTCAGGCTTCAAGTGAATGCTCCATTTGCCAAAGCACAATGCATGCCATTGTGGAGTGCCACCAGGCAAATCAATTCCCTGAGTTGATTCAGGCTGACCAGAACACGGCCCAAGGTTTCCACCCACCTCCTCGTAATAACCTGTATTCTAATACCTATAATCCGAGGTGGCGGAACCATCCAAACTTCTCATGGAAGCAAAGTGATGCTTCCAACTTAGGGAATGCAAGACCCCTACCTCCCCAACCCATATACCAGCCATCCTATGAAAACCCTCCTCAGAATAAATCCTCTGAGATGGATGAACTTAAAGCCATGATGAAAGCGATGCAAGAGCATTAGAATATGGTCATCCAATCTCAGAATAAGATGATTAATGATATGCAATCCCAAATTGGTCATCTTGCTGAGGTAGTTAGGCAGCGTGATCCGGGGAAGTTACCTAGATCTTTTGAGGAGAACCCAAAGGGAAAGGGGGTCATATTCAGGGAGCACGCCCAAGCTGTGACCGTGCTGAGTGGAAAGAAAATTGACAAGCCTGATAGCACTGCTACGGTCATGTCACAGGATTCCCCTCCTACACCCGACTTGACTTCCATCTCCACCAAGGAAGAGCCACACTACTCTCCCTCGCTTGAAATCACCCACCCTAAGGATGTCGTCAGTCCGCCACCCCTCTCCCGCCATGACGACCTCTTTACCCAGAAGCCGAGGGTGCCATATCCAGAGAGCTTATCTGTTCCTGGGGTATCTTCTGTTGGCTCACCTGGAGCCAAGGATAGGACGGAGGAGATTATGGACACTTTTAGGCAAGTCCAGATCAACTTGCCTTTGTTGGAAGCTATCAAATAGATCCCATCCTATGCCAAGTTTCTAAAGGACTTGTGCACCTAGAAGTGCCGATCTAGGAGACAGGTCCAAGCCAAGGTCATCCTGCCTGACCATGTTAGCTCGGTTCTCCATGATGGAACACCTCCCAAAATGAAAGACCCAAGGGCCCCGTATATTTCAATGGTTATAGGTAACCAACACATTGACGAGGCTTTGCTCGATCTGGGTGCGGGGGTGAACATTTTACCGAGCTCTGTCTACGACCTTTTGGGAGGAGGTGAGTTAAAGCCTAATCCAGTCATCCTCCAGGTCGCAGACAGATTGCTTAAGACACCACGAGGATTACTGGAAGATGTCCTGGTGAGAGTGGAGGACTTCTTCTTCCCTGTTGACTTTCTTGTGCTAGATACTGACCCATCTAATAATCCCACCAAGCTTTCCATTATTCTGGGATGCCCCTTCTTAGCCACAGCCAACGCCTCTATCAATTGTAGATCAGGGGCACTTAAAATGGGCTTTGGGAACAAGAAGATTCGGTTGAATGTTTTTGACACTTACAAGAAATCCAGATTTGAAGATTGTTCTCAGGTTGAGGTTGTTGATGAAATAATTGAGACTACTCTAGCACTCTTATGTAGAGATCCCCTTCAAAATTTCATATCTAAGGACCATCCTCCAATTATTAAAGAAACTGAGGGGAAAATACCCGAATTAGAAGAGTTACTAGGGATACACAGAGTCTCTGTCCCCACCCTGGACCGTGAAGGTAGATCTGCTACCTGAGGTGGGGACACCTCAACTTAAATCCTCAATCCAGAAGGCTCCTGAGTTGGAGCTGAAACCCCTCCCGAGCACATTGAAGTATGCTTTACTTGGCTCTAATGACACACTCCCCAGTGTGGGTGGATTCAATTTAGCTGTCAGATGGCGATCGTGCAGGCAAGGAGCAGAGACATGGTGCGCAAAGGTGCTTTGGATCACGTACGCACGTGATGACGCCCTTCTGCATGTGCCATCGCATGCACAAGCGTGCAATGAAGCACTGGTGCTGTGCGTTTAAGTTGTCTGACCTCGTGATCAGACGGCTGAGATCGCGAGATCGTGGCTTATGCATTGAGGCATGCGGAAGGAGAGAAGGCGCAGGTGCGTGTGTACATCTCCCACGATCTAGGGTTTAGTGACGATTTTATCCGTCACTAAAGACCCCTGATTTAATGTTTTAAAGTGTTATGACCTATTTGCCCCCTCCAATCTATACCTATATATAGCCCTACGATCCCCACACATTCTTGATCCCTTCTTCTCTTCTCTCACCCCCTCCAAAGCTCTAAGAGCTTGTCCCAAACCCGAAATGCTCCATTAGAGTTAAAATTATAATTTTTCTACCTTCTCATCCCCTTCGTGGAGCATTCCGCGGTGGTCCTCGCACCGCCATTCGGGAAGCGGATCTACTTTGTTGTCCTGCCCCATTCTCCGTCATCCCTCATCATTCTCCTTCATCCCGCATCTCACCACCTTCATCCAGGCACTTCGTCATTGCAGCTTGTCCTCCAAGCAGCCGTTGAGGAGGATAACTTCTCTCCACCTTCTTTTACCGCTTTCTAGCATAGATTTATTGCTTTCTAGTGTAGCAAGTAGTTGTAATGAACATTGTTATATAGTAATGAAATCCATGTTTATTCTATCTCTGTTTTCTCTTTATTTGTAATATTCTCTCTCTTTCTTTTATTATTTATTCTTTAAATAGATAGCTAGTTTAGATTCAATTCGATCGGCTAATCTACTTTGTGACAAATAAAACAAACGTAATTTTGAATCAAACGTTCGCCTCCCTGTGCTCAATCCAGAATTCTTTTCGAGTTTTGGTTAAATTTATTTGTTGATGATTTTTCTTGCAAATCGTACTACAATGACAGGTTTTCAAAACTCAACTTCCATTTACACAGATTTTCCACTCCAACATTTTGGCGTCGTTGCTGGGGAGGCAACGCTCTTTGATGTTTTTCTTTTTCCTGCCTTACTTATCTTTTACCTCACTTCTCTCCTTTCCTATTGTGATTGCAGGTACTCTCTCGAGACAGGTAAAAGCGATAGATTGGAGTAAAGTGCTGTTGAAGGATCTGTAAGTCACCCCCATGTCTCACCCACTAGTTTTCATTCCACCATGTAATAACACAAACACAAATCAACCTAGGTGTTAGAAATTCTAACGTTAGTTTTTGATTGTTTGTTTGTCACCTCCACCCACCTTACCCTCCACATATAAAAGAAAAATTAAAAAAATCGCACAAAGGTACACAACCTCTTTTGATTTTCAAACTCAATTGGTAACCCGATCTTTGGGACCGGTACACTCACCAACACATAATTGAGTAGATATCAGATTAGGTAATCACTTGTGTGCCTAATTAAGTGGTGCATCAGGCCAATTGTTTGAGTTATTTAGGCCACACCACTTCAATTAAAATCAACTCATCACGTAGCTGCCACATAGGTTCAACTTTTATGGATTTACCAGGCACTCCACATTCTTTTAAGCTTTAAGGGAAAACATCTTCACCTGTGCTTTCAAAACTTGGTGTGCCAACTGAACTTTATTGAATATACCTAAAGTTGAATCTTAAAAGCTACTAAGCAAGATTTAAATCCTAAAATTCACCACATCCAAGAAAATAATCTTGCTTAAAAATCATTGGTTGTGCACGCACACACACATCAATCAATCATTAAGGGTACAACTTAGATAAAGAGTCCATCACATTCCAAAGCACATTCAAACCTAGCCCTAATTAAAGTAGAGTAGACGTTGGCCCTAAGGATTGGACTCGCTCTTTGGATCCTAGACTAAGATTATTTTCGATTAGCCTATTTCTACCGTTCAAGCTGATGTCTAGCTAGGGGAGCAGAATCAAATGATCACAGCTGGGGGGTACACTAGGAACCGGAGGCGCAAGCCAAATAAAGAACTTTCTCCCCAGTCCCTCCCTCTAACTAGTTGAATTGACCGGAAAGAAGTAGATCAAATCGTTTCTTTATCTCAAGACGGGTTCTGGGAGTTTGTAGGTCTTTAGGATAGCCCACTTAAGGACAAGTTTGTTTGTTTGTATTGCAGGTCACCTTTCTTCCTTCGATTCTATCATGGATCCTACCACTTCTTATTCGCACTTCAACTCCTACCCTCCTACCACTACTTATTCCCAAAATGATTATTATTTCAACCAGACTTATTCTCATCCATCTTCTAGTTGGGATAATCTTGATTGGGGAAATAGTATTGAACCTCCATGTTCAGGGTCTAACCCTAGACACAATAATCTTGATTCTTACCCTTCTCCGAGCTACATCGATTGTAGATCATCGCCCTCATTTGGACAACCTAATATGATCTACAATCAAGAAGGATATGTTGATCCTTACGCTTCCTCAGATTACAATGCATATAGGTCACCACCCCTCTTTGAACAACTTAAAATGACCTATTATTAGGGAGGGTATCAAGAACCTCAATTCGTTAACTCCCCTGCACTGAGCCCAAACCCGCCCAACCCTGAACCAAATCATTTGGTTCAAGTGAACTAGGTCCAAGATAAGGTCTTGGCTAACTTAAGGAATACCATACAATCTTTAGAAGCTCAGCCAACACTTTGCACTGAGGAATTGGAGCTCCTGATTGAAAAGATTGGCGATCTTAACAAGTATCTGCTAGATTGGCTCCAGGATATTAAGGATAAGGGCCCAGGTGAGTTTTTACTTGGGAAGTTATCTAAATTGAGGATGAGATTTGTGATTGCTTTAGTCCAATGTTGGGAGGATTCCTAGGATGAACCCCTAATAGGAGAGCCGATGTCAGAATCCGCTTAGGCACCTGTAGGGGGGACACGTTTTACAAGACTAGGGTCGACCAGGTTGTTCTAGAGAAATCAAATAAGGATGATTTGATTTCTTCACCTGAGATCCCTGAGCCAAGGAATGAGGAAACATATGCCTCCATGAATCAGAAAGTGATTGATTTTGAGACATACATCAATGTGGATTTAGACTTCTTTGATTCTGAAGGTGAAGAATCCTTATGCGAAGTCTCACCTGAGTTTACAGCACACGATTTCTGTAAGAGGATTGGGCCTAAGGAATTCGATGAACCATATGATGGCCCAATAACTGATGAAATTGATCCTGTAGGGGCTCGCATGGTGGATTCAGATCCTCACTTTCTGAAGGATTCAATTCATAGCCCCAATCCTCAATCACACCCCATAGAGTTTGCTGACGAATTTGATTTTGACATCACTAGACCTAAGTCAATTCTAATTCAATCCAATCTTTTAGACTTGGAAATTTCAGATGGGGTGATTAACACGCATGAGGTCCCAAAATCTGAAATCCTAAATGATGAAGATAGGAATTGGGAAATGATGATTTGGAAAGCCAATTCTGGAGGAAGCAGAAGATTGAGTCTAAGGGTTCCTATTTGTCTGAAACCACCAATCTTCTACCAGGACCCTTATGATATCTTTGACGTAGGGGATGTCCAACCTAAGCACAAATTCATTGATTATCCTTTTGAGCTTGATTTCTCTGTAACCCGACTTTTTGGACTTGGGTTGCATCCTCACAAATCGCAGGCCCAACCCCGCTTACATATTAATCTCAAGTTTTGGATAATTTTTATCCAGAACCTTAAATATACTCGACCATGGGGTATGGGCCTGCACCATAATCTGGTCCACATCTGTGGACATCTTCTCTTGGCAGGTCTAAAGCTAGATGTTCTTATTCTGATGATGACCTGCACCTGTGAATTCTTGATTTCTTCTTCTTTGTATAGTGTGCTGATGTAAACACATTTACACTACTTAAAATGTCTACTTTTGCATGTTCTTAAGCATAGGATTGCATTTCATGATATAAATATTGCATAACATGCATCATCTTGCATTTAGAGTAGTTTAAATAAAATGGAGGTTAATTGTCTCCTTTTATGTGCTTGGACAGGGCAAGCATTTTATCAGGGCCTCGGATCAAAGATCCAACCGTATGGATGTGATCAGAGTGACGATTGGAGTTCAACGACTCCAAGATCGCCCTAATCAGGCATCCGTAGCATCAGATAGTGATCGGGGAACTCTAGAAGATCAAGGGTCAGGATGGTGCAAATCTGCACTTTAGATGACAAATCCGACCGCACGGATGAATTCGGATCGACGATCGCAGCTCAACGACACAAAAATCGAGTCAATCCGACATCCGTGGCACCATCTACAATTTCCAGAAGATGGACGGCCAAGATGGCGCCACGTGGTGCCATCTCGGCCTCCCAAACGGCCGCCTACATTCCATGAAGACTGCGCACCTGCTCCCTCTCCGCCGTTGGATCTCGATCCAACAGCTGTGGACGCAGTGCTTTAAAATCATCCTCGCGACCGTTTCGACCGCGTAGCGTAGCGGAGACGAAGCTGCGGGCGAAGCAGAGGTCGCGGGATCGAGTCCCGCGAGCCTCAAATTAGGCTCAAGCGAGTAGGCGCGTGGAGCGTTGGATCTTGATCGGACGGCCGCGCTCGCCTGATAGCGCTCACGCGCGATTGATTACGTGGCGTCACGCGCGATCGCATGCGGGCGGGCGCGCAGCGCAGCGGGCGAAGGGGCGTCTTAAGCCGTCCGATCGCAAATGCGTGCGCATGCGTTTAGCGCGTGGGCAGCTGAGGCGACGAGCATGGGTGCGGAAGCTTCGCCCACGTTGGGGGCTTTAGTGACAGTTTTATCCGTCACTAAAGACCCCTCATTTATTATTTTGAAGTTGTAATGTCCATTTTGCCCCCACTCCTTGCAACTATAAAAGGAGACCCCCTCCATACGAAATTCTCATCCCTTCCTTCTCTTCTCTACCCCTCCAAAGCTCAAGAGAAGCTTGTTCCACACCCAGGATGCTTCTCGCGAGATAAAGTCCAAATTTTCGTTCCCCTTCGGAAGTGGATCCCGTGACGACAATGGCGTGCTGCTCCGTTCCCGTTATTTTGCTTCGTTCTCCTTCGTCCAGGCGTCGTCCCGTCCAGCTCGTCCTCCAAGCAACCGTCGAGGAGGATTTCTCTCTTCCTATTCTTTTTACTACTTTCTAGTCTAGATTTACTGCTTTCTAGTGTAGTTTTGCTCATCCTCCAGGCAATCGTCGAGGAGGATATTTCTCCCTCCATTCTTTTAATGCTTTCTAGAGTAAATTTATTGCTTTCTAGAGTAATTGTTTTATGCTTTGTAGTTGTAAGAGTGAAATGAACAATCTCCTTAATGATAAATTCCTTGTTTATTCTACATCTCATTTTAATTTCTATGTGTAATATTCTCTTTCTCTCTTACTCTCTCTTTCTTCTATTTATTGTAAATAATTAGATAGTTTTAAATTGAATTATTCCGTGAGAAATAAAAAGGAACGCGTAGTTTTTAGATCAAACGTCCGCCTCCCTGTTTTCGACCCAAAATTTCAATTTCGGTATAAATTTTATTTGTTGAACATGAATTCTTCGCTTTCAAACTACAGTGACAGGTTTTCCAAAATCGAACATGTTAGCATAGCGATTCGTATACGTTCAACATGTGCCTAGGTGAAGGCACTAAATTCAGCACGTATACAATTTTTTTTCATCTCGAAGCTGACCTGTCATTCACGCAATTCAGGTGTTTTCTACTCTACTCCACTCTATTTCATGTCTTTTTAGTACAATGACATTGCATTAGATAAGCATGGGGGTGGATATTTATCTCTGAATTATTTCGTCAGCTCCGTAGATTCCTTTTGTTTTCTTTTTGTTTATTGTAAAAAAAAAATTATGGAATTAGTAAAGAGAACTTGGGCTTTAGAAAATTTTCAATCTTAGAGAATAAAACTGTATGATGTGAATACTTAGACTCTTTAGGTCTTCAGGCTTAATCAGCTCGAGTGTCTACTAAAATGTGGACTTGTTTATCGAGTCGCCATTCTAAATTCAGATTTTAATTGGTTAAATAAGTTGGGGTGATAAGTACATGACTTATCAATCTGCCCTCTGATTTGAGGGGATTTTAAGTCTAAGCATCTACACACTTTTTGCACTGACTCACTTTTTGACAATTTTAACAAAAATTGGGTAGCTAATGAACCTTCTAGGGTGGTATGGCTGGCAAGTTATCGTGGGCAACAACCCATTGGTAGGTTGTCCAGAGTCCAGTCACAATCATTTTTTTCCTGCTGCCTTTAGGTAAATCTTAGATAAGGGAAGCCACCTACTTAAAAGAAAAAGAAAAGAAAAAATAAAAAAGGAGAAAAGAAAAGAAAAAGAAATAAGCCACACTTCACCGCATGAGTATGGTTGGCAAGTTATCATGGGTAACAGCCCATTGGTAGTTTGTCCAGAACCCAGCTCAAGAAATGCACGTATAATTCCAAAACACTTAGGAAGAAGCGAAGAAGTAGAATAAGCTGGGGAGATATAAACTAGGTTTGCCCTTGTGTTGACTTCATAAAAATAAAAGTCGAGAGAAAGCTACCGGTTGAATAGATACACCTTTAGGAAAATTTCTTTTCAAGGTCACCTAAGGGCGTAGAAACTCGAAGTTCGTCCTAATCCCCGATCAGTGAGTCTATCACATTTCACACATAAAGATGCTTAGAACTTAGGGTTCTCTTCGAGTCTTAGGTGGGTTGAGTGGCCGTAAAAAGCTGCTTCGAAACCCTAAACTCACAAATCCAAAAAAATTAGAAAAGAAGAAAAAGATCCTTCTTTGAATAAGGCGAGGGTTTGAGGCAGTTTACATTTTGGTAGCCACCTAGGCGCTGTTGTGTCTCTGTAGTTTAGGTCATAGTTGAAATTCATAAGTGTTGAAAAATAACTACTGCCCAAGAAATCCGACCTAATTCTCTTATAAATAGCATGTAGTTTTGCTAGGGACTAGCAAAAGATAGGCATGGGGGTGTGATGTAAACACGTTTATATCACATAAACCGTTTATTTTTACGCATTCTTAGACATAGTGTTGCATCATATATTATAAATATTGCATAACATGTATCATCTTGCATTTAGGTTAAGTTGTATAAAGTTTAGGTTAATTTTTCCATTTTATGGTCAGGTAACAGGGTAATATTTAATCGGGGTCTCGGATTGAAGATCCAACCGTATGGATCTGATTAGGGCAACGATTGGAGTTCAATGACTCCAAGATCACCCTGATTAGACTTCCATAGCATTAGATATAACCTGAGGAAAATTAGAGATCAAGGGCCAAGATGGTGTCAATCCGCACTTCAGATGACAAATCTGATCACACAGATGGTTCGGATAGATGATCGCAGCCCAATGGCGCTAAAATCAGTTCAATCCGACATCTGTGGCCAAGATGGTGCCACATGGCACCATCCCAGTCTCCCAACTGGACAAGGGAGTACTCGCACGCTGATGAAGATTCAACGCTCGAGCGCTCTCAGCCGTTGGATCTTCATCCAACGGCCGAGCACGCTTGAGCCTAAGTTAAAACTGCGACCATCCACTGATGTAGCACAGCGGATGCAAGCACTTCACGTGAAGCAGAGGCGCAGGGTCGAGCCCCCGTGAGCCTCAAATTCGAGCAAGGGGTGTGGGTGGATTCAATTCAGCTGTTAGATGGCGATCGTGCAGGCTAGGAGCGGAGATGTGGCGCACAGAGGTGCTTTGGATCACGTACACGCGTGATGATGCACTTCTACATGCGCCATCACATGCACAGGCACACGGTGAAGCGCGGGAGTGGTGCGTTTAAGTCGTCTAATCTCGCGATCGGACGACTGAGATTGTGAGATTGTGGCTTATGCGTTGAGGCACGCGAAAGTAGAGAAGGCGCGGTCGCGCGTGCACGTCGCCCATGATCTAAGCTTTAGTGACGGTTTTATCTGTCACTAAAGACCCCTGATTTAATATTTTAAAATGTTATGACCTATTGGCCCCCTTCAATATACACCTATATATAGCCCTACAACCCCCACACTTTCTTCATCCATTCCACTCTTCTCTCACCCCCTCCAAAGCTCTAAGAGCTTGTCCCAAACCCGGGATGCTCCATTAGAGATAAAATTATAATTTTTCCACCTTCTCATCCCCTTCGTGGAGCATTCCGTGATGGCCTTCTCACTGCCATTTGGGAAGCGGATCTTGCTACGACGTCGTCCTACCCCGTTCTCCGTCGTCCCTCTTTGTTCTCCTTCATCCCGCATCTCACCACCTTCGTCCGGACGCTCCGTCATTGCGGCTCGTCCTCCAAGCAACCGTCGAGGATAACTTCTCTCCACCTTCTTTTACCGCTTTCTAGTGTAGATTTCCTGCTTTCTAGTGTAGCAAGTAGTTGTAATGAACATTGCTATATGGTAATGAAATCCATGTTTATTCTATCTCTGTTTTCTCTTTATTTGTAATATTCTCTCTCTTCTATTATTTATTCTTCAAGTAGATAGCTAGTTTAGATTCAATTCGACCAGCTAATCTACTTCATGACAAATAAAACAAATGTGATTTTTAATCAAACGTCCGCCTCCTTGTGTTCGACTCGGAATTCTTTTCAAGTTTCGATTAAATATATTTGTTGATGGTTTTTCTCGCAAATCGCACTACAATGACGGATTTTCAAAACTCAACTTCTGTTTGCGTAGATTTTCTGCTCAAACAGGCTGACCCACTGGCTGTCAGAGATAGGATAAATAATTTTCACATCAAGGCATTTAATGATTTCCTGTTTTACAACCTCTTGCATATTTGGTTTTAGACTATGTTGAGGTTGGCGAGAGGGTCTAGAGTCATCCTCAAGATAAATGCGGTGAGTGCAATAAGACGCGGAAATGCCTTTTAAATCATTTAATGTCCAACCAACAGCTTTTTGATATTTGTTTAAGACTTGGAGAAGTTTTTCCTCTTGTAACCCCAAAAGATGTGCATTAATAATAAGGGGTTTTGTATGATGTTTTCCCAGAAACATATTTTAAGGAATCCGGCAAAGGTTTCAAATCTAATTGCAAGCCAAGTTCCGGAATGGGGTTAAAGGTTAGCGTGAAATTAGGTGTGGTGGGTGACGGTGGGTTATATGATTTCTGCAACTTAGGAGAAGAATTTATTGTAAAACATGTATCCATAGAAAGCATTTCCTCAATAAGATTTGAGGTTTCAGAATTTGAGTCATTGAAGAAATCTGGCTTGTGGAATCTCTTGGAAGACTTAAAAATATCTAAAGTGAGTGTCTCACCACCGCAAGTGATGTCCATTTACCAGAATTGCAATTTATATTGGCTTTAGCAGTGGCGAGGACGGGTCATCCAAGAATAATAGGTGCATCATTAAGAGTTTCGGGTACATCAATGTCAAGGACTAAAAAGCCCACAACAAAGAGACAATTCTGTACTCAAACAATAACTTCCTCTACAATCCCTTTTGGATGAATAACAGATTGGTCTATGAGTTGAAGGGTGACCTTCACTGGTTTAAGTTCACCGAACTGGAATTCATCAAAGAGGATAGTAGGGATCAGGTTTATGATGCACCTAGGTCTAAAAGGGCGCGATAAAAGTCGTGTCATTAATGACCACTGATATTAGTGGGGCACCCAGATCCTTTCTTTTATGAGGTAGTTTCCTCTGAACAACAAAGCTAATTGCTTCTGAAAGGACGACCTTTCCTAGATTTTTTGGCTGCTTTTTTGCTGTACAAATTTGTTTTAAAAATTTTGTATAGGCAGGAACGTATTTGATTGCATCTAGGAGAGGAATATTTATTTTCACTTGGCCAAATAATTCATGTAATTGTTCTTCAGTTGGCTTAGTTTTTCTGGGTTTCATTTTTTTGAGTTTAATACTTGTGGAAAAGGTGTCATGTTTGTGTTATCTTCTTTTTCTTTAGAGTGAAAAGTGGTGGGAATATTTTGCTCTGGTTCTGGTTGTGAGTTACTTGCATTGTGTGTAGTTTTACCACTTTTTAATGTTACTGCATTGGCAGTGTGATTATTTCGCTATGGAAAATGTTGATTTTGTTGTGGATTTTGAAAATCGAGTGGAAATTGAGGTGTAGGATTATTAGTTGTTGACCTTGATTTTTTCCATTTTGAAATTGATTCCACTGATTTCTAGGGTTTGATATGGGTTGGGAAGGGAGATTTCCCATTGGCCTTTGATCGAGTATTACTGTGAATTGATTTTGTAAATTAGAAACAACATGGGTAACATTGTTCACTTGCTGCTATATTCCTTGCAAGGTTTTCATTAATTGACTATTAATATCAACCTATGATGGTTGGCCAAAATTTTCCATTTGATTTTGAAATTGCGGATTTGGATTGACATTTTTCCAGGAAAACTTAAGGTTATTTCTCCAAGTTGGATTATAAAAATTAGAGGAATTGTTTATAAAATTATCCTAGAAAGGGGAAATGTTTTCGTTGACTAGGACAAACATGGATGAATTATCAAAATTCCCAGCAAATTCAGGTGCATGGTCAAGGTTTTGAAGTCCACTATTATCTATTTGTTGCAATTTTCCCGACGAAGGAGGGTCAAGTTAGTGTTGGTGTTAGAAAAACAAGACTGAGGGTTTGTTAGGAGAGTTTTGTGGTCGTGCGTTAAATTTTTCTTCCATTTTCTTTTGATTGATTTGCATTTGGTAGAGCCTTTATGCAAAAAGTTGCAAATTGTCTTAAGTAACATGGAGAGATTGTTGTTGTGTGCCTACTTCATGGACACTTACACGGGGTTTGACATTTCTGCCAAAGGTGTCCATAGACAAATGGTTGAAAGAGTTTTTGCTCATCTCGTCAAAAAGTTTGTAGGCGCTTTCGGCATCTTTATTTAAAAAATTGCCCCCACATGAGGTGCCAACAAACCGCCTCAATTGGTCATCAAGACCATGGTAGAATATTTGCATGAGTCACCAAAGTGGCACCTTGTGGTGGGGGTAGCTCAACAAGTCTTGAAATCTTTCCCATGCTACATGCTTAGGCTCACCGAATTTTTGTTGGAAGTTACTTATTACGCGACGTAAAGCATTTGTTCGACCAATCGAGAAATATTTTTAGGAAATGCACTCTTTAATTGAGTTCAGGTAGTAATAGGTTTTCCCACAGTCATAAACCAATAAGCGGCCTTATCTTTAAGGGATAGTGGGAAGAGCCACATGTTTGTTTCTCTGAAATGGGTTTTAAAATCACTACGTTGCAGTATAGGTTGAATCAACGCGAAAAACAAATAGAATTTATAGCTCGAATATCAAAAATGAAGTCCGAGGTCAAACACAGGGAGCAATTAGCAAAATACTTCTCAAGATTGCAATTCAACACAAATATATAATTAATAGAATTCCAAGTAAATATGAATGAAAGTGAATGTCAGATAATACAAAAAAAAGGGATAAAATGGTGATTTGAATGACCAATTACCCTTGACAATTTTCTCAAATATTTCAACAGTACTAAGCAAATGAATTCCATGTAATATAAGTGCACAGTGCACTTCAAATGATACTCAAACATCTGTTTAGTTGATCAGACGGCTTATCCTGCTCTCTGTTACAGTGCCAAGAGGGCACCCTTCCTCTTCTACGGCTCTTTCTTCTCTGGGTTCTCTCTTCTTCTTCAGCTCGTTCTTCTTTCTGTGCCTTCTCTTATTCTTTCCCTCTTCTTCTTCTTCTTCTTCTTCTTCTGCTTCTGGCTTCCTCTCCTTTCTTCTTCTCATGCACAAGGGGGAAGGGCTTCTTAAATGGCTAAGTGTTGGCCATTGGTCCTGAGAGCAAAATCCCCCTAGCCCCCGCATGCTTTCCTCTCCTTCTCTCTCTCGGATTCGCCCTCCCAAGGCCTCAGGTTAACGGGTATTCGGGTAGAACGCACCCGGGACAAGGCTCATCGGTGTGGGTGGTGAGTGAGGAGTGCTTAGGTTAGGCGGGTTATCGGGTCAGCTAGACCCATGTGTAAGGTGTCGCGGGCGAGGCACGTAAGGGCGCATGCGGGGTCCTCATCCCCTGTGCGTGCTGAGGCGAACAACCTATGCAACTTTTTCAATTTATGCAGGCTCGGGAGCTTGTCAGCTTCCGAGGTGGGACCATCCCACCTCCCTTCCTCTGCGTGCAACTGCAGCTGCTACTTCATGTGATTGCGGTCAAAGGCCCAGTCAAAGAGCCAAATTGGCCCCTGGAATGTGATCCTGGAAACGCTCCGCTGTGCCTAGGACTTCACATGGGGTCTACAGATGCTGAAACGAGGCTTCAAGCTTCATTTGAAGCTTTGCTAGTGGCGGTGGAGGAGCGAAGATTTGAAAGTTAGAATACGGCCTTGCATCCCAATTAAACAAGCCAAGGGGCATCGCCGTGAGGCGAGGAAGTGAACGGAGGTGTCCGTGAGGGATGAGAGTGCGTGAAAGTGGCCGGACGATGATGGAAAGTGAAGTGCGTAGGTGCGGTGTTCGGCATAATGGCTGGGGGTGTAATAGAGCAAAATAAGATGGGGGTTTTGAAGAGTGGAGCACTGCGGAGGTCGTGAGGTGGTTGGCGAGGTGTTTTGAGTAGTGGAATGAGCGGGGAGCCTCGCCAGATGTCTGGTCGGAGCAGAGGAAGGTGAAGGTGTTCAGTGTGATACGGCGGTCAAAATGAAGTGCGGTTGGTGTGTAAATGAAGTAGAGTTAGGGAACTTATCTAGGTGATTGGCGGACGAAGAGGGGCAGAGGCAACATTGGTTGCAGTGTGGTCGACGCCGGGGAAGAAGGTGACTCCGGTGAGAGAAGAACGACGACGATGGAGATAGAAGCGCCTGCCGGTATGGCGCGACACGGAGGAAGGTGAGGGAGGCAAATCCGTCGTCGGTATTGCGAATGGGCAAGGAATGAGGTTGGGAAGAATTGCTAGAGCTCGAGGAGCCTTTCAGTTGGAAGAGGGAGGTGGATTATGGGGAATTTCCAGCCAAAATCAAGCTTTAGAAGTTCGGTATGATCTGGAGGTCCTTTTATAGGCCTTTGGAGGGAGTTTTGAGCTTGGGAAGCAAGCTTCCCAAGTTTTGAAAGCTTCACTGAAGATAGGAATTCTAGGATACCCCAATCTCTCATGCATTTGCATGAGAGATTGGGAAAGTTTGAGAGCTTGGGAATTGGCTCAAAAGGAAGAGAATTCCTTGACGAACTTCCCTTTGAAATTTGAGAGGAATTCGCCAAGGAATCAAGGAGAACTTGCCAAATTTAGGTCACTGGAGTTTGTAGAAATAGGATTCATGGAGGTAGGGACCTTTCTATGAAGACGATGATAAAGTTAGGGAGCCATTTGCAAGGAATTCAAAAAGCTAATGATTTGAATGAGACAAAAAGAGTCTGACTAGACCAAAATGCAAACTTGGTTTAGATGATCTCAGATTGGCCCAAATTTTGGTACAAACCTAATTTTGACCTAAGGAATCCAATGGTGGTGTTGGATTTTGGTTTTGACCAAGTTTGACTGGGTAATTTATGCAAAAACCTAAATTAGGGCAAATGTCAATCTGGAACTCTATTTTGGGTCAAGATGGGTTCTAATGGCCGAATTAAAGGTACCAAACCTTAAAGAATATTTTTATATGAGTTTTGGAGGGTTTAAGTGAATTTTATCCTGATCAGAACCTCATTTGAATAAGCGGGTCTGATTTTAGGGTTTCAGAAGTCATTTGATTCTCAAAACATGCGAAAATCCTTTTCTATCTGTATTAACCCACTTATTGGACTTTTAAGAACATTTGACCCTTAATTAAACATTGAAAAAACTCACGGTTATTCTCCATTCAAGATATGATGGTAAAATTATAGTTTTAACCTTATTTTCTTATCTTTCACTCAGAATGATTGTGCAATGAACTATGGCTCTCTAGCAATTATATAGGAGCATTTATTCCTTGATAATGACTAAATTAAGCTAGTTATAGCTCATGATGGTGTTCCCATCTAGCTTTTGCTAGTCCCTTAGCAAAATCTTATGAAATTAACTTAAATTTTAGACCATATGCTTTTTTTTGCTCAGAACTCTGATGTGTGCTTTCTTTTGTAGATTAGGTCAAAATGCCAATAGTAGGCCTAAAGGTACTCAAGTACCAACCAAGATCCGGGCCTGACCAGCTCTACCCTCAGTCCGCTGCAAACGTTTCTAAGGCCTACAGGAACTAATCTAGGGATTGTTGAACTCCGCGGTTAAAGCACCCATGCTTGTAACATGTTTAGCCCAGGTTTAGTTTGCAGTGCGTTTTTGTAAGAGAGAAACAAAGGATTTTTTTATTTTTGGAGAGTTTTCTCTCTATTTTCTTTCTTTATTTCTAGCTTCGGATTGGCTTTACAACACAGTCTGTATCAGATTCCTAGCTCCCACCATCAATCCTTGTAGGGTCCCTAGCAATCAATGCTTCGTGATAGCACTACCCATGGCAACCCCCAAAATCTTGGCTTTCAAGATTTTGGGATAATCCCACTCATGGCATTCTGTAGCTGAATCCAGACCCTGGCAATCGACATTTCGTGATAATGCCGCCCATGGCATCTGAACCAGCATAGGTGCTTACATACCCCCAGTAGGATATTTAGATATCCTAGGAGATAAGCACAAAGGAGACGGTATGTTATTGCATATCTTCGAGGGGAATTTCCCGCCTCTCAGCATCGAGAACTCTTCCAAATCAACTTGTATTGATCAGCCACTCCTAATCTAGGTAGCTTTTTCATAACAGAATTAACGCATTTACGTGATTTTGGTAATTAAGTGCACTGAACCAGACTGTGTGTGGATTGGGGTGCTTAGGTTACCGAGTCCCGCAAACCATAGGTCAGTTAACGAGGCTGAATAATCCCTAAGCCTTAGACCTAATACTTAAGCTTCGCATTTTCCCCAACCTCTTGAGGACTATCTAGATCTTAACGGATACTTGGATTTTTAAGCCTAAACACAAGTCCAAAAGGCCTAAGATCAGTGTTCATACTAATTTCTTTCGTCTCTTACCACTTTTATTTCTTTTATTTCTTTCTTTTGATTTGGCTTAGAACTAAGTAGATTCCTTAATCTTTTACTAATGACTCTCTCTTTTTTTTGTTTTAAACTGTGCTCCTTTTTGACATTTATGTTACCTCCCCTTTTCCTCCTCGAGAATGATATGCAAATTGATTCTCAAAATTTCCTCCCTTCTCCATTTTTTTCCCTGTTTAGTTTTTTTTTTGGTTTTTTTGGAGTATGTAATTTTTTTTGATGAAACCCTTTCTTGTGAAGTGATTCTTACAGCATTTTACACTTTAATACCCCCCCATGCCTACGATTTGCAATGTCCTCATTATAAATTAGGTGGGTTCAAGTTCAGCTTAGATCATACATTAGAACAAGTTTTGGGTTGGTGTACGGGTCAGGGTGATTGTTGCGGACGATTCAAGCTCGGGTACGGGTACTAGAGGTGGAGTCGACTGTTCTAATGTACAAACCCTAAAGTGCAATATGAGTTCAACATAAGATGCAACAAGAAGGGTTTTGGGTTTATCAAAAAGATGACTGGTTGCCTCCCATTAAGCGTTGAGTTTAACGCCATCAGTCGGGCACAATGAGCTCAGGAAGAATGAAGATCAAAAGATACCTCAACCAAGTTTGCATCGGTGTGTTCAATGAATGGCTTAAGTCACTGGGCATTCATGATAAAAGGTTCAAAATCAAGGCTTGATTGACTGATTTCAACGACTCCATTTCTAAAAATCCATCTGATAAGATATGGCCCAATCCATTTTGATCTGAGTTTTCCTGGGAACAATTTGAGTTTGGCATCAAAGAGTAGGACTTTTTGATCAGGGTGAAAGATCTTTCTAGATATGTACTTGTCATGAAAGGCCTTAACCCACTCTTTGTAAATTTGCGAGTTCTCATACGCATCATTGTGTAATTCATCAATCTCGCTTATTTGAAGCTTTCTGTGGGTTCCTGACTTACAAAGATCTACATTACACTTCCGTACAACCCAATAGGCTTTGTGCTCCAACTCGACAGGGAGGTGACATGCCTTCCCGTACACCAATCTGAAAGGAGACATACCCAATTGGGTTTTGCGGGCGATCCTATAAGCCAACAAGGCTTCCGGCAGTTCGGACGACCAATCGTTCCTGTCAGGTCGGACAGTGACCTGAAGGATTTTCTTGATTTCCTGATTCGATAGCTCAGCTAGACCATTGGTTTGGGGGTGATAAGGAGTAAAAATTCGATGCAACACCTTGTATTTGGTCATTAATGATCTAAATTGAGCATTCATGAAATGGGTCCCTCCATCAAAGATAATGGCACGTGGAATCCCGAACTGAGAAAAGATGTTCTGATGAATGAATTTGATTACCACCTTATGATCGTTGGTTCAGGTCGGAATAGCTTCGATCCATTTGGACACGTAGTCAACAACGAGAATAATGTATTCGAAGCCGTCCGAGATAGGGAAGGTTCCCATGAAATCAATCCACTAGATATTGAAGATTTCGCATACGAGAATCGGCTGTAAAGGCATCATATCGCGGTGACTCATGTTGCCCAAGGTCTGGCAACGAGTGCATGTCTTATAGTGATCGTATGCTCCCTTGAAAATCGAGGGCCAATAAAAGTCGCATTAGAGGACTTTTGCTGTGGTTTTATATCCGAAGAAGTGTCCGCCGCAGGCCTGGTCATGGTAGGACAAAATGTCCTGAATTTCCATTTCCGGAATGCACCAATGCAGAAGAGGTATAGGTTTTCCCTGATGTAGTACTTGGCATCGAAAAGCAATTTGTCTCTCTTGGCCTTTGGCCAATCGGATGGGATCTGATGTGATGGCAAGTAGTTTACTAAATCAGCAAACCAAGGAAGTCCCATACTATTAGTCAGGAGGTGCTCATCGGGAAAGTGTTCTGTGATGGGTCTGGAAGGGTTAATAATGTCAGAAGGAAGGCGGGATAAATAGTCAGCTACCACGTTCTATTTTCTCGCTTTATCATGAATCTCGAGATCAAATTCTTGCAACAGCAAGATTCAGTGGATTAGTCGAGGTTTCGTATCCTTCTTCGCGAGGAGGTGCCTCACTGCAGTGTGATCCGAGTATATGATAATGCAGGAACCTAAAAGATATGATCTCAATTTCTCCAAGGCAAATACTACAGGTAGCAGCTCTTTCTCAGTAACTATGTAGTTACGTTGAGCCTCGTCAAGTGTCTTGCTAGCGTAGTAGATGATCATGAGTTTCCCATCTATTTTCTACCCAAGTACTGCACCCACAGCATAATCAGATGCATCGCACATGATCTCAAAGGGTTGAGACCAATCAGGAGACTGTAGGATAGGTGCTTGGGTAACTCAATCACATAGGATCTCAAACGCCTGAGTGCACTCCTCGGTGATTTCGAAGGGGACATCCTTAGATAGAAGAGTAGTTAGTGGGCGCGTGATTTTTGAGAAATCGGGAATGAATCGACAGTAAAAATCAATGTGCCCCAGAAAGGATCGAATGTCTTTGACTGAGCTAGGCTTAGGGAGTTTGGAAATCGGATTCACCTTGGCTCGATCAACCTGGATTCCTTTTTTAGAGATGAGATGTCCCAGGACAATTCCCTCAGGTGCCACGAAGTGGCTCTTTTCCCAGGAAAGAACTAAGTTCACGTCGATGCACCGCCTGAGGATCTGGACTAAGTGCAGGAGGCAATCATCAAAAGATTCTCCAAATACTGAGAAGTCATCCATGAAGACTTCAAGGTATTCACCTACCATATCTGAGAATATGGCAAGCATGCATCGCTGAAAAGTAGCAGGTGCATTGTAGAGACCGAACGGCATCCTTTGGAATGCGTAAGTTCCGAAAGGGCAGGTGAAGGTGGTCTTCTCTTGGTCCTCAGGATGGATGGCGACCTGGTTGTAACCGGAGTACCCATCTAAGAAGCAAAAGAATCGATTTCCCGCTGGTTTCTCGATTATTTAATCAATGAACGGTAGTGGGAAATGATCCTTCTTCGTGGAGTAATTGAGTATTCTGCAATCAATGCAGACTCTCCATGAGTTCGCTATACAGGTTGGTATGGTACCTCTGATTTTAGTCGTGATCATGGTGAGTCTTGCCTTCTTAGGCACAACTTGAATTGGACTCACCCACCGACTATCGGAGATCAAGTAGATGATCCCTGCATTTAACCACTTGATGATCTCCTTTTTCACGACATCCTGCAGATTGGGATTTAGGCGTCTCTACATTTCACGGGATGGTCGTGAGCCCTCTTTAGTATAGATGTGATGTGTAAACTATGAGGGGCTGATGCCAGTCAAATCATCGAGAATCCATCCAATGGCTCTCCGATGCTACTGGAGAACAGGAATCAGACGTGCTTCCTGATCAGGTGTGAGTTGGGAGTTGATAATCACATGAAACGCTTGATTGGAACCCAAAAATACGTATTTGACATGGTCAGGGAGGGGTTTCAATTCCATAATAAGATTATCAACAGCAGTAGGTGGTTCAGGGTGGTTGTAGGGAGCAAAGGAAGGAGCTATGGGTGTGTCAAGGTTATGTTTAGGCTCCTCTAATTGTAGGTTTTGATCTCCATGTGTTTAATCAGAAATATTCAGGTTTTCCTCGATACATAGGTCGTCAACCACGACCTCAATATCACAGATTTGTTCTATAACCCCACAATTAATTCCTTGTTGGGCCTTAATGATGTCGATCTTCAGTGTCTTGCTCCGAAATTTTAATTCAATTTAGCCCTACTCACAATTAATATTGGCCTTAGCAGTGGCCAGAAAGGGTCTCCTTAATATGATCAGTGTATTCTTCAAGTTCTTAGGAGCATCCATGTCTAAGACAATGAAATCCATGGAAAAATAGAAATCATGTGCCCTAACTATGACATCCTCGAGAATTCCTTTTGGTGACTTAATCAATTGATCAGCTAATTGCAAGGTCATCTCTATCTATTTAAGCCCAGATTCCTCAAAGTAGTCTAATAGGAATGTAGGTATCAAATTTATGGAAGCTCCTGTTGGAACCTAGTTTCATCTCTCTTCTGTGCTTTGGTGTTAGCAAAATCATTTTCAAATCTAATGTGTTTATGAAGTATTAATGGTCAAAAGAATCTATGGATGCAAGCAACAAGATAGCATATGAAGGAAGAAGATTAGAAGTCCAGTTTTTATTGTATTAATTATTTTTTAGAATCTTCGTACATCTCCTAACAAGTAAAATAGAATTTAGGAGTTAAATTCAATGTAGAGATAATTAGCGTTCAGAATATCATTCATTCACTCGTTTTAAAACTCAAAATCAATTCTTTCAAAATAAAGTCGTTTAGAGTAGATTGGATATCTCTAAAAATTGACTTACACTTAATAATATTTGGTACTTGTAGCAAATATCGATACTGGTCATAAGTACCGGTACATGCTAGGCACAAGTTTGGGCCTAAGTCCCAAACTGTGAACAACAAGTACCAGTACTCATCGTGAGTACCGGTTCCATATGGTCACAGTTTGTGCATCTGGTTTTTGCCTGGACCTTACAAGTACCGGCACTAATCACCAGTACCGGTACATGTAGGTCACTGGACCCAAATCTGTAAGTCACAAGTACAGGTACTTATCATGAGTACTGGTACCTGATGACTTAGTTGGGCTGACTGTAAGCAGTCAATACCGGTACCAAAAGTTTAGTACCGGTACCAACTAATCATTGTGACCAATCTGTATGACTATTTTGCAATTAAGCCTATCTTTAATCTTCCAAAATTGCCCCTAACGGCTAGTAATCGTAGGGAAGGTGCTTAGTGGGTTATATAAGCACTCTTTGAGTATCTTTTTCACATAACCAAGAAGCTAAAACTTCTATCTTTGCCTACACCTTCACTTCTCAAATTACTAGCTGCAAAAGAGCTTGTTTTGTTGCAATTCTCTCAAGACCACTCTCCACTTGCAACAAGTCATCAAGGCGATCGTGTTCCTCTCTGATAAATTCGTTTGTTTTACGCCTTAATATTCTCGTGATTAATTTATATACTCATATTAAGCAATATAATTATTGGAGACTTAGGGATTTATTGTAAGCTTGTATTTGCATTTTGCTTACACCTGTATCTTTATTTCTTTTTAATATCTTATAATTGGGTTGAAGTAACCCGTTAATTACCTCAAGTTTAAGTAAATTGATTCCCTCCGAATTGAGGGAATCGGGTTAAAAATCCTAAGTCGGGAGACTTAGGTAGTGGAGTACCCAAGTGAGGGGAACCACTATATATCTTGTGCATTTTGTGGTTTGATTTATCTTGCAAAATTTTTTCTACCACACTATTCATCCCCCCTTTTAGTGTGCCTATGATTTACAGATCCTACAGGTGGTATCAGAGTGGGTTGCGAATAGAAGTAACTATTCTCTTTTGCAATGGCATCTTCAGTCAAGCGCACCGAAGGACAGTCATCCACACATCCTTACTTTGATGGGACAGACTATGGATACTGGAAAAGGAGGATGCAAATCTTTCTCAAGGCCATGAATGAGGACTCATGGACTCTTATTCAAGAGAAGTACATGGATCCGGAGCTGTAGGAAGGTGTTGTTTGGACTACAGAACAAAAGAAAAGGATCATGGGAAATGTGAAAGTGATGAACGCACTCTATTGTGCGTTATCAAGGGAAGAGTTTAACCATATCTCTACATGCGAGTCCGCATATGAGATATGGAACACGTTGCAAATCACCTATGAAGGTACAAGTAAGGTAAAAGAAACACATATTTCTATTCTAACAGAAAGCTTTGAGTGTTTCAAGATGCAAAAAGGTGAAACAATTAAAGGAATGTACACAAGATTTGGAGAGATCATAAATCCAATGAAGAACTTTGGAGTCAAGCTGAAGGAGCAGCTTGTAAGGAAGATCTTGAGATCCCTTATAAGCGATTGGTCTCCAAAGACCACAGCTATCCAAGAGGTGAAAAATCTTTCTACTCTCTCATTGGATGACTTGATTGGAAGCCTCATGGCATATGAAGTCCAATTGGAAAATATGAAAAAGATTGAAGAAAAATCCATAAGCAAGAAGGAGCTTGCATTTAAAGCTATAAAGGAGGAGTCAGACCTCGATGATTCCAACTTCGATGAAGAAGAGGAGCTTGCTCTTCTAATAAGAAGATTTATCTAAAAACAAGGTAAGAAAGTAAATAAATTTACAAATGACATTATTTATTTTGAGTGCAAGAAGAAGGGGCAAGTACAAAAAGATTGTCCAATGATCAAAAAGAAGAAGAAAGAAAAGAAGAAAGAAAAAGAACTCGATCGGAAGAAGAAGAAGATTTCAAGAAAGGCATACAAGGCGGCTTGGGATGATAGTGATTCTGGCACAGAATCATCTTCTGAGGAATCTGAAGAAACAAAAGTTGCACATCTTTGTTTAGTGGCGAACAACTTCAGTTCAGAAAATGAGGTAGAGTCTGAAGTCACTTTTAATGAGTTATTACAAGCATATGAAGATTTGTATCACAAAGCTAGGTTGATTAAGAAAGAAAATAAGGTCTTGCATGATAGTTATAAAACTTTAGAAATAAAGGAATCTTGTTTAGAAATAGAGCTAGAAATGTCAAAAGAAACTAATAAGCAATTGCACGCTAAAATAGTAGAATTAGAAGATATTTATGAACATTTTGAAGACACTTGAATAATCTAAAAGCAACTAGGCTGAATACAGAATTTTGTAATAATTTAAAAGTCAAGGTCAATAATAAAAAAAAACACACAAAATAAATCACATGCACCTAAACATGCATGGATTTATCAAAAGGTCAAGAATCGTAAGAATTATAGATCTAACACTAAAGTGATCTATAAACCTAAGGATTTGAAGGGTACTAACCATCAAGGACCCAAAAGAAAATGGGTACCTAAAATAGAATTAATAAACTATTTTACAGGTCAAGGACAAATGGATCCTAGATAATGGGTGTTCTAAGCACATGACGGGACACTATGACCTCTTTATCAAGTGGACCAGAATCGAAGATGGAGGACACGTCAAGTTGGGTGACAATAAATGTTGTTGCATTATTGGTGAAGGTATAATAGGTAATTCTTCTAAGCAGGTACGTAATGTTCTTTTAGTAGAAAACTTAAAACATAACCTGCTTAGTATTAATCAAATATGTGATAATGGATTTGATGTTTTGTTTACTAAAGTTGGATTTAAAATATTAGAAGAAGGAACGAATACGATTTTAATTGAAGACTTTAGATATGAAAATATCTATGATCTTCATTTTTCACAAGAGAAATTTGTAAAATGTCTGTTTGCATCTGATGTTGAAGTAGATCTTTGTCGTCGTAGGCTAGGTCACATTAATCACAAACATCTTAATAGGTTCGCCAAAAATGAGTTAGTAAGGGACCTACTCAAACTAACTTATAAAAAGGATGTTTTGTGCAAATCTTGTGAACTCGGAAAAATGTGCAAAGCTTCTTTTAAACCTAAAGACTTAGTTTTAACAACACGACCTTTAGAATTGCTACATCTAGATGTATTTGGACCAACACGATTTGAGAGTCTAAATTGTTTAAAATTTTGCCTAGTTATTGTTGATGACTTCTCTAGGTTCACTTGGGTCATCTTCCTGAAACATAAGAATAACTCATTTGATTCCTTCCTAAGTCTTGCTCGAAGGCTTCAAAAGGAAAAATCATTCTCTATTCTTAGACTTAGGACTGCTCATGGGGGTGAATTTGAAAATGAAAAATTTTCAAGTTTTTGTGTCAATTCTGGCATAACCCATGAATTTTCATTTCCTCAGGCACCATCTCAAAATGGTGTTGTAGA
The DNA here is from genome assembly GCA_037157565.1 of Thalassia testudinum. NCBI lineage: Eukaryota > Viridiplantae > Streptophyta > Magnoliopsida > Alismatales > Hydrocharitaceae > Thalassia > Thalassia testudinum. Next base: position 6,225,067 of record JAZHRO010000010.1, on the reverse strand, counting down.
GCGCAAGAATCTCACTCTACAAGAATGCATACGAACCTTGCTCTTGGAGTCTGGGCTTCAAAAATATTTCTAGCCAGAAGCCATTAATACGGCATGTTATGTTCTTAATAGAACTCTCTTAAGGCCTATTATTAAAAAAACTTCATATGAGCTTTATTATGAGAATTCTCCTAGGATTTCATATTTTAGGGTGTTTGGAAGTCAATGCTATTTATTAAACACCTGTGATCGGCTTGATAAGTTTGATGCTAAAGGTGATGAAGGCATTTTTATTGGCTATTCAACAAGAAGCAAAGTTTATCAAGTCTTTAATAAAAGAACTTTTGTTATAGAAGAATCCCTACATGTTTCATTTGATGAAACAAACTTAGGTGAACCTGAACCAAATCATTTAGATTCTGATGATGAAGATACCCCGTTCATTGATGTATCAAAAATGGAAAATACACGAAATATACATGATCTTTCAAAAGAATGGGTACACCATAAAGATCACCCTAAAAAATAAATCATAGGTGATATTGAATAAGGTGTGAAAACCTGATCTCACTTTAGAGCTGATTTTGTTCTTAATGCCTTTGTTTCACAACTTGAACCCAGAAAAGTTGATGAGGCATTAAAGGATGAATCATGGTGATGAGAGCCTCATCATGAGTCATAGCTAGCTCATTTTGACCTAAGAAAGAGAATAAAAGCTCCTACATAACCTAGAGAAGGGCTTAATTGAAGAAATAAGTGTTTTAAGAAGAAAACATGAAATAAAGGTTAAAACTGTAATTTTACCATTGCAGTACATAAACAAGATTTTTCAGAGGCAAAAAATAGGTCAAATGGTCTGAATAAGATGAAAAGTGGGTTGATTCAATCAGAAATGGGTTCATGTGCAATTTATGAATTAAATGACATTCTGTAACCCTAAAACAGACCCGCTTAATTCAACAAGGTACTGGTCAGGTTAAAAATCAAGTAAACCCTCTAAAATTAATGGAAAAATATCCCCTAGGGTTTATAACCTTTAAATTGGCCTTTGGAACCTTTTTGACCTAGATTAGGGTCCTAGCTCATTAATTAACATAATTTGGGTTTTTATGCAAAATATCCATTCAAATGTGCTCAAAGCTAAAATCCAACTTCACCATTAGATTTCTTAGGTCAAAATTAGGTTTGTATCAAAATTTTGACCTAAGGGGAGGTCATCTTGACCTACTTTGCAAATCAGTACACCCAATTACATTTTTGTCCCTATCTTTTGAAAACCATTGCACAGACCTCCCTAACTTCCTCGCCACTCTTACAAGTAAGTCCCTTTGCCATTAATGGGGAGAAATCCTACTCCGACGAGGAATGGAGGGGGAATACTCCCTGATTCCTCAGAGATCTCCCAGATTTGGAAGGGAGATTCTCTGAGGAATTCCCTTCCATCTGAACTCGATCCTAATCCTTGATTTGCACCCAATCTCTCGTGCAAACGCATGAGAGATTTGGGTCTCTTAACTGATTCCATCTCCAGCAAGGTCTCTTATGCTTGGAGGCTTGTCTTCCAAGCATAGGAGTCCCTGCCAGCAACTATAAAATGGCCACCAACCCTGGCCGCACCTCCTCAGCTTGACTTGGCTGGAATTCCATCTCAATTTCTTCTTTTTCTCCTTCGGCCAAGTGGTCTAGTGAGCTCTGATGAGCCTCCCTCCTCTTTCTTGTCGCTTTGCCACAATACCAGTGGCAGAGCTGTCCTCACCACCCTCCTCCGCATCACGCAACACCCGCGTGAGCATCCCTAGCCCCGTCGTCGCCTCTGTCTTCCTCCACTGGACGCCTTCTTCTCCGGCGACAGCAGGTACTACCAGCCGCCCTCTCTCCCCCTTCGTCCACTTAATTAGGCTAGAACCACTCGTCTCTATCCCCTCTTCAATTCCCCTCAACCTATTTCACAAAATGCCCCTCGACAGCCACGGTCCACCGCCATCTTCCCCATCTCTGGCCAACCTCCGGCGAGATGCACCCGTCATTCCACAACTCCACACGTCTCGCCACCAACCCCACAACCTCTGGCACACTCCACTGAACATCATCCACCCACTCACAGATCGCTTACACCACCACAACCGCCCCCCGTCCTAACCCATAAATCCGGCCACAGAGCGACCTAGGCACGCACGCCTAAGCCAACCTGCGGCTTGCCACCTACTGCCTCACCTTCGCCATGACACGGCGAGGGTGCTCCTGTGGTCTGATAGAGCCGCAAGGCCCCTTTTGTGTCATGTAGGATCTAAGCACTAGCCTCCATTAGCGATGACTCGAGGAGGTCAAAGCTTGCTCCAGGCTGAAGCGTTTCAAGGTCCCAGGTCCAGCAGGTTTGGGGTAGTCTCACGCAGTCAGCTGTCCAAGCAATTGGCACTGCAAGGCCTGCAGCTGCAGCAATTGGAAGGAAGATCTCCTGCGGGCGTGCGAGCAAAAGCGGGTGGAACATTAGTCCCAACTCGTGAACTTTTGAGTGAGGTGCGCACAATAAATTGGATTTGTGATATTAGCTGTTCGCCTCGAAAACACATAGGGTGAGGTCCCTCACCTATACACGTCTCATCCGTGAACTGATCCTGCGGACCTGGCAGCCCGACTTGACTATCCTCCTGAGCACTCCTCGTGCACCACACCTACGCCGGTGCGCCTGGACCCGAGCATGCGACCCGACCCGATTACCTGGCTCTGGGAGAGCGTATCGAAGAGTGAAACACAGAGAGATAGAGCCTCGGGTGTGGGTAGAGGGGTAGGTTTTTCTCTCTTCGGTTTGTGCAGGGAAGGAGAAGGAGAAGTGAAGCTGACACTTAGTCGTAGAGGAAGTCAGAGAGCTAAGGCTGAAGAAGGAAGAAGAAAGAAAGAGAGGGAAAGACAAGCAGAAGTAGAAGAAGAAGAAGGCCAGCAGGGAAAAAGGAGAAAGACACTGCAGAAGAGAGGCAAGGCAAAAGACAGAGGAAAATAAGAAGAAAGGCAAGAGAGCTATAGAGAAGAAACAAGGAAGAAGCACACGGCCAAAGAAGAACAAAAGAAGAAAAATTAGAGGAAGAAAGTTAGAAGAAGAAGAGAAAGCAGACAAGAGAAGAGAGAAAACACCTTTTTATGACATCTGATCTCATGATCAGATGTCCAATTTCTCTATTTTTGCCACAATTAACTTTTAAAATCATGCATATATATTCTGAATTAAGTTTTGAGTAATTAAGTGTTCAATTACATTATTGAGATTAGTGAATAAATTCCAATTGCTCCATGTGTTCGACCTCGGATACTTAGGTTTTCGAGTAATAAATTCTTATTTGTTGACGACGCTTGGTCACCTATACTATGACGCAATTGACTGTTAAAACACGATCGAGCCACATACACATGGGTTGTAGCTATACAGGAGGAGCTACTCCAATTTACTAGGAATAATGTATGGAACTTGGTACCTGCTCCTAAGGGTAATTCCATCATTGAAACTAAGTGGGTATTCCGAAATAAATTGGATGAATCTGGTTCTGTGATCAGGAATAAAGCCAGACTTGTAGCTCAAGGCTATAACCAACAGGAGGGTATTGATTTTGATGAGACATATGCTCCTGTTGCTCGCTTGGAGTCCATATAGATGCTACTTGCCTTTTCAAGTGCAAAGGACTTTAAGCTATATTAAATGGATGTCAGGAGCGCCTTTCTTAATGGTTATATTAAGGAAGAAGTTTATGTTCATCAGCCTCCCGGGTTCGAGGACCTAGCACACCCAAAGCACGTATACAAGCTCAATAAGGCTTTATATGGACTTAAACAAGCTCCCAGGGCCTGGTATGATAGGCTTAGGACCTTTCTTCTTTAGGACGGATATAGGATTGGAGTTGTTGATTCAACTCTTTTTGTAAAAGAAGAAGGAAATGACATCCTACTGGTTCAAATATATGTTGACGATATTATATTTGGATCAACTAAGGAGTCCCTGTGTCAACATTTCTGTGAGACTATGAAGTCTGAGTTTGAAATGAGTATGATGGGTGAACTCATATTCTTTTGAGGACTCCAAATTCAACAATTAGACACAAGAATTTACATTAGTCAATCAAAATATGTTCTTGAAATTCTCAAGAAATTTGACTTTGAAAATGTAAATGGCAAAGAGACTTTGATTCCTTTATCTACTTCTCTTGGTGAAGATTTATCCGGCAAGAGAGTAGATGAAAAGAAATACCGGGGCATGATAGGTTCACTACTATATCTTACAGCTTCTAGACCTGATATTCTTTTTGCTACATATTTATGTGCGAGATTCCAATCTGAACCCAAGGAATCTCATTTTAATGCAGTAAAAAGAATATTTAGATACCCAAACATTTCAAAAGACCTTGGTCTTTTCTATCTTAAAGCACAATCCTTTGATCTATTATCCTACAGTAATGCTGACTATGCAGGGAGTCGAACAGACCGAAAGAGCACTAGCGGCACATGTCATTTTATTGGAGAATCTCTAGTCTCATGGTTTTCTAAGAAACAAACTTGTGTTTCACTTTCTACGACTGAAGCAGAGTATATTGCTGCTTCACTTGCTTGCTCTCAGGTCATTTGGATTTAATAGACTTTGTTTGACTTTGGATTGATTTTTACGCAATCCAAAATTTTATGTGATAATACAAGCGCAATAAATTTATCCAAAAATCCAATTCATCATTCACGTACCAAGCACATAGATGTTAGACATCATTTCCTTAGAGATAATGTGCTTCAAGGATCAATTCAATTAGAATTCATTGACACACAAAATCAATTGGCAGACATCTTTACAAAACCTCTTGGAGTAGAGAGATTCTGCTTTATAAGAAGAAAATTAGGGCTTTGTACAATAAAAGAGATTCAAAATTAATAAGTTGATTGATACAGAATTTGTTTGTATTTATAAAAATCTCTGAGGGCCTCATTGCCATTTACCCATGCTTTTTTTTAAAAAAAAAGGGTAAACTGTAATATTTCCATATGTTTAGAAATATTTGGGTGTTGTTTGCAATGTTGATGCTTAACTTAGGTTGTTGACTACATTATTTATTCAACATTTACGTTATAAATGTTTTCATCTCTCAACCACTTAAGTGGTCATGTGACAAGCGCATGACCCATCCCTTATAAAAGAGGCCAAGTGCAAACACTTGCCTCATTTTGTTTCAAGAAAACCCTAGCTCTCTCTCCACAAGTGTCTCTCCAAGCTCTTGTCAAAAAGAAGGATCACCTCCAAGCTTCTACTCTAAGTATATTCTTATCTCCTAAGTAGATCTTGCTATTACAAATTGCCCTACATATTGCCTTCTTCTTTCTATCAAATCCTTTTTCGCTATTGCTTTTGTTCTCATCGGGTACCAGGTGGTACCGGTACCCATCACTGCTACCGATACTAGCTTGGCGTAGCAGTGCCTACTTTAGTGAGCAGGTATCGGTACTGAAGATGAATACTGGTACTAGATCAAACTTCTGGTTGGAACAGAAACCAACCAGTACCGGTACCAATGACTAGTACCGATACATGCAGGCTTAAATGTGTTTTTTTTATAAACACATGAAAGAAAATTGTCTATATTTCTAATTATTTTCCTATTCCTTGTTATTGCATATTTACAGATGGCACCTAAATCAAAAAGTAAAGGAAAAGCACCTCAAGATGTTTTTCACAAGTTCTGCATTAATGAGGATGCTAAGTCAAAATTTGATTGGTATAAAGGACTAAAACTCCATCATTCTAAGCCAGTTGAGGGGAAAGATTTCTCTCTTCAACTCTTTAGTTTTACCACTCGCCTTTCAGAACAAAAACTCATGCATTTCTTCGATGAATCATTCTTTACTGATGTTCTTGGAGTATACCATGATGCTAATTGTCTATTCTTTGCTAATCTCCAAGAACAAGAAAACTAAGGTCACCTTATCTTAACAACAAATGTTTTTGGTTAGAAATCACCATCACACTTAAATTCTTGTCAACCATTACTGAATGTCCTAATGAAGGTCATGCATTTAACACACTTAAGGAGTAATTTCCTACTCATAAAATCCATGAAACTCTTTTGCTCCCTAACTGCTAGGGCAAAGCATTGGTTGCCCCAAATATGATCCCTTTTGCTCGCGTCCTTTTTCATATCTTAGCATGGAATTTAAGGGCTAAAAATTCAGGATTTCACAAAATACCTATTGATATTTTACCTTTGATTTATGCTATCATTATGAGCTTTCGGTCAATTGGAACACATTTTTCATTCACTTTCTTAGACCCCATAACTGTGCAGCAGCTTTACCATTGGATATTTTGGTGTCACATTTTTCATAAAAATAAAATTAACCTCTTTAATTTTACTCCTCTCAGAAAAGTGGTCTATTTTAAATGGTCCACTCTCTGAAAAATGGGAGTGAAACCTACAAGAGAGGAATCCTCCAGTGATGACGAAGAAGAAAATGTTGATCAAAATGCTCAATCTTCTTCTCATCCACCTCCCGAATCATCCTCCACTTTCATTCCTATAACCTAACCATATCCAAAAGCTGAAACACCTTTGGTAAATCTATCTAATGTGATTGGAACTGATCCCAATTTGATAAATACCTTCAACTACATTGGTCAAAATTTAACCAATCTAAATTTTGCCTTCCGTCACATGGAACATAAATTCCATGACTATTCTTTTTCTACTGAGTCCTCCGATGTCACTTCTTCCACTCAACAACCTAAACAAAGGAAGCAAACTCAACCAAAAGCACCTCAAGAATACAGTGAAAGAAGGCAAAAGAATTTTCAAGATCCATCTCCTATTTCAATGGCGGAAGAAGAACCTATTCTTCATGATGAAGATGAAGAAGAAGATGACACGGAAGATGATAAAGAAGTTTCATATGAAGAAAGTGATAATGAAGATGAAGATGATGACGACGACAATGATGATGACGACAATGATGATGACTGACAGCGATGGGGTTGCGAGAGATAACCGGGTTTTATTGTTATCTCGTTGTAATATAGCCGGTTATTGCCATCATTTCAAATATATAACTTTTTTACTCGGAAAATAAAAGAGTTCCCGAGGTCGAACTCAGGGAGCAAACTGTATTCTAGAGATATACATGTTTCTTTTACAAAAATAAACAAAGAGAGAGAAAGAATGTGGTGTCTTTTTTTCTCTTTGTTTCTCCTCGTCTCAGATCTGCCTCTTCTTCGTTCTGCAGAGGTGATGCTCTTCTTTCTTTCTTCAGATCTCCTTCTTTCTTCTTTGTTCTGCAGAGGTGATCTTCTTTCTTCTTAGTTCTGCAGAGGTGATCTTCTTCTTCTTCGTTCTGCAGAGGTGATGCTCTTCTTTCTTTCTTCAGATCTCCATCTTTCTTCTTTGTTCTGCAGAGGTGATCTTCTTTCTTTCTGCAGATCTCCTTCTTCCGTCTTTTCTTTTTCCAGTCAGGGACGTCGCCCCTCCTTCTTTCTTCTTTTCCCTTCAGGCCGTCGTCTGATTTCCAAATCAGACGACTTAAACTGCCTGTTGCTACAGTGTCTTCCTCAGCTTCCTTCTTCTTCACCTGTTCCTGCACACTTCAGAGCTTACGTCAGAGGACAAAACCTACTCTACCCTCTCCCCCGCGTCTCTCTCTCTCTGAAACCACTCTTGGGAAAGCTCTCCCAGAGCTGCCGGGTAATCGGGTACGGGTCGTGCCCGGGTCCAGGCCCACCGGCGTGCGTGGTGGGCGAGGAGTGCAGGTCAGTCTAAGTCGGGTCGGGTCGGGTCAAGTCCGCGGGGCGTGAGCGCGGACGAGACCGGGTAACCGGGCGGGTGAAGGGGACCTCACCCCGTGTGCTGAGGCAGTAAGCCTCCAGCACCTTTGCGTCTTATATCGCTGCGCCTCTTCGGACTTTTCCGAGGTGGGACTAAATGCCCCACCTCAATTGCGCGCCCACAGCGGGAGATCGCGGCGTCACGCGAAGCCTTCTGCCTTAGCTGCGAGCCTGGTGTTTTGTCGAAATGCCTCGCAAGGCCTGGGAGTCGAATCTGGGCGTGGCACTGAGCGTGGCGCGCCTGTAGCTGCAGGCGGAAGCAGCTCCTTCTGCACGGCAATGGCGGCGGAGGTCGAGTGGCCTGTTCACAGAAAAACGGCCTCTCGGCCTAATCAGAAAGTGCCGGGAGCTTCGCCAGGGTGCAGCGAAGCTCGTGTGGGTGGTGGCGAGGCGCGGGGCAGCGTGCAAGGGCTGCCCTAGGTCGAACTGTGGGTCGGAGGATGGGTTTGTTGGGGGAAGCGTTACGGAGGTGTGGAGTGGCAGTGAAGGGGTGGGGGGTGCTCAGTGTGATGAGGCGGAGGTTCGGTGAGGGTCGGCGAGGTGTGTGAGGCTGTGGAGCGATGGGAGCATCTCGCCGGAGGATGGCCGGAGACGAAGGGGGTGACGATGGTCAGGGTCGGTCGAGGGCTTAATTGAACAAATTGAAAGCGGGGAAAGAAAGAGGAGAAGAAGGGGAGTAGTTCTAGCTTACTTGCAGGGACGAAGAGGGAGGAACAGGGCGACAGTCGTATCGACTGTCGCCGGAGAAGACGATGCTCAGGGAAAGGGGCGGCGGCGAGCAGAGAGCCGGAGAGGCGCCCGCTGGGTGCGGCGTGGCGCGGGAAGAGCAGGGGAGGAAGCCTCTGCTGCTGGTATTGCGGCAGAGCGAAGAGGAGAAGGAGGAGGAACCACCGGAGCTGGTGAGCGTTTGCCGGAGAGAGAAGAGAGGAAAGTTGGGGGTTTTCTCCGTCAGACCCGAGCTACCCCGGTCGGTGGAGTAACGGGGGGTATTTATAGGGATCAAACAGGGAGGAAGGCGGAGGGAGACGACGTGTCTCCCTCGCCAGAGGATGGCCGGAGACAAGAACCCATACCGTCCGTGCGTTCGCACGGCCGGTATGGTGGGTTACAACGACCAGGGGGGTGTCCCTGCGACGGTTGACGACGCAGGGCACCCCCGGTTTACTTGCTAGGTCCCCCACCTCACCCTGCGCGGTGCCATGCTCCGCGCAAGGTCGCCGGAGCATGGTGCTGGCAGGTTTTGCAGGGGGGACCTGATCGCAAAGAACGAAGGAGAGTTAGGGGCCAAAATGCAAGGGTTCAAAAGTTGAGGGCCAAAGAGTAAATATATGAGGACCAAAGTGTAAAGTCGGTCAAGGAGGTTTCTTCTTAGGCTCAAGTTTTTATACATGATTAATTAGGACCTAAGGAATCTGATGGTGAATTTCATTTCTATATTAAACCTTATTTGACCGGTCAATTTACGCAAAAACCCAAATTAAGTTATTAATTGGGCATGGTTCTCAATGTAGGTCAAAATGGGTTCTGAAGGCCAAATTGAAGGTTCTAAATCCTAGAGATTATTTTTCTATGAATTTTAGAGGGTTTATTCTATTTTTACTTTGCCTCGAACCTTGTGAATTGAAGTGGGTTGTTTTAGGGTTACAGATTATCATTTAGTTTCTTGGAAGTGCTGTAGCCCTTGCTAGATCATCTCATCCCACTTTTATTCTTATTAAGCTGCTTTGACCTATGTTTGGGCCCTGAATTACCCTGTATGCAGATTATACTGGTAAAATTGCATTTTTACCCCTTATGACTTGTTTTCTCCTTAAACTCAGAATTCTCTGAGTTAAGCCTTTCCTTGAGTTATGTAGGAGCTTTTATCCTTTGTATTGGGTCAAAATGAGCTAGTTATGGCTCATGATGAGGTTCTCATCAATGACGACGATGATGGTGATGATGATGGTGGACTTGTGCAAAAGCTAATTAGAAAACATCCTAGAAATTAGCTTAGTTTTCATTTTGATGCTTGTATGACTTTTCAGACAATTATATGCTAAAATTGTTTCAAGCCTTTTGAACTTTATCATGTTATGATTCATGTATCATGTGTTGTTTACTTATGAGATATTGTTACTTATTCATGTATCATGTTATGTTTCAGTTCTACTATTTGCTCATCTTTTTGCTTGCTGGACAAAAATGGGGAGAAATGATTGAATACTTCATATTTAAAATAGGAAGAGCTTAGTTTGAGGGGGAGGTTTTTCACTCCTTGTGGAGATTTTTATTCTTCTCTTATTGAGTCTCTGTTTATTTTTAAATATGAGTATTATCTTATTTGTTTTGTCAAACACCAAAAAAGGGAAGATTGTTTGAATCTAGTTCCATCTCTTTTTTGTGTTTTGGTGTTAACAAAATCATTTTTAAATCTAATATTTTTATGAAGTATTACAGGTCAAAAGAATCTATGGATGCAAGCAACAAGATAGCACATGAAGGAAGAAGATTAGAAGTCCAATTTTTATTGTATTAATTATTTTTTAGAATCTTTGTACATCTCCTAACAAGTAAAACAGAATGTAGGAGTTAAAATCAAAGTAGAGATAATTAAAGTTCAGAATATTGTTCATTCACTCATTTTAAAACTCAAAATCGAATCTTTCAAAATACAGTCATTTAGAGTAGGTTGGATATCTCTAAAAATTGACTTACACTTAATAATATTTGGTACTTGTAGCAAGTATCGGTACTGGTCATAACTACCAGTACATGCTAGGCACAGGTTTGGGCCTAAGTCCCAAACTGTGAACAACAAGTACCGGTACTCGTCATAAGTACCGGTACCAAATGGTCACAGTTTGTGCACTTGGTTTTTGCCTGGACCTTACAAGTACTGATACTAATCACTAGTACCGGTACATGTAGGTCACTGGACCCAAATCTGTGAGTCACAAGTATCGGTACTCATCATGAGTACCGGTACCTGGTGACTTAGTTGGGCTGACTGTAAGTTGTCAGTACCGATACCAAAAGTTTAGTACCGGTACCAACTAATCGTTGTGACCAATCTGAATGGCTATTTTGCAATTAAGCCTATCTCTAATCTTCCCAAATTGCCCCTACCGGCTAGTAATCATAGGGAAGGTGCTTAGTGAGTTATATAAGCACTCTTTGAGTGTCTTTTGCATACAACCAAGAAGCCAAAAATTCTATCTTTGCCTACACCTTCACTTCTCAAATTACTAGTTGCAAAAGAGCTTGTTTTATTGCAATTCTCTCAAGACCACTCGCCACTTGTAACAAGTCATCAAGGCAATCGTGTTCCACTCTGATAAATTCGTTTGTTTTACACCTTAATATTCTCATTAGATTAATTTACATACTCATATTAAGCAATATAATTGTTGGAGACTTAGGGATTTGTTGTAAACTTTTATTTGCATTTTGCTTACACCTGTGTCTTTATTTCTTTTTAATATCTTGTAATTTGGTTGAGGTAACCCGTTAATTACCTTAAGTTTTAGTAAATTGATTCCCTTCGGATTGAGGGAATTGGGTTAAAAATCCTAGGTCGGGAGACTTAGGTAGTGGAGTATCCAAGTGAGGGGAACCACTATATATCTTGTGCATTTTGTGGTTTGATTTGTCTTGCAAAATTTTTTCTATCACACTATTCATCCCCCCTTCTAGTGTGCTTGTGATTTACAGATCCTACAGCTTCTAGGTCTCATAAGTCTCGGTAGAACTGTATATCACTGATAGCACAGGAGATTAAAGGGGTGCTTGGGTCTTTTGCCTTAGGTGGGAGTTTGCTCAAAATGACGGAGCTGGCTTGCTCCGACAATACAATTGGATTCTCACCTTTGGTTCGCGGCTTACGCTTGGGTGTACACACATCTTTCAGGAATCATGCATAAGCCGATATGTGGCGAATCGCATCCATCAAGGGGATGTTTATATGGACCTACTCAAAGAGATTAATCAGGTCCTTCTCAGGTGTCACAAGTTTGGTTGTCCTCTTTCCCTTGGTCAAGGCCTCGGGAAATGGAACCATAGATGGTTCCTCTAGAATTGGCTCAGGCTCTTTATTAGGGATGAGTGTGTCCTGGATGACTAGTCTAGGATTAGGGTTTATGGTCTCAGGCATGTTGTGGCTAGGAAAGGGTGGGTCTTGTGTTGCTTTGCCACTACAGATACTGACGAAATTTAATCTTGCTTGATTTTGGTTAGGGTTGGGCAAAATAGGTGTTTGCTGCTGAAATCCTGAGTATGAAATTGAAGCATCCATCCCATTAGGTGATGGAGTAGCAGGGACTTGATAACAAAGTGAGCTTGTCCTTGATTTGGGTTCATAACGTGCCTCTGGTTTGGCATGTTATTCAGGTTTGGAAGAGGTTGAGAAGGAAGTACACCAGGCTGGTGAGCACTTGCCAGCTAGGCCAATTGATTTCATAACTTAGAGATCTCTTCTTTGTGTTGTTTTTGCTTATCAACCACGGTCTGGAGAATCAAATATGTATTATCTTCTTTAGGTGGTCCAAATTAGAAGTTTTGAGTGGGCCTTGGTTGGGTAGGTTGATAAGGACGTGGAGCCTGTGGTCGGGGTTGGAATTGAGGTCTTAGATTCGGGTTATTTCTCAACCACGAAAAGTTAGAATGATTATGCCATCTAGAGTTGTAAGTGTTGGAGAAAAGATTATTCTAGACGTTGTGAAGATCCTCGTAGGTCTAAGGAGCTCCGAGATAATCAAGGTACAAGGGTTCAGAGTTCCCCCAACTGAGGTGGGCTGACCCGGAGTTTTCTTCGAAGCCATAATCAGATAAGGGTGGATATGCATCCATCCCCGGGGAGTGGTAGATGTTGTGCACAGCCTCCCTTCCTATGGGCGAGTGTGCCTATGTGCTTTAAGGTGCAGAGGTGGATTTGTGTAGATGACGAGTAATGTCGTCCACCTTCTTCTCGATAATGGAGACCTTGTCCAATTGACTGGCTACCAACTCCAAATCAACGGATGCAGAAAGGCCTCAGGATTCGTGTACCCCCCGATTATTTGTCAATGCACGGGTGGACGTTCGGTCGTATGCACCCAATGACTCATTGTTCAGGGAGTTCTTGCACATGTTCTCAAGAATTTCCCAGATCGTGTCCTCATGTTGACCCATGATGCTACCACCATAGGTTGCATTGACAAAGAGCTTGATATCTTCACAGAGTTTGTGGTAAAAGGATTGGACTTGTTCCCACTTCAGAACTCCATGATGGGGGCACTTACGCATGAGATCCAGAAAATGATCCCATGCCTCGTGTAGAGATTCTCCTGCTCCTTGGGAAAAGTGCATGTTGGTATGACCAATAGGGTAGATTTTTTGCAGGAAGGCAGTTTAAAGTTCTCCCCATGTGTTGATCGTGTGTGGGGAGTCTGAAATCAGTGAGCGACTTTGTCAGCCAGGGAGAATGAGAAGAGTTTCAAGAGTAATCCATCCCGATTTTGTACATCTGCCCCAAAAGTGTGGGCTAGATGTTTTAGGTTTTTGATGTGCTGGAAAAGATCCTCGGTGTTCAAGCCATGAAATTTTGGGGTCATATGAAGCATGATAGGCTTGAGATCTACCTTGAGTCCTCCCACAGGAATGTTGATTCGGGGTTCGATCTCCACCGCTGCGGAATTATAGTGATCTCGCATTTGAGGTTGCGGTGGTGGGTTGATGATGGCATTGATTCGATTTTGGAAGTCATGAAATTGTTGCTTAAGGTTAGGTTGATCTTCTTGGTGATCCATAGATGATGAAGGGGAAGTAGGTTCTGAATCAGAGGATATGTCAATGTGGTCAGGTTGTTGCACAAACACGGAAGTCGAGGCTCGACCTCAGCGAGAGTGAATAACTAATGGAGGCCTCAAGAATGGTCTTAAGGACCTCCTCCCAAACATGCACTGATGGAATAGATGAGGGATAGTAGGTGATGGACCCAATCAAGACACCCAAAAATATTGGATGACTATAGAGGTTTGGGGCAGATGATACCCCTTAGTCAGAAAGTCGTCCACCTGAGAATTACCTGGGCAGCCAGAGAGGGAGAGTCCCACGAAGACCCCTACATGGTAGAGTGCCCCCACGAGTTACAAGGTTTCCCCCACCTGACCTCTCTTGTCATCGAGGATCCAAGTAGACCAGAGTGGGGAATTGACCTCTTAAGTCTGTTAGCTTTAGATTGGGAGCAAGGTGCTTCTGATTTCACTTGAACTTTAAGATGTTTGTGTGTAAAGTGACCTAATTTGAAGATTGGTTAACCCAACAAGGTGGGTCAACTTCACCTGTTTTGTCCTTTGAAAATTTTAGGTGCCTCTTTTAGTGTTCAAATGAGATTAAGAGCCTGGTTTTAGGGTTTGCTTGAATAGATCAATTCAATCAAGACTTAGGCACACACTGTTTGAAAAGATCAATTCTTGATTAAGCAAGTGTATCTCTAAAACCCTAAACTGGAAACCCTAATCAGCTTTGATTGGTCCAATTTAATTTTGTCCAAATGTGGTACCTAGGGCTCAAGCAAGAAGATGATAGTCCTAGATACCTTAAGATCCTAAGTAGGTGCACAAATTAGGGTTTTGGATGTTTCGCTAGAATGTATCAAATTAGGCAACTTGATGATTTGTCTAAGAATAGAATGCAAGTAGCCCTAATTGATTGTTTTGTCTTTTTTAGATTATCAAAATCAGGGGCTTAGAAGGATTTGTGTTTTACCTGCCCCTGGAGTGGCTGATGTGCGGCTGATCTTCTTCAATGAATCCCCCTTGAAATAGATCAAATTCAAAAGAGATAGAGCAAGTTAGTACCAACTCTAATATTGCAATCAAGAGATCTAAATTGCACGGTGCTCCCCAGCAATGGTGCCAAAATGTTTGTCACTCGGAAACGGGCTTTAAAATCAATGCGTTGCAATATAGGTCGAATCAGCGCGAAAAACAAATAGAATTTATAGCTCGAATATCAGAAATAAAGTCCGAGGTCGAACACAGGGAGCAATTGGCAAAAATACTTCTCAAGATTACAATTCAACACAAATATATAATCAATAGAATTCCAAGTAAATATAAATGTAAGTGAATGTCTGATAATGCAAAAAGAATGAGATAAAATGATGATTTGAATCACCAATTACCCCTGACAATTATCTCAAATATTTTAACAGTACTAAGAAAATGAATTCCACGTAATATAAGTGCACAGTGCACTTCAAATGATGCTCAGACATCTGTTTAGCCGATTAGACAGCTTATCTTGCTCTCTGCTACAGTGCCAAGAGGGCACCCTTTCTCTTCTGCAGCTCTTTCTTCTCTGGGTTCTCTCTTCTTCTTCTTCTTTAGCTCGTTCTTCTTTCCATGCCTTCTCTTCTTCTTTCCCTCTTCTTCTTCTTCTTCTTCTTCTGCTTCTGGCTTCCTCTCCTTTCTTCTTCTCACGCACAAGGGAGAAGGGCTTCTTAAATGGCTAAGTGTCGGCCGTTGGTCCTGAGAGCAAAACCCCCCTTGCCACCACACGCTTTCCTCTCCTTCTCTCTAGGATCCGCCCTCCCAGGGCCTCGGGTTAACGGGTATTCAGGTAGAATGCACTCAGGACCAAGCTTGCCGACGTGGGTGGTGAGCGAGGAGTGCATAGGTTAGGCGGGTTATCGAGTCAGCCAGACCCACGTGTAACGTGTCACAGGCAAGAAGCATGAGGGAACATGCGGGGACCTCACCCCCTGTGCGTGCTGAGGCGAACAACCTATGCGACTTTTTCAATTTATGTGGGCGTGGGCGCTTGTCAGCTTCCGAGGTGGGACTATCCCACCTCCCTTCCTCTGCGTCCAACTGCGGCTACTGCTTCATGTGATTGCGGTCAAAGGCCCAGTCAAAGAGCCAAATTGGCCCCTAGAATGTGATCCTGGAAACACTCCGTTGTGCCTGGGACTTCACCTGGGGTCTGCAGATGCTAAAACGAGGCTTCAAGCTTCGTTCGAAGCTTTGCTAATGGCGGTGGAGGAGCAAAGACCTGAAAGTCAGAATATAGCCTTGCAGCCCAATTAAACAAGCTCAAGAGCGTCGCCGTGAGGCGAGGAAGTGAACGGCGGTGTCTATGAGGGATGAGAGTGCATGAAGTGGCGGGACAGTGATGGAAAGTGAAGTGTGTAGGTGCGGTGTTCGGCGTAATGACTGGGGGCATAATAGGGTGAAATAAGATGGGGTTTTGAAGAGTGAAGCACGACAGAGGTTGTGAGGTGGTTGGCCAGGCATTTGGAGTAGTGGAATGTGCGGGGAGTCTCGCCGGATGTCTGGTCGGAGCAGAGGAAGGTGAAGGTGGTCGGTGTGATACGGCAGTCGAAATGAAGTGCGGTTGGTGTGTAAATGAAGTAGAGGAGTTAGGGAACTTATCTAGGTGATTGGCGGACGAAGAGGGGTAGAGGCGACGCCAGTTGCAGTGTGGTCGGTGTCGGGGAAAAAGGTGACTCTGGTGAGAGAAGAATGGCGATGATGAAGGAGATAGAAGTGCCCGTTGGTATGGCGTGACGTGGAGGAAGGTGAGGGAGGCAAATCCGTCGTCGGTATTGCGAATGGATGAGAAATGAGGTCGGGAAGAATCACAGGAGCTCGAGGAGCCTTTCGGTTGGAAGAGGGAGGAGGATTATGGGGAATTTCCGACCAAAATCAAGCTTTAGAAGTTCGGTACGATCTGGAGGTCCATTTATAGGCCTTTGGAGGGAGTTTTGAGCTTGGGAAGCAAGCTTCCCAAGCTTGGAAAGCCTCATTGGAGATAGGAATTCTAGGATACCCTAATCTCTCATGCATTTGCATGAGAGATTAGAAAAGTTTGAGAACTTGGGATTAGCTCAAAAGGGAATTCCTTGACGAACTTCCCTTTCAAATTTAAGAGCAATTCGTCAAGGAATCAAGGAGAACTTGCCAAATTTAGGTCGCTAGAGTTTGTAGGAATAGGATTCATGGTGGCAGGGACCTTTCTATTAATACGATGATAAATTTAGGGAGCCATTTGCAACGAATTAAAAAAGCTAAGGATCTGAATGAGATAAAATGAGTCTGACTTAACCAAAATACAAACTTGGTCAAGATGATCTCAGATTGGGCCCAAATTTTGGTAAAAATCTAATTTGGATCTAAGGAATCCAATGAAGAAGTTGGATTTTGGTTTTGATCAAGTTTGACTGGATAATTTATGTAAAAACCCAAATTAGGGCAAATGTCAGTCTGAAACTCTATTTTTGTTCAAGATGGGTTCTAATGGTCAAATTGAAGGTACCAAACCCTAAAGAATATTTTTCTATGAATTTTAGAGGGTTTAGGTGAATTTTATCCTGACTAAAACCTCATTTGATTAAGCAGGTTTGTTTTTAGGATTTCAGAAGTCATTTAATTCTCAAAACACGCGAAAACCCTTTTCTGTCTGTATTAACCCACTTGTTGGATTTTTGAGATCATTTGACCCTTACTTGACCCCTGAGAAAACCCACGGTTATTCTACATTCAAGATATGATGGTAAAATTACAATTTTAACCCTATTTTCTTGTCTTTCACTTAGAATGATTATGCAAGGAACTATGGCTCTCTGGCAGTTATGTGGGAGCATTTGTTCCTTGATAATGACTAAATTGAGCTAGTTATGGCTCATGATGGTGTTCCCATCATCGCATTAGCCATAATTTGTCTAAAACATTCCGAGATTTGGTGGTTTGGGTGAGGACTGTGAGCTCCTCTAAATGGTTAAATGGGTCTTCTTGAGGAAGGCCATAAAAATGTTTAATGATATTTAGGATTGCGGGTTTGATTTCAAACTGTCCATCAAGGATGACCACCCCTGGTCTTTCTTGATAATTTGAGGGATCATAGAAATCCCTCAATGGAGCAGTGTGTACAGCATTGGGAGGTCTACTATTGACTAGGTTTGTGATGGTCCTAGTCAATTATTGTTGATTCGCTTAGAGTTGTTGAAGTTGGGTTACTATGATGTGTAATGGGTTGGAATTTTCAAGATTTAGATTTCCCGTTGGATTTCTCTGCGGTGGCAGTTCAAATTGTGGTTAGAGAACTTCAATTTCTAGTTGGTGAAATTGATGCGTGGTGTTCCCATTTTGTTGGTTAGATGAGGATCGGTTGTTAGTATTTTTTGTAGGATTTTGGACATTTTCCATTTTTTGTTGGTTTTCTATAGAGGAAGAAGATGAAAACAAACGAGTACGGGCAGTGCGACGGGCGGGTTTTGGGATCGTCGGCCGTGCATACACTAAATGGAAGATGGGAGGGGAAGAGAAGATATAGATGAGAGAAAGTGTGCAAAACAAACAACCAAGCCTAATTCTGTCTTAGGCCTAACTCGAAAACCTAAGACTTGGGAGCACGGCCAGTAAGGGATCAACAAGTGAACCCACTTCCCAAAGAGCACCCAGCTAGACTAAAGAGGTGGCTTGGGCCCAAGCATGTCATGGGAAAATCACCAAGGTCTTGTGTAAACCCTTACCCGTCGTTTGACTTCCCTCCAAGTCTATCACCACATTTGCTAAGGGAATTGGGAGCGCTTAATGATTCTTAAATGTCAGATATCAAGCCTAAATTGGATGAAGTACTTAAGTGGTCAAGTGACTACTTATTTTAATTAGGCTTGGGTATTTGAATGTGCACAAGAATGTAGAGGGTGTTAATTGGGGAAATGCCCTGTTATTTCAATTTTTAAGTGTATGCAATTAGACGAAGTGAGTCCAATGCTAAATCAAATTGCAAACAATTTTTGTTGTTTTTCTACTTTTAGGATTTGATTTAGTTTAATGTCTTTTAGGGTTTTCTTTTTATGAATTCAAACAAGTTTGAGTTCCTTAATCAAAGAGAAATCAAGTTGTATTGGTGAATGTAGATTTCCTTTAGAATGTGGGACTATCAAAATGCAAAGAAACCCTAATTGATTTGAAACCTTAAGCAGAAATGTTACTATCAGTGAATCTTTTTTAGGCTTTTCTTGTTAAGTAGTGGTCCAAACAAAGTAAACAACATCACTACTGGAAGGAAAATCAAACAAGGATTCCAAAAAATATTTTTTTGATTTTAGAAATTGTTTTTATATTTTTTTGATATTTTTCTTTGTACTGGTGTTAAAGTCCAGAAATGATATATATGGGTATTTTAGACTTTTCAGTAACACCACTGGCCACCAAAAATTTTTGTGATTTTATATGTTGTGTAGAATTTCACAAGGTTTCCTAAAATTGGACAAGTAGAAGCATTCCGAAAATTCACGAACAGTAACAAAATAATGAAATCAGAGGAGATGACCCCCCTGTTGTCTGCAAATTTTTAAAAATTCTCTACAACTCCAAATGCTCTGAAATTTGGCATAGATGTTCCTGACTTGATTTGGAATCTTTGGATGAAATTTTAAGATTTTAAGAGGCCTGTGGTGTCAAGAATTGATTTTGAAATTCGGACAGAAGTCTAGTCCTGAAAATCAGAACACCAACACTTAGGATAAAGTGGTGTTAAATAAATCAAATAAGCAAACAAAGATTTTTATGAATCACCACTTTACCAAATTTAGATGTTCTTGATCTTGAAAGACTAATTTAGTATTTTTTTGATAGTTTTTAGGTTTAATGTGATAAGTAAGAAGACATTAACCTTGAATCCGTGGGAAGACGAGGACTTTAAGCTTTTGCTTCCAAAAATATCGCCTTTTTCTTGTAGTGCTTGCACACATGAGAGAAAGAAAGAGAAGGGGATGAGATCCACATATCATGTCAGAGAAATAACATAATGCAAAGCTGTGCCTCCCTGGCAACGATGCTAAAAAGTGATTGCAAAAATGCGTGATTTGTAAAATCAAGAATTCAGTCGTTGCAACATGCAATTTTGATCGCTTTTGAATTTATAAAAGACCGAGTACTCGATGAGTATTTGGGTCATCTCAAGGGAGGTAGGAATGCTTTTTAAAATCTCTCACTTTAATTTTAGAAATCAACTCTCTTTTTGGGTTTTAAAATATGTATTTTTTAGAGTTTTGAATAAGGGCAAAACAATTGCAGAGAAATGGGAATGAGAACTACAAGAAATCAAAGCAAAAATGTGCTTTGATTCTCCAACTCACTCCAACCAAGTCACAACAAAAATCACAAGCTAACTAAACAAAAAGTAGAGGAATGCTTCTTGAATTGAAATTTTATTTTACAATAGGGTTGGAGAACTCTCAAGCGAGAGGGATTCCCACTTGTAATCTCCAACAAAATTCTAACACTACACTACTATGCAAAAAAAAATATAAAAAGAATGTAGAAGAAAGCTTAGGAAGAAGGTGATGCTACTGCAGAACTCCCACTCCAATTCCGGTTGCCCCTGAATTGAAGGAAGCTTTGCTCCTGGCTCTCCTTTTCTTGGCAAACCCTAGGTGGGGCATGCCTGTCTCCTCCTAGAGTGGAAGATCTCCATTCCTGAAGTCCTCCTTAGGGTGGCACTGACCACCCTTCTTTCTCCTCCTCTAGACATCCTCCTTGCCTGGCCTTCCTTGGTTTGGTGATGACACAAGGTAGAAGAAGTTGAAACCACCAAGGAGACAGAGTGTCTCCTTGATCTTCTTCCTCCTCTCCTTCCTTCCTTGGTCATTGGTAATGGTGGATCTAGGTGGAGAAAAATGTAACCAAGGATGGATGTAAATGGGTGGTTAGAGGTCTTTTTATAGAGTGGAAGGGGGGCAGGGGTTAGGATGAGATTAGGTGGATGGATATGATGGGATCTTGGAGGGTGGTTATTGATTCTAAGGCTAAGGTTCTTTGCCACCACTTCTTTGGCACCACCCTAGGGCTGCAATGATAAAATCACCCCTCATTCACATATGATAAGAGCGGGCCCGGCAGCGGAATGGTTGTACCCAGAAAATGGCCAAACTGGTAACCACCTTTGCAGACAAGATGGGCCACCCGACGGCCAGCCCCTAGGTCCTCACCTCTGCAAAGCGGCTGAGGTGATGGATTGTAGTTCAACAATCGGGTTCAAGTTACCCCTCATAGGATTTTGGACAAGTTCTTCAACCTCGACTACTCGATCCTTCCCTGATGATGCCATATATCTTGTCTAGGCAAGGGATCCACCCACTCAGGCGACCATTATCCAGCCACAACAAAAAGCTGAGGTAGAGGCTCGAAAACCTCTCAAAGTTGGCTCTACTAGACCCTCGTGGCAAGCAACACTCTCGAGGCAAGCAGCGGCCCCAAAGCCCCTCTGGTAGACCCTCCCTCAGGGCTCCCTTACCAAGGATAGGCACCTAGGTGCTCCTACGACAGACACCTCAACCCAACCCCCGTGCGAGACATGCAATGAGTACCGCCAAAGATAGGCTTATCCTAGCTGAGGGGTCCCCTAAGAGACCCAATTGAACATCCCCCAGAGGGAGGGGCATGACTCCATAAGAGGAGCCCCAGCTCCTCCTCGATCCTCAATAAAAGGACAAGGGGACAGCATCACCAAGGCTTCCATAGCCCCTTAGCCCTCATGCACCAAGAAGAAGGGCCCGGGAGGCATAGACAGAGCTAGAGCAGCCTCTTAGCTCCACCCTAGGCATACCCTGTCAAGCGACGACTGATTCCGAGGAATACTCGAAGGGTTGGGCATCTCGCTCAAAAGCAACAAAGGCAAGCAGGGACTCTTTGCCTCCTCCTTCTACCATCCCACACGGAAAGTCGTTCACGGGCAAGGCACTCGTAGCAACCACCTATGGCCCAATCGCACTGGGAGAAGCAAGCGCTACACACCAAATAGCCTCAATGCAACTCTTTGCAAAAAGATAGCGTATTGCTCCTACCTACTAAGGAGACTACGCCTACCCGCCCCAACATACAAATATGGTGTGGCCAAAACACTGATTCCTCCTTCGACCGACATGGTTACCCTGTGTACCAGGTAAAGGCGGGTGGGCAAGGCGCCAGGAGGATAGCTGGACCTGAAAAGCTGTAAGAGGATCCCCAAGGGTCACCCACCTACACCCTCATGACGTAAGCCACGGGCACCAGGCCACTACCACGAATGGCCCTCTCCATGAGCACCATAGTGAACCTCGCTAATAATTATCCGGGAGAGAGTAACAAGAGAAGCCTCCATGCTGAGACATTTGAGCTAGCAAAAGGGATCGAGCCAAGCCTCGTAAAACGTGGTTCACAAAACCTGTGCGAGCAACGGAATCCCACGCAAGAAAAAATATATTTCCACACTTGGCATGCGAGCAGTCCATGCAAGGAACAAAAAATTTCTTCCTTTACAAAATACATCGACTATTACATTTCCCGGATTATTTTCTCCGACTAAATTACAGTTGGCAAAAGGCAAACTAGTACAAGGGAAAAGTCGACACCAGTCATCATGGTTCAATGGCCTCGCCCCAAGTCTTCAAACCCACTCACCTTTAGTAACACGGGTGACAGTGAAGCATCAAGACTAGCAGGCCGTGCAGCTTGAGCCAGCCCCTCAGCAAACGTCCATCTTTTCACAGCCAACACCACTCGCCCAAGGCAGGCCCCCGATCAGGTAGGGTGAACTCCCCCTGTTACGACCCGATTCTCGGATCCCTACAGGACCCGAGACCGGTTCGCCTCAACTAATCTCAAGACCCAGTCGTCCAACAAGAAATAACAAAAAAGTAGTAAAGTAAACCACATTCACATATGCAATATAACTAAGCAGAAGAAACGTACAATGCAGTAAAGGAAAGTAAATATGCTGTTTCATTACATACCACCACAACAACAAAAATAATGGAAAGCGGAAGTAAATAGTAGAGACAAACAGTAACTAAAAGTAAAATACTTACTACAACAGTAAGGAACAAAAGAGAGTGCTGAAAAACTACGGCTAGGCTCTACTGGGCCCAGCACCCTCCGCAACCGGAAGCTCGGGTTGCTCAACTCCTGGTCCTGTATAGTATTATGAAATGACAAAGTCAGCGAACGCTGAGTAGAGTGGTATTTATACTATCTAAAATAGTAAAAGCAACAGGTTTAATAATCTTTTCTATTTATCTGTTTTATGTGCATTTCCTTTTCACCTATTTTTCTCAAACATCCAGATATTCTTAATATTGCATGTTCCTCATGGGAACGATCTTGATTGCTATCTTTTCCATAGAGTAGAAGGTACACGTGGTGCTCTGCTGGCCGAGAGAGTCCTCCGTGGTAGTCCTACACCCAGTCAATCACCCCGAGGTCACTGTCAAGACGTAGCGATGACTACAGCACGCGTGATAAGCGCATGAGTAGCTACCCTGCATTGACACGTGGTCAGTCATTTCCCCTAGCGGGTATGCCCAAAGTACAACTCGGAACAGTCTAGGGCCTTGCCCTCTCAGAACAGGGGTCTCACCCCTCAGAACCAAACAGGGGTCTCGCCCCTCCATGGTTCGCACACCCTTGTTTGACTACCCCGGTTTGCCCAGAGGGCCTAACAAGTTGGTGTAGGGTGGCTAGCTGAACCTTGGGCCCCGTGGGGTAGCTAGCTCTCTCCCTACACTAGTAGCTCGCCTCGGTACCGTGTACAAGAGGGCCAATAGGAGTTGGTGTAGAGTGGTCAATTCTAACCTCGGGTCTCAACCTAAGGGAGGCTAGCTCTACATTACAAAGAGGGGACAATGGCTCTCCTTGGTACCACATACTCAAGGGCCAGCACACTTCTCGTCTACATCTTAGGTTTCCATCTATCCACAGAAGTTTTACTCCTAATTCCTCGTAGGGTTCACAGTCATGTTCACCTCATTTATTCCGATCCAGATTTCACCATTCACAATTTATCTCTCAAGAATATATAGGCAGCTCGTGTTTCCATAATTCAATACATGCAACAGTTGATTTCATAGGTAATTGTTCATTAATTACAGGCAACTCATATTCTAACAGGCAACTCACAATTATAATACAAGCAATAGCTAGCAGTTTATCTCAATCATGAATGCAAGTACATTATATAGCACAACGGTTCATTCATTTCTCTATCCTAGGGTTCATGCCACATCCTAGGGTTCCATTTGGCTATTTCCACATGCACATTCTTATTTAAATATTATTAACATAATTAACCACTCTACTAGGAAACATGGGAATAATGGGGGCTCGAACCGCAGACCCAGGCGTCTCTGCGAACCCCAAACACACAGCAGGCTAAAACCCTATACCAGAGAATACATCACAAAAGGAGAGTTCAGAACAATGTACAAAGGACTCTAGTACGTAGAGGAACTCGCGAGGAAAATACAGGTATTTCGTTTGTGTAAAACGGACCCCGATCAGACCCCAAATGGGTAAAAAACATTCCTACTGTTCAAAATCAGACATCTAGGGATACTTCTAGACATCTTAAAAGGTGCTAGATCCTTACCTTAAGTCCCTACGGTGTCCTTAGACATCCAGGCCGTCTCTGCAATCATCTGAAGGCAATTCTAGACGTCGGACAGCCTCCGGTAATTTGGATGCACCTTCAGACGTCTGGTGATCTGATCAGACGTCCAAAAGTGCAGCATCCACGCTCCTTCCCAAGGCTGCACCTTCGTACGACAATGCAGGCGCGGTCAGCCAACAAATATCCCTGCACTGTGATATGCATGACACAAGGAGATATGTACCTTCGCGATAAATGAGCTTTCAGACGTCTAGCCTTAGCTCCAGATGTCCAGGTACTCTGTCAGCCGTCTGGACTCCACTCCAGAAGTCTAATATTGGAAAACTTCCAGTATCAGGAACTCCTCCCTGTGCTCTCTGCTCGCTCCGCCTCTAGCCGCCGCAACTCCAGCCACTGTAGAGGGTCGAGAGGCTGCCTCCCTGAGCTCTCTCCTCCTCCCGCACGCACCCGCAGCGGCCGTGCGAGCTCCGCTGAGCTTCCACCAAAGCTCCTTGACCTCGGCCTCCTCCTCCTCCCACGCTCTCCTCTGGTCGCCCTCGCACAGCACTGAAGGTGGTGCTGATGGCTGGTGTGTTGAGTGGAGAGATGGGAGGGGGTTGGCTTATATAGAAGGTGTGGGGGGTTAGGGTTTTGGGAGGAAAAGGAAGGGAGAGAGGAGAAGAGGGTCTTGCGCGCCGCCCACGCGTAGGGCGCAATGCGCGTATAAAAATTTTATTTTCAGACGTCCGGGAAAGGGTCCAGACGTCTGGACAAACGTCTGACTGAGACTCCAAACATCTTAATAGGCTAAAAGTGTGACGGGTCATTACATCATAACAAACTTAAAGGAGGTTTCATCCCCAAAACTTGAGCTAGCTAGGGTGCGGAAAAAGGAACAAAAATGTATAACAAACTTAAAGAGGACCGAAGTAGGTCCGAAAAGACATACCCTCAAAAAGCTCTGGGTACCGCTCTCGCATTGCTACTTCAGGCTCCCAGGTCGCCTCCTCGTACCGCTGGCTTCTCCATAGGATCTTCATCAGTGGTACCTACTTCCGTCTCAGACTCCGGACGACTCTGTCTAGTATTTGCACTGGTCTCTCGGGGTAGGTCAGGTCATCACCCACCTCGATGCTCTCGCGACACAGAACGTGACTGGGATTAGCGAATACTTCTTGAGGTTGGACACATGTGATGTTGTGTAATGTGTATATAACACAATGGTTGTATGATGATGAATGATTATTGTTATGATCATGTCGTTGTAGTATAGGGTGTATAATATAACATTAAGAATGTCGTATAGTGGTGAGTATGAGTGAGTACTAGTCATTACAACCATTATTATCATTTGCTTATTTATCTAATTTTTACTGGTTTTGTTCCAGGTCGTTCACTGGGAGGCAATTTATTGAATTTAATTCGGTCACTCTTTGATCTCAAAATTATCCTCTAATTCCAAAAGGAAACTTTACATCTTATTAAAGAATGAATGAATGTGTGTTTTATTTACCTAATTACTAAGAAATACTTACCAAAATACTAACTATGAACAAGCATCAAACAATCTATTATTATACTCTAAACTATGTATTTACAAGTTATCCTATTAGTACTAACATAATAGTACATAATACATTAGAATGCAATGGTGTAGAGACTTAACTTATCAGTTTGTTATTTATAGTAACATATACAGAAGTTTCAGTGACAGATATAAGCGTCGCTAAATCTCAGAAAACACTATATACAACCTAAAGAAGCAAACTGAGGTCTTTAGCGACGTTTATAGTGTCATTTTATTCTGTTAGTAATTATATGGGTTTATTTATACAAATGTAATGGGCTATAGCGACGTTTCTTCTTCTCCTTTGTTTTTGCGTTATGTTTCGGCCTTAAGAGAGTTTTCAAGTGCTGCGGCGAAGGGGATTAAGCAATCGTCATTAGCATTTTTTTATTATTCAGTGTAAAATTTGTCTAATTTGCGGGTGCGCTTTTCGAGGGATATGCTGCACCCAGAGGGCGGGACCTGACCTCTACTAAGCGTGCCCTAATCTCAGATTAGGTGGCTTAATTACGTTTTCATATCAGCGCAAGGCCTCAGCCCAACACCTTCAAGCTCGCACGCTCGAGCCCCCGGCCCCCACACACATCAAACATTCATCGCAAATCAGACAGTACATGGTTAACGGGTAATCGGATCGAATAGTAGGATGCTGTTTTGGGCGCCCGGCGTCATGATGACTGGTGAATCTGCAGCATAATTAACTTATATGTGGCTGCGCTTGACTTGCAGCACACGATGTGGTGCTATTCCAGCGCCACATCGTGCGCTGGAAATCAGGCGCAGCTTCGTCTGGGTACGTTTTTGGCCCTCGATTTGGGGGCCATAAATTATTAAAAAAAATAAAATAAAATATGGTAAATAAAATATTTACATAATACTACATAATTGATTAATTAATTTTGAATTTTAAATATTTTTACTATACAAATAAATTCGCTAAACTAGGTTGATTATATAGGTTGATTTAGGTGATTAAATAGTTAATTACTTATAAAATAATTAGTAAATGGTCTAATTGACCTTAAAGAGTTTTAATTTACATACTTAAGTATTTAATACATATTTTTATTGTATTTTTACGAATTTATTTATGTTTTATTTAGGCTAAAATAGCAATTCTTTGTAGTTTATAATTAAAACTAAGTTACAGTAAGCTGTACTAGGTATAAATACACTTTAATTAGCTTAAATTACTTACTATATATATTATCCTAATTTTATAGATTTATTTAATTTAATTATAGCTCTAAATTATTAATTTAGCTAAGTTACTCTATAATTTAGCTGTTAAATATGTAAATAGGGATCTGTTTATATATATATACATTATTAAGTAGATACATACATAATAGTTTAGTATATATACATATATTTACATAGATTACATATGTATATGGATTTATGTACAGGTTTTATACATATTTACAGTATAACTATGTATCTTACTTACATAATTAGGCTATATGTTATAGTTATAATACTATGGATAGGTATATTTACAGTTTTAAAATAAGTATGTATAATTAGGTTTTAGTAGGAAGTTAGGAAATGAGGGAAGAAGGGTTAATTAAGTTTTGATTTCAATTTAAACAGCAGCTAAGCTACTGTCAGAGAAGATGGAGAGGGATGAGAAGGTGTGCTGTTCAGGGTGTTTTGTTTAGCATCAGCAGTGGCTTAAGCCACTGTCAAATGGGCTAACTGCTGCTGCAGTTAGTCCACTTGAAGAGAGGGATGTATTCAACAGATGAGAGGAAAATTTAGAGAAGAAGGGAGTTTAGAGAAGAGGGGAATGTAGCTGCTAGATGCATCATGTTGCTGTGTAACTGGGAATAAGAGAAAATTCAAAACAAACTAAAAATTTTGAGAGTTGAAATCCAAATCTGATAAGGGTTTAAATCTCACGAAAATCTCATGTAAATTCAGCTCAAATACTCATTAGGAAAAACCTTATCAGAAGCATCCTTTCAGATCAAAACTCAAATGGCATTGAGTTAGTCTTCCTAATGCCATAGACAGCATGAAGGAGAACTTAACTCAATCAATTAAAACCAAAAAACATACAATCCCAGTTTCTTGCAACCTTAAGGAATATGGAGAACTCCTTAGGTTAGGAAATCACCATACAGAAATGATCATCGACACAAATAGTGTATGGCAGTTCTGAAATAGCAGACAAAACTTAAGAATGCATTAAGGAAAATTCATGGAAGCTGGCGAATGCATTCAAAACAAAGCATACACAGAATCATGAGAGGCTCTTCTGATTGGCTCTCTGTCACCAGAGAGCTTCTCAGAGTCCTTGCCCACAATGAAAACCAAAAATCCCTTCAATTTGTCAGATCTGTCAAAACATTTCAGAGAGTAAAAATCCTTTAAAATCCAAATCAAAAGTGCTCTGACAAACTGAGGCAATCCATTTAAAACAGAGGGGCTTTTGTGAAACAAATGGAGTGAGTGAGAAGCCCCAAATGGTGCTTGTGACGCCACTTTCAGATCTGAGGCAGTACACCATCAGATCTGAAATTGGGTCTGGATGTGTGGGTGATTGATGAAAAATTCGTCGTTAAAAGAAACATAAATCAGAATTGGATGGTGGAAAAACAAAACATGAAGAGGGAGATAAATTGAACAATGAACAGATGATTCTTCCCCTCTGATCTGGACTGATCAGAGGAGGTGAGGGAGGGGATCTAATACTAATTCTACTCCTAAGACTAATCTAACTACAGCTAACATTAAACACTAACAATTAAAACTAAATCTATTCTAAACTACTGCAAACTAAATCTAACACTACTTGTGCAGAATTAAAAACCTAAACTAAAAGGAAGAATGGGACCTATGGGTCCTTAGCCGGCGGCTAAGGAGGAAGAAAGGAGGAGGGTGACTCCAACGGAGGGAAGAGTCTGCTAGTGAGACTCCAGGGTTGTCCTCAGGTGCTACGAGGTCCTTAGCGACGAGGAGGGTCGAGGGCTGGCGATGATTCCACAGCCGGTGGCTGTGAAATCAGGGTCTAGATGTGGAGGAGAGACTGGAGTGGACGAGCTGATCGCTAAGAGATGTAGGAGGGAGCGATCCCTTGCGCACGACACCACTGAGGTGCTTAAGTAGCAGCTCAGTGATTGGAATCACCGCAAGGGTGAGGTTAATCAAAATTAAGCCGGCGGTGAGGATGAGATGGGTAGAGCGCGCGGCGAGTCAAGAGACAGATCTGACCGTCAGATGAGATCTGGGAAGATAGGTGAACGCACGCACCGAATCGCGCGAAGGTTCCATTTGATTCCAGCCGCAGATCGAGATCAAAAGTACGATGGACGATCGAGAATGGCTGTGTTCTTCGCGTGCTACAGTGCGCGTGAAGAACACAGGCTTCTCTCTGAAATGAGGGAAAACTTGCAGGAAGACCCTTGAACGAAGGGGTAGAAGAATAGCGTGCAGGTCCAAAAGTGAAAAGAACTATAACTGGAAGGGCCTTGCAGTCATACAGAAGGGTCCCTGCGGCTTGCAAAAAGGTCCAAGAAGGAGTTTTGAAGGGTAGAAATGTAATGCATGAAGGACCTAATTGTAATCTATTTATTTCTAAGCCTAAATGATGTCCAATTGCTTTCAAATTTTTACATGTGCTTAATTGAACATTTAAGACATTTATTTTACTTCTGATTTGTCTTTTCAAACTTGTTTATGTGTTCAATTGATGCATGGATCATCATTTGTTCTTTAGTTTTCAGAATATCTCATTTTTGTGACCTAATTAGGAGGTTTTAACACACATTAAAAGTTTTAGGTCTTTTCTTTAATTCCCACACTTAACCCTTTTTATATGTTAATTTGATATTGTTTTGCTTAGTGCCTAGCTTAATTTCAGCCTTTTAGCCATGATGAGTAGCCACTCATCAACGTGGAACATGTCGTGCACTCCAGAAAGTTGGGGAGGAAGGGCAAGCTGGTAAGCAACGGGTCCCACCTGCTCTAAGACTTCAAAGGGCCCTACAAACCTCGACGCAAGATTCCCTTTCACCCCAAAACGCTGCAGGCCCTTCATGGGCAAAACATGGAGAAAGACGTGATCCCCAACCTCGAACTGCACCTCTTTGTGTTTCCGGTCAGCGTAACTCTTCTGCCTGCTCCTGATAGTACGGAATCATCTGTGAATCTGCTCTATCACCTCCTGACACTGCCAAATCAGCCTGGGGCCAACCGCCCACTTGGTCCCCACCTCGACCCACCTCAAGGGTGCAGTACACCTCCGTCCGTACAGAGCCTCATAAGGTGCCATGCTGACGTTGGAGTTTAAATCCCAACGTTCACATTATCAAAATTAATATTCCAGCAGCTCTGTTTTGGACCAACGGCTAGCTAGTATCGGTACTAAAGTACTTGTACCGGTAGTAGCAGCTCACTGCCACTAGTACATAAGTCCTGGTATCGGTACTCGTTGCTTCTAGATTTGGGTTTCAAACTCTTAACACAAATCTATAACCCACTTGTACTGGTACTCATGGTTAGTACCGGTACTCGTTACCTCCAGTACCAGTACTGATCATGAGTACCGATACTCGCAGGGTACAGGTTTGTTTCTTGAGAAAATCCAAACTTGTAACTCACATGTACCGGTACTAAACTTTAGTATCGGTACTTGTGGGCTAACAAGTACCTTTTTTAAGTGATTTAATCAATTACGTTCTTTGAAAATAATCGCAATATTAATCCTAATTTATCTCTAATAATTTTTACAATCTAAGTTATATTCCTTTGTTAAGTGGCATATACAATCTATAAATAAAAAATCTAAACTAGAAACACTAAAGGTCGAAGATGATCTTCTCCTCCTCGATTCTTCCTTGTCATCTTGCCTCCTTCTTATCATGATCTTCTCCTTTTCATCAAGCCTCCATCATTTCCTGTTTGACTTTATCTTCACCTAAATCTGAAAGAACTCAATTGCAAACATTAATCCATAATAATTTTGCTAACACTAAAACAAGATGTGGAACAAGGTTCCAACAAATTCGCCATCTGGGCGAGTTGGTTGCGAACCTCTGTGATCTCGTCCTTGTGTTGTTTCTGTATTGCCACATTAGTTTTCTGAATGTCAGCCAGTGTTTGAAGGATGAGAGTCATTTGGTCTTCGTTTGGCCCAGATTGATAAGTGGGGTTGGGCCGAGGCTGAGGCGGCTGATATGGACGAGGGTCTTGTGGACGAGGTTGATAAGGTAGTATTTGAGCCTGAGAATTTCCCGCCCACTGGAAATTGGGATGATTTTGCCATCCAGGTTTGTAGGTGTTGGAAAATGGGTCATTCTGGATGGCATTGAGGTCCTCATAGGTCTGAGGAGCCTCAGAAAAGTCAGAGTATGGGGGTTTAGAGTTCCCCCAGCTAGAATAGAGTGGATCGGAGGTCCCTCCGATCCTGGAGTCAGACGGGGGTGGATATGGGTCCATCCCCTGAGATCGGTGAGAGATGTTTTGCATAGTTTCCCTCGCGAGAGGTGGCTGTGCAAAAGAGTTCTGTGCAGAGGTGGCTCGCTGCAAATGCCGAGTCAGCTCGTCCACCTTCTTCTCTATGATAGAGACCTTGTCCAACCAACTGGCCATTAGCTCCAAGTCGACGGATGCGGACAGGCCCTGCGTCTCATGTGCTCCCCTAAGATTTGTCGATGTGCGGGTATTCGTCTGGTCGAATAAGCCCATGGAATCATTGTTGATGGAGTTCTTGCACATATTCTTGAGAATCTCCCACACCGTGTCCTCATGCTGACCCATGATGTTTCCTCCATAGGTTGTATTAACAAATAATCGAATGTCCTCACTCTGGTAAAAAGATTGGACTTGTTCCCATTTAGGAACTCCGTGATGGGGGCACTTTTGTATGAGATCCAAGAATCGATCCCATGCCTCATGAAGAGGTTCTCCTGTTTGTTGGGTGAAATGAGTGATCTGGTGGCGCAAGGCATTTGTCTGACCAACGGGAAAGAACTTCAAAAACTCGGACTGAAGTTCATCCCATGTGTTGATCGGATGAGTCTGAGTTTGATACCAATGAGCAACCTTGTCCATGAGGGAGAATATCCCAGTTTTGTGCATCTGACCCGAAAGTCTGGGCCAGATGCTTGAGCTATTTAATATGCAGGAATGGATCCTCGGAGTTAAGCCCATGGAATTTTGGTATGGCATGAATCATATTGGGCTTTAGTTCAGAATCAGGACCTCCAGCCGGGATTCGAACTCGAGGCTCGATTGCCACCGCAGCGGGATTATAGTGATCTCGCATCATGGGAAGCTGCGGTGGGTTCATGAAGTTTTGGAAGAGGTCATTTAGGCGCTGAAGCTGGTGCTCAAGATTGTTTTCTTCTTCAACAGGTTGTTCCATGATGGAAGAAGGAGAACTTGGTTCCGAATCAGAGGAAAGATCTATGTGGTGGGGTTGCTGCACAAACAAGGGTACCGAGGCTTGGCCTCGGGGAGAGTGGATTTCTAAAGGAGGTCTTAAGGACCTCTTACTAAACATGCACCGAAGGATTGGATAAGATTAGAATGTGCTGGACCCAATCGAGACACCCAAAATATGCTGGGTGACTATAGAGGATCGGGGCGGATGATACCCCTTAGTCAGAAAGGTCGTCCACCTGAGAAATACCTGGGTAGCCAGAGAGGGAGAGTTCCGCGAAGACCCCTACACGGTAGAGCATCCTCATGGGTTACAAGATTTCCCCCACCCAACCTCTCTTGTCACTGAGATTCTAGGTAGACCAGAATGGGGCCCTTGACCTCTTAAGTCTACCTCTTTTAGTTAAGATCAAGGTGCTTAGGGTTCCACTTGAACTTTAAGCCTTTTGAGTGCAAAGTAACCTAATTTTAAGGTTGGTTGACCCAAAGGATCAACTTCACCTCTTTGTTCCTCTGAGAGCTTTTAGGTCCTTGCTTTTAGGGTTCAAATGGATTAAGAGCCTGATTTGCTTAGGGTTTCTCTTGGATAGATCTTTTCAAACAAGGCTTAGGCACACCTCTTTTTGGAATTTTTACTTCTTTTCTTAGAAAAACATGTGTCTCTAAAACCCTAGCTTATAATCCTTAAGTTGGCTCTATTTAGTCCAAGTTAGTTGCCTCACAAATTGGTATCTAGGGCTCAATCAAGAAGGTCTTAGCCCTAGTTACCTTAAGTGGATGTGCAATGTGTTGAAATTAAAAATCAGGCAACTTTTGTGAATTACTAAATATAGAAACAGGTAGCCCTACATTGATTTTTCTTTATTTTCCTTTTTAGATTTTGAGGGGATTAAGAGAGAGGGCTAATGAAAGTTTACCTGTTCCTTGGTGTGGTTGTTGTGCGGTTGCTTTTCTCTCCTCGGCTTTCCTGCAACAAACACAACAAAAGAGAGAGAATAAGTCAGCATTGAATTAGAAGTTGTGATTAATGCTTCTAAAATGCCCGTTGCTCCCTGGCAACGGCGCCAAAATGTTCGTATCACTTTGTCGTATATTAAATCAATTTCATTGCAGTATAGTCGAAAAAGCATATGAACAAATAACAATTTTATTACTCGAAAAGTCAAAATTTTTGAGGTCGAACTTAAGGAGCAAATTGGTATTTTAGAAGCTTAAGAGCGCAACTCTTAAAAAAAAAAGCAATAACCAATTCAATCAAAAGAAATAATGTCAATGTAGAAATAAGGCCCAAAAATTGGATGTCTGATGAAAAATCAGACGTCTTAAAAGGATTTTGCTACAGTGCTTGGTTTGTGATTTTTGGCCTTCTCTTTCTCTCTTCTTTCTTCTTCTCCTCTGCGGCTGTGCTTCTTCTGCCTTCTTTGGCTTCTTCTTCTTCTTTCTTCTTTCCTTGCCTTTCCTTCTGCTTGGCCACTCCTGCTTTCTTCTTCTATTCTGCTTTGTCCTCCCTTGTCTTCTTCTTCTTCTTCTCTTCTCTGGTGCGCCTCCTCCTTCTTCTTCTTCTGCAGCTCCCTCTTCCTCTTCCTTTCTCTTCTCTTCTCTTCCTCTGCCACTCCTCTGCCTTGAGTTCTCTTTCCTTCTTCTTTTGCCTTTGCCTTCAACTGCACCTTCTCCTCTTCTTCTTTGGCCTCTTCTTCTTCTGCAGCACCTTTCCTTCCTTCTTCTGCCTTTGCCTTCAATCGCATTTGCTCCTCTTCTTCCCTGCACACACACACAGAAGAAAAACCTAGCCCCTACCCTCCCCGCATCTCTCTCTCTCTATTTCGCTCTTATGAATGCTCCCCCAGAGCCGGGTAATCGGGTCGGATCAAGTGCACCTGGGTCCAGACGCACCGACATGGGTGGTGCGTGAGGAGTGCAGGGTAAACGGGTCAAGTAGCCAGGTCCACATAGCATGGGTTGCGGACGAGGTGGGTGATCGGGCGAGGGGACCTCACCCCATGATATGAGGTAATAGGGCTAAAACACAAAAACAATTTAAAGCACTTTCCTACATTGAGACTTCCAAGGTGGGACTAAAGTCCCACCTGCTTCTGTACACGCCTGCAGGGAGGAATGGCCTTCAAATTGAGCAGCTGCAGTCAATGAAGGCCCTGATTGCCAGGTGCGTAAGGCTTGTAGAGGGATTCCACGCACCTAGGATGCGTCTGCCTAGAGTGGGTCATCCTGGAGCGAGCGAGGGAGCTTCTTCACACCTACGCTAGTGGCGGCGAAGGTGTGAACCTAAAATGCACGAATACGGCCTCGCAGCCCTATCAGACCACAGGAAAACCTTCGCCGTATCACGGCAAAGGTGAGGCGAGGGTTGGCTGGTCGCGGGCTGGCTTAGGCGTGTGTGCCTAGGTCGCTCTGTGGCCGTGTTTATGGGTGTGTTCAGTGGGCATTTAGGGAGGTGTTAGCGGTTGATGAAGGGGTGGATGGTGATCAGTGAGTGATGGCGGAGGTCCTGAGGTAGGTGGCGAGGCGTGCGAAGGAGTGGAGCGACAGTTTCGCCTTGCCGGTGATCTACCGGAGGTGAAGGTAATGGTGGTCTGTGGTGGTCGGTGCGTGATAGTAGAAATTGATAAGGGGAAAATGAAGAGGGGAGAAAGAGAGTTCTAACCTACTTAAGGGACGAAAGGGGGGCAGGAGGCGAGCGGCTTGTTTCGACCATCGTCGGAGACGAAGGCCCTGAGATGGGGATGACGGCGATAAGGTAGGGGTCGGAGAGGCTCGTGCGAGTACGGCGCGATGCGGAGAAGCACGGTGGAGAGGACTCTGCCACTGGTATGGTGGCAGAGTGACGAAACGAGGGAGAGGAGGTCACCGGAGCTTGCGGGCATCTGATCGGAGATGTAAACGAAGGAGATTTTGGGGTTTTCTCAGGCTAGGACAAGCTTGGGAGGTGCGGAATGATCTGGGCTTGCTTATATAGGCACGGGCAGAGGGAGAGTCACAAGGAGGCGGCCAAAAGTCTTCACCGAAGGCATGGCTGGAGTGAGACCCATACCTCTCGAGCGTTTGCACGAGAGGTATGGGGCGATTCAGGGCATGGGGAGTTGCTCATGCGATAGGGGGCTTCGTAGAGAGCTCCCCTTTCAAATCTAGGAGCAGCTCCCTAGGGAAACGAGGAGAAAACCGCCTTGAAATCTCACTGGAGGTATGGGTCCCTGTTGCAATGGTAGAGGGACCTAAATGAAAAAAGTGATGAGAAAGTTGAGGGGGTCTTTGCAAGGGTTTTGAAAAGTTAGGGGCCAAAATGTAATTGGGTGGACTATTTTGTAAAGTAGGTCAAGATGGCCTTCCCTTAGGTTTAAATTTTGGTACAAACCTAATTTGGACCTAAGGAATCCAATGGTGAAGTTGGATTTAAGGTTTGACCACATTTGACTGGATATTTTGCACAAAAACCTAAATTAGGTCAAATATTGAGTTAGGACCCCAATATAGGTCAAAACAGGTTCCAAAGGCCAAATTGAAGGTTCTAAGTCCTAGGGGATATTTTTCCATGAATTTTAGAGGGTTTAGTTGATTTTTATCTTGCCTGAAACCTTGTGCATTTAAGTAGGTTTGTTTTAGTGTTATAGAATGTCATTTAATTATTAAATTTCACAATAGCCCTTTTCTTACCGAACCATCCCACTTTTTCTCTTATTAAGTCCAATTGACCTATATCTAGACCCTGAGAAATCCCGTTGATGCACAGTAATGGCAAAAATGCAGTTTTACCCTATTCTTCATGTATTCTTTTCATATCAGTAATCTCTTAAATTAGGCCTTTCTCTTGGTTATGTAGGAGCATTTGTTCTCTTTCTTAGGTCAAAATAAGCTAGTTAGGGCTCATGATGAGGTTCTCATCAGCAAGCACCTTCCGGCTAAAGGCGTCAGCCACCACATTGGCCTTCCCTGGATGGTAGGAGATGCTGCAATCGTAGTCCTTCAGGAGCTCTAACGAACGTCTCTGTCTCATGTTGAGCTCCTTCTGGTCAAACAAGTACTTGAGGCTCTTATGATCCATGAAAATCTCAAAAATCTCACCATAAAGGTAGTGCCTCCATGTCTTCAGCGCGAAGACAACTGCCAGCTCTAAGTCATGGGTAGGGTAGCTATGTTCATGGGGCTTCAGTTGCCGTGAAGAATAAGCGACAACGTGATCATAAGCACACCCCCTAACCCTTGCAACGAAGCATCTGTGTAAATCACAAAACCGCCACTGCTGTCCGTGATAGTAAGCACAGGAGCTGAAGTCAGTCTCTCCTTCAACTCCTGGAAACATGCCTCACACTCATCTGTCCAGGCAAAGGGCACGTCCTTCCGAGTCAGCTGAATCATAGGACACGCAATCTGAGAGAATCCTCTGATAAACTGCCTATAGTAACCCGCCAGTCCCAAAAAGCTGCGTATCTCTGTCACTGTACGTGACCTCTCCCACCTGAGTACAGCCTCAACCTTGGCTGGGTCCACAGCCAGACCATCCCCTGAGATCACGTGGCCCAAGAAGGTCACCTGCCTCAACCAAAACTCGCACTTGTTGTACTTGGCATACAACCTACATCGCCTCAATGTGTCCAGAATAATCCGTAGATGTTGTCTGTGCTGCGCCTGATCCTACGAGTAAACGAGTACATCGTCGATGAATACTACCACAAACAAGTCCAAGTATGGTCTGAAAACCTGGTTCATCAAATCTATAAAAGCAGTGGGGGCATTGGTCAACCCAAACCGCATGGCCAAGAACTCGTAGTGCCCGTACAGGGTACGGAAAGCTATCTTGGAGTCGTCGATCTCCCTGATCCTCAATTGGTGGTAGCCTGATATTAGATCTATCTTGGAGAACACTGTGGCATCTCGCAATTGGTCAAAAAGGTCGTCAATCCTCAACAGCGGATACTTGTTCTTGATGGTGACCCTATTTAGTTGTCGGTAGTCAACACGAAATCGCAGGGTACCATCCTTCTTCAAAAACAACACAGGGGCTCCCCACGAGGACGCACTGGGCCTCACAAAGCTCTTCTCCAACAGGTCATGTAGTTGTGACTTGAGCTCTCGCAGCTCAAGTGGTTCCATCCGGTATGGTGAAGTAGAAATGGGACTGGTCCTCAGTACCAGTGAGATCTCAAACTCGATCTCGCACTCTGGCGATAGTCCAGGTAGCTCCTCTGGAAACACGTCAGGGTACTCACAAACCACCAGAATACTCTGAAAGTCAGCCACGGGACTAGGCTCTGCCACTACACAGGCTAAAAAGCCCTCACACCCCTGGCTCAAAAGCCTCGCTGCCCGAAGCGCAGAGATGCATCTGAAACCTTCGTCCACCGACTGTCCTTGAAACTCAAAGAGAGGCAACTCCGGTATGGAGAAGACAATCTTCCTCCCGAAATAGTCCACCAAGGCATAATAGGCGGATAGCCAATCCATCCCTAGCTTGGTCTTCAGTGGTTGGTGCAGGGAGCATCTGCTGTGCTCTGACCCTAGATGGGCAGTCTCTCCTGATGTGGCCTGGCTGGCCACACTGTTAGCAGAGGGGAACATGACCTCCTCCCTCAGTAGGTCCCTGCTAGCAACTGGGCGGGGGTCCGATGCTAGCAGTTGGCCCCTGTCTGGGTCCCCCAAAGGCCACTAATGTCCCCGCAAAATGAGATGGCTCTCTTGCTGGTGCCATGTGCCTCCTCTCTTGACGGTTCTGAGAGTGCTCTGGCTGATAGGGCCTCTTCCATCCGCTATTGGTGTCTCGTACGGCCGGGTTTGTCTCCTCGTAGGTCATGGCTGCCTCAACCACTCGTAAGAAGGTGGGCAGCTTCAGGGGTTTGACATACCCCCGAATAGCAGGTCGGAGCCCCTCAGTAAACCTCCACAGGTGCTCCTCCGTAGCCACGGCTGTCGAGATAAAACATGATAGCTCTAGGAAACGCGTGAGATACGTGCTAACAGTCATCGTCCCCTGGCGGAGAGTGTGGAACTCCCACCTCCTTTGGTCCTACCAGGTTTGCAGAAAGTACTGCTCATAGAAGAGAGTCACGAACTGGTCCTACGTCACCTCTCTCCTCTCCTGGCCTCTAACTACCCTCCACCACCTGTGTACCGCGCTCTCTAGCTGGTACGTGGCAAAGGCCACGCAGCACTCCGCGAGAGGGCGAAGGGTGTCGAACACCTTCTTTATCTGCTCCAGCCAGTCCTCTGCCTCAGACAGGTCCTCATCCCCCTTGAAGGAGGGGGGCTTCAACTTCCAGAACTGTCCAAAAAGCTCATGGTGTAGCTGCAGTGGGAGAACGGGCATGCCTCCAAGCAAGGGGAGCTCGTGCTCGGAAGTGTCAAAGTGCGGTGGGGGTGGTTAAGGACCACCCCCTCCCCCTCCTGCTCGTCCGGTGCAGCTGCGGTCTCTCTGTCCCACCGAGGACTCCCCTTCTACATCCTCAGGGAGAGGTGCTCGTGGAGGCTGGTGGAGTTCCTCTCGATTAAATGTCCCTGATCAGCTAGGCGAGATCCTGGGACTGAACGTCCGGGAGAAGAGGTGGGTCAACTGGTACCTCAGGCCTGGCATGCCCGCCCCTCCGACCTCATCCACGGCCGCGACCATGGCCCACCTCGAGAACTCCCAGACGAGGCATCTCCTGCAAGGAGACATGAAGGACAGAACAAGAGGGTCAACGATACCGAATTTCTTCGAGAAAGGACTCGGAATGAATATCAAAGCGATACGTTGTGGTGGCTATCCTAGTTATATGCACGTGAATGGTTATTCTTAAGCCTATTGGTTCATTTCTCAGGATGACCTTACTCTGATACCATCTTGTTACGACCAGATTCTCGAATCCCTACAGGACCCGAGATCGGCTCACCTCGAGTAATCCCAAGACCCAGTCGTCCAACAAGAAATAACCAAAAAGCAAGAAAGTAAACCACATTCACATATGCAATATAACTGAGCAGAAGAAACCTACAATGCAGTAAAGGAAAGTAAATCTACTGTTTCATTACATACCACCACAACAACAAAAACAACGGAAAGCAGAAGTAAACAGTAGAGAAAAACAGTAACTAGTGGTCCAATACTTACTACAACAGTAAGAAACAAAAGAAAGTGCTGAAAAACTACGACTGGGCTCGACTGGGCCCAGTACCCTTCACAGCCGGAAGCTCGGGCTGCTCAACTCCTGGTCTTGTACAGTATTATGAAAAGACAGAGTTAGCGAATGCTGAGTAGAGTGGTATCTATACTATCTAAAACAGTAAAAGCAACATGTTTAATTCTCTTTTCTATTTATCTGTTTTATGTGTTTCCTTTTTCACCCATTTTTCTCAAACATCCAGATATTCTTGATCTTGCATGTTCCTCGTGGGAATGATCTTGATTGCAGTCTTTTCCATATAGTAGAAGGTACATGTGGTGCTCTCCTGGCCGGGAGAGTCCCCCGTGGTAGTCCTACACCCAGTCAACTACCTCGAGGTCACTGTCAAGATATAGCGGTGACTATGGCACGCGTGATAAGCATACGGATAACTACCCCGCATTGACACGTGGTCAGTCGTTTCTGCTAGCTGGTACGCCCAAAGTACAGCACGGAACAGTCTAGGACCTTGCCCTCTCAGAACAGGGGTCTCGCCCCTCAGAACCAAACAGGGGTCTTGCCCCTCCATGGTCCGCGCACCCTCGTCTAACTACCCTGGTTTGCCTAGAGGGCCTAACAAGCCCATGGGGTGGATAGCTCTCTCCCTACACTAGTACCTCACCTCGGTACTGTATACAAGAGGGCCAACAGGAGTTAGTGTAGAGTGGTCAATCCTAACCCCGGGTCTCAACCAAAGGGAGGCTAGCTCTACTCTACACAAAGAGGGGACAGTGACTCTCCTTGGTACCACGTACTCAAGGGCCAGCACACTTCTCGTCTACATCTCAGGTTTCCATCTATCCACAGGAGTTCTACTCCTAATTTCTTGTAGGGTTCACGGTCATGTTCACCTCATTTATTCCGATCCAAATTTCACCATTCACAATTTATCTCTAAAGCATATACAAGTAGCTCATGTTTCCATAATTCGATACATGCGACAATTGATTTCACAGGTAATTGTTCATTAATTATAGGCAGCTCATATTCTAACAGGCAACTCACAATTATAATACAGGCAATAGCTAGCAGTTTATCTCAATCATACATGCAAGTACATTATACAGCATAACGGTTCATTCATTTCTCTATCCTAGGGTTCATGCCACATCCTAGGGTTCCATTTGGCTATTTCCATAAGCACATTCTTATTTAAATATTATTAACATAATTAACCACTCTACCAGGAAACACGGGAGTAATGGGGGCTCGAACTGCAGACCTAGGCATCTTTGCGAGCCCCAAACATACAGCAAGATGAAACCCTATACCAAGGAATACATCACAAAAGGAGAGTTCAGAACAGTGTATAAAGGACTCTAGTACGTAGAGGAACTCGTGAGGAAAATACAGATATTTCGTTTGCTTAAAATAGACCCCGATCTGACCCCAAACGGGTCAAAAACATGCCTACTGTTCAAAATCAGATGTCTGGGGATACTCCCAGACATCTTAAAAGGTTCTAGATCTTTACCTTAAGTCCTTGCAGTGTCCTTAGACGTCCAGGCCTTCTCTGCGATTGTCTGAAGGCAGTTCTAAACGTCGGATAATGCCTCCAACCGTCTGAACGCACCTCCGGACGTTTGGTGATTTGATCAGACATCCAAAAGCACGGCATCCGCGCTCCTTCCCAAGGCTGCACCTACGTACGAAAACACAGGCACGATCAGCTGACAAATATCCCTACGCTGTGATATGCATGGCGCAAGGAGATATGTACCTTTGCAATAAATGAGCTTTCAGACGTCTGGCCTTAGCTCCAGACGTCCAGGTACTCCGTCAGCCGTCTGGACTCCACTCCAGACGCTGATACTGGAAAACTTCCAGTATTAGGAACTCCTCCCCTCACTCTCTGCTCACGTCACCACATCTCCAGCCGCTACAGAGGGTCGGGAGGCCGCCTCCCTGAGCTCTCTCCTCTCGCACGCACCCGCGGCAGCCATGCGAGCTTCGCCGAGCTTCCACCGAAGCTCCCTGACCTCGACCTCCTCCTCCTCCCACACTCCTCCGCTCGCCTCCTCTCGCTCTCCCTCACATAGCACTGAAGGTGGTGGTGGTGGCTGGTGTGTGGAGTGGAGAGGAGATGGGAGGGGGGTGGCTTTTATAGAAGGCGTGGTGGGTTAGGGTTTTGGGAGGAAAAGGAAAGGAGAGAGGAGAAGAGGGTCCTGCACACCCCCGAGTGCAGGGCGCAGTGTGCGTATAAAAATTTCATTTTCAGACGTCCAGGAAAGAGTTCAGACATCTGACTGAGACTCCAGACGTCTTAACAGGCTAAAGGTGTGACAGGTCATTACACCTGCTCAGTCCCATCCACAGAGGAAGGAGGACTGACCAAGGAACTCCGCAGGAGGAGTGGCAAGTCTTGGCTGGCTAAAGCACCGACACGAGGCAGGCACAACGACCCAAACATGCAGGCTACCCTCCTATTTATCAATGAGGTGCCCCATGTGGTCGAAGCTGTAAGGCCTCCAGCAGGCCATTCATGCGGGATTAGTGATGAGATGTGGCTCATCATTGCTAAAATCAAGCTGGAAACTGGGTTAAACACTACATTATTAACACATGAAAAGGGTTAAGTGTGAGAAATAACAGAAATGATCTAGAACGACAAATCAATGTTAATAATGCGAAATTAGGTCACAAATTGAGATATTCTATTAAAAATGTAATTTGATGATACATTTGCAAATTGAACACTTATTCGGGTTCAAAAGTTCAAATTGAAAGTGAAATCAACTTATTAAATGTTCAATTGAGCATCGATAAAAACTTGGTAGCATTTGGACACCATTAGGACCTCGCATCATTGACACTACATATATGTCCATCATTAATATTTTCTTTCACATAAAACCTTTAGGGACCTCATTTTAAACCCACAGGGACCTATGTACAAGACGTCAGGGGCCCCTCTATGACCCTTCTTATCACTAATGGGCTTGCCTACAATTGTCACACCATTTCGCATTTAAGCCCTTCCGCACAATTAACCCAAACACCTGCATCTCTCTCCCTTGTCCACTGTAGCTGAAGAAGACAGTTGATCACGACCGTTGATTGTGCACATCCTCGATCCTAGGGTCGATCTCAAATCGAACCTTCGTGCGAACTTGCGCATAAAATCACCACCTGTGTTAGATCCAAGCCAACGACCTTGATTTGTGTTGAACCTTTCGTGCCTCTCTTCCTCTCCATCTCATCGTTGGAGTCCTAATCACCTAAGCACACCCTCATGGTGATGTGAATCCACTCGTTTTGCTCTTAAGCTCACCACAGAGGTCGTGCGCATGCCATCGACTCCCCTCCTACTTCCTTGAGCCGATCCCTTCCTCCCTCTCCACTATCTCCTTACCCCTTCATTTGCTGTGCCTATGACAAGGGCTTGGCTCTTGTTCATCAATTCCTTCTCATAAAGTTGGATCTCGTAACACCAGGATTCGACCATGGAGCTCAACTAGAGGGCTCTTCATTCGCTAGAGACCTCCCACCTTTCTTCCTCCTTAGCCATCGGCTTTGGATCCAGGCAACCCCATTCTTCCTGTTAAATACAATTTCCAGCTTTCTCGATTAGATTAGTAATTAGAGTACTGTAGATCATGTAGTAGTTTAGATGATGAATTGATGAATGGTTTAGTATAGGTTAGGTGTAGACTAGAATAGATTCGATCTCACCCTCTCTGACCAATTTAGATCAGAGAGGTGTTTTCCCACTTTCATTGTGATCCATTCTTCTACCTCTTCACCTCACAGTACACGTTCACCAATTGATGCACTCTTTTCATCAATCACCCATTCACGAGAGCATTTAATATATCTAAAGTTTACTAGCTCTCAGTTCTATTAAAATGTTCAAAATCAAATTGAGGGCTCTCTCATGCACTTCACCTGACCACAAGGGTCCTCTCACTGATTTGAATTGGTTAGATTTGCTTGATTGAATAAATATTGATTTGCAAGCTTAATCGAGAGATTGAGATTTCAATTTGGATAAATGTGCTTTAATCGATTGAGTTGAGTTTGAAATGTTTTAATCAGTCTAATTTCCATGGGTTTGAACTATTTTGGTTGGAGTTTGAATGTGCAATATGTTTATACCCAAAAATTTTCAAAGATAATATTTTGTTAGGTAGTTTAGACCTATGAAAGTTAGTTATACTAATTTAAGGTCTAGACTCTGACCTATATAGATGGTTAGCTTTACATTGGGTACTTGAACACCAATCAATGGTGATTAAATCATCTTGCTAAGCTCAAATTAAAATAATTCCAAAGGGATGACATGTGATCTGAAATTAAACATATCTTCTTTGCTGATCACTATTTTGGTCGAGATTTGATAGATTTTAATGAAGGTT
This sequence comes from Thalassia testudinum, assembly GCA_037157565.1. Lineage (NCBI taxonomy): Eukaryota > Viridiplantae > Streptophyta > Magnoliopsida > Alismatales > Hydrocharitaceae > Thalassia > Thalassia testudinum. Next base: position 6,181,426 of record JAZHRO010000010.1, on the reverse strand, counting down.
GGGAACTCATTTTGAGTGGATTTTCAGTGTCTTATTGATTTCTTCCTATTAAGTTGTTTATGGCTTGATAAAAGAGTCAATTATGTTCTCATTGGGTTTTGATATAAGATCTAGAATTCAAGAGTTTCGAATGGGTTTTACATCTTGATTATAAGTGATTTTGTGATATGAGCTTCATGATGTATGGATTTGAGTTGTTTTATATTAGAATGAAATTTGAGAGTCTTGGATCAGGTTTCAACTTAGTATTGATTCCGCTACTCAGTTTTCAGCAATAACAGTTCTCAGCTGCTGGATTTGGGTAGAAATTGTTGCTATTTTGAGCAGTAGCAGCAGAAATCTAATTGCAATTGCTATGTACTATAAGACGTCTAATCCATCAGTAGTAGTAGCTGGGTGTTTGAATTGATAGAAGCAACTGAATTAAGTTGCTAATCTGATTAGTAGCAACTTGTCTGAAATTGGAATATGAAAATGGATCTGATTTGGGTTTTGAGTTTAAATGAACCATTCGTGTATTGTAATGATGGAACAATATATTCAAGCATTAATGTACATGTTTGGACTTCACTCTTTTCTGAAACAGCTTGTAATTTGTATACTTAACTCATTATCAGTATGCATAGAGTGGTTATTCTATCCAACATACAATTTTAATGAAATACATTCTGAAAATCATGTTCAAATGCTCAATCATCTTCTATGTTATGTGTTAAGCGATTTTGAATGTTTTTACTAAATATCAAACCCTTGGAATAGAGCCTGAGGCCTTAGGTTCCTAAATTCAACATTCACTTTAGGCCTAACTTATGTTAATTTGTAATATATACAAAACATATAAAAAAATTGTAAAAGATAAAACAAATCTATCTTTAATAAGATTAGGTATTTCTTTAAGTGTGTACCAAGTTTCAAAGTAATCTGAACTCCCGACCTGGTAGAATATACTAGTCGACGGTTCAGTATACTTTAGAATTTAATAAAAAAAATCAAACTAAAAACATAAAAAAGAACTTCAACTCTCTCATCTCACTTTTTCTCTCATCCCCTATCTCTACATTACATACAAAAACTATAAAAATCAGAAAAACCCTAAAAATATCAAAAAATACCCTATATACTATGTATATACTTGTATATATAACTTAAACCTAAACTAAATGCATATATTGTATAACATGTACAAAATTTATATAAATAACTTAAATATGTATTCTATATATTAAATTAAGTATTTAGAATGATTTAATGTAAATATAAATTTATTGTATAATTATCTATTAATTTATATTAATTAAATGTATAATAACCTAAGTAATTATATAAACCCATCTACTTGTACATAATTATATGTCATACTGTACATGCATATTTAACTATGTATTATAAACTATATAATACCTATAATTTAATTAAGTAATTACAGTAAATAATTAAGTTATTAGGTTAATTAAGTAATTTATTAGTTTAAAATAAAATAAATTAGTAATTTAAGTTAAAACTGAAGTAAGTTATAATGTATATTTGTATAATGATATATTAAATATTTTGAATGTATTTATACTGTATTTATACTGTATTATAGTATTTATAAATTATTTATGTGTACAATTAACTAGAATGTATAATTAAATGTATAGAAATCAAAATAAAGTTTCTAAAATATATTTAAAATGTATAATAAATAATTTATTATGTAAAGTAACTCTATACAAAGTCAATTTCATGATTAATTAAGCAATTTCTACCTTAATTAACAAATTAAACCCTAATTTATTATGTATAATCAGCCAACTTCAACTAATTTAATTATATATCTAAATAATTTATTTCACTAATTTAACTATACCATTATATAGCCCTATATAAGGCCTTTCCAAAAATATAATTTATTTGGACCCTCAAATCGAGGGCCAAATCATCGGATTTCATGTAATATAGCATGTTGCTGAGTGCCTAATTGGTGTTACCATTTAGCGCCACATCGTGTGGCGAAGGTGCAGTGGTGCTGGATATAAGGAACTTGTGGCAGAGACTTCCCAGTCATTAGGTGTTGAGCATGAAAATAAGCATTACTTGATCCTAGATTCACGTGTCACGTGCGCCTGTGGGTATGTGTGGGTGCTTGCGTGTGCATGTGCATGTGAGCACGGGTGTGCGGGCATGTGGGTCGAAAACTGGTCCAAGAAAATGCATAAAAATACACCTAAAATGAACTAGGGTGGCTCATTAAAGCACGTTTTTGTGCATGTGAACAGTGAACTAGAGTTGTGTGAAGGAAAGAAGGAAAAGGGGTCTTGAAAAATTCTAAGTGACGTAAGAGAGAAGGAAAAGAAGAGAAATGAGAGAAGAGTAATCGTGAACAACTAAGTGTTAGTTGCTTATTTATTGTGTGCGTGCATGTGTATATGTATATATATATAGTATAAGTATACAGCATAGTATATGTATATAAATAATGTAAATAAATAATTATAAATATATATATGCATATAATTTATATATGTGTAAGTATAAGCAGATTAGATACATGTTCAGGCTCTTATATGTATATAAACAAATTAGAGTTTTAGTGACAAATATATCTGTCACTGTAGATACATATATGTTAGTAAAAGTAGTTTATTTCCCTTATGTAATGTAAATATTTTACTAAGGTTACAACGACACATATTTATATTACTGTATATGTAATATATGTTACTATAGATATTAGTATGTAAATATAATTTAGTATATTAGATACTGATAGCTATTTTTTTACCTACATTTAGGTATTACTTATATTAGTTGTATATAATTAACACAGTGTAATATTAGTTAGTTTTTGATGCCTGTATGTTGTACATTTGTTTCAGGCATTTTAGTGTTTAATAATTGATTCTTTTTTTAAATAATTGACCAATTCATTCATTATTTGATTCATTCATTCTTATTGTAAATAAAATAATATTTTTTGGAATAAAAGAACATTTTTAGATTTAAAGAGTGATGTATATCAATAACTGTCTCCCAGTAAATGATTTATAAACAAATCAGTAAAAATTATATATAAATAAAATTGACGTGACATCAGTTTTCATTTGTGACACATATACTACAACAACGACAATTAAACCTTTTAGTACAAATCAATCGTCGACGTTCAAATAGTCAGTTGAGCTCAACTGCTTAGGCAGACGTCTCACCCGTCCCTACCAACAAGCCCTGCCCTATATCTGCCCGGGCAAATGCACTCCCATGAGAAGAGCTCTCAGTAGTAGCAACCCTTGCTACGCCTTCACGAAGTCACAGAGGGAATAAAGCAGCATCAAACAAGCACCAAGCCTCCTTAAAGGAGCGTGCTTCCCCCGGCCTCTGGGTGGCAACTCCGCGACCTAAAGTTTGGTGGGTTCTCCACACAAGACCGAAGGGGACGACACCCCTAGTGGAACATCCCCTATCTTACCCCCGCCTGGGTCCATAAAGACAGACGTGCTGACTCCCTCTCAGTGAATGCCTTGCTGGATTTTCCTTGCGGGCGCCTTGAGGGAGCCTACCCTACCCCTTCTTGGCTCCCCACCAACTTCCCATCGAGCTCCTCACGAGCAAGAGGCCCGCTTCTTCGCACCTCGCCAAACAAGCTTCCCCCATGTGGGATGGGCCCTTAGCTAGGAGAAGCCACTGCAACATCCGATATCGCCCGATAAAGAAAGCCCCCAGAAGCCTGCGCCAAAAAACAATGCAAAATAAGCACACAAAAGGGAGGATAAGCCACAATAGGTGTATCAAAGGATGAAATCCCTTACCTCAACCCGAGCGTTGAACAAGAGCATGAAAATGGGCTCACCCCTATCCGAAAAGCCACACATGATCGCCCTTCAGCCACTTCGCCGAACACGTAGAAGTTCGACGAAAGAGCCTTATCAAAGGAGAGAACAAAACGAAAATGTTCCTCCCTGCGACTCTTAAGCCCCTCAAGCATGGCGAAAGAGGAGGAAAGGTTATGAAATGGAACCCCCCCCCCCCCCCCACAAACCTCTATTTATAGCCCTACCACGAGGGCCCTCGAGGGTGTTGACGTCTTTTCCACCTCCTACGCTTAGCAAGTTCTCGAGGAACCAAATCCCCCAAGATGCAACATTGATTCCACAGCAGCATGACCACATTAATAAAACTGTCAGTCAAGGACTCTACAAATTATTACACGTCAGACAATCAAACCAACATTACAAAACGCCTCTCACGCCTTTTTAGGCATGACGTCTCGAGCCACGACCTCTCACAGCAACAAGAGTTAATGTCCTCCTCAATGTACCAACTTGGCGAAATGCCACCTCCTAAGGTCGGCACTGGGTTAGGCTTTGTTACGACCTGGTTCCCGAATCCCTACAAGACCCAAGATCGACTCGCCTTGACTAATCCCAAGACCTAGTCGTCCAACAAGAAATAACTGAAAAGTAGGAAAATAAACCACATTCACATATGCAATGTAACTAAATAGTAAAAGCATACAAGCAGTAAGGAAAGTAAAAGCTGCTAGTTCAGTACATACCACCACAACAACAGGAAAGTAGAAAAAAAGCAACAGTAACAGGAACAGTAACAAAAAGTCTGAAACTCACTATAGCAGAAAAGAGAGTACAACAAAAGTACTGAAAACTACGGCTGGGCTCGATTGGACCTAGCACCCTCTGCAGCCGGTAGCTCGAGCTGCTCAACTCCTGGACCTGAACAATGTTATGAAAAGACGGAGTCAGCGAACGCTGAGTAGAGTGGTAACCATACTATCTAAAGCAGTAAAAGTAGCAAGCATATTTATCCTTTTCAAGTTATTTTATTTTACAGGTAATTTCCTTTCACCCCATTGGTTTACTTTCAGATTTCTTTCTTGATCTTGCATGTTCCTCGTGGGAACGATCTTGATTGCAGTCTTTTCCAAAGAGTAGAAGGTACACATGGTGCTCTCCTGGCCTGGAGAGTCCCCCGTGGTAGTCCTACACCAGTCAACCACCCCGAGGTCATTGACAGACGTAGCAGTGACTACGGCACGTGCGATAAGTGCACGGGTAGCTACCCCGCACTGACACACGATCAGTCATTTCCGCTAGCGGGTACGCCCAAAGTACAACACGGAACAGTATAGGGCCTGGCTCTCTTAGAAACAGGGGTCTAGCCCCTTAGAACCAAACAGGGGTCTCACCCCTCCATAGTTCGCGCACCCTCGTTTGACTATCTCTGTTTGCCCAGAGGGCCTAACAAGTCAGTGTAGGGTGGCTAGCTGAACCTCAGGCCCCGTGGGGTGGCTAGCTCCCTCCCTACACTAGTAGCTCGCCTCGGTACTGTGTACGCGAGGGCCAACAGAAGTCGATGTAGAGTGACCAATCCTAACCCCAGGTCCCAACCAAGGACGGCTAGCTCCGCTCTACACTAAAAGGGGATAGTCCCTCTCCTTGGTACCACGTCCTTAAGGGGTAGCACACTTCCCGTCCACATTCCAATCTTTTCCATCAACCATAAGAGCTCTACTCCTAACTCCCCGTAGGGTTCATGCTCATGTTCACCATATTATTCCAATCTAGGTTTCATCATTCACAATTCAGTTCTCGTCTATACACAAGCAGCTCGTATTTCTACAATTTAATACATGCAACAAGTGATATCACAGATAATTGTTTAGTTATCTCAAGAAGCGCATATTCTAACAAGCAGCTCATACTTATTTACAGGCAGTGGCTAACAATTTAGTTCATTCATATATATACAATTACAATTACGCAGAACAATTGGTTCAACCATTTCTCTGTCCCAGGGTTCATGCCACATCTTAGGTTTCCAGTTGACTAATTTTTCATAGATGCATTCATGTTTAATAAGTATAACAGGGGTGGACCACTCTACCAGATAATCCGGGAGTATTGGGGGCTCGAACTGTAGGCCCACGCACCTCTGCAAGCCCTAGACACGCAACAAGTCGAAGTCCTATACCAAGGAACACATCATAATGGAAGGTTCAAAACAGTGTATAAAGGCTTCTAATATGTAGAGAAACTCACAAGGAAACCATAGATATTTCGTTTGCATAAAATGAATCTTGATCGGACCCCAAATGGGTCAAAAACGTGTCTGTAGACGAAAATCTGACGTCTAGAAATAAGTTCAGACGTCTTAAAAGTCACAGAGACTCACCTCAAGCTCCTGCAGTGACCTCAGACGTCCAAGACTCCTCCACGACCATCTGGAAACAGTTCCAAACATCTGAGCAGTCCTCCGATCATCTAGAAACGCCTCCGGTTGTTTGATAAGCTGTCCAGACGTTTGAAAGTGCATGGAAAGGCGTTCCACGCACCTTCCCAAGGCTGCTCCTGCACACGACAGAGCAGCAACCCACTTTAGCCCAAACAGAATCATCTGCGGTGCACCCTGCATGGCCGTAATCACGAGGAAGACGTACCTTTGCGATACAAATGCTTTCAGACGTCTGGTGTCGACGCCAGACGTCCAACCGGTCGCCCGAAAGACACTCCGGACGTCTGATACTAGAAAAATTCCAGTATTAGACCGCGCTCCTGTGCTTCTCGCCGCGCTCCACCATGGCTCCTTTCTCTTCACTACAGCCCCAACTGCTGCAGATGGTCGGGGACGACGCTCCAACATCCTCCTCCAGCACATGCTGCAGTGGTTGTGCAAGCTTCTGACGAGCTTCCACGAAGCTCTCGACCTCGGTGCTCTCCTCCTCCTCATGCACCCTCCTCCTCCTCACTCTCATGCTCTCTCTCGCGCACCCTCGCTCTCGGTAGTGGAGTGGGGGGGGTGGTGGTAGTGTTGGAGTAGAGAGGAGAGGAAGGGGGTGGTCTTTTATAGCTGAGGGGTTAGGGTTCGATAGGGGGGAAAAGAAGAAAGGAGGGTCTGCGCACCTCCTACGTGCGGAACACAGAGTTAATACAGATTTTTCAGTTTCCAGACGTCCGGGAAGGGGTTGTCTGACTGACACTCCCGACATCTTAAAAGGCTAAAATCAGGACAGGTCTTTACAAGCTCTTACACCCCACGCCCAAGTGACGCCACCTCCTGTGGTTGACACCGGCTCAGGCTCACATGCCCCACACCTAACTAAGGCTCATCGCCAGATGTCTAACTGTACACCCAAACGACCGAAAGGAGAGTCCAACATCTGGGACTTCCCTCAGACGATTGCAGAGGGGTTCGGACGTCTGAGGAAGCCGTAGGAAAGAAAGGGTGAGTTCTGATGTCTTTGAAGACATCTGGGCCAAGTCCCAGATGTCTGATTTTAGATAGTATGCATGTTTTTGGCCCATCTAAGGTCTACACGGAATCGGATTTTTGCAAACGAAGTACCATTGTTTTCCACTTGCGTTTCTCTACGAGTTAGTGTTACTTATATACAGTTTTGGACTCGTTTGACATTGTTGGTCAATTGTATAGGTCTCCAGCCAGTTGAGTACGCGGGGCCCGTGGAGGCGACAGAACCTACAGTTCTAGCCCCCATTCCTCTTGTATTTCCCGGTAGAGTGGTTTGCCTTAATATCAAGTTTTAATCAAATAAAGTTCATGTTTAGAATAACTTAATTATACCCTAGGACATGAAGAACCCTAGGGCAGAAGCGAATGAATGTTGCTTGAGCTACACTATTCCCTCGAGATGCATGTTAAAACAACTTGCTAGCAATTGTATTAGTTTATTGATGTGATGCCTTTCTCAGTTAGCAAAACACGAGCTGCCTATTATAAGAATGAAACCTGTAATGTGAATAGTGAGATCGGAATGTTGGAAAATTGAACGAAAGAAATACAAGCATGAACCCTACGGGGAATTAGGAGAAGAACTCCTGCATATGGAAAGAACTTAATAAGTAGACGGGAAGTGAGTTGGCCCTTGAGTGCACGGTACCAAGGAGAGCAACTGTCCCTTTAATGTAGAGGGGACCTAGCTGCCCCTTTAGGTTGAGACCTGGGGTTAGGCCTAGTCACTCTATACAAACTTCTGTTTGGCCCTCGTGTATGTGGTACCGTGGTAAGCTACTTAGTGTAAGGAGGGAGCTAGCTGCTCCACGGGGCCTGGGGTTAGGACTAGCTGCCCTACACCGACTCTTGTTAGCCCTACTGGGCAAACTGAGATAGTCGGACGAGGGTACGCGAACCGTGGAGGGGCGAGACCCCTGTTCTGAGAGGGCAAGGCCTATGCTATATCTTTAGGTATACCCGCTAGCGAAAATGACTGACTATGTGCCAGTGCAGGATAGTTACCTGTACGCTTATCGCACATGCTATAGTTACCGCTACGTCGTGACTGTGACCTCGGGGTGGCTGACTGGATGTAGGATTACCACGAGAGACTCTCCCAGCCAGGAGAGCACCATGTCAACATCCTACATCACGGGAAATACTGTAATCAAGATCATTCCCTTGAGGAACAGACAAGATCAAGAGATGACCAGATAAACCAAAGAACCAACAAATTAGAACTACTTGGTTGAGCTAAATGAGAATGAAAGTTAATTAGTTGCTTGTTTTAATTGCATGTAAATGGCTCAATTACCACTCTACTCAGCGTTAACTGAATACAAAATTTTATAATCTTGTTCAGGTCAGGGAGTTGAGCAGCCAGCACAACCGGTTGCAAAGGGAGCTGGGCCCAGTCGAGCCCAGCCTTAGCTGTGTTTCGTTTCCATTTCCTAGCTTCTTTTGTGGTAGTGAGTATTTTTTTATATGAAATACTATTTCTGTTATATCTTCCGCTTTACTTTTTGTTGTACTAGTTGTGATGGCCTGTACGATTATGAGACATTCCATTGTGGTTCTTTTACTATCTCTATATTATTTTCTGCTTAGTTACATTATACTTGTGGTTGTGAAATATTTTTTGCTTTTGGTTATTTCTCGTTTGACGACTAGTTCTTGAAATTAGTCGAGGCAAGCCGGTCTCAGGTCCTGTAGGGATCTGGGATCGGATCGTAACAGCCTCTCAAGGCTGGCATCGGCTCGGGCTCACATGCCCGATGAGAACCTCATCATGAACCCTAACTAGCACAATCTAACCTAGGTATGCAAGAAAAAGCTCTTACATAACTCAAAGAAAGGCTTAACTCAGAGAATTCTGAGTTTAAGAAGAAAATAAGTCATAAGGGGTAAAAATGCAATTTCACCAACACAATCTGCAAATAGGGTAACTCAGGGTCCAGACACAGGTCAAACTAACCTAATAAGAAGGAAAGTGGGATGATCTGATCCAACAAGGGCTACAGCAACTCCAGGGAATTAAATGACATTCTGTAACCCTAAAACAAACCCACTTCAATTCACGTAGTTTAAGGTAAGGTAAAAATCAACTAAATCCTCTAAAATTCATATAAAAATAATCTCTAGGGTTTAGAACCTTCAATTTGGCCTTAGAAACCCATTTTGACCTACATTAAGAACCATGCCCAATTAATGATTTAATTTGGGTTTTTACGTAAATTGGCCGATTAAACATGGTCTGACCTAGAAACAAAATTCACCATTAAAATCCTTAGGTCAAACTTAGTCATGTATAAAAACTTGAGCCTAAGAAGAGACCTTAACCGACTTTGCAATTTGGTCCTCATTATTTACTTTTTGACCCTCAACTTTCGAAACCCTTGCATTTTGGCCCCTAATTTTATCTTCATTCTTTGCATTTTTGTCCCTCCTGCAAGTCTCTGCGCAGCACCATGCTCCGGCGACTTTGTGCGGAGCATGGCGTCGCGCAGGGTGAGGGGGGCGTCCTACCAAGAGAACGTGGAGTTCCCTGCGATGTCTGCTATCGCAGGGACTCGGCCATGCCACCTGACGATGCCCACACCTTCCGTGCGAACGCGCGGAAGGTATGGGTCCCGTCTCCAACCATACTCCGACGATGGACGCACGTCGCCAGCGTGCGTCCGCCCCTCCGCCACCGCCTTTATAAAGACCAGCGTCGCCAGCCGTTTCTCCCAGCTTGGTCTTGACGGAGAATACCTCATCCCTTCCTCTCTCCCCACTCTGACAGGAACCCACCAGCTCCGGCGGCTCCTCCTCCTTCTCGTCACTCTGCTGCAATACCAGCAGTAGAGTCACCTGCACCTGATCTCTCCGCGTCGTGCCGCACCAAGCGCGCGCCTCCCTGCCCTCTTCCTCGCCGCCGCTCTCTCCCTCTGGGTGTTTCTTCTCCGGCGACAGTTGGTACGGCTGCCCGCCTCTCCGGCCCCCTTCGTCCCTGCAAGTAGGTTACAATTACTCCCAATCTTCCCCTCTTTCTTTTCCCCACATTATTTCATTTAAATCGACCCTCGACTGACCCTGACCACCATCACCTTCCTCGTCTCCGGCCACCCTCCGGCGAGTTGCCCCCGTCGATCCGCAGCTCCACACAACTCGCCGACCGTCCCACAAGCTCCGCCTCATCACACTGAATGCCCTCCGCCCCTCCACTATCATTCCACACCTCCACAACGACCCCCCGAACAAACCCATTTTTCCGACTACAGTCCGACCTAGGGCTGTCGCTATACACCTCCTCACGCCTCGCCACCACCCGCACTGGCTTCGCCGCACTCCGGCGAAGCTCCCTGCATCTTCTGACTGGGCCGAGAGGCCGTATTCCTGCTTTCAGGTCACGCCCCCTTCGCCTCCATTGCTGGGCAGGTGAAGCTCCTTCACCTGCAGCTACAGCTTCGATCTCGTCCAGGCATTGGTCCCAGGTCACGCGGAGTGTTTCTGCGAAGACTCCGAGGGCTGCAGCTGAGGCAAACCCCTCGCGAGTTGCTGCAATTGCCTGTAGCCTCCTCGCCTGTGGACGCCAGTTGGGAGGTGGGGCTTTAGTCCCACCTCGGAAGTGCGTGGCTCAGTGCCTGCACATATATTGTAAAAGTGTTCGAAGCTACTCGCCTTTGAACACAGGGGTCAGGTCCCTCACGCACGTGCATGCCACGCGCTCGCCCTCGCCTGCGCTCACGCCCCGCGGGTCTGGGTAGGATCCGAATTCCCGACACTGCGCACACCTCGCCCACCACTACACGTCGGTGGGCTTGGTCTTGGGCGCGATACCCGTACCCGAATACCCGGCTCTGGGAGAGCGATCCTATGAGAGAAATCTGAGAAAGAGAGAGACGCGGGGAAGGGTAGGGGTAGGTTTTGCTCTGACCAGTTGTGTGAGTGTGCAGGAGCAGAAGAAGAAGAAGCGGCGAAGGAAGAAAGGAAGGAGAAGAAGAGAAGCACTGTAGCAGACCTGCAGTTAAGTCGTCTGACCACTACATCAGACGACGGTTGAGCAGCAGCCAGAGGAGATAAAGCAGAGAAGAAGGAAGAAGAAAAGAAGAAGACTCTGCAGCTGAAGAGAAGAGAAGAAGACAGGACGAGAAGAAGAAGAAGACTTGGCCGCCATAGAAAAAGAAATCAAAAGAAAGAGAAAGAAAGAAATAGGAAGAAAAGAGAAGAAAGAAGAAGAGAAGAAGACAGGACGAGCAGAAGAAGAAGACGAACAGCCAGGAAGAAGAAGAAGAAGAAGAAGAAAGAAGAGGGAAGAAGACAGAAAGCACAAAAAGAAGAAGAAGGCACAACCGTGAGAGAAGAAGAAGAAGAAGCCAAGACAAAAAATTCTCTCTCTCTCTCCCCCTCTCTCTCTCTTATTTTTGTAATCCAATAGATAAACTTTGTACTTCTAGAATTCCAGTAGCTCCCTAAGTTCGACCTCGGGAAAATTATTTCCGAGTTAAAAAAAATCTATTGTAATGACAACCGTAGCTATCTTGTCTTATACTATAACGACTGTACTATAATAAACACAAAGCAGCATCGCGGTTTGCTGTTCTTCAACGCCCCACACCCAACTAAGGCTGCCTCTCAAGGCCGGCACTGGCTCAGGCACACATGCTTCACTCCTAACTAATGTTGCCTCTTAAGGTTAGCACCGGCTTGGGCTCTTAGACCCCACGCCCTAGTAACGCCGCCTCCTAAGGCCAGCATCGGCTCGGGCTCTTTCGTCCCGTGCCCAAGTAACGTCGCCTCTTAAAGCTGGCATGAGTTAGGGCTCATTAGCTCCAAACTCAACAAGTGCTGTCTCGTGAAGCTAGCACGAACTCAGTCTTATACGCCCCTAAAAAGGGACCTCTTCCAAGCAGTCGAAAGTAGGTGAAAGCCATCCAACTCCTCCAACATAAATGTTCTCCTTGCTACAGTACAGCCGGAAGAACATCTGGGGGCATCACCTACAGCGGAGTTTTAGCCACTCTTACTATTTTCTCAGCAGTTCACACTAGCTAGAGAGTGAGGGCATCTGATGAGGGGCAAAAAATGCTCTCGGATCCAAAACTCCGCAGATGACCCAACAAAGGATCTGGCTACCTGACTACAGGGTAGATAGGTAGGATCTGTACCACCCGTCCTACCTAGGGCTAGCCGGATCCCAACCGAAACTCGCTCAGCCTGCCAAAAGATTCAACACAGCAAGAACATAAGATACGATATGATAAGCTTAACCACCTATATTCTGATAGCTACCAAGTAGCCTGACAGGTAGGGGTACTAGAGCCCATCAAGTGAGGGTTCCCCATGTTATAAATAGAGAGGGAGGCTTCCAATAGAGGGGGGATCTCCTTCCAGGGAGAAAGAGGAAGTGAAATCATGTAATACCATGTAATCCTTGAAAATTCTAGTGTATAGTTGGGAGGACCATCCTCTCCCCAGATGTACACCACTTACGGTGGAATTGAGTCACCAAACCCCTATTTTCTCTTATGCTTGCTTGGTGATAGTCGATCTCTCCTCCTAAGCGATAGATGTCAATGGCTAAGTGTAGCGTTCCCTACTTGTATAAATCTCTTTAGTGGCCTTCCGAGGCTCATCACCCACCCACTGCAATAATAAATAAAATATAAGAAAAATATTTATTGTACAAAATTGTTAAATATAAGGAAACGTAGCATGTGACGCATCTTGTAATGTAAGATAGTGTGAATGTGATCTTCACTTAACAATTGATATATAATGTAATAAAATAAAAAATATATAAGATCTGTTATATGGTGGGTCTAGCATACTAAAAGAAATCATCACATCACTTTAAACTAAAATAGATATATATGTGATAAATTATTTTCTACCGATGATAAATTATTTTATGTGATTTTACATAATTGCAAAATAATTTTACATCGATAATAAATTATTTTGAATGATTTTACATAAACGATAAATTATTCTAAGTGATATTACTTAGAATAATTTATTACTGACGTAAAATTATCCATAATATGCAAAATTATTTTAAGGTGATTTTACATTTATGTAAAATTATTTTAAAGATGTAAATTAATTTTTAAGAAGAAGCGGTGTTTTTGCATAGGTCTAAAAAATAACTTTTACATATGTGTAAAATAATTTCAAAAGTAATTTTAATAATTTACAATTTAAAAAAATAATCATTATTAATTTAAATAGTAATAAGCCCCACCATATATCACTACTTTTTACGTTAAAAAGAAATTACATCAAATAACAATCACATTTATAACTCTATACGTTACATTTTAGGTCGCCACCTGCGTTTGTATACATGCATACTGCAAGATTATGCCACACACGCGCGTGCGCGAACGCACACAAAATCTGTATCTGCCGGGAGTTTGTCTACTTCTCTACTCTGCCTCCGTGTGCCGGATCCAACGGTTGAATGTGATTTCGTGAGTTGTTGGATGCACTTCTTTTGGGTGCCTACCAGCGTCCAATCGTTAGTCTCCTTTCCAAGATTCAAAATCCTAAATCCATTCTACACTACTTGATACAGGGCGTATGTGTAAATTTCCCTATGGTAAGAAAACCTTCCCTCTATTAATTTTTCTCCCTCCGCATCTCCCCTATAAAATCCCCTCACACGCCCATGTACATTCGTTGAAACAGCAACAAAAAAGCGAATCGGTGATTTCGTCGGCATTGCCTCCTCCCCATGATCACCGGCCCCCACATTCCCATGCACATTCATGCCAACCTCGCAACCCGATGGCACGATTACCACGGAGCCGCCGACTGGCGGGGACTCCTCGACCCCCTCGATCCCGCCCTCCGCTCGGAGCTCCTTCGCTACGGCCGTTTCGCCCGAACCGCATACACCGCCTTCGGCTCCAGCCCGTCCTCCTTGAAGTCCATGCTCACCAGCACCGGATACGTCCCCACCCGACACCTCTTCGCTAGCTCGACGGTGCAGTTGCCCGGTTGGCTCGAGCGGCTTCCCGGTTGGGTCGTCGAGCCCACGACTTGGGCCGGGTACGTGGCCGTGTGCGAGGAGGAGGAGGAGATCGCACGGCTCGGCCGACGTGACGTCGTGATAGCTTACCGCGGCACCGCAACGTGTCCCGAGTGGGTGGAGAATCTCCGGATCGGCTTGACCCGAGTCAGGTGTCCGTTTCATGAACCGGCCGATATCATGGTTCAGACCGGGTTCTGGAGCTTGTACACATCGAAGGGGCTCCGCCGGAGGAGCCTGCAGGAACAAGTCCGGGACGAGGTTAACCGGTTGGTCGAGATGCACGGTGGCCGCGAGCCCTTGAGCATAACTGTCACAGGTTCCAAGCTGCTCATATCTTACTCCATTGAACGCTTGTATATATATAGAGAAATAAATGACTGTTAGAGTGAGTTTTACGGGTATACCTATCCTTTTTTTTGCTTAAAGGGTGATGAAATGAATCTTTGTTACCGCTGCATCATAATTTTTAGTACAGATCCTAATGTGGTAACTGCAATTCACTTTCCACGGATGGGTATCTTATTGCTTCCCAAAAAAGATTTCTAATATACTGAGTTCATATTATAAAAAATGAGGGTGATGTCGTTTGCAGGTGGTGTGCATCAGTGAGCACATTTGTAGGTGGTGTGCGTTAACGAGCTTGTCAGTAAGGAGTAGATTGGCATTGTTGGGTCATTCTTGGGTTGACTGTTGCCGTTTGTCTTCGTTTTGTGCAAGTTATTTGTATAATGTTTGATTTTATGGTTACTTGTGTGTTATAGGAGGGTTTCTTTCTTTTTCTTTTTCTTTTTTTCTTAGGTTGTTTTGTTTGGGATCATGAGTGATCTCGAATTTTTCGATCGAATTTCTTATCATTTTTCGATCTTTTGATCGATTTATACGATTAACTCGTAAGTACAATCTTCAAGATTCGTCTCGCTGACATCTTACTGTTCTACAAGTGTGTGGTCATCTTATTTTAAGAGGTCATTCGATTCCTACTCTTGTGATAATTTTTTTCTTTTTCCTTTATTTCATATCTAATTTTTTATATTTTGTATTTCCCTATTTTTACATAATTTTTTTCCTTCGTGAATATATATATATATATATATATATATATATAAAAGGAGTTCATATGCCATGCATGATCCTAATAATAAATTAACTATTTTATAATTCTAAGTCAAGAGAATGTACTTCGGCATTTGACACCAGAAAGGGGATTCCATGTGCTACGATATTTTGTTTGTTTTTGTTTTTGTTTTTTTTTTTTGTTTCCTCTAAATCTCCGAAGAGGGTTAAAAAAAAAGAAATAAAAAATATAAGTAAAATTGTACGTTAAATTCTATGCCAGGAGGGAAACCACTAGAGGTGGTGGGCCCCGCTTCTTATTTCGTGCCCATCCGCCGTATGTGCGGTGCTGGTCGAAAGCGTCCATTTCGTTTTTGAATTCTGCGTGGAATAACCATCGCCGAAACTCTCTGCCACGTTTCCCTCCTCGGACCCTGTTAAGCTCCACGTCAATTTCTTATTTCCTGTACGGAGGTCCGCGTTTACGTACGTGGGTGTCCATATTTTGATTCGGTTTTGACAACGCTGAACCCGACTCATTCATTGCGTTACGATTATGGAACCACGGTCCATCGCGTAAATGTAATTATTAAATATATCGGTGCTTGCAGATGCACTCTTCAGCCAAACAAGGACAAAGAGTGCCACGCCACGCCCTCCTCTCCCCAACCAAACAAAATACACACGCAACCCCTAAAAAAATCTATCTAATATCTGTCTATCTCTTGCTATCAATCCATCTACATGCACACGTGCAAGTAAATAGATAGAAAATAAATGATTTTCATATTTATAAACAAATGTCAAAGATCGAAGTATTTTTTATAGACAAAGTTAACATTACAAATTAATTTGGACGTGCTTTTATACTTTATATAAAGTTTAACTCTTCTTTGACATGTTGATGTTACAGTTTACGAGTTATTTTTTTTTTCAAAGATTCTTATATAGATGTCCCAAGAATCATTTGCAATAGCATAAATATATCCTAAGTCTTACCATTTACATAGATATTTCTAGAAATGATTAACTTGTTTAGGTCAACACCTCTCTATTTGATATTCCGTCAAATTGGATGAAATTGGACTTCAAAGCAAAAAATGAATGGGTTCTTTTAATATAAACGGTGGTAGACTCAGAGACGTCGCGCGTGTAGAATAAAAAAATGGAATATTGGAGGAAGAGAGAAAGAAGAAATGGAGAAAGATAACGAGGGAGAGTGAAAATAAATATGCACAACTTTAAATAAAGAAACTTCCAGGATCTTTCTGATCGTAATTCGCCCTTCGCTATCCATTTTAGTGGCATTACCGTTTTGCTAACATTAATGTTAGTTTAAATATCACAGCCTTTACTAATTGGTTCAAACCGTCATTAGAATAGGTAGTGAAAATAGGGGATATTATATCGGAACATTTCGTAAACATTTACGTATTTCAAAGTTCGGTCACTACGTTGAAATCTACATACAAAGTTAAAGACTTCTACGTACATTATTGGTATATATTTTTTTTCTGACATAACGTCTTCCACTCGACTAACATAAATACTATTATGTAAAGAGTTTAGGGTTTACTGTTGCTCAAGAAAATTATTACCTAAATATAAATTGACATCATTTTATATTGATATAAAAGTATTAAAATTACATTCAAAATTATTTTATTTCAATATAAAATCTTTAAAATCAAAATATTTTTATCCTAATATATTTTAATTTAAAATAAAAAATCACGTATGTTCACGGACTCATAAGGTAGCGGTATCTGTGTATTATAACATACATCTAATCATTTATTTTTAAATATTTTGATTATAAATTAGTTGCAATACTATGTCAATGACGATGCATGTGTACTTTTTTGTCTTTACTCATTCATTGCAAAGGTTTATCAGGGCCTTTGTGGTTGACCAGTGCAAAAAGTCTCATCCCACGCGTTTACAAAGGACGTAAATCTTATCCTTTCGTATGTATGGAAACTCACGAACATTTGCTCTCTGTAATTTAGGGAAAAATTATTCCTAATCGTTTCTAATTTCTCTAAGTTACATTGACGCACTCGATTCCTTCAATCTGTCTAGCTTTGATGCATGAAACCAATCAAAACGTTGAACATCTAACTTCACTAGTCCCATCAAAATAATAGGGCATAGCCTGGGGGCAGCACTTGCAATCCTCACAGCATATGACATCGCTTTCATCCTCCCTCGGCGCCGTCGGCCACGCGTAGCTGCGATCTCCTTCGGCGGCCCGCGGGTGGGGAACGCAAAGTTCCGACGGAGAGTAGAGCAGCAAGGTGTTAAGGTGCTCCGCATTGTGAACCCGCGAGACATCGTAACAAAGATCCCGGGCTTTGCAACCGATGACGTGGACGGGGGATTCCTGAGGTGGCTCCACATGGCAAGGCTCTCCTACTCAGACGTTGGTGAGGAGCTACGTGTCATTTGCGAGTCCGGTGGTGTGGTGGAGTGTCACGATCTTGACGTATATCTCCAGCTAGTAAGCAGCTAGCTGCCACGTGTGCCAATTCTGACATCCACTTGGCTCCCAAGTGACCATTGAGGCTGTGATTTGTTACCCGGAGATAATCCGACAGCTAACTCGGTTGAGATAAACCCACCTGTGAGTCTTATGTGCCGATGCAAGTTTAACCCATCGAAGTTGCGGAATAAAGTTAACCCGATGGCTTTATTCCGCTGGATGCAGAGAAATGATTCTACTTGATTTCGCATATCATGGATGCAGTGATATTTACGTCTGTTTAATATAAATTAGTATATCAGTGTTAGCTTAAATAGATATCGACAAATCATGTAAATGGAGTAATGTCATAATATTGCTTTCGTCTTTGTGAAAAGTAAAGTTTTCGTTATATCTATTCTGAGGCATAGAAAAAGCACTGTCTTGTAAGTTATGAAATAATCCAATGCAAGCAATGTGATTATTTCGGTTATCTATTCCAATGATGACATGAAAATTGGATATCTTAAGCTTAACATTAAAATTAGGTTGTTAGATGGAAAAAAAGTTTCATATCCCTTTGCTATCAAAATAACAGCCACAACACAAAAATAACCACCGATAAACTTATCCAAGATCACATTTTAAACTACCATATCCACCAAAATTACAACTTATTCCATTAATCAAATACTACCTTACTTTATTTCACCATCCACCAATTTATTCTACTAACCAAATACTACTCTATTTTATTTTACCACTTATTCTACTAACTAAACACTTCAATCAAAATAATTTTTTTTTATTTCTCCGTTTATTCCACTAACCAACCAAACATCAAAATCCACTTAAACCTACCATTTATTTTACTTCTTTTTACTTATTACACAAATTTATTCTTACTACCAAACGAGGCCTAAAAGAACTCCCTTGGAGAGCATAGTTATCAGAGAAATTGACTGGACTTTACATGATGTTTCCCCTCTCCCAATGCGTTGTCTACGGGTTTATATCACTGAATGAATGTACATCCATCTTACACGTCCTGGATTCCAATCCTCTTTAATACCCTCTTCCTATTCACGATTCCATGTGGACTCTACGCCCATGAGGAGGAGACATCCAACACATTTTCTTTCACTACTCGACGGGTAGGAAAGTGCTCACTGGAGTCTTGAGTAAGTTGGATTTAGACGGTTGTCTTGCGAGAATGCTAGAGGAAATTCTAGATCTTGCTGTTGATAGAGCCCTTTGTACGATCGTGTGACACCTTTGAAAAAAATGTTACTTGCACCCATTTTCCAAGAAAACTTTTTTTGTAAAATTGTTATATGATAAAATTATTTGAGATATTACAAGTAGAGTAATCCCACGTAATCTCTAAATCCCAATTGATTTTGGGCTACTTCCGTTAATGAGCAAAACAAACCTTTTACTGAATTTTTTTGTCCTGTCGTTGGTCTGATGACTAATATGGACGCAACGCGCTGTCAAGAGGGTTGAAGTTCTGGCGCTGTAATGACGCATCAGGATTAGATTTTCCCTTTTTTTTTTCTCTCTTGGTTGGGTTGTTACGTAAGGGACATGGAGATGGGGAAGTTGGTCGATCATGTATATATATATATATATATATATATATATATATATATATATATATATATATATATATTGTGAACTATACGATTATGCATACAACACTGTCCAAATATTTCGGCGTATTTCTGAGCAAAATATGCGGGAGTCGGTAGTGGACATTTTTGTAATTTATTCTTTGGAGTGGAATGATGGATGGGAGTCTTCTTTGAGGATTTCGATTAATTTTAGCACGCATGTAGAACTCCTAACGTCTAAACTATTGAGGTTGGACAAGTACTGTTGGCTACTGTCTACTCGTTCACGGTCAAGATAGAGGGCCACTTAAAATAGTCAAAGTGTGAACTAATAGGAAAGTGACCTATTTGATTGTGCAATGAAAGCTCATAAGCAGCTTTCAAGACAGATCTCGATGGCTAGAATTCTCATTAAGATCATATTAATTTAGGAGGGATTTTTACATCCGTATCCCTTTAAATTTTTATAACTACATACCTACCTCTCCATTAATGCCCTTGTTATTAAGTTGATGGCATAGGTGGGATTAATCACTTTTAGAAAAACCAATGTTGACCTTATCATTATAATCAAATAGATAAGTTGGGAGGATAGGAGGCACCCATCCTAAGGATGTATGGATGGCTCATTGATAGGAGGGTTGTGGGTTCTTGTCATTAAGCTCCCCTCCCACCATCAGCCAACTACTAAAGTAAATGTTGTACAGTATCCTTGTCCTTGCCCTCCATTCCCAATCGTGAGCCCTAATCTCAAGCTCCACTAGATATCACTGTACACCCATTACTCGTAATGCCCTAACCACAAGCCCTAATTGCATCTCTCTCCCTTATTCTAAACCCTAATCTTGATCCCATTTGTAGATATTGTAATTGTTCACTAATCTCCATCTTCATCGTTAGTTCAACCTCACCTAAATATTGATTTGATGATTTTACAAAATAAATAAAAGAAAAATAAATACTGGTCATACCATCTTTTTCTATCATAACGCTATTGTAGGTTTCATTATCTTAAAGTCAAGGAATCGAACGATGAAGATATGTTTATGTTTAGGTCTTATGAATTATTATATGATCTTACAAGAGTTGTACATTTCTATTTTATTGAATCTAAAACGTGTTATAAAGAGCCCCCAATGAATATAAATAATCTCTAGATTTAGGCTTTTAACACTTAGAAAAAACTTAGAAATAAAAACCCGACTTAGAAACATCCATCAAATGTCTGAAAAAGTTCCTAGACATTTGATATCTCACTTAAGTCGTCTGACACTTTAATCAGACGACCAATCACCATAATCCTCGCCTTAGGCTTTTAAACACTTAAGCTCTAGATGAATAGACATAATTCCAGACATCCATAGATCAATTTAAACATTTGGTAACTCTAAGAGACGACCATAGACACTATCGTTGGCTTAATTATTTGCAAATCTCCTTTTGTCAGGTCATATCCAACCGTTGGGTTATTTTACCCTTATTCCAGACATCTAGACATGACTTTAGACGTCCAATGATGGAACATTACACCTAAACACACTTAACAAAAATTCGTCAGATGAAATCACACTTTTCAATTCGCAAGAAATCTAAAGCTTAAGATCATCATGATATTTAGATGTCCAGAACTTATGTCAGATGTCCGGTCAGATGTCTAGCATTTATATACTAGAACCTTGTTTGGATCTGGTTAAACCTAACAACTGATCCACACAAAATCAGATGTCTAGGATTTTGTCAGACGTCTTAAAATGTCATTCTAGATGTTTGACATAAAACCATGTTTCCATCCAAAAAATTCCAAGGACTCTAACCCTCAAGATTAGATGACTTGGAAAATAGTCAGATGTCTGATAAGACGTTTGACCTAAAAATTAGACATCTAATTCTACTCTCAGAATCACTTTGAGCCTAATTTGATTTGGATTTTGACCAAATCTCTTGGGCAATGTCCCCAACGGCTAGGTGGAGCCTCCCAAGCCTTCTTGAAGGTTCTTATGATGCCTATATATATCTCGTAACCCCTCTTGAGCAAAACACACCATTGAGAGATAATTCTACAAGCAAACACACTTGCAATACTCACTCTAATTCCCCATTGTTGTGCAAATCCATTCCTTGGGCCAACACCCACTCCCTTACTACTATGCTACTGCCACCTTCTCCAGGGAGTACTCTTACCATAGTAACTAGATTACTTATATATCTATTTCGGGAGCTCTATAGGGTGTCATTCATTTTAGTTTTTCTGTTGTACTTAGGTATCTGTCTTGTGGGATCCCCGTCTCTTCCTTATGAAGGGAAAAACCTTTGTTTTGAGATTGAAGGTGGAAATTGTAATTGAGGTACACTATCCTCATTTAAGTAGTGTAGTTAATGGATTAATCAGTAGGTGATTAGAAACCCTAAGTCAAGGATTGACTTAGGTGGTGGGTTTCTCCCGATTTTAGGTTTCCACCTAAAAATCATTGTGTTATTTGTGTAATTGAATTTTTATTTACTAGTTATATTTTCAATTTCACGATTCACCCTACTCTAGTTCAATTTCATTCATTACCACATTAACCTCCACCTCCATATTAATTTGCATCAAAATCCTGATCCCATCCACCCCCTCTGAACCCTAATTATCGATGCCATAAGGTCTACAAGTGGGAGATCAGTAAATTCCCTACGAGAGGGGGTGAGATTTGCGTGATACGAAAAATAAAGCGGAAATTATAATATCAAACACACAAAATTGCAACACACAAGTACGCAAGAATTTTTAGGTGGAAACTTAAACTCGGGTAAAAATCACCACCTAAATCTCTCAGTTTAAGATTTCCCGATCGACCGAGTCGATCAAATCCACTAATGAGTCACTTAAATGAGGGTGCTCAACCTCTTACAACCACGCTACTTACACGAAGGTAGCGTATCTCAAACCCCTCTTCACGAGGAGTATTTTGTCTCGCGAGGGAGACGGGAATTCACAATGCAGATATCCAACCAAAGATAATAAAATAAATATCCTATAGAGCCATAAAGTAAGTATTTAAATCTAGCTACTATAGGCAATAGAAACTTCCCTTTGATGGAAGTGCGTCGACTATAGATGTGGAGTACGTGATCCATGCGATGGCACTACGGTACTCCCGTAGCAACGGCGGGAGACCAGGTGCACAACTAGGATGATGCTCTCAAGATGTGTGAGATAATCTTTGGAGAGCAACAACACTTTTACGTGATTCCTTTCTTCTCTTCGACACAATATGAGTGGAAGTAGTATTCTTGGGTGTGTCTTGGTGTATCTTGAGTGTGTCTAACAAAGGAAGGGGCCTCTCCTATTTATAGAAGGCTCAGGAACCCTTAGGAAGGCTGAGGAAACCTTAGGTAGCCGTTGGGGATGAACCCAGGGCAGATTAGGTCGGAATCAGGGTCATTAATGATTCTGACAGTATTATCAGACATCTGGTTCTAACATCAGATGTCTGGAAAAAAAGTATAAGACGCCTGGGAATCAAAATAGACATCTAATACTAAACGGTTTCCCTTCCTGATTTGAGTCAGACCTAAACAGGGTTCTAGTGAAAGTTAGTAAGATGACTTCTTGGACTTCTGGCACCAAGTCTGGATGTCTGGAAACCTAAATAACTGTGAGAATAGATTTTCCTACGCACAAATGGATATATCTTTGATGAGAAGTGATATTGGCTTGATTGAGGGCTAACGTCTATATATTAGACGTCTAAGGTCCTCTATGGACGTTTGATAGAAGATTAAAGGTCAATATTTAACAATTATATTTCTAAGTCAACGTTCCACTAATTAGACGTCTGACAATGTCATCAGGTGTTTGCTAAGACTTCTAGACTTAAGACTGGACATCTAAACAAAGCAGACAGAGAGTGGTTTCCTACCTAAGTATTTTTAGACGTCTGAACAAACAGTCAGATGTCTTAAAGTCAAAGATCAGAAGTCATATTTCCAGATTGGACGTCTGATTAGGATGTCTGATGCCTACTTTGATTTTCTAAGTTAACTACGAAAAGTCTAAGTATCCTAAGGTTGAGTAAGTGTTCCTAAGATTACTGTTTTGTAACTTTGGGGCTCTTTAACAAATACTTTAAGAAAATAAAAGAGCAAATAACAAAAGATACAAAGTACAAGATAGAAAAGACATCTATCCTATTCTTCTAGTCTATCTTCAAGCTCTCGCTCCAAGCAAGTCTCCTTCTCCTCCAACGAGCTCCTCTAATCTACCATGGATGCGAGCTTTGAGGTCCTTCACACTTGTATCCATTTGCAATTGACCTGAAATCTTGGACTCAAATGCAAATGTTAAACAACAAGTGTTTTGTTATCATCAAAATTATAATGATCATGGTGCCCTTGCACCAACAAGAGTTAGGCTGCAAGTTGAAGTGCAAGAATCCTTGATTTGCAACTATAAACACTAACATCAATCTCCAAGTGCATGCATGCACTTTGGTGGTTTTTACTGACATGCATTTGTCATTGAAAGCATGCTTGATGTAAACACTTTTACACTAGTTAAAATGTCTATTTATGCATGTTCTTAAGTATAGGATTGCATTCATGATATAAATATTGCATAACATGCATCATCTTGTATTTAGAGTAGTTTGAATAAAATGGAGGTTAATTGTCTCCTTTTATGTGCTTGGACAAGGCAAACATTTTATCGGGGCCTCGGATTAGAGATCCAACTGTATGGATGTGATCAGGGTGACGATTGGAGTTCAACGACTCCAAGATCGCCCTAATCAGGCATCCGTAGCATCAGATAGTGATCGGGGAACCCTAGAAGATCAAGGGCTAGGATGGTGTAAATCCGCACTTCAGATGATAAATCCGACCATACGGATGAATTCGGATCGACGATCGCATCCCAACGACGCAAAAATTGAGTCAATCCGACATCTGTGGCACCATCTACAACTTCCAGAAGATGGACAGCCAAGATGGTGCCATCTGGTGCCATCTCGGCCGCCCAAACGGCCGCATGCAAACTCTGAAGCCCTGCACCCGCTGGCTCTCCGCCGTTGGATCTTGATCCAACGGCTGTGGTCAGCCGCGCCTAAAAGCATCCGCTCGACCATCCGCGTCCCGTAGCGTAGCGGTAGAGCGCGCTTACGCGAGCGGCGGGCGTGGGTTCGAGCCGCAGGGAAGGGCTGGAAGGCGGGGCCGATTGAGCGTGGGTGGGCGTTGGATCGTGATCGGACGGCCGTGCGCGCCCGATAGTGTTCACGCGTGATTGAACGCGCGGCATGGACGCGCGATCACACGCGCCAGGCGGGCGCACAACGAGCGGGCGGAGTTGCGTCTTAAGCCATCCGATCTCGCGATCGGACGGCTAAGAACTGATGGACGTGCATATGCATTGAAGAAGCGGGCAGCCGTGGAGGCGCGCGTGGGCGCGGGACCTACGCCCACGTTGGGGGCTTTAGTGACGGATTTATCCGTCACTAAAGACCCCTCATTTATTATTTTAAAGTTGTAATATCCATTTTGCCCCCACTCCTTGCAACTATAAAAGGAGACCCCCTCCATATGAAATTCTCATCCCTTCCTTCTCTTCTCTACCCCTCCAAAGCTCAAGAGAAGCTTGTCCCACACCTAGGATGCTTCTCGCGAGATAAAGTCCAAATTTTTGTCCCCCTTCGGAAGTGGATCCCACGACGACGACGGCGTGCTGCTCCGTTCCTGTTCTTCTGCTTCGTCCTCCTTCGTCCTGCTTCATCCTCCTTCGTCCAGGCGTCGTCCCATCCGGCTCTTCCTCCAAGCAACCGTCAAGGATTTCTCCTCCCTATTCCTTTTACTGCTTTCTAGTATAGATTTACTGCTTTCTAGTGTAGTTTTGCTCGTCCTCCAAGCAATCGTCGAGGAGGACATTTCTCCCTCCATTCTTTTAATGCTTTCTAGAGTAAATTCATCACTTTCTAGTGTAATTGTTTTATGCTTTCTAGTTGTAATTAACAATCTCCTCAATGATAAATTCTTTGTTTATTCTACATCTCATTTTGATTTTCATGTGTAATACTCTCTCTCTCTCTTACCCTCTCTCTCTCTTTTATTTATTGTAAATAATTAGATAGTTTTAAATTGAATTACTTCATGACAAATAAAAAGAAACATGTAGTTTTTAAATCAAACGTCCGCCTTCCTGTGTTCGACCCAGAATTTTCATTTCGGTATAAATTTTATTTGTTGAACATGAATTCTTCGCTTTCAAACTACAACGACAGGTTCTCCAAAATCGAACACGTTAGCATAGTGATTCGTACGTTCAACATTTTGGCGCCGTTGCCGGGGAGGCGACGATCTTTGATTTCTCTTCGTGTTTTGTAACTTACAAATCATTTACCTCACTTTTCTCCTTTCTTATTGTAATTGCAGGTACTCTTTTGAGATGAGCAAAAGCGGTAGATTAGAGTAAAGTGCTGTGGAAGGTCTTGTAAGTTATCCCCCATTCTTTCCCCCTCCATAGATTTCATTCGCCACATTAAATCCAAATTCCAATTAACCTAGGTGTTTGCATAAATCCTAGGAATAGTTTGGTTATTTGGATTCTCACTCACATTCATTCCACCTTCATTTATATATAAAAAAGAAGATAATTTTGTGGGGCAATTTTCAACAAACACACAACGTACACCTACATTCAAAGGCACTTAACCGAATTGATTTGTTTCTACTCAACCGGGTTCTGGTCTGTGGAGCCGGTACACATAAAGCAACACATAAAAGAGTAGAAATCATTCTAGGTTAACCATCTTTGTGTGCCTAACTTAGTGGTGCATTTGTGGCCAGTTGTTTGAGTTGTTTGGGCTGCACCACTTTAAATAAAATAAACTCATCAAGTAGTTGCCAATTAGGTTCAACTCTTAGGGATTTACCAGGCACTCCACATTCTTTTTAAGCTTTAAAGGAAAATATTTTCACCCGTGCTTGTAAAACTTGGTGTACCAGCGAAACTTGATTGAAAGCACCTAAAGTTGAATCCTAAAAGCTACTAAGCAAGATTTGAACCTTAAAATTCACCGCATCAAAAAAAAAAATCTTGCTTGAAAACCACTGGTTGTGCACGCACACATGAATCAATCAATCATTAAGGGCACAACCCATTTAAAGGGTCCATCACATTCTAAAGCACATTCAAACCTAGCCCTAAATAAAACAGAGTAGACGTTGGCCTTAAGGATTGGACTCGCTCTTCAGAACCCAGAACGAGATTATTTTCGATTAGTCTGTTTCTACTGTTCAATCTGATGTCTAGCTAGGGGAGCAGAGTCAAACGATTGCGGCTGGGGGTACACTAGGAACCGGAGGCGCAAGCTAAAGGAAGAACCTTCTCCCCAGTTCCTCCTTCTAACTGGTTGGATTGAATAGACGGAAGTAGATAAAATCGTTTCTTTATCTCAAGACGGGTTTTGGGAGTCTGTAAGTCTTTAGGCTAACCCATTTAAGGACAGGTTTGATTGTTTGTATTGCAGGGTGCCTTTCTTCCTCCCGTGTCTCATGAATCCTTCCACATATTTCACGCATTCCCGTTCTTTCTCTCCTGTTGTGAATTATCCTCAACATGACGATTATCCCGACTCGTATTGTAATCAACCATCAGTCAGTTGGGATAATTCGGATTGGGGATACAATTCCAGACCCCCGTGTTTAGGGTCTAACCCTGAACACTTTGATTCTGATTTCTATCCTTCTCAGAGCTACATCAATTATAGATCGTCTTCCTTTTATGAACAACCTAATACGATCTACAATAAAGAAGGATACACCGATCCTTACCCATCCTCTGATTTCACTGCCTTTAGGTCATCACCATCTTTTGAACAATCTGAAATGACCTATTATCAGGAAGGGTATAACGAATCTCAATTCGTTAATTCCCCTGCATTGAGCTCAAACCCGCCCAACCCTGAACCAACTCATTTGGTTCAGGTTAACTAGGTTCAAGATAAGGTTCTGGCTAACTTGAGGAATATCATTCAATCTTTAGAAGTTCAACCAATACATCGCATTGAGAGATTGGAGCCCCTGATTGAAATGATTGATGATTTGAATAAGTCTTTGTTGGATTGGCTCCAGGACGTTAAGGATAAGAACCCAAGTGAGTTTCTACTTGGGAAATTAGCGAAATTGAGGATGAGATTTGTGGTTGCTTTGATTCAATCTTGGGATGATTCCCAGGATGAACCCTCTTCAGGAAAGCCAATGACAGAACCCGCTCAGGCACCTGTTGGGGGGGACACGTGTTACGAGGTTGACCAGATTGAACTAAAGCAACCAATTAAGGATGATCTGATTTCTTCACCTAAGATCCCTGAGCAGGGTTACGAGGAAACGTATGTCTCCTTGGAACAGAAAGTGACAAATGATTTTGGGACATACATTGATACGGATCTTGATTTCTTTGATGGTGAAGATTCAAGTTGCGAAGTCTCACGTGAGTTTTCTGAACATGATTTCTGTGAGACGATTGGGCCTGAGGAATCTAATAGATCATTTGATAGCCCAATAATTGAGAAAACTGATCTTAGGGCACACATTACAGATCCAGGATTACATTTTCTGGATGAATCAATTCAATGCCTTGATTATCAGTTATACCCTGTTGAGTTTATCGATAATTCTATTTTTGAGATAATTAGACCCAAGCCAATTCTGATTCTGCCACATCATTTAGACTTGGAGATTTCAGATGGGGTGATTAATATGCAAGAGGTCTTAGAATTTAACATTCGGAATGAGGAGGATAGGAGCTTGGAAGTTCTGATTTGGGAAGTTAATTTTGGAGGAAATGGAAGATTGAGTCGAAGGGTTCCTTTTAAGCTGAAACCATCAAATCAGAACCCTTACGACATTTGTTTCGAGGATGTCAAACTCAAGCACACATTCAACGATTATCCTTTTGAGCTTTAATTCTCTGTAACTCAACTTTTTGGTCTTGGGTTGCATCCTCATAAATCGCAGGCCTGACCTCGCTTGCATTCTGATTTTAGGTTCTGGGTAATTTTTATCCAAAACCTAAGATATTCTCGATTATAGGGGAAGGGTCTGCACCACAATTTGTTCCACATCTGTGGACCGCTGTTGATAGGTCAGAGGATTCTTCTGTTTATTTTAATTCTGACCTGCACTTGTGAATTCTTCATTTCTTTTCTTTGTGTAGTGTGCCTAGCTGAAGGCACTAAACTCAGCACATATATAGTTCTTTTTAATTTTCATCTCGGAGCAGACCTGACATTAACGCAATTCAGGTGCTTTCTTCGCTTTTCCACTCTGTTTCATGTCTTTTTAATACAATGAGGACATTGCATTAGATAGGCATGGGGGGGTGGATATTCATCTTTGAATTCATTCGTCAGCTCCGTAGATTTATTTTATTTTCTTTTATATAAAAAAAATTCAGAATTAGGAAAGAGAATTTGGGTTTAAGAAAATTTTCAATCTTAGGAAATACTACATTAAGATCTGAACAAAAAGATCCTTCAGGTCTTTGGACTTAATTAGCCTGTGTATCTACTAAGATGTGGATTTGTCTTTGAGTCCTCACCATCTTAATTCTATCGTAATTGGAATAAATAAGTTTGGGTGACAAGTACATGACTTATCAACCCGCCCTCTGATTTGAGGGAATTTTAAGTCTTAAGCATCTACACACTTTCATTGCACTGACTCGTTGTTCGGTGATTTTAACGGAAATTTGGTAGCTAATGAACCTTCTAGGGTGATATGGCTGGCAAGTTATCGTGGGTAACAGCCCATAGGTAGGTTGTCCAGAGCCTAGTCACTGGACCTTTATCTTTTTGCTGCCTTTAGGTAAATCTTAGACCAGGGAAGCCACCTACTTAAAAAAAAAGAAAAGAAAAAAAAATCAAAAAGAAAAGGAGAAAAGAAAAAAAAAGAAATAAGCCACACTTCACCGCAAAAGTATGGCTGGCAAGTTGTCGGTGGTAACAACTCAGCAACCGGTTGTCCAGAACCCAGCTCAGTAAATGCACTAAAAATTTCCAAAACACTTAGGAAGAGGCGGAGAAGTAGAATAAATCGGGGAGATATACACTGGATTCACCCTTGTGTTGACCCCGTAAAAAAGATAAAAGTAGGGAGAAAGCTACCGGTTGTAAAGATACACCTTTAGGCAGAATTCTTTTTGAGGTCACCTAGAGGCGTAGAAATCCGAAGTCCGTTTTAATTGCCGGTCAACGAGTTTATCACAATCACAATAAGATGCTTAAAGCATAGGGTTCTCATCAAATCTTGGGTGAGTTGAATGGCCGTAGAAAGCCACTCTTAAACCCTAAAATTTGAAAATAAAAAAAAATTAGAAAAGAGTAAAAAGAAAAAGAAATTTTTCTTTGAATAAGGCGAGTCTTGAGGCAGTCTGCATTTTGGCTGATACCTGGGCATTGTTGTGTCTTTGAAAGTTCAGTTCCTAAGTAGACAATTTCTTAATGATTGAAAATAACTCAGGTCCAAATAATCCCACCTAATTCTTTTATAAATAGCATATAGTTTTTGCTAGGGATTAGCAAAAGATAGGTATAGGGGTATGATGTAAACACATTTACACTACTTAAAATGTCTATTTATGCATGTTCTTAAGCATAGGATTGCATTTCATGATATAAATATTGCATAACATACATCATCTTGCATTTAGAGTAGTTTGAATAAAATGGAGGTTAATTGTCTCCTTTTATGTGCTTGGACAGGGCAAACATTTTATCGGGGCCTCGGATCAAAGATCCAATTGTATGGATGTGATCAGGGTGACGATGGAGTTCAATGACTCCAAGATCGCCCTAATCAGGCATCCGTAGCATCAGATGGTGACCGAGGAACCCTAGAAGATCAAGGGCCAGGTTGGTGTAAATCTGCACTTCAGATGACAAATCTGACTACACGGATGAATTCAGATCGACGATCGCAGCCCAACGACGTAAAAATCAAGTCAATTCGACATCCGTGGCACAATCTACAACCTCCAGAAGATGGACGGCCAAGATGGTGTCACGTGGCGCCATCTCAGCTGCCCAAACGGCCGCATGCAAACTCTGAAGCCCCGCACCCGCTCGCTCTTCGCCGTTAGATCTTGATCCAACGGTTGTGGTTAGCCACGCCTAAAAGCATCTGCTCGACCATCCGTGCCCCATAGCGTAGTGGTCGAGTGCGCTTACGCGAGTGGCGGGCGCGGGTTCGAGCCGCAGCGAAGGGCTGGAAGGCGCGGGCGATTGAGCGCAGGTGGGCGTTGGATCGTGATTAGACAGCCGCACGCGCTCGATAGCGTTCACGCGCGATTGAACGCGCGGCCTGGACGCGCGATCGCATGCGCCAGGCGGGCGCACAACGAGCGGGCGGAGTTGCGTCTTAAGCCGTCCGATCTCGCGATCGGATGGCGAGATCGGACGGCTGAGAACTGATGGACGTGCGTATGCGTTGAAGAAGCAGGCAGCCGTGGAGGCGTGCGTGGGCGCAGGAGCTATGCCCACGTTGTTGGCTTTAGTGACGGATTTATTCGTCACTAAAGACCCCTCATTTATTATTTTAAAGTTGTAATGTCCATTTTGCCCCCACTCCTTGCAACTATAAAAGGAGACTCCCTCCATACGAAATTCTCATCCCTTCCTTCTCTTCTCTACCCCTCCAAAGCTCAAGAGAAGCTTGTCCCACACCCGGGATGCTTCTCGCGAGATAAAGTCCAAATTTTCGTCCCCCTTCGGAAGTGGATCCCGCGTCGAAGACGGTGTGCTGCTCCGTTCCCGTTCTTATGCTTCGTCATCCTTCGTCCTGCTTTGTCCTCCTTCGTCCAGGCGTTGTCCCGTCCGGCTCGTCCTCCAAGCAATTGTCAAGGAGGATTTCTCTCTCCTTATTCTTTTTACTGCTTTCTAGTATAGATTTACTGCTTTCTAGTGTAGTTTTGCTCATCCTCCAAGAAATCGTCGAGGAGGACATTTCTCCCTCCATTCTTTTAATGCTTTCTAGAGTAAATTCATCGCTTTATAGTGTAATTGTTTTATGCTTTCTAGTTGTAATGAACAATCTCCTCAATGATAAATTCTTTGTTTATTCTACATCTCATTTTGATTTTCATATGTAATACTCTCTCTCTCTCTTACCCCCCCTCTCTCTTTTATTTATTGTAAATAATTAGATAGTTTTAAATTGAATTACTTCGTGACAAATAAAAAGAAACGTGTAGTTTTTAAATCAAACGTCCGCCTCCCTATGTTCGACCTGGAATTTTCATTTTGGTATAAATTTTATTTATTGAACACGAATTCTTCGCTTTCAAACTACAACGACAGGTTCTCCAAAACCGAATACGTTAGCGTAGCGATTCATACGTTCAACAATGCTCATGTTGCTATGTGATTGCATGTAGAATGTGTTGGTGCTAGAGTACCACGATCATTTGTTTTGATGATAACAAAACATGTGTCATTTAACATTTGCACTTGGAGTATTAGATTTTAGGTCAATTGCAAATGGAGACATGATTATACGGAGTTTGAGCTCGCATCCATGAGGGATTGGAGGAGCTTGATGGAAAACAGAGGAGATTCGCGAGGAGCGATAGATTGAAGAAGGAAGGAGATGAAGAATAGGATAGATTTCCTTCTCTTGTACTCCTTGTTTTTTCGTTTCTTTTGTTGCTCTTTATTTTTATTACTTAGATTCATGTTAAAGTGCCTCAAAGTACCCTAACAGTAGTCCTAGGAACACCAGCACAACCCTAGGATACTTAGGTTTTCTGTAGAGAACTTAGAAAACCAATATAGGGTTCAAACAGCATTTCCAAACATCTAATTCCAAGATCGGACGACTGTTTATTCAAACGTCTGATAAACATTTAGGCTGGACTAGCTAGTTCTATCTGATGGAATCAGACGTTCAGACCTTAGTCCAGACGTCTTAGAAGACGTCTGATGACTTTGCTAGACGTCCAATTAGTGGACCGTTGGCTGGCTCAGCAAGCACTCAAGCATATGACCGTTAGAGCCTTATCAGACATCCTTATGCCTTTCCAGACGTCTGATAGATGACTGTTTTGCCTCGGCTAACCCAAAATCTCTTCTCAGAGATTTTCTAGCCGTTGCACTCTCTTGGAAATCCATTCCCACAAAGAACTAGGTTTCCAGACGTCCAGACATAGTGCCAGACGTCCTATATGTCGTCTGATGGACTTGCACTAGAACCCTGTTTAGATCTGATCCAAGTCAGGAAGAAACCCGCCTAAAATCAGACGTCTGATGTTGTTCCCAGACGTCTTAAAGTGATCTTCCAGACGTTTGATGCCAGGATCAGACTTCTGATAAGCTTGTCAGTGCAATCATTGTTCCTGATTTCGGCCTGATTCTCTTGGGCTTTGCTCCCAACGGCTATGGAAGCATTCCTAAGCCTTCCAAAGCCTTCCTAAGGCCTCTATAAATAAAGAGGAACCTCTTGCACACCAAAATACACCTAGAGACACCAAAAGACACCTAGATACACAAGAAACACTTTGTAATACACTTTCAAACTCTTTTGTGTCCTAAAGAAGCTCTTGCTCTCCAAGCTCTAATTCTTCATCTAGAGAGCATCAGGCATTTGCTCATCCGCTCTCCCGTCGTAGTTCACGAGAGCGACGTTGCACCGTCGTTCACACATCCGCATCGTCGACGCACTCCTTGCAAAGGGAAGCATCTGAATTCCTATAGAAGCTAGGTTTAAATTACTTTGTTGGCTCTATAGGATTGTCGTTTATTTTATCTTTATTATTTGGTTGGGTATTCGCTTTGTCAATTCCCGTCTCCTTCGTGAGACAAAATCCTTCTCATGAAGAGAAGGGATTTGAGGTACGCTACCCTCGTATAAAGTAGCGTGGTTGTAATTGAGGTTGAATCACCCTCATTTATGTGATTCGGTTAGTGGATTTGATCAACTTGGTTGATCGGAAAATCCTAACTCGAGAGGGTTACATGGTGGTTTTCACCTGGTTTGGGTTTCCACCTAAAAATCTTTGTGTACTTTGCGTGTTTGTCTATTTTGTGAGATTGTTTATTATCTTTTCCGTAATTTTTTACGTCACCCTGATATCATCCCCTACGAGTAGGGAATTACAATTGGTATCAGAGCAGGTTATTGCGAGTTCGGAGTAACACCCAGGAAGAAGATCATGGAGGGGAGCGGTTCCGCGAGTAGGATTTCCGAGGGCCAGTCTACGACTCGTCCGCCGTTCTTCGACTGGAGCAACTACCCTTACTGGAAGCTGCGGATGAAGACATGGCTTCAAGCCACCGATTTCACGATTTGGGCCAGGTGCGAAACCCCCTTCGACATTCCAGAAAATCCTGCCACAGGATACTCGCAACAGCAGATCCGGGAACTCTTGCTCAACGCGAAAACAATGAACACGTTGTATTGCACGCTCAGCTCGGAGGAGTTCAACAGAATTTCGCAATGCGCCACCGCATACGAGATTTGGCACACACTTGAGGTAACTCACGAAGGTACCTCTAAGGTAAAAACTTCTAAAATAAATTTACTTTATCAAGAATTTGAATCTTTTTCTATGAAACCTAACGAATATTTAAGTGAGATGAACACTAGGTTCACTCTCATTGTAAATAACTTGAAAGCTTTAGGGAAGAATTTCGTCAAGGGGGAGCTTCAAGGGAAGCTTCTTCATTCCCTTGGATCGGAGTGGGAACAGAAAGTCACCGCCATCGAAGAGGCGAACGAAGTGGAGGAGCTCAACATGGAAGATCTCCTAGGAAATCTAATGACATACGAGATAAAGTTGAAGCAGAAGAAGGATACACCGGAGCCTAAACCGAAGAAGACTCTCTCCTTCAAAGCCGCGTCGGATAGCAAGGTAAGTTCCGACGACGAAGACTTTAGAATTTTACTTAAAAAATTTTCCAAGTTTTGTAGGGAATAAAAGAAAGAGAAAAAGGAGAAGAAGGAAAGCCCGAGACGTTGCTATCACTGCAACGAGAAAGGGCACCTACGACCAGAGTGCCCTCTTCTCAAAAAGGAGAAGAAGAAGGAAAAGGAGAAGAAATCTAAGAAGAATGCGTTCCAAGCCACTTGGGACGATTCGAGCTCGGAGGAAGAAGAAGAAGAAAAAGAAGAAGAAACCGCTTGCTTTGGTTTCATGGCCAGAGGAAGCAATAGCGACAGCGAAAGCGGAAGCGACTCCGACAACGAGGTAAATTTCGATTTACAAGAAGCTTTTAATGAACTATTTGATGTTAGTAAATCATTAAGAATAGAAAACAAAAGCATTAAAGAGAATCTTAGCTTTCTTAAAAATGAAAATGATAGGCTAGAAAAACAACTTAAGGACATAGAAGCTAGTCCTAAAATTGATAACCTATTATTAGAAAATCATAACCTTACCAATGAAAATAATAAATTGATTGGGGAAAATGATAGTTTAAAGTTAGAAATCTGTGATTTAAAGACTAAGATGCATACTATAGAAAAAGAAATTGCATGTCTTGGGGAAAACTCTAACAAATTAATCAACAAAGTAGATAATTTTTATAGCCCTAAGGTTGAGAAAGGATTTCCGTCAAGGAGACCTGCTAACAGATCTGGATCCAAGCTCACTTGGATACAGAAGAAAGAATTAGAATCTTATTTTGTAGGTTTCAGGGATAACTACAACACGAAGGATTGGACCTACAAGCTCAAGGCTGGTCAACTCAAATTGGGAGGACCAAGGAGTAGACCAAGGAGGAGAAGACCGACGAGACGACGAACAAACAATGATCCCGCCGCACGTCAACCACCAGACTGGAAACCGGTCCCAATGCCCGGGCCTTCAAGCTACGTATGGGAGCCCCATCCGATGTGGCATCCACCACCACCATTTGGGCCATTTTATTGGCCATGGTAGGTGAGGTAAAACCCTTTACCCTATCCTCTTATTATTAGCATTTAGATAGGGGAGTTAAAAAAATTATGAGCTAATTGTCAATTTTTAAGGGGGAGATGCAAGTTAGCTAAATTTCCTTTAGTAAGAGAGAGAAAAATAACAGCTATCTTGTTGTTACAAAAAAGGGAGGACATTACTCTTGTTTAAAAGAAATTCATAAAAGAGCATGTTTTAAGGGGGAGTTATAGGAAATGTAAAATCAATTAAACCTTTTTGATAATGTCAAAAAGGGGGAGGATTTTTTGCATTATTATTTAGGGTTTTGTCATCATCAAAAAGGGGGAGATTGTTGGTGCTAGAGCACGACGATCATTTGTTTTGATGATAACAAAACATGTGTCATTTAGCATTTGCACTTGGAGTATTAGATTTCAAGTCAATTGCAAATGGAGACATGATTATACGGAGTTTGAGCTCGCATCCATGAGGGATTGGAGGAGCTTGATGGAAAACAGAAGAGATTTGCGAGGAGCGATAGATTGAAGAAGGAAGGAGATGAAGAATATGATAGATTTCCTTCTCTTGTACTCCTTGTATTTTTCGTTTCTTTTGTTGCTCTTTATTTTTTTTACTTAGATTCATGTTAAAGAGCCTCAAAGTACCCTAACAGTAGTCCTAATAACACCAGCACAACCCTAGGATACTTAGGTTTTCTGTAGAGAACTTAGAAAACCAATATAGGGTTCAAACAGCATTTCCAGACGTCTAATTCCAAGATCGGACGTCTGATAATGTGTTTTAAGACGTCTGACTGTTTATTCAGACGTCTGATAAACATTTAGGCTAGACTAGGTAGTTCTGTCTGATGAAATCAGACGTCCAGACCTTAGTCCAAACGTCTTAGAAGACGTCTGATGACTTTGCCAGACGTCCAATTAGTGGACCGTTGGTTGGCTCAGCAAACACTCAAGCATATGACCGTTAGAGCCTTATCAGACGTCCTTATGCCTTTCCAGAGGTCTGATAGATGACCGTTTTGCCTTGGCTGACCCAAAATCTCTTCTCAGAGATTTTTTAGCCGTTGCACTCTCTTGGAAATCCATTCCCATGAAAAACTAGGTTTCCAGACGTCCAGACATAGTGCCAGACGTCCTATATGTCGTCTGATGGACTTGCACTAGAACCCTGTTTAGATCTGATCCAAGTCAGGAAGAAACCCGCCTAAAATCAGACGTCTGACGTTGTTCCCAGACGTCTTAAAGTGATCTTTTCTGATAAGCCTGTCAGTGTAATCATTGTTCCTGATTTTGACCTGATTCTCTTGGGCTTTGCTCCCAACGGTTATGAAAGCTTTCCTAAGCCTTCCAAAGCCTTCCTAAAGCCTCTATAAATAGAGAGGAACCTCTTGCACACCAAAACACACCTAGAGACACCAAAAGACACCTAGATACACAAGAAACACTTTGTAATACACTTTCAAACTCTTTTGTGTCCTAAAGAAGCTCTTGCTCTCCAAGCTCTAATTCTTCATCTAGAGAGCATCAAGCATTTGCGCATTCGCTCTCTTGCAGTAGTTCACGAGAGCGATGTTGCACCGTCGTTCACACATCCGCGTCGTCGACGCACTCCTTGCAAAGGGAAGCATCTTAATTCCTGTAGAAGCTGGGTTTAAATTACTTTGTTGGCTCTATAGGATTGTTGTTTATTTTATCTTTATTATTTGGTTGGGTATTCGCTTTGCGAATTCCTGTCTCCTTTGTGGGACAAAATCCTTCTCGTGAAGAGAAGGGGTTTGAGGTACGCTACCCTCATATAAAGTAGCGTGGTTGTAATTGAGGTTGAATCACCCTCATTTAAGTGATTCGGTTAGTGGATTTGATCAACTTGGTTGATCGGAAAATCCTAACTCGAGAGGGTTAGGTGGTGGTTTTCACCCGATTTGGGTTTCCACCAAAAAATCTTTGTGTACTTTGCGTGTTTGTCTATTTTGTGAGATTGTTTATTATCTTTTCCGTAATTTTTTACGTCACCCTGATCTCACCCCCTCCGAGTAGGGAATTACAGAATGATGGGATGGTTTAATTGTAAGCATGGCATATTCACCGTGTACATTAAACTGGAAGGAGAATTTAAGGACATGAGCAAATGTCAGGGACAAAAATACATGGGTAGAAAGAAGATTATTAGCATGGACTCAAACTTGATTTGTTGGTTTTAATTGTTCAAAGATATAAAAAACTCCATGATGCAGGGAACATGATTATCTTGAAGTATATGGATCCTCGATTAAGAGGCAGTAGGTATGTGGATGTTGTTAATGCACTAGCACTAATGTTCTTGATTTTGATGATAACAAAACATACATATTATGTCATTCTTAGAGAAGAAACATTTTAGGGAAAAAGAAAAAGATGATCTTAGACGGTCAAGCTCACAACCAAATCATATGATGTAGTAGAAGAACACAAAGTTGCAAGAAACTTAATTTGAAGAGCTTAAGCACCAAATTTATTCAAAGAAGAATTTTTAATGTATTATGTTGTAAAATTGTTGTAACATTTGTGATAACCTAAACCCCACCAATTAATCAAACACTATGGGATTCGAGCCATTGAATACAAATAACAACTTAACACGGGATCAAAGTTACCTAGTACGTAATCATGAAACATACACATAGCCAAATAGACCATTCATAAAGTATCAAATATTAAAAGAATGCATATAATTGCTAACGAAAAGATAATTAAGTTCACAAGTTTCATAACTAAAAGAAAAGAGAAACCATGTAGTCACTTGACTACAATTACCAAAAAACAGGAAGGAAAACTAAATGACTAGAACAAGGAACTCCTGAGGTCATTGACCGTCTATTGGTGTTGAATTAGGTACTGTACCAATCATTCCAAATGTAGCCACTCTTGACTACTCAACTATACTTGAGTATGGAGTCCAAGGATATGTCAACGAACATTAAGTAGAGTAGTGTAAATGAAAATATGAAATAAAGAGCACCAAGGATTGGGTATTAACTAATTAATTTGATTATTAACTTCCAATTCATTATTCTTTATTTCTAAATTATTAAGATATGTGTGTTGTAATTTGCATTAATTACGATCATATTACTCCCAAACCAGTTCCTCTGAAGGCACAAGAAGATTTCACCCCCAACATAGATAGTGTAGTAGTTGTATACCATGAACTATACATATAGATGCAACCTGCACTGGTTTGTAGATAATCCTCTCCAAGACTTGGCTACACATCCCAACATAATAGTATATCCATCTACCTTCGTACCCTTACTTCATTACCCAGTTGGCCAATAAGCTTATCATAGATTCATAGGAAGACTAGCCCACTCCCTAATTGTTCAACCAATCTAAATCCATACCGGTATATTATAAATCAACTAGTTATCCATTTTACTTCAATAATTCATCATAAATCGAATTGCTTAATATGTTCCCTTGATAACTACATTATCACATTCTATAACACAAATTTATGATGCCATCTTATTCATGATCATTTTGTGGCATTATTAATCATTTGTTCATAGGCAATATCCATACCATAATTAGATCATTCAATGAAAAGCTTAGCAATTGTAACAACTATATTGGGATCAAAATTGTAATTAAAGTTACATGCAGGTTTACAAATAAAGATTCTAATTTCCACATGAACATAATCATCAATCACCAATATAGGTATGATTCCTCATTTATTAAAGCATACGGTGAGATTAAGAGTGATCCATCAAATATATAGTCATTACTTATTAATCACATATTTCATGCATGGAAATGAGGTAATCGTGTCCCAACAATATTAAGTTTTTCAATTAATCATAGATCCACTATAATTGAGCAATCACGAGTAATGTTAATTATGTTTGTTACCCAAGCAATGAAAATAACTCAAGAATAATTGTAAACAAACTCCAACACTTAACAAGAGGAGATGCACATGTGAAATGATGAAATCAAAGCGAGAGGGCATATCACTAAATCACACAGGCAAGGAACTTGGCTACTCTACTTAATGTCACTGGGGGGTCATGATGACTCTATAGTACACAAAAGAGATCCCTTGCTACTATCCAAGGGATCCTAGTGCTCCGCACACCCTTTAGGAATTAGTCACTAAGACAAGACATCAAGAAATAGATTCATAAACTCATTTAAGGGTTTTTTCTTAAATTTGATGTAGAAAAAATATCCAAAGAGAGGTTTAGGGCTTACCAACGTATAGAACGTAAAGTGATGATTTCAATAAATCTTAAATTGCATAAATCAGAGGTCATTTGACCCTCGAACCAATCTGAAAAGTGAAATGGGGTCTTGAATCAATCCATTCTAGTCGAACCGGTACCAAATGTGCGTCCGAAGCCGTCAAACACATGTCAGATGCGCACTCACTATGGCTGTGTCATGGATTGTGACTCTGCCATTTCATTCGTGCCATGTGATGGCAATCATGCATTCCACCTACGCACCTCTGCTCCTTGCGATGGGCGTTGACTCCTCGCATGTTTCTCTTTGCATGCTTCTCCATGTGTAAATGCCTGCCTACACCTTCCTCTTCTTTCTCCCGCTTACGACTATGGTCAACCCTTTACCACCATGTCAGCTACATCGTACAATGCTCGCGGTTGATACGATACTTTCACTATGTCAGGTGCACCAAACATGAGTTTCCTTTGCCTAAACACATAAGATATACTTAATACAATACTTCCTATACATTCCACATCAATAGAAGAATGAACTTCACACTCTCAAGTGATTTTATCTAAAGCTATTTGCACTCACTTCTGCAACTCCAAGAGCACTTTGTTTCGTTGCTTTCTTAATCATTCACATCAAAAGGGAAGTAGTCCAAACCCTTGGAAGCCAATCTAAGTTGAATTCATTCAAGGATTTTATAAGGTTATTGTAGTTTTTATTTTCATTTTCTTATAAGGGTATCCGATTTGTGGATTCCCATATCATCTTAAAAAATGAGAGACAAAATTCTCATTAGTCGAGACTAGTGAGGGGTTGTATCTTGTTGTTGCACTACCTTGGATTTTAAGTGGTGTATTAATGATTTTGATCGATTTAACCAATAAAGGAAATCCTAAGTTAGGGAGACTTAGGTGGTGGTTTTTATCTAAGGGATTTTTCACCTAAAAATACATCTCTTGTGGAAAATTTTGTGCAACTTGTCATATTTAATTTTTATCTTTGTATTACACTATTCACCCTACCCCTCTGGTGCGCATTTTCAGTTGGTATCAAAACAAGTTCTTGTGAGTACTTGGATCACTTCCAGCGAGGATCCATGGAGGGGAGAATCATTGCAACTGGGTAGAGAGAGGACCAATCCACTACCAGACCACCAGACTTTGATGGTACAAATTATTCTTATTGAAAAGTTAGAATGACAACTTTTATGCATGTCACTAGCTTCGTGATTTGGGACAAATGCCAATTTTTCTACAGCATATCAAAAAGATCTATGAATGGCCATGCGAAGGAGAAAACAAATGAGCTCACCCTAAATGTCAAATCCAGTGTTGTGTTACGCATTGAGTTTGGAGTAGTTCAATCAGATATCTTAATGCAAGAGAATATATGAGATATGGAAAGCACTTGAAGCAACACATGAAGGTACAAGCAAAGTTAAATCTTAAAAAATTAACCTTTTAACGCAAGAATTCAAGACCTTTTCTATGAAAGGAGAGACAATAAATGAAATGAACATAAGGTTCATGTGCATAGTGAACAATCGAAAAGCACTTGGGAAGGAGTTCATGAAAGGAGAATTTGAAGGACTATTACTCCATTCCCTTTCATTCGATTGGGAACAAGAGGTCACTGCAATCAAAGAAGCAAACAAAATTAAAGAGTTGAAGATGAATGATCAACTTGGAAACTTGATGGCATTCGAAGTCAAGATGAACAAACGAAGAAAGAAGCTTGAAGAAGACTAATAAATACCAGTTATCATCATTTTTATGCCTTAAAACTGATCTAGCTTTTAGGGTTTTACCTCCGCAAATGGGTTTTCGAGCTCCATTTAGGCATCGCTTAGGATAGGCATGCATTGCATAAATTTTATTTTTTTGACGTGTTTGTTTGAGTGTTAGGGATAAGCAGATAGCCAGATCCCTAAAACCCTATCACTCAGGAAGGTAGAAGGTGAAAAGAAAGCTCATTCTAGTTGTATCTTAGCTAAATCCAACTCATCTCAGTTGGTTCCTAGCTCAACTAGGTTGGGTTTAGCTCATCTAAGCTCCTTTCAGCTCATCTCAGCTGGATGGAAGCTCAAGATAGCTCAACTCAGCTTAACTCAGCTCAGATCCAACTTAACTTAGTTAAGTTTAGCCCATCCTAGCTGCAATCAATTCATTGGGAGTTCAAACTAGGTCAACTTAGTTGACTTGAGTTTACTCCAGCTCTCCCCAGCTCCAGATAAGTTGAGACCAGCTCAACTTAGCTTTGCTACTCAAGCTTAGCTGCTAGCAAAAGAATTATCTAGCTAAGCTTAGTAGCTGAGCTCCTGAGAAGACCTCTTCACTCATCATTAGCTCCAGGCAGATTTACTCAGCTTTAGTGTAGCTTCTTTTAACTTCTCAGCTCCTCAAGCTAAACCTGATCGCTTTCACCAAGGTGATTTATTTTTCCCTTCCCACTGCATGAGGACATTACATATTTTAAGCATGGGAGGGTGTTTTTAAATTTTGACGATCGATTTAGGATTTTCAAAACCTAAAAACATTCAATTACTTTCTTCCTTTATGCATGCATACCCATAAAAATAAAAATTCTTTAAAAACATTTTGAGAAAAATTTTAAAATCGAGATTAAGTTTGAAGATTCATTTTAAGGTACAATGGGATTTAATCTTTAACAAACTAGGGATTAGAATGCAGACCCAATTCTTAGAACTTCTGTGTCTATTCTTAAATTAGATCAAGTATCATTTTCTAAATTTCGCCTGAACTTATAATAATTTAGGTGACTTGATCCCTTTTTATGAAATGGAAATTACTTGTCTTAGTTTCCGACCTAAAAGCTTGTGTCTCTTGAAAAATTCTTGTGTCAAATTCACACACAAAGCTAACATCTAAAAAATATTTAGAAAATTAGAAAAGTCCCTTGTTTAGTCTTTGTGAAATTTGACGCAGATGATTGGTTTGAGTTCCCATCGTCGAGAAGGAGGAAAATGCCTCCTTTGAGGAAGCGATGTCAACATG
Source organism: Thalassia testudinum (assembly GCA_037157565.1). Taxonomy (NCBI): domain Eukaryota; kingdom Viridiplantae; phylum Streptophyta; class Magnoliopsida; order Alismatales; family Hydrocharitaceae; genus Thalassia; species Thalassia testudinum. Next base: position 6,138,925 of record JAZHRO010000010.1, on the reverse strand, counting down.
TTATCGCCTCAGCGCTGCTTTATATCTATATTTCATATCTTTAGATGGAGCATTAAGGTGTAATTTTGTGGCTCATGTGTCTTGGATGGTGCTCTACCCAAAGCATCAAAGCAAGAGTTTGAGTTCGCTTGGAGCACCCCTTTACATCATAATGTGTTTTGGGGTTGTGAGCACCTAGGTGGTGTCTTGGATAGTCTATCTCGAAGTGCTAGCGCTAGAATCCCCTCGAGGATTGATAACAAGAATGATGATCCCAACACATCTGTTGTAGGATTAAGCTAGGAATAAGAATGGGGGAGACAAAAAAAAAGTTTCAATAACACAACATTATAAAAAAAGGTCATGTGAGTTGCGAGTCGGATTCAAGAACCAAAGAAATCTTAACTGTAAAATGATTTTAGGTTATGTAAACTTACAAAGAGTTAATTTGTGAACTTTTGGAGGATACATTTATCTCGATTAATCTAGCTTTTGGATCCAAAGACGAATCCCGATGTTTTATCCTTAACAAGTCCTGTACCTTCCATGTCTTCAATCAACCAAGGTCCCGTAATCTTCTCAAAAGTAACAAAAATTAGTCTTTCCCAAAAATCTGATTGGTGAAAATATTTTGCTAAGAGACTAGCAAAAGATAAGCATAGGGGTGTGATAAATGCTAGTTTATCATCATTCTATGCGTTAAAACTAATGTAGCTCTTTCTTTATGTAAAATCGTCGATGTTTAAGAAAATGCGTGTAGTATAGTCAACGAAAATGCAAAACACTTAAATTTATCAAGCTCAGATTCAAAAAGGAGTCCAAGGTCATTCACAGGGAGCAATTGTGCAGTTTAATTCACCAATCACAATTTATCAAAAGAATATACAATTGAAATTAATAAGATGCTCAAAATGATATTTCAATAAGAACTAGAAGAATAGTGCAAAAAGATCGAGTTAACATGGTGATTTGAATCACCAAATTAACCCTTAAGTTTAAGCTCACAAATACTCAAATAAATGAACAGTAAACCAGAATCAATAATCCACGACAAGCACTTAAATGTTTCAATAGTAACCAGCAGAATGCCTCAGATGACAGAACAAGGCATCAGAGGCCTTATCAGAAGATGCATAGCACCACAGAAGATGCACAAGGGCTTCTCTTCTTCAAGCCTTAGAAGAGGCACAGCAGCAACCATGAAGGCTCAAGGGCCTCTTAGAATTTTCGCTAAGTATCCAGAGAGGGGAGAGGACACAGATCCCAAGGTGGAGGAAAACCCACCCCCTTCTCTCTTTGAATTTCTTTCTCCTCAGCTCAATCCAGACCCAAGTGTTGAACGTACGAATTGCTACGCTAACGTATTTGGTTTTGGAAAACCTGTTGTTGTAGTTTGAAAGTGAAGAACTCATGTTTAACAAATAAAATTTATACCGAAATGAAAATTCCGAGTTGAACACAAGGAGGCAGACGTTTGATTTAAAAACTACGCATTTCTTTTTATTTGTCACGAAGTAATTCAATTTAAAACTATCTAACTATTTACAATAAATAGAAGAGAGAGAGAGTAAGAGAGAGAGAGAATATTACACACAGAAATCAAAATGAGATGCAGAATAAACAGGGAATTTATCATTAAGGAGATTGTTCATTTCACTATTACAACTAGAAAGCATAAAACAATTACATTAGAAAGCAATAAATTTACTCTAGAAAGCATTAAAAGAATGGAGGGAGAAATGTCCTCCTCGACGATCGCTTGGAGGACGAGCAGAACTACTCTAGAAAGCAATAAATCTATACTAGAAAGCAGTAAAAAGAATAGGGAGAGAGATATCCTCCTCGACGGTCGCTTGGAGGATGAGCCGGATGGGACGACGCCTGGACAAAGGAGGACGAAGCAGGATGAAGGAGGACGAAGCAGGACGAAGGAGGACGAAGTAGAAGAACGGGAACGGAGCAGCACATTGTCGTCGTCGCGGGATCCACTTCCGAAGGGGGAAGAAAATTTGGACTTTATCTCGCGAGGAGCATCCTGGGTGTGGGACAAGCTTCTCTTGAGCTTTGGAGAGGTAGAGAAGAGAAGGAAGGGATGAGAATTTCGTGTGGAGGGGGTCTCCTTTTATAGTTGCAAGGAGTGGGGGCAAATTGGTCATTACATCTTTAAAACATTAAATAAGGGGTCTTTAGTGACGGATAAAACCGTCACTAAAGCCCCAACATAGGCGTAGTGGGCGCTCCCCACGCGCACCTCCTCGACTGCTCACTCTCAACGCCCGCCGCATGTTCAGCCATCCATAGCCGTCCGATCGCGAGATTGGACAGCTATGATTGCGCCTTCCCCGCTCGCTGCGCGCCCTCGCCCACTACGCTGTGGAGCGCGGATTGTCGAGCGGGCGATTTGAGGTGCAGCCGTTTACAGCCGTTGGATCGAGATCCAACGGCGGAGAGGGGGCGGATGCAGAGGCTTCAGTGGTTGCATGCGGGCATTTAGGCGACCGAGATGGCGCCACGTGGCGCCATCTTGGCCGTCCATCTTCTGGATGTTGTAGATGGTGCCACGGGTGTCGGATTGACTCGATTTTTGCGTCGTTAGGCTGCGATCGTCGATCTGAATTCATCCTTGCAGTTGTATTTGTCATTTAAAGTGTGGATTTACACCATCCTGGCCCTTGATCTTCTAGGGTTCCCCGGTCACTATCTGATGCTACAGATGCCTGACTAGGGTGATCTTGGTGTCATTGAACTCCAATCGTTGCCCTGATAAAAGTTTTCCCTGTCCAAGCACATAAAAGGAGACAATTAACCTCCATTTTATTCAAACTACTCTAAATGCAAGATGATGCATGTTATGCAATATTTATATCATGCAATGCAATCCTATGCTTAAGAACATGCATAAATAGACATCTTAAGTAGTGTAAATGTGTTTACATCACCGGGTAATTGGATTCAAAGCCTAGACCTGTGCGGCATGAGCACGTGCGTTCGATCGTGCGTGGGGGACCTTACCCCCTTGCGTTTGAGGCGATAAGGCACTGCGCCTTTTTCCTTTTATGCACTATTGAAGGCTTCTATGTTCACGATGTGGGACTAACCCACTCTTATTTCCTTCACGAAGCTGCGTGCGAATGTAGTGGGATTGAGTGCCAAATCAAGGTAGTTGGAGCTCTTCTTGCCTCGAGTAGCACCTAGTCTTGCGTCAGGACCTAGAGCCACACATGCAGAAGGCAACAGCAGTTCATAGGAAGGCCAGAGAAGTGCTGTCATGCTCAGAGAAGATGAAGGCAGTGGTGGCTGTTCGATGTGTACCTGAAACATAAAATATGGCCTCTCGGCCTTATCAGATAATCTCAAAAGGATCGCTGTGTGAAGGCGAGTTCCTCGGTGATGGTTTCAGAGTGTAGCAAGCTCAGTGGAGATTGGCGAAGGTGAGTAGGAGTGCATGTCTTCAGTGAGGGTTTGGAGTGGACGAATCCCTTAATTTCTTGAGGGGTTTTAATGCAGGAGGTGTGGTGGATGTTTTGGAAGTAGTACTAGGTGATTTGGTGGTTTGTGGCGTTGGCACGAGCTCGCCGAAGCTTGTGTTGGACATGGAGAAGACGGTGCCGTCGAGGGCAATGGTGCTGGTGAACCTAAGGTCTAAATGCTTATAGGAGATCGAGAAGGAGAGGGGAAGATAAAGGGGGACTTAGAGAGGCAGAGAGTGGATGGAGGCGACCGGCTATGATGGGCCGACATAGGAGAAGGAAGAGTTGACGGCGAGTAGATGACGGAGCAGGGAGAGGTGAAGTCGACCTGTCTTTGGCCAGACACGGTTACGATGAAGAGATGAAGAAGGGGAGCTGATCAACTTGGTTGTTGATTGGCTCAATGAGAGGGGCGAAGGAGCCCATCGGAGTTGAGTTTATCATCATTCTTATACCCCAAAACTAACCTAGCTCTTAGGATTTTAACTCTGCAAATGAGTTTTTGGCCTGCATTTAGGCATTTACCTAGGATAGGCATGCATTGCATTTTAATGTATTTTTGATGCATTTATCTGAGTGTTTGGATTAGGAAGAATGTCAGATTCCACACATCTTGGCACTCAGGAAGGCAGAAGATGAAGAAGAAGCCCCTATCAGTCGGATTCCAGCTTGATCCAGCTCATTGTAGTTGAATCCCAGCTAGATCCAACTCATCCCAGCTGGATCCGAGCTCCTTCTAGCTGGATCAACTCACCCTTAGCTCCATTTAGCTCATCTCAGCTCAATGGTAGCTCTAGCTAGTTCACCTTAGCTCCATTCAACTCACCTCAGCTGAATGGCAGCTCAAACTAGCTAAAGATAGTTGATCCCAGCTCCATTCCAGCTCTTCCAGCTCAGAAGAGTTCACTGGAAGTTCAATCTGACTAGGACTAGCTACTGACATGAGCTAGCTAGACCTGGTCAATTGAAGGTAACCTTAACCAACTTAGGCCAGCTTAAGTCCAGATCCCGGAGACCTATCTTAGCTCAACTTAGTTGAGTTGAGCTACTTGACCTAAGCTAGCTACTCTAGTTAGCTAGGTAATCTCTGGGAAGACTAGAACCAGCTCACCTCAGCTCAGATCAGAAGAATCTAATTCAGATTAGCTTGGCTTAGCTGCTAGTAAAGAACTAGCTAGCTAAGCTAGCTACTGAGCTCTACTTTAGCTTCCTTCAGTAGACATCAGCTCTAGTGTAGCTCCTTCCAGCTACCCCTAGCTCATCTCCCCTAAAACCCTAGCTCCAAATGCCTCCAACCCTGCTCCCTACTAGCTAAGCTAGCTTAGCTTAGCTAGGCACCTCCTTGGCAACCCAACCTAACCATAAAACCTACAAGCTAACTCCACCAAAAAGAGACCTAACTTAGTCCACCTAGCTCCTACTCCTAAACCCTTTTTTGGCGGAAACCCATTCACCTTCAACCCACCACCATCACCAAAGGGCACCACAAAAGTGGCGCCACTTTTTCCCTCCAAAACCCTCTTCATCACCGCCCTACACCAACCCCTACAACACATCTCCACCATCCACATACCCACCTTCTAGAAATCCCCTTAGGTGGCGCCAAACCATGGCACCCCTCCATGGTTGGTGCCAACTCTAAGTGCCCTTCCATGGCCATAACCACCCACAACCACCACCCAGAAGACCCCTTCACTTGGCGCCATCCATCCTACACCCTAGATCTCCATTACCACCCCTTAACCACCCACCAAACGTAATCCTAGCCATCCACATGTCCACGCCAACTAACCCCCTCTCAACTTCTATAAATACTCACCATAATCATCACCAAAAGTCCATCTTCTCCCTTAGTTAGGTACATCAATATTCCACCCCATCTCCATGCTAAGGAAGTAGAAGGAGAGAAGAAGATCAAGGGGACAACCTACCTGCCCCCTTGGTGCCTTCTTCCTCTCCTTCTTTTCCCTTAACCAAACCAAGGAGGAGGTCACCTTCATCAAGAGGGGACAACTAGGCAAAGAAGGAGCCAACAAGGTGGTTGATGCCCACCTTGGAGGAGAGCTTGAAGGAAGGCCACTTGAAGAAGGAAGAGAAGGAGATCTTTCTCAAATGTGGGGCAACCACATTTGGAGCAAGAGCCACCCGGATCTTCCATTAGAATCAACCCTTCTTCTTTATCTTCCACTCTATTTTTTTTGTTAAATAGTAGTTTAATGTTCTTATAGAAGTATTCCTCTACCTGTATTTCACTCTACTAGCAATACAAAAATTATTTCACCTTCAAATTTTCATGTTGCAATTAGTGTGTTCTTCCATGTTGTTTCCGTAGTTGTAGTGCACACACTCCCCTCTTCTAATTACCCTAGGCACACTTGCCAAAGGTGAGCTTAGAAGAGAGGACTTCATTCTTGTCACCTAGGGTTAGTTGTAGCGTAATTTCATCTTTGCATATATCTCAAACCCGATTGTTTCTAAAAACCCTAAAAACAACAAAAATCAAAATCACAAAAAGAAAGTGCGGATTTGAGAGGCGAGAGAGAAAACCACTCATGTGATTTTTAATTTGGTCTCCTTGGACGACCCTAGATACTCCACATCGAGGTATTATAAATTTAAGAGTTGATTGCAAATTTATGTGTCTTAATGACATTATTTCATATAATTAACAAACTGCGTATTTTTCACATCACTTTTTGGCGCTCTTACCAAGGAGGCACGGCTTAATCACATCATTATCTCTCTCTTGCTTTCTTGATCTTCACGAAATTTTGATTGTTTTAATTTTAGGTGCGAATCAGGAGCGGGAGCGAGATTTGGAGCACTTTGAGCGGAAGCTTCAAGCTTCTTTTCTTCCCGTGTACTTCAGGTTGGTACCCTAGGACTTTTCTCATAAAAAACAAAAACAAAATATCTTAAAAAATCTTTAAATTATCTAAAAAAATCAAAAACAAGAAAAATTGAGGGTGGCGGAATCCTAAAATTCATTTTGTTGATTGTTTGCTTCACTTTTCCACCATCTTCATCTTATTGGTGTCTGATTTTTGAAAATCCAGACTTTTGTCTTGATTTTCAAAAATCAGGTTTGGGTACTTAAGAGCTTCTTAAAATCACTAAATTTCAATCAGGGAAGCCACTTTGAGTTAGAAACATTGAGTCCAATTTTCAAGAAATTTCATTGAATAGAAAAAATTAAACAATTCATAGGCTGAACAAGGGTTAGACCTTGTTTTCTTACTGTCCATGAATTTTATAAATTTTTCTATTCATCAAATTTAGGAAAACTTTATATTACTGGAAACCTTAAGAAATTATCTACAACATATAAAATTATCAAAAATTTTGAGGCCATTTGAGGTTTCTGCAGAATCAATTCCCTGAATCTATCAATTCTGACTCTTCATATTAGTAAGAAGAAAATTTTCAAAAAAATATTAAATAATTTTCTAAAATCTCAAAAAAATTATTTTTGGATTCCTTATTTCATTTGCTATAGTTGGTGGTGTTGTTTGTCTTGTTTGGACTACCACCTCAAAAGATTTTTAAAAAGGGATTCATTTAGGAATTGCATGCATAGGATTTTTCAACTTTAGGATTTCAATTTCTCTCTTAGTCACATTAACTCTAAAAGAATTGAACTCCACCAACTACAACTTTATTGTTACTATTTGTTGAACTTCAAAACCTTGTTTGAAATTTTAACAAGAGAGAATCCTAAAAGACAAATTTTTGATTAAAACCCTAAAACACTTGAACAACAAATCCTTATTTGAAAACCCCCTATTGACTTGGCTTGGGCATCACTTCTCGTCCAATTAGCACATACATAAAAAAGAAATAATCGGGAATTATCCCAACTAACTCCCATCACATTCTTTGTGCACTTTAGCTTCCTAGACCTAATTAAAATTTATAGCAATTTGACCCCTAAGGTTTCATTAAACTTAGGCTTGCTATATAGGTCTTATGTTATCTTTAGTTAATATCAATTCTTTCATCTATATCTGGTGTCATATTGAGGGGCTGTGGCAAATGACCAAGCATGGGTTTGCACAAGCCCCCAGTGATTTTCCTAGGACATGCTTGAGCCTAAACCTCCCCTTATTCAGCCTGGCCAGATTTGTTGAGAGAACAGATATCCACTAAGATTAAGTCTTAGGTTAATTTTTAGGGAGTCAAATTTAAGTTAGGTTGAGAATTTTATATTGCTTGATTGCACCCTTCTCTTATCTCTCCCTCCTCTCCTCACTGTTTCTTCCATTTTGCATGGGCGACGGTCCAAAACTGTACACTTCGAGGGACCACTTGATTTTTGCCTCCCCCACAAAAGACTTTTTCCTACATTCTTCATCGTCTTTAAAAATGGAAAATCAAAATAGGTCCTCTAACCTACATGCTAATTTTTCCTTCCCCAATCTATCCACCCAGGAGCTACTTAATCAGGTCCCCCCACTTAATTTCTACTCCATAATGGCTCAGCTACAAGTTAATCAATAGCAGTTGAACAGGGATGTAACAAACCTAGCCAACCAAGGGAGACCTGCCAAACCTACCCAAGCTCCATGTGTTCCACATTTCACCCCTTCTAACACCTCAAAGGAAAATTTGCATAACCTAAATACTGCCCGTGTTGATTATAATCATTATTCCAAGGCTTTCTATGGTTCAACGGGGAATTATACTTATCCAAATCATCACCCCACTCAAAATGTCTCTACCTTCCAGGAGCAATTGAAAATTTCCTCTAATTGGAGGAATTATCCAACTCACTCATGGACCAATCTGGTTCCTCACCAACAACAAAACCTGTTTGAAGGGTATGGTTCAAATCAAACTTATCAATCTGGGCCATCTCAAGAAGACATCAATGCCTAGATGATGAAAACCCTACAAGAGATGCAAAGAAAAACTACGGAAATCACCTGTGTTATTAGCCATCTCAATGATCAAGTTGGGGTTATTCTGACTCAAAGATCTGCAGGACATTCACCATCCTAGCCCACACCAAACTTTGTCAATCAAAAGAACCAACACCAGCGTGGACACCAACATCAGAACTACACTAATCAGACTTCTATTAACCCGATACCTCAGCACCAACTTGGTTTCCATCAATAGTAGGCCCCCCCACTTCCTCCCAGTGACAACCAAACTACATATGTAGATACATCGAGGAGTGGAAAAACCACCTCTGATTTAGGGCCTTCAAATCAAATTGATGAAACCCACTCTCAACCTATGCAAATCGACTCTCCTAACCCCACTCAGGAAGAAGAAAAAGAAACACGAAAAATAATAGATTCAAATCCTATCTAGCTCTTAAGCACTGTAATCCAATCCTTCTAATCAGAAATCAGAGCCCTCTCACCAAGATCTTTTGGACTTATTTGGGCAAGTCGAGACTAATATCCCCCTCCTAGATGCCACCCCTGCCTATGCTAAATTGTTGAAAGAAAGATATACTTCAAAACGGTAGGCCTAGAATCTAGGAAGGGTGGTCCTTTCTAAGATAGGAAGCTCAGTTCTCAAAGCAAGCTACCTTGCACAAAAAAGGACCTGGGTGCATCATTCATCTCGGTTGTCATAAATGACACAACCTTTTTTCACGCCCCTCTCAACTTAGGTACCTCTATTAATATCATTCCCCTGGTCTTATTCGAGGAATCCTGATTTGGTGATTTTAAACCTACTAAGGTTCAATTTTAATTGGAAGACTTATCTACCATTCAACCACGGGGGAATTATTGAGGATAGTATTGTTAAGGTCGGAAATTATCTATTTCTGGTTAATTTTCTAGTCCTTAACATAGAGGTACCCAAGGCTCTCATTAATGCCATCCTTGGAAGACCCTTTCTAAATACTGTAACAGCTAATATCAATTTTCATTCTAGGAAAATGAATATAAGTTGCAGTAACCAGACTTTCACATTAGATTTATTTCAAGCTTCCAGGAGGTCCATTAATCATGAAATTTTTGAGGACACTGATAATACAATGGAAGAAGTATTTAAGAAGTCTATGTTGATCAAATCCTACTCAGCTCTAACCACCATGGATCTAGATTTTATTGATTCCTATTCTAAGGATGATTATGTGGTCCAAGACTTTTCAGATCAACTAGGGTTTGACTTTTACACTTTCAATCTTCTTGGTTTTTCACCAGAAACATCCACACTAACTTCACCCACCCTACATCTCATTGACTACTTTCTCCCTCCCTTTCCATTGGATCTACCACCCAACCCACCCAAGTTTGGCATTTTACATGAACTCAAACCATGGCCAGACCTAGGTCATTCTTCCATCTTTTCATTTCATTTTGATCCCTATTTCTTTACTAATCATCTTTTTAGGGATCTTGAGGAAAACACATTTCTTGAGGACATTCAAGTGTCCAATTATTTACATGATTGTCCATTTTTCATGCATCACTTCACGTCTGGTTGAATAGGCGTAAAAGATGGCACTGGATGGGAGGTAACCCATCATTTTTCCTACTTTCCTATTCTCTTTCTTTTTCCAGGTTTTGACCATCCTAAGCTTGACTGCTTTTCACCAAGGTGATCTCTTTTCCCTCCTAATGCATGAGGACATTGCATATCATAAGCATGGGGGGTGTTTTTAAATTTTGACGATTGATTTAGGATTTTCAAAACCTAAAAATATACATTTTCTTTCTCTTGCATGCATCTCATTACAGAAAAATCATAAAACTTTTTGAGGAAAATTTTGAAAAATGGAACTAAGGTTGAAATTTTCATTTTAAGGTACAAGTGATTTAATCTTTAACAAACTAGGGATTAAGATTAAGATCTAATTGTTAGAATCTCTGGGTCTAATTTCTGGATAGATCAAGTATCTTTTTCTTAATTCGCTTGAACTCGTGATGATCCAGGTGACCTGATCGCCTTTTTGTGAATTGGAAATTACCTGGCTTAGCCTCCAACTCAAAAACTTGCAATTTTGACAAAATTCTTATGTCAAAATTCACACACAAGCCAAAACCTTAAAAAACATGTAGAAATTAGAAGAAAACCCCTATTTGGCCCTAGTAAAATCCAACGCAGATCATTGGTTTGAGTTCCCATCGTAGAGAAGGAGGAAAATGCCTCCTTTGAGGACACGATGACAACATGTTACTGCCTCAACGCTGCTCTACATCTCTATTTCATATCTTTAGATGGAGCATTAAGATGCACTTTTGCAACTCAAGTGCCTTGGACGGTGCTCTACCTGTAGCGTTAGAGCAAGAGCTTGAGTTTGCTTGGAGCGCCCCTTTACACCACATTGTGTTTTGGGGTTATGAGCTCCTAGGTGGTGTCTTGGAAGGTACGATCTCGAAGTATCGGTGCCAGAGCCCCCTTGAGGATTGGTGACAGGAATGATGATCCCGATACATCTGTTGTAGGATTAAGCTAAGAATAAGCATGGGGGAGTTAAAAAAAATAAGAAGGTTTTAAACCAAAAACACGACCTCACAAAAGTTGGCATTCACAAGCACAGACACAAGGTTTTAAAAGTTGATAGAAGTTGCGAATTAGATTCAAGAGCTAGAGAAATCCTAACTACAAAAATTTTGGGTCATCTGAATTAACAATGAGTTGATTTGTGAATTTTTTAAAGATACATTGATCCCGATTCTTCTAACTCTTGGATCTAAAGATGAATCCCGAGGTTTTATCCTTAACAAATCCCATGCCTTTCAAGTTTTTCAATCAACCAAGGTCCCGTAGTCTTTCTCTCCTAAAAAGTAAAAAAATTAGTTTTTCCCAATAATTCCATTTCATAAAAAATAGTTTTGCTAAGAGACTACGAAAACATAAGCATGGGGGTGTGATAAACACTACTTTATCATCATTCTTATGCCCCAAAACTAACCTAGCTCCTAGGGTTTTAACTTCGCAAATGGGTTTTGGGGCTTCATTTAGGCATTTACCTAGGATAGGCATGCATTGCATTTTAATGTACCTTTGATGCATTTATTTGAGTGTTAGGATTAGGCAAAATGTCATATCCCACACATCTTGGCACTTAGGAACGCAGAAGATGAAGAAGAAGCCCCTATCAGCTGGATCCCAGGTTGATCCAGCTCATTGCAGTTGAATCCCAACTAGATCTAGCTCATCCCAGCTGGATCCAAGCTCCTTCTAGCTGGATCAACTCACCCTTAGCTCCATTCAGCTCATCTCAGTTGAATGGTAGCTCTAGCTAGTTTACCTTAGCTCCATTCAAATCACCTCAGCTGAATGGCAGCTCAAACTAGCTAAAGATAGTTGATCCCAGCTCCATTCCAGCTCTTCCTGCTCAGAATAGTTCACTGGAAGTTCAATCTAACTAGGACTAGCTACTGACATCAACTAGCTAGACTTGGTCAGTTGAAGGTGACCTTAACCAGCTTAGGCCAGCTCAAGTCCAGATCCGGGAGACCTATCTCAACTCAACTTAGTTGAGCTAAGCTACTTGACCTAAGCTAGCTACTCTAGTTAGCTGGGTAATCTCCAGGAAGACCAGACCCAGCTCACCTCAGCTCAGATCAGAAGAATCTAGCTCAGATTAGCTTGGCTTAGCTGCTAGCAAAGAACTAGCTGGCTAAGCTAGCTACTGAGCTCTACTTCAGCTCCCTTCAGCAGACATCAGCTCTAGTGCAGCTCCTTCCAGCAACCCCCAGCTCTTCTCCCCTAAAACCCTAGCTCCAAATGCCTCCAACCCTACTCCCTACTAGCTAGGCTAGCTTAGCTTAGCTAGGCACCTCCTTGGCAACCCAACCTAACCATAAAACCTACAAGCTAACTCCACCAAAAAGAGACCTAACCTAGTCCACCTAGCTCCTACTCCTAAACCCCTTTTTTGGCACCAACCCATTCACCTCCCTTCAACCTACCACCATCACCAAAGGGCACCACAAAAGTGGCACCACTTTTTCCCTCCAAAACCCTCTTCATCACCACCCTACACCTACCCCTACAACCTATCTCCACCATCCACATACCCACCTTCTAGAAACCCCCTTAGGTGGTGCCAAACCATAGCACCCCTCCATGGTTGGCGCCAACTCTAAGTGCCCTTCCATGGCCATAACCACCCACAACCACCACCCACAAAACCCCTTCACTTGGCACCATCCATCCTACACTCTAGATCTCCATAACCACCCACCAAACCTAATCCTAGCCATCCACATGTCCAGGCCAACTAAACCCCTCTCAACTTCTATAAATACCCACCATAATCACCACCAGAAATCCATCTTCTCCCTTAGTTAGGTCCATCAATATTCCACCCCATCTCCATGCCAAGGAAGTTGAAGGAGAGAAGAAGATCAAAGGAGCAACCTAGCCACCCCCTTGGTGCCTTCTTCCTCTCCTTCTCCCTTAGCCACACAAAGGAGGAGGTCACCTTCATCAAGAGGGGACGACTAGGCAAAGGAGGAGCCAACAAGGTGGTTGATGACCACCTTGGAGGAGAGCTTGAAGGAAGGCCACTTGAAGAAGGAAGAGAAGGAGATCTTTCTCAAGTGTGGGGCAACCACATTTGGAGCAAGAGCCACCCGGATTTTCCATTAGAATCAACCCTTCTTTATCTTCCACTCTATTTTTTTTGTTAGCTAGTAGTTTAATGTTCTTATAGAAGTATTCCTCTACCTGTATTTCACTCTACTAGCAATACAAAAATTATTTCACCTTCAAATTTTCATGTTGCAATTAGTGTGTTCTTCCATGTTGTTTTCGTAGTTGTAGTGCACACACTCCCCTCTTCTAATTACCCTAGGCACACTTGCCAAGGGTGAGCTTAGAAGAGAGGACTTCATTCTTGTCACCTAGGGTTAGTTGTAGCGTAGTTTCATCTTCACATATCTCAAACCCGATTGTTTCTAAAAACCATAAAAACAACAAAAATCATAATCACAAAAAGAAAATGCAGATTTGAGAGACAAGAGAGAGAACCACTCATGTGATTAACAATTTGGCCTCCTTGGATACTACACTACCTAGGTATTATGAATTTAAGAGTTGATTGCGAATTTACGCGTCTCAACGACACTTTCAAATAATTTGCAAACTGCGTATTTTTCACATCATTAAAGCACCCGTGCATAGACATAATATGTACAGGTTTAGTTTGCTAGTGCATTTTGATAAGAGAGAGATAGAGAAGGATTTTCATTTGGAGAGTTTTCTCTCATTTCTTTTTATTTTTCCTTAAATCCAGCCTCGAATTGGCCTTAAACATTGTCTGTATCGGATTCCTTGTCCCCACGTCAATCCTTGAAGGGTTCCTAGCTTTTGATGCTTCAGGATAGCATCGCCCATGGCAACCCCCAGAACCCTGGCTTTAGACACTTCAGAATAGTGCCGCCTGTGGCATTCTGTAGCTAAATTCAGCCCTGGCAATCGACATTTTGGGATAATACCGCCCATGGCACCTAAACCAGCACAAGGTGCTTACATGCCCCCGGTAGTTAAGTTCCATACTCAATTTTAAGGGACTATATCATTTTCTTTTCTTTCTGATTGCTCCTTTTTCTCTTTCTTTTCTTTTCTTTTCTTCTTCTCAATGGTTTTTTAGTTCAAATTGATCTCTCCTTTCCTCTTTTCTCCTCTCTCTCTCTTTTATTTTTTTGCTTAAACCCTTCCATGCATGCATTGATTTTCACAACGTTTTACACTTTAATGCCCCCCTATGCCTAATATTTGCAATGTCCTCATTGTAAATTGGGTGAGTTTGATTTCAATTCAGATCCTACATTAAAATAGGTGGGTGCTGAATGAGTTAGAATGACTGTTGTGGACGATTTCTAACTCTGATACAAGTATCAAAGGTGGAGTCGGTTGTTCTAACGGACGAACCCTAAAGTGCAATATGATTTCAGCAAAGATATATGTCAGAAGGGTTTCGGGTTTTTTAAAGATGACGGGTTGCCTCCCGTTAAGCGCTAAGTTTAACGCCATCGGCTAGGTGCAAGGAGCTCAAAAAAATATGTCAACTGCCGCATTATGATGAGTGATAGGGGAAAATATGTGATCGTGGTGGATGAGAATCAGATGGCCATAAATGAGTATCAAATTATGATGAACAGCCATTCTAGAAGGTCTATGATATGGGTCAAGTTGATTCATTTCTAGGTGGTTCTTATGGAGTTCTGCGGAGGAATCACTCGGAAGATGTAGTGATCATGGGGTTCTGAAGTAAGATCGTCGTGGGTCCAAGACCCAAAAGAGGCGAATCTAGTCAGCATATGCCACATGTGTGGTTCCTCTTGTGCAATGTGACCCAATGGATCCTTTTCTAATGAGTCATCTTGATTTTTCTCTAATGGGTGTAAGATCAATTCCTAAAAAAATGACTCGAAGATTAGGTCGTCTAGTGATTCTTCTCTATAGTTTTCATCCCAATCAAAAGTGAATGTCTGGAGAGTGCCTTTTTGATCATACAATTCCAAATCTGTAAAGGATTCATACTCTGGGTTGTGGTCACTCTCGGTATCTACCATGCCCAATTCCTGGAGATCCTCAAAACAATCATCATAATGAAATGTCTCTAGATCCATGGAATAAAAATCTGAATCCCGTTGATTGTTATCCTGTTCCCTAAAATCCATGTGTATGTCCTTGAGATCAAAGGTGAAAACCTCTACTACTCTCAATTTGTTGGAATCATGTTCGGCTAAATCAAGATCCTCCATCATGTGGAAAACTTCTAGTTCTGGCTGTAGGTTTTCTACTACCGAAATGGTCATGAGATCCTGAATCAAACCTAGTTGTTTTGCTAAGCATTTTCCTTTTCCTTTAGATGATGCCTCAAAAATATTGATCTCAATTCGCTTATCTCCAGAGGCAATTATCATGTGCCCTGATTGACAGTTGATTATGGCTCCTGCGGTAGCTAAGAAAGGTCTCCCCAAAATCAAGGGCATATCTTGAATTTGTTGTGGCACATGCATGTCAAGAACAAAGAAATCAACTAGGTAGCTAAAATCCTTGACATTAATTACCACATCCTCTACCAACCCACTTGGGGTGATTACGATTCGGTCAGCTAATTACAGAGTAACATCAGTGGGTTTTAACTGTCCAATCCGTAGCTTCTCAAATAGGGCAGTTGGGATTAGGTTGACTGAAGCACCAGGATCTAGTATAGCCCGCTTGAAATTTGTACCACCGATCTTGCAGGGTGCCTGGATTGGATTTCTTAGGATGCAGACTATTTTGGATTATGGCACTCACACTTTCAGACAGTACTACCTTCTCTTGTGATGGTTCTTCCACCTCTTTTTTGGATAAGTCAGGCGAGGTGGGATTAAGAGTGAGGATATCAAGTAACGAGATAATGACTTGTGCATTCCTCAATGGTCCTGTTATGTCAGATTTTGACAATCCTTTAATGTGGAGGTGGGATAAGATCTAAGATAGGGGAATGGATTGGCTGTCTTGGGGGATGGGTTTTTGTTTCCACCTCTTGGTTTTGTCCTCAACCTTTTTATGTTGATCATAGGTTGGGTGAGATTGGGGAGATGAGCCTCAAGGCCTAGTTTTGTGATCCTTTCTCATGCCCACAACATTGATCGTAGCACAGTCATGATGAGGAGGTGAAAGAGAAAGAATTGGACCTTGTTGCTGAACAGTAGGATAGGTCATGGTGTGATTCGGATCAACTGACGTGGATGAGGCAAACATGCAGGTATGAGTTGATGGGCCTAGCTGAGTGTAGCTTCCTTGCCCTTGGCTTGATTCACCATGTGTTTTTGAGTCAACATGTTGTTTGGATTTGGCAGAGGTTGAGAGGGAAGTGCATCAGGCTGGTGGCGAGTCCACGCCATTTGTGCAAGCTAATTTCGAACCTCTTTGATCTCGTCTTTATGTTGTTTCTACATAGCTGCATTGGTCTTTTGGATGTCAGCCAAGGTTTATAGAATCAGAGTCATTTGATCATCCCTTGATGGCCTGGAATGATAATTCGAATTGGGCCTAGGATGAGCAGGCTTATATGGGCATGGACCCTATGGTTGAGGCTGGAATTAAGATCTTGGATTTTGATTATTCCCCAACCATGCGAAGTTGGTATGATTATGCCATCCAGGGTTATAGGTGTTTGAGAATGGATCATTTTGGATGGCATGGAGATTCTCGTAGGTCTGAGGAACTCTAGAGAAGTCAAAGTATGAGGGTTCAGAGTTCCCCCAACTAGAGTAGGTAGTTCCGGAGTTTCCTTTGAAACCAAGACTAGATGGAGGTGGATATGGGTCCATCCCCTGATGAGAGTGGTAGTAAATGTTATGCACAACATCCCTACTAGAGGGCAATTGCGCATACGTGTTCTGCTGTGTTGAGGTGGCTCTCTGCAGATGTCGAGTCAATTCGTCCACCTTCTCAATAACAGAGACCTTGTCCAGGCGACTGGCCATCAGTTCCATATTAACGGATGCGGACAAGCATTAAGTCTCATGTGTCCCCCACATGTTTGTCAATACACAGGTAGTCGTCTGGTTGAACATAACCATAGATTCATTATTTATGGAGTTCTCGCACATATTCTCGAGAATCCCCCAAACAGTATCTTCATGCTGACCCATGATGTTGCCACCACAGGTTGCATTGACAAAGAGTCTGATATCCTCACGGAGTCCCTACTAAAAAGATTGGACCTATTCCCCTTTAGAAACTCCGTGATGGAGGTATTTCCGCATGAGATCCAGAAAGTGATCCCATGCCTTAAGAAGTGGTTCACCAGGATTTTCCACATGTGAAATCGATGATGTTTAAGAAAATGCATGTAGCATAGCCAATGAAAATGCAAAACACTTAAATTTATAAAAATCGGATTAAAAAATGAGTCCGAGGTAGTTTACAGGGAGAAATTCTGCATAGTCTATGCATTCACATGCTTAAATAGCCTACAAATATGGGCTAATCAGCAAGCACTTAAATGTTTCAACAGTAACTGATGAGAGCCTCATCATGAGCCATAACTAGCTCATTTTGACCCAATAAAGAAGATAAAAGCTCCTACATAACCTAGAAGAAGGCCTAACTGAAGGAACAAGTGCCCTAAGAAGAAAACATGAAATAAAGGTTAAAACTGTAATTTTACCATTGCAGTACGTAAACAGGATTTCTCAGAGGCAAAACATAGGTCAAATGGTCTAAATGAGATAAAAAGTGGGTTGAGTAATCAGAAATGGGTTCATGTGCAATCTAAGAACTAAATGACACTTGGTAACCCTAAAACAGGCCCGCTTAAATTAACAAGGTTCCGGTCAGAACAAAAAGCAAGTAAACCATCTAAAAATCATGGAAAAACATCCTCTAGGGTTTGGAACACTTAATTTGGCCTTTGAAACCTAGTTTGACCTAGATTAGGGTCCTAGCTCTTCAATTAACCTAATTTAGGTTTTTACGCAAAATATCCAGTCAAACGAGGTCAAACCTAAAATACAACTTCACCATTGGATTCCTTAGGTCAAAATTAGGTTTGTACCAAAATTTGGACCTAAGGAGAGGTCATCTTGACCTACTTTGCAATTTAGTACACCCAAATCACAAATTGGTCCCTATCTTTTGAATACCGTTGCAGAGAACCCCCTAGGTTCTTCGCCTCCTTTGCAAACCGGTCCTGCCGCCATTGCTAGGGCAGAACCGAGCTCCGGCGAGGTTCGGAGAGAGATTGCTCTCTAATCCCTCAGAGATTCCCTCCCAGAAATGGAAGGAGGATTCTCTGAGGAATTCCCTTCCTTATAAAGTCAATTACAATCGCTGGTGTGAACTCAATCTCTCGTGCGAACGCACGAGAGATTTGGGTATCCTAACTCCTTTCCATCTCCGGCAACCAACCTCAGGCAATTACGTGCCCTTCACGCCCTGCACACCCAGTCCAGCGCCTATATAAGAACCCACAACTCCGGCCGAAGAGGCGGAGCTTGATTTTGACGGAGATCCCTTCCAAATTCCTCCCTCTCCCATCTCCGACCAAACGACCCACAAGCTCCGGCGACCTCCTCCCCTCCTTGTCGCTCTGCTGCCATACCAGCAGTAGAGTCCTCTCCGTCGCTTCCTCCCGCGTCGCGCTGTACCCCGCGCGCGCGCTTCTGACCTCGTCTTCGTCGCCGCTTCCTCCCTCAGGGTCTTTCTTCCCCGACGACGGTAGTTACAAGCCGTCCTCTCCGCCGCCTCCCTTCCATCCAGACAACCCCAGATACGTTCTCCACCCTCTCCTCTCTCTTTTCCCCCAACTGTTTTACTTGATTACCCCTCGACAGTACCTAACCGCCTCCATCTTCCTCGCCTCCGACCGCACTCCGGCAAGCCGCCCACACCAATCCGCCACTCCACACGGCTCGCCAACCACCTCGTGAGCTTCGCCTCACCACCAGGAACCCATTCCACCCCATCACTGCCACTCCAGACCTTTACAAGCACCCCCCGACCAACCCACCATCTCCGGCCACAGGTTGACCTAGGCGCGCACGCCTAGGCCGACCGACAACCTGCAGCATCACCCACCGCCTTTGCCGTGTTGCGGCGAAGGTTTCCAGCTATTTTGATTGGGCCAATAGGCCGTTCTGTGGAATCTCAGGTGAACGCCCCGGCCGCCATTAATAGCCGAAGCAGCAGGAAGCTTGGAGCAGCAGCAGGCGTCAGGCTTCCCAGGCGGCAGGTGCAGCAGGCTCTCGCAAGTGTCGCGAGGTGACTGAGTTCAGCGAGGAGCACCAGCAGGGCCTTCAGCATGGGCGATTGCACACGAGAGTCTGCGGGCGCGCGTGAGGGAAGGCCGAAACCTTTAGTCCCACATCGTGGGATTACAAACCTCAGGTACACTATAAATTTCTTTTGTGATATACTCTTATCGCCTCAGTAAGCACAGGGGTGAGGTCCCTCACTGACCCCACCCGCCTCGTCCGCGGCCTGACCACGCGGACTTGGCGGATCCGACCCGACCTAGACCTACGCACTCCTCACGCATCACACCACCTTCAGGTGCGCCTGGTCCCGGGTACGATCCGACCCGATAATGCTTGTGGCTCTGGGAGAGCAGCTCAGAGTGAATTGCTTGAGAGAGAGAGACACGCGGGTAGAGGGAGAAGGGTTAGGTTTTGCTCCTGTGCAGGCAGGCTGATCGCAGGAGAAGGACTTGGCCGCTGCAGAAGAAGGAAAAGCAAGCCAAAGAAGAAGACAGAAGAAGAAGAAAGAAGCCTTCGCAGGAGAAGGAAAGCAGAAAGATTAGAAGTCTTCGCAGAGAAGAAGAAGAAGGACAAGGGAAGATTGCAAAGAGATCAGAAAGGCAAAGCAGAAGGAAAGATACAGAAGCAGAAAGGAGAAGGAAGAAAGAAAGAAAGATCACATTTAAGACGTCTGATACATAAATCAGACGTCTAATTCTACTTTTTCTAAAAACTCTTTGAATCAATTATATTTGCATGTAACAGTTGTATTCTTGGGTTTTACAAAGTACTGAGATTGCTCCCTGTGTTTGACCTCGGATACTCCGATTTTCGAGTAATAAAAATCTTTATTTGTTTTGAACGCTTTAGCGGCTATATTACAACGCGATATTATCTTTTAACGAACCGCACAAAAGCGCGACGAACATTTTGGCGCCGTTGCCGGGGAGCAACGGGCACTTTTAAAACTTTTGAGTACAACTTTTCTATCTAATATCCGACTTGACTTCTCTCTTTTGCTGTGTTCATTCAGGGAAAGCAAAACAAAAAGGAAAGAATAGCAACTGCACAGCAGACTCTCCAAGGAACAGGTAATCTCCATAAGTCCTCTCTCTTAACCCTCTCACAATCTAAAAAAGGAGGGAAATCAACTTAGGGCTACCTGTCTCATATTGAGTAACTCATCAAGTTGCCTGATTTTCATTTCAACATATTTTTATCTGTTCATCCAACTAAGGCAACTAGGGCTAAAACTTTCTTGATTGAGCCCTAGGTGCTAATTTCTACGGCAACTAAATTGGACCCACTAGAGCCAAGTTAGGGATTGCAAAGCTAGGGTTTTTAGAGACACATCTTCTCTAAAACAAAGAAACAAACTTTCCAAAAAGAGGTGTGCCTAAACCGTGTTTGAAAAGATTTATACAAGAGGAACCCTAAGCAAATCAGGCTGATAATCCGTTTGAACCATAAAAGGAAGGACCTAAAAGCTCTCAAAGGAACAAGAGGTGAAGTTGATCCCTCGGGTCAACCAACCTTAATATTAGGTCACTTTTGCACTCAAAATACTTAAAAGTTCAAGTGGAACATTAAGCACCTTGATCTTAAAATAAAAAAAAGTAGACTTAAGAGGTAAAGATCCCCATTCTGGTTTACCTGGAACCGCAGTGACAAGAGAGGTCGGGTGGGGGAAACCCTGTAACCCGTGGGGACGCTCTACCGTGTAGGGGTCTTTGCGGGACTCTCCCTCTCTGGCTGCCCAGGTATTTCTCAGGTGGACGATCTTCTGATCCAGGGGTCCATCTGCCCCGAACCTCTATAGTCACCCAACAATTCTTGGGTGTCTTGATTGGGTCCAGCACCTTCTAATCTCATCACATCTTTCGGTGCATGTTCGGTAGGAGGTCCTTAAGACCACCTTTAAGACCTCCTTTAGAAATTCATTCTCGTCGAGGCCAAGCCTCGACACCCTTGTTTGTGCAGCAACCCCACCACATAAATCTTTCATCTGACTCAGACCCTGATTCTCCTTCTTCTCCCATCATGGCACAACCCATTGAAGAGGAGAATAACCTTGAACACCAACTTCAACGCTTGAACGATCTCTTTCAGAACTTTGTAAACCCACCGCAGCGACCTATGATGCGAGATCACTATAATCCTGCTGCGGTGGCAATCGAACCCCGAGTACGAATCCCAATTGGAGGACCCGATTCTGATCTAAAGCCCAATATGATTCATGCCATACCGAAGTTCCATGGGCTTAACTCTGAGGATCCATTCCAACACATTAAACAACTCAAGCATTTGGCCCAGACTTTCGGGTCAGATATACAAAACCGGGATATCCTACTCATGAAAATGTTTTCGTTCTCCCTCTTGGACAAGGCTGCACACTGGTATCAGACTCAGACCTGCCCGATCAACACATGGGAGGAATTACAGTCCGAATTTTTGAAAAAATTCTTCCCTGTTGGCCGGACAAATGCCTTGCGCCACCAGATCACTCATTTCACTCAACAACCGGGAGAACCTCTTCACGAAGCTTGGGATCGATTCCTAGATCTCATGCGAAAGTGCCCCCATCACGGAGTTCCTAAGTGGGAACAAGTCCAGTCTTTTTACCAGGGACTCCGTGAGGATATTCGTCTATTCGTCAATGCAACATGTGGAGGAAACATCATGGGCCAACATGAGGACACGGTATGGGAGATTCTCGAAAACATGTGCGAGAACTCCATAAACAATGACTCCTTGGGCTTATTCGACAGGACGAATGCCCGCGCATCGACGAATCTAAGAGGGACACATGAGACGCAGGACCTGTCCACTTCTGTCGACCTGGAACTGATGGCCAGTCGGTTGGACAAGGTCTCTATCATAGAAAAGAAGGTGGATGAGCTAACTCGACATTTGCAGCAAGCCACCTCTGCACAAAATTCTTTTACAA
Source organism: Thalassia testudinum (assembly GCA_037157565.1). Lineage (NCBI taxonomy): Eukaryota > Viridiplantae > Streptophyta > Magnoliopsida > Alismatales > Hydrocharitaceae > Thalassia > Thalassia testudinum. Next base: position 6,116,873 of record JAZHRO010000010.1, on the reverse strand, counting down.
GACCTCCTTTGGCAAGGGAAACAGTGCAAAACATCTATCACCAACCTGCCAAGGGGATGGACCCATATCCACCCCCGTCTACCTCTCGGACCGGAGTAACCTCCGATCCTTTCTACTCGAGTTGGGGGAACTCTGAACCCTCGCATTCTGACTTTCCTGAGGTTCCTCAGAACTGCGAGGACCTCAACGCCATCCAGAATGACCCATACTCCAATACCTACAACCCTGGATGGCGAAATCATCCTAACTTTCAGTGGGTGGGAAATTCTCAAAGATCACCCTATCAACCCCGTCCACAAGCTCCTCGTCCATATCAGCCGCCTCAGCCTCGGCCCAATCCCACCTACCAATCCGGGCAAAATCAGGATCAACTGACTCTTATCCTTCAAACACTGGTCGACATTCAAAAGACGAATGCGGCAATGCAAAAACAGCACAAGGACGAGATCACAGAGGTTCGCAACCAACTGGCCCAGATGGCAAATTCCTGCCAACCTGGCACCCTTCCTTCGCAACCTCTGCCCAACCCAAATAACGTGCCGACCCAGAGGCGCGTTATGAATCCAAATCCAGGCCACGCACATTTGATTTATCAGGCCCCTGCTACTCCATCACCAGACGGGATGGAGGCGTCAACATCTTATGCAGGATTGCAGCAGCAGCCACCCCTCCTACCTAACCCAAACCAAAGTCAGGCCGGATTAAACTCTGTAACAACACGCAGTGGTAAAACAACACAAGACCCACACTATCCGAACCACTCCAAGCCTGATAATTGCCAAGACCCTAGGGTAGTCATCCAAGATACTACTGTCCCAGATCAAGAACCTGGACCTATCCTAGAGGAACCAGCTAGGATCCCATTTCCTGAGGCCTTGACCAAAGGAAAAAGGACAACCAAACCTGTGGCTCCTGAGGAGGATCAGGTCAAGCTCTTTGAACAGGTCCAGATAAACATCCCGTTGATGGATGCAATCCGCCACATACCGGCTTACGCAAGGTTCTTGAAAGACATATGTACACCTAAACGTAAGCCGCGAACCAAGGATGGGAACCCAATCGTACTATCAGAGCAAGCCAGCTCTGTCATCTTGAGCAAACTCCCACCTAAGGCTAAAGACCCAGGAACTCCCTTGATTTCTTGTAAAATTGGTGAAACCCAACTTGATAGAGCCCTACTAGACCTAGGTGCCTCCATAAATTTAATACCTACATCCCTCCTTGACCACCTTGAAGAATCTGAACTTAAACCCACCGAGGTGACATTGTAGTTAGCCGATCGATCCATCAAGTCACCCAAAGGAATACTCGAGGATGTCATTGTTAGGGTACGAGATTTTTATTTTCCAATGGACTTCATAGTACTGGACATGGATGCACCTAAGAACCCAAGGGACACACCAATCATATTAGGGAGACCCTTTTTGGCCACTGCTAGGGCCAATATAAACTGCGAAGAGGGCCAGATAGAATTAAAATTTGGGAATCAAAATCTGAAGATAGACATTTTCAAGGCCCATCAAGGGATTAATTGCGGGGTGATAGAGGAAATTTGTGATGTCGAAGCCGTGGTTGATGAACTGCATATAGAGGACAACCTGATTATTCCTGATCAACCACTAGAGAAGCAAAAACCGCTAACAGAGGAGTGCGGACATGATCTAGACACACCTATGACTCCTACCCTTGCTCCCGATACAAACCCCGAACCACCCGCTGCTGCTGACAATCCTGTCACGGAACTCAAGCCCCTTCCTGAACATCTAAAATACGTCTTTTTGGATTCAAATCAGACGTTTCCTATGATTATCAATTCTCGACTCACACCTGACCAGGAACTCCGTTTGATTTCTGTTCTCCAACAACATCGTAGAGCCATTGGATGGACTCTAGATGATTTGACTGGTATAAGCCCTTCATACTGCACACATCGAATCTACACGGAAGAAGGCTCACGACCTTCAAGAGAAATGCAAAGACGCCTAAACCCTAACCTACAGGAGGTCGTGAAAAAGGAGATCATTAAGTGGTTAGATGCAGGGATCATCTACCCGATCTCCGACAGTCGTTGGGTAAGTCCAACACAAGTGGTACCTAAGGAGGCAGGACTTACCATCATCACGACTGAAACCGGGGAAGTCATTCCTACCCGAATAGCTAATTCGTGGAGAGTCTGCATTGATTACAGAAGACTAAATTCCTCCACGAAGAAGGATCATTTCCCACTACCATTTATTGATCAGATCCTCGAGAAACTAGCGGGAAATAAATTCTTCTGCTTTCTTGACGGGTACTCCGGTTACAATCAAGTGGAAATCCATCCAGAGGACCAAGAAAAGACCACATTCACCTGCCCCTTCGGGACGTACGCGTTCCGAAGGATGCCGTTCGGTCTCTGCAATGCACCTGCAACTTTTCAGCGGTGCATGCTTGCCATATTCTCAGATATGGTAGGTGATTATCTGGAAGTCTTCATGGATGACTTTTCAGTTTTTGGACAATCATTTGACGATTGCCTCCAACACTTGGTCCATATACTCAGGCGGTGCATTGAGGTGAATTTGGTTCTTTCCTGGGAAAAGAGCCATTTCATGGTGCCTGAGGGAATTGTCCTGGGACATTTAATCTCAGAGAAAGGCATCCAAGTGGATCGAGCTAAGGTTAACCTGATTTCCAAGCTCCCTATGCCTAGCTCGATTAAGGACATCCGATCTTTTTTGGGGCACGTCGGTTTCTACCATCGATTCATCCCTGATTTCTCCAAGATCGCACGCCCCCTGACCAATCTTCTCTCCAAGGATGTGCCTTTCGAAATTTCCAAGGAATGCACTCAAGCATTTGAGATCCTACGCGACCGAGTCACCCAAGCCCCAATCCTACAGTCCCCTGATTGGTCTCAACCCTTTGAGATCATGTGCGATGCATCTGACTTTGCTGTAGGAGCGGTTTTGGGGCAGAAAATTGACGGGATACCTGTGGTCATTTACTACGCCAGCGAAACACTGGATGAGGCTCAGCGTAACTATACGGTTACTGAGAAAGAGCTGCTGGCCGTAGTATTTGCCCTGGAAAAATTCAGATCATACCTTCTGGGTTCCCGTATTATCATATACTTGGATCACACAGCTGTAAGGCATCTCCTTGCCAAGAAGGACGCGAAACCTCGACTAATCCGCTGCATCTTGCTGTTGCAAGAATTTGATCTCGAGATTCGCGACAAGGTGGGAAAGCACAATGTGGTAGCTGATCACTTGTCCCGCCTTCCTTCTGAAATTATTGATCCTTCCGGACCTATTACAGAACATTTCCCTGATGAGCACCCCCTGACTATCAGTACAAGTCTTCCATGGTTCGCTGATATAGTTAATTACCTGGCATCACATCAGATTCCGCCCGATTGGTCGAAGGCCAAAAAGGACAAATTGCGTTCCGATGCCAAGTATTACCTATGGGAAGACCCGTATCTTTTCCGCATTGGTGCTGATCAGATAATCCGACGGTGCGTTACGGAAGTGGAAATCAAAGACATACTCTCATTCTGCCATGACCAGGCATGCGGTGGACATTTTTCTGGACATAAAACCGCATCGAAAGTCCTCCAGTGTGGCTTCTACTGGCCCACAATTTTCAAGGATGCATACGAACACTGTAAGGCATGTTCCCGTTGCCAGACTCTGGGCAACATGAGCTATAGAGACATGATGCCTCTACAGCCGATCTTGGTATGCGAAATTTTTGATATTTGGGGGATTGATTTCATGGGACCCTTTCCGACCTCGGATGGCTTCGAATACATCTTACTCGCAGTTGACTATGTGTCCAAGTGGATAGAAGCCATTCCGACCCGAACCAACAATCATAAAGTCGTTATAAAATTCCTCCATCAAAACATTTTCTCAAGGTTCGGGATTCCACGTGCTATAATTTCCGACGGAGGGACCCATTTTACGAACGCTCAGTTCAGGTCACTGATGACCAAATACGGGGTGTCACACCGAATCTCTACTCCTTACCACCCCCAAACTAATGGTCTAGCTGAGCTATCTAACCGAGAGATCAAAAAGATCCTTCAGGTTACTGTTCGACCGGATAGAAAAGATTGGTCTTCTCGGCTTCCGGAAGCATTGTGGGCCTATAGGACCGCCCACAAGACCCAATTAGGAATGTCTCCCTTCAGACTAGTGTACGGGAAGGCATGTCACCTCCCCGTCGAATTGGAGCATAAAGCCTATTGGGCAGTACGGACTTGTAATCTCGACCTTTCTAAGGCTGGAACCCACAGAAGATTTCAAATAAGCGAGATCGATGAATTACGCCACGACGCGTATGAGAACTCGCGAATTTACAAAGAACGGGTTAAAGCTTTTCACGACAAACACATTTCTAGAAAGGTCTTTCATCCTGGTCAAAAAGTTTTACTCTTTGATGCTCGACTCAAATTATTCCCAGGAAAGCTAAGATCCAAGTGGGTCGGACCTACCTAGTCCGAAAAATCTTCGGAAATGGAGCTATTGAAATCAGCCCACTCAGCCACGATTCTGAACCCTTTGTCGTGAACGGGCAGAGACTCAAGCCGTTCATTGACATGACCGATATAGATTTGACTGAGTCATCCTTTACCCTCCATTCCTCTTGAGCTCATTGCGCCCAGCCGATGGCGTAAAACTCAGCGCTTAACGGGAGGCAACCCGTCATTCTTTGAAAAACCCGAAACCATTTCTGACATCTCTATGCGGAACTCATATTGCACTTTAGGGTTCATTCATTAGAACAGCCGACTTCACCTCAGGTATACCTACCCGAGATTTGAAATCGATCGCAACAAGTCGCTTTGACCCATTCACTCACCACACACCTGTCCTAATACATGAACTAAGCTGAATTCGAACCCACCTAATTTACAATGGGGACATTGCAAATCTTAGGCATGGGGGGGTATGAAAGTACAAAATGTCAGAAAATTCATATCAAGAAAGGTTTCACAAAAAAAAAAAAAAAGAGACTTGATAGAGGGGAGGAACAATTGAGGGTCATACAAATGAGAGGAGGAAAAGAAGAAAAAAATGACAAAAAGGAGCACAAAATGAAAATGAAAAGAAATAGTCATTAGTAAAAGATTAAGGGGTTAACTGAAGTTCTATACCGAATCAAGAAAAAGAAAAGAAAAGTGCTACGGAGATATAACAAGAGATTAGCAGGAACGCTGGTCTTAGGCTTTTTGGGCTAGTACCTTTTGCTTAAAAATTCACGTATCCGTTAAAATCTGGATAATTCTCAAGAGGTTGAGGAAAATGTGAAGCTTGAGTATTAGGTCTAAGGCTTAGGAAGTATTCGGCCTCGTTAATTGACCTCCGGTATGCGGGATTCGGTAACCTAAGCACCCAAATTCACACACAGTCTGGTTCAGTGCGCATAAACATCCAAATCACGCGAAAAGCGTTTAATGTTCTGAAAAAGTCACGTAGATTAGGAGCGGTCAATCAACACAATTGATTTGGATGAGTTCCCAGTGCGGAGAGGCGGGAAATTCCCCTCGAAGATGCGTAACAACATATCGTCTCCTCGGTGCTTGTCTCTTGGGATATTTAAATATCCTACCGGGGGCATGAAAGCACTCTGCTGGTTCAGATACCATGGGCGGCATTATCACGAAATGTCGATCGCCAGGGTCTGAATTCGACCACGGAACGCCATGGGCGGGATTATCTCGAAATCTCGAAAGCTAGGGTTCCGGGGGTTGCCATGGGCGGGATTATCTCGAAATCTCGAAAGCCAGGGACCCTTGAGGATTGATGATGGGGACGAGGAATCCGATACAGACTGTGTTGAGAAGCTAATCCGAAACTAGAAATAAAAAGAAAAGAGAGAGAAAAGCTCTCCAAACAAATAAATCTTCTATCTCTCTCTTACAAAAAAAAAAAACGCACTGCAAACTGAACTTAGGCTAAAAATATCTCAAGCACGGGTGCTTTAACCGCGGAGTCCAACAAACCCTAGGTTAGTTTCTGTGGGCCGTAGAAACCTTTGCATAAGACTGAGGCTAAAGCGGAACAGGTCCGGATTTTGGTTGGTACTTGAGTACCTCTAGGCCTATTGTCGGCATTCCCACCTAATCACAAAAGAAAAGGAGAAGCACTTATCATTGTTGACAGACACTCAGGGTCTAGAATGGAAGTTAAAACTTTGAAATTTTGCTAAGGGACTAGCAAAAGCTAGGCATGGGGGTATGATGAGAGCCTCATCATGAGCCATAACTAGCTCATTTTGACCCAATAAAGAAGATAAAAGCTCCTACATAACCTAGAAGAAGGCCTAACTGAAGGAACAAGTGTCCTGAGAAGAAAACATGAAATAAAGGTTAAAACTGCAATTTTACCATTGCAGTACGTAAACAGGATTTCTCAGAGGCAAAACATAGGTCAAATGGTCTAAATGAGATAAAAAGTGGGTTGAGTCAATCAGAAATGGGTTCATGTGCAATCTAAGAACTAAATGACACTTGGTAACCCTAAAACAGACCCGCTTAAATTAACAAGGTTCCGGTCAGAACAAAAAGCAAGTAAACCATCTAAAAATCATGGAAAAACATCCTCTAGGGTTTGGAACACTTAATTTGGCCTTTGGAACCTAGTTTGACCTAGATTAGGGTCCTAGCTCTTCAATTAACCTAATTTAGGTTTTTACGCAAAATGTCCAGTCAAATGAGGTCAAACCTAAAATCCAACTTCACCATTGGATTCCTGAGGTCCAAATTAGGTTTGTACCAAAATTTGGACCTAAGGAGAGGTCATCTTGACCTACTTTGCAATTTAGTACACGCAAATCACAAATTGGTCCCTATCTTTTGAATACCGTTGCAGAGAACCCCCTAGGTTCTTCGCGTCCTTTGCAAACCGGTCCTGCCGCCATTGCTAGGGCAGAACCGAGCTCCGGCGAGGTTCGGAGAGGGATTGCTCTCTAATCCCTCAGAGATTCCCTCCCAGAAATGGAAGGAGGATTATCTGAGGAATTCCCTTCTTTATAAAGTCAATTACAATCGCTGGTGTGAACTCAATCTCTCGTGCGAACGCACGAGAGATTTGGGTATCCTAACTCCTTTCCATCTTCGGCGACCAACCTCAGGCAATTACGTTCCCTTCACACCCTGCACACCCAGTCCAGCGCCTATATAAGAACCCACAACTCCGGCCGAAGAGGCGGAGCTTGATTTTGACGGAGATCCCTTCCAAATTCCTCCCTCTCCCATCTCCGGCCAAACGACCCACATGCTCCGGCGACCTCCTCCCCTCCTTCTCGTCGCTCTGCTGCCATACCAGTAGCAGAGTCCTCTCCGCCGCTTCCTCCCGCATCGCGCTGTACCCCGCGCGCGCGCTTCTGACCTCGTCTTCGTCGTCGCTTCCTCCCTCAGGGTCTTTCTTCCCCGACGACGGCAGTTACAAGCCATCCTCTCCGCCGCCTCCCTTCCCTCCAGACAACCCCAGATACGTTCTCCACCCTCTCCTCTCTCTTTTCCCCCAACTGTTTTACTTGATTACCCCTCGACAGTACCTAACCGCCTCCATCTTCCTCGCCTCCGACCGCACTCCGGCGAGCCGCCCACACCAATCCGCCACTCCACACGGCTCGCCAACCACCTCGTGAGCTTCGCCTCACCACCAGGAACCCATTCCACCCCATCACTGCCACTCCAGACCTTTACAAGCACCCCCCGACCAACCCACCATCTCCGGCCACAGGTTGACCTAGGCGCGCACGCCTAGGCCGACCGACAACCTGCAGCATCACCCACCACCTTCACCGTGCTGCGGCGAAGGTTTCCAGCTATTCTGATTGGGCCAATAGGCCGTTCTGTGGAATCTCAGGTGAACGCCCCGGCCGCCATTAACAGCCGAAGCAGCAGGAAGCTTGGAGCAGCAGCAGGCGTCAGGCTTCCCAGGCGGCAGGTGCAGCAGGCTCTCGCAAGTGTCGCGAGGTGACTGAGTTCAGCGAGGAGCACCAGCAGGGCCTTCAGCGTGGGCGATTGCACACAAGAGTCTTCTGGCGCGCGTGAGGGAAGGCCGAAACCTTTAGTCCCACATCGTGGGATTACAAACCTCAGGTACACTATAAATTTCTTTTGTGATATACTCTTATCGCCTCAGTAAGCACAGGGGTGAGGTCCCTCACTGACCCCACCCACCTCGTCCGCGGCCTGACCACGCGGACTTGGCGGATCCGACCCGACCTAGACCTACGCACTCCTCACGCATCACACCACCTTCAGGTGCGCCTGGTCCCGGGTACGATCCGACCCGATAATGCTTGTGGCTATGGGAGAGCAGCTCAGAGTGAATTGCTTGAGAGAGAGAGACGTGCGGGTAGAGGGAGAAGGGTTAGGTTTTGCTCCTGTGCAGGCAGGCTGATCGCAGGTGAAGGACTTGGCCGTTGCAGAAGAAGGAAAAGCAAGCCAAAGAAGAAGACAGAAGAAGAAGAAAGAAGCCTTCGCAGGAGAAGGAAAGCAGAAAGATTAGAAGTCTTCGCAGAGAAGAAGAAGAAGGACAAGGGAAGATTGCAAAGAGATCAGAAAGGCAAAGCAGCAGGAAAGATACAGAAGCAGAAAGGAGAAGAAGGAAGAAAGAAAGAAAGATCACATTTAAGACGTCTGATACATAAATCAGACGTCTAATTCTACTTTTTCTAAAAACTCTTTGAATCAATTATATTTGCATGTAACAGTTGTATTCTTGGGTTTTACAAAGTACTGAGATTGCTCCCTGTGTTCGACCTCGGATACTCCGATTTTCGAGTAATAAAAATCTTTATTTGTTTTGAACGCTTTAGCGGCTATATTACAACGCGATATTATCTTTTAACAAACCGCACAAAAGCGCGACGAACAGTAACCAACAGAATGCCTCAGATGATAGAACAAGGCATCAGACGCCATATCAGAAGAGGCACAACACCACAGAAGAAGCATAAGGTGCTTCTCTTCTTCAAGCCTCAGAAGAGGCACAACAGCAACCATGAAGGCTCAAGGGCCTCTTAAAATTTTTGCTAAGTATCCAGAGAGGAGAGAGGACACAGATCCCAAGACGAAGCAAAACCCGACCCCTTCTCTCTTTGATTTTCTTTCTCCTCAGCTCAATCCAGACCTGGGTAATCTAATGCAAAGCCTAGACCCATGAAGTGTGAACATGTGCGTTCGGGTGTGCGTGGGGGACCTCACTCCCTGTGCATTCGAGGCGATAAGGCACTGTGCCTTTTTCCTTTTATGCACTGCTGAAGGCTTCTATGTTCACGATGTGGGACTAACCCACTCTTATTTCCTTCACGAAGCTGCGTGCAAATGTAGTGGGATTGAGTGCCAAATCAAGGCAGCTAGAGCTCATCTTGCCTCGAGATCACCTAGTCCTGTCAGGATCTGGAGCCACACACGCAGAGGGCAACAGCAGTTCATAGGAAGGATAGAGAAGCGTTGTCGTGCTCAGAGAAGACGAAGGCAGTGGTGGCTATCTGGCGTGTACCTAAAATAGAAAATATGGCCTTTCGGCCTTATCAGATAAGCTAAGAAGGATAGTCCTATGAAGGCGAGTTCGTTGGTGGTGGTTTCAGAGCGTGGCAAACTCAATGGAGCTCTGTCGAGAGCATAGGAGGTGTGTAGGAGTGCATGTGTTCAGTGAGGGTTTGGAGTGGCAGATGTTTTGGAAGTAGTATTAGGCGATTTGGTGGTCTATGGCGCTAGCGCAAGCTCACTGGAGCTTGTGCCAGACATGGAGAAGACAATGTGGTCAAGGGTGGTGGTGTGGGTGAACCTAAGGTCTAAGTGATTAGAGGAGATCGGGAAGGAGAGGAGAAGATAAAGGGGGACTTAGAGTGGGAGAGTGGACGGAGGAGACCGGCTATGATGGGTCGACACCGAAGAACGAAGAGTTGACGGCAAGCGGACGATGGAGTAGGAAGAGGCGAAGAACTGAAGAAGGAGAGCTGATCAATTTGGTTGTTGACTAGCTCAATGAGAGGGACGAAGGACCTCGCCAGAGCCGAGGTTGTGGGTGACTGGAGAAGGGAGAAGAGGGGATTTCTTGGTCAATAACTCACTAAGGAGCAAGGCCTTGCGAGAGGGGACCTTTTAAAGGTCTCACGACATGCTCCAAGCATGGGAAGAAGCTCATTGAGCTTGAAGTCTCAAGGAGGAAAATCCCTAAAATTTCAAGCTTTTGCATGGTCTTCTCGATGCAAATCAAGGTCCAATATGTGGTTCAAATGATTGGAGATCTTCTTAGGATTCTTCCTTCCAAATTTAAAGGGATTTAACTGAGTATCAAGCGAGAAAGCCTCGCTCGAATCTCAGTAGAGGAGCTCCATTTACACTAATGGTTGCAGGTACCTTTTTGCAAAAATGATGCTAAAGTTAGGGACCTGATTATAAATATTTTGAAAGTTAGGGGCTTAATTGAGAGGAATAGAGTTTAAATGGACTAAAATGCAAACTAGGTCAAGATGAACTCTGATTGGGCCCAAATTTTGGTACCAACCTAATTTGGATCCAAGGAACCTAATGATGAAGTTAGATTTTAGTTTTGATTAAGTTTAACTAGGCAATTTGCGTAGAAATCTAAATTAGGGTAAAATTCCATTTGCGACTCTGTTCAAGGTAAAAAATGAGTTCAGATGGTTAAGAAAAAGATACCAAACCCTTCAGAATATTCTTATATGAATTTTAGGAGGTTTAGATGATTTTCATCCTGACTGGAACCACTTCAAATTAAGCGAGTTTGAAATTAGGATTTTATGTGCTATTGCGGTTCTCGAAATATGTGAAACCCCATTTCTGTCTGCATGAACCCACTTATTAGTCTTTAATGCTCATTTGACCTTTAATTTTCCCCCGACAAACCCCGTGGTTATTCTGTCTTCATGATATGTTGTTAAAATTATAGAATTAACCCTAGTTTCCTATTTTCTTCTCAAAATAGAATGATGTGGAGTTATAACCTTCAGATGGTTATGTAGGAGCATTTATCTTTCAATCCTGACTAAAAGTGGCTAGTTAAGGTCTATGATGGCGTTCCCATCACTCTTTGGGTTTTACCTCCGCAAACAGGTTTTCAAGCTGCTTTTAGGCATCACTTAGGAGAGGCATGCATTGCATAAATTTTGTATTTTTGACATTTTTGCTTGAGTGTTAAAGATAAGCAGATAGCCAGATCTCTAAAACCCTAGCACTCTATAAGGCAGAAGGTGAAAAGGAAGCTCATTCTTGTTGAAGCTAAATCCGACTCATCCCAACTAGTTTCCAGCTCAACTAGGTTGGATTTAGCTCATCTAAGCTCCATTCAGCTCATCTCAGCTGGATGGTAGCTTAAGATAGCTCAACTCAACTCAGATCCAACTCAACTTAGTTGAGTCTAGCTCATCCTAGCTCCAATCAGTTCACTGGAAGCTAATGCTAGCTCAACTTAGTTGACTTGAGTTCACTCCAACTCTCCCTAGCTCCAGATAAGTTGTGACCAGCTTAACTTAGCTTTGCTACTCAAGATTAGCTGCTAGCAGAGGAATTAGCTAGCTAAGCTAAGTAGCTGAGCTCCTGAGAAGACCTATTTAATCATTATCAGCTCCAGGCAAATTTACTCAACTTCAGTGCAACTCCTTTCAACTTCTCCTCAACTCCTCAAGCTAAAACCCTAGCTCTCCTACCTTCACCTCCTACGCCACTCATCTACTAGCTAAGCTAGTTTAGCTAGTCCACTTCCATGGCCCCCAACCTTAACCCTAAAACTCTACCTAACTAGCTCCACCAAATAACCTTAACCCTAAGTCCACCTAAGCTAACCACTCCTAGTACTTTTTGGTGCCAACAGCCCACACCCTTTCACACCACCACCACCACCAAGAGTCACCTAAGGTTGGCACCAAAAACCACCCTCCTAAACCCACCTAAAGTTGGTGCCAACCCTACTCAACTCTACCATAACCACCACTCAACACAACCCTACACTCCATGCCAAACCTAATCCACCCTCCATCTATTAACGCCCTTGATCCTAGCCATCCATAACACCACACCACCCTTAACCCTAGTTGACACCAACCTTCACCCATTCACCTTATAAAAATAACACTAACTACCCATCATATCTTCACCCTTGGCTACATCATTCGAGCATACTTCCACCTTCATTCCACCATTCCCAATGACCAAGGAGAAGAGGAGAAGAAGAAGATTAAAGGGGTGCTCTTGCCTTCTTGGTGCCTTCAACTTCCTCTCTTCTTCTACCTTGTGTCCACACCATGCCAAGGAGTCAAGATAGGTAGGAGGACGGCCAAAGAGGAGAACCAAGGATGGTCCACATCTACCCTAGGAGGAGTCAGGAAGCAGGCCATCTAGGCTTGCTAGGAGGGGACACACCCACCCTAGGTTTGCCAAGAGGAGGACATCCAGGAGAGAGGGATTTCTTTTGGTTTTGGGGCAACTAGAATTGGAGTAGGAATTCCAGGCAGCATCATCTTCACCATCACTAAGCTTTCCATTACTTTTGTTTTTGTTTTGCATTGTAGTGTAAGCTTTTATTGGAGATTGCAAGTGAGAACCCCTCTCACTTGTGAGTTCTCCACGTTTTTGTAAAATAATTTCTTTTATAAAAACATTCCTCTACAATTTTTCTAATTAGCTTGTGATTCTTGTTGTGTCTTGTTATTCCATTATTCCAAGCCTCCCATGCTTGGAGTGAGTTGGAGAAACAAGGCACTAGTTGCCTTAAATTTAGCATCGCTAGTTCCCATTTTCTTCGCATTCTCTTTTTGCCATACAAAAACCCTAAAAGTTATATATTCAGAAATACAAAAAGAAAGTTGATTTCCATTTTCCAAGCAAGAGAGTTTCAAGTTGCATTTCTGCCTCCTATGGGATGACTCGAATACTCATGGAGTACTTGGTCTTTACAAGTTTTAAAAGCGATCAAATTACGTGTTGCAACGACATTTAAATCCGTTTTAACAAATCATGCTTTTTCGCGACCACTTTTTGGTGTCGTTGCTGAGGAGACACAGCTTTACATATCATTGTTACTCTTGTTTGATATGTGGATCTCATCCCCTCCTTTTTCTTTCATCTCATGTGTGTAGGTACTATAGGAAGCAAGTGGGATTTTTGGAAGCAAAAGCTTGAAGTTCCTTATCTTCCCGCAGAATTGAGGTTAGTGTCTTTCTACTTGTCACATAAAATCCTAAAAACTACCAAAAAAAATACTAAATCAGGCTTTTAGAATAAAAACATCAAAATTTGGTAGAGTGGTGAATTTTAAAAATCATTATTTGCTTTTTTGAGTTATTTAACACCACTTTACTCAAGGTGTGGGTGTTCAGATTTTCAAGTCCAGACTTCTATCTTTTCAAAAATCAACTCCTAAAACCATAGGCCTCCTAAAATTGTGAAATTTCACCCAAAGGTTTCTAATCAAGTTAGAAACTTTTGTTCCAAATTTCATAGCATTTAGACTTGTAGAAACTTGTTAAAAATTCACGGACCACAAGGGGTCATCTCCTCTGATTTCATTATTTTGTTACAATTCACGAATTTTAGAAATTTTTATACTTGTCCAATTTCTGTGAAATTTAGTTTTATGGAATCCTTGGGAAATTCTACAGAGCATATAAAATCATAATAATTTTTGGTGGCTGTTGGTGTTACTAAAAAGTCCAAAATCCTCACAGGAATCATTTCTTGACTTTGACACCAGCGTAAAGAAAACTTCTAGAAAAATATCAAACAAACTCCTAAAATCATAAAAAAAATATTTTTTGGAATCCTTGTTCGATTTGATTTCCAATAGTGGTGTTGATAGTTCTGGCTAGACCACTACTTAACAGGAAAAGCCTGAAAATACTCATTAGTAGTTAATTTTTCTGCTTAGGGTCAATTCAATTAGGGTTTATGATGTGCACAAATCTAATTGGCCTAAAATGCCTAATTATGCATGTTCCTAGGTCTATAGAAGCATCATGCATTATAAATATTACATAACATGCATCATCATACATTTAAGTTAGATTGTATAAATTATAGGTTAATTTTCTCTTTTTGTGGTTAGGGGACAGGGTGACATTTCTTAGGGTCTCAATTGAAGATCCAACCGTACAGATCTGATTAGAGCGATGATTATAGTCCAACACCTCTGAGATCGCCCTGATCAGACCTCCGTAGCATTAGATACAGTCCGAGAAAGATCAGAGGACAAGGGCCAAGGTGGTGTAAAATCCGTACCTTAGATGACAAATCCAACCATACGGATGAGTTCAGATTGATGATCACAGCCCAACGATGCGAAAATCAGTCCAATCTGACATCCGTGGCACCACCTATGAGCAATAGAAGATGGACAGCCCAAATGACACCACGTCTCACCATCCAAGCCACCCACACCACCCGGCCTCTTCCCCATTCACCCACACCTTCAAATCTCGACCATTGGATCGAGATCCAATGGCCGAGATGCAGCCACATCGCTCTTCTCACCGCTGGGCATGAGTTGAAGTTAAACCCTCAACGCATCTCAGCCATTAGATCTTCATCTAATGGATGAGGGCACGTGAGTGTTAAAATGTAAATGTGACCAAATCGAAGGCACAGTACAGCGTGCGAGCGCATTATGTGAAGAGAGCATTGCACTCTCAAAGCGCGTTGCATCTCAAATCAACCACGTGGGTAGCACGGCAAAATTCGCTTGTTGGATGGCAATTTTGGAGGGTGACACAAAATTCGCTTGTTGGACACCAGAAGCGGCTACTTCGAAGCATGGATGAGCGAGCACACCCACGCACGATCTGATGACCAACTGGATGCACGATCTGACGCTGAGGCGCGATCTGAAGCATGGGCAGGCGTGCGACCTCGACCGTTCGATCTTGATCCAGTGGCTTGGAGGGTGGCTATGTCGCATCATAATGCGTTAAGATGAAGTCGCAGTGACGTGATCATGGCCGTCTGATCTTGATCGAACGGTTGAGGTTGCGCTAAACCACTTATCTAGTGGCTTGGAGGGTGGCTACGTTGTGTCATAATGCGTTAAGATGAAGTGGCAGCGACGTGATCGTGGCCGTCTGATCTTGATCGAACGGTCGAGGTTGCGCTAAACCACTTAATGCTTGAAGTAGAAGAGATGACGACGTGGCGCAACGACGTGCATTGGATCTTCATCATGTGGGTGACGTTGCATGCATGTGTTCACTGACACTTGTCTACAACGACGTGCGCATGTGTCACTAAAGGCAGTAGAGTTAATTTTTCAAAGATAAAGTGCCTTTTTGCCCTTGTACCTCAACTATATAAAGCCCCTATGCCCTCCACGTTTTCTTCATCCCATCTCTTCTTCTCTCACCCCATCCAAATCTCTATGAGCTGGTCCCATACCCAGGAGCTCCATTAGAGCTAGAGTAAAATAATTTTTAATCTTCTCACCCCCTTCATGGAGCATCTTGCAATTGTCGTCTCACTACCATTCAGGAAGCGGATCCCGCTGCGACGTCGTCCTGTTCTGTCCTTCCTCCTCTAGCTTTGTCCTCCTTCGTCTGACATCTCACCATCCTCGACTGGGTGCTTTGTCAACTTGGCTCATCCTTCAAGCAGTCGTCGAGGAGGATAACTTCTCACCCCTTTCTCTTTTTATCGCTTACTAGTGTAGATTTCTAGCTTGTGTAGCGATTAGATGTAATGAACATGATTCTGTAGTTATGAAATATTGGTTCACTTTCTCTCTTTTTCTCTATGTTATTCTCTCTCTTTTCTATTGTTTATTCTTTAAGTAGAATAGCTAGCGTAAATTCATTTCAACCAACTACTCTGCTTCGTGACAATAAATCCAACGTGATTTTTGATCAAACGTTTGCCTCCCCATGTTCGAATCGGGACTCACCTTAAGTTTCGGTTAAATTATCTATTTGACAAATTTTGACGCGACTACAACGACAGGTTTTCAAACTCAATCTTTTAGCATAGAAATCGCATTCAACAGTTTCTTTTCAATTTTTAATCCTACAATCTATAAAGGAAATCCATCTTCACCAATACAACTTATTTGAAATCTTAACAAGAAGATCCTAAAATACATTACAAATATCAAATCCTAAAAGCGGGAAAACAACAAAAAAATTGTGTGACAATTTTTGATTTGGCATTAGACTCACTCTATCCAATTTGCACACACTTCAAGAAAAAGGGAAATAACTGGGCATCACCCCAATCAATGCCCTTCAAATTTGATAGGTACACTTTAGTAGACTTAGTGCCTAAGCACATTATTGTTGGATTAAGAATTCAAGTTAAAGCATGCATTTCACTGAGAAATCGGTTAAGCTTGTGTCATGGATATTCCAGCATTTTCCACGCTGCAGGCATACGTTGATGAATACTCATTTATAGACATTATTTTTATAAAAGGGATTGATTGAAGGGCTAATTGAGGATTGTCATCTTGTCATCTGATTTTTCCAAACATGTTAGCAAAAGGAAGCAAGTGGGCTTACCTTTGTTAGCTTTTGGTTTTGGCAAATGCCATTAAAAAGGAAAGTGGTGGCTAATGCATCAAAGGAAAGAGAGAAAGAAATCCTAACATATTCCTTCCCCAAAAATTCTTTCCCTCAAATCAACCAAATCCATCACTGATGCGGTAAATCACATGATTTGTAATTAGGGTTTCTAGAGTTATAACACGTGAAATTGCATACGCTTTTAAAATTTGTAACCTAGATAGTGGAGTATCTAGGGTCGTCCAAGGAGGCCAATTTGTTTGCTAAATCAAATCTCTTGCTTTAAAAGGAACCCAACTTTCTTTTTGGTGCTTTATATATATGATTTTTATAGGTTTTAAAATAACGACAACACATGAGTTTTGCTGATAGCAGGAAAATAACTAATACCTATTTTAATAATGCTAACCCTAAGGTGACAGGTAGAGCCTCTCCCCAAGCTCACTCTAGGCATGTGGAGGCCTAAAGTAATTAGGAAGAGGGAGTGAAACAAATGCTAGGCAAAACTTGTAAAAAGCTATGAAATAAAATTAAGAGAAGGCAACTTGATTAATGAAAATTGTCTACACAAAACCTATAGAGGAATGCTTCTACTCTACTTGAAAATACAAGAAAAATAAAACACAAATCCTATAGATAAAATGGCAAAGAAGAGAGCTTCTTGCACCAAGCCAAGTAGCTCCTTGACTTGAAAAGACAACTCCTCTTTCCTTGAGATGCTCCTCCAAATGATGTCCTCCAAGGTGGAAGCTACCACCTTCAATGATCTCTTTCAAGGGTGGGCATGCACCACCCTTGCTCCTCCTTGCCTGGTCGTCCTCCTAGTGGGGGAGTACTCCTTCTCCTTGGCGTGGCACAAGGGAGAAGAAAAAGGGAAAGAAGGCACCAAGGGGGCAGGTAGGGTGCCCCCTTAATCTTCTTCTGTTCTTCTTCCTTGGCTGTGGGTGTAGTGATTGTAGGGTGGAATTATACTAAAGGGAGGATGAAGAAAATGGTGGTAGGTGATGGGTTTTTATAGGGTGGGATGGGGATAGGGTTGGCGTGAATAGGTGGAGGGTTAGGATGGAGTTTGGTGGTGGTTATGGGTGGCTAGTTAATCCTAGGGCTATGGTTAAGTGGCGCCACCTAAGGGGTGCAAAGGGAGGTAGTTAGGGTTGGCCAAGGGGCACCTAAAAGTGGCACCAACCATGGAAGGGTGCCATGGGTTGGCGTCAACTTGAAGGCTTCTAGAAGGAAGGTGAGGTGTAGGGTGGATAGGGCTTGGAAGGGGTAGGTGTAGGGTGTAGATGGAGGTCATTTTGGTGCCAAAAGGAGGGGGTTCTAGAAGGGTTAGTTGGTGCCAAAATAGGTGTCTCTTGGAAAAAGGTGAGGGGTGAAAAGGTGGCTACGATTGGCGCCAACTTAGTGGTGGACTAGGTTAGCTAGGTGGACTTAGGGTTAGGGTTAATTGGTGGAGTTAGTTAGGTGGGGTTTTAAGGTGGTAAATGTCAAGGGACCTAGAGCATAGCTAAGCTAAGCTAAGCTAAGCTTGCTTAGCTAGTAATGGAGTAGAGGAATAGGCAATGGGAGCTAGGGTTTGAGGAGAGGAGCTAGATAGAAGATGTCTAGAGCTAAAATGGAGTTGCAGTTGCTGAAGAGGATGGCATGGATCTACTTTAGCTGGCTTAGCTTGCTAGTTCTTTTCTAGTTGCTAAGCCAAGCTAAAGTAAGCTGGCTTCTGCCACAAGGAGCTGAGGTGAGCTGGGTCTGGTGCTCCCGGGGAGGATCAAGCTGGTTGAGGCAGCTAAGGTAGCTTAACTTAACTGAGTTGAGCTAAGCTAAGTCCTCGGGAGCTGGACTTGAGCTTCTTGAGCTGAAATGAAGTCATCTTCAGCTGGCTGGAGTTGAGTGGAGCTGGATCAAGCTGGTCCTGAGCTGAGGTGAACTCCAGTCAACTCAGCTGAGCTAGCTAGAGCTCCTGTGAACTAATGGGAGCTGAGATGAGCTAGACTCAGCTAAGTTGAGCTGGATCTGAGCTAACTTGAGCTAGGTCAGCTAAGATGAGCTCTCTTGAGTTGCCATTCAGCTGAGATGAGCTAAATGGAGCTAGGATGAGCTAACCCTAGTTTAGGTGAGTTGGATTCCAGTTATGGTGAGCTGGATCAAGCTGAGTTCTAGCTGGTTTGAGCTTCTCCTTCACCAGTTGACTTCCTAAGTGCTAGGGTTCTAGGGATCTGGCAATCTACTTATCCCTAATACTCACAAAAACATATCAAAAACACAATAAAAAAATGTAATGCATGCCTAACCTAATTAATGCATAAATGCAACCCAAAAACCCATTTGCGGAGCAAAATCCTAAAAGCTAGGTTTGTTTTAATGCATAAGAATGATGATAAATTGGCATTTATCAACCACTTACCATTTTAAATCTCCACACTAACACACACAGCAAAAGAGGAAAAAGGAACGAAAGGAAAAAAAAGAGAGGAACGCCTATTTTTTCCCTCCAATCTCTCTCTCTCTTTCTCTTTATAAAGGCAGAGGATGGGCAACCGAGGGGATCATCATCTTCCTAATAAGGGAAGAACTCCCTCTCCACATCTCCGCTGTGCAACAGACACCACCGCGATACTTAGCCTTGACATCCGCCACCGCAAGTTCTCCACGATCGCGCATTGACCTCAACCATGCCACCGCAGACTTCACTCGATTGCAACCACTGTGCCATTGTCCTCGATCACGCTCCAACCTCACCCTCTCAACAGCAGCAAACGTGCAACCTCATCGATCGTTCACCTCCTTCAGAGCAACAGCCACCTCAAATCACGTGCCCACCAGCTCCCCTTTGTTTAAGTTGTTCGAGAGCCTTCTTGGACGTCCAGAGCCATCGCACCACCACGAGCCACTTATTGCATAGCAATCATGCAACCTAAACCACCTAAATTAAGTTAGATTCTAACATAATTAGGAACAATGCATGCATAAGTGTCGTAATTCGCATAATAGTTAGTTTGTTAGCTATATAAATAATATTGTCGTTTTATGCATTAAAAGAGAGATGAAATTAATTACAGATGATTCAAGGCTGCAAATGATAATCAGACCATACGGATCTGATCAGGATGATCATCTTGATCAGACAACCATGGCATCACATACAATCCATAGAAGAATGGAGGCTAAGGAGCAAGATGATAGAAATCCAAGCCTCAGATGAAAAATCTGACTGCATGGATGGATCCAAATCAGTGATCGTAGGCCAATGGCGTAAGAATTATCTCAATCAGAGGCCTACAGCACCTTCTACAAAGGGAGGAAGATGGATGGCAACGATGGCACCACACGGTGCCATCACAGTCGCCCCTCGCCACGCCCCAATCTTTGAAGAACTATGTTACGCATTGTGGGTTGTTGGATTGTCATCAAACGGCCACCATGCATCCACGTTGCCCCCTCCCCCACGCTTCATCAACTAAGAAGAGATCTCAACCATTGGATCTTCATTCAATCGCTAAGGGCAGTCGAGTGAGAAATGGTAAATGTGACAATCTGTGCTTGTAGCACAGCGGAGAGTGCATGTGAACCGAAGCACAAGGCACGCATTCGAAACCGCCTGGGAGGTGAAATCAGAAGGCGATGAGGCACGAACATAACCCAACCATGGGATCTCCAATCGGTAGTGCAGATACGAACACATGGCAAGCGGTGGAGCATTGGATAGCCACGCGCATGAACATGCACAACCAAAGGCGCGCGCACATTAGGATTTCAAAGGTGGTGGGCAAGGTGCATTTAAGTCGTCCGATCGAGAGATCGGACAGCTAAGGATTAAGGGCGTGAGATTTGAATGTGCGGGCGCGTGCGAGGAGAGAGAAAATTGCAGTGGCATTGGAGCGAGTGAGCAGGAGCATCCAATGGAGATCTGAGGGTTGAGAGCACGCCACGTGTCAAACCTAGGTTAAATCCGAGCATAGAAGGTGCAAATGAGGTTATTTTGAAGCCAGATCAGAGTCGTTGATCTCCTGATCGACGGATCTAATCAACCTAGAGTTGTTGCACGATTTTAAGGGATAAAATGACCTCTTTGCCCCTCATCAAGGTTATAAAAGAAGACCAAGGCCCCCCTGTTGATTATCTCTTCCACCAAACTCCCACCAGATACAACTCCAGCCTCTCTCCTTCTCTACAACTCCTCTTTGGTACTCATCCTGGCACTCTGGATCTGAAGTGTTACTGCACATCCCACAAGAATCGTACAAGCAGCGTTGTTGTCATCTACTCTCTATCTCTCTCTCTCTCACTTTAGCATAGTTATTTCTATTCATAGTTTGAAAATTGTTTCAATATAGCAATAAAACTCTAATTCTCTAGATATCTGATGTCTATACATATATAAATACATAAATATTTTTAGAACGACTTTCTGAAAAGCTTTTGCATAAAAACGTGGTTTGCCTCCATGCGAACGACTCTGTATTCACCCAAATCTTTATAAATATTATTTATTTTACCGTGATTCGCATTACAATGATAGAACTAATCTTTAATGCGTTTCATGAGCGAACAAGTTGGCACCGTTGCCGAGGAGGCAACGAAAATTTTTAAAAGCATTTCCTGTAAAGGTGCTTATTTGAGATTGTAACTTGCTATTTTTTAATTGCGTAGGAATGACAAGATTGCAAGAAGATATGCATAACAATGGAAAAAAATGGGTGTGAATCTCAGGTAAGTACTTGTAGCTTAGATTAATTTAGATTTCGAAAAAAATAAAAACATTCAAAAAAATTTAGGTGTTTTTTTGAACCTTAGGATTAGCTAACATTTGCTTGGTTTTCAAAAAATAAAAAATCTCTCTTGGTGAATTTCAGGCTGAAACAAACTCTTTTCTTTAAAATTCAATTCTCAAAAATTTGCTTGTTGAAAAATTCCAAAATTTTTACTGGACATGGGTTTTAAGGTAAGGAACAACATATCCAAATTTTGCAGAAATCTGAGTTACAGCAAAGTTTAAAAATTCGCTTATTGATCTGTTATCAATTCGGTTACCGTTCCTGATCTTTCGGAGTTCAAAATATCGTAGGAATTTTTATACAACTCTGATTGACTTGAAATTTGTAGCATTGAATTCTTGTTGAAATCAAGAATTTAGGAAAAATCTAAAAAAATATTTCTTGCATGTTTGATTACACGAATTATTAAATCACTAACTGAGGGTCAAAATAGACTACAGAAGCCCTAGTATACTTTAAATATGAAAAAAATAGAAAATGTGCATTAAAATTTTTGAAAAAATATTTTTTGAGTGCCTAGTTAGTGGTGCAATAGGACCAATTGATTGCATTGCTTGGGCCATACCACTTCCTTGAATTTAGACTTAAAAGGACCATCTTGCACTATCTACGCTTAGGGTTTCACATTAAGGGTAGAGCACACCTGCATTTCCATTCATAAAGGAAATCTATTAAACAATTAAGATTTGCAAAACTCTTGTGTGCCTCATCAAAACCTTTGATTGAAGATATTTATGCAAGTGAACCCTAAAACCCACTAATACAAGCATTTGAACCTTAAAATTTCCTTCATCATAAAAAAATTACTTGTGAACCCCTTGCCTAATCACTTACACATTTGAAAATCAATCTTAAGGGCAACACCCCCCTAACGCCTATCATATTCTAAAAGTACATCAAGCCTAAGCCTAAAACTGAGTAGACGTGCCATAGGCAGGACTAGTATTCTTGGAGACTTGAAATTAGATTGGGCTAAGGTCAAGGCCTTGTCTACTTGGATCCACTGGTGACAAGAAAGGTTGGTGCGGTAACCGCATTAACCTTTAGTGGTGTCTCACCGTACAGGGTGTCCTAGGGGGTCCCACCCTTCTAGCCATCCAAGTAATTTAAGGGCTAACCTAACCTAGTCGGATTTCGGGAAACCAGGATTAGGTCTAATTAGGGTTCACACTCTAAGGATTATCTTGATTGTTTACATTGTGAGGGCAGGGATTCTCTCATCTGTATTCTCTCTCTCATCTATTAACTTTCTTCTGGTACATATGTAGATTCCCTGGTAGGAGGGGGTGACGTAATAAAGTGAAAAAAAATATAGAACAATCTCACAAAATATCAATCACACAAATGGCATAAAGATTTTTAAGTGGAAACCCAAATCAGGTGAAAACCACCACCTAACCCTCTCGAGTTAGGATTTTCTGATCAACTAAGTTGATCAAATCCACTAAACGAATACTTAAACGAGGGTGATTCAACTTCAATTAAAACCACGCTACTTTATACGAGGGTAATGTACCTCAAACCCCTTCTCTTTACGAGAAGGATTTTGTCTCACGAAGGATACGGGAATTCGCAAAGTGAATACCCAACTAAATAACAAAGATAAATAACAACAATCCTATAGAGCCAACAAGAATAATCTTAACCTAAGTTTCTATAGGAATTAGGATGCTTCCCTTTGCAGAGGTACGTCGACGACACGGATGCGTGAACCACGCGGTAGCGCTTCGTCGCTCTCGTAAACTACGGCGGGAGAGCGGGTGCGCAAATGATTGAAGCTTTTTAGATGTAGAACTTGAGCTTGGAGAGCAAGAGCTTCTCTTGGACACAAAAGAGTGGAAATGCTTGTTCTTGGTGTGTCTCAGTGTATCTAAGTGTATGTTTGAGTGGAAATGGCTCCCCACTATTTATAGAGGCCTTAGGAAGGCTTTGGAAGGCCTTGGAAGGCTTCCATAATTGTTGGGTGCAAAGTCCAAGAGAATCTGGCCAAAATCAGAGTTAATTATGACTCTGACAGGGTTATCAGACATTTGATCCTGGCATCGGACGCCTGTAAAACTAGTTTAAGACGTCTGGGAACAAAGTCAGATGTCTGATTCTAGGCGGGTTTCCTTACTGACTTGGATCTGACCTAAACAGGGTTCTAATGTAAGTTCATCAGACGACATGCTGGACGTCTGGAAACCTATTATTTTCTAGAAATGGATTCCCAAAGAAGTACAACAGCTAGAAAATCTCTGAGAAGAGATTTTGGGTCAATCGAGGCAGAACAGTCATTTATCAGACGTCTGGGAACACTTACGGATGTTTGATAAGGCTCTAACGGTCATATTCTTAACGTTCTCTAAAGAAACTTACGGTCTACTAATTGGACGTCTAGCAAAATCATCAAACGTCTTCTAAGATGTCTGGACTAAGGTATGGAAGTCTGATTCACCAGACATAACTAACTAAGTCCAGCCTAACTGTTATCGGACGTCTGAGTCAATAGTTAGACGTCTTAAAAGTATTTATTAGACGTCTGATTTTCAGATTAGACGTCTGAAAAGGCTGTTTGAACCTTATTTTGGTTTTCTAAGTTCTCTACAGAAAACCTAAGTATCCTAGGGTTGTGTAAGTGTTCTTAGGACTACTGTTAGGATTCTTTGAGACTCTTTAACATGAATCTAAGTAACAAAATGAAGAACAACAAAAGAAACAAAATAACAATGATTACAAGGAAAGGAAATCTATCCTATTCTTCATCTCCTTCCTTCTTCAAGCCATCGCTTCTCGCGAAGCTCCTGTATTCTCCGACAAGCTCCTCCAATCCATCCTGGATGCGAGCTCGAACTTCGTCTAATCACGTCTCCATTTGCAATTGACCTGAAATCTAAGACTCCAAGTGCAAATGTTAAATGACACATGTTTTGTTATAATCAAAACAAACGATCGCGATGCTCTAGCACCAACAACATAGACACTAGAAGGTCACTGAACCCTAATTTGGTACCACATTTAGAGAGTAATCTAAGGAGAAGACCCAATTTTTCTGAACCTGAATCCTTTCCCATGGATAATCACCATGAGGAAGAACTGATTGAGGAGGAGAACTTGGACCCATACTCTTTTGATCCCCACTATTCCTCTTTTTCTCCCTATCCCAATCCTTCCTTTACTCCATGTTTTTCAGGATGGGAGAACTCTCCTCAACACCCGGGACTTGATTCCCTTGCCTACACCTTATATTCCCTAGGTATATCCAAGCCTAGCTCGTCCTTACAGAATCCCACACGAATCTCTAGATATCAAGAATCTCTACAATCCCAAGAGACACTCTCCATATAGGACCAACACCTGATCAGCATGACCAACTATCTAGATCGGACTCATCTCTCCCCTGGTCAGGGATATGCCTTAGAGTCCCAATACCTAGAATATCAATCATATCCTCGAAATCACATTGCAAATTATCCTAATTCCACCCAAACCACTCCACCTTCTTATTGGGATAACTCTACACCACCTAACCAAGGATATGATTCTTATCCTAAATATTCAAATGATAGATATTCTGATTTGATTGAGGAGAGAAATCCTGGAAATTATTATCCTCAGCCCACTCAAACCCCTAACCATGGCGGTGATCCTGAGATCACCCAATTACTCCAAGTAGTCCAGGAGATGAGAGAAGCTAATAAAAGAAACACAGATAACCTGACAAAACAACTTAACAGAATCCAAAAAGCACAAGGTGATAAACCTAGTCCGAGTGTGCCATAAGTTGGTGGTAAGCCACTCAAGGTTGAGGATACGACCTTAACCGTGGCATCTTACTCAGTCCCAACCTCTACATACACCGAGCCCACCCAACAGCCCTGTGATTATGCATAACAGATCCTACTTAGGCCTACAATTGAGCTAATAAATAATTTTGACATCCCAAAAACTGACTTTGAGGAGGAAGACCCACTTGAGGAATTATATCTTGATTTAGGCCCTAAATTGCAATCATTTTGTTTTGAGGAACCAATCGATGGTGGACATTAAGGATGATCCTGAGTCTGATATTACAAAAATTTTGGGAGAACTTGAACTAAGGAAGGATGAACAAGATCAAGATCAGGAACAAATGGAAGAAACATTACATGGAAACAGAGAGATTGGCCCCTACCAGGCAATTTTGGATGATGCTAATCTGATTTTGATGGATAATTTTTCTAGTCATATGTGCTTGGAAGATTCAGGCTCTAGACCTAGGGTCGACTCAAATAATTTTTCTAACTCAACTCCCCTAGAAGTTGAATCCATTCCCACTTCCACACTATCCGATTCTCAGCCATCTCGCCCACTTATGCAGGCTTCTGATGGACCACTCTCTAAGGATTATAATATTGATGTGGAGATACCTGATTCTGCATGTTTTGTCTCTAATTTTGACCCCCAACAACATGTGAAAGAACATGACAAACAATCCATTTATGAAAAAGACATTCAAGAAATTACAAATTATTGGGGATGACTTATAATGATTTATCTGAGGAAGTAAAGAATGTAGCTGATTCATGGAATTTTGAGGAGTTTGATTTGATTAATGAGAAACAGGAAGACATGTCCTCAGAAGATGTAGTTCAAGAGAAAGACAATTGGGATTAAATTCAAAAGTCTACAGAACTAAAAGAATTTGAGGTTTTGATTAATTTAGATTCTGATCTTACTCCCCCTAGGGCAATGATTTTAAGGAATAGCAAATTTTCATGCATTACATTTGAGAATTTGCATCATGAATTAAAACATGATTTGGATGACTCAAATGAGATTTTTGATCACCTTAGGGATGAGATTGAGGATTCTGATTTGAATATCCAGCATGATTTGGGTAAATCTGGAACTATTGAGATGGACCACTGGATCTTATTTGACTCACCTACTCTACATCCATCTACACCTGACTTAACTTACGAAGTGGTTTCTTATATCATTTTAGACTACACCACTCAGGTTCCTCCTTTCATTTCCCATCACTTTCAGGACCCGTATGATTTATTTCCCATTGATTGCTATTTACCCACCTCATCTACCTTTCTCATGCACCACTTCTTACGGTTGCCACTATCTACTTTCCACTCTGGCACCCGCATTTATTTTTCTCTCTTTTGTAGCACCTGGCTGCAAATATTTCCAAACCTGTTTATTTTATTTTTCCGATCATTTGGGCTTGGTATTCGTCATTAGCTCATCCGCATTCGTGGATCACTGATTCTTGGGCCGCATGATCATATCTTTATTTTAATCCTCACTAAATCCATTAATTTGATCATTAATTTTTGGGTTTAGGTCCGGCAAATCACGTTAAACTTAGTGCTGGTTGGGAGGCAGTCTAGTATTCTTTACAGGTAGTTTTGCATCCAAGCTGACCTGGAATAATAGGCTCAGGTGATATCCCCTCCTCTTGCTTATTACATTTTGATTTCCCTTCATACATTTCAATGAGGACATTATAATAAATAGGCATGGGGGGTGGACATTGCATATCTTATTTTATGTCAGAAAAAAAAAATTACATTCATGAATAAAGAATTTTTATCAAAAAGGTTTTATAAGAGATTTATTCTTAAGTTGATTCCTAAGTTTAGAATCCAGTATAATTTTACACTTACACATAGAATTTTCAATAGGTCCTCTATGAAGACCGATAGACATCTTTAGTTTGACGAGAAGAAGCAATGCTTTTTCTCTAGAACCCTTGGACAGTAAATAGGGAGTCAAGCAAACCATCTTTTAGTAGATCCACCAAACAAGTGTGAGGTGAAAGTAGAAAGTCTTCTGGTGCTCCAAGACTAGTTTAAGGAATCTTAAATTCTAGATAATTAGATAATGATACTCGGAGTTAGGCATATTTTTTCGCTCTCGATTTCTGCATATAAATTCTTAGTTCGAATCTTTTAAGAGGTACTAAATAAGACAAATACGCAGAGAGCGGATTCTGATAAAACTACTATTGAGGTGGGTAGTCATGACTGTCCTTTACGAAATCCTCGGCTGAAGGAATGTATTAGTGTCAAGGTCCGAAATATGTTGTCCTATCCATTCCTTTCCCAATGCTGAGAGTAGGCACTTCCACCAAATAAGCCACCTGATATCCTCTTGAACATCTCCAATCCAGCATAACGTCTCGTAAATAAAAGTTCGTATGCTATACTGTGTTGCATTAGTAGATATATGGATGTGAAAAAAAAAATAGAGAAAAGAAAAAATATATACATATATAAAAAAAGAAAAGAGAGGAAGAAAAAGAAAAAGAAAAGAAAAATATATATATATACATAAAAAAAATTTTAGAAAAAGAAAAGAGAAAAAAAAAGAGTTTATGAGTTTAGAATTTATTTCAAGTATATTGAGGCAACAACACCTACCACCCTCACAATCCATCAAATACAACCTTGACCTACTTTTCTGTATTTCTGGCTGTCTGAATACTAGTTGAGGAATTTTGACTTAGTTATAGGGTTATCAGAACCTAATCAAAGTGTTAATGCCATGAAAGACCACCAAATATACTGACAAATTTGGTGAGATTGTGGGCTCAAAAAGAAAGAAAAGAAAAAGAAAGAAAGAGAGAGAGAGAGAATAAGTACAAAGGAACTAAAGAGTGAACACTTTCTCCGCCTCTCTTTGAGTTGATTTATTTAATAGTCTGAAAATCTAGGTTTTGAGGTACTAGTCTATATATAGCACCAGAAGAGTGTGAGCCACCAAATAGAAATCTACTAGACTCAAAGTCTCTTCTACTTAAGCCCAAAAGCCGAGGCAGAATTTACATATTACTTTATAACCTCGAGGGAAGAAGTCTGCCTATCCCAATAGAATTTTACTAAGGGTCAAGTACGAACTTTATATGTGGATTGGCTTTTCATTTGGATCTGTTGCATAGGCTACAATAATACACTTTTATGACTGCCTGGATTTCTAAAGTCTTGGATGAAAACAAAAGAAACAAATCTCTAATTGAACTCTTGATAAGAAATCTATCATATAAGACCACTTTGCATTTAATCATGCATTGGTTGTGGATTAGCAAGATTTATGTATGAGGGTGTGATTGAATAAATCCATCAAAGGGATGTTTATATGGACCTACTCAAAGAGCTTAACCAGGTCCTCCTCAGGTGCCATGGTTTTGGTTATCCTTTTTCCTTTGGTTAAGGCCTCAGGAAATGGAACTTTAGATGGTTTCTCTAGAATGGGTCCAGGTTCTTGATCTGGGATAGAGTTGTCCTGGATGACTGTCCTTGAGTTAGGGTTTGTACTGCCAGGCTGGGTTTGGCTTGGATAAGGTGGGTCCTGTGTTGTTTTGCTAGTACGGATAGTAATAGAATTTAATCCTGCCTGATTTTCGTTTGGAGTGGGTAGAAGAGGTGCTTGTTGCTGGTAACCTGTATATGATGTCGAAGCCTCCATCCTGTTGAGTGATGGAGTAGAAGGGGCCTGATAAACAAAGTGAGCTTGGCCCGGATTTGGGTTCATAACGTGCCTTTGGTTCGACACGTTATTCGGATTAGGTAGAGGTTGTGAAGGAAGTGCACCAGGTTGGCGAGGATTTGCCATCTGGGCAAGTTGATTGTGAACCTCTGTGATCTCGTCTCTGTGCCATTTTTGCATAGCCACATTTGTCTTCTGAATGTCAGCCAGAGTCTGAAGGATAAGAGTCATTTGATCTATCTGAGTCGGCCTAGATTGATAAGTTGGGTTAGGTCGAGGCTGAGGCAGCTGATATGGATGAGGAGCTTGTGGTCGGGGCGGATATTAAGGTCTCTGATTTTGATTATTGCCTGACCACGTGAAGTTGGGATGATTACGCCATCTAAGGTTGTAGGTGTTTGAGAATGGATTATTTTGGATGGTGTTGAGGTCCTCACAGGTCTGAGGAACCTCGGGAAAATCAGAATATGAGGGTTCAGAGTTCTCTCAACTAGAGTAGGTGGATCCAAAGTTTCCTCTGTAGCCAGAATTAGACGGGGGTGGATAGGGGTCCATCCCCTGAGAAGGTCGGTGATCGATGTTGTGCATGGCCTCCCTGCTTGAGGATGGTTGTGTGAATGGGTTTTGTGCAGAGGTGGCTCGCTGCAAATGTCAAGTTAGCTCATCCACCTTCTTCTCAATAATAGAGACTTTGTCTAAATGACTGGCCATCAGTTCCAAGTCGACGGGAGAGGGCAGACCCTACGTCTCATATGCTCCCTTTGGATTCGTCAATGCACGGGCATTCGTCCGGTCAAACATGCTCATGGATTCATTATTAATGGAGTTGTCGCACATATTCGCGAGAATCTCCCACATAGTGTCTTCGTGTTAACCCATGATGTTTCCTCCATAGGTCACATTAACGAATAATCTAATATCCTCATGGAATCCTTGGTAAAAAGACTGGACTTGTTCCCATTTAGGAACTCCGTGATGGGGGCACTTTCACATGAGATCTAGGAAATGATCCCATGTTTCGTGAAGTGGTTCTCCTGCTTGTTGTGTGAAATGTGTGATCTGGTGCCATAAAGTATTTGTCCGACCAATAGGGAAGAACTTTCTTAGAAACTCGAATTGAAGTTTTGCCCAAGTGTTGATTGGACGCGTTTGGGTTTGGTACCGGTGAGCAGCTTTATCCATGAGAGAGAAGGAGAACATTTTCATGAATAGAATATCCCGATTTTGAGCTTCTGACCCAAAGGTCTGGGCTAGATGCTTGAGTTGTTTGATATGCTGGAAATGATCTTCAGAATTACGCCCATGGAATTTGGGAATGGCATGAATCATGTTGGGCTTGAGTTAAGTGTCAGGACCTCCAGCGGGGATTTGTACTTGAGGTTCAATTGCTATCGCAACGGGATTGTAGTGATCTCGCATCATTGGATGCTATGGTGGGTTCACAAAGGCTTGGAATAGATCATTGAGGCATTGGAGTTGATTTTTGAGATTATTTTCTTCTGCAGGTTGTGCTATGATGATGGATGAAGGAGAATTAGGTTCAGATGAATTGGAAGAGATATCAATAGGATTGGGTTGTTGCACAAATAAGGAGGTCGAGGCTTTGCCTCGACGTGAATGAGTGACTAAAGGAGGCCTCAAGGATGGTCTTAGAGACTTCCTCCCGAACATGCACTGATGGAGTAGATGAGTGGTAGAATGTGATGGACCCAAACAAGACACCCAAAAATTTTGGATGACCATAGAGGTTCGGGGCGGATGATACCCCTTAGTCAGAAAGTCATCCACCTGAGAATTACTTGGGCAACCAAAGAGGGAGAGTCCCACAAAGACCCTTACACGGTAGAGCGCCCCTATGGGTTATAGGGTTTCCTCCACCCGACCTCTCTTGTCACTGATGTTCCAGGTAGATAAGAATGTGGACTTGACCTTTTAAGTCTACTAGTTTTAATTAAGAGCAAGGGTACTTTGGAATTTCACTTGAACTTTAAGATGTGTTGAGTGCAAAAGTGACCTAATTTGAATATTGGTTGACCCAAACAAGGTCGGTCAACTTCACCTGTATTGTCCTTGAAAATTTAGGTCCCACTTTTAGTGTTCAAATGACTTTAAGAGCCTGATTTTAGGGTATTACCTGAATAGATCAGTTCAATCAAGGTCTAGGCACACATTATTTGGGAACATGATTTCTTGATTAAGCAAGTGTATCTTTAAAACCCTAAACTGGAATCCTTAATTGACTCTAATTTGATCCACTTTAATTTGTCCAAAGGTGGTATTTAGGGCTCAAACAAGAATGTGATAGCCCTAGATGCCTTAAGCTTTAAGTGGGTGCACAAATCAGGATTTGTTCAAATAAAATGTATCAACTCAGGCAACTTGATGAATTATCTATGGAAAGAATGAAAGTAGCCCTAATTGATTTTTTTCCTTTTATCCTTTTCAGAATGAGGGGCTTAAGAGAGAGTGGTTTACAACTTACTTGCCCCTGGCGTGTTTATTATGTGGCTGATCTTCCTTCAATGTATCTTCTCCTGAAACAACCACAACAAAAGAGATATAGCAAGTTAGAATCTGAATCAGGAATTTCAATCAAGAGTTCTAAATTGCCCGTTGCTCCCAGACAACGGCACCAAAATGTTCTTCGCGCTAAATCGGTATTTAAGATTGTCGTGTTGTAGTATGGCCAAAATAGCATTTAAACAAATAAATTTTATTACTCGAAAAAGTTCCGAGGTCGAACACAGGGAGAAATATGGAATTTAAATCTCTAGAATTGCCATTTAAACACAATATAAACAATATATAATAGAACTCCAAAGAATAATGATATAGAAGTGAAAACAGATGTCAATAGTGTAAAAAGAATGAGGTAAAATAGTGATTTGAATCACCAAATACCCCTTACAATAATAATAAATTTCTCAATAGTATCAATAAAATAGAGACTAGAAATCAAGTATCAAATGGTTGGATGTGTAATCAGACGGCTTAACCATCTTGGGCTACAGTGTATAGCCCTCTCTTTCTCTTCTCATCCTCTTCTTCTCTTCTCTTCTTTCTTTGCTACGGCTCTCTCTTCTCTTCTTCTTCTGCTCAGCCTCTTCTTCTGTAGGTCCTCTTCTTCTTCTTTTGCTACCTTCTCCTTCTTCACACAGGGGTGGGGGACTTCTCAAATTGGCTAAGTGTTAGCTAACACTCTCTGCAGCAAAACCCTCCTCCTACCCCGTGCAATCTCTCCTTCCCTTTCTCTCTTAGGCTCCGCCCTCCCAGGGCCTTTCTTAGGATATCGGGTTATTGGGTACACGCGCACCCAAGTCTAGGGCTGCAGGCGTGGTCGCAGCCGAGGAGTGAAGGGCTTAGGCGGGTTGGGCACACTAGGTCCGTGGGTCAGGTGTCGCGGACAAGGCACATGAGGTGAGCATGTGGGGACCTCACCTCCTGTGTGTCAAGGCGATAAGCCCATGACACTTTTTCAATTTATGCGGACGCGAGGACTCGTTAGCTTCCAAGGTGGGACTATCCCACCCTCCTTCCTTCGCGCAGCAGCAGCAGCAGCTTCCTTCGTCAAATTGGCATAGAGGACTTGGTCAAAGGCTCTAATTGACAGTGCGAGGATACTCCTGGAGGTAATCCGCTCGTCCTGGAACTTTGCCTGGGGTTTGCAAGTGCTTGAAGCGAGCTTCAGGCTTCGCTCAAAGCTTCGGTAATGGCGGCGGAGAAGTATGACCTAAAAGCACGAAAACAGGCTAAGAGCCCCAGTTAAAACAGTTCATAAGCTTCACCATGAGGTGAGGAATTGAATGGTGGTGTGAGGTGTGGCAGTGCGTGAGGTGGTCGGACAGTGACAGAAGGTGAAGTGCGATAGTGTGGTGTTCGGTGGAGCAGTGGGGAGGCTAATAGCCTCGGAGACCAGAAGGCTTTTGCTCTCTGGGACACGGCGGAGGTGTAGAGATGAACGACGGTCAGATTGGTTGACTATAGTGGTCGTGCGAGCTCGCCGGAGGTACGCCAGCGAGCTGGAAGAAGGAGGGCGATGGGGCGAGTCGGCGGTCGAAACGAAGCGGTGAGTGTCTAAAAATGAAGAGTGGAAGTCGAGGAGTTGTTTAGGAGGGGAGGCAGACGAAGGGGAATGGAGTTGGCGCCGGGTGAGGTGTGACTGGCGCCGGAGACGAAACTGCTCTAGGAGAGGCGGTCGGCGAGGATGAAGTGGGGTAGGAGTGCCGACGAGTGTTGCGCGATGCGCAAGAAGACAAGGAGAAAGAGTCTGCCACTGGTATTGTGGTCAGACAACGAGGGAAAGCAGGGATAGTCGCCAAAGCTTGAAGAGCAAATCAACCGGAGGAGAGGAGAGGAATTTGAAGGATTCTATGGTCGAATTCAAGCTTGGTGGATCGGGCAAGCCTGGGGAGTCTTTATATAGGTGTCAGGGGGTCGATTAGAGCTTGAAAGCCAAGCTTTCAAGCTTGGAATGTCACCAGAGTTAGAAACCCAAATTTCTCATGCATTCGCATGAGAAATTGGGAAATAATTGAAGCATAAGAATTGGTCTGATTGAAAGAGGATTTCAAGAGGAATCTCCGGTTTAATTTTAAAGAAGTTTCATCAATCAATTAAGGAGAAATCCTTGATTGATTCTCGTCAGAGTTGTAGGAGTAGGAGTTTTGTGTAGTGGGGACCTCTTTGTGAAAATGACGACAAAGTTGGGAACCTGTTTGAAAGAGTTTTGAAAGGTAAGGGTAGAAATGAAATTAGACAGGACCAATTTGCAAACTAGGTCAAGAAAAACTCATCTTGGGTCC
Source organism: Thalassia testudinum (assembly GCA_037157565.1). Taxonomy (NCBI): domain Eukaryota; kingdom Viridiplantae; phylum Streptophyta; class Magnoliopsida; order Alismatales; family Hydrocharitaceae; genus Thalassia; species Thalassia testudinum. The sequence continues at coordinate 6,083,332 of JAZHRO010000010.1, read as the reverse complement.
AAATTTTGGTACAAACCTAATTTGAACTTAAGGAATCCAATGGTGAAGTTGGATTTTGGTTTTGATCATGTTTGATTGGATAATTTATGTGAAAACCCAAATTAGGGTAAATGTATGTCTGTGATTCTATTTTGGGTCAAAACAGGTTCTAATGGTCAAATTGAAGGTTATAAATCCTAAAGAATATATTTTTTATGAATTTTAGAGGGTTTAGGTGAATTTTATCTTGATCATAACCTCAGTTAATTAAGTGAATCTATTTTTAGGATTTCAAAAGTCATTTAATTCTCAGAACACGTGCAAACTCTTTTCTGATTATTCCATCCCACTTATTATCTTTTTAAGACCAATTGACTTTCATTCAACCCCTAAGAAAATCCTTGATTGTATTGCATTCATGATGAGCTAGTAACATTTTAGTTTTAACCCTAGTTTCTTATTTTGCTTTCAAAATGAGTTTGCAATGACTTGTGACTCTCTGGCGATTATGTAGGAGCTTTTACTGACTTAATTGGGTCAAAATGAGCTAGTTATAGCTCATGATGGTGTTCCCATTAAGAGTGATTCCCCTGCAAAACAGTAATAGGCCCATTAATAATACATTCAAAGACATTGCCACATCTTTATTTTTTTATTTTTATTATTTTATTGAGGTGAATTTGTGACATTGCACTTATGCTTTCTCGTAATTGTTCAACTCTTGTTGATCACTTTTGATTGCACCAAATTGGGACTTAGATTTGCACTCTAATACACATGCAAGTGAAAATTATTCACATATTTGGAGGTTTCATTTATTTAATGAAATTTGCGTAAACAACCCTTGACTTCTTCGTAAATTGAGGGCATACATTCAGTGTAGCATATCCATTGATTGATTTAACGAATATTTTTATGCAAGCATTTTTTATCTCTACGAACATGATTGTTACATATATGTGATCTTATTGGTTCTGTACCTCCCAATGGATATAACCTAATCCACCGTGGTTAGTTTTCATTGATACATATCTTTGATCTGGGATTTTTCCACCACACGATTTTTTACCACGACGACACATCTGACATATTTTTCTAACAAGTGAAAATTTTCCCGCTCAAATGGCGTCATCGAGGAGGCAACAGACACAATAGGTTACTTGATTTTATTTCTGATTCATTTTGATGTGCACATTGATCTGACTATTGGCTATTTTTTTGTGAAAGGAATCTGATGAGACAAGTGCAGCTGAGCGGCGACATCGACCTTAAGCTATGCCTACTAATGAACTAGATTTTGTATGCTAAAAGATTGAGTTTAAAACACGTCATTGTAGTTACATAAAAATTCGTTAATCAAAAAATTTTACCGAAACTCAAAGTGAGTCCCGAGTTGAACACAATGAGGTGAATGCTTGATTAAAAACCATTTATGGAATTATTTTTCACAAAGTAGATTACCTGGTTGAAATTAATCTATGCTTTCTATTCTACTTAAAGAATAAATAATAGAAAAGAGAATAATACAGAGAAAAAGTGAGAGTGAGTGAAGCAATATTTCATAGCCATATGTTCATTACAATAAATTTCTACAATTAGAAAGCTGGAAATCTACACTAGAAAGCAGTAAGAAAAGAGGGATGAGAAAATCCTCCTCGATGGCTGCTTGAAGGACGAGCCGCGTTGACGAAGCACCCGGAAGAGGGTGGTGAGATGTTGGACGAGGGAGAATGAGGTTGGAGGATGGAGGAAGAAACAAGGTGGTGTCGAAGTGGGATCTGCTTCCCAAATGGTGGCCAGAAGACAACCACGGGATGTTCCACGAAGGGGGTGAGAAAATGGGAAAATTATTTTACTGTAGTTCTAGTGGAGTATCTCAGATATGGGACCAACTCGTAGAGCTTTGGAGGGGGTGAGAGAAGTGAGAAAGGGATGAAGAATGAGGGTGGTGTCAGCTAATTTTTATAGGCAAGGAGAAAGGAGTATAATAGTCATTTCAAAGGCAAGAAAATGATTGTGAGGCTTTTAGTGACGCCTGCAAGCATTACTAAAGACCCCACGTCGCTGAAGCTCACGTAGGAGGGCCGCTCATCGCTGATCCGATGCTCCTCATGTAGCCACGTCATGCGGTTGCTGGTCTTCAACCTTTGAGGCCTCAAATCGCGCCTGACCACCATCAATTATCCGATCGTTTGATTGGAAGGCTTAAAACACACCTAGAATCATGCTGCTAAGAGGGTGCACGTCAAATCACGCATTGGATTACGCGTCATCACGTGCATGTGCACGCTTACCTATCCATCGCACCACAGCTTCACCTCCATCGTCACTCATCGCGCATATGACGGCTTAATTTTGTCACGTGCCTCTTCTCGTGGATTCGAACCTGCATCACGTGTTGTGCGTAAGGTGTGTAATTGCTGCAGTGTCCTCCCTCTTTGGTTGAGTTTATGTTTTAACACTCACGCGCTCAAGACCGTTGGATCTTGATCCAACGGTCGAGTGCGCTCGATCCTTATCCTTCAGTGAGATGTGAAGTGTAGGTGGCCTTGAATCTCAGCCCTTGGATCGAGATCCAACAGCTGGGATTGATTGTGCGGGCGAAGAGGGAATCCTGCGAGTGGTCTTCAGTGGCTAGGATGGCGCCATGCGGTGCCATCTAGACTGTCAATCTTCTATTGCTCATAGGTGGTGCCACAGTTGTTGAATTGAATAGATTTTCATGCCATTGGGCTATGATCGTCGATCCAAACCCATCTGTGGTTGGATTTGTCGTCTGAAGTTTGAATTTTTACCACCTTGCTCTTTAGTCTCCGTTCTTTCTCGGATTGCATCTGATGCTATGGAGGTCCGATCGGGGTAATTTGGGAGGTGTTGGTGATGGGAACACCATCATAAGCCCTAACTAGCTCATTGTGACCCATAAAAGAGAACAAAAGCTCCTACATAACCACCTGGAGGTCCCAATTCACTGAATAACCATTTTGAGAGAAAAGCAAGAAACAAGGGGTAAAACTGTAATTTTACCACTACAGTACAACAACGGGTTTTCTCAAGGGCTAAATAAAGGTCAAATGGCCTTAACAAGATAAAAAGTGGGTTGACTCAAACAGAAAAGGGTTCGTGTGAATGTTGGGAATTAAATGACTTCCTATAATCCTAAAAGAGATCCACTTGATTTAACAAGATTCTGGTGAGGATAAAATTCACCTAAACCCTTTAAAAATCATATAAAAATATTCTCTAGGGTTTAGAACCTTCAATTTAACCATTGGAACCTATTTTGAACTAAAATGGGGTCTCAGACAAATATTTGCCTTAAATTAGTTTTTTACGTAAATTGCCTAGCCAAACGTGATCAAACCCAAAATCCAACTTCACCATTGGATTTCTTAGGTCCAAATTATATTTGTACCAAAATTTGGACCTAGGGGAAATTCATCTTGACCCACTTTGCAAATAGGTCTAGCCCAATTACATTTCTACTCCTAGATTTCCAAAACCCTCACAATTGAACCCCTATCTTCTTCGTTCTTTGCAATTAGGTCCCTCTGCCATTATAGCGAAGGGAATCCTACTCCGATGAGCTTGACAGGGTGATTTCCCCTGATCTCTCAGAGAATCCCCTTCAAAATTGAAAGGGAGATTCTCTGAGAAATCCCCTCCAATGTGAACCCAATTAAAAGCCCTATTTGGTACCCAACCTCTCATGCGAACACATGAGAGATTTGGGTCTCTCTCGAGTTTCCTCTGTCGGTGAACTTGCCGTGCTTGGAAGCTTGGCTTCCAAGCACAAACCTGACCTCTAGGACCTACTTAAGAAACCCCAACTCACCCTACATCTCCTAAGCTTGAATTTAGCAGGAGAAACCCCTCAATTTTATCTCTCTTCCTTCGGCCGATCTGCTCATCAAGCTCCGGCGACTTCTCCCACTCTCCCTCATCGCCTAGCCACAATACCGGTGGCAAGTTCCTCTTCTCGCTCGTCCGCGTCAAGCTGCACTCGCCGACGCTCCTACCTCCCCTTCATCCTCGCCGACCTCCCTCATTGAGCACCTTCATCTCCAGCGATGGCGATACGTACAGACTCCATCCTTGCCTCCCTCTTCGTCCCTTCACTCCCAGATAAATCTCTCTCACCCTCTACTCTATTTTTCCCTCTTTATTTCCCTCGTACGACCACTGCCGCACTCCACCACCATCATCCCCTTCACCTCTAGCCACCACTCCGGCGAGTTCACACCACCACCACAGACCACCTCCCTCCTCACCGACCTGTCCATAAGCTCCGCCATGACTCACTGAACATAACCCCCCACTCACAACATTCCGCCACTCACCCACAAGAGCCTCCGGACACACCCACACATATGGCAGCAGTGTGCCCTAAGCACGCTACCTCAGGCAGTCCCATGCCACGCCGACCACCTCTGCACGTTCGCCGCACCTTGGTAAAGCTCCCTGAGCATTTTAACGTGGCCGCAAGGCCATGTGTGTGATTTCAGGTCCAGGGGTTCGCCGCCATTGATGAACGGTGTGAAGCTCCCTTGCAAGCTTCTCTAAGCCATGCCCACTCCAGGATCCGGTCCTAGGTCGCATGGGGTACTCTCGCAAACATCTCCAGGTGGCTAATTGAAGGCAAGAGCCATCCCCGTAGCTACAATTGAGCGACACCTCTCTGCTGCAGGCATGCGTGAAAGAGGTGGGAAGCTAGTCCCACCTCGGAAACATCTGGAGTGCCAAAGTCGCATAAAAGGAATTTCTGCATAGGACTTATCACCTCCAACTCATGGGATGAGGTCCCCTCTCACCCGCCCCGACACCTCATTCGCGACCACCCCCTGCGGACCTAGTGACTCAACTCGATCGCACACTTCGCCTACCACCGTAGATCGGTGGGCCTGGTCTCGGGCACGTATCCGACCTGATTACCCGAGAAGTGACTCTGGGAGAGCGAACCTAAGAGAGAAAGGAGAGAGGAGAGCTCAGAAGCTAAGGAAGGAGAATGGCTACAGCAGAGAGAAAGAAAGAGAAGGAAGGAACTGAAGGAAGAAGAAGCTAAAGGCAGTCGAGATTGAGAAGAAGGCAGAGGAAGAGAAGCTAAGGCAAGGAATCGGAAGAAAATAAAGAAGAAGATTGAAAGCAGCCGCCAGAGGCAAAGAAAAGGAGGAGAGTCAGGCACTGTAGCATCCACATTTTAAGACGTCTGATTCACAAATCAGACATCCAATTTTGTGTTTATTCACATACATTGGTTCCTTTAGTGCCTTACATTTACTCCTATCTTTTTGCACTATAACATTGATTTTATTGCATATTATATTCTTTCAAATTTTCAAGTTGTGATCTTGATTTGTAAACCCTAATTTGCTCCATGTGTTCGACCTCGGACTCTCAAATTCGAGTAATAAATTGTATTTGTTTTGAATGTTTTTTTGACTGTACTACAACGCGACTTTCTAAAACTCGATCAAGCATCCTCAAACATTTTGGTATCGTTGCCGGGGAGCAACAAGCGATTTAGAAATCCAGATTACAATTGCTGATTTGGTACTAACTTGATATATCTCTTTGTTGTAATTAGTTTAGGGGAGAAGATTCAAAGGAAGACAGCTGCACAGCAAACACACCTGGGGCAGGTACTTTCTGATTAATCTCTTTCTCTTAAGTCCCTCATTCTAAACAAGAAAAAAAAAGATAAAATCAATTATCTCTAGCTAATTCACCAAAGTTGCCTGATTTGATTTCAACAACATTGATTTGTGCACCCATTTAAGGTAACTAGGGCTACCACCTTTTTGATTAAGCCCTATATACCATATTTTGGCAAACTAAATTAGACCAAGATTAGAGCGAAACTAAGGATTTCAATTTAGGGTCTTAGAGACACACCTTCATAAACAAGAATCAACTCTCCAAAAGGAGGTGTACCTAAGACTTGGTTGAAGAGATCTATTCAAGAAAACCCTAAAACTCAGGCACTTAATCTCACTTAAATCCTAAAAGAAAGGACCTAAAACTTCATAAAGGACAAATAGGTGAAGTTCACCACCTTGTTGGGTCAACCAACCTTGAAATTATGTCACTTTTGCACTCAATTCATCTAAACTTCAAGTGGAATCTTAAGCACCCTTTCTCTTAACTAAAACTGGTAGACTTAAATCAAAGTCTCCATTCTGGTCTACCTGGAACATCAGTGACAAGAGACGTCAGGTGGGGGAAACCCTGTAACTCGCGGGGACGCTCTACTGTGTAGGGGTCATTGCAGGACTCTCCCTCTCTGGCTGCCCAGGTATTTCTTAGGTGGACGGCTTTTCTGACTAAGGGGTATCATCCACCCCGAACCTCTATAATCATCCAAATTTTTTGGATATCTTAATTTGGTCCAGCACATTCTAATCTCATCTAAACCATCAGTGCATATTTGGTAGGAGGCCAGAGCAGGATGGTCTTAAGGACCTCCTACCAAACATGCACTAGGAGGTCCTTAAGACCATCCTGCTCCAGCCTCCTACCAAACATGCATTGATGGTTTAGATGAGATTAGAATGTGCTGGACCCAATTAAGACACCCAAAAAATTTGGATGACTATAGAGGTTCGGGGTGGATGATACCCCTTAGTCAGAAAAGCTGTCCACCTGAGAAATACCTAGGCAGCCAGAGAGGGAGAGTCCCACAAAGACCCCTACACGGTAGAGCATCCCCACGAGTTACAGGGTTTCCCCAACCTGACCTCTCTTGTCACTGAGATTTCAGGTAGACCAGAATGGGGACCTTGACCTCTTAAGTCTACCACTTTTATTTAAGATCAAAGGTGCTTAGGGTTCCACTTGAACTTTAGATGTTTTAAGTGCAAAAGTGACCTAATTTCAAGGTTGGTTGACCCAACAAGAGGTTAACTTCACCTATTTTGTCCTTTGAGAGCTTTAGGTCCTTTCTTTTAGGGTTCAAGTGAAATTAAGAGCTTGATTTTAGGGTTTCTCTTGAATAAGTCTTTTCAATCAAGGCTTAGGCACACCTCTTTTTGGAAAATTGATTCTTGCTTAGAAAAGATGTGTCTCTAAAATCCTAAATTGGAATTCTTAATTTGGCTCTAATTGTGATCCAATTTAGTTGCCACAGATATGGTATCTAGGGCTCAATTAAGAAGGTGGTAGCCTTAGTTACCTTAAATGGATGCACAATTTAAAATTTATTCAAATCAAAATCAGGCAACTTTGGTGAATTAGCTAAATATGGAAAGAAGGTAGCCCTAAATTGATTTTTTTTCTTTGTTTTTTCTTTTCAGAATGAGGGGATTAAGAGAAAGGGATAATCAGAGATTACCTACCCCGAGTGTGGTTGTTGTGCGGTTGTCTTCTTTTGAATCTTCTCCCTGAAACAATCACAACAAAAGAGATGTATCAAGTTAGTATCAAATCAAAAATTATGATCAAGATTTCTAAATCGCCCTTTGCTCCTCGGCAATGGCGCCAAAATGTTCACAAGGTGAAATCAGGTTTTGAAATAAAGCGTTGTAATATAGTCCAAATTGCTTTGAAAACAAATGAATTTTATTACTCGAAATTTTAAATCCGAGGTCGAATACAGTGAACAAATTGGGGTCTAAAAATCAAAAACACAACTTTCAAATTTGATATAATATGCAATGAAAAATCAAAGTTATAATGCAAGAAATATAATGTCAATGTATATAGAAGCACAAAATAAAATATGGACGTCTGATTTGAAAATCAGACATCTTAAATGTGAAATTGCTATAGTGGTTCTCTTCTTTGATTTCTGTCTGATCTCCTTCTTCTTCTTTCTTTTCTTTCTTCTATTCTCTGCCTCTGACGGCCTTCTTCCTTCTTGGCTTCTTCTTCTTCCTTCTTTGATTTCTTATGTCTGTGCTTTGGCCCTTGTCTTCTTCTTCTTTCCCCTTTCCTTCTGTCTCTGACTTCAGCTCCTCTTCAGCCTTGCTTCTCTTCAGCTGTGCCTTCTCCTTCCTTAGCTTCTCTGGTTGCCTCTTCTTCTTCCTTGGCTCCCTCTTCTTCTTCTTTCTTTGGCTTCCTCTTTTTCTCCTGAGAGCAAAACCTACCCCTACCCTCCTAGCGATCTGTCTTCCTCCTCTCTTAGGCTTGCTCTCCCAGAGCCTTCTCAGGTTATCGGATCGAGTATGCACGCTTGGGACTAGGCCCACCGACGTGCGTGGTGGGCGAGGAGTGCACAGGCTAGTCGGGTATCCGGGTCAAAGCCAGGTCCACCGGCAGTGGGGTCACAAACGAGGTGGTGGGTGAGTGGGGCCTCACCTCGTGGTCAGGAGGCAATGAGCCTGTCACTTTTTTTCTTTATACCACTATGCCTGCTCACTATCTTCTGAGGTGGGACTATGTTGTCCCACCTTCTTCGCAGGCTCCCGTAGTAAATGTCTTCACGAATTGCAGCAGCTGTGTGGGATGTTGACACCAATTGCTAGGCTGAGGGTGTGCATGAGGCGAATTCACACACCCTAGGACCTGGAGCCTGGAGCGAGGCAACCTGGAATAAGCTTGCAAGCAAACTTCGTGCCTACGTTAATGGTGGCGGAGGCCTAAACCCTGTCAACAAGAAAACGACCTTGCGGCCTCGTCAGAACACGCAGGGAGCTTCACCTAAACACGACGAAGGTGGTACGGTGGCCGGCATGGCGTGGGGTGGCCTGAGCGTGCGTGCCTAGGTCACCCTGTGCGTGCGAATATAGGTGTGTTCAGGGGACGTGTTGGGGACTTGGTGCGGTGGATGGAATGAGGGGCTTGTGTCAGTGGGGTGTGGCGGAGCTCGTGAGGTAGTTGGTGAGGTGGATGGAGGCGTGGAGCGGCGGGAACACCTCGCCGGTGGTCTGATCGGAGGTGGAGAAGGTGAAGGTGGTTTACAAGCATTGAGGCATAATAGCAGAAATAAATGATAGAAAAAGGATAAGAAGAGAGAGAATTTATCTGAGGGTGGTTAGATGAAGGGGGATGCAGAGGAGGTGGCCGGCTCGTACTGCTGTCGCCAAAGACAAAAGTCCCAGTGGGAGGAGGATGACGACGATGAGAAGGGTGCAGGGGCGTCGGCTGGTGCGACGCGACGTAGACAAAGGGGATAAAGGTAACTCTACCACTGGTATTGTGGCAAAGCGACGACAGAGGGAGAAAAGGGTCGCCAGAGCTTGCTGGGTGGTTGGCTGGAGGGGAAGAGAGGAATTGGGGGGTATCTCAGGCCAAATTCAAGCTTGGGATCTGCAGAATGATCTGGGCACCCTTTTATAGCCCCTGGTAGAAGGTCTTGTGCTTGGAAGCCAAGCTTCCAAGCACGAAAACCTCGCCGAAGTTGGAAGGTCAAAGAGACCCAAATCTCTCATGCGTTCACATGAGAGATTGGGTACAAATTAGGGCTTCAAATTAGGTTCATACTGGAGGATATTTCTCAGAGAATCTCCCTTTCAATTTTGAAGGGGATTCTCTGAGAAATCAGAGTTCTTTCCCTCGTTTCCTCGTCGGAGTAGGATTCCCTCTGCTATAATGGTAGAGGGACCTAATTGCAAAGAACGACGAGGAATTTAGGGGGTGTTTGTAGAAGTTTTCAAAAATTAGGGGTAGAAATATAATTGGGCTGGACTAGTTTGAAAAGTGGGTCAAGTGAATTCCCCTTAGGTCCAAATTTTGGTACAAACCTAATTTGGAGCTAAGGAATCCAATGGTGAATTTGGATTTTAGGTTTGACCATATTTGACTGGGCAATTTACACAAAAACCCAATTTAGGGTAAACATTTGACTGAGACCCCTATTTAGGTCAAAATGGGTTCTAAGGGCCAAATTGAAGGTTATAAACCCTAGAGGATATTTTTCCATAAATTTTAGAGGGTTTAGATGAATTTTATTTTGATCAAAACCTTGTTAAATTAAGTGGGTCAGTTTTAGGGTTACAAGAAGTCATTTAATTCCTAGATTTCATATGAACCTTTTTCTGTTTGAACCAACCCACTTTTTATCTTGTTAAAATCATTTGACCTATGTTTAGCCCATGAGAAATCCTGTTGTTACACTGCAATGGTAAAATTGCATTTTTACCCCTTATTTCTTGCTTTTCTTTTAGAAGGGATATTTCTTGAGTTAGGACCTCCAGTTGGTTATGTAGGAGCTTTGTTCTCTTTCCTGGGTCAAAATGAGCTAGTTAGGGCTTATGATGGTATTCCCATCAAGATCGAACCTTGAGTCCAAAACTCAACTGGAGGTCCTGATTCTGAACTCAAGCCCAACATGATTCATGCTATTCCCAAGTTTCATGGGCTTAATTCCGAGGATCCTTTCCAACACATCAAACAACTCAAGCATCTGGCCCAGACCTTCAGGTCAGATGTCTAGAATCAGGATATTCTTCTCATGAAGATGTTCTCCTTCTCTCTCATGGATAAAGCAGTTCACTGGTATCAGACTCAAATACGTCCAATCAACATGTGGGTTGAACTACAACCTGAGTTTCTAAAAAAGTTCTTCCTAGTTGGTCGGACGAATGCCTTATGACACCAGATCACACACTTCACCCAGTAATCTGGAGAACCCCTTCATGAAGCATGGGACCGTTTCCTGGATCTCATGCGAAAGTGCCTCCATCATGGAGTTCCTAAATGGGAACAAGTCCAGTCTTTTTACCAGGGACTCCGTGAAGATATCCGCTTATTTGTCAATGCAACCTGCGAGGGAAATATCATGGGTCAACACAAAGACACTGTATGGGAGATTCTCATGAATATGTGCGAGAAATCAATCAATAATAACTCCATGTGCTTATTTGACTGGACGAATGCCCGCGCATCGATGAATCCAAGAGGAGCACATGAGACACAGGGCCTATCCACATCCATCGACTTGGAATTGATGGCTAGTCGGTTGGACAAGGTCTCTATCATTGAGAACAAGGTGGACGAGTTGACTCGACATCTGCAGTGAGCCACCTCTACGCAAAACCCATTTGCACAGCTGCCATCTGGGAGGGAAGCTGTGCATAACATCTATCACCGATCTTCTCAGGGAATGGATCTGTATCCACCCCCGTCTGACTCTAGGATCAGAGGAAACTCCGATCCAACCTACTCTAGTTGGGGGAACTCTAAACCCTCGTACTCTAACTTTCCTAAGGCTCCTCAGACCTGCGAGGACCTCAACAACATCCAGAATGACCCATTCTCTAATACCTATAACCTTGGATGAAGGAATCATCCCAATTTCCTGTGGGCGGGAAATAATCAGAATCAAAGACCACCATATCAACCCCATCCACAAGCTCCTCGTCCATATCAGTCACCTCAGCCTTGGCCTAACCCCACCTATCAATCTAGGCCAACTCAAACAGATCAAATGACTCTTATCGTTTAGTCTCTGGCTGACATTCAGAAGACGAATGCAGCTATGCAAAAATAGCACAAGGATGAGATCACAGAGGTTCGCAATCAACTCACCTAGATGGCGAATTCCCACCAACCTGGCAGACACCCTTCGCAACCTCTGCCGAATCCGAATAACGTGCCGAACCAGAGGTGCGTTATGAACCCAAACTCAGGCTAAGCCCACATGATTTATCATGTCCCTTCTGTTCCATCACCTGACAGGATGGAAGCTTCGACATCGTATGTGGGATTTCAGCAGCAGCCACCTGCTTTGCCAACTTTGAACCAAAACCAAGCAGGACTAAATTATGTTACAACCCATAGTGCAAAGCAACACAAGACCCACCTTATCCAAGCCACTTTCAGCCTGGTAATAACCCAAACCCTAGGATAGTTATCCAGGACACCCATGTCCCAGATCAAGAACCTGGACCTATTCTAGAGGAACCATCCAAGGTTCCATTTCCTGAGGCCTTGACCAAGGGAAAGAGGACAACCAAAACTGTGGCTCTTGAGGAGGATCTGGTCAAGCTATTTGAACAGGTCCATATAAACATCCTGTTGATAGATGTAATCCGCCACGTATCGGCTTACGCACGATTTCTGAAAGACGTGTGTACACCTAAGTGTAAGCCGCGAACCAAAAGTGGGAGTCTAATCGTATTGTCAGAGCAAGCCAGCTCTGTAATTTTGAGCAAACTCCCTCCTAAGGCAAAAGACCCAGGTACTCTCCTGATTTCCTGTACCATTGGTAATACCCAATTTGATAGAGCTTTATTAGATCTAGGAGCCTCCATAAACCTAATACCTACATCCCTACTTGACCATCTTGAGGAATCTGAGCTCAAACTGACAGAGGTGACATTACAATTGGCTGATCGATCTATTAAGTCACCTAAAGGAGTTCTTGAGGATGTCATCGTTAGGGTGTGGGATTTCTATTTCCCGATAGATTTTATAGTCTTGGACATGGATGCTCCAAAAAACCCAAGGGATACACCAATTATACTAGGGAGACCCTTTTTTGTCACTGTTAGGGCAAATATAAATTGTGAGGAGGGCCAAATTGAACTGAAATTCAGGAACCAAACACTAAAGATTGACATCTTTAAGGCCCAACAAAGGATTAATTGCGGTGTTATAGAACAAATATGTGACATCAAGGCTGTGGTTGACGATCTGTATATTGAAGACAACCTGATTACTTCCGATCAACCACAAGAGGATCAAAACCCGCAACCAGAGGAGTCTGAACCTGACCAAGATACACCCATAACTCCTTCCCTTGCTCCTGACACACACCCCAAATCGCCCGCTACTGCTAATAACCCTGTTCTGAAACTCAAGCCTCTTCCAACCATCTTAAGTACGTCTTTTTGGGTTCCAATCAGACGTTTCCTGTAATTATCAACTCTAGACTCACACCTGATCAGGAATCCCGTCTGATTACTATTCTCTAGCAACATCGAAGAGCCTTTAGATGGACTCTCGATGATTTGACTAGTATCAGCCCCTCTTACTGCACACACCATATCTACATCGAAGAGGGCACACGACCTTCCCGTGAAATGCAAAGACGTCTAAATCCTAATCTACAAGAGGTCGTGAAAAATGAAATCATCAAGTGGTTAAATACAGGGATCATCTACCCAATCTCCGATAGTTGGTGGGTGAGTCTAATCCAGGTTGTGCCTAAAAAGGCAGGACTTACTATGATCACGACTAAAACCGGAGAAATCATACCAACCCGTGTGGTGCATTCGTAGAGTCTGCATTGATTATTGAAGACTCAATTCATCCACGTAGAAGGATCATTTCCCACTACCGTTTATTGATCAGATCCTCGAGAAACTAGCGGGAAATAGGTTCTTCTATTTTTTCGAGGGGTACTCTGATTATAACCAGGTTGCAATCTATCCTGAGGACCAAGAAAAGATCACTTTCACCTGTCCCTTCGGGACATACGCGTTTCGAGGGATGTCGTTCGATCTCTGCAATGCACCCACTACTTTTCAGCGATGCGTGCTTGCCATATTCTTAGATATGGTAGGTGATTATCTGGAAGTCTTCATAGATGACTTTTCAGTATTCGGAGAATCATTTGATAATTGCCTCCTGCACTTGGTCTAAATCCTCAGGCGGTGCATTAACGTGAATATGGTTCTTTCCTGGGAAAAGAGCCATTTGATGATGCCTGAAGGAATTGTCTTGGGACATCTCATATCAGAAAAGGGCATCCAGGTCAATCGAGCCAAGGTGAACTTGATTTCCAAACTCCCTATGCCTAGCTCGATCAAGGACATCCGATATTTTTTGGGGCACATCGATTTTTACCATCAATTCATTCTTGATTTTTCAAAGATCATGCGTCCCCTAACCACTCTATTATCTAAGGATGTACCTTTCGCAATCTCCAAGGAATGTACTTAAGCATTTGAAACCCTTCGTGATCGAGTTACCTAGGCTTCGATCTTATAGTCCCCTGATTGGTCTCAACCCTTTGAGATCATGTGCGATGCATCTGACTTTGCTGTAGGAGCGGTACTTGGACAGAAAATTGACGGGAAACCCATGGTCATCTACTATGCTAGCAAAACACTTGACGAGGCCCAGCGTAACTACATGATTACTAAGAAAGAGCTGCTAGTCGTAGTATTTGCCCTGGAAAAGTTCAAATCATATCTCCTGGGTTCCCGTATTATCATTTACTCGAATCACACAGCTGTGAGGCATCTCCTTGCGAAGAAGGACGCGAAACCTCAATTAATCCGCTGGATCTTGCTATTGCAAGAATTTGACCTCAAGATTCACGACAAAGCGGGAAAATAAAACGTGGTAGCTGATCACTTGTCTCGCTTTACTTCTGAGATCATTGACCCTTCCGGACCTATCACGGAACATTTTCCTGATGAGCATCTCCTGACTATCAGTACAGGACTTCCATGGTTTGCTGATATAGTAAACTACCTAGCAACACGTCAGATTTTGTCCGATTGGCCAAGGGCCAAGAAGGACAAACTGCTTTCCGATGGCAAGTATTACTTCTGGGAAGACCCGTATCTTTTCTTCATCGGTGCTGATCAAATCATTCGACGATGTGTCACGAAAGTGGAAATTCAAGATATCTTGTCCTTCTGCCATGACCAGACTTGCGGTGGACATTTCTCAGGTCATAAAATCGCATCGAAAGTCCTCCAGTGTAGCTTTTATTAGCCCACGATTTTCAAGGATGCATACAATTACTGTAGGGCATGCACTCCTTGCCAGACCTTAGGCAACATGAGCTACTGTGATATGATGCCCTTACAGCCAATTCTCGTATACGAAATCTTCGACGTATGGGGGATTGATTTTATGGGACTATTTCCTGTTTTGGATGACTTCGAGTACATTCTACTCACTGTTGACTACGTGTCCAAATGGATCGAAGCCATTCCGACCCGAACAAATGATCATAAGGTGGTTATCAAATTCATTCATCAGAACATCTTTTCGTGGTTCAGGATTCCACGTGCTACAATTTCTAATGGAGGGGCCCATTTCACTAACGCTCAGTTCAGGTCACTGATGACAAAATACGAGGTATCACACCGAATCTATACTCCTTAACACCCCCAAACTAATGGTCTAGCTGAGCTATCAAATCAGGAGATCAAGAAAATCCTCCAGGTTACTATTCAACCTAACAGGAAAGACTGGTCATCCTGACTTTCGGAAGCTTTGTGAGCTTATAAGACCACCCACAAAACCCAATTAGGTATGTCTCCCTTCAGATTGGTGTACGGGAAGGCATGTCACCTCCCTGTCAAATTGGAGCACAAGGCCTATTGGCAGTACGAACTGCAACCTAGATGTTTATAAGGTAGGAACCCACAGAAAGCTTCAAATGAGCGAGATCGATGAATTATGCCATGACACGTATAAGAACTCGTGAATATACAAAGAGCAGGTTAAGGCCTTTCACGACAAGCACATATCTAGAAAGATCTTCCATCCTGGTCAAAAAGTCCTACTCTTTGATGCTAAGCTTAAACTATTCTTAGGAAAACTACGATCAAAATGGATCGGACCTTACCTCGTTCGACGAATCTTCGAAAATGGAGCCATCGAGATCAATACACTCAGCCACGATTCAGAACCTTTCATCGTGAACGGTCAGAGACTCACACCGTTCATTGATTAGACATATACTAATTTGGCTGGGATATCCTTTACCCTCCATTCGCCCTGAGCTCATTGCGCCCAGCTGATGGCATAAAACTCAACGCTTAATGCGAGGCAACCGGTCATTTTTTAAAAACTCGAAACCTTTCTTGACATTCCTATGTTGAATTCATATTGCACTTTAGGGTTCATCCATTAGAACAGTCGACCCCACCTTAGGTACCCGTACCCAAGTTTTGAAATCATTCGCAACAGTCACCTTGACCCGTTCACCCACCCAAAATCTATTCTAATAAATGATATAAGCTAAACTCGAACCCACCTAATTTACAATGGGGACATTGCAAATCGTAGGCATGGGGGGGTATGAAAGTGCAAAACGTAGTGAAAACTCATCTCACAAGAAAAGGTTTCAACAAAAAAAGTCACATATCACAAAAATACCAAAAAAATGAAAATAATCTTGAAAAAAGAATAAAAAATTCTGAGGGGAGAGAAAATTTTGAGGCCATACAAATCTTGAGGAGAGAAAGGAAAAAAGTGAAAAATGTCAAAAAAGGAGTACAAAATGGAAAGAAAAAGAAGAAATAGTCATTAGTAAGAAATTAAGAGATTAACTAAGTTCTAGACCATATCAAGAAAAAGAAAATGAAAGGAAAAAAGTGCTAATGAGACATAAAAGAGATTAGTAGGAACACTAATCTTAGGCTTCTTGGGCTAGACTTCTAGGCTTAAAAATTCAAGTATCTGCTAAGATCTGAATAGTCCTCAAGAGGTTGGGAAAAATGCGAAGCTTAAGTATTAGGTCTAAGGCTTAGGGAGTATTCGGCCTCGTTAACTGACCTCTGATTTGCAGGACTTAGTAACCTAAGCACTCCAATCCACACACAGTCTGGTTCAGTGCGCATAAGTATCAAAATCACGTAAATACGTTTAAGTTGTTATGAAAAAGTCGCCTAGATTAGGAGCGGCCGATCAACACAAGTTGATTTGGACGAGTTCCCGACCTGGAGAGGTAGGAAATTCCCCTTGAAGATGCGCAATAACATATCATCTCCTCGGTGCTTGTCTCCTAGGATATTTACATATCTTACTGGGGGCATGTAAGCACCCTGTGCTAGTTCAAATGCCATAGGCGGCATTATCACGAAATGTCAATTGCTAGGGTCTGGATTTAGCTACAGAACACCATGGACAGGATTATATCAAAATCTCGAAAGCCAGGGTTCTGGGGGTTGCCATGGGTGGTGCTATCACAAAGCATCGATTGGTAGGGTCCCTTCGAGGATTGATGATGGGGACTACGAATCTGATATAGACTGTATTGAGAAGCCAATCCGAAGCTAGAAATAAAAAGAAAAGAGAGAGAAAATTCTCCAAACAAAGAAAATCCTCTATCTTCCTCTTACAAAAACGTACTGCAAACTGAACCAAGGCTAAAATATGTTACAAGCACGGGTGCTTTACCCACAGAGTCCAACGAACCTTAGGATAGTTCCTGTGGGCCTTAAAAACCTTCTCGGCAGACTGAGGCTAGAGCTGGTTAGGTCTGGATATTGGGTGGTACTTGAGTACCACTAGGCCTACTATCGGCATTCTAACCTAATCAAAAGAAGAAAGCACTCAGTATAGTTTTTGAACATCAAAGAACTCATGGTCTAGAATCAAAGTTAAAACCTTAAAATTTTGTTAAGGGACTAGCAAAAGCTAGGCATGGGCGTATGATAGGAACACCATCATGAGCCTTAACTAGCACATTGTGACCCATAAAAGAGAACAAAAGCTCCTACATAACCACTTGGAGATCCTAATTCACTGAATAACCATTTTGAGAGAAAAGTAAGAAACAAGGGGTAAAACTGTAATTTTACCATTGTAGCACAACAACGAGTTTTCTTAAGGGCTAAACACAGGTCAAATGGTCTTAACCAGATAAAAAGTGGGTTGATTCAAATAGAAAAGGGTTCGTGTGAATGCTGGGAATTAAATAACTTCTTGTAACCCTAAAATAGACCCATTTGATTTAACAAGGTTCTGGTCAGGATAAAATTCACATAAACCCTCTAAAAATCATATAAAAATATTCTCTAGGGTTTAGAACCTTCAATTTGGCCATTGGAATCTATTTTGACCTAAAATGGGGTCACAGAAAATATTTACCCTAAATTAGGTTTTTACGTAAATTGCCCAGTCAAACATGGTCAAACCCAAAATCCAACCTCACCATTGGATTCCTTAGGTCTAAATTAGGTTTGTACCAAAATTTGAACCTAAGGGAAATTCATCTTGAGCCACTTTGCAAATAGGTTCAACCTAATTACATTTCTACCCCTAGATTTCAAAAACACTCACAATTGACCCCCTATCTTCTTCTTCGTTCTTTGCAATTAGGTCCCTCTACCATTATAGTGGAAGGAATTCTACTCTAGCGGGCTTGATAGGGTGATTTATCCATGATCTCTTAGAGAATCCCCTCCAAAATTGAAAGGGAGATTCTCTGAGAAGTCTCCTCTAATGTGAACCCAATTAGAAGTCCTATTTGGTGCCTAATCTCTCATGCGAATGCATGAGAGATTTGGGCCTCTCTCAAGTTTCCTCTGCCGGTAAACTTTCCATGCTTGGAAGCTTAGCTTCCAAGCACAAACCCGACCTCCAGGACCTATTTAAGAAACCCCAACTCGCCCCGCATCTCCTAAGCTTGAATTCAGCGGGAGAAGCCCCTCAATTTCATCTCTCCTCCAGCTGATTTGTTCATCAAGCTCCGGCGACTTCTCCCACTCTCCCTTGTCGCCTAGCCACAATACCGGTGGTAGATCCTCATCCTCTCGCTCGTCCGCGTCGAACCGCACTCGCCAACGCTCCTGCCTCTCCTTCATCCTCGCCGACCTCCCTCACTGAGCACCTTCGTCTCCGACGTCGGTGATACACACAGACGCCATCCCTGCCTCCCTCTTCGTCCCTTCACTCCTAGATAAGTCTCTCTCACCCTCTACTCTATTTTTCCCTCTTTATTTCCCTCGAATGACCACTACCGCACTCCACCACCATCATCCCCTTCACCTCCGGCCACCCACTCCGGCGAGTTCGCTCCACCACCACAGACCACCTCCCTCCTCGCCGACCGGTCCATAAGCTCTGCCACAACTCACTGAACATAACCCCCCACTCACAACACTTTGCCAGTCACCCACAAGCGCCCTCGAACACACCCACACATATGGCAGCAGTGTGCCTTAGGCACGCTACCTCAGGCGGTTCCACGCCATGCCGACCACCTCAGCACATTCGCCGCACCTTGGCGAATCTCCCTGAGCATTTTAACATGGCCGCAAGGTCGTGTGTGTGATTTCAGGTCCAGGGGTTCATCGCCATTGACACATGGCTTGAAGCTCCCTTGCAAGCTTCTCCAAGTCGTGCCTGCTCCAGGATCCAGTCCCAGGTCACGCGGGGTACTCTCACAAACATCTCCAGGTGGCCAATTGAAGGCAAGAGCTATCCCCATAGCTGCAATCGAGCGTCACCTCTCTGCTACAGGCGTGCGTGAAAGAGGCAGGAAGATAGTCCCACCTTGAAACCATCTGGAGCGCCAAAGCCGCATAAAAGGAATTTCTGCATAAGGCTTATCGCCTCCAACTCACAGGGTGAGGTCCCCTCTCACCCGACCCGATGCCTCGTCCACGACCACCCCCCGCGGACCTGGTGACCCGACCTGACCACACACCTTGCCCACCACCGCACGCCGGTGGGCCTGGACCCAGACACATATCCGACCTGATTACCTGAGAAGTTGCTCTCGGAGAACGAACCTAAGAGAGAAAGGAGAGAGGAGAGCTCGCACGGGTAGGGGTAGGTTTTTCTCTGCCAAGGAAGAAGGAGGAAGCCGAAGTCAGAAGCTAAGGAAGGAGAAGGGCTGCAGCAGAGAGAAGGAAAGAGAAGGAAGGAATTGAAGGAAAAAAAAGCTAAAGGCAGTCGAGACAAAGAAGAAGGCAGAGGAAGAGAAAGGCTAAGGCAAGGAATCAGAAGAAAATAAAGAAGATTGAAAGCAGCCGCCAGAGACAGAGAAAAGGAGAAGAAGAGTCAAGTACTGTAGCATTTACATTTTAAGGCCTCTGATTCACAAATTAGATATCCAATTTTGTGTTTATTCACATACATTGGTTCCTTTAGTGCCTTACATTTATTCATATCTTTTTGCACTATAACATTGATTTTATTGCATATTATATTCTTTCAAATTCTCAAGTTGTGATCTTGATTTCTAAACCCTAATTTACTCCCTGTGTTAGACCTCAGGCTTTCAAATTCGAGTAATAAATTGTATTTGTTTTGAATGCTTTTTCGACTGTACTACAACGTGACCTTCTAAAACTCGATCAAGCGTCCTCAAATAGTTGAACACTAATTATCGCCCTGATCAGATCCATACGATTGGATCTTCAATCCGAGGTCCCAAAATGATATCGCCCTAGGCACAAAAAGGGCAACTTAAGCTATATTTTGTACAAACTTACCTAAATGTAAAATGATGCATATTATACAATATTTATAATGCATGATGCTTATATGGACCTAGGAGCATGCATTAAAAAGCATTTTAGGCCAATTAGATGTGTGTACATCACACCTCCATGCCTATCTTTTGCTAGTCCCTAGCAAAACTACATGCTATTTATCAAAGAATTAGAATCAAATTACTTGGGCAATAATTTCTTCTCAACACAAAGAAATTTCTACTAATGACTTGAACTACCGAAACTCACCTGAGTGTTTGCCAAAATGCAGATCACTCAAGCCCTCACCTTATTCAAAAGCAAATACATCTTTTTCTTTTTCTTCTTTTCTAATTTTCTTGATTTTTTTTTTGAGCATAGAGTTTCGATGCAACTTTCTATGACTACCCAACCTACCCAAGATTCAGAAAGAACTCTAAGTGCTAAGCATCTTTTTGTGATTATGATAGACTCACTGATCGACAATAAAAACGAACTTCAGGTTTCTACAAACCCTAGGTGACCTTGAAAGGAAATTCTGCCTAAAGGTGTATCTGTCCGACCGGTAGCTTTTTCCCTACTTTTTATTTTTATGGGGTCAAGAGAAGGATGAACTCACTGTATATCTCCCCAGCTTATTCTACTTCCCCGCTTCTTCCTAAGTGTTTGGAATTAAACGTGCATTTTATGAGCTAGGTTTTGGACAACCGACGAATGGGTTGTTTCCCACGACGACTTGCCAGCCATACTCGTGTGGTGAAGTGTAGCTTATTTATTATTATTTTTTTATATTTCTCAAAATTTTTTTTTGATATTTTTTCTTTTTTTTTTCTAAGTATGTGTCTTCCTTAATCTAAGATTTACCTAAAGGTAGCAGAAAGAGAATGGTTGTGTGATTGGGCTCTAGAAAATTGGCTAATGAGTTATTATCCAAGACAACTTGCTAGCCATACCATCCTAGAAAGTTTATTAGCTACCAATTTTCGTTAAAATCATCAAAAAGTGAGTCAGTGCAAATAGTGTGTAGATGCTTAGACTATAAGTCCCCTTAAATCAAAGGGCGAGTTGATAAGTCATGTATTTATCACTCCAACTTATTTAACCCATTTAGAAATGAACTTAGAATGGCGAGGACTCGAGAAAGAAGTCAACATTTTAGTGGACACCCTGGCTGATTAAGCCTAAAGATCTGAAGAATCTAAGTGCTCAAGTCCTATCATATCATTCCCTAAAGTTGAAAAACTCTAATGCTCAAATTTCTCTTTTCCTAATTCAATATTTCTTTTTTCAAAAATAAAGAGAAAATAAAAAGAATCCACCAAACTAACAAAACAATTTAGATAAAGATATCAACACCTCATGCCTATCTAATGCAATATCCTCATTATATTAAAAAGACCTAAAAAAGAGTAGAATAGATAAGAAAACACCTGAATTTCGTGATTAAAAAGTTGGCTCTAAGATGAAAATTGACTATATATGTGCAAAATTTAGTGCCTTTAGGTAGTCACACTATACAAATAAGGAGAAGAAATAAAGAATTCACAACTGCAGGTTAGGATCAAAAGAAAAAGATTAACCTCAGGACCTACCAGTAGAGAATGTCCATAGATGTGAACCAGGTTATGATGTAAACCCATATCCCAGGGTCAAGTGTATCTTCGATTCTAGATAAAAATTACCTAGAACCGAAGATCATTATGTAAGCAGGGTCGAGCCTACAGTTTGTGAGAATGTAACCTAAGTCCAAAAAGTCGGTCAATGAAAAAATCAAGATCAAAAAGATAATTAGTTAATTTATGCTTAGGTTGGACATCCTCAGAGTTGAAAATGTCATAAAGGTCCTAGTAAAAGGTTGGTAGTTTCAGGTCTATAGAAACCCTTAGACCAAGAATTCTGTTTCCCCTTGAATTGGCTTCCTAGATCTTCATTTCCAGATTCCTATCTTGCACAATCAGGATTTGCAAGTCCTCTAAGTTATTACACACCCCATATACAATATCTAAGTCTAACAATTGTGCCTCAATCAGGATTGACTTGGTATAATGATTTCAAAAACATCATTAAGCTCTTTAGGGTGTGATTGAGAAATGGGGCTATTAATTAAATCATTCATGAAAACAGAATTTGTATCTTCCAAGCTAGCCTCAACAAGATCAATTTCCTCAATTGTAGGGTCATCAAATGATCCACCATACTCAAGCCCATATGTCTCACTAAAATTATCTTCCTCAAACTTAGGCGAGACTTCACATAAAGATTCACCTTCAGAATCAAAGAATTTTGGATCCACATTTAAATGTCTCAAAATCGTCTATCATTTCTTGGTCTATGGAGACATTTTTCCTTGTACCCTGATTTAGGGATCTCGGGTGAAGAAATCAATTCACGGTCAATTAGTTGCTCTATTCAACCAGGTCATCCCTGATCTCGTAAAATATGTCCCCCTACAAGTGCCTGAGCGAGTGTTGACATTGGCTCTCCTGAAGGGGGTTCATCTTAGGAATCTTTCCAAGATTAGACTAGAGTAATCACAAATCTCATCCTTAATTTTGACAATTTCCCAAGTAAAAACTCACCCATGTCCTTATCCTTAACATCTTGGAGCCAATCTAACAAATATTTGTTAAGATCATCAATCATTTCTATCAAAGGCTCCAATTCTTCAGTGCAGGGTGTTCGCTGAGCTTCTAAAGATTTAATAGTATTTCTTATGTTAACCAACATTGACGCACCCTAATCACTTTAGTTAAAACATGTTGTAGCATGATAAAAACATTAAGTTTAAAATTTATATCGAACTATTAATAATTTGGGGAGTCTGAGTCGTTTCGCTAGGAAGCTCTAAAGTAATTCCTAATTAGGTTGATTAGGATGATTTATGCAATTAGAAACAAAAATAAAAGTGATCTTATAACTTGAAGAAAGGAAACTTAATATTCTTGGAACAAATAAACATAATCTTTTTATCTTGTTATTATCCCTAGTTAGCTAAAACTATAACTTAAACTATTAATTAATGTCACATGAACAATTACTTAAAACGTGAATATAGATTCCTATCCAACAAGAACAATAATTAACCATACATTTATTTTTCAATTTATAAACATGTTAAAGGCTTACTATCCAAGGTCTAAAATCGTAGAATCTTAAAAACAAAATCACATTGAAAGTTAAAAATAAGACATTCATACCTAATTTTTTAAAACAAATGTAAGTTACTTAACAAGAAAATAAGATATCCAATACAAAGTTATGCGTTACACAAATGGTACACTTACGTCAAAACAGTAATAAATAAGAAATCATTAGACGTAAAAGAGAGAGGAAATGAATAAGCTTATGTAGGGTCGAAGAAGAGAGAACGGTTGGAGAAGAGCTTTGCGGAGGAGAAGATGAAGGAGATGGCGTCGGTGGTCGTGGGTGTAGCGACGCGGTCGGCATGGAGAGGACCGTAGGTTGTTCTGATGGGCGTGGAGAGGAAGGAGGGAAGGAGGTGCTGCTGGGCAAACATGGTAGTGGTAATGGCTGCTGTCTGAGAAGGAGAACGAGGAAGGGAGGATGGCAGAGACAGAGAGGAGAGATTGAGGAGGGGCGCTGGTTGTTGGTGGTTGTGATGATGGGGGGCGCGGTCGAGGCCGAAGAGGAGGGGAACGACGCCGGCCCTGGAGGTGCTCCGAGGTCGGCGGTGGCGCGGGCGGAGCGGCGCGGCTTCGCGTGGAGGTCAACGAGGTTAGGGCAGAGGGGCGCCGATGAGGCCGAAGAGGAGGAGGGAAGGAGAGAGCGCCAGCGAGGTTGAAGATGAGGGCGAGGGTGGTCTGCAGGTGGTGCGTGGCCGTTGGGAGGAAGGTGGAAGGAGTTAGGGCGCAGGGGGAAGTTGGTGGATGAGGGAAGTTTTTTGTAGAGGGTGTTTACGAGGGAAAGGGAGAGGGAGAGGGATTTCGTAGAGAAAAATAGCAGGAGAAGTTTACAAGGATAGGAGAGGGATTCGGTGGAGAGGAGAGGAGTGAAGGGAAGGTGTGCCCCTTTGTTCTTCGTTGGAGAAGTGCAAGAGAAGAAGAGGGTCGAGGGAGGTGCGGTTACGAGGAAGTGGGGTAATGAGAGGGGAGTTACGAGAGTCGTGAGGGTGTGTGTGTTTTTTTATTTTTATTTTTATTTGAATGAAATCAGGGAATGGGTGGGAAGCACAGAGGGAATAAAAATAATCTATGGGAAATGGATAAAAGGGTTATGTGAATTAAAATCAAGTGGAATAAGGTGTTGAATAAAAAAAATAGATTTAGAATGGGGTTAAAATCGGAATGGATTAATCATGTTATTATAATAATATAATTTTTTTAAACCTGCATTACTTGCATTACTTACATACATAGAATAATCCTGTAATAATATATAAATATGCGTAATTTAATATTATTTAAACTTGTTATATATAGAGGTATTAATTAAGCTATTAAGCCTATTATTATGCTAATGATTTATATTAAGCTATGAAACTATGTTAAACTTAACTAATTATTACATACAAATATAGTTTCATCACACCCCCAACTTACATTTTGTTAGTCCCTAGCAAAAGCTCAGAAATAAAACAAAGAAAAATAATGAAAATGTAAAGTCAGGACCCACCTTAACCAATCATCGCCCTTAACTTAAGTTGTACAACATTAGGTTTAAATAATGACTCAACAGCTCCTCAGTGAGAAATCAAGCTAAATGACTTATCATTCCTGGCTTCAAATGTCACAAGTGAATTTTTAAAAAACTTATAGTCAAACAAAGTTTAGAAAAAGCTGGAAATAAATTAAGTATTCGTGCATGTGAATTGAATAAGTTTACAAGCCAAAATGGAAGAAATCAAGCTCCAAAGTCTGAATTTATTAGTCCAATTAATCTCCACAATCACCTTATATTCTTTCCTAGTACACCCTGGATTACTACTTATCAACTCCCAACATATCTTAGGTTTATCAGGCTTTCTACGTGACCCATGTAGCGAACCTTATATCTGCAACTCCCAGACCAGTTGACCTTAGGGTATTAAGTGATAAAGCACCCCAAAGGACTTGTTGGCTCGAGTCACGAAGGCTTACGGATCCCAAGACATGTATTAAGTTTATTTAATGGTGTTGAGTATTGGACTAAGATTAGAATTAGGTTCTCTTTTTTTTTTTCTATACAAGAAATATACAATGCCTCCCACTAAAAATGGTGTAAAGGAGAGGGTTTTATGAAACTTTTCTGATGTTTTTTTTTTTCTTTTTTCTATATATATTTTTTCTAAAGAACCTAATTCTTCTCCTATATCACACTCAACAAGTTAGGACATTTATTCCATTTTCCGAGGAGGCTAATAAAAGCTTCCCAAAAGTGGTTCAGAAATCCTTCTAAGTGAAGTGGAGAATAGTAATTAAGATTTGCGACTCTGAAAAATCAAACTCTTAAGAACATTCGTGCTTGACAACTTATCAGTGTGAATAGTGAATATAAGGGAATAGTTAAATTTCAAACTCTTCTAAGCTGATGGTTGAAAATAAATTCTGTTTACTTTTCACTCTTCAACTCATTACCAGGAAATAACAAGACTAAAATGCCTGACATATGTCAAAATCCTAAATCTTAATTGATCACCTTGGTAATTAAGTCTGACCTAAAGAGCCACTGAGTTAAACCTAAGTATACTTCCTAAGGTAACAACTCCTAGTTAAAGGAGCATTTCATCATCCTTCAAAAACAAAAGCAAAAACAAATGGAAAAACACAACTAAATGCATGCAAACTTTACGAACATTTTTTTTAATGCAAAATATAAGATAAAACATACAAGTTTTGATGATTTTTTTTTCAAAAAGAGAACAAATAATTTAGCTAAAACTAAAATATTGCGACTTACACAACACATTGAAAAACAAAAACAGGTTGAATAATAACAGGAAAGAAAACAGGTTTTCCTCACCCCCCAACTTAAATGACATTATCGACAATGGCATAAAAATAAAAGAGAGGGAGTAATTTAGAAAGATACGACCTGATGCAGTGAAGCACTTGTGATGGTGAGCCATGCAGCTTACCTAACTTACAAAACTAAAAATAGATTAAAAATAAATAAAAATTTATTTATTTACAAAATTTAGATGATGGTTAAATAACCTTATTTATATACAAAATTGAACCTAAGAAAAGCAGGACTTTCGATTATTTACAAACCAAGAAAAAGAAAGCCTTTATAAAGAGAACTCGACCCATGGATTCACCATGATTGAGTCTTTTTACGTCAGATCCTCAAGACATAACAAAATCATGAGAAGTCTCGCAAAGCTACTCATCTCTCGTGATGAAATCTTGATATAGTGACATAGATTAGCACCCCGATATAACCTTATTAGGTCTCGCAAAGCTGCACACCTTAGAGCTAACTTAAGTAATGCTAACTCCAATCTATTTACGAGTAATAGCTAACATCTTAAGGAATAGGGCTTCGTTGGGCTACACTCTATCCTCAAGAGGTAACTAATCGTCGTATCAGGCTTGAAGTCACTATCCTACTAAAGTACAACTAGGTTAACTCAAAAGAAAAGAGCCAACTAAATAACCCGAATGTGGAGCATCACAGTGCTACGCATCCCATATCTATCTGAAATGCTAACAAGCCCTACGGTCCAGATAACACTCGAAACTTCTAGTAAACTTGAAGTGGAGTCT
Organism: Thalassia testudinum; assembly: GCA_037157565.1. NCBI lineage: Eukaryota > Viridiplantae > Streptophyta > Magnoliopsida > Alismatales > Hydrocharitaceae > Thalassia > Thalassia testudinum. The sequence continues at coordinate 6,056,604 of JAZHRO010000010.1, read as the reverse complement.
CGCAATGCTACTCTTCCCACATGAGTCCAAGGTCACTAATGTCTTGTAATGTTATATTTCAATCCCTGCCAAGCTGGTCTCAAATCTTAAGAATCAACCTCACTACCTAAAAGAAATAACAACTTTTTTTTCTTTTTTTTTTTGATTTTGCAAATGTTTATTATGTACAAATTTTCTTTTTTTTTTTTTGAAATTTTTTTGCATATTTTTATTATACACAATTTTTCAATTTTCATTTATTTCATTTTCATTTTTTTTAAAATTATTTATTTACATTGTTAGGTTGCCTCCCAACCAGCACTAAGTTTTACGCCTTCAACTGGGCGGTATGAAGGTGATGCCATATCTATCAAAATATCGATTCACTAATTCCACTATGACTCTCTTAAATGGATGAGTAGGAGGATAAGGGAAATTAGCGCTCAGTCCATACTTGAGGAAGTGTAGGTGATCAGCATACCAGTCCTGATGGGATTTCTTATACCAATGGCATATGCCATCATTGGCGTGGTTGTACACACCACACTTGACGGACAATCCCATATGCTGCACCCTACGCCGTTTAGCCATATTACTTCTCCCACAGAAGGGAGATTTTTGAAGTGCATGAATCTCTTCACGGTGCACTTCCCTCACTTTTAGCATGATCAACAATCATACATCAGCAGGGAGATCCGTGCCGTGGTGCAGTGAACAGGCAAAGGTGAGGAAAATGGGGTTGTGAAAAGTCATGGTGCAAGTCGCTAGTGTGCTTAAGTGCTCTAGTGCTCTTGAAAGCAAGAAGGGAGATGAGAAGGTATTGGACTGCCTCCAATGTGCGCTATTACGTCTTCAGCAGGGCAAAAACCTAGAAGAAAGAAATAGTAGAGATATTGTTAAAGCTCTTAAGAGTATGATAAGGAAATGATGTTTCAGAATAAGGGAGTAACATAAAGTATTGGCTAATTGGTGATGGATACTAATGTAAAAAGGTCACCAATAAGAGTAAACAAGAAGAGTAGAGTGTATTGTAGAATAAGACTTAGGAATTAGTATAGGAACAACCTGGTTAATTATTACTTTTGTCATAACACTCAAGTTATTAGGATCATAAGGATCATTAAAACTTGAGAATAAAGGAGGAATAGGAAGGTGAATGACAAAAGGAATCCCTAGGGTGACAAAACTAAAAATTTGATCATCAATCCAAGTTTTCCACCCAATAATCTCAACAACTGGCCTAACGTTCTCCTTGAAGAAAATTAAATTCAAGAAATGATTCATCCACTACTTAGGCAAAGAGTCCAGATCTCCTCTTTGCTTGTAGTAAAGGATTATATCTAACTTAGAATCCTCAACCATATTGTCTTCTTTTGAACCTCGAAACACTTGATTGATTTCTTCAGGTGTATTTTCAATGTATCTACAACCATTAAACTTAGTTATTGTTACCTCAAGCAACATAGGATCCTCAAATAATTTTGAAGACTTATGCAATTTACCATCAAAATGAGTAGGTAAGAAGACCTTGAAATCTTCATAAGGTATTACTTCAAAATTTTTTGAAAGATCCTTATTACCATCACTTGATTGTCCTTTGTGATTTTCATTTACCTTCAATTCTAATTGAATTACTTCATTCTCAAAAGATAATTCACTTTCAAATTCCTTAGTTTCTTCATTTGTGAAAGAATGGTTGAACATCATATTCTCTTCATAACACAATGATTCTTGATTACACTCTATCTAACCATCCTCAAAACCAAATTTAGTATTAAGATTTTGTGAAGTACCTCCATTTGAATCACATTCTTCACAAATTATTGTCATAGGTAATTCATAATTTTTCCCACCAATGGAGGTGTCCTCTTGATCATTTTCCTCGAAAAAATCTTCTTTGAAGTGATAAGGTATTTTATGTTCAACAGCTTCTTCAATATGACCTACTTCTATTAAGTTACAATCATCATCAAAATTTAAGCTTTTTGAAGATGTGAAAATATCTAATTGCATCTTATCACCAAAGGCTATTTCCAGTATCCCTGATTCACAATCTATGTTAGGCTTAGCAGTAGCTAAAAGGGTCTTCCTAAAATAATATACGCATTCTCAATAGTCTCAGGGATTTCCATATATAACACCAAGAAATCAACTAGAAAATAGAAATCTTTAACCCTGACAATTACATGCTCAAGAACTCCTTTGGTTTTCTTAATTGATCTATCAGCTAGTTAAAGAGAGATGGAAGTGGGTTGGAGTTCCCCTACTCTAAATTTTTCAAAAATTGGAGTAGGCAAAAGATTGATTGAAGCTCCTAAATCTAATAAAGCTCTATTAAAAGTAAGATTACCAATAATGCAAGTAGTCCAAACTTATTTGCTCGGATAAGACTATCTTTTCAAGAGTCTTAACTTTAGCTTTACGTTTTTGTGTGCACAATGCCTTTAAAAATTTTGCATATAAAGGTATATGTTGAATAGCATCAATTAAAGGAATGTTTATTTGAACTTGCTTGAAAAGTTCAAGTAACTCCTTATTGTGGGCTAAGGTTTTCTTTCTTGAAGTCTTATCTTTTAGAGCATCAGGAAAGGGAATGTGAGATGATATGAGATCAGGATTAGTTTTGAGTTTACATTCTTTAGAAGTTTCTTTTACATTTTCTTCATCTTCAGAATCACTCTCAACCACTAAGGGTGACTTTTCAGCAGTTTCTTTGTTAATTGAAGTTTTGGGATGAGCTACCTCCTTAGTAATCCTACCACTCCTAAGTGTAACAACATTTGCATTAGCTTGAGGATTATTATCTCTATTTTGAGGTTGTTGTTGTCTAGGAATGTTTGGAAAAGGGTTAAGTAGACAGATTTGGGGCTGGTTCCTATTGAATCCAGGTGGAGGGTTTGGGTTAGGTAAATTCCCGGGGTTAGGCTTTGGTTGTGCAGGTGAAACTCCAAGGGGTCGATTATCTTTTCTTTGATTTCTCTCATCCCTAATTTCATTCATCAATTGTTGTTGAGTGTTAACAAGTTGTAACATTAATTGTTGCATATCACCTATTTTCTTGTCAAGCTCACTACTAAATGATTGGGAAACTTGGGTAACTCTATTTTGGTAGTTATTATTTGAAAATGGAACTGGATTGAGTTTAGGTTGGGACATTTGGTTAGGTTCATACGCTTGGTTCCTCGAAGAAAAATTAATGTGATTCTGCTAACCAGGGTTATAAGTGTTGGAATATGGATTATTTTCTTGCCTAAAGTTACCTTGAAGAGCTTGAGCATCTTCTAATTGGGTGTAGGAAGATGAAGGAGAATCTAAGGTTGAAGTTTGAACATTAGAATTATACATGGGCATTGGTCTTGGTAAAAAGGGGCAAAAGAGGGTTAAACTTCACAGGATCTAAGGTTAGATCTTTGACTCTCAAGTTCTTTTACTAAAATATCAACCTTGTCTAACCTTTTGTTGATCATCTCCTATTCTCTAGTATTTCGTATCTCATAATTTCCTCCTTTAGAATTTGTCCTATCAAAAGCATCCATCGAAGCGTGATTAAGGGAGTTCTCACTCATGTTTTCGAATAACTCATAAGCTTCATCTTCTCCCTTAGGAAATTCCCACCACAAGCAGCATTGACATTATACCTAAGTTATTCATTAAGGCCATGAAAGAATATTTGAACTATCTGCCAATGAGAAATTCCATGATGTGGGCACTTCCTAAGAAGCTCCTTAAGTCTCTCCAAAGCTTCGTGGAGATGTTCACTAGGTTGCTGAGTGAAACTAGCAATAGCTCTCCTCATAGCATTGGTTTTTCCTATAGGCAAGTACTTCTTAAGGAATTCAGATCGAAATTCAACCCAAGTGTTTATCGGTTTTCCTATATTTTGATACCAAAATTTAGCCTTATCTTTTAATGAGAATGGAAATAATCTCATCATTAGGGCATCCTCACTTAGATTTCTGTTTGTCATAGTTTTGCTAATGGTCTCTAATTCATCTAAATGTAGAAAAGGGTTCTCATTGCTATGCCCATAAAAATGAGGTAATAAGGCTAAGGTGGAGGGTTTTATTACAAAATCATCATAAACTTCTGGGATATGGACAAAAGGTTCAGGGATTTGACCTGAGGGATCATAAAATTCTCTTAAAGGTCTTTGTTGATTATAGGTTGAAACCTGTAATACAATTCTTACTGTTCTTGTTGCATTTTCAAAAATTGTTGCTGACATTGCTGCAACAATTGGTTTTGGTTTTCTTGGTTATCCATTTGTTTATTACTAGTCCTACGTGGTTCTTTAATTAAAAGTTCTACTAAACGAGGAAATAGAGATCTACAACCAAGCATACAAAAGAATACGCAATACAAAAACACAATACAAACAACTAACGTGATGAGTTAAGAGCGTAAATTGATTCATCTAGATTAAGGTGATAAAACAAAAAGAAAAAATTACGTTATTTTCCTTATTGACTAACGGTATGCCTAAAATAACCTAAATGAGAGGCTCTAGTACCTTATATGCGTGCATATGCCATTCACATAAGTGTGCAAATCACAGAAATAAAAACAAACAAGATGCAAACAAGTTTTTAAATAAAAAGTGAGGTGATTTTTAGGATTTTAATCTTTATTTAGTTTTTATTTTATTTTTAATTTTTATTTTTTATTGATTTTTAAGAAACAAAGTTACAACTTAATTCTATTATTAGATTCTATGCATGCAAAGAATAAAAATGCATGAATAGGTATTTAAGTGGGTTTAGAAAATGTACCTGCCTCCAGCACTCTACAAATTTTATGCAGATTGCAGAAAATTAAAAACTAAAGACAGTTATGCAGTCCCTAGCGTGATTGTCCTAAATAGGCAACTTCTAGGGTTAAAATATAATTTTTATGTGTAAGTTTTCTATTTCTTTTGTTTTCTTTTAAATCACAAACAAAATAAAATCAAACTAATCTTTTAATTAACTTAATTAATTACTAAACCACTACTAACTAAGTGAAAGGAAGAAAAATAATAAAGGCTGTGTACAAAACCAAAATAATCTCTCACTAACACTAAGCCTAGTACATCAACTCTAAAATAAAAATAAAATCCTAAAGCTATTCCTAAAATCCTAAAATCTAAAATGCTCCAACTAGGTCTTGGATTCCTTCGCCTTGGGGTCACCAAGAAGATAAGCATGGAAAATCCACCGAGTATGCCAAGTACCTTGTACCAAAGAAAACAAACTAAGTTAGCGACAAATCAAACTAAAAAGAAATATAAGGAAATAACAAAAACACTAGCCAAGATAATAAACATTTGTAAATTTTTGATTTTTAAAATAAAACTAACAACCTAATTCCCTTTCAATGCCTCCTAGTAATGGTGCCATAAACGTGACGTGCCCGAATCACTTTAGTTAAAACATGTTGTTGTAGCGCGATAAGAACATCAAACTTAAATTTATATCGAACTATTAATAATTTGGTGAGTCTAAGTCATTTTGCTGGGAGGCTCTAAAGTAATTCCTAATTAAGTTGATTAGGACAATTTATGCAATTAGAAATAAAAACAAAAATTAGTTTATAACTTAATACCCATCTAGAATATAATTTACACTAACAGTAATCTTAAACTAACCTAACAACTATTTGAAGAGAGGAAACTTAATATTCTTAGAATAAATAAACCTAATCTTTTTATCTTGTTATTATCACTAGTTAGCCAAAACTATAACTTAAACTATTAATTAATCCCACATGAACAATTACTTAAAACGTGAATGCAGATTCCTATCCAACAAGAACAATAATTAACCATACATTTACTTTTCAATTTATGAACATGTTAAAGGCTTAGTATGCAAGGTCTAAAACCTTAGAATCTTAAAAACAAAATCACATTGAAAGTTAAAAATAAGACATTCACACCTAATTTTTTAAAATAAATGTAAGTTACTTAACAAGAAAATAAGATATCTGATACAAAGTTATGCGTTACACAAATGGTACATTTACATCAAAACAGTAATAAATAAGAAATCATTAGACGTAAAAGAGTGAGGAAATGAATAAGCTTATGTAGGGTCGAAGAAGAGAGAACAGTTGGAGAAAAGCTTTGCAGAGGAGAAGATGAAGGAGATGGCGTCGGTGGTCGCAGGCGGAGTGGCGCGGTCGGCGTGGAGTTGCTTGGCCGTAGGTTGTTCTGATGGGCGTGGAGGGGAAGGAGGGAAGGAGGTGCTGCTGGCCGAAAATGGTAGTGGTAATGGCTGCTGTCTAAGAAGGAGAACGAGGAAAGGAGGATGGCAGAGGGAGAGAGAGGAGAGATTAAGGAGGGGCACTGGTTGTTGGTGGTCGTGATGATGGAGGGCGCGGTCGAGGCCAAAGGGGAGGAGAACGGCGTCGACGCTGGAGGTGCTGCGAGGTCGGCAGTGGTGAGGGCGGAGCGGCGCGACTTGGCGTGGACGTCGACGAGGTTAGGGCAGAGGGGCGCCGATGATGCCGAAGAGGAGGAGGGAAGGAGAGAGAGCCGGCGAGGTTGAAGATGAGGGCGAGGGTGGTCTGCAGGTGGTACGTAGCCGTTGGTAGGAAGGTAGACGGAGTTAGGGCACAGGGGGGGAAAGTTGGGAGCGAGGGGAAGAGGAAGGAGATGAGGGGGCGGCGACGGCAGCTTGGCATGGACGTCGACGAGGCCGAGGAGGAGGTGGCGATGGCGGCCTGTGGTGGCGGTTTCAAAGGTGGTGATAGTGTTGCTGCTGCTATGGGAGAAGGAGGAAGTTGGGTAGCAGTGGTTCACATTGAGGGGAGGAGAAGAGGGAGGGGATATTGAGGACGAGGGAGATGAGGGAAGGTGTGGCTGTGAGGGTGCGGCGGGGGGGGGGGGGGTGGTGGTGTGGTTGTGGGGAGTTTTTCGTAGAGGGAGTTTACGAGGGAGAGGGATAGGGATTCGGTGGAGAGGAGAGGAATGAAGGGAAGGTGTGCCCCTCTGTTCTTCGTTGGAGAAGTGCAAGAGAAGAAGAGGTTCGAGGGAGATGCGGTTACGAGGAAGTGGGGGAATGAGAAGGGAGTTACGAGAGTCTGGATGTGCGTGTGTTTTTTTATTTTTATTTTTATTTGAATGAAAAGAAGGGAATTGACGGGAAAGATGGAGGGAAATAAAAATAATAGGGAAATGGATGAACGGGTTACGTGAATAAAAATGAGGTGGGATAACATGTTCAATTAAATAAATGTATTTAGAATGGGGTTAAAATGGGAATGAGTTAACCACATCATTAAAATAATATGATTTTTTTTAACTTGCATTAACTGCATATATAGAATAATCTTGTAATAATATACAAATATGTGTAGTTTAACATTATTTAAACTTGCTGTATGTAGATGTGTTAATTAAACTATTAACCTTATTATTATGCTAATGATTTCTATTAAGCTATGAAACTATGTTAAAATTAACTAATTATTACATGCAAATGTAGTTTCATCAAACACCCTATCCTGGACCTGGTTCACATAAACCAAATGATTTGATTCAGGGTCGGGTGGGTTTGGGTTTAGTCCAGGGAAGTCAAGAAAATGAAGTTCTTGGTGCCCTCCCTGATAATAGGTTGTTTCGAGTTGTTCAAAGAGGGGCGGTGACCTATATGCAGTGTAATCTTGGGGAGGGTATGAGTTGTAATCATCATATCCTTCTTAATTATAGATCGTATTAGGTTGTTCATATGAGGGCAGTGATCCATAATCGGTGTAACTCGGAGAAGGATAAAAATCAAAATCATGTTATCCAGGGTTAAACCCTGAACAAGGAGGTCCAGAACTGTATCCCCAATCCGAGTTATCCCAACTAGTAGATGGTTGATTACAACATGGGTCGGGATGATAATCATCATATTGGGGATAAGAAATGTCAGGAGGGTAGGAGTGGAAATGTGTGTAGGATGTGAAAGGATCCATAACAAAATGGGAGGAAAAGAAAGGTGTCCTACAGTACAAACAATCAAACCTGTCCTTAGGTGGGGTAGCCTAAAGACCTACAATCTCTCAGAACTCGTCATAAGATGAAAGAAATGATTTGGTCTATTTCTTTCCGGGCAATCCAACTAGTTAGAGGGAGAGATTGGGGAGCAGGTTTTTCCCTTGGTTTAACCTCAGGTTCCTTTGATACCCGCCAATCGTGGTCGTTCAACACTGCTCCCCTAGCTAGACATCAGATGGATCAGTAGAAGCAGATTAATAAAAAATAATCTCTATCTGGGCCCCGAAGAGAGAGTAAAATCTTTAAGGCGAACGTCTACTCTATTGTAATTAGGCTTAGGTTTGAATGTGCTATGAAATGTGATAGGCCCTTCAGATAGATTATGCCCTTAAAGATTGATTTATATGTGTGTGCATGCACAACCAAGGTTTTCAAACAAGATTTATTGATGATGTCTCTTTTAGGGTTCATCCTTGTTTAGTAGCTTTTAGGGTTCAACATTTAGATGTATTCAATCAAGTTTAGGAAGCATAGGTGAAGGAATTTTCCTTTAAAACTAAAAAAGAATGTGGAGTACTAGGTTAGTTCCTAAAAGTTGAATCCTATATGGCAAGCTACTTGATGAATCAGTTTTAAATTGATTGGTGCAACCCAAACAAATCAAACAATTGGTCGAATAAACCACTAATTAAGGTACACAAAATGGTTAGCCTAATCAGATTTCTAATCAATTATTTGTATAAGTCATGCAGGTGTATCGGGTCCTTAGGTTATATTCCTGGTTAAGTGATTGAAATTAGAAGAGGTCGTGTACCTTTGTGGGTGTATATGATGTGTAAGTCTAAATAAATCCCACAATAAGATTTTTTTTCCCCTAAATATATATATGTGGGGGTGAGGTGGGTGGAGTGACAATCAAATGTAAGCACCTCTATTTTGACACATCAAAATTATCTTTATTGCTACACTAATATTTCAGGACCATCTTGGATCAAAGCTTCTCTTTCAGATCAAGTTCAGATGATTGCTGACTTGTGTCTTTTGCTTTTTTTGAGTCTACGATATCATTGTAAGGAACCTCAAAAATAAAAGATAAACAGTTTTTCACGTTTCTTTGAAAACCAATTTTTAGGATTATTGATCGACTAATCATTCCTCTTGATCGACCAAAATGGATTGATCGGCCAACCAAATTAGTTAATCAATCAAACCAATCTTTTTTAGAAAGTTGATTAAAATCCTATTGATCGACCAACTAAGCTAATTAATCGACTAACTAGTGATCGACCAAATAGCTTTTGGATCGACCAATATACGTTAATTGATCGACCAATTTAACTTCCTTTTCAGGCCAACTTTGTAGTATAAATAGAAGTCGTACACAACTCTTTAAAAATATCACTTTCATATGGTAATACTCTAAAAAATCAGAGCTTCTCGTGTTTTTTTCAAGTATTTCTACGCTTCGCTATTCACGTCTTTCAAAAGCACATCCTTTCAAACCTTTGCTGAAATCCTGGTTTGATCTTTTATTAAGGTTACATAGATATATTTGTTGTTATTCAACTTTGTTGTTTTTTATTAACGGATTCCAAGATGTTGGAAAGATCCGTGTTGTTATTATTCTTCTCTTCAGGATAAAAAGAGAAGTGGTTGTAAAGAGGTTGCGCCACCCTCTTTCAAGTGGTACTATAATGGATTGACTAGTCTTGACTAGTCTGAAAAATCCTAAGCTGAGAGGCTTAGGTAGTGATTTTTATTCGATTTGGTTTTTCACTCTAAATCTAGGTGTAATTGTGCTTGACTTTGTTGTGAACTTATTTTTATCTTTTACTGTTTCAAAAAGTGATACTATTCACCCATCCCCTCTAGTATTCATTCTATCCACAAGCAATCTCTCACTTGGTATCAGAGCCTGGTTGTCCAGAAGATGTCAAAGTCATTTGTTGACACATATGCTAAGGGGCAATCAGCAGTTCAACCTCCTCTCTTTGATGAAATGAACTACGGATACCAGAAGACTAGGATGTAGATCTTCCTAGAATCAATAGATTTCGAGGTGTGGGATGTCATCGCCTCCAAGTACACATGTCCTAAAATCAAGGAAGGAGTGGTGGTGACACCAAATCAGAAGAAGATGGCAACTCACAATGCAAAAGCCATGAATGCAATCTTCTGCAGGCTTTCTAGAGAAGAATTCAATCGTGTTCTGCTTGCAAGATAGCCTATGAGATCTGGAGCATTCTCGAAGTCACCCATGAGGGGACATCTAAGGTAAAAGAAACTAGAGTAAATTTACTAACACAAAATTCTGAGCTTTTCAGGATGAAAAAGGGAGAATCCATTAAAGAGATGTTCATGAGATTCATGGACACCATAAACTCCTTAAGAAATCTAGACCAGGAGATCAAAAATGAAACCTTGGTGAGGAAGATTCTTCGATCACTCACCAGTGATTGGGAGACCAAGACTACAGTCGTACAGGAGTCGAAAGATTTGTCTACCTTAAAACTAAATGATCTTATCGGAAGCCTTATGGCTTATGAAGTTCAACTCCAACACATGAAGGAGCATGAAGATGAAGGAATCAAGAAGAACACTGTAGCCCTTGAAGCCAATCAACAAACAGAAGATTCCTCAAGTGAAGACGAAGAGGGAGACATAGCCCTCCTCTCAAGAAAGTTCAGAAAGTTTCTCAAGAACAAAAGAAGCTAGAGAAAGAACAAAGAAGAAGCCAAAGTTGACGCCATTATCTGCTACAACTGCAAGAGAAAGGGACACATCAAGAAGGATTGTCTACTTCTCAAAAAGGAGCCAGAAAAGAAGAAGTTTCCCAGAAGAGAAGGAAAGAAAAATGCCTTCACAGCAACGTGGGATGAATCAGACTCAAGTTCAGAAGAAGAAACCTCAGGAGAAGAAGCTCTTCTAGGACTAATGGCGCTAGAAGATGAGGTAGCCTCTTTTTCACAAGATGAACTATTATAAGCACTTTTTGAGATGCATGACATAGCTAAGTCACTAAAATTAGAAAATAAAAACCTAGTAAAAACATTAGGGGAAGAAAGAGCATAAAAAGATATGCTTTCTCAACAAAATAAAGAGTTATCTGAAGAGATCACCTCATTAAAATCGCGCATAGATAATTTAAAGATGGATATAGACAAATTAAAAGAAAATTATGTGATTCTCTTCAATGATCTGGGTAAATTTACTAAGGGAAGTAGAAACTTGCATAAGCTATTAGGAACACAAACCTAGAGCACCATAAAATTTAGGTTAAGCTACATACCTAAAAATGATCATGAAGCATCTAGTTTTAGTCAAAACAAAAAGAAAGGTAGCTTGCCTAAACAGGAAACATCTAACCACCGTGGACGCAAACAAAAATGGGTACCAAAAATATTATTTCAATCATGTTTTGTAGGTCAAGTAAACTATAAGAAGTGGACATATCAACAAATCAATGGAAAATTGAAGCCACTCTATAGATCAGCCAAACCAAGACCTTACAAATGCAAACCAATGGCAGGTTCTAGAACAAAGGAGATGGATCTTGGACAGTGGATGTTCAAAGCACATGACCAGGAAAGAAGACCTATTCTTACAACTTCACTGCCAGAATTGTGGTATCATCACATTTGGGAACAACCACAAAGGCCATATTATTGGTATTGGCCAAATTGGTAACTCTTCCACCCTTTTTGATAATGTACATTTAGTTAGTGGATTAAAACATAACCTTCTAAGTGTTAGCCAAATATGTGATAAATGATACAAAATTACTTTCACTTCAAATGGTTTTAAAATATGAGATAAAGAAACAAAACAAACTCTTCTCAAAGGAAATAGGCATAAAGATATCTACATTATCAACTTCAACAAATGCGATAGTCTTGAATGTCTTGTCGTATCTGATGAAGAGGCAACACTTTGGCATAGACAACTAGGTCATGTTCACATGAGAAACATTAGTAAACTTGTGAAACATGAACTTGTCAAAGGTCTACCAAATATCAACTTCAAGAAAAGCAAAGTCTGCGATTCTTGTCAAGTTGGTAAATAAACTAAATATTCCTTCAAACCAAAAAGGATGGTTAGCACTTCACAACCTCTAGAGCTACTTCACTTAGACTTGTTCAGACCAACCAAATCCAAAAGCCTAAGCGGGTGTAGATATTGTCTAGTCATAATTGATGACTTTTCTACATTTACTTGGGTATCTTAAAACATAAGGACTTAACCATTGACGCCTTTAGCAAATTAGTTAGAAAACTACAAAATGAAAAAGGATCTGAAGTAATTAGGATTAGAAGTGTTCACAGCGGAGAATTTGAAAATAAATCCTTTTCCAATTTTTGTGACTAATATGGAATAAAACATGAATTTGCTTTCCCTAGAGCCGCACCTCAGACTGATGTAGTTGAAAGGAAAAATAAAACCTTGCAAGAGTGTGCCTGCACAATGCTGTACGAGTCAAAGCTACCTCGATATTTTGGGCAGAGGCTGTAAACATTACTTGCTATATCCAAAATAGATCACTGATTAGACCAATCGTAAACAAAACACCTTTTGAACTCTATCATGGAAGAACACTTAGAATTTCCTACTTCAAGATATTTGATTGTTGATATTTTATGCTCAATACTAAGGATGATCTTGATAAGTTTGATAGTAAAAGTTTAAAAGGAATATTCTTAGATTACTCAACCAGAAGTAAAGTTTATAGAGTTTTTAATAAGAAGAATTCAGTTGTTGAAGAAACTATTCATGTATCATTTGATAAAACATTAGCTCAACCTAAATCTTCAGTAAACAATGATGATGATGAACTAGTAGATGACCCATCAAACATTCTAGAAGAAAATCTTTTTGATGAACTACCCAAAGAAATTTCCTATGTGAAATATCATCCAAAAGAATTGGTGATAAGAGAATTGTATAAAGGAGTTCAAACTACATCCTCTTTTAATAATTTAGCCTTCACTGCATTTGTTTCTCAATTAGAACAAAAAATGTTAAGGAAGCCTTTTCTGACAGTTACTGGATTATTGCAATGGAAGATGAGTTCAATCAATTCAAAAGAAATCATGTATGGAAACTTGTTCCAAAGCCTGACTCTCAGACCATTATAGGAACCAAGTGGGTCTTTAGGAACAAACTTAATGAATTAGGAGAAGTAGTTAGAAATAGAGTTAGACTTATGGCCCAAGGGTGTAATCAAGAAGAAGGAATTGATTTTGATGAAACATATGCGGCCGTAGCTCATCTAGAATCCATTAGGATGCTGCTAGCCTTTGCTGCCCATATGAAATTCAAACTTTTTCAAATGGATGTTGAAAGTGCCTTCCTAAACGGATTCATCAAGGAAGAAGTCTTTGTTAAACAACTTCCAAGTTTTGAAGATGTTAAATATCTAGATTATGTATATAAACTAAACAAAGCATTATATGGTCTAAAACAAGCTCCACGAGTTTGGTATGACAAATTAAAATCCTTCCTAATTGAAAATGAGTTTAGAATTAGTAAAATAGATCTAATTTTATTTAAAAAAAGAAAAGATGATAATCTCTTGATAATACTAATATATGTTGATGATATTATTTTTGGTGCTGCTAATGATCTATTATGCCAATAATTTGCAAATGTAATGCAGGATCAGTTTGAAATGAGCATGATGGGAGAACTTCAGTTCTTTCTCGGACTTCAAATTGACCAGCTGTCCTCTGGAATCTTCATATCTCAAACTAAATACACTAATAAGATCTTGAAAAAATTATCTATGGACAAAGTAAAGGGTAAAGACATGCCTATGGTACCTCTACACAATTAAAATCCGATGAAACAGGCAAATTGTAGATCAGAAATTATATAGAAGTATGATAGGATCATTATTATACTTGATTGCTAGTAGACCTGGTATTCTCTTTTGCACTTGTTTGTGTGCTCACTTTCAAGTAAACCCTAGAGAAATACATTTAAATGTTGTTAAAAGAATATTTAGATATTTGAACAACACACAAGACTTGGGACTTTTCTATCCGAAGTTAGACACATTGGAATTATATCCCTTCTGTGATGCTGATTATGCCGGTAGCTTTACAAACAGAAAGAGTACTAGTAGAACGTGTCAATTTGTCGAAAATTTCCTAGTCTCTTGGTTCTCTAGAAAACAAAATACTGTTTCACTCTCCACAACAGAAGCAGAATATGTAGCTGCATCTTTAGCTTCACAACTATTGTTGATGAAACAAACCTTACAAGATTTTGGACTATCCTACAAAAATAATAAAATACTATGTGACAACACTAGTGCAATCAACTTATCTAAGAATCTAGTACAACATTCTAGGATTAAGAATATGTAGCTGCATCTTTAGCTTCACACCTATTGTGGATGAAACAAACCTTACAAGATTTTGGATTATCCTACAAAAATAATAAAATACTATGTGAAAACACTAGTGCAATCAACTTATCTAAGAATCCAGTACAACATTCTAGGATTAAGCATATTGATGTAAGACATCACTTTCTAAGAGACTATGTCTTAAAAGGAGAGATTAACCTAGAATTTGTTAAAATAAAAAATCAATTAGATGATATATTCACAAAACCTTTGCCAAAAGAAAGATTCAACCAAATTTGTCATTCACTAGGATTATCAAGACTAAAAGAACTCAATTGATATTCTTGATTGATCTATTTTTTTACTGTTGATCGATCAATTTTTTAAACTGATCGACCAAAACGCTCCACCTACTACCTCAGCAACAACACCAGTAGATCAACAAGTTACACCACCTCGCAGGACATCTAGGTAGCCAACACCAGGATTGTCAGCTCAGCGTCGCCTATGTCTTGGTCAGCCTACCTCCTCAAAGAGATCAGATTCGCTAGATCTTGAGTTGGACACAAATCTTCAAAGCACAATGGACACCTTCATGGCATCATTAGATGATTAGATTTATCTTTACTTAGCTTTTTGTTGGCATGTAAAACTTAATTTCTCTCAGAAAAATTTCATGCACTGCTTATTCAGACTTTTATATCATTGGTATATGCATGAATATTATCTCTCAGTTAAATGTTACTCTCTTTGTTAATGCATGTTTAAATTTATCTTGCTTTATTTACATGCTTAAGGGGGAGTTAAATGAAAAACATAGCAGCATGTTTTACTTTTTGCTGAAACAAAAAGGGGAAAATATTATGCATAACTGTTTAAATTTCATAATTATAATTTTGTTATAAAAAAGGGGGAGAATTAAACACCTCTATTTTGATGCACCAAAATTATGTTTATTGCTACACTAATGTTTCATGACCATCTTGGATCAAAGCTTCTCTTTCGGATCAAGTTCAGATGATTGCTGACTTGTGTCTTTTGCTTTTTTTCAGTCTAGCATATCATTGCAAAGAACCTCAAAAATAAAAGACAACCAATTTTTCACGTTTCTTTGAAAACCAATTTTTAGGGTTATTGATCGACGAATTTTTCCTCTTGATCGGCCAAAATAGATTGATCGACCAATGAAATTAGTTAATCAATCAAACCAATCCTTTTTAGGAAGTTGATTAAAGTCCTATTGATTGACCAATCAAGCTAATTAATCGACCAACTAATGATCAATCCAATAACTTAATTGATCGACCAAATAGATTTTTGATCAACCAATTTGACTTCCTTTTCAGGTCAACTTTTTAGCATGAATAGAGGTCGTACGTAGGTCTTTTAAAATATAGCTTTCATATAGTAATACTCTCAAAACTCAGAGCTTCTCTGCTTCTTTCAAGTGTTTCTACGCTTCGTTATTCATGTCTTTCAAAAGCACGTTGTTTCAAACCTCTGCTGAAATCCTAATTTGATCTTTTATTAAGGTTCCATAGATATATTTGTTGTTATTCAACTTTTTTATTTTTGATTAACGGATTCCAAGGTGTTGGAAAGATCCGTGTTGTTGTTATTATTCTTCTCTTCAGGATAAAAGGAGAAGTGGAAATAAAGAGGTTGTGCCACCCTCGTTCAAGTGGTACTATAGTGGATTGACTAGACTTGATTAGTCAGGAAAATCCTAAGCTGAGAAGCTTAGGTAGTAATTTTCACCCGGTTTGGGTTTGCACTCTAAATCTAGGTATAAATTATGCTTGACTTTGTTGTGAATTTATTTCTATCTTTTACTGTTTCAAAAAGTGATACTATTCACCCGTCCCCTCTAGTAGTCATTTGATCCATAGGCAATCTCTCATCAAACACCCAATTTCTAGCCTAGGGTTTATGCGAACTCCTTAGTTGATTTAGGTTTGAGTTATTTATCTGGTGGAATGAAATCTAAGGAGTGGAAGGTGTGGAGTAAACTTATAGACCCTTCAACAACACTTTACTCCAATCTTACAATACAGAAACAGAGGAGTTGAAAGAGTTGGATTTGATTGGATCTACCCTAGGTACCCCGACTCTAAGCCTATGCTTAATAAGGACACCCCTTTAAGCTCGGAATCTGAGACTAGGTTAGAACAAAGACGGGTTGATAATTGCATGAATCTTGATTTGTTCAATGGAGGAAATCTCGATCCTGAATTAGGTTAAAAAATAGATTGTTGCAAATTCTCCGATGATTTTGATTCATACTTTGATTTCGGAGAACCATTCTTTCCAGATGATTATGAGCCAGTTTACGACCTTAGTATCCATGATCTGTTCCTTGATTCTGATTTTGAGGCCGACGATTTGAACCTCGAAGAAGCCACACCTCATACATAGCCTTTCGAAGCCCGATCCCAACACCGACCTACCATCGGAATCAATTTCATTCTGACTCACCTTTTTCTGATCTAATCGCCATCTTTTGATGGGAAATTGGACACTGATCAGACCAATAAACACATCTTATCCTTATCTGATCCCTCTAGTAGGTTTCCTACAATTTACACAGATCCATTTTCATTTGAGGTCCCCTACTCTGATCAGGCTGAGCCGATTCAGCCAAACCCTAGATTTTCATTTCCACATCATTTTGAGCCACAAAGTATCTGGTGGGCTCCATACCTATTGATTCACATCCATCAACTCACCAAAATGATTGGGTTTGGTCTCCATCATCAGCCTGTTGATCTGGACAAGCACTTGGTTGGACCAACCAAGCCACTCATCAAGGTGCGTATTCTACAAAATTCCTCCGATTTGACCACCCCTACTCGTTGACCACCTTTTGCTCGGCTGAAGGCATTGAATTTAACGCTTAACGGGAGGCAACCTGTCATTCCAAAAACCTGAGACCCTTCTGATCATCTTTTTGAGCTACACTCCTACTGCACTTTAGGGTTCAACTTTAGAACAGTCGACTCTACCTTTGATACTTGTATCAAAGCTTGAAATTGTCCACAACAGTCATCCCAGCCCGTTCACCCACCCTTTGACCCTGTTCTAAACCTTAAACTAAGCTGAATTCGTACCCTCCTGGTTTACAATGAGGACATTGCAAAACTTAGACATGGGGGGGGTGTTAAAGTCCAAAACAATTGGAAATTCAATTCTCTGAGGAGTTCTCACAAAAAAAATACATATTAAAAAAAATTGGAGAAAGGGGAGGAGAATGTTGTGAAATGATTGAAAATCTTTCTTGAGGAGGAAAAGAGGATGAGATACAAAGAAATGTCAAAAGGTGCAAAATTAAGAAAAAATTGATAGTCATAGCAATTAATTATGGGATCTACTTAAGTTCTAGACCAAATCAAAACAAGGATTAAGTCCTGAAGTGCTAGAGACAAGGAGATTAGTAACGAGTGCTGATCTTAGGCCTCTTGGGCTTGTTTTAGGGCTTAAACACTCATGTATCCATTAAGATCCAGATTAGTCCTCAAGAGGTTGAGGAAAGTGCGAAGCTAATGTATTAAGTCTAAGGCTTAGGGATTATTTGGCCCCATTGCCTGCCCTTTGGTTTGTGAGACTTGGTAACCTAAGCACCCAAAATCACACACTACCCTGGTTCAGTATGCTTAACGAAGAAATAATGCCAAAACTATTTTATTATGTAAAGTCATCTTGAAGATCTAGCTTAGGAGCGGCTCGAAGGTACAAATTGATTGAACGAGTTCCTGGAGCAAAGAGGAGGAATGAAAAATACTCCCCTCAAAGATGTGCATTAACATATCGTCTCCTTGATGCTTTTCTCCTAGGTTATCTAAATATCCTACCGGGGGTATGTAAGCACCTTGTGCTGGTTCAGTGCCATGGGCGAGATTATCTCGAAATGTCGACTACCAGGGCCTGAATTTAGCTACAGAATGCCATGGGTGGCATTATCTCGAGGTGTCGAAAGCTAGAAGTTCTGAGGGTTGCCATGGGCGGTGCTATCCCGAACCATCGAAAGCCAGTGACCCTTCAAGGATTGATGGTAGGAACAAGGAATCTGACACAGCAGACAGTGTTTAGGGCCAATTTGAGGCTGAAATTAGGGAAATATGACAAGAAAAGGGAGAAAACTCTCAAAATGAAAAAAATCCCTCTCCATCTCTCTCTTATAAAAAATGCACTAGAAAACTGAACC
Organism: Thalassia testudinum; assembly: GCA_037157565.1. Lineage (NCBI taxonomy): Eukaryota > Viridiplantae > Streptophyta > Magnoliopsida > Alismatales > Hydrocharitaceae > Thalassia > Thalassia testudinum. The sequence continues at coordinate 6,038,118 of JAZHRO010000010.1, read as the reverse complement.
TGGACTTGATACATTATATGCACGGGTGCTTTAACTACTGGGGTCAACGAACCTCTAGGTAGTTTTTGTAGGCCTTAGAAACCTTCATGGCAGACTCAGGTTGAAGCTGGTCAGGTATGGATCTTCGCTAGTACATGAGTACCATTAGGCCTATTTTTGGCATTCTGATCTAACTTTTAGAAAGTGGCATAAAACAGGCATCTGAACATCAAAGCATGGTCTAGAGATCTAGTTCTTTTCATAGGTTTTGCTAGGGACTAGCAAAAGTTGGGCATGGGGTTATGATGATAACACCATCGTTCACCATAACTAACTCAAATTAGTTGCAATCAAGTGATAAATGCTCTTGAATGATCACCTAAAAACCATAATTCCACATAAATCCATTCTGAGAAGAAAATAATAAAAAGGGTTAATTCTGTAATTTTAACATCACACCATAAATGCAGAGCAACAACGGGGTCACACAGAGGTTAATTAAAGGGAAAATGAGCATTAAAGTCCAAAAAGTGGGTCAACACAGACAGAAAATACAGTTTCGCACATTTCGAGAACCACAATAGTACGTGAAACACTAAGTTTAGACCTGCTTAAATTGAAAAGGTTCTGGTCAAGATAAAATTCATCTAAACCTCCTAAAATTCAAATAATAATATTCTAAGAGGTTTGGTACCCTTGGTTTGATCATCTGAACCCATTCGACTTAGAATAGAGTTTCAGACGGGATTCTACCCTAATTTGGGTTTCTATGCAAATTTCCAAATCAAATGTAGTCAAAACTCAAATCTAAGTTTACCATTAGATTCCTTGGGTCTAAATTAGGTTAGTACCAAAATTTGAGCACAATCAAAGTCAATCTTGACCTAGTTTGCACTTCAGTACCTAAAGCCTCTGTTTCTTACACTTAGACCCTTAGCTTTTGAAATGTCTTGCAAATAGAGTCCTAACTTTGTCATCGTTCTTACAAAAGGGTCCCTGCTATTATCGATGTGTCAACACAGCTTCAGTCTGAGATTCGAGAGAAGATTTCTCTCTCAAATCAGATCCAAATCCCTCAAAATTTGGAGGGATTGATCTTAAGGTGATTCCCGATCGTTTGAACCATCTTAGGGTTTCCAAAACCATTCCTAAAGCTCAGGTGAGATCAAGGAAATCGGGGATGTTTTTCTCCCAAAACCTCACCCAAATCAGGCTTCCTCATATAGAGCTCGATCTCTAGCTGTATAAAGAGTACCCAAACTCCCACAGTCCAAATTAGTACGGTCTAGGCCCAAAATACCTTTTATCTTCTTCCTACGACCGTCTCCAACTGCGACTTCAGCAGCCCACCCACCTCTCCTCTTTCATGTGTCCAACAGTCATATTGGATGCACCATCTTCTTCCTCATCTTCTTCTGGTGCCAGCCGTCCAAAGCTTTTCCCATTTCGACCCCTTATTCGCTGCCACTCATCTCCCCGGAGAGTTCACCTTCTCTATGACCGACCATCACACCGGCATGGTTTCCTACCCCTTTAGACCAATAAATTAGGCCTACCTCTTCCTCTACTCTTCTAGATAATTCATAGCCCCTTAGCTTCCTAATTCAACCGCTAAACCACTACCTCCCCCATTGCCTTCTCCAGGGAGGGTAGCGCCTCCAGCGAAGTCATGCACTTGCTATACACCCTCAAACGCCACACCATCACTACCAAAAGCTCTGCTTCATCTCACTCACCAAAACCTCACAAGAAATTCCACCCAACACACACTCCATACATCCCTTGATCACACCCTCTATGACACGCCATTACCGACCTCGATCGACCACCCTCGTCCATTAAACACCAAGTTAACTCCACTGTTGCACTCCTCATCTCATTGCGAAGCTCATGAACCTTCTAACCGGGTCTCCTAGCCTATATTCCCCTTTTTAGGTCTTCGTGGGAAATCTTTTGCTGCTGCCACCTTCTCCATCATCGACCACCATGCTCCGACCATCCCCGGTTGCCATTCAACTTCCAGGTGCTGTGAAATCAAACTACAAAGCCATTTGAGGTTTCAATTGGACAGTGAACACCAGTATAATCACCAATCGAAGGAGCTCTTTGTTGCAGCTCCATGTAAAGAAAAAGGCACTCCTTAGTGCCACATCGTTGAGACAGAGGTCAAAGCTACGGTATAAAAGGTTTTTGTGTCATGGGCTTATCGCCTCATGACACAGGGGTGAGGTCCCTCTCACCTTAAGCTCACTCGTTGATTGCACAGCAAAAATACACCAACAATTGTGCCATCTTGTGATATTTCCAAGCATTGCCAGTGTATATTAGGTAGCCATAGTCGCATTTGTAAAAATAAATGCATGCATGCATTTATTTGAGAGGGGAGGAGAGTGAATAAAATGGCCTTGAAATTAACATATTCCTCAAGTGCTGCCTCACAAATTCACCATCTTTATTTTTATTTTTATTTGGCTTTTAATTTCTTCTCCACGACTGCAGGGCATGGCTTGATCTTCTTTGTGCCATTCTCTGCACCAGCTCGCCCTGCCAGCCGCATGCACAGCCATGCACAACCCAGGGCATAGCTGTGCTTGTCTCCATCCTCTTTAGAAAGCTCTCCTCGCTTCCTTGCACTGGGAGCTTGGTCCACACAACACACAGCACTCTTCCTTCCTCCAGGCCGTCTCCTCCCCTCTCCCCTCCATACGCAACCTCTCTTCCTCCTGAAGAGCTACGCTGCGGGCAGAAGCAGCTCACAAAGGTACACAACCACCACTGTGAGTCCCACCACCGCCTAGCTCATCAAAGAACCGGTGGGCGTGGTGGTTCACCGCTCTAATTTCGTTGGTCCAGCCATTTCCGCCATTGCCGCAAGACTCGAGCTTTAAAGCTCAAGCACAGCAGCAACAAGGCACCGGCCATCTCTCGCCCACGCGCAGGCCACCGCACACGCCAGTAGCTGGCGTAGCCCCTTCTGCGCGTGCACCAACCCGCTCCACAGCGCCCGTGCACGCTGAACCGGGCGCAGCCGGTTGCCCGCGCCGAGAGTGCACTGTAGCTGCTGTTCATACTAGAGAGCGCGACACTGTAGCTACAGTGCGATGGCCGAAAAGTTTCTCACTTATTCGGTCATCGCGCGCTCTCTCTCCACGCCGCAACTGCCTCCAGCCCGGGCCCACGTCTCTCCCCGCGCCCACTCCAGTTCCTGTGCTCGCGTCTGCACCCGCCCACTTCAGCGCCCGCTTCTTCGCCCGCGTTCACCTCAGAGCGCTGTGCTACACCTTACTCCCACGCCCGCTCCCTCCAGCATGCGCATGCATCTTCACGCCTATGCACCTGCACCTGCACGTGGACCATCAGACGACGGGCGCAGCCTCCAGACGGCTTAAACGCCCATGCCTTCTTCACTCCAGCAGACGCTCTCTCTCTCTCTCTGTCTCTCCCTCTCTCTCACAGACACACACCTCACGCACACGCACACACACACACCACACTTGTACACACTCACGTGTACACTCACTCACTCACTTGTACATGACTATATACTTATATATATATATATATATTTATATACATACATATATATATACATATATCTATACATATATTAGTACCTATACAACTAAGTATAAGTATATATACATATATATACATACACACACACACACACACACACACACACACACACACACACACACATATATATATATATATATAAAATTAGATATGTATGTATGTATATATAACTATATATAGATATAGATATATATATATATAGAAATATATATATATATATTACTATATATATATATCTATATCTATATATAGTTATATATACATACATACATATCTAATTATATATATATATACATATATTTACATATCTATATATATACATATACATATATATATATACATATATCACTACATATACACCTATATAATTTTAACCATAACTATATATATATATATTTTTTCATATCACCTACCACATGTTGTATCGCAGGAATATCTGCACCAGTTGCTGGTATTCCTCGATACACGCGTATAGAAAGCGTCTTCGCACACATCTTCCACCCATCCATCCTACACTCCACACGGCACTTCGTCCTATTGGTTGCATCTTCCTAGACGACGATCAACTCAACACCGTGCTACACGCCATTTCCACCTCCACCCCTGCCCGTATATACATATATAATATATACATATATATATACTATATTTACCTTATTTCTATTTCTCTTTCCTGCCATTAAAAAGATAAAAAAATATATATGCAAAAAAGAAAAGGTAGTCCTTGACTTGCAGGTACTCCGTCTTGCGAATAGCAAGATCAGTTTTGAAACCCTAATTTGGCTCAAAGCCAAGAACTTGATTTTGAGGGTGTACCTCAAGGACAAAAATTATCAGAAAAAAATCTTAAATAGAAAAATACCAAAACCATAATAAACAAATGGAAGAGATTCGTTGTAGGAAAGGCGTAGAAACTTATTCACCTCTAATCCCGCTTCCCTGAGTTCGACCCTGGGCCTAAAAGTGACCAAGATAAAATCAAGTAGGCCAGGTAAAAAAAAAAATTTGTAAAAAGATGGTTACGCTCAATTTAGGTTAACCACTATACTCATTTCAAGTGTACCTTTGCGGCGTCATTTCTCTCATCTCCTTTTCCCTTCGTATCCCCCCAATTCTTCCTACGGTAGTGCATGTTTGGGAGGAGGTCACAAAACCCTAAACTGTGTGAATTGTCTGATAAATTTAGAAAAGAAGCCAAATCATCCTCCTCCACAAACATGGCTGCACGCCCACCCCCAAATCCCGAGGGAGGAAACCGCCCTCAAAACCCACCAGGTGGTGGAGCCTTGGATCCCATAACCCGCCTTCAAGCCCAAATGGAAATGTATAATGAACAAATTGAAGCCATTAGGGAAACATTGGAGGAAATACAGAACCCGCCCGAATGGGAGGAGCCTAGGTCTCTAAGCTCCTATCAGAATCCTACTGCTACAGAGACCATAGGACAAATTCGGGTCCCCATGGGCAGGGACAACTTTGAATTGAAACCTAACATAATTGGCCTGATAAATTTTCACTTCCATGGTCTTGCAAGTGAACTTCCTTTTCTCCAGTTGGAAGACCTAACCCGATTGGCTGAAACAGTTAAACCAAGAAGTATCGGGTTACCTATAGTCCTCATGAAAATGTTCCCGTTTTCATTGCGGGATAAAGCGTCGCAGTGGTTACGCACCCTTGGGAGAACCGTCCACTCTTGGGAAGAGATGCGAATAACGTTTCTCAAGAAGTTCTTCCCAATCGGGCGAACTAATGCGCTTCGCCGTGCTATCACTTCATTTACACAACAAAATGGCGAACAGTTTCATGAGGCATGGGAGAGATATAATGACCTCCTCAGGAAGTGTCCGCACCACGGTCTGCCTAAGTGGCATATAGCCCAGATTTTTACTATGGGCTAAATGAGACTTTGAAGCAGATTGCAGACGCTTCCTGCGGAGGGAATTTCATGAATAAAGACGTGAATGGAGCATTCAAATTATTTGAAAATATGAGAGAAAACTCAATGAACAATGCCTCCATTGTCGCCTTTAATCCTACCAGCCTGCCCCAAAATGTCCACAAAGTTGACACGGGACCCTCCCATCCATCCACAGATCTCAGCCTTATCGCACAGAAGTTGGATGAATTCTACGTCGTGCACAAGAAGCTAAACGAGCTTCTAGCCAACCCCGCTCGTTCTATGGCAAACACCCCCACCTCACCACTTCGTCACAATCCTAATTATTTTAACACCAGGCTTATCCCTAGAAACCCAGTAAGACCTTCCCTACCGAGTGTAGCGCCGAGTGATTCGGTAAGTCATGTGGATCTGGCTTCTGCAAGCCAGTATTTTGACAGGGAGGACCAAGCCTCCGTGTGCTCGGAAGCATATTTACATGCGAACACGTCTTCTGGCATAGAAGACTCTTGCGCCCTAGGGAACAACCCGTTCTCTGCCACTTATAACCCAGGGTGGTGAAATCATCTGAACTTCGCATGGTCCAGCAACCTGCAGTGCCAAACCCCCACGGGTGGACCAATGCGACCGTCCTCACCCGTCATCCTAAGGGCCCAGTCTAATCCTATGGCGAATTTGCCATCGGGTCCTTGCGTACCACAAACAGAACACACATCAAGTCCTCTTGAGAAATTGATGCTAATGATGATGAAAATGTCAAAGCGCCATGAAGAGAACATGACCTCTCTTCAGCACCAATTGGCACAGCAGAATGCTGAGATCAGTCAACTATGCATGGCGACTTGATCTCAAGGCACTCTCCTAGCCCAACCTATTCCCAACCTGCGAAATTTCGTACCCCGTGGTCCTCAACCACAAGTATGACCTTCTCAGGGACAAGTTCATCAGATTCTGCAGGCTCCGAGCATTCCACCGGGATTTTAGGCTAATCCCGCTGCAGCACCTCACTCTTATGTCCCTATTGCGAACCCTCCTCCGCCTTATGATTCCACTAGACTCGCATCGTCCAATGCGATCACTACGAGGAGCGGTAAGCAGACCGTCGATCCACCTCGACCTGATCCTGGCCCATCTTCTTCAATGCCCTCTCATTCGAGATGCGCACCGCATTTGCGAGAGGACGATACACCCAAATTGGTGCCAGATTCAATCCCATTCCCTGAGGCTCTACTGAGGGAGCCAAAAGGCAAGAAGAAGGATACGCAGGCCTTTGATAACCTACGTAATTTGTTCAAGGATGTTGAAATCAAGGTACCCCTACTAGAGGCTATCGACCACATACCTACTGTCGCCCGATTTTTCAAAGACTACACAACACCCAGGTGACAGTCAAAGAAAACTAAGAATCCGATGGTTCTCTCGCCTCATGCGAGTTGTGCTATACTATCAAATCTACCACCAAAGTAGAAAGATCCGGGCATACCGCTTATTTCCTATAGCATCCAAGGCTGCAATTTTAACCGTGCCCTGCTTAATCTAGGATCTTCCATCAATCTTGTACCAACCATCATGCTCGAAAAATTTTCCTTGGGAAATCTGAAACCCACCCCTATCACGTTACAGTTGACAGATCGTTTTGTCAAAATTCTGAAGGGTGTGGTGGAAGATGTGGTGGTTAGGGTCAACAGTCTCTGTTTTCCTGTTGACTTTCTTGTTTTAGATATGGAAGTTCCTAGCTCACTTTCTGATTGTCCGATCATCCTTGGTCAACCTTTCTTGGCCACAACCCGCGCCCATATTGATTGCGAGTCGGGTTGTATTGAGATTGCTATTGGATCTGAGAAGCTCAAGCTTAACATCTTCAAGGTAGCCAAGAATTTTGATTGCGGTTGTATTGAGGATGACACGTCTGACGAGGATATGGTCGTCAATGCGTGTATCGGACTAATTGGGACCTATTCTGACTGCTGCGGACTGCCTTTAAACATTGACGATTGCCTGACCGACACATATTGTGACATTCCCCCATCCCTCCCTATTCCCGTACCTTCTCCTGACCAGACTTCTGACGAGGTTTTCTCCGCTTCCCATACCTCGTGGTCTGAGTCATATCTGGGCTACTCACCGCCGGTCCACACTCTTGAAGACCGGATTGCCCTTTCTTTCCTACCAAATCAGGTGTAGTTGCAACTCCACACTGGGACCTTGAGCCCATGTATTACCCACTGGGGCTATCCCTTTTTGGATCCATCTATCCAAGATGCCCCTCTTCTTGGACAATCTGACTGCCAACTTCTTCCTCCTGACTTGTTTTCCGATCTGCCTGGGACACTCTCGTCTCAAGAAATGCCAGATCTTTCACCATCCACTCTCGAGCTGAAAGAGCTACCTAGTACAGTTAAGTATGTTTTCTTGGGACCAAATGAAACGCTCCCCATAATCATCAGTTCAAAATTGACCAGGGAGCAAGAGTGCAAACTAACGAAGGTCCTTATGGAGCAGAAGGCAGCCATTGGATGGTCTTTATCAGAATTAACTGGCATTAGCCCCTCCTACTGCACTCAACGTATATATACGAAGGAGGAGGCTCAACCTTCCTGCGAGATGCAACGACGTCTCAACCCTAACATGCGGGACGTTGTTAAAAAGGAAATTATTAAGTGGCTGGATGCGGGTATAATCTACCCGATCTATGATAGCCCCTGGGTGAGTCTGATTCACGTCGTGCCCAAAAAGGTAGGACTCACCATCCGTGTCAATGACAGGGGCGAATCCATCCCTACACGCACTAAGAAAGATCACTTTCCACTACCTTTCATTGACCAAATCCTGGAGCGGTTAGCAAGAAATAAATTTTTCTATTTCCTAGATGGATTCTCAGGATATAACCAGGTGGCAATTGACCCCCGGGACCAAGAGAAAACCACTTTTACCTGCCCCTTCAATACCTTTGCATTTAGAAGGATGCCGTTCAGACTTTGTAACACGCCAGCAACTTTCCAGAGATGTATGCTGGCAATATTCCATGACATGGTGGGTGACTTTCTCGAGGTCATCATGGATGACTTTTCGGTCTTTGAACCATCTTTCGATGTCTGTCTTGCCAACCTAACCTGTATCCTTAGGAGATGTATTGATGTAAACCTCGTGCTCTCTTGGGGAAAAAGTCATTTTATGGTACACGAGGGAATTGTTGTCAGGCATATCATCTCCGATAGGGGTATCGAGGTTGACAGAGCTAAGCCTGATGTAATTACTGATTTACCTGTGCTTGGCTCTGTCAAACAAATCCGCTCCTTCCTGGGACACTTCGGTTTCTATAGGAGATTCATCAAAGATTTCTCGACCTTTAACTCATCTCCTATCGACCGACGTACCCTTCGATATGGGCCCTGATTACATACGAGCATTCATGTAGCTGCGTAATGCTGTCACCAAGGCCCCTGTTCTCCAGCCACCTGATTGGTCCCTCGACTTTGAACTCATGTGTGATGCTTCCGACCTTGCAGTCGGAGCCATCCTCGGACAAAGACGCGATAGATACCCCTTCGTGATGTACTACGCCAGTAAGACATTGGACGAGGCCCAACGTAATTATACTACCACTGAGAAAGAACTATTGGCGGTCGTCTTTAGGCTGGAGAAATTCCGCTCTTACCTTCTGGGCACACATGTTATAGTTTTCACTGATCATGCAGCCATTCGCCATCTCATGCACAAGAAGGATGCCAAGCCTAGATTGATTCGTTGGATCCTTCTGCTCCAAGAATTTGACATTGAGATCCGCGATAAGGCCAGAGCCCAGAATGTTCTGGCTGATCATCTTTCTAGAATGGACCCTGACCACATTAGACTTACTCTGCCGATTAATGAGATTTTTCCTGATGAGCACCTATTGGCAATTAATGTGGCAAGTGGACCTTGGTATGCCGACATTGCCAATTACCTTGCTTCTTGATCCCTTCCACGTGGCTGGCCTAAAAACTAGTGCGAGCGTCTCATGGCAGAAGCAAAGTATTATTTCTGGGATAATCCACTTCTTTTTCTAATAGGTGCTGATCAAATCATCCATCACTGTATTCCTGACAGCGAATTCCCCATTGTGCTATCCTTTTGCCACGATCAAGCCTGCGGAGGCCATTTCTCTGGGAGGAAAACTATAGCCAAGGTGTTGCAGTGCGGTTTCTTTTGGCCCTCCCTTCACCAGGATGCACATAGGTATGCCAAACATGGCACTAGGTGCTAATCGTTAGGGTCAATGTCACGTCGTGACATGATGCCCTTGCAACCCATCCTAGCTGCGGAAGTCTTCGACATTTGGGGAATTGATTTCATGGGTCCCTTTCCTCCTTCGAATGGCTTCGAATTCATTCTCGTGGCTGTTGATTATGTTCGAAATGGATTGAGGCTATTCCCACGTGACGTGCTGACCATATTATATCCACTCGATTTGTCAAAGATCACATTTTTGCATGCTTTGGGATCCCTCGAGCCATTATCTCGGATGGAGGAAGACACTTTACCCATGCTTCTTTTCAGGCACTTCTGAGGAAATACAGAGTCCACCATCGTATCGCATCCCCGTATCATCCTCAAACGAATGGCCAGGCAGAGGTGTCGAACCAACAAATCAAGCAAATTCTCTAGAAAATGGTTCGGCCTGACTGTAAGGACTGGTCCGACAAGCTGATTGACGCACTTTGGGCGTATCGGGAAGCCTTGTCATTTGCCCGTGGAGTTGGAGCACCGCGCTTATTGGGCGGTTCACCAATGTAACCTTGACTCAGACCTGTGTGGTCGAGAAAGGAAACTCCAACTCTAGGAGCTGGAAGAGCTCCGTCGTGAAGCCTATGATTCTGCCTTAACTTTCAAACAACGCACTAAGGCTTTTCACGACAGCCGTATTCGGCAGAAGGAATTTGAGCCATCTCAGCAAGTTTGGCTCTACAATGCCCGGCTCAAATTCTTTCCTGGAAAATTAAAGTCCAAATGGACTGGTCCTTTTCTGGTCTCGAGACCATTTCCCAATAGGGCCGTTGAGATTGAAGATCCCAAATCTGGGCATAAGTTTACGGTTAATGGGCAGCTTTTGAAACCCTATCTTACTCATGAACCTACCCTCGTTGGAGAAACTGTTGCCTTGCTAGAGGGTAACTAATTTTGTGCCTCATTTTGAGTCCAGCTGGGGACGTTAAATTCAGCACTAGTTGGGAGGCACCCCAACAACACTTCGCCACTATCACGTTCACTTCACCACCCACCCTACCACCCTACTGTATACCCTGCACCTCAGCTCTCGTTACCCGATCTTTCGTCCTTCCTCTACCCTACCCTGCATGCATATGAGGACATAGCATCGTTTGGCATGGGGGGGTGGATAGGCATCCATAGGATCTGGGTATTTTATGGTATCATGCAGTCTCCATCTATCAAAAAAATAAAAAAGGTGTTTAGTAATGATCTGAAGGCTGAAACAAAAATACAATAAGTGTTTATGGATATTCAACCACTGTTTTGAAGACTTTCCAGGCCATAGAAGCTTGATTCACTCAGGCTCGGCTTAATTCACTTAAGCATTGACAACACAGATCGGAATCTCTCCTAACTTAGGACGTATTCTTGTACTTGAGACACCGGTACAAGATTCGTTGGTTTGCCTCTACTCGAGAGCCTAAGTAATCATGGTTCACACTACACATATCAAGAAAGACTAGGTGAACATAAGATCCAACCCTAGTGTTCATTAGGGAAGGTGGAGTCCTTACCTGTGCGTGTAGGTAGACTTTTTATCCTAGGCTTTAGTCTTATGTTTAGGAGAGACTCTTTCCACCAAAAAGGAACTCACCCTCCAAAAGAAAAGTGTGCTCCTCCAAATAATGTTGCAAGAGATATACTGACACGTGTTTCAAAAAAAAAAGGGGCTGCAAATAAGTCATTATATCTCACAAACATCTGTAAAATCTTCTCCCTACAAAAGTTCTTCAGGGCAAGTTACAAATACCCTGTTGTCTTTGAGCCACAAATGTAATAAAATGGGAGTTGATTTTTCCGTCATCCTTTTAAGGGTCAATCCGAAGACACAAGCTGAAACTAGGACCAAGCTGCACTTAAAAATTCGTGAAACCCTAGGCTTGAGTCTTAATGTTCATCTGGTCAGTCTTGATCCTTCACTATGCACAAGCCATAATCTCTTGAGCACTCGAGTACGGCAAAACCCTCCCGGGTCCTGGAAATCATACTTAAGGTTTAAATATCAAGAGTCTAGGTTAGTTGAGAGATGGTCTATGTCATGTAAGACTTAAAGTATTGATAGTCTTCTCAACAATTGGTTCTCACAATATCCAACAAATAAACACACCTATGTTGCCTCAGAAGAAAATCTTCAGCTTAAGATCATTTCTAAATACAATACAAAAATGTTTTGCTAGGGACTAGCAAAAGATAGGCATGGGGGTATGATTGCACAGCAAAAATACACCAACAATTGTGCCATCTTGTGCTATTTCCAAGCATTGCCAGTGTATATGAGGTAGCCATAGTCGCATTTGTAAAAATAAACGCATGCATGCATTTATTTGAGAGGGGAGGAGAGTGAATAAAATGGCCTTGAAATTAACGTATTCCTCAAGTGCTGCCTCTCAAATTCACCATCTTTATTTTTATTTTTATTTAGCTTTGAATTTCTTCTCTGCAGCTGCAGGGCATGGCTTGATCTTCTTCGCGCCATTCTCTGCACTAGCTTGCCCTGCCAGCCGCATGCACTGCCATGCCCAACCCAGGGCATGGCTGTGCTTGCCTCCATCCTCTTTAAAAAGCTCTCCTCGCTTCCTTGCACTGGGAGCCTGGTCCACACAACACACAGCAGCCTTCCTTCCTCCAGGCCGTCTCCTCCCCTCTCCCCACCATACGCAGCCTCTCTTCCTCCAAAAGAGCTACGCTGCGGGCAGGAGCAGCTCACAGAGGTACACAACCACCACTGTGAGTCCCACCACCGTTCAGCTCATCAAAGAGCTGGTGGGCGTGGTGGTTCACCGCTCTGATTTCGTCGTTCTAGCCATTTCCGCCATTGCCGCAAGACTCGAGCTTTGAAGCTCAAGCATAGCAGCAGCAAGGCACCAACCACCTCTCGCCCGTGCACAGGCCACCACACACGCCAGCAACTGGTGCAGCTCCTTCCGCATGTGCGCCAGCCCACTCCACAGTGCCTGCGCATGCTGAACCGGGCGCAGCCGGTCGCCCACGTCGAGAGCGCACTGTAGCTACTGTTCATGCTAGAGAGCGCGACACTGTAGCTACAGTGCAGTGATCGGAAAGTTTCTCACTTATCCGGTCATCACGCACTCTCTCTCCACGCAGCAACTGCCTCCAGCCCTCGCCCGTGTCTCTCCCCGCGCTCGCTTCAGCGCCTGCGCTCGTGTCTACACCCGCCCGCATCAGCGCCCGCTTCTTCGCTCGCGTTCACCTCAGCGGGCAACGAGGTGCGCTGCAGTCCGCAGTGCGTTGCGCTACACCTTCCTCCCACGCCTGCTTTCTCCATCGTGTGCGTGCATCTTTGCGCCTACGTGCCTGCTCCTGTGCGTGGACCATCAGACGACGGGCGTAGCCTCCAGACGGCTTAAACGCCCATGCCTTCTTCACTCCAACAAACGCTCTCTCTCTCTCTCTCACAAACACACACCTCACGCACACACACACACCACACTTGTACACACTCACGTGTACAGTCACTCACTCACGTGTACAGTCACTCACTCACTTGTACACGACTATATACTTATATATATATACATATATATATTTATATATATATACATATATATATTTATATATATATACATATATATATTTATATACATATATATATATACACATATATTTATACATATATTAGTACCTATACAACTAAGTATAGGTATATATACATATATATATATACACATATATATTTACATATATACATATATATATTCATATCACCTATCACACATTGTATCGCAGGAATATCTGCACCAGTTGCTGATATTCCCCGATACACGCGTACAGAAAGCGTCTTTGCACACATCTTCCACCCATCCATCCTACACTCCACGTGGCACTTCATCCTGTTGGTTGCATCTTCCTAGATGACGATCAACTCGACACCATGCTACATGCCATTTCCACCTCCACCCCCACCCCTATATACATATATAATATATACATATATATATACTATATTTACCTTATTTCTATTTCTCTTTCCTGCCATTAAAAAGATAAAAAAATATATATACAAAAGAGAAAAGCTAATCCTTGACTTGTAGGTACTCCGTCTTGCGAATAGTAAGACCAGTTTTGAAACCCTAATTTGGCTCAAAGCCAAGAACCTGATTTTGAGGGTGTACCTCAAGGACAAAAATTATCAGAAAAAAATCTTAAATAGAAAAACACCAAAAACATAATAAACGAACGGAAGAGATTCATTGTAGGAAAGGTGTAGAAACTTATTCATCTCTAATCCCACTTTCCTAAGTTCGACCCTGGGCCTAAAAGTGACTAAGATAAAATCAAGTAGGCCAGGTAAAAAAAAAAATTGTAAAAAGATTGTTAGGCTCGATTTTGGTTAACCACTATACTCATTTCAACGATTAAATCACCATATTAACACAACCTATCTGGGTCTACACCACCCTTGCCCACATGCACATGGGTCTGGTCCCCTAACTGGTATTGTACAAACCCGATTACCCAATTCTAAGAGAAAAGAAGGAAAAATTTTAGGAGGGTAAGGGTAGGTTTTGCACTGTTCATGCCTCAAAATTTGTGCCTTCACGCCTACCACATTGCATCTCTGAGGTAGGCTTCTCTGTGCTTGGCACCCTTGTGCCTATTCTAAGGCTCGAGATAAGGCATCTGGGGATTATGTCCGACGTCTGGTTATGGCTTTGATCTGATATTGTGGAGATACTTGTCTCTTATTTGATGTGGAATTGAGAAATAAGTGGTTGAGACCATTGTTGAGAAATTGAATACTTGAATACATGCTTAATTTGAGGGATATCCTTGGTGATCTAAATCACCATTTTTGGGCTTTTATATTCTTTCTACCCCTTTGTTTCCTGAGATACTATTGATTATTATTGAATACATTATTTAGTAGATTATTCATTGAATATCTTCAATTGTGATTCATTATTATGCTCATCTATTTCTAATTATGATTAGTGGATTAAATTATCTATTTGCTCCCTACGAACGACCTTGGACTCATTCCTTATTTTCGAGCACTTTATAAATTTAAGTGTTGAATTTCTTTTGTTGACTGTGCTACAACACGTGTTTTCTTAAAATCGATGAAAGTGACACAACATTTTGGCGCCGTTTCTAGAGAGCAACGCGTAATTCACCACTAATCTTTTCTTTCTTAATTGATTTGATTTCTAACTTGCCTTATCTACTTTACTTTGATTTTGCGAGGTACATCACGAGAAGATTTTCCATGCAATCAACCACTCCAAGGGTAGGTAAAATCTCTCTTCTTCCTTAATCATCTCATAATCCTAGGAAGAGAAAAATGAAACAAATGAATTAGGATCCACTTGCCTTATTTTTATAGTAATTATCATTTAAAGACAAAAGTTTCCTGATTTGAGAAATTGATTTATATTTGATTGAAGTGAGACAAATTTTATTAAAGATCTCCATCCTGATTTCCTGTATCTATTAGGGATTTATGCTTAAATTCTCGACATCTTGGGCTACTAACTTTCTTATTGAGTCTGTGGTGCCACATTTGGAATTCAAATTAGACATGGAAATAGAGCCAATTAGGATTTCTACATTAGGGCTTTGAAGCGTTAGTACCCATTTTCCTGAAATAAAGGAAATTAATCTTCCCGCATTTGTATGCTACCTAAGCCCTTGATTTAACTGATCTATTTAAGTAAACCCTAAAATAAGGGCTCTAAATTCACTTGAACTGTAAAATTTGGACCTAATAACCTAAGAGTCAATTCAGGGTGATTTGGGTCTTGAACCAGATTTCATCCTCAACTTTAGGTAGGTCAGGTGAAGTTGATCCACTTTGTGGGTCAACCAACCTCCAAATTATGTCACAAATCGAATCAACTTCTAAATCAAGTGAAATTCAAGGCACAAATTAGGGATAAAATTGGTAGACTTAGGTTTTAATTCATACATTTAGGTCTACTTGGATATGCAGTGACAAGGAAGGTTGGGTGGGGGAAACCTTGTAACCCATGGTGATGCTCTATCGTGTAGGGGTCTTTGCAGGACTCTCTCTTTCTGGCTGCCTACGTAACTCTTGGGTGTGTGGATTTCTAATTCAGTGGTATCTTCCGCCTTGAAACAGGCTTAGTTATCCAAAATTTTTATGGGACTAGCTCTAGTGGAGCATCCCGGGTATGGGACAGCTCGTAGAGCTTTAGAGGGGGTGAGAGAAGAGAGAATGGGATGAAGAATGAGGGGAGTGTAAGGCCCTTTTCATAGGCAAGGAGAAAGGGGTAGAATAGTCATTTCAAAGGCTAGAAATGAATGCAAGGCTTTTAGTGACGCTTGCAAGCGTTACTAAAGACCCCATATCCCTGAAGCTCGCATGAAAGGAGGGTCGCTCATCGTTGATCCGACGCTCCTCGTGCAGCCATGTCATGCGACTGTTGGTCTTCAGCCGTTGAGGCCTCGGATCATGCCTCATCGCCATCAGCTATCCGATCGTTCGATCAAACGGCTTAAAACGCATCTAGAATCTTGCTGCTGAGAGGGTGCACGTCAGATCGCACATTAGATCGTGTGTCATCACATGCCTATGCGTGCTCGCCCATCCATCGCGCCACGTTTACACCTTCGTTGCCACTCATCGCGCATCTAACAATTGAATTTCACCGAGCACCTCTTCTCATGGATTTAATCCCCTCACGCCGATTCAATCTCGTGTCACTTGTTGCATGTAAGGCATGCAACCACTACGCTATCGTCTCTCTTTAGTTGAGTTTATGTTTTAACACTCACGAGCTCACGACCATTGGATCTCGATCCAACATTTGAGAACGCTCGATCCTTCACCTTCAGTGAGATGTGAAGCGGGTGTTCTTGAATCTCAACCATTGGATCAAGATTTAAGATGTGTGCACATCACCCACACATGCAGAGAGGACACGAAGAGGAGACTTGGATCCCACTTTCACAGGGGATTCTCCTTTGTCGTAGATTTTCTTTCATTTCAGTCTTCTCACCCTTGTAGCATCAAGGCTAATTTTTGAGGGTCTATCCCCACTTTCTTTATTGACTACGGCAATTTATCTGTGGTTATCTGCTTGCCTTCCTTAAAAGAAAAGAAAGAAAAAAAAATATTGAGCTGCCTGTTTAGGAGTTGTATTTCCTTAGATGCGTGCATTTAGGGGTGATTGAGCAGCACGTCAGATCTCATTTTGCATTGTGTCCATTATTTACACGAAGATTGCTGGAGTCAAGTAAACCTTTCTATCTTTGCATCCAGCTCCTGTCACTCATTGCTTTGAAATCTCAACACCCCCAACTGATTGAAATTATCTAATTCAGTGGTCGCCTAATTGAAATTGGGATTGCTAATAAGATTCGACCTTAAAATCAAAATCACATTTGATCTTATCAAAAGGGACTTGTGTGCAATTCTTCTTAAAATCAAACTGATTTGCAGTGTGATGTACACTTTTGGCACAGAGCACACACAATAAGCACCACACTAGGTCTCGATCCCTTTATCGGTGCAGACCCTCCTATTTCACTTTATGGTGGTGATACTATCTTGTAACCAAGTATTTTGATACTTCAAGGAGAGGGACACCCCTTAAAGGAACAAAAGGGTAGTTAAGAGGCACTGCATTCTCATCACCTCAAAGGAAAGGTTCACCCTACTTGCATCCCTTAGTTCCGTCCTTGGAGTAACTTCTCATTAGATCACTTGAGAGTATCATTAAAGCAAGGTATAGGTCCTAGGGCACTCGAAAGTTGGCTTAGGTCACGAACTATTATATCAACCAATTTTACCTCAACCCCTTCAAAACAGAGTTGGTCAGGATCTCAAGTAGCCACTTTCCTCTTATATCACTTACATGGGAACGGAGGGACATCGCCTTGACCCTTTTCGATCGATCTGTTGAGTGGAGGTTTCACTTACCCAATTGGCAAGAACTTGCATTGTGATTGGTAGATATTGCATGCTTGGTAGATGCTATCTTGAGGGTAGTCTAGTGTTTGATCTTGAGCCTAAGAGAATCCTTAGGAGAACCCACCAGAGAGAAAGGAGAGAAGAGATGGTTGAGTAAGGACCAAATCAACAAAGGACCCTGAGAGACTACTTCATTTCGACCAACCAACCTGCTCATGCACTGAGACGACAGACAGGGGATAATCCATATGAGATCAAGAGAAGTACCATATCCTTGTTGCCCTTCTTTTATGGTACTACTAGGGAGTTTCCCTCCTTTTATGGTACTACTAGGGAGGACCCCTATCAGCATTTAAAGGAATGCACCGAGGTCTACTCCATGGTGAAACTTTAGAACTTTACTGACGAAGCTCTAATGAGGACCCTCTTTCCCTTCTCCCTTAAGGACAAGGCAAAACACTGGTATCACACCTTGGATGCATGGGTGAATGATTGGAATGCCCTTAAGGGAGAATTCTTGAAGAAATACTTCCTGATGAGCAAAACCAACCACTTCAGGAGAGAGATCATGGCTTTTACTCAATTAGATGGGGAATAATTCCATTAGACTTAGGAGCGCTTTAATGATCTAATTCGATTATGCCCCCATCATCAAGTGCCTAAATGGCAACTGGTAGAGAGGTTTTACATTGGACTATCTAATAGGCATAGGCAAATAGTGGATGCTGCTTTTGCAAGAACCTTTCTTACCAAAGTGGAGGGTGAGGCCTGGACATTATCTGAGTCATTGAGTGACAATTCTATTCACTTGACCTTAGCCTATCAGGATAGAAAACCTTCCATCCTCCAAAAGAAAGTGGAAGCTAGTGAAGCTCGGGCTACTCATAATTTAGCCTTCTAAATCCAATTGTTGAACCAAAACTTTGAAAGACTTATGACAAACCTCGGCACATTCCCATAGTTAGCTTCCCAAGTCCAAGCTCTTTTTGAATGCTCCATTTGCCAAAGCACTCTTCACGCCACTGTTGAGTGCCATTTGGCTAATCAATACCTTGAATTAGTTCAAGCAGATCTGAACACTGCCTATGGGTTTCGTCCACCTCCCCGGAACAACCCTTTTGGAAACACCTACAATCTTGGGTGGAGAAACCATCCTAGTTTCTCATGGAAGTAAGGTGATGATTCCAACTCGGGGAATTCAAGAACCCAACCCACCCAATCCTTTCAGGCACAACAATTCTAGCCTCCTCCTCAGCCCAAAAATTTTGAGATGAATGACCTTAAAGCTATGGTAAAGGCCATGCAAGAAAGCTAGAGTACGATCATTCAATCTCAGAATAAGGCAATCCATGAAATGCAATCTCAAATTGGTCATCTTGTTGAGGCAGTTAGACAACGTGATCCTGGGAGGTTACCCAGCTCATTTGAGGAGAATCTTAGAGGTAAAGGGCCCTTCATAAGGGAGCATGCCAAGTTGTGACCATTTTGAGGAGTGGAAAATAACTCTCCAAACCTAAACTCACTCCTACGGGCACCCCTCCTACCAACCCGACAATTACTTACACATCCATTGAGGAAGAGCCACTTAGCCCCTCCTCGCTTGAAATCACCCATTCGAAGGATGTTGTCCCCATTTCGCCCCTGTCCCACCATGACAACCCCTCCACCCAGAGGCCGAGAGTGCCCTTCCCTAAGCGCTTATCTACCCCTGAGGCATCTTTTACTTGCTCATCTGGAGCTAAAGATAGGATGGAAGAGATAATGGAGGAATTCAAGTAAGTTCACGTTAACTCGCATCTTTTGGATGCTATCAAGCAAATCCCATCCTATATTACATTTCTAAAGGACCTATGCACACAGAAAAGAAAATCAAGGAAATAGGTCCAGGATAAGGTCGTCCTACCCGACCTAGTCATCTCGATTCTAATATACTTGAATTAAGTTAGATCCTAGCTTAACTTAGGCATTCTGCATACATACACATCATACTTTGCATTATAGTTGATTTATTAGTTTTGTAAAAAATAATGTCATATTATGATCAAATTGAGAGGTATTAACAATTGTAGATAATTCAGGGCTGCGGATGACCGATCCAACCATATGGATCTGCTCAAAACGACGACGGGAGTCCAACATCTCCGAGATTGCATTGATCAGACTCCCGTAACATCCTATGGAGTCCGTAGAAGAGCTAGGGCCAAGAGGCAAATAGGTGAAAATTCAGACCTCAGATGTCAAATTCAACTGCACAGATGGACCTAGATTAATGATCGTAGTCCAATAGTGCAAAAATCATTTCGATTGGAGACCTATTACACCATCTACAAAGAAAAGAAGATGAACGACCACGATGGTGCCACATGATGCCATCAGAGCTGCGCAACGACGTTGCCCAACCTCTGAAGGAAGTGCCCCCATGCATTGTGGGCCGTTGGATCATCATCCAATGGCCACCATGCGCCCACGTCACCGCTCCAAGTGCACCTCATCAAGGAAGGTCACGACTCAGTAGTTGGATCTCCATCAACGGCCGAGAGCAACCGTGTAAAGAAAGGAAAGCATGACACAAACGCGCCCTTAGCGCATTGGTTAGTGCATTGGAGTAGAAGGACGTGACATTTGTTCAAAGCACAATCCACAGAAAATCAAGCGAGGTGGTGCGTTGGATCCAATTGGAGAGTTGGATCTCCATCAGATGGAGATGGTGCAACCGTGTGGCACTCTGGCGAGCGTTGGATGGCCACCCATGCAATGACGCGCAACCAAATGCGTGTGTGCACATTTGAAATTCAAAGCGATGCAGGAGAAGAGCTTAAGCTATTCGATCTCGCGATCGGATGGCTGAGAGGCGATAGTTGCACGCTCACGAGGATTGAGTGCAAATTATGCGCTTGCAGTTGGTGGTGCGTGCAAGTGCGAGAGACAGCCATCAGATGAAGATCCGAGGGTGGGGAGTGCACCATGTGTCAGCTAGAGAGGCGATCCGAGCGTTGGAGGCATTTTGGAAGGCCTTTTGAAGTGTGATCTGATCCGTTGATCTCCCGATCGATGGATCTGATCAATCTGAGATTGTTGCACGAGTTGGAGGGTCAAATGCCATATTGCCCCTCTATGAAGCTATGAAACAGACTCCAGGGGCCTCCATATGAAGCATACTCTCCTCCAAATCTCTTCTTCCATCTCTCCAGACCTTCAAGCTTCTCCGGCTCTCTCCCTCTTCCTTTGAAGCATCCACCAAGCCACCTTAGTGCACCGCTGCTACTCTCCCCGACCTCTCCAAAAGGCCACCAAGGACCACCCTTGGTGCCCTTATTCTGATAGCTTAGATAGTTATTTTAATTCCAGCATCATATGTTATAGCTATTTAGTTCTAGTTGCAAACAAATGATCAATCGACTACCTGAATCGCTTTATATGTATATTGTGATTAGTATTTAGTATTTAAATCTAAATTAGTGTTATAGTCAAATCATTTTATGCCTCCCTGAGTTCGATTGAGACTCACATCTCGTTAAATTTTATTTTCTTCGACGTGCTTCACGCTATACTACAATAAATCATTCTTTTAACGTGATCTACGCCTCAAGCAGGTACACCCCCCAAAATTAAGGACCCATGAGCCCCGTATATTTCTGTGGTCATTGGAGACCAACGCATCAATGAGCCTTGATGAGAGCCTCATCATGAGCCATAACTAGCTCATTTTGACCTAATAAAGAGAATAAAAGCTCCTACATGACTTAGAAGAGGGCTTAATTGGAGGAATAAGTGTTCTGAGAAGAAAACATGAAATAAAGGTTAAAGCTGTAATTTTACCATTGCAGTATATAAACGAAATTTCTCAGAGACAGAACATAGGTCAAATGGTCTAAATGAGATAAAAAGTGGGTTGAATCAATTAGAAATGGGCTCATGTGCAGTCCAGGAATTAAATTACATTTGGTAACCCTAAAACAGACCTGCTTAATTCAACAAGTTTTCGGTCAGGATAAAAATCAATTAAACCCTCTAAAATTCATGGAAAAATATCCTCTAGGGTTTAGAACATTCAAATTGGCCTTTGGAACCTAGTTTGACCTAGAATAGGGTCCTAGCTCATCAATTGACCTAATTTGGGTTTTTACGTAAAATATCCAGTCAAACGTGGTCAAACCTAAAATCCAACTTCACCATTGGATTCCTTAGGTCAAAATTAGGTTTTTACCAAAATTTAGACCTAGGGAGAGGTCATCTTGACCTACTTTGCAATTTATTACACCCAATCACATTTTGGTCCCTATCTTTTGAAAACTATCACATATACCCCCCTAGCTTTCTCTCCAATCTTACAATCAAGTCCTTTCACCATTATTGGGGAAGAATCCTCTCCGGCGAGGTTGACAGGGGGGATATGCTCAGAAGAAAGGCCAAGGAGAACAGAGCTGACGAAGAAGATTAGGGGCAGACGAAGACTCAAAAAGGCAAAGGAAAAGAAAGGAAAGAAGAAAGCCAGACCTTGGTCGCAGGAAGAAAAGAAATAGAGGGAGAGAAACAGAAACATCAAGGAAGAAAATGAGCTTTATTTTAAGACGTCTGATATTGTATCAGACGTCCATTTTTATTTTCTTTGAGCAATTTCTTTTTATAACACTCTCCTTGAACTAGTCATTTTTTTCATTTAAAAAGTTGCGTTCTCAAGTTTTGAAAGTACTTAGATTGATCCCTATGTTCGACCTCGGATGCTCCTATTTTCGAGTTATAAAACCTTTATTTGTTTTCACGGAAAGTTCGTCTATATTACAACGCATTAATTGTTAAAACACGATCTAGCCGCGTCAACATTTTGGCGCCATTGCCGGGGTGCAACGGGCACTTCTAAAGCTTTTGATCACAACTTCTGATCCAATATTGACCTAATTCCTCTCTTTTATTGTGTTTGTCTCAGGGAAAGTAGAGAAAAGAAGAACAGCTGCACAACAGACACTCCAAGGAACAGGTAATTTTCATTAGCCCTCTCTCTTAACTCCCTCAAAGTCTAAAAAGGAACAAAAGAAGAATCAACTTAGGGTTACCTGTTTCATACTTAGTAATTCATCAAAGTTTCCTGATTTTCATTTCAACACATTTTTAACTGCTCATCTAACTAAGGTAACTAGGGCTAAAACTTTCTTGATTGAGCCCTAGATACTAAATTTTGAGGCAACTAAATTGGACCAACTAGAGCCAACTTCAGGATTGAAAAGCTAGGGTTTTTAGAGACACATCTTCTCTTAAAAAAAGAAAAAAAGTTTTTCCAAAAAGAGGTGCGCCTAAACCTTGTTTGAAAAGATCTATACAAGAGAAACCCTAAGCAAATCAGACTTTTAAATCCATTTGAACCTTAAAAGACAGGACCCAAAAGCTCTCAAAGGAACAAGAGGTGAAGTTGATCCCTTGGGTCAACCAACCTTAAAATTAGGTCACTTTTTCACTCAAAATACCTAAAAGTTCAAGTGGAACCTTAAGCACCTTGATCTTAAAGTAAAAAAGGTAGACTTAAGAGGTCAAGGTCCCCATTCTGGTCTACCTGGAACCGCAGCGACAAGAGAGGTCGGGTGGGGGAAACCTTGTAACTCGTGGGGACGCTCTACCATGTAGGGGTCTTTGCGAGACTCTCCCTCTCTGGCTGCCCAGGTACTTCTCAAGTGGACGACCTTTCTGACTAAGGGGTATCATCCGCCCCGAACCTCTATAGTCACCCAACAATTTTTGGGTGTGTCGATTGGGTCCAGCACCTTCTGATCTCATCACATCCTTCGGTGCATGTTCTGTAGGAGGTCCTTAAGACCATCCTTAAGACCTCCTTTAGAAATTCACTCTCGTCGAGGCCAAGCCTCGACACCATTGTTTGTGCAGCAACCCCACCACATAAATCTTTCATCTGATTCAGAACCAAGTTCTCCTTCTTCTCCCATCATGGCACAACCCATTGAAGAGGAGAAAAACCTTGAACACCAACTTCAATGCCTTAATGATCTCTTTCAAAACTTTGTAAACCCACCATAGCGACCTATGATGCGAGATCACTATAATCTTGCTGCGGTGGCGATCGAACCTCGAGTACGAATCCTGATTGGAGGTCTTGATTCTGAACTGAAGCCCAATATGATTCATGCCATACCAAAGTTTCATGGGCTTAACTCTAAGGATCCATTCCAACACATTAAACAACTCAAGCATCTGACCCAGACCTTCGGGTCAGATCTACAAAACTGGGATATCCTACTCATGAAAATGTTTTTGTTCTCCCTCTTGGACAAGGGTGCCCATTGGTATCAAACTCAAACCCATTCGATCAACACATGAGAGGAACTTCAGTCCGAATTTTTGAAAAAATTCTTCCCCGTTGGCCGGACGAATGCCTTGCGCCACCAGATCACTCATTTCACTCAACAACCGGGAGAACCTCTTCACGAAGCATGGGATCGATTCTTAGATCTCATGCGAAAGTGCCCCCATCATGAAGTTCCTAAGTGGGAACAAGTCTAGTCTTTTTACTAGGGACTCCGTGAAGACATTCGCTTATTCGTCAATGCAATGTGCGGAGGAAACATCATGGGTCAACATGAGGACACGGTGTGGGAGATTCTCGAAAACATGTGCGAGAACTCCATAAATAATGACTCCATGGGCTTATTCGACAGGACGAATGCCCGCACATCGATGAATCTGAGAGGGGCACATGAGATGCACGACCTGTCCACTTCCGTTGACTTGGAACTGATGGCCAGTCGGTTGGACAAGGTTTCTATCATAGAAAAGAAGGTGGACGAGCTAACCTGGCATTTGCAGCAAGCCACCTCTGCGCAAAACTCTTTTGCACGACCACCTCTGGCAAGGGAAACTGTGCAAAACATCTACCACCAATCTGCCAAGGGGATGGACCCATATCCACCCCCGTCTGCCTCACGGACAGGAGTGACCTCCGATCCATTCTACTCGAGTTGGGGGAACTTTGAACCCTCATATTCTGACTTTCCTGAGGTTCCTCAGAACTGTGAGGACCTCAACGCCATCCAGAATGACCCATTCTCCATTACCTACAACCCTGGATGGCGAAATCATCCTAACTTTCAGTGGACGGGAAATTCTCAGACTCAAAGACCACCATATCAACCCCGTCCACAAGCCCCTCGTCCATATCAGCCGCCTCAGCCTCGACCCAATCCCACCTACCAATCCGGGCCAAACCAGGATCAACTGACTCTTATCCTTCAAGCACTGGATGACATTCAAAAGATGAATGCAGCAATGCAAAAACAGCACAAGGACGAGATCGCAGAGGTTCGCAACCAACTGGCCCAGATGGCAAATTCCCGCCAACCTGGCACCCTTCCTTCGCAACCTCTGCCCAACCCAAATAACGTGTCGACCCAGAGGCGCGTTATGAATCCAAATTCAGGCCACGCACATTTGATTTATCAGGCCCCTGCTGCTCCATCACCAGACGGGATGGAAGCTTCGACATCTTATGCGGGATTTTAGCAGCAGCCACCCCTCTTACCAAACCCAAACCAAAATCAGGCCGGATTAAACTCTGTAACAACACGTAGTGGTAAAACAACCCAAGACCCACATTATCCGAACCACTCCAAGCCTGGTAATAGCCAAGACCCTAGGATAGTCATCCAGGATACCACTGTCCCAGATCAAGAACCTGGACCTATTCTAGAGGAACCAACTAGGATCCCATTTCCTAAGGCCTTGACCAAAGGAAAAAGGATAACCAAACCCGTGGCTCCCGAGGAGGATCTGGTCAAGCTCTTTGAACAGGTCCAGATAAACATCCCATTGATGGATGCAATTCGCCACGTACCGGCTTACACAAGATTCTTGAAAGATGTATGTACACCTAAACGTAAGCCGCGAACCAAGGATGGGAATCTGATCGTACTGTCAGACCAAGCCAGCTCTGTCATCTTGAGTAAACTCCCAACCAAGGCTAAAGTCCCTGGAACTCCCCTGATTTCTTGTAAAATTGGTGAAACCCAATTTGATAGAGCCTTACTAGATTTAGGTGCCTCCATAAATCTAATACCTACATCCCTTCTTGACCACCTTGAAGAGTCCGAACTTAAACCAACTGAGGTGACATTGAAATTAGCCGATCGATCCATCAAGTCACCTAAAGGAATACTCGAGGATGTCATTGTTAGGGTACGGGATTTCTACTTCCCGGTGGACTTCATGGTACTAGACATGGATGCACCTAAGAACCCAAGGGACGCACCAATCATATTAGGGAGACCCTTTTTGGCCATTGCTAGGGCCAACGTAAGCTACGAAGAGGGCTAGATAGAATTAAAATTTGGGAATCAAACTCTGAAGATTGATATTTTTAAGGCCCAACAAGGGATTAATTGTGGGGTTATAGAGCAAATATGTGATATCAGAGCCGTGGTTGATGAATTGCATACAGAGGACAACCTGATTATCCCTGATCAACCACTAGAAAATCAAAACCCGCCAACAGAGGAGTGCGAACATGATCTAGACACACCTATGACTCTGACCCTTGTTCCTGATACAGACCCCGAACCACCCACTACTGCTGACACTCCTGTCATGGAACTCAAGCCCCTTCTCGAGCATCTGAAGTACGTCTTTTTGGATTCCAATCAGACATTTCCTGTGATTATCAACTCTCGACTCACACCTGACCAAGAACTTCGTTTGATTATTGTTCTCCAGCAACATCGTAGAGCCATTGGATGGACTCTCGATGATTTGACTGGTATAAGCCCTTCATACTGCACACATCGAATCTACACAGAAGAAGGCGCACGACCTTCAAGAGAAATGCAAAGACGCTTAAACCCTAACCTACAGGAGGTCGTAAAACAGGAGATCATAAAGTGGTTAGATGCAGGGATCATCTACCCGATCTCTGACAGTCGTTGGGTGAGTCCAATACAGGTGGTGCCTAAAAAGGTAGGACTTGCCATCATCACGATTTAAACCAGAGAAGTCATTCCTACCTGAATAGCTAACTCGTGGAGAGTTTGCATTGATTACAGAAGACTCAATTCCTCCACGAAGAAGGATCATTTCCCACTACCGTTTATTGATCAGATCCTCGAGAAACTAGCGGGAAATAGGTTCTTCTGCTTTCTTGACGGGTACTCCGGTTACAACCAGGTGGCAATCCATCCAAAGGACCAAGAAAAGACCACATTCACCTGCCCCTTCGGGATGAACGCGTTTCGAAGGATGCCTTTCGGTCTCTGCAATGCACCTGCAACTTTTCAGCTGTGCATGCTTGCCATATTCTCAGATATAGTAGGTGACTATCTGGAAGTCTTCATGGATGACTTTTCAATTTTTGGAGCATCATTTGATGATTTCCTCTAACACTTGGTCCAAATACTCAGGCGGTGCATCGATGTGAATTTGGTTCTTTCCTAGGAAAAGAGTCATTTCATGGTGCCTGAGGGAATTGTCCTGGGACATTTAATCTCGGAGAAAGGCATCCAAGTGGATCGAGCTAAGGTTAACCTGATTTCCAAGCTCCCTATGCCTAGCTCGATTAAGGACATCTGATCTTTTTTGGGGCACGTCAGTTTTTACCGTCGATTTATTCCTGATTTCTCAAAAATCGCGCACCCCCTTACCACTCTTCTCTCCAAGGATGTGCCTTTCAAAATTTCCAAGGAATGCACTCAAGCATTTGAGATCCTACGTGACCAAGTACCCAAGCCCTGATCCTACAGTCCCCTGATTGGTCATAACCCTTTGAGATCATGTGCGATGCATCTGACTTCGCTGTACGAGCGGTTTTGGGGCAGAAAATTGATGGGAAACCTATGGTCATTTACTACTCCAGCAAAACACTGGATGAGGCTCAGCGTAACTATACAGTTACTGAGAAAGAGCTGCTAGCTGTAGTATTTTCCCTAGAAAAATTCAGATCATACCTTCTGGGTTCTCGTGTTATCATATACTCGGATCACACAGCTGTGAGGCATCTCCTTGCAAAGAAGGACGCGAAACCTTGATTAATCCGATGGATCTTGCTGTTGCAAGAGTTTGACCTTGAGATTCGCGACAAAGCGGGAAAGTAAAATGTGGTAGCTGATCACTTGTCCCGTCTTCCTTCTAAAATAATTGACCCTTCCGGACCCATCACAGAACATTTTCCTGATGAGCACCTCCTGACTATCAGTACAGGTCTTCCATGGTTCACAGATACAGTAAATTACCTAGCATCACATCAGATTCCGTTCGATTGGTCGAAGGCCAAGAAGGACAAATTGCGTTCCGATGCCAAGTATTACCTATGGGAAGACCCGTATCTATTCCGCATTGGTGTTGATCAGATAATTCGACGGTGTGTCGCGGAAGTGGAAATCAAAGGCATACTCTCATTTTGCCATGACCAGGCATGCGGTGGACATTTCTCAGGACATAAAACTGCATCAAAAGTCCTCCAGTGTGGCTTTTACTGGCCCACAATTTTCAAGGATGCATACGATCACTGTAAGGCATGTTCCCATTGCCATACTTTGGGCAACATGAGCCATCGAGACATGATGCCTCTACAGCCGATCTTGGTATGCGAAATTTTTGATATTTGGGGGATTGATTTTATGGGACCCTTCCCGATCTCGGATGGCTTCGAATACATCTTACTCGCAGTTGACTACGTGTCCAAGTGGATAGAAGCCATTCCGACCCGAACCAACAGTCATAAAGTTGTTATCAAATTCATTCATCAAAACATTTTCTCAAGGTTCGAGATTCCACGAGCAATAATTTCTGACGGAGGGACCCATTTCACAAATGCTCAGTTCAGGTCACTGATGACCAAATACGGGGTGTCACACTGAATCTCTACTCCTTACCACCCCCAAACTAATGGTCTAGCTGAGCTATCAAACTGAGAGATCAAGAAAATCCTTTAGGTTACTGTTCGACCTGACAGAAAAGATTGGTCTTCTCGGCTTCCGGAAGCATTGTGGGCCTATAGGACTGCCCACAAGACCCAATTAGGAATGTCTCCCTTCAGGCTAGTGTACAGGAAGGCATGTCACCTCCCCGTCGAATTGGAACATAAAGCCTATTGGGCAATACGGAATTGTAATTTAGATCTTTCTAAGGCTGGAACCCACAGAAGACTTCAAATAAGCGAGATTGATGAATTATGCCACGACGCGTATGAGAACTCATGAATTTACAAAGAATGGGTTAAAGCTTTTCATGATAAACACATTTCTAGAAAGATCTTTCATCCTGGTCAAAAGGTTTTACTCTTTGATGCCTGACTCAAATTATTCCCAGGAAAGCTATGATCTAAGTGGGTCGGACCCTACCTAGTCCGATAAATCTTTGGAAATGGAGCCATTGAAATCAACCCACTCAGCCACGATTCCGAACCCTTTGTTGTGAACGGTCAAAGACTCAAACCGTTCATTGACATGACCGATACAAATTTGGCTGAGTCATCCTTTACCCTCCATTCCCCTTGAGCTCATTGCACCCAGCCGATGGCGTAAAACTCAGCGCTTAACAGGAGGCAACCCGTCATTCTTTAAAAACCTGAAACCTTTTCTGACATTTCTACGCAGAATTCATATTGCACTTTAGGGTTCATCCATTAGAACAGCCGACTTCACCTCAGGTATCCCTACCCGAGATTAGAAATCGTTCGCAACAAGTCATTTCAACCCATTCACTCACCACACACCTGTCCTAATGCATGAACTAAGATGAAATCGAACCCACCTAATTTACAATGGGGACATTGCAAATCTTAGGCATGGAGGGGTATGAAAGTGCAAAACGTCAGGAAAATTCATATCAAGAAAGGGTTTCAATTGAAAAAAAAAAGAAGAGAGAGACTTAAAGGAGGGGAGAAACAATTCAGGGTAATACAAAATGAGAGGAGGAAAAGAGTAAAATGCTAAAAAAGGAACACAAAATAAAAAAGAAAAAGAAATAGTCATTAGTAAAAGATCAAGGAATTAACTAAAGTTCTAGACCATATCAAGAAAAGAGAAAAAAAGTGCTAAGGTGACATAACAAGAGATTAGCGGGAATGCTGATTTTTTAGCTTGGGCTAGATTCTTTAGCTTAAAAATTCACATATCCGATAAAATCTGGATAATCCTCAAGAGGTTGGGGAAAATGCGAAGCTTAAGTATTAGGTCTAAGGCTTAGGAAGTATTCGGCTTCGTTAACTAACCTTCGGTTTGCGGGATTCGATAACTTAAGCACCCCAAATTCACACACAGTCTGGTTCAGTGCGCATAAATATCCAAATCACGCAAAAGCATTTAATGTTCTAAAAAAGTCACCTAGATTAGGAGCGGCCGATCAACACAAGTTGATTTGGACGAGTTCCCGACGTGGAGAGGCAGGAAATTCCCCTCGAAGATGCGTAACAACATATCATCTCCTCGGTGCTTGTCTCTTACGATATTTAAATATCCTACTAGGGGCATGTAAGCACTCTGCTGGTTCAGATACCATGGGCGGCATTATCACGAAATGTTGATCGCCAGGGTCTGAATTCGGCCACGGAACTCCACGGGCGGGATTATCTCGAAATCTCGAAAGTCAGGGTTCTGGGGGTTTCCATGGGCGGGATTATCTCGAAATCTCGATAGCTAGGGACCCTTGAGGATTGATGATGGGGACGAGGAATCTGATACAGACCGTGTTGAGAAGCTAATCCGAAGCTAGAAATAAAAAGAAAAGAGAGAGAAAAACTCTCCAAATAAATAAATCTTCTATCTCTCTCTTACAAAAACGCACTGCAAACTGAACCTAGGCTAAAAATGTCTAAAGCATGGGTACTTTAACCGCGGAGTCCAACAAACCCTAGGTTAGTTTCTGTGGACCTTAGAAACCTTTGCAGAGGACTGAGGCTAAAGCGGGTCAGGTCTGGATTTTGGTTGGTACTTGAGTACCTTTAGGCCTATTGTCGGCATTCTGACCTAATCACAAAAGAAAAAGAGAAGCACTTATCATAATTGATGACAGACACTCAGGGTCTAGAACAGAAGTTAAAACCTTGAAATTTTGCTAAGGGACTAGCAAAACCTAGGCATGGGGGTATGATGAGAGTCTCATCATGAGCCATAACTAGCTCATTTTGACCTAATAAAGAGAATAAAAGCTCCTACATGACTTAGAAGAGGGCTTAATTGGAGGAATAAGTGTTCTGAGAAGAAAACATGAAATAAAGGTTAAAGTTGCAATTTTACCATTGCAGTACATAAATGAAATTTATCAGAGATAGAGCATAGGTCAAATGGTCTAAATGAGATAAAAAGTGGGTTGAATCAATCAGAAATGGGTTCATGTGCAGTCCAGGAATTAAATGACATTTGATAATCCTAAAATAGACCCGCTTAATTCAACAAGGTTTCGGTCAGGATAAAAATCAAGTAAACCCTCTAAATTCATGGAAAAATATCCTCTATGGTTTATAACATTCAAATTGGCCTTTGGAACCTAGTTTGACCTAGAATAGGGTCCTAGCTCATCAATTGACCTAATTTGGGTTTTTACGCAAAATGTCCAGTCAACGTGGTCAAACCTAAAATCCAACTTCACCATTGGATTCCTTAGGTTCAAATTAGGTTTGTGTCAAAATTTGTACCTAAGGGGAGGTCATCTTTACCTACTTTGCAATTTAGTACACCCAATCACATTTTGGTCCCTGTCTTTTAAAAACTATCACATAAACCCCCCTAGATTTCTCACCAATCTTACAATCAAGTCCTTCCACCATTATTGGGGAAGAATCCTCTCCGGCGAGGTTGACAGGGGGATACACTCAAATCCCTCAGAGATCTCCTCCCAGAATTGGAAGGGAGATTCTCTGAGGAATCCCCTTCCATCTAAGCCCGATCTTGTTCTCTGATTCCTTTCCAATCTCTCGTGCGAACTCACGAGAAATTTGGATCCCAACCACCTTCCTTCTCCGACGAGACAACAGTGGCCAAAAGCTTTCCCTCCACGCACCAGAAAGCTCGGCTAGCACCTATAAAAAGACCTCCGACCCTCTGCGAAATCTCTCAGACTTGTCTTGGCGGTAGAATCCTCCAAATTTCTTCTCTCCTCTCTCCGTCCAAGAAACCCGCAAGCTCCGGCGATTACCTCTCCTTCTTCTCGTCACTCTGCTTCCATATCAGCAGAGAGTCTACTCCGCCTCATCTTCCCGCGTCGCGCCGCACCAAGCGTACGCTTCCCCGACCTCATCCTCATCGCCGTTATCTCCCTCAGGGTTATCTTCTCCGACGACGGCAACTACGAGCCGTCTGACTCCGCTGCCCCCTTTCCCTCCCAACAGTCCAGATAAGATCCCCATTTTCCCCTCTTTCATTTCCTCACTTTATTTCACTCAATCGACCCTCGACCGTTCCTGTCCACCCCACCTTCCTCATCTTCGGCCACCCTCCGGCGAGACACTCTCGTTGCTCCGCAGCCCCACACGTCTCGCCGACCATCACATAACCTCTGCCTCACCTCACTGAGCACCCTCCACTCATCCACAGCCCCAACACACCACCACAACAACCCCCCGAACACACCCACCTGTCCGGCCACAAAGCGACCTAGGCACTCACGCCTAGGCCATCCCGCGGCCTGCCGCATAGCTCATCACCTTCGTCGTGACACGGTGAAGGGCCCCCGGTGATCTGATTAGGCCACGAGGCTATTTTTGTGTCTGACAGATTCCACACTCCGGCCGCCATTGACGGCGACTGAATGAAGCTCCACGCTTGCTCCAGGCCTCAGGACTTCAGGGCTCCAGGTGCTGCGAATTTGGGAAGGCCGTGCGAAGGTAGCTGACCCAGCAAGTGAAGCCAACAAAGCCTACAGTTGAGGAATTGAAGGCACGGTCTGCTGCTGGCGCACGAAGGAAAGCAGTGGGCTTTAGTCCCACATCGGTAAGCCACGATGCACCGACAGCCTTTATATTATTTTTGTCATATATGCTCTTCTCCTCCAGTTACACTTGGGGTGAGGTTCCTCACCTATCTCACTGCGCCTCGTCCGCGAGTTCACTACGTGGATCTGGCACGACCTGGCCTGATCCTGTCCTAAGCACACCTCGTGCACCACCCTCACGCCAGTGCGCCTGGTCCCGGGCGTGCGATCCGACACGTTTAACCGGCTCTGGGAGAGCTTGCTTAGAGTGGTTTACACAGAGAGAAAGAGAGATGCGCGGGTAGAGGGTTAGGTTTTGCTGTGTGTAGTGTGTGCAGGACATAGGGACTTAGCTACTGTAAGAAAGAAGGAAGGAAGCTCTGCAGCGAAGAAAGAAAGGCAAGAAAGGCAAGGAAGAAGAGAGGCAAGGCAGAGAAGAAGAACAGAACCAAGCAAGGCAGAGAAGAAGAAGCAAGGCCAAGGAGAACAGAACTGAAGAAGAAGACAAGGGGTAGACGAAGACTCAAAAAGGCAAAGGAAAAGAAAAGAAAGAAGAAAGCCAGACCTTGGTCACAGGAAGAAAAGAAATAGAGGGAGAGAAACAGAAGCATCAAGGAAGAAAAAGAGCTTTATTTTAAGACGTCTGATATTGTATCAGACGTCCATTTTTGTTTTCTTTGAGCAATTTCTTCTTATAACACTTTCCTTGAACTAATCATTTATTTTCATTTAAAAAGTTTTGTTCTCAAGTTTTGAAAGTACTTAGATTGCTCCTTATGTTCGACCTCGGATACTTTGATTTTCGTGTTATAAAATCTTTATTTGTTTTCGTGGAAAGTTCGTCTATATTACAACGCATTAATTGTTAAAACACGATCTAGCCGCGTCAACAAGCCTCTCCTTGATCTGGGTGCAGGAGTTAATATATTGCCAAGTTCAGTCTATGAGCTATTAGGAGGAGGTGAATTGAATCCTAGTCCTGTTATCCTCCAAGTAGCTGATAGATCACTGAAGACACCACACGGGCTTTTAAAAGATGCCTTGGTGAGAGTGGAGGACTTCTTCTTTCCCATTGACTTTTTAATATTGGATACTAACCCATACAACATGCCCACTAGACCTTCGATTATCTTAAGGCATCACTTTTTGGCTATGGCCAATGTGTCCATCAATTGCAAATCAAGGGCGCTCAAGATGGGCTTCGGGAACTGGAAAATCTGGTTGAATGTGTTTGATGCCAATAAACAACTCGGATTGGAAGATCATTCCCAAATCGAGGTGATTGATGAAATTGTAGAGGAGATGACACTAGCCTTTTGTGTAATGATCACCTCCAAATGGTCATTTCTAAGGACCATATCCTGAATCTTGAAGGAGAGAGAGATATGCCAGAATTAGAAGAGCTGCTAGGTGTCAAGGTCGAGACTCTCTCCCCGCCATGGACAATTAAGGTAGATCCACTATCGAAGGTGGGGACATTGAACATAATTCCCTCGATTTAGAAAGCTCCCGACTTGGAGCTTAAACCACTTCTAGAGACCCTCAAATATGTTTCCCTTGGGCATAATTATATGCTCCTTGTCATCATCTTGACTACTCTATCTGAGACGTAGGAGGGAGCATTGATTGAATGCCAAAGACGTTACTAGGAAGCCATTTCTTGGACTATAGTTGACGTCAAAGGGGTTGACTCAACTCTCTGCATGCATCACATTTACACAGATGACTTGTGAAACCCTTCTGAGATATGCAGGGACGGTTAAACCCCAACATGCTGGAAGTGGTGAAGAAGGAAATCCTAAAATGGTTGGATGCAGGGATAATCTACCCCATTTCCGATAGTAAATGGATTAGTCTTATTCATGTGGTGCCAAAAAGGCAGGATTCATGGTGGAGACTAATGAACAAGGGGAGCAAGTCACCACTCGACCCACAACAGGATGGAGGGTATGCATAGACTATTGCCGCCTAAACACCGCTACCAAGAAAGACCACTTCTGTTTGCCATTTATTGATAAGATACTGGAGAGATTGGCAGGGAATAAATACTTCTATTTCTCGATAGATATTCTGGGTACAATCAGATTGTCATCTTTTCAAATGACTAGGAGCGTACTACTTTCACGAGTCCTTATGGAACATTTTCCTTCAACCGGATGCCATTTAGACTATGTAATACTTCATGAACATTTCGACGGTGTATGATGTCCATCCTTTCAGACATGATTGACGAGTTCATAGAGGTTTTCATGAATGACTTTTTCATACACGGCTCATCATTGGACAATGGTCTCTTGCATTTAGAAAAGGTTCTCACCTGCTACAAAGAGACAGGATTGGCGCTCAACTGGGAGAAAAGCCATTTTATGGTTTAGCAGAGCATGGTTCTTGGGCATGTAGTGTCCGAGCAAGGTTTAGAAGTGGATAAAGCCAAGGTTGAATCCATTTCAAAGCTTCCTTCACCTACCAATGTCAAGCAGATTCAATCATTCCTTGGCCATGTTGGCTTTTATAAGTGCTTTATTAAAGACTTTAGCAAGATTTCTAGGCCACTTTGTGACTTACAAGAGAAGGATACTGCCTTCATTTTTTATGCAAAGTGTGCTAAGGCCTTAGATGTCTTGAAGAAGGCCATAATCACCATGCCTATATTGCAAGCACTTGATTGGACCCTCCCATTTGAGTTGATGTGTGTTAGCAAGCAAAATCGATGTTATAAAAGCTGTATCATAGTATAGGTCAAAATCACTTGAAAACAAATAAGATTTATAACTCGAATGAAAGTTCGAGGTTGTTCACTGAGAGCAAATAGGAATTCAATCACTAATCTCAACAATTAATGTAAATGAGCATGATATATTACTCAAAATCTAATTGGCAATGTATAACATGAGTATATGAGGAGATAAAAAGAATTCTAGACAAAATAATGGTGATTTAGATCACCAATTATTAGTCTAACATATATAGCATTTACTCAAATAGAACTAAGCGAACAACTAATGAATCAGACTGTAAATCAGGCATCTTAATGTGCTGCTATAGTAATTCCTCTTCTCTTTTGCTTCTGCTATTCTTCTTCTTCTTCCTTGCCTTCTCTATGTGCTTCTTTTTCCCTTGGTTTCTCTTCCTTCTCTTCTATTCTTCCTTCTGCAGACTCTTCTTTCTTCTCTTTTCTTCTTCTTCAGAACTCTTTCTTTCTTCTTTGCCTTTTTACTGCTCTCCTTCTTCTCCTTTCTTTCTCTGCTTCTTTCTACGACTAAGGGTCGCACAGGTACCAATGAGCACAAAAACCCCCCAACCCCCACGCTCTCTCTCTCTCTCTCTGGGTTTGGCTCTCCTAGAGCCTTCCACAGTAACAGGTAATCGGGTATTTGGGTCAAGCGTGTACCTGAGTCCAGGCTCATCGGTAGTGGGTGGTGAGCGAGGAGTGAGAGCTTAGGTAGGCTAGTGAGTGAGGGTGCGAGGGACCTCACCCCCCATGGTCTTGAGGCAATATGCCCTTTGCAGAAAAATAATTTAAGTGACTGCAACTTCTTTGTCCCACACGATGTGGGACTAAAACAAGGATTTCTCTTCGTGCAGCTGCGGATGAAGTGCTTGCTCAATCGGAGCTGAAGTAGCGCTCAGTGCTCCAAATTGGAGGCCTAGATCGCTTCCTAGGATGAGTCCACGTAGCCTGGAACAAGCGCTTGGAGCGAATGCAACCAGAGAACTCAAGACATGTTGGAGAACTTCAAGGGCGATGGTGGAGCTCTGGTCAAACCTAAAATAAAGGAATACAGCCTCTCGACCCAATTAAACACGTTCACCAGTATCGCTGGAAGGTGTGGAGTGAGATGGCGGTGGTTTCGTGGAGTGTGGAGGTGTATGGTGGATGGACGGAGTCGAGGACGGAAGCCAGTGATGGGTGTGTTCGGGGCAGTCGTGAGAGCGTGAACGGTGAAATAAAGAGAGGGGTTTTGTTCATGGAGTCAAGGCGGAGGTGTAGGGCATGGTGGCGAGGCGTGTGGATGTGTCTAGTGATGGAAGTGCCTTGCTAGAGGGATTGCCGGAGACAGAGAAGACGGAGGTGGTCACGTGTGTTTGGTGGTCAAATTGAGAGACATGAAGAGGGAAAAAGTAGGGAAGTAGAGGAAGCTAAAGAACCTAGTTTAGGGTTGAAAGGGGGAGAGGTTCGCACGCTAGTGTGATGGCCAGAAGTGGGGAAGACGAACCTCCTTGAGGGAGACGGCGGCAAAGAAAGGGGTCTGAGGCACCTCTAATGTGGTCGTCGAGAGGAGGAGAAAGTCAAGGAGGAAGGAGACACTCCCAATTTGGCCATTGGGAGGCCGTAGGATGATGGTGGAGGATTTTCACCAGAGCTAGGTCGGAGGAGGCTAGAGGTAGGGTTAGGAAGAGATTTTTGGCCTCAAAACTAGATGAGGAGAACGGGCAGGCCCTGGGGTTTCTTTTGTAGGCCTCAGGGAGTGGTTAGAGCTTGGGAAGCAAGCTTCCCAAGCTTGGAAGGCTTGCCAGAGTTGGAAGTCTATGAGATACCCAAATCTCTCATGCGTTCACATGAGAAATTGGGAAGATTGTTGGGCTCAAGACCAGATTCATTTGAAAGGTAATTTCCTAAAGTCTTTGGTTCAATTTTGAGAATGCTTGATTGATTAATCAAGGAGAACTCTCCTAATGAAGCTCGCCAAAGTAGGATTCTTGAGCGATAATGGTGGAAGGACCCACTTGTAAAGAATGATGATAAAGTTAAGGACCTTTTTGTAAGAAATTTGAAAGTTAGGGGCATGTGTGTGAGAGAAAAGCTTCAGATAGAACTAAATTGCAAACTAGGTCAATATGATCTCAGATTGGGTCAAAATTTTGGCACAAGCCTAATTTGGACGCAAGGAATATAATGGTGAAGTTAGATTTATGATTTAACCAAGTTTGACTGGATAAATTGTGTAATTACCCAAATTATGGCAAAGGTCTGTATGTGACTCTATTTTAGGTCAAGACAGGTTCTGATGGTCAAATTGAAGGTACAAAACCCTAGAGAATATTTTATATGAAATTTAGATGGTTTAGGTGAATTTTTATCTTGACCATAACCTCAATAGATTAAGCAGGTCTGTTTTTAGGGTTTCAGATGTCATTTAATTCCTGAAATGCGTGAAACCCTTTTCTGTCTGCACGGACCTACTTGTTAGACATTTAAGACCATTTGACCTTTGATTAACCCCTGAGAAATCCCATGATTGTACTACAATTGAGATATACTGTTAAAATTGCAGTTTTACCCCTATTTTACTGTATTTCTCTCAGAATGGATTTGCAGTTAATTAGGATCCTCTAGCTGTTATGTAGGAGCATTTAATGATGGAATATGACTAAATAAATCTAGATATGGTTGATGATGTTGTTATCATCATACCCCAATGCCTAACTTTTGCTAGTCCCTTAGCAAAATCTTACGGAATTAACTCAAATTCTAAACCATCTGTTCAGATCTTTAATATGTGCTTTTTTGTAGATTAGGTTAGAATGCCAATAGTAGGCCTAGAGGTACTCAAGTACCAACCAAGATCCGGACCTGACCAGCTTTAGCCTCAGTCTGCCACGAAGGTTTCTAAGGCCTACAGGAACTAACCTAGGATTCGTTGAACTCCGCGGTTAAAGCACCTGTGCTTAAAACATGTTTAGTCCAGATTCAGTTTGCAGTGCATTTCTGTAAGAGAGAGAAAGAATAATTTTTTGCATTTTTGGAGAGTTTTCTCTCTCTTTTCTTTTCTTTATTTCTAGCTTCGGATTATCTTTACAGCATGGTCTATATTGGATTCCTAGCTCCCACCATCAATCCTTGCAGGGTCCCTACCTTTCGATGCTTCGCGGTGGCACCGCCCATGGCAACCCCTAGAACCCTGGCTTTCGACACTTCGAGATAGTGCCACCCATGGCATTCTGTAGCTAAATTTAGGCTCTGGCAGTCGACATTTTGGAATAATCCCGCCCATGGCACTTGAATTAGCACAAGGTGCTTACGTGTCCTTGGTAGGATATTTAGATATCCTAGGAGACAAGCACCGAGGAGACGGTATGTTATTACTCATCTTTGAGGGGAATTTCCCACCTCTCTACACTGAAAACTCATCCAAATCGACTTGTGTTGATTAGCCGCTCCTAATCTTGGTGGCATTTTCAGAACATAACTAACGCATTTGTGTGATTTTGATATTTAAGTGCACTAAACCAGACTGTGTGTGGATTAGGGTGCTTAGGTTACCAAGTCCCGTAAATCAGAGGTCAGTTAACGAGGCTGAATAATCTCTAAGCCTTAGACCTAATACTTAAGCTTCGCTTTTTCCTCAACCTCTTGAGGACTATGTAGATCTTAACAGATACGTGAATTTTTAAGCCTAAACATAAGCCCAAGATATACGTGAATTTTTAAGCCTAAACATATGCCCAAGAGGCCTAATATCAGCACTCATACTAATCTCTTTTGTCTCTTAGCCCTTTTGTCTTTTATTTCTTTCTTTTGATTTGGTCTAGAACTAAATAGATTCCTTAATCTTTTACTAGTGACTAACTCTCTTCTTTTTGAATTATGCTCCTTTTTGACATTTCAAAATCACCTCCCCTTTTCCTCCTCAAGAATGATATGCAATTTGATCTTTCAAAATTTCCTCCCTTCTCTATTTTTTTATTCTTTTTCAATTTTTTATTTTTTTGATTTTTTGTAATATGTATTTTTTTTGTGAGAAACCTTCAGAAACTTGAAAATTTTTGT
Source organism: Thalassia testudinum (assembly GCA_037157565.1). Classification (NCBI taxonomy): domain Eukaryota; kingdom Viridiplantae; phylum Streptophyta; class Magnoliopsida; order Alismatales; family Hydrocharitaceae; genus Thalassia; species Thalassia testudinum. The sequence goes on along the minus strand of JAZHRO010000010.1, from coordinate 5,998,851 downwards.
GTGTTTGCACTTTAACACCCCACATGCCTAAGTTTTGCAATGTCCTCACTGTAAACAGAGGGTATAAAATAATTTTGGGTTCAAGAATTAGAACAAGATTATCGGGTGGGCGAACGGGTCGGGATGACTGTTGTAGATGATTTCAAGCTCTGATACGAGTACCAGAGGTGGAGTCAACCGTTCTAACACCGAACTTAGAGTGCAATAGACGTGAAGTACAGAAGGGATAATCAAAAGGATCTCAGGTTTTTGGAATGATGGGTTGCCTCCTTTTAAGCACTAAATTCAATGCCTTCAGCCGAGCAGAAAAGGGTATGGAGAAGGAGTGGTCAAAGAAAATGAGTTTTGTAGAATAAGCACCTTAATCAAAAGCCTGGTTGGTTCAACCAAGTGCTTGTTCATATCAACAAGCTGATGATGCAGCCTAAACCCAATCAATCTGGCAGGTTGATGAATGTGGATAAAGAGATGTGGTACCCACTATTGGTGCTAGAGCACCACGATCATTTATTTTGATGATAACAAAACACGTATCTTTTAACATTTGCTTTTGAGTCCTAGTTTTCAGGTCAAATTGCAAATGGAGACAAATGTTTAGACGGAGTTCGAGCTCGCATTCATGGCGGATTGGAGGAGCTTGACAGAGGTGGAGGAGCTTCGCGAGGGGCGAAAGCTTGAAGAAGGAAGGAGATGAAGAATATGATAGATTTCCTTTCTATTGTACTTTATATTTTGTTTCTTTTGTTGCTGTTTATTTTATTTCTTAGATTCTTGTTAAAGAGCTCCAAAGTACCCTAACAGTAGTCCTAGGAACACTTACACAAACCTTAGGATACTTAGGTTCTCTTGGAAAACCAAAATAGGGTTCAGACAACCTTACTAGACGTCCAATCTGAAAATCAGATGTCTGATAGTGACTTTTAAGACGTCTAACTATTTAATCAAACGTCCAAAACATCTGTCTATTAGAATCAAACATCCAGACCCTAGTCCAGATGTCTTAGAAGACGTCTGATAGCTGTGCCAGATGTCCAATTAGTGGAACATTGGCTGCCTTAGTACATGTTGAGGAAATGACCGTTAACCTTACATCAGACGTCCATAGAGGACCCCAGACTTCTGATATGTGACCGTTTTACCTTGACTGACCCAAAATTTCCTTTGTGAGAATTTCTAGCCGTTACCCTTCTTGGAAATCCATTTCTATAGAACAAATAGGTTTCCAAACATCCATACCTAGTACCAGACATCCTGTATGTCGTCTGATGGCCATACACTAGAACCCTGTTTAGTTCTGAATCAAGTCAGTAAGGAAACTCGCCTAGAATTAGACATCTGATTTAGTTCCCAGACGCCTTAAACAGGTTTTCCAGACGTCTGATGCCCGGACCAGACATTCGATGACCCTGTCAGAATCATGATTGATTCTGATTATGGCCTGTTTTGCCTTGGGTTCAACCCCAACGGCTATGGAAGCCTTCTAAGGCCTTCCAAAGCCTTCCTAGGCCCTCTATAAATAGAGGAGGACCCCTTGGCTTAAAAAAAATACCAAGACACACCAGGCAACACACTTTCATATCAGTTTGTGCCATTTGAACTTGAGAAGAAAGCTCTAGCTCTCTAAGCTTAGTTCTACATCCAGAGAGCTTCATCTAAGTTGTGCACCTGCTCTCCCTCAACATTTACAAGAGTGTTGTTGTGCCAAAGTGTGGTTCACACACCCACGTCGTCACGCCGACGCACTTCCAAGCAAAAGGAAGCATCTTTACCTATAGTAGCTAGGTTCATCTTTGTTGGCTCTATAGGTTGTTTTGTAATATATCTTTGTTATTTGTGTTGGGTATTCGCATTGCGAATTCTCATCTCCTTCGCGAGATAAAATCCTTCTTGTGAAGCGAAGGGGTTTTGAGGTACACTACCCTCGATCTAAGTAGTATTGTTGTAATTGAGGTTCAATCACCCTCATTTAAGTGACTAGGTTTAGTGGATTTGATCGACTTTGTCAATCGGAAAATCCTAACCTCGAGAGGGTTAGGTGGTGGTTTTCACCCTATTTGGGTTTCCACCTAAAAATTATTTGTGTCTTGTGTGATTGCTTATTTTGTGAGATTGTTATCTTTTTATTCCTCATATTTTTACGTCATGCACATCTCACCCCCTCCAAGTAGGGAATTACACCCACCAGATGCTGTGGAGCTCAAAAGTATGTGGAAGTGTATTGCTAGGGTTTGGCTGAGTTGAATAAGCATGATCAGAGTAGGGATCCTCAAATGAAAAAGAATTAGTAGAGGATGTGAGATCCCTACAAAAGTGATCAGAGAAGGATGGGTCGTGATTTGTAGCCTGATCAATGTCCGAAGCCTGATTGAAATGTGGAGGAGAATCATGGTCAATTGGCTCATTGAGAGGAAAATCAGAGTAGAAATTGAGTCTGGTTGCGGGTCGAGGTTGAAAATGGGTTTGGGAAGGTTCTGTATGTGTTGTAGAAGAGGTGTTTTCTTTCAAATCATTGACCTCAGTGTCAGAATCAAAGGACCTGTTGTAGTTGCTGAGGTCGTAGATTGGCTTATAATCATCAGGAAACAACAGTTCTCTGATATCAGAGTAAGATTCAAAATCATCAGAGAACTTGCGAGAATCATGTTATGAATCTGATTCGGGATCAGAGGTTCCACCATAGAATAAATCAAGAGATGTAGAATCAGCAACCTGACTTGGATCTAACCTAGTTTAAAATTTCAAGCTCAAAAAGGTGTCCCTATTAGGCATGGGCTCAAGTTCTTGGCTCGTAGGGAAGACCCAATCAAATCCCAACTCTCCTAGCTCCTCGATTTCTGTATCGTAGATTGGTGTGACTTTTGAAAAATTAATCTATATCTTTGAGGAGTCTAAAGGGGTGTACTCATTAAATACAGGCCCTGAATCATAATCTAGATTTGAAATCTGATTCGTATCGTACAAGGCCTTACAATCATCCTAATAAGGCTTAGATCCAAATTCTAGGTTAAGGGTGTGGGTTGGATCATTAGAATCTAGGTTGGGCTTTACAGGGATGTCAGAATTGCTCTCAAGAGTCACCATATCAGCATAAGGGACGGAATTTACACCCTCGAGAGGTTCTAAATTAATCTCATTATCACAGGTGTCTGGGAAATCTAAGCTTAGTGAACCACTCTTTTGTATCTCTAGAGTTGGCTCGAAATCGTGATCACCTGCAATCGGATCCTTCCAACCTATCTCAAGATCAGGTGTATCAATTTGTTCGTAATTTGAATCAGATTCCATTTGGGTTGGAGATCCATCATTGATAAACGCTTGTTTATCATCATTTTTATGCATTAAAACAAACCTAACTCTTAGGATTTTGCTCCGCAAATGGGTTTTTGGGCTGCATTTAGTCATTAATTAGGTTAGGCATGCATTGCACCTTTTATTGCCTTTTTAATGTGTTTTTGTGAGTGTTAGGGATATACAGATTGCCAGATCCCTAGAACCCTAGCACTCAGGAAGACAACTGGTGAAGGAGAAGCTCTCACCAGTTGGAACTTAGCTTGATCCAGCTCACCATAGCTGGAAGTTAGCTCAACATAACTGGAAGTCAGCTCACTTGACCTAGGGTTAGCTCATCCTAGCTCCATTCAGCTCATCCTAGTTGAATGGCAGCTCAAGAGAGCTCATCTTAGCTCACTCTAGCTTAGGTCAGCTCAGATCCAGCTCAACTTAGTTGAATCTAGATCATCTTAGCTCCCATTAGTTCATAGGGAGCTCTAGCTAGCTCAATTGAGTTGACTGGAGTTCACCTCAGCTCAGGACCAGCTACATCTAGCTCCACTCAACTCCAGCCACCTGAAGATGACTTCATCTTAGCTCAGGAAGCTCAAGTCCAGCGCCCGGGGACTCAGCTTAGCTCAACTTAGTTGAGCTAAGCTACCTTAGCTACCTCAACTAGCTAAGTCCTCCCCAGGAGCATCAGATCCAGCTCACCTTAGCTCCTTTCAGCAGAAGCCATAGCTTGGCTTAGTAGCTAGCAAAGAACTAGCAAGCTAAGCCAGCTAAGGTATCTCCTTGCAGCTCTCTTCAGTAGCCACCAGCTCCAGTGCAGCCCAAGATGATTACCTCTAGCTCTTCTCCCTGAAAACCCTAGCTCCAAATGCCTTCAACCCTACCCCCAACTAGCTAAGCTAGCTAAGCTAGCTTAGCTAGTCCACCTCCATGGCACCAACACCTACTACCCTACTACCTAAGCTCCAGCAAAATGACCACCTACTCCTACTTTATTTTGGTGCCAACTATCCCTTCCATCACCACCCTACATCCACCATCAAAACCCATCTCCACCCTCCATTTTTTCCCTCCAAAATCAATGCCTTCTAGAAGGTATTTTTGGAGGGAAAACCAAGGCACCTCTTCATTTCCCTCCCATTTTTCCCTCCAAAAATATCCAAGCATCCCTTCATTTCCCTAAAAAAAAATACCATAACCACCCCCCTTCCCATCCTATAAATACCCTACCCTACCACCACATAATTCCCATCCTCCATGTAGTAAAATCTACCCTATACCCACCTCATATCTACGGCCAAGAAGGAGTAGAGAAGACGATTAAGGGGGCACATCACCCGCACCCTTGATGCCTTCTTCTCCCCATTTCTTCTCCCTTGTGCCATGCCAAGGAGGAGGAGCACTCCACCACTAGGAGGACGGCCAAGCAAGGAGGAGCAAGGGTGGTGCACACCCACCCTTGAAGGAGAGCATTGAAGGTGGTAGCTTCCACCTTGGAGGAGCATCTCAAGGAAGGAAAAGGAGAAACCCTTTTCAAGCCTAGGAGCCCCTAAGCTTGGAGCAAGGAGCTTCCCCTCTTCACAAACAATTCAGGAGGACTTGTGTTTTATTTTATTTATTGCAGTTATTTAGTAGTAGAAGCATTCATCTACTAAGTTTTTCTGTAAAATACTTTCTCATTAATCTAGTTGCCTTCTTTGAAATTTCTTTTTAGTTGCATTTTAATTACTGTGATTCTAGCACTCTTCAATCCCTCTCCCTAATTACTCTAGGCCTCCACGTGCCTAGAGTGAGCTCAGGGAGAGGAATTATTTGTCACTTAGGTGTTAGCTTAGTGATCGTAGTTGTTATTTACTTTACCACCAACTCATGTTTTCCTTCATTATTTCAAAACCCAAAAAAATGATATATTAAAAAAGAACAAAAAGAAAGTTGATTTCTACTTCCAAGAAAGAGACCTGAATTTTGCAAACATATTGTCTCCTTAGACGACCCTAGATACTCCCCTATCTAGGTTACAAATTTAAAAGCGAAAGCGAATTTACACATTGCAATGACACTAAATTGCCTAATTAACAAACTGTGTATTTTCATGATCACTTTTTGGCGTCGTTGCCGAGGAGGCACGGATTTGCTTAATTTTTCTCTTGCTTAAAGTGGATCTCATCCCCTTCTCTTTCTTTTCTCTTGTGTGTGCAGGAACTACTAGAAGAAAGCGGGAATTTGGAAGCGAGAGCTCAAAGTTCCTTTTCTTCCCGCAATTCTAGGTTGGTTTTTTCTTTCTTGTCACTGTTAGCCTAAAAGACTATCAAAATACACTAAACTTGACTTTCATGACCTTAAACAACTTAATTAAGTGAAGTGGTGAAGTTTAAAATTCATTGTTTGCTTGTATGCTTCATTAAACACCACTCCAATTCAACTGTTGGTATTCTATTTTTTGGATCCAGATTTCTGTCCAGACTTGAAAAATCAATTCCTGACACCACAAGCCTCCTAAAATCATGGAATTTCACCCAGTGATTTCACATCAAGCAAGGAACATCTGTTCCAAATTTTAGATCAATTAACTTTGTATTTAATTTTTAAAAATCCGTGAACTATAAAAGGGTCACACCCTTTATTCTTCCTATTTTGTTACTGTCTATAAATTTTTAGATTTTTTCTACTTAGCCAATTTTTATGAAATTTAGTTTTCTGGAATCCTTGTGAAATTCCACACATTATATAAAATCACCAAAATTTTTTGAGGCTAGTGGTGGTATAGAAAGTCCAAAATACCCATGGATATTATTTTTATACTTTGACACTAGCACAAATAAAAATTCAAAACAATTATCAAACAAATTTCTAAAATCTTAAAAAAAAAATTTCTGGAATCCTTGTTTGATTTTCTTCATAGTAGTGGTGTTGCTTGCCTTGTTTGGACCACTACTTAATACAGAAAGCCTAAAAATAAGTCATTGGTAGTAATTTTCTAATTTAGGATCAAATTGCATTAGGGTTTTCCTTTGTATTTCTAGAAAACCACTTTTAAAGGAAATTGACCATCGCCCATACAACTTATTTTCCTTTGATTGTGGAAGTTTCAAACTTGTTTGAACATTTAAAAAGAGGAACCCTAAAACACATTAAACTAAATTGAATCATAAAAGATAAAAGTACAAAAATTATGCGACAACTTATTTTTTTTAATTGGAGCCACTTTCCAATTCCTGTACACACACTAAAACTTGAAATAACAGGGAAAAAACCCAATTAACACCCTCCACATTACATGTGCACTTTAGTATCCTAGACCTAATTAAAATTTGTAGCAACTTGACCTCTAAGGTTTCATCAACTTAGGCTTGTTATCTTCGTCTTAAGTCTTCTCTGGTTAATATCAATTCTATCATCTATATCTGGTGTTCAGGCTGAGGGGCCGTGTCAAACGACCAAGCGTGGGTTTGTACAAGCACCTGGGGATTTTCCTAAGAAACGCTTGGGCCCAAACCTCCCCTTAACCAAATTGGCTAGATTTGTTGACAGAATGGGTATTCACTATTGATTGCTTATTTCCTAGGTAGACCAAGTCTTAGGTTAATTTTAGGGAGTCACAATTAAGTTAGGTCTAGAATTTTTTGTTTGAATTGCACACTTTCTCTCATCTCCATCTCTTCTCCTCCCCTCCTGTTCTTCCACTTTATGCACGGGCGACGGTCTGAAAATCCGCACTTGGAGGGACCTTTTGATTTCGCCCCATGCGCAAAAAGATCACTTTTTCCTTCTTCTTCTTATAAAATGGAAAATCAACAAAATGGGTCCACCAACCCTTCCACTTCCACCTCTAATCCTACCTCTAATCCCACTACTAACCCTAATTTTGACCCTTCCACCCAAAACCCACCCACCTTTAACTTCCTGCACTTGGAGCTCCCCAATGCTGATTTGCCTCAATCACAACATCAAGCTCCCCCGCCTAATCTATTGACAATGATGGTTGAGCAGATTGCTCAACTGAATGCCAATCAACAAACGTTGACTAGGAATATTCAAAACCTAGCCAACCAAAGGCCAAACCCACCACCTCGTCAGCAGCCTGTTATTCCTCTAAAAATTTTTTATAATCCTTCTTATTATGAGAAAAGACCAGGGGTGGTCATACCAGAAAGGGACTTCGAGATCAAGCCAACAGTCTTGAACCTGATTAAACATTTCTATGGCCTTCCTAGAGAAGACCCGTTCAGCCACCTTGAAGAGCTAACTCTTCTTGCACAAACAACCCATTCCCAAAATGTGTAAGAAGACCTATGGCTGATGTACCTATTTCCATTATCTCTTAAAGATAAGGCCTCTTATTGGTTCAGGACCATTGGCCGACCCATCACAACTTGGCCTCAGCTTAAGAGTGCCTTCCTCAAGAAATTCTTTCCTATAGGTCGTACTAATTCCCTGCGAAGATCTATTACGACCTTTCAACAAAAATCTAGTGAGACTTTTCATGATTCTTGGGAAAGATTTCAAGATCATATAAGAAGTTGCCCGCACCAAGAGATTCCTTTATGGCAGCTCGTGCAGATCTTCTAACATGGATTAGAAGATCAAATCCGACGTTTCGTCAACGCCTCGTGTGGTGGCAACTTCTTGAATAAGGATGCTAAGAGTACCTATGACCTTTTTGAAGAAATGAGTGAAAACTCATTTAATCAAGATTCCATGAACAAATTTTGCAGAACTTCCAACCCGTAGTTCGGTGTTCATGAAGTAGGCACTCAATCTATTCCTGTAACCCAAGATCTTCAAATGATTGCACAATAACTCGACCAGATGCACATTAATCAAAAGAAGATTGAGGAAAGACTTGTCACATCAACCCAAGCTCCACACAGTGCACATCTAACCCAACCTAACTTTCCACAAAGAGAAAATTTGCACAATCTCAACACTACTCCAGCTGATTATTACCAATATTCTAAGGTTGCCCATGATTCACTAGAGAATTACAACTATCCAGATCTTAACCCCACTCAAAATATTGAAGGTGTCAAATTGAAGGTGAATAATCATAGAGAATATTTTTCTATGAATTTTAGAAAGTTTAGGTGAATTTTTATCTTGACTATAACCTCAGTAGATTAAGTAGGTCTATTTTTAGGGTTTCAGATGTCATTTAATTCTTGAAATGCATGAAAATCCTTTTCTGTCTGCACGGACCTACTTGTTAGACATTTAAGACCATTTGACCTTTGATTAACCCCTTAGAAATCCCGTGATTGTACTACAATTGAGATATGCTGTTAAATTGCAGTTTTACCCCTATTTTACTGTATTTCTCTCATAATGGATTTGCATTGAATTAGGGTCTTCTAGCTGTAATGTAGGAGCATTAATGATGGAATATGACTAAATAAAGCTAGATATGGTTGATGATGATGTTATCATCAATGTGCAATGCCTCGGATTTTACCATGGGAGTGATCCTTAGTCAGAGGGTTGATAAAAAGCTTCATGTGCTATACTTTGCTAGCAAGATCCTTACTGATCCACGATAAAACTATACTGTGATAGAAAATGAACTTGCTATAGTATTTGCTTTGGAGAAGTTTAGGTCTTATCTTCTAGGATCTAAGGTTGTGGTATATACTAGTCATTCGGCCTTGAAGCATTTGCTCGCTAAGAAGGACACCAAACCTAGGCTGATTAGATGGATTCTGTTACTACAGGAGTTCGACCTTGATATCTGTGACAAGAAAGGGGTTGAAAATGTTGATGTCGATCATTTATCCAGGATCCCAATTTAGGCCTTAACCCTGTCAGGAGACATTCATGACACCTTTCCTAACAAAACGCTGATGGCCATACAGCCAACGACAACTTGGTATGTTGATGTCGTCAACTACCTGGTCATTGGTGAAACCCCCAGTAATTGGAATAAGTAGAAGCAAGAGATTTCTCGGTGACACTAAGTATTATCACTGGAGGACCCCGAGCTCTTTAGAATAGGTCATGACCAGGTCTTACGTAGGTGTGTTCCAGAGGAGGAACAACCGAGTGTTTTGAATTTCTGTCATACACTGCACTATGGAGGACACTTTAGTGTGAAGACTGTGTATAAGGTTCTCCAGTCTGAGTTCTCGTGGCCCTCACTTTTCAAAGACACACATATTATGTGGGGGCATGTCTTTGTTGTTAATAAACTGGAACAATCGGAAAGTGAGATGAGATGCCCCAGCAGCCTATTCTTTCGGTCAAGATATTCGATGTCTAGGGCTTGGATTTCATGGGACCTTTCCCATCGTCTCACAGCTATGAATATATCCTCGTGGCCGTTGGCTATGTGTCAAAGTGGATAAAGGCTATTCTGCTTAAGACCAATGATCACTCCATGGCTTGAAATTTTGTTAAGGCCAATATCATTTCCCGATTTGGCTACCCGAGGACGATCATTAGTGATAGGGGACCTCATTTCAGGAATGCACACTTCACCTGTCTACTCAAAAGTCTTGGTGTCACCGACAAGGTGGCCACCCTGTATCGCCTGTGGACGAGTGGACAGGTTGAGGTGTCTAATAGGGAGATCAAACAAATTTTGGAGAAAATTGTAAGATAGGTGGGCCATACACTATTTCCTGGGAAACTTAATTTCTGTTGGGATGGGCCATACACTGTCAGGTAGGTGTTTCTGCACGGTGCAGTTGAGATCCAGAATCCCTCATCTGGTGAGACTTTCAAGGTAAATGGACAATGTTAGAAGATGTATGTTACTCTTTCTGATGGTCAAGTATTGGACACCTACAAACTAGAGGAGCCTTAGCTCCAAACACTTTCTACCTCAAGTAATATCTTTCCTTATTTTTGCTTTCAAATAAAGACATTGTTAGATCTGGGCATAGAGGGTATAACCTGAAGTTGTACATAGAATTTATACATATTTTGCATGCACGTAATTAGGACTTTTATTACATAAAAAAAAAGAGGGACAAGAGAAGGAAGGTGATGAAATTTTTGCTAGCTGAAGTACAAAATTATTGAGGAAGGAAAAGGAGATGGTAAACAAAGAAAGGAAAGGAAAAAAATACTCACTCCCAGCAGTTGAGTGTGGAATGTACCTAAGTTTTGGGCTGGATCGGATGATGAATTAAGTCCTGAAGTGCTAAAGAGGCGATAAGTGAGGGATATCGACTCTAAGTCTCCTGGGTCTATTCTAAGGCTTAAACACTTACATATTTGTTACGATCTGGACTATTGCTCAAGAGGTTGAGGAAGTTGCAAGGCTGATGTATTAAGTCTAAGGCTTAAGGAGTATTCGACCCCGTTATCTGCCCTTTGGTTTGCGGGACTTGGTAACCTAGGCACCCAAAAATCACACACCGGTCTAGTTCAGTGTGCGTAATGAAGAATAATGCTAAAAAGTGTTATGCTTTGAAAATGTTTTCTCGAAAATTTGACTTAGCAACGGCTCGAAGACACACATTGATTGGGCGAGTTCACAGCGCGGAGAGGAGGAATGAAAATACTCCCCTCAAAGACACGTTAGAACATACCATCTCCTCGGTTCTTATCTCCGTGTATATGTAAGTATCCTGCTGGGGGCACGAAAGCACCTTGTGCTGGTTCAGATGCCATGGGCGGTATTATCCCAAAATGTCGATTGCTAAGGTCTGAATTTGGCTAAGAACGCCATGGGCGGCACTATTCCGAAGTGTCGAAAGCTAGGGTTTTAGGGGTTACCATGGGCGATGCTATCTCGAAGCATCGATTATCAGGGACCCTGTGAGGATTGATGGTGGGGACAAGGAATCAAATACAGATCATGTTTAAGGCCAATTCGATGTTGGAGTTAGGGGAACTTAAAAAAGAAAAGAGAGAAAACTCTCAAAATAAATAAAAATAAATATCTCTCTCTCTTATAAAAAATACACTAGCAAATTGAACTAAACTTGTTGCACATACGCTTGGGTGCTTTAATAGTTGGAGTCAACGAATCTCTAGGTAGTTTTTATGGACCTTAGAAACCTTCGCGGCAGACCCAAGGCTAAGGCTGGTCAAGCCCGTATCTTGGCTGGTACTTGAGTACCTTTAGGCCTATAGTTGGTATTTTAATCTAGTCTCTAGAGGTGTAGCACGATGAGGCATCCTGACAATAAAATCTGGCCTAGAGACCTGGTCTGATTCATATGATTTTGCTTGAGACTAGCAAAACTTAGGCATGGGGGTATTTGGTAGGTCTACTTTAGTGGACTAACTTAATGCCTAAGTGCATTATTGTTGGATTAAGAATTCAAGTTAAAGCATGAATTTCACTGAGAAATCAGTTAAGCTTGTGTCTTCGATGTTCAAGCATTTTCCACGCTACAAGCATACATTAATGAATACTCATCTATTAACATATTATTTCTCTTAAAGGGCTTGATTGAAGGGCCAATTGAGGATTGTCATCTTGTCATCTGATTTTTCTGAACATGTTAGCAAAAGGAAGCAAGTGGGCTTACCTTTGTTGTCTTTTGGTTTTGGTAAATGTCATTAAAAAGGAAAGTGGTGGCTGATGCATCAAAGGAAAAAGAGAAAGAAATCATAGCATATTTCTTCCCCAAAAATTCTTTCCCTCAAATCAACCAAATCCACCACTTACCATTTTAAATCTCCAGACTAACACACATAGCAGAAGAGGAAAAAGGAAAAGAAAAAAAAGAGAGGACGTCTATTTTTCCCTCCAATTTCTCTCTCTCTTTGTTAATCTCCAATTCTCCCTTTTTCTTTACAAAGGTAGAGGATGGACAACCGAGGGATTATCATCATCCTGACGGGGGAAGAACTCACTCTCCACATCCCCATCGTGCAACAGACAACACCACGAGCCTTCACCCAGACATCCGCCACTACGAGTTCTCCACAACCGTGCATTGACCTCTACCACACCACCGCGGACTCCACTCAACTGCGACCACCATGCCAACACTGTTCGTCTTCGCTGCAATAGGGTCAAATAAACACAAAGCCACCGACCATCCCTTCCATGCAGCCACCACCACACCCCTCTGTTCGATGCACCATTGACACCAACGCGCTCACCTCGACTCCACGAGCGCAGCCACACCTTCGAACAAGCCAACTTGCAGTCGTCTTGCCGACCGTCCACCCCCATGCCATCGGTCAGCCGCTTCGCCAGCCGACTGCCTTCGGTCGTCTCTGTCAACGCCACCACCATCATCGCGAAGCTCTCCGCATCCTCGACCTTCTCCAAGCTTCCTAAGGCTGACGGCGACCTCCTCTTTGCATTCGTGCAAGGGGAGTGATTCCTCTATTTTGCAACAATAATAGGCCTATTAATAATTACATTCAATGCCATTGCCACTTCTTGAATTTTTTATTTTTATTATTTTATTGAGGTGAATTTATGACATTGCACTTATGCTTTCTTGTAATTATTCAACTCTTGTTGATCACTTTTGATTGCACCAAATTGGGACTCAGATTCGCACTCTAATACACATGTGTTCGGGCGAGATTGTCATTGTTTAAGAAATGCATCATAGTATAGGACAAAAGTGCTCAAATAATTTAAATTTATATGCTTAGATTCAGGAAAATAGAGTCCGAGGTTGATTATAGGGAGCAAAGATGCAATTTAAATTCACTAATCTAAAGAAATATAAGCAATTGCAAGCAATGATTATTTAAAATGATAATTCAATAAGTTCAGAGTAATAGTGCAAAAAAAAAATTGGGTTAAAATGGTGATTTGAATCACCAAATTAACCCCTGAAATTAAGATCACTAGTATCTCAAATAATTGAACAGTAAATCTCAACCAAATATCCATGTCAACCAAGTTTACAAAATGTTTCCAGAGTGTGTACAACTAAATCACCCGCAGAGATCAAATGATGGAATCGAACATCAGACAGCTTAAGTGTAAGTCGCTACAGCAACCTTAAGAGTCTCAAGGGCCTCTTGCTTTCTTTCTTCTTTCAAGCCTCAAGAGAAAGGCGCAACACAGCACCACAGAGGCAAAGGCCTCTGAAGAATTTGCTTAGTGTAGAGAGCAGAGGTGCAAAGGGAAAAACCCCCCCTCTCTCTTCTTTTTCTTCTTCTTTCAGACCCAAGGGACAATTGAGTTAATAATTGGGCATTCAGACCAGGGACCAGACCCTCCTACGTGGCGTAGAGAGTGAGGAGTGAGCATGAGGAGGCGCATGCATAGGGACCCAACCCCTATGTCTTAGGTGAGGGGATGGGGGGACAAGTTCCTCTTATCTCACGCGAACGACTTCTGATTCTACGATGTGGGACTATATGTTCCCAGTCCTCCTCGCTCGACAGCAGTTGAAGATTTCTCTGATTGAGGTTGAGGGAAGCACTTGCTACTTCAATTGGAAGTCTGGAGCACTTCCTGGGAGTCGTTCACAACACCTGGAGCAGAGGGCGCTGAAGAGCCGGCGAAGACGAAGGCGATGGCAGAGCTCTGACGTGTACCTAAAAAGGAGAATACGACCGCTCGGTCCTGTCAAAAAAGCTTAGAACATTCACCAGACGTCAACGAGTGTAACAGTGGTGGTGGCGTCGCGTGAGAGTGGGTGTGGAGGTCTGGCGACTTTGGAGAAGGCATGTGCAAGCGAGGGAGTTCGGTGGAGGGTTTTGTTGGTCGCACGAGCAAATAGGGAGAGGGCTTTTGACGAGGGCGGCGCGACAAAGCTTGTGGGGTTGAAAAGAGGCATTTGATGGTTTGTAGCAGGCGGGAGGCTATGTCGGAGCATCACCGGAGCGAAGGAAGATGATGGGAATGGAGGAGTGTTGGTGTCTAACCTAAGGGCTAAGAGGTTGGGAATGATTAGAAGGAGGAGAGGAGGAGATAGAGGGACTTAGAGAGAGGGAAGTCGGTCGAAGGTGTCCGGCTATGATGGGCTGGAGCCGGAGATGACGAAGTGCTCCAGGAGGGAGAGCGTGACAGCTGAAGGGGGAAAGAGCTTCTCACAAGTATGGCGAGATGTGGACGAAGCTGGGGAAGGTGGACTTGTTGCCTATATTATGTGGCAGCAGGTGAGGAGACCGGAGGGAGAAGGCCACTGGAGACAAGTTTGGAGCCTATCGGAGGTAGAGGAGATGAAGGATTTCTAAGCCTAGAACTTGCTAAGGAGTTCGGCTTTGCGATGGAGGTGCTTTTATAGAGCTTCAGGCAAGATTCTAAGCTTGGAAACAAGCTTGAGAAGCTCAAATTTTCAGGGAAAGAGATCCCTGAAATCAATGAATTCACATGAGCTTCATGAGGAGATTTGGAGTCCAAAACTAGGTTTAGGTGATTAAGGGCTTCCTTGAGATCATCCCTTCCAATTTTGGAAGGGATTGGTCGAGCAATCAGGGAGGAATCCTTGATTGAAGGTTGGTGCTTGATAAGTTCACTCTGTTGATGGTGGTAGCGACCTTTTTGAAGAAAATGGAGAAGTTAGGGGGTTAAATGCAAAAATTTTGAAAGCTAGGGTCTTTAGTGTGAAAAATAGAGTTTAATTGGATTAAAATACAAACTAGGTCAAGATGATCTCTGATTGAGCCCAAATTTTGGTACAAACCTAATTTGGACCCAAGGAATATGATTGTGAAGTCAAATTTCAATTTTGATCAAGTTTGACTAGGCATTTTACGAAAAAACCCAAATTAGGGCAGAACTATGTCTGTGGCTCTATTTAAGGTCAAAATGGGTTCCAAAGGTCAAATCAAGGGTACCAAACCTCAAGGAATATTTTTATATGAATTTTAGGAGATTTAGATGAATTTTATCCTGACCAAAACCTTAGTAATTTAAGCGAGTCTCAAATTAGGGTTTTGGGTGCTGTATTAGTTCTCTAAATGCGCGAAACCTTGTTTCTGTTTGTATGGACCTACTTATTAGACTTTAATGCTCATTTGACCTTTATTTCACCCCTATCAAACCCATTTGTTATTTTTTGTTCATGATATGCTGTTAAAATTATAGAATTAATCCTAGTTTCCTGTTCTCTTCTCAAAACAGCCTGAAGTGGAGTTATAACCCTTAGAAGGTTATGTAGGACCATTTATCTTTTAAACCTGACTAAAAGTGGCTAGTTAGGGCCTATGATGGTGTTCCCATCAACATGCAAATGAAAATTTTATGAGATGCCACTACACATGCACTATTCACATATTTGGAGATTTTATTTATTCAGTGCAATTTACGTAAATAGCCCTTGACTTCTCTGTAAATTAAGGGCTTGCATTCAGAGCAACATATCCATTGATTGATTTGATGAATAGTTATATGCAACCATCTTTCATCTCTGTGAACATGATTGTTGCATATTTAAGATCTTATTAGTTCTATACCTCCCTGTGGATATGACCTAATTCACCGTGGTTTGTTTTCATTGATACATATTTTTGTTTTGGGATTTTTCCCCCACACGATTTTTTACTACGACGACACATGTTACATATTTTTCTAACATGCAAAAATTTCCCGTTCAACATTCCTATGCACATTTAGGTACCAAATCCCAATTAAAATAAGTAGTCACTTGACCACTTAAGGACTTCATCATAATTAGGCTTGATATTTAGGATTTAAGGATCCTTAATCAGTCCTAATTCCCTTAGAAAATGCGGTGACAGACTTAGGGGAAAGTCAAATGATGGGTAAGGGTTTACACAAGCCCCTAGTGATTTTCGTAGGACATGCTTGGGCCCAAGCCACCTCTTTAGTTTAGTTGGATTTTCTTTGGGAAGTAGGTTCACTTATTGATCCCTTACTTTCCAGGTTCCCAAGTCTTAGGTTTCTTTAAGGAGTCAATCTTAAGACAGATTTAGGCTTGTTTGCTTGATTTGCACACTTCTCCTCGTCTATCTCTTCTCCTCCCCTCTCGTTCTTCCATTAAAGTGTATGCACGACTGATGATCCCAAAATCCGCACTGGAGGGACCAATTGATTTTTCAGCCCACCACACCGCCCAAACTCGTTTGTTTACTTCATCTTCA
Source organism: Thalassia testudinum (assembly GCA_037157565.1). Classification (NCBI taxonomy): domain Eukaryota; kingdom Viridiplantae; phylum Streptophyta; class Magnoliopsida; order Alismatales; family Hydrocharitaceae; genus Thalassia; species Thalassia testudinum. The sequence continues at coordinate 5,982,600 of JAZHRO010000010.1, read as the reverse complement.
GAAAACCAACAAAAAATGGTAAATGCTCAAAATCCTACAAAAAATACTAACAACCCATCTTCTTCAACATCTAACAATCAAAACGAGAACATGTCTCATTTTCATCAACCCGAAATTGAAGTTCCCGAACCTCAACTTGAAATGCCACCTCTTCAAAACACAACGGGAAATTTGAACTTTGACAATTCAAACCCGTTGTTCATGATTGTAACCTAAATCCAGCAACTCCAAGCAAACCAACAACAATTGGCTAGGACCGTTACAAACCTAGCTAATCATAGGTCACCCAATGCTGAACCAACTATTCCATTGAGGGATTTTTTTTTATCCCTCAAATTATGAAGAAATACCTGGGGTGGTCATACTTGATGGAGAGTTCAAAATTAAACTCGTTGTCCTAAATCTTATAAGGCACTTCCATGGCCTTCTTTGGGAAGACCTGTTTAGCCACCTAGAGGAACTTACGGTCCTCGCCCAAACCACTAAATCTCATAATGTGCAGGAAGACTTATGGCTAATGCAACTCTTCACACTCTCCCTTAAAGACAAGGCTGCCCAATGGTTTAGGACGGTAGGAAAGCCCATCAACACTTAGACCCAACTGAAAAGCTCATTTCTAAAAATATACTTTCCAATTGGTTAAACCAATGCTTTACATTACACCACGCAATAACCACTTTCCAACAAAAACTTGTCGATCCTATGCATGAAGCGTGGGAAAGATTTCAAGATTTATTAAGAAGCTGCCCCTACCATGAGGTGCCACTTTGGCAACTCGTGCAAATATTCTACCATGGTCTTGATGATCAATTGAGGCGATTTGTTGACGCCTCATGTAGGATAATTTTTTAAACAAAGATGCCGAAAGTGCCTACCAACTTTTTGACTAAATGAGCAAAAATTCATTCAACCATTCGTCCATGGATACCTTTGGCATGCCATTCCCCGAGTAGGTGTCCATGAAGTAGGCACGCAACAATAATCTCTCCCTATCATACAAGATGATTTGCAACTTTTTGCACAAAGGCTCGATCAAATGCAAATTAATCAAGAGAAAATGGAGGAAAAGATTAATGCGTGACCACAAAATCCCGTTTCAGCCAACCCTAACCCTCGCTTTTCTAACTCCGACCCTAACTTGACCCTTCTCCACCAAGAAAATTTGCAACAAATTGACACAACCGAATTTCAAAACCCTGATCTTACACCTGAATTTACTGGGGTTTTTTATAATTCTACTCCATTTGTCTCAGTCAATGAAAACATTTCTGCTCTCCAAGATAATTTTAGAAACAATTCCGCCAACTTTTATAATCCCAATTGGAGGAATAACCCAAATTTTTCTTGGAAAAATACAAATGAAGTTTCACAATTTCAAAATCAAGTTGGGAATTTTGGCCAAAACCAACCTTTGCAAGTTGATATTAATAACCAATTAATGAATATCCTACAAGGAATGCAACAATAAATGAAAGATGTTACCTTTGCCATCTCAAATTTACAAAGCCAAATTACGGTAATGCCCAATTAAAGGCCAATGGGAAATTTAGCTTCCCAACCTATTAAAAACCTCGAAATCAACAGAACCAATTTCCAAGCATAAATAATCAAGGTCAACAACCGATCAATTCTGCACCCCAATTCCCACCCAATTTTCAAAACCCGCAACAAAATCAACGTTTTCCTCCTTGAAATAATTACACTACCAATGCAGTCACATTAAGATGTGGCAAAACTACACAAAATGCTAGATCCTCGCATGAAAATAAATCGGTTCAAGAGCAAAGTTTTCCTACCCCTGTTCACTCCCAGGGTATAGGAGAAGGAACAAACACAACACCTTTCGCACAAGCATTAAACTCCAAGAAAAAGAAAACCAGAAAAACTGAGCCATCTGAACAAGAATTGCATGAATTATTTGGCCAGGTGGAAATAAATATCCCTCTCCTAGATGTGATTAAATATGTTCCTGCCTATGCAAAATTTTTGAAAGAAATTTGTACACCAAAAAGGCAACCTAAAAATCTAGGAAAGGTGGTCCTTTCTGAGATAGTTAGCTCTGTTGTCCAGAGTAAGCTGCCTCACAAAAGAAAGGACCCCGGCGCTCCACTCATATCAGTTGTCATTAATGACACTAACTTTGACCGTGCCCTCTTAGATCTAGGTGCATCTATCAACCTTATCCCTACCATACTTTTTGAAGAATTCTAGTTCAAAGAACTTAAACCAATAAAGGTAACTCTTCAATTGGCTGATCGATTTGTAATTCACCCAAAAGGGATAGTGGAAGATGTCATTGTTCGGGTACAAAATTGCCTCTTTGCTGTGGACTTTTTGGTCCTCGACATTGATGTACCTGAAGCACTTAAAAATCCACCTATCATTTTTGGAAGACCCTCGCCACCGCCGAAGCTAATATCAATTGTGACTTTAGTAAAATGGAGATCACTTGTGGTGGTGAAACACTCACTTTAGACATTTTTAAGGCTTTCAAAAGATTCCACGAGCCGGATTTCTTCAATGACTTGGATTCTAAAACCTCTAATCTTGTTGAGGAAATGCTTTCTATCTCTAATATGGAAACATGTTTTGCAATCGACTCTTCTCCTAAGCTGCAGAAATCATCTAACCCACCCTCACCCACCACATCTAATTTCACGCTAACCACTAACCCCATTCTCGAACCCAACCCGCAATTAGATCTAAAACCCCTGTCGGATTCTTTAAAATATGGTTGGACTTTAAATGATTTGAAAGGCATCAACGTGTCTTATTGCACACATCGTATTTTTCTTGAGGACAAATTTAAACCCTCTTGGTCGTTCCTCACCTCAACTCAATTAATTAAGTTAATTTTACTTAATTATGAGTAGAGAAAAGTAACTTAGGTTAACTTGAGGTTGTGTCAGTTAGTAGTATAGGGTCGAATTAACCTAACATTTTAGAATTTTTTTTAACTGGTTGAGTCCAGGTCGTTCACTGGGAGGTATAAGTCATTTTAAATTCACTAATTAACTCTATTTATCTTATAAGTATAGGAGGTATATTTAAGTTAATTGTAAAAATATGAATTTTGCAAAAACTGATTTAATTTGAAGAAATATGCAAAATTCCATTTGAAATCTAATCTTCAAAAGATTAAAGGAAAATAAGAGTATCTATTCAAAACATGCCTTATTACAACAATTAAGAGAGAGAAATTAAAAATATAACAAGAAAAATAGCTTCTCTATTTCTTTTAATTCTTCAGCCTTTAGCTACTCGCTCTCTTTCTTTCTCTTTCTTTTCTCGCTATTCTTTCTCTTCTCTTCTTTATTTCCTTTTATTCTATTTATCCTTTATTTTTCTCTTTCTCTATTTATTTCTCTCTTATTCTCTTCGAGCTTCTTTCTTTCTTCTTTCTCTACTGTTCCTGCCTCTATCTTTCTCTTCCCTTAGTCTTTTTCTTCTTAGTTTCTTCCTTAGACTCTTTATTCCTTAGTGCCTGTTCTTCTCCTCTCTTTCTCTTTACGAGCTCTTCTCCCTTACTTAGCCTTTTTCTTTTTCCTTTCCCTTAGCCCCTTAGCCTTCAGGTTTCTTTCCTTCAGCACTTAGCTTCTTCAGCTCCTTCTACCTTCAAGACTTAGCATTTAACCTTCTGTTCCTTAGCTTACTTTGGCTGAACCGGGTTTTTTTCTTTTAACCAAAAATTGGTTTAAGGTTTGCAGCGAGGTCCTTTCGAGGATACACAACACCCTTCTCAGGGTAGGACCAGACCCTACTCGGTCCTTTCCTGATTCGATTATGGTTTATTTTTGATTTATTTCTTTCTTGAGCCGAATCGGCCCAACTGCCTCCTAGGGCGAACATTGCACACACCCACTCGGGTGCACACCCGCAGGCACACACATAACCGCACACACACACAGATATGCTCAGAAGGTCAGGATCAGATTTCACGCTGGGCGCTTGACGACTGGCAAGCCCAGTACACAAATCAGTTTTATACCCATGTGTGCGCTCGAAGACTTCCGATGTCGGACTATGTTTCCCCCCTCTAGACCCGACTTCAAGTGAAGATTGCTCCTAGCTCAAAGCTCCAAATCAAGCAAAATAAAGCTTGATGGAAAGCTCTAAGGTAGCTCTACAAGATTGCAAGGGCAATTTTAGGTTAAGGAAATGTTTTCCTCTTTGATTTAAAGAGCGAATCTAAGGGGTTCCTATAGGGTTATAACTACTTGGAAATGGTTTAATTCTCACAGTGTCTATAAGTTGGACTTCCTAATTTAGCTAAAGGTCCTAATAGGCTCTGCAGGTCTTTCCGTAGCTATTAGAGTAGGTTTTGAAGCTCTTTAAGCTTCAGGAGCTACAGAGAAGCTTTAAGCTTCTATGAAAGCTTCAGAAAATAGATTTAAACTTCAAATAAGTGTAACAGACAGCTAAGATCAATTCTTATCAATTTCAACAAATTCTAAGGGTTAAAACAAACTAATCTGGGTAGGAATTGAGATCAAATCTCATCCAAATGTTACTGCCATCAGTTTGGGTTTGAAAATGACCCAAACTGACAGAGTTTGAATTCCAATCAAATACAAGTCTGAGCTCAATTAATTCACTCTAAAATCATTCAACTGAATCCCAGAAATAGTTCAAACTCCTTAATTCCTCAGAATCAAGATCTCATACTCAGTTTGACTGTGAAGCTCAAAATTTTGACTTTCTGATTAATGCTTCTTCTCACGAAATTAAGGCCTAAAATAGCATCCTCTCAACCTCAGAAATCTTTCCAACCTCTTAAACAGGTGTTCTAACCTAAGAACCTAGGGTTCCAGGCTCATCACCTGAACTCCTAAAGTGTTCTGTTTGTCAGAGTGATTGGGAGGTTTCTACCAAGATCTGAGGTCAGGAACAACCTCAGTGCACTGCACTGAAGCTTCTAGACTCACTAAATGCATCTTTTAATCTTATGTGCAGGCTTCTCTAACTACATCGAAGTTGGAGAAGAAGATACCTCACTCTGAGCTCCAGTAGTTAAAATCCTAAATAAATGACCTCAAACTAATCTATGATCAACATCACATCAATCTGGAGCTATTCATCAACTTCTATAGGCTAAAGATCAGTAATTGACTCGTCGAAGCTCGCCGAAGCTCCGGTGAGTCCAGAAAAAGTGAAAATCATGCACAGAGCGAGAATTTGTGCCATTTTTGATCTGAAAAGGTTCTTGAGGTTGCAAGGAACCTCAGAATCACATTAAATTCCTCTTAAATTCATTAGATGAATGATTAATCAGTGAAATTCAGTTTGAATAGATTTTGAGTTGGTGGAGGCTCAAGACTTGGTCTCTCACTCATATGAGTGGTTGAGACAAGTCAACAAATATCTACGATCATAATTATATAAATAATTTATAATTTAAATTGCTCCTGAGCCGCCATTGACAGCAAGCTCAAGAACTTAATTAAAATTGGCCATTTACATTAGGGATGATAATTATTCAAATTAAGGTGTGGAATAGGGTCCTTAGATGATGAACCCTGTGAATGTGAATTTAGCTCAACTACTGCTGCCATGGACATCAACAGTAGCTGTTGAAGGTGGATATGCTTTAGGCGATTAAGTGATAGAATTAGTGTTTAAATGGGTTAGAAATGATCGTGAGTGATAGAGGAATGTGATCAGTGGATTCAAAAGACAAAACTAAATCTCCAGCAAGCTCAAGGAGCTCGCCAGAGTCGAAGAAGATGATCCTTGAAATCTGACATTATGCTACATTAACTACCTAACTATTTAGACTACTCCTACTACCTACTGTTACCTAGACGAAGGAGGTAAAGGGACTCCGTCGAAGGCTCATGATGGAAGACAAAATCAGAGGGTATTGAAGAAGATCTCCGGCGAGCGAATTTGGCTAGAGCAGAGGCACTCCTCGGTCGATGCCTTTGCCCAAGGACGTGGTAGACCTCAGTGAAGTCCTTGAGCTAATTAGGATGGATGGAGGTAGTCGGAGGATGATGTGGAAAGTCGTCGGAGTTGTGGAAGAATAGCCTATTGGGTCAGCTACAGTGAAGAAGAGGGAAGGGAGCCAACTTACCTGAAATCGAGGGGGTGAGGGGCTATTTATAGTTGACGGTGATGAAGAGGGCGGCGGAGTCTGGACGTGTGAGGAGCTAGAGGAGGTCAACCACCAGCATCGTCTCCGACGACGATGAGGTTAAACCCCACCTAAAATTAGGATAAAAGTATCATCCAGACCGATGGATGAAAATAGAATGGTGAACGCAAGCTCTAGGAGCTTGGAGAAGGTGGAGCGACGTCGGATGTGCGGTGATCAAGCGGTGGAAGCACCCTCTATAGTCAGCCGTTCAACCGGCTAAAGGAAGAAGAAGAAGAAGAAGAAGAAGAAGATAGGGACCTTTGTGCAATGAAACCTAAGGACCTATATGAGAATTGAGGACCCGATTGAAATGAATTATAAGGATCCAAATGTAAACTTAGGTTTTTAATGTTTATTTTAATTTAGATCTTTTTCAACTTTTTATATATGATTATAAATAAGGTAATTATTATGTTTACACCTTGAATTTACATTTTTGACCTTTTTAGGTTAATTTATTAAATTAGGTAAAGTTACTTAAGTTATTACATACTTATGTATACATTATGCTTAAGTTAATTAACTTATTAATTAGAGGAATGATTATTAAGATCTCGAGTCCAATTATTAATCAGATTATTAATAATATTATTTGAATGATAAATAGCATTTTTAACTTATTTTAAGGTCCTTTACTATATATCCCTTATTTTATAATTAACCCATATATACTCATATCCTTAGCTAATTAACTAGGAAGACTAGTTAATTAGGGGTAATTAAAGATCATGATGAGCCTCTCATCACTCACTAGCCACAACTTCGTTTAAACCCTAATATGCAGGAGGTTGTAAAATGGGGGAGATCATTAAATGGCTTGATGTGGGAATTATTTACCCTATCTCTAATAGCCAGTGGGTAAGTCCTACATAGGTCGTACCCAAGAAAGCTGGCGTCATTGTCATTAAAAATGATCAAGGTGAAGAAATCTCAACTCATGCTACCTCTTCATGGCAGGTTTGCATTGATTATCGAAAATTAAATACTGCCATGAAGGAAGATCATTTTCCACTCCCCTTTATTGATCAATTTTGGAGTAGTTAGCTAGACAAGAATATTACTTCTTTTTGGATGGATATTTCGGATACAATCAAGTAGCTGTCCACCCTGAGGACTAAGAAAAAACCACTTTCACCTATCCCTTCAAAACCTTTTCTTTCCGATGAATGTCCTTTTGATTGTTGATGGGAACACTATCATGAGCTCTAACTAGCTCATTGTGACCCATAAAAGATAACAAAAGCTCCAACATAACCACTTGGAGGCCCTAATTCACTGAATAACCATTTTGAGAGAAAAGCAAGAAATGAGGGGTAAAATTGTGATTTTACCATTTCAGTACAAAAATGGGTTTTCTCAAGGGCTAAACACATGTCAAATGATCTTAACAAGATAAAAAGTAAGTTGATTCAAACAGAAAAGGGTTCGTGTGAATGCTGGGAATTAAATGACTTCTAATAACCCTAAAATAGACCCACTTAATTTAACAAGGTTCTGGTTAGGATACAATTCACCTAAATCCTATAAAAATCATATGAAAATATTCTATAGGGTTTAGAACCTTCAATTTGGCCATTGGAACCTATTTTGACCTAAAATAGTGTCTCAGACAAATATTTACCCTAAATTGGGTTTTTACGTAAATTTCCCAATAAAACGTGGTCAAACCCAAAATCCAACCTCACCATTGGATTCATTATATTCAAATTAGGTTTTTACCAAAATTTAGACCTAAGGGGAATTCATCTTAACCTACTTTGCAAATAGGTCCAGCCCAATTACATTTTTACCCCTAGATTTCAAAAACCCTCACAATTGACCCCCGATCTTCTTCTTCGTTCTTTGCAATTAGGTCCCTCTACCATTATAGCAGAGGAAATCCTACTCCAGTGAGCTTGACAGGGTGATTTCTCCCTGATCTCTCAGAGAATCCCCTTCAAAATTGAAAGGGAGATTCTCTGAGAAATCTCCTCCAATGTGAACCCAATTAGAAACCCTATTTGGTACCCAATCTCTCATGTGAACGCATGAGAGATTTGGGTCTCTCTCGAGTTTCCTCTGCCGGCGAACTTGCCGTGCTTGGAAGCTTGACTTCCAAGCACAAACCCAACCTCCAGGACCTATTTAAGAAACCACAACTCGCCCCACATCTCCTAAGCTTGAATTCAGTGGGAGAAACCCCTCAATTTCATATCTCCTCCTCTGGTCGATCTGCTCATCAAGCTCCGACGACTTCTCCCACTCTCCCTCGTCGTCGAGCCACAATATCGGTGGCAGGTTCCTCTTCCTCTCGCTCGTCCGCATTGAGCCACACCCGTCGACGCTCCTGCCTCCCCTTCGTCCTCGCCGACCTCCCTCACTGAGCACCTTCGTCTCTGGCATTGGTGATACGCACTGACGCCATCCATGCCTCCCTCTTCGTCCTTTCACTCCCAGATAAGTCCCTCTTACCCTCTACTCTATTTTTCCCTCTTTATTTCCCTCTAACGGCCACTGCCGCACTCCACCACCATCATCCCCTTCACCTCAGGCCACCACTCCGGCGAGGTTGCTCCACCACCACAGACCACCTCCCCCCTCGCCGACCGATCTATAAGCTCCGCCATGACCCACTGAACATAACCCCCCACTCACAACACTTCACCACTCACCCACAAGCGCCCCCGAACACACCCACACATACGGTAACAGTGTGCCCTAGGCACGCTACCTCAGGCGGTCCAATGCCACGCCGACCACCTCTTCATGTTCGTGCACCTTGGCGAAGCTCCATGAGATTTTTAACATGGCCGCAAGGCCGTGTGTGTGATTTCAGGTCCAGGGGTTCTCTGCCATCGATGCACGGCTTGAAGCTCCCTTGCAAGCTTCTCCAGGCCGTGCCCACTCTAGAATTCAGCCCCAGGTCACGCGGGGTACTCTCGCAAACATCTCCAGGTGACCAATTGAAGGCAAGAGCCATCCCCGTAGCTGCAATCGAGTGACACCTCTTTGTTGCAGGCGTGCGTGAAAGAGGTGGGAAGATAGTCCCACCTCGGAAACATATGGAGTGCCAAAGCTGCATAAAAGGAATTTCTGCATAGGGCTTATCACCTCCAACTCATGGTGTGAGGTCCCCTCTCACCTAACTCGACGCCTCATCCGTGACCACTCCCCGCGAACCTGGTGACCCAACCCGATCGCACACCTTGCTCACCACCGTACGCCGATGGGCTTGGTCCCGGGCACGTATCCGACCCGATTACCTGAGAAGTGGCTCTGGGAGAGAGAACCTAAGAGAGAAAGGAGAGAGGAGAGCTCATGCAGGTAGGTGAAAGAGTGATCTTCGTTTTCATTGAAAACTTTAACATAAAATGTCGTGTCGTTATAGTTCGCTGCGTGGTAGAAATTCACTTTTCAAAACATTTTAATTCTCAGAATCTAACCACGAAAATAGTTAGGTCATCTCCACAGGGAAGAATTAGCCTATTGAATGTCTTATTTGTTCAGGAAATCTCAATGTGTATGCAGACTAACTGGTGCACATGTTTTCAACATAATTTCTTACTTTAAATAATTAATCAAGAATACATGTGCATTTGCAAAATCACCACTATATAATATCATGTAAAATAATGATCTTGATGCTGGCAAACACCGTAAATACTAATTTCTAGAATATAGCTTGTTCACCATAATATATATGACATGCATTAAATCATACATGAGATATTCATTTGTAAGCAATTTTGATGAAGTAGAAGGATGGATATGCAAATTCACCTCAATAGTTTAATTCATTAAATAAGGGAATAGTGTTCCCCCGCAATGGCAAGGTTGGTAAATATTAATGGGAAGGAAAACAGAGCATTCCTTCTCCCTCCTTCGTGCATGCGTGAGGAGGGATCTTCTGCCAGCCTGTGAGCGATAGAGGCACGCCGGAGGACGGTCGTTTAGATGGCAGTGACAGGGCAGCCAATGGTGGTCGGACGTGGATGGACGGTAGAGGAGAACGTCAGCCACGTCGATGGCAAGTGGCGTTCGCAGGCATCGTGGTGTGCAACTGGTGGGCACACGGGGGTCGGGGGCGTGAGACGAGGAGAACGGCGAGGTCGACGGTGAGTTTGGGTGCTTGTAATGGCTGTATGAAGTGAGGAGGCGGTTGCAACTTTGGGTTCTTTCACTACTAGTGGAGAAGAAGAAGATGAAGGAGAGGAGGAGGAAGAGGCTGGGCGGTGGCGTGCGGGGTTGGTTGTGCATGCACGTAGGCTTGTGCATAGGTGCGGGTACGTGCAGTGAGGGGTTACGCGCTGAGCGGCGCTGATGAATGTGTGGCCAGTGCATGCTTGCCAGTGAGGTTGCGCAGTGAGTTAGCGTAGGTGAGGGATTGCGGGTGCGTGAGGGCGTAGCGCGTGGTGAGAGGGTGGCGGTGCATGGTGTGCTGCGTGCGGTGAGGGGGTGCGTGGTGCTTTGGCTTATGTGCAGGTGCCGCTACATGGTGAGGGGGTTTGCGGTGGTGGTCGCACGCTGTCACCGTGCGACCGTCGATAGGATGACGGCAGGAGGTAGGTGCATAGAGACCATGGTGCTCATTGAACTCCATGGTGCATGCCTCCTCCATGATGGTGGAGATGGAGGATATCCTCGCAGGGAGGGGAGAAGAAGAGCCTTTCCTCCAGAAGCCCAGCCTTTTACTTTTAAAACCTCCTGCTGTTGTGGCTTTCTCTCCCAATCTGTTTCCTATCCCCGAGGACTTGGCTTTTCCAACGACTTGGCAGCAGTGGTGAAGCGGTGGAGGTGTCGATAGATTTGGAGGGAGTTGTTGCGAGGAGGAAGGCGGTGCTGTCCAAGCTGTCCTCAAGACATCTTATGTACTGACTTCAGATGTTTGAATGATGCCTTCTAGTTTCTTGCACTTATCCTGCATCAACCATATAGATTATCATAACCATATATTATAAAATTGGTGCACAAAATTATACGCAAACTATGGTGAATTATCAATTAACTCCTAATTAATTAGAAACTAAGGATAGATAATTAAAGAGTACTTAGGCTAAATAATGGTCCACTAAAGTGGACTTATCAAATGCCCCATGCCTAAGTTTTTCTAGTCCCTAGCAAAAAGTGAAAAATAATGGAAGTCACCAAAAAGATTTCTTCTTTTTCTATTCCAAAGACTTAGAAATCCAGACAAATGTGAAGTGATAACAGCCTAGGTAATTGATCCAAGTGAAAAGCCAACTTACATTTACAGTTTGTACTATCCCTTGGTAAACATTTTATTAGGATAGGCAACTACTTCCCTCGGAGATAAAGCAGAAAATAATATGTAGTTTGACCCTGGCTTTTTGGCTTAGGTAGAAGATATTGAGTTGAATGGATTTATATTTGGTGGCACACACTCATCTGGTGCTACATGTAATCTAGTATACAGACTCTAGATCTTTAGACTATTAAATGAGTCAACCCAAAGAGAGGTTGAACATTGTGCTCTCTTGATGTTCCTTTGTGCTCACTCTTTTCCTTCTTTTCTTTCTGAGATCACAAATCTCACCAGATTTAGTAAATGAACTCATTGTTTGGTGGCCTCACATGGCATTTACACTTCAGCTAAAGTCCTAATAACTCTACAACTAAGCTAGAGTCCTCAGCCAGTATTCGAGTGATCAGAAATACTGAAAGGTAGGTATGGGTCATATTTGGTGGATCGCGACGGATGTTTTTGTTGCTTCAGAAACATTGTTACGAAGATAAAACTAAACTTGGACTCTTTTCCTTTTCCTTTCTTTCTCTCTTTTCTCTTTTTCTTCTTTTTTTTCTTAATATAATTGTTTCTCTCTTCTTTTTTTTCTTTATAAATCAACATAACATGACGCAGACTTTTATTTATGTGGCAGTATTAGGGATGATGATGGTCAAGAGGATATTGTGTGGCTTATTTGGTGGAAGTGCCTACTCTCGACATCGGGAAGGAATGGATAGGGCAAGCGTATTTCTGACCTTTGACATTACTACCCTCCTTCAGCCGAGGACTCTATGAAGGACGGTCGTAACCATCCACCATAGTCATAGCTTTATTAAGACTCAATCTCTATGTATCTACCTTATTTGGTGGCTCTCAGGAATTCACACAATATACGCACACAGGAACAAAGAGTGAAAACTATGCCTAACTCTGAGGTATCATCATCTTATTGTCCAAGACTTAAGAGTCCTTGCACTAGACTTAGTGCACCAGTAATCTCTCTACTTTCTTCTCACAAATATGAGGTGGATCTACTAGAAGATAGTATGCCTGACTCCCTATTAACTATCTAAGGGTTTAGTAAACTAAAAATGCTTATTGGTTTTCTTCAAAGATCCATTACCCAGTCTACATGTAAGGAAGTAAATGTACTGGATTCTAAACTTAAGAAACAATTTAAGAAGAAAAATCTTTAATGACACCTCTATGACAAAGATGTTTTGCTATGGACTAACCAATTCTGCTCAAGAAAAGAATTTTTTTTTTATATGCTAACCTAAATGCATGAATACTTCCTAAAATGCAAAATGCACCTCCCCATGCCTAAATCCTACAATGTCCTCATTGTAAAATGAAAACAGGGGGAGAAAAGAAGGAAATCACCTGATGATGGTGTTATACTGGATGCTAGGTTGCCTCCCAACAAGCGCTGCATTTTCTGTCAGCAATCAGACTTATAGGGAACCTATAAGTTTGGTTCCAAACAGAAAGAGCTAGGCCCTAAAAATATGCGTAACAGCGTAGGCCTAGAAAATAGGTAGCCACAGATGTTGGCGAGCTGATGATGCAGCGTGATTCTAAATGCTCGCCAAAAGATATGAAAATAGAGAACCTCGTAGGCTACCTGGGGAGGTCTACAGATAACAAAAGGAATATGAAAAGGGACCTCCCAAAATGGAATAAGTGGAGGATAACAAGAATCCTCCAAAGTAGGTCGGGCTTTAAAAGATATAAACATTATTATTTCAAACCCTCGAATGGTGAGACTAAAAGTACAAGCATCAATCCACACTCGCCATTCTACCCGAGGATGTACTGGCCTGATATGTTCTCCAGAAAGAATGTACATGAGCAGAGATCTGAGCCAAGGATCGATTAGGGAGTGTAAGGGTTGTTTTAAGTCCAATGAGGGCTTAGTCGGTGTCAGGTCCAATTCCAACAACGATTCAAATTGTGTATTCTCCCTAACAATTATAGAAAAATTCATGTCATCCTACCTAGCATTAATGATCGGAGTCATATTTTCACCTTCCAGTATATGTGAATCAATGGTGGACTCCAAATTATATTCCTTTAATGGTAGGGTCGAAACAACAGAATCATTATCATTAATTTCATCCCTGGATTCATTTGGTTCACTTGAGTTTTTGTTGGGGTGTATATGTGATTCACCAGTAAAGGGAGGAGTTGGATTAGTATCCTCAATTATTCCTGAAGGAGGATCAGTCTTAATGTTTTGGAGCAAGCCTATATCACTCAATTCTTTGTTTCTCTCGGGGCATAAATCCTCAATTGACATGTTTTGTCCCTGAGAGTCTCCCCTAGGCTTCTCACTATTGTGTTTGTCCTCATCTAATATCAACTCCTGGTTTGATGGAGGATGACTCTCAAAAGAAGGGAGGAATCTGGATTTCACCATATTATTTATATCCTCTGGGGGTAAGTCCTCAAATAACAAATAATCCCCCTATGATTCACTCCAGATTTTCAGTCCGAGTTCCTCCATTGGGGCATCCTTGTCCTCTAAAATACTCTTTATATCCTTGAGACCAAAATTGAACTAATTCATCCTCCATTTCCTTAGGGTCACCTTCATTGGGTGCATTTAAATCCTCAAGATGCTGAATGGTAGGCATTGATTCCCTAAGTGGAGAGTCAGGATTAGGCTTAATAAGGGTAGAATGGGATTCCACCAGATAATTAATAGGGAAAGTGATAGGAACAATACAACCTTGACCCGGGTTAGTAGGGGTAAGGAAAATACTGTCATTGGGGTCAAGGTCCTTAAGAGGTACCATCTTCCCTTTCTTTTGACTCCAATATAGCTTGGGTGGATAATCACTAGGATCGTTCTCCTCTATTGGCTGTGTCTCATTGGGAGAGTCTAAGTGATAGCTACGTAAAACTGGATCCCTATTGTCATTGGTTTCCTTATAATTATTTTCATGATCATGGTCGTATGGGTAGGGATCAAAATTACTGGGAAGAGTGTAGCTAAGTTATCTTATTTCCTTGTTTAATTGTTGACTATTCCTCAACATCTCTCCCATAGATTCCATCATTTCCTTTTGTTGTTTTGCATTTCTAACATAAAAGAGGAGAGGCTACTATTATTTGATTGGGGAGGATAGTCAATTTCAGGCTCTGGTTGCCTAGGGGTATCGATCCAACCTCGATACGGAAAATCATGAAGGGTGTGAGGGTTGGGTGTTTGCATAGGGATTCCATGGTTGGAAAATCTTGCTCCTAGGCTCTGCTCAAAAGTGGGAGCTATCGAGCCAGTGCTCCCAGGATAAGAATAAGAATGATCCCATGAATTTTCACTGTACCCATCAAAGGATGGATACACTCGAGGCATGGGATCCTAGTTAAAATGATAGGAGTAAGGATAGTCCATTTCTTTTAATTAAATGTTTTAACTCTCTTAGGACTTAGATAGATTAAAACAGAAAACTTCCTAGAGAGCTCTATCACGCACACGCCAAGCAAACATAAGGCAAGAGGTCTTTTAAAATTCTTTAACTCCTCTTCCAATCTCTTCAGCTTGGCCAAATATAGTCAAGGTAGTGTTTCTCCGTTCCCACATAAGTGGTATAAGAGAAATGAGGCACTTGAAATTTCTAGTCAATGACTATTAAGAAGGTTGAGGTTACTTTTACTCCTTTTTGGGTGATCAATCAAGTTGTCAAGCAATTACGCACCCTAAATTGACCTTCGAGTGCCCTAGGACCTATACTTTGCTTAGATGATACTCCCAGGTGATCAAGTGAGAAGTTACTCCAAGGACGAACAAAGGGATGCAAGTAGGGTGAACCCTTCCTTTGAGGCGATGCGTATGCGGTGCCCCTTAACTACCCTTTTGTTCTTTTAAGGGGTGTCCCCCTATGTGAAGTATCAAAACACTTGGTCAAAAGATAGTACCACCACCACAAAGCACGATAGGAGGGTCTGCACCAATAAAGAGATCGGTGCCTATAACCTTAAAGGTCCAAGTCCTAGTACAGTGCCTATAGTGTGTGCTCAGTGTAGAAAGTGTGCATCACACCGTGAAAAGTGATTTTTCCTTTTGAAAATCGCAGTCATGTTATTTAAACAGTTCCTGTATATTTTTCTTTCTTTTCAAGAAATAATGTGACCACTTGATTAATATTTTCAAATCAGCTTAAATGGTCTTCTTTAATTAAGTCCAAATGCAATATGTGTGCAGATAACTAATGCATAAGAAAAGATGTACCTTACTCCAGCTCTCTTCAATGCAAGTTGTTTACAATGCAAAAAGAAAAGCTAGATGCTGCTCATTCAATCCTAGATGGTCGCCCTATAGATATGCATCTTCCAGTAGGCAGTTCGAATATATATATATATAACAATAATAAGCAAAAAATCCTAATCTAACTAACTAACCAACATGTAGTTCAAACAATTCGAATAATCCTATAATCTAAATAAAACATGAACACGCTCCCAAAACTACCCAACACGGGTCCACTAAACAAAAACTAAATGTCTAAGGTCTATCTAGCCTAATCTAAGTATAAACAGAACTCTAGTCACCAATCCTCCTTCCACACATGTGGGATCAAGGCCCACGTGCTCCTGTTGCTACCCTCTAGGTGGCATCAAGGTCCACCAAGAATATCGTCTCCACCGTGCGCACTCGCTGTGTTCGTCGCGTGTTTTTTCACAGAAGAAGATCCACAGTTAGTAATTCATAAAAGCTTTCAAAATAGCATAAAAATAACATAAAATTCCTGAAAAAATTAATAGGCATGTTTCCTCCCGGGCAATAGTGCCATTGAAAACTTTAACATAAAATGTCGTGTCATTATAGTTTGTTGCGTGGTAGAAAATCACTTTTCAAAACATTTTAATTCTCATAATCTAACCACGAAAATAGTTAGGTCATCTCCATAGGGAGGAATTAGCGTATTGAATGTCTTATTTGTTCAGGAA
This sequence comes from Thalassia testudinum, assembly GCA_037157565.1. Lineage (NCBI taxonomy): Eukaryota > Viridiplantae > Streptophyta > Magnoliopsida > Alismatales > Hydrocharitaceae > Thalassia > Thalassia testudinum. The sequence continues at coordinate 5,966,287 of JAZHRO010000010.1, read as the reverse complement.
ATCTCAATGTGTATGCATACTAAATGGTGCACGTGTTTTCAACATAATTTCTTGCTTTCAATAATTAATCAAGAATATAGGAGTGCATTTACAAAATCACCACTATATAATATCATGTAAAATAATGATCTTGATATTGGTAAACACCGTAAATACTAATTTCTAGAATATAGCTTGTTCACCATAATATATATGACATGCATTAAATCATACATGAGAGATATTCATCTGCAAGCAATTTTGATGAAGTAGAAGGATGGCTATGCAAATTCACCTCAATAATTTAATTTGTTAAATAAGGGAATAGTGTTCCCCCGTAATGGCAAGATTGGTAAATATTAATGGGAAGGAAAATAGAGCATTCCTTCTCTCTCCTTCATGCGTATGCGAGGAGGGATCTTCTTTTGGCCTGTGAGCGATGGAGGCACGCTGGAGGATGACCGTTAAGATAGCGGTGACGAGGCAGCCGATGGTGGTTGGACGTGGCCAAACGACGGAAAAGAATGTCAGCCACGCCAATGACAGGTGGTGTTCGCAGGTGTCGTGGCATGCAATTGGTGGGCGCACGGGGGTTGGGGGCATGAGATGAGGAGAACGGCGAGGTAGACGGTGAGTTTGGGTGGTTGAAATGGCCGTATGAAGTGAGGAGGCGGCTACAACTTTGGGTTCCTTCACTACCGGTGGAGAAGAAGAAGATGAAGGAGAGGAGGAGGAAGAGGCCGAGCGGTGGCGCGCGGGGCTAGTTGTGCATGCGCGTAGGCTTACGTGCAGGTGCGACTACGCGCAGTGAGGGGTTCCAAGCTGAGCGGTGCTGCTAAATGTGCGGCCAACACGTGCTTGCTGGTGCGGCTGGGTGGTGAGTTGGCATAGGCGAGGGATTGCAGGTGCGTGAGGGCGTAGCGCTTGGTGAGAGCAGTGAGAGGTTAGCAGTGTGTGGTGTGCTATGCGCAGTGGGGGGGCACGCGGTGGTATGGCTTGTGCGTAGGTGCGGTTGCACGGTGAGGGTGTTCGCGGTGGTGGCCACATGCTGTCACCGTGCGACCGTCGAGAGGACGACGGCGGGAGGCAGGTGCGCAGAGACCACGATGCTCGCTGAAGTCCACGGTTTATGCCTCCTTCACGGTGGTGGAGATGGAGGATATCCCCGTAGGGGGGGAGAAGAAGAACCTTTCCTCCAAAAGCCCGGCCTTTTATTTTTAAAACCTCCTGCTGTTGCGGCTTTCTCTCCCAATCTGTTTCTTATCCTTGAGGACTCGGCTCTTCTAATGACTTGGCAGCAGTGGTGAAGCAGTGGCGGTGTCGATAGACTCCGAGGGAGTTGTTGCGAGGAGGAAGGCGGTGTTGTCCAAACTGTCCTCAAGACATCTTATGTACTGACTCCGAATGTTTGAATGATGCCTTCTAGTTTCTTGCACTTATCCTGCATCAACCATATAGATTATCATAACCATATATTGTAAAATTGGTGCACAAAATTATATGTAGACTATAGTGAATTATCAATTAACTCCTAATTAATTAGAAACTAAGGACAGATAATTAAAGAGTACTTAGGCTAAATAATGGTCCACTGAAGTGGACTTATCAGTAGGGGTAGGTTTTGCTCTGCCAAGGAAGAAGAAGGAGGAAGCCGAAGTCAGAAACTAAGGAAGGAGAAGGGCTGCAGCAGAGAGAAAGAAAGAGAAGGAAGGAATTGAAGGAAGAAGAAGCTAAAGGCAGCCGAGACAAAGAAGAAGGCAAAGGAAGAGAAAGGCTAAGGCAAGGAATCAGAAGAAAATAAGGAAGAAGATTGAAAGCAGCTGCCAGAGACAGAGAAAAGAAGGAGAAGAAGAGTCAAGCACTGTAGCATCCACATTTTAGGGCGTCTGATTCACAAATCAGACGTCCAATTTTGTGTTTATTCACATATATTGGTTCCTTTAGTGCCTTACATTTATTCCTATCTTTTTGTACTATAACATTGATTTTATTGCATATTATATTCTTTCAAATTCTCAAGTTGTGATCTTGATTTCTAAACCCTAATTTACTCCCTGTGCTCAACCTTGGACTTTCAAATTCGAGTAATAAATTGTATTTGTTTTGAACACTTTTTCGACTGTATTACAACGCGACTTTCTAAAACTTGATCAAGGTTCCTCAAACAATTGTGTAACGCACCTGCAACTTTTCAACGATGTATGTTAGAAATCTTTTCTGACTTGGTGGGTGATTGCCTAGAGGTCTTTGTGGATGATTTCTCCATTTTTGGAGATTTTTTTGATCATTGTCTTCAAAATTTAAAAAGAACTCTCCAAAAATGTATTGAGGTTAAGCTAGTCCTTAGTTGGGAAAAGAGCCATTTCATGGTTCAAGAAGGCATTGCCCTGGGCCATGTTATTTCTCAAAATGGAATCTTGGTAGACAAAGAAAAAGTTGATACAAAAACAATCTTTTCTGGGGCATGTGGGATTCTGCCGTTGATTCATAAAGGATTTCTCCAAAATCTCTTGACCTTTAAGCCACCTTTTAACTAAAGAGCAACCCTTTGATTTTAATGAAAAATGCTTGGAGAGTTTTAAGATTTTGAAACAAGCAATTACTAAGGCACCTATTTTACTAGGACTCGATTGGACTCATCCTTTTGAGCTGATGACAGATGTCTCAAATTATGCAGTAGAAGCCATTTTAGGGCAAAGAATCGACAAGAAACCCGTTGTGATTTATTATGCCAGTAAAACTCTTGATGAAACACAATGGAATTACACTATCATCGAAAAAGAACTTCTTGTGATTATTTTTGCCCTTGAAAATTTTCGTTCATATCAGTTAGGGTCATACATCACCATTTACACTGATCGCTTGACCTTGAAATATTTGTTAAACAAGAAAGATGCGAAACCCCACTTAGTTCAATGGATTCTATTATTACAAGAATTCGATTTGAAGATCAAAGATAAAGCAGGTTCGCAAAATGTCATGACCAATCTCCTATCCCGACTAGATATGTAACGCTCCTTACCCTGAAATCCCTCCCTTGGTGATGGGAACATCATCATGAGCCAAACTAGCTTATTTTGACCCAATTAAGTCAGTAAATGCTCCTACACAACCACCACAGAGTCACAAGTCACTACATAATCATTCTAAGGGAAAAATAAGAAACTAGGGTTAAAACTACAATTTTACCAACTTATCATGAATGCAGTACAACCATGGGCTTTCTCAGGGGTTGAATGAAGGTCAAATGGTCTTAAAAGGAAAGCAAGTGGGATAGCATAATCAGAAAAGGGTTTACATGTGTTCTGAGAATTAAACGACTTTTTGAAATCCTAAAAATAGACTTGATTAATTAAATTAGGTTATGATCGGGATAAAATTCACCTGAATTCTCTAAAATTTATAGAAAAATATTCTCTAGGGCTTGGAACCATCAATTTAACCATCAGAACCCATTTTGACCCAGAATAGAGACATAGGCAGACATTTGCCCTAATTTAGGTTTTTTCATAAATTACCCAGTCAAACATAGTCAAAACAAAAATCCAACTTCACCATTGGATTCCTTAGGCCTAAATTAGGTTTGTACCAAAATTTAAACCTAAGATGAGTTTGTCTTGACCTAGTTTGCAAATTGGTCCTATCTAATTACATTTCTACACTTAACATTCAAAATCCTTTCAAATAGGCCCCTAACTTTGTCATCGTTCTCACAAAAAGGTCCTTGCTGCCATTAAGCCTATTCCTACTTGCTTCGACGACCTTAAAAAGGAAAGAACTCCCTGATTTCTTGACAAATCTCTTGCAAATTTGAAAGGGAAGCTCGTCAAGAAATTTCCTTCCTTTTGAACCCGATCCTAAGCCCTAGAACCTACCAAATCTCTCATGCAAACGCATGAGAGATTTGGGTATCAAAGAATTCCCAAACTCTGGCGAGCTTTCCAAGCTTGGGAAGCTTGCTTCCCAAGCTCTAACCATCCTCCTAAGGTGTATAAAAGCACCCCCTATTCATACCGAATCCCTCAAGCTTGAATTCAACCAAAGAAACCCTCAAAATTCCTCTCTCCTCCAGCCGAACTACTCTTCAAGCCTCAGTGACCCTCCTTTCCTTCCCTCTTCGTCTACCTGCAATACCAGCGGCAGACTCTTCTTCTGTGCGTTCTTCCGTGTCGAGCAGCACCAGCCAGCGTCCCTACCTCCTTCATCCTCACCGTCCACCTCTTACCAGAGCATCTTCGTCTCCGACGTCGGCCATACCTCAATCAGTGCCAACTCTGCTCCCCTTCATCTGCCTCCTCTCCTAAACAACTCCTCATCTTCCACTCTTCGTTTTTAGACACTCTCCACTCCGTTTCGACCGCTGACTCACCCCACCATCCTCCGTCTTCCACCTCGCCGGCGTACCTCCGGCGAGCTCTCACGGCCACCACGCTCCACCAACCCTGCCGCCGTTCATCTCTACACCTCCGTCGTGTCCCAGAGAGCAAAAACCCTCTGGTCTTCGAGGCTATTAGCCTCTCCACTGCTCCGATGAACACACCCACCGTCGCGTTCCTCCTCCAACCTCCACAGCCCACCACACACCTCCATGAACGTCGAGACCATCCCCTGTGCATCCACCATGGTCTAGCGAAGCTCATGAACTATTTTAACTAGGGCTCTTAGCCCATTTTCGTTCTTTCAGGTTCCCAGGTCTCCGTCGCCATTACTGAAGCTTCGAGCAAAGCTCGAAGCTCGCTTCAGCAACTGTAGACCCCTGGTGAAGTCCCAGGCACTAAGGAGCAGTTCCAGAATCACAACTCAGGAGCCAATTTGGCTCTTTGACTACGTCTTTGACCGCAATCACAAGGAGCACCAGCTGCAGTTGCACGTAGAAGAAAGGGGTGCGGTTTAGTCCCATATCGGAAGCAACAGAGCAGCTGAAGGTGCATAAATTGAAAAAGTCGCATAGCCTTATCGCCTCAACATGCACAGGGGGTGAGGTCCCCACACTCATGCCTCATGCGCCTCGTCCGCAACTCTGACCCCACTGACCTAGTGCGCTCGATAACCTGCCTAACCTAAGCACTCCTCGGTTGTGACCCACGCCTGCAGCCCTGGTCCCGGGTGCGCGTGCCCAATAACCCGATATCCTGAGAGAGGCCCTGGGAGGGAAGTGCCTAAGAGAGAAAAAGAAGGAGAGATTGTGAGGGGTAGGGGGAGGGTTTTGCTGCAGAGAGTATTGGCTGACACTTAGCCAATTCAAGAAGCCCCCGTCCCTGTGTGAAGAAACTGAACAGAGAGGAAGAGGAAGAAGAAGAAAGAGGAAGCTGAATAGAGAGGAAGAAAGAAAGAGGAAGAAGAAAAGAAGAAGAGAAGCAGCCACACAACAAAGAAGAGAAGAAGAAGAAAAGCAAAATCACCTTCAATTAATACTTTAATTGCATTGATTTAAGTGTTATTTGTGAGGAGTAATTGGTGATTCGAATCACCATTTTACTCCATTCTTTTTGCATATTAATCCTGACATTATTCTTATTGCAATCTTTACACTTGATTTAAATCGTGATCTTGAGCTTTAAATTCCATATTGCTCCCTATGTTCAACCTCGGAACCTTTTTGAGTAATAAAATTTATTTGTTTGAGCACTATTTTGGCTATACTACAACACAACAATCTTAAAATACTGATCTAATGCTCGAACATTTTGGCTTCGTTGCTGGGGAGGAACGGGCAATTTAGAACTCTTGATTGTAATTTCTGATTTAGATTCTAACTTGCTGTATCTCTTTTGCTGTGGTTGTTTCAGGAGGGATATATTCAAGGAACATCAGTCGCATAGTAAACATGCCAGGGGCAGGTAAGTTCAACTACTCTCTCTCTCTTAAGCCCCTCATTCTGAAAAGGTTAAAAGGAAAAAAATCAATTAGGGCTACTTGCATTCTATCCATAGATAATTCATCAAGTTGACTGATTTCATACATTTTATTTGGACAACAAATCCTGATTTGTGCACCCACTTAAAGCTTAAGGTATCTAGGGCTATCACATTCTTGTTTGAGCCCTAGGTACTACGTTTGGACAAATTAAATTAGACCAAATTAGAGCCAATTAAGGATTCCAGTTTAGGGCTTTTGGAAACACACTTGCTTAATCAAGAAATCATCTTTCCAAAACAATGTGTGCCTAGACCTTAATTGAACTAATCTATTCAAGCAAAACCCTAAAATCAAGTTCTTAAAGTCATTTGAACACTAAAAGAGGGACCTAAGATTCTTGAGAGGACAATACAGTTGAAGCTGACCCACCTTGTTAGGTCAACCAATCTTCAAATTAGGTCACTTTTGCACTCAACACATCTTAAAGTTCAAGTGAAATCATAAGCACCCTTGCTCTTAATTAAAATTGGTAGACTTAAGAGGTCAAGTCCCCACTCTGGTCTACCTGGAACATCAGTGACAAGAGAGGTCGGGTGGGGGAAACCATGTAACCCGTGGGGGCGCACTACTGTGTAGAGGTCTTTGCGGGACTCTTCCTCTCTGGCTGCCCAGGTAATTCTCAGGTGGACAGCTTTTTAACTAAGGGGTATCATCTGCCTTGAATCTCTATAGTCATCCAAAATTTTTGGGTGTCTTGATTGGGTCCATCACATTCTACCTCTCATCTAGTCCATCAGTGCATGTTCGGGAGGAGATCTCTAAAATCATCCTTGAGGCCTCCTTTAGTCACTCATTCACGTTGAGGCCAAGCCTCGACCTCCTTGTCTGTGCAACAACCCAATCCTATTAATATCTCTTCCGATTCATCTAAACCTGATTCTCCTTCATCCATCATCATGGCACAATCGCAGAAGAAAATAATCTTGAAAATCAGCTTTAGTGCCTCAATGATCTATTCCAAGCCTTTGTAAACCCACCACAGCATCCAATGATGAGATATCATTACAATCCCGCTGTGGTGGCAATCGAACCTCAAGTACAAATCCCCGCTGGAGGTCCTGACACTGAACTCAAGCCCAACATGATTCATACCATTCCCAAATTCCATGGGCATAAATCCGAAGATCCTTTCCAGCATATCAAACAACTCAAGCATCTGGCCTAGACCTTCGGGTCAGAAGCTCAAAATCGGGATATTCTACTCATGAAAATGTTCTCCTTCTCTCTCATGGATAAAGCTGCTCACTGGTACCAAACCCAAACGCATCCAATCAACACCTGGGCGGAACTTCAATCCGAGTTTCTGAGAAAGTTCTTCCCTGCTGGTTACACAAATGCTTTACGGCACCAGATCACACATTTCACACAACAAACAGAAGAATTGCTTCATGAAGCATGGGATCATTTTCTGGATCTCATGTGAAAGTGCCCCCATCACGGAGTTCCTAAATTGGAATAAGTCCAGTCATTTTACAGGGACTCCATGAGGATATTAGACTATTCATTAATACGACCCGCCGAGAGGAAACATCATGGGTCAACACAAAGACACCATGTGGGAGATTCTCGAGAATATGTGCGAGAACTCCATCAATAATGAATCCATGGGCATGTTCGACCGGACAAATGCCCGTGCATTGATGAATCCAAAGGGAGCACATGAGATGCAGGGCCTGTCCTCTTCCGTTGACTTAGAACTGATGGCCAGTCATCTGGACAAGGTCTCTATTATTAAGAAGAAGGTGGATGAGCTAACTCGACATTTACAGCGAGCCACCTCTGCGCAAAACCCGTTCACACAACCACCATCTGGCAGGGAGGCCATGCACAACATCTATCACCGACCTTCTCAGGGGATGGACCTATATCCACCCCCGTCTGCTTCTGGCTACGGAGGAAACTCTAGATCCACCTACTGTAGTTGGGACAACTCTGAACCCTCATATTCTAATTTTCCCGAGGTTCCTCAAACCTGCGAGGATTTCAACGCTATTCAGAATGATCCATTCTCAAACACCTACAACCCTGGATGGTGTAATCACCCCAATTTCACAGTCAGGCAATAATCAAAATCAGAGACCTCAATATCCACCCCGACCACAAGCTCCTCGTCCATATCAGCTGCCTCAGCCTCGGCCTAATCCAACTTATCAATCTGGGCCAACTCAGGTAGATCAAATGACTCTTATCCTTCATACTCTGGCTGACATTCAAAAGATGAATGCAGCTATGCAAAAATAGCACAGAGACAAGATCACAGAGGTTCGCAATCAACTTGCCCAAATGGCAAATCCTCTTCAACCTGGTGCACTTCCTTCACAACATCTGCCTAATCCAAATAACGCGATGAACCAGAGGTGCGTTATGAACCTAAATCCGGGCCAAGCTCACTTTGTTTATCATGCCCCTTCTACTCCATCACCTGACGAGACGGAGGCTTCAACATCGTATACGGGTTACCAGCAGCAAGCACCTCTTCTACCCACTCCAAACCAGAACTAGGCAGGATTAAATTCTGTTACTACCCGCACTGGAAAAACAACATAGGACCCACCTTATCCAAGCCAAACCCAGCCTAGTAATGCAAACCCTAACCCAAGGATAGTCAACCAGGACACCTCTATCCCAGATCAAGAACCTGGACCCATTCTAAAGGAACCATCTAAGGTTCCATTTCCTGATGCCTTGACCAAGGGAAAAAGGATAACCAAAACCATGGCACCCGAGGAGGACCTAGTTAAGCTCTTTGAGCAGGTCCATATAAACATCCTCTTGATAGATGAGATATGCCACATATCAGCTTACGCATGATTTATGAAAGACGTATGTACACCTAAGCGTAAGCCGCGAACCAAAGACGGGAATTCAATTGTATTGTCAGAGCAATCCAGCTCTGTCATTTTGAGCAAACTCCTACCTAAGGCAAAAGACCCAAGCACCCCTCTGATCTCCTATGAAATTGGTGATATATGATTTAATAGAGCTTAATTAGACTTAAGAGCCTCCATAAATTTGATACCCACATCCCTACTAGACTATTTCGAGGAATTTGAACTCAAACCGACTGAAATGACTTTACAACTAGCTGACCGATCAATTAAGTCATCAAAAGGAATTCTCGAGGATGTCATAGTAAGGGTGCATGATTTCTATTTTCCAGCTAATTTCATCATTTTAGACATGAATGGTCCTGAGAATGTGAAGAATACACCGATCATACTTGGGAGACCCTTTCTGACCACTGCTAGGGGCAACATCAATTGTGAGGAGGGTCAAATTGAATTAAAATTTGGGAGCAAGACACTAAAGATCAACATCTTTAAGGCCCAGCAAGGAATTAATTGCGAAGTCATAGAACAAATTTGCGTTATTGAAGACGTGGTTGACGACTTCATCAAGAACTTGACTATTTCTGATCAACCACAAGAGGATCAAAACCCACAATTAGAGGAGCCCGAACTCAACCTAAACACACCTATAGCTCCTTCCTTTGCTCCCGACACCCATTCTGAACTACCTGCTGCTGCTAAAAACCCGATTTTGGAATTAAACCCTCTTTTCGATCATCTCAAGTACGTCTTTTTGGGTTCCAATCAGACATTTCCTGTGATTATCAACTCCCGACTCACACCTGATCAGGAAACACACTTGATTTCTATTCTCCAGCAACATCGAAGAGCCATTGGATGGACTCTCGACAATCTCACTGGTATCAGCCCCTCATACTGCACACATCACATCTACACTGAAGAGAGCTCACGACCATCCTATGAAATGCAAAGACGCCTGAATCCCAATCTGCAGGATGTCGTGAAAAAGTAGATTATCAAGTGGTTAGATGCAGGGATCATCTACCCGATCTCTGATAGTTGGTGGGTAAGCCTGATAAATGCCAGTTTATCATTATCCTTATGCATTAAAACAAACCTAGCTCTTAGGATTATGCTCCGCAAATGGGTTTTTGGGTTTCATTTAGGCAAAAATTAGGTTAGGCATCCATTGCATTTTTTATTGTGTTTTTAATGTGTTTTTGTGAGTGTTAGGGTTAAATAGATTGCCAAATCCCTAGAACCTAGCACTCAGGAAGGCAACAGGTGAAGGAGAAGCTCAAACTAGCTGGAACTCCGCTTGATCCAGCTCACCATAGCTGGAATCCAGCTCACTTGGATTAGGGTCAGCTCATCCTAGCTCCATTCAGCTCATTTAAGCTGAAAGGTAGCTCAAGAGAGCTCATCTTAGCTCACCCTAGCTCAGGTCAGCTCAGATCTAGCTCAACTTAGCTGAGTCTAGCTCATCTCAGCTCCCATTAGTACACAGGGAGCTCTAGCTGGCTCAATTAAGTTGACTGGAGTTCACCCCAGCTCGAGCCCAGCTACATCCAGCTCCACTCAACTCTAGCCGGCTGAAGATGACTTCATTCCAACTCAGGAAGCTCAAGTCCAGATCCTGGGGACTCAACTTAGCTCAACTGATCCTCAACCAGCTTGATCCTCCCTGGGATCACCAGACCCAACTCACCTCAACTCATTATGGTAGAAGCCAGCTCACTTTAGCTTGGCTTAGCAGCTAGCAAAGAACTAGCAAGCTAAGCCAGCTAGAGTAGCTCCATGCCAGCCTCTTCAGCAGCTGCCAGCTCCATTTCAAGCTCCAGACTTCTTGTCCTCAGCTCCTCTCTTCAAACCTTAGCTCACATTACCTACTCCTCTACTCCATAGCTAGCTTAGCTTAGCTAGCATCCAGCTCCTTGGCCATCCACCACCTTCAACTCAACCCTAGCTAGCTCCATCAACTAAGCTCACCTAAGCTAGCTATCCTACTCCAAGTTGGCGCCACCACCATCACACCCCTTCACCCCATCACAACTACCAAAAGCCACCTATTTTCCCTCCAAAATAACTTTCTGGAACCCTTCCCTTTTGGCACCAACTTTCCCTCCAAAATCCCCTTCATCTCCACCACATATCTCCCCTTAAGTCCATCTCCACCATCCACCTAACCCCCTTCTAGAAGACCCTAGATTGGCACCAAAATGGTGGTGTCTCTCCACCACCAAAAGCCACCAACACCACCATAACCACCCCCTTAACACCCTTTAAGGTGGCGCCAACTAACCCTAGCCCTAGGATCATTCAACCACCCATAACCACCACTAAACTCCATCCTAGCCCTCCACCTATTCACGCCAACTACCCCTCTCTCCACCTCTATATAAACCCACCATATCACCACATAAAAATGATCCTCCCATTAGTTTAATTCCACATTACACCCACCACAATTCAAGGCCAAGGAAGAAGAAGAGAAGTAGATTAAGGGGGCATCGTACTCGCCCTTTTGGTGCCTTCTTCCCCTTCTTTCTTCTCCCTTGTGCCATGCCAAGGAGGAGGAGCACTCCCCCACTAGGAGGATGGCCAGGCAAGGAGGTGCAAGGGTGGTACACACCCACCCTTAGAGGAGATCATTGGAGGTGGTAGCTTCCACCTTGGAGGACACCATTTTCAAGGAAGGAGGAGGAGCCCTTTTCAAGCCTAGGAGCCACTAAGCTTGGAGCAAGGAGCTTCCCCTCTTCACCAATAATTCAGGAAGATTTGTGGTTTATTTTCTTTGCTACAATTATCTAGTAGTAGAAGTATTCATCTACTAGGGTTTTTTGTAAAGCACTCTCTCTTTTAGTCAAAGTTGCCTTCTTTAATCTTTTTGTTGCATAGTCTTGTAGAATTCTTGTTTAACCTTTTTCACTCCCTCTCCCTAATTACTCTAGGCCTCCACGTGCCTAGAGTGAGCTTAGGGAGAGGTTCTACTTGTCACTATAATAGTAGTGCAGTGGATTAGTATAGAGAATTTTCTTACTATCGACAAACCTGCCTTGTTCTCGTTATTTCAAAATCAAAAAAAAATCATATATATAAAACACCAAAAAGAAAGTTGAGTTCCATCTTTAAAGCAAGGGATTTTGATTTGCAAACTTGCCTCCTTGGACGACCCTAAATACCCCACTGTCTAAGTCTTATAAATTTTAAAAGCGAATCTGTTTTTGTGCGTTGCAACTACTTAAAACCCCAATTTAACAAATCGCACAAAAACGCGATCACTTTTGGCGCCGTTGTAGGGGAGGCACGACGTTGCTTAATCATTTTTCCTCTTGATTGAAGTGGATCTCATCCCCTTCTCTTTCCTTTATCTAGTGTGTGCAGGAACTACAGCAGGAAAGTGGGAATTTGGAAGCGAAAGCTCAAAGTTCCTTTTCTTCCCAAGGATTTTCAGGTTGGTTCCCTTTTCTGGTTACATAGTTAATTAAAACTACCAAAAAAATATTAAACTTGGCTTTCAAGATCCCAAACATCTTAATTAAGTAGAGTGGTGTCCATTAAAACTCATTGTTTGCTTGAATGTTTCATTAACACCACTCCATTTCAAGTATCGGTGTTCTATTTTTCAAGTCCAGATTTCTATTTGGACTTGAAAAAGAAATTCCCGACACCACAGGCCTCCTAAAATCATAAAATTTCATACAATGATTCCAAATTAAATTATAAACATTCTTTCCAAATTTTAGATCAATTAGATTTGTATTTAATTTTTAAAAATTCATGGACTACAGAGGGGTCACACCGTCTAATTTTCCTATTTTGCTAATGTCCGTGAATTTTTAGAATTTTTATGCTCATCCAATTTTTGTGAAGTTTAGTTTTCTGGAATCTTTGTGAAATTTTACACATCATATAAAATCACCAAAATTTTCTAAGGTCAGTAGTAATATTGAAAAGTCCAAAATACCCACGGGTATCATTTCTAGATTTTGACACCAGTACAAATAAAAATTCAAAACAATTATCAAAGAAATTCCTAAAATCTTAAAAAAATCTTTTCTGGAATTCTTGTTTGATTTTACATAAGGTAGTGGTGTTGGTTGCATTGTTTGTACCACTACTTATTCAGAAAGTCTAAAAAAAATCATTGGTAGTAATTTTCTATATTAGGGTTCAAATCCAATTAGGGTTTCTTTCTTGCTTTTTAGTCCCACAACATAAAGGAAACATATCATCACCAATACAACTTATTTTTCTTTGATTGTGGAAGTTTCAAACTTGTTTGAACATTTAACAAAAAAAGAAACCCTAAAATACATTAAATTAAATTGAATCCTAAAAGACAAAAATACAAAAATTGTGTGACAACTTATTTGAAAATGGAACCACTTTCCAATTCCTGTGCACACCCAAAAAAAATTGAAATAACGGGGTAACAACCCATTCAACGCCCTCCACATTCTGTGTGCACACTAATATCCTAGACCTAATTAAAATTGGTAGCAATTTGACCCCTAAGGTTTACATCAACTTAGGCTTGCTATATAGGTCTTAAGTTTTCTCTAGTTAATACCAATTCTGTCATCTATAACTAGTGTTCAAGCTGAGGGGCCGTGTCAAACGACCAGGCGTGGGTTTGTACAAGCACCTGGGGATTTTCCTGGGAAATGCTTGGGCCCAAACCTCCCCTTAAGTAACTTGGCTAGATTTGTTACAGAACAGGTATTCACTGTTGATTACTTATTTCCTTGGTAGAACAAGTCTTAGGTTAATTTCTAGGGAGTCACAATTAAGTTAGGTCTAGAAATTGATTGCTTGTGTGCACACTTCTCTCTTCTCCATCTCTTCTCCTCCGCTCCCGTTTCTTCCATTTTGCACGGGCGGCGGTCCAAAACTTCACACTTGGAGGGACCACTTGATTTTTGCCTCCCCAAAAAGACTTTTCCTGCATTCTTCCTCTTCTTTAAAAATGGAAAATAAAAATTGGTCCTCTAACTTGCATGTTAATTATTCTTTCCCCAATCTTTCCACCCAGGAGCTTCTTAATCAGGCCCCTCCACCTAATTTCCACTCTATCATGGCTCAGCTAGAAATTCAACAACAACAGTTTCATAAGGAATTAACCGACCTAGCCAACCAGGAGCAACCTGCTACACTTAACCAAGCTCCGCAAATCCCATGTTTCACCCCGACTAACACCCGCAAGAGAGAAAATCTGCATAAATCTCGTGCTGAGTATAATTATTATTCTGAGGCTTTCTATTGTTCAATGGGGAATTATGTTTATCCCAATCATCACCCCACCCAAAATGTCCCTACTTTCCAGGAGAAATTGAAAAATTCCTCTAATGGGGGGAATTATCCGTCTCACTCCTGGACCAATCCGGTTCCACACCAACAACAGAACCCATTTGGAGGGTATGGTTCAAATCAGACTTATCAATTTGGGCAATCTCAAGAAGACATTAATGCCCAGATGATGAAAACCCTACAGGAGTTACAAAGAAAAACAAGGGAAACAACCCGACTTATTAACAATCTCAATGATCAAATTGGGGATATTCCGACTCAATGACCTGTAGGACACTTATCATCCCAACCCACACCAAACTTTATTAATCACAGGAACCAACACCCAGGTGGATACCAACCTCAGAACCACATGGTTCAACCTCCTATTAACCCAATATCGCAGCACCAACCTAGTTTCTATCAACATTAGGCCTTCCCACCTCCCAATGATCACCAAACTGCATATGTAGAGGCTTTGAGGAGTGAGGAAACCACCATGGATTTAAGGCCTTCACATTCAAATGATGAAACTGATTCTCAACCAATGCAGATTGACTCCCCTAACTTCAACAAGGAAGAAGAAAAAGAAATCCCAAAAACACCTTATTTAAACCCTATTCCCCACTCTCAAAAACTGCAATCCAACAATCCAAAATCAGAGCCCTCTAAACACAATCCTTTGGACTTATTTGAGCAAGTCGAGAGGAATATTCCCCTCCTAGATTCTCCCCATGCCTCTAAAAAATTTACTTTAAAAGGGCATGATCAGAATCAAGGAAGGTTGGTCCTTTCAAAGATAGCCAGCTCAGTTTTTTAGAGCAAGCTGCCTTTCACAAAAAAAGACCAGGGCACACCTCTCATCTCAGTTGTCATAATTGACACCATTTTTTTTCGTGCCCCTCCTGACTTAGATACCTCTAGTAATCTCATCCTCCCGGTCTTATTTGAGGAATTTTGATTCGATGATTTAAAATCTACTAAGGTTCAATTTCAATTGGAAGACCAATCTGCTATTCAACCGCGGGGAATTGTTGAGGATAGTATTTTCAAGGTCCCAAATTGTCTATTTTCGGTAAATTTTTTGGTCCTTGACATAGAAGTACCTAAGGCTCTCATTAATGCCATCCTTGGAAGACCTTTTCTAATTATGGTAGACACTAATATCAATTCTCATTCTGGGAAAATGAATATAAGTTACAGTAACCAGACCTTCTCATTAGATTTATTTCCAACTTCCAAGAGGTCCATTGATCACAAAATTTTTGAGGACACTGATAATAAAATGGAAGCAGTATTTGAAAAGTATATGTTGATCCAATCTCATTCAGCTTTGACCACTATTGATCTAGATTTTATTGATTCTTATTCTCAGGATAACTTTGTGGTCCAAGACTTTCCAGATCAACTAGGGTTTGACTTTCCCCCATTTCATCTTCCTGATTTTTCACCAAAAACATCCACACTAACTTCACCCACCCTACATCTCATTGACTACTTTCCCCATCCCTTTCCATTGGACCTATCACCCGACCCACCAGAGTCTGACATTTTACATGCACTTAAATCATGGCCAGATCTGGGTCATTCTTCCATTTTTCCATTTCATTTTGATCCTGACTTCTTTACCATTCATCTTTTCAGGGATCTTGAGGAAAACACATTTCTTGAGGACATTCAAGTGTCCAATTATTTACATGATTGTCCATTTTCCGTGCATACCTTCATGCCCAGGTGAATTGGCGTAAAAGATAGCACTGGATGGGAGGTAACCCATCAATTTTCCTATTTCCTTTCTTTTTCCAGGTTTTGACCATCCTAAACCCGACTGCCCTTCACTAAGGTGATCCCTTTTCCCTCCTAATGCATGAGGACATTGCATATCTTAAGCATGAGGGGGTGTTTTTAAAATTTTGATGATCGTTTTAGGATTTTCAAAACCTAAAAACATGCATTTTTCTTTTGTCATTTTATTTTTTTGCTAGCATACCCAAAACAATAAAAATATTGAAAACTTTTTGAGGAAAATTTTGAAGTCGAGACTATGGTTGAAAACTCACTTTTGGTACAATGGGATTTAATCTTTATCAAACTAGGGATGAGGATACGAATCTGATCATTAGAATTTCAGGGTCTATTTTTAGACTAGATCAGATATTCTTCTCTGAAATTCCACCTAAACTCGTGATAGTTCAGGTGACTTGACTCTCTTTTGTAATATGGAAAGTATCTGGCTTAGTTTCTGATTCAAAAACTTGCATTTCTTGCGGAACTTCTTATGTCAAATTTCACACACAAGCCAACACTTAAAAACAACTAAAAATTAGAAAAACTCCCTTGTTTGGACTTAGTAAAAGTCTGAATCAGATCATTGATTTGAGTTCCCACTGCCGAGAAGGAGGAAAATGCCTCCTTTGAGGATGCGATGTCAACATGTTACCGCCTCGGCACTGCTCCATATCTATATTTCATATCTTTAGATGGAGCATTAAAGCACATTTTAGCAGCTTAAGTGTCTTGGATGGTACTCTACCTATAGTGTCGGAGCAAGAGCGTGAGTTTGCTTGGAGCGCCCTTTTACACTGCATTGTGTTTTGGGCTTGTGAGCTCCTGGGTGGTGTCATGGACAGTGCTATCCCGAAGTATTGGTGCCAGAGCCCCCTCGAGGATTGGTAACGGGAATGATGATCCCGACACGTCTATTGTAGGACTAAGCTAAAAATAAGCATGGGGGAAAAAGAAAGAAAGAAAAAAAGTTTGAAACCGAAAACACGCCCATATAAATGTTGGCTATTCACAAGCACGGACACAAGGTTTTAAAGGATATTGCAAGTTACGAATCAGATTCAAGAGCCAGAAAAGAATCCTAAAAATAGAAATTTCAAGTCATCTGAATTAACAAGGGGATAATTTGTGAATTTTCTGGAGGATATATTGATCTTATTTTGTCTAATTTTTGGATCCAAAAATAAATCCCGATGTTTATCCTTAACAAATCCTGTGCCTCCTGTGTTTAGATCAACCAAGGTCCCTTAATCTTTCTCTCCTCAAAAGTCGAAAAATAATTAGATTTCTCAAAAATTCCATTTTCCAAAAAATTAAAGTTTTGCTAAAAGACTAGCAAAAGATAAGCATGGGGGTGTGATAAACACCAGTTTATCATTATTCTTATGCATTAAAACAAACCTAGCTCTTAAGATTATGCTTCGAAAATGGGTGTTTGGGTTGCATTTAGGCATACATTAGGTTAGGCATGCATTGCATTTTTTATTGTGTTTTTAATGTATTTTTGTGAGTGTTAAGGATAAACAGATTGCCAG
This sequence comes from Thalassia testudinum, assembly GCA_037157565.1. Taxonomy (NCBI): domain Eukaryota; kingdom Viridiplantae; phylum Streptophyta; class Magnoliopsida; order Alismatales; family Hydrocharitaceae; genus Thalassia; species Thalassia testudinum. Next base: position 5,948,970 of record JAZHRO010000010.1, on the reverse strand, counting down.
ATCCCTAGAACCCTAGCACTCAGGAAGGCAACAGGTAAAGGAGAAGCTCAAACTAGTTGGAACTCAGCTTGATCCAGCTCACCATAACTGGAATCCAGCTCACCTGGATTAGGGTTAGCTCATCCTAGCTCCATTCAGCTCATCTCAACTGAAAGGCAGCTCAAGAGAGCTCATCTTAGCTTACCCTAGCTCAGGTCAGCTCAGATCCAGCTCAACTTAGTTGAGTCTAGCTCATCTCAACTCCCATTAGTCCACAGGGAGCTCTAGCTAGCTCAACTGAGTTGACTGGAGTTCACCCCAGCTCGGGCCCAGCTACATCCAGCTCCACTCAACTCTAGCCAGCTGAAGATGACTTCATTCCAACTGAAGAAGCTAAAGTCCTGCTCCCGGGGACTCAGCTTAGCTCAACTGATCCTCAACCAGCTTGATCCTCCCCAGGAGCTCCAGACCCAGCTCACCTCAGCTCATTATGGTAGAAGCCAGCTCACTTTAGCTTGGCTTAGCAGCTAACAAAGAACTAGAAAGCTAAGCCAGTTGGAGTAGCTCCATGCCAGCCTCTTCAGCAGCTGCCAGCTCCATTTCAAGCTCCAGACTTCTCCTCCTCAGCTCCTCTCTTCAAACCTTAGCTCACATTACCTACTCCTCTACTCCGTAGCTAGCTTCGCTTAGCTAGCATCCAGCTCCTTGGCCATCCACCACCTTCAACTCAACCCTAGCTAGCTCCATCAACTAAGCTCACCTAAGCTAGCTATCCTACTCCAAGTTGGCGCCACCACCATCACACCCCTTCACCCCATCACAACTACCAAAAGCCACCTATTTTCCCTCCAAAATAACCTCTGGAACCCTTCCCCTTTTGGCACCAACTTTCCCTCCAAAATCCCCTTCATCTCCACCACATATCTCCCCTTAAATCCATCTCCACCATCCATCTAACCCCCTTTCTAGTAGACCCTAGGTTGGCGCCAAAATGGTGGTGTCTCTCCACCACCAAAAGCCACCAACACCGCCATAACCACCCCCTTAACACCCTTTAAGGTGGCGCCAACTAACCCTAGCCCTAGGATTATTCTAACAACCCATAACCACCACCAAACTCCATCCTAGCCCTCCACCTATTCACGCCAACTACCCCCCTCTCCACCTCTATATAAACCCACCATATCACCACATAAAAATGATCCTCCCATTAGTTTAATTCCACATTACACCCACCGCAATTCAAGGCCAAGGAAGAAGAAGAAAAACATATTAAGGGGGCATCCTACTCGCCCTTTTGGTGCCTTCTTCCCCTTCTTTCTTCTCCCTTGTGCCACGCCAAGGAGGAGGAGCACTCCCCCACTAGGAGGACGGCCAGGCAAGGAGGAGCAAGGGTGGTACACGCCCACCCTTAGAGGAGATCATTGGAGGTGTTAGCTTCCACCTTGGAGGACACCATTTTCAAGGAAGGAGGAGGAGCCCTTTTCAAGCCTAGGAGCCACTATGCTTGGAGCAAGGAGCTTCCCCTCTTCAGCAACAATTCAGGAAGATTTATGTTTTATTTTCTTTGTTGCAATTATCTAGTAGTAGAAGCATTCATCTACTAGGGTTTTTTGTAAAACACTCTTTTTTAATCAAAGTTGCCTTCTTTAATCTTTTGTTGCATAGTCTTGTAGAATTCTTGTTTAACCTTTTTCACTCCCTCTCCCTAATTACTCTTGGCCTCCACGTGCCTAGAGTGAGCTTAGGGAGAGGTTCTACTTGTCACTATAATAGTAGTGTAGTGGATTGGTATAGAGAATTTTCTTGCTATCAGCAAACCCACCTTGTTCTTGTTATTTCAAAACCAAAAAAAAATCATATATATAAAACACCAAAAAGAAAGTTGAGTTCCATCTTTAAAGAAAGGGATTTTGATTTGCAAACTTGCCTCCTTGGATGACCCTAGACACCCCACTATCTAGGTCTTATAAATTTTAAAAGCGAATCCGTTTTTGTGCATTGCAACGACTTAAAACCCCAATTTAACAAACCGCGCAAAAACGTGATCAGAGCCCAATCCAAGTTGTGCCTAAAAAGGCAGGGCTCACCGTCATCATGACTAAAACTAGAGAGGCCATACCAACCCGTATAGCAAACTCGTGAAGAGTCTGCATTGATTACAGAAGACTCAATTCCTCCACGAAGAAGGAACATTTCCCACTGCCGTTCATTGATCAGATTCTCGAGAAACTAGCTGGAAATCGATTCTTCTGCTTTTTGGACGGGTACTCTGGTTACAACCAGGTCGCAATCCATCCCAAGGACCAAGAAAAGACCACCTTCACCTGCCCTTCGGAACTTACGCATTCTGAAGGATGTTGTTCGGTCTCTGCAATGCACCCGCTACTTTTCAGCGGTGCATGCTTGCCATATTCTCAGATATGGTAGGTGAATACCTTGAAGTCTGCATGGATGACTTCTTGGTATTTGGAGAATCATTTGATGATTGCCTCCTACACTTGGGCCAGATCCTCAGGCGATGCATCGATGTGAACTTGGTTCTTTCCTTGGAAAAGAGCCACTTCATGGTACCTAAGGGAATTGTCATGGGACATCTTATCTCTGAAAATGGCATCCAGGTGGATTGAGCCAAGGTGAATTTGATTTCTAAACTACCTATGCCTAGCTCGGTCAAAGACATCCGATCCTTCCTGGGGCACGTCAGTTTTTACAATCAATTCATTCTTGATTTCTCAAAAATCGCACGCCCCTGACTAATCTTCTATTTAAGGATGTCCCTTTTGAGATCACCAAGGAGTGTACTCAAGAATTTGCGATCCTGCATGATCAAGTTACCCAAGCACCTATCCTGCGGTCCCCTAATTGGTCTCAACCCTTTGAGATCATGTGCGATGCATCTGATTACGCTGTGGGGGCGGTACTTGGGCAGAAAAGAGATGGGAAACCCATGGTCATTTACTACACTAGCAAGTCACTTGATGAGGCTCAGCGTAACTATACAGTTATTGAAAGAGCTGCTAGCCGTAGTATTTGCCCTAGAGAAATTCAGATCGTATCTTTTGGGTTCCCGTGTTATCATTTACTCAAGTCACATTGCTGTGAGGCATCTCCTTACGAAGAAGGATGCGAAACCTCGACTAATCCACTGGATCTTGCTGTTGCAAGAATTTGACCTTGAGATTCGCAACAAGGTGGGGAAACAGAATGTGGTAGCTAATCACTTATCCCGCCTTCCTTTTGACATTATCGAACCTTCCAAACCCATTACTGAGAATTTTCTCGATAAGCACCTCTTGATTATCAGTGCGGGACTTCCTCGGTTTGCTGATCTAGTAAACTATTTGGCATCATATCAGATCCCATTCAATTAGCCAAAAGCCAAGAAGGACAAATTAGTTTCCGATGCCAAGTACTACTTTTGGGAAGACCCGTATCTCTTCTGCATTGGTGTTGATCATATTATCCGACGATGTGTTCTGGAAGCAAAAATTTAGGACATTTTGTCCTTCTGCCATGACCAGGCACACAGTGGACACTTCTCTGGTCATAAAGCCGTAGCAAAAGTCCTCTAGTGCGGCTTCTATTGGCCCACGATTTTCAAAGATGCATACAATCACTGTAAGGCATGCACTCATTGCCAGACCTTAGGCAACATGAGCCACCATGATATGATGCCCTTATATCCGATTCTCGTATGCGAAATCTTCGACATCTGGGGGATTGATTTTATGGGATCCTTCCCTATTTCGGATAGCTTCGAATACATTCTTCTCGCTGTTGACTACGTGTCCAAATGGATCAAAGCCATTCCGACCCGAACCAACGACCACAAGGTGGTTACCAAATTCATTCATCAGAACATCTTCTCTCAGTTCAGGATTCCACGTGCCATTATCTCTGATGGAGGGACCCATTTCACGAATGCTTAGTTTAGATCACTGATGACCAAATACGGGGTGTCACATCGAATCTATACTCCTTATCACCCCCAAACAAACGGTCTAGCTAAGCTATCGAATCAGGAGATCAAGAAAATCCTCCAGGTCACTGTTCGACCTGATAGGAAAGATTGGTCATCCTGACTTCCGGAAGCTTTGTGGGCTTATAGGACCGCCCACAAAACCCAATTATGCATGTCTCCCTTCAGATTGGTGTACAAGAAGGCATGTCACCTCACTGTCGAATTGGAGCACAAGGCCTATTGGGCAGTACGAAACTGCAATCTCAATCTTTCTAAGGCAGGAACCCACTGAAAGCTTCAAATGAGCGAGATCGATGAATGACATCATGACGCATATGAGAACTCACGAATTTACAAAGAGCAGGTTAAGGCCTTTCACGACAAGCACATATCCAGAAAGATCTTTTTCCCTGGTCAGAAAGTCCTACTCTTTGATGCCAAACTCAAATTGTTCCCAGGAAAACTCAGAACAAAATGGATTAGACCCTACCTTGTCTGATGAATCTTTAGAAATGGAGTTGTCAAAATCAGTCAACCCAGCCACAATTCAGAACCATTTGTTGTGAATGGTCAGAGACTCAAACCGTTCAATGAACTCACCAATACAAATTTGGCTGAGATATCTTTTACCCTCCATTCTCCCTGAGCTCATTGCGCCCGGCTGATGGCGTTAAACTCAGCGGTTAACGGGAGGCAACCCATCATTTTGAAAAACTCGAAACCCTTCCTAACACATCTTATGCTGAACTCATATTGTACTTTAGGGTTCATCCATTAGAACAGCTGACTCCACCTCTAGTAGCCGTATCCGAGCTTGAAATCGTCCGTAACAGTCACCCCGACCCATTCACCAACCCCACACCTGTTCTAATGAATGATCTAAGCTGAACTTGAACCCACCTAATTTACAATGAGGACATTGCAGATCATAGGCATGGGGGGGTATTAAAGTGTAAAATGTCGTGAAAATCACTTCACAAGAAAGGGTTTCATAAAAAAAATAACATATTCCAAAAATACCAAAAAAAAATTTTGAAAAAGAACAAAAATATGAGAGGGGAGGAAATTTTGATGTCATATCAAATTTTGAGGGAGGAGATAAAAATGTCAAAAGAAGTACAATTTGAAAAGAAAAGAAAAAAAGGTAGTCATTAGTAAAAGATTAAGGAATTGACTTAATTCTAAACCAAATCAAAAGAAAGAAAATGAAAAGCGAAAAGTGCTAATGAAACAAAGAAGAGATTAGTAGGAACGCTGATTTTAGGCCTTTTGGGCTACAATCCTAGGCTTAAAAATTCAAGTGCCCGCTAAGGTCTGGATAGTCCTCAAGAGGTTGGGAAAAATGCGAAGCTTAAGTATTAGGTCTAAGACTTAGGGATTATTTGTCCACGTTAATTGACCTCTGGTTTGTAGGACTCGGTAACCTAAGCACCCCAATCCACACACAGTCTGGTTCAGTGCGCTTAAATATCAAAATCACGCAAATACATTAAATATATTCAGAAAAAGTTTCCTAGATTAGGAGAGGCTAATCAACACAAGTTGATGTGGACGAGTTCTCAAAGTGGAGAGGCAGGAAATTCCCCTTGAAGATGTGCAATAACATATCATCTCCTCGGTGCTTGCCTCCTAGGATATCTACATATCCAATTAGGGGCATGTAAGCACCTTATGCTGGTTCAGATGCCATGGGCGGCATTATCTCAGAATGTCGATTGCCAGGGTCTGGATTTAGCTACAGAACGACATGGGTAGGATTATCTCGAAATCTCAAAATCCAGGATTCTGGGGTTTGCCATGGGCAGTGCTATCTTGAAGCATCGATTGCTAGGGACCCTACGAGGATTGATGGTGGGGACTAGGAATTCGATACAGACCGTGTTGTAAAGCTAATCCGAAGCTAGAAATAAAAATAAAAGAGAGAGAAAACTCTCCAAACACAAAGAAAAATTCCTCTATCTCTCTTTGAAAAAAATGCATTGCAAACTGAACCTGGGCTAAAACATGTTACAAGCACAAGTGCTTTAACTGAGGAGTTCAACAAACTTAGGTTAGTTCCTATGGGCCTTAGAAACCTTCGCGGCTGACTGAGGCTAGAGCTGATCAGGTCTGGATATTGGTTGGTACTTGAGTACCTCTAGGCCTACTATCGACATTCTAACCTAATCTACAAAAGGAATCACACATCAAAGTTTTGAGCATCAAAAGGTTTTATGGTCTAGAATCAAAGTTAATACCTTGAAATTTTGCTAAGGGACTAGCAAAAGCTAGGCATGGGGGTATGATGGGAACATCATCATGAGCCATAACTAGCTCATTTTGACCCAATTAAGTTAGTAAATGCTCCTACATAACTGCCAGAGAGTCACAAGTCACTGCATAATCATTCTAAGGGAAAAATAAGAAACTATGATTAAAACTGTAATTTTACCAGCTTATAATGAATGCCGTACAACCATGGATTTTCCCAAGGGTTGAATGAAGGTCAAATGGTTTTAAAAAGATAACAAGTGAGATAGAATAATTACAAAGGGGTTTGCATGTGTTCTGAGAATTAAATGATTTTTTGAAATCCTAAAAATAGACTTGCCTAATTAACTAAGGTTCTAATCAGGATAAAATTTACCTAAACCCTTTAAAATTTATATAAAAATATTCTCTAGGATTTGAAACCTTCAATTTGACCATCAGAACCCATTTTGGCCTAAAATAGAGACATAGACAGACATTTACCCTAATTTGGGTTTTTTCATAAATTACCCAATCCAATGTGGTAAAAACAAAAATCCAACCTCACCATTGGATTCCTTAGGCCTAAATTAGGTTTGTACCAAAATTTAGACCAAAGATGAGTTTGTCTTGACCTAGTTTGCAAATTGGTCATGTCTATTTACATTTCTACCCTTAACTTTCAAAATCTTTTCAAATTGAACCCTAACTTTGTCTTCATTCTCACAAAAAGGTCCATACCACCATTAAACTTATTCCTACTTGCTCCAGTGACCTTAAAAAGGAAAGAACTCTCTGATTTCTTGACGAATCCCTTTCAAATTTGAAAGGGAAGTTCGTCAAGAAATTCCCTTCCTTTTGAACCTGATCCTAAGCCCTAGAACCTACCAAATCTCTCATACGAACATGTGAGAGATTTGGGTATTAAAGAATTCCCAAACTCCGACGAGCTTCCAAGCTTGGCAAGCTTGCTTCCCAAGCTCTAACCGTCCTCTTGAGGTGTATAAAAGCACCCCCTGCTCATATCGAATCCCTTAAGCTTGAATTCGACCAAAGAAACCCTCAAAATTCCTCTCTCCACCTCCGGCCAAATTGCTCTTCAAGCTCTGGCAACCCTCCTTTCCTTCCCTCGTCATCTAATCACAATACCAGTGGCAAACTCTTCTTCTATGCCTTCTTCTGCATCGAGCAGCACCAGCCAGCATCCCTACCTCCTACATCCTCGCCATCGACCTTTTATCAGAGCATCTTTGCCTCTGGTGCCGGCCATACCTCAACTGGCGCTAACTCCACTCCCCTTCTTTTGCCTCCTCTCCTAAACAACTCCTCATCTTCCACTCTTCCTTTTCAGACACTCGCCACTCCGTTTCGACCGCCGACTCGCCCCACCGTCCTCCGTCTTCCACCTCACTGGTGTACCTCCGGCGAGCTCGCACGGCCACCACTCTCCACCAACCCGGCCGCCGTTCATCTCTACACCTCCATCGTGACCTAGAGAGCAAAAGCCCTTTGGTCTTCGAGGCTATTAGCCTCTACACTGCTCCACCGAACACACCCATCGTCACGTTCCTCCTTCGACCTCTGCAAACCACCATACACCTCCATGAACCATGAGACCATCCCTTGTGCATCCGCCATGGTTTAGCGAAGCTCATGAACTATTTTAACTTAGGCTCTTAGCCCATTTTCGTGCTTTTAGGTTCCCAAGTCTCCGTTGCCATTACCGAAGCTTCGAGCAAAGCTCTAAGCTCGCTTCAGCATCTGCAGACCCTAGGCGAAGTCCCAGGCGCTGCGGAGCAGTTCCAGGATCACAACTCAGGAGCCAATTTGGCTCTTTGACTGTGTCTTTGACCGCAATCACAAGGAGCACTAGCTGTAGCTACACGTAGAAGAAAGGGGCGCGGTTTAGTCCCACATTGGAAGTGTTAGAGCAGTTGAAGGCGCATAAATTGAAAAATTCGCATAGACTTATCGCCTCAGCACGCACAGGGGGTGAGGTCCCCGCACGCACGCCTCACGCCCCTCATCTGAGACTCTGACCCCATGGACCTGGTGCGCCCGATAACCTGCTTAACCTAAGTGCTCCTTTGTTGTGACCCACGCCCGCAGCCCTGGTCCCGGGGGCGCGTGCCTGATAACCCGATATCCTGAGAGAGGCCCTGGGAGGGCGGAGCCTAAGAGAGAAAGAGAAGGAGAGATTACGCAGGGTAGGGGGAGGGTTTTGCTGCAGAGAGTATTGGCTGACACTTAGCCAATTCAAGAAGCCCCCCTCCCTATGTGAAGAAGCTGAATAGAGAGGAAGAAGAAGAAGAGAGGGAGCCGCAACAGAAGAAACAAAGAAGAGGAAGAAAGAGGAAGCTGAACAGAGAAGAAGAAAGAAAGAAAGAGGAAGAAGAAGAAGAGAAGCAGCCGCACAACAAAGAAGAGAAGAAGAAGAAGAAAAACAAAATCACCTTCTATTGATACTTTAATTGCATTGATTTAAGTGTTATTTGTGAGGAGTAATTGGTGATTCAAATCACCATTTTACTCCATTCTTTTTTCATATTAATCCTGACATTATTCTTATTTCAATCTTTACACTTGATTTAAATTGTGATCTTAAGCTTTAAATTCCATATTGCTCCCTGTGTTCGACCTCGGAACCTTTTCGAATAATAAAATTTATTTGTTTGAGCGCTATTTTGGCTATACATGACAATATTAAAACACTGATCTATCGCTCCAACACTTGGTATGCTAATTATGCAAATTATCTCACAACTGGATGATTCCCTTCTAACTAGCCTAAACAAAAAAGGGATAAGTTCTTTGTCAAGATCAAATATTACTTTTGGGAGGACCCCGATCTATTTCGCATCTATGCCAACCAAGTCATTAGACGGTGTGTTCTCGATTCGGAAACACATGATATTCTAAACCACTGTCATTCAATGGCTTGCGGTGGACATTTTTCGAGGAAGAAAATGGTGGTCAAGGTTTTAAATGCTAGATTTTATTGTCCTAGCATACACAAAGACATTCATGAATTCTCATGATCCTATGTGCGTTACCAGAGCATCGGCAACATGAACCCTAAGGATATGATGCCCCTCAACCTGATTTTAGAAGTTGAGATTGTTTATGTTTCGAGCATCGACTTCATGGGACCGTTTGTCACTTCTTTTGGGAACCAATTTAATTTAGTCGTTGTGGACTACGTTTCAAAATGTATTGAAGCGGTACCCACACGCACTAATGACCATCGGGTCATCGTGGATTTCATTAAGAAAAACATATTTTCGCATTTTTGTGTTCCAAAGGCCATAATTAGTGGTGGAGGATCGCATTTTACACATTCTCAATTCCGTCAACTTCTCATTAAATATGGGCTGAACCATAAAATCTCTACACCATATCACCCTTAAACAATTAAATGGCCAAGTTGAAGTCTCCAATTGGGAGATTAAAAACATATTACAAACGACGTTAAAGCACGACCAAAAGATTGGTCAATCAAACTTGATTATGCATTATGAGCTTATCGTATGGCTTTTAAAACTCCAATCGGCATGTCACCTTTTCGCCTAATTTTTGGCAAGGCATGTCACCTCCTAGTTGAACTAGAACACATGGCTTATTGGGCGATAAAGGAATTTAGTTATAATTTGGATGCGGTTGGTAAACACAGCAAAATGCAATTAACTGAACTTGAAGAACTTCGCAATATGGCTTATGAAAATGTACGCATTTATAAAGACCAAACAAAGAAATTTCATGACAAATTTATTATTCGGAAATCTTTTGAACCTAATTAATGAGTGTGGCTTTTTGACACGAGGTTATGATTATTTCCTGGTAAGCTTAATTCTAAATGGATTGGTCTATACATTGTAATTCATACCTATCCCCATGGTGTCGTTGAGCTTTTGGATCCAAAAACAAACAACACTTTTAAAGTCAATAACCAATGACTTACGCCATATCTTGACAATTCCATTAACACGAAATCTGACACTCAAGGCCTCCACAATGTACTTGATAGTTAGTGACTTCACGCCAGGCTGAATGGCGTAAAAGATATCACTGGATGGGAGGTAACCCATCATTTTTCTTGCCTTTAATTTTCAATTTCTTTTTCAGAAGTTTTGACTATCCTGAACTCGACTGCTTTCACCAAGGTGATTTATTTTTCCCTTCCCAATGCATGAGGACATTGCATATCTTAATCATGGGGGAGGCGGGTGCTTTTAAATTCTGATGATCGATTTAGGATTTTCAAGACCTAAAAACATTCAATTATTTGTTTCCTTTTTGCATGCATACCTGTAAAAATAAAAATTCTTTTAAAACCTTTTGATAAAAATTTTAAAATCAGGATTAACGTTGAAGATTCATTTTAAGGTACAATGGGATTTAAGCTTTAACAAACTAGGGACTAGAATACAGAGCTAATTTTTAGAACTTTTGGGTCTATTCTTAGGATAGATTAAGTATCCTTTTCTAAATTCCGCTTGAACTCGTAATAAGTAAGGTGACTTGATCTTTTTTTATGACCTGGAAATTACTTGGTTTAGTTTCTGACCCAAAAACTTGTATCTCTTGCAAAATTCTTGTGTCAAATTCACACACAAAGCCAACATCTAAAAAACATTTAGAAAATTATAAAAGCCCCTTGTTTAGTCTTATTGAAATCCGAGGTAGATGATTGGTTTGAGTTTCCACCATCAAGAAGGAAGAAAATGCCTCCTTCGAGGAAGCGATGTCTAACATGTTATCGCATCAACGCTGCTCTATATCTATATTTCATATCTTTAGACGGAGCATTAAGGCGTAATTTTTCAGCTCAGGTGTCCTGGACGGTACTCTACCCATAGCATCAAAGCAAGAGTCTAAGTTCGATTGGAGCACCCCTTTACACCGCATTGTGTTTTGGGGTTGTGAGCTCGTAGGTGGTGTTTTGGACAGTACTATCTCAAAGTGCTGGCACTAGAGCCCTCTCAAGGATTGGTAAGGGGAATGATGATCTTGACACATCTATTGTAGGATTAAGCTAGGAATAAGCATGGGGGAGACAAAAAAAAAGTTTCAATAACATGACCTTATAAATGTTGGCATTGACAAGCATTGACACAAGGTTTTAAAAGTTATGCTAGTTGCAAGTTGGATTCAAGAGCCAAGGAAATCCTAACTGTAAAATGATTTAAAAGTTAACCTGTGAATTTTTGGAGGATACATTAATCCTGATTAATCTAGCTTTTGGATCCAAAGACGAATCCCGATGTTTTATCCTTAACAAATCCCATACCTTCCATGTCTTCAATCAACCAAGTTCCTATAATCTTCTTCTCCTCAAAAGTAAAAAAAAAAATAGTTTTTCACAAAAATTCAATATGTGAAAATATTTTGCTAAGAGACTAGCAAAAGATACGCATGGGGGTGTGATAAACATTAGTTTATCATCATTCTTATGCCTTAAAACTGATTTAGATCTTAGTGCTTTACCTTCGCAAATGGATTTTCAGGCTGCATTTAGGCATTACTTAGGATAGGCATGCATTGCACAAATTTTGCATTTTTGACATATTTGTTTGAGTGTTAGGGATAAACAGATAGCCAGATCCCTAAAACCCTAGCACTCAGGAAGGCAAAAGGTGAAAAGGAAGCTCATTCTAGTTGTATCTTAGCTAAATCCAGCTCATCCCAGCTGGTTCCCAGCTCAGCTAGGTTGGGTTTAGCTCATCTAAGCTCCATTCAACTCATCTCAACTGGATGGTAGCTCAAGATATCTCAACTCAGCTTAACACAGCTTAGATCCAGCTCAACTAAGTTGAGTCTAGCTCATCCTAGCTCTAATCAGTTCACTGAGAGCTCAAGCTAGCTCAACTTAGTTGACTTGAGTTCACTCCAGCTCTCCCTAGCTCCAGATAAGCTGAGACCAGCTCAACTTAGCTTTGCTACTCAAGCTTTGCTGCTAGCAAAAGAACTATTAGCTAGCTAAGTTGAGTAGCTGAGCTCCTGAGAAGACCTCTTCAATCATCATCAGCTCCAAGTAGATTTACTCAACTTTAGTGAAGCTCCTTTCAACTTCGCCTTAGCTCCTCAAGCTAAAACCCTAGCTCTTATACCTTTACCTACTAGTCGACTCATCTACAGGCTAAGCTAGCTTAGCCAGCTTAGATTAGCTAGTCCACCTCCATGACCCCTAACCCTAACCCTAAAACTCTACTTAACTAGCTCCACTAAATAACCTTAACCCTAAGTTCACCTAAGCTAACCACTCCTAGTCCCTTTTGGTACCAACAACCCACACCCTTTCACACCACCCCCACCACCAAGAGTCACCTAAGGTTGGCACCAAAAATAACCCCATAACTAGCTATATTTTGGTGCCAACCCTATCCTTTCATCTCCACTATACACCTACCTCCACAAGCCATACCTACCCTCCACCTAGACCCCCTTCTAGAAACCCTCCTTGGCCCCAATTTAACCCACCTTTGCACCACCGTAACCACCCACAACCACCATGATAGTTGGCGCCAAAACATTTCCCACATCCCTACAAGTTGGCGCCAACATTCACCACCATCACCACCCTACACCTAATCCTTGCCATCCCTTTTGGCGCCAACTTCTAGAACCTAAAGTTGGCACCAACCTTAACATAACCACCCCCATAGCCACCCTTAAGTTGGCACAAATTAACCCTAGCCATAGGATCAACCAACGACCTCCATTGCCATCCTAACCCTCCAATTAAGCCACGCCAACCACCACCTCTCCACCCCTATATCTACCCCCCATAACCACAACCACAACATCATCTTCTCCCTTAGTTAATTCCACCCATAACCACCTACTACCTACGGCCAAGGAGAAGAAGAGAAGAAGATCAAGGGGGCTACCTACCTACCCCCTTGGTGCCTTCTTCCTCTATCTTCCTCTGCCTTGTGCCATGCCAAGGAGGAGATCTTCTTCACAAAGGGGAGATGGCCAGGCATTGAGGAGGAGCAAGGTGGTTGACACCCACCTTGGGGGAGAAAGCTTGAAGGACAACTTGAAGAAGAAGGCAAGGAGAAGCCTTTTTAAGTGCGGGAGCAGCCACACTTGGAGCAAGGCCATCCAAAGCTCTACTGGAGGATCCCTTCTCTTCTTTATCTTTATATTTTCTTGTATTAGCTAGTGTGTCTTTGTTTCTTCTATGCAACAAGCATTTAGTTACATTTCATCTAGTTTGCTAGTAATACAAGTTCCAATTTTGCCTTCCAATTCATGCTCTTTACTTAGTGTGTTTTTCATGTTGTTGGTAGTTTAGTGCACCACACTCTCTTCTTCTAATTACCCTAGGTGCACTTCCCTAGGGTGAGCTTAAAAGAAAGGGTTTCTTCTTGTTACATAGGCATAGGTTTAGTGTAGTTCTACTTACTTTTCAAGTGCCCGATCATTTTGAAAACCATAAAAACAACGAAACCAAAATCACAAAAATACAAGTGCAGATTTGAGAGGCAAGAGAGAACCAACTTTTGTGACTAAAAATTTGGCCTCCTTGGATGACCTTATATACTCGACTATCTAGGTTTCAAATTTAAGAGTTGATTGCATATTTATGCGTTCAACGACACTATTTCGCGTATTTAACAAAATGCATATTTCCTACACCACAGACCCAAAGAACAAACCACTTTCATTCAAAGCCAAATTAAACCCAAACCTTCAAGCAAAATGAAGAAGAAAAATAAGAAGGCACTTAAACCTACTTAGGCTGATTCGAATAAAAGTCCAAATGACGAAGATGAGATTGCGTACTTAGCACTCATGGCACTTCAAGATGACAATGATGATGCATCTTTTAATTTTAAAAAATTATGAGATGCTTTTAATAAACTTTATGAAACTAGTAGATTGATTAAATTAGACAATAAGGAATTAAAGAATTAATTTAGTATATTTAAGTTTGAGAAACATTGACTTATGGAAGAAAATAAAATGGGATTTTCACATCCACACCCTTAGAAAAATACTCGATTACATCCATAGCCCCCAATACTTCATTATTACATCCATACCTTACAAACTTGTGTTGTTATACATATATGCCCCTATTGTTACATCTAATGATAAATGATGGTAACTATGGTTAAAATGTAAGTCCTACCATAGTTAACAAAAAATTAGACTTTTACATTCATGCCCCTAAAAACTTTCTAATTACATCAAAATCCTCCAAATATAAAAATTTTTCTCCTAAGAAGGGGGTGCAATGGCTGGGGAGGAGGTAGGAGTAGCAGCGACAACTAGGGAGAAAGGGTAGCAGTTCGGGAGGAGGGAAAAGGAGTGCGACCTCCAACCATGATCTTGATGTCATCACTGCTCTCGTGGTGCCCTCTGGTGAGAAGTTCGATCTAAGTTTGAGGTGAAGACAAAGGTGAGGGAAGGAAGAAGAAAGCAAAGAGGACAAAAAATAAAAAATGTTAATAGAGGTATTAATGTAATTTCAAAACATTGATGGGGGTATTGATGTAATTTTCAAACTTTACGATGTTAACATTAACCATTAGGGAATATTTGGGGGCATGCTCCCTTAAATATAATAGAGTCTTAATCAAGGGTTACAACTATCATGGGATGCACATTTGTAGGGATATGAATGCAATGATGAATTTTATAGGGATATAGATGTAATTAGGTATGTTTCTAGGGGTATGGCTGCACAAATCCCAAATCAAAATCTTGTAGTATAGAAGTCTAAACTTTTAGAAGAAAATAAGCTTTTGAAATATGAAATTTCTTACTTAAAGACAAAATAAGCTTTATTGAGAACGATATGCATAAAAGCCAAGAGCTTGGAATCTAAATAGGACACAAACTTGGATAAGAAGCAATAACCCTAAAGGACCCAAAAAGGTGCACGCACCAATATATTTAATAAATGCTTATTTTGTTGAACTCTTTCTTCTAGGTTGCGGACTTCATTGGTCTCGTTAGGCACAATGAGTTCTCTTACTTTATTTTTATCTTGACCTTCAAGGAACTCATGTTCTAGGAATATAGCATTCCTAGATATAAATACCTTTTGGGTCTCAGGGTCATAGAATTAATAGTCCTTTCTATCCTTCAGATACCCAATAAAGTAGCTTTTTTAGTTGCAGCTATCTTTAAAATCATCACTAATTTGATACTATAATGATTTAATAATCATCCCTAAAAGAGGAAAACCATTGCTAAAAGTCTGAATTTCTCACCATACATTTTTGTGAGGTTGGAAATTGGCGACAGGCCAGGATTTTAGCGACGATTTTTTAATCGTCGCCAAATATGAATAACCGTTGTCAACAAATACAATTTCGCGCCATTCAAATTCTCTCCCACGATTAATTGTCACCAAAACCCTTATTTCTTGTAGTGATGATAGGTTGAAGGAGGGACATAGGATAGGAGATAGAGGGTTGAGATGTGGCCAAACAACTAAGGTGTTTATAAGGTGATATGGTGACCACTTGGGTTGGTTTTGGTAGGATAAGGCTAGGGTTTCCTAGGGTAATCTAAGGCCTTAGGATAGGGGATTGATGGTGGTGATTTGATCTTCCTAAGGGGTGACTAGAATAGGTTGTTGCAAAAGGATGTGTTTTAGGTTCTAAGTAGAAGTCTAGGCCATTGGATTTAGGATTAACGGTGGAGATGATGTGGCTGACCCTGAGATAATATTAGGGTTAATTATGGCTGGCCAAAAGGAGAGGGTAAGAGGAGGGAGGTGGCAGCTAGGTTGGTGGTTAGGCAAGGGTATGTTTTAGGTTTTAGGATTAGTCTAAGGCTTGGGATCATTTGGGTTAGGGAATTTGGTTCACCAACTTGACTTAGCCATCTACCTAAGTGAGCTCAGCTCCAAATCTCCTTCCAAGCAGGGTCCAATCAATTCCCAATCTAGCACTTGCATACATATAAATAAGAACATCAAGGCACCAAATATAGCCAAGGAAAATATTGCAGTAAAACATAAAATTATGCATTATTTACAAAATACACTAAATGACTAATCTAACCTATACAAATGCATCTTAACCTAATTTACCCTTGAACTAACATTAGTTAGGCATAAATTATGCAATAAATGTGGAATTATTAGGAACCCACATCATCCCTATAAGGGTTTGGATTTTTGAGTGTACTTAATAGGTTAATTAAAGCCTTAATTGGTTACTTAATGATGAATTAAGGGCATTTAGGGCCTTAGTTTTGACATTGGTAATCTTAAAAGATAAGTAAACCCTTAAAACATTGAGTAAATGTTCATGCAATAAAAGTTGAGGGGCCTTGAGTGCAACCTTTCCTTTTCATATTTTAAATGTGGATGGCTTGCGAAGGAAGCCTCATTCTTATTTTGGCTTGCAAAGGACTCCTCCTCTTTCTTCCCCTCCAAACCATTCCTCCTATCTTGTATGGGAATCCACTCTTCTTATCTTGCATGGGAAGCTACTTTTCTTTAAAAAGGGAAAACTTCATTTCTTCCCCTCCAAGCCACACCTCCCCCTCTTTCTATACCAACATAAGAAGAGAAGAGAAGAGCACTTCCCCCTCCACTCTCTACCATTGACCAACCACTACCCTCACCAGCCTTCGTCATCATTGCCTCCGTTGCCAGAGGAGTTGCCGTAGCTGATGTTGTTGCTGCTGCCAATGTAGCTGTTGTAGTTACTACTGTGTGAGAAGAAAAGAGAAGAAAGAGAAGGAGCCGAAAAGAGAAGAAAGAGAAGGAGCCTTCTCTTAAGGTGGGGATTTTCCCTTTTTGATACCTCCTCTTGTTTTCCTATGATTAAGAGTATGTTTTGGGATTAAAATCAATATTTGTATGTGGAGATTTGATAATAGAATGCTATATTTTATGCCTTAGTGGGTTACCCTAATAATTGATGATGGGTTTCTTGGGTTTAATATGGTTCTTACATGCGTGGGAACTTGTGATCAAGGTTTCTTAATTTTTAGATTTGCTATTGTTGCTTTCTTTCCAAAAAAATTATTAGGAGAATTTTCTATTGTATGTAAGTGTATGGATTAAAGTAAATAAAACCTTTCACAAAAAAGGCTAAATGAAATTAATTTATTCCCATCCTACATATTTTGACTTGGTTCAGTAGTCATTCAAGAGCATGCAGGGTACTACACTGGTGGATGGAACATAAGTGACAGGCACTATTTAGCTTATGTTGGTTTTATTGTGGCTCGTTACTTTAGCCCATTCAATTGCAAATGTCGACTGAGTCTAGCTTGAATCTTTTGGTACCATTTATTTTCTTTCACATACTATTCTCTATACTGAATCTTCATTTTATTATTTGTTAAACTATCTATTGCTACGGAAAGTTAGTAGCATATGAATATGAATGTTATGCTGTAGTGGAATAATTAGAATCACCTTTCTTAGGTGGCATTTGTAATGAGGATCTCCTTGTCCTTATATCTTGCGCATTATCATTTAATCATCTTCTTGTTCTCCCCGCTTCATCTTGTGGAACAATTTCTGGCCTTGTAGGCATCGAGAAATTAAAGGACGTGGGATCAGTCTATGTGTGTAAAGTGGTGTGGGTTACATGAGAGCAAACCCGTTTCACATTATAATCTTGAAGATTTTGATTATGCTTTTAGGTGTAAAGGTTTTAAATAAAAATAGGGGAAGAGGGCTAGATCAAGAAATTGGTTGCTTAAATGGGTTTTTATGTAAATCATTACCTTTACACGTGTGTAGTTATATTGTGAATTCATGGGGTGTACCCACTTCTCTAGTGTTTTTTTCTTTGAAGAAGACACTTCTCTAGTATTTGTGTAATTTGGTGGTAAATGTGGGCAAACAAATGGAAGGGTTTTCCTTGATTTCTCTAGTTACTTAACTTCTTTCCATGCTTATAAATGCTTAGAATGGTGTTCTAAATGTGTGGTATTAAATGGTAAACATGGGTAATCAAATGGAAGGCTTAAAGTTCAGAATTGGCTGCTAGAGACACCTAGTATTGGTACTGGTGACCTATATCGATATTAGTTGGCTTAGCACGAGGTAAAAAGGGGGGCTGAGGTATGGTACCAAAGCCACCTCGTACCGGTACTAGTGACCCATACTGGTACTGGATGAGTTTAGTAGCCATGACAATGGATGCCCAGTACCCAATACCAGTCCTAGTTGGATTACTTGGAAAGGGGTGGATGGTGCCTAGTACTGGTAGTGGCACTCAATATCAGTAATGGCACTCAATACTGGTACTGGCATTCAATACAAGTACTGGTGCTTAGTATTGGTATTGGCTGGTATGGTGGTATGGTCTGGTGGGTGCTCGGTATCAGCACTGATGCTCAGTATCGATACTAGCTGGTGTGGTAGAATTGTACTAGGGTTGCCCAGTACTGGTATTGGCAGGCCTGGTTGAGGATGTTCTATGGGTGCCTAGTACTGGTGCTAGAGCTCAATACCGGTACTGGCACACTATGGCTTGGTTGGGATAGTGGGTGGCTAGCACCAGTACTTAGGACCAAGACTGATACTGGTGTACTTATTCCATCTTGCTTGAACTCTAAAAAGAGGATTAGAAGTTGATTGAATCTGGCTAAGTAAAGGATTGAATCCAAAATATTGAGATTAGGAGTCTCTTGGGTTCAGAATATACCTAGTATGCATGTGTATTGGTGGTCAAGTTTGCAGGTGGTTTAGAGGCGCAAAACCCAGGTTTCAGGAACGAAAGGTGGGTTTTATAGTTTTGAACCTGGCCTGCAGCCTGACCTAATGTTAGGTCAAGTTTACCTAATAATAGGTGGCTGCTGGAAGGGTTTCATAACGTTAGTTAATAGGTCCTTAATGTTAGGTAGTCTGTTGAAGTTACTAATTGGCCGAAAATGTCGTTTCTGACACTAGAAATCTTAAGGAATGATGAAACCTAATTGGGGGTCTAATAGGTGCCCCAATAGGGAGGGGGAAATGGTGAAACTGTAGATAAACCCTAGATAGAAAATGTGTGTGTGTATGTTTAATTTGAGCTTGAAGCTCTCTAAATGGATTCTAAGCAATTTGAATTGGCTAAGTAATGACTTGAACCTCACATGATAATATTTGTGACTTAGCCAAAGTTTAATAAATGGAATGCCTGGATCCTAAAGCCTTAAGACCCCAAGTGATCCACTAAGTCTCTAGGGCTTCGTTTCAGATACGGAACCCAATGAAATTAAACGATAGTAGGTCAACTAGGTGAACTCGTAAGGTTGCACCCTCGAACTTGGTGAACCATGGGTTCACAACTCGAGTAGAGGACCCAAGTTGTTGCGGTAGCTAGAGGCTCCCTAGCAATCTGCCTCGTAACTTGGAGGGTTCCTGGGTTCAGTGATAGACCTTAGGCTGTCATCGGTGTTTGGTACTTGGATGCACCCGAATCTGACTTGATGCGGAGGTACTTGTGGCTCTAGGCTTTGTCAGCACTTGCATGCACAATGGGGGATGCCAGGGGACATGTTACTCATATCTAAAGGCTCATTGGGCACCCATATGTACGAAATTCACCTGGGTACCGTGATTGACTGATTGACATCTCATCCGACAGTGGATTGAGAGGGCACACCTGAGGACTATGATCCTACGAGTAGCTACTCCTAGAGGGAGCATTGGTGTGGCTTGACAATTTTGGCCAATCCTACGATGATTTTGTTTAATTTTTTACTGGTCCTTCGACTTGCTCTTCACAATCACAAGGTATAGGCTTGGGTAGCTCCCAAGAGGCCCAACTCTTCTAATTGAAGTCAGCAACATTCTCGATATGTCGAGGATGGACTCGACCTTTTGAGGATCAACAGACTTGCTAGCATCTCCCCTAGCAAGGGTGTGACTATCAGGCTGGAAATCCAAGGAAATGATGCATCTTAATCTTCTCTGGTAGAGAGGGATGATTCCCAGAATCTAATCACTGAAGTGAGTGAAACAATGACTTTTGTAAGCTTTGACCGATGCTTGGTAAGCTTTGACCAGTGACTAGTAGAGAGGGAAAAAGGTACAACATAGTTAATGGGTTTAGACCACGATGGTTGCTAAGCTTTGATCGAGTTTTAGAGTTGAAACTTGGGGTGTTGAGTTGGGCTAAGGATCTAGTTGGCTAGCAAAATTGTACACTACCCTTTGTTTTTTATTGTGATACAGTAGTTGCTTGTTCCCTACTGAGCTGATTAGCTCATCCCTACTTTTTAACATAATTTCATATTGTTGCATCGTGCGACATCGATGCACGAGACATCTTTTGGTAGGTAACTTTTATGCTTTGGTTTTGTAATAATTTTTTTCTATATGCCAACTTGGTGTATGTGTAGTTTGTACTGTACATTATCATTTATGTGCCCTTCTCCTAATATTTTCTTTCACTTTCTTGTTGAATGGAACTTTTGGTAGCTCAACTTAGTTGGTACAACCTGAATTAAATAGACCAACACCCGCTACAGTAAAGGGTGCGGTTTGAGAGGGTTGTAAACCATTGCCAATGCCAAAAAAACTGTCGCCATTGGCTGTTGCATTATGTGTTGTCACTGTTTTGAATTTGCAATGGTTTAATTCTGATATCGTCACCTCTTCGTTGCGCGTGGGCAAGAAGGAATCCAAGAAATGGCGATGGTTATTAAACTGTTGTTGAATTAATTTAGAAACAATTTTTTGTATAACTGTTACCAACTCTTATGGCATGAGATTAAAATGTGCGCCAAAATTTTTGAAACTATCATCAATACTAATTGGCAACAGTTTATTAAATCGTTGCTAATGGTATATACTGTTGCGAAATAAGATGTTATACTACACGTAGGAAATTAACATGTAGGGTATGTGACATTTGGCGACAGTTTTTATACCCTTGCTAATTACTTTTAATGATAGTTTCAAAAATACTATCACTAAAACTGTGTAATTTTTAAAAGAAATTAATTTTCATAGTGCAATAATTAATAATACAGACGAAATAGAAAACCATGAAAATATTCAAATGCAAAAAATTATACAGTCAAAATAATTTATATATATATAAAAGATGTTCAAATATTACAACAAAAAGGAATAAAATATGAAAACATAAATACTATGATTGGGCACCTATGCCACTAGCCCCAGATCCACCACCATCATCATCGCCATGCCTTGGTATGTGGAACATCAAATGATCAGGTCCAGATCCTCAAAGATAAGACAAGACCTCCTCCCACTGCTTGTTATGTTACTCCAATAACTCTTCTTACCACTCCATTCTGCAAGTGGCAGTTTGCAACTGTGAGGTGACCTCATCCAATCTCTTCGCTCGCTCCACATCTTAACGCTTCAATGTCTCAATTTTCCAGTTGAGACTGTCGACATGGGTAGGCGAGGAGGATCCCTTCCTACCATACTAGGAGAAGATCGTCACACTCCTCTCACTGCTACAGACGAAGCCTCCGTGTTTTGGGGGCATCATGGTCCTACAGGCCTCCTCTTGTGTCAAAGGAGTCTATGGAATGGTCCCAAAGTTCTCTTCCATGACCTCAGGAGGATGGATGAAGTCCATCATATGACCCTGCAAATATATATATTTATAATTATTTTCTATCTATTATGAAATTAATGTAAGTAACTTGTAATTATTTACATGTCTCTCCTGGTATGTCTAATGTATCCATGCACGAGGGTCGTCGAGTGTTTCTATACTATGAGTCTGCTCATAAACTCCTACTCAATCTAGCTTAACACCCATATGCACCTCTGCCTAAAAATAAAGTAAGATATTCAACTTCTCTTAATATAACTAAATTTCTTTATTTAAATGTACAATATTGATTTAAAATACTTACATATATGTCATTTAATGAGTCAATACTTATTCGACCCAAGTAGTGGGTCTAGGGAGGAGCTTGGGCCCTGTGGCCTAGTTCTTCCTATTTTGCTCCTGTAAAAAATATAATTTTTATTACTAAAAGATTATGTAATTTGTTGTTATAAAGTAAAATTAATAACCAAATTCAAAACTATTTATTTACCTCAATGGCTGGATCTCTCTAATTCTCGCAAAACTGCCCAAATGTTAGGTGCAATCGTTGGAGGCACATTTCTCAATGCCTCCTCATATGACCTATTGTCATAAAACTAAAATAGTTTTAAAATTTATTATTAGAAATGGTATATTTCATATAAATAATTAAATAAATTATCAATTTATTAATCTACGAGAATTTCCTACCGCACTCTTCATCTCCTCTCTCCATCCACAATGTATCCTACTGATTATGGAAATCGTTTGCTTGCTAAAAATGAGATTTAATGATGTCGTTGTTGTTGTAGTATAGTGTCAATACAAATAAATGTCATGTCATTTTATTTATTTACATAATTTTTACTGATTTATTCCAGGTCATTTACTGGGAGGTAGTTTTTGATATACATCACTCTCTATTATCCAAAAATTTTCTTTTACTCCAAAAATGTTAATTCTATTTACAATTGAATCAATGAATCAAAAAATGAATGAATTGAGTTCATTAAGTACAAAATGAATCAATTACTGCTAACTGCAATGCCTCAAACATATTCACAACTAAACAAGCATAAAAAACTACTTAAACTAATCTATGTTAGTTATATATACTATCCTAATCAATACCTAAGTATAGGTACAAAAATAAGTACAAATATATACTAAACTAAGTTATACTAACCTACACTAACCTATATAATATATGTAGTGACATATATATATGTCACTAAAGCCTTAAAAATATTTACAAATAAAAGGCTCGTACACTTACCTATACTCTAACTATACTTATATACATATACCTGTATACATACTTTATACTTATGTAACACTTACATATATACATACTTATATATATATATATATAGACACACACACACACACAACACGCACACTCTCAACACACTAAGCCTATCAGCACTTAGTCGTTTTTAGGCTCTTCACTTAGCTTTCAACACCTAGTTTTTTTTTTTTAGGCACTCACTCACTACACTTCATTTTAACTTAGATCGAAATTGGTTTTTAATTGGCAGACCTAGTTCATTTCGTAAGATCAACGGTCTCTCGATCAGATCGGTACCACTACTTTGAACCGGATCCTAGTTATTATTTAGGTGTATTATAGTGCATTCTTTTCAGCCATTTCCAACTCAACCGAACTGCTTTGGACCGGGCTCCTAGCCCACCCACAGTATATGCTCAGAATATATGCTGAAGGGGATCAGAGATAGATGGTTTGTTCTTGCATCGAGTGCTGACAACTGCGCCTTCAACTAGAGTGGTTTAATTCATACCACCTTCCACGCTCATTGTCACACGATGTGGCACTAAGTTTAGCACCAATCGGGAGCACTACAGCGTTTGCTGAGGTCGATTTTTTACCTCGATTTGAGTGCCCATTTGAAGTCCAAATTCAAATTAAATTATATGGTTGGAAAGCCCTTACATAAGGCACATAATTGTATAATTAATTTAGTATAATAACTTATTTAATTATATTTAAAAAATGGTTAAAGTTAGTGATTTATACATGTTAAATTAGGATTTAAATCCTTAATTAATGTACAAATTAATAAATTAATTATTCAAATGACCTATAAATTAGTTAATTTACATAATAAGGTATTTATTATACATTTTTAATTTATTTATAATTATATACATGTTTTACATATATCTATACTAATATGCAATATAATTATTAATGTACAGTATAAATACATCATAAAAATACTGAAAATATTTAAAATAATAATATACAAGTATACAATATAAATTACTTCAGTAATAACTTAATTTACTAATTTATTTTATTTTAAATTAATAACTTAGTTATATAACTTAATAACATAAATATATACAATAAATACTTAAATAAATAAATATATATTGCTAGTGAGGCTAAAACGGGGTTTTAAAATCAGTTTGTTGTAATATAGCCGAAATAGCTTGAAAACTGAAGAATCGTCAGAAAATCCTAGGTCGAACACAAGGAACAAGTATTGCAATTTAATCTCAAAGATCACACAATTCTAGCACATATTTGAACAATAATTCCCTTCAAGAATGATGTATATATGAGAATCAGTATCAAAATACAAAAAGAATGGGGTAAAATGGTGATTTAAATTACCAATTACTCCTCATAATAATCCTAAATAAGTGAATAGTGATACTCAATCAAATAATCCACATAGATAAGAAACCAAAGAGCCACACGAACATAAGTTATCAAGACCAGACATTGGGCAAGGCACTCAGATGCCTTAACAGAGGCTTTGCTATGGTGCCTTTCTTCTTTTATCCTTCAGTTCTTCTTCTTCTTTCTCTCTTCTTCCTCATCTTCCACGCACAAGGGTCTCTCAATCTCTTCAGCAGCTAAGTATCAAGGGGCTTCCTTGAAGAGCAAAACCCCCATCCCTCCTCTTCTCTTTCTCTTTAACCCGCCTAAACGGGTTGGTGTTCAGGTATTCGGGGATCCGATTGACCAAGGCTACTGGGTGTGGTAGTAACCGAGAGGTGAATGTGTGTGTTGAGGGACCCGACCCCTTGTGTACTGGGCGATGGGGTAAGGGGAGGAACTCCCTTTATCTCACTCGCAAGCTACTATCTCCATGATGTAGGACTAAAGTCCCACAGCTTCTTCGTACGCGAGCAGCAATTGGAGTGGCTTCCAATTAAGGTCAAAGACAAGTCTACAGCATCAAATTGAGGGCCTAGAGATGGACCTGGGATTGGACCGCAGCACCTAGAGCAGCAGGTTAACTTGCTTTCCGCTAGAACACAGCTTCAAGGTTGCTTGAAGGAGTTCCGTCAATGGCGGCCGAGTGTGATGACCTAAAACATGAAACACGGCCTTGCGGCCACGTTAGAGAAGCTCAGAAGGTTCACGCTGTTGGTGCTAGAGCACCACGATCATTTGTTTTGATGATAACAAAACACGTGTTATTTAACATTTGCAATTTGAGTCCTAGATTTCAGGTCAATTGCCAATGAAGACGTGTTTAGACGGAACTCGAGCTCGCATCCAGGATGGATTGGAGGAGCTTGACGGAAAACACAGGAGGATCGCGTGGAGCGAAAGATTGGAGATGGAAGACAAGAAGAATAGGATAGATTCTTTTTTATCCTTTCATGTATCTCTTGTATTTATTTTCTTGCTCTTTATTTTCCTTAGACATTATGTTAAAGAGCCTCAAAGAACCTTAAAAGTAGTCCTAGGAACACCTGCACAACCCTAGGATACTTAGGTTTTCTGTAGAATACTTAGAAAACCAATATAGGGTTCAAACAGCATTTCCAGACGTCTAATTCCAAAATCAGACGTCTGATAAAGTATTTTAAGACGTCTGACTGTTGTTTCAGACGTCTGATAACTGTTAGGCTGGACTTAGTTTCCTGTCTGATGAAATCAGACGTCCATACCTTATACCAGACGTCTTAGGAGACGTCTGATGGATTTTCCAGACGTCCAGATAGTGGACCGTTGGCTAACTTAGCAGACACGGCAGTATATGACCGTTAGAGCCTTATCAGACGTCCATAGGTCTTTACAGACGTCTGATAAATGACCGTTTTGCCTCGGCTGACCCAAAATCTCTTCTCAGAGATTTTCTAGCCGTTGCAACGTTTGGAAATCAATTCCCACGGTAAAAGTAGGTTTCCAGACGTCCAGACTGAGTGCCAGACGTCCTCTATGTCGTCTGATGGACTTGTACAAAAACCCTGTTTAGATCTGATTAAAGTCAGGGAGAAACCCGCATAGAATCAGACGTCTGACCTTGGAATCAGACGTCTTAAAGTGGCCTTCCAGACGTCTGATGCCAGAGTTAGACGTCTGATAACCCTGTGAAGTGTAATCATTATCCTGATTTCGGCCTGATTCTCTTGGGCTTTGCACCCAACGGCTATGGAAGCTTTTCTAAGCCTTCCAAAGCCTTCCTAAGGCCTCTATAAATAGAGGGGAGTCTTTGCAACTCAAAAACACACAAGATATACACTAAGAAAGACACAAGACACACTTAGCTATACACTCTCACACTCTTGTGTCCAAGAAGCTCTTGCTCTCTAAGCTCAAGTTCTATATCTTGAGAGCATCCAGCCGTTGCGCACCCGCTCTCCCGCCGTTGTCTAAGAGAGCGAAGTTGCGCCGTCGCGTGGCTCACGCACCCGCGTCATCGTCGACGCACTCCTTGCAAAGGGGAGTTTCCTAAATCCTATAGAAGCTTAGGTTTATTACTTTGTTGGCTCTATAGGTTTGTTGTTTTATTTTACCTTTGTAATTTGGTTGGGTATTCGCTTTGCGAATTCCCGTCTCCTTCGTGGGACAAAATCCTTCTCGTGGAGAGAAGGGGTTGAGGAACGCTACCCTCGTACTTGTAGCGTGGTTGTACTGAGGTTGAATCACCCTCGTTTCAAAGTGATTCGGTTAGTGGATTTTGATCAACTTGGTTGATCGGAAAATCCTAACTCGAGAGGGTTAGGTGGTGGTTTTCACCCGGTTTGGGTTTCCACCTAAAAATACCTGTGTACATTGTGCGATTGATTTTTGTGAGATTGCTTTATATATTTTATTTCCGCATATTTTTTGTCACGCTGATCTCACCCCTCCAAGTAGGGAACTTTCAATTGGTATCAGAGCAGGTCTCGCGTAATCGGCGTTACAAACCGGCGAGGATCTAGATCATGGAGGGAAGCATAGCCGCAGTCAGAATCTCCGAAGGGCAATCCACCGTCCGACCACCCTATTTCGACGGGAGGGACTTCGGATATTGGAAGTTGAGGATGAAGACGTGGCTTCAAGCCACGGACTTCGCTCTATGGGGATGCTGCGAAACCCCATACGAGATCCCGAAGCGACCCCAAGGAGGCTACTCGCAGCTGCAGATTCAAGATCTCTCACTCAACGCAAAGGCAATGAATGCCCTGTATTGCGCATTGAGTCCGGAAGAGTTCGAGAAAATCCAAGAGTGCACCACCGCCCACGAGATATGGAAGAGGTTGGAAGGCACTCATGAGGATTCCAGCTCGGAGGAAGAAGAAGAAGAAAAAGAAGAAGAAACCACTTGCTTTGGTTTCATGGCAATCGGAGAAAGCGACAACGACAGCGAAAGCGACTCCGACAATGAGGTAAACCTGGATTTACAAGAAGCCTTTAATGAACTTTTTGAGATTAGTAAATCACTTAGGGTAGAAAATAAAAGCATTAAAAAGAACCTTAGTTTTCTTAGAAATGAAAATGATAGGTTAGAAAAACAACTCAAGGATATAGAGACTAGTCCTAAGGATAATAACCTGTTATTAGAAAATCAAGACCTCATCAATGAAAATAATAAATTGATTAAGGAAAATGATAGTCTAAAAATAGAAATTTCTGATTTAAAGACTAAGATGAATACTATAGAAAGAGAAATTGCATGTCTTAGGGAAAGCTCTAACAAACTAATCAACAAAGTAGATGATTTTTATAGCCCTAAGATTGAGAAAGGATCTCCATCAAGGAGACCCTCTAACAAATCCGGATCCAAGCCCACTTGGATACCGAAAAAAGAATTAGAATCTTGTTTTGTAGGGTTCAGGGATGACTACAACATAAAGGACTGGACCTACAAGCTCAAGGCTGGTCAACTTAAGTTGGGAGAACCAATGAGTAGACCAAGGAGGAGAAGAAGAAGACCGACGAGACGGCGAACAAATGACGGACCCGCCGCACGTCGACCACCAGATTGGAGACCGGCGCCTATGCCCGGGCCTCCAAGCTACGGATGGGAGCCCCATCCGATGTGGCATCCACCACCACCATTCGGGCCATTTTATTGGCCATGGTAGGTGAGGTAAAAATTCTTAACCCTATCTTATTATCATAAGCATTTAGATAGGGGGAGTTAAAAAAAATGATGAGCTAATTGTCAATTTTTAAGGGGGAGAAATAAGGTAGCTAAATTTCCTTTAGTAAGGGGGAGAAAAATAATAGCTATCTTGTTGTTATAAAAAGGGGGAGGACATTACCTTTGTTAAAATAAATAGAAGAGCATGTTTTAAGGGGGAGTTATAGGAAATATAAAATCAATTAAACCTTTTTGATAATGTCAAAAAGGGGGAGGATTTTTATGCATTATTATTTACGGTTTTGTCATCATCAAAAAGGGGGAGATTGTTGGTGCTAGAGCACCACGATCATTTGTTTTGATGATAACAAAACACGTGTTATTTAACATTTGCAATTTGAGTCCTAGATTTCAGGTCAATTGCCAATGAAGACGTGTTTAGACGGAACTCGAGCTCGCATCCAGGATGGATTGGAGGAGCTTGACGGAAAACACAGGAGGATCGCGTGGAGCGAAAGATTGGAGATGGAAGACAAGAAGAATAGGATAGATTCTTTTTTATCCTTTCATGTATCTCTTGTATTTATTTTCTTGCTCTTTATTTTCCTTAGACATTATGTTAAAGAGCCTCAAAGAACCTTAAAAGTAGTCCTAGGAACACCTGCACAACCCTAGGATACTTAGGTTTTCTGTAGAATACTTAGAAAACCAATATAGGGTTCAAACAGCATTTCCAGACGTCTAATTCCAAAATCAGACGTCTGATAAAGTATTTTAAGACGTCTGACTGTTGTTTCAGACGTCTGATAACTGTTAGGCTGGACTTAGTTTCCTGTCTGATGAAATCAGACGTCCATACCTTATACCAGACGTCTTAGGAGACGTCTGATGGATTTTCCAGACGTCCAGATAGTGGACCGTTGGCTAACTTAGCAGACACGGCAGTATATGACCGTTAGAGCCTTATCAGACGTCCATAGGTCTTTACAGACGTCTGATAAATGACCGTTTTGCCTCGGCTGACCCAAAATCTCTTCTCAGAGATTTTCTAGCCGTTGCAACGTTTGGAAATCAATTCCCACGGTAAAAGTAGGTTTCCAGACGTCCAGACTGAGTGCCAGACGTCCTCTATGTCGTCTGATGGACTTGTACAAAAACCCTGTTTAGATCTGATTAAAGTCAGGGAGAAACCCGCATAGAATCAGACGTCTGACCTTGGAATCAGACGTCTTAAAGTGGCCTTCCAGACGTCTGATGCCAGAGTTAGACGTCTGATAACCCTGTGAAGTGTAATCATTATCCTGATTTCGGCCTGATTCTCTTGGGCTTTGCACCCAACGGCTATGGAAGCTTTTCTAAGCCTTCCAAAGCCTTCCTAAGGCCTCTATAAATAGAGGGGAGTCTTTGCAACTCAAAAACACACAAGATATACACTAAGAAAGACACAAGACACACTTAGCTATACACTCTCACACTCTTGTGTCCAAGAAGCTCTTGCTCTCTAAGCTCAAGTTCTATATCTTGAGAGCATCCAGCCGTTGCGCACCCGCTCTCCCGCCGTTGTCTAAGAGAGCGAAGTTGCGCCGTCGCGTGGCTCACGCACCCGCGTCATCGTCGACGCACTCCTTGCAAAGGGGAGTTTCCTAAATCCTATAGAAGCTTAGGTTTATTACTTTGTTGGCTCTATAGGTTTGTTGTTTTATTTTACCTTTGTAATTTGGTTGGGTATTCGCTTTGCGAATTCCCGTCTCCTTCGTGGGACAAAATCCTTCTCGTGGAGAGAAGGGGTTGAGGAATGCTACCCTCGTACTTGTAGCGTGGTTGTACTGAGGTTGAATCACCCTCGTTTCAAAGTGATTCGGTTAGTGGATTTTGATCAACTTGGTTGATCGGAAAATCCTAACTCGAGAGGGTTAGGTGGTGGTTTTCACCCGGTTTGGGTTTCCACCTAAAAATACCTGTGTACATTGTGCGATTGATTTTTGTGAGATTGCTTTATATATTTTATTTCCGCATATTTTTTGTCACGCTGATCTCACCCCTCCAAGTAGGGAACTTTCACACGCGAGTGCGGCAAGGGCGATGGTGGCAGTGGAATGCCATGAAGGTCATTGTAAGTGGCTGGCAGAAGCGAAATATGAAGGCAAAGGGGGCGGTGTTTGGTGGAGAAATCGGCACAGCAATCCCCTCAATTTCTTAAGGGGTTTTGCTCGCATGGACACGGCGATGGTGTGGAGGTCAATGGCGAATGGATTGGTGGAGTAGAGTGGGTGCGCGAGCTCGCCGGAGGTATATCAAAGAGGTGGAAGATGAGGTTGGAGCGGGCGTGACGGTGGTCGAGCGGATGTCTGAGGTTGTTGGGATGATTAGTAGGGGTCGAGGGATCGATTGTAGTGGCTATTAGACGAAGTGGGACAGAGGAGGCACCGGTTGTGGTATGGCCGACGCCGAAGAAGGTGAAGGCTCCGGGGGAGGGAACGGTGATAAGGAAGGGGTTAGAGGACACTGCGCAAGTATGGCGAGGTGCAGTTTGAAACGAGGAAGGAAGATCGACCGCCTATTGTACGTGGTGGCCGGCAAAGAGGTCAGGTAGAGAAGGTGACCGGAGATGAGTTGGAGCAAGTAGGAGGTAGGGAAGGAAGAGGAATTGTGGCTCAAAAACTCTCTAAGGAGGTAAGACAGGCGATGAGGGTCTTATATAGGCCATTGGATAAGCTTCCAAGCTTGGAAACCAAGCTTGAAAGCTCAAAAAATCAGGGAATAGGATTTGTGATTTTAAGGAGTTCGCACGAGCTCCACGAGGAGATTTGGAGTATAGGATTAGGTTTAAATGTTTAGGGATGACCTCAAGATCTTCCCTTCCAATTTTGGAAGGGATTAATCGAGAAATCAGGGATGTATCCCTGATTGAAGCTTGGCTACGTGGGTTCACACCTGCCATGGCGGGAGGGACCCAAATGTGAAGAAGACAATGAAGTTAGGGGGTTCTTTGTATGGATTTTCGAAAGTTAGGGGTGTTTGTGAGAAAGAAAGAGTCTAAATGGACCAAAATGCAAACTAGGTCGAAATGATCTCTGATTGAGCCCAAATTTTGGTACAAACCTAATTTGGACTCAAGGAATCTGATGGTGAAGTCAAATTTTGGTTTTGGCTAAATTTGACCGGGTAATTTATGAAGAAACCTAAATTAGGACAACTTCCTATCTAAGACTCTATTTTAGGTCAAAATGAGTTGAGAAGGTCAGATCAAGGATACCAAACCTATAAAATATTTTTATATGATTTTTAGAAGATTTAGGTGAATTTTATCCTAAACAAAATCTCATTTAATTAAGAGGATCTGAAATTGGGTTTTCGGGAGTCCATTAATTCTTGAAATGCGTGAAAACATGTTTCTATCTGCATGGACCCTCTTATTAGACATTACTGACCATTTGACCTTTAATTAACCCCTAGAATTTCCCATGGTTATTCTATACTTATGAAATGCAGTTAAAATTATAGAAATAACCCTAGTTCGTCATCTTCTTCTCAAAACAGAACATTATGCATATATAACCCTCTGATGGTTATATAGGAGACTTTATCAACTTTATCAAACTAAATTAGGCTAGTTAGGGCTCACGATGGTGATCTCATCATACATGTATCATATAGTATATAATAATTACCTAAATATGTATGTACAGTAATAGATATGATTATACATATATACATAGTTACATGTATTTACTTAAATATATGTATATATAATATAACTAAATAAATAGATAATTATATAATTATAGTATATAAAGTTTAACACATCATAAATACTTATGTAAATAGATAAAATAAATAAAGATGTTATTTATGTACATTTAAGTTATATAAGTTATTATTTACATTTAGCTTAAAATTAAATAGTATATACAAGTATAAATACAATATACAAGGTATTTTTAGGTGTTTTTGGATATTTTCAAGTTTTTTTGGTATTTTTATATATTATAGAGATAAAGGAAGAGATAGAGAAGGTGAGATGAGCATTTCTTTTTGTGATTTTTGTATTGAATTCTTTTATTAAGTTTCAGAGTAGACTAAAGCATTGGCTGGTATGTTGTACCAGCTAGAGGGTTCAGAATCCTTTGAAACTTTGCATACACTTAAATAAATATCTAATTCTGCTTAAGACAGGTTTATTTTATTTATTGAAAATTTTTTAAGAATTTTTTTCTATTTTTACAAATTAACCCAATCAAAGCTTAAAAGGTGTTGAACTAAAGAACCTAAGCCTTGAATTTGCTTTCTAATGGTTAGGAATGAATTGTAAACATTCAAGAACCTCTAAACATTAGCATGCAATAGTTTTGAACATTTAAACATGCTTTTCAACTTCAATTTCACTAAAATCTCATTTTTAGACAGTTTAAACAATCATGTTGCTGACAAAGAATTTCAAATGAGATTACAAGCTATTCTAATTAGATTTCATTCCAATTTCAGTACAAGGATGCTTATTCTATGGTGTCCTAATAGTATAACACACGTTAGCTCCTTGAAACCCTCAAATCCAACCAAAATCCACTTGGAATCCAACTGCTGCTACTATATGAGCAACTTATGCTGCTGTTGCTATTTCAAAACTCAGCAGCCAATGTTGTTGCTATATTCAATCTCAGTAATTGATTGCTACTGTCTCAAGTTGCTAATCAAACCAACAACTATTGCTGCTACACATGCTGATTTAATTCATGAAATCAGAACCAATTAGATCCAATTTAGTGGTCCAACACACTATTCTTATATCTGAAAAATCAGATCTAAGAGCTAAAAACTCCATCAAATCACCATTCATGTGCACATCTAATGTGATTCAACCTGAAAGTTAGTGTAAACATTTCTGAAGATCTAAAATCCATAAAGCCAATTAACACTTCTTTAAAAATCTCCAAAGATCCTAAAGCAATCTTTTCTTTACATTATAGACAATGTAGAGGAGATTGATCACATTAGGTATTCAAAATCATTTCAAACAATTCAATCCTTCATCTTTAACTTCAAATTCACTGTCAAGTCCCAAATTTCGGATTGAAAGTCCTTTGGAAGTAAGAAACCATGTCGCCCCTATTTTAGGCTTTTTAATTTGGATCATTATGAAGATATAATCATGTAAAACACCTGCACACTATTAATTAGTGTTCAAGTATCCTAAATGATCCTCTAAACTAGTAGGTCATTGCTATGATCTCCAATCCATGTATTGGATTGTCCTTGGCCATACCTACCCAAAACAAGGCTTCAAATTGGGCATAAGCTCCTTTGAGAATAAACTTCAATCAAAACACATTTAAATTCATTGCAATGCACCCAATTAAGCAAATCCAAACTTAAATTGCTCAATTAAATTCATTTAAACCCGAATTAACTCCAAATTGCAAGATTGGACATGAAACACAAATCTAAAAGAATTGAGAAATTCAAGGCAATCAAAACTAGATCAGGGGTCCTTGTGAACATATGGAGTGAATGAGAAGACCCTCAGGTAGATTTGAGTGCTATCTAGATCGTGAAGTCTGAGAACTTCAGATCTAGATATGCTTGGATGGATTGGGTGAAGTGCGAATTAAAACACATAGGAAATCATTAGAAATTGGATCATGAGGCGATGAGAAAGAACAATGGATTGAAATGATTGCGCGAAAACACCCCTTCGACCTGAATCGATCAGAGAGGGTGAATTGGATCTAATCTACTCTACTCCTAATCTAAAACAAATTCAGATTAGATCAACTAGTGATTTCTACTCTAACTAATCTAAACTAAACTAGAAAGCAGTAAATCTAGCTATCAAAGCAGTAAAACCTAATCTATGAAAGTAGGAAATCTATCTAAGGGAAGAAGGTGACTCTCTGGGATCTATAGTCGACGGCTAAAGAGGACAAAATGGGAGGAACCTCCAGTGGAAGCAAACTCCAAACGGTTAGCAGCCAGCGGCTGAAGGCAACGAACGAAGGGATAACAATGGCCTCTATCACCAACCACCGACGAGGGGAGAAAGGATGCTGTAGGAGTAGATGATGATTAGGCTGAAGCGAAGGGAGCTGATGGGGAAGACACGAGCTCAGGGACATTGCCTATATAGGCATTGGAGTGATCTGGGCATCGTAGAGGTGAGATTAGTCTTCTAGGTCTTGGATGATGGGATGAGGAGGAAGGTGATGGCAACACCATCATCCTTCATAACTAGTTTAATTTATCTAAGTTCTAAGGATAAATTCATCTTATTAACCAACAAATGGGTATAACTTAACAACATGAAAAATTGGGAAGAATGACATTGAAACTAGTTAATTTTTCTATTTTAACTGATTAATACAAATGCAAATTAACTAAAAGTTAAACATACACTAAATTGAAGGTCAATTGATCTCAAATTCTCAATAAGTGGGCCTGCATTTACTAGTTTAGGGTTTCTATTAAGATTAAAGGTTAAATCTCAAATAAAATCCCTAATTTCAACCTCACTTAAATTAACAAGGTTCTAATGAAAATAAATGTATTCCAAATATTCTAAAAATCATTGAAAAATATTCTGTAAGGTTTGATTAATCAATTCTACAATTGCAACCCTTTTTGACCTCAAATAGGGACTTAGGCAGGTTTTTGATATATTTTGGGTTTAAACGTAAATTGACCATGCAAACATCACCAAAACATAAAATTGAAGTCACCATTAAATTTCTCATGTCCAAATTAGGTTACCATAAAAATTTGGACTTATTCCAACTTCATCTTGGCTAAGTTTGAAGTTTGGACCTTTAGAAGTTAATCTCTTGCAAAAGGCCCCCTAAACTTCATCTTCTTCACTTTCTAGCCCCTACCAACAGCAGTGACATCAACTCTTTGGCCACGACTTTGAACATGGATTGTGATCGATTCACGCAGCAAAATCTCGCCAAAATTGGCAAGATGATACTTCTATCATTCCTACACATCCTCATGCTTTGTCCAGCTCATTTCACCAACTAGGGAAGCCGCGATCCTCGGCCGAAGTTGTCGTCGAAGCACATTTTTGCCATGCCATCTCGATCTTGATTGGGACGCAATCTTGCCTCCTTCGCCACAACTGAGCATCTTTAAAGCAAGGCTATGTCGTTGCGAATGGGGTGTGCAAGTTTTGGATGTGAAAACCCCCTCTTCTTCTAATTCCTGTCACGCCATTGTTGAGCACCTTGGAACTTCTCCACCCCACTTCTTTGCCACGCCTCGTCATGAACCAGGGACGTGGATAACTTCCTCATCTTCGCTGAGCTCTTGCCCACAAAGCTGGCCCCTCTTCCTCCTTCGTCACTCCAAACAAAGACATCGGAGTTCTCATCTTCCCTAACTCCTGCCGGTCAACGCCTACCTCCTTCGCTGTTGCTCTCCCTCCCCTAGGTATCCTATTCTCTCCTTTCTTCTTCATAGCATAGGTTAAGACCATTAAGTTCGAAATTCACCACCAACACCATCTGCCCCACTATCTTCTTCTTTGCGTACGACCGACAATCGGCGCAGCTTCGACGACGTCCTCCACATTGCTCCGTGTGACGCCCTCTGATGTGCATACATCTGATTAACCTAAAATGTCTATTAATGCATGTTCTTAGTGTCACATTAGCATCATACATTGTAAATAGCACATAATATGCATAATCATGCATTTAGATCAAGTTGTATAAATTGTATAGTAATTGTCTCCATTTTATGGCCATGGATAGGGTGACTTTTTAATCGGAGCCTCGGATCGAAGATCCAACCGTACGGATCTGATTACGGCGATGATTGGAGTTTAACGACTCCAAGATCGTCCTAATCAGACATCCGTAGCATCAGATAGAGATCAAGGAACCCTAAAGAGCAAGGGCCAAGATGGTGTTAATCTGCACCTCAGACAACAAATATGACTGCACGGATGGGTTCGAATCGACGATCGCAGCCTAACAACATGAAAATTGGTCCAATCCGACACCCGTGGCACCATCTACAACACTTAGAAGATGGACTGCCTAGATGGCACCACGTGGTGCCATCATAGCCACACAAAACCAGCCACATCTCTTCTTATTCACCTACTCAACAAATCTCAACCGTTGGATGCCCATCCAATGGCCGAGATCGCACCACACCACCGCTCATCCAACGCTCTCCTCTTCTGAAGGTGCATGCAATGCTTGATCTCGACCGTTGGATGAAGATCCAACGGTCGAAATCGGTCGAAATCGGTCGTGCCCTAAACTCTCCGCACGATAGAAACGCACTCTCAGTGCAGTGGTTGAGAGCGCTACATGAGTGCGCGACGCGCGTTCGAGCCTGCATTTGCTTCAAGCAGGCATGCGATTGGAGCCACACGATGAAGATCCAGCGGCTGAGATCGAGCGATAACGGCCACGGGCGATCAGACGCAAGGTGCTTACGCGTGATCGCACATGCGCGCACAGCGTGGGCGTAGCCAGTTTAAGCCATCCGATCTCTTAATCGGATGGCTGAGCATAGGCGTTGAAGGGCGCAGAGGCGAGGGAGCGCGCGAGCGGCGTGCACGTCGACTACGTTCAGGCCTTTAGTGATGGATAAATTCGTCATTAAAGGTCCTGAATTAATGTTTTTCAAGTTATAATGTCCAATATGCCCCCATTCCTTGCAACTATAAAAGGAGACCCCTTCCATACGGATTTCTCATCCCTTCCTTCTATTCTCTCCCTCTCCAAAGCTCAAGAGAAGCTTGTCCCACACCTGGGATGCTCCTCAAGAGCTAAAACCAAGTTTTCGCCCCTGTTTCGAAAGGGGATCCCACGACGAAGATGATGACATGCTGCCTCGTTCCTGTCCTCCTGCTTCGTCCTCCTTCTTCCCGCTCCGTCCCTTATCTTTCAGGCGATATCTCGTCCGGCTCGTCCTCCAAGCGATCGTCGAGGAGGATAATTTCTCTTTCCCATTCTTTTTCTTGCTTTCTAGAGTAGAATTTACCTGTTTTCTAGTTGTAATAATTTCTCACTTTCTAGTGTAATCATTTCTTGTTTTCTTAGTTGTAAAAATATTTTGCAATATCAAGTGAATGTTCTCTCCTCTTTCTCTCTCTTCTTGTCTATATTAATTTCCTTGTGATTATTCCGCCCTTTAAATAAAAATACAAAAAAGATATAATTGCGAATTTTGATCGACGTAGCCTCCCTAAGTTCGACCCGAGATTTCTTTATAGATTTTTCGGTATAAATTTTATTTGTTGAACGGATTTCGTCGCTACTCGAACTACAACGACAGGTTTTCAAAACCAATTCCAATAGCGTAGTCATCCACCGTTCAACACCCTCCATCACCAACCACCCCACAACCTTCACAACACCTTGAGGAACAAAAGCCCCAAACTTATTTGGGGTCTCGACACACCCCTCGCTCCACCGAACTCGACCTGTAGCCGCCACTTTCTCTAATCTCAGTGTCCCTCCTCCGGCCTCCTCTCGCTAAATAGCCACCGCCAACACCTCCAGCAAGTTCAGGCGAAGCTTCCTATCCCCTCGAATTGAAGTTTCGACGCCTTTCACGCTGAACCACCACCGCCGAGGGCACCCATGTTCTCCGATGTAGGCGCATCTCCTCCACCCTCCTCGCATAGCCAAGCTTCGCGTGAAATTCCGCAAAGCCACGCTGAATACTCCACAACACTTAGCAAGGAGTTTCATCCAACAACAACCTCTCTCAACCTCCACCGGAGTTGCGACCACCGTCTTCCATTTCTGTCATTGAAGTTGCTCCAACCGACGATCAAAAGCCACCATTAAGTCAGTGATCTCCATACGACCACCTTCAGTTCTTGCAAGCCCCATCCAAAGGCCAGATCTCCTGGCTGACCTCACTCAGGCGAGCATCAACAAACTCCATCAACGTGTAGAAGGAGCTTAAGCTCCCGATGGAGGAGAGGGTAGACTTGAAAAAGAAAACATTCTGCAGCGACTAACGTGTAATTTAGCAAGGACCTAAACATGATATTATAGGGACCAATTTGCGATTTTTGTTGATTGACTCACATTTTGATTCTAAATAAGTTTTTATTGCAATTACATGCTCAATCATTCTTGATAACTGAGTATTTAGTGCTTAATTGCTTTCACACTTGATTGATTTATATTATTAAGCATTGAATAATTTTTCGCACGAGAGTTTGGGTTTCATATCTTGATTCGTAGAACCAAGTTGCAAAATTGAACCCATTTATTTTGAAAATTCACATTCAGTATAGGTTCAGTTGTACATAATTAGATAGTGGTTTTCACGCATTAGCTTGCTCCTAGCAAATAACCTCGAAATACTTTTATTTCGAGTTATATAAATTGTAAATGTTCATCTCACTTTAATCAACTATACTACGATGCATTCTATTTTGAAACACGATCGAAGCGAGCCAACAGAAGGATGCGTGGGAAAGCTCAAGATGAAATCCCACTGTTAGATGGGATTTGAGGGAGGTAGCGGTGCTACACGCAAAGGCACATGAAGATTGGTGATGGATCAACCGTTAGATGGAAGGTGCATCAAATGAACGGCTGCTGCTTGGAGAGTTCTTACTCATGAATAGTGCATGAGAGGAGAAAGAGAGGCTACAGGTCTTTTGGGTTTTTTTACACCAAAGGGCTTATATCGAAGAGGTAGAGAATTTACATCCAAACCCATAAGTGGGTAGAAATCATAACAAGGTCATCCCTAAAGTGTTGCAAATGAGCCCCTATGACTTTTGCATGTAAAGAAATGTTATGATATGAGGACCTAAGTGTACTATCATGAATGCAAGGCTCTATTGATGTCTAAATGCTATGTAATTTTGATGGAATGCTAATTGAACATATTAGAACATAATTTTACCCTTGATTTGTTCCTTTGAGCTTAAAAATGTGTTCAATTGGCAATTGGATCATCAATTTGTATTTATGAATAGAATATCTCAAATATTGACCTAGTTATATATTTTTAACACAAATTTGATGTTCTAGGTCATTTTCATTAATTTCCACACTTAACCCATTTATTGTGTTAACAAGATAGTGTTTAACCTAGTTTTTTAGCTTAATTTAGACATTTTAGCTATGATGAGCCACACCTCATTATCTACCTAAATGCTACAGGATAGCCTTAGGTGCATTGGAATTTCTCTACACACTAGTTACAAGTAACAAATAACCCAAAGTTATAATCAAATCTTTAAGAACCCTCTTTAGTCCGATACTTCACCAAACTAAAGATGATCAACACTTATGGCATGCTATAACAACAATGCATCATTTATGTAAGTAAAGCATACACACACTATACATTGTCCGTATAACATGATCATAAGTCTCGACGGGCGAGTAGCTTGGTATAATTATATCCCTCCCACAACCTATAACCTAAGGATTAGAATTCTTATTGTTTGTCAT
The DNA here is from genome assembly GCA_037157565.1 of Thalassia testudinum. Classification (NCBI taxonomy): domain Eukaryota; kingdom Viridiplantae; phylum Streptophyta; class Magnoliopsida; order Alismatales; family Hydrocharitaceae; genus Thalassia; species Thalassia testudinum. The sequence continues at coordinate 5,909,549 of JAZHRO010000010.1, read as the reverse complement.
GAAGTGCTTCTAAATTTGTTCAAATGTTTGAGACTAAATGATATAATCTAAAAATTGACAATAAAACATTTAACAATTTTAATCTACTTCTCTATAATAAAGGGAAACAATAACCTAAAAATGCTAGCTAAACTGTAACCTAGACTCAAAACTTAAAACCCTAAACCCTTAACAGAAAACCATAAATCAAAAAACCCTAATTCACTAAATTTAAAATAAAAAAACCCTAAATCAAAAATCAAAGATTCATAACCAATAACACTAAAAACTAAACCCATGACTCGACACCCTAATCTTTAAACTCAATACCGTAAACCCAAATCTGATAACCCTAAACTCTAAACTTAAATCCTTAAAACTCATAACTGTAAATTTAAAAACCTCATCAGCCATATTCCTAATCTATAAAATCAAAACGTTAAACCCAATAACCTAAACTGTAAACCCAATATATACCATATAACTATTGACTCTAATATGAAAACCCCAAAATCAAATATCCTCAATTCTAAACCCAAATGTTATAAATCAATATCCTAACCTAACCCAAAGATCCTAAACTCTAAATTTGAAATCATAAATGATAAATGTAAGCATCATAAAACTTAATCTTAAACTCAAAGCCAAAAAAATTTCAGCAGAGTTTCCCTTATAATTTAGACATTTCCCATTCCCTGCAAAAATAATACAACATATCATGCTATATATGTGAACACACCACACATTTCACATAATAGTTATTACATGAAAAAATAGAAAATGTGGACACACCCCACATTTATATCAAATAACATAAAATTTAATTCCTAAATTAAACAAGTGGGCACACCCCACAATTAACATTTGTCAATTACTTGCAATTGATAAAACTAAATAAAACTAACATTTCTAACAAGTTATTAAATGCAATCAATTACATGTAAATTTAACAAAATTCATTTCATAGGAAAATTTAATTTCCAAAATTAAATTTTCAGGAAAATTTAAATTTGAAAAAATGTACATGCAACATTTTCATTCACAAATTCAAATTCACAACTACAATTAATTTGCAATAATATTTTCCATCAAATTATTTACAATGAAATTGACATAAAATATAAAATAAAATAAACGGGTTGTGTAAAGACCCGTTCTGATTTGAGCCTTTTAAGACGTCTAGGATGTCAGTTAGACGTCTGGCTAGACGTCTGAAAATTGAAAATCTGTACGCACCTAACGGTCTGCACGTAGGCGGTGCACAGACTCTTCTCCTCTCTCTCCTTCCTTCTTCTTTTTTCCCCTCCGAACCCTAACCCTTCAGCTATAAAAGAGACCCCCTTCCTCTCCTCTCCACTCCACCACTACCACCACCCTCTACTCCACTGTCGTGAGCTGAGGTGAGAGAGAGAGAGCAAGAGCGAGGAGGAGGAGCAGGTGCGAGGAGAAGGAGAGGGTCTAGGTTGAGAATCTTCGTGGGAGCTCGCCAAAGGTTCGCACGGCCACTGCGATGCATGCAGGAGGAGGAGAACGTTGGGGCGTCATACCCAACATTCTGCAGTAGTCGAAGCTGCAACAGAGTAGAAGGAGCTGCTGCGAACCGCGGCGAGAAGAGTAGGAGCGCGGTCTGGTATTGGAGTTTTTCGAGTATCAGACATTCGGAGTGCCTTTCAGACGACTGGCTGGATGTCTGGCATCGACACCAGACATCTAAAAGCAGGTGTATCGTGAAGGCACGTCTTCCACGTGGTTATGGCCATGCAGGCGACACCGCAGGTGAGATCTGTTTGGCTAAAAGAAGGTGTTGCTTTGTCATGCGTAGGAGCAGCTTTGGGAAGGTGCGCAGCAAGCCCTTCCACGCGCTTTCAGACGTATGGATAGCTTATCAGACGGCCGGAGACGTTCCCAGATGACCGAGGGACTGGTCAGACATCTAGAACTGCTTCCAGACGGTCGTGGTGGAGTCCTAGACGTCTGAGATCATCACAAGAGCTTGAGATGAGTCTTTGTGACTTTTAAGACGTCTGGACTTGTTTCTAGTCATCCGATTTGGGTCTGCAGACACATTTTTGACCCGTTTAGGGTCCGATCGGGATCCGTTTTACACAAACAAAGTATCTGCGGTTTCCTTGTGAATTCCTCTACATATTAGAAGCATTGATACACTGTTCTAAATCTTCCATTGTGGTGTGTTCCGTAGCATAAGACTTCGACCTGTTGCGTGTCTGGGGCTTGCAGAGGCACGTGGGCTTGCAGTTCGAGCCCCCAATACTCCAGGATTGTCTGGTAGAGTGGTCCACCCCTGTTATACTTATAAAATATTAATGCATCTATGAAAATTAGACAACTGGAAACCTAGGATGTGGCATGAACCCTAGGACGAGAAATGGTTGAACCGATTGTTTGCGTAATTGAAATTGTATTTATAAATGAATGAGCTAAATTGTTAGCAATTACCTGTTAATGAATACGAGTTGCCTGTTAGAATATGAGCTGCCTGGGATAACTAAATAGTTACCTGTAATACCGCTTGTTGCATGTGTTAAATTGTGGAAATACCAGCTGCATGTGTATAATATGAGAACGGAATTGTGAATGAAGAAACCTGGATTCGAATAATATGGTGAACATGAGCATGAACCCTACGAGGAGATAGGAGTAGAGCTCCTGTGGTTAGATGGAAAAGCCTGGAATGTGGATGGGAAGTATGCTGGCTCTTGAGTACATGGTACCAAGGAGAGTAACAGTCCCCCTTTACTGTAGAGCAGAGCTAGCTGCCGTTAGGTTGGGACCTGTGGTTAGGATTGGCCACTCTACACTGACTTCTGTTGGTCCTCGCGTACACGGTATCGAGGAGAGCTACTAGTGTAGGGACGGAGCTAGCCACCCCACGGGGCCTAGGGTTCAACTAGCCATCCTACATCGACTTGTTAGGCCCTCTGGGCAAACTGATGTAGTCAGGCGAGGGTGCGTGGACTGTGGAGGAGAGAAACCCCTATTTGGTTCTGAGGGGCTAGAACCCTATTTCTGAGAGGGCTAGGCCCTATACTATTTCGTGCTGTACTTTGGGCGTACCTGCTAGCGGAAATGGCTGACCACGTGCCAGTGCGAGGTAGCTACCCATGCACTTATCGTAGGTGTCATAGTCACTACTACGTCTGTCAGTGACCTCGGGGTGGTTGACTGGGTGTAGGACTACCACGGGAGACTTTCCTAGCCAGGAGAGCACCATGTGTACCTTCTACTCTTCGGAAAAAACTGCAATCAAGATTGTTCCCACGAGGAACATGTAAGATCAAGAAAGAAATATGAAAGTAAACCAATAGGGTGAAAAGAAACTACCTGTAAAATAAATAACTGGAAAAGGATAAATATACCTGCTAGTTTTTACTGCTTTAGATAGTTTGGTTACCACTCTACTCAGCGTTCACTGACTCCGTTTTCTCATAACCCTGTTCAAGTCTAGGAGTTGAGTAGCCCGAGCTACCGGCTGCAGAGGGTGCTGGGCTCGGTCGAGCCCAACCGTAGTTTTCCGTACTGTTGTTGTACTCTCTTTTTACTATAGTAAGTTTCAGACTTTTGTTTACTGTACCTGTTACTGTTGCTTTTGTTCTACTTCCCTGCTGTTGTGGTGGTATGTACTGAACTAGCAGTCTTTACTTTCCTTTACTACTTGTACGCTTTTACTGTTAGTTACATTGTATAGTGACTGTGGTTTAATTTCCTGCTTTTCGATTATTTCTTGTTGGATGACTGGGTCTTGGGATTAGTCGAGGAGAGCCAGTCCCAGGTCCTGTAGGGATTTGGGAATCGGGTCGTAGCAAGATGGTATCGGAGCAAGGTCGTCCCGAGAAATGAACCAACTAGCTTGAGAATAACCATTCATGTGCATGTAACTAGGGTAACCACCACAACGTACCGCCTGACATCTGTTCTGAGTCCCTTTTCGCAGAAGTCTGTTAGAGTTGACCTCTTTTGTTGTGTCTTCCGTGTCTCCTTGCAGGAGATGCCAAGTTGGGGAGTTCTCAAGGCGGGCTGCGGATGCGGTCGTGGACGAGGTTGGAGGGGCGAACGTGCCGGGACCGAGGTACCAGTTGACCCGCCACTTCTCCCAGGTGTGTAGGCCTAGGACCTCGCTCAGTTGATCAGAGACATAGTGTGAGAGGAGCTCCACCAGCCTCCACGGGCACCTCTCCCTGAGGACGTGGGGGGGGAGTCCTTGGTGGGACTGAGAGACCACCGTAGCGCTGGACGAGCAAGAGGGGGAGGGGGTGGTCCTCCACCGCCCCCACCGCACTTTGACACTTCTGAGCACGAGCCCTCCTTGCCTAGAGGCATGCCCGTTCCCCCACTACAGCTGCACCACAAGCTTTTCCGACAGTTCCGGAAGCTAAAGCCCCCTCCTTCAAGGGGGATGAGGACCCGTCTAAGGCAAAGGACTAGCTAGAGCAGATAGAGAAGGTGTTTGACACCCTTCGCCCCCTGTAGAGTGCCGCGTGGCCTTTGCCACGTATCAGCTAGAGAGTGTGGCACACAGGTGGTGGAGGGTAGTCAAAGACCTAGAGAGGGGAGAGCCGACGTGGGACCAGTTCGTGACCCTCTTCTGTAAGCAGTACTTCCCACAGACTTGGCAGGACCAGAGGAGGCGGGAGTTCCAGACTCTCCGCTAAGGGACGATGACTGTTAGCGCGTATCGCACGCGCTTCCTGGAGCTATCACGTTTTGTTGCGACAGCCGTAGATACAGAGGAGGAGCACCTGTGGAGGTTCACTGAGGGGCTCCGACCTGCTATTCGGGGATATGTCATGCCCCTAAAGCTGCCCACCTTTTCGAGAGTGGTGGAGACAACCATGACGTACGTGGAGACCAACCCGGCTGTGCGAGACACCGACAGCGGACGGAAGAGGCCCTACCTGCCAGAGTACTCACAAGGCCGACGAGAGAGGAGGCACGCGACACTCGCGGGAGAGCCGTCTCATTTTGTGAGGCCGTCAGTGGCCTTTAGGGGCCCCAGAATAGGGCCAGCTGTCAGCACTGGACCCCTGCCCAGCCATCAGAAGGGACCTACCGAGGGAGGGAGTCGAGTCCCCCTCTGCTACCAGTGTGGCCAGCCTGGCCACATTAGGAGGGACTGCTCATCTAGGGCTGGAGCACATTAGATGCACCTCGCACCAAGCACTGGAGGTCGAGCTGGTGGTCGTTGTCCCCAGGCACGTGGGGGAGGGCAGCGGTCACGGGAAGGGTACCGATCAGCGGCTACTCACCCGACTCAGAGTGTGGCTGCTTCTTCTGCACCGAGGGCTGAGGGACGTATCAATGCCCTGACACACAGAGATGCCAAGGCATCCAGGTCAGTGGTGGCAGGTATGGTTACCATTTTCAACAGATTAGTTTACGTGCTTTTTGATTCCAGCGCCACACACTCTTTTGTCGCTGCGAGTTTTGCTGTCAGTTTGGGACAGGATTGTGTGTTGTTAGAAGATCCGTTTGTGATTAGAGGCCCAGGTGTCCAGTTGTTTGTAGCTGAAGAGGTCTACATGAACTTTGCGGTCAGTATAGGGGGACACAGCCTCCCCACTGACTTGATTGTGATACCGATGGAGGATTTTGGCATAATTTTGGGGATGGATTGGCTGTTTGCCTACCACACCTTGGTGGACTGCTTCAGGAGGAAGATCGTCTTCTCCATACTGGTGATGCCTTCCTTTGAGTTTCACGAACAGCCGGTGGACGAAGGTTTCAGGTGCATATCTACACTTCAGGCAATGAGGCTTTTGAGAGAGGGGTGCGAGGGCTTTCTAGCCTGTGTAGTAGTAGAGCCTAGCCCCGTGGCTGACTTTCAGAGCATTCCGATGGTTAGTGAGTACCCTGATGTGCTTCCAAAGGAGCTGCCAGGACTACCGCCCGAGCATGAGATCAAGTTTGAGATCTCACTGGTACCAGGGACCAACCCCATTTCTACTGCACCATACTAGATGGCACCACTTGAGCTGTAAGAGCTCAAGTCACAACTACAGGACCTATTGGAGAAGGGCTTTGTGAGGCCCAGTACATCTCCATGGGGAGCCCTTATGTTTGTGAAGAAGGATGGTACCCTGCGACTTTGTGCTGACTACAGACAGCTGAATAGGGTCACCGTCAAGAACAAGTATCTGCTGCCGAGGATTGATGACCTTTCTGACTAGTTGCGAGGTGCCACGGTATTCTCCAAGATAGATTTGAGGTCAGGCTACCACCAACTGAGGATCAGGGAGACCAACGTCTTTGAGATAGCTTTCCGCACCCGGTACGGACACTACGAGTTTTTGGTCATGCCGTTTGGGCTAACCAACGCCCCCGCTACTTTTATGGATTTAATGAACCGGGTTTTCATATCATATCTGGATCAGTTTGTGGTGGTATTTATCGACGACTTGCTCATTTACTCACAGGATCAGCCACAGCACGAGCAACACCTACGAATGATTCTAGATACTTTGAGACGATGCAGGCTATATGCCAAGTACAACAAGTGCGAGTTTTGGTTGAGGTAGGTGACTTTCTTAGGCCACGTGATCTCAGGGGATGGTTTGGTTGTGGATCCAGCCAAGGTTGAGGCGATACTCAGGTGGGAGAGGCCATGTATAGTGACAGAGATACGCAGCTTCTTGGGACTGGCAAGTTACTACCGGTGGTTTATCAGGGGATTCTCGTAGATTGCACGTCCCATGACTTAGTTGACTCGGAAGGACGTGCCCTTTAGCTGGACAGATGCTTGTGAGGCTTGCTTTCAGGAGTTGAAGGAGAGACTGACTTCAGCTCCTGTGCTTACCATCCCAGATAGCAGTGGCGATTTTGTGGTCTACACAGGCGTTTTGTTGCAGGGGCTAGGGGGTGTACTCATGCAGCGGGATCACATTGTCACTTACGCTTCATGGTAATTGAAGCCCCATGAGCATAGCTACCCTACCCATGACTTAGAGCTGGCAGCTGTTGTTTTCGTGCTGAAGACATGGAGGCACTACCTTTACGATGAGACCTTTTAGATTTTCATGGATCATAAGAACCTCAGGTACTTGTTTGATCAGAAGGAACTTAACATGAGACAGAGACGTTGGTTAGAGCTCTTGAAGGACTATGACTATAGCATCTCCTACCATCCGGGGAAGGCCAACGTGGTGGCTGACACCTTGAGCCGGAAAGCGCCCGCCCACTTGGCCAGTTTATAGGCACAGAGTTGAAGACTTATGGAGGAGTTGGGCAGTTGGTGACTCCGAGAGTCACAGGGGTATTGTGGGGCAGTAACGGTGACACGACAGACACGACCAAAGGTGATAGACCGCATCATCGCAGGACAGATGGCAGACACATACTTACAGACGTTGCGAGACAGAGTGCTGTCAGGGGACATAAGAGACTTCTCTTTTACAGACGAGGTGCTACGCATGAGGGGACATTTGTGCATTCCCAAGGACGAGGAGTTGTTGAGAGAGCTCCTGACAGAGGCGCACGGGTCCAGATTCAACATACATCCCGGGAACACAAAGATGTATCATGATCTAAGACGCGACTTTTGGTGGAGAGGGATGAAGCAGGATGTGGGTGAGTTTGTGCAGCAGTGTTTGGTGTGCCAGCAGGTGAAGGCTGAGCACCAAAGTCCTGTAGGGCCGTTGCAGCCACTTCCTGTGCCAGAGTGGAAGTGGGAGAGCATCACCATGGACTTGGTGGTGGGTCTACCCATTACCCAGCAAGGACACGATGCAGTCTGGGTGATAGTGGATAGATTGACGAAGACGGCACACTTCCTGCCAATCCGAGTCACCTTAGGACCAGCACAGTTGGCAAAGAGGTACATTCGTGATGTGGTACGCCTGCACGGAGTTCCACGTGAGATTGTATCCGATCGGGATATACGTTTTACTTCTCAGTTTTGGGCTGAGTTTCAGCAGGCTTTGGGGACATAGTTGAGGTTCAGTACCACGTACCACCCCCAGAGAACGGGCAGTCAGAGCGCACTATACAGACACTTGAGGACCTTTTACGTGCCAGTGTACTGGACTGGAGAGGCTCTTGGGAGGAGCACTTACCCGTGGCAGAGTTTGCATATAATAATAGTTATCACTCGAGCATCGGCTTGGCACCTTATGAGGCTCTGTACGGACGGAGGTGTACTGCACCCTTAAGTTGGGTTGAGGTGGGGACCAAGTGGGAGGTTCGCCCCACGCTGATCCGGCAGAGTTAGGAGGTGATAAAGCAGATCCACAGACGACTCCACACTGTCAGGAGCAGGTAGAAAAGTTATGCTGACCGGAAAGGCAGAGAGGTGCAGTTCAAGGTTGGGGATCACGTCTTTCTTTGTATTTCGCCCATGAAGGGCCTGCAGTGTTTTGGGGTGAAGGGGAAGCTTGCACCTAGGTTTGTGGGGCCCTTTGAGGTCCTAGAGCGAGTAGGACCCGTTGCTTACCGGCTTGATGAGAACCTCATCATTAACCCTAACTAGCACAATCTAACCTAGGTATGCAAGAAAAAGCTCCTACATAACTCAAAGAAAGGCTTAACTCAGAGAATTCTGAGTTTAAGAAAATAAGTCATAAGGGGTAAAAATGCAATTTCACCAACACAATTTACAAACAGGGTAACTCAGGGTCCAAACACAGGCCAAACTAACCTAATAAGAAGGAAAGTGGGATGATCTAATCCAACAAGGGTTACAGTAACTCCAGGGAATTAAATGACATTCTGTAACCCTAAAATAAACCCACTTCAATTCACGAGGTTCGTGGTAAGGTAAAAATTGACTAAACCCTCTAAAATTCATAGAAAAATAATCTCTAGGGTTTAGAACCTTCAATTTGGCCTTAGAAACCCATTTTGACCTACATTGAGAACCATGCCCAATCAATGACTTAATTTGGGTTTTTACGTAAATTGGCCGGTCAAACATGGTATGACCTAGAAAAAAAATTCACCATTAAAATCCTTAGGTCCAACTTAGTCATGTATAAAAACTTGAGCCTAAGAAGAGACCTCCTTGACTGACTTTGCAATTTGGTCCTGATCATTTACTTTTTGACCCTCAACTTTCGAAACCCTTGCATTTTGGACCCTAATTTCCTCTTCCTTCTTTGCATTTTGGTCTCTCCTGTAAGTCTCTACGTAGCACCATGCTCCGGTGACTTTGCGCGGAGCATGGCGCCGCGCAGGGTGAGGGGGGCGTCCTGCAAAGAGCACGCGGAGTTCCCTGCGATGTCTGCTATCGCAGGGACTCGGCCATGCCACCTGACGACGCCCACACCTTCCGTGCGAACGCGCGGAAGGTATGGGTCTCGTCTCCTACCATACTCCAGCGAGGAATGCACGTCGCCAGCGTGCGTCCGCCCCTCCACCACCACCTTTATAAAGACCAGCGTCGTCAGACGTTTCTCCCAGCTCGATCTTGACGGAGAATCCCTCAACCCTTCCTCTCTCTCCACTCCGATAGGAACCCACCAGCTCCGGCGGCTCCTCCTCCTCCTTCTTGTCGCTCTGCTGCAATACCAGCAGCAGAGCCACCTTCGCCTGATCTCCCCGCATCGCGCCGCACCAAGCGCGTGCCTCCCTACCCTCTTCCTCGCCGTTGCTCTCTCCCTCTGGGTGTTTCTTCTCCAGCGACAGTCGGTATGGCTGCCCGCCGCTCCGATCCCCCTTCGTCCCCGTAGGTAGGTTACAGTTACTTTCCTTCCTCCCCTCTTTCTTTTCCCCAACTTAATTTGCTTGATCGCCCTAGGACCACGCCTGACCACCCTCATCTTCCCCACCACCGGTCACTCTCCGGCGATTCGTCCCCATCATCCCACAACCCCATACGACTCGCCAACTATCCCAAAAGCTCCGCCTCACTTCACCAAACACCCTCCGCCACTCCATTGCCACTCCACACCTCCACAGCACACCCCCGATCAAACCCACTTCTCCTGTTGCAGTCCAACCTAGGGCTGCCGCCATACACCGCCCCGCGACCTGCTGCACCCCGCACTACCTTCGCAGTGCCACGGCGAAGGTTCCCCTGTGGTCTTATTAGGCCGAGAGGCCCTATTTGTGTTAGACAGACTTTCAGCTCTCGCCGCCATTGGCGACGAGGCAAGGAGCTTCCAAGCGAGCTCCAGGCCTCGAAGCTTCAGGACTTCAGCTGAGGCGAATTGGGAAGACTCGGGTGAAGGCAGGCAGTTGGTTTGTGAAGGGAAACGAGGACACAGCTGCTGAGGCAAGGTCGCGTCCTTCCTGCAGGAGCGCGCGGGAAGGGACAAAGTTTAGTCCCACATCGTGAGTCTTCAAATCGCCGCACCACTTTAAATTGTTTTTTTGTATACAGCTGGTTGCCTCCGAACGCACTTGGGGTGAGGTCCCTCGCCCATCACCCGCCTCGTCCGCGGATTCATCTCGCGGACCTGGCGGATCTGACCCGACACTACCCTGCACTCCTTGCGCACCACCCACGCTGGTGCGCCTGGTCCCGGTTACGTAACTCGGCGCTGGGAGAGCTTCCTGTGAGCGGTTTACAGAGAGAGAGAGAGACGTGCAGGTAGAGGGAAGGGCTAGGTTTTGCTGTGCCCTGTGCAGGAACCAGGCGCGAAGGAGGCAGACTCAACACTTAGCCGCAGGAAGGAGAAGAAGAGGAGCAGAAGAAGAAGAAACCCTGAAGAAGCCTTGCAGCTGAGCAAGGCAGGAGACCAAAGAAGAAAAGAAGCAGAGGAAGAAGAAGGCTCGCCAAAGAATAGAAGAAGAAGAAGCAGTGAAGGAAGAAAAGGAAGCATTGTAGCAGACCGCCATTTAAGTCGTATGACTGTGGTATCAGACAACGGATGAAGCTTCAGAGGAGAGGAAGAAGAAGAAAGGAAAAGGCTCCGCAACTGAAGAGAAAGAAAAGAGAAGAAGGCAGAAAGAAGCAGAAGAAGACTTCGTGCAGGAAAAGAGAAAGAAGAACTGAAGAAGAAAAGAAATAGAAGACAAGCAGAAGAAGAATTGAAGGCAACAGGAAGAAGGAGACCCGTAGAGACATTGCAACTGAAGAAAAGCCAAAGAAGAGAAGAAGAAGAAAAGCAAAGAGAGAAAGAAGAGAAGAAGAAGAAGCCAAAAATCAAAATCTATCTCTCCCTCTCCCTCTTATTTTTGTAATAAAGAAAACTCTGTACTTCAAAAATCATAGTAGCTCCCTGAGTTCCAAACTCTTTCTGAGTAAATTTTGATAGTAACGACAACCGTAGCTATCTTATTTTACACTATAACGACATTACTGTAATAAGCACTAAAACGAACAAAGATTAGCCGCGGTTGAAAATCCCGTCACTACTTGCCCTTCCTCCCCAGCTTTCTAGTGTGCACGACGTGTTCCATGTGTCCAACCTCAGGAAGTACGTCACTGATCCCAGTCATGTTATGAGCCACTAGAGTGTCGAGGTGGGTGACGACCTGACCTACCTTGAGAGACCAGTGCAGATACTAGACAGAGCCGTCCAAAGTCTGAGATGGAAGCAGGTACCCCTGGTGAAGGTTTTATGGAGGAGCCAGAGGTACGAGGAGGCTACCTGGGAGCCTGAGGCAGTGATGCAAGAGCGGTACCCGGAGCTTTTCAAGGATACGTCTTTTCGAATCGACTTTGGCCCTCTTTAAGTTTGTTATGCATTTTATTCCTTTTTTCGCACCCTAGCAAGCTCAAGTTTCGGGGATGAAACTTCCTTTAAGTTTGTTATGATGTAAAGACCCATTCTGATTTGAGCCTTTTAAGGTGTCTGGGGTGTCAGTCAGATGTCTGGTCAGACGTCTGGACCTCTTCCCGGACGTTCGGAAATTGAAAAATCTGTACGCACCTAGCGGTCTACGCGTAGGCGGCGCGCAGACTCTTCTCCTCTCTCTCCTTCCTTCTTCTTTTTCCCCCTCCGAACCCTAACCCCTCGGCTATAAAAGAGACCCCCATCCTCTCCTCTCCACTCAACCACTACCACCACCTTCCACTCCACTGCAGTGAGCTGAGGCGCGAGAGTGAGGAGGAGGAGCGGGCATGAGGAGAAGGAGAGGGCTGAGGTCGCAAAGCTTCGTGGGAGCTCACCAGAGGTTCGCATAGCCACCGCAGCGCGTGCGGGAGGAGGAGAGCATTGGGGCATCGTCCCCGACATTCTACAGTTGTCGGAGCTGCAGCGGAGCAGAAGGAGCTGCGGTGGAGCATGGCGAGAAGAGCAAGAGCACGGTCTAGTACTGGAGTTTTTCTAGTATAAGATGTTCTGAGTGCCTTCCGGATGACTGGCTGGACGTCTGGCGTCGACAGTAGACGTCTGAAAGCGAGTGTATCACGAAGGTACATCTTCCTCGGGGTTACGACCATGTAGGCCACACTGCAGGTGTGATTTATTTGGCTAAAAGAAGGTGCTGCTCTGTCATGAGCAGGAGCAGCTTTGGGAAGGTGCGTGGCACACCCTTCCACGTGCTTTCGGATGTTTGGATAGCTTACCAGACGACCGGAGGACTGGTCAGATGTCTGGAACTGCTTCCAGACGGTCACGGCAGAGTCCTGGATGTCTGAGATCATCACAGGAGCTTGAGGTGAGTCTTTGTGACTTTTAAGATGTCTGGACTTGTTTCCAGACATATGATTTGGGTCTACCGACACGTTTTTGACCCGTTTAGGGTCCGATCGGGATCCGTTTTCTGCAAACAAAGTATCTGTGGTTTCCTTGTGAATTCCTCTACATATTAGAAGCATTGATACACTATTCTAAATCTTCCATTGTGGTGTGTTCCGTAGCATAAGACTTCGACCTGTTACGTGTCTGGGACTTACAGAGGCACGTGGGCCGACAGTTCGAGCCCCTAGTACTCCAGGATTGTCTGGTAGAGTGGAACACCCCTGTTATACTTATAAAATATTAATGCATCTATGAAAATTAGACAACTGGAAACCTAGGATGTGGCATGAACCCTAGGACGAGAAATTGTTGAACCGATTGTTTGCGTAATTGAAATTGTATTTATAAATGAATGAGCTAAATTGTTAGCAACTGCCTGTTAATGAATACGAGCTGCATATTAGAATATGAGCTGCCTGAGATAACTAAACAGTTACCTGTAATACCGCTTGTTGCATGTGTTAAATTGTGGAAATACGAGCTGCATGTGTATAATACAAGAACGAAATTGTGAATGATGAAACCTGAATTGGAATAATATGGTGAACATAAGCATGAACCCTACTGGGAGTTAGGAGTAGAGCTCCTGTGGTTAGATGGAAAAGCCTGGAATGTGGACGGGAAGTATGCTGGCCCTTGAGTACGTGGTACCAAGGAGAACAACTGTCCCCCTTTAACGTAGAGCGGAGCTAGCCACCATTAGGTTGGGACCCGGGATTAGGATTGGCCACTCTACACCGACTTCTATTGGCCCTCGTATGCACGGTATCAAGGAGAGCTACTAGTGTAGGGAGGGAGCTAGCCACCCCACGGGACCCGGGGTTCAGCTAGCCACCCTACACCAACCTTTTAGGCCCTCTTGGCAAACCGGTGTAGTCAGACAAGGGTGCGCGGACTGTGGAGGGGTGAGACCCCTGTTTGGTTCTGAGGGGCTAGGCCCTATACTGTTCCGTGCTGTATTTTGGGCATACCTGCTAGCGAATATGACTGACCGCGTACCAGTGCGGAGTAGCTACCCATGCGCTTATCGCGCATGCCGTAATCACTGCTACGTCTGTCAGTGACCTCGGGATGGTTGACTGGGTGTAGGACTACCACGGGAGACTCTCTCGATCAGGAGAGCACCACGTGTACCTTCTACTCTTCGGAAAAGACTGCAATCAAGGTCGTTCCTACGACGAACATGTAAGATCAAGAAAGAAATCTGAAAGTAAACCAATGGGGTGAAAAGAAACTACCTGTAAAATAAATAACTAGAAAAGGATAAATATACCTATTAGTTTTTACTGCTTTAGATAGTTGGGTTACCACTCTACTCAGCATTCGCGACTCCATTTTCTCATAGCCCTGTTTAGGCCTAGGAGTTGAGCAGCCCGAACTACCGACTGCAGAGGGTGCTGGGCCCAGTCGAGCCCAGCCATAGTTTTCCATACTGTTTTTGTACTCTCTTTTTGCTGTAGTAAGGTTTAGACTTTTGTTTACTCTACCTGTTACTGTTGCTTTTGTTCTACTTCCCTGTTGTTGTGATGGTATGTATTGAACTAGCAGTCTTTACTTTCCTTTACTGCTTGTATGCTTTTACTGTTAATTATATTGCATAGTGAATGTGGTTTAATTTCCTACTTTTCGGCTATTTCTTGTTGGACGACTTGGTATTGGGATTAGTCGAGGCAAGCCGGTCTCGGGTCCTGTAGGGATTCGAAAATTAGGTCATAATAGGTTGCATGGATGGGGAAGGGCAAGGAAGGGGCACACTGGATGGGGGCGGAGGTGGAGGGGAGGGAGCACGGGGGCCAGTGGGGTGCGAGGGATGGGGCAATAGGGGTGCGGCGGGGGCCAGCAGGGGGTGCAGAGGAGGGTGAGGGGAGGGGGTAGAATACTACCTTGTCGTGCGGTAAGGTCGATGACGAGGCGAGGAGTAATTGCGGGCACGTGGAGACAGCGGGGGGCAACGCTGTCGATGGGGGCAGTGCCTGCTGGTGACAAGGAGAAGTGAGTAGGGGAAAGACCATCCGCCCCGCACCCTAATATCTCAATTTTGTCGACGGTTATAAAGAACCCCATCACTAAATGTAGTAAATGGGCACGATTAAAAATGATTTTATTGATTGCCATCGCTAATTCAATTGATTTTCCCCCATCAAATTTCCTAAATGGGGCGCACTTCGTAACGATTTTCTTTATAACCGTCACTAATGCAATTGGTTTTCCCAATCAAATTTTGGATGGGTGTGCTTTTCCATGGATATTAGCAACGATTGTCTAAATAACTATTGCTATTTGGCAAATATCTTATCTACGCGGGAAAAAGGAGCGCACTCCAACCCAAATAACCATCACTTAAACTTATCCCAGGATCCGCCAACAATAAGTTTACCTATGGGACGAGGGATGAGGCTTTAGGCGACAGTTTCTTACATAATCGTTGTTAAAGCGTGACATTCCTGACAGGGAAATAACCGTCGCTTATAAACAATCGCAAATCGCACTTTTTGTAGTAGTGTCTTCTTTTGTTGCCATTCTCTCAAACTTCGACCCTCGCAAGGGGCATGGGTTTTTGAGATGTGACAATCCTCACCCCCTCCTCCAACTCTTAGACCTGTAGTTGGAGTTGATTCTCAGAGGAAGGGGGCAAGACACTACCATTGCCTTTTGGCTTAGACTGTCTCCCCCTCTTGTAGGGATCAAGAGTGAATGATTCACCGTTTAGAACGATGACAGCGGTAGAGAGCATAGTGGTATTGTTATCCATATTCTCTTCTCCCAATTCCCCCACACTCATTGAATGACGACGATCTTGGAAGTCCACCGGATGGACAGACTCAATTTGAAATGGCTAAAAGCGTGTGGGCAAAAGTTGGTGGGAGTAGTACTAATGGTCAAGTCAGACTAAAAGTTGTATGGGCAGAAGGTGATGGGGGTAGTGCTAATAGTGAAGCCAGATTAAATGGGGTAGATTTCCCACAAACATTGGCAATTGATTGGGCGTGAATCCCAAAATGCTACCTGGGGACGAGAGTAGCAGGATCCGATCAGCTTTACGAATGCACGATGAGCCATAAACAAGTATACATTTATACAATGATACAAGAAAATTTATTTACTGGATTCCACCACATGGGATATATGTTTGAGAAACATATTTAACCTTTGATTCATTAAGGAAAAAATTGATTACAAATTCCTTTTTCACTCTTTCTTGTACACCTAAGTGTGTTCTTACTGTCTTACATCCCATGCCCCCATTCTCGTTTTCTATCTCTCTAACTATCCTTGTTCGCTACCTCTTTAATTAATATCCTCGTTCCTCATCTCTAATCATGAGGTAGTTACCCCCAATGATTGTGAGAATGTGGTCATCGTACCATCTCCTCCATCACCTACTTCCTCATCATTTTTTGACCAACTTGGTGAACAGGGGAGATAAGATGACCATTGTATGACAGGAATACATAGAATAAAAACAAATATTTACCTCAAGGAGCTGGCATTGGATGTCGATCAATTAAGAACCGTAACAACTTTTTTCGCAACATGCAGGAAAAATTGGATTGCATTTAGGAGTCATTCATCATATCGAGGATTAACTCTCTTCACATTGTAAGTACATTTCCTCCGGCCGTGTTACGTTCAGAGCGTTACCTAAGGGCATGTGCTTCAATATACGAGGCTTGAGGAATTTTTCCCTTGCCATCAAGTAAACTTTGGTACTCAAGCAACAAGTTTGGAGGGCAAGACAACAAATATTTAGAAATTAGAATTACTTGGACCGTCAAGGGGCATACATTGAACCATTTATTTTTTGAGAATTTAACCAAGCATCAGATGATAGTTTTTAAGTGGCGGGGGTCCCCCGCCACCTGAGGCGAGAAAAGCTTTGACTTTTCGTGGAGTTCCAATTGCTTTGCCAGAATCATGTTGGTATAGTTTTGCTTTATATTTTTTATTTCTCAATTTTTAAAGGCCCATCAGTCGCTGCCGACCTCTCCTTCAATCAACTTGGAAGTGGCGAGCAATTATTCCCTCCCCTCGCAGACGTCGGCTCTGTCTCTCTAACGCCATGTAACGTTGAATTAAGAAGGGTTGTTTTTTGCATGCTCAACAACCAACTCCCCCACCGTACTCCCCCTTCGATCAATAAATGGGACCTATCATAAGAGGCGGGGCCTTCGCCGACATGCCCAATGACCGATGCAGTGCCCCAATAGGTATTACCCTTGAGTTTTGCTAGGACATGCACAACCTTGACTTCTTATTATTTATACAGACAAATGCAGGAATTTGTTTAATTTAATTTCATCGCATATACGGATCTCTATTTAATTATACGTTCTATGGAAGTTGATAATATTAGTTGGACTTAGAGGTAGAGGATTTTGACATGTGAGGAGCTCTTGTGTCTCCAAGTTCTAAAGGTCGAGGACCACCTGAATTGGTCCTTTGAAGTTATTTTGAAGTGCCAGGCTTGCTCAAAGGCCTAGAATGTGTCAGTAAAACAAGAGGCAGTCGCGTGCGGATGAGGGAGGATGAAAAATGTAGGAAGAGGATGAGGAAGGAAAATTAAGTTTGATGATACTTTTCCTACAAAAAAGATTCCCAATTAACTTTAAGTCAATTTCAGCAACTTTGAAAGAATTTGAATGGAGGGGTAGATATTGTAGTAGGGATCAATTTGAAAGGATATCTATGTAAATAGTAAGAAGTCAGAGGTATGAGTATACTATTATAAAAGATATAGTTCTGCTCATATAAAAAACCTTTCAATTTATTTTGATTTTTCTTGTTGTTCTGGGAGAGGGGGGGGGGGGGGGGGGGGGGGAGGGGTGGTGAGTTGTGTGTGTGTCGGGAGAAAGAAACTTGAAGAACTATTTCATTTCATGATCGTGATATCTCTCGTCACTTTATATCTTTATGATGACTTATTTGTCAAATATAAAAAAAAGGAGAGACGGTTGGTATTAAGTATTAATTAATTCAACTTTGATATTAACAAAATAAGTTATATTTTTTTAATAAGTTTATTTGACAAAACGCATAGATTAAAAATGATGATGATGCAAAAAATGTAAATAATGATGATGCAAAAGATGCAAGCAATGATGATGTAAGATGATTACTTCAATTCAAGCTCAACAAGCTTCATGGACTCAAATGGAGATGTTAAGGAGTTATTTTTATTTTTCTAGAACTATTGTGAAGAGCCACAGCACTTCACACACTTGTTGCCTCTTACATATTTAAAATAGTTAGAAAAAATTTCAAAATTTATTTAAGAAGAAAATTAATTGATTAAGAATGTTAAGGGATAGTCTATAAGGTTAGCTACCAAGTTAGAAACACTCCTTCACCAGAAGACATAAGTTTTAAGAATTCCAACGTTTCAGATAGTGACTTAATAGATTAATTTTAGTTGTGAGCAGTTATAAATTAATCGATTAAAATTGCACTATTAATCGATTACATGCCAATAGGAAAGTTATCGTGATTGATTAATCAATTAATTTTTCTTTTTTAAGCGTTGCGTAGTTTTGTAGATTGAAAAATTAAACAATTAATTTTTTTCATCATTAATCGATTAATTTTTGAAAAGACACCTTCGCAACAGTACATTAAACAATTTCGAGAGAAATTAATTTTAAGTTTTTATGAATCATCTCATCTTTTTTATTTGAAATCAAACGACACCAACTTAAATTTTAAATGATTTCTAAGGGTCATATCACTTCTATAAATATCCTACGAAGGTTTTGAAGAAAGATATACAAACTCTCTTAAGTGTTATTGATTTCAAATATTCTTGGAGAATTCTTGCTCATTAAAGCACTCGTTTTTATACTCCACTTACAAAAAGCTTCCATATTATGCTTCCTCCACACTAAATTCCGAGATTTATACCTAAGAGAGTATAAGGGATTGTTTTCCTTAAGTTCTATTTGCATACACTTATTTTGCACACATTATTAGCTCTATAGGACTTACAATCTTGTAATTTTCAATTTTTTTACGTACTTGGGTGCTGAAGGTGTAGGCTTCCTAGTTTCTCTTGAAAAGAGGAACAAAACACCTTTTTAAGGGTGTTCAAGAAGGATAAGTTGTAATTGAGATGCACCACCCTCGATTTAAATGGTGTGATAATGATTCTTACTTCAAAGCAAGCACAAAATCCTAGTTGGAGATGACTATGTAGAAGTTTTTTCTGGTTTGGGTTTTGTCTCTAAATATTTGTGTCCATGAGGTTTGATTGTTATGGGGTGCTTTTAAATTGATTATTATTTTCAAGTAGCACAAATCACCCCCCCTCTTTTGCCAATTTCACAAAATATCCCTTTTTCGAAGGAGTTTGATCCTGACAAGGGTAAGCAAAGCAATGTGAACTCTAAGAGTGATCTTTAAATTGAAAAAGAACCGAATATGAGACATTTCATTTTGATGGTGTTGGAACTGAGTATGAAAATTTTATTTTTGAATTAAGTGAAAAGTCCCTTGATTCAAATGATGCTGAAATAAAAGAATTGAACTTTGAATTGATGACTCTTGGATGGTCAACTTCTCCTTCACATCAACTTTTGAAGAACCAGAAATTGAATCGTTTATCCCTGAATTTGAATATAAGCTTGATGTACTCTAGTTAAAACAAATTTCTTACTACTCGAAGAACTTGGATTTCATTGAAGGTGCTGAGGAAACTAGAGAAATTTTGTGTGGAGGATTGAGTAACATGGTGAATGCTAATGAAAAGATGATTATTCTTAAGGAGCATTACAAAGAGAACTTGAGGAGGAATGAATTTTTGGATTCAAGGGCTCCTATATATTTCAAGTAGCCAACATTTAATAAGGACCCTTATGATCCTTTTGTGTCAAATTGTAGTAAGAAGTTCATGGAACCTGAGTTTGCTCAGTCACAAGATCATCATGTCAAGCTCCATTGCCAATGGACAGTAGCAATTTACAATGTATATTTATTAAGTGTCTGATTTTTTAGACTTGGGTTACATGTCATTAAACCTAGGATTATTGCTTATAGACACAAGTTCAAAATGCTTAGGATACATTTATTTGACATTCATGATTTAAGAAGTATTCGACCTTTTGGAGTTGGTCTACATCATCAACTTGTCCCAATCTACAAACATCTCATCTCTGAGCTTTATGATCGAATCTCAATCTTGATATTGACCCTCTCTATGGAATTGATTGATACATCCTCTATGAGATCTTTGCCTAGTTGAAAGCATTAAACTTAGCACTTGTTAAGAGGCAACCCAACATTGATATTACTAACTATTTTTCTTAATGTTATCTTAGGTTAGAATAGATTCAGTCAGTACAGTGCAATCAACTCCAAGTGAGTTCATCGACTACAAGTATCAGGTTGTATTGTTCTCTTCTCTTGCTTTCTCATGTATCTATATTCTAAGTTGTGCATACATTGTGGACAATGTATGAGATAGGAATGAGGGGGAGGCATACATTTTGTCGATTTTGGCTATTTGTGTTTTCCATTTTGATTTGCCTATCTTCTATATCGATTTTTCATGTTCTCAAAAAAGAAAAGAGGAAAAAGAAAAGTTCAAAAAAAGAGAAAAATAAAAGAAAAAATCAATGTTTTTAGAATCTTGAGCTAGAAAAGGATTATGATACTTTAGTATTTGGAAATGACCAACCTTAGGAAGGGCATGATTAAGGTCTTTTCACTTAGACTCTTCAAATCATTTTTTTTTACTTAATCGACTCGGGTATTTACTGAGATGTGAATCTATTTTTTGAGTCCTTAAAGAGTTTTGTTAGCTAAGGTATTAATCCAATGGGGTAATAAATATGTGACTTATCTTCTCATCTTCTAGTTTAAGTGATTTTGAAATCTAAACATCCCATCCTTTGCACTTACACACTAACTTATAGGTAATTAGCGATAAAAGGCTAGATTTTCTAAGAAGTGTGAGTTCTGAAGGTCAATTCTTTAAAATTGAACTTAATTTCTTTTATAATTTTATGACCCTCTCAAGGTATGACTGTCATGTTGCATTGGATATGCTCCTCAGATGTAGGGTGTTCAAATCTTTGATCTTCTTTGAAGTTTTGTTTAGGATGCATTCATGGACTAGATTCGAAAGAATCACTTACCCTAGAAATATGAGTGAAAAAAAGGAGTAAAAAAATAGAGTGATAGAGTAGTAAAAGAAAGAAGAGAAAAAAAAGAGGAAAATGAAAAACATATATATAGAAAAAATACATAATAATAAGTAGAGTTAGGCAGTGAAGAATTAAAACGTTAAAGATGCCAAATGGTACAGTCAGGGAGATATACATTGATTTCGATCTTGTGTTGACCTTGAGATAGAAAAAGGGTGAGAGAAAGCTACCAGTTTGTAGTAAGGAAAGTCCGAAGTGAGGGTTTGTGAGGAGGGAAGGATGGTCTTGTGTCTCGATAAAAACTCAATTTTCTATAATAAGTTGCCTACTTTTCAAGTCATCACCAGTACTAGCAAAAATGCTTAAAATTTTAGTTTCTATTCAAACCTTAGGTGGATTAATGAGACATAAAAAGTTACTCAAGAGGCCTAAAATTGTGGCTAATAAAGTTTTGATGTGATTAAATGATTTGTATTTTAGT
The DNA here is from genome assembly GCA_037157565.1 of Thalassia testudinum. Classification (NCBI taxonomy): domain Eukaryota; kingdom Viridiplantae; phylum Streptophyta; class Magnoliopsida; order Alismatales; family Hydrocharitaceae; genus Thalassia; species Thalassia testudinum. The sequence continues at coordinate 5,888,316 of JAZHRO010000010.1, read as the reverse complement.
CAATACCTTAATGTTATTGAGGCTTTATTGTTATGATCTTGCATACATTTTTCTTTGAATTGTGAGAATCAGTGCCTCCTGACTAATAATATCATTTCCTAGCTCAAACTCAGTTGTATTTTATCATTGGTGGTTTTGTGTCTTGATTTTGTTGGTGTGTCAACTGCAAACCCTTCAAAGACAATAACTGCTCTATCTACTAGGGCAACCTCGGAGTTTAAAGCCTTGTTGCATAAAGTAAATGCAACCTCAATTCCTGGAAAAGTGAGTAAGGTTTTCTCTTTTTATGTTTTACTTTGTTTTATTTTTCTCGAGTACTAACAAAAGTCATAATTTTATATAAATTGTGTGTCTAAGTATTGCTATTTTTTAGGTATTTATTTTGTAAATATAGTAATTTTAGACATTTCTTTATATTTTGTGCAAGATGATATTTTCTTTATTTTTATATCGCAAGAGAGGTGATGAAAAATCAATTGGTGGCCCAAGATCAAAAAGAATAATTTTTGTGAACCCATTCAAGCATTTAGATCAAGAAAAATCAAGAAGTAAGCTCATTTGGGCTAGGTGGTGGTACATATATAAGATAAAATTAAGGTCAAAAATTAAATTTTTGATGAGATTAAGAGTTGTTTTGACCCCAAAACAGCCCACTTATCCCTTTGTTACAAATTTCAAAGATTTTGGGAGTTTCTATAGGCTTTCAAGGCTATAAATAAGCCTCAAGATCCCCAAAAAATATCATTCTTCATCTCTAGCTCCAAGTTCCACTTTACTCCGCCTCTGGGCAAGTGATCCTAGGAAGCCACCAATACTCCTCCAACCTTCCTCTAGGGATCATCAACGCATACCTTCACCTCCTCCTCCATCTCCATCACCACTGCTCCATTTATTGTTCCTCTTAAATTTTAATTCTAGTATTTTATTTGTTGCTTTTCGATTGAAGTAGTTAATTCATGTGACTCATACTTTAGTTATTAATAAAAAAAATCTCTCTTATGAAATTTCTCTTCTTATTTCTTAGTTATTAGCATGTTTAGTTCACTCTTACTATTTTCTTTCCAGGTTTACATTTGCATTAGTTGCATTAGTTGTTAAATAATTACGTTTACTTCTCGAATTTTTATATTAATTTTTGTATGAAAAAATTATAAAATTTTATATTATGTTTATGCATGTTATTTTAGCATCCCCATAAAATTTCATGCAAAAATTTCTTATAGAAAACAATAAAAATTTTTTTACATTCGGATCCTTAAACTATTGCAATTCACTCCTAAAAAGTTATTTCTGATTGTCCGCAATGTGTTCTAGAAGTCCTATTAGCGTGAAATTTGGTAGGGTTCTTAGTTAGATATTTAGGAGAGTCTAGGAGCTTTATTAGAATTTTTTTCATTTTTGGAAAATTAATTTTAGTTGAATTACATTTAGGCCCCTATCTTACAACCTAGTCCCTATTTTTTAGCTCTATTATCTTATACCCTCTTTAAAACACCAAAAAAATATGAATATTAAAAACACATAAAAGATGTATTAGTTTAGGATAGTAGGAAGTAATTTGGAACATTTTTCCTCCCTCTATGATGACTTAGACTCCCATTTTATTGATTTTATCCCTTAGGAGTTCAAAAATTAACTAAATGATCGTAATTTCATGCTACAACAATGCTATTATTCTCTTGCGAATTTCATGATTAGCGAAGAGACTCTTGCCTCATACAATTTCCTTTCTTCAATTTGTAACAAGGAGATAGGGAAGTTCTTTAACAAGCATAATCTAAGTAGGGTTAGGTATACTGTAGCAAGAGACATATCGAGGCTATGTTTGCCTGGTTCAACAACTTTCTTATTTGTAAATACACCACACAGTATGGTCATTGCATTTCACCCAAGCTTTTCCTCATTTCCTTCCTTTCCTTTTACAACCTCACTGCATCCTAACTCGATTTAAACTGCTAGCCATCTAAATGCCTTTTTAGTTGTATGCTTTAACCTTGGGATAGAGCTCCAGCTGGACCTTTTTCGACAGCTCTTTGACTTGTTTCCCTAGAAAGTGAATAAGGGTCGCCTGCCGACGAGGACATACACCTTTTTGGCAAGGAAGTTGGCCTACTGGATCATGGACCTACCAGATAGCTTAAAGGGGAACGACCGCTATTTCTTTATTATGTATAACGACGAGCCCCTCTAGGTTCCACATAACTAGCATGATCTACCCAATCGTGATGTCCAACCACCCCTTAGCCTTCAGATTGAAGACGGGATGGAGACCTATTGGAAGGATTTGTGGTCTTAGATTGATAGAAGCCCTGACAGAAGGATGCTTCGAAGATCCTATCTTGGTCCGAGGAGGACCATCCAAATGCCATTGCATACCCACTAGCTTCTTCACTCAGGTTTGACATGTTAATATGACTTTGTTATATCTTTGTAGCTTTCATCGTCTTGAAGACTATGAAGCTGGGGGAGTAGCCGAAGGGAAAGAGGGGACAAGGCTTTTCTTTTGGCATGAATGAACGACTAGCCAAGAAGTAGGTGAGTGCTACTTCTAAGACAATGCCCCATGCTTGGGAGCAGGCTTCAAGTAAAGCCTTTGTGTTGGAGGTCGTATTAGCAAATATTGTTGTTGCTGATCAAAGTGTTGTGCCTACCCCCTTAAGTGGAGTGATTGGGTAAGACATCCTTTATGATGGAGTACTCTCCCTGCAACCATTGGTTGGATTTGGAAGGGAGTCATCTTTCACTACTAAGTAGGTAGCCTCCTAGGCAGACATTACATATATGGATGCCTAAATTGTTCGCGTCCAACTGGATGAGGCCCTTATTGTTCGTGACAAGGTGGAGGAAATTGATGGGGTAAAGATAGCCCTATCGAAGGAGAGGCTAAATAAGGACAAGGTAGAGGTGACTAGTGTGTGTCACGCTCAAGTTGGAAAAATGGCACACTAAAATTTAAAATTGACTTAATTATATTGCATAAAGTGTGAGTCAGGTTGAACCCTCAGGAAGATTATACGAATGTGTTCTCAGATGAGTTAAACTAGATCAAGAATTTTTTTTGAGATTTTTGGAAATATTTTCTGATTTTTTTGGATTTTTCTAAGTAAAGTGGGTCAGAAGGACTAACCTGACTCCCTTCTAATGTGCACACTAAATATTAGACCTAAGGACCCAAGAAAAATGTATTGAATTTATCCATGACACTAGACTTAGTAAGGAAAAAATAACACTGATTTTGCACAACTCAAAGTTGTATATAATTCGATAAAAATTGGACAAGTCAAAAATGGTATGTTCTATTTTTTGTGTGACCCTTCAGTCAGTGAGCAAATTTTATCTTTTTTTCTATAATGAACTAGACTCTAAAATTTGATACAGTTCAATACCTAACTCCAGACAAAATTTGGTGAATTTTGGAGTCCTATAATCTACTGTAAAATTTTTACAATATGGAAATTAGAATCAATGTGAACGCGGAAACATGGAAGTATGCCAAATAAAATCCAATCAATGAGAGAATTCATGGCTTGTTTTGGGAAATAGAATCAATGACTAAAATATAATGAAACAAGTTCAAATTGTTGATGATTGCTCACCCCTAGGCTTGTCTCATCTCACGCAAATCCATTATGGCTATAACCCAACTCGAATATGAAATCCTAGTCTTAGACTATCCTACGCATGGCTACGTATGTATGAAATAACTCAATTTTCTAACAACCAGACAAGGGCAAATAAAACCAGTCTACAATGAAAACATGTTGATCCTAACCCCTCACCCACATGCAAAAATAAATTTAGCCACCCATAGATATAGCAAGAAAGAAAGACATCTAAAAAGGAATATGCATGATCATTGAGTTACTCAAGAGTTCTACAAAAAATAATGACAAAAGAATAAGAGAAACCCTTGAACTTGTCTTGATGCTCGTGGTTCCACATGCAAGACTCCTCGTAGTAAATCTCGTATGTCCAAGTTCCACTAATTTCTTGCAATAGCTCTACCTCAAGGTCCTCCTCTAAGAAGTAGTCTCCCCGTGAAAAGATGCTCTTGTGATGTAGGCGCAAAGACAAAGATGATGCCAATGGAGAGAAGGGGTGCCCAACCTTATAGGAAGGCTTATGGACATCCAATATGGTGTATGAAGGTGGTGGTTAGGGTTTTTGGAAAAATGTGGAAGTGTGGCTATGAAGGCAAGCGAGAAGATATTTATAGAGGGTGTTGCAACAACCTCTTAGTGTTTCCCTGAATTTTATGGAATTTTCAGCCACCCTATGTTTCGAATTTCAATTTGCATGTGTAGAAAAAGTTATATCCCTTCAAATCAGCTTTCAAATGCAACTTGAATCACTCAATTTGGATTTAAAATGAAAAAGTTGTGGTGAAAATAATATAAGTGTGTCAGGCTATCACGAATTTTGGTATTAGGATCTAAAATATGGAAAGTAGGAACATGATTTTTGGAAGATGGAACTTGGAATTAATGATGGATGTCCAAGAGGATTTGGAAACTCCAAAGGTGGCATGACCAAGCTTTTAGGGTTTTCTAAAGGTGCGTCCATGTGAACACAAAGAAAATATTCAATGGTTGTGTTCATACTTGAAAGAATTAAGGACCTAAATCAATCAACTTTATTTGATTGGAAATAAATGTTCTTAATTTATTTTTTCCCAAGAAATAATATCACATCAATAAATATAGATTTTTGGTGGATAATCAAGGTTCAGCATGGACCATGGTGCCATTAGGATTAGGGTTTTAGGGCTTCTCTACCATTTCAGCCCATTTCTGTCCATTTATGATCTCCTGAGACCATTCCTCTCCATTTCTGATCTTCAAATAGCTGCTAGCTTCCATTTCTCTTTGTATCATCTTAACTCAACCTACATTAAAATCATTTATTACCATTATTATCCAAAAATAGGCTTATCATTAGATAAATAACCCACAATGCATGATGTTTAACCTAAATGGAGATATATAAAATATGAGGTATCTAAATGCAATTAGACCTTTACTACTATGAAACTAACATTATTTAGCATTATTTAGATATATAAATATGTGTTCATCAGTGACGATCTACCAAAGGGATCTTAAGGTTCCCTAAAAGGAGCTTCGAGGTTTCCACCACTTCACGAAGGTCCAGAACAAAGCCCTTGTGAAATTCATTACAGCCTTCAACGAACAGTTGTTGGGATGAATGAGATGGCAAAGTGGATGGAGGAGAAGAATGAGAACTTGTCAAAATTCACTTCAAAATTCTAGTCTCCGTAAGAGTTCCACGATAAGGCATACATTGAGTTGCAGTGCACTTTGGCGAAGTCTTGGGTGGAAACTGCTACCCAGAGGTTTGAAAAAGAGGTTGATTAGGTGGATTTAGCTTCTTTCCTCCAAATTGTGGCTCACCTAGCTAGAGATAGAACTCGAGGCCAAGGAGCAAGGTATTGATGTTGCCTCCTTATATAATGAGGAGCTGTCAAATGAGATCTAGCAACTCAAGAACAAGAAGCGGAGCAACTTTCTCTGGTAGCAGTAATGGACCCTTTTGCCATGGATCCATCCATGGAAGGGAGTCAGTAGAAGCTGGGAATAGAGATTGAGAAGTACACTCTGGCAATTCCCCAATCCGTGCTGGAAGATGGATTACCTCCATGAAGGAGTTCCTCTCTGTGTCGATGCTCGAGCTTTTTTGGTTCCACAAAGAGCAAGTGCACTAAGGGTTGATCCAAGATCAGGCCTCAATCAAGCCAATAATGGAGGCCAAGGATGGTGACCAAGGCCAAGAGGGAGAGGAGGCAGAGGGCAAGTCTTCTAGCTTAGACTCTTCTTTTGCCAAGGTTTCTTCTTCTGACGTTGATCCCACTCTACCTAACGAGCCGATAGAGATTTGAGCTGGTACGATCGCCCTCTTTATCGTCCGCTTCTCTTTCTTTCTTTTGCCTTTTTGTGCCCTCAATTTTGTAACAAATATTATATGAATGAAAATCTTTGTTTTCTTCTTTGAAGCCTCTATTTTTGTGTGACTTCTTTGGTTTTTGTGGTGAAATGTTTTGTGTGGACAATCCTCCTCAGGGTAGTTCATGTATCGTATCTTCTTTTATGGTTCAAGGTAGTTCATACCTAAGGTTGGTTTCAATGATTTTACATACCATAAGAATCATGCTACATATTAGTTTTATGTTTTTTATTAAATTGATTTTACAAGTTAATATTACACTTTTTGTGAATATGATTAACACACAACAATCCTTAATTTCATCAATTCAATTACTCTACAAAATAACATTAATTTCCTTTTATCAAATTGGGTTGACATGTATTGTATCTTCTTTTGTGGTTCAAGGTATTTTATACCTAAGGTTTACTTCAATGATTTTACACCATAAGAATCATGCTACATATTTGTTTTATGTTTTTTATTAAATTGATTTTAATTACAAGCTAATATTACACTTTTTATGAATATGATTACACATCTAAAAATTTTTAATTTCATTAAGTCAATTATCTACAAAAAATATCTACAGAATAACATTAATTTCTTTTTATCAAATGAGCTTAACATGTATCATATCTACTTTTGTGGTTTAAGATAGTTTAAACTTAAGGTTGGTTCTTTTAATGATTTTACACCAAAAGAATCATGCTACATGTTAGTTTTATGTTTTTAATTAAATTGATTTTACAAGTTGATATTATACTTTTTGTGAATTTGATTACACATAAAACAATTCTCAACTTCATTAATTCAATTACTTTACTAAATACATCTACAAAACAACATTAATTTCTTTTTATCAAATAGGGTTAACAATTATCGTATCTTCTTATTTGGTTCAAGGTATTTTATACCTAAGGTTGATTTCTAGTAGATAAAACTACTAAATAAATGGTTTTTATAATTTGTAGTTTAAATCAAAACTAAACGTGAAAAATGCATGTTTAAAGTTTAAAATTAACAATGTATGGACATAAACTATCATTAGTGTACGTACCTTTCCTCCAGCATTCTTCAATAATTTAAATTAAAGTACATAATGCAGAAAATAAACATCTAAAGACAATTGAGTGAAATTTCACTAGAAGGGGGTGAATAGAGAATTAAAATTTAATACAAATGAAATGCACTCACACAAATAACATTCACCACAAAGAAAAGTATTTTTAGGTGGAAACCCCAAGAATAAAAACCACCACCTAAGTCTTCCAGACTCAGGATTTTTCAATCTACCAAGTAGATCAAATCCACTAACGTATCACTTAAACGAAAATGATACAACCTCAACTACAACCCACTATTTTAACCCGAGCATAGTGTACCTCAAAACCCGTCTTCTCCATGAAGAGAATTTGTCTCACGAAAGAGACGAGAATTCACCGCGTGAATACCCAACCAAAAATAAAACAGAAACAGCAACAACCTATAGAGCCCAAATGTAAGATTTTTCTTAAGCCTCTATTGGCAAGAATTACCTCCCTTAAGATGTAAGTGGATGAGCTTGATGTAGCAGAGGTTTGGTGCTCTCTAATTTATGTTAGGAAGCTTATAGTGTAGAACCACAATCTTTTTCTCCTGATCTTTCACAAAATGGATATAGTAGTGGGAAGAATTAATTCCTTGGTTTGTAGAGAAAAGGAGAGGTCCTCCTCTATTTATAAAGCCCTTAGGAACCTTCAAGAAGGTCTTGGAGAGGCCTCATAGCCATTGGAATAAAATCCAAGAAGAATCAGGCCGAAATCATGGTCAAAATGACTCTGACAGTGAAATCAGACGTCTGATTTTTAGATTAGACGTCGTATCAGACTTTTGACAATATTTTTGGTCATCTGATACAAGGGGTAGGAGTTCCTGATTAAGTTGGATGGAAACAGGGTTCTAGGTCAAACGTTTGAGATGTCATTTTAAGACATCTGGGTTCAGTATTGGATGTCTAATTATATGGGGGTTGGTTCCTAGATTGAACTAGATCCAAACAGGGTTCTAGTGTAGAGTGGTCAGATGTCTTACTAGACATTTGGACATACTAATAGACGTCTGATGGCAAAGGTTCTCTACGGGAATTGATTCTTAAGAAGCCAATGGTTAGATTTGGTTTGACAGCATTGGATTTGGGTCTAACATTTTTTTATTAGACGTTTAAGTGTCTCTATGGATATATGGGAATGATAATAAGATATACCTGCATGGGGTTGTGAAGTTACTGTTCTGACAGGCTAATGGTCCTATTATTGGACATCTGTCAAGGTCATTAAACATCTTGATGGACATCTGGAAATAGGTATGGACGACTTAATAAGGAGATCAAAGACTTAGTGTTGATACAGCTTCTACTATGTTTTAGAAAAGTATAGCGTCGTAGATAAAAGCGTAACGACATTTAAATTTATAAGTGCTCAAAAAATCATGAGTTCCGAGGTCTTTCGCAGGAAGTAAATATGGAATTCAATCACTAGTTAGATATGAGGGATAAATGAGCATAATAATTAATCACAATAAAGATATGCAATAAATAAATGATCTACTCAAAAATATATTTAATTAGTAGCAAATGGGACAAAAAGAATATAAATGAAGATAAAAATGGTGATTTAAATCACCAATTAAGTCCACAATTAAGCACGAATCCCAACACTAACAATAATTCCATTGTTTCAATAGCACTTTAAACCACTTACCACGTTAGCACAGTATTCAATAATTCCATAGTAACTCAAATCAAGGTCACAATCAGACATCGGGGACGTGAGGTGGGCGCCTTAACTTATCAAGCACAACAGCCAAAGCACAAACCTCTGAAACTCATTAAGTGTTGACATGCACTTCAAGGAGCAAAAGTGCAAAAACCTCCCCCCTTACTCCTCAAAATCCTCTTTCCTTTCTCTCTTCTCAATTCTAGACTGGGTATAGGTTAAACGGGTCATCGGGTTGAGGGACCAAACTCGTGGGCAGTGATCGTAGGTGAGGAGTGAACCGTGAGTAAGGGGACCTCACCCCCTTATGTCAAGGCAAGCAGCTCCTACGAAGAATTCATTTTATTCCCGTTTCCGAAATCAAAATGCATGATGCGGCACTAAATGTGACATCTTCTCCTTTGTGCACTACAGGGGAGTGTCGATCTTAATTGGGCATGTTGTTGCTGCTCTTTCTCTAATTCAAGGCTCAGGAGTCTTCTCAATGTTCATCCGCGTCAGCTGGTAGTGGTTGTAGTGGCGTTGCTGACCGAACAGGGATGTGCGACGGCGACAAAAGGAAGAGGTGGAGAGCTAGCAGGTGAAGACCTAAAATTCATCAAAATGACCATGTGGCCCAATTAGATAGTTCATGGGCATTGCTGTGTAGTGAGGAGTGCAACAGCGATGGTGGCGAGGTGTTTTGTGAAGTATGGAAGTCTGTCAAGGTCGATTAAGGTGTCCAATGATGGGTTTGGTCGACAGAGAGGATGAGTGACCAATAAGCCCAATTAGGTTGGGGCTTTTGGTCAGTGGAGTGTGGCGGAGCTTTTAGTGGTGTTGTGGGGTTGTTGGTGGTCAGATGTGGTCAGGTGACCACATTGAAGGTGTGGCTGGAGTTGGGGAAGACGGAGGGGGAGAGAGATGAATGGCGGTTGAATTGGGATCCTAAGGAGCTAACTATAAGCTATGGAGAGAGAGGAATAAGAAGGACCTAGTTACGGACGAAAGGGGTAGGAGTCCCACGTTGGCGTGCCTTACCGGTTGTGGAGAAGACGAAGGCTCTGGTAAGAGAGATGGCGACGAGGAGAGGGGGAGGAAGCCCTCGCTTTGATTGGCAAGTAGCGGACGACGATAAGGAAGGAGGAGACACTCCCAATTTGGCTATTAGGAGGCCATAGGAAGACAGAGGAGGATGATTGCTAAAGCCATGGCAGAGGTGGCTGGAGAAGAGAAGTGGTGATTTTCAACCGTAATTGAGCTCAAATGAATCGTGAGAACACGAGGAACTTAAATAGGGGAGTTCCGGACCTTTAGTTGCTAGGAATCAATGTGAATCCCTTGCAACTTAAGGCAAGGAAATATCGTTGAAATCGTGAGTTTACCCGAGCTCTAGAGTTGATTTCAGCTCTTGGAATCCTACCTAATGTGTAAGGGATTATCTTAGGAACAATCTCTCCAATTTTGGAGAGATTTGAGCAAGAATCGAGCAAGAAATCCTCTCTCGAAGTTGGTGGTGAAGGTTTTGTTCACATTTCATGGTGGTAGGGATCACTTCACAAAGATGACTTGAAACTTAGGAGCTTTCCTGTAAGAAACTTGAAACTTAGGGGTACAAATGTGAGAAACAAAGTTCTTAGCGGCTAAAATGCAAACTAGGTCAAGATGGACTCTGATTAGGTCCAAATTTTGGTGTTAACCTAAGTTAGACCCAAAAAATCTAATGGTGAACTTGGATTTGAATTTTGACCACATTTGACTAGGTAAATTGCACAGAAGCATAAATCAAGGTAAATTCCCATTTGAAACTCAATTCTAGGTCAAAATGGGTTTAAATGGTCAAACCAAAGGTACCAAACCTCTTGGAATATTTTCCTATGAATTTTAGGAGGTTTGGATTTATTTTATCTTGACTAGAACCTTTCCTATTTAAGTGGGGTAGATAATTAGGGTTTTCAATCCTATTTTGGTTCTTGAAATGCGTGAAACCCTGATTGAATCAGTGTTAGCCCACTTCTTGGACTTTTATGTGTAATTGACCTTTAATTAACCCCTGGGTAACCACGGGGCTAATATGCATTTGTGATGTGCTGTTGAAATAGTAGAATTAACCATGTTTTCTTGTCTTCTTTTCAAATCAAATCAAAGTGGAATTATGATCCTCAAGCGATCATTAAGAGTATTTATCTCTTGATTCTAACTAAATTAAGTTAGTTATGACTAATGATGGTGTTATCATCACTTAGGTCTTTTATCCTAGGACATTGGTCGTCTGGTTAAAAGATCAGACGGCTTAACATCAAACGTCTGGAAAACACATTAGACGTCTAATGAGGCTATCATATTGTGATTTTGGCTTTCTAACTAAGCTCCTAATTTTGCCTAAGTGTCCAAATGATTGCATAGCAAAAATACACCAGTAAATATGCCATCTTGTGTTATTTCCTAGCATTGCCCATGTATCTTATGTAGCCCTACTTGCATTTGTAAATATATACCTGCACGCATTTATAAAGAAGGAAAGAGAGTGAGAATAAATGGCCATCCAATCCGCTTTCATTATTTTCTTTTGAAACAGAATCAGCTTCCATTATTAACATTTTCCTTGAGTGTGGCATTGCAATTTCATCATTTCTCATTTTTTCTTTTCTTTTTCTCTTTCTCATTTCATGCGGCTGCAGGGCATGGTGCGTCGCACCTCTCCTCACTGCTCCTCCTGCCAGCAGCATGGGGAGAGGCATGCTCTCCCTCTATAAAATACCATGCACTCCCCCTTGCTACGACAACCAGTATCCCACCTTCATACAGACCCACCACCACCCTCAGACAACACCTCATGCACCGCTGGCCACTCTCGTTGCCTCTCCCTCTCCATACACAGTTCCTCTTCTCACAAGTTGAGAAGAGGCACATCGTGTGCAGGAGAAAGCTCACAGCGGTCTCAGACCACCACTATGAGTTCCACCACCACCCAGCTCCATCGTGAGCAGGTGGGCGTGGTAGCTTCTTGCTTCATCTTTTTATTTGCATTTCCTTTCTTTTTTCGTTTTGTTGCTATTCTTCTCCTCCGCCATTAATGTAGAGCTCCAAGATCTGAAGCCTACGCACCTGCGCGCCTCCAGCCGTCCACCACCAGCCCCGAGCAGACCGCTCGAGGCTTCTTTCCATGCGTGTAGGCGCTCCACAGTGCTGATAGTGCGTGAAACCCGCTCCAGACGGTCGCTAGACCGTGCGCGCACTGTAGCACACCATAGCGGGTGGTTTGCGCGACACTGTAGCCACCGACTCACTTCTCACTTAGCCGGTGGCTACGTCGCTCTCTCTCCTCGCCTGCACTCGCTCCAGTCGGTCACCGCGCTCCCGCCCTTAGTGTTGTGCACTGCACTAAGTAGTGTAGTGCACTTCATCCTGTGCAGCAATACGCTGTGCCTCACACGCCCGCGTGCACGCGTTTGCCTTAGCCCTATGCCCGCACACCTCCGTGCCTCCAGACGTCGCCCCCGTGCCGCAGCTGTCTTAAACAGTTGCCCCTCCTCTAGCGCGCACACACACACCCTGACACATACACACAGACACTCACACACTCACGCATACACACATATATATATACACATTCACATACTCTCACCCTCACATATATTTACATATACATAAATATATATGCATATTTATATATATATATGTATATATATATATTCACATACATATACACATATATATATATATATAGTTATAGAGATATATATATATATATATATACATATACATATATACTTATATATATCCACTTATCCACATTCCCTTATACACATATTCTACTCACATACACTACCCATATACCCGTGCACTCACCCCTCCACCGTGCATAGTTTCGCGGGAATATTCACACCAGTTGCTGATATACCCTGATACCCGTGCAAAGCAAGTGCGACTACCCTCACTCACACACATCCGCTCCACACTCCACGGGGCATTTAGCTTGTTGGTTTTATCTTGCTAGATATAGACCAACTTGACATCATGCTACATCCCATTCACATTTCCATCCTTCACCCCTATCTATATAACATCTATATAACTATACATATTTTATATCTACTATATATACATATATAGATATACTAAGCTAAGTATTTCTTTTCATTGCATTCTATTTTTGCTTTCAATTTGTCTTTTCTTCTTGCTACTAAAAAGACTAAAAAAGTATAAAATAGAAAAGATAAATCTTGATTTGTAAGCACACGGTCTCACGTGTGGCGAGACAGGATTTGCTGTATTTTGGTGTATAGCCAAGGACCTATTTGAGGGTGCGCCTCAAGAACAAGTTTATCGGAAAGAAAACCTAAAAATTAGGAAAACCAAAAACATAATAAACACAAGGAAGAGATACGTTTTAGGAATGGTGTAGAAACTTTGCAAATCTCTTAATCCTCGCCTCCCTGAGATCGACCCTAAAAGTGATCAAGCTAAAATTAAGTAGGCCAGGTTAAAAATTTTGTGAAACTGGTGTAAACTCGACTTAGGTTAACTCACTATACTCATTTCGACATTAATGTCACCATTTTAATAAAGCCTATTCGAGTACGCGCCACGTTTTCTGGCACCGTTGCTGGGGAGGCGCTATTCGAAGTTTCTACTCTCTTCCTTTGATTTTCTCTTCTCCCACCCTTCTCTTCATGGGTGTTTTGTTTGTTTGTGTGTAGGTGTACCTGTTACAAGGAGGAGACACGCAAAGGAGGTCAGAGGCATGGGCAAATCCAAGGCGAGTGCAAGAACGTGAAGTCACCGACACCGCATTGGAGCTTCGCCCACGTTGCTGAGGAGGTAGGTGTTGCCCTTTTCGTAACTTAGGTCATCTTGTCACCTTAAAAAAAAAGCCTAAAAACACTTCTTGGGAATTTCTTGGGGTGAGTGGACTAAAACCACTTGTTGATTGATTGCTATCACCCACACCGCCCCTTGATTTCCTGTAAACTTCGCATAGCGAAAATCCAAGAATCTTGATTCTTGGATCTTTCATTGTGTGAAATTTTCTTTGAGGCAAGATAAAAATTGATTGATTGCCATTCTTCCTTGACTCATTTATTCGCATTTTGGGATCACATTTTTGGTGGGGAGACTTGGAATTGAGTTGATTCCAACCCCACCGTGACTCTTCATTTGCCTTAGATTCGATCTCGAATATATCAACCCTATGTTTTCATTTTTTACATCATTTGGTGGTTGAGCCATGTGTAGATTATCATTTTGGTGATTGGGAGCACTTGAATTGAAGTGTTTTGGCTCCCTTTCACATTGAATTAAAATAGACTCGTGCATCCACACTTAGAAATTTTCATCTAGGGAAGCCCAGTGCATTTTAGCATGCATTAACTAATTCACATTGAAGAAGGATTTGTTGGGCATAAAGAACTTGTGTTTTCTTGAAACCTGGAGATTGGTTGAATCGATAATTCAGTGAAATCGTAAAATCCATACTACTTAAGGTTGAAATTCTAAAAGCCATTCACCATCTAAAACTTCAATTCGGGGAAATTTTCCCGTTGCATGCTTGATTTACACACTCTTAAAATCAATGCACTTGGGCATTACCTATATACAACACCCTTCACATTCCTGGAGTACTTGATCCTAAGCCTCTAAATTAAAACTGGTAGCAACTTGACCCCTCTTAAGGATTGGAGGTCTACTTACCTACGTGTAGCGCCTACGTGTTGGTGTGGGTTCCCGCGTGCTATCAGGTGTCTAAGACTGGGGCAAACGGCCTTTCAATCTGGCTCGGTGGTTCCACGGTGCTCTCATTTGGTTCTGTAGGTAGTGATAGTAGGTAACTTAGATCTTTAGGTTTAAGGGCACATTGTAGAGGTTAGGAATTGATTGCTTTGATTTGTCATCAAGTGTATCCTTACGGCATTGTTTCTCTCATCCCCTTTCCCTTCTCATCTCCCTAATTCTTCCTACAGTAGTGCATGTTTGGGATGAGGTTATAAAACCTTGAATTGTTTGAATTGTCTGATAATTCTAGAAGGATAGAAACTGGTGAATCGTCATCCTCTTCCACAAACATGGCTGCATGCCCACCCCCAAACCCCGAGGGAGAAAATCGTCCCCTCCAATCCCACCAGGAGGTGGTGGAGCTGCAGACCCCATAACCCTCCTCCAAGCCCAAATGGCACAGTATAATGAACAAATCGAGGCCATAAGGGAAACATTGGAGGAAATGAATCGCCCTCCCCTTGAAAGGGAGGAACCCAAGTCTCTTAGTTCTTATCTAAATCCTGCTGCTACAGAGACCATTGGGCAAATTCGGGTCCCCATGGGCGGGACAATTTTGAATTAAAACCAAATGTCATTGGCCTAATTAACTTTCACTTTCATGGTCTTGCAAGTGAAGATCCCTTTCTTCATTTGGAAGACTTAACTTGATTAGCTGAAACTGTTAAACCAAGAAACATCGGGTTATCAATTGTCCTCATGAAAATGTTCCCGTTTTTGTTGCGGGACAAAGCATCGCAGTGGTTGCGCACCCTTGGGAGAACCATCCATTTTTGGGAAGAAATGTGCACAACATTTCTCAAGAAATTTTTCCCAATCAGGCGAACCAATGCGCTTCGCCGGGCTATAACTTCATTCGTACAACAAAACAGCGAGCAATTTCATGAGGCTTGGGAGAGGTATAATGACCTCCTAAGGAAGTGCCCGTACCATGGTCTTCCAAAGTGGCATATAGGCCAAATCTTCTATTAGGGCTAAATGAGACTTTGCAACAGATCGTCGACGCTTCCTGCGGAAGGAACTTTATGAATAAAGACGAGAATGGAGCATTTGAATTGTTTGAGGACATGAGTGAAAACTCAATGAACAATGCCTCCATTGTCGCCTTTAATCATACCAGCATACCCTGTAATGTTCACGAAGTTGACACGGGACCCTCCCATTCATCCACAGATCTTAACTTAATTGCACAAAAATTGGATGAAGTCTCCGTCGTGCACAAGAAGCTAGACGAGCTTCTGGCCAACCCCTCCCACTCTATGGCAAACACCTCCACTCTATCACTCCATCCCAACCTTAATCCGTCCAATACTAGGCTGATTCCTAAGAATCCTGTGAGACTATCCATAACGAGTATCACGCCGAGCGATTCGGTAAACAATGTGGACTTGGCTTCTGCAAGCCAATATTTTGACACGAAAGACTAAGCCTCCACGTGTTCAGATGCATATATACCTCCATGTGCTCGGATGCATATACACATGCGAACTCGTCTTCTGAATTAGAAGACGCTTGTAACCTGGGGAACAACCCATTTTCAGCTACTTATAACCCAGGGTGGTGAAATCATCCTAATTTTGCATGGTCCAGTAACCTGCAGCGCTAAAACCCTGCTAGTGGACCAATGCAACCATCCGCACCCATCATTCCAAGGGCCCAGTATAATCCTGTGGCAAATATGCCATCGGGTCCTTACGCACCTCAAATAGAACACGCATCAAGTCCTCTTGATAAATTGATGCGAATGATGACGGAAATATCCAAGCGCTATGAAGAAAACATGACCTCTATTCAGCACCAATTGGCATAGTAGAATGCTGAGATCAGTCAACTACACATGACAACTTGATCTTAGGGCACTCTTCCAACCCAACCTGTTCCTAACCCGCGAAATTTTGTACCCCGTGGTCCATAACCGCAGGTATGACCTTCTCAGGGGTAGGTTCATCAGATTCTGCAAGCTCCGAGCACTCCACCGGGATTCCAGGATAATCCCGTAGCAACACATCACCCTTATGTCCCTATTGCGAACCCTCCTCTGCTTTATGATCTCACTAGACCCGCAACGTCCAAGGCGATTACTATGAGGAGTGGTAGGAAAATCGTCGATCCGCCTCAACCTGATCCTGGCCCATCTTCTTCATTGCCCTCTCATTTGCGATGCGCACCACATTCTCGTGAGGATGATACACCCAAACTGGTGCCAGAATCGGTCCCATTCCCTGAGGCTCTATTGAGGGAGCCAAAAGGCAAGAAAAAGGATATACAGGCCTTTGATAACTTGTGAAATTTATTCAAGGATGTTAAGATCAAAGTACCCCTATTGGAGGCTATCGACCATATACCAACTATCACCCGATTCTTCAAAGACTACACTACACCCAGGCGACAGTCAAAGAAAACAAAGAATCCGGTGGTCCTCTCACCTCATGCGAGTTGTGCTATACTGTCAAATCTACCACCGAAGCAAAAAGATCTGGGCACACCACTTAGTTCATGTAGCATCCAAGGCTGTAATTTTAACCGTGCTCTGCTTGATCTAGGATCTTCCATCAATCCTATACCAACCATCATACTCGAGAAATTTGCCTTAGGAAATCTGAAACCCACCCCTGTCACATTGTAGTTGGCAGATCATTCTATCAAAATATCGAAGGGTGTGGTGGAAGACGTGGTGGTTAGGGTCAACAGTCTCTATTTTCCTGTTGACCTTCTTGTTTTGGATATGGAAGTTCCTAGCTCACTTTCTGATTGACCAATCATCCTTGGTCGACCTTTCTTGGCCACAGCCCGCGCCCATATCGACTGTGAGTCAGGTTGCATTGAGATCGCCGTTGCCTCTGAGAAGCTCAAGCTAAACATCTTCAAGGTCGCCAAGAATTTTGATTGTGATTGCATCGAGGATGACACGTCTGACGAAGACATGGCCGTCAACGCGTGTATCAAACTAATAGGGACCTATTCTGTCTGACTGCTGTGGATTGCCCCTGAACACAAACCATCGCCTGACTGACATATATTGTGACGTTGCCCCATCCCTCCCCTTACCCGTACCTTCTCCTGACCAGACTTCTGACAAGGTTTTCTTCGCTTCCCACACCTCGTGGTCTGAGTCATATCCAGGCTACTCACCGCTGGTCCACCCCCTTGAAGACTGGATTGCCCTTTCTTTCTCGCCAAATCAGACGGACATGCAACTTCACACTGGGACCTTGAGCCCAAATATTGATCACTGGGGCTCTTCTTTCTTGGATCCATCAATCCAAGATGCTCCTCTTCTTGGCCAATCTGAGGGCCAACTTCTTTCTCCTGCCCTTCTTTCTTCTGATCCACTTGGGACACTCTCGTCCCAAGAAATGCCAGATCTTTCACCATCCACTCCCGAGCTGAAAGCACTGCCTGACATGCTTAAATATGCTTTTCTGGGACCAAATGAAACGCTCCCCATAATTATTAGTTCAAAATTGACCAGGGAGCAAGAGTGCAAGCTAATAAAGGTCCTCATGGAACACAAGGTAGCCATTGGATGGTCTTTATTTGACTTAACTGGCATTAACCCCTCCTACTGCACTCACTGTATATATACGGAGGAGGAGGCTTGACCTTCCCGCAAGATGCAGCGATGTCTCAACCCTAACATGCGGGAGGTCGTTAAAAAGGAAATCATTAAGTGGCTTGATGCAGGTATAATCTACTCGATCAGCGACAGCCCCTGGGTGAGCCCGATTCATGTCATGCCCAAAAAGGTGGGACTCACCATCCATGTCAATGACAGGAGCGAATCCATCCCTACACGCACTCCTACATCTTGGAGAGTGTGTGTAGATTATAGGAAATTGAATACTACGACAAAGAAAGACCATTTTCCGCTATCTTTTATTGACCAAATCCTGGAGCAATAATCGCTTGGTCTCGCAGTTTAAAAAGATATGCATTGTAGTATACCGCAAAAAACGTTTATCAAATTTATTTACTCAAAATTTAAAAACTTTCGAGGTCAAACTCAGGGAGCAATTCGGTATTTCAGAAGCAAAAATCACAATCTCAAATGTTACTTAAAAGATGTTTAATGCAATGTAAATAGAGAAAAAGAAATAAATTCTCTTTATATATATCTTTTTTTCTTCTTCTTCTCTTCTCTCTTTCTTTTTCTTTCTCTATCTTTGGCTTTCTTCGAACATCTGATTCTGTGAATCAGACACCTTAACTGATGTCTACTACAGTGCTCAAGTCTTCTTCTTCTTCCTTCCTTCTCCTTGGCTTCTTCTTCTTCTTTCTTCTCTACAGCAGTTCCTTCTTTCTTCTTCTCTTTCTCTGTGGTTGCGTCTTCAGCTGCAGCTCCTTCCTCCTCTTTTTGGCTTTCCTCTGTGGCTTCTTCTTCTTCTCTTCTTGAGCTGTGCTGCGCCTCCTCCTTCTTCCTCTTCAAGTCCTTCCTCTTCTTCTTCTTCTGTGGCTCCTTCTTCCTTGGCCTTTTTGCTGCTAAGTCTTCAACTCCTACCGTGGCCTCTGCATACTCCTTCCTCTTTCTCTTCTCCATCCGTGGCTCCTTCTCTCTTTCCTGCACACACAAAGGAAAAACCTACCTCTACCCTCCCCGCATCGCTCTCTCTATTTCGCTCTTAGGACATAGCTCTCCCAGGTAAACGGGTTGGGTATGCATGCTCGAGACAAGGCCCACCGGCATGCGGTGGTGGGCGAGGTGTGCTAGTCGGGTCGGGTCAAGACCAGGTCCGTGGGGCGTGGTCGTGGACAAGTCCGATCGGTTGGGTGAGAGGGACCTCACCCTGTGAGTTGGAGGCGATAAGCCTTTGGTAGGAATTCAATTTATGTGGGCGTTGCGTCTCTTCCAGTTCTGAGGTGGGACTATCTTCCCACCTTCTTCGTGCACGCCTGCAGCAGAGGTTGTCTTCGCTATTGCAACAGCCTTAGAGTCTCTCGACTCCAAGTGAAGGTCTAGAACCGTGCATAAGGAGATTCCGCATGTCCTAGGAGTGTAAGCCTGGAACAACAAGGCCTAGGCGAAGCTTCAAGCAAGCTTTGAGCTACGCATCAATGGCGGATGGGTGACGAACTTGAAAACACAAGAATGGCTTTGCGGCTATGTCAAATCGCTCAGGGAGGTTCGCCAGAGCACGACAAAGGTGCTGGGGGTGTTGGCGTGGCGTGGCAGTGCTTGTGAGTGTGTGCCTAGGGCGCATTGTGTGAGTATGAGTGGGTGTGTTTGAGTGGTGGTTCGAGTGAGTGGCGCGGTGAGTGGAGTGAGGGGAAATGATCAGTGAGGTGAGGCAGAGCTTGTGGACCTGCCGGCGAGGGGTGGGATGGCCTGTGGAGGTGGAGTGGCCGCGTCGGAGTTGGTGGCTGGAGGTGAAGGGGATGATGGTGGTTGGCGTGTGGTAGTGGTCGATTTAGGAAATTAATATGGGGAAAATGAAGAGCAGAGAAAGGGGTACTTATCTAAGGTGTTCAGAGCAAAGGGGGGAGGCGGAGGGCAAGCGTCGGGTGCCTACCGTCGTCAGAGATGAAGAGGCCCAGGGGAGAGATGACGGCGACGACGAAGAGGGTCGGAGGGCGCACACTGGTATGGTGCGAAGCGAAGGAGCATGGCGGAGATGGCTCTGCCACTTGTACGGTGGCAGAGCGACGAGAAAAGGGAGGAAGAGTCGCCGGAAGCCGCGGGCAGTTGGCCGAAGTGAGGAGGAGACGAGATTGGGCAGGTAATCTTCGGCCAAAATTAGGCTTGAAGGAAGCGGCGGAGTCTGGGCTTCCTTAAATAGGCATAGGCAGAGCGAGATTCGTAAGGAGGCAGCGGGCATGCCACACCAGAGGTATGGCCGGAGGAGACCCATACCTCTCGAGTGTTTGCAGGAGAGGTATGGGGCATTTCAGGGCATGGGGAGCTGCCCATGCGGTAGGAGGCTTCGCAGGGAGCTCCCCTTTCAAATCTAGGGGTAGCTCCCCATGAAAACGAGGAGAAAACCTCTGCGCAAAGTCGCCGGAAGTACGGTCCCTGCTGCAATGGTAGAGGGACCGAAATGAAGAAAGTGACAAGAAAATTGAGGGGTAATTGCTAGGGTTTTCAAAAGTTAAGGGCCAGAATGTAATTAGGTGGACCAATTTGCAAAGTGGGTCAAGAGAATCTTCCCTTAGGTCCAAATTTTGGCATAAACCTAATTTGGACCTAAGGAATCCAATGGTGAAGTTGGATTTTAGGTTTGACCACGTTTGACTGGTCATTTTGCATAAAAATCCAAATTAGTTCAAATATTGGGCATGGACCCCAATCTAGGTCAAAATAGGTTCCAAAGGCCAAATTGAAGGCTATAAACCCCAAGGGATATTTTTTCAAAATTTTAGAGGGTTTAGTTGATTTTATCCTGCCTGGAACCTTGTGAATTAAAGTAGGTTTGTTTTAGGTTACAGAATGTCATTTAATTATTAAATTTCACAATAACCCTTATCTGACTGAACCATCCCACTTTCTCTCTTATTAAGTCCAATTGACCTATGTCCAAACCCTTAGAAATCCCGTTGATGTACTGCAATGGTAAAATTGCAGTTTGACCCCTTGTTTCATGTTTTCTTTTCAGATCAGTAATTCCCTGTATTAGGCCTTCCTTTAGGTTATGTAGGAGCTTTTGTTCATTTTATTAGATCAAAGTAAGCTAGTTAGGGTTCATGATAAGGTTCTCATCAAGCGGTTAGAGGGAAATAAATTTTTCATGTGTCCTAACTATATGCAAGCATTCACGCAAGTGCGTGAGACTGTCACCAAGGCCCCTGTTCTCCAGCCACCTGATTGGTCCCTCGACTTTGAACTCATGTGTGACGCTTCCGACCTTGCAGTCGGAGCCATCCTGGGACAAAGACGTGATAGACACCCCTTCGTGGTGTACTATGCCAGTAAGACGTTGGACGAGGCCCAACATAATTATACAACTACTGAGAAAGAACTACTGGTAGTCGTATTTGGACTGGAGAAATTCTGCTCTTACCATCTGGGCTCGCATGTTACTGTATTCACTGATCACGCAGCCATTCGTCATCTCATGCACAAAATGGATGCCAAGCCTAGACTGATACGTTGGATCTTTTTACTCCAAGAATTTGACCTTGAGATCCGCGATAAGGCTGGAGCCCAGAATGTGGTTGCTGATCATCTCTCAAGACTGGACCCCGACCACATTGGACTTACCCTACCTATTAATGAGGTTTTTCCCGATGAGTACCTACTAGTAATTAATGTGGCAAGTGGACCTTAGTATGTCGACATTGCCAATTACCTTGCTTCTGGCTCCCTTCCTCGTGGCAAGCCTAAAAACCAGTGCAAGCGTCTCATCGCAAAAACAAAGTATTATTTCTGGGATAATCCACTACTTTTTCGAGTAGGTGCTGACCAAATCATCCGCCGCTGTATTCCTGACAGTGAATTCCCCAGTGTGCTATCCTTCTGTCACGATCAGGCTTGCGGAGGCCATTTCTCTGGGAGGAAAACTGCAACCAAGGTGTTGTAGTGCAGTTTCTTTTAGCCCTCCCTTCACCAGGATGCACACAATTATGCTAAACATTGCACTAGGTGCCAATCGTTAGGGTTAATGTTACGTTGTGACATGATGCCCTTGCAACCCATCCTAGCTGTTGAAATCTTTGACATTTGGGGAATTGATTTCATGGGTCCCTTTCCTCCAACGGCCTTGAATACATCCTCGTTGTTGTTGATTATGTTTCGAAATGGATCGAGGCTATTCCCACACTCCATGCTGACCATGTCATATCTACTCGATTTGTTAAAGACCACATTTTTGCATGCTTTGGGATCCCTCGATCCATTATATTTGATGGAGGAAGTCATTTTACCCATTCATCTTTTTAGGCACTTTTAAGGAAATATAAAGTCCACCATCATATCGCATCTCCGTATCATCCTCAGACGAACGGTCAGGCTGAGGTGTTGAATCGGCAAATCAAGCAAATTCTCCAAAAAATGATTCGGCCTGACTGTAAGGATTGGTTCGACAAGCTGATTGACGTACTTTGGGTGTATCAGACTGCCTTCAAGGCTCCCCTTGGTATGTCTTCTTATAGAATTGTTTACGGGAAGCCTTGTCATGTGCCCGTTGAGCTGGAGCACCACGCATATTGGGCAGTTCACCAATGTAACCTCTACCCAGACCTGTGTGGTCGAGAAAGGAAACTCCAACTCCAGGAGCTGGAAGAGCTACATCATGAAGCCTATGATTCTTCCTTAACTTTCAAACAACACACTAAGGCCTTTCACGACAGCCGAATTTGACGAAAGGAATTTGAGCCATCACAGCAAGTTTGGCTTTACAATGCCTGGTTCAAATCCTTTCCAGGGAAATTAAAGTCCAAATGGACTGGTCCCTACTTGGTCTAGAGACCATTTCCCAACGGGGCCGTCGAAATTGAAGATCCCAAATTTGGGCATAAATTTATGGTCAATGGGCAGCTGTTAGAACCCTATCTTACTCATGAACCTACCCCTCTTGGTGAAATTGTTGCCCTGCTAGAGGGTAATTGACTTTGTGCCTCACTCTGAGTCTAGCTGGGGACGTTAAATTCAGCGCTTGTTGGGAGGCACCCCAGCAACACTCCTCCACTATCGCCTACACTTCACTTCACTTTGCACTTCTTCACTTTTCACTTTACCACCCACCATCCACCCACTCTACCACCCTGCTGTATACCTCGCACCTCAGCTCTCGTACCATGATCCTTTGACCTTGCTTTACCCTGCATTCATATGAGGACATAGCATCATTTGGCATGGGGGGTGGATAGGCATCCATAGGATCTAGGTATTATATGGGTATCATGCAACTTCTACATCCATTATATGTATCCATCTATAAATATGTACATAGCCTAATTCAAAAAAAAAAAAAATCTAAAAGCTGAAACAAAAATACAATAAGTGTTTATGGATATTCAACTGCTGTTTTGAAGACTTTTCAGGCCACAGAAGCTTGATTCGCTTAGGCTTGGCTTAATTCACTGTAAATATGTACATTTCAGGTGGCTGCAGGGCATGGTGCGTCGCACCTCTCCTCGCTGCTCCTCCTGCCAGCAACATGGGGAGAGGCATGCTCTCCCTCTATAAAATATCATGCACTCCCCCTTGCTACGGCAGCCGGCATCCCACCTTCATACAGACCCATCACCACCCTCAGACAACACCTCACGCACCGCTGGCCACTCTCCTTGCCTCTCCCTCTCCATACACAGTTCCTCTTCTCACAAGTTGAGAAGAGGTACACTGTGAGCAGGAGAAAGCTCACAGTGGTCTCAGACCACCACTATGAGTTCCACCATCGCCCAGCTCCGTCGTGAGTAGGTGGGCGTGGTGGCTTCTTGCTTCCTTTTTTATTTGCATTTTTCTTTCTTTTTTTGTTTTGTTCCTATTCTTCTCCTCCGCCATTAGTGCAGAGCTCCAAGCTCTGAAGCCCACGCACTCGTGCACCTCCAAAGCACCTATGTGCCTCCAACCGACCACCGCCAACCCCAACCAGACCGCTCGAGGCTTCTTTCCTCATGCGAAGGCTCTCCACAGCGTCGGTAGTGCATGAAACCCGCTCCAGTAGGTCTCCAAACCGTGCGCACACTGTAGCGCACTGTAGCGCGTGGTTTGCACGACACTGTAGCCACCGGCTCGCTTCTCACTTAGCCGGTGGCTACATTGTAACGACCCGGTTCCCGAGTCCCTACGAGACACGAGAACCGGACCGACTCGACTAATCCCAACACCTAGTCGTCCAACGAGGAAGTAACCAAAAGAGCAGTAAAATAAACCACATTCAGCATGAATATAACTAACAGTAAGGAAGTACAGCAGTAAGGAAAGAAACTACTACAGTAGATACCACCACAACAGTAGAACAACATTTATCATATAACAAGAACTGCAGGTAAAGAAAGTACAGCGGAAACAAAAACTACTCACTAGAACAGAAACAAAAGAGGTACAAAAGACTGTGGTAAACTCTACTGGACCCTACTTGGCCCAGCGTCCTCTACAGCCGCCGACCCTGGCTGCTCAACACCTGGTCCTGAAAAAGGTAACGAGTGTAACACGTCAGCAAAACGCTGAGTAGAGTGGCAAACTAACTAAAGGCATCAGTAGAGTATACAGTAGCTGTTATGTTCTATTACTTCCTTTATTCACATCTTTCAATTTTCTCACTATTTCATTTATTTCTCAGATCCTTTACTTGATCTCGAATGTCCTCATGGGAACGATCTTGATTGCAGTCTTTTCCAAAAGTAGAAGTAGCACGTGGTGCTCTCCTGGCCGGGAGAGTCCCCCGTGGTGATCCTACCCTCAGTCAACCACCCCAAGGTCACTGACAGACGTAACGGTGACTATGGCATGTGCGATAAACGCACAGGTAGCTAGCCCGCACTGGCACGCGGTCAGTCGTTTTCGTTAACGGGTGCGCCCAAAGCACAGCACGGAACCAGGGCAGAGCCCTCTCAGTAACAGGGGTCCAACCCCTCCACAGTAACCAAACCGGGGCCTTGCCCCTCCACAGTCCCCGCACCCTCACCTCATTACCCTGGTTTGCCCTAGTGGGCCTAACAAGTCGGTGAAGGAGGCTAGCAGAACCCCGGGGCCCGTGGGGTAGCTAGTACTCTCCTAACACTAGTAGCTCTCCTCGATACTACGTACACGAGGGCCAACAAGTCGGTACAGAGCGGCCAATCCTAACCCCGGGTCCCTGGGGTGGCTGGCCCCACTCTGCACTAAACAGGTACAGGCACTTCCCTTGGTACTGCGTACCCAAGAGACAGTGCAAACTACTTCTCAGTTCCATTCCTTTTCCTTTCCAGGAGTTCCACTCCTAATTCCCCGTAGGGTTCTAGCTCTTTATCTCAGAACATCATATGTTTCACTTTCCAGTTCACGTTCTCACAATCCATGATCTCAATCATGTTTCTTTATTCATAACAGGCAGCTTTATATTCCTTTCCATTTTTCCAAGACTGCAGTATTATACATTCCACTAGTTTTTCCATCCTAGGGTTCATGTCACATCCTAGGATCTAGCATACAACTAATTTTCCAGCCCTAGGATTCATGCATCACCTAGGAGCTATCATTCCATACATTTCTCATTCCTAGGATTCATGCAATGTCCTAGATTCTAGTTATGGTTCCATACTTTAACATATTTTAACAGTAAACTTAAGCCACTCTACCAGGTACAACGGGAGTAATGGGGGCGTGATCGGGAATCCCGCGTGCCTCCGCGACTCTCAAGACTGCAACTGAACGAGGTCCTATCACAAGGATCAAACACAAGGAGTGCCTCAAAACAGTGTATAGCTACTGTAGACGGGTGGAGGAATTAATTCTGAAAAGAACGCAACTCGAATCGCGGAAAACGGAGCCCGAACGGGCCCTAAACGGGTCGGAAAAGACGTTACT
This sequence comes from Thalassia testudinum, assembly GCA_037157565.1. Taxonomy (NCBI): domain Eukaryota; kingdom Viridiplantae; phylum Streptophyta; class Magnoliopsida; order Alismatales; family Hydrocharitaceae; genus Thalassia; species Thalassia testudinum. Next base: position 5,862,423 of record JAZHRO010000010.1, on the reverse strand, counting down.
GTGCAAAATCAGACGTCTGGAACTTCTTCCAGACGTCTTAAACAGTGGATCAGAGAATTACCTGCTCAGTGTGGTTTCCCAGACGTCCAGAAGTCTGCGGGGACGTCTGTCCTAGATCCCAGACGTCCGATGGTCACCCCGGACGTCTGGTGATCACTCACGCCGTCTGGTACAACTTCCAGACGTCTGATTCGCAAAGGATGGCGAATCAGCGAACCTGCGCATAGCCAACTCCCTCCCTTAGTACGGTCGGTTGACAGGAAGGAAGAAGAAAGCGGAAACACATCTTTCAGACGTCGGTATGAGCTACCAGACGTCGTCCTCGCCGTCTGCCTATCAACCCAGACGTCTGATTCTGGAAATTTTTCCAGAATCAGGGTGCGACCCGGACTCTGCTCGCGGCGCCGCCCGCGTCGCACCTCGCGCTCCTGCTGCTCAGATTGCAGCAGGTCCCTCTCCGCGTCGTTCCGCGCCCCCTGCGCCCTCCGCCGGCCGACCAAGCCGCTCCGGCGAGCTCGCCCTCACGGCAGAGCTCCGCCCTCGCACGCCGCGCCTCCTCCGCGCTCACTGCGGCCGAAGCTGCAGCCCTCGCGCTCGCTCGCTCTCGTGCACAGGAAGGAGAACAAGAAGGAGACGGTGGAGACGGGAGGGGAGGCGCGGCCCTTTTAAGGCCGCGCGGAGAGGAGAGAGAGAAGGCGCGGCAGGCGTCTACAGCCGTAGAAGAAAAAGAGGGAATAACGAATATGCGGTCTGCGCGCGCAGGCGCGCAGACGACTCGCGGGTGTGGACGATAACGGCTTTTCAGACGTCTGTAAACCATCCCAGACGTCTGGCAAGACGTCTGGATGTGATCCAAGACGTCTGGTAAGACGTTTGGGCCACCTCCCAGACGTCTTAAAATACGTCCGGGCACGCGTTCGTAACAATATAACAAACTCAAAGGAAGTTTCGTCCCCGAAACTTGCGCCAACTAGGGTCCGGGAAAAGACGTCCAAATAACCATAACAAACTCAAAGAGGACCGAACCCGGTCCGAAAAGACGTACCCGCGAAAAGCTCTGGGTACCGCTCCCGCATTGCCGCCTCAGGCTCCCAGGTAGCCGCCTCGTACCGCTGGCTCCTCCACAAAACCTTTACCAGGGGTACTTGCGTTCGTCTCAAACTGCGGACGGCTCGGTCTAGGATCTGCACTGGCCGCTCGGGGTAGGTCAGGTCGTCACTCGCCTCGACGCTCTCGTGACTCAGTACGTGGCTGGGATCGGCTACGTACTTCCTGAGGTTGGACACGTGGAACACGTCGTGCACACCAGAAAGCTGCGGGGGGAGGGCAAGTCTGTAAGCAACGGGTCCAACCCGCTCCAGGACCTCAAAGGGCCCCACGAACCTCGGCGCGAGCTTCCCTCTCACCCCAAACCGCTGTAAGCCCTTCATGGGCGAAACACGAAGGAAGACATGGTCCCCAACCTCGAACTTCACCTCTCTGCGTCTGCGATCCGCGTAGCTCTTCTGTCTGCTCCTGACAGTGCGGAGTCATCTATGGATCTGCTCAACTACCTCCTGACTCTGCCGAATCAACCTGGGGCCAACCTCCCACTTGGTCCCCACCTCAACCCAACTCAAGGGTGCCGTACACTTCCGTCCGTACAGAGCCTCGTAGGGAGCCATGCCGATGCTCGAGTGATAACTGTTGTTGTATGCAAACTCCGCCAGGGGCAGGTGCTCCTCCCAAGAGCCCCTCTAGTCCAGTACACAGGCACGCAAAAGGTCCTCATGTGTCTGTATCGTGCGTTCAGACTGTCCGTCCGTCTGGGGGTGGTAAGCCGTGCTAAACCTCAACCTCGTCCCCAAGGCCTGCTGAAACTCAGCCCAAAACTGGGACATAAAGCGAGTATCCCGGTCGGATACGATCTCCCGCGGAACTCCGTGTAGTCGCACCACATCACGGATATACCTCTCTGCCAACTGTGCTGGTCCCAAAGTGACTCGGATCGGCAAGAATCGCGCCGTCTTCATCAATCTATCCACTATTACCCAGACTGCGTCGTGTCCCCGCTGGGTAACAGGTAAGCCCACCACCAAGTCCATGGTGATGCTCTCCCACTTCCACTCTGGCACTGGAAGCGGCTGAAGCGGCCCTGCAGGCCTCTGATGCTCGGCTTTCACCTGCTGGCACACTAAGCACTGCTGCACGAACTCACCCACATCCCACTTCATCCCTCTCCACCAAAACTTGCGTCTCAAGTCATGGTACATTTTCGTGTTTCCGGGATGTATGGTGAATCTGGAACCGTGTGCCTCAGTCAGGAGCTCTCTCAACAGCTCCTCGTCTCTGGGGACGCACAATCGTCCCCTCAAGCGTAACACCTGGTCTGTGAAAGAGAAGTCCCCTGGGTCCCCTGATAGTACTCTGTCGCGCAAAGACTGCAGGTACGGATCAACCATCTGTCCTGTGGTGATACGGTCTATCAGCTCTGGCCTGGTCTGCCGTGTCACCGTCACTGCCCCACAGTATCCTCGTAACTCTAGAGGTCGCCATCTGCCCACCTCCTCCAAAAGCTCCAACTCTGTAACTGTAGACTGGCTAAGCGTGCGGGCGCCTTACGGCTCAAGGCGTCAGCCACCACATTGGCCTTTCCCGGGTGGTAGGAGATGCTGCAATCGTAGTCCTTCAGGAGCTCCAACCAACGTCTCTGTCTCATGTTGAGCTCCTTCTGGTCAAAAAGATATCTGAGGCTCTTGTGATCTGTAAAAATCTCGAAGGTCTCACCGTACAAGTAGTGCCTCCAGGTCTTCAGCGCGAAGACAACAGCTGCCAACTCTAGGTCGTGGGTAGGATAGGTATGCTCATGGGGCTTCAGTTGCCGCGAAGCGTAAGCGACAACATGACCCCTCTGCATGAGCACACCTCCTAACCCCTGCAAGGAAGCGTCTGTGTACACAACGAACCCGCCACTACTGTCAGGGATGGTGAGCACGGGAGCCGAGGTCAACCTCTCCTTCAGCTCCAGAAAACACGCCTCACAGGCGTCTGTCCAAGCGAAAGGCACGTCCTTCCGGGTCAACTGTGTCATAGGACGCGTAATTTGTGAAAATCCCCTGATGAACCGTTTGTAGTAACCTGCCAATCCCAGGAAACTGCGAATCTCAGTGACTGAACGCGGTCTCCCCCACCTGAGCACTGCCCCGACCTTGGCGGGGTCCACCGCCAGGCCATCACCAGATATCACATGACCCAAGAAGGTCACCTCCCTCAACCAGAACTCGCACTTGCTGTATTTGGCGTACAGCCTGCGTCGTCTCAGAGTGTCCAGAACCATCCGCAAGTGCTGTCCGTGCTGCGTTCGATCTCTAGAATAGATGAGCACATCATCTATGAAAACCACCACGAACTGATCCAAGTACGGTCTAAACACCCTGTTCATCAGGTCCATGAAAGCAGCGGGGGCATTGGTCAGCCCAAACGGCATGACGAAAAACTCGTAGTGTCCGTACCGGGTGCGGAAAGCTGTCTTGGAGACGTCGGTCTCCCTGATCCTCAACTGGTGGTATCCAGACCTCAAGTCTATCTTGGAAAACACCGTGGCACCCCGCAACTGGTCAAACAAATCGTCGATCCTCGGCAGCGGATATCTGTTCTTGATGGTGACCCTATTCAGCTGTCGGTAGTCCACACAAAGGCGTAGGGTCCCATCCTTCTTCTTCACAAACAGTACCGGGGCTCCCCAGGGAGACGCACTGGGCTTCACGAAACCTTTCTCCAAAAGGTCCTGCAACTGGGACTTGAGCTCTCGCAGCTCAAGCGGTGCCATCCTGTATGGCGCGGTGGAGATGGGGCTGGTCCCTGGTACTAGTGAGATCTCAAACTCGATCTCACGCTCGAGTGGTAGTCCTGGTAACTTGTCTGGAAATACGTCGGGGAACTCTCTGACCACCGGGATGCTCTGGAAGTCTGCCACAGAGCTGGGCTCTGCCACCACACAGGCTAGGAAGCCCTCACACCCCTGGCTCAAAAGTCTCGCCGCCCGAAGTGCCCAAATGCACCTGAAACCTCCGTCCACTGGTTGCCCGTGAAACTCGAAAGAAGGCAACTCCGGAATGGAGAAGACAATCTTCCTCTCAAAACAGTCTACCAAGGCGTGGTAAGCGGACAGCCAATCCATCCCCAGAATCACTCCAAAGTCCTCCATCTGTATCATAATCAGGTTAGCTGGCAGGCTATGTCCCCCGATGCTGACCTCGCAACCCGTGTACACCTCCTCAGCTACAAACAGCTGACCACTCGGACCTCTGATTACGAACGGATTCTCTAACAGTGTATAATCCTGGTCCAAACTAACTGCGAAACTGGTTGCGACAAACGAGTGCGTAGCGTCGGAATCGAAAAGCGTGTAAACGAGTCTGCCAGAAACTGAAAGCATACCTGCTACCACGGATCCCGATGCTCTGGCGTCCCTATGTGTTAGGGCGTTGATACGCCCCTCAGCTCTAGGTGCGGACGAAGCAGCCACACTCTGCGTCGGACGGGTAGGTGCTGGCCGGTACCCTCCTCGCGACTGCTGTCCTCCTCCTCGTGCTTGGGAACCGCGGCCTCCTGCGCGCCCTCCAGTGCTCTGCACGGGAAGTATCTGCTGACCTCCTGCCCTAGATGGGCAGTCCCTCCTGATGTGGCCCGGCTGGCCACACTGGTAGCAGAGGGGAACCCGACTCCCGCCCTCAGTGAGTCCCTGCTGTCGGCTAGGCGGGGGTCCGGTGCTGGCGACTGGCCCCTGTCGAGGGCCCCCAAAGGCCACTGATGGCCCTGCACAACGTGACGGCTCTCCTGCGGATGCCACGTGTCTCCGTTGAGTTCTCCTAACATGCCTAGTGTGGTGGCGGAAATCTCGTTCCACCACTAACTCCCCTGTCGTACGCTCGGAAGGGGGAGGGGGTGGCGACGTGGGTGGAAGCTGAAATTCTTCTCGAACCACCTCTCGAATCAGTTGGACGAGGTCCGGAGACGGTATGCTCAGGAGAAGAGGAGGGGTAGTAAGTACTCCAAGTCCAACACATCTGTCCCTCGGGCCCCGACCTCGGCCGCGGCCCACCCTCCTCGCTCCACGACGAGGCATCTCCTACAATGGAGACGCGAAACAAAACGAAAAATGTCAAAACAGACGGTACCTAACGAAACTTCTAAGAGCTCATGTCAAGAGATATGTTGTGGTGGCTACTCTAGCTATAAACATGTGAATTGGTTATCTTCTAGTCAGTTGATTCACTTCTCGGGACGACCTTGCTCTGATACCATCTTGTAACGACCCGGTTCCCGAGTCCCTACGAGACACGAGAACCTGACCGACTCGACTAATCCCAAGACCTAGTCGTCCAACGAGGAAGTAACCAAAAGAGCAGTAAAATAAACCACATTCAGCATGAATATAACTAACAGTAAGGAAGTACAGCAGTAAGGAAAGAAACTACTACAGTAGATACCACCACAACAGTAGAACAACATTTATCACATAACAAGAACTGCAGGTAAAGAAAGTACAGTGGAAACAAAAACTACTCACTAGAACAGAAACAAAAGAGGTACAAAAGACTGTGGTAAACTCTACTGGACCCTACTTGGCCCAGCGTCCTCTGCAGCCGCCGACCCTGGCTACTCAACACCTGGTCCTGAAAAAGGTAACGAGTGTAACACGTCAGCAAAACGCTGAGTAGAGTGGCAAACTAACTAAAGGCATCAGTAGAGTATACAGTAGCTGTTATGTTCTATTACTTCCTTTATTCACATCTTTCAATTTTCTCACTATTTCATTTATTTCTCAGATCCTTTACTTGATCTCGAATGTCCTCGTGGGAACGATCTTGATTGCAGTCTTTTCCAAAAGTAGAAGTAGCACGTGGTGATCCTACCCTCAGTCAACCACCCCAAGGTCACTGACAAACGTAACGGTGACTATGGCACGCGCGATAAATGCACAGGTAGCTAGCCCGCACTGGCACGCGGTCAGTCGTTTCCGTTAACGGGTGCGCCCAAAGCACAGCACGGAACCAGGGCAGAGCCCTCTCAGTAACAGGGGTCCAACCCCTCCACAGTAACCAAACCGGGGCCTTGCCCCTCCACAGTCCGCGCACCCTCACCTGACTACCCTGGTTTGCCCTAGTGGGCCTAACAAGTCGGTGAAGGAGGCTAGCAGAACCCCGGGACCCGTGGGGTAGCTAGTACTCTCCTAACACTAGTAGCTCTCCTCGGTACTACGTACACGAGGGCCAACAAGTCGGTACAGAGCGGCCAATCCTAACCCCGGGTCCCTGGGGTGGCTGGCCCCACTCTGCACTAAACAGGTACAGGTACTTCCCTTGGTACTGCGTACCCAAGAGACAGTATAAACTACTTCTCAGTTCCATTCCTTTTTCTTTCCAGGAGTTCCACTCCTAATTCCCCGTAGGGTTCCAGCTCTTTATCTCAGAACATCATATGTTTCACTTTCCAGTTCACGTTCTCACAATCCATGATCTCAATCATGTTTCTTTATTCATAACAGGCAGCTTTATATTCCTTTCCATTTTTCCAAGACTGCAGTATTATACATTCCACTAGTTTTTCCATCCTAGGGTTCATGTCACATCCTAGGATCTAGCATACAACTAGTTTTCCAGCCCTAGGATTCATGCATCACCTAGGAGCTATCATTCCATACATTTCTCATTCCTAGGATTCATGCAATGTCCTAGATTCTAGTTATGGTTCCATACTTTAACATATTTTAACAGTAAACTTAAGCCACTCTACCAGGTACAACGGGAGTAATGGGGGCGTGATCGGGAATCCCGCGTGCCTCCGCGACTCTCAAGACTGCAATTGAACGAGGTCCTATCACAAGGATCAAACACAAGGAGTGTCTCAAAACAGTGTATAGCTACTGTAGACGAGTAGAGGAACTAATTATGAAAAGAACGCAACACGAATCGCGGAAAACGGAGCCCGAACGGGCCCTAAACGGGTCGGAAAAGACGATACTGTGCAAAATCAGACGTCTGGAACTTCTTCCAGACGTCTTAAATAGTGGATCAGAGAATTACCTGCTCAGTGTGGTTTCCCAGACGTCCAGAAGTCTGTGGGGACGTCTGTCCTAGATCCCAGACGTCCGATGGTCACCCCGGAGTCTGGAGATCACTCACGTCGTCTGGTACAACTTTCAGACGTCTGATTCGCAAAGGATGGCGAATCAGCGAACCTGCGCACAGCCAACTCCCTCCCTTAGTACGGTCGGTCGACAGGAAGGAAGAAGAAAGCGGAAACACGCCTTTCAGACGTCGGTATGAGCTACCAGACGTCGTCCTCGCCGTCTGCCTATCAACCCAGACGTCTGATTCTGGAAATTCTTCCAGAATCAGGGCGCGACCCGGACTCTGCTCGCGACGCCGCCCGCGTCGCACCTCGCGCTCCTGCTGCTCAGACTGCAGCAGGTACCTCTCCGCGTCGTTCCGCGCCCCCTGCGCCCTCCGCCGGCCGGCCAAGCCGCTCCGGCGAGCTCGCCCTCACGGCAGAGCTCCGCCCTCGCACGCCGCGCCTCCTCCGCGCTCACTGCGGCCGAAGCTGCAGCCCTCGCGCTCGCTCGCTCTCGTGCACAGGAAGGAGAACAAGAAGGAGACGGTGGAGATGGGAGGGGAGGCGCGGCCCTTTTAAGGTCGCGTGGAGAGGAGAGAGAGAAGGCGCGGCAGGCGTCTGCAGCCGCAGAAGAAAAAGAGGGAATAACGAATATGCGGTCTGCGCGCGCAGACGACTCGCGGGTGTGGATGATAACGGTTTTTCAGACGTCTATAAACCATCCCAGACATCTGGTAAGACGTCTGGATGTGATCCAAGACGTCTGGTAAGACGTCTGGGCCACCTCCCAGATGTCTTAAAATACGTCCGGGGCACGCGTTCGTAACATACATCGATCTCTCTCCTCGCTTGCACCTACTCTAGCCGGTCATCGCGCTCCCGCCCTCAGTGCTGTGAGCTGCACTCCGCAGCGTAGTGCACTTCATCCCGCGTAGCAATGCGCTGGGCCTCACATGCAAGCACATGCACGTTCGCCTTAGCCTCTGCGCTCGTGCACCTCCATTCCTCCAGATGTCGCCCCCGCACTGCAGACGTCTTAAACGGCTGCTCCTCCTCCAGCGCACACACACACACCCTGACACATACACAGACACTCACATACTCACGCATACACACATGTATATATATACACATTCACATACTCTCACCCTCACATATATTTACATATACATAAATATACATACATGCATACATATATATGCATATACATATACACATATATATACATATATAGTTATAGATATATATATATATGCATATACATATATACTTATATATATCCACTTATCCACATTCCCCTATATACATATTCACCTCACATATACTACCCATATACTCATGCACTCACCCCTCCATAACGCATCGTATCGCGGGAATATTCGCACCAGTTGCTGATATACCCCGATACCCGTGCAAAGCAAGCGCATCCACCCTCACTCACACACATCCACTCCACACTCCACGTGGCATTTAGTCTTGTTGGGGCATCTTGCTAGATGTGGACCAACTTGACACCGTGCTACATCCCATTCACATTTCCATCCTTCACCCCTATCTATATAACATCTATATAACTATACATATTCTATATCTACTATATATACATATATAGATATACTAAGCTAAGTATTTTTTTTCATTGAATTTTATTTTTGCTTTCAATTTGTCTTTTCTTCTTGCTACTAAAAAGACTAAAAAAGTATAAAATAGAAAAGATAAATCTTGATTTGCAGGCACACAATTTCGCATGTGGCGAGACAGGATTTGTTGTATTTTGGCGTATAGCCAAGGACCTATTTGTGGGTGTGCCTCAAGAACAAGTTTATCGGAAAAAAAACCTAAAAATTAGGAAAACCAAAAACATAATAAACGCAAGGAAGAGATACGTTTTAGGAATGATGTAGAAACTTTGCAAATCTCCTAATCCCCGCCTCCCTGAGATCGACCCTAGGCCTAAAAGTGATCAAGCTAAAATCAAGTAGGCCAGGTTAAAAATTTTGTGAAACTGGTGTAGACTCGACTTAGGTTAACTCACTGTACTCATTTTGACATTCATATCACCATTTTAATAAAGTCTATTCGAGTATGCACCACCTAAAGAAGGGTAAGTGTTCCTAGAACCTAGGGTGTTGTACTTTTGGGCTTTTTAACATGAGTCCAAGAAAATAAAGAGCTAAAATATTACAAGTACATGGAATAGAAGAAACTCAATCATATTCTTCTTCAAGCTTTAAGCCTAAGTAAAGCTCCTTAATCCATGTTCCATGACCTTGAGCTCATTCACACATGTTTCTACTTGCATTTAATCTAAAATTATCACTCAACACAAATGTTAAAATACAAGTGTTTTGTTATTATCAAAATCAACAATTGTGGTGTACTTACACCAACATTGAGACCTTAGGATGACATACCTAAATGTAACATTTTTCCATTTAATTGTGAGTTTTGTGTGTGCATATTTTCAAATTTCTTCATAAATAATATCAAGCATATTTAAAAATAGGGAGATAAATACAATATAAATGGTGGCCAAATATGGAATCAATAAAAATAAATGGTGTAATCCCTATAAAATTTAAATATATATAGATACATACATACATAAATACATACATACATACATATATATATCACAAAATATTGGTAAACAAATATTTCAAATAATAATTTGTCATACGTAATCACGGCAGAGGATATATATCAAGGAAATGAAAAAATCTGCAAGAGAAAATATAATAAAAACAACACAAACAAAAATAAAATAAGAATAATGAAAACACATAAATTGGTGTGGTGTGTGGTGATTCGAAGATGCATGGTGAATCGAAAATGCAAGTGGAGAGCAATTGTAGGGTGAGTTCAATGTGCAAGAATAAAGTTGATCATGAGAGAGCTCCAGAGAGAGAGAGAGAGTTTGACAGTTGAGATCGTTAGAGAAAGAGAGAGAGAAAGGGATCCGAGGGATTGAGAGTTTGGGAGAGAGGTAACATGAAAAGGGGAGGGTTTTGAATAAGATGGGGGGACATTGGCCAGTCATGTAGCCATTAGGGCCCAACAGCTAGCGATGGCAAGAGAGACGAGTTGCTAACCCCATCCTAGGTGTAGTGGCAGGTTCCTAGCATGAGGTGAGGTTCCTAACCCCGATCCATACTCTTTCTCACGCACCCTTGCCCATGCCCCAATCTTCTAAAATGAGCCCCGTTCCCCTCTTCCTAAATTTTTCCTTTCTCTTATCCATATCTCCTTCCACATCCTAGTCAACAATCCAGCTAGGTTGTGTGAATAACATGTGTATATGAAACATTTTCCTTTGAATAAAATGCTTGTGGTGAATTACATTGAGGACAATGTTTGAGATAGGCATTAGGGGGGAGGCTTAAATTTTGTCGATTTCAACTAACTCTACTTTTCATATCGATTTTTTGTATTTCCAACAAAAAATAAAGAATATATATATATCAGTGTTTTTAGATTCCTGAGCTTGGAAAAGATTATGATGCTTAGGCATTCAGGAATTATCAGCCTTAGGGAAAGTAGGATTAAGGTATTTTCACCTAGACTCTTCAGGTCATTTTTGACTTAATCAACTTAGGTATTTACTAAGATGTGAATATTTTTTCGAGTCCTTGAGGAATCTTGTTAGCTAAGGTATTAAGCCAATGAGGTAATAAATATGTGATTTATCTTTCCACTCTCGGATTTGAGTGATTTTGAAAAGTAAGCATCTCACCTTTTGCACTTACACACTGACTAGCACATGGGTAATTAGCAATAGAAAGCTAAGTTTTTTAAGAGGCATGAGATCTGAGGGTCTATTCTTTAAAATCAAACTTAATCTCCTAGACCCTCACGGGGTATAGCTGTCATGTTGTACTAGGTATGCTCCCAGGTGTTGGGTGTTTAGATCCCAACATTACACTTGATCTTCAAATTCTTATTTAGGAGATGTTCATGAACTAGATTCGAAAGAGCCACCTACCCTGAAAAAATAAGTGAGAAAAAAAGTAAGAAAAAAAGGAAAGCTAAAGTAGTAGGAGGAGAAGAAGAAAAAGAAATAAACATTAAAAAAATTCAAAAGAAAAAAAAATAGAGTGAATTAGGTAGTGAGAAATAAATAATAAAAGAGACCAAATGGCATAGCTAGAGAGATATACATTGAATCTGCTCTTGTGTTGACCTCGAGATAGAGAAAGGGATGGAGAAAGCTACCAATCTGTAATAAGGCAAATCCAAAGACAAGGCTTGAGTGAAGTGAAGGGTAGTCTCATGTCCCAAGGAAAATTCAATTTTCTAGAGTGAGTTGCCCACTTGTCAAGTTAGAACCTCGAGCACAGATACTTATAATTTCAATTTCTATTCAAACCTTTGGTGGATTGACAAGCCATAAAAAGTTGTTATTGAGGCATAAAAACTACAGCTACTAGAGTTTTGATGGGACTAGGCGATTTGCATTTTGGTCGATACTCTAGTGTTGTTGGGTCTTTGTAGCTAAGATCTTATGTACATTTTTCTTTGATTAGTGAGAACTTACGCCTCCTCATTAATAATAATATCCTAGTTCAAACTCAATCATTGGTGGTTTTTGCATCTCAAATTCTTTTTTTTTTTCATTTTGTTTTGCTTAAGGAGTAGCAAAAGATAGGCATGGGGTGTGGTGAACACAGGATAATCAATTATATCATGCTTAATTATGCTTGTTTTATAGCACTAATGCATTAGAACTAAAGCACTTTTAGGTATTAGTGCAAGCATGCATCTTGGAGTTGATAATGCATTTTGGGGCCCATTTAAGAATAATAAATGTCCATTGTTCTTTGCAGGAGTGTCTGAGCTAAGTCAAGGGAAGAGAAAAGAGTTGGAAACCCACCATAACTGATGAGCCTTGCCACCCCATCACCAATTGTTCACACAAACCCTAAGCCCCTCTATCCTAATTCTACACACCACCAAGCCCTACCAACCCTTTTGGTGCATCACTAACCCTATTCCACCAATAAAACCCCACGCCACCTATGGTCCATGACATCCCACTAAACCCTAGCTCTACATCCCATGGCCTACTAGATTGATGTTGTTGTTACACTCAAGAAAATTAAGTGCAACAATCTAAAAAAATTCTGACTACTAGAAATAATATGTAATATAGTGTAAGTCAGGTCAAATCCTTAGGAAGGGAGTGAAATGTGACTAATTTCGAAGTGCTTATGAATTTTTTTATTTTATATTTTTTTGGATTTTTAATATCACACAAGATAAAGGATAATTTTTAGAAGACTAAAATTTACTGAAATAAAATTCTAACATTAATTTTTCTACAAAACAGAAAGATGAGAAAAACATTGATATTTACAACGTGAATGAAATCACCCTCGCCAATTGACTAAGCTAGGTACAAATTAATGATTTTAAATGAAATTAGTGGCCTGAGATGTTTACTCCTAATCTTGGTTCATCCAAGAGGTCAATTCTAAGGGTATAGCCCGACTCAGAGAGAACTCTTAGGCTCGGGCTATACTATGAATTACCCTATGACTATTGCCCCCATGCCTAAGTTTTGTTAGTCCTGAGAAAAACACTATGATCATGAGACAGTACTCTAGGATAGGGTATAGAAGTCAAGTCACTCTCGTCTAACCAACCCTCAAAGAATAAGCTCAAAATCTCAAGATTCAAACTTAGAGGTTCTCTAGTACCAACCAAGATAAAGACCTCTTCATCCTATCAGAGTCCAATCGACCGTTGTTTTGGGTCACCAACAAAGGTTTCTTAGACCCCCCAAGCCTACCCAAGGGTTTATTAACCCTAGAAGTTAAAGCATCCATGTATGTGTGCAAATGGTCTTTATGCAACTTGCAGGTGTATTAGATAAGAGAGAGAAGGAAATGATGTTTTTGTAATTTTTTTATTTTGTAATCTTTTTTTTATCCCTCTAAGCCCAACCTCGAATAAGCCCTCAACATGATCTTTGTTGGATTCCTCGCTCCCATCACCACACCTAGAACGGTTCCTTGGCATTCTATGCTTCGTGATAGCACCACCCATGGCAACCCCAAGAACCCATACAAATCAACACTTTGTGATAGTGCCGCCCGTGGTATTCCAAAGCTAATCCATGCCTTGACAATCAACATTTAGATATAATGTCGCCCATGGCACCTGAATAGCATGATACACTTACATGCCCTCGATAGGATATTTGAATATCCTAGGTGGCGAAGGGGGTGACATGTTATCATTGCATCCTCGAGGCGAGTATATACTCCTCCTCTCATGTGGCGGGAACTGATGAGAACCTCATCATGAGCCATAACTAGCTCATTTTGACCCAATACAAAGGATAAAAGCTCCTACATAACTCAAGGAAAGGCTTAACTCAGAGAATTCTGAGTTTAAGGAGAAAACAAGACATAAGGGGTAAAAATGTAATTTTACCAGTATAATCTGCATACAGGATAATTCAGGATCCAAACATAGGTCAAAGCAACTTAATAAGAATAAAAGTGGGATGAGATCATCTAGCAAGGGCTACAGCAATTCCAAGGAACTAAATGATAATCTGTAACCCTAAAACAAACCCACTTCAATTCACGAGGTTGAAGGCAAAGCAAAAATGGAATAAACCCTCTAAAATTCATAGAGAAATAATCTCTAGGGTTTAGAACCTTCAATTTGACCTTAGGAACCCATCTTGACCTACATTTAGAACCATACCCAATTAATAACTTAATTTAGGTTTTTGCGTAAATTGAGCAGTCAAACAAGGTTTAATCTAGAAATAAAATTCACCATCAGATTCCTTAGGTCCTAATTAGTCATGTATAAAAACTTGAGCCTAAGAAGAAACCTTCTTGACCAACTTTACACTTTGGTCCTCATATATTTACTTTTGGCCCTCAACTTTTGAACCGTCGCATTTTGGCCCCTAACTCTCCTTCGTTCTTTGCGTTCAGGTCCCCCCTGCAAAACCTGCCAGCACCATGCTCCGGCGACCTTGCGTGGAGCATGGCGCCGCGCAGGGTGAGGGGGAGAGTCTGGCAAGTAAACCGGGGGTGCCTTGCGTCGTCAGCCGTCGCAGGGACACCCCCCTGGTCGTTGTAACCCACCATACCGGCCGTGCGAACGCACGGACGGTATGGGTTTCCATCTCCGGCGTCCTCCGGCGAGGGAGACACGTCGTCTCCCTCCGCCTTCCTCCCTGATTCGGTCCCTATAAATACCCCCGTCGCTCCACCGTTCTTCCCAGCTCGGATCTGACGGAGAAAACCCCCAACTTTCCTCTCTTCTCACTCCGGCAGATGCCCACCAGCTCCGGCGGTTCTTCCTCTTCCTCCTCTTCGCTCTGCCGCAATACCAGCAGCAGAGACTTCTTCCCCTGCTCTCCCCGCGCCACGCCGCACCCAGCTGGCGCCTCTCCGGCCCTCTGCTCGCCGCCGCCCCTTCCCCCGGGCATCTTCTTCTCCGGCGACAGTCGATACGACTGTCGCCCACTCCGGCCCCTCCTCGTCCTGCTAAGTAGGTAGAACTCCTCTTCTTCCTCCCCTCTTCCTTTTCCTCACTTTAAACATCTACTGTCGCGCTCGATTCCGACCACTCACCCTCACCTTCTCCGCCTCCGGCCATCCTCCGGCGAGCCGCTCCCATCACTCCAGCAACCCACACGGCTCGCCGACCACCGCAGAACCTCCGCCTCCTCACCCTGATCAACCTCCGCCCTTCCACTTCCCCCACATCACCCTCTGCAACTCCACCGAACAAACCCATCTTCCGACCCACAGTCCGACCTAGGGCAGCCCTTAGGCTCCGCCCCGCCGCCTGCACACCCCCCGACCACCTTTGCCGTGCCACGGCGAAGGTCCTCCGCGTTTCTGATTGGGCCGAGAGGCCGTTTTTCTGTGGGCAGGTACCTGCGCTCGTCGCCGCCATTGTTGAAGCGAAGCAGCTTCTTCACCTGCTGCCCCAGGTGCGAAGCGCCCAGGTCACCCTCCCAGGCTGTGCGGGGGCACTTCGGCAAAGCGTTAGGCTGCAGTTGAAGCGAAGCTCTCGCGCGAAGCCCCCACGCTTCGCCTCGACTGCCGCTGCTTCCTCCGCGCAGGCACCCAAATTGGGGTGGGACATTTAGTCCCACCTCGTAACCTTTCAGAGGAGAGCGCCTGCATAAAGGCAAAAAGCGCCTTATGCTCGTTGCCTCCTGAGCACGGGGTGAGGTCCCTCTCACTCACTCGCTCGCTCGACCCGGTCTCGTCCACGCTCACGCCTCGCAGACCTGGCCCGACCCGACTTAGACTGACCTGCACTCCTCGCCCACCACGCACGCCGGTGGGCCTGGACCCGGGCGCGACCCGTACCCGGCTACCCGGCAGCTCTGGGAGAGCTATCCTATGAGCGGATTCTGTGAGAGAGAGAGACGCGGGGGGGAGGGTAGGGATAGGTTTTGCCCCTCTCTGATCAAGCTGTGTAAGTGTGCAGGCACAGGTGAAGAAGAACCGTGGAAGAAGACGAAGGCTGAAGGAAGGAGGATCACCGAGCGGCACTGTAGCAGCAGCGGTTTAAGTCGTCTGATTGGAAAATCAGACGACGTCCTGAAGGCAAGGAAGGAGAAGGAAGGCGAGGCAGAGGAGAACGCAGAGAGGCCAAGACAAGAACTGAAAGAAGAAAAAGAGCACGAGAAGAAGATCTGAAGAAAGGAAAAGAAGAAAGAAAGAAGAAGAAGAAGAACAGGACCGCTCTGCAGAAAAGAAGAAAGAAAGAAGAAGAAGAAGAACAGGACCGCTCTGCAGAAGAAAGAAGAAAGAAAGAAGAAGAAGAAGAACAGGACCGCTCTGCAGAAGAAAGGAAAAGAAGAAAAAGAAGAAGAACAAAAAGAAGAGAGCAGAAGATCTGAGAAGGAAGAAGAGGAGAAGCAAAGAGAAAAGAAGAAAAGCCAACAAATTCTCTCTCTCTCTCTTTCTTTATTTTTGTAAAAGAAACTTGTACCCCTAGAATATAACTTGCTCCCTGAGTTCGACCTCGGGAACTCTTTATTTCCGAGTAACAAATTGTATTAAACTGGTAATCACCTCCCTCTATACTATACTACGACGAAATAATAAAACTATAGAGGAAGGCAGCCCACCAGGAACCCTTCCAATCAAATTATGTTTTCAAGACTGTCCTAAGTCAAAACTTAAAGGGACTTATTTTTAAGAAGAAAGCATTTTTATGATTTTGTGTTATTAAGAGCACTGAGTTAGACTGAAGTGTGTGAGAGGTGGATGCTTAGGTTACCAAAAATCTGGAAACCTAAGGACAGATAGGGGAGTCTGATACTCCCAAAGCCTTTGACTTAATACATTGGCCTCAAGGTATCTTCAAGAGCAAAGAAAATAGCCTAAATCTTAGTAAGTACTTGAGTTTTTTAAACCTACTTTAGGCCCAAAGAGTCTAAACTTAAGACTCTTCCCAAATCCCTTAAGGGTAAGAGACTACTTGGCTCATCTCAACCTCCTCTCCTAACCTAGATTGTGTTCTCATGACACAATATTAATTGCTTTATTTTCTTTTTTTGATACATTTTTTTAATTATTCAAATAAAGCAAGGAAAGGAAAGACACCAAATGTAATCACCTCCCATGCTTAAGTCTGACAATGTCCTCATTGTAAAGCAAAGATAGAAGGATAAGGGAATAAAGTACACCTGGGGAGAGTGGGAAGGGCTCGAGTGGCGTTAGGTTCTATGGGCAGTGATCGGAAGAGGAATGAGGAGTAGGAGTTGCTACTAGGGCCTGTGCCTCATGTCTTTGTGCGTGAGTGTTAGAGTCGGGTCGTGCATGAGATGTGTGTGTGTTTGTGTGTTATCAGGAGAGGAGTGGCGCTGTGAGGTGTATGGTTGTCATTGGGTGTGAAGTGTGAGTAGGTAAGGAGGATGCAGTGCTGGGGAGGGGTCTCAGGCATCAAATTTGTGATGGGGTCATGTGTATGTGTGTGTTTGTGCCCTATGTGTGCGTAAGTGTGTGTGTGTGTGTGTGGGTCAATAGAAAAATCTGAGGTGGGCTTTGTGCTAATGGGCTTTAATTGAATAAGTAGAGGGGAGTTTCTTTAGGAAAATAAATAAGAGGGTTGTTTTGAGTGGAGTTTAATTAGGAGTGAGGTGATTGGGGAGATATAAAAATAATAGGACTAGCAAATGAGGGTATTGGGTGGTGGTGTAGGACACTCTATGTATTTATTCCTAAAACATGAAATGCATATAATTATTGATAGCATATTATAAAATGCAAGAAAATTATGTAAACCTAGTTACTAATGCATGCAATTATTTTATAGTAAAAAGCACAATCTAATGCATACTAAATTGTGGGCACTAGCATATTTAAGCTAATAAAATGTCCACTGAGGTGGACTCATCGTCATTCCACTAAAATTGATTAACTAGATTTCATACGCAAAATGTTTGAGTAAAAAACCTGTCGTTGTAGTGCGTAAAAATTCACTATCAGATAAATTTTACTAAAGCTCTAATGAGTCCTAAGTCGAACATGAAGAAGCAAACGTTTGATTTAAAATCCACGTTTATTTTTATAAAGTAGAGTAGTTGGTTCAAATTAATGTACACTAGCTATTCTACGTGTGCATACATAGGTACGAGGTGTTGGAAAGGAGCGTGGCACGCCCTTTGAGATTTTTTAGGTCGTCTGGATGTCCCTACAGACGTCTGATAACCATCTCAGACATCTGGGTGCACTGGTAGATGTCTAGAAAGATCCCAGGACGACCGTGAGGGGTTCCAGACATCCGCCATCAGCGTAGGAAAGCAAGGTGAGATTCTGAGGTCGTTTAAGATGTTTGGGTCTAATCCCAGATGTCTGATTGTAGTCAGTATGCGTGTTTTTCGCCTGTTCAGGGCCCAAACGAAGTCTGATTTCTACAAACAAAACGTCGTTGGATTCCATTCGAGTTTTTCTACGTAGTGATATAGTGTCTATGTAGCTTTGAGCTCGTTTGACCTGTCGGTCCATGTTATAGGTCTCCAGTCCGTAGAGTATATGGGACCTTGTTGTTCGCTTTGAATCGAGTTTTAAAATCAATGCATTGTAGTATAAATTGAATCAGCGTGAAAAACAAATAAATTTTATTACTCGAATGGAAGTCCGAGGTCGAACACAGAGAGAAACTGGCAAAATTGATTCTCAAGATTGCAATTTAACATAAATATATGAGCAATAGAATTCAAAACAGGAATGATATATAAATGAAAGTAAGTGTCAAATAATGCAAAAAGAATGGGGGTAAAATGGTGATTTGAATCACTAATTACCCCTAACAATTATATCAAATATTTCAATAGTAACAATCAATCTAAAGCCACATGGGATAAGTTCACACTGCACTTTAGACGTATGCTCAGCCAATCAGATGGCTTAACCCACTCACTGCTACAGTGCCAAGAGGGCACCCTTCCTTTTATCTTCTTTCTTCTCTTTCTCTCTTCTTCTGCCTCCTTAAGCTTCAGAGAAGGCACAACACAGGGCTCAGCAACACCAACAGAGGAAAAGGCCTCCCTCAGAGATCACAAGTGTTGAGAGGAGGGCGGTAGAGCAAAACCCCCCTCTCTTCTCTCTTTCTCTTCTTCCTCTCTCAAAACCAGGCAAACAAGAGTAGACTTGGTTATCCAAGTAAATGGATTGAGCCTAGACTCGCCAGGCATGAGCGTGGGTGAGGGCGTGCATATGCACGTGCATGCGGGGACCTCACCCCCTATGCATGCTGAGGCGATAAGCCATAAGCACTTTTTCCCTTTATGTGCTTATGGAGCTTCAGTCTTCTACGATGTGGGACTAATCCCACAAGGCTTCTTCACGTAGCTACAGGTCAACATCCTTCTCCAAATTAGAGCAACAGCCGTGTATGATGATGTCAATTGAAGGCCTGGGCATTTGGAGCACGTAGTCTCGCACCACCTGGAGGTGATACCTGGGACGGAAGATGCAAGAACACCTTTGTCAAGGTGTGAATGGAACTCCGTTAATGGCGGTGGCACAGGTGGGCCTGGACCCGGGCGCGACCCGTACCCGGCTACCCGGCAGCTCTGGGAGAGCTATCCTATGAGCGGATTCTGTGAGAGAGAGAGACGCGGGGGGGAAGGTAGAGATAGGTTTTGCCCCTCTCTGATCAAGCTGTGTAAGTGTGCAGGCACAGGTGAAGAAGAACCGTGGAAGAAGACGAAGGCTGAAGGAAGGAGGATCACCGAGCGGCACTTAGCAGCGGCGGTTTAAGTCGTCTGATTGGAAAATCAGACGACGTCCTGAAGGCAAGGAAGGAGAAGGAAGGCGAGGCAGAGGAGAACGCAGAGAGGCCAAGACAAGAACTGAAAGAAGAAAAAGAGCACGAGAAGAAGATCTGAAGAAAGGAAAAGAAGAAAGAAAGAAGAAGAAGAACAGGACCGCTCTGCAGAAAAGAAGAAAGAAAGAAGAAGAAGAACAGGACCGCTCTGCAGAAGAAAGAAGAAAGAAAGAAGAAGAAGAAGAACAGGACCGCTCTGCAGAAGAAAGGAAAAGAAGAAAAAGAAGAAGAACAAAAAGAAGAGAACAGAAGATCTGAGAAGGAAGAAGAGGAGAAGCAAAGAGAAAAGAAGAAAAGCCAACAAATTCTCTCTCTCTCTCTTTCTTTATTTTTGTAAAAGAAACTTGTACCCCTAGAATACAACTTGCTCCCTGAGTTCGACCTCGGGAACTCTTTATTTCCGAGTAACAAATTATATTAAACTGGTAATCACCTCCCTCTATACTATACTACGACGAAATAATAAAACTATAGAAGAAGGCAGCCCACCAGTTTTTGGCGCCGTTGCCGGGGAGCAACGGCTATTCTAGAGGTAAACATTCCTGTTTCTTTTTAGTTTCTGATAATCTCCTCTCTTTTGTGCAGCTACAGGAAATCAAGAAAACAAGCAACCGCACGACAACCATTCCGAGGACAGGTAAAATTTTTTCCTCTTGCTATTAACCCCTAAACTCTAAAGAGGAAGAAAAGAAAAGAACAAGCAATATAGGGCTAACCTGTCTTCCATACTTAGTAACCATAAAGAGTTGCATGTTTTCAACTCATTACTCCTGCACACTATTAAGGGTATTTAAGGGCTAGCACATTCTTGCTTGAGCCCTAATTACCCAACAAAGAATTAACTGGACCAAGTAGAGCCAACCTAGGATCCAACACTAGGGATTTAGAGACACACTCCTTAAGCAAGAATTGAGAAAACCAAATGAAGTGTGCCCAAGCCCTTGTCTGAAAATACCTATTCAAAGAAAACCTAAAACAATTGGCTCTCTAAACACTTGAAACCTAAAAGACAGGACCTAAAAGCTCTCAAAGAAAACAAGAGGTAAAGTTGACCCCTTGGGTCAACCAACCTTAAAGTAGGTCACTCTTTGCACTTAAAAGACTAAAGTTCAAGTGAAACCTTAAGCACCCTGATCTTAAAATTGGTAGACTTAAGAGGTCAAGATCCCCATTCTGGTCTACCTGGAACCGCAGTGACAAGAGAGGTCGAGTGGGGGAAACCCTGTAACCCGTGGGGACGCTCTACCGTGTAGGGGTCTTCGCGGGACTCTCCCTCTCTGGCTGCCCAGGTAATTCTCAGGTGGACGATCTTTCTGATTAAGGGGTCCATCTGCCCCGCACCTCTATAGTCACCCAGCACATTTTTGGGTGTCTTGATTGGGTCCAGCACCTTCTAAACTTACCTCTTCCAACAGTGCATGTACGGAAGGAGGTCCTTAAGACCACCCTTAAGACCTCCTTTAGAAATTCGCTCCCGTCAAGGCCAAGCCTCGATGCCCGTGTTTGTGCAACAACACCCTCACATTATTCTCTCTTCTGATTCAGAACCAAGTTCTTCTTCTTCCCCCATCATGGCTCAGCCAGTTGAGGAAGAAAATAATCTGGAGCACCAGCTCCAGCGACTCAATGACCTCTTCCAAAACTTCGTGCACCCACCACAGCGTCCTATGATGCGGGACCACTACAATCCTGCTGCGGTGGCCATTGAGCCTCAAGTCAGAATCCCGACTGGAGGACCTGATTCCGAATTAAAGCCCAACATGATTCATGCTATACCTAAATTCCATGGGCTTAATTCTGAAGATCCCTTCCAGCACATCAAACAGCTAAAGCATCTGGCCTACACTTTTGGATCAGATGCGCAAAATCGGGATATTCTTCTCATGAAGATGTTCTCCTTTTCTCTTATGGACAAGGCCGCCCATTGGTATCAAACTCAGACCCGGCCAATCAACACTTGGGAAGAGCTTCAATCCGAGTTTTTGAAAAAGTTTTCTCCCGTTGGTCGGACCAACGCCTTGCGCCATCAGATTACACACTTCACTCAACAATCAGGAGAACCTCTCCATGAGGCATGGGATCGTTTTCAGGATCTCATGAGAAAGTGCCCCCATCACGGAGTTCCTAAATGGGAACAAGTCCAATCTTTTTACCAGGGACTCCGTGAGGACATCCGCCTTTTCGTCAATGCAACTTGCGGAGGAAACATCATGGGTCAACATGAAGACACCGTATGGGAGATTCTCGAAAACATGTGCGAGAACTCCATCAACAATGACTCCATGAGATTATTCGACAGGACGAATACCCGCGCAGCGACGAATCTTAAGGGAGCACATGAGACGCAGGGCCTGTCCGCATCAGTCGACCTGGAATTAATGGCTAGTCGATTGGACAAGGTCTCAATCATTGAGAAGAAGGTGGATGAGCTGACTCAGCACTTGCAGCGAGCCACCTCCGCGCGTAACTCCTTTGCACAACCTCCTTCCACACAGGAGACTGCGCAAAACATCCTCCACCGATATTCCCCTAGGATGGATCCATATCCATCCCCATCTGATTCTCGGATCGGAGGATCATCCGATCCTTTCTACACCAGCCCAGGGAACTCCATTCCCCCTTTCCCTGATTCTCAGGAGGTTCCTCAGACCTGCGAGGACCTCAACGCCATCCAGAACGACCCATTCTCCAACACTTACAACCTTGGATGGCGAAACCATCCCAATTTTCAGTGGGCGGGAAATTCCCAAACCCAAAGACCACCTTTTCAGTCCCGCCCACAGCCCTCTCGTCATTTCCAGCCGCCTCAGCCTCGGCCCAACCCTACTTATCCATCAGGGCCAAATCAGGATCAAATGTCCCTAATCCTTCAGACTCTGGCTGACATTCAAAGAACAAATGCGGCTATTCAAAAACAGCACAAGGACGAACTTACAGAGGTTAAAACTCAACTGGCCCAGTTGGCAAATTCTCGCCAGCCAGGCACACTCCCTTCCCAACCTCTTCCTAACCCAAATAACGTGCCAACCCAGAAGCGCGTTATGAATCCAAATTTAGGCCACGCACAATGGATTTATCAGGCCCCTACTGCTCCATCTCCAGACGAGATGGAAGCCTCAACTTCTTATGCGGGATTTCAGCAGCAGCCACCCCTCTTACCAAACCCAAACCAAAATCAGGCCGGATTAAATTCTGTAACAACACGTAGTGGTAAAACAACCCAAGACCTGCATTATCCAAACCACTCCAAGCCTGATAACCATGACCCTAGGATAGTTATCCAAGAAACCGCTGTTCCGGATCCACAACCTGGACCTATCCTAGAAGAACCAACCAAGATCCCGTTTCCCGAGGCCTTGACCAAGGGAAAGAAGACCACCAAACCCGTGGCCCCTGAGGAGGACCAAGGGAAAGAAGACCACCACATAAACATCCCCTTGATGGATGCAATCCGCCACGTACCAGCTTACGCACGATTTCTAAAGAATATATGTACACCCCAGCGTAAGCCGCGAACCAAGGGAGGGACCCCAATTGTTCTGTCAGAGCAAGCCAGCTCTGTAATCCTCAGTAGACTCCCACCCAAGGCAAAAGATCCTGGTACTCCCCTGATTTCCTGCAAGATAGGTGGTACCCAATTTGATAGAGCATTGTTAGACTTGGGTGCATCCATAAACCTAATACCCACATCCTTACTTGACCATCTAGAAGAATCTGAGCTAAAACCAACCGAGGTGACATTACAATTAGCAGATCGATCTATAAAGTCACCAAAAGGGATTCTCGAGGATGTTATCGTAAGAGTGCGGGATTTCTATTTTCCAGTGGACTTTATAGTCTTAGATATGGACGCACCTGAGAACCCTAGGGATACACCAATCATTCTAGGGAGACCTTTCTTGGCTACTGCTAGAGCCAACATCAGCTGTGAGGAGGGCCAAATAGAGCTTAAGTTTGGAGATCAAACACTGAAAATTGATATATTTAAGGCCCAACAAGGAATTAATTGCGGCGTCATCGAACAAATTTGTGACATCAGGACCTTGGTTGATGAATCACACTTCCAGAATGACGCGATTATGCCTCATCAACCACAGAAGGATCTTGACCCGCAAACAGAGGAGTCGAATCCAGATATGAATAACCCAGTAACTCCCACCCTCGAACCTCACATCTATACTGAACCACCCGCTGCTGCTGATAACCCCATCCTCGAACTGAAAACCCTTCCTGCTCACTTGAAATACATCTTTTTGGGTTCTAATCAGACCCTTCCTGTGATTATCAATTCCAACCTCAGTCTTGAACAGGAATCTCGTCTGATTGTTGTCCTCCAGCAACATCGCAGAGCCATCGGGTGGACTCTCGATGATTTGACTGGAATAAGTCCCTCTTATTGTACTCATCATATCTATTCAGAAGAGGGCACACGACCTTCTCGTGAAATGCAGAGACGCTTAAACCCCAATCTGTAGGAGGTCGTGAAAAAGGAGATCATCAAGTGGTTAGATGCCGGAATCATCTACCCGATCTCCGATAGTCGTTGGGTGAGCCCAATTCAGGTCGTGCCCAAGAAGGCAGGACTCACCACTATAACGACTGAGACCGGAGAAATCATTCCTACCCGATTAGCCAACTCGTGGAGAGTCTGTATAGATTACCGCCGACTCAATTCCTCCACGAAGAAGGATCATTTCCCACTACCCTTCATTGATCAAATTCTCGAAAAACTTGCGGGAAATAGGTTCTTCTGCTTTCTTGACGGGTATTCCGGTTATAACCAGGTGGCAATCCATCCTGAGGACCAAGAAAAGACCACGTTCACCTGCCCCTTCGGAACATACGCTTTCCGAAGGATGCCTTTCGGTCTTTACAATGCACCCGCTACTTTTCAGCGATGCATGCTTGCCATATTCTCAGATATGGTAGGTGATTATCTGGAAGTCTTCATGGATGACTTTTCAGTTTTCGGAGCATCATTCGACGATTGCCTCCAACACTTGGTCCAGATACTCAGGCGGTGCATCGATGTGAATTTGGTTCTTTCCTGGGAAAAGAGCCATTTCATGGTGCCTGAGGGAATTGTCCTAGGACACTCAATTTCGGAGAAAGGTATCCAAGTGGATCGAGCTAAGATTGATCTGATTTCTCACCTTCCTATGCCTAGCTCGATCAGGGACATCCGTTCCTTTTTAGGGCATGTCGGTTTTTATCGACGATTTATCCCTGATTTTTCAAAAATCGCGCACCCCCTGACCACTCTTCGCTCCAAGGATGTTCCTTTCAAAATTTCCAAGGAATGCACTCAAGCATTTGAAATCCTGCGTGACCGAGTCACCCAAGCCCCGATCCTACAGTCCCCTGATTGGTCTTAACCCTTTGAGATCATGTGCGATGCATCCGACTTCGCTGTAGGAGCGGTTTTGGGGCAGAAAATTGACGGGAAACCTGTGGTCATTTACTACGCCAGCAAAACACTCGATGAGGCTCAGCGTAACTATACGGTTACTGAGAAAGAGCTGCTAGCTGTAGTATTTGCCCTAGAAAAATTCAGATCGTACCTTCTGGGTTCCCGTGTCATCATCTACTCGGATCACACAGCTGTGAGGCATCTCCTTGCAAAGAAGGACGCGAAACCTCGATTAATCCGATGGATCTTGCTGTTGCAAGAATTTGACCTTGAGATTCGCGACAAAGCAGGAAAGCAAAATGTGGTAGCTGATCACTTGTCCCGTCTTCCTTCTGAAATAATTGACCCTTCCGGACCCATCACTGAGCATTTTCCCGATGAGCACCTGCTGACTATTGGTACTAGCCTTCCCTGGTTTGCTAATGTAGTAAATTACTTGGCATCTCATCAGATCCCGTCCGATTGGCCGAAGGCCAAGAAGGACAAATTACGCTCCGATGCCAAGTATTACATTTGGGAAGACCCGTACCTCTTCCGCATAGGTGCCGATCAGATCATCCGGAGATGTGTCCCGGAAGGGGAATTCAACAATATCCTCTCTTTCTGCCATGACCAGGCATGCGGTGGCCATTTCGCCGGGCATAAAACCGCATCAAAATTCCTCCAGTGTGGCTTTTACTGGCCCACACTGTTCAAAGACGCATACAATCACTGCAAGGCATGCAGTCGTTGCCAGACTTTGGGCAACATGAGCCATCGCGACATGATGCCTATGCAACCGATTCTAGTATGCGAAATCTTTGATGTTTGGGGGATTGATTTTATGGGTCCCTTTCCTGTTTCGGAGGGTTTCGAGTACATTCTGTTGGCTGTGGACTACGTGTCCAAATGGATCGAAGCCATACCGACCCGAACCTGTGATCACAAAATCGTTCTCAAATTCATTCATCAAAACATTTTCTCAAGGTTCGAGATTCCTCGTGCAATAATCTCTGATGGGGGGACCCATTTCACAAATGCTCAGTTTAGGTCACTGATGACCAAATACGGGGTGTCTCACCGAATCTCTACTCCTTACCACCCCCAAACTAATGGTCTAGCTGAGCTGTCTAATCGGGAGATCAAGAAAATCCTGCAAGTCACTGTTCGACCTGACAGGAAGGACTGGTCGTCCCGACTTCCGGAAGCATTGTGGGCCTATAGGACCGCCCACAAGACCCAATTGGGCATGTCTCCCTTTATACTGGTGTACGGAAAGGCATGCCACCTTCCCGTAGAACTGGAGCATAAAGCCTATTGGACAGTACGGAACTGTAATCTAGATCTTTCCAAGGCTGGGACCCACAGAAAACTCCAAATCAGCGAGATCGATGAATTACGCCTAGACGCATACGAGAACTCGCAAATCTACAAGGGGAGGGTTAAAGCCTTCCACGACAAACACATCTCGAGAAAGATCTTTCATCCTGGTCAGAAGGTCCTACTCTTTGATGCCCGACTAAAACTCTTCCCAGGAAAACTGAGATCCAAGTGGGTCGGACCATATTTGGTTCGACAGGTTTTTGGAAATGGAGCAATCGAAATCAGTCCACTCAGCCACGATTCTGAACCTTTCATCGTGAACGGTCAGAGACTCAAGCCGTTCATTGATGTAACTTCTACTGATTTGGCTGAAACATCTTATGTCCTCCATTCCCCTTGAGCTTATTGCGCCCAGCCGATGGCGTAAAACTCAGCGCTTAACGGGAGGCAACCCATCATTTTCCTAAAAATCCAAAACTTTTTCTGACACCTTTTTGCACTTAAGGTTCACCCTTATAGACAGCCGACCCCACCTCAGATGCTTGCATCTGGGATTAGAAATCGTCCGCAAAAATTCAACCCGACCCATTCACTCATCCAAATTTCTGTCTTAAGGAATGAACTAAGTTAAATAAAAACCCCTAGGTTACAATGAGGACATTGCAAATCTTAGGCATGGGGGGGTATGAAAGTGCAAAACTTGTAAGAAAAGGTTTCAAACAAAAAATTCACATATGCCAAAAACACCATAAAAATTAAAAATTTTTCAAAAAAAAAAAAATAATAATAATAATAAAAGGAAAAGAGGAGAAGGAAATTTTCTGAAGGAGAAGGAGAAAAGAAACAAAATGAAAAAGGAGTACAAAATTATGAGAAAAGGTGATAGTCATTAGTAAGGAACTAAGGAATTAACCTAAGTTCTAGACCTCATTCAAGAAAATAACTGAAAAGTGCACAATGAGATTAATAAGAATGCAAACCGTAGGCATTCTTGAATAGACTCTTAGTACCCATTAAGATCTGGACACTCCTCAAGAGGTTGAGGAAAATGAAAAGCTGAAGTATTAGGTCTAAGGCTTAGGAAGTATTTGGCCTCGTTAACTAATTTCTGGTTTACGGGACTCAGTAACCTAAGCACCCTAACCTCACACACAGCCTAGTTCAGTAAGCGTAAAAATCAGAATCCCGCAGAAGCGTCGCAAAATTCTGAAAAGAACACCTAGAATAGGAGCGGCCGATCAACACAAGTTGATTTGGACGAGTTCCCAGCGCGGAGAGGCGGGAAATCCCCTCGAAGATGCGTAACAAAATATCATCTCCTCGGTGCTTATCTCTTAGGATATTTACATATCCTACTGGGGGCATGTAAGCACTCTGCTGGTTCAGATTCCATGGATGGCATTATCTCGAAGTGTCAATTGCCAGGGTCTGGATTCGGCCACGGAACACCATGGATGGGATTATCTCGAAATCTCAATAGCCAGGGTTCCGGGGGTTGCCATGGGCGGTGCTATCTCGAAGCATCGATCGCCAGGAACCCTTGAGGATTGATGATGGGAGCAAGGAATCTGATACAGACCGTGTTGAAAAGCCAATCCTAGGCTAGAACTAAAAAGAAAAAGAGAGAGAAAACTCTCCAAACAAAATAACTTTCTATCTCTCTCTTACAAAACGCACTGCGAACTGAGCCAGGGCTAAAATTATTTCAAGCACGGGTGCTTTAACCACAAAGTCCAATAAACCTTAGGTTAGTTCTTGTGGGCCTTAAAAACCTTTGCTAAAGACTGAGGCTAAGGCTAGACAGATTTGGATCTTGATTGGTACTAGAGTACCTTTTAGGCCTACGGTCAGCATTCTAACCTAATCTATGCTCAAATAAAAAAGCACTTATCTAAAGCTATTAAAAACTTCATGGTCTAGAACAAGGGTTCAAACCTTAAGTTTTTGCTAAGGGACTAGCAAAAGCTAGGCATGGGGGTATGATGAGAACCTCATCATGAGCCATAACTAGCTCATTTTGACCCAATACAAAGGATAAAAGCTCCTACATAACTCAAGGAAAGGCTTAACTCAGAGAATTCTGAGTTTAAGAAGAAAACAAGTCATAAGGGGTAAAAATGCAATTTTACCAGTATAATCTGCATACAAGGTAATTCAGGGTCCAAACATAGGTCAAAGCAACTTAATAAGAATAAAAGTGGGATGAGATGATCTAGCAAGGGCTACAGCAATTCCAATGAACTAAATGATAATCTGTAACCCTAAAACAAACCCACTTCAATTCACGAGGTTCAAGGCAAAGCAAAAATGGAATAAACCCTCTAAAATTCATAGAGAAATAATCTCTAGGGTTTAGAACCTTCAATTTGACCTTAGGAACCCATCTTGACCTACATTGAGAACCATACCCAATTAATAACTTAATTTTGGTTTTTGCGTAAATTGACTAGTCAAACAAGGTTTAATCTAGAAATAAAATTCACCATCAGATTCCTTAGGTCCTAATTAGTCATGTATAAAAGCTTGAGCCTAAGAGGAAACCTTCTTGACCAACTTTACACTTTGGTCCTCATATATTTACTTTTTGGCCCTCAACTTTTGAACCCTCGCATTTTGGCCCCTAACTCTCCTTCGTTCTTTGCGTTCAGGTCCCCCTGCAAAACCTGCCAGCACCATGCTCCGGCGACCTTGCACGGAGCATGGCGCCGCACAGCGTGAGGGGGAGAGTCTGGCAAGTAAACCGGGGGTGCCCTGCGTCGTCAGCCGTCGCAGGGACACCCCCCTGGTCGCTGTAACCCACCATACCGGCCGTGCGAACGCACGGACGGTATGGGTTTCCATCTCCGGCATCCTCCGGCGAGGGAGACACGTCGTCTCCCTCCGCCTTCCTCCCTGATTCGGTCCCTATAAATACCCCCGTCGCTCCACCGTTCTTCCCAGCTCGGATCTGACGGAGAAAACCCCCAACTTTCCTCTCTTCTCACTCCGGCAGACGCCCACCAGCTCCGGCGGTTCTTCCTCTTCCTCCTCTTCGCTCTGCCGCAATACCAGCAGCAGAGACTTCTTCCCCTGCTCTCCCCGCGCCACGCCGCACCCAGCTGGCGCCTCTCCGGCCCTTTGCTCGCCGCCGCCCCTTCCCCCGGGCATCTTCTTCTCCGGCGACAGTCGATACGACTGTCGCCCGCTCCTGCCCCTCCTCGTCCTGCTAAGTAGGTAGAACTCCTCTTCTTCCTCCTCTCTTCCTTTTCCTCACTTTAAACATCTACTGTCGCCCTAGATTCCGACCACTCACCCTCACCTTCTCCGCCTCCGGCCATCCTCCGGCAAGCCGCTCCCATCACTCCAGCAACCCACACGGCTCGCCGACCACTGCAGAACCTCCGCCTCCTCACCCTGATCAACCTCCGCCCTTCCACTTCCCCCACATCACCCTCTGCAACTCCACCGAACAAACCCATCTTCCGACCCACAGTCCGACCTAGGGCAGCCCTTAGGCTCCGCCCCGCCGCCTGCACACCCCCCGACCACCTTCGCCGTGCCACGGCGAAGGTCCTCCGCGTTTCTGATTGGGCCGAGAGGCCGTTTTTCTGTGGGCAGGTACCTGCGCTCGTCGCCGCCATTGTTGAAGCGAAGCAGCTTCTTCACCTGCTGCCCCAGGTGCGAAGCACCCAGGTCACCCTCCCAGGCTGTGCGGGGGCACTTCGGCAAAGCGTTAGGCTGCAGTTGAAGCGAAGCTCTCGCGCGAAGCCCCCGCGCTTCGCCTCAACTGCCGCTGCTTCCTCCGCGCAGGCACCCAAATTGGGGTGGGACATTTAGTCCCACCTCGTAACCTTTCAGAGGAGAGCGCCTGCATAAAGGAAAAAAGCGCCTTATGCTCGTTGCCTCCTGAGCACGGGGTGAGGTCCCTCTCACTCACTCGCTCGCTCGACCCGGTCTCGTCCGCGCTCACGCCTCGCGGACCTGGCCCGACCCGACTTAGACTGACCTGCACTCCTCGCCCACCACGCACGCCGGTGGGCCTGGACCCGGGCGCGACCCGTACCCGGCTACCCGGCAGCTCTGGGAGAGCTATCCTATGAGCGGATTCTGTGAGAGAGAGAGACGCGGGGGGGAGGGTAGGGATAGGTTTTGCCCCTCTCTGATCAAGCTGTGTAAGTGTGCAGGCACAGGTGAAGAAGAACCGTGGAAGAAGACGAAGGCTGAAGGAAGGAGGATCACCGAGCGGCACTGTAGCAGCAGCGGTTTAAGTCGTCTGATTGGAAAATCAGACGACGTCCTGAAGGCAAGGAAGGAGAAGGAAGGCGAGGCAGAGGAGAACGCAGAGAGGCCAAGACAAGAACTGAAAGAAGAAAAAGAGCACGAGAAGAAGATCTGAAGAAAGGAAAAGAAGAAAGAAAGAAGAAGAAGAAGAACAGGACCGCTCTGCAGAAAAGAAGAAAGAAAGAAGAAGAAGAAGAACAGGACCGCTCTGCAGAAGAAAGAAGAAAGAAAGAAGAAGAAGAAGAACAGGACCGCTCTGCAGAAGAAAGGAAAAGAAGAAAAAGAAGAAGAACAAAAAGAAGAGAGCAGAAGATCTGAGAAGGAAGAAGAGGAGAAGCAAAGAGAAAAGAAGAAAAGCCAACAAATTCTCTCTCTCTCTCTTTCTTTATTTTTGTAAAAGAAACTTGTACCCCTAGAATATAACTTGCTCCCTGAGTTCGACCTCGGGAACTCTTTATTTCCGAGTAACAAATTGTATTAAACTGGTAATCACCTCCCTCTATACTATACTACGACGAAATAATAAAACTATAGAGGAAGGCAGCCCACCAGGAACCCTTCCAATCAAATTATGTTTTCAAGACTGTCCTAAGTCAAAACTTAAAGGGACTTATTTTTAAGAAGAAAGCATTTTTATGATTTTGTGTTATTAAGAGCACTGAGTTAGACTGAAGTGTGTGAGAGGTGGATGCTTAGGTTACCAAAAATCTGGAAACCTAAGGACAGATAGGGGAGTCTGATACTCCCAAAGCCTTTGACTTAATACATTGGCCTCAAGGTATCTTCAAGAGCAAAGAAAATAGCCTAAATCTTAGTAAGTACTTGAGTTTTTTAAACCTACTTTAGGCCCAAAGAGTCTAAACTTAAGACTCTTCCCAAATCCCTTAAGGGTAAGAGACTACTTGGCTCATCTCAACCTCCTCTCCTAACCTAGATTGTGTTCTCATGACACAATATTAATTGCTTTATTTTCTTTTTTTGATACATTTTTTTAATTATTCAAATAAAGCAAGGAAAGGAAAGACACCAAATGTAATCACCTCCCATGCTTAAGTCTGACAATGTCCTCATTGTAAAGCAAAGATAGAAGGATAAGGGAATAAAGTACACCTGGGGAGAGTGGGAAGGGCTCGAGTGGCGTTAGGTTCTATGGGCAGTGATCGGAAGAGGAATGAGGAGTAGGAGTTGCTACTAGGGCCTGTGCCTCATGTCTTTGTGCGTGAGTGTTAGAGTCGGGTCGTGCATGAGATGTGTGTGTGTTTGTGTGTTATCAGGAGAGGAGTGGCGCTGTGAGGTGTATGGTTGTCATTGGGTGTGAAGTGTGAGTAGGTAAGGAGGATGCAGTGCTGGGGAGGGGTCTCAGGCATCAAATTTGTGATGGGGTCATGTGTATGTGTGTGTTTGTGCCCTATGTGTGCGTAAGTGTGTGTGTGTGTGTGTGGGTCAATAGAAAAATCTGAGGTGGGCTTTGTGCTAATGGGCTTTAATTGAATAAGTAGAGGGGAGTTTCTTTAGGAAAATAAATAAGAGGGTTGTTTTGAGTGGAGTTTAATTAGGAGTGAGGTGATTGGGGAGATATAAAAATAATAGGACTAGCAAATGAGGGTATTGGGTGGTGGTGTAGGACACTCTATGTATTTATTCCTAAAACATGAAATGCATATAATTATTGATAGCATATTATAAAATGCAAGAAAATTATGTAAACCTAGTTACTAATGCATGCAATTATTTTATAGTAAAAAGCACAATCTAATGCATACTAAATTGTGGGCACTAGCATATTTAAGCTAATAAAATGTCCACTGAGGTGGACTCATCGTCATTCCACTAAAATTGATTAACTAGATTTCATACGCAAAATGTTTGAGTAAAAAACCTGTCGTTGTAGTGCGTAAAAATTCACTATCAGATAAATTTTACTAAAGCTCTAATGAGTCCTAAGTCGAACATGAAGAAGCAAACGTTTGATTTAAAATCCACGTTTATTTTTATAAAGTAGAGTAGTTGGTTCAAATTAATGTACACTAGCTATTCTACGTGTGCATACATAGGTACGAGGTGTTGGAAAGGAGCGTGGCACGCCCTTTGAGATTTTTTAGGTCGTCTGGATGTCCCTACAGACGTCTGATAACCATCTCAGACATCTGGGTGCACTGGTAGATGTCTAGAAAGATCCCAGGACGACCGTGAGGGGTTCCAGACATCCGCCATCAGCGTAGGAAAGCAAGGTGAGATTCTGAGGTCGTTTAAGATGTCTGGGTCTAATCCCAGATGTCTGATTGTAGTCAGTATGCGTGTTTTTCGCCTGTTCAGGGCCCAAACGAAGTCTGATTTCTACAAACAAAACGTCGTTGGATTCCATTCGAGTTTTTCTACGTAGTGATATAGTGTCTATGTAGCTTTGAGCTCGTTTGACCTGTCGGTCCATGTTATAGGTCTCCAGTCCGTAGAGTATATGGGACCTTGTTGTTCGCTTTGAATCGAGTTTTAAAATCAATGCATTGTAGTATAAATTGAATCAGCGTGAAAAACAAATAAATTTTATTACTCGAATGGAAGTCCGAGGTCGAACACAGAGAGAAACTGGCAAAATTGATTCTCAAGATTGCAATTTAACATAAATATATGAGCAATAGAATTCAAAACAGGAATGATATATAAATGAAAGTAAGTGTCAAATAATGCAAAAAGAATGGGGGTAAAATGGTGATTTGAATCACTAATTACCCCTAACAATTATATCAAATATTTCAATAGTAACAATCAATCTAAAGCCACATGGGATAAGTTCACACTGCACTTTAGACGTATGCTCAGCCAATCAGATGGCTTAACCCACTCACTGCTACAGTGCCAAGAGGGCACCCTTCCTTTTATCTTCTTTCTTCTCTTTCTCTCTTCTTCTGCCTCCTTAAGCTTCAGAGAAGGCACAACACAGGGCTCAGCAACACCAACAGAGGAAAAGGCCTCCCTCAGAGATCACAAGTGTTGAGAGGAGGGCGGTAGAGCAAAACCCCCCTCTCTTCTCTCTTTCTCTTCTTCCTCTCTCAAAACCAGGCAAACAAGAGTAGACTTGGTTATCCAAGTAAATGGATTGAGCCTAGACTCGCCAGGCATGAGCGTGGGTGAGGGCGTGCATATGCACGTGCATGCGGGGACCTCACCCCCTATGCATGCTGAGGCGATAAGCCATAAGCACTTTTTCCCTTTATGTGCTTATGGAGCTTCAGTCTTCTACGATGTGGGACTAATCCCACAAGGCTTCTTCACGTAGCTACAGGTCAACATCCTTCTCCAAATTAGAGCAACAGCCGTGTATGATGATGTCAATTGAAGGCCTGGGCATTTGGAGCACGTAGTCTCGCACCACCTGGAGGTGATACCTGGGACGGAAGATGCAAGAACACCTTTGTCAAGGTGTGAATGGAACTCCGTTAATGGCGGTGGCACAGGCGACGCCTGAAAATAGAAACAAGGCCTTTCGACCGCGTTAAACACACTTAGTAGGATCGCTGGGCCACGGCCAGTGCAACGGCGATTGTGGAGTTTGGTGCACGGAGGTGGTCGATCGGTGACGGAGTAGGTTGCATGAAGGTGGGTTACTCGGTGGGCAGTTTGGGTGGATGGTGGAGTGTGATAGGTTAGGGCTTTGGATGAGGGGAGTACGGCGAAGGGTTTGGACCTGTTGGCGAAGCGGATGGAGTTGTGGAACAGTGGAGATGCTTCGCCGAAGATGTGGCTGGAGCGGAGGACAACGATGGGGTCAGAAGCGTATCGATGGTCGGAGGTGCGATGTGAGTGTGGGAAAAAGATGTAGAGAGATAGAGAAAGAGATAGGGATACTTAGCGACGAGGTAGAGAGGTGATGGCGGCCAGTTGTGCTAGACCAGCATCGGAGAAGGAGGAGAATACGGCCAGATGGCGACGACGAAGTAGGCGAAGATACACCCTCCCTTTGCTTGGGGAGGGTGGCGATGAAGAGAGGACTCCAGGGAGCTGACCAATTTGGTCGTTGGACGACCGAAGGAGGAGGATCAAAGAGGGTTGCCGAAGCAAGGGTTTGGTGGTTGGAGTAGGAGAATCAGAGGTGGTTGACTCACTAAAACTTGCTAACGGGATTCGCAAGGCCACGAGGGTCTTTTATAGGGCTCTAGATGAAGTTCCAAGCTTGGGAAACAAGCTTAGAACTTCGAGCTCTTCGCCGACGATGGATACCTAATCAATCAAAACATTCACATTAGGATTATAGAGGGATTTAGGATCCCTGGATTACTTGACAAGTTTCCCTTTCAATTTTGAAAGGGATTCGTCAAGAAATCACAGAGATCTTGCCATCTTTAGGTCGCTAGAGTTTGTAGGATTAGGATTTCATGGTGGTGGGGACCTTTCTGTGAAGATGATGATAAAGTTAGGCACCAAAATGCAAATTATTCAAAAGTTAGGGGCATATGTGTGAGATAAAAGAATTAGACAAGACCAAATTGCAAACTAGGTTAAGATGATTTCAGATTAAGCCCAAATTTTAGTACAAACCTAATTTGGACCTAAGAAATCCAATGGTGAAGTTGGATTTTGACTTTGATCTATTTTGACTAGGTAATTTATGCAAAAATCTAAATTAGGGCAAAAGTCTTCCTGTGGCTCTATTTTAGGTCAAGACAGGTTCTGATGGTCAAATCAAGATACCAAACCTAAAGAATATTTTTCTATGAAATTTAGATGGTTTAGATGAATTTTATCCTGACCAAAACCTCAGTTAACTAAGCGGGTCTGTTTCTAGGGTTTCAGATGTCATTTAATTCTTAAAACACGTAAAAACCCATTTCTAGCTATTCTAACCCACTTGTTAGACTTTTAAGACCATCTGACCTTTATCCAACCCCTGAGAAAACCTATGGTTGTTCTGCATTTAAGATATGATGGTAAAATTATAGTTTTAACCCTAGTTTCTTGTATTTCTCTTTGAAAGGATTTGCAATGAATTATGACCTTCTGGTGATCATGTAGGAGCATTTAATGACTTAATTAGATCAAAATTGAGCTAGTTATGGCTCATTATGGTGTTCCCATCATACCCCAATGCCTAGCTTTTTCTAGTCCCTTAGCAAAATCTCATGGAATTAACTTAGATTCTAGACCAAGCCTTTTTATGTTCAGATTTCTGCTGTGTGCTTTCTTTTGTAGATTAGGACAGAATGTCAATAGTAGGCCTAGAGGTACTCAAGTACCAACCAAGATTCGGACCTAACCAGCTCTAGCCTCAGTCCACTGCGAAGGTTTCTACGGCCCACAAGAACTAACCTAAGGTTCGTTAAACTCCGCAGTTAAAGCACCCGTGCTTAAAACATGTTTAGCCCAGGTTCAGTTTGCAATGCGTTTTTGTAAGAGAGAGACAAAAAGATTTTTATTTTTGGAGAGTTTTCTCTCTCTTTTCTTTCTTCATTTCTAGCTTCAGATTGGCTTTACAACACGGTCTGTATAAGATTCCTAGCTCCCACTGATGAGAGCCTCATCATGAGCCATAACTAGCTCATTTTGACCCAATAAAGAAGATAAAAGCTCCTACATAACCTAGAAGAAGGCCTAACTGAAGGAACAAGTGCTCTGAGAAGAAAACATGAAATAAAGGTTAAAACTGCAATTTTACCATTGCAGTAGATAAACGGGATTTCTCAGAGGCAAAACATAGGTCAAATGGTCTAAATGAGATAAAAAGTGGGTTGAGTCAATCAGAAATGGGTTCATGTGCAATCTAAGAACTAAAAGACACTTGGTAACCCTAAAACAGACCCGCTTAAATTAACAAGGTTCTGGTCAGAAAAAAAAGCAAGTAAACCCTCTACAAATCATGGAAAAACATACTCTAGGGTTTAGAACACTTAATTTGGCCTTTGGAACCTAGTTTGACCTAGATTAGGGTCCTAGCTCTTCAATTAACCTAATTTGGGTTTTTACGCAAAATATCCAGTCAAACGAGGTCAAACCTGAAATCTAACTTCTCCATTGGATTCCTTAGGTCCAAATTAGGTTTATACCAAAATTTGGACCTAAGGAGAGGTCATCTTGACCTACTTTGCAATTTAGTACACCCAAATCACAAATTGGTCCCTATCTTTTGAATACCGTTGCAGAGAACCCCCTATGTTCTTCGCCTCCTTTGCAAACCGGTCCTGCCGCCATTGCTAGGGCAGAACCGAGCTCCGGCGAGGTTCGGAGAGGGATTGCTCTCTAATCCCTCAGAGATTCCCTCCCAGAAATGGAAGGAGAATTCTCTGAAGAATTGCCTTCCATTTAAGACCGATATCGATCCCTGGTGTGAACCCAATCTCTCGTGCGAACGCACGAGAGATTTGGGTATCCTAACTCCTTTCCATCTCCGGCGACCAACCTCAGGCAATTACGTGCCCTTCACACCCTGCACACCAAGTCCAGCGCCTATATAAGAACCCACAACTCCGGCCATAGAGGCTGAGCTTGGTTTGGCCGAGGTTCCACCCCCAATTCCTCTCCTCCTGCCCGGCCAAACTCCCAGCAGGCTCCGGCGAGGCCCCCTCCCCTCCCTCTTCGCTCTGCCACAAAACCAGTGGCAGAGTTAACTTCCTGACCTTCCTCCGCGTCGCGCAGTACCAGCGCACGCCGCCTCAGCCCCGTCGTCGCCGTCGTCCTCCCCCACTGGGCGTCATCTTCTCCGGCGACAGCAGGTACTGCTGTTCGCCCTCCGTCCCCTTTCGTCCTTACAGTTAGGTTAGAACTCCTCTCCATCCTCTCCTCTCTCTTTTCCCCCTGTTATCTCCCTTGATCGACCCTCGACAGATGCTAACCACCTCCATCGTCTTCGCCTCCGACCGCACTCCGGCGAGCCGCCCACACCACTCCAGCCCTCCACACAGCTCGCCAACCACCTCGAAAGCTCCGCCTCACCTCCAGGAACACACTCCACCCTACCACTGCCACTCCAGCCCTCCACAATCACCCCCCGACCAACCCACCATCTCCGGCCACAAGTTGACCTAGGCACGCACGCCTAGGCCGACCTGCGGCCTGCAGCACTGCCCACCGCCTTCGCCGTGCCACGGCGAAGGTCTCTAGCTATTCTGATTGGGCCGAGAGGCGCGTTTTGTGTATGACAGGGTTTGAGCCGCTGCCGCCATGGACGACCTCTGATGAAGCTCCCACGAAGCTCCAGGCACCCGGTCTTCCAGGCTACAGGTGCTGCATACTAGCGCGAGTGTCGCAAGGTGCACGAGTCCAGCCAAGGAGCGCTAGCAGAGCCAGTAGCTGCGGGGCAATCGTACGACGAGGCTTCTGCAGGCGCGCGTGAAGGCGAGACCAGATAGTCCCACATCGTGGGATTGCAACCCTCAGGTACCATATAAGTTGTTTTTGTGTTTTACTCTTATCGCCTCAGTAAGCACAGGGGTGAGGTCCCTCACTGATCCCACACCCGCCTCGTCCGCGGCCTGACCACGCGGACCTGGCGAATCCGACCCGACCTAGACCTACGCACTCCTCGCGCATCACACACCTGCAGGTGCGCCTGGTCCCGGGTACGATCCGACCCGATTATGGCTGTGGCTCTGGGAGAGCGGTTTGAGTGAATTGCTTGAGAGAGAGAGATGCGCGGGTAGAGGGAGAAGGGTTAGGTTTTGCTCCTGTGCAGGCAGGCTGAACGCAGGAGGAGAAGGACTTGGCTGCGAGAAGGAAAAGAAAGAAAGAAGAAGGAACGGCAGAGATGAATAGAAGAGGAAGAAACAAGGCAGAGAAGAAGAAGCAAGAAAGAAGCCTTCGCAGGAGAAGAAAGAAAAGAGCAAGCCAGAAGCAAAGGCACAGAGAAGCCAAGTGAAGACTTTGCAGAGATCAGAAGAAGAAAAGAAAGAGCAAAGACCGCAGCAGAAGAAGAAGAAGAATAATCAAGAAGAAAAGGAGAAATGCTTTTAAGACGTCTGATCGCAAGATCAGACGTCCAATTTCATATTTTTTTTGCCCTAACTCCTTTTAATCGCATACATTCATACCTGAATTGATATTTTGAGTAAATTAGAGTGTTCAATTACATTTTGATTTAGTGGTAAGTTCCATTTGCTCCCTGTGTTCGACCTCGGATACTCCGGTCTTCGAGTAATAAAAACTTTGTATTTGTTCGAACGTTTTGTCGGTTATACTACAACATAATACGCTTTAAATCCGCACGAAACGCCCTTGAACACCCACCATCAATCCTCGCAGGGTCCCTGGTAATTGATGCTTCGAGATAACACCGCCCATGGCAACCCCCAGAACCCTGGCTTTCGAGATTTCGAGATAATCCTACTCATGGTGTTCTGTAGCTAAATCTAGACCTTGGTAATCGACATTTTGTGATAATGCCTCTATGGCATCTGAACCAGCACAAGGTGCTTACGTGCCCTCGGTAGGATATTTAGATATCCTAGGAGACAAGCACTGAGGAGATGGTATGTTATTGCGCATCTTCGAGGGTAATTTCCCCTTCTCCACGTCGAGACTCTTCCAAATCAACTTGTGTCGATAAGCCACTCCTAATCTAGGTAGCTTTTTCAAAACATAATTAACGTATTTGCGTGATTTTGATAATTAAGCGCACTGAACCAGGCTGTGTGTGGATTAGGGTGCTTAGGTTACCAAGTCCTGCAAACCATAGGTCAGTTAACGAGGTCGAATAATCCTTAAGCCTTAGACCTAATACTTAAGCTTCGCATTTTCCTCAACCTCTTGAGAACTATCCAGATCATAACGAATACTTGAATTTTTAGGCCAAAACACAGCCCAAGAGGCCTAAGATCAGCGTTCATACTAATTTGTGTTTCTGTAGCATGTTTTGTCTTTCATTTTTCTCTTTCTATTTGG
The DNA here is from genome assembly GCA_037157565.1 of Thalassia testudinum. Classification (NCBI taxonomy): domain Eukaryota; kingdom Viridiplantae; phylum Streptophyta; class Magnoliopsida; order Alismatales; family Hydrocharitaceae; genus Thalassia; species Thalassia testudinum. The sequence goes on along the minus strand of JAZHRO010000010.1, from coordinate 5,823,167 downwards.
CCTAGAACTAAGTCAATTCCTTAATCTTTTACTAATGATTATCACTTTTTGTTTCAAATTATTGCTCCTCTTTGACATTTATATCACCTCCCCTTTTTCTCCTCCTCAAAAATGATATGCAAATTGATCTTTCAAAATTTCCTCCCTTCTCCATCTTTTTTCTTGTTTCATTTTTTATTTTTTGAGTTTTTTAGAATATGTTTTTTTCTTATGAAACCCTTTCTTGTGAAGTGATTCTCACAGCATTTTACACTTTAATACCCTCTCATGCCTACGATTTGCAATGTCATCATTGTAAATTACTTGGGTTCGAATTCAGCTTAGATCGTACATTAGAACAGGTTCTAGGTGGGTGGATGGGTCGGGATGACTATTGCAGATGATTTCAAGCTTGGGTACAGGTATCAGAGGTGGAGTCGGCTGTTCTAATGGACGAACTGTACAGTGCAATATGAGTTCAGTATGGGATATGCCAAGAAGGGTTTCAAGTTTTTCAAAAAGATGATGGGTTGCCTCCTATTAAGCGCTGAGTTTAATGCCATTAGCCAGGCACAATGAGCTCAAGGAGAATGGAGGGCCAAAGATACCTCAGCCAAGTTTAAGTCAATGAGTTCGATGAACGATTTTAGTCTCTGACCTTTCACGATAAAAGGTTCAAAATCAAGGCTGAGTTCACTAATGTCAATGTCTCCATTTCCAAAGATTAATCTCACCAAGAATGGTTCAATCCATTTTGATCTGAGTTTTCCTGGGAACAATTTAAGTTTGGCATCAAAGAGTAGAACTTTTTGACTAGGGTGGAAAGATTTTCGCACAATGTGCCTATCATGGAAGGCTTTGACCCACTCTTTGTAGATATGAGAGTTCTCATACGCATCATTGCGTAATTCCTCGATCTCGCTCAATTGCAACCGGTGGTGTATTCCATCCTTCATCAGATCCAGATTGCACTTCTGTACTGCCTAATAAGCCTTGTGCTCCATCTCAACGGGAAGGTGACATGCCTAATTGGGTCTTGTGGGCAGTTCTATAGGCCCACAAAGCTTTCAGAAGGCGAGTAGACCAATCCTTCCTATTAGGTCGAACAGTGACTTGAAGGATCTTCTTGATTTCTCGATTCGACAGTTCTGCCAGTCCATTAGTCTGGGGGTGGTAAGGAGTCAAGATACGATGCGACAGCTCATACTTTTTCATCAAGGACTGGAAGTGCACATTGTCGAAATAAGACCTGCCATCGCTAATGATGGCCTTAGAAACCCCAAATCTAGTAAAGATGTTCTCCTGGATAAATCAGAGGACAACTTTATGATCACTAGTTCTTGTGGGGACGGCTTCGATCCATTTAGAGGCATAATCAACAACGAGTAGAATGTACTTGAAGCTGTTAGATCTAGGAAAAGGTCCCATGAAATCAATTCTCCATATGTCAAAGATTTCGCACACAATAATCGGGTTCAAGGGCATCATATCCCGCCAGCCCATGTTGCTAAGGGTCTGACAACGAGCGCATGCCATACAATACGTCTGTGCATCTTTGAACAAAGTGAGCAAAAAGAACCCACATTGCAGAATTTTCGCTATGGTTTTACACCCAGAGAAATGGCCACCGCAGGCCTGGTTGTGACAAAATGAGATTACTTCATTGACCTTGTCGTCAAGAATGCATCTCCGGATCACCTAATCATTGCCAATCTGGAAGAGGTATGGTTCCTCCCAAATATAGTACTTGGCTTCGACAATCAATTTGTCTCGCTTGGAAGTCGCCTAATCTAGCAGAACTTTCCCCGTAACCAAGTTGTTTACAGTATCAGCAAACCAAGGGAGACTGTGAATGGCTAGCAGGTGGTTGTCCGAAAAATGCTCGGTGATTGGACCAGATGGGTCGATGACTAAAGAAGGAAGACATGACAAATGGTCAGCTACCACATTCTACTTTCCCTCTTTATCGCGAATCTCGAGATCGAATTCTTGTAATAGCAAGATCCAGCGGATTAGTTGAGGTTTCGCGTCCTTCTTCTCAAGGAGGTGCCTCACTGCAGTGTGATCCGAGTATATGATAACATGGGATCCCAAAAGATAAGATCTAAATTTTTCCACTCTAAATACGATGGCTAGCAGCTCTTTCTCAGTAACTATGTAGTTACATTGAGCCTCGTAAAGTGTCTTGCTAGCGTAGTAGATGACCATGGGTTTCCCATCTATTTTCTACCCAAGTATAGGACCCACAACATAATCAGATGCATCACACATAATCTCAAAGGGTTGAGACCAATCAGGAGACTGCAGGATAAGTGCTTGGGTAACTCGATCATGTAGGATCTCAAATGCATGAGTGCATTCCTCATTGATTTCGAAGGGGATATCCTTAGATAGAAGATTAGTCAGAGGGCACGCGATTTTCGAAAAATCAGGAATGAATCGACAGTAAAAACTGATGTGCCCTAGAAATGAACGGATGTCCTTGACCGAGCTAGGCATAGGGAGTTTGGAAGTCAGATTCACCATGGGTCGATCAACCTGGATGCCTTTCTCAGAGACAAGATGTCCCAGGACAATTCCTTCAGGTACCATGAAGTGGCTCTTTTCCTAGGACAGAACCAAATTCATGTCAATGCACCGCCTGAGGATTTGGACCAAGTGCAGGAGGAAATCATCAAAAGATCCTCCAAATACCGAGAAGTCATCCATGTAGACCTCAAGGTATTCACCTAACATATCTGAGAATATTGCAAGCATGCATCGCTGAAAAGTAGCGGGTGCATTGCAAAGACTGAACGACATCCTTCGGAATGAGTATGTCCCGAAGGGGCAGGTGAAGGTAGTCTTCTCTTGGTCCTCAGGATGGATTGCAACCTGGTTATAATCGGAGTACCCTTCCAAAAAGTAGAAGAATCGATTTCCTGCTAGTTTCTTGAGTATCTGATCAATGAACGGTAGTGGGAAATGATCCTTCTTCAGGAAGGAATTGAGTCTTCTATAATCAATGCGAACTCTCCACGCATTCGCTATACAGGTTGGTATGGTTTCTCCAATTTCAGTCGTGATCACAGTGAGTCCTGCCTTCTTAGGCACAACTTGGATTGGACTCACCCATCGACTGTCGGAGATCGAGTAGATGATCCCTGCATCTAACCACTTGATAATCTCCTTTTTCATGGCATCCTACAAATTTGGATTTAGGCATCTGTGCATTTCACAGGATGGTCGTGAGCCCTCTTCAGTATAGATGTGATGTGTGCAGTATGAAGGGCTGATGCAAGTCAAATCATCGAGAGTCCATCCAATGGTTCTTCGATGCTGCAGGAGAATAGAAATCAGGCGTGTTTTCTGATCAGGTGTGAGTCGGGAGTTGATAATCACAGGAAATGTTTGATTGGAACCCAAAAAGATGTATTTGAGATGATCAGGGACGGGTTTCAATTCCATAACAAGATTATCAGCAGCAGCAGGTGGTTCAGGGTGTGTATTGGGAGAAAAGGAAGGAGCTATGGTTGTGTCTAGGTTAGGTTCAGGCTCCTCTAATTGCGGGTTTTGATCTTCTTGTGGTTGACCAGAAATATTCAGGTTTTCTTCGATACATAGGTCTTCAAACATGGTCTTGATATCACAAATTTGTTCTATAACCCTGCAATTAATTCTTTGTTGGGCCTTAAAGATGTTGATCTTCAGTGTCTTGCTCCCAAATTTTAACTCAATTTGGCCTTCCTCACAATTAATATTGGCCCTAGCTATGGCCAGAAAGGGTCTCCCTAATATGATTGGTGTATTCTTCAAGTTCTCAAGAGCATCCATGTCTAAGACGATGAAATCCACGAGAAAGTAAAAATCATGTACCCTAACTATGACATCCTCGAGTACTACTTTCGGTGACTTAATAGATTGATCAGCTAACGGCAAAGTCATCTCTGTCGATTTAAGCTCAGATTCCTCAAAGTGGTCTAGTAGGGATGTGGGTATCAAATTTATGGAAGCTCCTAGGTCCAATAAGGCTCGGTCAAACTGTATATCACCAATAGCACAGGAGATCAAAGGGGTGCCTGGGTCATTTGCCTTAGGCTGGAGTTTGCTCAAAATGATGGAGCTGGCTTGCTCCGACAGTATGATTGGGTTCCCGCCTTTGGTTCGTGGCTTACATTAGGTGTACACACGTTTTTTAGGAATCGTGCGTAAGTCAGTACGTGGCGAATCGCATCCATCAAGGGGATGTTTATATGGACCTGCTCAAAGAGCTTGACTAGGTCTTCCTCAGGTGTCACGGGTTTGTTTGTCTTCTTTCCCTTAGTCAAGGCCTCAGGAAATGGAACCTTAGATGATTCCTCTATAATTGGCTCAGGCTCTTTATCAGGGATGGGTGTGTCTTGGATGACCAATCTAGGGTTAGGGGCTACAGTCTCAAGCATGTTGTGGCTTGGAAAATGTAGGTCTTGTGTTGCTTTGCCACTACGGGTGGTGATGGAATCCTGCCTGGTTCTGGGTTAGTATGTGCAAAAGAGGTGGTTGCTGCTGATAACTGAAATCGGTTGATGTGACGATCGGGTTTTAGTTTGTTATAACGTTGTAGTATAGCCGGTTATTACCAACATTTCAAATATATAAAATTTTTTTACTCGGAAAATAAAAGAGTTCCCGAGGTCGAACTCAGGGAGCAAGTTGTATTCTAGAGATATACATGTTTCTTTTACAAAATAAAGAAAGAGAGAGGGAAAGAATTTGTTGTTCTCTTTGTTTTCTCCTCGTGATGTTCTTCTTTCTTTCTTTCTTCAGATCTCCTTCTTCTTCTTCCTTGGTTTCTGTCTTGGCCTCTCTTCTTCTTTTTCTACAGTCTCTTCTGTGAAGGTTTCTTCTTCCTTGGCTCTGCTGTACTTCTTCTCTGCAGCCTTTCCTCTTCTTCTGCCTTGCTCAGCCTCTTCTTTAGAGTTTCTTCTTGTTTTTCCTCCCTGCGGCTAAGTGTCAGCTTCTTCTTTTCTTTTTCAGCCAGGGACGTCACCCCTCCTTTCTTCTTTTCCCTTCAGGCCGTCGTCTGATTTCCAAATCAGACGACTTAAACTACCTGTTGCTACAGTCAGCTTCCTTCTTCTTCCGCGGGTCTTCTTCTTCGCCTGTGCCTGCACACTTCAGAGTTTTTCGTCAGAGGCAAAACCTACTCTACCCTCCCCCCCCCGCGTCTCTCTCTCTCTCTGAAACCACTCTTGGGAAAGCTCTCCCAGAGCTGCCGGGTAACCGGGTTCGGGTCAGGCCCGGGTCCAGGCCCACCGGCGTGCGTGGTGGGCGAGGAGTGCAGGTCAGTCTTAAGTCGGGTCGGGTCGGGTCAGGTCCGCGGGGCGTGAGCGCGGACGAGACCGGGTAACCGGGCGGGTGAAGGGGACCTCACCCCGTGTGCTGAGGCAGTAAGCCTCCAGCACTTTTGCATATTATATCGCTGCGCCTCTTCAGGCTGTTCCGAGGTGGGACTAAATGTCCCGCCTCAATTGCGCGCCCGCAGCGGGGAAATCAGCGGGAGATTGCGGCGTCACGTGGAGCTTTCTGCCTTAGCTGCGAACCTGGTGTTTTGCCAAAACTCCTCGCAAGGCCTGGGAGTTGAATCTGGGCTTGGCGTTGAGCGTGGCGCGCCTGTAGCTGCAGGCGGAAGCAGTTCCTCCTGCGCGGCAATGGCGGCGGAGGTCGGGTGGCCTGTTCACAAGAAAACGGCCTCTCGGCCTAATCAGAGAGTGCCAGGAGCTTTGCCAGGGTGCGGCGAAGCTCGTGTGGGTGGTGGCGAGGCGCGGGGCGGCGTGCGAGGGCTGCCCTAGGTCGGACTGTGGGTCGGAGGATGGGTCTGTTCGGTGGGGTTGCAGAGGGTAATGTGGGGGAAGTGGCAGGGCGGAGGTTGATCAGGGTGAGGAGGCGGAGGTCCTGCGGTGGTCGGCGAGCCGTGTGGGTCGCTGAGGTGATGGGAGCGGCTCGCCGGAGGGTGGTCGGAGACGAAGGAGGTGACGATGGTCAGGGTCGGTCGAGGGCTTAATTGAATAAATTGAAAGCGGGGAAAGAAAGAGGAGAAGAAGGGGAGTAGTTCTAACTTACTTGCAGGGACGAAGGGGGAGGAACAGGGCGACAGTCGTATCGACTGTCGCCGGAGAAGACGATGCCCAGTGGGGGGAGGACGGCGGTGACGACGGGGCAGAGGCAGCGCGCGCCGGTATTGCGCGACGTGGGAAGAGCAGGGGAAGAAGTCTCTGCTGCTGGTATTGCGGCAGAGCGAAGAGGAGGAGGAGGAGGAACCGCCGGAGCTGGTGGGCGTCTGCCGGAGGGAGAGGAGAAGAAAGTTGGGGATTTTCTCCGTCAGATCCAGGCTGCCCCGGTCGGTGGAGCAACGGGGGGTATTTATAGGGATCAAACAGGGAGGAAGGCGGAGGGAGACGACGTGTCTCCCTCGCCGGAGGATGGTCGGAAACAAGAACCCATACCGTCCGTGCGTTCGCACGGCCGGTATGGTGGGTTACAACGACTAGGGGGGTGTCCCTGCGACGGCTGACGACGCAGGGCACCCCCGGTTTACTTGCCAGGTCCCCCACCTCACCCTGCGCGGCGCCATGCTCCGCGCAAGGTCGCCGGAGCATGGTGCTGGCAGGTTTTGCAGGAGGGACCTGATTGCAAAGAACGAAGGAGAGTTAGGGGCCAAAATGCGAGGGTTCAAAAGTTGAGGGCCAAAGAGTAAATATATGAGGACCAAAGTGTAAAGTCGGTCAAGGAGGTTTCTTCTTAGGCTCAAGTTTTTATACATGACTAATTAGGACCTAAGGAATCTGATGGTGAATTTCATTTCCATATTAAACCTTGTTTGACCGGTCAATTTGCGCAAAAACCCAAATTAAGTTATTAATTGGGCATGGTTCTCAATGTAGGTCAAAAAGGGTTCTGAAGGCCAAATTGAAGGTTCTAAACCCTGGAGATTATTTTTCTATGAATTTTAGAGGGTTTATTCTATTTTTACTTTGCCTCGAACCTTGTGAATTGAAGTGAGTTGTTTTAGGGTTACAGATTATCATTTAGTTTCTTGGAATTGCTGTAGCCCTTGCTAGATCATTTCATCCCACTCTTATTCTTATTAAGCTGCTTTGACCTATGTTTGGGCCCTGAATTACCCTGTATGCAGATTATACTGGTAAAATTGCATTTTTACCCCTTATGTCTTGTTTTCTTCTTAAACTCAGGATTTTCTGAGTTAAGCCTTTCCTTGAGATATGTAGGAGCTTTTATCCTTTGTATTAGGTCAAAATGAGCTAGTTATGGCTCATGATGAGGTTCTCATCAATAACTTACGTATGATGTCGAAGTTTCCATCCTGTTAGGTGATGGAGTAGAAGGGGCTTGATAGACATAGTAAGCTTGGCCCTGAATCGGGTTCATAACACGCCTCTGGTTCAGCATGTTATTTAGGTTAGGTAGAGGTTGCAAAGGAAGTGCACCAGGTTAGTGGGGATTTGCCATCTAAACGAGTTGATTACGAACCTCTGTGATCTCATCTTTGTGTTATTTTTGCATAGCCGCATTCATTTTTTGAATGTTAGCCAGAGTCTAAAGGATAAGAGTCATCTAATCTTCGTGAGTTGGCCCGGATTAATAAGTTGGGTTGGGCCGAGGCTAAGGCGGCTGATATGGACAAGAAGGTTGTGGTCGAGGCTGATATTGAGGTCTTTGATTTTGATTGTTCCCTGACCATGTGAAATTAGGATGATTATGCCATCCAGGGTTGTAGGTGTTTGAGAATGGATCATTCTGGATAGCATTGAGGTCCTCGCAAGTCTAGGGAGCCTCAGAAAAGTTAGAATATGAGGGTTCAGAGTTCCCCCAACTAGAATAGGCAGGTCCAGAGTTTCCTCCTAACCCTGAATCAGATGGGGGTGGATATGGGTCCATCCTCTAAGAAGATCGATGCTAGATGTTATGCACAACCTCCTTGCCAGAGGGCGATTGTGTGAATGGGTTTTGCGCAGAGGTGGCTCGCTGTAGGTGTTAAGTCGACTCATCCATGTTCTTCTCAATAATAGAGACCTTGTCCAGGAGACTGGCCATCAGTTCCAAATCGACGGAAGAGGACAGGCCCTACATCTTATGTGCTCCCCTTGGATTCTTCAATGCATGGGCATTCGTCCGGTCGAACATGCCCATGGATTCATTATTGATGGAGTTCTCGCACATGTTCTCGAGAATCTCCCACACGGTGTCTTCATGTTGACCCATGATGTTTCCTCCATAGGTCGCATTGATGAATAATCGAATATCCTCACGGAGTCCCTGGTAAAAAGATTGGACTTGTTCCCATTTAGGAACTCCGTGGTAGGGGCACTTTCGCATGAGTTCCAGAAAATGATCCCATGCCTCGTGAAGTGGTTCGCCTGCTTGCTACGTGAAATACGTGATCTGGTGTCGTAGAGCATTTGTCCGACCAACAGGGAAGAACTTTTTCATAAACTTGGATTGTAGTTCTGCCCAGGTGTTGATTGGACGCTTTAGGGTTTGGTACCAGTGAGCAGACTTGTCCATTAGAGAGATGGAAAACAATTTCATGAGCAAAATATCCCGATTTTGAACTTTTGACCTGAAGGTCTGGGTCAGAAGCTTGAGTTGTCTGATATACTGGAAAAGATCCTCAGAATTACGCCCATGGAATTTGGGAATAGCATGAATCATGTTGGGCTTGAGTTTAGTATCAGGACCTCCACATAGAATTTGGACTCGAGGTTCGATCGCCACCACAACGGGATTGTAATGATCTGGCATCATAGGACGCTGTGGTGGGTTCATAAAGGCTTGGAATAGATCGTTGAGGCGCTGAAGCTGATTCTCAATATTGTTTTCTTCTGCTGGTTGCTCCATGATGATGGATGAAGGAGAGCTAGGTTCAGATGAATCAGAAGAGATATCGATCTGGTTGGGTTGTTGCACAAACAGGGAGGTCGAGGCTTGGCCTCGATGGGAGTGAATAGCTAATGGAGGCCTCAAGGGTGGTCTTAGAGACCTCCTCCCGAACATGCATCGATGGATAAGACGAGGGATAGAATGTGATGGACCCAATCAAGACATCCAAAAAAATTTTGGATGACTATAGAGGTTCGGGGTGGATGATACCCCTAAGTCAGAAAGCTGTCCACCTGAGAATTACCCGGGTAGCCAGAGAGGGAGAGTCCCACGAAGACTGATACATGGTAGAGCACCCCCACGAGTTACAAGGTTTCCCCCACTCGACCTCTCTCATCACTGAGGATCCAGGTAGATCAGAATGGGGACTTGACCTCTTAAGTCTAATAGTTTTAGATTAAGAACAAAGGTGCATATGATTTCACTTGAACTTTTAAGATGTTTTTGTGCAAGGTGACCTAATTTGAAGATTGGTTAACTCAACAAGGTGGGTCAACTTCACCTGGTTTGTCCTTTAAGAAATTTAGGTTCCACTTTTAGTGTTTACATGAAATGAAGAGCCTGATTTTAGAGTTTGCTTGAATAGATCAATTCAATCAAGGCTTAGGCACACACTTTTTAGGAAGGTTAATTCCTGATTAAGCAAGTGTGTCTCTAAAATCCTAAACTGGAAACCTTAATTGGCTTTGATTGGTCCAATTTAATTTGTCCAAATGTAGTACCTAGAGCTCAAGCAAGAAGGTAATAGCCCTAGATACCTTAAACGCTAAGTAGGTGCACAAATCAGGGTTTGGATGTTGTCTACATAGAATGTATCAAATCAGGCAACTTGATGATTAATCTAAGAATAGAATGCAAGTAGCCCTAATTGAATTTTTTCCTCTTTTAGATTTTCAGAATCAGGGGCTTAGAAGAGGGTGGATGGAGTTTACCTGCCCTTGGAGTGGCTGATGTGTGGCTGATTTTCCTCCAATGAATCCCTAAAATAGATCACAATCAAAAGAGATAGTGCAAGTTAGTACCAAATCAGATATTGCAATCCAGAGATCAAATTGCGTGTTGTTCCCCAGCAACGGTGCCAAAATGTTATTCGCTCTGAATCAGGTTTTAAAATCAATGCGTTGTAGTATAGATTGAATTAACGTGAAAAACAAATAAAGTTTATTACTCGAATGAAAGTTCGAGGTCGAACACAAGGAGCAATTGGCAAAAATGATTCTCAAGATTGCAATTCAACATAAATATATGAGCAATAGAATTCCAAATAAGAATAATATATAAATGAAAGTGAGTGTCAAATAATGCAAAAAGAATAGGGGTAAAATGGTGATTTGAATCACTAATTACCTCTAACAATTATATCAAATATTTCAACAGTAACAATCAATCTAAAGCCATGTGGGATAAGTGCATAGTGCACCTCAGACGTCTACTCAGCCAATCAGATGGCTTAACCCGCTCACTGCTACAGTGCCAAGAGGGCACCCTTCCTTTTCTCTTCTTCTTCCTTCTCTTTCTCTCTTCTTTTGCCTCCTTAAGCTTCAGAGAGGGCACAACACAGGGCTTAGCAACGCCAATAGAGGCAAAGGCCTCCCTCAGAGATCACAAGTGTTGAGAGGAAGGCGGTAGAGCAAAACCCCCCCTCTCTTCTCTCTTCCTCTTCTTCCTCTCTCAGAACCAGGAAAACCAGAGCAGACCCGGGTATCCAACTAAATGGATCGAGCCCAGACCCGCGAGGCGTAAGCGCGAGCGAAGGCATGCATATGCACGTGCATGTGAGGACCTCACACCCTGTTAGTGCTGAGGCGATAAGCCATAAACACTTTTTCCCTTTGTGCACCTGTGGACCTTCAGTCTTCTACGATGTGGGACTAATCCCACAAGGCTTCTTCGCACAGCTGCAGGTCAACGTCCTTCTCCGAATTAGAGCAACAACAGTGTATGATGATGTCAATTGAAGGCCTGGGCGTTTGGAGCACGTAGTCTCGCACCACATGGAGGTGATACCTAGGATGGAAGACGTAAGAACACCTTCGTCAAGGTGTACGTGAAGCTCCGTTAATGGCGATGGCATGGGCGACACCTGATAACAGGAACAAGCCTTTCGGCCACATCAAACACACTCAGTAGGATCGTCGAACCACGATGAGTGCAACGGCGGTGGATCGTGGAGTTTGGTGCACGAAGCTGGTCCATTAGTGACGGAGCAGGTTGCGTAAAGGTGGGTTACTCGGTGGGTGGTTTGGGTGGATGGTGGAGTGCGATAGGTTAAGGCTTTGGATGAGGGGAGAACGGTGAAGGTTTTGGACCAGTTGGCGAAGCGGATGGAGTTGTGGAGCGGCGGAGACGCTTCGCTGGAGATGTGGCTGGAGTAGAGGACGACGATGGGGTCAAAAGCATATCGATGGTCGGAGGTGCGATGTGAGTGCCAGAAAAGGATGTAGAGAGGGATACTTAGTGACGAGGTAGAGAGGTGTAGGCGATCGGTTGTGGTAGACCGGTGCCAGAGAAGGAGGAGAATATGGCGAGATGGCAACGACAAAGTAGGCGGAGATACGCCCTTTCTTTGGCTGGGGAGGGTCGCGATGAAGAAAGGAGTCGAGGGAGCTGACCAATTTGGTCGTTGGACGGCCGGAGCAGGAGGATCGAAGAGGGTTGCTGGAGCAAGGGTTTTGGAGGTCGGAGGAGGAGAATCAGAGGTGGTTGACTCACCAAAACTTGCTGACGGGATTTGCAAGGCCACAGGGGTCCTTTTATAGGGCTCTAGATGGAGTTCCAAGCCTGGGAAACAAGCTTAGAACGTTGAGCACTTCGCCGGTGATGGATACCCAATCACTAAAAATGTTTGCATTATGATTCTAGAGGGATTTAGGATCCCTGGATGGGCTCATTTGGAAGGCAATTACTTGACGAGTTTCCCTTTCAATTTTGAGAGGGATTCATCAAGAAATCACAGAGATCTTGCCATCTAAATCGCCGGAGTTTGTAGGATTAGGATTTCATGGTGGTAGGGACCTTTCTGTGAAGATGATGATAAAGTTAGGGACCAAAATGTAAATTATTCAAAAGTTAGGGGCATATGTGTGAGATAAAAGAGTCAGACAGGACCAAATTGCAAACTAGGTTAAGATGATCTAAGATTTGGCCCAAGTTTTAGTACAAACCTAATTTGGACCTAAGAAATTCAATGGTGAAGTTGGATTTTGGTTTTGGCCTAGTTTGACTAGGTAATTTATGCAAAAACTTAAATTACGGCAAACGTCTACCTGTGGCTCTATTTTAGGTCAAGACGAGTTTTGATGGTCAAATTAAGCATACAAAACCCTAGAAAACATTTTTATATGAATTTTAGAGGGTTTAGGTGAATTTTATCCAGACCAGAACCTCAGTTAATTAAGCGGGTATGTTTCTAGGGTTTCAAATGTCAGTTAATTTTTAAAACATGCAAAAACCCAATTCTGACTGTTCTAACCCACTTGTTAGACTTTTAAGACCATTTTACCTTTATCTAACTCCTTAGAAAACTCGTGGTTGTTCTACATTTAAGATATGGTAGTAAAATTACAATTTTAACCCTAGTTTCTTGTATTTCTATCTGAAAGGATTTGCAATGAATTATGGCCTTCTGGTGATCATGTAGGAGCATTTAATGACTTAATTAGATCAAATTGAGCTAGTTATGACGCATGATGGTCTTCCCATCAGACCTGCAAAGACATCGGGAGCTATCGTACGAGCCCCCATTCCACCCGGTTACCCTGGTAGAGTGGTTTTCATCTTAATCCCGAAGTTAATAATTAAATTGCATGCGTAGGATTATTTGAACCCTAGGTTGTGAGATGAATCCTAGGACTGAAAAGAGACAAATGCATGCTACTTAGAATATATTTGATTGAACCCCAGGTTGTGAAATGAACACTCGGGCTAGAGAAAATGCATGTGTAGTTAATGAATGAATGAGTTACCGTGATGCTTCCTAAAAAGAAATAAATCATGAGCTGCCGATACTACCTATAATAAACCATGTCATGAATGGAAATACATACCTGTACTGAGTAATCGATGGTGAAATTTGAGTTGCCTATTCTACATGTAACGAACCAGATATGAAAATAAGAAAGTCCATATACGAACCCTATGGGAAATTTAGAAAGAAACCAAGAATACTGTAGTGTGGAAAACCTGATGGTTTTGGAACATGTTGCCTATGGGTGACTGTTCGAACTTGATTAAGGAAAGTGCACTGGCCCTTGTATACCGAGGAGAGTAACTGTCCCTTTAGTGTGGAAAGTGAGCTGGCTCTTGTGTACGCGGTACCTAGGAGAGCGACTGTCTTGCGTATGCGGTACCAAGGGATCCACTGTCCCTTTAGTGTAGAAGGGAGCTAGTTGCCCCTTGGGTTGAGACCCGGGGTTAAGACTAGTCACTCAACACCGACTCCTGTTTAGCCCTCGCATACGTGGTACCGAGGTGAGCTACTTAATGTAGGCAGGGAGCTAGCCACCCCATGGGGCACGGGGTTAGGACTAGTCACCCTACACCGACTCTTGTTAGGCCCACTGGGCGAACCAGGATAGTCAGATGAGGGTACGTGGACTATGGAGGGGTGAGACCCCTGCTCTGTTATCAGGGAGAGACCCATGTTCTGAGAGGGCAAGGCCTTGAGCTATTCTATGCTGTACTTTTGGGCATACCCGCTAGCGGAAACGACTGACCGCGTGCCAGTGCGGGGTAGCTACCTGTGCGCTTATCATGCGTGCCGTAGTCACCGCTACGTCGCAACAGTAACCTTGAGGTAGTAGACCGAGTGTAGGACTACCATGGAGGACTCTCTCGGCCAGGAGAGTGCCACGGTACATCCTGCATCACGGGAAAACTACAAGTGAGATCTTAATTGAAATTGTTCTCTTAGGGAACAAGAAGATTTAGTAATGTTATAGATCCTAATTAGAGTACTCAACTCAGAAACACAAAAATGGGATAAATGAAAATGAATGATAATGAATAATCGACAATGTATAATTAGCTAGTTTCTTGTAAATGACTTAACCACCACTCTACTCAGCGTTAGCTGACCATGAATTTCTGTAACCATGTTCAGGTCAAGGAGTTGAGCAGCTAACACCATCGGCTACAGAGGGTGCTGAGCCCAGCCGAGCCCAACTATAGTTGTTACTTTTCTGTTTTAGAGCCCTTTTGTATAAATGAGTACTTTTAGCCTATTAGCTGTCTCTGCTATATTCTGTTCATGATATGTTTCCCTCTGTTGTGGTTGTGATAGCTATGTATGTTGTAGTGCTCTTCCACTTGTGGCATGTAATATTTTTGAGACTTCTTGTTCTGATTTTCATTACTGCCTCTTAATTATTTTTGCTTAGTTACATTGCATGTGTGGTTGTAGAATATTTTTCTGCTTTTGGTTATTTCTCATTGGATGACTGAGTCTTGGGATTAGTCTGGGCGAGTCGATCTCGGGTTCTGTAAGAAGCTGGGAATGGGTCGTGACATATATGCAATTCAAATCAATAATACTTAGAATGATATTGCAATTAAAACTAGAAGAATAGTGCAAAAAAGATCGGATTAAAATGGTGATTTGAATCACCAAATAACCATTTAAGTTTAAGCTCACAATTATTCAAATAAATGAACAGTAAACCACAATCAATAATCCATGTCAGTCAAGTATGCAGATATTCCAATAGTGACTACCAGAAGGCCTCAGACGACAGACCAAAGGCTATAGATGCCTTATCAGAAGAGGCTCCACACCACGAAAGAAGCACAAGGCTTCTTTCATTCAAGCCTTAGAAGAGGCACAACAGTAGCAGAGATCCCACAGAGGCTCAAGGGACTCTTCAGAGTTTCGCTAAGTGTTGAGAGAGGAGAGGGCTCAAATCCCAAGCTATCAAAACCCACCCCCTCTCTCTCAGATTCTCTTCTTTCTTTCCAAGCTCAGAATGGACTAAACTCAGGTAGCAGGTAAGCGGATCCACCACCCAGAACCATGAGGCATGAGTGAGGCTAAGGGCGTGGACAAGCACGTGAGGAGCGCATGCACAGGGTTGTGAGGGTAGGGACTTGACCCCAGTGTTACAAAGGCGATAAGGATATGTGACGTTTTGCATTTATCTGCTGCGAGGAGATCCTCACTCTCTGATGTGGGACTATCCCATAGAGCCTTCTTCCTGCAGCAGCAGCAGGAGGTGAAGATTTCAAATGCAAGCAGAGGAGCAATTGGCAACTTCAATTGGCTGATTGGGAAGGAACCTGGAGATGCTTCCCGTTGATTGTGATCTACAACTGGATGAGTTGGGGGCTGGAGAGGAGCGAACGGGATCAGAGAAGATGAGGACAGCGGCGACGCTTCGGCAACAACCTAAAATCAAGAACACGGGCTAAATGACCCAATCAATATGCTTAGGAGAATCGCCGGTGGACGACGAGTGCATTGGTGCTGGTTTTGTGGAGGTTGGAAGCCGATGGACCTCTGTCAAGGTTAGAGAGGTAGCGCGGTAGGGGATGTGTTCAACAACGAGAGCGAGGGACCAATAAGCCCAACTATGTTAGGCCTTCTGGTCAGTGGAGTACGACGAAGGTGTGGGTGGTCATGGTGTGCATTTTGGTGTGGTGTAGCACCGACGCGAGCTCGCTGAGGCTCGTTCCCGATGTGGGGAAGATGAAGGTTGTGCGGGCGATAGTGTGGGTGAAATGAAGTTCTGAAGGTGTAGAAATGGTCAAGGGAGAGGGAGAGAGAGTTTAGGGAACTTAGGGAGAGGTAGAGTGGTCGAGGGTGTCTGGCTATGATGGGCCAAAGTTGGAGAAGCTGATGGAGTCCAGTGAGGTGGCGGCAATAATGAAGAGGTGGAGAGCAATCCCTCTTTAGCCGAAGAGATGCGGAAGAGATAGAGAAAGGCAAAGGGCCGTCCAACTTGGTGGGTGAACAGCCAAAAGAGGAGGGCGGAGAGGGTCACCGGAGACGAGGTTGTGGGTGACCGGAGAAGGAAGAAGAGGGGATCTCTCGGTCAGAAAGTCGGTAAGGAGCTTGGTTTCACGCAAGGGTTCCTTTTAAAGGCCTTAGAAGGGAGTCCAAACAAGGTACGAAGCCTGGCGAGCTCCAAAACTCAGAGAAGAAGATCCCTGAGATTGCGAACATTCTTATGTGCTTCTCGATGCAAATCAAGGGCCAATCTGTGGTTTAGATGACAGAGGATCTCGCAAAGAATCTCCCTTCCAATTTTGGGAGGATTTGAATGGAAATTGAGCGAGAAAACCTAGCTCGAATCTTGGTGGAGGAGATCCATCCACACAAATGGCGGTAGGGACCCTTTTGCAAAAATGAAAATAAAGTTAAGGACCTGAATGTAAATATTTCAAAAGTTAGGGGCTTAATTAGGGGAACAGAGTTTAAATGGACTAAAATGTAAACTATATTAAGATGGACTCTGATTGGGCCCAAATTCTGGTACAAACCTAATTTGAACCCAAAGAATTTGATGGTGAAGTTGGATTTCATTTTTGACCAAGTTTGACTGGGAAAAAATTTTGTTTTCACATTACCACCATTAGTGTGAACGCACCAACTCCGTTGATATTCGAGCAAGAATTTCTTGCTCAATTCTCAATCAAACCTTTCCAAAATTGAAAGGGAGAATCCTTGAGAGATTCTCTACTACTTGGACCAGGTATTGGACCTTGATTTGCCCTAGATTCTTTATGCGAACGCTCACAAAATTAGAGACTTTTCATCCTTAAGTTTTCATGCTCGCAAAGCTATTTCCAAGCTTGAAAGCCTCTCTAAGGCCTTTAAATCGGCTCCTCTCACGACTCCGAGTTCTTTAGAGAAGTTTAATGTCAGAAATCCCTCATCTTCTCCTCCTCCTGTTGTCGACACCTTCGTCTTTGGTAAGCTCCTTCGCCCTCTTCATCGAGTCGGCCAACAGTCAAATTGGCTGGCCCATTATCCTCCCCTCATCCTCGCGATCATCGCCCACCAAAGCACGACCGCCCTCTCCCTCTCTTTCATCGTCGTTGTATCGTCGTCGATATCATCTTCTCCGACTCCAATCTATCACAACCGAAGCCCTCTACCCCGCCATCTCTTTCTCTGAGTCCCTTTATCTCTTCCACTTCCCTTACTGATCCTTTCCAACCCCTTAGCACTTAAGTTTGACCACCAACACGACCATAACCACCATCGTCTCCCTCCACCCTGGCCAAGCTCTGGCGAAGCCCTCTGCTCACTCCACTGCACCAAACCACCTACCACCGGTCCCTACACCTTCACCGTTCCTTGCCCACCAAAACCCCTCAAGGAATTGAGGGGATTGGCCACTCAAACACTCCACCTGACACCACCCTTACCACACCACCTTCTTGAGGTCGCAAGACCTCCACACACACCCTCATGCGATACCACAACCACCATCACACTCATCGGCGTTCGACAATCCTCCTGAGATACTCTGACATGGCCATCAAGCCATATTCCTTGTTTCAGGTACTTTGTTGTCGCTCCTCCGCCGCCCTCCTCTTCTCCGACCTCGGCTGCTGTTCTCCAGCCACAATCACTGATGATTCCACTCCCAGGACACGTGGTTGAACTCCAGGACCCTTACCAGGTCCTCAATCAAAGATTTCAGCCATGCCTTCGCCTTCAATTGGAGGCATTACCTCCTGTAGCTGCTACGCGAAGAAGTGTGGGAACATAGTCCCACATCGTTAACAGAAGAGCTCCCCTCAACGCATATAAGGAAAAAGTGATGAGGGCATATCACCTTCGAGTCACTGGGGTCAGGTCCCTACCACGCCCTCACACACACTACGCCTCACACGCTTGTCCACTCCCTCACTCGTGCACACGCCACGCGAGTCTAGGTGGTGGATCCGGTTACCCGCTTCCTGAGTCTAGTCTGATTCTAAGTTTGGGAATAGAGAAAGAAGATTTGAGAGAGAGGGGGTGGGTTTGCTCTCGTGCAATCCCTCTACTCTCAGTACTTAGCGAAATTCCTTGACCCAATGCTGAGCCTCTCTTGAGGTGTGAAGGAAGGAAAGGAAAGGTTCTGAGGCTCTTGCTCTAGGTGCCTCTTGTGGTGCTGTGCTTGCTAAGCTTAACACTTATGCCATCTGATACATAAGGCCGACGTCTGAGCTTACTATGGCATCATTTGAATAATTTGATTAGTGTGGATTAATAGTTATGGTTTACTGTTGATATATTTAAGTGGTTGTGAGCATAACATTGAGGGTTAATTTATTGATTCAAATCACCATTTTAACCCAATCCTTTACACTATTATTATGATTTTATTGAAATATCATTTTGAATATCATTGATTTCAATTGCATATATATTTCTTGTGATTGGTGAATTAAATTATATCTTTGCTCCCTACGAACGGCCTCGGACTCTATTTTTTGAATCTAAGTTTATAAATTTAAATGATTTGAGCAATTTTATCCTATACTACGACACATTCCTTAAACAACAACAATTTCTCTCGAACACTTCATCACCACCATCCATGCCAACATTAATCCATGGCCTCTCCTTTCACCTAATCACCTTACGCCAACCTCCTTCCAATCATATCACGCCACCTCATCCTCACCATATCATCAACCCAATAATAGCACACCACCTCACCATAGCCACATCATCCCCTGGAGACATCAACCCTCCCCCCTCTTCTATATATGACCACCTTCCCACACCCAATGGGATTCCATCTTCTTCCTCCCACTCTCTCCCATGCCCACTATCCTCTCTCCCATCTCTATGTCCATCTCCCTCTCCACTGTTGTCCCCTCTCATTATCCTTAGAAACTTTAGGTCTACCTCTCCCTCCTACTCTTCCCTTCTTTTCCACCAATAGCCATCCCCTATACCCTTCATCTTCTTCCTCCACGCCAAGTATTCTTCTATGGCATCTCTGGATGCCCTCAGCATCTCTGGCTTCCTCCTCTCAAGCAAGCAAGCAACTCTTAGTGGCCAACGGCGACACTATCTACCTCCTCCATGAGTCTACTACTCACTCTTCCTCCTTAATACTCTTCTTACTTTCTTTCTGGTTTATGCCATTTGCAGCTCATGTTCTTTTTATAGTTTTTGATGTCATTTGTAGATGTGCCCATTTTCTATCAATAAAAAGGTCTATTTCGATGCCAATCTCCTCTTTAGTTTATATTACTTTCCTTCTGTAAGATTGCATGACAGCTTTGTTTCCTAGCTAATCTTAATTTAAGTTCCTAAATAGACGCATCTACTTCCACGTATCCAAGAAACCTAAACAAATAATATTTCATTCCTTCATATTTGTTTACGTCACTTGCAACATTTCATCTAAAAATCCATTCTATACAAGAATTAAAAAGTATTTTTCGTTCATGTCCTGACATTGTCGTGATTTAGCCCTACATTTTATTTATGAATTTATTGAGCATGTTCTAGATTTTAATTTTGCACGAAATTCGATAGGATCCTTATTTAGGTAGTAAGGTGGTTTCAGTAATTTTATTAAGATTTTTACAAGTTCAAAGAATTATTTATACGTAAATTACTTTTAGGTTTTGATTATGCATTTTAATACCTATTTTGATGTTTCTTTGTCTTTTTTTCTATTTAAAATATCAAAAAAATATGAAAAATGAAAAATATCAAAAGTACAACAATTAGGTCTAGTTAAGAAGCAAGAATATTCTATTTGTCCTTGTGAGACGATTCGGACTCCGACCATCCATCACTTAAATCTTTATGAGTTTAAAAAATAAATTTCAAATGGTTGTGATGTTTACATTAGAACAACACAATTATCACTCAGCGATTTCGTGCACCACAAGGCAACGGTTATTCTATTGGAGAGATGTCGTCCATCAATGAAGGTCCCCTTCCTCGAGGTAATTTAGTAGTTGCACCCTCTCCTTTTTCTTTGGTCCTTCACTTTTCGGCTGGTCATTGTTGTGGGGGTGGGGTTTATGCACACTGCGGCTTTGTCCTGGGTAGACAGCTGGGTTGTCTTGTCTCTTGTGGGGAAAGTAACTTAATTTCCTTACGTGCTATGGCACCATCACCCCACTTCTTGTGGCTGCGATGCTTCCTGCTATCAGGCTCTTATCATTAGTCTATCTCGGCCATCGTTGGGATTGACGGTTGATCGTGCAAATCCTAATATGATAAAATCACGTCGTTGTAGTCAGAAATGCACAAAAGTTTTAAATTTATAATAGATCGAACTTGAATGATTTTGATGTAAAGATCAAAAGTTCGGGTCAAGGAGGTGTAATGGAGTTAACCATCGTGATCAAATCACTGAGAAAAGTTTTTTTATTTTGATAATTTTGAGTTTTGTGATTCTTTTAGTATTTTTTTATATAAAAACAAATACATGAGATATGATTGTGAGCTGACTACGAAAATGAATTACTAATTATGAAAACAAAGTATGAAAGTGAATATCACGAAAGCAAATAGAATAAAGATGAGTTATGAAATTAAAATTAAACTTTTATTGATAAAAAGAATCTAATTACAACTAATGAAAACAAAGCCAGAGAAGAATAATAACAACTAGAGATAGGGTAACTAGAGCAACTAGAATAACTATTTAACTAGAACAAAATTAACTAGACTGAAAAATGCAATTAAAACAAAATAAAGAGGTATAGAGATCATGTAAGCCAATACAAATTTTGAATGTCGTATCATGTCAGCCAATCACAACCTAAGGATCCTGAAAAAATCAAGTAACAGTAAGTTTATGTTTTCTTTTAACAGTACAATACAGAGATATCGAACACATAAAATTAAAAAAGAAACATAATAGCAAACATACAATCTATTTATTGTTCCCAGTTTTGTTAATACTCATGTGCCTGTGATCTCTACCAAAAAGTTTCCATTAGCGACATTTAATATTTGCCGCTATAGGTCTTCTATTCATACTATGTGAAATTAGCGACACTTAAAATAGATGCCACTCAATTTCCACCTCCGTTGACATCACTAAAAAATTAGCAGCAATTATATAATTACAATTAAAACAATGGTATTAGCATCACTTTAATTACCGCAAATAACGTCTCTAATGATCTTTGTTAATGACAATTTATTTGCCACTATTAATTTATATTAGTGGAAATTTAATTAACAATATTAATGTCGCTATATACTTTATTTAATGACTTTTATTTATGCCACTAAATTGCAACTATTAATTTACTTTACTAACACTTTATTTTGTCATTTAATTATCCATATTGATATTATTTAGTGGCAATTATTTATCTTTAAATTGCCGCTATTGGTTTACTCTAATGATGCTTTCTTTTAAAATTTAATTATTATTGTTGATTCACTTTAATAATGCTTTCTTATATCACTTTATTGTCACTATTGATATTCTTTACTAAGAAATATTTCTTTTTAACAAGCCTGAAACATAGGAGCCTAGGCGACCCCAAATTTATTGATACTCAAATAATGAAGTACAATAAGAGCCTTTTTATTAACCTCCCAAATCATCAAAATACAAATTCCCCTCTCAAAGGTAATATAAGAGAAGAAACAAAAAATACATTAAAAAATAAAAATACAACAACAAAACCAAACTCAAAGCATAAGTAGACTTCTTCAATCATCTGAAAAATCCAACAAAGTCCTTTGGAAAATCATGATTAATGATTGCAGTAGCAACAAATAGCTTCTCTTGAAACTTCAACCGCAGCAACCATATGAACTTCTTAATCAATGATTTTCATCCCACACAGATTAGTTATAAGTTGAAGAAGAAAAATACTGAAGATGAAGCAAAAGATGATTTTTTTCTACAAAATGCATTTGGTTACAACAAATCACTGACCTATGTTTCCATCTTAATAAAGCAAAAGCTACATCATAATAATAGCCAAATGCTTCATCCTACACAAACCTAAACTGAGCAAATCCAATTTTCTTAACTTTACCATCTCCATTTTGATTAGCTACAGAAGTAACTTTTGTCTCCACATAAAGAAGCATTGATGGGAACATCATCATAAGCCCTAACTAGCCACTTTTAGTCAAGTTTGATAGATAAATTCTCCTACTGATGAGCCCATATTTGTGGGCTAAGTATGTATTTTAATGCCTAGACATTAAGTTAACATGTACATTTATATAGCATACATTAATATATAAATAGGATAACATTAAATCTCATGCATTTCATGCATTACATGCATTGATAATATCATTTAGAATATCATGCATTGAAATAGGTTGCATTATAATTAGTGTTTAACATAGAAGTTAAGGGTTTATACATAAACAACTCCTCATTTCTTTATTTTATTTATTTCTTTCTTCTTCTCCAACGGATGCAAGTAGGAGAGTTAGCACCAGCGACAAGTGTGGATCCCTGCGCCCCATGATATCGTTGTTTCACCAACATCCGCCTGTGTGTCTCCTCTTGCAACATAAAAGAAGACAGCTGCATCATCAGAAGGCAGGCCACCACCATTCCGATCCACCACTACACAAAGCATTAGAGCTTTTCCATTCCACCACCACCGGCCTCCTATTGCAAGCGCAAGTCCACACCACCGTGGGCAGGCGGGGTGACAGACCGTCACACCATCAGTGGCCTGTGTAGCTTACTGCGAGAGTGTGCCTGAAGGCTACGCAATCACCGCCAGCAACCACCTTCAGTTCCTCGCCCCCGCACCAGTTAAGACGTCTGGGAATGATCCCAGACGTCCGACCTCCCATATCTTCTTCCGTCTTCTTATTTCTTCTTGCTCTATTTCCCCTCCACCTCAACAAAACCCATCACCATCCGCACCATCAGCAGCTGCCACCAGCGGCCGAGATCACCACGCATCCGCGCACGCCCACGCGCACCCAACTCACCTCCCCTCTGTTACGACCTAGTTCCCGAATCCCTACAAGACCCGAGACAGGCTCGACTCGACTAATCCCAAGACCCAGTCGTCTAACAAGAAATAACCAAAAAGCAGGAAAGTAAACCACATTCACTATGCTAAGCAACTAACAGTAAAAGAGTACACTGGTAAAGAAGGTAAAGCTGCTACAGTACATATCACCACCACAACAGTAAAACAGTAACAAGGTACAGGAACGTAAAGGTACAGAAAAGTAAAGGTACAAGAGTCTAAACTCACTACAACAGAAAGTACTACAAAAAGGAGGCTACTGCTACTGGGCTCTACTAGGCTCAGCACCCTCTGTAGCCGGAGACTCGGGCTGCTCAACACCTGGACCTGAAAAGGGGTTATGAGCAAACACAGTCAGCGAACACTGAGTAGAGTGGCAACTGACTAACTAAAGCAGTAAAGCTGACAGGTAAACTAGCTATTCTAATTCTTTAATTTACAAGCTATTCCTTTTTCACCCATTGGTTTATATATTTTCAAATCTCTTTCTTGATCTCGAATGTTCCTCATGGGAATGATCCTGATTGAAGTCTTTTCCAACGAGTAGAAAGCACACGTGGTGCTCTCCTGGCCGGGAGAGTCCCCCATGGTGATCCTACATCCAGTCAACCACCCAAAGGTCACGAACTGATGTAACGGTGACTACGACACGCACGATAAGCGCATGGGTAGCTACCCTACACTGGCACGTGGTCAGTCATTTCCGCTAACGGGTGCACCCAAAGTACAGCACGGAACAGTATCGGGCCTAGCCCTCTCAGTAACAGGGGTCCAGCCCCTAAGAACCAAATAGGGGTCTCGCCCCCCCATAGTCCGCGCATCCTCACCTGACTACCCTGGTTTGCCCAGTGGGCCTAACAAGTCGGTGTAGGGTGGCTAGCTATACCCCGCGCCCCGTGGGGTGGCTAGCTCCCTCCCTACACTAGTAGCTCTCCCCGGTACAGTGTACACGAGGGCCAAGAAGTCGGTGTAGAGTGGCCAATCCTAACCCCGGGTCCCAACCCAAGGGCGGCTAGCTCCGCTCTACACTAAATAGGGGACAGTCACTCTCCTTGGTACTGCGTACTCAAGGGCCAGCACACTTCCCCACACATATTTCCAGATCCATTCCATTTATTCTAGGAGCTCTACTCCTAATTCCCCATAGGGTTCATGCTCATATTTCTCATGCCATTCCATACCAGGTTTCATCATTCACATTTCCATTCTTAGGTTATACACATGCAGCTCATATTTCTATCATTCATGTTTCCATTCTCAGGTTATACACATGCAGCTCGTATTCTAGCATTTAACGTATACAACAGGTAAGGTCACATGTAACTATTTAACTATCACAGGTAATTCATATTTCACAGGTAGCTCTTGTTCATTAATAGGAAGTTGTTAACATTTCTATCTACTCATTCAAGACTGCAATTCAATCACGCATACAGACATTTCAAGTACTTTTCGTCCTAGGATTCATGCCATATCCTAGGTTCTACTCATTCATTCCACACATGCATTCAGGTTTATAATTAAATTAGGGGAAGCCACTCTACCAGGCAACCTAGGAGTATTGGGGGCTCGAACGGCAGGCTTACATGCCTCAGCAAGCCTCGAACCCACAGGAATGAAGTCCTATAACAAGGAACAATCACAATGGAACATTCAGAACATTATAGAAAGTCTTCTAATAAGTAGAGAAACTCACAAGGAAACACCGATATCTTGTTTGAGTAAAATTGACCTCAAACGGATCCTAAACGGGTAAAAAAGAAGGTTACTGACTTAAATCAGACGTCTAGCACAATGTCCAGACGTCTTAAAAGTGTCCAGAAATGCACCTCAGGCACTATGTCGACCTCAGACATCCAGGACCTCTTCTGGACCATCTGAACCCAGCTCCAAACGTCCAACGTCCTTTCCGGACGTCTAGGAGTGCTTCCAGCCATCTGGTAAGCTGCCCAGACATCTGAAATGCGTGGGAGGGCATGTCCCTCACCTTCCCTAAGCAATTCCTGCACATGACAGCAAAATCTGCTAAAATTAGCCATGCAAAGCGTAGTTGCAGAGCGGACTACATGGCCATATCTGCAAAGGGAATGTACCTTCGCGAACATCTGTCTTCAGACGTCTGGAGTTGCCTCTAGACGTCCACTCCGTCGTCTGGACGTTACTCCAGAAGTCTGATTCTGGGAAAACCTAGAACCAAAACCTCTTCCTGCTCACTCTCGCTACGTGCAACCGTGACTCACCTCCTCGCCTGCAGCTTTGGCTACAACAGTGTCGGGGGCGACTCCCCCGACGCTCTTCTCCTCCCACATGCACCGCTCTGGCCGTGCACCCTCCGGCGAGCTCCCACTCGATCTCGTGAGCTCAAGCTCCTCCTCCTCTCCTCACGCCACCTCTCCTCGTCGCCGCTCTCGTGCTCTCTCTCGTGCTCGCTCCCCTCATTGCGGTGGAGAGGAAGGGGAGAAGGTGGCTGTGGAGTGGGGAGAACGAGAGAGGAGAAGTGGGGTTTCTAAAGAGTGCGTTAGGGTTCGGTGGAGGAGGGAAGAGAGAAGATGGGGAGAAAAAGAGGGTACTGTCTGTGCGTAGCGTGTGCGCAGACGCGAAGCTCGTACAAAAAAATTTCAATTTTCAGATGTATGACCAACAGTTCAGACATCTTAAAGAGCTCAAGTCAGAACGGGTCTTCACACCCTCCACGCGCACAGCAGCAGGTGCACCTTCTCCCCCGCATGCGCGTGACCTGCATGCGCTCCGCCAGCACCTCCACGCGCTCACCCCTTCTGCGCCTCAATCAACTCCGTAGCTCCAGCACCTGCGGCCAACGCACCTCCAGCAGTGCGTGCGGCCTCATCACCTATAGTAGCAGCCTCTGCGCCTCCTAGCAGCAACGGCGCCAGCGTGCAGAGAACGTTGCATCTTCGTCATCTTCACCGCACACCCCTACACGCCACCTGCAGCGCTGACCTGCAGCCTCTAGCAGCAGCAGCTGGAACGCCTAACGGTGGCACTCACAGCCGTCTCCTTGTCGTCGCCGCCACCTCTGACCACTGTTGGCCACGAGACCACCACCACCGAATAACTCTCGACCCACTCGACCTCCAGCTGCAGCCTCGCCATTCAACTCTCCTTCCTTCGCACGTGCGAGCAAGAAGAAGCCACTCCCCTGTTTTTCTACAGTGAAGAGGGTATTAGAATTTACGATATCATGCCATTTCCAAACACTTATTTATGAGTTATTAATAATTTAATGTGGCATATTTATAAGCACATCCCTCTTATTTCTCATAAAGACTATTTCAGAAAGATCTCTTATTGGTTTCTTGATTTAAAGGCGGATTTGGCTTGATTTCTTGATAAAATCAATAGTGAACATTCATTTTTGATATTAACGAGTTTAAATAGGTCACTACCTCCCTGTGGATACGACCCACTCCTAATTGAGTGGTTATTTTAATTGTTGATTAGTCAATTTTTTCACCACTTGCATACTACAACAACACATTATTTCATGTGCGAAACTTAATCGAAAGCAGAAAATCAGCACATCAAATGGCACCATTGCCGGGGATGCAACAGGCTTATTAAACTCACATTTATCTATTTATTTGTTCACACATTATTTTTTGAGTCATTTAACTTCGATCTTTTCATGCGAGGTACACATATCTTCTACATCTTGCCGCACCAACCTCAGAGATCAGGCGACCCTCGACACCATTCATTGGCCACACATTAGGAGCAACTGCTGCTGGGCGCACAACTGAGGTGGACCTTGAGCCACAATTCGGAAGAGAACATTTTTGAGGAAGCTGCAAGCATCAACTCCTCCATTCCGAATAGATAGTATATTAGATTAGTTTAGATTTAGTTTAGACTTCAAATACATTTGTTTGGGACCTTTGTTCTAGGGTACAGTTTTAGGGGTTTATTCCCCGATTTTGTTTTAGGCCCATGTTGGGTAATTTTTGGGAGTCTATTCCCTTTTTCTTTAGATTTAGGTCTTTACTTTCTTTTGTGGATTGATTTTACTTTATTTTTATTTTTTTCTTCTTGATTGTGCATAAGTAGTTAAAAAAAAAAGACAAGCTGCCTACTAGAAGCTGCTTGCCCCTAGGACGAACAATTCAGGTCTGTATGAGCAACCTTTAGATTTATTTCTCTACATTGCGTGCATTCTCGCATCGTTGATTGTTAGGAGCAAGGTACGCATTCTCTTACTTTGCATCCATATTCTGATCATGCATTACATTTTGGACTTAATTCCAAGACCACATAAGTTGTCTTGAAACGATTTAACAAGTGGTCACATTTTCTGAAAAAGGACTAATCAATAGGAGGAACATATAAAACCCAAGGAGTTGATTTGAGACATTGTGTTGCGATTCAAAATTTCAAATTTTTTCGGTGTATGCACACTTGTTTGATCCTTACACCAAAGCATGCATTTAGATACTCCTAGGTTTTTGAGCTACTAGGAAAGAACTCTCCTATCATTGGATACCAAAGTGCTTGAAACTTAAGCTCAAAGGTTTTGTAACTTCAAGGAGGGGGGTACCTTATCATGTATTTTTGAGGGTAGTTAAGAAGCACCATGAAAGCACAGCTTCAAAGGAAGGCTTAGGCCTACTTGCATCCCTCGATCTTCCATCCCTGGAGTACTTTACCATTTGAACCTTAGGGCAGAGCACCTAAGTTCCAATTAGGTCTTCATTAAGGTATTTTGTAGGTCGACAATAGGCACGTAATTGTTTGGGCAATTTGTATTGTCATCTACAACTGGACTTAAATATCAAAGGCCTTAATTGATTAAAGACATAAAAGTCCTTTGGAATTGTGTTTGTTTGTGTATGCTTGGTAGGTGATGAGAACATCGTCATAAACCCTAAACTAGAACCATCTAACCTAGATTTGCAAGAAAAAGCTCCTACATAACTTATAGAAAGGCTTGACTCAGAGAATTCTGAGTTTGTGAAGAAAACAGGAACTAAGGGGTAAAAATGCAATTTCACCAACACAATCTGTAAACAGGGTGACTCAGGGTCCAAACATAGGTCAAACTAACCTAATAAGAAGGAAAGTGGGATGAGTTGATCCAACTAGGGCTACAGCAACTCCAAGGAATTAAATGACATCCTGTAACACTAAAAAAAATCCACTTCAATTCACGAGGTTCGAGACAAAGTAAAAATCGAATAAACCCTCTAAAATTCATATAAAAATAATCTCTAGGGTTTAAAACCTTCAATTTGGCCTTGGGAATCCATTTTGACCTACACTGAGAACCATGCCCAATTAATGATTTAATTTGGATTTTTACGTAAATTGACCGGTCAAACAAGGTATGATCTAGAAATAAAATTCACCATTAGAATCCTTAGGTCCTGTTTAGTCATGTATAAAAACTTGAGCCTAAGAAGAGACCTTCTTGACCGACTTTGCATTTTGGTCCTCATCTATTACTTTTTGACCCTCAACTTTTGAAATCCTCGCATTTTGACCCCTAAGTTTTCATATTTCTTTCCATTTAGGTCCTCCCTGCAAAACCCTAAGCAGCGCCATGCTCCGGCGACTTTGCGTGGAGCATGGCGCCGCGCAAGGTGAGGGAGGCCCTCTAACCTTTCAACGGGGTGTTCCCTGCGACGTCTGCTGTCGCAGGGACACCACCACGATCTTTGTAGCAGCCCACACCTTCTGTGCGAACACGCGGAAGGTATGGGTCCCTACTCCGGCCATCCTCCAGCGAGGGAGGCACGTCGCCTCCCTCCGCCCACCTCTCCGCTTTCGCCTCTATAAAAGCCGCCTCCGCCTGCAGAAGAAGGTAGCTCGGTCCTGATGGAGAAACACCCTCTTTTTCCCTCTCTTCCCACTCCGGCAGAAGCCCACCAGCTCCGGCGGTTCTTCCTCCCCCTCCTCGTCGCTCTGCTGTAATACCAGCAGCAGAGCCACCTTCGCCCGCTCTTCCCGCGTCGCGCCGTACCCAGCGCGCGCCCTCCCGCTCTCTCCTCTCTGCCGCCCTCTCCCTCTAGGCGTCTTCTTCTTTGACTGTCGCCCTGCTTCGGCCCCCTTCGTCCCTACAACTAGGTCAGAATTTCTCCCCACCTCCCCCTCTTTCTTTTGCTCACTATTTTACATTCAATTAAGCCCTCGACCACTCCTGTCCACCGTCACCCCCTTCGTCTCCGACTACCCTCCGGCGAGACGCCCCCATCGCTCCACAGCCCCACACGCCTCGCCGACCCTCTCAGAAACTTCCCCTCACTCCACTCAACAGCTTCCCCCTTTCCATTCCCTGGCACACGCCACCTAACGACCCCCCGAACAAACCCATTCCTCCAACCACGGTCCGACCTAGGGCTGCCACCATACGCTGCCTCATGCCTCGCCACCACCCGCACGAGCTTCGCCGCGCTCCGGCGAAGCTCCCTGCACCTTCTGACTAGGCCAAGAGGCCGTATGCTTGATTTCAGGTCACGCCCTCTTCGCTGCCATTGCTGAGCAGGTGAAGCACTTTCACCTGCAACTGCAGGTTCGCCCTCACCCAGGCTTGCACTCCAGGACGCGCGGCTTGCCCCCGCGAAGCTCTCCAGGCCTGCAGCTGGGGGAAAGCCTTGCACACGGCCGCAATTGCCTGCAGCTTCCTTAGCTGCAGGCGCCAATTTGGGTGGGACATTTAGTCCCACCTCGGTAGTTCTGGAAGCCCTGCAACCAAATAAATGAAAAAAGTGACATAGCCTCTTCGCCTCCGAACATGGGGTGAGGTCCCTCTCACCCGCTTCACCCGGCCTCGTCAGCGACTACCCCCCGCGGACCTGGTCCGACCTGCACTCCTCGCCCACCACCGCACGTTGGTGGGCCTGGTCCCGGGCGCGAACCCATACCCGAATACCCGGCTCTGGGAGAGCGATCCTACGAGCGAAATCTGAGAGAGAGAGACGCGGGGGAGGGTAGGGTTAGGTTTTGCTCTGACCAAGCTATGTGAGTGTGCAGGCAGAGAAGAAGAAGAGGAGAAAGAAGACTGTAGAAGAGGAAGGAGAAGAAAAGGAAGGAAGAAGCAACCAAAGCCTTGCCTGCTCGAAGCAAAGCAGAAGGACTACAAAAAGAAGAAGAAAGGAGCAGAAGAGGGAGCACCAAGGAAGCACTGTAGTAGGTGCTACTTAAGTCGTCTGATTGAGAAATTAGACGACGCTCTGAAGGAAAAGAAAAGAAGAACGGGCACTGCAGCTGAAAGCAAAAAGAAAGAAAAGAAGAAGAACAGAAGATAAAGAGCTGAAGAAGATCAAAGAGAGAAGAAGGAACGAAAAAGAAAGAAGGTAAAGAAGAAGAGCTAAGGACGATCAAGCAAAGAGAAGAGAAGAGAATGAAGAAGACAAAGGCAAGAGAGAATGAAGAGAAGAAGAAAAAGCCAAGAGACCAATTACCTCTCTCTCTCTCTTATTTTTGTAATAGAAACATTGTACTTCTAGAATTATAGTTTTCTCCCTGAGTTCAACCTCGGGAAACCTTTTATTTCCGAGTAAAATTGTAATAGTGGCAATAACTATCTGTACTACAACGCCATTTCTATAACAAACAACAAAACCTAGTCATACCCCCACTATATTTGGCACCGTTGCCGGGGAGGAACGGCTATTCTAGAAGTTATATTTGTAAGTTTCTAATAATCTCTCTCTCTCTTGTGCAGGTATAGAAAGAAAAAGACGCAGCCACACCACAGCCACTCCAAGGACAGGTAACTTCCTATTAAACCCTAAAATTTTAAAGAGGAAAAAGAAAGAAAAAAATAGGTATAACCTGTCTTTTATGCATAGTAATAGCTGCATATTCTCAAAAACTATTATTCCTACACACAATATTAAAGGTAATTAAGGGCTAACACTTTCTTGCCTGAGCCCTAATTACCCAGCAAATAATTAACTGGACCAAGTAGAGCCAACATAAGGTCAAACATTAGGATTTCAGAGACACATCCCTTAATCAAGAATTGAGGAAATCCAAAAGAGGTGTGCCCAAGCCATTGATTGAAAATACCAAATAAGGAAAACCCTAAACAATTGGCTCTCTAAACACTTGAACCCTAAAAAACAAGGCCTAAATTTTCAAAGGAATCACTAGGTAAAGTTGACCCCTAGGGTCAACCAACCTTCAAATTAGGCCACCTTGTTCACAAAAACACCTAAGAGTTCAAGTGAAACCTTAAGCACCTTGATCTTAAAGTAAAAGAGGTAGACTTAAGAGGTTAAGATCCCCATTCTGGTCTACCTGGAACCGCAGTGACAAGAGAGGTCGGGTGGGGGAAACCCTGTAACCCGTGGGGACGCTCTATCGTGTAGGGGTCTTCGCGGGACTCACCCTCTCTGGCTGCCCAAGTAATTCTCAGGTGGACGATCTTTCTGATCAAGGGGTCCATCTGCCCCGCACCTTTATAGTCACCCAACACATTTTTGGTTGTCTTGATTGGGTCCAGCACCTTCTAAACTCGTCTATTCCAACAGTGCATGAATGGTAGGAGATCCTTAAGACCACCCTTAAGATCTCCTTTAGGAATTCACTCTCGTCAAGGCCAAGCCTCGACGACCATGTTTGCACAACAACCCTACCCTATCATTCTCTCATCTGATTCTGAACCAAGATCTTCTTCTTCCCCCATCATGGCTCAGCCAGTTGAGGAAGAAAATAATCTGGAGCACCAGCTCCAGCGACTCAATGACCTCTTCCAAAACTTTGTGCACCCACCGCAGCATCCTATGATGCGGGACCATTATAATCCTGCTGCGGTGGCCATCGAGCCTCGAGTCAGAATCCCGACTGGAGGACCTGATTCCGAATTGAAGCCCAACATGATTCATGCTATACCTAAATTCCATGGGCTTAATTCCGAAGATCCCTTCCAGCACATCAAACAGCTAAAGCATCTGGCCCAAACTTTTGGATCAGATGTGCAAAATCGGGATATTCTTCTCATAAAGATGTTCTCCTTTTCTCTTATGGACAAGGCCGCCCATTGGTATCAAACTCAGACCCGACCGATCAACACTTGGGAAGAACTTCAGTCCGAGTTTTTGAAAAAGTTCTTTCCCGTTAGTAGGACCAACGCCTTACGCCATCAGATTACGCACTTCACTCAACAAACGGGGGAACCTCTCCATGAGGCATGGGATCGTTTTCAAGATCTCATGAGAAAGTGCCCCCATCACGGAGTTCCTAAATGGGAACAGGTCCAATCTTTTTACCAGGGACTCCGTGAGGACATCCGTCTTTTCGTCAATGCAACCTGCGGAGGAAATATCATGGGTCAACATGAGGACACCGTGTGGGAGATTCTCGAAAACATGTGCAAGAACTCCATCAACAATGACTCCATGGGATTATTCGACAAGACGAATACCCGCGCATCGACGAATCTTAGGGGAGCACATGAGACGCAGGGCCTGTCCGCATCAGCCGACCTGGAATTAATGGCCAGTCGATTGGACAAGGTCTCGATCATTGAAAAGAAGGTGGATGAGCTGACTCAGCACCTGCAGCGAGCCACCTCTGCGCATAACCCCTTTGCACAGCCTCCTTCCACAAGAGAAACTGTGCAAAACATTCTCCATCGATCTTCTCCTAGGATGGATCCATATCCACCATCTGATTCTCTGACCGGAGATCCATCCGATCCTTTCTACACCAGCCCGGGGAATTCTATCCCCTCTTTCTCTGACTCTCTGGAGGTTGCTTAGACCTGCGAGGACCTCAACGCCATCCAGAATGGCCCGTTCTCCAACACTTATAACCCTGGATGGCGAAACCATCCCAACTTTCAGTGGGAGGGAAATTCCCAAACCCAAAGACCACCCTTTCAGCCCCGCCCACAACCCCCTCGTCCTTACCAGCCGCCTCAGCCTCGGCCCAACCCTACTTATCCATCAGGGCCAAATCAGGATCAAATGTCCCTTATCCTTCAGACTTTGGCTAACATGCAAAGAACGAATGCAGCTATTCAAAAGCACCACAAGGACGAACTTACAGAGGTCCGAAACCAATTGGCCCAGTTGGCAAACTCTCGCCAGCCAGGCACTCTTCCTTCCCAACCTCTTCCTAACCCGAATAACGTGCCAACCCAGCGGCGCGTTATGAACCCAAACCCGGGCCAAGCCCATATGATTTATCAGGCCCCCTCTGTTCCTTCACCCGACGGGATGGAGGACTCCACTTCTTTTGTAGGCTATCAGTAGCAACCCATCTTACCCAATCCCAACCAAAACCAGGCAGGACTTAATTCCATAACAACCCGTAGTGGTAAGGAAACCCAAGATCCACCTCATCCAAATCACTCCAAACCTGGTAGTGATCCCAAGCCTAGGACGGTAATCGAGGACGTTCCTACCCCTATCCCAGATCCAAGACCTGGACCTATCCTAGAAGAACCAACCAAGATCCCGTTTCCCGAGGCCTTGAACAAGGGAAAGAAGACTACCAAGCCTGTGGCACCTGAGGAGGACCTGGTCAAGCTCTTTGAGCAGGTCCACATAAACATCCCCTTGATGGATGCAATCTGCCATGTACTAGCTTACGCACGATTCTTAAAGAATGTGTGTACACCCCAACGTAAGCCACGAACTAAGAGTGGGAGTCCAATTGTTCTGTCAGAGCAAGCCAGCTCTGTAATCCTAAGCAGACTCCCACCCAAGGCTAAAGATCCTGGTACTCCCCTGATTTCCTACAAGATAGGTGATACCCAATTTGATAGAGCCTTGCTAGACTTGGGTGCATCCATAAATCTGATACCCACATCCTTACTTGACCATCTAGAAGAATCTAAGCTAAAACCAACCGAGGTGACATTACAATTAGCAGATCAATCTATAAAGTCACCAAAAGGGATTCTCGAGGATGTTATTGTGAGGATACGGGATTTCTACTTTCCTGTAGACTTCATAGTCTTAGACATGGACGTACCTGAAAACCCTAGGGATACACCAATCATTTTAGGGAGACCTTTCTTGGCTACTGCTAGAGCCAACATTAGCTGTGAGGAGGGCCAAATAGAGCTCAAATTTGGGAATCAAACCCTGAAAATTGATATATTTAAGGCCCAACAAGGAATCAATTGCGGTGGCATCGAACAGATTTGTGACATTAGGGCTTTGGTTGATGAAACACACTTCCAGAATGACCCGATTATACCTCATCAACCACAGAAAGATCTTGACCCACAAACAGAGGAGTCGAATCCAGATATAAACAACCCAGTAACTCCTACCCTTGAACCTCACGTCTATACTGAACCACCCGCCGCTGCTGATAACCTTATCCTCGAGTTGAAGCCCCTTCCTTCTCACTTGAAATACATCTTTTTGGGTTCTAATTAGACCCTCCCTGTGATCATCAATTCCAACCTCAATCCCGAACAGGAATCCCGTCTGATTGCTGTCCTCTAGCAACATCGTAGAGCCATCAGGTGGACTCTCGATGATTTGACTGGAATAAGTCCCTCTTATTGTACTCATCATATCTATTCAGAAGAGGGCGCACGACCTTCTCGTGAAATGCAGAGACGCTTGAACCCTAATCTGCAGGAGGTCGTGAAGAAGGAGATCATCAAGTGGTTAGATGCCGGAATCATCTACCCGATCTCCGATAGTCGTTGGGTGAGCCCGATTCAGGTTGTGCCTAAGAAGGCAGGACTCACCACTATAACGACTGAGACCGGAGAAATCATTCCTACCCGATTAGCCAACGCGTGGAGAGTCTGTATAGATTACCGAAGACTCAATTCCTCCACGAAGAAGGATCATTTCCCACTACCTTTCATTGATCAAATTCTCGAGAAACTAGCGGGAAATAGGTTCTTCTGCTTTCTTGATGGGTACTCCGGTTACAACCAAGTGGCAATCCATCCTGAGGACCAAGAAAAGACAACGTTCACCTGCCCCTTTGGAACATACGCTTTCCGAAGGATGCCTTTCGGTCTTTGCAATGCACCCGCTACTTTTCAGCGGTGCATGCTTGCCATATTCTCAGATATGGTAGGTGATTATCTGGAAGTCTTCATGGATGACTTTTCAGTTTTTGGAGAATCTTTTGACGATTGCCTCCAACACTTGGTCCAAATACTCAGGCGGTGCATCGAGGTGAATTTGGTTCTTTCCTGGGAAAAGAGCCATTTCATGGTGCTTGAGGGAATTGTCCTGGGACACTTAATTTTAGAAAAAGGCATCCAAGTGGATCGAGCTAAGGTTGATCAGATCTCTCGCCTTCCTATGCCTGGCTCGCTCAAGGACATCCGTTCTTTTCTGGGACACGTCAGTTTTTACCGTCGTTTCATTTCGGATTTCTCAAAAATCGTGCGCCCCTTGATTTCTCTTCTCTCTAAGGATGTACCCTTTGAAATCTCCAAGGAATGCACACTAGCCTTTGAAAACCTTCATGACCGAGTCACCCAGGCACCTATCCTACAATCCCTTGACTGGTCTCAACCCTTTGAGATCATGTGCGATGCGTCTGATTTCGCTGTAGGAGTGGTCCTGGGGCAGAAAGCTGATGGGAAACCAGTGGTCATCTACTACGCTAGCAAGACACGTGACGAGGCTCAGCGTAACTATACGGATACAGAGAAAGAGCTGCTAGCCGTAGTATTTGCCCTCGAAAAGTTTCGATCGTATCTCCTGGGTTCCCATGTCATCATCTACTCGGATCACAAGGCTGTAAGGCATCTCCTTGCCAAGAAGGACGCGAAGCCCCGACTAATTCGTTGGATCTTGCTGTTGCAAGAATTCGACCTTGAGATTCGTGACAAGGCGGGAAGGCAGAATGTGGTAGCCGACCATCTGTCCCGTCTTCCTTCTGAGATTTATCAACCCTTCCGGACCCATCACAGAACATTTTCCTGATGAGCACCTACTGACTATCGGTACTAGACTTCCATGGTTTGCTGATATAGTAAACTAATTGGCATCTCATCAGATCCCGTCTGATTGGCCGAAGGCCAAGAAAGACAAATTGCGTTCTGATGCCAAGTATTACATCTGGGAAGACCCGTACCTTTTCCGCATAGGTGCTGATCAAGTCATCCGGAGACGTGTCCCGGAGGAGGAAATCAACAATATCCTCTCTTTCTGCCATGACCAGGTATGCGGTGGCCATTTCTCTGGGCATAAAACCATATCAGAAGTCCTCCAGTGTGACTTTTACTGGCCCACGCTATTCAAAGATGCATACATTCACTGCAAGGCATGCAGTCGTTGCCAGACTTTGGGCAACATGAGCCGTCGCGACATGATGTCTTTGCAGCCGATTCTCGTATGCGAAATCTTTGATGTTTGGGGGATTGATTTTCTGGGCCCCTTTCCTGCTTCGGATGGTTTCGAATACATTCTACTTGCTGTGGACTACGTGTCCAAATGGATCGAAGCCATACCGACCCGAACCTGTGATCACAAAATTGTTCTCAAAGTCATTCACCAAAACATTTTCTCAAGGTTCGGGATTCCCCGTGCTATAATCTCTGATGGGGGGACCCATTTTACAAACGCTCAGTTTAGGTCACTGATGACCAAATACGGGGTGTCTCACTGAATCTCTACTCCTTACCACCCCCAAACTAATGGTCTAGCTGAGCTATCAAATCGGGAGATCAAGAAAATCCTGCAGGTCACTGTTCGGCCTGACAGGAAGGACTGGTCGTCCCGACTTCCGGAAGTATTGTGGGCTTATAGGATCGGCCACAAAACCCAATTAGGCATGTCTCCCTTTAGACTGGTGTATGGAAAGGCGTGTCACCTTCTCGTAGAACTGAAGCATAAAGCCTATTGGGCAGTACAGAATTGTAATCTAGATCTTTCGAAGGCTGGAACCCACAGAAAACTTCAAATCAGCGAGATCGATGAATTACACCCAGACACGTATGAGAACTCGCGAATCTACAAGGAGTGGGTTAAAGCCTTCCATGACAAGCATATCTCGAGAAAGATCTTTCATCCTGGTCAGAAGGTCCTACTCTTTGATGCCCAACTCAAACTTTTCCCGGGAAAGCTACGATCCAAGTGGGTCGGACCATATTTAGTCCGACAAGTTTTTGGAAATCGAGCCATCGAAATCAGTCCGCTCAGCCACGATTCCGAACCTTTCATCGTGAACGGTCAGAGACTCAAGCCGTTCATTGATGTGACTTCTACTGATTTGGCTGAATCATCTTATATCCTCCATTCCCCTTGGGCTTATTGCGCCCAGCCGATGGCGTAAAACTCAGCGCTTAACGAGAGGCAGCCCGTCATTTTCCTAAAAATCTAAAACTTTTTCACACTTTTGTGCACTTAAGGTTCACCCTTATAGACAGCCAACCCCACCTCAGATGCTTGCATCTGGGATTAGAAATTGTCCGCAGAATTCATCCCGACCCGTTCACTCATTAAAATATCTGTCTTAAGGAATGAACTAAGTAAATAAAAATCCCTTAAGTCACAACGAGGACATTGCAAACCTTAGGCATGGGGGGATATAAAAGTGCAAAACTTGTAAGAAAAGGTTTTAAACAAAAAATTCACATATGCCAAAAACACCTTTTAAAAAAAAAAAGGAGAAAGGAAATTTTGTGGGAGAAGGAACAAAATGAAAATGGAGCAAAAATTGAAAGAAAAGAGTGATAGTCATTAGTAAGAAACTAAGGAATTGACCTAAGTTTTAGACCTTATTCAAGAAAAGAAATGAAAAGTGCATGGTGAAATTAGTAAGAACGCAAACTTTACGCATTCTTGGATAGACTCTTAGTACCCATTAAGATCTAGACATTCCTCAAGAGGTTGAGGAAAATGAAAAGCTTATGTATTAGGTCCAAGGCTTAGGAAGTATTTGACCTCATTAACTAAC
Source organism: Thalassia testudinum (assembly GCA_037157565.1). Classification (NCBI taxonomy): domain Eukaryota; kingdom Viridiplantae; phylum Streptophyta; class Magnoliopsida; order Alismatales; family Hydrocharitaceae; genus Thalassia; species Thalassia testudinum. Next base: position 5,785,493 of record JAZHRO010000010.1, on the reverse strand, counting down.
TTCTGGTTTACGGGACTCAGTAACCTAAGACCCCTACCTCACACACAGCCTGGTTCAGTAAGCGTAAAAATCAAAATCACGCAGAAGCGTCACAAAATTCTGAAAAATACACCTAGAATAGGAGCGGCCGATCAACACAAGTTGATTTGGACAAGTTCCCAACGCGGAGAGGCGGGAAATCCCCTCGAAGATGCGTAACAAAATATCATCTCCTCGGTGCTTGTCTCTTAGGATATTTACATATCCTACTGGGGGCATGTAAGCACTCTGCTGGTTCAGATTCCATGGATGGCATTATCACGAAGTGTCAATTGCCAGGGTCTGGATTCGGCCATGGAACACCATGGATGGGATTATCTCGAAATCTCAATAGCCAGGGTTCCGGGGGTTTCCATGGGCAGTGCTATCTCGAAGCATCGATTGCCAGGAACCCTTGAGGATTGATGATGGGAGTAAGGAATCTGATACAGGCCGTGTTGAAAAGCCAATCCTAGGCTAGAACTAAAAAGAAAAAGAGAGAGAAAACTCCCCAAATAGAAAAACTTTCTATCTCTCTCTATTACAAAATGCACTGCGAACTGAACCAAGGCTACAATCATTTCAAGCACGGGTGCTTTAACCACAAAGTCCAATAGACCTTAGGTTAGTTCTTGTGGGCCTTAAAAACCTTTGCCAAAGACTGAGGCTGAGGCTAGACAGATCTGGATCTTGATTGGTATTAGAGTACCTTTTAGGCCTATAGTCAGCATTCTAACCTAATCTAAGTTCAAATGAAAAAACACTTATCTGAAGTTATTAAAAACATCATGGTCTAGAATAAAGGTTAAAAACCTTAAGTTTTTGCTGAGGGACTAGCAAAAGCTAGGCATGGGGGTATGATGAGAACCACGTCATAAACCCTAAACTAGCACCATCTAACCTAGATTTGCAAGAAAAAGCTCCTACATAACTTATAGAAAGGCTTGACTCAGAGAATTCTGAGTTTGTGAAGAAAACAGGAACTAAGGGGTAAAAATGTAATTTCACCAACACAATCTGTAAACAGGGTGACTGAAGGTCCAAACATAGGTCAAACTAACCTAATAAGAAGGAAAGTGGGATGAGTTGATCCAACTAGGGCTACAGCAACTCCAAGGAATTAAATGACATCCTGTAACCCTAAAACAAACCCACTTCAATTCACGAGGTTCGAGATAAAGTAAAAATTGAATAAATCCTCTAAAATTCATATAAAAATAATATCTAGGGTTTAGAACCTTCAATTTGGCCTTGAGAACCCATTTTGACCTACACTGAGAACCATGCCCAATTAATGATTTAATTTGGATTTTTACTTAAATTGATCGGTCAAACAAGGTCTGATCTAGAAATAAAATTCACCATTATAATCCTTAGGTCCTATTTAGTCATGTATAAAAACTTGAGCCTAAGAAAAGACCTTCTTGACCGACTTTGCATTTTGGTCCTCATATATTACTTTTTGACCCTCAACTTTTGAAATCCTGGCATTTTGACCCCTAGGTCTTCATCGTTCTTTGAATTTAGGTCCTCCCTGCAAAACCCTGAGTAGCGCCATGCTCCGGCGACTTTGCGCGGAGCATGGCGCCGCGCAGGGTGAGGGAGGCCCTCTGACCTTTCAACGGGGTGTTCCCTGCGACGTCTGCTGTCGCAGGGACACCTCCACGATCTCTGCAGCTGCCCACACCTTCTGTGCGAACGCGCAGAAGGTATGGGTCCCTACTCCGGCCATCCTCCGGCGAGGGAGGCACGTCGCCTCCCTCCACCCACCTCCCCGCTTTCGCCTCTATAAAAGCCGCCTCCGCCTGCAGAAGAAGGTAGCTCGGTCCTAACGGAGAAACACCCTCTTTTTCCCTCTCTTCCCACTCCGACAGAAGCCCACCAGCTCCGGCGGTTCTTCCTCCCCCTCCTCGTCGCTCTGCTACAATGCCAGCAGCAGAGCCACCTTCGCCCGCTCTTCCCGCGTCGCGCCGTACCCAGCGCGTACCCTCCCGCTCTCTCCTCGCCGTCGCCCTCTCCCTCTGGGCGTCTTCTTCTCTGGCGATAGTCGATACGACTGCCGCCCTGCTCCGGCCCCCTTCGTCCCTACAACTAGGTCAGAACTTCTCCCCACCTCCCCCTCTTTCTTTTCCTCACTATTTTACATTCAATTAAGCCCTCAACCACTCCTGTCCACCGTCACCCCCTTCGTCTCCGGCTACCCTTCGACGAGACGCCCCCATCGCTCCACAGCCCCACATGCCTCATCGACCCTCTCAAAAGCTTCCCTCACTCCACTCAACAGCTTCCCCCTTTCCATTCCCTGCCACACGCCACCTAACGACCCCCCGAACAAACCCATTCCTCCGACCACAGTCTGACCTAGGGCTACCACCATACGCTGCCTCACGCCTCGCCACCACCCGCACGAGCTTCGCCGCGCTCCGGCGAAGCTCCCTGCACCTTCTGACTAGGCCAAGAGGCCGTATGCTTGATTTCAGGTCACACCCTCTTCGCCGCCATTGCTGAGCAGGTGAAGCTCTTTCACCTGTAGCTGCAGGTTCGCCCTCACCCAGGCTTGCACTCCAGGACGCGTGGCTTGCCCCCGCGAAGCTTCCCAGGCCTGCAGCTGGGGGGAAAGCCTCATACACGGCCGCAATTACTTGCAGCTTCCTTAGCTGCAAGCGCCAATTTGGGTGGGACATTTAGTCCCGCCTCGGTAGTTCTGGAAGCCCTGCAGCCAAATAAATGAAAAAAGTGACATAGCCTCTTCGCCTCCGAACACGGGGTGAGGTCCCTCTCACCCGCTTCACCCGGCCTCATCCGCGACCACCCCCCACGGACCTGGCCCGACCCGTATACCCGACCTACACTCCTCGCCCACCACCGCACGCCGGCGGGCCTGGTCCCGGGAGCGAACCCGTACTCGAATACCCGGCTCTGGGAGAGCGATCCTACGAGTGAAATCTGAGAGAGAGAGACGCGGGGGAGGGTAGGGTTAGGTTTTGCTCTGACCAAGCTATGTGAGTGTGCAGGCAGAGAAGAAGAAGAGGAAGGAGAAGAAAAGGAAGGAAGAAGCAGCCAAAGCCTTGGCCGCTCGAAGCAGAGCAGAAGAAGAAGGACTACAAAAAGAAGAAGAAGAAAGAAGCAGAAGAGGGAGCACCAAGGAAGCACTGTAGCAGGTGCTACTTAAGTCGTCTGATTGAGAAATCAGACGACGCTCTGAAGGAAAAGAAAAGAAGGAAAGAAGAACAGGCGCCACAGCTGAAAGCAAAAAGAAAGAAAAGAAGAAAAATAGAAGATAAAGAGCTGAAGAAGATCAAAGAGAGAAGAAGGAAAGAAAAAGAAAGAAGGTAGAGAAGAAGAAAAACTAAGGACGATCAAGCAAAGAGAAGAGAAGAGAAAGAAGAAGACAAAGACAAGAGAGAAAGAAGAGAAGAAGAAAAAGCCAAGAGACCAATCTACCTCTCTCTCTCTCTCTCTCTTATTTTGTAATAGAAACATTGTACTTCTAGAATTATAGTTTGCTCCCTGAGTTCGACCTCAGGAGACCTTTTATTTCCGAGTAAAATTGTAATAGTGGCAATGACTATCTGTACTACAATGCCATTTCTATAACAAACAACAAAACCTAGTCATACCCCCACTAGTAGGCGATCTTTGAGGAGACAACTTGTGTTTAATTCAGAACCTGAAAGGATCCTTAGGAGAGCCAACCAAGAGAGAAGATGATGGCCGAGGAAGAAGAGAATAGAATTGTGGAAACCAACGATCTTTGAGAGATTATTTTATCCCTACCAATCACCCTGGCCATACATTGAGAAGACCAGGGGGCAATAATCCATATGAAATCAAGAGTAGTACCATATCTCTGTTGCCCTCATTCTATGGTACTTCTAGGGAGGACCCCTACAGGCATCTGGAGGAATTCACCGAGGTCTGTTCCACAGTGAGATTGCAGGGTGTTAATGATGACGCCCAAATGTGAACCCTCTTTCCTTTCTCCCTCAAGGATAAGGCGAAGCATTGGTATCATACTTTAGATGGTAGAGTGGATACTTGGGAAGCCTTGAAGGGAGAGTTTTTGAAAAATTACTTCCCCATGAGCAAGACCAATCACTATAGGAGGGAAATCATAAGTTTTGCTCAATAAGATGGAGAACAATTTCATGATGCATGGGAGTGTTTCAAAGTTTTGTTACGCTTATGTCCCCATCATCAAGTGCCAAGATGGCAACTTGTAGAAAGGTTCTACACTAGATTAAATGACAAGCACGGCAAACAGTGGATGGTGCCTGTGCAGAAACCTTTCTTACAAAAACTGAAGATGAGGCTTGGGATCTTTTTGAGACCTTGAGTGAGAATTCTATCCATTTAAATTCTACCTATTTGGATAGGAAACCCACTCTTATGCAGCGAAAGATTGAGGCAAATGAGGCTAGGGATACCTAGAATTTGTCCTTCCATATTCAATTGTTGAACCAAAACATGGAAAGCCTTATGACAAACCCTAGCCAACTCACACCAATTGCCTCTGCTTCCCAAGCTTCTGAATGCTCCATTTGCAATGGCAATACGCACGCTACTGTGGATTGTCATTTGGCCTCCCAATTCCCTGACCTTGTACAAGCGAACCTGAATGCCACCCAAGGGTCCTGACCTAGACCTCGTAATGACCCTTTTTCCAATACTTATAATGAGGGATGGAGGAAACAACCCAATTTTTCATGGAGATAAGGGAATGTCTCTAATTCAGGGAATTATAGACCCCAACCCTTTCAGACTCAACAGTATAATCAACCTCCTATGCCTTCCCAACCATCTAAGACTTCTGAGATGGATGAGCTTAAAGCCATGATGAAAGCCATGCAAGAGAATCAAAGCATGATCATCCAATCTCATGACAAGACAATCAATGAGATGAAATCACAAATTGGACACCTTGTCGAGGCCATGAGTAATAGAGAGACTGGGAAGCTTCCCAGTTCATCTGAGGAGAACCCTAAAGGGAAAGGGATTGTTTTTAGGGAGCAAGCCCAAGTGGTGACTATTCTGAGGAGTGGGAAAGAAATTTCCAAACCTGATGCTCATGTAGTCCCACCTTTTGAAAACCCATCCACACCAACTTTTGACCTCATTGGAGAAGAGCAGCCCAACTCTTCTCCATTTGAAATCACCTCACCAAAAGAGGTTGTCCCCATTCCCCCTCTTACCCGATATGACAACCTTCCACCCAGAGACCGAGAGTGCCATTTCTAGAGCGCTTATCTGACTCTAGGCAGACTTCTGCTAGCTCATCTAGAGCCAAAGATAGGACAGATGAAATAATGTAGACTTTCAAACAAGTGCAGATTAACCTACCCTTGCTTGAAACTGTCAGGCAGATTCCATCCTATGCCCGCTTTCTTAAGGACTTGTGCACGAAAAAGCGGCAATCAAGGAAACAGGTCCAATCAAAGGTTGTCCTGCCTGATTCTGTTAGCTCAATTATACAACATGGGACACCCCCGAAACTTAAGGGCCCAGGAGCCCCATACATCTCAGTAGTCGTTGGCGACCTACAAATAGACGAGGCTCTACTTGATCTGGGTGCGGGGGTGAACATCCTTCCGAGATACGTATATGAACAACTTGGAGGAGGCAATCTGAAGCCTTCCCCTGTAATCCTCCAAGTTGCAGACCATTCTTTAAGGACACCACGGGGCCTGCTAGAAGATGTCCTCATGAGAATGGAGGATTTCTTTTTTCCCCGTTGATTTTCTAGTACTGGACACTAACCCTACCAACAAACCAACCAAGCCCTCAATCATTTTGGGTCGCCCTTTTCTTGCGATTTCTAATGCTTCAATTAATTGTCACACTGGGGCGCTAAAAATGGGCTTTGGGAATAGGAAAATTTGACTGAATGTATTTGATGCTTATAAACAAGCTGGATTTGAGGATTGTTTCCAAGTTGAGGTGGTAGATGATCTGATTGAAGAGACAACTCTTGCAATTTTATGTGATGACCCCCTTCAGCATGTCATGCTAAATGAGCATTCTCATCTCTTGGAGGAATGTGAAGGGGATGTGCTAGAACTTGAGGAATTGCTTAGAGTTCCTACTGAGTCTCTTTCCCCATCATGTCTGGCTAAGGTAGATTTGCTACCTGAGATGGGGACTTCTATTATGAAACCCTCAACCATACAAGCCCCCGACCTTGAACTGAAACTCCTCCTTGACTCTCTTAACTATGTATTCCTTAGGCCAAATGATACACTCCCTGTAATCATCTTGTCTCCACTATCTGAAGTGCAAGAGGGAGCCTTGTTAAACTGTTTATCAAGGCACAAGGAAGCCATAGCTTGGACGATTGCTGATATTAAGGGTATAGACACTACGCTCTACATGCATCACATTTATACTGATGATTCCATCAAACCCTTTCGAGACTTGTAGAGACGTCTTAACCCCAACATGAGGGAAGTGGTTAAAAAGGAGATTCTGAAGTGGTTGGACGCTGGGATCATTTATCCCATCGCAGATAGCAAATGGGTTAGTCCAATCCATGTGGTGCCAAAGAAGGCAAGCTTCACTATAGAAACAAATGACCAGGGTGAACAAGTGGTGACCAAACCCTCAACTGGTTGGAGGGTCTGCATTGACTACCGCAAATTGAACACCGCTACCCAAAAGGATCACTTTCCCTTGCACTTTATTGATCAGATCCTTGAAAGATTGGCAGGGAACAAGTATTTCTACTTTTTAGATCGATACTCTGGGTACAACTAGGTTGCAGTCTTCCCTGATGATCAGGATAAGACAACTTTCACTAGTCCTTACAGCACTTTTGCATTCAAGTGTATGCCGTTGGGATTATGTAATGCACCTGCAACTTTCCAGCGGTGTATGATGTCCATTTTCTCAGACATGATTGACGAGTGCGTCGAGGTTTTATGGATGACTTCTCCATTTACGACTCGTCTTTCGACCTGTGTCTCCTGCACTTAGAGAATATGCTGAAGAGATGTAAGGAGAAAGGTTTAGTCCTCAGCTGGGAGAAAATCCACTTCATGGTACAGAAAGGCATTATACTTGGGCATGTTGTGTCTAAAAGGGGCTTGGAAGTAGATAAGGCTAAAGTTGATTCTATTTCCAAACTTCCATTGCCCATGAATGCCAAACAGATTAGATCCTTTCTGGACCATATAGGTTTTTATAGGCGATTCATTAAGAATTTCAGTAAAATTTCTAGGCCACTTTGCGACTTATTGGCGAAGGAATCTTCCTTCAATTTTGATTCAAAGTGTGCCGAGGCTTTTCATACGCTGAAGGAGGCCTTGACCTCTGTGCCTATTCTCCGAGCTCTTGACTGGACACTCCCATTTGAGCTAATGTGTGATGCTTCGGATTATGCTATGGGAGCTGTTCTTGGACAGAGGGTTGAGGGAAAACCACATGTGCTGCATTATGCTAGCAAGACTTTAATTGAACCACAGCAAAACTACACAATCACTGAAAAGGAATTACTTGCTGTAGTTTTTGCTCTGGAGAAGCTTAGGTCTTATCTTCTTGGATCCAAGGTGGTCATTTTTACTGATCATGCTGCAGTGAAACATCTCATTGCCAAGAAAGACTCTAAGCCACGTTTAATTAGATGGATTCTACTCCTTCAAGAGTTTGACTTGGAGATTCGTGAAAAGAAAGGAGTGGAAAATGTAGTGGCTGACCACCTCTCTCGCCTCCCCCTTGATGACTCTTATTCTGGAGACATCCGTGAGACATTTCTTTATGAAACCCTTATGGCGGTAACACCGACTTCACCCTGGTATGCGGATACAGTTAACTACTTGGTCACTGGAGAAACCCCTGGCTTTTGGGATGCGCAAAAACGGAAGCGATTCATTTCCCAAGCAAGATTCTTTCATTGGGAAGAGCCAAAATTATTTCATATTGGACAAGAACAAGTTTGGAGACGATGTGTGCCTGAAGAAGAGCAACAAAGTGTGTTGAGATTTTGCCACGAGCTTCATTGTGGAGGACACTTTGGTGCTAAGAAAATAACTTTTAAGGTTCTCCAATCTGATTTTTGGTGGCCTTCTTTATTTAAAGATTCCCATTACTTTGTTAAGGCCTATCTCAGATGTCAATGGACTGGAATGATTGGGAAGTGGAATGAGATGCCCCAACACCCTATCCAACCTGTAGAAATTTTTTATGTTTGGAGGATAGACTTCATGGGTCCCTTCCCTTCATCCCATGGATTCGAATATATCTTGGTGGCAGTGGATTATGTCTCCAAGTGGATAGAGGCCATTCCTACGTGCACAAATGACCACTCTGTGGTTTTGAAATTTGTGAAGGCCAATATCATATCTCGCTTTAGCTGCCCCAAGACGATTATAAGTGATGGGGGACTTCATTTCCGGAACTATCACTTCAATTGGCTACTCAGGAGTCTGGGAGTAACTCACAAGATTGCTACTCCTTACCATCCTCAGACCAGTGGCCAGGTTGAAGTGTCAAATAGGGAGCTTAAGAACATTTTAGAAAAGACTATTAGGCCAGATAAGAAGGACTGATCCTAAAAGCTCGATGACGCTTTGTGGGCTTATCGAACGGCCTACAAAACCCCTTTGGGTATGTCTCCCTTCCGGATTATGTACTGGAAAGCGTGCCACTTACTCGTTGAACTTCAACATAGGGCACTTTGGGCTATCTGAAGTGTTAACATGGATTTAGAGCAAGTTGGTAAAGCACATTTACTGGAGTTGACTGAGCTTGAGGAGCTGAGGAATGATGCTTATGACACCTCCTAAGCTTATAAAGAGAGAACTAAGGTCTTGCATGACAAGTACATCCTTAGAAAGACCTTTGAGCCCAACCAACAAGTCTAGCTTTTCAATTCCAAACTTAAGTTGTTTCCCGGAAAATTGAAATCACGTTGGGATGGGCCTTATATTGTCACCAAGGTATTCCGCATGGGGCTATTGAGATCAAGAACCCTTCCTCTTCAGCACCACCCTTCACCGTCAACAGCCAACAATTAAAACCTTATGTAACTTTGGATGGCTAGCTGGTTGACGAGGTCACTGTTGAACGGGTTTTGCGAATCTCTACGCTTACGTGCTTGGTTTCGGAAAACCTGTCGTTGTAGTTCGAAAGCGAAGAATTCGTGTTCAACAAATAAAATTTATACCGAAAAGAATTCCGAGTCGAACACAGGGAGGCTACGTTGATCTATATTCACAATTATATTTTTTTAGGATTTTTTTTATAAGCAAGGCGATATAATTACAATGGAGCTATCAGACTAAAAGAAAGAGAGAGAGAGAGAGAGAAAGAGAACATGCATTCAATATTCCAATTGTTTATATAATCAAACTAAATAAAAGTTACACTAGAAAGCGGAAAATCAATTACACTATAAAACAGGAAAATTCTACACTAGAAAAGCTGTAAATAAGAATGGGAGAGAGAAATTATCCTCCTCTACGATTGCTTGGAGGACGAGCCGGACGGGACGACGCCTAGACGAAGGAGAATGAAGCAGGACAAAGGAGGACGAAGCAGAAGAACGGGAACAGAGTAGCATGCCATTGTCGTCGCAGGATCCACTTCCGAAGGGGAACGAAAATTGGACTTTATCTCGCAAGAAGCATCCCGGGTGTGGGACAAGCTTCTTTTGAGCTTTGGAGCGGTAAAGAGGAGAAAGAAGGGATGAGAATTTCATATGGAAGGGGTCTCCTTTTATAGTTGTAAGGAGTGGGGGAAAAATGGACATTACAACTTCAAAATAATAAAAGTGGGGTCTTTAGTGACGGATAAATCCGTCACTAAAGCCTCGACGTGGGCGTCGCCTCCGCGCCCACGCGCGCCTCCTCGGCTGCCCGCTCCTCAACGTCCAGCACTTTTCAGTCGTCCGATCACGAGATCGGACGGCTTAAAATGCGTCCGTGCCCGCTGCGTTTCGTGCCCCCCGCGCGTCTGATTATGCGTCCGATTGTGCGTCTAATCGCGCGTCAACGCTATCGGGCCTGCGTGACCGTCCGATCTCCATCTGATGTTCCACGCGCCTCAATTGATCGCACCCTCCAGCCCCTCGCCGCGGATCGAACCCGCGCCCCGCGCTCGCGATAGCGCGCTTGACCACTGCACTATGGGGCGCGGATGGTCGAGCAGGCGCTTTTAAATGCGAGCGCCCACAGTCGTTGGATTAAGATCCAACGGCGGAGAGCGATCGGGCGCGGAGCCTTCACAAGATGAAGCGACCATTTGGGCGGCTGAGATGGCGCCATGTGGCGCTATCTTGGCCGTCCATCTTCTGGAAGTTGTAAATGGTGCCACGGATGTCGGATTGACTCGATTTTTGTGTCATTGGGCTGCGATCGTCGATCTGAATTCATCCGTGCAGTCGAATTTATCATCTGAAGTGTGGATTTACACCATCCTAGCCCTTGATCTTCTAGGATTCCCGGGTCACTATCTGATGCTACGGATGCCTGATTAGGGCGATCTTGGAGTCGTTGAACTCCAATCGTCGCCCTGATCACATCCATACGGTTGAATCTTTGATCCGAGTCCCTGATAAAATATTTGCCCTGTCCAAGCACATAAAAGGGACAATTAACCTCCATTTTATTCAAACTATTCTAAATGCAATATGATGCATGTAATGCAATATTTATATCATGAAATGCAATCCTATGCTTAAGAACATGCATAAATAGACATCTTAAGTAGTGTAAATGTGTTTACATCATACCCCCATGCCTATCTTTTGCTAGTCCCTAGCAAAAACTATATGCTATTTATAAAAGAATTAGGTTAGATTACTTGGACTTGAGTTATTTTTCAATCATTAAGAAATTGTCTACTTAGAAACTAAACTTTCAAAGACACAACAGTGCCCGGGTATCAGCCAAAATGCAGACCACTTCAAGCCCTCGCCTTATTAAAAGAAAAATTTCTTTTCCTCTTTTTTTCTTTTCTAATTTTTTTTTTATTTTCAAATTTTCGGGTTTAAGAGTGGCTTTCTACGGCCATTTGACTCACCCAAAATTTGATGAGAACCCTAAGCTTTAAGCATCTTATTGTGATTGTGATAGACTCATTGACCGGGAGTTAGAACGGACTTCGGATTTCTACGCCTCTAGGTGACCTAACCAGAATTCTACCTAAAAGTGTATCTTTACAACCGGTAGCTTTCTCCCTACTTTTATTTTTTTTTTTACGGGGTCAACACAAGGGTGAATCCAGTGTATATCTCCCCGGTTTATTCTACTTCTCCGCTTCTTCCTAAGTGTTTTGGGAATTTTTAGTGCATTTCTGAGCTGGGTTCTGGACAACCGGTCGATGAGCTGTTACCACCGACAACTTGCCAGCCATACTCGTGTGGCGAAGTGTGGCTTATTTCTTTTTGTTCTTTTCTCCTTTTTTTTTTTAAAGTAGGTGGCTTCCCTAGTCTAAGATTTACCTAAAGGTAGCAAACTAAGAAAGGTTCAGTGACTGGGCTCTGGACAACCTACCTATGGGTTGTTACCCATGATAACTTGCCAGCCATATCACCCTAGAAGGTTCATTAGCTACCCAATTTCCGTTAAAATCGCCGAACAACGAGTCAGTGCAAAGAAAGTGTGTAGATGCTTAAGACTTAAAATTCCCTCAAATCAGAGGGCGGGTTGATAAGTCGTGTACTTATCACCGAAACTTATTTACTCCAATTACGAAAGAATTAAGATGGCGAGGACTCAAAAACAAATCCACATTTTAGTGGATACACAGGCTAATTAAGTCCAAAGACCTGAGGGGTCTTTGTGTTCAGATCCTAATGTAAAATTTCTTAGGATTGAAAAGTCCTAATGTCCAACTAATCCTTCCTTTTTTTTTTTTTTTTTTAAATAAGAAGAGAGACAATTTACATGGATTTCACAAGGCTGACCAAATAATTCAAGAATGAATCCACCCCCCCATGCCTAGCTGATGCAATGTCCTCATTGAAAAAGAGACATGAAAGAAAGGGTAGAATATGAAAGATGTCACCTGGATATGAAGCTCGTATCAGCCTTGTGTCATATGTACAACTGCTGAGTTTAATGCCGTCAGCTTGGCGAAGTCCAACCAAAGAAGTCACAGAATGGCTAGAGCAACAGAGTCTGAGACGGGTTCTGGAAGATTACAGTCAACAACAGGCTTTAAACGTTGACCGTTGACTTTAAAGGTGTTACCTATCTTTGGGTCAGAAATCTGAACGGCACCATTAGGAAAAATCTGATCAATTATGAATGGGCCATTCCATTTAGACCTAAGTTTACCAGGAAAGAGCTTAAGTTTAGAATCAAATAACCAGACCTTCTGGTTTGGCTCAAAGCTCTTGCGGGAAATCAATTGATCATGTAGAGCTTTGGTCCAAGCCTTGTAGATCTTGGCATTCTCATAAGCATCATTTCTAAGCTCCTCCAACTCAGATAGTTGGAGTTTCCTGGTCTTTCCAGCTAGATTTAGATCTAAATTACATTGTTTGATTGCCTAGAATGCTCTGTGTTCAATCTCTACGGGTAGATGGCACGCCTTTCCATACACCAAACGGAATGGAGACATGCCGATGGGCGTTTTATATGTCGTACGGTAGGCCCAAAGAGCGTCCTCAACCTTTTGAGTCCAATCCTTACGATCAGGCCTAACCGTTTTTTGCAGAATGTTCTTGATCTCTCGATTGGAGATCTCGGCTTGTCCATTCGTTTGGGGATGGTAAGGTATGGAAATTCGATGATTAACCCCGTATTTGGCCAATAAATTTCGGAATTGGGCATTAGTAAAATGAGTGCCACCATCACTGATGATAGCCCTCGGAATCCCGAACCTACTGAAGATATTTTTCTTGACAAAATTGATGACCACCTTGTGGTCATTGGTTCGGGTGGGAATTGCCTCAATCCATTTGGACACATAATCAACAGCAACAAGAATGTACTGATGTCCAAATAAAGGGATAAAGGGTCCCATGAAATCGATGCCCCTAACATCAAAAATTTCTACAGGAAGAATAGGGTTTAGGGGCATCATATCTCTCTTAGTTATGTTCCCGAGTGACTAACATCGAGAACATGACCTTGAGAAGTCCTGGGCATCCTTGAATAAAGACGGCCAATAGAAGCCAGATTGTAAGATTTTTGCAGCCGTCTTTCTCCCGGAGAAATGTCCACCACACCCAGATGCATGGCAAAACTCGAGTATACTGTTGAATTCATTCTCCGGTATGCATCGGCGAATAATCTGATCAGAGCCTATGCAATATAGCTCAGGGTCCTCCCAAAAGTAGTATTTGGCCTCAGATTTGAGTCTATCTCGTTGTTGCTTGGTCCAATCCTGGGGGATTTGTCCAACGACCAAATAGTTAACAATATCAGCAAACCATGGGGTGTGGACACCTAAAACTATAAGAATGGTTTCATCTGAAAAAGTGTCAGCAATCGGAATGTCCGGACAAGAAGAATCACCTAGGAGTCTCGACAAATGATCCGCTACCACATTTTGTACCCCGGCTTTATCCTTTATTTCAAGATCAAATTCTTGAAGAAGAAGAATCCAACGAATAAGCCGGGGTTTAGCATCCTTTTTAGCCAAGAGATGTCTCAAGGCTGAGTGGTCGGTATAAACAATAACATGAGACCCCAAGAGATAAGCCTTGAATTTTTCCAAAGCAAATACTACAGCTAGTAATTCCTTTGGGCTTCATCCAGAGTTTTACTAGTGTAGTAAATGACAGAGGGCTTTCGGTCAATTTTCTGACCCAGGACAGCCCCGACCACGTAATCAGAAGCGTCAGTCATGATCTCAAATGGGGCTGTCCAAATTGGTGCTTGCAAAATTGGAGCACAGGTGACTGCCGTTTTCAGAAAATCAAATGCCTTTCGGCATGATTCGTCAAAAACAAACGGCGTTTCTTTGGCAAGAAGATTGCTCAAAGGACGAGCAACCTTCGAGAAATCCTTGATGAATCTTCGATAAAATCCCACATGGCCAGGAAATGATCTGATTTGTTTAACAGATGTGGGATGAGGAAGTTTAGCAATAGCATCAACCTTAGCTTTGTCCACTTCAATTCCCCATTTAGAGATTACATGACCCAAAACGATGCCTTCTTGGGTCATGAAATGACTCTTTTCCCAGCTAAGGACCAGTCGTGTCGTGATACATCGCTTAAGAATCATTTCTAAATTAGCCAAACAAGAGTCAAATGATTCTCCGAAAATAAAGAAATCATCCATGAAGACTTCCATAAACTCTCCCACCATGTCGGAAAATATGGCTAGCATACACCTTTGAAAAGTCGCAAGTGCATTGCATAACCCAAAAGGCATCCTACGAAAAGCAAAGGTTCTGTAGGGACAGGTGAAAGTAGTTTTTTCCTGATCCTCAGGATGGATAGGAACTTGGTCATATCCCGAGTAGCCATCAAGAAAATAGAAGTATTTCTGTCCAGCTAATTTTTCTAAGATTTGATCAATGGAGGGCAGGGGAAAATGATCCTTTTTAGTGGCTGTGTTCAGCTTCCTGTAATCAATACAAACTCTCCAAGAGGAAGCTGAACGAGTTGTGACAGATTCACCTCTCTCATTAGTCACAACAGTAATCCCGGCTTTCTTTGGAACAATATGAACGGGACTTACCCAGGGACTGTCAGAGATTGGATAAATAATTCCTGCATCAAGTCACTTGATGATTTCCTTTTTGACCACTTCTCGCATATTTGGATTCAATCTCCTCTGCATCTGTCGAGAAGGGTGGGATCCATCTTCCAAAAATATTCTATGATTACAGTAAGATGGCTCAATCCCCCTAAAGTCATGAATGGTCCAACCAATTGCCTCCTTATGATCCTTTAGGACCTTAATCAATTTAATCTCTTGCTCCTTTGTCAATTTAGCACTAATAATCACAGGGAGCGTATTTTGCGATCCTAAAAATTGATATTCTAAATTCTCAGGCAATGGTTTCAATTCAAGCTGGGGTGGGGTAATGATTGATGGTAGGGAAGATGCTGAAGATTCAACAAGAGGAAGAGGTTTTGAGTGAACAAAATCAGTAACCTCTTCCGAAGATGTCAGGTCAGAGGGTTGCGGGTCAAATTCATCAACCAAAGAGGAACTTTCAATTGAAGAAACTGTCAAACAAGTTTCAATATTAACATTATCCTCATCAAGTTCCTCAATAAATCCACAATCCTCAAATTTGTTTATCGCCTTAAAAATATCCAATTTCATTCGTTGGTCCCCAAAGGCAATTTCAGTGCTACCACTTTCACAATTAATGTTAGCCTTTGCGGTAGCCAGGAACGGATGCCCTAGAATGATGGGCGTGTTCCTCAGATTATCTGGTACATCCATGTCAAGGACAAGGAAATCTACAGGAAAATAGAAATCCTTGACCTTAACTATAACATCTTCAATAATGCCTCATAGGTTTGTGATCGAACGGTCCGCTAACTGTAGCGTTACTGAAGTTGGCCGAAGTTCACCTAACCCAAACTTCTCATAAAGAGAAGTCGGAATTAGGTTGATGGATGCATCGAAATCCAAAAGTGCTCTATCAAATGTGTAATCTCTGAGAACGCAAGAAATCAAAGGAGCACCAGGATCTCTCTTTTTCTGAGGGAGGTAGTGCAGGATAACAGAGCTAGCCTGCTCGGAGAGTACCACCTTCCTCGGAACAGATTCTCTCGACTTACGCTTTTGTGTACATAATTCCTTTAAAAATTTTGCGTAAGCCGGTATGTGCTTGATAGCATCAAGGAGCGGAATATTGATCTCAACATTCTTAAATAAATTCAGAAGCTCCTCATTGTTATCAACAGACTTCTTCTTCTTTGCTTTGGCTAAGGTTTCAGGAAAAGGAACATGAGTCAGATCTTTGGAATCAGGTTCCGGAGCCTTGATTTCTCCTCTAGAATTCTCCTCTCTCTCCTCAGATTCTTCAGGATTCAAAAGATTAGAATAGTGTGGTTGTGGATCCTGAGTCTTCTTACCACTCATCAAAGTGACAGAATTTGCAGAAGCGTAAGAATTTGGGTCTTAAGGAGGGTTAGGAAAGATTGGAGGGGCTTGATTGACCATAAATTGTTGATTAGCAGAAGAAGAAGACGAGGAACCCTGCTCAACCACCTGAGCATGTGCGTGCGGGTCCCTCTGATTTCCGTACCCTTAGGCTTGATTGCCCGAATTTATAATGTTTCGCGGGTTGGGTACTGATTGGGATGGTAGAGATCCGGGTTGACGAGAGTTCGCAATGAGCCTGGATTGCAAGTTGTCCAGCGAGTTTTTCATTTGCTGCATAAGCTGGAGCATAGATCCTTGCATCTCTACCATTTGACGGTTCAAATCAGCCTGCCCTGTGGGTTAACAGGCATTCCAAGCTGGCTGATTGACCTGATTCGGAGGCAACTGAGTATATACTTGCCCTGACCCATTGGACTTTGCGGAGCATAGTTGCTGGGTCGGAATTGGGTCTGTTGCCCCGGATTTTTCCAAGAGAAGTTAGGGTGGTTTCTCTAACCTGGATTATAGGCATTCGAGTAGGGGTTGGATCTACCATTCTCTTGTACAGCACAGACATCCTCATAGGGTGAGGATGGAGAGAAAGAAAGGGAAGGATCAGAAAAACTGGGATCAAAGGCCCCGGTTGGGAACCCATGGGGTTCCGAGAAATGCTGACTCATAGATTGAGTCGCATCGAGTTGATTCACGAACTCCCGTCCAGAAGGAGCTCGTAAGGAATGGAATCTCGAATTTTGGGATTGAGTGGATTGAGAGTTGTTCATAGAATTGCCAGCCATCCACTCTTCCATTCTTTTAGCAACCAAGTCCACCTTATCAAGTTTATTACAAATCAATTCCATATCAAATGAATGAGAGTTATGGACTTCATTGACATTTGATCTGGGTTGCTGGGACCGGTTAAAAGTATCCATGGAAGCATGATTAATTGAATTCTCACTCATTTCCTCAAATAAATCATGTGCACTATCTGCATCTTTATTGAGGAAATTACCTCCGCAAGAAGCATCCACATGGTTTCTGAGTTGCTCATTCAACCCATGATAGAAGATCTGCACGAGTTGCCATTTCGGCACCTCGTGGTGTGGACACCTCCGCAATAAGTCCTGGAATCGCTCCCAGGCCACAGGAAACTGCTCCCCCGGCCGCTGGGTAAAGGTAGTGATTGCCCGCCTCAAAGCATTGGTACGACCGACTGGGAAGAATTTCTTCAGAAAGGCCGATTTCAACTCATTCCAAGTTGTAATTGGTCTTCCTATTGTCCTATACCAATACGCGGCTTTATCCCTAAGAGAGTGGGGGAAGAGCGTCATGATCATTTGCTCCTCGTTAACGTTTCGAGCCTTGGTGGTCTGGACCAAAGTGGTCAAATCTTCCAAGTGCTGAAACGGATCTTCGGAGCCAAGCCCATGATAATGTTTAATCAGGCTTAACACCTGGGGCTTGATTTCTACGTCACCGGCTGGAATCTGGACGCCGGGACGTTCCCCGTAATTCGAAGGATCATAAAAATCCTTCAAGGGCTGAGCGTATTGCATTCTCTGGAACCATTCCTGCATTCTTTGCATTTGTTCCAGCTGCCTTCGAAATTCTTCTTATGGATTTTCAAGCAAAGGAGGCTGTTGTTCGGCCATGGGATCAAATTGACCAAAATCTAACTTGCGCCTCCTAGAATGTTCTAACAGTCCTTCCAATCGGGGATTCAATGACCGTCTTCCCAGCATAAACTAGGAGAAGGTCGAAAGGACTGAGGATAGGGACCCTGCAGCACAACAAAACAAGGCTGTCCTTAAGTGGGGTAGCCTAAGAATCTACTGACTCCCAAAACCAGCCTTAAGACTGTAAGTGATTTACTCTACTTGCGTCTGTTTAATCCAACCAGTTAGAAGGAGGGACTGGGGAGAAGGTTCTTCCTTTGGCTTTCACCTCCGGTTCCTCGTGTACCCCCCAGCCGCGATCGTTTGACTC
Source organism: Thalassia testudinum (assembly GCA_037157565.1). Classification (NCBI taxonomy): domain Eukaryota; kingdom Viridiplantae; phylum Streptophyta; class Magnoliopsida; order Alismatales; family Hydrocharitaceae; genus Thalassia; species Thalassia testudinum. The sequence continues at coordinate 5,767,494 of JAZHRO010000010.1, read as the reverse complement.
TGCTCCCCTAGCTAGACATCAGATTAATCAGTACAAGTAGGTTAATCAAAAATAATCTCAGACTAGGCCCTGAAGAGCGAATCAAACCTTACGGCCAACGTCTACTCAATTTTATTAAGGCCTGGGATTGTGGTGCTTATGGAATGTGATGGGCCCTTACAATGGGTTGTGCCCTTAATGATTGATTGAGATTTGTGTAAGTGCGTGCACAATAAGGGTTTTCAAGCAAGATTATTGATAATGCATGAATTTTAATGTTCAAATCTTGCTTAAGTAGCTTGTAGGGTTTCAAATTAGGTGAATTGCAATCAAGTTTCTAGGCAAACCAAGTTATAAAACACAGGTGAAGATTGTTTTCCTTTAAAATCAGAAAGACAGTGGAGTGCCTAGAATATACCTAGATTGAAAATCCTAAGGAGCTACTTGATGAGTTGGTTTTAAAATAAAGTGGTGCGGCCCAAACAACTCAACCAACTAGCCACAAATGCACCACTAAGTTAGGCACTCAAAGATGATTAACCTAGAATGATTTCTACTCTGTTATGTGTTGCTTTGTGTGTACCGGTTCCACAGATCAGAACCCGGTTGAGTAGAAAACAAATCAAGTTGATCAAGTGCCTTGAATGTGGGTGTGTGTTGTGTGTTTGTTGAAAATTACCCCACAAGATTATCTTTTTTTATTTTTATTTTTATTTTTTTTATGGATGAGGGTGGAATGAATGTGAGTGAAAATCCAAACAACCAAACTATTCCTAGGATTTATGCAAACACCTAGGTTAATTGGGATTTGGATTTAATGTGGCGAATGATATCTATGAAGGGGGAAAGAATGGGGGAGCACTTATAGTTGTCTTCAACTGCACTTTACTCCAGTCTACCGCTTATTGATTCCTTGATGGAGGTCTCTGCAAAACAATAGACACAAGAGAAAGCTAGTTAGAAAACAAATAAAGTGCAAGAAATGCGAAGAAAAGATCGGAAATCGTTGCCTCCCCGGCAACGGCGCCAAAATGTTGAACGGGTTATGCGAATCGCTATGCTTACGTGTTTGGTTTTGGAAAACCTGTCATTGTAGTTCGAAAGCGAAGAATTTGTGTTCAACAAATAAAATTTATACCGAAAAGAATTCCGGGTCGAACACAGGGAGGCTACGTTGATCTATATTAGCAATTATATTTTTTTAGGATTTTTTTATAAGCAAGGCAATATAATTACAATGGAGCTATCAGACTAAAAGAAAGAGAGAGAGAGAGAGAAAGAGAACATGCATTCAATATTCCAATTGTTTATATAATCAAACTAAATAAAAGTTACACTAGAAAGCGGAAAATCAATTACACTATAAAACAGGAAAATTCTACACTAGAAAAGCTGTAAATAAGAATGGGAGAGAGAAATTATCCTCCTCGACGTTTGCTTGGAGGACGAGCCGGACGGGATGACGCCTGGACGAAGGAGAATGAAGCAGGACGAAGGAGGACGAAGCAGAAGAACGGGAACGGAGCAGCACGCCGTCGTCGTCGCGGGATCCACTTCCGAAGGGGAACGAAAATTTGACTTTATCTCGCAAGAAGCATCCCGGGTGTGGGACAAGCTTCTTTTGAGCTTTGGAGGGGTAGAGAGGAGAAAGAAGGGATGATAATTTCATATGGAGGGGGTCTCCTTTTATAGTTGCAAGGAGTGGGGCAAAATGGACATTACAACTTCAAAATAATAAAAGAGGGGTCTTTAGTGACGGATAAATCTGTCACTAAAGCCCCGACGTGGGAGTCGCCTTTGCGCCCACACGCGCCTCCTCGGCTGCCCGCTCCTCAACCTCCACGCACGTCCAGCGCTTTTCAGCCATCCGATTGCGAGATCGGACTGCTTAAAATGCATCCGCGCCTACTGCGTTGCGCGCCCCTTGCACGTCTAATTGCGCGTCCGATTGCGCGTCCAATTGCGCGTAGACGCTATCGGGCGCGCGCGGCCGTCCGATCTCCATCTGACGCTCCACGCGCCTCAACTGATCGCGCCCTCCAGCCCCTCGCCACGGATCGAACCCGCGCCCTGCACTCGCGATAGTGCGCTCGACCATTGCGCTATGGGGCGCGGATGGTCGAGCGGGCGCTTTTAAATGCGAGCGCCCACAGCCGTTGGATTAAGATCCAACGGCAGAGAGCAATCGGGCGCGGAGCCTTCACAAGATGAAGCGGCCGTTTGGGCGGCAGAGATGGCACCACGTGGCGCTATCTTGGCCGTCCATCTTCTGGAAGTTGTAGATGGTACCACGGATGTCAGATTGACTCCATTTTTGTGTCGTTGGGCTACGATCGTCGATCCGAATTCATCCATGCGGTCAGATTTATCATCTAAAGTGCGGATTTACACCATCCTGGCCCTTGATCTTCTAGGGTTCCCGGGTCACTATTTGATGCTACGAATGCCTGATTAGGGTGATCTTGGAGTCGTTGAACTCCAATCGTCGCCCTGATCACATCCATACAGTTGGATCTTCGATCCGAGGCCCTGATAAAATATTTGCCCTGTCCAAGCGCATAAAAGGAGACAATTAACCTCCATTTTATTCAAACTATTCTAAATGCAAGATGATGCATGTAATGCAATATTTATATCATGAAATGCAATCCTATGCTTAAGAACATGCATAAATAGACATCTTAAGTAGTGTAAATGTGTTTACATCAGTCACTCTCGAGGAGCCTTAGCTCCTTTCTCTTCCACCTCAGCCAATATCTTCCCTTGGTCATTCTACTTTCAATGTGGACATTGTTTGAACAAGGCATGGGGGGGATAGGACCTGAGACATCTGTACATAGCATTTATACATAGTGCATTCATGCATTTAGTTTAAATATTTTGCATTGCATACATTTGTTAAGAAAAAAAAACATTATTGAGCTTAACTGGCTGGGCCCTGCATTCTTAGGCAGACTAGAACTTTAGGTTAGACTATGTTGATTCTGGGTTCTGACTTTAGAAGCTAAGTTGAAGTACTAACTCTAGACCTTTAGGGTCCTTTGTGGACTTAAAACTCAAGTAGGAGATAAGTTGCAGACCATTCCTTGAGAGGTTAAGGAAAGCTAGGGATTGAGTTAAAGGCTGGGTAGTACCAGGTGTCTTTTTCTACCTTTTGGTTTATGGGTCCTCGTAACCAAAGCATCCACAATTCACACACACTTGGTCTTGTGTAAATAGTGATCACCCTAATTTATTTCTTGGAGAAAAATTTTGGTTCTTTTAGTTCTGACTTAGGAGAAGCTTGAAAACACAAGTTTATTGGAAGAGTTCCTGCTGCAGGAGAGGTGAAGTACATACTCACCTTGAGGATGCGATGATAACATGTCACCTCCTTGGTGCTTGTCTCTTAGGATATCCATCCTCCTGGGGGCATGTAAGCGCATTGTGCGGTTTAGGTACCATGGGCGGCCCTATCTCGAAGTGCCAATTGCCACAGGCCTAAATTTGCTTTAGAAATCCATGGGCGATACTATCTCGAAGTGTCGATTGCCAGGAGTTCTTGGGGTCACTATGGGCGGTGCTATCTTGAAGCATTGAAAGCCAAGCACCCTTTGAGGTTCGGTGATGGGGACAATGAATCCGATACAAACCATGCTGATAGCTTATCCAAGGTTAGACTTAGAGGAATCAAACAAAAAAAAAATTATATATTAAAAAAAAAAGTCTCTTTCTTACTCTCTTTCCTGGTTGGCAATCAAACTAACCTCAGATAACTCAGACCAATGCACATGCACGGACGCTTCAATCTCTAGGACCAATAAACCCTAGGGTAGAGTTAGAAATCAGAGAAACCTGTGCCTGCAACTCATCTTTAGCCGACCTAGTCTGTAACGTAGCAATTACTTGGGAACCTTAGGTCTAAAGTCTGAACTTAACATGTTCTAAAGGAAGATCGATTGGGTTGCTAGTCCACTTGAAGAGTTGGGTTATTGCTTGAATTTGCTAGGGACTAGGAAACACTAGGCATGGGGGCATTTGATGAGCCCATATTTGTGGGCTAAGTATGTATTTTAATGCCTAGACATTAAGTTAACATGTACATTTATATAGCATACATTAATATATAAATAGGATAACATTAAATCTCATGCATTTCATGCATTACATGCATTGATAATATCGTTTAGGATATCATGCATTGAAATAGGTTGCATTATAATTAGCGTTTAACATAGAAGTTAAGGGTTTGTACATAAATAACCCCTCGTTTCTTTATTTTATTTATTTCTTTCTTCTTCTTCAATGGATGCATGCAGGAGAGTTAGCACCAGCGACAATTGTGGATCTCTGCGCCCCACGATATCGTCGCTTCACCAACGTTCGCCTGTGTGCCTCCTCCTGCAGCATAAAAGAGGACAACCGCATCATCAGAAGGCAGGCCACCACCATTTCGATCCACCACTGCGCAGAGCGTTAGAGCTTTTCCATGCCACCACCGTCGGCCTCCTACTACGAGTGCAAGTCCACACCACCTCGGGTAGGCAGGGTGACAAACCGTCGTGCCATCAGTGGCTTGTGCAGCTTACCACAAGTGTGTGCCTGAAGGCCACGCAACCACCGCTAGCAACCACCTTCAATTCCTCACCCCCGCACCTGTTAAGATGTTTGGGAATGATCCCAGACGTTTGACCACCCATATCTTCTTCCGTCTTCTTATTTCTTCTTGCTCTGTTTCCCCTCCACTTCAACAAAACCCATCACCATCCACACCAGCAGCTGCTGCCACCTGCGGTCGAGCCCACCACGCACCCACGCTCGCCCGCATGCACCCAGCTCACCTCCCCTCCGCATGCACGGCAGCATGTGCGCCTTCTCCCCCGTGTGCATGTGACTTGCGTGCGCTCCGCCAGCACCTCCATCACCCCCGTAGCTCCAACACCTGCGACCAGCACACCTCCAGCAGTGCTTGCGGCCTCATCGCCTGCAGCAGCAGCCTCCACGCCTCCTAGCAGTAGCCTCCGCGCCTCCTAGCAGCAATGCTGCCAGTGCGTAGAGCATGCTGCATCCACGCCATCTTCACCGCACGCCCCTACAAGCCACTTGTAGCGCTGGCCTGCAACCTTTAGTAGCACCAGCTAGAATGCCCAACGGTGGCACCCACAACCATCTCCTTCTCGCCGCAGCTGCCTTCAGCCACTATTGGCCACGAGACCACCATCGCCGAATAGCTCTCGGCCCACTCGACCTCCAGCTGCAGCCTCGCGATTCAGCTCTTCTTCCTCCGCGTGTGCGAGCAAGAAGAAGCCACTCCCCTGTTTTGCTATAGTGAAGAGGGTATTAGAATTTACGATTTCATGCCATTGCCAAACACTTATTTATGAGTTATTAATAATTTAATGTGGCATATTTATGAACACATCCCTCTTATTTCTCATAAAGACTTTCAAAATGAACTCTTATTGGTTTCTTGATTTAAAGGTGGATTTGGCTTGATTTCTTGTTAAAATCAATAGTGAACATTCATTTTTGATATTAACGAGTTTAAATAGGTCACTGCCTCCTAGTGGATACGACCCGTTCCTAATTGAGTGGTTATTTTAATTATTGATTAGTCGATTGTTCCACCACTTGCATACTACAACAACATGTTATTTCATGTGCGAAACTTAATTGAAAGTGGAAAATCGACACGTCACCTACGTAATCATCTAAGGGTCATAATTCCATGATATTTTGATTTGAGAAGAAAATAGAAAATCAAGGTTAATTCTATAATTTTAACAAAACATCTTGAACACAGATTAATCACAGGGTTTTTCAAGGGTTAATTAAAGGTCAAATGAGCATTAAAGTCCAAAATGTGGGTCCATATAGATAGAAACGGGATTTCACGCATTTCAAGAACTGCAATAGCACACAAAATCCTAATCTAAAACCTGCTTAAATTAAAGAGGCTATGGTCAGGAAAAAATTCATCTAAACCTTCTAAAATTCATATAAAAATATTTTGAGAGGATTGGTACACTTTGTTTGACCATCTGAACCTATTTTGACCATAAACAGAGTTGCAGATGGACTTCTACCCTAATTTGGGTCTCTGTGCAAATTACCCAGTCAAATGTCATCAAAACTTAAATCTGACTTACCCATTAGATTCCTTGGGTCCAAACTAGGTTTGTACCAAAATTTGGGCTCAATCAGGGTCCAGCTTGACCTAGTTTGCATTTCAATTCATTAAATCTCTATTTTTCTCAACCAAACCCCTAAGTTTTGAAATTCCTTACATCAAGTCCCTAACTTCTCATATTTCTTGCAAAAAGGTCCCAACCTCCATTGTTGGTATGAAAGCTTTGCAGCCGACCTTCAATCAAGGAAATCTCCTTGATTCTTCAACTAAATCCTTCCAAATTGGAAGGAATAATCTTCAGGAGATCCTCTTTTAATTGAACCGCCTCATGATCCTTTGTTTGCATCGTAGAGCTCGTGCAAATTCTACGAAATCAAGGATTCTTATCCTTGATTTCTCAACCCAATCAAGCTCTTTTCCTTATTTAGAGCATGATTTGAAGCTCTATAAAAGCTTCCCTACTCATGGTTGTCCTTTCTAGATCGGTTACAGCCCAGAATACATCTTCCTCTCCTTCCTCAGGCCTCCTCCAACAACAGCTCCGGCGGACCTCCTTGATCTCCCTCTTTCAGCCACCCAATAGCCAAATTGGGTGGCCTAGTATCTTCACCACGTTCGTCCACTCCTTGTCATACCCATCAGGGGCCCCTACCACCTCTATCGTCGTCGTTCTCCCTCACCGGAGGTTTCATCTTCCTCACGACTGGCGAGGCAAGCCACCACGATCCTCTTCCTCTTTTGTCCAATAGTGTAGATCTTTTGCCTTCTCTCATTCTCTAGGTTAGAACCAACTCTCTCTGTTTGTTTCGACCGACGGATCACTGTCTCCCCCTTTGTCTTCTCCGCCTCCGGCAAGGGCTCCGGTGAGCTCGTGCCAACACTACACCAAAATGCACACCATGACCACCTACACCTTCTTCCTTCTTCACTGACCTAAAGCCCCAACCTAGTTGGGCTTATTGGTCCCTCTCTCCCTCTGTCGAACACAACCCCCTCCGCACTCCTCCAACCTCAACAAAGGTCCACTGGCTTGCAACTGCCACAAAACCACCATGAGCACCTTCACCAAGTTCCCACGAAGCTTTTGGATGTCTTTAATTGGGCCACAAGGTTGTGTTTTGGATTTCAGGGCTTCGCCGAACATTCATCGCCACCACCGTCTTCTCTAACCTCGGTAGGACCGCTTCAGCCATCATCCACCCAAGCGTTAACCTTGCTAAAAACAGAACCATCTATTGCAGCTATCTAGGTCTTTAGTTGAATGAAGGAGCATCAGCCACAACCTCAATTCGGCAAGGAATTAGCTACGGCTCACACTCTGCAGCTGCGAAGAACAGGAGTGAGATTAGTCCCACCTCGGAACCGTGTAGACATTCAGCAGCATACAAAAGGAATTGGTGCATACAGCTCGTTGCCTTAACATGCACCGAGGGTGAGATCCCCACTCACGCATGCACCTATCCACACTCTTGCCTGCGCTCACACCTCACGGGTCTGGGCATTGGGTTTGATTACCTGAATCCGACCTATTTTGAAGGAGAAGAATCTGAAGAGAGAGAAAGGGGGAGGGTTTTGCTCTGCTTTGGGATTCATGCCCTCTCCCTCTCTCAACACTTAGTCTCTGATAGCTTTGTCCGAGGCCCTTGTGCTTCTGTCTACTGTGCCTTGGTTCCTTGGTGTTTAAGGCATCTGAGGCCTTATATTGATGGTTGATACTGGTTACTGTGGAGATATTTAACTATGGTAACTATGGTTTCTATTCGTTTATTTGAGATTGTTGTGAGCTTAAACTCAATGGTTAATTTGGTGATTCAAATCACCATTTTAACCCAATCTTTTTGCACTCTCATCCTTGGTTTTATTAGCATATTATTCTGATTTATATTGACAATGTTTTGATTATAATTGCATAACTTTCTTGATAAATTGTGATTTGTGTTTGAAATAGATAATTTTCTCCTTGCGAATGACTTCGGACTCATTTTCTATTTTCGAGCTTTATAAATTTAAGTGTTTTGTCATGTTTTTGTCAACTATACTACAATGCAAATACATTTATTAAGAAATGACTTAGACACTTCAAAAAAGCATTTGCAACTTTGATTGACTGAGCAGACCCAATAATTATTAGCTTTGATTGCATGCAAAAGGCAAATTCTGGAAGAGTTAAAGACTAAATGCAATCATCTAAATACAAAATATACACCTCCAGTACAAGCAATGAAACTGAAATGGATCCGCATCCTCCCTTTGCCATCCTTGGTATCACAATCTAAATGAAAAGCACTTAATCAAATAGCCAACGAAAAATAATTCTAGTTTCCATATGCTTTGCTTCTATTCACACATCTAATAGATATGTGCTTTCAATGTGTGCACTTCCAAAAGTCAAAAGCATTCAATACTTTAATTTCTCAAAACAATAACATGATTACTTATTGAAAATGATGTTGCTAAAAATAATAGTTAGGTCTAGAATGATGTTGCTGAATATGATTAGGAGACTTGCTAGTTCTAAAACTGGTAAGAGGTCATAGGAAAGCCATGGCTTCAAACATAAAATATGTTTTAGTTAACTAGTTTCTTTAACTTGGTTGTTCTTAGCTAGGATCCTCACCTTGCTTGTGCGACTATCTCTTATTTCTTCCAAAAAAAAAAAAAGATAGAAAGGTAAAACAACCTTGGCTATCTTTAGGAAGCCAAGAGTAAAACATAATTCTATGGTGCATCTAGATTCCAAATAAAAACTAACTTTTAACTACCAATGCTAAAAACTTTATGGATGCTTCTGTTGCCAATTTGACGAAAGCTACAATTAAAAGGAAAAAAGAAACCTACCAGCCTGGATCCGTCCTCCAACATATAACAAATGCCCCATGCATCGAGACAGAGCCATCAATTAGTAGATAAAGGAAGAGGATTTTACTATATAAAGGAAGAAACCTCTATTTAGTATGTGAACCAAATTAGATCGAGCGGAGTATAGATATAAATGTACCTCATAGTCACATCTGGTATAGTAGTGATGACCATAAGTAGCCCGATGCTAGCAGACAATGTCCTCAATAGTCACAAGCCTCTCACTAGCAAGAGTATCCTTGTTTCTATAGGCAAGAATGGAAGCCAAGCCAAAACTACCCAAATTCCATCCTTTTCCCTGATATGATCAAATCCTACAAACATAATCCATGGAAACAAACCTCATTAACAAATCTAATTAAAAGAACAATGACTTAAAATCATATGTAGGAATCTGCTTCATTAGAAGGAACAGATGTGAAGTAGCAAATATCCTTTCACAATAAAATGAAACATTCAATAAAATATCCACTGATGATGCTTGTACCAGTAAATGATTTGTGATATAAGAAGTTTCTCAACCTTCAAAGATTACCAAAAATCAGATGAAATTTATATTAATCATGAATCCTTGAATTTCAATTTCATCTAAGGTTTCAACTGGTCGTTAAACCTCCCATCAAGGCTATGATAATCAAAGATTATCTCTATTTTCTACACCTACAAATGATAGGTTTTTGACAATTTTACAATAAAAGAGAGAAGACTTAAGAATTGTATTAGTGCTCAACATACAATGAGTCTCCAAGGAACCTATTGAAAGGACCCTTTCCCAGGGTCGTTTAGCGTTTTCAAAATTAGTAAGGGCTTTTGTGCAGTTTTAAACCTCTTAGGTTTTTGTTTTGGGGTTTGTGAGGGGGAGAGGAAAATTGCAGGGGCATCCCTGCAATTTCCCCATCACCATCTCCCTACCACGCACACAATCTCCTCCCTCCTCACCCCTCATGCATGCACCATTCCCCCCCTATGGCTCCCTCACTCTCCTACACCTCCACCATACTCCCCCATGTGCCATCCCTTCCTTTATACCTCCCAGCTCCATAAAACTCCCCCTCATCCTCCATTCGCTCACCACCCAGCAATCGAGTGAGAGAAGGAGAGGGAGAGAGGAGAGAATAGGAGATCGGAGGCCAAGATCGAAGGATTCGCAAGGGAGACGAGGAGGTGCTGTAGTTGCTGTAGCTTTTGCTATGAGAAAAGGCTCACAAACAGTTCTACGGAATCATTTTTCATAGAATCAGACAAACGAAGTGACCTCCAGACGTCTTGTCGGACGTCCGAAGGTAATCTCAGACGTTTGATAGCGCATTTTTATAGATTATTTTCCTGCCAAAGTTCTAACCATGCGAGCACGTATGTCAAAGGTTGGGCAGCACGCGGGTGCAAGGACAGAGGCAGTTTCAGATGTCTGGAAGTGTCTTTAGATGTCTGAAGACGCCCTCAGACATCCACACGGAGTTCCAGACATCCAGAAAAGGTGCTCCGAGCAAGGTGAGTCCCTGAGTTCGTTTAAGATGTCTGGGACTCTTCCCAGACGTCTAATTTTGATTAGGGTTGGTGTTTTTGGGCCCGTTCAGGTCCCAAATGGAGTTGAATTTTCGTAAATGAAACGTCGTTGGTTTCCGTTCGAGTTTCTTTATGTAATGATACATTGTCTATGACATTTTTGAGCTCGTTTGACCTGTCAATCTATGTCATAGGTCTCCAGTCCATCGAGTATACAAGATCTGAGGAGACATTAGGAGCTACCGTACAACCCCCCATTCCACTTGGTTACCCTGGTAGAGTGGTTTTCACCTTAATCTCGGAATTAATAGTTAAATTGTGTGCATAGAATTAATTGAGCCTAGGTCATGAGATGAACCCTAGGACTGAAAAGAGAAAAATGCATGCTACTTTAGAATATACTCGATTGAACCCTAGGATTGTGAAATGAACACCAGGGCTGGAAGAAATGCATGTATAATTAATGAATGATCAAGTTACCGTGATGCTTCCTGAAAAGAAATAAACCATGAGCTACCTGTACTACCTATACTGAACTACGTCATAAATGGAAATGCATGCTGGTACTTAATAATAGATGGTGAAATTTGAGTTGCCTGTTCTACATAAATAAAACCAGATATGGAAATAAGAAGGCCCTTGCATGAACCCTACAGGGAATTTAGAAAGAAACCAAGAATACTGTAGTATGGAAAACCTAATGGTTTTGAAACATGTCACCTATGGGCGGTTGTTCAAACTTGGTTAAGGGAAGTGAGCTGGCCCTCGTGTACATGGTACCGAGGAAAGTAACTATCCCTTCAGAGTGGAGGGGAGCTAGCCGCCCCTTGGGTTGAGACCTCGGGGATTAGGAATGGCCACTCTACAACGACTCTGTTTGGCCTTCGCGTACGTGGTACCAAGGTGAGCTACTTAGTGTAGGGGGAACTAGTTGCCCCATTGGGCCCGAGGTTAGGACTGGCCACCCTACACCGACTCTTATTAGGCCTGCTGGGCAAATCGGGATAGTTGGACGAGGGTACGCGGATTATGAGGGGCGAGACCCCTGTTCTGAGATGTTAAGGCCCTATGCTGTTCCGTGTTGTTCGTTGGGGCGTACCCATTAGCAGAAATGACTGCCCGCTTGCCAGTGCGGGGTAGCTACCCATGCACTTATGATGCGTGCCGTAGTCACCGCTACGTCGCGATCGTGACCTCAGGGTAGTAGTCTAGGTGTAGGACTACCACGGGGGACTCTCCCGGCCAGGAGAGTGCCACGTATACATCCTGTATCGTAAGAAAATTGCAAGCAAGATCGTTCCCTTATTGAACAAGAAGATTGAGAAATGTCATGAAACCTAATTAGAGTACTCGGATAAGAAAAAATGATAATTGGAAATGGATGATAATAAGTAAAGTGTTAAATGCATGTTTAGCTAGCTGCCTATTTAAATTATATTATATGTAGGTGATTTAAACACCACTTTACTCAGCGTTAGCTAACCATAGATTTTATAACCTTGTTCAGGTTAGGGATTCGAGCAGCCAGAGCCACCAACTGCTGAGGGCGTTAGGCCCAATCGAGCCTAGCTATAGTTTTCTTCTGTTTCTCTTACAAAGAGTTCTGTGGTAGGGAGTACTTGTAGCTCATAGTTATATTCAGTTATATTTCTACCAATTTCGATTGTGATGACTATGTTCTGTACTTGTACTTTTTGCTGAGGGCCTGTAATATTGTTGTGGTTTGGTGTTCCCTTTCTTTTACTGTCAATTATACATTTTCTGCATAGTTGCATTACTCGTGTGGTTGTGGAATGAGCATACATTTGGTTATTTCTTGTTGGATGATTGAGTCTTGGGGTTAGTCGAGGCAAGCCATTCTCGGGTCCTATAAGGAGCCGGGAGCGGGTCGTGACAAGATGATATCAGAGTAAGGTCATCCCGAAAAATGAACCAAATGATCAGGAAGTAACCATAATTGTACATGTAGCTAGGATGACCATCACAACGTAATATCTTGATTGTCGATTTTGAGTGTTATTTTCTCTTTGTAATCATGTGTCCCTGACAATTCAGTCCTTTTTCTTTCAATCTTCGTGTAGGAGATTCCTCATCAAGGAGCCCTTGAGGCAGGCCACGGACGTGGTTGTGGCCGTGGGCATGGATGCAGGGGAAGACGGGCGATGGCCGAGGATGGGGCAGCTCCACCTCTCCTTCCTGGCATTCAGGTCCCGAACCTCACCCAGCTGATTCGGGATATCATACGGGAGGAGCTCCAGCAGCCTCCTTCTCAGCTACCTCTCCCTAAGGAAATGAAGGAGGAGTCCTCCGTGAGGCAGGCGAGCCGTCATGGCACTGGATGGGCTGGAGGGGGAAGGGGTGATTGATGTAAACACATTTACACTACTTAAAATGTCTATTTATGCATGTTCTTAAGCATAGGATTGCATTTCATGATATAAATATTGCATTACATGCATCATCTTGCATTTAGAGTAGTTTGAATAAAATGGAGGTTAATTGTCTCCTTTTATGTGCTTGGACAGGGCAAATATTTTATCGGGGCCTCGGATCAAAGATCCAACCGTATGGATATGATCAGGGCGACAATTGGAGTTCAACGACTCCAAGATCGCCCTAATCAGGCATCCGTAGCATCAGATAGAGACCGGGGAACCCTAGAAGATCAAGGGCCAGGATGGTGTAAATCCGCACTTCAGATGGAAAATCCGACCACACGGATGAATTCGGATCGACGATCGCAGCCGAACGACACAAAAATCAAGTCAATCCGACATCCGTGGCACCATCTACAACTTCCAGAAGATGGACGGCCAAGATAGCGCCACGTGGCGCCATCCCAGCCGCCCAATCGGCCGCAGGAGTCCTGTGAAGACCACGCAACGTCTCCTCTCCGCCGTTGGATCTCGATCCAACGGCTGCGGTCGCGCGCGTTTAAAAACGTCCGCGCGACCATTTCGCCGCGTAGCGCAGCGGCTACGCAGCTGCGGGCGAAGCGGAGGTCGCGGGTTCGAGCCGCGGGGAGGGGGGCGAAGGCGCGGGCGAGCAGGCGCGCACGAGCGTCGGATGAAGATCCAACGGCCGCGCGCGCCCGATAGCGCCGACGCGCAATTGGACGCCCTGGTGGGCGCGCGATCGCACGCGGGCGGCGCGCTACGCAGCGGGCGCGGGCGCGATCTAAGCCGTCCGATCTCGCGATCGGACGGCTGAGACGACGCGGACGTGCGTCTGCGTTACGCGCGCAGGTCAGCCGAGCGGGCGCGCGTGGCGCGGCGGCGACGGCGACGGCGGGGCTTTAGCGACGGTTTTATCCGTCACTAAAGACCCCTTATTTATTATTTTGAAGATGTAATGTCCATTTTGCCCCCACTCCTTGCAACTATAAAAGGAGACCCCCTCCATACGAAATTTTCATCCCTTCCTTCTCCTCTCTACCTCTCCAAAGCTCAAGAGAAGCTTGTCCCACACCCGGGATGCTTCTCGCGAGATAAAGTCCAAATTTTCGTCCCCCTTCGGAAGTGGATCCCGCGACGACGACGGCGTGCTGCTTCGTTCCCGTTCTTCTGCTTCGTCCTCCTTTGTCCCGCTTCGTTCTCCTTCGTCCAGGCGTCGTCCCGTCCGGCTCGTCCTCCAAGCGACCGTCGAGGAGGATTTCTCTCTCCCTATTCTTTTTACTGCTTTCTAGTATAGATTTACTGCTTTCTAGAGTAGTCTATTCGTCCTCCGAGCGACCGTCGAGGAGGACATTTCTCCCTCCATTCTTTTAATGCTTTCTAGAGTAATTGTTTTATGTTTTCTAGTTGTAATGAAAGAACTCTTTTATGATAAATTCCTTGTCTATTCTACATCTCATTTTGATTTCCATGTATAGTATTCCTTCGCTCTCTCTTACTCCCTCTCTCTCTTTTATTTGTTGTAGATACTTAGATAGTTTAAATTGAATTTCTTTGTGACAAAATAAAAAGAAACGCGGAGTTTTTAAATCAAACGTTCGCCTCCCTGTGTTCGACCCGGAATTCTTATTTCGGTATAAATCTTATTTGTTGAACACGAATCCTTCGCTTTCGAACTACAACGACGGGTTTTTCAAAAAAACCAAACACGTTAGCGTAGATTCTCGCGCTCAACAGTGATCCTCCACCAACCCCACCTCACTCAGATACTTCAGAGCATGAGCCCTCCTTGTTGAGAGACAACTATTCCCCTGTTGCGGCTCCACCATGAGATCTTTGGTCAGTTCAAGAAGCTGAAGCCCCCCTCCTTCAAGAGGGAGGAGAGCCCGTCTGAGGCAGAGGATTGGCCGAAGCAGATGGAGAAGATCTTCGACACACTCCATCCTCCTGCAGAGTGCCGCGTGGCCTTCGCCACGTACCAATTGGAGAATGCAACCCATAGGTGGTGGAGGGTAGTCAGAGGACAGGAGGAGGGAGAGTCGATGTGGGACTGGTTTGTGGCACTCTTCTATGAGCAGTACTTCCCACAGACCTGGCAGGATCAGAGGAGGCGGAAGTTCCATACTCTCCGCCAAGGGGCAATGACAATTAGCGTGTACCATATGTGTTTCTTGGAGTTGTCACGCTTCTCCTCGACAGCTGCATCTACTGAAGAGGAGCGCCTGTGGAGGTTCACTGAGGGCCTCTGGCCTGCCATTCGGGGGTATGTGAAGCCCCTGAAGTTGTCTACTTTCTCCTACGTAGTCGAGGCGGCCATGACCTATGAGGAGATTGACCCGGCCGTGTGAGACGTTGACGGGGGAGGACGAAAGAGGCACTACCAGTAGGAGCACTCGCAGGGTCGGCGAGAGAGGAGACACACGGCACCTGCGGAGGATTCATCCCGCCCTATGAGTCCACCAGGAACCTTTGGGGGCCCTAGACCAGGACTAGCTGACTGCAGCAGACCCCTACCTCGCTACCAGCAGGGACAGCAGACAGAAGGAGGAGATCGCGTTCCTCTTTGCTACTAGTGTGGCCAGTCGGGACACATATGGAGGGACTACCCATCTAGGAAAATGACATAGTAGACACTCCCAACGCTGAGCACTGGAGACCGATCTGGTGGCCGCGGTTACCAGGCCCAAGGAGGAGGATAGCAGTCACGAGGAGGGTACCAGCCAGCTGCTTCTCTCCCGGCCCAGAGCATGGTTGCTTCTTCTGCACCAAGGGCTAAGGGGCATGTTAATGCCCTAACTCATGGAGATGCTAGAGCTTTAGGGTCCGTAGTGGCAGGTATGGTTACAGTTTCCGCCAGGCTAGTTTATGTGCTTTTCGATTCTGGTGCTATGCACTCGTCTATCTCTATGAGATTTGTCGTCAGCTTGGGATCAGGCGGTGTACTGTTAGAGGAGCCATTCATGATTAGAGGCCCAAGTGGACAGGTATTTGTTGCCGAGGAGGTCTTCACTGATTGTGAGGTCACGATAGGAGGACACAGTCTTCTGATTGACCTGATTGTAATCCCGATGGAGGATTTTAGTGTGATCCTAGGGATGAACTGGCTGGCTACTTATCATGCCCTAGTGGACTGCTTTGGGAGAAAGATCGTCTTCTCCATACCAGAGTTACCCCCTTTCGAGTTCCACAACCAACCAGTAGATGGAAGATTCAAGTGCATCTCCACACTTCGGGCAGCAAAGCTATTGAGCCAGGGGTGTGAGGGCTTCCTAGCTTGTGTCATAGTAGAGCCTAACCCCGTGACCGACTTGCAAAATATCCCCATGGTCCGTTAGTACCCGACAACTTTGTAGAGGAGCTACCAAGACTGCCACCTGAGCGTGAGATCGAATTTGAGATCTCATTGGTACCAGGGACTGGCCCCATCTCTACTGCACCATACAGGATGGCCCCACTTGAGCTACGAGAGCTCAAGTCTCAGTTACAGGATCTATTGGAGAAAGGCTTTGTGAGGCCTAGTGCATCCCCATGGGAAGCCCCTGTCCTATTTGTGAAGGACGGTACCCTTCGGCTGTGCGTCGATTACAGACAGCTGAACCGGGTCACTATCAAGAACAAGTACCTACTGCCGCATATTGATGACCTCTTTGACCAACTAAGAGACGCCACAGTGTTCTCCAAGATAGATCTGAGGTCAAGTTACCATCAGTTGAAGATCAGGGAGACCGCCGTCTCCAAGATAGCCTTCCGCATACGGTATGATCACAACAAATTCTTGGTCATGCCGTTTGGGCTGACCAATGCCCCCGCCGCCTTCATGGACCTGATGAACCGCATCTTCCGATCGTACCTAGATTAGTTTGTGGTGGTATTCTTTGACGATGTAGTCGTCTACGCCCGAGATCAGACATAGCATGGATAGCATCTCCGCATGGTCCTAGACACTTTGAGACGACACAGGCTGTACGCCAAGTACAACAAGTGCGAGTTCTGGTTGAGACAAGTTACCTTCTTGGGCCATGTAATCTCAAGAGACAGGTTGGCTGTGGATCCAGCCAAGGTTGAGGCCGTACTCAGGTGGGAGAGGCCACGTACAATGACAGAGATACGTAGTTTCCTAGGGCTGACAGGGTACTACAGGCACAGAGTTGGAGACACATGGAGGAGGTGGGAAGTTGGTGACCCCAGGAGTCACGAGGATACTACAGGGCAATGACAGTGGTGACGCAGGCACAACTAGAGCTGATAGATCATATCGTTACTAGACAGATGATGGATCCATACCTATAGGCACTGCGAGACCGGGTATTGACAGGGAACCCAGGAGAGTTCTCGTTCACTAACGGGGTCCGGCGTATGAGGTGACGCTTGGGTGTTCCTAAAGACTAGGAGCAGTTGAGAGAGCTCCTGACTGAGGCACATGGGTCCTGATTCACCATACATCCCGGGAACACGAAGATGTACCATGACCTACGACACGATTTCTGGTGGGGGCATGAAGCGGGATGTTGGTAGATTTGTTCAGCAGTATCTGGTATGCCAGCAGGTGAAGGCCGAGCACCAAAGGCTTGCAGGGCCGTTGCAGCCACTTCTCATGCTAGAGTGGAAGTGGAAGAGTGTCACTATGAACCTGGTAGTGGGATTTCCTGTAACACAGCGAGGACACAACGCAGTCTGGGTGATAATGGACAGATTGACAAAGACAGCACAGTTGGCAAAGCGCTACATCAGAGACATGGTGCGCCTTCACAGGGTCCCCCGCGAGATTATTTCAGACAAAGACACTCATTTCACTTCCCAGTTCTAGGCGGAGTTTCAGTGAGCTTTGGGGACTCGTTTAAGGCTCAGTACAGCCTATCACCACCAGACCGACGGACAGCTGGAGCGAACATACAAACCCTTAAGGACCTCATATGCGCTTGCATGCCGGACTGGAGAGGCTCCTGGGAGGAGCATTTGCCCCTGGCAGAGTTTGCATACAATAACAGTTACCACTCAAGCATCAGCATGACATCATATGAGGCTCTATATGAGAGGAGGTGTATTGCTCCCTTAAGTTGGGTTGAGGTGGGGACCAAGTGGGAGGTTGGTCGCAAGTTGATATGCCAGAGTCAGGGGTGATCGAGCAGATCCACAGATGACTCCGTACTGTCAGAAGCAGGCAGAAGAGCTATGCTAATCTGAAGCGTAGAGAAGTACAGTTCGAGGTTGGGACTAACCACCCTACACCGACTCTTGCTAGGCCCACTGGGCAAATCGGGATAGTCGGACGAGGGTACGCGAACTATGAGGGGCGAGACCCCTGTTCTGAGAGGGTAAGGCCCTGTGCTGTTCCGTATTGTTCGTTTAGGAGTACCCATTAGCGAAAACGACTGATTGCGTGCTAGTGCGGGGTAGCTACCCGTGCACTTATCATGCGTGCCATAGTCACTGTTATGTTACGACCATGACCTTGGGGTAGTAGACCGGGTGTAGGACTACCACGGGGGACTCTCCCGGCCAAGAGAGTGTCATGTGTACATCCTACTTTGAAGGAAAACTGCAAGCAAGATCGTTCCCTTATTGAACAAGATTGAAAAATGTTATGGAACCTGATTAAAGTACTTGGATCAGAGAAAATAATAATTGGAAACGGATGGTAATAAGTAAACTATTAAATGCTTTTTTAGCTAGCTACCTATTTAAGTTATATTGTATGAAGGTGATTTAACCACCACTTTACTCAGCGTTAGCTAACCATAGATTTTATAACCTTCTTCAGGTCAAGGATTCAAGCAACCAGAGCCACCCGTTGCTAAGTTGGGCCCAGTTGAGCCCAGCTATAGTTTTCTTCTGTTTCTCTTACAAAGAGTTATGTGGTAGTGAGTACCTGTAGCTCATAGTTATATTCAGTTATATTTCTACCAGTTTCGGTTGTGATGGTTACGTTCTGTACTTGTACTTTCCGCTGATAGCCTGTAATATTATTGTGGTTTGTTGTTCTCTTTCTTTTACTGTCAGTTATACATTTTCTGCTTAGTTACATTACTAGTATGGTTGTGGAATGAGCATGCATTTGGTTATTTCTTGTTGGACAACTAGGTCTTGAGGTTAGTCGAGGCGAGCCGTTCTCAGGTCCTTTAGGAAGCCTAAAGCGGGTCGTGACACCTGTTCAATATGAAAAGTCACGACCTTGACAAAATATAATTTCTAGGGAATCAATAATTTTGAATGAGATCAATTTAGTGACATCATATATTCCATTATCAACTTGCTTCCTAAGGTTCATAAATGCTACTTTTTCACCCAACATCTTAATAAAATTCTGATGATGATGCAAAAGATTACCTAAAGAAGGAATAAGAAAATGAATTGGAAATAAGGAAGTGGTAATAAGATATGCACACCCCAATTTAGTAGAAGCAAATTCCAGTGCAGTTTACTTGTGCAGATGTGCTAATCAAGGATTAAAGGTACATACTCATGGGGATGTAAAGCCATTGCCCAAACTAACTTCATGTCATGGGTTAAAGTTAACATAAATTTGGCTACAAATTTAAGCCAAGTATTTTGTCAAAGATAAATATAAAATGCCAAGAGAATCACAAACTATGCAACTAGATATATAGCTCAAATAGGTAATCACTAGCAACTAGGTCCCAAACTTTGATTGTCGTATCATGTGAGCCAATCACAACCAAACAATCCTAAAATAGCCAAGTAATAGTAAGTTTATGTTTCCTTTTAACAGTATAATACAATGATATCAAACACATAAAACTCAAAAACAAACAGAATTGCAGACAAACAATCTACTTCTTGTTCCTAGTTTTGCTAATATTCATGTGCCTATGTTTCACAAGATAATCTTAATTCACCTATGTGGTTTATTGTGTTAATCATCACCCAAGTGTGTAAAATGATCACGCAAATTCTAGCATAGCTAGATTAAATTATGATTAGCTGCCTTTTAAATAGACTTTCAAACTCCGTGGAAACATAATAACATGAAAGTAATTGTTTTAAGTCTGGATGTTAGTTTATAAACCAAAAGGTCTATATTCAAGCTCTTTACTTTGCTTAAAAAAAGTAAAAATAAAAAGGTTTGCACAGAGCAAAAAATTTACGATACAAGGAAAAATATATAACTAAAATCATAAAATGATGTAATTTGCTATAGTATGCACGAGATGAAATAACCTGCAAAGAAAACTCCTCTAAACTTTAAAAAGCACACCAAAAACACACCCAAGGTCTCGATTAGATTGGTGGTATGCACGTCTTTGGAGGCATTTTTGGAGAAGCTTTCCTATAAGCCATGTTTCCATTGGACTAGTCTGTTATTGATCAAAGTTTGAGTGCATGTTCTTGTAGTTTCGTGCCTTTGCGACTCCAACAAAACATTTTTTTTAGAAGGCTCCAATGGAACAATTGAATCTTTAAGACTGGAGTTTTTTTATGTTCGATTTTGTACGATTTTTGTTTTGTAAATGCAGCTAAAGTGATATGGGCATCTGATCTATAGTCTGTGGTGTAATCCATTTCTTTTATATATTGAAGTAGGATGACGACTAGCCTAGTAGTTGTCCTATCTTCAAAAACGAACCCACCTAATTGTTTCCCCCTTAGAAATGCAATTATTCCTTCCACAAAACAGCCAATGGTGTCACTCTTTCATGCTTTGACCTAAAAGATAATGGTCAGGATCCACTCATAGACTGCAACAATTAGCTAACTAAATCTCACAATTTATCTAATATAGTCCATATTAGTAACTGCAGTTTGCAAGTGTGAGTCCAAACCTCATACGTCACAGTGCCCCCACATGTAGCAGGTTGACGAACTGCTACATTTGAGACAACGCCACTCAAAAAGAATGCAAACGGTGTAAGGACCTTGCTAAGAAAAAGCCATGGTTTCTTAGGCTACGTTTTGAAAAAAGACGCAACATGGTTTAAGATTCTCTTCTTATCAAAGTACTAAATAATAAAAAAGAGAATTGTCCCTAGCATGTCATGCGTTAGTAAATACTACTTGCAACTTCAACTAAGCAATGAAAAGATAATTATCGGCTTCTAACGATCACCAGAAATGATTGGAAAGATTATTTCAAAGCTTTTAAAAAGATAATAACTTGCAAAAAGATTCCGGAAGAAACCCTAAGGCAACTACAACAAACCATTACCAAGCATTTGACGTAGACATCTAGTTATCCCAAGGAAGATCTCCTTGATTATCTCCGTCAAGACCGACAAGAATATGGAGCGTGAAGATTCTATTTGGATGTGGAGAAATAGTTCATGTGTGGATTATCCACGTATGGTGATCGGAGGCATGGAAGAGCTCCACTGGCTAGTTGGGTGGCTGGTGGTGGCTGATGGCTCACAAAGGTGATGGTCAGCTATTGAGAGAAGAAAAAGAGAAAGGAAAGTTTTCAGTTGGAAATATTTGTATTGTTCTCAATAAAACATAAGGGAAAGCTCTCTTTATATAAAGAGAACATATCCTAATATTTGAAAATAAAAGATCTTTTTACATAAGAAAAGATCTTACCTTTAAACAAAAAAAAGAAATCCCAAACATTTGTTTGCTAAAACTTATTTGCTAAAAATAATTAACTTAATAATTAAGCAAATACTCCAATTTTGATCCCTTTGACCTCCAAACCTGTTGACCCCTTAGGATCCTTTATTGCTTGTCACATGACATTGTCACATAATTTGGATGGCTACAATGTGACATTGCCACGTGGCCTCATCATGTTCCCAACAATCTGTTCTTCAATTTTAACTTAAGGAAAGACACAAAAATTATGACTTCAATCAAGGTAATTAGAAAGTCTGTAACACAGACATTGCACATTCAAGTCCACTTTTAAAAGGAATATACACGATTCTTCTCTTTTTTTAAAGAGTAAAAGGTAGCTATCAATATGATAATCACCCAGCTTTGTTACTAAAAATTCAACTAGAAATAGCCTCCACAACAAATGCTCATCCCAACAATAGCACAAGGAGGAGAAACATGCAACAAAATTTTTGACATAAAGCCTTTCAAACTTGGAGACGATCCCGTTCCTCACTAATTAAGTTCCCTAAAAGACACCCAATACCTTTACTTTCTCCCTTTTCAAACTGAAAGCAACCGATCCAAGGTCCCTCCGGCCATTTTTGAAAGAAGTCGGGATTCCCTTTGAAGAATTAATTCAACTGTAGTTGAGATGGTAACAGACTTGTTTGGAGATTCTGCATATAAAAGCCAAATAATGTCATATCCTGAGGTGACATTAACACACAGGGTCCTTAGAGATAGCTTGACACAATACACAAGTAGCGTCATATCTTGTGGTGACCACTTGGACCTTAAAACCTTAGTCATGACTCTTCCTCTCTACATTAACCAGTTGAAAATTTTAATTTTCAATGGACAGGCTACAACCCACAATAATCAGCAGTTTCTTAAGAAGTCAATATCAATATTTTTCCCCTCCCATTTCCATACAATCTTCATACAATTCAATGCCCTCCTCAACCTATGTCAATTCCATCCACTCCCCATGCAAAATCACAACCCCCTTCCCACATCAATCTCTCCTCCGTCAGCATCAATCCTTCCTCCAGCCATGCAAGTCACGATCCTACCTCCTACGCCTTCTCCCCAGCCAATGCCCATGCGAACTTCAATGCACTCCCTACATCAATCCATGCATAAATCCCACCATATCTATCCCAACGCTTACCTATTTAAACAACCCCCTCCACGTGAAAAGGATCATCTCCAACTTCCTGGCATCCTCCAAGAGCACTTCTCCTCCATTCTATCTCCATCCCTCCTCCCTCCATATCTCCTACCACCTTCCTCTACCTTCCCCTAGTTAGGTGCACCTTTTAGGTCTCTCGCTCAACCTTTAATCTCCTCTTCCCTCCACTTCCTCCTACTACCTCCACGTCACCACCTCCCTTGGTCACGCATCTCCAGTCTTCCTCAACTTGCTACAACTCTCCCCCAACTGCCCAACATCCTCCTCCTTCAACTCGAAGCTTCCTGCAGCGTAGCGAATCTAAGGCAAGCTTGCAACCTTGCCACATGACATGATCCACAAGCACTCATCAAAGAAGAATCACCTTCTCCTCTATCTCCTTTCTACTCTCTCTTTCTCTCTACTTATACTCTTTTATTTTGACATGAACTTAATTTGATGGAATACAATCTTCAAGTTTGTTTTCGTTTGTCTCATTTGATAGACGTGAATCTCTCTTTATAAGAAAATTTCCAAAAAAAATATAAAAGAAAAAAACCCAAAAAGAAATTTTACGTGTTCGTGCCATTATTTCGCCTCCCAGAGAACAACCTTGGAGTCATCATTCAGGTTTATAAATTCATTTGATTCAGATTTTCGCAACTACAAAGAACACGTAAAATTTATATTCGCAATTTTTCGCACATCAGCGGTGCCCTGCTAGCACCTCACTCAGATCTTTTACCATGGGTTAGATGATACCCATCGGTACCTTGCAAATGCTTCTAGTAGTGGGAACTTCCTAGCCAAGAACGAAGATAGTGCCTTCAATTATTCGAGTTCTTGGCTTAAAACTCTCTTAATGTTGCATCTATGAACCAATTCCATAAGTCAGTCAACATTGAGCTCCTATCACTGAAGTTTAGGCAAATTCAGCTCAAATTCACATGGATATTATTGCTAAGAAGCTTCATAAGGTGGATCTCCTGGAGAAAAAATTAGATGAAATCATTCATTCTTCTCCAGGAGTAGAAATCAAACATTTTTCCGACCTCTCATCTCCTTCATGGAGCATCCTGTGGCCGTCCTCTCACCACTTCAGGAAGTAGATCCTCGCCACGACAATTTTGTTACAACCCAGTTCCCGCATCCCTACAGGACACGAGAATCGGACCGACTCGGCTGATCCCAAGACCCAGTCGTCCAACAAGAAAGCAACCAAAAGAGTAGTAAAGTAAACCATATTCATCATGCATATAACTAACAGTAACAAAAGTACAGCAGTAAAGAAAAGAACTACTACAGTACACACCACCACAACAGTAGAGAATTAAACAGGTACATACACATGATGCTTACAGTAAAAGAGTACAAGTGTAACAGGATATACTCACTACAACAGAAGAAACGGTACAGTAGGTACAACACAAGTAAAACTACTGGGCTCTATTAGGCCCAGCACCCTCTGCAGCCGCAAGCTCTGGCTGCTCAACACCTGATCCTGAAAATGTGACAAAGGTGACACGTCAGCGAAATGCTGAGTAGAGTGGCAACCAACTAGCTAAGAAAACAGTAAGGTGAACAAGTAGTTGTTATTTTTAATTTCTTTCTTTATTTTCTATTTACTCATTCTTGAATTATTCCTCAGATCATTCTCTCGATCTCGAATGTTCCTCGTGAGAACAATCTTGATTGCAGTCTTTCCTGAAAAGTAGAAGTAGCATGTGGTGCTCTCCTGGCCGGGAGAGTCCCCCGTGGTGGTCCTACCCTCAGTCAACCACCCCAAGGTCACTGACAGACGTAACGGTGACTACGGCATGTGAGATAAACACACGGGTAGCTACCCCGCACTGGCACGCGGTCAGTCATTTCCGTTAACGGGTGTGCCCCAAAGCACAGCACGAAACCAGTATAGGGTAGAACCCTCTCAGTAACAGGAGTCTAGCCTCTCCACAATAACCAAACAGGGGTCTTGCCCCTCCATAGTCCACGCACCCTCGCCTGACTACCCTGGTTTGCCCATTGGGCCTAACAAGTCGGTGTAGGACGGCTAGCTGAACCCCGGGGCCCGTGGGGTGGCTAGCTTTCTCCCTACACTAGTAGCTCTCCCCGGTACTGTGTACGCGAAGGTCAAAAGTCGGTACAAAGTGGCTAGACCTAACCCCGGGTCCCTGCGGCGGCTAGCTCCACTCTGCACTAAACAGGGGGACAGTCACTTTCCTTGGTACTCCGTACTCAAGGGCCAGCTCACTTCCCCAATTCCATTACATTTACCTTTCAGGAGCTCTACTCCTAATTCCCCGTAGGGTTCCTGCTCATATTTCTCTAGCTAAGCCATTTTATGCTTCAACATTTCAGTTTTATTCCCATATAGCCCGTGTTTCCAATAATTAATATACATTCATATACAAGCAGCTATTATCCAATTACAGGCAATTGTCATTATTCTTTCTACTTTTCCAAGACTGTAAGTTCATGTATTCACGACATTCGTTTCAGTGTTCCTGTTCCTAGGATTCATGCCATACCCTAGGATCTATTATTTATCTTACAAGTGCATTAATGTTGATAACTAATCAAGGGGAGCCACTCTACTCGCAAAATCGGGAGTACTGAGGGCGTGATCGGCAGGTCCGCGTGCCTCCACAACCCCCAGAGCCGCAACAGAACAAGGTCATATCACAAGGATCAAACACAAGGAACTACTCAGAACAGGATACAAGTACTTTAAACAAGTAGAGGAACAATTTCTGAGAAGAACGGAATTTCAAACGCAGGAATCGGACTTCGAACGAACCCTAAATGGGTCAAAAACGACAATACTGCCCCAAATTAGATGTCTGGAACACCTTCCAGACTCCTTAAACGATGGTTCAGATCATACCTCACTCCTGCACTGTTCTTCAGACGTCTAGGATCCCACTGAACCGTCTGGACTTAGTTCCAAACGTCCGACTGTCACTCCGAACGTCTGGAGACTCTCTCCGTCGTTTGGTGCTGTGCCCAAACGTCTAATCTGTGTGGGAGGGCGTGCCCTTGCACCTTCCCGAACGAAACTTGCATGCGTACGCAACCGTCCTTAACACGGCAATGAGGCAAAACCCTCGGAGGAACAGCCTGCATGGCCATACCCGCGGAAGGAGGAGGAAAAGAAATATTGTACCTTTCAGACGTCTGGATCTTCCTCCAGACGTCTCCCGCGTCGTCTGGACGTAGGTCTAGATGTCTGATTCTGGGAAAATTTCCCAGAATCAGGACCTCCTCGCCCTCTGCCTACTGCGCATGGCCGTGCCGTACCCCGCTTGCCTGCTGCCTGAGCTGCAACAGCACCAGGGCAACTTCCCCCAACACCACGCTGCCACTGCACACCTGTCGGCCGGCCCTAGGCTGCTCCAACGTGCTCGCTCTCTCTTCCTCACGTGCTCCGCCTCTTCTCCCTCTCGTTGCACCTCCTCCTCCCCGCGCGCACCTGGCAGCAGTTGTTGCCCTCGCTCTCTCACTCTCACGCTAACTAGAAGAAGGAGGAGACGGTGGAGTGGTGGTGAGGGAGAGGGAAGAGAGGAAGGGAGTATTTGAAGGCGCCGGGGGAGAGAAAGAGGAAGAAAGAAGGCACTTGCAGGACGGGGAGGGAAGAGAGAGAAGAAAAGAGGGCAGCGAGTTCAGTCTGCCCGCACATGCACGCAGACTCTCAATCGTACGCCGCAAAAATTTAATTCCAGACGTCTGGGAAGGCATCCAGACGTCTTACCAGACGTTTGGACCAACTCCCAGACGTCTTAAAAGACGTTTGATGTCGTGGGTCTTAACAGATGTCCTACCCTATCCTCCTCCCTCCGCCGCTGTTCTCCTTCCTCTAGCTTCCCACCGCCATCTTCCAGGCACCATCTGAGCGAGCCATCCTCCAAGCGACTGTCGAGGGGGATTTCCTCATCTTATTCTTTGTATCGCTTTTGTAGTGTAGTTTTACTTCCCGCAATTAGTTCTAATAAACAGTTTGGATCACTGCTATAATATTTGTTTCTCTGTCTCCCTCTCTCTCTCTGCAAGTAAATTAGTTAGATTTCATCGACTTGATCTCTTGCCCTATTAAAATACCAAAAAAATCTCAAAAGATAAAAACAAAAAAAACAAATAAAATCGAAAATGCATATTTCAAAACCAAATGTTTACCTCCCTGTGTTCGACCTGGGACTCCCTTGAAGTTTTGGTATAAATTTTATTTTGTAGCAATTTTTGCGACTACGATGACGGGTTCTCAGAAACCCAGATTTTGCATCGCAAAAACACGCTTCATCATTTTGGCATCGTTGCCGGGGAAGCAACGTCTTTGGTTTTTACTACGTTTTCCGCCTTACTTAACTTTTTAGCTCACTTTGCTCCTTTCTTTCTGTGATTACAGGTACCCTTTCAAGGTGAGACAAAGCAAATAGATCGGAGTAAAGTGCAGTTAAAAGGTTCTATAAGTGTATTCCCCCCCCAACCCATCCACTAGATTTTCAGTCCATCACCTAATAACTCAAACTCAAATCAATTTAGGTGCTTTTATAAACCCTAGGATATATCTGATTGTTTGATTGTCACTTCATCTCACCTCACCCACCTGCATAAATTCAAAAAAATAAAAAAATACTCTTCTCTTGTGGGATTTAATTAAAAGACACTTAACACACAAAAATTCTCATCCTAAGGTGCACAATCACTTCGATTCTACCACTTAACTGGATGTAACCTGTGGACCCGGTACACTTCAACTCAATACACATAAGTGAGTAGAAATCTGATTAGGTTAAGACATTGTGTGGCTTAATTTGTGGTGCAAATAGCCTAATTGATTGATTTATTTAGGCCGCACCACTTAAGATAAAAGTGATTCATCAGTAGCTTGCCCCATAGGGTTGATTTTTAGGGCTGAACCAGGCACTCCACATTCTTTTTGAGTTTTAAAGGAATATATCAACACTCGTGTTTTCAAAACTTGGAGTGTTCTCCTGAACTTGATTGAATGCACCTAAGATTAAATGCTAAAAGCTACTAAACAAGGTCAAACCCTAAAAGACACATCATAAAGGAAGCTTGTTTGAAAACCCTAGTTGTGCACACACATACATTTTAATTGATCATTAAGGGCACAACCCATCTAAGTGGCCCATCACATTCCAAGAGCACAATCATCCCAAGCCTAATTAAAACTGAGTAAACGTTGGCCTTAAGGATTGATTCACTCTTCGAGACTCCAACTAAGATTTTTTTTTATTAATCTACTTCTACCGATCCATCTAATGTTTAGCTAGGGGAGTAGCTTCAAATGACCACGGTTGGGAGATATCAAAGGAACCTAAGGTTAAAGCTATGGGAAGAACCTTCTCCCCAACCCCTCCCTCTAACTGGTTGGATTGACCGGATAGAAGTAGATCAAATCATTTCTGTCATCTCAAGATGGGTCCTGGGAGTCTGTAGGTCTTTAAGCTAACCCACCTAAGAACAGGTTTGATTGATTGTACTGTAAGGCACCTTTCTCTGTTCTGTTTTCCCTCCTATTTCACCATGTATGCTTCCACATCCTACACACAATTCCAATCCTACCCTCCTACCCCTACTTATCCTCAAGATGATTACTATCTTGACTCAACTTATGATTACCCATCTACTAGTCGGGATAACTTTGATTAGGGATATGAATCCGGACCTCAGTGTTTAAGACCTAACCCTGGACAACAAGACTATGATTATTATCTTTCTCACGTCTACAATGATTATGGATCTCCACCCTTTGATGATCAACCTAACCCAATCTACACTCAAGAAGGATATGATGATTATAACTCTTACCCTCCCTAGGATTATGCTGAACATAGGTCACCACCATTCTTTGAACAACCTGAAACAACCTATTATCGGGAGGACCTCAATTTCTTGACTCCCCTAGTTTTAACCTAAACCCACCCAACCTTGAACGGAATCATTTGGTTTAGGTAAACCAGGTCCAAGATAAGGTGTTGGCTAACTTGAGGAACACCATACAATCTTTAGAGGCTTAACCAACACCATTCACTAAAGCATTGCAGCCTATGATCAAAATGATTGATGAGCTTAATAGTTCTTTATTGGATTAGCTCCAAGATGTTAAAGATAGAGGCCCGGGTGAGTTTTTGCTAGGGAAATTGTTGAGAATGAGGATGAAATTTGTGGTTGTCTTAATTCAATCTTGGGGTGATTCCCAAGATGAACCCCTTTCAAGAGAGCCAATGTCATAACTCGCTCAGGCGCCTATTGGGGGGGGACACATTTTCTAAGACCAGGTTGGTCTAGATCAACCAATCGGGGATAATGTGCTTTTCTCACCTGAGATCCCTGAGCCATGGAGCGAGGAAAAATGTCTCTATAGACCAAGGAACAACATATGATTTTGAGACATATATAAATGAGGATCAACAATTCTTTAATTCTGAGGGTAAGGAATCTTTGAGTGAAGTCTCACCTGAAGTTAAGGAAAACGATTTTAGTGAGACAAACGGACTCGAGGAGCATGACGAACCATTTGATAGCCCAATCATTGAAGATTGTGATCCTGTTGAGGCTAACTTGGAGGATCTGAATCCTGATTTACAAGAAGATTCAACCAGTAGCCCCATTCCTCTACCACACCCCAAAGAGCTGAATGATGATACTTTTGAGATCATTGTACCCAAGTCAATCCTAATTCAGCCACAATTATTTGACTTGGATATTTTAAATGGGTGTATAACGATCTGGAGGTCCCGGAAACCCTGATTTTGGAGGGTAGAAATTTGGAAATGAAAATCTGGGAGGCTAATTCTAAGGGAAACATAGTTTTGGATCTAAGGGTTCCTATTGACCTAAACCACCAACCTTTTACCAGGACCCCTACGATATCTTTAACGTGCAACCCAAGTACGGAATAATTGACTATCTTTCTGAACCGAACTCTAAGTGGACATCTGAACCTATTGAACCAACTCTACCTATTATCCGTCATTTTAGACTTGGGTTGCACACCACTAAACCATAGGCTCGGCCCCACAAACACAACAATCTCTGGTTCTAGGTGATTTTCATCCAAAGCCTTAGAACCACTCGACCCTAAGACCTACGTCGGCCCCTCAACTTGGTCCACATCTATGGACATCTTCTGTTGACGGGTTTAAGGATCAATCTTTTAATTCTAATCTTGACCTGCACTTGTGAATTCCTAATTTCTTCTTTGTTTGTATATTTGCTTAGCTAATGGCAATAAACTTAGCACGTGTGTATACTCCTTTCTCTTTGCAGAGCCGATCAGATTTTCATGAAATTTAGGTGATATTCCGTTTACTTTGCCCTTTTCATGTCTTTATTTTTACAATGAGGACATTGCATCATTTAGGCATGGGGAGGTGGATAATTAATCCTGAAATTATTTTGTTAGCTCTGTGGAATATCTTGTATTTTTTTTATAAAAAAAATCAAATTCAAAAAAAAAAAAAAAGAATTAGGAGAAGAGAACTTAGGCATTAGGAGTTGTTAACTTTAGGAAATTATACTTTAGGACTTGAACACTTAGACTCTTCAGGCCTTCAAGCTTAATCAACCTAGGTGTCCACTAAAATGTGGACTTGTTCTCGAGTCCATGCCACGTTAATTTTACTTTAATATGGCTAATAAATTGGGGTTATAAGTATGCGACTTATCAACTCGCCCTCTAATTTAAATGGACTTTAAGTCTAAAACATCTACACACTATTTGCACTGACTCACTTTTCAGCAGTTCTAACGAAAATTGGGAGTTAATGAACCTTCTAGGGTGATATGGCTTGCAAGTTGTCAGTGGTAACAGCTCATTGGCCGATTGTCCAAAGTCCAGCCACATGACCATTCTCTTCCTGCTGCCTTTAGGTAAATCTTAGATCAAGGAAGCCACCTACTTAGAAAAAAAAAGAAAAAAAATAGAGAAATACCCTAAAAAGAAAAGAAAAGAAAAAGAAATAGAAAAGAAGAAAAAAAATATAAATAAATAAATAAATAAGCCACGCTTTACCATATGAATATGGCTGGTAAGTTGTCAATGGTAACAGCTCATCAGCCAGTTGTTCAGAACTCAGCTCACAAAATGCACAAAAATTCCAAAACACAGGGTAAAAGAAGGGAAGCGGAATAAATCGGAGAGATATACACTAGGTTCTCCCTTTTGTTGACCCCATAAAAAAATAAAAAAATAAAGTAGGGAGAAAGCTATCGGTTGAATAGGTAAACCTTTAGGTAGAATTTTTTAAGTCACCTAGGGTCGTAGAAACCTAAAGTCCATTTTAATGGTCGCCTAGTGAGTCTATCACTTTTTCACAAGATGCTTAGTACTTAAAGTACTTTTTAAGTCATGGGTGGGTTGGGTAGCCGTAGAAAGTTACCTCGAAACTCTAAACTCAAAAATAAAAAAAAAATAGAGAAGAAGAAAAACAGAAAAAATTGTGTACCTTCCCTTTTCAAATAAGGCGAGGACTTGGGCAATCTGCATTTTAGCAAGCACCCGAGCACTGTTGAGTCTTCATAGATTAGGTCCTTAGTTGAAATTTTCTAGTGTAATCAACAAATCTTGCCTAAGCGATTAGACCCAAATTATGTTTTTATACATAGCATTTAGTTTGATTTTACTAGAGACTAGCAAAAGATAAGCATGGGATATGATGTAGACATAGTTATTTAGGTTCAAATGCCTATTTATGCATGTTCCTACGCTTAGTATGCATTCCATAGTATAAATAATTCATAACATGTATCATTCTACATTTATAATAGTTTGTATAAAGTTTAGGTTAATTCGTGTCCTTCTATGGCCAAGAGAGAAGGAGATCTATTTTAGGGCCTCGGATCAACAATCTAGCCATACGGATCTGATCAAGATGACAATCGAAGTCCAACGCTTCCAAAATCGTCTTGATTGGAGTTCCGTAGCACCTTATGCAGTCCGAGGAATATCAACGTCCAAGGCGCCAGATGACATAATTCGGAGCTTCAAACGACAAATTCAACCGCATGAATGGATCTAGATCGATGATCGTAGCCCAACGACGTGAAAATCGACCCAACCTGACGTCCATGGTGCCAACAGAGCAAAGAAGATGAACGGCCATGATGGCTACGGTTGGTCTTGGGTAGCCATGATGGCGCCACGTGGCGCCATCACAGCCACCCAAGACCGGTTGTAGCCTTCGCGTCGCCTCAAAAGAGAGAGTCTGGAAGAGATCTCGACCATTGGATCTTCATCCAACGGTCGAGATCGAGCACCACGGCTTCCATCGAGTTGACAAAGTCGTGCTCTTGCCTCAACGATAGCGCGCTTGGCTCTCAAAGAAGAGGCGCGAGATCGAATCCTTTGACGCTTCTAAACGACCGCACAGGTGTGAGTGGAGAATTAGAGCTACACAATCTTCATCGAATGGAGTAGCATTCTCCACGTGGATGCGTGGATGAGCGTGGATAAGCTCGCGCGGGAACGCACTATAGCACGCACGGATCGATGCCTCATCTCATGTGCAATCTGAACACACGATCTCCGCTCATCCTCAGCTGCCTGATCTCGATCGAATGGCTCTCCATCGATGAAACGCGACAGCTGTGGGCGTGTGAGCATCAGCATGTAGTGCGGCCGTTGGCTGGGGACCTTCAGCGACATCTAAGGTTGTTCTACAGCGACGTCTTTGATGTCGCTATTGACCCTTAAACAACCAAGCCCTTTCTCCTCCAGTATAAAAGGACCCCTACCCCTCCCATTCTTCATCATCTCTTCCTTTCTCCCCCTCACCACCTCTAAGGCTCTAGAGAGGGCTTGTCCCATGCCCGGGATGCTCCTCTAGAGTAGAAAATCAAACATTTCTCTCGCCTCTCATCCCCCTTTGTGGAGCATCCCGTGGCCATCCTCTCAACACTTCAGGAAGTAGATCCTCGCCGCGACGATGTCCTACCCCGACCTCCTCCCTCCGCTGCCATTCTCCTTCCTCCAGCTTCCCACTACCATCTTACAGGCGCCGTCTGAGCGAGCCATCCTCCAAGCGACTGTCAAGGGAGATTTCCTCAACTTATTCTTTTTATCGCCTTTGTAGTATAGTTTTACGTCCTGCAATTAGTTCTAATAAACAGTTTGGATCACCACTATAATATTTGTTTCTCTGTCTCTCTCTTTCTCTCTCTCTGCAAGTAAATCAGTTAGATTTCATCAACTTGATCTCTTGCCCTATTAAAATACCAAAAAAATCTCAAAAGATAAAAACAACAAAAATAAATAAAATAGAACACGCAGATTTCAAAACCATATGTTCGCGTCCCTATGTTCGACCCGAGACTCCCTTAGAGTTTAGGTATAAATTTTATTTGGTAGCGATTTTTGCGACTACGACGACGGGTTCTCAGAAACCCTGATTCTCCATCGCGAAAACACATTTCATCAATTTCCTCAGCAACAACTAGCATGGTTGGCCTACAACCAACCTAGCTAGGAAATTGTGCCTGACCCTGCATTACGGGCCAACCCAATGGAGAATTTGCATAAGGCCATGATGCAAATGGATAAAAAGTATAAAGCCATCATGGAGGCCTTAGCATCAGAGAGCCAGAATATGCAAAACCAGTTAAACCAATTATGTCGAGAGTCTAGAACATAGGGGACCTTGCCTTCCCAACCTATCCCTAACCCACGTAATGTGTAGGACCTAGGTGCCTAGCCTAGGTTCAACATGCCACAGGGGTAGGCTTACGTCATTCTGCAAGCACGTCCTGTACCACCTAGTATTCATGTTCCTGCACATTCTGTCCCTATCCTACCTACCCATGCTCCTTCTGCTTCTCCCTTACCTCATGGGTAGCATGCTAATGCAAATGCCATTACTTTGAGAAGTGGAACCACCACCGAGGATGCCCCATAGAAGCAAGAGGATCCTAACACATCCAGACCCCCTCGTTAGGATGACTCCTCCTCTTCTGATTCTAACAAGGGGCTACCTAAGGAGGCAAAAGACAAAGGAAAAGGGCCAATCATTGGAAACCCTAATATACCTATACCCTTCCCTAGAGCGTTGACCTGTGAAATTAGTAAGAAGACTAAGGGTACTAAAAATCACGAGGACCTAAAAGCTATATTTAAGGATATACACATACATGTCCCCCTCCTTGAAGCGATAGATCACATCCCCACTATCACCCAATTCTTCAGGGGTTATTGTACACCGAGGCGACAATCCAAGCAAGTGAAGAAGGCGGTACTATCTGAATAAGCTAGTGCAGTCATTCTGAATGACCTACCACCTAAAAATAAAGACCTAGGAACTCCACTCATCTCTTGCTTTTTGCAAGATTCCCCTTTTGATTGGGTCCTACTTGACTTGGGTTCCTCTATCAATTTGACTCCCATTGTTGTTTACAATTGGTTTAGATTTGGGGAGTTGAAGCCCCACCTCGATTACTATTTAGCTGGTCAATAGATCTATGAAAGTACCTTGAGGTGTGAATGAGAACGTAATTGTGAAAGTCAACTGGTTTTGCCTCCCAGTGGACTTCTTCATCTTGGATATGGTCGTTCCCGCAAATCAACATAGTGCACCTATTATTTTAGGTTGCTCATTTTCTGTGACCACCAGAGCCAACATCAACTGTGCATCCGGGTGTATGGAGATCGCCTTAGGTAATGAGCAACTCGGGTTGGATATCTTTAGGGAAACCAAGAATTTTAACTGTGATCTGATAGATGAGGATCCTGAGGATGAGGATTTTGAATTCTATGTGAACATTGGGCTTTTATCTAGTGACTCAATGTCCCACTCATCCTTAGCAGGGTTCATTAATTTGGTTCCACACGAGGGGACTATTGCTATTGACCTTCGACACATCACTATTGCAAACTCTGACAGTCTAGGATGTTCCATTTCCACTAATTTCAAGATCCTAAGCCAGGTATACTCTGATTTAATTGATGCACTTCCTTCTACTAACCCACCCTTGCTAGTGCAAGATGGTGTGGCTACAATGGATAGTTTTGACGATCCTGAGAAACACATGGACGAGGTCTATGATCCATGTATGCCCTCGATGGTGATGCCTGACTTTGAGGTAGACTGCATTAGTTCAAGTTTTGTCACCTCCGTACAAGAGGAGGACCAGGGCCAGTTAGTGAGATACTTGGACACTGACCTTATGTCAAGCCCATCCATTATTAACCAATCTAATCATAATGGAGCAAGACTTGAACAATACCTTCTCACCAACGTAGCCACTACTGACCTTGTAGTAGGGGTTGGTTCCATAGTTTCTTATGGACATCATGATTATCAGGAATACCTAGATGATTCTTCACATTCCTCCCTGTAGGAATAACATCCTACAGATATTTCTATTTCTACTCCATCGATTCTTGAACTCAAGCCCTTACTCGATTCATTGATGTATGTGTTCTTAGGTGAACATGAGACATATCCCGCAATTGTGAGTTCACGACTAACACAAGAACAGGAGTTGAGATTGATTAATGTGCTGAAAGATCATAGGGCGACTCTTTGATGGAGTATTTCTGACCTCCATGGGATTCACCCTACATATTGTACACATCATATCTACACTAAAGATGGGGTGAAGCCTTCCCAACAACCTCAGAGACGGCTTAATCTGAATATATTGGAGGTTGTTAAAAAGGAAATAATTAAATGGCTAGGGACAAATATTATTTACCTAATTTTAGATAGCCAGTGGATGAGTCCAATCCAAATTATACCCAAGAAGGCAGGACTCACCATGATCCAGACAAAAGATGGTGAATCCATCCCTACCCACACTAGTTCTTTTTGGCAGTTATGCATCAGTTATAGAAAACTAAACTCAGTTACAAAGAAGGATCACTTTCCACTCCCATTCATCGATTAAATCTTGGAAAGGTTATCCAAGAGCAATTACTTCTACTTTTTGGATGGATACTTCAAGTACAGCTAGGTAGCTATCAACCTAGAGGATCAAGATAAGAATACCTTTACATATCCCTTTGGCACATTCACTATCAAGCGAATGCTTTTTGGCCTGTGCAATGCTCTTGCTAGTTTTCAGCATTGCATGGTGCCACTTTCTCCAACATTATTCGGGATTATGTAGAGGTGTTCATGAATGATTTCTCTATTTTTTGGATATGATTTTGAGTCTTGTCTTGATAACTTAACAAAAATTCTAAAAAGATGTATGGAGGTCAACCTAGTACTATATGGGAAAAAAGTCACTTCATGGTTCAAGATGGAATAGTACTAGGTCGCAAAATTTCTGAGAAAGGTTTGGAAACGGATCGAGAAAAGTCTGATATTATTTCTAAATTACCTCCACTAAGCTCAGTCAAGTAGATCTGGTGGGACAAGTTGGTTTCTATCGGAAATTTATAAAAGATTTCCCCAAAATTGCTTGACCATTGACAAATCTCTTGGTAGCTGATGTCACCTTTAATTTTAAGTTTAACTATCTCAGTGCTTTCGCGACTTTGCGAAAGGTTGTGACTAATGCTTTGATTCTTCTACCCCCTAACTGGTCACTAGATTTTGAGATTATGTGTGATGCTTCCGATTTCATAGTTGGAGTTGTCTTAAGCCAGTGACAAGATAAACATCCTTTTGTAATCTATTACTCCAGTAAGATGCTAAATGAGGCTCAGCACAACTACACGATGACTAAAAACAAAATGCTTGCAATAGTATTCGGGTTGGAGAAATTTAGATCTTATCCTCTTGGGTCCAATGTTGTTATTTATACTGATCATTCGACCCTTTGGCATTTGTTGGCAAAGAAGGATGCCAAACCTCATCTAATTAGATGGATCCTTTCTCTAGGAATTTGACATAGAAAATCGTGACAAATGTCCGAGGCATTGATTTTATAGGCCCTTTGCTCATTTCTCATGGATTCAAGTATTTTCTGTTAGCCATTGGTTGTCTCTAAATGGGTCAAAGCCATCCCAACAAGATGTGCTGATAATAAAAATGATATTCATTTCTTTCGGGACAATATTTTTTCCAAATTTGGGATTCCTCGCTCTTTGATTGGAGATGGGGGAAGTCTCTTTATTCACACCCAATTTAGAGCTATATTGAAGAAATATGGGGTGAACCACCGCATTGCCACTCCATATCACCCCTAAACCAATGGGCAAGCCAAACTCTCAAACCATCAAATCGAGTTGATTTTGCAAAAGACAGTGAGACCAAATGGGAAGGATTAGTCTGATCGATTCATTGATTCTTTATGGGCATATCAGACTATCTACAAGGCTCCACTCGGAATGCCACCATATTATATGGTATGGAAAAGCTTGTCACCATCCAGTTGAGCTAGAACATCGCACTTATTAGGCAATGAGGAGATGTAATTTGGACCTCGATGCAGATCATGAAGGGACACTCTAGCTTAGTGAACTAGAAGAAATTCGATGGGAGGCCTATGAGAACTCAAAGATCTACAAGGATAAAATGAAGGCCCACATCTAGAGAAAAGCAATTCATCCTAACTAGCAAGTCTGGTTATTTGATTCAAAGCAAAAATTCTTTACGGGGAAGTTGAAGTCAAAGTGGACTGGTCCTTTTGTTGTGATTCTCCCTTACCCTAATGGGGCCATCTAGATTCATGACCCTAGGCATGTTTCTACTATAAATGGCAAACACCTTGAGCCATATTTTGCCCATGAGCCTCCTCTAGTGGATGAGACAATCTCTCTTTCTTCCAAGATGATCATGTCCTCATCATTATCATCCTCCAAGTGTTTGACTTCCTTACCCAGGACAACCTAGATATTATCAACCCCATTGGAGGAATCCAAGTCCATAGAGTCATGACTAATTAGGTCTAGCTTGGATTTATCAAATTCAAGAATAATTTATTCAACTTTCAAATTCTTAGAGTTTGATGTGGGGATGAGGCTAGTAATCAAATTTTCATCAAGTTCAATGTTTGATCCCACAATTTTAGCCTCATCTAAGTCACAAGGATTCAATGAAGGGCCTTCCTTTAATTCATCATTAAGAGTTTCATATTTAATCTCGTCAATTGGCCCATTCTCACATTTTAATGTCCCATTTTCAAATTTGTCTTTAATATAAAGATTTTCCTCAAAGTTGAAGATTTCCAATGATACCTCTTCAACAATAAAACCTTCATCGTTAGATTCAAAGAATCATTAATCCTCACAGACAAATGTCTCATAATTAGACTTGTTGTCAACACCTAAATTTTCATCATTGTTTAAGACCATATCTTTATCATCCCCATTCTCCTTAAGGACCTCAAATGTAGGAATCATTTTCGTCTTAATTTCTCCTTTAAAATCCACAACCTTAATGTCCCTATCTTCTAACTCCTTTGAATCAAAATTTTCATCTAAGGTCTCATCAATAACACCTCCAAGTTCAATCGTGTCTTCCTCCATTGGGTTAGTGTAAAAGTCATGAGTCAGATTTATGATAGTGGGGTCGTCGTCGAATTTCTCGGCTTTTATTTTAGGTGGTTCATCATTTATCCAATCATTAAAGCCGAGTGACTGCAACATTTCCCTTAAAAGCTAAGATCTCATGTTTCTCATCTTTTGATACAACATCTCAGCTTGCTTCTTTTAAGCCCAATTATCCATTTGTTTCACTCGAATTTTAAGTCCAAGGTCGAACACAAGGAGCAATATGGAATTCAAAACTTAAAATCACAATTTAACTCAAGAATAGAGATTACAATAAGAATAATGTCAGGATCAATATGCAAAAAAAATGGAGTAACATGGTAATTTAAATCACCAATTACTCCTCACAAATAACACTTAAACCAAAGCCTCAAATAGATATAAGCAAATATATCAAATGTCTTAAATATGTGCTACAGTGCTAAAGACTCAAGGGTCTCTTTCTCTTCCAGTGCAGCTTCCTTCTTTCTTTCTTTAAGCTTCTTCTCTTCTTCTTCTCTTTCTATGCAGCACCTTCTCTTTATCTTCTTATGCTCAAGCCTTCCTCTCTTCTTTTTTCTCTCTGTTTCTTCTTCTTCTCCTCTTCTTTTCCTTCTCTTTCGCTGCTGGTCTGGCCTTCTCCTCTTTTCTTCTTTCTTTCTTCACGCACAGAGGGCAGCCATCACTAGTTTTGGCTAAGTGTTGCATGGGGCAAAGCCCTCCCCTGCCCCGCATTCTCTCTCTCTCTCTTCTCTTAGGCTCCACCCTCCCAGGGCCTCTCAGGATATAGTCGGGTAATTGGGTAGGTGCGTACCCAAGTCCAGGGTTGCAGGCGTGGTCGCAGCCGAGGAGTAGGCTTAGGCGAGTGGGGTGTACCAGGTCCGCGGGGGAGAGGTTGCGGACGGGGCACGTGAGCAGGTGAGCAGGAACCTCACCCTCAGTGTCTGAGGTGGTAAGGCTATAGCACTTTTGCAATTTATGAGCCGCTGGGCGCTCAGTGATTTCTGAGGTGGGACTATTTGCCCTTCCTTCTTTACGCATCTGTGGCAGAGGCCTTTCCTTCGATTGCCGCGGCTCATGAGATCGCAGCGACAAATTGACTTCCTAGGCCAGTCCTTGAAGCAAGTCTGCACGACCTGGGACTTCTACCTAGGGCAAATGAGGCCTGGAGCGAGCTCAAAGCTTCTTTGAAGCTCTTCATCAATGGTGGCTAGGGGGCAAACCTAAAATCAAGAAAACGGCCTCTTGGCCTTATCAGAAGGTTCAAGAAGGATCGTCGAACCACGGCGAATGCGACGGTGGTGGTTGTAAGGCGTGTCAGGGTCTGTGCGTGCGTGGCAGAGTCATACTGTGTGCGTGAGAGTTGATGTGTTCAGGGGGGAGTTTGGATGAGCGATAGGTGGAATTAGGCTAAAGATTTTGTGAGTGGAGTTATGACGGAGCTTATGAGGGTGGTAGCAGCACGATTCGTGTGATGGAGTGGCAGTTGGGCATCGCCGAAGCTTCACCGGAGCGGAAGAAGGTGACGATGTTGAGGGAGAATCAGTGGTTGTGTATGTGTTGTGAGATTGGGAAAAAAAAAGTATAGTGAGAGAAAGAGAGAGATAGAGGAACATAGGGTCGTGGTAGAGAGACGGAGGGTGCCGGTGTTGGTTGACCGGAGCTGGAGAAGGAGGATGGTGCGGCGAGGCGGCGATGTCGACTGAGGGAGAGGCAATACCTCTCTTTGGTAGGAGAGGTTTGCAAAGATGAGGGGAGGATAATCGGCCGTCCAATTTGATGGTT
This sequence comes from Thalassia testudinum, assembly GCA_037157565.1. Taxonomy (NCBI): domain Eukaryota; kingdom Viridiplantae; phylum Streptophyta; class Magnoliopsida; order Alismatales; family Hydrocharitaceae; genus Thalassia; species Thalassia testudinum. The sequence goes on along the minus strand of JAZHRO010000010.1, from coordinate 5,727,712 downwards.
GGACGGCTGAAGGAGGGCAGAGAGGGGTCGCCAGAGCTAATTCTGAAGGTGGCCAGAGATGGAGAAGAAGAGGATTTCTCAGGCCGAAAACTAGCTGAAGAGCACGGCTGTGCCCTAGGGTTTCTTTTATAGGGCTCAGGAAGGATCTTAAGCTTGGAAATGTCACTGGAGCAGGAAACCCATTTGTTCCACAAGTTCCCATTAGGATTTAGGCGAGAATTGTGGCCCAAGATGTAGTTCAAAAGGAAGGGAATTCTTTGACGAACTTCCCTTTCAATTTTGAGAGGGATTCGTCAAGGAATCAGGCAGTTCTTGCCATTTTTAGGTCGCTAGTGCTTGTAGGAATAGGAGTAATGGTGGTAGGGACCTAGTTGTAAAGATGATAACAAAGTTGGGGGTCTATTTATAAATATTTTGAAAGTTAAGGGCATAAGCATAATTAGACATGATCATTTTGCAAACTAGGTCAAGATAATTTCATCTTGGGTCCAAATTTTGATGCAAACCTAATTTAAACCTAAGGAATCCATTGGTGAAGTTAGATTTTGGTTTTGATCACGTTTGATTAGGTAATTTACATAAAAACCTAAATTAAGGTAAATGTCTATCTGAGACTATTTTGGGCCAAAACGAGTTTTGATGGTCAATTTGAAGGTTTCAAACCCAAGAGAATATTTTTATATAAATCTTAGAGGGCTTAGGTGAATTTTATCCTGACCAGAATCTCAGTTAATTAAGCGGGTCTATTTTTAGGGTTTCAAAAGTCATTTAAATCTCAAAATATGTGCAAACCCTTTTTTACTTGTTCTAACCCACTTGTTATTCTTCTAAGACCATTTGGCCCTCATTCAACCCTTGAGAAAACCTGTGGGTGTACTGTGTTCAAGTTATGATGGTAAAACTGTTATTTTAACCCTATTTTCTTGTCTTTCTTTCAGAATGATTTGCAATGACTTATGGCTCTCTGGCAGTTATGTAGGAGCATTTACTGACTTAACTGGATCAAAATGAGCTAGTTATGGCTCATGATGGTATTCCCATCATACCCCCATGCCAAGCTTTTGCTAGTCCCTTAGCAAAATGTCAAGGTATTAACTTTAATTCTAGACCATATGCCTTTCTATGCTCAAAATTCTGATGTGTGCTTTCTTTTGTTCATTAAGTCAGAATGCCGATGGTAGGCCTAGAGGTACTCAAGTACCAACCAAGATCTGGACCTGACCAGCTCTAGCCTCAGTCCGCTGTGAAGGTTTCTAAGGCCCACAAGAACTAACCTAAGGTTCGTTGAACTCCGTGGTTAAAGCACCCATGCTTGTAACATGTTTTAGCCCAGGTTTAGTTTGCAGTGCGCTTTGTAAGAGAGAGACAGAAGAACTTTTCTTTATTTTTGGAGAGTTTTCTCTCTCTTTTCTTTTTATTTCTAACCTCGGATTAGCTTTACAACACGATCTGTATTGGATTCCTAATTCCCACCATCAATCCTCGCAAGGTCCCTGGTAATCGATGATTCAAGATAGCACCGCCCATGGAAACTCCCAGAACCCTAGATTTTGAGATAATCCTGCCCATGGTGTTCTGTAGCTAAATCCAGATCCTGGCAATCGACATCTCGTGATAATGCTGCCCATGGCATCTGAACCAGCTAAGATGTTTACATGCCCCCAGTAGGATATTCAGATATCCTAGGAGACAAGCATCGAGGAGACGATATGTTATTGTGCATCTTCGAGGGGAATTTCCCGCCTCTCCACGCCGGGAACTCATCCAAGTCAACTTATGTTGATTAGCTGCTCCTAATCTAGGTAACTTTTTCAGAACAGATTTAACGCATTTGTGTGATTTTAATACTTAAGCGCACTGAACCAGACTATGTGTGGATTGGAGTGCTTAGGTTACCGAGTCCCGCAAACCAGAGGTCAACTAACAAGGCTGAATAATCCCTAATCCTTAGACCTAATACTTAAGCTTTTCATTTTCCCCAACCTCTCGAGGACCATCCAGATCTTAGCGGATACTTGAATTTTTAAGCCTAGGATTGAAGCCCAAGAGGCCTAAGATCAGCGTTCCTACTAATCTCTTTGTTTCTGTAGCACTTTTTATCTTTCATTTTCTTTCTTTTGATTTAATCTAGAACCAAGTTAATTCATTAATCTTTTACTAATGACTATCTCTTTTTCTTTTCAAATTATGCTCTTTTTTGACATTTTTATCTCCTCCCCCTTTTCTCCTCAACAAATGATATCAATTCAAAATTTCCTTCCCTCTCCTATTGTTGTTCTTTTTCAAATTTTTTTTTATTTTTTTGGTTTTTTGGAATATGTGATTTTTTTATGAAACCCTTTCTTGTGAAGTGATTTTCACAGCATGTTGCACTTTAATACCTGCCCATGCCTACGATTTGCAATGCCCTCATTATAAATTAGGTGGGTTTGAGTTCAGCATAGATCATTCAATAGAATAGGTGTTGGGTGGGTGGATGGGTTGGGGTGACTATTGCGGACGATTTCAAGCTCGAGTATAGGTACCAGAGGTAGAGTCGGTTGTTTTAATGGATGAACCCTAAAGTACAATATGAGTTCAGCATAAGATGTGTTAAGAAGGGTTTGAGGTTTTTCAAAAAGATGGCAGGTTGCCTCCCGTTAAGCGCTGAGTTTAATGCCATCAGTCGAGCGTAATAAGCTCAGGGAGAATGGAGATCAAAAGATACCTCAGCCTTGTTCGCTTCAGTGAGTTCAATGAATGGCTTGAGTCGCTGACTGTTCACCACAAAGGGTTTTGAATCAAGGCTAGGTTGGCTTATTTCAATAGCTCCATTTCCAAAGATTTGTCTCACCAAGAATGGTCCAATCCATTTTGATCTGAGTTTTCCTGGAAATAATTTGAGTTTGGCATCAAAGAGTCGAACTTTCTGACCATGGTGGAAAGATTTTCGCATAATGTGCCTGTCATGGAAGGCCTTAACCCACTCTTTGTAGATACACGAGTTCTCATACGCATCATTGCATAGTTCCTCAATCTCGCTCAATTGCAACTGGTGGTGTATTCCAGCCTTCACTAGATCCAGATTGAACTTCCGTACTGCCCAATAAGCCTTGTGCTCCATCTCAACGGGAAGGTGACATGCCTTACCATACACTAATTTGAAGGGAGACATGCCTAATTAGGTCTTGTGGGTGGTCCTATAGGCCCACAAGGCTTCCGGAAGGCGAGTTGACCAATCTTTTCGATCAGGCCAAATAGTGACCTAAAGGATCTTCTTGATCTCTCGATTTGACAGTTCTGTCAGTCCATTGGTCTGGGGGTGGTAAGGAGTCGAGATACGATGTGACACCCTGAACTTTTTATCAGGGACTGGAAGTGCACATTGGTAAAATGAGATCCGCCATCGCAGATGATGAGTTTAGGAACCCCAAATCTGGTAAATACGTTCTCCTTGATAAATCAGAGGACAACTTTATGATCACTCGTTCTTGTGGGGATGGCCTCGACCCATTTAGAAACATAATCAACAGTGAGTAGAATGTATTCAAAGCCGTTAGATCCGGGAAAGGGTCCCATGAAATCAATTCCCCATATATCAAAGATTTCGCACACAATAATCAGGTTCAAGGGCATCATATCCAGTGGGCCCATGTTGCCGAGGGTCTGACAATGAGTACATGCCCTACAATACGTCTGTGCGTCTTTGAACAAAGTAGGTCAAAAGAACCCACATTGGAGAATTTTCACTGTGGTTTTATGCCCAGAGAAATGGCCACCGCAAGCTTGGTCGTGACAGAATGACATTACGTCATTGACCTCATCGACAGGAATGCATCTCCAGATCACCTGATCATTGCCGATGTGAAAAAGGTGTGGTTCCTCCCAAATATAATACTTGGCCTCGACAATCAATTTGTCCCGCTTGGAAGTCGACCAATCTAGCGGAACTTTCCTCGTAACAAAGTAGTTCACAATATCAGCAAACCAAGGGAGATTGTGAATGACTAGCAGGTGCTCGTCTGGAAAATGCTTGGTGATTGGACCAGACGGATCAATGATGGAAGAAGGAAGACGGGACAAGTGGTCAGCTACCACGTTATGTTTTCCTGCTTTGTCACAAATCTCGAGATTCAATTCTTACAACAGCATGATCCAGTGGATTAGTTGAGGTTTCGCATCCTTCTTCGCAAGGAGGTGCCTCACTGCAATGTGATCTGAGTATATGATAACATGGGAACCTAAGAGATATGATCTAAATTTTTCCAGGGCAAATACTATAGCTAGCAGCTCTTCCTCAGTAACTGTATAGTTACGCTGAGCCTCGTCAAGTGTCCTACTAGCATAGTAGATAACCACGGGTTTCCCATCTATTTTATGCCCAAGTACCGTGCCTACAGCATAATTAGATGCATCGCACATGATCTCAACGGGTTGAGACAATCAAGGGACTGCAGGATAGGTGCTTGGGTAACTCGATCACACAAGATCTCAAATGCCTGAATGCACTCCTTGGAGATTTCAAAGGAGACATCCTTAGATAGAAGATTAGTCAGGGGGCGCACGATTTTTGAGAAATCAGGAATGAATCGACGGTAAAAATCGACGTGCCCCAAGAAGGATCGGATGTCTTTGACAGAGCTAGGCATAGGGAGTTTGGAAATCAAATTCACCTTGGCTCGATCAACCTGGATGCCTTTTTCAGAGTTGAGATGTCCCAGGATAATTCCCTCAGGTACCATGAAGTGGCTCTTTTCCCAGGAAAGAACCAAGTTCACATCGATGCATCGCCAGAGGATCTGGACCAAGTATAGGAGGCAATCGTCAAATGATTCACTAAATACTGAGAAGTCATCCATGAAGACTTCAAGGTACTCAACTACCATATCTGAGAATATGGCAAGCATGCATTGCTGAAAAGTAGCAGGTGTATTGCAGAGACCGAACGGCATCCTTCGAAATGCGTATGTTCTGAAGGGGCAGGTGAAAGTGGTCTTTTCTTGGTCCTCGGGGTGGATTGCAACCTGATTGTAACCGGAGTACCCATCCAAAAAGCAGAAGAATCGATTTCCCGTTGGTTTCTCGAGAATCTGATCAATGAACGGTAGTGGGAAACGATCCTTCTTCGTGGAGGAATTGAGTCTTCTGTAATCAATTTAGACTCTCCATGAGTTTGCTATACGGGTCGGTATGGTTTCTCCAATTTCAGTCGTGATGACGATGAGCCCTACCTTCTTAGGCACAACTTGGATTAGGCTCACCCACCGACTGTCGGAGATTGGATAGATGATCCCTGCATCTAACCACTTGATGATCTCATTTTTCACAACATCCTGCAGATTTGGATTCAGGCGTCTCAGCATTTCATAGGATGGTCGTGAACCCTCTTCAGTGTAGATGTGATGTGTGTAGTATAAAGGGTTGATACCAGTCAGATAATCGAGAGTCCATCCAATGGCTCTTCAATGTTGCTGGAGAATAGAAATCAGGCGTGTTTCCTGATCAGATGTGAGTTGGGAGTTGATAATCAAAGAAAACATCTGATTGAAACCCAAAAAGACGTACTTGGGATGATCGGGAAAAGGATTTAATTCCATAACCGGGTTGTCAGTAGCAGCGGGTGGTTCAGGATGGGTGTCGGGAGCAAAGGAAGGAGCTATGGTGTGTCTAGGTTGAGTTTGGGCTCTTCTAATTGCGGGTTTTGATCCTCTTGTGGTTGATCAGAAATAGTTGGTTTTTCCTCAATAAAGTCGTCAACCACAGCTTCCATATCGCAAATCTATTCTATGACTCCGTAATTAATTCCTTGTTGGGCCTTAAAGATGTCAATCTTTAGTGTCTTGCTCCCAAATTTGAATTCAATTTGGCCCTCCTCACAATTGATATTGGCCCTTGCAGTGGTTAGAAATGTCTCTCTAGTATGATCGGTGCATTCTTCACATTCTCAGGAGCATCATGTCTAAGACAATAAAATCTACTGGAAAATAGAAATCATGTACCCTAACTATGACATCCACAAGAATTCCTTTTGGTGACTTAATTGATCGGTCAGCTAGCTGTAAAGTCATTTCAGCCGATTTAAGCTCAGATTCCTCGAAGTAGTCTAGTAGGGATGTAGGTATCAAATTTATGGAGGCTCCTAAGTCTAATAAAGCTTGGTCAAATTGTATATCACCGATCTCACAAGAGATCAGAGGGATGCCTGGGTCTTTTTCCTTAGGTGGGAGTTTGCTCAAAATGACAGAGCTGGCTTGCTCTGATAGTATGATCAAATTTCCATCTTTGGTTCGCGGCTTACGCTTAGGTGTACATACATCTTTCAGAAATCATGCGTAAGCTGGTATGTGGCGTATCGCATCCATCAAGGGGATGTTTATATGGACCTGCTCAAATAGCTTAACCAGGTCCTCCTCAGGTGCCACGATTTTGGTTATCCTTTTTCCCTTGGTCAAGGCCTCAGGAAATGGAACCTTAGATGGTTCCTCTAGAATGGGTCCAAGTTCTTATTCTGGGATAGAGGTGTCCTGGATGACTATTCTAGGGTTAGGGTTTGTATTACCAGGCTAGGATTGGCTTGGATAAGGTGGGTCTTATGTTGTTTTGCCAGTGTGGGTGGTAACAATTCAATCCTACCTGGTTCTAGTTTGGTGTGGGTAAAAGAGGTGCTTACTACTGGTAACCTGCATATGATGTCAAAGCCTCCATCTTGTCGGGTGATGGAGTAGAAGGGGCCTGATAAATAAAGTGAGCTTGGCCTGGATTTGGGTTCATAATGCGCCTTTGGTTCAACATGTTATTCAGATTAGGTAGAGGTTGTGAAGGAAGTGCACCAGGTTGGTAAGGATTTTCCATCTAGGAAAGTTGATTGTGAACCTCTGTGATCTCGTCTCTGTGCTGTTTTTGCATAGACGCATTCGTCTTCTGAATGTCAACTAGAGTTTGAAGGATAAGAGTCATTTAATCTGTATGAGTTGGCCCAGATTGATAAGTTGGGTTAGGCCAAGGCTGAGGCGGCTGATATGGACGAGGAGCTTGTGGTCAGGGCTGATATTGAGGTCTCTAATTTTGATTATTGCTTGACTTCATGAAATTGGGATGATTACGCCATCCAGGTTGGAGAATGAATCATTCTGAATGGCGTTGAGGTCCTCACAGGTCTGAAGAACCTCGAGAAAGTCAGAATACGAGGGTTCAGAGTTCTCCCAACTAGAGTAGGTGGGTCCAGAGTTTCCTCCAAAACTAGAATCAAATGGGGTGGATATGGGTCCATCCCTTGAGAAGGTCGGTGATAGATGTTGTGCACAGCCTTCCTGCCAGAGGGTGGTTGTGTGAATATGTTTTGCGCAGAGGTGGCTCACTGCAAGTGTCGAGTTAGCTCATCCACCTTCTTCTCAATAATAGTGACCATGTCCAGATGAGTGACCATCAGTTCCAAGTCGATAGAAGAGGACAGACCCTATGTCTCATGTGCTCTCTTTGGATTCGTCAATGCATGGGCATTTGTCCGGTCGAACATGCCCATGGATTCATTATTAATGGAGTTCTCGCATATATTCTCGAGAATCTCCCACACGGTGCCTTCGTACTGACCCATGATGTTTCCCCCGTAGGTCACATTGACAAATAATCGAATATCGTCACGGAGTCCCCGGTAAAAAGACTGGACTTGTTCCCATTTAGGAACTCTGAAGGGGGGCACTTTCGCATGAGATCCAGAAAATAATCCCATGCCTCGTAAAGTGGTTCTCCTGCTTGCTGTGTGAAATGTGTGATCTGGTGTCGTAAAGTATTTGTTTGACCAACCGTGAAGAACTTTCTCAAAAATTCGGATTGAAGTTCCGCCCAAGTGTTGATTGGACATGTTTGGGTTTGGTACCAGTGAGCAGCTTTATCCATGAGGGAGAAAGAGAACATTTTCATGAGTAGAACATCTCGATTTTGAGCTTTTGACCCAAAGGTCTGGGCCAGATGCTTGAATTGCTTGATATGTTGGAAAGGATCTTCGGAATTACGCCCATGGAATTTGGGAATGGCATGAATCATGTTGGGCTTGAGTTCAGTGTCAGGACCTCCAACGGGGATTTGTACTCGAGGTTCAATTGCCACCGCAGTGGGATTGTAGTGATCTCGCATCATTGAAGCTACGGTGGGTTCATAAAGGCTTGGAATAGATCATTGAGGCACTGAAGTTGATTTTCAAGATTATTTTCTTTTGCGGGTTGTGCCATGATGATGGATGAAGGTGAATCAGGTTTAGATGAATCGGAAGAGATATCAATAGGATTGTGTTGTTGCACAAACAAGGAGGTCGAGGCTTGGCCTCGACGTGAATGAGTAGCTAAAGGAGGCTTTAAGGATGATCTTCGAGACCTTCCGAACATGCACCGATGGAGTAGATGAGAGGTAGAATGTGATGGACCCAATCAAGACACCCAAAACTTTTGGATGACTATAGAGGTACGGGGCGGATGATACCCCTTAGTCAGAAAGTCATGCACTTGAGAATTACCTGGGCAGCCAGAGAGGGAGAGTCCCGCAAAGACCCCTACACGGTAGAGCGCCCTCACGGGTTACAGGGTTTCCCCCACCCGACCTCTCTTGTCACTGATGTTCCAGGTAGACCAGAATGGGAACTTGACCTCTTAAGTCTACCAGTTTTAATTAAGAGCAAGGGTGCTTATGATTTCACTTGAACTTTTAAGATGTTTTTGTGAAAAAGTGGCCTAACTTGAAGATTGGTTAACCCAACAAGGTGGGTCAACTTCACCTGTATTGTCTTCTTGAGAATTTTAGGTCCCTCTTTTAGTGTTCAAATGAATTTAAGAGCCTGATTTTTAGGATTTTGCTTGAATAAATCACTTCAATCAAGGTCTAGGCACACATTGTTTTGGAGAGATAATTTCTTGATTAAGCAAGTGTGTCTCCAAAACCCAAAACTAAAATCCTTAATTGCCTCTACTTGGTCCAATTTAGTTTGTCAAAATGTGGTACCTAGGGTTCAAGCAAGAATGTGATAGCCCTAGATACCTTAGCTTCAAATGGGTGCATAGATCAGGGTTTGAATGTTTGTAGAATGTATCAAATCAGGCAACTTGATTATTAATCTAAGAATATAATGCAAGTAGCCCTAATTAATTTCTTCCTTTTTTAGTTTTCTCAGAGTCAGGGGTTTAGAAGGATTTAAATGGAATTTTACCTATCCCAGGAGTGGTTGATGTGCAGCTGATCTTCTTTGATGAATCTCTGTAAGAGATCAAAGTCAAAAGAGATAGAGCAAGTTAGTATTGACTCAAATATTGCAATAAGGAGATTTGAATTTCGCGTTGCTCTCCGGCAACGGCGTCAAAATGTTTAAGTGATAAATTGGTATTTTAAAATATCTTCGTTGTAATATAAACAAAATAACGGTTAAACAAATAAATTTCATACTCGAATTTTAAGTCCAAGGTCGAACACAGGGAGCAATATGGAATTCAAAACTCGATCACAATTTAACTCAAGAATAGAGATTGCAATAAGAATAATGTCAGGATCAATATGCAAAAAGAATGGAGTAAAATGGTGATTTAAATCACCAATTACTCCTCACAAATAACACTTAAACCAAAGCCTCAAATAGATATAAGCAAATATGTCAGACATCTTAATTATGTGCTACAGTGCTAGAGACTCAAGGGTCTCTTTCTCTTCCTGTGCAGCTTCCTTCTTTCTTTCTCTAAGCTTCTTCTCTTCTTCTCTTCCTGTGCAGCACCTTCTCTTTATCTTCTTTTGCTCAAGCGCTCCTCTCTTCTTTTTTCTTTCTCTATTTCTTCTTCTTCTCCTCTTCTTCTCATTCTCTTTCTCTGTTGGTCTGGCCTTCTCCTCTTTTCTTCTTTCTTTCTTCACGCACAGAGGGCAGCCATCACAAGTTTTGGCTAAGTGTTGCACGGGGAAAAACCCTCCCCTGCCCCATGCTCTCTCTCTTTCTCTCCTCTTAGGCTCCGCCCTCCCAGGGCCTCTCAGGGTATAGTCGGGTAATTGGGTAGGCGCGTACCCAGGTCCAGGGCTGGGGCGTGGTCACAACCAAGGAGTAGGCTTAGGTGAGTCAACTGTACCAGGTCCGTGGGGGAGAGGTTGCGGATAAGGCACGTGAGCGGGTGAGCGGGGACCTCACCCCAGTGTCTGAGGCAATAAGTCTATAGCACTTTTGCAATTTATGTGTCGCGGGGCACTCAATGATTTCCGAGGTAGGACTATCTACCCTTCCTTCTTTATGCGTCTGTGGCAAAGGCCCATCCTTCGATTGTTGCGGCTCGTGAGATCCCAGCATCTAATTGACTGCCTGGGGCAATCCTTGAAGCAAGTCCGCACGACCTAGGACTTCTACCTGGGGTAGACGAGGCCTGGAGCGAGCTCAAAGCTTCTTTGATGCTCTTCATCAATGGCGGCTAGGGGGTACACTTGAAATCAAGAAAATGGCCTCTCAGCCCTGTCAAAAGGTTCAGGAAGGATCGTCAGACCATTGCGAATGCAATGGTGGTGGTTGTGAGGCATGTCAGGGTCTGTGCATGCGTGGCAGAGTCGGACTGTGTGCGTGAGAGTGGCTGTGTTCGGGGGTGAGTTTGGATGAGAAATAGGTGGAATTAGTTTAGGGCTTTTGTGCGTGGAGTGATGGTGGAGCTTATGGGGCCGGTAGAGACGCAATTCGTGCGATGGAGCGGCGGTTGGGTGTCACCGGAGCTTCGCCAGAGCGAAAGAAGGTGACGGTGTTGAGGGAGAATCAGTGGTTGCATGTGCGTTGTGAGATTAGGAAAAAAAAAGTATAGTGAGAGAGAGAGAGATAGAGGAACTTAGGGTCGTGGTAGAGAGATGGAGGGCACCGGTGTTGGTTGACCGGAGCGGAAGAAGGAGGATGGTGCGGCGAGGCAGCGATGTCGACTGAGGGAGAGGCACGACCTCTCATTGGCAAGAGAGGTTCGCGAAGACGAGGGGAGGATAATCGGCTGTCCAATTTGATGGTTGGACAACCGAAGAAGGAGGGCGGAGAGGGGTCGCTGAAGCTAATTCTGAAGGTGGCCGAAGATGGAGAAGAAGAGGGTTTCTCAGGCCAAAAACTAGCTGAAGAGCACGGCCGTGCCCTAGGGTTTCTTTTATAGGGCTCAGGAAGGATCTTAAGCTTGGAAGCTTAGGCTTCCAAGCTTGGAAATGTCACCGGAGCAGGAAACCCATTTGTTCCACGAGTTCCCATTAGGATTTAGGTGAGAATTATGGCCCAAGATGCAGTTTAAAAGGAAGGGAATTCTTTGACGAACTTCCCTTTCAATTTTGAGCGGGATTCATCAAAGAATCAGGGAGTTCTTACCTTTTTTAGGTTGTGAGTACTTGTAGGAATAGGAGTAATGGTGGTAGGGACCAAGTTGTAAAGATGATAACAAAGTTGGGGGTCTATATGTAAATATTTTAAAAGTTAAGGGCATAAACACAATTAGACATGACCAATTTGTAAACTAGGTCGAGACAATTTCATCTTCGGTCCAAATTTTGGTACAAACCTAAATTGAACCTAGAGAATCCAATAATGAAGTTGGATTTTGGTTTTGACCATGTTTGACTAGGTAATTTATGTAAAAACCCAAATTAGGGTAAATGTCTTCCAGAGACTTTGTTTTAGGCCAAAATGAGTTCTGATGGTCAATTTGAAGGTTTCAAATACAAGAGAATATCTTTCTATAAATTTTAGAGGGTTTAGGTGAATTTTATCCTAACCAGAATCTCAGTTAATTAAGCGGGTCTACTTTTAGGATTTCAAAAGTCATTTAATTCTCAAAACATGTGCAAACCCTTTTCGTCTTGTTCTAACGCACTTGTTATTCTTTTAAGATCATTTGACCCTCATTCAACCCCTGAGAAAACCCATGGGCGTACTGTGTTCAAGTTATGATGGTAAAATTGTAGTTTTAACCTTGTTTTCTTATCTTTCTCTCAAAATGGATTTATAGTGACTTATGGCTCTCTGGCAATTATGTAGGAGCATTTATTGACTTAATTGGATCAAAATGAGCTAGTTATGACTCATTATGGTGTTTCCATCAGATATTAGATGTGGAGTTATCCCAATTAAAGGGTGGATGTGATTGCATCAAATTGGCATTAAAGTTATAACCATTTTAGGGATGAGTTTGGTTTGGGTATTGTAATCTCGAGTTGTATCCCCAAGTAGAGGTAGAGTTATCCTAATTAGAAGCTGGATATTGTTGGGTTGAATTGGGATACATAATATGATCATATTGGGGATAGAAGAAGTTCGAAGAATAAGAGTTGCAAATCATTGTGTGTGCTAGAAGAATTTAGGGGATAAGAATAGAATAGGAGAGAGAATGTGTGTGCCCCTAACTAAGCAAATCAAGCAAACAATTTCTAACCTTAAGGTGTAACCTAATGGAACCTAATCTAGGTACAACTGGGGTATGATTAAATCTCCTCAACTCTTGAACTACTTGCCCGTCCAAATGGAAGGGACCCCCTAGGACAATCCACACGGCAATTCACCTTAAAGGTTAATGCGATTACCGCATCGTTCCGTCTAGTCACCGGTTGGTCCAAGTAAACAAGACCTCAATTTCATTTAACCCGACCTTATTACACCAAGATAGTAAATTCTACCTAAGGTACGTCTACTTGATTTTAATTAGGACTAGGATAATTGTGCTCACAGAATATGATGCCCATTTAAGGGGTATTTTCCCTTGAAAATTAATTTAAAATGTGAAGTGCAATGAAAGACCCATAAACAAGGCCTTTTAATTTGAATGAACGAATTTTAGGGTTTTTCCTTGTTTAATGCCTTTTAGAGTTCCACTAGCCTCTTTTAGGTTTTGCAATCAAAGTTATTATTGGTAATGTTGATTCCTTTAACCAATTAATGTTGATGCAATATGCGTGATGGTTTCAGGAAACCTAATCAATGAAATTGAAGTCCACTAAACCCTAGGATGAGCCCTACCACAGATAACTTCTAGTTTCGTGCAAGTTTTAGGGTGCAGGATACAAACTTTTTTTTTAATGCAAAGCTAACTAAATGCAGGCTGAATCTAAGTGGAGAGAAACTTACCTAACTAGGCTGGTCTAACTTAGCCCAAGGCTTGTGTCTTCCTTGCAAAATGCACAACGAAAACAAGTCAAATGTGTCAATATCTAATATGCAAACAAAATGCAATGGAATGCAAATGCATGAAATAGAAAGCAACTTAGCGAGTCGCCTCTAATCGAATGACCTGTGAGAATCATCAATCAACCACAATAAAGTGTTGTCAAATTTTTATCCCCAGCAACGCTGCCAAAAATATGATGGTCGACTAACGAGTTGCATTAGAAAGGTTGAGTTAAGTGTCACTGTAGTTTATTTGTCACAAATGCAAACCAATGTCGCGTCATTTTTATTTAGTTATAATTTTTACTGGTTTGTTTCCAGGTCATTCACTAGGAAGCAGTTATTGATATACATCACTCTCTAAGTCTAAAAATGTTCTTTTATTCCAAAAAATGTCAAGTTTATTTACAAAATAAATGAATGAATCAATAAATGAAAGAATTTGTTAATTATTTACAAAAGAATCAACTATTTCCATTTACAATGCCTAAAACATATATACAACTAACAGGCATTAAAAACTAGCTACTACATCACTATGTTAATTATATACAACTATTATAAGTAATACCTAAATGTAGGTACAAAAATAGCTATTAATATCTAATATACTAAATTATATTTACATACTAATATCTTTAGTAACACATATTATATATACAATGACATTTACATATATTACCATAGCCTTGGTGACATATATACATAACCTGAGGAAAAATAGTTATCTATACTAACATATAAATAGATAGACAGTGACAAATATAACTGTCACTAAAACTCTAGTTTATTATATACATATAAGAGCTCAAACTTATCTATACTAATTTTATACTTATACATATATATTAATTATATGCATATACATATTTATAATTATTTATCTACATTTTTTATATACATATACTATGTTGTATACTTATACTATATATATACACACGCATACACTCTCATCCAACACTTAGCCGCTCACTTAGCCTCTGCGGCTCACAACTCTCTCCTCTCCTTTTCTTCTGTCACTCTCTCTTCTCTCTTTAGGCACTAAGTCATTTTTACACTTCCCTCTTTCACAACACACAGTTACTGTTCACATGCACAAAAATGTTCTTAAATGGGCAGGTCGGCCCACGTTTGAAGGATACACAGTGCCCAATAGGATGGGACCAGACCTCTACTAGTGGGCCTACCCTGGTTTAGATTAAGTGCATTTTATCCCATTCTTAGGCCCAATACAGGCCCATTTTAAGCCTACCTACAATGCAGGACCCCAGCCCATCACTTTTCAAATGTATCATCATATGCTCGTAGGATCATGAGATAGGGGAGGGAATGTAATGGTTATTGGTGCGTCGAGTGCTAACGACTGAAGCGCTCGGTGCACCAAAACCTGTTATACCGCTTCGGTCGTCCACACGCCACCGATGTGGCACTTTCTAAGTGCCAATTGAATGCACTGCACCACGCACGATAGTGTTCTGATTTGAGGTTTTTGGCCCTCTATTTGAGGGCCATAACTTATTTTAAATTAAAATTAAATTATAGGAATACAAAGCCCTTATATAAGGCTACCTAATTGTACAATTAATTTAGAGAAATAATTTATTTAAATATAAACGTATAAATTAGTGACTTAATTACCAAATTGACTTTATATACAGTTAATTTATATAATAAATTATTTATTACACATTTTTATTATATTTTAGAAACTTTATTTTAAGTTGCTATGACCTGGTTCCCGAATCCCTATAGGACACGAGAACAGACCAACTAGACTGATCCCAAGACCCAGTCGTCCAACGAGAAAGTAACCAAAAAGTAGGAAGGTAAACCACATTCACTATGCTAAGCAACTAACAGTAACAAAAGTACAACAGTAAAGAAGTAAAACTAATACAGTACACATCACCACAACAGTAGAAAAGTAAACGGGTACAGGAATATAATGTTCAAAATGTAAGAGTATAGAAGTGAAATAAACTACTCACTACAACAAAAAAGGAGTACAACAAGAGGCTACAAATACTGGGCTCTACTAGTCTGATGAGAACCTCATCATGAGCCATAACTAGCTCATTTTGACCTAATACAAATGATAAAAGCTCCTACATAACTCAAGGAAAGGCTTAACTCAGAGAATTCTGAGTTTAAGGAGAAAACAAGTCAAAAGGGGTAAAAATGCGATTTTACCAGTATAATCTGCATACAGGTCCAAACATAGGTCAAACAAACCAAATAAGAAGGAAAGTGGGATGATCTGATAAGGGTTACAGCAATTCCAAGGAACTAAATGATAATCTGTAACCTTAAAACAAACCCACTTCAATTCACGAGGTTCAAGGCAAAGCAAAAATAGAATAAACCCTCTAAAATTCATAGAAAAATAATCTCTAGGGTTTAGAACCTTCAATTTGACCTTAGGAACCCATCTTGACCTACATTGAGAACCATACCCAATTAATAACTTAATTTGGGTTTTTGCGTAAATTGACCAGTCAAACAAGGTTTAATCTAGAAATAAAATTCACCATCAGATTCCTTAGGTCCTAATTAGTCATGTATAAAAACTTGAGCCTAAGAAGAAACCTTCTTGACCAACTTTACATTTTGATCCTCATCTATTACATTTTGGCCCTCAACTTTTGAACCCTCGCATTTTGGCCCCTAACTCTCCTTCGTTCTTTGCGTTCAGGTCCTCCCTGCAAAACCTGCCAGCACCATGCTCCGGCGACCTTGCACGGAGCATGGCGCCGCGCAGGGTGAGGGAGAGGGTCTGGCAAGTCAACCGGGGGTGCCCTGCGTCGTCAGCCGTCGCAGGAACACCCCCCTGGTCGCTGCAACCCACCATACCGGCCGTGCGAACGCATGGACGGTATGGGTAACCTTACTCCGGAGTCCTCCGGCGAGGGAGACACGTCGTCTCCCTCCGCCCTCCTCTCTGGTTCAGCCCCTATAAATACCCCCGTCGCTCCGCCATTCAGGGGAGCTCGGTCCTGACGGAGAAAGACCCCCACTTCCTCTCTTCCCACTCCGACAGGAAGCCCTCCAGCTCCGGCGGCCGCCCCACTTCCTCCTCGTCGCTCTACCGCACTACCAGCTGCAGGGTTGCTCTCCCTCGCTCTTCCCGCGCCACGCCGCACCCAGCTGGCGCCTCTCCGGCCCTCTGCTCGCCGCCGCCCCTTCCCCCGGGCATCTTCTTCTCCGGCGACAGTCGATTAGACTGTCGCCCGCTCTGGCCCCTCCTCGTCCTGCTAAGTAGGTAGAACTCCTCCTCTTCCTCCCCTCTTCCTTTTCCTCACTTTAAACATTTACTGTCGCCCTCGATTCCGACCAATCACCCTCACCTTCTCCGCCTCCGGCCATCCTCCGGCGAGCCACTCCCATCACTCCAACATCCCACACGGCTCGCCGACCTGCACATAATCTCCGCCTCCTCACCCTGATCCATTTCCGCCCTTCCACTTCCCCCAAATCACCCTCTGCAACTCCACCGAACAAACCCATCTCCCGACCCACAGTCCGACCTAGGGCAGCCCTTAGGCTCCGCCCCGCCGCCTGCACACCCCCCGACCACCTTCGCTGTGCCACGGCGAAGGTCCTCCGCGTTTCTGATTGGGCCGAGAGGCCATTTTTCTGTGGGCAGGTACCTGCGCTCGTCGCCGCCATTGTTGAAGCGAAGCAGCTTCTTCACCTGCTGCCCCAGGTGCGCCGCGCCCAGGTCACATTCCCAGGCTGTGCGGGGGCATTTCGGCAAAGCGTTAGGCTGCAGTTGAGTCGAAGCTCTCGCGCGAAGCCCCCGCACTTCGCCTCGACTGCCGCTGCTTCCTCCGCACAGGCACCCAAATTGGGGTGGGACATTTAGTCCCACCTCGTAACCTTTCAGAGGAGAGCGCCCGCATAAAGGCAAAAAGTGCCTTATGCTCGTTGCCTCCTGAGCACGGGGTGAGGTCCCTCTCACTCACTCGCTCGCTCGACCCGGTCTCGTCCGCGCTCACGCCTCGCGGACTTGGCCCGACCCGACTTAGACTGACCTGCACTCCTCGCCCATCACGCACGCCGGTGGGCCTGGACCCGGGCGCGACCCGTACCCGGCAACTCGGCAGCTCTGGGAGAGCTATCCTAAGAGCGGATTCTGTGAGAGAGAGATGCGGGGGAGGGTAGAGATAGGTTTTGCCCCTCTGATCAAGCTGTGTAAGTGTGCAGGTACAGGTGAAGAAGAACCGTGGAAGAAGACGAAGGCTGAAGGAAGGAGGATCACCGAGCGGCACTGTAGCAGCGGCGGTTTAAGTCATCTGATTGGAAAATCAGACGACGTCCTGAAGGCAAAGAAGGAGAAGGAAGGCGAGGCAGAGGAGAACACAAAGAGGCCAAGGAAAGAACTGAAAGAAGAAGAAGAGCACGAGAAGATCTGAAGAAAGAAAGAAGAAGAAGAACAGGACCGCTCTGCAGAAGAAAAAGGAAGAGACGAGCAG
The DNA here is from genome assembly GCA_037157565.1 of Thalassia testudinum. NCBI lineage: Eukaryota > Viridiplantae > Streptophyta > Magnoliopsida > Alismatales > Hydrocharitaceae > Thalassia > Thalassia testudinum. The sequence goes on along the minus strand of JAZHRO010000010.1, from coordinate 5,710,132 downwards.
AAACAGCTGAAAGAAGAAGAAGAACATCACCACTGCAGATAAAGAAGAAGAACAAAGGAAGAGAGCAGAAGATCTTAGAAGGAAGAAGAGGAGAAGAAAAGAGAAAAGAAGAAAAGCCAACAAATTCTCTCTCTCTCTCTCTTTATTTTTGTAATAAGAATTTGTATCTCTAGAATACAGTTTGCTCCCTGAGTTCGACCTCGGGAACTCTTTATTTCCAAGTAACAAATTGTATTAAACTGGTAATCACCTCTCTATACTATACTACGACGAAATCAAAAAACTATAGAGGAAGGTCGCCACCAGTTTTTGGCGCCGTTGCCGGGGAGCAACGGCTATTCTAGAGGTAAACATTCCTGTTTCTTTTTAATTTCTGATAATCTCCTCTCTTTTGTGCAGCTACAGGAAATCAAGAAGACAAGCAACCGCACGACAACCACTCCAAGGATAGGTATTTGTTTTTTTCCTCTCGTTATTAACCCCTAAACTCTAAAGAGGAAGAAAAGAAAAGAACAAGCAATATAGGGCTAACCTGTCTTCCATACTTAGTAACCATAAAAAGTTGCATGTTTTCAACCCATTATTCCTGCACACTATTAAGGGTATTTAGGGGCTAACACATTCTTGCTTGAGCCCTAATTACCCAACAAAGAGCTAACTGGACCAAGTAGAGCCAACCTAGGATCCAACACTAGGGATTTAGAGACACACTCCTTAAGCAAGAATTGAGAAAACCAAATGAAGTGTGCCCAAGCCCTTGTCTGAAAATACCTATCCAAAGAAAACCTAAAACAATTGGCTCTCTAAACACTTGAACCCTAAAAGACAAGACCTAAAAGCTCTCAAAGGAAACAAGAGGTAAAGTTGACCCCTTGGGTCAACCAACCTTAAATTAGGTCACTCTTTGCACTTAAAAGACTAAAGTTCAAGTGAAACCTTAAGCACCCTGATCTTAAAGTAAAAATTGGTAGACTTAAGAGGTCAAGATCCCCATTCTGGTCTACCTGGAACCGCAGTGACAAGAGAGGTCGGGTGGGGGAAACCCTGTAACCAGTGGGGACGCTCTACCGTGTAGGGGTCTTCGCGGGACTCTCCCTCTCTGGCTGCCCAGGTAATTCTCAGGTGGATGATCTTTCTGATCAAGGGGTCCATCTGCCCCGCACCTCTATAGTCACCCAACACATTTGTGGGTGTCTTGATTGGGTCCAGCACCTTCTAAACTTACCTCTTCCAACAGTGCATGTACGGAAGGAGGTCCTTAAGACCACCCTTAAGACCTCCTTTAGAAATTCGCTCTCGTCAAGGCCAAGCCTCGACGCCCGTGTTTGTGCAGCAACACCCTCACATTATTCTCTCTTCTGATTCAGAACCAAGTTCTTCTTCTTCCCCCATCATGGCTCAGCCAGTTGAGGAAGAAAATAATCTGGAGCACCAGCTCCAGCGACTCAATGACCTCTTCCAAAACTTCGTACACCCACCACAGCGTCCTATGATGCGGGACCACTACAATCCTACTGCGGTGGCCATTGAGCCCCGAGTCAGAATCCCGACTGGAGGACCTGATTCCGAATTAAAGCCCAACATGATTCATGCTATACCTAAATTCCATGGGCTTAATTCTGAAGATCCCTTCCAGCACATCAAACAGCTAAAGCATCTGGCCCACACTTTTGGATCAGATGCACAAAATCGGGATATTCTTCTCATGAAGATGTTCTCCTTTTCTCTTATGGACAAGGCCGCCCATTGGTATCAAACTCAGACCCGGCCGATCAACACTTGGGAAGAACTTCAATCCGAGTTTTTGAAAAAGTTTTTTCCCGTTGGTCGGACCAACGCCTTGCGCCATCAGATTACACACTTCACTCAACAATCAGGAGAACCTCTCCATGAGGCATGGGATCGTTTTCAGGATCTCATGAGAAAGTGCCCCCATCATGGAGTTCCTAAATGGGAACAAGTCCAATCTTTTTACCAGGGACTCTGTGAGGACATCCGCCTTTTCGTCAATGCAACTTGCGGAGGAAACATCATGGGTCAACATGAAGACACCGTATGGGAGATTCTCGAAAACATGTGCGAGAACTCCATCAACAATGACTCCATGGGATTATTCGACAGGACGAATACCCGCGCAGCGACGAATCTTAAGGGAGCACATGAGACGCAGGGCCTGTCCGCATCAGTCGACCTGGAATTAATGGCCAGTCGATTGGACAAGGTTTCAATCATTGAGAAGAAGGTGGATGAGCTGACTCAGCACTTGCAGCGAGCCACCTCTGCGCGTAACTCCTTTGCACAGCCTCCTTCCACACAGGAGACTGTGCAAAACATCCTCCACCGATCTTCCCCTGGGATGGATCCATATCCATCCCCATCTGATTCTCGGATCGGAGGATCATCCGATCCTTTCTACGCTAGCCCGGGGAACTCCATTCCCCCTTTCCCTGATTCTCAAGAGGTTCCTCAGACCTGCGAGGACCTCAACGCCATCCAGAACGACCCATTCTCCAACACTTACAACCCTGGATGGCGAAACCATCCCAATTTTCAGTGGGCGGGAAATTCCCAAACCCAAAGACCACCTTTTCAGTCTCGCCCACAGCCCTCTCGTCATTACCAGCCGCCTCAGCCTCGGCCCAACCAGACTTATCCATCAGGGCCAAATCAGGATCAAATGTCCCTAATCCTTCAGACTCTGGCTGACATTCAAAGAACGAATGAGGCTATTCAAAAACAACACAAGGACGAACTTACAGAGGTTAAAACCCAACTGGCCCAGTTGGCAAATTCTCGCCAGCCAGGCACACTCCCTTCCCAACCTCTTCCTAACCCGAATAACGTGCCAACCCAGAAGCGCATTATGAATCCAAATTTAGGCCACGCACAATGGATTTATCAGGCCCCTACTGCTCCATCTCCAGACGAGATGGAAGCTTCAACTTCTTATGCGGGATTTCAGCAGCTGCCACCCCTCTTACCAAACCCAAACCAAAATCAGGCCGGATTAAATTCTGTAACAACACGTAGTGGTAAAACAACTCAAGACCCGCATTATCCAAACCACTCCAAGCCTGATAACCATGACCCTAGGATAGTTATCCAAGATACCACTATCCCGGATCCACAACCTGGACCTATCCTAGAAGAACCAACCAAGATCCCGTTTCCCGAGGCCTTGACCAAGGGAAAGAAGACCACCAAACCCGTGGCCCCTGAGGAGGACCTGGTCAAGCTCTTCGAGTAGGTCCACATAAACATCCCCTTGATGGATGCAATCCGCCACGTACCAGCTTACGCACGATTTCTAAAGAATATATGTACACCCCAACGTAAGCCGCGAACCAAGGGAGGGAGCCCAATTGTTCTGTCAGAGCAAGCTAGCTCTGTAATCCTCAGTAGACTCCCACCCAAGGCAAAAGATCCTGGTACTCCCCTGATTTCCTGCAAGATAGGTGGTACCCAATTTGATAGAGCATTGTTAGACTTGGGTGCATCCATAAACCTGATACCCACATCCTTACTTGACCATCTAGAAGAATCTGAGCTAAAACCAACCGAGGTGACATTACAATTAGCAGATAGATCTATAAAGTCACCAAAAGGGATTCTCGAGGATGTTATTGTAAGAGTGCGGGATTTCTATTTCCCAGTGGACTTTATAGTCTTAGATATGGACGCACCTAAGAACCCTAGGGATACACCAATCATTCTAGGGAGACCTTTCTTGGCTACTGCGAGAGCCAACATCAACTGTGAGGAGGGCCAAATAGAGCTTAAGTTTGGAGATCAAACACTGAAAATTGATATATTTAAGGCCCAACAAGGAATTAATTGCGGTGTCATCGAACAAATTTGTGACATCAGGACTTTGGTTGATGAATCACACTTCCAGAATAACTCGATTATGCCTCATCAACCACAGAAGGATCTTGACCCGCAAACAGAGGAGTCAAATCCAGATATGAAGAACCCAGTAACTCCCACCCTTGAACCTCACATCTCTACTGAACCACCCGCTGCTGCTGATAACCCCATCCTCGAACTGAAACCCCTTCCTACTCACTTGAAATACATCTTTTTGGGTTCTAATCAGACCCTTCCTGTGATTATCAATTCCAACCTCAGTCCTGAACAGGAATCCCGTCTGATTGTTGTCCTCCAGCAACATCGCAGAGCCATCGGGTGGACTCTCGATGATTTGACTGGAATAAGTCCCTCTTATTGTACTCATCATATCTATTCAGAAGAGGGCACACGACCTTCTCGTGAAATGCAGAGACGCTTAAACCCCAATCTGCAGGAGGTCGTGAAAAAGGAGATCATCAAGTGGTTAGATGCCGGAATCATCTACCCGATCTCCGATAGTCGTTGGGTGAGCCCAATTCAGGTCGTGCCCAAGAAGGCAGGACTCACCACTATAACGACTGAGACCGGAGAAATCATTCCTACCCGATTAGCCAACTCGTGGAGAGCCTGTATAGATTACCGCAGACTCAATTCCTCCACGAAGAAGGATCATTTCCCACTACCCTTCATTGATCAAATTCTCGAAAAACTTGCGGGAAATAGGTTCTTCTGCTTTCTTGATGGGTACTCCGGTTATAACCAGATGGCAATCCATCCTGAGGACCAAGAAAAGACCACGTTCACCTGCCCCTTCGGAACATACGCTTTCCGAAGGATGCCATTCGGTCTTTGCAATGCACCCGCTACTTTTCAGCGATGCATGCTTGCCATATTCTCAGATATGGTAGGTGATTATCTGGAAGTCTTCATGGATGACTTTTCAGTTTTCGGAGCATCATTCGACGATTGCCTCCAACACTTGGTCCAGATACTCAGGCGGTGCATCGATGTGAATTTGGTTCTTTCCTGGGAAAAGAGCCATTTCATGGTGCCTGAGGGAATTGTCCTGGGACACTCAATTTCGGAAAAAGGTATCCAAGTGGATCGAGCTAAGGTTGATCTGATTTCTCACCTTCCTATGCCTAGCTCGATCAGGGACATCCGTTCCTTTTTAGGGCATGTCGGTTTTTATCGACGATTTATCCCTGATTTTTCAAAAATCGCGCGTCCCCTGACCACTCTTCTCTCCAAGGATGTTCCTTTCGAAATTTCCAAGGAATGCACTCAAGCATTTGAAATCCTGCGTGACCGAGTCACCCAAGCCCCGATCCTATAGTCCCCTGATTGGTCTCAACCCTTTGAGATCATGTGCGATGCATCCAACTTCGCTGTAGGAGCGATTTTGGGGCAGAAAATTGACGGGAAACCTGTGGTCATTCACTACGCCAGCAAAACACTCGATGAGGCTCAGCGTAACTATACGGTTACTGAGAAAGAGCTACTAGCTGTAGTATTTGCCCTAGAAAAATTCAGATCGTACCTTCTGGGTTCCCGTGTCATCATATACTCAGATCACACAGCTATGAGGCATCTCCTTGCAAAGAAGGATGCGAAACCTCGATTAATCCGATGGATCTTGCTGTTGCAAGAATTTGACCTTGAGATTCGCGACAAAGCGGGAAAGCAAAATGTGGTAGCTGATCACTTGTCCCGTCTTCCTTCTGAAATAATTGACCCTTCCGGACCCATCACTGAGCATTTTCCCGATGAGCACCTGCTGACTATTGGTACTAGCCTTCCATGGTTTGCTAATGTAGTAAATTACTTGGCATCTCATCAGATCCCGTCCGATTGGCCGAAGGCCAAGAAGGACAAATTACGCTCCGATGCCAAGTATTACATTTGGGAAGACCCGTACCTCTTCCGCATAGGTGCCGATCAGATCATCCGGAGATGTGTCCCGGAAGAGGAATTCAACAATATCCTCTCTTTCTGCCATGACCAGGCATGAGGTGGCCATTTCGCCAGGCATAAAACCGCATCAAAAGTCCTCCAGTGCGGCTTTTACTGGCCCACACTGTTCAAAGACGCATACAGTCACTGCAAGGCATGCAGTCGTTGCCAGACTTTGGGCAACATGAGCCATCGCGACATAATGCCTATGCAACCGATTCTAGTATGCGAAATCTTTGATGTTTGGTGGATTGATTTTATGGGCCCCTTTCCTGTTTCGAATGGTTTCGAATACATTCTGTTGGCTGTGGACTACGTGTCCAAATGGATTGAAGCCATACCGACCCGAACCTGTGATCACAAAATCGTTCTCAAATTCATTCATCAAAACATTTTCTCAAGGTTCGGGATTCCTCGTGCAATAATCTCTGATGGGGGGACCCATTTCACAAATGCTCAGTTTAGGTCACTGATGACCAAATACGGGGTGTCTCACCGAATCTCTACTCCTTACCACCCCCAAACTAATGGTCTAGCTGAGCTGTCTAATCGGGAGATCAAGAAAATCCTACAAGTCACTGTTCGACCTGAGAGGAAGGACTGGTCGTCCCGACTTCCGGAAGCATTGTGGGCCTATAGGATCGCCCACAAAACCCAATTAGGCATGTCTCCCTTTAGACTGGTATACGGAAAGGCGTGTCACCTTCCCGTAGAACTGGAGCATAAAGCCTATTGGGCAGTACGGAACTGTAATCTAGATTTTTCGAAGGCTGGAACCCACAGAAAACTTCAAATCAGCGAGATCAATGAATTACGCTTAGACGCGTATGAGAGCTCGCGAATCTACAAGGAGCGGGTTAAAGCCTTCCACGACAAGCATATCTCGAGAAAAATCTTTCATCCTGGTCAGAAGGTCCTACTCTTTGATGCCCGACTCAAACTTTTCCCGGGAAAGCTGCGATCCAAGTGGGTCGGACCATATTTAGTCCGACAAGTTTTTAGAAATGGAGCTATCGAAATCAGTCCACTCAGCCACAATTCCGAACCTTTCATCGTGAACGGTCAGAGACTCAAGCCGTTCATTGATGTGACTTCTACTGATTTGGCTGAAGCATCTTATATCCTCCATTCCCCTTGAGCTTATTGCGCCCAGCCGATGGCGTAAAACTCAGCGCTTAACGGGAGGCAACCCGTCATTTTCCTAAAAATCCAAAACCTTTTTCTGACACCTTTTTGCACTTAAGGTTCACCCTTGTAGACAGCCGACCCCACCTCAGATGCTTGCATCTGGGATTAGAAATCGTTCGCAAAATTCAACCTAACCCATTCACTCATCCAAATTTCTGTCTTAAGGAATGAACTAAAAAAAAAATTAAAAAAAAAAAAAAAAAAACAACCCCTTAGGTTACAATGAGGACATTGCAAATCTTAGGCATGAGGGGTATGAAAGTGCAAAAACTTGTAAGAAAAGGTTTCAACAAAAAATTCACATATGCCAAAAACACCATAAAAATTAAAAAAAAAATTTAAAAAAAAAAAAAAAAGATTTCGAAAAAGAATAAGAGGAAAAGAGGAGAAGGAAATTTTGTGAAGAAGGAGAAAAGAAACAAAAGGAAAAAAGGAGCACAAAATTATGAGAAAAAAAATGATAGTCATTAGTAAGAAACTAAGGAATTAACCTCAGTTCTAGACCTCATTCAAGAAAATAACTGAAAAGTGCATAATGAGATTAGTAAGAACGTAAACCTTAGGCATTCTTGAATAGATTCTTAGTACCCATTAAGATCTGGACACTCCTCAAGAGGTTGAGGAAAATGAAAAGCTGAAGTATTAGGTCTAAGGCTTAGGGAGTATTTGGCCTCATTAACTAATTTTTGGTTTACGGGACTCAGTAACCTAAGCACCCTAACCTCACACACAGCCTGGTTCAGTAAGCATAAAAATCAAAATCACGCAGAAGCGTCGCAAAATTCTGAAAAGAACACCTAGAATAGGAGCGGCCGATCAACACAAGTTGATTTGGACGAGTTCCCAGCGCGGAGAGGCGGGAAATCCCCTCGAAGATGCGTAACAAAATATCATCTCCTCGGTGCTTGTCTCTTAGGATATTTACATATCCTACTGGGGGCATGTAAGCACTCTGCTGGTTCAGATTCCATGGATGGCATTATCTCGAAGTGTCAATTGCCAGGGTCTGAATTCAGCCACGGAACACCATGGATGGGATTATCTCGAAATCTCAATAGCCAGGGTTCCGGGGGTTGCCATGGGCGGTGCTATCTAAAAGCATCGACCGCCAGGAACCCTTGAGGATTGATGATGGGAGCAAGGAATCTGATACAGACCGTGTTGAAAATCCAATCCTAGGCTAGAACTAAAAAGAAAAAGAGAGAGAAAACTCTCCAAACAGAAAAACTTTCTATCTCTCTCTTATAAAACGCACTGCGAACTGAGCCAGGGCTAAAATCATTTCAAGCACGGGTGCTTTAACCACAAAGTCCAATAAACCTTAGGTTAGTTCTTGTGGGCCTTAAAAACCTTTGCTAAAGACTGAGGCGAAGGCTAGACAGATTTGGATCTTGATTGGTACTAGAGTACCTTTTAGGCCTATGGTCAGCATTCTAACCTAATCTAAGCTCAAATGAAAAAGCACTTATCTGAAGCTATTAAGAACTTCATGGTCTAGAACAAGGGTTGAAACCTTAAGTTTTTGCTAAGGGACTAGCAAAAGCTAGGCATGGGGGTATGATGAGAACCTCATCATGAGCCATAACTAGCTCATTTTGACCAAATACGAATGATAAAAGCTCCTACATAACTCAAGGAAAGGCTTAACTCAGAGAATTCTGAGTTTAAGGAGAAAACAAGTCAAAAGGGGTAAAAATGCGATTTTACCAGTATAATCTGCATACAGGTCCAAACATAGGTCAAACAAACCAAATAGAAAGGAAAGTGGGATGATCTGATAAGGGTTACAGCAATTCCAAGGAACTAAATGATAATCTGTAACCCTAAAACAAACCCACTTCAATTCACGAGGTTCAAGGCAAAGCAAAAATGGAATAAACCCTCTAAAATTCATAGAAAAATAATCTCTAGGGTTTAAAACCTTCAATTTGACCTTAGGAACCCATCTTGACCTACATTGAGAACCATACCCAATTAATAACTTAATTTGGGTTTTTGCGTAAATTGACCAGTCAAACAAGGTTTAATCTAGAAATAAAATTCACCATCAGATTCCTTAGGTCCTAATTAGTCATGTATAAAAACTTGAGCCTAAGAAGAAACCTTCTTGACCAACTTTACATTTTGATCCTCATCTATTTACTTTTTGGCCCTCAACTTTTGAACCCTCGCATTTTGGCCCCTAACTCTCCTTCGTTCTTTGCGTTCAGGTCCTCCCTGCAAAACCTGCCAGCACCATGCTCCGGCGACCTTGCGCGGAGCATGGCGCCGCGCAGGGTGAGGGAGAGGGTCTGGCAAGTCAACCGGGGGTGCCCTACGTCGTCAGCCGTCGCAGAAACACCCCCCTGGTCGCTGCAACACACCATATCGGCCGTGCGAACGCACGGACGGTATGGGTAACCTTACTCCAGCGTCCTCCGGCGAGGGAGACACGTCGTCTCCCTCCGCCCTCCTCTCTGGTTCAGCCCCTATAAATACCCCCCGTCGCTCCGCCATTCAGGGGAGCTCGGTCCTGACGGAGAAAGACCCCCACTTCCTCTCTTCCCACTCCGACAGGAAGCCCTCCAGCTCCGGCGGCCTCCCCTCTTCCTCCTCGTCGCTCTACCGCACTACTAGCTGCAGGGTTCCTCTCCCTCGCTCTTCCCGCTCCACGCCGCACCCAGCTGGCGCCTCTCCGGCCCTCTGCTCGCCGCCGCCCCTTCCCCCGGGCATCTTCTTCTCCGGCGATAGTCAATACGACTGTCGCCCGCTCCGGCCCCTCCTCGTCCTGCTAAGTAGGTAGAACTCCTCTTCCTCCCCTCTTCCTTTTCCTCACTTTAAACATTTACTGTCGCCCTCGATTCCGACAAATCACCCTCACCTTCTCCGCCTCCGGCCATCCTCCGGCGAGCCACTCCCATCACTCCAACATCCCACACAGCTCGCCGACCTGCACATAATCTCCGCCTCCTCACCCTGATCCATTTCCGCCCTTCCACTTCCCCCAAATCACCCTCTGCAACTCCACCGAACAAACCCATCTCCCGACCCACAGTCCGACCTAGGGCAGCCCTTAGGCTCCGCCCCGCCGCCTGCACACCCCCCGACCACCTTCGCCGTGCCACGGCGAAGGTCCTCCGCGTTTCTGATTGGGCCGAGAGGCCATTTTTCTGTGGGCAGGTATCTGCGCTCGTCGCCGCCATTGTTGAAGCAAAGCAGCTTCTTCACCTGCTGCCCCAGGTGCGCCGCGCCCAGGTCACACTCCCTGGCTGTGCGGGGGCATTTTGGCAAAGCGTTAGGCTGCAGTTGAGTCGAAGCTCTCGCGCGAAGCCCCCGCGCTTCGCCTCTACTGCCGCTGCTTCCTCCGCGTAGGCACCCAAATTGGGGTGGGACATTTAGTCCCACCTCGTAACCTTTCAGAGGAGAGCGCCCGCATAAAGGCAAAAAGTGCCTTATGCTCGTTGCCTCCTGAGCACGGGGTGAGGTCCCTCTCACTCACTCGCTCGCTCGACCCGGTCTCGTCCGCGCTCACGCCTCGCAGACCTGGCCCGACCCGACTTAGACTGACCTGCACTCCTCGCCCACCACGCATGCCGGTGGGCCTGGACCCGGGCGCGACCCGTACCTGGCAACCCGGAAGCTCTGGGAGAGCTATCCTAAGAGCGAATTCTGTGAGAGAGAGACGCGGGGGAGGGTAGAGATAGGTTTTGCCCCTCTGATCAAGCTGTGTAAGTGTGCAGGCACAGGTGAAGAAGAACCGTGGAAGAAGATGAAGGCTGAAGGAAGGAGGATCACCGAGCGGCACTGTAGCAGCGGCGGTTTAAGTCATCTGATTGGAAAATCAGACGACGTCCTGAAGGCAAAGAAGGAGAAGGAAGGCGAGGCAGAGAACACAGAGAGGCCAAGGGAAGAACTGAAAGAAGAAGAAGAGCACGAGAAGATCTGAAGAAAGAAAGAAGAAGAAGAACAGGACCGCTCTGCAGAAGAAAAAGGAAGAGACGAGCAGAAACAGCTGAAAGAAGATGAAGAACATCACCACTGCAGATAAAGAAGAAGAACAAAGGAAGAGAGCAGAAGATCTGAGAAGGAAGAAGAGGAGAAGCAAAGAGAAAAGAAGAAAAGCCACCAAATTCTCTCTCTCTCTTTATTTTTTTCATAAGAATTTGTATCTCTAGAATACAGTTTGCTCCCTGAGTTCGACCTCGGGAACTCTTTATTTCCGAGTAACAAATTGTATTAAACTGGTAATCACCTCTCTATACTATACTACGACGAAATAATAAAACTATAGAGGAAGGTCGCCACCATAGTCCCAACACCTTCTACAGCCGTGGGCTCTAGCTGCTCAACACCTGGACCTAAAAAGGGTTATGAGTACAAAACGTCAGCGAACGCTGAGTAGAGTGGCAACCAACTAACTAAGCAATAAAGGTGAACAGGTAGCTGTTGTTTTTCAATTTCTTTCTTTATTTAACTAATTGTTCTTTCTTTCACCACTTGGTTTAATTATCAGGTCTCTTTCTTGATCTCGAATGTTCCTCGTGGGAACGATCTTGATTACAGTCTTTTTCGAAGAGTAGAAGGCACACGTGGTGCTCTCCTAGCTGGGAGAGTCCCCCGTGGTGATCCTACACCCAGTCAACCACCCCAAGGTCAAGGACAAACGTAACGGTGACTACGGCATGTGCGATAAGCGCAAGGGTAGCTACCCTGCATTGGCACGCGGTCAGTTGTTTCCATTAGCGGGTGCGCCCAAAGCACAGCACAGAACCAGTGTAGGGCATAGCCCTCTTAGTAACAGGGGTCTAGCCCCTAAGAACCAAAAAGGGGTCTTGCCCCTCCACAGTCTGCGCACCCTCACCTGACTACCCTGGTTTACCCAGTGGGCCTAACAAGTCGGTGTAGGGTGGCTAGCTGAACCCCGGGCCCTGTGGGGTGGCTAGCCCTCTCCCCACACTAGTAGCTCTCCCTGGTACAGTGTACACGAGGGCCAAGAAGTCGGTACAGAGTGGCCAATCCTAACCCCGAGTCCCAACCCAAGGGCGGCTAGCTCCGCTCTGCACTAAACAGGGGGACAGTCGCTCTCCTTGGTACTCCGTACTCAAGGGCCAACTCACTTCCCCACTCACATTTCCAGTTCCATTCCAATTATTTCCAGGAGCTCTACTCCCAATTCCACGTAGGGTTCATTCTCATATTCCTCAGGCCATTCCATACCAGGTTTCATCATTTCTATTTCCATTCTCAGGTTATACACATGCAAATTGTAATTCTATCGTTCACATTTCCACATTCAGGTTATTCACAAGTAGCTCGTGTTTACAACATTCATCTTTCCATTTCCAAATTATATATATGAAACTCATATTATGTCATTTCACTTGTGCGACAGGAAAGTTACATGCAACAATTAACTAGTACAAATACTACATATTTTGCAGGCAACTGTTATTCATTTACAGGCAATTGTTATCACTCTATCTACTCATTCAAGACTGCAATTCATTCATTCAATACAGACATTCCAGTATTTCTAGTCCTACGATTCATGCCATACCCTAGGTCCTAATCCTTAATTCCACACATGCAATTAGGTTGTAATTAAATTAAGGGGGAAGCCACTCTATCAGTAAACCCAGGAGTAGTGGGGGCTTGAATGGCAAGCTCATGTGCCTCAGCAAGCCCCGAACCCGCAACAGAAATAAGTCCTATCACAAGGATCAATCACAAGAGAATATTCAGAACAGTATAGAAAGTATTCCAACAAGTAGAGGAATTCATACGGGAAACATCGGTATCTTAATTACGGAAATTGGACCTCAAACGGACCCTAAACGGGTCAAAAATAGTGATTCTGACTCAAATCAGACATCTGGAACAACTTCCAGACATCTTAAAAGTGTCCAGTGCCATACCTCAAGTCCTGCGCCACTCCTAAGATGTCCAGGAACTCCACTGGACCTAGTTCCAGACGTCCGACCACCTCTCGAGACGTCTGGAAGCACTTCTCGTCGTTTGGTGCCTCGCCCAGATGTCTGAAGTGCGTGGGAGGGCGTGTCCCGCGCCTTCCCAAAGCAACTCCTGCATGAATCAACCAAATCTCCTCAAAAAGGCATGAAACGGTGCCTTGGTGGAGCGGCCTGCATGGCCGTATCCACAAAGAAGACGTACCTTCACGAAGTCTACTTCTCAGTCGTCTGGAACCTCCTCTAGACGTCGGCTATGTCATTTGGACGTCACTCCAGACGTCTTATTCTGGGAAAAACCCAGAACCAGAACCTACCTTCGCCCTCTCGAGCCTCATGTGGCCGCGCCGCACCCTCTCGCTTGCTGCTCCGGCTGCCGTAGTGTCAGGAAGGACCTTCCTGACACACTCCTTTGCCTTGCGCACGCGTCGCTCTGACTGTGAGCTCACCGGTGAGATCCCACGTGAGCTCGCAAGCTTGCTCTCCTCTCCTTCTCACGCTGCTCCTCCTCTCCTCTTACGTCGCTCCTCGCTCGCTCTGCTGCTCTCACTGGAGGGAAGGAGAAAGGTGACTAGGAAGCAGGGGGTTGAACGAGGGAGAGAGAGGGCCTTATATAAGGGTGTGGGTTTAGGGTTTTCGTCAGGGCGGAAGGAGAGAGAAGAAGAAAATGAGGGAAGTGTACTGTCTACGCGCAGCACGCACATAGATGCGAGCTCGTACTCAAAATTTTCAATTTCCAGACGTTTGGGAAGGTATGCAAGCATCTGACCAGACGTCTGACCCACATTCCAGATGTCTTAAAGGACTCAAATAGCACGGGTCTTAACATAATTTATTTACATTTAAATACTCGTTTAAGTTAGTTATTCACATAAATAATTTATAAATACTATAATGCACTATATATACAGTGTAAATAGGTTGAAAATACTTAATATAATATTATACAAGTATGCATTATAAATTACATCATTATTAACTTAAATTACTAATTTATTTTATTTTAAGCTAATAAATTACGTAGTTAACTTAATAACTTAATTACCTACTGTAAATATATAATTAACTTAAATTACTGGTCTTATGCAGTTCATATTATACAGTTAAATACATATGTACAGTATTAGGTATAATTATTGATGTAAACATGTTTATATCACATAAATCGTATATTTTTGCATGTTCTTAAACATAGAGTTGCATCATATATTATAAATATTGCATAACATTCATCATCTTGCATTTAGGTTAGGTTGCATAAATTTTAGGTTAATTTCTCCTTTTTATGGTCAGGTGATAGGATGACATTTAAGTGGGGCCTCGGATTGAAGATCCAACCGTATGGATCTGATCAAGGCAACGATCGGAGTTCAACGACTCCAAGATCGCCTCGATCGGACTTCCGTAGCATCAGATGCAGTATGAGAAAGATCAGAGGTCAAGGGGCCAGGATGGTGTAAATCCGTACATCATATGAGAAATTCAACCTCACGGATGGGTCCATTTTGATGATCGCAGCCCAACGACGCAAAAATCGATTCAATCCGACATCCATGGCACCATCTACAACACATAGAAGATGGATGGCTATGATGGTGCCATGTGGCACCATCACAGCCACCCAGCACTAGCTGCAACATCTCTTCTTCGCCCGCTCGATGAATCCCAGTCATTGGATGCCCATCCAATGACTGAGAACACGCCACATCGCGCACTAAGTTGCATTCTCATCTTCTGAAGGCAAAGGCTAAGATGATCTTGACCGTTGGATGAAGATCCAACAGTCGAGATCGACTGAGCATCAAAGTAGCATCGTGCCTCAAACCGCTGCGTAGCGTACTGGTTAAGCGACCCGAAATTCTTTCAAGTTTTGGTAAATTTATCTGTTGACGGATTTCTTCGCAAATCATACTACATCAACGAGTTTTCAAAACTCAATCCCATTTACATAGATCATCCGCTACAACAATTATGTACATATAAATATGTTTATATAATTACTTAGGATATTTACATTTAGCCAATATAAATTAATAGATAATTATACAATAAAGTTATATATATAATAAATCATCCTGAATATTTAATTTACTATATAAAACACATATATAAGTTAATTATGTGCATTATCTACATATTATACAATATATACATATAGCTTAGGTTTAAATTATATTTACAGGTATATACATGGTATAAAAGATATTTTTGGGTATTTTTAGGATTTTTCTTATTTTTATAGTTTTTATAGATATAGGGAATGAGAGGGAAAAGGTAAGGTGAGAGAGGAAGAGATATTTTTTTGGCTTTCATCTTTAGTCTTTTATTAAATTCCAATGTATACTAAACCGTTGGTTGGTATGTTCTACCAAGTCGGGGGTTTATATTACCTTAAAACTTGGTACACACCTAAAAGAGTACCTGATCTTACTTAAGATCGATTTATTTTATTTTTTTATGACTTTTTGGAATTTTTTGTGCATTTTCAATCTCACCCAAATGTGTCTTAGAGTAATTTTCAGAGAACCTAAGCCTTATAATTCAATCCTAAGGGCTAGAATAATGGTTTAAGCAATCATACACATTCATCACATCACATGAAATAAGATGGAGCAATTAAAAATAATTTCCACAATGAATTCCATTAAAATCACATGTTGGACAGATTATGCAATCAAATAACCCGACAAAGTTGAAATCAGAATTTTCATGCTCATTTTCAATCTAAATTGAATCTATAGCAGTACATGAATGCTTGAACATGAAATCCTAACATTACAAAACAATGTCAGCTTCCTTAATCCTCAAATTGACCTTAAAATCCAATTTAAACTCTTCTTCCAGAACCACTGCTTCTATCTAACTCATCAGTTGTTGCAACTGCTGCTGATGCATCTTAGATGGTGTCACAACAAATCGGACAACTTAAAATAATGTTGCAACTACTGTTGTAGCCATTTCAGCAACTGCTCAGAGCATGAAACCAGTAGCTGGAAGCTGCTGCTGTAATTGTTGTGATTGCCAGTAGCCACTGCTACTGTGTTACTGCCAAAACCTATGCATGAAATCCAAAACATCTTCACGTTGAAATCATCATTAAAACAAACCAAGAAGTCTGAAACTCATCTTTAACCCAGATCTTGCACCAAAACTCAATGATAACCTAATTGATCTTTTCTACATAGCCATAGAAAGCTTAATAGAAAGTGATCAATAGGAATAGTGAAAACCCACTCAAAATGGCTTCCAATCCTTCACTAACATCAATTAGATCTCAAACCACAAGCTTAAATTCAGACTGAAACTCAATTGACCCACAATCAGATGTCCCCTTTCTAGGCATCTTTCTTTAATTTGCCAAGATGATTTGATCACCTAGAGATCATGCACACCATTAATTGGTGTTCAAGATCTCTAAGCAAATTCTTTTTAAAACCAATTGGGTCACTGTGGTGACTCAAATCAGTGATACTGATTTCATTGGCAAACACTACCCATTTATCAATAAGAATCAAAAATCAAATTAAGTTTGGGCCTAAGCTTAGAAAACAAATCAAAATTCAATCAATACAGCTCATACCCATCGCATTCAAACTGATCAAATAAATACAAACTCAATAAGATTGATTAAAACTGATTGAAATCAAATTTTTCATTAAATTCATAAATCAGCCCATGAAATCAAATCAAATTCAAACTGTCAAATCGAGTCCAATTCAGCTCAAGAGAGGGTGATTGTGATCTAACG
Organism: Thalassia testudinum; assembly: GCA_037157565.1. Lineage (NCBI taxonomy): Eukaryota > Viridiplantae > Streptophyta > Magnoliopsida > Alismatales > Hydrocharitaceae > Thalassia > Thalassia testudinum. The sequence continues at coordinate 5,693,449 of JAZHRO010000010.1, read as the reverse complement.
ACATGAATGATATCTCCCTCAAGTGGAATTTGAGCGCACTTTGAATCTAGAAGCTGTGGAGCTTTAGATCCACAGTGGCTTTGATGAATGGGATGGACTGTGAATCAAAACACGAGGAAAATAGAGAAAATGGAATCATGAGGTGATGAGGAAGATCCATGAATCAATGGAAATGTTTTTGAAAACCTCTCTGATCTGAATTGATTAGAGAGGTGCGGATCGGAGCTAAACTAAGCCCAATCTACCTAGATCTAATACAAACAAATCCATCACTAAAATTGGGGTCTAAGCTATTCCTAGCTAATCTAATTACACTAATCACTACTCTAAATTACTCTAGAAAGAAGGAAAACTAATTTAACAGGAAGAATGGGATTTCCTGGATCCAAAGCCAATGGCTAAGGAGGAAGAAAGGAGGAAGATCTCCAGCAAGTGAAGAGCCCTCTATTGGAGCTCAAGGGTTGTCCTCAGGCGTACGTCATCCCTAGTGGTGAGAAGGAATTAAGGAGGAAGAACCGCGCCCCTGTCACGGGCACGACAAGTGAAGGGGTTAGAAGGTACTAGAGAGGGAAGAATGATCGACTCAAGGAAGTAGGAGGGGAGTCGATGGCCTGCGTGCGACCTCAGGGAGGTGTTCACATAGGTGTTTCACAGATTGTGGTCACGGTGAGGGTGAGATTAGGCATTTAGGGTATTCATGGCGGAGATGAAAGGAATGATGCGTGGGAAGGTTCACGTCGAAATCCAACCGTAGGATCAGATCTAGGTGAAATTACAATTCTTCGCGCAAAGGCATAGGAAATTTTCATTGGAAACAACCATTAGATCAAGATCACTGCGAATCGACAGCTCCTGTTCTTCACATTCTTCGCGAGGAATAGTGGTCCTCCACCTCAGGTGTAAAGGGGTAATTTACGAGGAGTCACTTAAGGTGAAACGGTAGAGAAATTCCAGATCAGCCCATATGTGGTGGACTAATCTTGCAGAGCTGTCCCTGGGATTTACAAAGAGGTCCCCAACGGCTTGCAAAGGAGACCCTAGGCATTTTTAGGTTAAGAAATGTTAATGTACTAAGTACCTGAATGTAAGTCTCTAAATGCAAGGTCCTAATGATGTCCAAATGCAACTAAGTTTTTATTGAAGCCTAATTGAACATTTAAGAAGTTGATTTTACTTTTAATTTGATTTTTTGAACCCAAATGTGTTTAATTTGCAATTGGATCATCATTTTGTATCATACCTCAATTTGTGACATAATATTATGTTTTTATCACAAGTTTATTATTTTAGATCATTTCTATTAATTCCCACACTTAACCATTTTCTTGTGTTAATTATGTAGTGTTTAGACTAATTTCTAGCTTAACTTGAGCATTTTAACTATGACGAGACACACGTCATCAGTCTCTCCACTAACAACGCCAAAAAGTGACATGCAAAACCCATTGTGGATTAAACGTGTCATTGTAGCACAAATTTACATGGTTTCTCAAACAAAATTCTAAACTCATATTGTATTAAAAATGTTACATATGGGAGTTCAAGTCATCTCTCAGGGAGCATTTCATCTAGATTAGTTTCTAACAAATTCTAAGTGTGCGTAAAATTTTTCAAGATTTTTGAAGATATTTTGCTATTTTTTTGTAATTTTTCTTGAAGTCAAAGCAGACTAGCTATTTTGACTCCTTACGCAATGTGCATGCATAACCTAGGCACAATGATGTCCTAAAATTTTTATAATTTTTTGTAAGATGGCTGGCTTAGTAAGAAAAAAATTTTTCAATTTATTTTACATCAATCCGAGGTGTATAAAAATTGCTAAAATTTTGATAATTCTAAGAAATCAGATTCTATTTTACATAAGACCTTCTAATGGTTCACAAATTTTATAAAATTTCATAAATTAATTTTTGAGCCAAAATTTTGTAAAAGTGTTCCCTACTTGTATCCTAAGTTACTGATGAAGTTTGGAGATTTTTGGAGTTGTGGATATTGTGGGGTGAATATTGAGATGCAAAAAAATGAATCTGCATGAAAATAGTGGAGTTGCAAAATTGAGGAAAACACAACACACACAACTCTTTTTTTGGTTTTTTCGGAGTTTTTGATATAAGAAAGCAAGCACGATAACTAACTACTAAAGCAAGTAGATAAAGGAGAGATCATCAAATCAAGCATGAATTTAGTGGACCAAGAGAGAATGTCTACAACTACAAAATACGCAAATGAAGTACAAGAAGAATAAGTAGTAAACAGAGGGAAAAGAGAGATAGAGATAGCCATAAATATTGTGACAAAAATGAAGTCTCGTAATGGATGTAAAGAGAGAACCACCATACCATCCAAAAAGCAAAGGACCTAGAGAAGCCTGGAGAGAGTCAATGAGGAAGAGCCTAACATGCAAGTTGGAGAAGTTGTCAAAGGCGGATTGATAAGTATACATTATTTCTTAATAAAATGTCTATTTTGCGGGTTCCATAGCAATTTAAGTGCATCTAGCATTGTAAATAATGCATAACATCCACCATCTTGCATTTAGATTAATTTGTGTAAATTGTATATTAATATCCCTTTTCTGATGGCCAGAGGATTGATTAGACATATATGAGCTTCAAACGATAAATCCGACCATATGGATGGACTCAGGGTGATGATCACAGTCCAACATCATGAAAATCGACCCAATCGGATATCCGTAGTGTCCCCTATGAACAAAACAAGATGGACGGCTCAGATGGTGCCATGTGGCACCATTAGAACCGCCCACAGCCGCCTAAGGACCTTCACTCAACTTCTAAAGGCACTCCACTATGTGATCTGGGTCGTTGGACCACCATCCAACAGCCAAAAACACGCCATGCCACCCGCTCCACCCCCACACAACGCAAACAAGCGCTCCATCAGGCGATCTCAACCGTTGGATTGTGATCCAATGGTCTGCATTCATCCTTGGCTACCCCAGCTTAGTGGCAAGCGTGGGGCACTCACAAACCCAAGACGCAGGTTCGAGCCACGATTCGTAAGAGCCAACACAAATTAATTCGATCACACAATGCGAGATAAAGGCACAGGATTAAGCCATGTTGACTCTTCCCTGCGCCTCACAGACTCAAGAGTGCACCCCTCACGTGATTCTAACATGCAATCACGATCATATGACAATGAGTGCACCACACGGTGTGACGAATGAAGAGCACGTGATACGCATGATCATACGTGTGTAGGGTGAGATTGTGAGCATGCATGTGATGCTCTCTTAGCCCTTCAATCTACGATGAACAACTCATAGCAACCCTCGCCTCAACTACGCTGCGCTAGCGATGCGTGCATGTGCAGGGTGATCGATTCACTAACGAAGAAAATAAATAAATCATTATCATCATTGAGTGATTTGTAGCAAAACGAAATAAAATATTAAAAATATCAATCACATATAGAGTAAGAAAAATCATTCACATGGAGGCTCAAAAACACATATCTAAGATCTATTCAATTAAGAAACATTGGAGCACATGTTCACAATAAATAGACAAAAATAAGAAAATAAAGAAAGAGAGAAGAAAAGGTGAAGAAGGGCCCTGGCGTGGTGGAGGTGGATGGCAGTCCTAGGCATCTCCTTCTGTTGTCACCACAAGGGAGAACATCCAAGGTGAAGCTCCTGGGTGTAGAGCTAGTGGCTCCTCTCGGTGAAATGGCATGTGAGGTGTATGCGTTGTCACCACATACATGAGCGATGATGGAGATGGTGCATGATGGGAACACCATCATGAGCCCTAACTAGCTCAATTTGACCTAGAAAAAAGAACAAAAGCTTCTACATAACTAAATGAAGGGCCTAACTCAAGGAATAACTAGTTTGAGAGAAAATCAAGAAACAAAGGGTAAAACTACAATTTTACCATTACAATCCAACAAAGCGATTTCTCAGGGGCTAAACATAAGTCAAATGGTCTTAGCAAGATAAAAAGTGGGTTGGTTCAAACAGAAAAGGGTTAATGTGAAATCTGGGAATTAAATGACTTTTTGTAACCCTGAAACAGATCTACTTAATTTAACAAGGTTCTAGTTAGGATAAAATTTAACTAAACCCTCTAAAATTCATGGAAAAATATCCTATAGGGTTTAGAACCCTCAATTTGGCCTTTAGAACCTATTTTAACCTAAATAGGGGTCCTAATCAAATGTTTGCCCTAAACTGGATTTTTGTGTAAAATGCTCAATCAAACGTGGTCAAACCTAAAATCCAACTTCACCATTGGATTCCTTAGGTCAAAATTAGGTTTTTATCAAAATTTAGACCTAAAGGAAGTTCACCTTGACCTACTTTGCAACACAGTCCGACTCAATTACATTTTGACCCCTAGCTTTTGAAAACTCTTGCAGACACCCCACTAGCTTCCTCGTCATTCTTTGTAATTAGGTCCCTCTGCCATTACAGCGGAGGAATCCTACTTCGACGAGGATTCGAGGGGGATATCTCCTTGATTCCTCAGAGAATCCCTCTCAAATTTGAAAGGGAGATTCTCTGAGGAATTCCCGTTCATGTGAACACAATCTCGAGCTCCAAATCCTACCCAATCTCTCATGAGAACGCATGAAAGATTTGGGTCTTTTCGACCTTCCAAGATCGACGAGGTTGTCGTGCTTGGAAGCTTTCCTTCCAAGCACAAGGCCCTCTACCAGAGGTTATTTAAAGGTCCCCAGACCCTCCCATTCCTCTTCAGCTTGGTTTGGTTGGAGATAACCCCCCAATTTCCTCTCTTCTCCGGCAAAACTCCCAGCGAGCTCCGGTGACCTCTATCTCCTCCTCTCGTCACTCTGCCACAATACCAGTGGCAAAGTTTCCCTTGCCTCCATCATCCGCGTCGTGCCATACCTGCGCACGTGCCTATCTCCTTCTCGTCGTCACCATCCCCCTCCAACTGGGATCTTCGTCTCCGACGGCGGCAGATACGAGACGTCCACCATCTCTTCCCCCTTCATCCTTAAACTAGGTCAGATACTTCCCCCCTCTCTCTTCTTTCTTTTCCCCTCATCTATTTCTATTTTCACGCCCCGACGCTCACAGACCACCACCATCTTCTCCACCTCCGGCTGACCACCGGTGAGGTGCATCCACCATTCCACGCACCCACCCTCCTCGCTAGCCACCTCAAAAGTATCGCCAAATCCCACTGATCATTTTCCCCCTTTCCATTGACCCCCACACACTCCACACTCTTCTCTCGAACAAACCCATCTCCACAGCCACAGAGCGACCTAGGCACGCACGCCCAGGCTGCCCCGCACCACGACGACCACCGAGACATCTTCGCCATGCCACGATGAAGCCTCTTGTGTGTTCTAATGACGCCGCAAGGCCGTGGTGCTTGAATGTAGGTTCAGACCTCCGTCACCATTGAAGTAGGAATGAAGCTTGCTTGCAAGCTTGCGCCAGGCAGCCTCGCTCCAGGCTTTAGGTCCCAAGTGACGCGGATTCGTCTCACGCACACTTTCAGCCAGGTGATTGGCTTTGGAGGGTACTACATCTACTATAATTGAGTGTGACCCCTGCGAGCATGCACGAGAAGCAGGTAGGCCATTTAGTCCCACCTCGATCATTTTCAAGCGAAAGGTGCGGCATAAATTGTAAAAGTGCCAGGGGCTTATCGCCTCCTGACACAGGGTGAGGTCCCACTCATCCCATGAAGCCTCGTCTGTGACACACTCCCCCGTGGATCTGGCTCTGACCTAATTACCCGTGCACTCCTCATCCACCACCCACGTCGGTGGGCCTGGTCCCGGGCGCGCTAACCCGACCTGATAACTCAAAAGGCTCTGGGAGAGCGAGCCTAAGAGAGAAAAGAGAAGAGAGTTTGTGGGGGAGGGTAGGGGTAGGTTTTGCTCTTACAGGGAAAGGGAGAAGAAAGAAGCTAAAGAAGAAGCTAGGGAGAAGAAGCCGCAGAGGAAGCTAAGGAAGTAGAAGGCACGGCTGAAGAAAAGGCAAAGCTGAAGAGAAGCTGAAGCCAAAGAAAGAAGGAAGAAGAGCTAAAGGCCAGAGAGTAGAGAAGAAGACAAAGCTAAGGCAGGAAGGAACAAAAGAAAGAAGCTGAAGGAGAAGAGCCAGAGAAGAAAGAAGGGCAAGCCAAGCTAAGGAAGGAACAGAAGAAGAAAGAAGGAAGAGAAAGCCAAGGTAGGAAGAACAGAAGAAGAAAGAAGCCAACGACAAAGGAAAGGATCAAAGCCAGAAAGAAGAAGGAAAAATCAGACACTGTAGCACCACACTTATAAGACGTCTGCTTTTATAATCAGACGTCCAATTTTTCATCACATCTCTATTATTTATGGCTACAATACCTTTTATGCTCTATATACTCATGCTTTACATTCTAAATTAGATTTTGAGTAGTTTCATGTGTTCAATTTGCATTTATCATTGAGATTAGTGCATGAATTCCATTTGCTCCCTGCATTCGACCTCGGACTTAAACTTCGAGTAATAAAATCTATTTGTTTTCAAAGCGATTTCAACTATACTACGACGCATTTATTTTAAACATGATTTCGCTTTTGACAAAATAGTTCACATGAAAGAGGGGGCAGTCACGGTAGATCCTCTTCACGTGTGCAAGTTTCCCATGTGAATGAGGGGAGGCAGTCGCGGTGGAGCCTCTCACGTACCGGTGAAGCCGTTCCTTGAAAAAGAGGTGGGGCGCTCCACGCCCATGGGAGGCGGTGGTGGAAGGGAAGGAGGAGACGGCCTTCCTTTTTTTTTTCCTTCGTGAATGATAGATGGAGAGGCCTCCTCATGGTAAGGGTTTCCTCTTCCTTTTAAGCGTTGCCCATTAATTGAGATCAACATTTTGTGGATCTTGACTTCCCTCTTTTCATTCAAAAGGTGATGGCCTCCCCTTTTGGAAATGATCCCATGACACATTTTTAAAATCCACCATCTTGTCAAAGCAAAGGAGAGATTTCCTTGTTGCAAAATCGTGGTGGCAAATAATTGAGGGGGAAATTGCATTGGAAGATGGGAGCTCCTTGGAATTTCTTGGGAACTGGATTTTGATTAATAGCCTTCCTCCAATTAAAATGCACATAAAAGATTATTTATATCATAAATAGAGGTGCTTAATGTTATATGATGCAATCATGCGAGCACCTGATTATTTACAAGGCTGGAAAATGCAAGAAAACATGACTAAGCTCAATTAAGATGCATACACTTATTTTATATCTATATGCACATATTAATGACTGATAACATGTATGATCTAGCAACCTTAGGCTAAAACCTAGTCCAATAAATTGGATTCATCACGTGAGCAATGCGCGTGCTAGTCCTGTTGTGTGTAGGGATTGATGCCATGTGCATCACATCACTGGCCCAAACCCCATTTCCTCCACTATAAAAAGGCCTCCACCCCCTCCCCCTTTGCTCATCATCCCTTCCTATGCTTTCCTCTCCCCCTCTAAAGCTCAAGAAATCCTCTTAAGCTCAAGAAATCCTCTTGAGCTCAAATCTAGTGTTCCTAAGCCTCAGGATGCTTCACTAGATAAAGAAAAATAATTTTGTAATTCCCACTTCTCACCCCCATCGTGGAGCTCCCACCGGCCGTCCTCTCACCATCATTCAAGGAAGTGGATCACTGCAACACCGCCCTACCTCACCTCCTCTTCTTCCGGTCCCATTCTCCATCCTCGTCCTCCTTCGTCCAGGCGCCATCTCTTTTATTGCTTTCTAGTGTAGATTTTATTTTCACAATAATTTCTGTAATAAACATTTGTTAAGCTTTTATAAATCTTTGTTTCCTCTCTCTCTCTCCCTCTCTCTCTAATTATTTTGTTGCTTATCTTAGATAGATTTCAACCCGATATTATACTTGTATAAAGTCCCAAAAAAATATTACAAAGGCAAAAATACCAAGAAGAAATAAATCCATAATGATTTTTAATCAAATGTAGCCTCCCTATATGTTCAACCTGGGACTCACCGAGTCTCGGTTATAAATTTTATCTGATAGTAAGATTCTGCAAGTACTACAATGAGGGTTTCTCTTTCTCGAAACCCTAACTCTCTTCTTCGCACGAATTTTCAACTCATCATTTTGGCACCGTTGCCAGGGAGGCAATGGACCGTGATTTTCTGCATTCTTCTTGTATTTACTTGTCTTCTAACCTCTCTTTTCTTTAATCTACTATTCTACAGATACGCAATCGAGAAGAACCAAAGGCAATAGATTGGAGTAAAGTGTAGGTTTTGAAGACCCGTAAGTACACTCCACCCCACCCACTAGAGTTCACTTCACCATAAAATAATTCAAATCCAAATCAAATTAGGTGTTCGCATAAACCCTAGGCAAGATTTAGTTGCTGATTGTCACCTCCACTCACCTCACCCACCCACATATAAAAAAAAATTTAAAAAATATTTCTTCTCTGATTGGTGGATTTGAACTGAAATTTACACATGTTAAACACCCACAATTCTCACTTGAGGCGCACGACCTCTCTAATTTTATTACTCAACTGGGATTCCGACCTGTGGAACTGGTACACTTTAAACACACATATAATTGAGTAGAAATTAGAATAGCTTAATCATTTCTATGTGAATTAACCAGTGGTGAGAAAAGGCCAATTGCTTGATCTGTTTAGGGCACACCACTTAATCTAAAACAAATTCATCTTGTAACTTGCTTTGCATGATTCAATTTTTAGGGTTGAACCAGGCACTCCGCATTATTTTTTATTTTTAAAGGAACATATATATACCTATGATTTCAAAACCTGGTGTGCCTCACAAAACTATGATTGAATATACCTAAGATTTGAATCCTAAAAGCTATTAAACAAGGTTAAACCCTAAAAGACACATCATCTAATAACCCTGTTTGAAAACCCTAGTTGTGTATGCACACACACATTGAAATTAATTTTAAGTGAATAACCTAACTAAACGGCCTATCACATTCCAAAACACATTCAATCCTAAGCCTAATTAAAATTGAGTAGATGTTAGCCTTAAGGATTGACTTGCCCTTCGTGGCTTAAATTGAGATTAGTTTCAATTAATCTGCTTCTATTGGTTCATCTGATGTCTAGCTATGGGAGTACCATCAAACAACAGTAGTTGGGGGATATCAAAGGAACTCGAGGCACGAGCCAAAGGAAGAACCTTCTCCCCAATTCCTCCCTCTAACTGGTTGGATTGACTAAATAGAAGTAGTCCAAATCATTTGTAATCTTAAGACGGGTTCTGGGAGTCTGTAGGTCTTTAGGCTACCCACTTAAGGACAAATTTGGCTTGTTTGTATTGTAGGGCACCTTTATCTTTTTTGTTTTCCCTCTTGCATCTCCATGTGTTCTTCCACTTCATACACACACTTCCACTCCTACTCTCCAAACACAACTTATCCCCAACATGATCACCATCCCAACCAGACCTATACCTACCTATCCACTAGTTGGGATAATCCTAAATGGGAATATGATTTAGGACCTCAATGTCCAGGGTCTAACCTTGGACACACAACAATAGTCTACACCTACACCGACGGTCAATAACCGTCGGTATAGGTCAAAATTACCATTGTTGTAGGTCCAAAGAGCTATTCTGACAGTCATTTGAGCTATTCTCTTAGGAGGCGTCGTTGTAGGGTATACTGATAGTTAAAACCGTCGGTGTTGTACCTAAAGCTACAGCAACAGTCGTGTTTCCAAGAGCCTTTGATCATACCAACTGTGACACTTATGACTATCGATATAGACTTATAGTGCTAACGAAAGCCTTTGCAAATGTAATGCAGAAGTCTTTACCAACGAAAAAATTGTTGGTAAAACCGTCACTATAGATAAACAGATTATCCCCTTTCATAATACATACATTAATGCTTATATCCGTTAATGCTACTGTCAATGGAAGTCTTTGATGAATATGCAAAAACATATATCCCTAGTCCATCAGCATTGAGATGTCCTTGAATTTAATATTTAACTTTTTATTATATATCATGCATAAATGGAACTTTCTCCTCTTATCAGATCAACTAAGCATGCAAACAAATAATTAAAGTTACAAATCATTCAATCCAAATGAGACATATTTTAGAAACATCAAGCATTAATAACAAAGAAAAAGGGTTTTAATCATCAACAAATATTTCCTTTAACTTGAAGTGCATAAGTTTCATGAGTACTATCTATACAAAATTTTTTCAAACACAAACTATTGTCTAAAATGATATATACAACAAAATATGAAACAATAATTCTTCCCTTGAAGCAATCCTCAAATCCCCAGCTTCCATGAATGTCACTAATCCTCGCATCTCCTAAGAAAAAAATCAAAATTATCATTATTAAAAGTACTCAGAAAAAGGATAAAGAAAAATATAATTACCAAATAAAATAGAAGTCAAGTAAGAAACAAACATTGGTATATACATAGACCAAAATCATAGACCATCTTGATTCATATTTATAAACCAAATTTATATCAGTGGTATGCGCATAATGTATATCAATAGATCAAATTTAGAGGCTTACACAAAATCTTTAGTTGTTATATACATAAACCAAATTTATTGAATCATCTATATTTATGCTTCTATACTTAAAACGAGTTATTTCTACCACATATCATTTTCTAAGTATTTACATGCTCAATAATCATCTAGAAAAGCATAAAATCGAATTTACGTTGGTAGAAAGAAAATAACTTAATATCATTGCAATGGAAGCTAATGCTAACTTCATGGAAAAAATTCATACTAGAAAATCACATGGCCAACTACCTATTGTAGTTCATTAAAAGAAAGTATAACCAACAATATGATTTGGAGAACCTTTACCAAAAAGGAAGCAACTAATGTATCTACACTCTTGTTGAAATCTAGTATAAAAGCACCTGATCCTAAAAGTCACAATCGAAATTAGGTATGACTCAACATTATGAACATAATACTCCAATTGGAAGTGTCACGCCCCATTAACCCTTCGACGGTTTAGGAGTAGATTACCTGGTGCGACGTCGTAAGGGTCCCAGCTTCTAGGTTAATTAGGGTTATAATAATCCATTATAAAGGTACAAGTAGGGATTACTTATTTAATTAGGAAACTAAAATCTGCTAAAACTTTGGCAGAGTTTCCTTTGTTTTACTGTGTTTTTCCCAAAGTTCTGTACCTGAAAAGGGACCTGTGCATGCATACCAAGAAGTAATATGGTGGGTACACCCCACAATCAACTACAATCAACACAAAAAGATAAGTAATCATTATTATTTTGGCTTGATTGCTGGTTCTTAATTAAGCACTATCTAGACAAGCAGCTTGAAAAGCTAGCTTTATGTGAGAGCACTTGCAAAGTATTATAAAGAAAATTACTTTATGATTATCTTATGGAACTACATCATTTGTGTTAGAAATATCACTTAAAGTTTATAAAAAAAGTTACTTTATATCATCTTCCAGAACTGCCTACTTTACATTAGAATTATCACCTCCATACCCTAAGGTAAACATTATCATATTTCCTGATCTTTACATGTACCAAGAATCCATCTTCTTAGTAATTAATATATGAAATGGTTGAGCATTTGCAAGTTTCTGGACTCAGGCCACTTAACCATAAAAATTAACTATAATCTAAAAAGTAGCACTATAACAAATACACCCCAAAAGCTTATAATCCATATACATAGGGAAAAAAAGTCAACCCCAAACAACAAGAATATGAAAACAAAAGCAACACCTTATGAAGCTAACCTATATCTTCAACTTCAATTATGATACTCACAGGGACTGTATGTGCAAAAGGCAATCCATGTTTGAAGGTATAGAACGTCTCAGTGAATTGCTTGAGAAATCTTTGCATGTTCCATTTGGATATATGCACATTACAACCATAAGGGAAAGAATGAACATTCAAATCATTTCTGCATCATATGATGTATAAGAAAGAAGCACCTAGAGGATGATGAGTTGAGTTAAATGCCCACTAAGCAACATATTGAAATAACCAGCACTAACAATAAGAGGGTTAGCTTACATTGATAAAGTCATATTGCAATGAGAGGTAATTGGGCACTAACGAAGGGAAGAGTACAACTAGTCATGAAAACCAAGGGAAAATATGCATGGCTTGGCAACCAAGTAATAAACAACGATTTAAGGCTTTTGAAAAAGATCACCAACAAAATTACTCTGCTAGATTTTTCACAATCTTTATTCCCTTCCCTTTTATAATTAACTTTAACTATTATTACTCTTAGATTATAAAGCAAACTCATGTAACCAGCTCTAAACTTCATACCATCTACGTTGTGCAGTGAAGTTAGATGAAAATCAACTCATGGCCAACAAGTTAAAAAAAGCATTGTAAACTCTAATTTGAGGCAACTAGACCATTTAGCTATCCAAGGACATTATGCTGACTTTCCAAACATTGAAGTTTAAAAATATACATAGATATGAGATGGTATCAACATACAAGCATGGCACGTGACTACTCATCTGGGGATCCATCCTACAGTTCTCTAACCACTGCCAACTTAACGGCTTTCTTTCTATGTACTTTTATTATAGGGCTTTCCTATATAACAAACAACAAACCCAAGGGCAATAAAAGTCCACTTCAAGTTTCAAAAAAATGACATGGAAAATCAAAACATCATTCCATACCCTAAAGAACATAGCAGCAACATTTAGTGTGTAATGACAATTACTATGGTATAAGATGTGATGCAGTATAACTTTGGACAATAGATGATTCTTATTTCTAGGAAAAGTGATTTTAGAAACTTTCTTTACTGATCCTTCTTAAAAATATCTATCTCCAAATTTAGCATAGTATTTTCCCAACTTATAATCATTACAAAGAAAAAAGGAATAAAATTAATATGTGGTCGAATTTGCAGACTCATTCATCCACAAATCCATCCCATAATTATTTAATTCATGAATTAAGATAGCAACAGTCTCCAAAAAATACCACTGCCAATAGCAATCGGGAATACTTCCCTCAAAACTTAACACATTCTTTTTCTAGCTAATAGGAATTCTACGGAAAGAAGAAATAAAAATAATGAACGAATGGATTTCATCCTCCATAAACCTATCACATGCTTGTCTAATTCATAATTTAAGCCAACAACTATCTCAAAAGTGTTGTTGAGCAAAATCAAGGTTTAAAAAACTACGTTACAGTATAGTCGAAATCGCTTTGAAAATAAATAATATTTATTACTCAAATTTTAAGTCCGAGGTCGAACACAGGGAGCAATATGGAATTCAAAAGTCAAGATAGCAATTTGAATCAGAAATATAAGAGATTGCAACAAGAATAATGTCAGGTATCAATGTGCAAAAAGAATGGAGTAAAATGGTGATTTAAATCACCAATTACTCCTCACAAATAGCAATTAAATCAAAGCCTCAAATATACGTAATCAGATGTATCAGACGGCTTAAACAACCCGGTGCTATAGTGCTGCTTAGAGACTCAAGGGTCTCTCTTCTTCTTTCTTTCTTTCTATGCTTTACTTCTCCTGCCTTATCTTCTCTTCTTCTTTTTGTTCTTCTTCTTCTCTTCCTTCTTTTTCTCTTCCTATTTGGCTCCCCTTCCTTCTCCTTTCCTTCTGGCTTTGCTTCTCCTGCTTCACTTAGACAGGTAAGGTTCTTCAAATGGCTAAGTGTCAACCATTACTCCCTGTAGCAAAACCTCACTTGCCCCCGTGCGATGTCTCTCCTTTTGGGTCATATGCTCTCCCAGAGCCTTCCACAGTACCGGGTATTCAAGTTTCGGACCTAGAGTGCACTTGGGTCCAGGACTACGGGCGTGATCGCAGCCGAGGAGTGGAACGGGTTAGGCAGGTCAGGTCTGTGCCAGGCCTACGGGGAACAGGTCACGGGCGAGGCGTAGGTGAGTGAGTGAGCGAGGACCTCAACCCAGTGTCTGAGGCAAAGATCCTTAGGCACAAAATCGACTTATGCGTCTTCAGATGCCCTTCAGCTTTCGAGGTGGGACTAAAGTCCCACCTTCCGTTTGTGTGTCTACAGCAGTACGATCTCCTCTTCGATCAGGTCAGCTTCTGAGGGTATTTCCCTCAATTGAAGACCTGGGTGTGTGCGCATGATGTTTCCACCCGATCTGGAGTCAAGGCCTGGAGCGAAGGCACCCTGGAGTGGCTTGAAGCTTGCTTGAAGCAGCTACGGCAAAGGCGGTGATGGCTAGAGACCTGAAACTCAAAAAAAGGGCCTCTCGGCCACGTCAGACAGCTCAGTAGGTTCGCCATGGAGTGGCGAGTGAGGTGGTGGGTGTAGTGTGTGGTGAGAGTGAAGGTGGAGGCCTGACGATGATGGAAACGATCGTGTGAAGGTGGGTTGTTCGGGGGCTCGTTTGGGTGAGCGGTGGAGCGAAATAGGAGAGGGCTTTTGTTCGTGGTGGAACGGCGAAGGTTATGGGGTGGTTGGTTAGACAAATGGAGGAGTGTAGTGGCGGATATGCCTCACTGGAGGAGTGGTCAGAGACGGAGAAGATGGAGGTGAGCAACGGCGGTTGGCGGTTGTGTGCGTCTGTGAGGGTAGGAAAATGAAATAGAAAGGAGGGTGCAAAAGGACTTAGCGAGAGAGTAGGGAAACGGAGGGCTGTCAGTGTTGGTTGACCGGAGCCAGAGAAGGAAGATAGTGTGGCAAGGTGGTGACATCGACTGAGGTAGAGGCATGACCTTTCGTTGGCAAAAGAGGTTCGCGAAGACGAGGGGAGGATAGTCGACCATCCAACTTGATGGTTGGACAGTCGGAGGAGGAGAGCGGAGAGGGGTCGTCGGAGCTAAGTCTGAAGGTGGTAGGAGATGGAGAGGATGAGGGTTTCTTCGGCCAAAACTTGCTAAGGAGCATGGTCGTGCCCTGGGGTCTCTTTTATAAGAAGACATAGGAAGCCCTTCCAAGCTTGGAAAGAAGCTTTCAAGCTTGGAAGGTAGTTGCGACAAGGGATACCCAAACCTTTGAAAGGTTCACACGACCTTTTTTGAAGGACTTAGAGCCCAAGGAATGGCTCAAATGGAAGGAAACTTCCCAAAGAATCTCCGTATCAATTTTGAGAGGGATTGGTTGAGAATCGAGCGAGAAATCCTTACTCGAAACTCGACGGTGAAGGTTTCACCTTCCAAAAATGGTGCAAGGACCTACTTGTGAAGAAGGTAAAGAAGTTGGGGGGCTATTTGTATGAAAATTCAAAAGTTAAGGTTCTGAATGAGAGACAGTGTATGACTGGACCAAAATGCAAACTTGGTCAAGATGATCTCATATTGGGCTCAAATTTTGGTACAAATCTAATTTTGACCCAAGGAATCCAATGGTGAAGTTAGATTTAGATTTTTACCAAGTTTAACTAGGTAATTTATGTAAAAATCTAAATTAGGGCAAATGTCTGTTTGAGACTATTTTGGGTCAAGACGGGTTTTGATGGTCAAATTGAAGGTTCCAAATCCTAGAGAATATTTTTCTATGAATTTTAGAGGGTTTAGGTGAATTTTATCCTAACCATAACCTCAGTTAATTAAGTGGGTCTATTTTCAGGGTTTCAAAATTCACTTAATTCTCAAAACACGTGCAAATCCTTTTCTGTTTGTTCTAACCCACTTGTTCGACTTTAAGGACCCTTTGACCCATAATTATCCCCTGGGAAAACCCGTGCAAAAAACCATGGGTTTTCTCATGGGTTAATTAAGGTTCAAAAGATCCTAAAGGCTAACAAGTGGGTTAGAACAGATAGAAAATAGTTTTCACGTGTTTTAAGAATTAAATGACTTTTGAAACCCTAAAAACAGACCTATTTTGGTCAGAATAAAATTCACCTAAACCCTATAAAATTCATAGGAAAATATTCTTTAGGGTTTGGAGCCTTCAATTTGTCCATCAGAACTCATCTTGACCAAAAATAGAGTCTCAGACAAACATTTGGCCTAATTTAGGTTTTTGCATAAATTACCCACTCAAACGTGGTCAAAAACTAAATCTAAGTTTACCATTAGATTCCTTGGGTCAAAATTAGGTTTGTACTAAAATTTGGGCCCAATCTGAGATCATCTTGACCAAGTTTGCATTTTTGTCCAGTCAGACTCTTTCTATCTCATTTAGACCTTTGACTTTTGAATTCTCTTACAAATAGCCCCCCAACTTCTTTGTCTTCTTCACAACCAAGTCCCCGCACCATTTTTGGAAGGTTAAACCTTCACCATCGAGTTTTGAGCAAGGATTTCTCACTCGATTCTCAATCAATCAATCCCAGATTTGAAACATAGATTCCTTGGGAAATTTCCTTTTAAGTGAACCCATCTAGGGATCCCAACTCCTTCCTAAAAGCTCATGCGAACCTTTAGAAGGAATGGGTATCATTTGTTTATGTAAGCTCCAAGGTTTCCAAGCTTGTTTCCAAGCTTGGAACCTCCTCTTAAGCCCTATATAAGCACCTCCGAGGCCTTGCGCAATTTTTCATCAAGCTTTTGGGAGCCAAATCACCTTAAATCTCTCTCCTCTGGCCACCAAAAACCCTGCTTCGGCGACCTCTCTGGATCTCCCTACTCTGACCATCCAACCATCAAATTGGACGGCCTAAACTCTTCCTCTCTTCGTCACGACCCTCCCCAACCAAAGGGAGGGCGTTCCTCCATCTGCATTGCCGTCGCCGCCTCGCCACTTCTTCCTCCTTCTCCAGCTTCGGTCGACCAACACCGGAGCCTTCCACCTCTCAACCACATCCTTGAGTCCCTCCATCTCTCCCTTTTCCTAGCTATACTATTTTTTCACCCTTATAACACATGCATAACCGCCAACCGCCTCCTCCCACACGTCATCTTCTCCACCTCTGGCGATGCCTACTCACCGCCACACTGCTCGAAACACGCCGCTACCTCCCTCATTAGCTTCGCCGTGCTCCATCACACAAAACCCCTAACACCTCCACTCCTATTACCCATCCTAACACCCCGACGACCTACCCACTGCCGCATCACCATCTTCGACCTCCACACACCACCATACACCCTCACACGACACGCCACTGCCACTGTCACACTCGCCGAGCCACAGCGATCCTGCTAAGCCATCTGACGCAGCCGTAAGGCCCCTTTTCTTGAGTTTCAGGTAACAAGTCGAGCTCGCCATTGACGCTGTGCTTCGAGCAAAGCTTGAAGCTTGCTACAGCACCCACTTGCTCCAAGTGTTCAACCCAGGCTGTGCAGAATCACCTAAGGCACTGTCCAACGAGGTCAATTGGAGGCTTTGACCTTGTGAGCTGCAGCATTTGAAGGAAGGAGACCTTGCTGCCACGCTACGCAAAGGAACGGTGGGACTTTAGTCCCACCTCAGAAGCTGAAGAGTGCCTGCGGTCGCATAAGAGGAAAAAGTGATAGAGGCTTATTGCCTCGAATCACTTGGGGGGTGAGGTCCCCCGCACCCTCACTCGACCTCGTCCGCGACTCTGACCCCACGGATCTAGCTGTAACTCAATAACCTACTGTAACGACCCGATTCCCAAGTCCCTACGAGACACGAGAACCGAACTGACTCGACTAATCCCAAGACCTAGTCGTCCAACAAGGAAGTAACCAAAAGAGCAGTAAAATAAACCACATTCAACATGAATATAACTAACAGTAAGAAAATACAGCAGCAAGGAAAGGAACTACTACAGTATATACCACCACAACAGTAGAACAACATTCATAACTAAATATGAACTGCAGGTAAAGAAAAGTACAGCGGAAACAAGAACTACTCACTATACGGAACAAAAAGAGGTACAAGAAACCGTGGTAACTCTACTGGACCCTACTTGGCCCAGCGTCCTCTGCAGCTGCTGACCCTGGCTGCTCAACACCTGGTCCTGAAAAAGCTAACGAGTGTAACACGTCAGCAAAACGCTGAGTAGAGTGGCAACTAAACTAAAGACAACAGGAGAGTGTACAGTAGCTGTTATGTTCGATTACTTTCTTTATTCACATCTTTCAATTGTCTCACTATTTCATTTATTCCTCAGATCTTTTACTTGATCTCGAATGTTCCTCGTGGGAACGATCTTGATTGTAGTCTTTTCCAAAAAGTAGAAGTAGCACGTGGTGCTCTCCTGGCCGGGAGAGTCCCTCGTGGTGATCCTACCCTCAGTCAACCACCCCAAGGTCACTGACAGACGTAATGGTGACTATGGCATGCGCGATAAACGCACAGGTAGATAACCCGTACTGGCACGCGGTCAGTCGTTTCCGTTAACGGGTGCGCCCAAAGCACAGCACGGAACCAGTCCAGGGCAGAGCCCTCTCAGTAACAGGGGTCCAACCCTCCACAGTAACCAAACCGGGGCCTTGCCCATCCACAGTCTGCGCACCCTCACCTGACTACCCTGGTTTGCCCCAGAGGGCCTAACAAGTCGGTGTGGGAGGCTAGCAGAACCTCGGGGCCCGTGGGGTAGCTCGTACCTCCCTACACTAGTAGCTCTCCTTGGTACTACGTACACGAGGGCCAGCAAGTCGGTACAGAGTGGCCAGTCCTAACCCCTGGTCCATGGGGCGGCTGACTCCGCTCTGCACTAAACAGGGGGACAGTCGCTCTCCTTGGTACTCCGTACTCAAGGGCCAACTCACTTCCCCAATTCTATTCCATTCACTTTCTAGGAGTTCTACTCCTAATTCCCCGTAGGGTTCCAGCTCTTTAACTCAGAACATTCCAGTTTCACCATTCCAGTTTCACGTTCATACATCCCATATTCTTAATCATGTTCATTTATTCATAACAGGCAGCTGTTAATTTAATTCACAGGCAGCTATTATTTTCTTTCCACATTTTCCAAAACTACAGTATTCATACAATCCACTAGTTTTCCCGTCCTAGGATTCATGCCATATCCTAGGATCTATCATACAATCTAGTTCTCCAACCCTAGGATTCATGCAACACCCTAGGAATCTACCATTCAATCTATTTCTCATTCCTAGGATTCATGCAATGTCCTAGGTTCTATTTATGATTTCATAATGTAACAGATTATACTTAAAGCCACTCTACCAGGTACGACGGGAGTAATGGGGGCGTGATCGGGAATCCCGCGTGCCTCCGCGACCCCCAAGACTGCAACGGAACGAGGTCCTATCACAAGGATCAAACACAAGGAGTGTCTCAAAACAGTGTATAGCTACTGTAGACGAGTAGAGGATTTAATTCCAGAAAGAACGCAACTTGAAACGCGGAAAACGAAACCCGAACGGGCCCTCATCGGGTCGAAAACGACGACACTGTGCAAAATCAGATGTCTGGAACTTCTTCCAGACGTCTTAAAAAGTGGATCAGAGAATTACCTTATTCAGCGTGGTTTCCCAGACGTCCAGAAGTCTGCAGGGACGTCTGTCCTAGCTCCCAGATGTCCGATGGTCACCCCGGACGTCTGGAGGTCGCTCCCGCCGTCTCGTACTCAGCCAGACGTCTGATTCGCGTTGGATGGCGAATCACCGAGCCTGCGCACACCCATCTCCCTCCCTCAGTACGGTCAGTCGACAAGGAGGAAGAAGAAGACGGAAAACTCACCTTTCAGACGTCTGGACAGTACTCCAGACGTCGACCTCGCCGTCTGGCTATTAGCACAGACGTCTGATTCTGGAAATTTTTCCAGAACCAGGGCACGACTCGCCCTCCGCTCGCGATGTCGCCCGCGTCGCACCTCGTGCGCCTGCTGCTCGAGCCGCAGCAGGCCTCCTGCATCGTTCCGCGCCCGCTGCACTCCCCGCCGGTCGGCCATAGCAGCCCCGACGAGCTCGCCCTCACGGCTGAGCGCCACTCTCGCACGCAGCACCCCCTCCGCGCTCACTGCGGCCGTCGCCGCCGCAGCAACCCCGCGCCCGCTCTCGTGCTCGCTCTCGCGCACTGGAAGGAGAAGAGGAAAGGGGTGGAGGCAACAGGAGAGAGCGCGTGGCCTTTTAAGGCCGCGCAAGGAGGAGAGAGAGACTGCAGCGGCGAGAATCTGCAGCCACAGGAGCGAATATGCGGCCTGCGCGCTCAGGCGCGCAGACGACCCGCGCGTGTCGAAAATAACTGATTTCCAGACGTCTGGAAACGATCCAGGACGTCTGGCCCGACGTCTGGATGTGATCCCAGACGTCTGGTCCGACATCTGGGCCACCTCACAGACGTCTTAAAAGACGTCTGGGACACGCGTTCGTAACAATATAACAAACTCAAAGGAAGTTTCGTCCCCGAAACTTGCGCCAACTAGGGTGCGGGAAAAGTTGTCCAAATAACCATAACAAACTCAAAGAGGACCGAAGCCGGTCCGTAAAGACGTACCCGCGAAAAGCTCCGGGTACTGCTCCTGCATTGCCGCCTCAGGGTCCCAGGTAGCCTCCTCGTACCGCTGGCTCCTCCACAAAACCTTTACCAAGGGTACTTGCATTCGTCTCAAACTGCGGACGGCTCAGTCTACGATCTGCACTGGCCGCTCGGGGTAGGTCAGGTCGTCGCCCACCTCGACGCTCTCGTGACTCAGTATGTGACTGGAGTCGGCTACGTACTTCCTGAGGTTGGACACGTGGAACACGTCGTGCACACCAGAAAGCTGCGGGGGAAGGGCAAGTCTGTAAGCAACGGGTCCAACCTGCTCCAGGACCTCAAAGGGCCCCACGAACCTCGGCGCGAGCTTCCCTCTCACTCCAAACCGCTGTAAGCCCTTCATGGGCGAAACACGAAGGAAGACGTGGTCCCTGATAAACGCCAGTTTATCATCATTCTTATGCATTAAAACTAACCTAGCTCTTAGTATTTTACTCCGCAAATGGGTTTTTGGGCTGCATTTAGGCATAAATTAGGATAGGCATGCATTGCATTTTTTATTGTCGTTTTAATGTGTTTTTGTGAGTGTTGGGGATGTACAGATGCACAGATCCCTAAAACCCTAGCACTCAAGAAGGCAAATGGTGAAGGAGAAGCCCAGACTAGCTGGAACCCAGCTTGATCCAGCTCACCACAGCTGAAACCTAGCTTACTTGAACTAGGGTTAGCTCATCCCAGCTCCATTTAGCTAATCGCAGCTGGATGGTAGCTCAAGAGAGTTCACCTTAGCTCACCCTAGCTCAAGTCAGCTCAGATCCAGCTCAACTTAGCTGAGTCTAGCTCATCTCAGCTCCCACTAGTTCACAGGGAGCTCTAGCTAGCTCAGCTGAGTTGACAGGAGTTCACCTCAGCTTAGATCCAGCTCAACTTAGCTGAGTCTATCTCATCTCAGCTCCCACTAGTTCACAGGGAGCTCTAGCTAGCTCAGCTGAGTTGACAGGAGTTCACCCCAGCTCAGATCCAGCTACATCCAGCTCCACTCAACTCCAGGCAGCTGAAGAAGAATTCATCTCAGCTCAGGAAGCTCAAGTCCAGCTCCCGGGGATTCAGCTTAGCTCAACTCAGTTGAGCTAAGCTACCTTAGCTGCCTCAACCAGCTTGATTCTCCCCGGGAGCACCAGACCTAGCTCACCTCAGCTCATTTTGGTAGAAGCTAGCTCACTTTAGCTTGGCTTAGCAACTAGCAAAGAACTAGTAAGCTAAGCCAGCTAGAGTAGCCCCATGCCAGCCTCTTCAGCAGCAGCCAGCTCCAGCTCCAGCTCCAGACTTCTCCTCCTCAGCTCTTCTCCCTGAAAACCCTAGCTCCAAATGCCTCCAACTCTACTCCCTATTAGCTAAGCTAGCTAAGCTGCTTAACATAGCTAGTCCACCTCCATGGCACCAAAACCGACTACCCTACTACCTAAGCTCCAGCAAAAAGACCACCTACTCCTACTTTATTTTGGTGCCAACTATCCCTTCCATCACCACCCTACATCCACCATCAAAGCCCATCTCCACCCTCCATTTTTTCCCTCCAAAATTGCCTTCTAGAAGGTATTTTTGGAGGGAAAACCAAGGCACCTCTTCATTTCCCTCCCATTTTTCCCTCCAAAAATAACTAAGCACCCCTTCATTTCCCTCCAAAAAAAACACCATAACCACCCCCCTTCCCATCCTATAAATGCCCTACCCTACCACCACATAATTCCCATCCTCCCTTAGTATATTTTCTACCTAAACCACCTATACCTACGGCCAAGAAGAAGGAGTAGAGAAGGAGATTAAAGGGGCACATCACCAGCCCTTTTGGTGCCTTCTTCTCCCCACTCTCTTCAACTTGAGCCATGCCAAGGAGGAGGACTCTCCCATTTCAAGGAGGACGGCCAGGCAAAGGAGAAAAGCTTAGGGTGGACGTCCACCCTTGGAGAGAAACTTAGGGCACGCCCCCTTAAGGCTTGCCTTGGAGGTCATCACCTTGGCGGAGTACTGCAAGGAAAGAGTTGAAGGATTCTTTTCAAGCTTGGGAGCCACCAACCTTGGAGCAAGAAGCCCTCTTCTTCACCATCTAATTAGAGGATTTGTGTTTTTTTTCTTTATTGCAATTTTCTAGTAGTAGAAGCATTCCTCTACTAGGCATTTTTGTTAAACACTTTTTCAATTATCTAGTTGCCTTCTTTAAATTTCTTGTTTGCATTTCTAGTTGCTTATCTTCAGCATTCTTCACTCCCTCTCCCTAATTATTCTAGGCCTCCACTTGCCTAGAGTGAGCTTATGGAGAGGCTCTACTTGCCACTTTAGAAGTAGTTTATTTAATTCGAAGTGTAAACACTTTTCCCGCCATCAGTTCGCATGTTGCCTTAGTTCAAAAATAAAAAAAATGGTATATTGAAAATTACCAAAAAGAAAGTTGAGATATATTCCAAGCAAGAGAATCACTATTGCAAACAATTGGCCTCCTTGGACGACCCTAGATACTTCCCTATCTAGGATTATAAATTTAAGAGCGAAAGCGGATTTACGCGTTACAACGACATAAAAAAATTGCTTTTACAAATCACGCGTATTTCGCTATCACTTTTTGGCGCCGTTGCCGGGGAGGCACGGCTTTGCATTAACTCATTTTCTCTTGCTTGAAGTGGATCTCATCCCCTTCTCTTTCTTTCTTTTGTGTGTGTAGGAACTACAGCGGGAAAGCGGGAATCTGGAAGCGAGAGCTTAAAGATCCTTTTCTTCCCACGAAAATTCAAGTTGGTTCCTCTTTCTAGTCACATAATTAATTAAAACTACCAAAAATATATTAAACTTGGCTTTCAGGACCCTAAACACTTAAATTAAGTGGAGTGGTGCATTTTAAAATCATTGTTTGCTTGTATGCTTCTTTAGCACCATTCCATTGCAAGTATTGGTGTTCTGTTTTTCGGGTCTAGATTTCTGTCCAGACTTGAAAAATCGATTCCTAACACCACAGGCCTCCTAAAATCATAAAATTTCATAGAGTGATTCCCAATTAAGTTTGGAACATCTGTTCCAAATTTCAGATCAATTGGACTTGTATTTAATTTTTAAAAATTCGTGGATTACAGAGGGGTCACACCCTCTAATCTTCCTGTTTTGCTACTATCCGCGAATTTTCAGAATTTTTATACTCATCCAATTTTTGTGAAATTTATCTTGTTGGAATCCCTGTGAAATTTTACATATCATATAAAATCATAAAAATTTTCTGAGGTCGGTGGTAATACTGAAAAGTCTATAATACCCACGGGTATTATTTCTGGACTTTGACACCAGTACAATTAAAAATTCAAAAATATTATCAAACAAATTCCTAAAATCTTACAAAAATATTTTCTGGAATCCTTGTTTGATTTTCTTCAAAGTAGTGGTGTTGTTTGACTTGTTTGGACCACTACTTAATTCTGAAAGCTAAAAATAATTCATTGGTAGTTAAATTTCTGTCTTAGGGATAATTGGCTTAGGGTTTCTTCTTTCTCTTTAGAGACTCAATTAAAAGGAAATATACAATCACACATACAACTGGTCTTTCCTTTGATTGTGAACTTTCAAACTTGTTTGAAAACTTAACTAAAGAAACCCTAAAATACATTCAATTAAATCAAATCCTAAAAGACAAAAATACAAAAAAAAAATTGTGTGACAACTTGATTTTCATTGGAGCCACTCTCCAATTCCTGCACCCACACAAAAAAATCAAATAACAGGGCAACAACCCAATAAACGCCCTCCACATTCCGTGTGCACTATAGAATCCTAGACCTAATTAAAATTTGTAGCAACTTGAACCCTAAGGCTTTATCAACTTAGGCTTGCTATTTAGGTCTTAAGTTTTCTTTAGTTAGTATCAATTCTGTCATCTATATCTGGTGTTCAGGCTGAGGGGCCGTGTCAAACGACCAGGCGCGGGTTTGTACAAGCACCTGGGGTTTTCCCTGGGAAACGTTTGGGGCCAAACCTCCCCTTAAGCAACTTGGCTAGATTTGTTGATAGAACGGGTATTCACTATTGACTACTTATTTCCTATATCGACCAAGTCTTAGGTTATTATTAGGGAGTCACAATTAAGTTAGGTCTAGTTTTTGTTTGTTTGAATTGCACACTTTCTCTCATCTCTTCCTCTTCTCCTCCCCTCCCCGTTCTTCCATTTTATGCACGGGCGACGGTCTCAAAATCCGCACTTGGAAGGACCATTTGATTTCGCCCCCCACGTAAAACGACCACTTTCTCTGTCTTCTCCTGAAAAAATGGAAACACAACAAAATAGGTCCACTGACCCTTCCACGTCTACCTCTAACCCCACCTCTAACCCTAATTCTAACCCTTCCACCCAAAACCCAACCACCAGTAACTTCCCACACTTGGAGCTCCCCAATCTTGAGTTGCCCCACACACAACATCAAGACCCCCTACCTGATCTTTTAAAATTGATGGCCGATCAGATTAATAAATTAAATTCCAATCAACAAACATTGACTAGGAACATCCAAAACCTAGCCAATCCAAGGCCAAACCCACCACCCCGTCAGCAGCCTGTTGTTCCTCTAAAAGATTTCTATGATCCGTCTTATTATGAGGAACAACCAGGGGTGGTCATACCAGAGGGGGACTTTGAGATCAAGCCAGCCGTCCTGAACCTGATTAAACACTTTCATGGCCTTCCTAGGGAAGACCCTTTCAGCCACCTTGAAGAACTAACTCTTCTTGCACAGACAACCCGTTCCCGAAATGTGCAAGAAGACATATGGCTGATGCGGCTTTTTCCATTATCTCTTAAAGATAAGGCCGCTTATTGGTTCAGGACCATTGGCCGACCCATTACAACATGGCCTCAACTCAAGAGTGCCTTCCTCAAGAAATTCTTTCCCATAGGTCGTACCAATTCCTTACGAAGATCTATTACGACCTTTCACCAAAAATCTGGCGAAACTTTCCATGATTCTTGGGAAAGATTTCAGGACCTTTTAAGAAGTTGCCCGCACCACGAGATTCCTTTGTGGCAGCTCGTGCAAATCTTCTATCATGGATTAGAAGATCAAATCCGACAATTTGTCGACGCCTCGTGTGGCGGCAACTTCTTAAATAAAGATGCTGAAAGTGCTTATGATCTATTTGAAGAAATGAGTGAAAACTCATTTAACCAAGCTTCCATGAACACATTTTGCAGAACCCAAAACCCGCAGTTTGGTGTTCATGAAATAGGCGCTCAATCTATCCCAGTCACCCAAGACGATCTTCAAATGATCGCTCAGAAACTCGACCAGATGCATATTAATCAGAAGAAAATTGAGGAAAGACTTGCCACATCAATTCAAGCTCCACGCCCACATCTAACCCAACCTAACTTTCCACGAAGAGAAAATTTGCACAATCTCAACACCACTCCTGCTGATTATTCTGAGGTTGCCCATGATTCACTGGGGAATTTCAATTATCCAGATCTTAACCCCACCCAAAATATTTCTGCCATCCAGGAGCCCTTTAAAAATTCTTCCAATTGGAAAAATTACCCGAACTACTCCTGGAATAATCAAGTTTCCTCCCAACCATATCATTTTAATGGGTATGGGTCGAATCCAAATTTCCATCCTGGGCCGTCCCAACAAGTTATCAATGCCCAGATGCTGCGAACCCTGCAGGATATGCAAACAAAAATGACGGAAGTAACCCGCAACATCACAAATCTGAACAATCAGATTGGGGTTACTCCCACGCAAAGACCTGTAGGACATCTTCCGTCCCAACCCATACCCAACCCTAATCACCAAGGAAACCATTATATGGGCAGAAATCCACATTATCCACATCAGCCTCCTCCTAATCCACCACCTCAGCAGCCGCCCAGGTTTCTGCAATCACAGGCCCCCCCACCTCCTCTAAATAATAATCCGACTGCACATGCAGTTACTTTGAGGAGTGGGAAAACCACCACTGACCCCGGGCCTTCACACGAACCTGGTAAGATACTTGTGCAAATTGACTCCCCACCTCCCCATCAGGAAGAAAAAGAAAAACAAAAATCTCAAGACAAGATTCCTGTCCCTTTCCCACAAGCTCTCTACCCCACCACCAACAAAAAAAAGAAATCTGAGCCCACTACAGAAGAACTCATGGAGCTATTTGGGCAAGTTCATATCAATATTCCTCTCCTAGATGCCATCAAATATATACCTGCCTATGCTAAATTTTTGAAGGATATTTGTACTCCTAAAAGGCAGGCTAAAAATCTAGGACAGGTGCATCTTTCAGAGACAGTAAGCTCTGTCATACAGAGTAAGCTGCCTCCTAAGATGAAAGATCCGGGGGCGCCTTTAATTTCTGTAATTATTGATGACACTACATTTAATCGCGCCCTCCTTGATCTTGGTGCCTCAGTTAATATTATTCCCACGAGTTTATTCGAAGAATTTCAGATCGGTGAATTAAAACCCGTCGAGGTTACCCTGCAATCAGCCGACCGATCTACAATCAAACCTCGTGGGATTATCGAGGATATTTTAATCAAGGTCCAGAATTGTGTCTTCCCTGCAGACTTTCTGGTTCTTGACATTGAGGCACCTGAATCATTACTGGACTCCCCAATAATCCTTGGACGCCCCTTTTTGGCCACTACAAAGGCAAATATAAATTGCCACACAGGAAAAATGGATATCAACTGTGCAGGACAAACTATCACTTTAGATATTTTTAAATCCTCCAGGAGATTCCATGATGATAACTTCTTTGAGGACTCAGATACTGAAATTTCCAATATGGTGGAGGAGACAAGGTTAATAGATACCCTTACCGACCACAATTTTTTTGAGGACTCTGATTCAGAATCAGTGGTCGGCGAAATCTGTGATCCGGAAACTTGTCTTGACCCCAAATTTATTCCTGATACCCCCCCTAACCCACCCACTATTCACGCACCTAATTTTTCCACACTAACTCACCATTCCTTCCCCGACCCCTTTCTTACGGACCTGCCACCAACCCCGCCCGAGTTTGGCACCCAACCTGAATTAAAACCATGGCCAGACTCGGGCCACACTTATCAATTTCCATCTCACTTTGATCCCAATATTATTTCTAATCAATTTTCTAGGGATATAGACGAAGACACCTTTTTTGCGAGCATCCAAGTGTCCAATTATTTACATGATTTTCCGTCTTCTGTGCATACCTTCACGCCCGACTGAATGGCGTAAAAGATAGCACTGGATGGGAGGTAACCCATCATTTTTTTTTCTTGCTTTCCTTTTTTCTTCTTTTTCCAGGTTTTATTCATCCTAAACCTGACCGTTCTTCACTAAGGTGATTCCTTTTCCCTCCTAATGCATGAGGACATGGCATATCTTAAGCATGGGGGGTGTTTTTAAATTTTTACGATCGATTTAGGATGTTTAAAACCTAAAAACATGCAATTTTCTTTAATTTATTTCCTGCTTGCATACCCAAAAACAAAAAACAAAAAGAAAAAAAAAATATTGAAAACTTTTTGAGGAAAAATTTTGAAATCGGGACTACGGTCGAAAAATTCACTTATGGTACAATGGGATTTAATCTTTAACAAACTAAGGATGAGGATATGGATCTGATCATTAGAATTCCAGGGTCTATTTTAGACTAGATCAGATATCCTTCTCTAAAATTCCACCTGAACTCATGATAGTTCAGGTGACTTGATCCTATTTTGTAATATGGAAAGTATTTGACTTAGTTTTTTATTCAAAAACCTGCGGTTCTTGAGAAACTTCTTGTGTCAATTTTTACACACAAGCCAACACTTAAAAATAACTAAAAATTTAAAAAAAACTCCCTTGTTTGGATTTAGTAAAAGTCTGAAGCAGATCATTGGTTTGAGTTCCCACCGTCGAGAAGAAGGAAAAAACCTTCTTTGAGGACACGATGTCAACATGTTACAGCCTTGGTGCTGCTCTATATCTATATTTCATATCTTTAGATGGAGCATTAAAGCGCATTTCAGCAGCTCAAGTGTCTTGGACGGTGCTCTACCTATAGCGTCGGAGCAAGAGCTTGAGTTTGCTTGGAGCGCCCCTTTTCACCGCATCATGTTTTGGGGTTGTGAGCTCCTGGGTGGTGTCATGGACAGTGCTATCCCGAAGTACTGGCGCCAGAGCCCCCTCGAGGAATGGTAATGGGAATGATGATACCGACACATCTGTTGTAAGACTAAGCTAAAAATAAGCATGGGGGAAAAATAATAATAATAATAATAATAACACGTCCTTATTAAGGTTGGCTTTTCACAAGCACCGACACAAGGTTTTAAAGGAATTTGCAAGTTGCGAATCAGATTCACGAGCCAGAAAAATCCTAAAAACAAACATTTCAAGTCATCTGAATTAACAAGGGGTTAATTTGTGAATTTTCTGAGGATATATTGATCCCGTTCTATCTAATGGTTGGATCCAAAAACAAATCCTGATGTTTATCTTCAACAAATCCCGTATCTCTTGTGTTTTAATCTACCAAGGTCCCTTAATCTCTTTTTCTCCTCAAAAGTCAAAAAATTAGATTTCCCAAAAATTCCATTTTCCAAAAAAATTAAAGTTTTGCTAAGAGACTAGCAAAAGATAAGCATGGGGGTGTGATAAACGCCAGTTTATCATCATTCTTATGCATTAAAACTAACCTAGCTCTTAGTATTTTACTCCGCAAATGGGTTTTTGGGCTGCATTTAGGCATAAATTAGGATAGGCATGCATTGCATTTTTTATTGTCGTTTTAATGTGTTTTTGTGAGTGTTAGGGATGTACAGATGCACAGATCCCTAAAACCCTAGCACTCAAGAAGGCAAATGGTGAAGGAGAAGCCCAAACTAGCTGGAACCCAGCTTGATCCAGCTCACCACAGCTGAAACCTAGCTTACTTGAACTAGGGTTAGCTCATCCCAGCTCCATTTAGCTAATCGCAGCTAGATGGTAGCTCAAGAGAGTTCACCTTAGCTCACCCTAGCTCAAGTCAGCTCAGATCTAGCTCAACTTAGCTGAGTCTAGCTCATCTCAGCTCCCACTAGTTCACAGGGAGCTCTAGCTAGCTCAGCTGAGTTGACAGGAGTTCACCTCAGCTTAGATCCAGCTCAACTTAGCTGAGTCTATCTCATCTCAGCTCCCACTAGTTCACAGGGAGCTCTAGCTAGCTCAGCTGAGTTGACAGGAGTTCACCCCAGCTCAGATCCAGCTACATCCAGCTCCACTCAACTCCAGGCAGCTGAAGAAGAATTCATCTCAGCTCAGGAAGCTCAAGTCCAGCTCCCGGGGATTCAGCTTAGCTCAACTCAGTTGAGCTAAGCTACCTTAGCTGCCTCAACCAGCTTGATTCTCCCCGGGAGCACCAGACCTAGCTCACCTCAACTCATTTTGGTAGAAGCTAGCTCACTTTAGCTTGGCTTAGCAACTAGCAAAGAACTAGTAAGCTAAGCCAGCTAGAGTAGCCCCATGCCAGCCTCTTCAGCAGCAGCCAGCTCCAGCTCCAGCTCCAGACTTCTCCTCCTCAGCTCTTCTCCCTGAAAACCCTAGCTCCAAATGCCTCCAACTCTACTCCCTATTAGCTAAGCTAGCTAAGCTGCTTAACATAGCTAGTCCACCTCCATGGCACCAAAACCGACTACCCTACTACCTAAGCTCCAGCAAAAAGACCACCTACTCCTACTTTATTTTGGTGCCAACTATCCCTTCCATCACCACCCTACATCCACCATCAAAGCCCATCTCCACCCTCCATTTTTTCCCTCCAAAATTGCCTTCTAGAAGGTATTTTTGGAGGGAAAACCAAGGCACCTCTTCATTTCCCTCCCATTTTTCCCTCCAAAAATAACTAAGCACCCCTTCATTTCCCTCCAAAAAAAACACCATAACCACCCCCCTTCCCATCCTATAAATACCCTACCCTACCACCACATAATTCCCATCCTCCCTTAGTATATTTTCTACCTAAACCACCTATACCTACGGCCAAGAAGAAGGAGTAGAGAAGGAGATTAAAGGGGCACATCACCAGCCCTTTTGGTGCCTTCTTCTCCCCACTCTCTTCAACTTGAGCCACGCCAAGGAGGAGGACTCTCCCATTTCAAGGAGGACGGCCAGGCAAAGGAGAAAAGCTTAGGGTGGACGTCCACCCTTGGAGAGAAACTTAGGGCACGCCCCCTTAAGGCTTGCCTTGGAGGTCATCACCTTGGCGGAGTACTGCAAGGAAGGAGTTGAAGGATTCTTTTCAAGCTTGGGAGCCACCAACCTTGGAGCAAGAAGCCCTCTTCTTCACCATCTAATTAGAGGATTTGTGTTTTTTTTCTTTATTGCAATTTTCTAGTAGTAGAAGCATTCCTCTACTAGGCATTTTTGTTAAACACTTTTTCAATTATCTAGTTGCCTTCTTTGCATTTCTTGTTTGCATTTCTAGTTGCTTATCTTCAGCATTCTTCACTCCCTCTCCCTAATTATTCTAGGCCTCCACTTGCCTAGAGTGAGCTTATGGAGAGGCTCTACTTGCCACTTTAGAAGTAGTTTATTTAATTCGAAGTGTAAACACTTTTCCCTCCATCAGTTCGCATGTTGCCTTAGTTCAAAAATAAAAAAAATGGTATATTGAAAATTACCAAAAAGAAAGTTGAGATAT
The DNA here is from genome assembly GCA_037157565.1 of Thalassia testudinum. Classification (NCBI taxonomy): domain Eukaryota; kingdom Viridiplantae; phylum Streptophyta; class Magnoliopsida; order Alismatales; family Hydrocharitaceae; genus Thalassia; species Thalassia testudinum. The sequence goes on along the minus strand of JAZHRO010000010.1, from coordinate 5,662,477 downwards.
ATTCCAAGCAAGAGAATCACTATTGCAAACAATTGGCCTCCTTGGACGACCCTAGATACTTCCCTATCTAGGATTATAAATTTAAGAGCGAAAGCGGATTTACACGTTACAACGACGTAAAAAAACTGCTTTTACAAATCACGCGTATTTCGCTATCAGTCCCCAACCTCAAACTGCACCTCTCTGCGTCTCCGATCCGCGTAGCTCTTCTGCCTGCTCCTGACAGTGCGGAGTCATCTGTGGATCTGCTCAACTACCTCCTGACTCTGCCGGATCAACCTGGGGTCAACCTCCCACTTGGTCCCCACCTCAACCCAACTCAGGGGTGTCGTACACTTCCATCCGTACAGAGCCTCGTAGGGAGCCATGCCGATGCTCGAGTGATAACTGTTGTTGTATGCAAATTCTGCCAGGGGCAGGTGCTCCTCCCAAGAGCCCCTCCAGTCCAAAACACAGGCACACAAAAGGTCCTCAAGTGTCTGTATCGTGCGCTCAGACTGTCCGTCCGTCTGGGGGTGGTAAGCTGTACTAAACCTCAACCTCGTCCCCAAGGCCTGCTGAAACTCAGCCCAAAACTGGGACGTAAAGCGAGTATCCCAGTCGGATACGATCTCTCGCAGAACTCCGTGTAGTCGCACCACATCATGGATATACCTCTCTGTCAACTGTGCTGGTCCCAAAGTGACTCGGATCGGCAAGAATCACGCCGTCTTCGTCAATCTATCCACTATTACCAGACTGCATCGTGTCCACACTAGGTAACAGGTAAGCCCACCACCAAGTCCATGGTGATGCTCTCCCACTTCCACTCTGGCACTGGAAGCGGCTGGAGGGGCCCTGCAGGCCTCTGATGCTCGGTTTTCACCTGCTGGCACACTAAGCACTGCTGCACGAACTCACCCACATCCCGCTTCATCCGTCTCCACCAAAACTCGCGTCTCAAGTCGTGGTACATTTTCGTGTTTCCGGGATGTATGGTGAATCTGGAACCGTGTGCCTCAGTCAGGAGCTCTCTCAACAGCTCCTCGTCTCTGGGAACGCACAACTGTCCCCTCAAGCGTAGCACCTGGTCTGTGAAAGAGAAGTCCCCTGGGTCTCCTGACAGTACTCTGTCGTGCAAAGACTGCAAGTACGGATCGGCCATCTGTCCTGTGATGATGCGGTCTATCAGCTCTGGCCTAGTCTGCCGTGTCACTGTCACTGCCCCACAGTACCCTCGTAACTCTAAAGGTCGCCAACTGCCCACCTCCTCCAAAAGGCTCCAACTCTGTAACTGTAGACTGGCCAAGCGTACGGGCGCCTTACGGCTCAAGGCATCAGCCACCACATTAGCCTTTCCCGGGTGGTAGGAGATGCTGCAGTCGTAGTCCTTCAGGAGCTCCAACCAACGTCTCTGTCTCATGTTGAGCTCCTTCTGGTCAAAAAGATATCTGAGGCTCCTATGATCAGTAAAAATCTCGAATGTCTCACCGTACAAGTAGTGCCTCCAGGTCTTCACCGCAAAGACAACAGCTGCCAACTCTAGGTCGTGGGTAGGGTAGGTATGCTCATGGGGCTTCAGTTGCCGCGAAGCGTAAGCGACAACGTCACCCCTCTGCATGAGCACACCTCCTAACACCTGCAAGGAGGCGTCCGTGTACACAACGAACCCGCCACTACTGTCAGGGATGGTGAGCACAGGAGCCAAGGTCAACCTCTCCTTCAGCTCCAGAAAACATGCCTCACAGGCGTCTGTCCAAGTGAAAGGCACGTCCTTCCGGGTCAACTGTGTCATAGGACGCGTAATCTGTGAAAATCCTCTGATGAATCGTCTGTAGTAGCCCGCCAGTCCCAGGAAACTGCAAATCTCAATAACTGAACGCGGTCTCTCCCACCTGAGTACTGCCTCGACCTTGGCTGGGTCCACCGCCAAGCCGTCTCCAGAGATCACATGACCTAAGAAGGTCACCTCCCTCAACCAGAACTCGCACTTGCTGTACTTGGCGTACAGCCTGCGTCGTCTCAGAGTGTCCAGAACCATCCGCAAGTGCTGTCCGTGCTGCGTCCGATCTCTAGAATAGATGAGTACATCATCTATAAAAACCACCACGAACTGGTCCAAGTACGGTCTAAACACCCGGTTCATCAGGTCCATGAAAGCAGTGGGGGCATTGGTCAGCCCAAACGGCATGACAAAAAACTCGTAATGTCCGTACCGGGTGCGGAAAGCTGTCTTGGAGATGTCGGTCTCCCTGATCCTCAACTGGTGGTATCCCGACCTCAAGTCGATCTTGGAAAACACCGTGGCACCCCGCAACTGGTCAAACAAGTCGTCGATTCTCGGCAGCGGATATCTATTTTTGATGGTGACCCTATTCAGCTGTCGATAGTCCACACAAAGGCATAAGGTCCCATCCTTCTTCACAAACAGTACCGGGGCTCCCCAAGGAGACGCACTGGGCCTCACGAAACCTTTCTCCAAAAGGTCCTGTAACTGAGACTTGAGCTCTCGTAGCTCAAGCGGTGCCATCCTGTATGGCGCGGTGGAGATGGGGCTGGTCCCTGGTACTAGTGAGATCTCAAACTCGATCTCACGCTCGGGCGGTAGTCCTGGTAACTCGCCTGGAAACACGTCAGGGTACTCTCTGACCATCGGGATGCTCTGGAAGTCTACCACAGGGCTGGGCTCTGCCACCACACAAGCTAGGAAGCCCTCACACCCCTGGCTCAAAAGTCTCGCCGCCCCAAGTGCCGAAATGCACCTGAAACCTCCGTCCACTGGTGATGAGAACCTCATCATGAGCCATAACTAGCTCATTTTGACCTAATACAAAGGATAAAAGCTCCTACATATCTCAAGGAAAGGCTTAACTCAGAGAATCCTGAGTTTGAGAAGAAAACAAGTCATAAGGGGTAAAAATGCAATTTTACCAGTATAATCTGCATACAGGGTAATTCAGGGCCCAAACATAGGTCAAAGCAGCTTAATAAGAATAAGAGTGGGATGAAATGATCTAGCAAGGGCTACAGCAATTCCAAGAAACTAAATGATAATCTGTAACCCTAAAATAACCCACTTCAATTCACAAGGTTCGAGGCAAAGTAAAAATAGAATAAACCCTCTAAAATTCATAGAAAAATAATCTCCAGGGTTTAGAAACTTCAATTTGGCCTTCAGAACCCTTTTTGACCTACATTGAGAACCATGCCCAATTAATAACTTAATTTGGGTTTTTGCGTAAATTGACCGGTCAAACAAGGTTTAATATGGAAATGAAATTCACCATCAGATTCCTTAGGTCCTAATTAGTCATGTATAAAAACTTGAGCCTAAGAAGAAACCTCCTTGACCGACTTTACACTTTGGTCCTCATATATTTACTCTTTGGCCCTCAACTTTTGAACCCTCGCATTTTGGCCCCTAACTCTCCTTCGTTCTTTGCAATCAGGTCCCCCCTGCAAAACCTGCCAGCACCATGCTCCGGCGACCTTGCGCGGAGCATGGCGCCGCGCAGGGTGAGGTGGGGGACCTGGCAAGTAAACCGGGGGTGCCCTGCGTCGTCAGCCGTCGCAGGGACACCCCCCTGGTCGTTGTAACCCACCATACCGGCCGTGCGAACGCACGGACGGTATGGGTTCTTGTTTCCGGCCATCCTCCGGCGAGGGAGACACGTCGTCTCCCTCCGCCTTCCTCCCTGTTTGATCCCTATAAATACCCCCCGTTGCTCCACCGACCGGGGCAGCCTGGATCTGACGGAGAAAATCCCCAACTTTCCTCCCTTCTCTCTCCGGCAGACGCTCACCAGCTCCGGCGGTTCCTCCCCCTCCACCTCTCCGCTCTGCCGCAATACCAGCAGCAGAGACTTCCTCCCCTGCTCTTCCCGCGCCACGCCGTACCCAGCTGGCGCCTCTCCGGCTCTCTGCTCGCCGCCGCCCCTTTCCCTGAGCATCGTCTTCTCCGGCGACAGTCGATACGACTGTCGCCCTGTTCCTCCCCCTTCGTCCCTGCAAGTAAGCTAGAGCTACTCCCCTTCTTCCCCTCTTTCTTTCCCCGCTTTCAATTTATTCAATTAAGCCCTCGACCGACCCTGACCATCGTCACCCCCTTCATCTCCGGCCACCCTCCGGCGAGCCGCTCCCATCACCTCAGCAACCCACACGGCTCGTCGACCACCGCAGGACCTCTGCCTCCTCACCCTGATCAACCCCCGCCCTGCCACTTCCCCCACATCACCCTCTGCAACCCCACCGAACAGACCCATCCTCCGACCCACAGTCCGACCTAGGGCAGCCCTCGCACGCCGCCCCGCGCCTCGCCACCACCCACACGAGCTTCGCCGCACCCTGGCGAAGCTCCTAGCACTTTCTGATTAGGCCGAGAGGCCGTTTTCTTGTGAACAGGCCACTCGACCTCCGCCGCCATTGCCGCGCAGGAGGAACTGCTTCCGCCTGCAGCTACAGGCGCGCCACGCTCAGCGCCACGCCCAGATTCAACTCCCAGGCCTTGCGAGGCGTTTTGGCAAAACACCAGGCTCGCAGCTAAGGCAGAAAGCTTCGCGTGACGCCGCAATCTCCCGCTGATTTCCCCGCTACGGGCGCGCAATTGAGGTGGGACATTTAGTCCCACCTCGGAAAAGCCTGAAGAGGCGCAGCGATATAAGATGCAAAAGTGCTGGAGGCTTACTGCCTCAGCACACGGGGTGAGGTCCCCTTCACCCGCCCGGTTACCCGGTCTCGTCCGCGCTCACGCCCCGCGGACCTGACCCGACCCGACCCGACTTAAGACTGACCTGCACTCCTCGCCCACCACGCACGCCGGTGGGCCTGGACCCGGGCCTGACCCGCACCCGGTTACCCGGCAGCTCTGGGAGAGCTTTCCCAAGAGTGGTTTCAGAGAGAGAGAGAGACGCGGGGGGGGGAGGGTAGAATAGGTTTTGCCTCTGACGAAAAACTCTGAAGTGTGCAGGCACAGGCGAAGAAGAAGACCCGCGGAAGAAGAAGGAAGCTGACTGTAGCAACAGGTAGTTAAGTCGTCTGATTTGGAAATCAGACGACGGCCTGAAGGGAAAAGAAGAAAGGAGGGGTGACGTCCCTGGCTGAAAAAGAAAAGAAGAAGCTGACACTTAGCCGCAGGGAGGAGAAACAAGAAGAAACTCTAAAGAAGAGGCTGAGCAAGGCAGAAGAAGAGGAAAGGCTGCAGAGAAGAAGTACAGCAGAGCCAAGGAAGAAGAAACCTTCACAGAAGAGACTGCAGAAAAAGAAGAAGAGAGGCCAAGACAGAAACCAAGGAAGAAGAAGAAGGAGATCTGAAGAAAGAAAGAGGAGCATCACCTCTGCAGAACAAAGAAGAAGTAGGAGATCTGAAGAAAGAAAGAAAGAAGAACATCACGAGGAGAAAACAAAGAGAACAACAAATTCTTTCCCTCTCTCTTTCTTTATTTTGTAAAAGAAATATGTATATCTCTAGAATACAACTTGCTCCCTGAGTTCGACCTCGGGAACTCTTTTATTTTCCGAGTAAAAAATTTATATATTTGAAATGTTGGTAATAACTGGCTATACTACAACGTTATAACAATAAAACCCGGTTATCCCACACCATTTCAACTGGCTGTCCATGAAACTCGAAAGAAGGCAACTCCGGAATGGAGAAGACAATCTTCCTCTCAAAACAGTTCACCAAGGCATGGTAAGCGGACAACCAATCCATCCCCAGAATCACTCCAAAGTCCTCCATCTATAACATAATCAGGTCAGCTGGCAGGCTATGTCCCCCGACGTTGACCTCGCAATCCGTGTGCACCTCCTCAGCTACAAATAGCTGACCACTCGGACCTCTGATTACGAACGGATTCTCTAACAGTGTATAATCCTGGTCCAAACTAACTGTGAAACTGGCTGCGACAAAGGAGTGCGTAGCGCCGGAATCGAAAAGCGTGTAAACGAGTCTGCCGGAAACTGAAACCATACCTGCTACCACCGATCCCGAAGCTCTGGCGTCCCTATGTGTCAGGGTGTTGATACGCCCTTCAGCTCTAGGTGCGGATGAAGCAACCACACTCTGCGTCGGACGGGTAGGCGCTGGCCGGTACCCTCCTCGTGACTGCTGTCCTCCTCCTCGTGCCTGGGAACCACGGCCTCCTGCGCGTCCTCCAGTGCTGTGAGCGGGAAGTATCTGTTGACCTCCTGCCCTAGATGGGCAGTCCCTCCTGATGTGGCCCGGCTGGCCACACTAGTAGCAGAGGGGAACCCGACTCCCGCCCTCAGTGGGTCCCTGCTGTCGGCTAGGCGGGGGTCCGATGCTGGCGACTGGCCCCTATCGAGGGCCCCCAAAGGCCACTGATGGCCCTGCACAACGTGACAGCTCTCCTGCGGACGCCACGTGTCTCCGTTCTCGCCGGCCCTGTGAAAAGTCTGGCTGGAAGGGCCTCTTCCGCCTGCCGTCGGTGTCTCATGCGGACGGGTTGGTCTCCTCGTAAATCATAGCTGCCTCTACCACCCTCAAAAATGTAGGCAGCTTCAGGGGTTTGACATAGCCCCGGATCGCAGGCCGGAGCCCCTCGGTGAACCTCCAAAGGCGCTCCTCCTCAGTGGCTACCGCTGTCGCTGCAAAGCGGGACAGCTCCAAGAAATGCGTGCGGTACGCGCTCACAGTCATCGTCCCTTGGCGGAGAGTGTGGAACTCCCGCCCCCTCTGGTCCTGCCATGTCTGGGGAAAGTACTGCTCGCAGAAGAGGGTGACGAACTGGTCCCACGTCGGCTCATCCCTCTCCTATCCCCAGACTGCCCTCCACCACCTGTGTGCCGCACTCTCCAGCTGGTACGTGGCAAAGGCCACGCGATACTCCACCGGGGGGCGAAGGGTGTCGAAGACCTTCTCCAGCTGCTCAAGCCAGTCCTCTGCCTCGGTCGGGTCCTCATCCCCCTTGAAGGAGGGGGGCTTCAGCTTCCGGAACTGTCCGAAAAGCTCGAAGTGGCGCTGTAGGGGAGGTGCTGGTGCACCTCCAGGTGAAGGTGCCTCGTGTATAGAAGTGTCGGAGGAAGGTGGGGGCGGCAGCGGCCCATCCCCTCCCTTGTGTCCAGCGCCGTGTCCGTCGCGTGGTCCCACAGAGGACTCCCCCTCTACAGCCCCAGGAGGAGGTGCTCGGGGCAGTGGGTGGAGCTCCTCTCGTACAATGTCTCGTATCAGCCGGGCGAGGTCCTGGGCCTGGACGCCAGGGAGTAGTGGCTGGTCCACTGGAGTGTCGGCAATGACACGCCCACCTCACCGACCTCGTCCTCGGCCGCGCCCGCGGCCTGCCTCACTGGTCCCACGACGAGGCATCTCCTGTAAGGAGACGCGAAACAAAACGGGAAAACGTCAAAACAGACGGTACCTAACGAAACTTCTAAGAGCTCATGTCAAGTGATATGTTGTGGTGGCTACTCTAGTTATAGACTTGTGAATTGGTTATTTTGCAGTTAGTTGATTCACTTCTCAGGACGACCTTGCTCTGATACCATCTTGTAACGACCCGATTCTCAAGTCCCTACAAGACACGAGAATCGGACCGACTCGACTAATCCCAAGACCTAGTCGTCCAACGAGGAGGTAACCAAAAGAGCAGTAAAATAAACCACATTCAACATGAATATAACTAACAGTAAGAAAATACGGCAGCAAGGAAAGGAACTACTACAGTATATACCACCACAACAGTAGAACAACATTCATAACTAAATGTGAACTGTACGTAAATAAAAGTACAGCGAAAACAAGAACTACTCACTATACGTAACAAAAAGAGGTACAAGAAACCGTGGTAACTCTACTGGACCCTACTCGGCCCAACGTCCTCTGCAGCCGCTGACCCTGGCTGCTCAACACCTGGTCCTGAAAAAGGTAACGAGTGTAACACGTCAGCAAAACGCTGAGTAGAGTGGCAACTAAACTAAAGACAACAGGAGAGTGTACAGTAGCTGTTATGTTCGATTACTTTCTTTATTCACATCTTTCAATTGTCTCACTATTTCATTTATTCCTCAGATCTTTAACTTGATCTCGAATGTTCCTCGTGGGAACGATCTTGATTGCAGTCTTTTCCAAAAAGTAGAAGTAGCACGTGGTGCTCTCCTAGCCGGGAGAGTCCCTCGGGGTGATCCTACCCTCAGTCAACCACCCCAAGGTCACTGACAGACGTAACGGTGACTACGGCACGCACGATAAACGCACAGGTAGCTAACCCGTACTGGAACGCGGTCAGTGGTTTCCATTAACGGGTGTGCCCAAAGCACAGCACGGAACCAGTCCAGGGCAGAGCCCTCTCAGTAACAGGGGTCCAACCCCTCCACAGTAACCAAACCGGGGCCTTGCCCCTCCACAGTCCGCGCACTCTCGCCTGACTACCCTGGTTTGCCCCAGCGGGCCTAACAAGTCGGTGTGGGAGGCTAGCAGAACCCCGGGACCTGTGGGGTAGCTAGTACCTCCCTACACTAGTAGCTCTCCTCGGTACTACGTACACGAGGGCCAGCAAGTCGGTACAGAGTGGCCAGTCCTAACCCCGGGTCCCTGGGGTGACTGACTCCGCTCTGCACTAAACAGGGGGACAGTCGCTCTCCTTGGTACTCCGTACTCAAGGGCCAGCTCACTTCCCCAATTCTATTCCATTTACTTTCCAGGAGTTCTACTCCTAATTCTCCGTAGGGTTCCAGCTCTTTAACTCAGAACATTCCAGTTTCACCATTCCAATTTCACGTTCATACATCCCATATTCTTAATCATGTTCATTTATTCATAACAGGCAGCTGTTAATTTAATTCACAGGCAGCTATTATTTCCTTTCCACATTTTCCAAAACTGCAGTATTAATACATTCCATTAGTTTTCCCGTCCTAGGATTCATGCCATATCCTAGGATCTATCATACAATCTAGTTCTCCAACCCTAGGATTCATGCAACACCCTAGGAATCTACCATTCAATCTATTTCTCATTCCTAGGATTCATGCAATGTCCTAGGTTCTATTTATGGTTTCATAATGTAACAGATTATACTTAAAGCCACTCTACCAGGTACGACGGGAGTAATGGGGGCAAGATCGGGAATCCCGCGTGCCTCCGTGACCCCCAAGACTACAACGGAACGAGGTCCTATCACAAGGATCAAACGCAAGGAGTGTCTCAAAATAGTGTATAGCTACCATAGATGGGTAGAGGATTTAATTCCGGAAAGAACTCAACTTGAAACGCAGAAAACGGAACCCGAACGGGCCCTCAACGGGTCGAAAACGACGACATTGTGCAAAATCAGACGTCTGGAACTTCTTCTAGACGTCTTAAAAAGTGGATCAGAGAATTACCTTGTTCAGCGTGGTTTCCCAGACGTCCAGAAGTCTGCAGGGACGTCTGTCCTAGCTCCCAGATGTCCGATGGTCACCCCGGACATCTGGAGGTCGCTCCCGCCGTCTGGTACTACAGCCAGACGTCTGATTCGCGTTGGATGGCGAATCACCGAGCCTGCGCACACCCATCTCCCTCCCTCAATACGGTCAGTCGACAAGGAGGAGGAAGAAGACGGAAAACTCACCTTTCAGACGTCTGGACAGTATTCCAGACGTCGACCTCGTCGTCTGGCTATCAGCACAGACGTCTGATTCTGGAAATTTTTCCAGAACCAGGGCACGACTCGCCCTCCGCTCGCGACGCCGCCCGCGTCGCACCTCGTTCGCCTGCTGCTCGAGCCACAGCAGGCCTCCCGCGTCGTTCCGCGCCCGCTGCGCTCCGCGCTGGCCGGCCCTGGCAGCCCCGGCGAGCTCGCCCTCACGGCTGAGCGCCACTCTCGCATGCAGCACCCCCTCCGCGCTCACTGCGGCCGTCGCGGCCGCAGCAACCCCGCGCCCGCTCTCGCGCACTAGAAGGAGAAGAGGAAAGGGGTGGAGGCGACGGGAGAGACCGCGTGGCCTTCTAAGGCCGCGCGAGGAGGAGAGAGAGAGACTGCAGCGGCGAGAATCTGCAGCCGCAGGAGCGAATATGCGGTCTGCGCGCTCAGGCGCGCAGACAACCCGCACGTGTAGAAAATAATTGATTTCCAGATGTCTGGAAACGATCCAAGACGTCTGGTCCGACGTCTGGGCCACCTCCCAGACGTCTTAAAAGACGTCTGGGACAGCGTTCGTAACACCTACCTATGCCTTACACTCCTCGGCTGTGACCTACACCCACAGCCCTGGACCCAGGTGCGCTCTAGGTCAGAACACCCGATAACCCGATACTGTTGAGGCTTTTGGAAAGCGTAACCCAAGGAGAGAAAGAGAGGATCATGCGTGGGGGCAGGGGGTTTTGCTCTGAGAAGGATTGGCTGACACTTAGCCAAAATTGAGGATCCTTCCCCCTCTGCGTGAAGAAGAAGAATAGAAGAATAGAAGAGCAGAGAAAGAAAGAAGAAGAGGAAGAGCAAAGAAGGAAGAAGGAAGAAGAAGGAAAGCAAGAAGAAGCAGAAGAAGAAATTAGATCATCAGACGTTTAAGACGTCTGATGGAATATTCAGACGGCTGAGATCATTTCATATATAACTATTGAGTTCTATTTGCCATTATTGTAGGGACTAATTGGTGATTCAAATCACCATTTTACTCCATTCTTTTTGCAGTCTGATACTTGATCTTATTGCTACATTACTCTGAATCAATTTCTGATTACATTTTCGTATCTCTATTGTTTTAAATTGTAAATTTTAGAACTGAATTCCTATTTGTTCCCAACGAACGACCTCGGACTTTTTCGAGTATAAATTTTATCTATTTTTTGTGAGATTTCAACTATACTACAACGCAACGATTTAAAACCTGACTTCAAGCGACCAACAACAATGCCACTGGTAGGAAGGAAAATCTATTAAGCATTAGATTTTTTATATATACTCAATTGCTATTCATTTCAGATTACAATAGGGTAACCAAGTTGAAACGTCCCAAGTTCAAAAGGAGTAAAGCATTTAGAGACATGGTTCAAGGAAAGATAATGTATATAGATAACAGACTATGTCATGACAAAAGGCATGATTTTTTAAATTCAAGAGAATTTCATGCCATAATACTATTGGTTAACTGGCATGATTCATGTCTAGTAGATCAATTGGACACCAACTCAATTCATGCTAACTAGTACAAGTTTGAGGATAAAACACCAACCCAAGCGGAAACCCAACTCAGTTCTAGTTAACTTGTTGGGTGGAAACCTTCTTTTTAAAAAAAAATGAAATACATAAATTACAAACTCATTCAAATTAAGAATATCTGTTTGGAACACCACATAAGAATAGATGTCCCTCAATAAAATAGAGAAAGCTCACACTGCCAGAAGGAAGACTAGATTTTGCAAAGTCCGAGCTATGGAACAAGAGCCAACTAATACACACTTTCCCATCAAATGTTTTTCATCTTTAACAACTAGAACAAAATAGCAAGCAACGCAAATAGGAGAAACGAAGCAAAAACCAAGTCATTACAATGCTAGATCAAAGCATATGAATATGATCCAAGATGATGTACCTGCTGCTTCTACTTATCTTTAAGTTGACCACAGTAAAGAGCGTTATCAAGAATAGGTAGCTCAGTTTTTTCAGATTTATCTTCAAGATTGACTAATTTGATATGGACCTCCAACCTGATGGACCATCTATCAAGGTTTTCCATCTGCGAATTCCATATATATGCCAACATTGTCAAGATAGACCAAGATGGTAGTCCATGCCCCTATATAGTACATCCTAAAACACCATCCCACTTGTTACCCCTATTGTCCTCTGTCCACTCCCCATAATCCATCTAGACAACAAATAAAGAGTGATTCATTAACAAATTTAGCACTTTCCACAATACAGTAATCAGTGCTGCATTTTGATCCATAGTAATTCACATGTTTTTCATTTTTTTTGTTAATGGGTTAATCAAAACATAAGAATAATAGTGAAATTGCAAATGAATGCAAGATATCTAGCTTGCAAGTTTACCAATTAAATTCAAAGGATATATATCCCTACAATGTCGATGGCCAAACCCTAGCACTAACTTGGGCATTTCGTCGAACATGTGGTGGGCATTAGTTTTTACAAATATAAGCAAAACAGCAGCCTAGGCATCAATGGAAATAGAGTCACTTGGTGATGTTCTAAACAAATAAAAGAAAAAGGATGGAGCCTTACAAGGTAAGGAGTGGAAGACTCACCAATTCCTCCTACTAAGCACTTCTGCAGCTGAGTGAAACCATTATCTTGGCTGTGAATACACAAAAAAAAGAGACGATTAGATCAAATCAGATAACTACAAGAGATGGAGACACACAAAGCTTGCCACAAACCTATCCATAATTAATCCTAACTTTTGCTAGCAATTGACAGATATTGACACAAATAGCGTGAGAGGGAAAGATCTTGAGTGTTTAGATTTGAGCGATAGATCTAGTGACAGATCTCTTCTCCTTTCCCTAGTGGATCAAGTGGAGGACACAAGTGGATTGAGAGGAAATGATCATGAGTGTTTCAAGTGCGATCCTGAGCAAATCGATAGAAGATTGTGAGATCGAGTGCATATCATGAGAGCGATTGTGAGTAGATCATGTACGTGAAAGAGAGAGCTAATTAACCTGAGGTGATCACTCCAAGAGATAGGCATTTGATCTACAGAGAATGAACAGAACCAAGAAATTGGGAGATGTGAGAGTGGCGATGTGTAGACTATCGAGGGTTTAGGAGATTTAAGGGCAACGATGTGCAATTGATGCTGTATTAATTGAGCAGTTAAGGTGTTGTTTTGGTTCCAACAAAGAATGACCCACGTCTTTTTGGCTAAGGGTTTAAGACAATGCTTTTAGTCTTGACACTCGGTGTAGGTGTGGTCAACACCAACGAATAAAAGATCATGTAGTGATGAGTAATAAATGTTGGTATATATGGATCATTGCTAAATGTGCTTTCTTTTGTAGTGACATCAAGACTTTGATTACTATCATTCTTATAGCTACATTGAATAAAGATCTCTGCCCTCCTACAAACAACCTAATACGATCTATGATCAAGAAGGATATGATTACAACCCCTACCCTCCCCAAGATTACACTGTATATAGGTTACTATCCCTTGAAGGCCAACCTGAAATGACCTATTATCAGGGAGGACCCCAAGAACCTTAATTTCTTTACCCTCTTGGAATGAACCCAAACCCACCCAACCTTGAGCCGAACCATTCGGCCGAGGTGACTCAGGTCCGAGATAAGGTGCTAGATAACTTGAGGACAACCATACAATTTTTAGAAGCTTAGCCAACACCCTGTAATGAAGCTCTGGAGCCTCTAATTAAATGATTGATATCTTAATGGTTCCTTACTAGATTGGTTCTAGGAGGTCGAGGAAAAGGACATGGGTATATTTTCATATTTAATTATGTTAATTAATGCCTAACTAACGTTAGTCTAAGGATAATTTAGGTTAAATTGCATTTAGTTAGGTCAGATTAGGTATTTTAGGTTATTTTGTAAATAATACATTTTTTTGGACTTTTGTGTAATTTTTCTTATAATTGTATCCGGTACCTTGATGTATTTATTTTTATATGAGTAGATACAAAATTTCAAGTTGATTGGAGTATATGGCTGATTGGATTTTTGGACTTGAACTCATTTGAAGAGGACTAAGTTAGTAGATCTATTTGGCAACACAATTGGTCCCAAGCCTTAATCTATTTAGGCACCCAACTTTTTACCCTTAGAACCTAGCTACCATATTCCTATAACCCAAAATCATATAAACCCCAACATGACCTATTTCCACTCCATGCAATCCCCACCAACACATCTCCTTTTATCCATGCAAACTCAACAACCCACCTACGTAGATCCTACATCCACCGAACATGCATGAAACCCAAACCCTCTTCATCTTAAAACAATATATTCCAATTCCATGCATGAATTCAACACCCAACGTCGAAATCCCATTCCATCGGACATGCAACCCACCTACAATTCCCATCCCATGCACCTTACGTAGCCCACTTTTATCCCCAACAGCATTCAACAAAACCCCACCGAACTCACAGTTTGCAACAAATCCCACGAAAAAGAAAATATGAAAAAAAAGAAACAAATCCTTTCCCATCTCTCCAACGCCTCCCATTTCCATCATCATAGCCTTTCCCCACATATCTCTCTCTCCCTCTTAAATCCCACCGAAAAAAACCAACAAAACCCAACGATCCCTTTTATCACCTACAACCAAACGCCGTCCAAGTAAAACACATGTACAACACATCATATTCACATTAACTTCAACCTAAACCTCAATCCCCAGTCCACCACTGAACTCAACTTATCCCCTCCATTTAATTATTTATTTGCCCTCCTATCAATAAATCATAGCCTTTAATCCTAACCCTTGATCATTGATCTATTAATCCTAGCCATCCAAATTAATGATCCTAGATACCTTAAACCGACCAATAGGAAGCCTCCTAGAGTCCTATATAAACCCATAGCCACCCCCTCCTTAAACTCAACTCCTACTTTAAATCTCCTACATCCACATAGTCTCTATTAACTAGTGCTAATCCACACTAACTCTAATGGTTCTAATAGGTGCATCTTCTCACCTGCATCTACATCAACGCTTTGAACTTCACCTTTAAAGTCTATAATTTCTACATTTCTCTAGTCTAGTTCTAGTTGTAGTAATCTAGTTCTAGGTGTAATTTTCCAAGCAATCCTCTAGTTGTAGTATGACTTCTATTGGTGTTAAACTCTTATCTTATTCAATAAAAGTTCCTGTATTTATTTTCAACTTTATCTTCACGTTATATGCTCTCTAGTAGTAGTATATTATAGTCCTAGTAGTTATATGCTATTAGATTTAGTATTAGTTCTAATAATCATCCTACTTGATATTCGGTTCTAGTTCTAATTAAAAAAGCAATTTTAATCTATTTTCCCCCTTGCGAATGACTCGGACTCCCATATTTTTATTCGAAAAATTTTACAAGTTCGATTTGAATATAAATTTAAGAGTTTCTAACGCGATTATACACCAAAAGTGTATTTTACGCAATCACATCCTCGTTTGGAATATTTTTTGGCGTCATTGGCGAGGAGGCAACACGATTATTCTGCTTTCAATAGCCTCATCTAGATTTGCATTTGTGAGATCTAACTTTTTCTTCTTTTTTTGTTGTTTTGTATGTAGGATTGTGTAATCGCACGAGAACAAATCTCAAAGTGACAAGAAAAAGTGCGGGTGAAGATCTCTAGGCAAGTCATCTACATCTTAGACTTAGGTAGATTCATGACCCTTAGGAGTAAGTGCATTTAATATTTATTTTTCAAAAAAAGATCTTTTATCCTAGTCTACTTGTGCTTTAAAGATCTTATCTCATCCCAACCAAGTTCAGATTAGTTTTTCTTGTTGAATTAAAAATTTTATTCTGAACTGTCAGTACATCCAAAAATTCCCAAATTTTTACTTTGTGATCCCCTTGAAATTAGAAACAAACTCACCAAATTTCACATAAACATTCATTTTTTGTTATCCTAGAAAAACCTTTTACTTTCGGTGAGTCAATCTAAAATTCTTTTGTTGGAGATTTGGATTCACTGAATTTTCCTGAACTCTATACAACTCCAAATTCAGTGAAATTTTTCTCATTGGATTTATAATTAAATATAGATTATCTAAAAAAATTGTAAAAATTTTATGATGGATGTATCATTACTATTTATGGAAAAACTCATTGGGGGCCTGTTTGGACTCTTTTGGCATTCTGAGTTGCAAAATCTGAAAAAAATATTTTTAAGCCCTAAAAATTCTAAAAAAAGTTATTAGTTTGTGATTGATCAAGTGGTGTTTAGGAAGCCTTTGTTTCATTTTTTGGGCCGCACTACTTGAAATAAAATTGATTCACTTAGAAGCTACATGCTAAGGTGCCACATTAGGATTGCCAGATTCACAAGCTAAAGGAAAAAGATCAAGGTCTTGTGATTGCAAAATGCTATCAGTTCTACTCAAAACTTGTTTGAAAAGATCTTGAAAGTTAAACCCTAAAATTGGTGAATTAATTATTTGAGCATTAAAAGATACTTCACCAATTAAATTTGTTTGTGGACCCTTGTTTGGCACGCACGCACATCTGAATTGAATTAATTGGGCACCCACCCCCCTCACGCCGATCATATAACCCCATGAACTTTAAATCCTAAGCCCTGATTAATTTGATAGACGCACCAACTTGGTTAGATTTTATTTTCTAAACTGGTGCTATACTTAGTTGATTGTATCTGAGGCCTAATCTATTTGAACCAATTGGTGACAAGAAAGGTCGGTACAATAACTGCATTAATCTCTAATGGTGCTCACCATGTGGGGTGTCTTAGGGGATCCGACTCTTCTGGCTAGCTAAGGAATTCAAGGGTCAGGTCATTTAGCTAGGATTAGAAAATTTTGGACTAGGTCCAATAGGTGCAACCCTTTAAGGCTAGAATTTGATTTCTTCTATTGTGCACACACTTCTCTCCTATTCTCTCCACATCTATAACATTCTTCAAAGTGTATGCATGGAACTAGATCACAAAATCTACACTTGGTGCCACCTCTGCAAAGAGAACCAAGGAGGAGACTGATTATTGGTAAATCCAGTTATACATCTGACTTGGACTCTAATCTTGATTTGATGGCTAACCCAGCCAACCCAAACCTCCTTTTGCCTTGTGTTTGCCCTTTGATTTGAGGGACTTGGTAACCTAGGCACCCAAAATTCACACACTAGTCTAGTTCAGTGAGCTTAATGAGAAATAATACCATAAAGTGTTTTGTTCTTAAAAAAATGTTTTCTTGAAAATCTGACTTAGGAGAAGCGGCTCGAAAACACAAGTTGATTAAATAAGTTATCGCCGTAGAGGGGTGGAATAAATACTCCCCTTGAGGATGTGTTATAACATATTGTCTCCACGGCACTTGTCGCCTAGGATATCTAAATACCCTACCGAGGGCATGTAAGTGCCTTGTGTTGGTTCAGGTGCCATGGGTGGCATTATCCCAAAATGTCGATTATCAGGGCCTGGATTTAGCTACAAAATGCCATGGGCGGTACTATCACGAGGTGTTGAAAGTCAGAGTTCTGGGGGTTGCCATGGGCTGTGCTATCCTGAAGCATCGATTGCTAGGGACCCTTCAATCTGATACAGACCATTTTCAGGGCCAATCCGTTGTTGAATTTAGAGAAATCTAAAAATACAGGAGAGACAACTCTTAAAAATATATATCTCTCTTTTCTAGTAGAAAAAACACTAGCAAATTGAACCTAAACCTTGCTGCACGTACAACCACTAGGGTCAACAAACCTCTGGGTAGATTCTGGGGCCTTAGAAACCTTCATTGAAGACCCAAGGTTGAGGTTGGTCAAGTTCATATCTTGGCTGGTTCTTGAGTACCTCCAAGCCAATTGTTGTTACTCCGATCTGATTTCTAGAGAGATGATGTACACACATCTAATTGGCCTAAAATGCTTATTTATGCATGTCCCTAGGTCTATAGAAGCATCATGCATTATAAATATTGCATAACATGCATCATCATGCATTTAGAATAAATTATATAAATTATAAGTTAATTTATCCTTTTAGTCGTTAGGGGACAGGGTGATTCTTATCTGGACCTTGGATTGAAGATCCAACCGTACGGATTTAACCAGAGTGACGATCGGAGTTCAACGCCTCCGAGATCGCCCCGATCAGATTTCCATAGCATTAGATGCAGTCCAAGAAAGATCAGAGGTCAAGGGCCAAGGTGAGTAAATCCATATCTTAGATAACAAATCCAACTGCACAGATGGGTTCGGATCAATGATCGCAGCCCAACGATGCGAAAATCGGTTCAATCCGACAACTCTAGCACCACCTACAAAGCAAAGAAAATGGACGGCCATGATGGCTCCACGTGGCTCCATCACAGCTTCCCAACATTGGCCGCAACACCCCTTCTTCATCTGTGCCCCTCAATCTCTACCGTTGGATTTCCATCCAATGGCTGGGAGCGCACGCGTAAAATCGCAAACGCGATAAAGAGACAGTCATAGTGCAGCAGCTATGACCTCAAAGAAGGAGATGAGGGCCCAGCGTCGAATCCTCGCGTGCCTCAAATCGAAGGCGTAGGCGGGGCACGGTGCAATTCAACCGTCCAATTGACATTGAACAGCAGCAACAGCGGCTATGTAGCACGCTTAGATGCACCGGATGGAGGAACGCGTGCATGCGTGCGATGAAGTGCGATCGTACATGCCATCACACATGAGCACGTGTGACGTGTGAAGTTGAAACATGCTCACATGATGTAAGCCGTCCGATTGAACAATCGGACGACTGAGATCGGTTAAGCACGATGAAGCAAGCAACGGCTAAAGGTGCGGGGACATTGATGTGGCACATTGTGGAGCATCCGATCAATGGTGAACGGCAGAGATTGAGGCATGGCTATAGCAATGCTTATCTACAGTGACATAAACGTCACTAAAGGTCCTGATATTAATGTTAAAGCATTGAAATAACCTTTTTGCCCCCATATCCTCAACTATAAAAGGACCACCCCTTCCACACATTTCACCATCCCTTCTCTTCTCCTCTCACCCTCTCCAATGCTCTAAAGAGATAGTCCCATACCCGAGATGCTCCACTAGAGCTAGAGTAAAATAATTTTCCATCTTCTTACCCATTCGTGGAGCATCCCATGGTTGTCTTCTCGCCACCATTCAAGAAGCGGATCCACTGCGGTGTCACACTGCTTCGTTCTCCATCCTCCAGCTTCATTCTCCCTGTCTAGCATCTCATCCCCATCGTCTGGGCTCTCTGTCAACGTGGCTCATCCACCAAGCAACCGTCGAGGAGGATTTTCTCATCCCTATCTTTTTATCAATTTCTAGTGTAGATTTCTAGCTTTCTAATTGTAGCAAGTGGATGTAATGGACATGTGATTATGAAATATTGATTCTCTTTCTACTTTTCTCTTTCTTTGTATTTTTCTATCTCTCTCTTCTATTATGTATTATTCAAGTAGAATAACTTGCATAAATTAATTTCAACTAGTTAATCTGCTTTGTGAAAAATAATTCTAAACACAATTTTTAATCAAATGTTCACCTCCCTGTGTTTGACTCTGGACTCACTAGAGTTTTAGTTATAAATTTTATTTGATAGCAAATTTTTACACAACTACAACAATGGGTTTTTAACTCAATCTTTTAGTGTAGGAAATCATGCTCATTAAGAGACAACATGATCAAGCATCCTACCAGTAAAAAGATGGTCTAGAGATCTGTTTTGTTCCACAGGATTTTCCTAGGGACTAGCAAAAGTTAGGCATGGGGGCATGATGGTGACACCATCATCCATCACAACTAGCTTAATTTAGTCAGAATCCAGTGATAAATGTTTCTTAATAAGCTTCTGAGGGTTGTAATTCCATTCTGAATAGAATACGAGAAGATGGGAAATCCCATTAATTCTACTATTTTAACATATAAGCATGAAGGAAGAATAAATGAGGTGTCAATCGATGGTCAAATAAGCATAATTCAAAAGAAGTGGGCTCAAACTGATTGAATCAGGGTTTTTTGAAATTTGAGAATTAATGTATTGAGAAAACCCCAATTACAGCCTTACTTAAATTGAACAGGTGCTGGTGGAAATAAATGTAATCTGAACCTTCTAAAAATCATTTAAAAATATTTTATGAGGTTTGGAACCTTCTTTTTGACCAAAGGAACTTGTTTTGACCAAAACCAGAGACTTAAGTAGGAATTTACTTTGTTTCAGTCTTCTATGCAAATCACCCAATCAAACTACATCAAAACCCTAATCTGAGGTCACCATTAGATTCCTTGGATCTAAATTAGGTTAACCCGGAATTGGAGCCCAATTAGAATCCATCTTGACCTAGTTTGCATTTTAGCCCATAGGTTTCAATTTACTACACATTTACCCCTAAGTTTTTGGTTTTCATTACAATTAGGCCCCCAACTTGTCATTATTCTTGCAAACAACCCTCTTCCACCTTCTTCTTCCTCATGTGAAAGAACAGCAGTAGCATCATCTCAATCAACCCATCACGCACAATTTTTGATTGAGGAATTTAACCCTCAAATCCTCGCTAAATCCCACCAATCTTGGTGGAATTGACAATCGGATCATGAGCATCTCCACGAGTCCTAATGTGGTCGGAATTGTCGTTGGAGAGGTCGAGATCTGCAAGCTCAAAGTCGGCAAAATACGTAATCAAAACTTATGTATTTTGGCCCGATAGAGAGGAGAACCTCTTCTATAAAAAGGCCTTAACTTCTTCAAGTGGAAGCCATGCACGAATTGGCCAATAATCCTCTCTTCTTATTCTTTGGCCAAGCTCCACCACACCTCGAAGCTTCCTTTTCCTCCTTCCTCACCCTCTGCCACGTACAATAGGCAAAGGGCTTTTCTTCCTCATACATTCACAAAGCTTCGTGTGAAGCTTGAGACCTCCTTCTCCTTCCTCGGCTCCGATCTCAGTCCCCCTTCGTCCTCGCCGGTGGTCAAACCGGTGACCTCTCTCCATTCGGCCAATAGGTAAATTAGGGTAAGGCTTTTATCTCTCTCTCTCTCTCTCAAGTAGGTTTAGGTAAAGTCTCATCCCCGTTCTTCCCCTCCTTTTCCTTCTCCGACTCTAGCTACCACTGCCACAGCCACCTTCATCGCCAGACATCCTCCACCTTCCTCCACCTTAATTAAGCACAGCAAAAGTTCACCCTCACCCTCACAACCCTTTTGCCGTGTTTAATTCCCCTCATATCGCCTCCAACTCCATCCTCGACTCCAGTCACCGAAGTTACACCAAGCTTCACCGTTCGACCACATCCGATCCCCAACCACTAAATCGCGACCACCTCTAGCTCTACCTCACCACGACGGAGCTTCCCAAGTATCTAACTAGAGCCTTAGGCTCATATTCTTCTCGCAGGATTCTCACCGTCGCCATTGTCTTCTCTGTCACCAGCCAACATCATCCAGTGACCAATCACCTCACCACTACCTCCAATAGCCGTGGACCAGCACGAGGGACACATCTAGGCCCTTGATTTGATGAACCAATGCCAACTTGAGCTTTAATTGATCAGAGCAATCCCATGCAGGAGCAACAAAGGAGAAGCAGCACGCATAGTGCCACATTGGAGAATTTTAATTTGGAAATGCGTATATAATGATTGGCGTATGTTAGCTACTTGCCCTAGATGCAGGGAGTTGGGTCCCTATCCTCCTTACAATCATACTCACCCACATGCCTACACACATGTGGGTGAGCACCTAGGCAAGTCCTAGGTTGGTTCATTGGGTTCGATCTAAGACTAAACTAGGTTTGGACTGAAGAGAAGTGGAAAGAGTTTGGCTAAGAGAAGGGTAGGGGGGTTTTTGCTCTGTCAGATTTAGTTACAAACGTCCAATCTTGAACTTTAAGTCATCTAATACTTAGTTCTAGTTGTCTGATCAGAGTATTCAGTGCTGAGTTGAGTTATTTGAATCACAATTTTTGTTACTCAAACACTTAGATTTCTTTTTAGAGTTTCAATATTGCAATTAATTGAGCACATATTCTTTTTCTATCAAGTTCGCTGTACTTCATTTTTATTACTTGATTAGTGGCTTGATTGCATATCGTTTGCTCCCTGAGGCAACCTCCAAACTCACATTTTTAACATTATAAATTTTAAATGTTGATTCATTTTCGTTGACCATACTACGATGTATTTCTTAAAACTTGGCAAAAGCACATTAGCATGTTGGTGCCAATGCCGAGGAGCAACATGAAATTTCACCACTATTCATATCATTTATTTTGTTTGATTCTGATTCTAACTTGTTTGGTTGTGTTGTTTCGAGGCAAATCATCATTGAAGATCATCAAGCTCGGATTAGCCACACCAAGAGCAAGTAATCAGCTAACTCTTTTCCATAATCCCCTCCTCTTGGAACAAATAAAGAAAGGAAACAAACAAAGTTAGGATCCAACCCTACCTTATTTTTCAAGGCAAAAGTTTCCTGATTTACGCGAGATTGATCAAAATCAGATTTGAAGCGATTCTATTTGATTAGAGATACCCAATTCATACTTATCCCCTCCATTTAATTATTTATTTACCCTCCTATCAATAAATCCTAGCCTTTAATGCTAAGCCTTGATCCTTAACCTATTAATCCTAGCCATCCAAATTAATATCCTAGGCACCTTAGACGGACCAATAGGAAGCCTCCTAGAGTTTTATATAAACCCATAGCCACCCTCTCCTTAAATTCAACTCCTACTTAGAATTTCCTACCTCCACATAGTCTAACTAACTAGTGCTAGTACACGCCAACTCTGATGGTTTTGGTGGGTGCGCCTACGCATCCACATCTACGTTGACACTCTGGAATTCACCTTAGAAGCCCATAATTTCCTCATTTCTCTAGTCTAGTTCTAGTTGTAGTAATCTAGTTCTAGTTGTAATTTTCCAAGCATTCCTCTAGTTGTAGAACTACTTCTATTGGTGTTAAACTCTTATCTTATTCAATAAAAGTTCTAGTATCTATTTTCAACTTATCTTTAAGTTGTATGCTTTCTAGTAGTAGTATATTATAATTCTAGTAGTTGCATGCCTTTAGATTTAGTATTAGTTCTAATAATCATTCTACTTGATATTAGATTCTAGTTCTAATTAGGAAAGCAATTTTGATCTATTTGCTCCCTACGAATGACTCAGACTCCCATATTTCTATTTGAAAAATCTTATGAGTTTGATTTCACATACAAATTCAAGAGTTTCTGTACGCATTTACTATAACGAAAAGTGAGTTTTCGCAATCACATCAGCAATTAGAATAACGAGTGAGATGCTACTTAGGAGGTTGTCAAGATTGAGGATGAAATTTGTAGTTGCTCTAGTCCAATCTTGTGATGATTCTCAGGATGAACCCCCTTCAGGAGAACCAATGTCAAAACCTGTTTAAGCACCTATACGGGGAGACATGTTTTATGAGACCTTGGATGGCAAGGTTGATTTTATTACAGAGTAACCAATTGATGACAAATCGGTTTCTTCACCCAAGATCCCCAAACCAATATACGAAGAAAAATGTCTCTGTGGACTAAGGTAGAATATATGATCACAAGACATATACTTATGAGGATCAAGAATTCTTTGATGTTGAGGGTAAAGAATGAAGAAGTCTCACTAGAATTAATTGAGTTTTAGGAGAATCTTAGTAAGATAGACCCCAAAGAGGATAACAAAAACTCCATTTTTGAAATCACTAAGTCCAAGTCAATCCTAATTTAACCACAATTTTTGGACTTGGACAATTCAGATGGGGTCATCAATACTCTGGAGGTCCTAGAAACAAAAACCTTGACTTTGGAGGATAATCCAGGGAAGACAAATGTTTGGATCTTAGGGTTCCTATATGCCTTAAACCACCAACTTTTTACCACGACCCTTATGATGTTTGTAATTCTGAGGACATGAAACCTAAGTGCGAAACAATGGATTATCCTGTTGAGCTAAATTCAAAGTGGATAAACACATATATTGAACTAGACTTGGGTTACATACTCCCAAACCACAGACCCAGCCCCATCAACAGAAAGATCTTCAATTATGGGTAATCTTCATTCATAACCTTAGAAGCACCCAACCATGGGGCATGCATCTACACCATAATCTAGTCCACATTTGTGGACACACTCTTGCAAGTCCAACGGTCAATCTTCTTATTCTAATATTGATTCGCCAATCTAAGTCACTAATTTCTTCTCTCTATTTGTGGACTATGCCTAGCTGAAGACACTAAACTCAGCAACTTTGTATAATCTGTTTTTACTTGGAGCTGACTAGAATCGTCACAGAGGTGCTATCTTCTTCATTCCACTCTTGTTCATGCTTCTATTATACAATGAGGACATTACATTAGCTAGGCATAAAGGGGTGGATAGACTAATTTCTGAATTATTTTGTCAGCTCTGTAATTTTTTTTCATTTATTTTTTATTTATTTTTATTAAAAAATTATTACAAAAATACCAAAAAAAATAGAGAATAAGGAAATGAGAACTTAGACATTAGAAGTTTTCAACCTTAGGAAATAATACAATAGGGTCTAAATACTTAGACTTTTCAGGCTTACGGACTTAATTGACCCGAGTGTCCACTAACATATGGACCTGTCTCTATTCCTTGTCAATTTAGAATTCACTTGAATTGGTTAAATAAGTTGGAATGATAAGTACACGATTTATCAACCTGCGCTCTGATTTAAGTGGACTTAAAATCTAAGCATCTACATACCATTTACACTAACTCACTTTTCAAGCAATCTTAACAGAAATTAGGTTGCTAATAAATGTACTGGGGTGGTATGGCTAACACGTTGCTATGAGTAATCACTCATAGTTGGGTGTCCAGAGTCCAACCACACGACCTGATCGCTTTGGCTATTGCCTTTAGATACATCTTAGAACAGGGAAGCTACCTGCTTAGAAAAAAAATATAGAAAAAAAAACACCAAAAAGAAAAGAAAAAAGAATGAAAAATAGGAAAAGAGGAAAAAAAATAATAATACGACACATTTCACTGCATGGGTATGGCTGGCAAGTAGCCGTAATAACCTCCCATTATCATTTGTCCAGAGCCCAACCCTCAAAAATGTAGGAATAATCCTAAAACTTAGGGAGAAGCGGGAAAGTAGAATAAACCTAGGGAGATATACATTAGGTTCACCTTTATGTTGACCCCGCAAAAATAAAAGTGGGGAGAAAGCTACCGATCGAGAAGATAAACCTTTAGGAAGAAATTTTTCACTTAGGGTCAGCTAGGTTTATAGATGTCTAAGGTCTACTTTGGTTGCCATTTAGTGAGTCAACCACCTTCGCACATAAAGATTCTTAGAAGTTCTGATCTTCTTGAGTCTTGGGTGGATTGGGTAGTCGTAAAAAGCTGTCCCAACACCTCAAACACAAAAATTCCAAAAAGAAAAAGAAAAGAAGAAAAAGAAAAAAACATCTTCTCTTTTATATACATAATAAGGCGAAGACTAGGGTGGTCTATATTTTGGCAGACATAAGGGTACTATTGAGTCTTAGCAGTTTAAATCATAAGTATAAATTTCTTATTATTGATGAATAACTTAGGCCTAAGTAATCAAATCTTAATTCTGTTTATAAATAACATTTAATTTAGTTTTGCTAGGGACTAGCAAAAGATAGGCATGGAGGTATGATATGTATACATTATTTCTTGATAACGTGCCTATTTTGCAGGTGCTGTAGCGATTTAAGTGCATCTAGCATTAAAATAATGCATAACATCCATCATCCTGCATTTAGATTAACTTGTGTAAATTATACATTAATATCCTTTCTCTGATGGCCAGGAGACTAGGAAACACATATACGAACTTCAAACAACAAATCCGATCGTACGGATGGACTCAAGGCAACGATTGCAATCCAACTTCGTGAAAATCGATACAATCGGACATCTGTAGTGTCCCCTATGAGCAAAAGAAGATGGACGACTTAGATGGTGCCACGTGGCACCATTAGAAATGCCCACAATCACCTAAGGACCTCTGTTCAACTTCTAAAGATGCTCCACCATGTGATCTAGGCGATAGGATCGCCATCCAATGGCCAAAAACACGCTACGTCGCTCGCTCCACCCCCACACGTTACAAGAGAGAACTCCATCAGGAAATCTTGACCGTTGGATTATGATCCAATGGTCCACATTCATCCTTGGTTGCCCCATCTCAGTGGCAAGCGCGGGGTGCTCTTAAACCCAAGACGTGGGTTCGACTCGCAATTCGCAAGCGCCAGCACGAATTAATTCAGCCTCACGATGCGAGATGAAGGCACGAGATTGAGCCATGTTGGCACTTCCCCGCACCTCATAGACTTAAGAGTGTGCCCCTCGCACGATTCCAACTGCACGATCACAATTAGATGACAATGAGCGTGCCACGAGGAGCGATGGATGAAGAGCATGCAATACGCATGATTTGTGAGCAAGCATGAGGCGCTTGATTGAGCAACAATTCACGCTAACAATCTATCAATCTTATGCTATTTTCTAGATTTACACATCTGGGATTAGGTCACAATACTTGCATTTTCTAAATACTTTCATACCTAAATAATTTGGAGAGAAAGAGGGAGGTAGGTTAATCATCAATTTATGTGTATGTGTGCCACCACTTTTCATCATCCCCTTTCACCTATATTCCCTAAAACCCCAAGTGTTCCCCTACAAATAACCTAAATATCCTAACGACCTCCCACAACCCACCATCACCTATAAACACCACCCACAGCTCCCATGACCAGGAGTCGACACTCCCTCTCACTCACGCACTCCCTCATCACTATCTCCATCTCCATCTCCACCACACACCATACACAGATGTCGGCCATTGCTTCTCCTTTCTCCCTCTCTTCCTCTACTATCCCAATAGCCTCTCACCAGTTGAGAGCCCCCGCTGACAACTTGGAGTAACCTTGCATGGTCGCAACCACCATGGCAAGTTTCCACCACTGTTTAACTCCTCGTGAGCAGCTAAACATGGTGGTCCTATCTTTGTATCATTTTATTTGTATTGCCATTAGTGTAGCTTAAAAGTTCCCTTGTTTTCCCTTGCCCTGTTTCACAACAACATCCTAATCATGACTTATTTTTAGCTTTGTCACTGGCTCGATTCTCACTTAGTTGGTGACAAAGCCCCACTAGCCCTTAACACTACCCGCACATGCCGATCACCAACACCTCGTGCACACCCCTGCACAACCCACTAGCGAGAGTGTGACCGGTTCACTTCTCAACTAGCGCACTGTGTAACCAGTTCACTTAGTTAGCTGATCACCAGCATACCCACGCCTACCTATTTTTTCTCCTCATCCACTGACTGGAGTGATAGATGACCGAAATGCTTGTCACTTAGCCGTTCATCTGCCCCCCCTGCATTCTCTCTCCCTCATCAATCAATCATGCGTGCCTCCTACTCCACTCACAGACACACCCTCACCTCACCTAGTGCCTGTGCGCCACATAGTGCCTGCGTGCTACACCGAACACCTCACTCTTTGGGCATGCGCACACACTCACACCACGCGCAGCTCACCTCCATTCACTCACTGTGCGAGCACATACTGATGAGTCTATTTTAATGGACTATTGTTACGCCTAAGTTAACTTTCATCTTACCTTTTAGGTTTGTTAATAACTACATTAAGTAATAGAATGCTTGCATGCATCATTATTTAAGTTTACATCTATTTTATCGCATTCTATAACTTAATATGTAATGATTTTATGTTTTTAGTTTCAAGAATGATATTGGAAAAGAACAAGGAGGGGGGGATAAATTTTCCCAACAAACAGCTGGCTCAATCTCTTCCTCATCCTCCGGCCAGGTTCAACACATCCCTCAACAAATGCAAACAGTCGCCAGCCAAAATTAGAAAAGGGTTTTTGAAAATCCCTTGAGAGGCGGAGAGAGGAGATAAAAGAGGCACTTGCATAGGAAAGGAGATATCTTCATCTTCGGCTTCTTCTTCCTCCCCCTTGAGGGGATATCCACCTTCCCCACCGTGGAGAGGGCGGACCCTATGAGCACTGCATGCACTGTGCCAAACCATCCATCATCGCACACCCACACTACCGCCTGCCCTTGCACTGCCTGCAGACGCACCACCGCCTGCCCTTGCACTGTCTGCAAGTGTGCACCCACGTCACCACGCCATCACCGCTCCCCAAGCCTTGCCAGGCGTGCCCACACTGCGCCCTTCAAGCCTACGTCCAGTGCTGCACCCGCAGTCCACCGCACCCTCCAACTAGCGCCTGCAGGTGCTGCACAACAGGAAGCAGCAAGCCACACCGCAGCGCCAAGCCTTCCACCGCCCCTACCCTCTCCACTGCATACGCCACCTTCCACCGCCTGCGTGCATGCACCTTTGCGCGCCCTCTACAGGCGCAGCCCCACTGCGCCCTCGCCACGCAACCGCCCATAGGCACTCAAGCCAGCATCGCCCGCAGGCACTGCCTCCACGCCAGCACCGCACGCCCTCACCAAGCCTGCAGGCACTGCACCGCAGGCATGCGGCGCACCCCCCTCCCTATACTGCCCTCTCAGCACCCTTGCAGGTGTTGCTTCAGACCTCCTCATGCCACCCTACAGCCGCACAGCCACAAGACCCCGCGTGCCTAAGCGGGATGCAGCGCGCCCTTGCGCGCGCGCACGCCTAGCACACAGTCGAGCGGGCTGCAGCAGCGGCCTCCTCTAACAACAGGCCAGCAACCATCCTCCTCTGTTCGGCCGCTGCTGGCCATCTCCTGCCGTCGTGTCACACCCATTGCGTAGCCCTTGTCGAGGTGCACCTCCCCGTCGACTCTTGCCGCCAACCGTGCACGGTCGCACATGTGAGGAAGAGAGAGGAGAAATCCTCTATTTTTGTTTCAATTAATAATTACATTCAATGCCATTGCCAATTTTATATTAATATTTTATTCAGGCCACATTGCATTGATGCACTCAGACTTTCCTAAAATTACTTTACTTGTGTTATGTGCATGATTCTACCTTAAATTTCAAATCAGAATTGCATGAAAGTTGAATTTACATGATAAGCCATTACACATGCATCATACACATATTTTTGGAGCTTAATTCCTGACATGAAAATTGCATAAATACCCCTGAACCTTTAAGGAAATTGCAAGCTTCATTTAAAATAGCATATTCCTCGCATTAAAGTTGCAGAAGAGTCTGCGAACTGTGTATTCCTTGACTCGTGAATTTATTGGTCTATTCCTCCTTGTGGATACAACATCCTTTATTGTGGTTTAAATTCATATCTATGTTAATTTTTGATTGAGAGATTTCTACCACATTAATTACAACGACATATTCTTCTATTGCTATCATAAGTAAGCGAAACTCTCTCCGTCAAAATGAAACCGTTGCCAGGGAGGCAACAGATGCAATAGATTCACTCATTATTTTTGAAGATTCTGAGTTGCGCAGTTATCTGATCAATTTTTTTTATTGTGCGAGGAATCTGACACGACGACAGGTGCAACAGAGCGACGACATTGAACTTGAACGACGCGTAAGGCGGAGACGATCTTTTTGGTGGACCTTGACGCCACCTGAAGGCCAGCAACAGGAACACATGGGCCTTGATCCCACACGCATAGGCTTACGGAGAAGCCTCTTTTTGATTTAGTCAGTAGAGCTTAGTTTAGATTTAGTTTAGATAGACATTAGAATTTAATTACTGTCTTTTGGACCCTTGTCGGGTATTTTTGGGAACATGTTCCCAGTGCTTCTTTGTTTCTTATCGCTCTTGTATGCGGGACCGTATTTTCGGGAGCGTGTTCCCATTTATTTAGATTATAGGGTTATATGAATTGTTTGAACTGCATTT
The DNA here is from genome assembly GCA_037157565.1 of Thalassia testudinum. Lineage (NCBI taxonomy): Eukaryota > Viridiplantae > Streptophyta > Magnoliopsida > Alismatales > Hydrocharitaceae > Thalassia > Thalassia testudinum. The sequence continues at coordinate 5,633,010 of JAZHRO010000010.1, read as the reverse complement.
CGGTTAGTTAGTTAGATTGGGTCTATTTGTTTATTATTATTATTAAAAAAAAAAATCGAACTGCCTGCTAGAAGCTACATATCTATAAGACGACCATCTAGGACTGAATGGGCAACATCTAGTTTATTTTTACTGCATTGCAATAATTGCACAAAGAAAGCTGGAGTAAGGTACGTCTTCTCTTGAGCATAATTACCTGTCATGCATATGCATTGAACCTAAATCTAAGACCACTAAAGTGCTTGAATCAAATTAATTCAGTGGTCACTTAAAAATTGGGACTGCTAAGAGGTTGGACTTTAAAATCTGACTGAAAATTGTGTGCAAAAGGATCTTGTTTGCGAAATTTCAAAACTCAAAATACAATCGTATGTTTGCACACCTGAGATACTAGATAAATTTCGACCTCTCCTCTTTTGCATCATAAGGGAAGTTAGTTGGAAATCAACAAGCCTATCCACCAAGTTACTTCGATTCCTTGTGTGTGGGCTCGATTCGAGACTTCCATCCCTTGCGAGTAGGTTATAGGCACCAGCGAAGGTTGGCCTAAGAAGCGTAATTTTTTGAAAAACTTGTTTGACCACCAACTGAACATTTAATTCTAAGACCTACAATCTACTAAAAATAGATCCCATTGAATTTTGATTTGCTTTGACAGTAGAACTCTCTAGGAAGTTTCTACTTGTATTATGAATTCTTCTAAATCCTAAGAGAGTTAAAACTATTTTGCTTAAAGAAATGGATCACCCTTACTCCTATCATTTAGATTATCAGAGTCAATACTTCCCATCTTTTAATCAGAATCCCATGCCCCGAACGTATCCATCCTTTGATGGGTACATTAACAATTCATGGGATCATTCTTATTCTTATCCTGGGAGTACTGGCTTGATAACTCCCACTTTTGAGCAGAGCCTAGGAGTGGGATTCTCCAACCCTAAAATCCCTACTTCCATGCAAACACCCAACCCTCCCACCCTTCATGATTTTCCGTATCGAGGTTGGACCGATACCCCTAGGCAACCAAAGCCTGAAATTGACTATCCTCCCCAACCTGATAATAGTAGCCTCTCCTCTTTTATGATAAAAATGCAAAAACAGCAAAAGGAAATGATGGAATCAATGGGAGAGATGTTGAGGAATAGTCAACAGTTAAATGAAGAAATAAGACAGCTTAGCTACACGCTTCCCAATAATTCTGATCCCTACCCATACGACCATGATCATGAAAATAATTCTGAGCAAACCATTAACAATAGGGATCCAGTTTTATGTAGTTATCACTTAGACTCGCCCAATGAGACACGGCCACTAGAGGACAACGATCATAGTGATTATCCACCCGAGCTTTATTGGAGTCAAAAGCAAGGGAAAATGGTATCTCTTGAGGACCTTGACCCCAATGACAGTATTCTCCTTACCCCTACCAACCCAGGTCAAGGTTGTATTGTTCCTATCACTTCCCCTATTAATTATTTGGTGGAATCCCATTCTACCCTTAGTGAGCCTACTCCTGACCCTCCACTTAGGGAATCAACACCTACCATTCAGCATCCTAAGGATTTAAATGCACCCAATGAAGGTGACCCTAAGGGAATATAGGATGATCAATTTTGGTCTCAGGGATACGAAGAGTCTATTTCAGAGGATGAGGATGCCCCAATAGAGGAACCTGGACTGAAAATCTGGAGTGAATCACAGGGAAATTATTTATCATTTAAGGATTTAACTCCAAAGGATATAAACAATATGGTCAAATCCAGATTCCTCCCTTCTTTTGAGAGTCATCCTCCATCAAAACAGGAGTTGATATTAGAGGAGGGCAAACAAAATAATGAGAAGTCTATGGGAGACTCTCGGGGACAAAACACATCAATTGAGGATTTATACCCCGAGAAGAATAACGAATTCAATGATATAGGCTTGCTCCAAAATATTAAGACTGATCCTACTTTAGCAATAATTAAGGATACTGATCCAACTCCTGTCTTCACTAATGAATCACATATACACCCCGACAAAAATTTGAGTGAACCAAATGAATCCGAGGATGAGCTTGATGATAATGATTCTGATATTTTGACCCTACCATCAAAGAGTTATAATTTGGAGTCTACCCTTGATTCAAATATGACTCCGATCATTAATGCTAGGTAAGGTAACGTGAAGTTGTCTATAACTGTTAAGGAGTATACATAATTTGAATCATTGTTGGAATTGGACCTAACACCGACTAAGCCCTCGTTGGACTTAACCATTACCTTCCAACACTACAAACAACCCTTATACTCCCTAACCGATCCTTGGCTCAGATCTCTGCTCATGTACATTCTTTCTGGAGAACATATTAGGCCAGTACATCCTCAGGTAGAATGGCGAGTGTGGATTAATGCTTGTACTTTTACTCTCACCATTCAAGGGTTTGAACTATTAATGTTTATATCTTTTACAACCCATCCTGCTTTGGAGGATCCTTGTTATCCTCCACTTATTCCGTTTCGGGAGGTCCCTTTTCATATTCCTGTTGTTATTCCTAGACCTCCCAAGGTAGCCAACGAGGTTCTCCGCTTTCATATCTTCTGGCAAGCACTTGGGATTACATTGCATCATCAGCTCGCCAACATCCATGGCTACCTGTTTTCTAGGCCCGCGTTATTACGCATATTTTTAGGGCCTAACCTTTTCTGTCTGGAACCAGACTTATAGGTTCCTTCTAAGTCTGGCTGCTAATAGAAAATGCAGTGCTTGTTGGGAGGCAACCCAGCGGTCTGAATAACACCGTCATCAGGTGATTTCTTTCCTTTCTCCTCCTGTTTTAATTTTACAATGGGGACATTATAGGATTTAGGCATAGGGGGTGCATTTTGCATTTTAGGAAGTATTCATGCATTTAGGTTAGTATATAAAAAAAAAATTTCTTTCTTGAGCTGAATGGGTTAGTCCCTAGCAGAATACCTTTGTCATTAGAGATTTTTCTTCCTGAATTATTTCTTTAGTTTAGAATCCAATACATTTATTTCACGTGCACGTAGACTTGGCAATGGATCCTTGAAGAAAATCATAAGCATTTGTAGTCTACTGAACCCTTGGACAGTTAATAGGGAGTCAAGCATACTATCTTCTAGTAGATCCACCTCATATTTGTGCGATGAAAGTAGAAAGATTACTGGTGCGCTAAGTCTAGTGCAAGGACTCTTAAGTTTTGGACAATTAGATGATGATACTTCAAAGTTAGGCATAGTTTTAGCTCTCTGTTCCTGTGTGCATACTTTGTGTGAATTCCTGAGAGTCATCAAATAAGGCAGATACACAGAGATTGAGTTTTAATAAAGCTATGACTATGGTGGATGGTTATGACCGTCCTTCATGGAGTCCTCGGCTGAAGGAGGGTAATAGTGCCAAAGGTCAGAAATACGCCTGCCCTATCCATTCCTTCCCAGTGTCGAGAATCAGCACTTCCACCAAATAAGCCACACCATATCCTCTTAACCATCATCATCCCTAATAATGCCTCATAAATAAAAGTCTGTATCGTGTTGTGTTGATTAATAAAGAAGAAAAAGAAGAAAAAGAAAGAAGAAAAAGAAGAAATAATTATATTACAAAAAAAAAAGGAAGAAGAAGAAGAAAAGAGAGAGAGAAAAGAAAAAAAAAAGATAAAAAAAAAGAAAAAGAAAAAGAAAAGAGTCCAGGGTTATCATTGTAACATTATTTTTGAGGCAACAAAACACCTACCACGTTCCACCAAATATGACCCATACCTACCTTTCAGTATTTCTGATCGCCCGAATATTGGTTGAGGACTCTAACTTAGTTGTAGAGTTATTAGGACTTTAATTAAAGTGTGGATGCCATGTGAGGCCACAAAATAGTGAGTACAATTATTGAATCTGGCGCGATTTGTAATCTCAGAAAGAAAAGAAAGAAAAGAGTGAGCGCCCAGGAACATCAAGAGAGCACAGTTGTTTAGCCTCTCTCCGAGTTGACTTGTCTAATAGTCTAGAAATCTAGAGTCTGTAGTACAAGACTACATGTAGCACTAGATGAGTGTGTGCCACCAAATACAAATCCATTCTACTCAATATCTCCTACCTAAGCCAAAAGCCAGGGTCAAATTACAGATTATCTTCTACTTTATCCCTGAAGGAAGTAATTGCTTATCCCGACAGAAATATTTACCAAGGGTAAAGTACGAACTCCCAATGCGAATTGGCTTTTCACATTGATCTATTACTTAGGCTATCATCACTTCAAATTTATCTGGATCTCTAAAGTTTTGAAATAAGAAAAGAAGAAATCTTCTGATTACTTTTATTATTTTTCATTTTTTGCTAGGAACTAGAAAATCTTAGGCATGGGGGTATTTGATGAGACCATTTTAATGGACTATTGTTACGCCTAAGTTAACTTTAATATTACCTTTTAGGTTTGTTAATAACTACATTAAGTTATAGAATGTTTTCATGCATCATTATTTAAGTATACATCTATTTTATCGCATTCTATAACTTAATATGTAATGATTTTATGTTTATATGTTGCAGGAATGATATTGGGAAAGAACAAGGAGGGGGGGATAAATTTCCCCAACAAATAGCCGGCTCAATCTCTTCATCATCCTCTGGCCAGGTTCAACACATCCCTTAACAAATGCAAACAGTCACCGGCCAAAATTAAAAAAGGCTTTTTGAAAATCCCTTGAGAGGCGGAGAGAGGAGATAAAAGAGGCACTTGCACAGAAGAGGAGATATCTTCATCTTCGAGTTCTTCTTCCTCACTCTTGAGGGGATATCCACCTTCCCCACCGTGGAGAGGGCAGACCCTGTGAGCACTGCGTGCACTGTGCCAAACCTTCCATCATCACGCACCCGCACCACCGCCTACCCTTGCACTGCCTGCAGATGCACCACCGCCTGCCCTTGCAATGTTTGCAAGTGGGCACCTGCACACCCACGCCACCACGCCATCACTGCTCCCCACAGCTTGCCAAGCGCGCCCACACCGTGCCCTTCAAACCTACGCCCAGCGCCGCACCTACAGTCCACCGTGCCCTCCAACCAGCACTCGCAGGTGCTGCACAGTAGGAAGCAGCAAGCCACACCGCGGCGCCAAGCCTTCCACCGCCCGCACCCTCTCCATTGCAGGTGCCACCTTCCACTGCCTGCGCGCGTACGCCCTTACGCGCCCCTCTACAGGCGCAGCCCCACTGCGGCTGCGCCCTCGCCACGCAACCGCCCGCAAGCGCTCAAGCCAGCATCGCCGGCAGGCGCTGCCTCCAGGCCAGCACTACATGCCTTCACCAAGCCCGCAGGCGCTGCACCGCAGGCATGCAGCGCACCCCCCTCCGTGTGCTGCCCTCTTAGCACCCTTGCAGGCGCTGCTTCATACCTCCTTATGCCACCCTGCAGCCGCACAGCCACAAGACCCCGCGTGCCTAAGCGGGATGCAACACGCCCTTGCGTGTGCGCACGCCCAGCGCGCAGTCGCGTGGGCTGCAACAGCAGCCTCCTCCAACAACAGGCCAGCTGCCATCATCCTCCGTTCGGCCACCGCTGGCCACCTCCTACCATCGCATCACCGCCATTGCATAGCCCTCGTTGAGGCACACCTCCCCGTCAACTCCCGTCGCCAACCGTGCACGGTCGCACACGTGAGGAAGAGAGAGGAGAAATCCTCTGTTTTTGTTTCAATTAATAATTACATTCAATGCCATTGTCACTTTTATATTAATATTTTATTCAAGCTACGTTGCATTGATGCACACAGACTTTCCTGAAATTACTTTACTTATGTTATGTGCATGATTCTACCTTAAATTTCAAATCAGAATTACATGAAAGTTGAATTTACATGATAAGCCATTACACATGCATCATACACATATTTTTGGAGCTTAATTCCTGACGTGAAAACTGCATAAATGCCCCTCAACCTTTAAGGAAATTGCAAGCTTCATTTAAAATAGCATATTCCTCGCATTAAAGTTGCAGAAGAGTCTGCGAACTATGTATTCCTTGACTCGTGAATTTATTGGTCTATTCCTCCTTGTGGATACAACATCCTTTATTGTGGTTTAAATTCATATCTATGTTAATTTTTGATTGAGAGATTTCCACCACATTTATTACGACATATTCTTCTATTGCTATCATAAGTAAGCGAAACTCTCTCCATCACATACACTCACCCACAGACCCACAGTCACACACAATCCCACATACACTCACACATACACCCACCCCCTCCAAACACATTCACATACACACATTCACACATACACAATTCACATGCACACCACACCATTTCCTGTGGATTGTATCGCTTGTGTGTGTGCACAAGTTGCACACACATATGTGATAACCTGCACACATCAAGCATTTAAACACACACGCACACACGTCCGATCCATACAATCACATGGCACATAGCTAGGGTTAATCATGTCTCTCTAGACAAAGGTTAACTTAGCACGATGCTACATCCCATTTTCCAATCTTATCCTCCTTTTCTTCTCTCTCTCTCTCTCTCTATATATATATATATATATCTTATACATACATATGTACATATATAAATAAGCTAAGTATTTCAATTTCTTTCAATTCCGGCAATTTTTCCTTTGTTCTCTTATTATATTTTATTTGGTAGTTAAGAAAATACAAAAAAAAATGTTGTAAAGAGAAAAGATAACTTGTGACTTGTAGGTACCTAATCTCGTGCATAGTGAGATTATTTGGATTCAAGATTGACATGTCGCCAAGGACTTATTTTTGAGGAAGTACCTCAAGGATAAAATTATCACAAAAAAAAACTCAAAACAAAGAAAAACCCAAAAAATATAATAAGTGAATGGAAATGACACGCTTTTTGGAGTCACGTAGAAATCGAAAACCTCAAGCCCACCTCCCTAAGTTCGACCCTGGGCCTAAAACTAACAATCTTAAAACATACTTTAGTCCAGGTTAATATATTTGAAAAATCTATACAAGATCGCTTATATTTAACCAGTTCCACTATACTCATTTCGACGTTAATATCACCTAATTAAATAACTACAATCTCTCAACCCTCTGATCCATGATGAACGACCCTCAGCAACCCTCGCCTCACCCATGCTACACACGGTGTGTGTGCGTGCGTGGGGGCAAAGTGCACGCTAGTCATGTTGTGTAATGGGAATTGATGCCATGCACAGCACATGGCCAGCCAAACCCCATTTCCTCTACTATAAAATGGCCTCCACCCCCCTCCCACCCTCTTTGCACATCATCCCTTCCTATGCTCTCCTCTCCCCCTCTAGAGCTTAAGAACTCCTTTTAAGCTCAAATCTAGTGTTCCTAATCCTCAGAATACTCCACTAGATAAAGAAAAATAATTTTGAAATTCCCACTTCTCACCTCCTTTTGAAGCTCCCACTGGTCGTCCTCTCACCACCATTCAAGGAAGTGGATCATTGCAACACTACCCTGCCTCACCTCCTCTGTCCTCTTCCTCCTGGGCGCCGACCAACCTATCATCCTCCAAGTAGCTATCGAGGGGGATTCTCTTTCTCTATCTCTTTTATTGCTTTCTAGTGTAGATTTAATTTTTGCAATAATTTCTGTAACAAAAATTTATTGAGCTTTTATATATATTTGTTTTCTCTCTCTCTGTTTCTCTCTTTCACTCTGTCCCTCTCTCTCTCTCTTTTTCTCTAATTATTTTGTTACTTATCTTAGATAGATTCTAACCTGATATTCTGCCTCTATAAAATCCCAAAAAAAAAACTTATAAAGGTAAAAATACTAAAAAGAATAAATCTAATGCTGCTTTTAATCAAACAAAGTCTCATCGTGTTCAACCCAGGACTCACCAAGTGTCGATTATAAATTTTATCTGATAGTAAGATTCAGCAAATACGATGAGGGTTTCTCTGTCTCCAAACCCTAACTCTCTTCTTCACGTGAATTTTCGACTCATCACAGAGGTAGGGGAAAACCTAACTATGGAGAAGGAAACCTAAGAAGAGGAGGAACTTAAAGGAATGCTTAGAAGGTAGAGGAAGAAGTAGGGAGGGGTGGTGGCCAAGAAGAAGGTGGAGGAAGGGTGGCGTATAGGGAAGAAGAAAAAGAAGGGAGGAGAAAGAAGTAGGAAGGAAGAGGATTTAGAAGGGAGGAAGATTCCTCTCTTCCAATAGTGGAGGCTCGGGTTTAAGTAGGCCAAGGGGGTACGTCCAAGGGTGGTGGTTGGTTGTCTTGGAGGCCAAGTCATGGGATTGGTTTTTGGTAATTAGGATTAGGAATTACTAATTAGGTAAGTAGGAATCCTAATAGGTTTAGGACTTAAGTTTCTAGAACATGGTAGGGACTTTGGACATGGGGTTTGGTGACTTGGAGGGTGGTGTGTGTAAAATGGTGGGAAGGGCTCTAGGGTTTGTGTGGAGTCCATGTGGTGGGTCTTGGAATTGGGTTTTTATGGTATGGGATTTAGGTTTAGGAAATAAGAATCCGAATTGAGATGTGATTGGAAATTGATTGGAATTAGGAAACCAAAGTGGGTGTTACCTAAGGTGGAGAGTCTTGGTCATTTGCATGGACTTTTAGGTTATGAGGGGCTCTTGGATGTTGGGTTTGCTAAGGATCTAGAAGGTGGAGGAATGTTCACACCTAGGTCATGTTCACATGAGGCTAATTGGTTAGATAATTAAGGGAATGGATTGGAGCCTAATTGGGATGATTGGATGCCATAGTTTATTAAGTGATTTCAAAAAATAATTATTGTATTTTTGGATGTGGAAAATTATGTGACAAGTCAATAATGTAGAAGGCTTCTAGAAGATTAATTTAGGATTAGGATTTCAAATAGTGTCACTAGGAGTGTGAGCTGGAAATTTAGGATTAGGTTTAGGTTAAGGTTTAGGGTTATAACTAGGGTTAGGAAGTCTAAATATGGCAAGATAGGGTTTTGGGTCAAAGTTTAGGATTAAGGTTTTAGGCTCTAGCTACATTAGGCAGGTTGGGACTGGGATTGGAGTTAGGGTTTTCTTGGCCAAATCATGATCTTCTCCTCTGCCTAAGAGCTTAGATGGTCTTGAATCCTACTTCTCCTCCTCTTGAGCCTGAATCAAATGTCTATGCATAGAGAAAAGTGTCAAATCAGCATAAAATAAGCTCAATTTCACAATTTTAGTTTTAATATGCAAAATGCAATTATATAAAAAATGACTAATTCTAATGCATTTAACACCCCAAAACTAACAAAACTAAACATGTTATCATATAATTGTGCACACTCATCACCTAATTCCATCATGCAGGCGTAGATGTGGGGAGGGCATTTAACCCTGAAGTATTCATTAGAACTTGGTTGGGAGTCCTTTATCAAGAGATCGACCCCTCTTTCAGGATACATAAGATTTATTTTTATAAGGGATCCTTTGGGGAAAACAACAATAACTATTTTGGTAGAATTATTCATGCTAGTTTGCCTCATTAACCGTGCTTATGCCTCTATTCCTGTGTTGTCGGTCCGATGCTTGTGCTGCCATCTTAGCTTTTATTCCTGGAGTCCTAGTGGTGCCTAAGGTTCTTGGTAATTAGATAGTCAAAGCATCCTTGGGCCGGCGAGCCGGTCGGTAGGTTTTGGGCAGACTGCCTTGGTGTCTCTGCTAGGCCAAGCGTGCTTTACTTCTGGATAGGTTGGCTCTTGGGTTCTTTGGTGGACTTTTTGGTCTTATTTTGTAAGGGTTCATTCTTTCCTCATCAAAATAAATCTTTCATTTCCACAACAAGAAAAGAAAACAATTCTCTCCATCTCTCCCATCCTTGCACACTGCAACAGCATACCAAATCATCTCTACAACTACAACATCCTACCTAGCAGTCTTAGCCCATCTTATATAGCATATAAAGTTTATTATTGTTGTCCTTGGGTAATTTTGTCATTTATATGCTTTTCATTCATATTCAAAATGTTGATTTCGTGGATTTAGAGGCCAAACAATAGTTTGACCAACTCCACCAAAAAACTTCCAATCTGATTTATTCTTATTTTTTATTAATTACCCATATCATAATCCATAGAAAGCATTTACATACACACATACGTACAAAACTATTATTTAAGAAATAAAATTTAAACTAAGGAACCTACATACTAGATCAAAAATGATGAATCTAGATATGGAATCAAATCAAGGAATCCTTATCAAAAAACCAGTGCATTGAATTTGAATATTCAATCTTCTTATTAAATTGAATTTGAATCCAACCTGCCTTATTCAAATCAAGTTGAATGTGATGCAAATTTAAAGACAGATTGGGTAAAATTTAATTCGATTAGCACCCTTAAATTCAATTTCTATAAATGTAGGATTGTCAACTGTCCTTAAAAGTACAAAGCTTTGCTCCATACAAACATTTCAAATTAGCAATGTATAAAAGTAGGGTGTACTTTTCACGTGGAAATCCTTTATAAGAAGTCTAATGATTGATGTTTCAAAGATCAATGAAGGCAACGGTATCTCCAACCTCATCCAATTTCTTTGAATGAGCAATGTTGCATTCTAATGGAGAGAAACTTTGCTCATACTTGCACATCCTCCAAAGTTCTCAACTTATAAAGTGGGAGTCTCCCTCCAATTATCCAACTGAGCAACTAATTTTTTAGGATAGTCACATTTATCTTTTTTTTTTTGCAAGAAAGAGAAATTTCATTTGCAACCAACAATTACAAGAAAAGAGTGGTCTTAACTATACACCTTCCAGAACATGCAAAGAAAATATTCAGCAAGTAAATGCACTACTATGACCAACTCCCTATCAACTTTAACAACTCAAAAACCTAGGGAAGCAACTAGAATGAAATTGCAACTCTACACTACCTACTTAATTAAATCTTCAATTAACCAATGTATGATAATCATGTCACCATCACCATGTAGAGACTTGCTCAAGGAAAATAGTAAACCCTAATATATTGCTTTGATTTCAGCCTCTTTGTTATTCATAGAGCATAGCACGAGTTTAGCTTCACTAATTTCTCCTTCAACCATGGTATAAACCACTACCGTGTGTGTGATATCAGAGAACCAAAGAGGATGAGAACTCAAAGTGGAGAAATGAATCTAAACAAAATGCCTTTTTTGTATATCTATTATGTTACAACATGCCTTTAAATAGGTCATAGACAATTACAAACAAATCCCTGACAAATGTCAACATTAAGTTCAAGTACACATGGCAGCAACATTCACAACAATACATATACATGCTCACAACCCCCCTTCAAATTGTATCTCATTGAAAGAGATGCAATTTTGATGAAGAGCTTTAAACTTCACTTCTGATAATGGCTTGGTAAACCCACCAACCAATTGGTGGTCACTAGCCACGTATTGAACAATAATCTCCTTCTTGGCAACTTTCTCTCTAACAAAGTGGAAGTTTATCTCTATATGCTTTGTGCAAGCATGAAACATCAGATTATCCGTCAAATAAGTCACACCAATATTATCACACAATAACGAGGGGGTGGAAGGAAGACTTAGCTTCAGCTCTCTTAGAAGAGAAGTTATCTACGTAAATTCATTAGCACAATTAGCAAGTACTCGATATTCGGCCTCCATGATCGACCTTGCAACAGTACTCTATTTCTTAGATGACCAACTAATTGGTGTTGTGCCTAAGAAGATAATAAATCTGGAGGTAGATCGACGATCATCCAAGCTTATAGCCCAATCAACATCTGTATTAGCAGTAAGATGCATCTTAGATCTATTCATAGATCAAAGTGAAGTCCAATGTCCAATGTACAATGTTCCCTTCAAGTACTGCAATAGCCTTTTGAGAGCCTCAAAGTGCAAATCGATTGGGTTGTGCATCAATTGTGATAATTTGTTGACCGCAAAAGTAATATCCGATCGAGTAAATTTTAGGTACTGCAAAGACCCTACCAATTGCTGAAACAAGCAAGGATCAGAAAGTGGTTTGCCATTATCCTTAAGGAGATGGCCATATGCAGTTGTGGATAAAGGCATGGTGACAGCATTGCGATCAGACATGTGAGCCTTGATAAGAATGTCAGTAGCATACTTGCATTGAGGAAGGTGAAGACCATGAATAAGTTTAGTGATTTCAAGGCCCAAGAAGTAATGTGGGAAGCCCATATCCTGCATGGAAACTCATGCTACAGACTTTAAATAGTATCCTCAAGGACTACAATAGAGGAGCTAATACCAAGAATATCATCAACATATATCAAGATGAAAGCATAGTGGCCATTCATGGATCTGAAAAATAGGGAAGTATCCATCTTCGATCCAGAGAAACCAAGTTAAAGAAGAAAATTGCTTAGGAAAATACACCTGCGGTGCTTGCTTCAACCCGTATATGGCTTCGCACAAATAACAAACGTATGCGGGTTTATCATTATCAAAGAATCCTTGAGGTTGTTTCATAAACACCCGCTCATCAAGATAACCATGCAGGAATGCATTATGAACACCATGTTGTCTTAAGGACCACCCGTTAGCCACTGCCATGCTTAATAACAGTCATACCATTGTATGTTTCACCACAAAACTAAAGGTGTCAAAATAGTAGTGACCTACCTGTTGGTGGAAGCCTTTTGCAACAAGGTGTGATTTGCACCAATCAATAGATCCATTAGTCTTGCATTTGATCTTATAAATCCACTTGTTGCCCACAATATTCATATTTGGATGAGGGGGAACTAATGTCCAGGTGCCATTACTTATGAGAGCATTGAATTCCTCTATCATAGCTTGCTTCCAATGAGCACTTTTACTTCCAGTAGAAAAATTGGATGGTTCTTACTCAAGTGATGGAGGTTGGATTGCGTCAACAACATATGCTTTCTTCTTATAGATATCGCTCATTGAACGAGTATGCATACAGTGAGTGCATGTAGCAGGTGGCTGATGATGGGAACACCATCATAAGCCATAACTAGCTCATTTTGACCCAATTAAGTCAATAAATGCTCCTACATAACCGCCAGAGAGTCATAAGTCATTGCATATTCATTATGAAAGAAAAATAAGAAACTAGGGCTAAAACTGTAATTTTACCAGCTCATCTTGAATGCAGTACAACCAAGGGTTTTCTCAAGGGTTGAATGAAGGTCAATTGGTCTTAATAAGATAACAAGTGGGATAAGACAGACAGAAAAGGGTTTGCACATGTTCTGAAAATCAAATAACTTTTGAAACCCTAAAAACAGACCCACTTATTTAACTAAGGTTCTGATCAGAATAAAATTCACCTAAACCCTCTAAAATTCATAGAAAAATATTCTATAGGGTTTAGAACTTTCAATTTGACCATTAGAACCCGTTTTGACCTAAAACAGAACCACAGACAGACATTTGCCCTAATTTAGGTTTTTGCATAAATTACCTAGTCAAACATGGCCAAACCAAAATCCAACTTCACCATTTGATTCCTTAGGTCCAAATTAGGTTTGTATCAAAATTTGGACCTAAGATGAATTTGTCTTGACCTATTTTGTAAATTGGTCTTGTCCAATTTCATTTCTACCTTTAACTTTCAAAATCCTTTCAAATAGACCCCTAACTTTTTCATTGTTCTCACAAAAAGGTCCTTGCCACCATTAATTCTACTCTTACTTGCTCCGGCGACCTTAAAATGAAAAGAACTCCCTAATTTCTTGACGAATTCCTTTCAAAATTGAAAGGGAAGTTCGTCAAGAAATTCCCTTCCTATTGAACCCAATCCTAAGCCCTAGAACTTACCTAATCTCTCATGCGAACGCATGAGAGATTTGGATCTCCAGAAATTTCCAAGTCCGATGAGGCTTTCCAAGCTTGGAAAGCTTGTTTCCCAAGCTCAAACCACCTCTAGATCCTTATATAAGAGAGCCCAAATCCTCCCGAACTTCTTAAGCTTGAATTCGGCCAGAGATCCCCTCTAATTCCTTTCTCCTCCTCCGACCGATTTGCTCTTCAAGCTCTAGCAATTCTACTTGTCTTTCCTCGTCATCTGACCACCATTCCTGTGGCAGATTCTTCATCCTTGTCTTCTTCCGCATCGCACAGCACCCGCCGGTGCTCCTGCCCCCTTCATCCTCGTCGATCACCTCCCTCTGAGCATCTTCGTCTCCAGCGCCGACCATACCTCAACCAGCAACAATCCCGCTCCCCTTCATTCACTAACTACTTAGATAAGTTCCTCAACTTCCCCTCTTCATTTTCAGACCCTCATCGCCTCGTTTCGACCACCGACTCACCCTGTTGCCCTCCATCTTCCACCTCGCCGGCAGGCCTCCGGCGAGCCCTAGCGACTTCCACACTCGCCCAATCATGCCACTTCCATGCTCCTCACCATTGCCTCAACTTACCAACCAACACCCGTCAAGTAATTGAGAGGATTGGCCTCTCCACTGCACCCCCAAACACACACTCTCACACACAAACCGCGAGGTTGACAAACCTCCACAACCACTCGCACGCGACGCCACCACCACAGTTGCACTCTCCGTCATCCGGCGATACTCCCTGAACATTCTGACAAGGTCGAAAGGTGTATTCCTAATTTCAGGTACAGCCCCTCTCCACCATTGACGCAAAGCTCTAAAGCAAGCTTCAGAGCTTGTTCTTCACCTGTAGCTCCAGGACTCAACTCCAGCGATTGCGGAATCGACTCAGCTTCATCCCTGACCAGGCAATTGGAGTGTTGACTACTTCCCTTGTGCGAATTGAACAGAGATACCCTACTGCTGGTTGTGCGAAGAAGAGGGACATGTTTAGTCCCACCTCGGAAGCGGCAGAGTCCCTGCACACACATAAATTGAAAAACTGTTAGAGGCTATTCACCTCATAACATGGGGTAAGGTCCCTCTCACCCACGCACACCTGCGACTCATCCGCGACTCTGTCCCCCACAGATCTGGCCGACCCGTTCACCTGCCTAGACTGACCTGTACTCCTCGCTCACTACCGCACACCGGTGAGCCTGGACCTAAGTGTGTACGATCCGATAACCCAACTATCCTTATAGAGGCCCTGGGAAGGCTAAGCCTAAGAGAGAAAGAGAAGGAGAGTTTGCGAGTGGGGTAGGGGAGGGTTTTGCTGCTGAAGGCTTTGGCTGACACTTAGCCAATTTGAGAAGATCCCCTCCCCTGTGAGAAAAATAAGGAAGTAGAAGGAAGAAGAAGAAGAAGGAGAAGGCTTAAGAAGCCAAAGCAGAAAAGAGAAGAAGAAGAGGAGCCACACGTAAAGAAGAGGAAGAGAAGCAGAAGAAAAGAAGAAAAACAAAAGTTTAAGTCGTCTAATTTCATAATCAAATGACGGTTTCGTTTGATTGCATACATACACATTGAGTTCCTTAGTTGATATTGTTGGAGTATTTGGTGATCTAAATCACCATTTTACTCCCATCTTTTTGCGCCTTGATCTTGTTATTATTGCAAATTCTTTTACTTTAAATTGTGATCTTGAGCTTTAAATTCCCATTTTGCTCCCTGTGTTCGACCTCGAAACTTTTTCGAGTAATAAAATCTATTTGTTTTCAAAGCGATTTCGACTATATTACAATGCTTCATTTTAAAACTCGATTTCACCGCGTCAACATTTTGGCGACGTTGGCAGGGAGCACCGGCAATTTAGAACTCTTGATTGCAATTCCTGATTCAGATTCTAACTTGCTATATCTCTTTTGCTATGGTTGTTTCAGATGACGAGGGAAGACAAGGAGAATGTTTCAGGGAGAAGATACATTCAAGGAAGATCAACTGCCAACAAACACACCAGGGGCAAGTAAGTTCTAACCACTCTTTCTTGAGCCCCTGATTCTGAAAAGGTTAAAAGGAAGAAAAATCAATTAGGGCTACTTGCTTTCCATTCTTAGGTAATTCATCAAGTTTCCTGATTTGATTTAGACAACAAAACCTGATTTGTGCACCCACTTAAGGTAACTAGGGCTATCACATTCTTGTTTGAGCCCTAGATACCACATTTGACAAACTCAATTGGACCAAAACAAGAGCTAAGTAAGGATTCCAAGTAGGATTTTAGAGACACGCTTACATAATCAAGAACTGATATTTCCCAAGCAATGTGTGCCTAAGCCTTGGTTGAATTGATTTATTCAAGCAAACCCTAAAATCAGGCTCTTAATCTCACTTAAATCCTAAAAGAGTGACCTAAAACTTCTCAAAGGACAATACAGGTGAAGATGACCCACCTTGTTGGGTCAACCAATCTTCAAATTAGGTTACTTTTTACACTCAACACATCTTAAAGTTCAATTGAAATTCTAAGCACCCTTGCTCTTAATTAAAACTGGTGGACTTAAGAGGTCAAGTCCCCATTCTGGTCTACCTGGAACATCAATGACAAGAAAGGTTGGGTGGGGGAAACCCTGTAACCCGTGGGGGTGCTCTACCATGTAGGGGTCTTTGCGGGACTCTCCCTCTCTGGCTGCCCAGGTAATTCTCAAGTGGATGGCTTTCTGACCAAGGGGTATCATCCGCCCTGAACCTCTATAGTCATCCAAAATCTTTGGGTACCTTGATTGGGTCAATATCACATCCAGTCCCTCATCCCTTCTATTTAGAGCACACACACAGATTTTCTTGGGAATCTTTTTCAGATCTAATCAATCTCAATCTAAACTTGAATTTCACATCTTGATTCCACCATCTGATTCAAAAATGCAGCCTGGCCACTTAGGGAAACCATTTAAGAAACCTGAATCTCAAATATCCATGAAAGATAGAATGATTGAGGATGCCCTTAGATTTTATGAGAATGATGACAAAACCTCAAAACCAATTGAAAGCATTCACGTTAATATAATGATAACAACCACCTTCATCATAACTGTGCCCAAGTAATTATAACACAAGTAACAAATGGATCCACCCAGGATGTTCTCATGACAGGATACATTGAGTTAGAGAAATTACATAACTTTGAATATCTCCAATGCATGACAAATCCTTGTTGCAACGCTTTGTCAGGCTTTTTAGATGATTAGTATAGATGACCAAGCGTTAATAACAAATAAGAATTTATTACTCGAAAACCTGAGTACCCGAGGTCGAACACAGGGGGCAAATGGAATTTATTCACTAATCTCAATAATGTAATTGAACACTTAGAGTTACTCAAAACCTAATTCAAAATATAAATGCAAGAGTTTATGAACTAAACTTAGAGCAAAAATAGAAGAACTGGACATCTGATTCTATGATCAAACGTCTTAAATGATGGCCCTTCTTTCTCTTCTTCTTTTCTTTCTTTATCTCTGTCTTTCTTCTATTCTTCTCTAACTTTGGTCGTCTACAGCTCTTCTTCCTTGTCTCTTTCTTTCTTCTCTTGCACAGTCCCTTTCTCCTTCTTCTTCCTCTCCCTTGCTCTTCTTTTTCCTCCTCAAATGCACCTCTGCTACAGTGCTGCTCCTTCCCTTGGCTTCAGCCTTTCTTCTTCTTCCTTTTCCTTCCTTGGCTTCTGCCTTGATTTCCTTCAGCCTTAGCTCTCCTCTGACTTTCTCTTCTCTTTGGCATTCCTTCCTCTTCCTTTCTACGGGTAAGTGTCTTAGCTTCACCTTTCCTTAGCTATGCCTTCCTCTTCTTTCTTCTCTGCTTCTTCCCTGTGCATGCACACACAGAAGCAAAACCTACCCCCTACCCTCCCCGTGTCTCTCTCTCTATTTATCTCTTCGGTACGCTCTCCCAGAGCCAGGTAATTGGGTGGGTATCGCGCACCCGAGTCCAAGCGCACCGACGTGGGTGTGATGCGCGAGTGCTAGGTTTAGGTAAACGGGTCGGGTGCCAGATCCATGGGGCTAGGTCGCGAACGAGGCGTGAGGGAGAGGGACCTCACCCCTGTGTGACTTGAGGCAAATAGTTGAAGGCACAAAAATAATTTAAGTGTTGCCACTCACCTATGAGTTTACGAGGTGGGACTAAATGTCCCACCTGTTTCTTCGCTCATGCCCACAGGAGACCTTTGCCAATTTCTGCTGCTGGGTTGCTTCACCAAGCCAATTGCCTAGCTGCATACATGCACGAGACCAACCCGCTTCACCTGGGACCCTGACACCTAGAGCGTACGGCCTGGAGCGAAGCTTACGACCTTCTTGCTGCATGCTCTAATGGCGACAGGTGCTCAAATCTGATATACACAGATACGGCCTAGCGGCCCCATTCAAACACCTAAGGATCTTCATCGTGTCTTGGCAAAGGTGGGACGGTAGGTGGCAGGCCGTGGGGGAGCCTAGGAGTGCATGCCTAGGTCACCCTGTGGCCGTGCTTATGGGTTTGGTCGAGGGACGTTAAGGGAGGTGATGGTGGTCGATGGATGGGCAGAAGGTGATCAGTGGACTGTGGTGGAGGTGGTGAGGTGTTTGGCGAGGCGTGTGGAGAGGTGGAGGCACCTCGCCAATGGGTGGCCGGAGATGGAGAAGATGGCGGTGGACAGTGGCTATGAGGGGTCGAAAAGGGAAAATAGACAGAGGGGAATTGAAGAGGGGATAGAGAGGAGTAAGTCTAACCTAACTAAGTGGACAAAGGGGGAGAGTTGGTGGCTGGCTGTACCTGCTGTCACCGGAGAAGACAGTGTCCAGTGGAGGGAGACGGCGATGACGATGGGGCTAAAGGTGCTCGCGCGGGTGTTGTGCGATGCAGAGGAAGATGGTGAGGACGGCTCTGCCACTGGTATGGTGGCAGAGTGATGAGAAAGAGGAGGGGGGCTTGCCGGAGCTCGCTGGACTCCTAACTGGAGGAGAAAGAGACGAAATTGTGGTGATTCTCCAGCCAAGTCGAGTTGAAGAGATGCGGCCAGGTTTGAGGATCCTTTTATAGATGCTGGCAGGGGCTCTTGTACATGGAACACAAGCTTCCAAGCACAAGAGACCTTGTCGAAGATGAAAACCGTTGGAGACCCAAATCTCTCGTGCGTTCACACGAGAGATTGGATGCAAATCAAAGATTAGGACCACACTCAGATGGAAGGGAATTCCTCAGAGAGTCTTCCTTCCAAATCTGGGAGATCTCTGAGAAATCAGGGAGTACTCCCCCTCCATTCCTCGCCGGAGTAGGATTCCTCCCCATTAATGGCGGAGGGACCAGATTGTAAGAGTGGAGAGGAAGTTAGGTGGTCTGCACAAGAGTTTTCAAAAGTTAGGGGCCAGAATGTAATTGGGTGGACTATTTTGCAAAGTAGGTCAAGATGACCTCCTCTTAGGTCCAAATTTTGGTAAAAATCTAATTTGGACTTAAAAAATCCAATGGTGAAGTTGGATTTTAGGTTTAACCACGTTTGACTGAACATTTTATACAAAAACCCAAATTAGGTCAAATAATAAGCTGAGACCCTAATCTAGGTCAAAAGAGGTTCCAAAGGTTGAATTGAAGGTTCTAAACCCTAGGAGATATTTTTTCATGAATTTTAGAGGGTTTAGCTGATTTTTATCATGACCAGAACCTTGTTGAATTAAGCAGATCTGTTTTAGAGTTATAGAATGTCATTTAATTCTTGGATTGCACAATAACTCATTTCTGACTGAACCAACCCACTTTTTATCTTATTCATACCATTTGACCTATGTTTTACCTCTGAGAAATCCCATTTATGTACTGCAATGGTAAAATTACAGTTTTAACCTTTGTTTCATGTTTTCTACTCAGAACATTAATTCATTGAATTAGGTCCTTCTCCAAGTTATGTAGGAGCTCTTATTCTCTTTCATAGGTCAAAATGAGCTAGTTATGGCTCATGATGAGTCTCTCATCATAACCCCATGCCTAGTTTTTGCTAGTCCCATAGCAAAATTTTAAGGTTTTAACTTCTGTTCTAGACCCTGAGTGTCTGTTACCAGTTATGATAAGTGCTTTTCTTCTTCTTTTGATTAGGTTAAGAATGCTGACAATAGGCCTAGAGGTACTCAAGTATCAACCAAAATCCGAACCTGACCTGCTTTAGCCTCAGTCCTCTGCAACAGTTTTTAAGGCCCCGTAGAAACTATCCTACAATTCATTGGACTCCGCGGTTAAAGCACCCGTGCTTGAGACATTTTTAGCCTAGGTTCAGATTGTTGTGCGTTGTTGTAAGAGAGAGACAGAGGATTTATTTGTTTGGAGAGTTTCTCTCTCTTTTCTTTTTATTTCTACCTTCGAATTGACTTCTCAACACGGTCTGTATCGGATTCCTCATCCCCATCATCAATCCTCAAAGGTCCCTAGCAATCGATGCTTTGTGATAGCACCGCCCATGGCAACCCCCAAAACCCTGGCTTTCGAGATTTCGAGATAATCCCGCCCATGGCGTTCCATGGTCGAATCCAGACCCTGGCAATCGACATTTTGTGATAATGCCACCCATGGTATCTGAACCAGTAGAGTGTTTTCATGCCCTTGGTAGGATTTTTAAATTTCCTACGAGACAAGCACCGAGGATACGATATGTTGTTATGAATTTTCGAGTGGAATTTCCCACCTCACCGCGTCGGGAACTCATCCAAATCAACTTGTGTTACTTCGTCGCTCCTAATCTAGGCAACTTTTTCAGAGCATTAAAACGCTTTTGCGTGATTTTGATAGTTATGTGCACTGAACCAAACTGTGTGTGGATTGGGGTACTTAGGTTACTGAGCCCCGCAAATCGAAGGTCAGTTAACGAGGCCGAATACTTCCTAAGCCTTAAAGCTAATACTTAAGCTTCGCATTTTCCCCAACCTCTTGAGGATTATCCAGATCTTAGTGGGTACGTGAATTTTTAAGCCTAAGAGTCTAGTGATGAGAACCTCATCATGAACCATAACTAGTACAATCTAATCCAAATTTGTACGTACGGACGGACGGTATGGGTTCGTGTTCCGACCATTCTCCGGCGAGGGAGACACGTCGTCTCCCTCCGCCTTCCTCCCTGTTTCATCCCTATAAATACCCCCCGCTGCTCCACCGACCAGGGCAGCCTGGATCTGACGGAGAAAACCCCCAGCTTTCTTCTCTTCTTCCTCCGGCAGACGCTCACCAGCTCCGGCGGCTTCCTCCCCCTCCACCTCTTCGCTCTGCCGCAATACCAGCAGCAGAGACTTCCTCCCCTGCTCTTCCCGCGCCACGCCGCACCTAGCTGGCGCCTCTCCGGCTCTCTGCTCGCCGCCGCCCCTCTCCCTGAGCATCGTCTTCTCCGGCGACAGTCGATACGACTGTCGCCCTGTTCCTCCCCCTTCGTCCCTGCAAGTAAGCTAGAGTTACTCCCCTTCTCCTCCTCTTTCTTTCCCCGCTTTCAATCTATTCAATTAAACCCTCTACCGACCCTGACCACCTTCACCCCCTTCGCCTCCGCCCACCCTCCGGCGAGCCGTTCCCATCACCTCAGCGACCCACACGGCTCGCCGACCACCGCAGAACCTCCGCCTCCTCACCCTGATCCTCTTCCGCCCCTCCACTTCCCACCAAACACCCTCTGCAAATCCACCGAACACACCCACTTCTTCGCTCACAGTTTGACCTAGGACGACCTGTTGGCTCCATCACGCCCCCTGCAGACCCCCTGACCACCTTCGCCGTGCCACGGCGAAGGTCCCCCGCCTGTCTGATTTGGCCGAGAGGCCGTTCTTCTGGGACCAGGTGACTCGCCCGCCGTCGCCATTACTGAGCAGGCAGAGCTCCTTCACCTGCAGGTGCAGGCACGCCTTCGCCCAGGTTCGACTCCCAGGTGGCGCGGGGAGTCTCCGCGAAACGTCCCAGGCTCGCAGATGGGGCGAAAGCCGCGCGTGAAGACACGATCGCCCACTGCTCCCTCCGCGACGGGCGCTCAATTGGGGTGGGACATTTAGTCCCACCTCGGAACTTCTCGGAGGCGCGCGGACGCATAAAGGCAAAAAGTGCCTTATGCTGTCTGCCTCCTGACCACGGGGTGAGGTCCCTCTCACCCGACCCGGCCTCGTCCGTGACCACGCTCCGCGGACCTGGCCCGACCCGATTAAACCGACCTGCACTCCTCGCCCACCACCGCACGCCGGTGGGCCTGGACCCGGGCCTGACCCGAACCCGATTACCCGGTAGCTCTGGGAGAGATTTCCCAAGAGTGGTTTCAGAGAGAAAGAGAGACGCGGGGGGGGGAGGGTAGAGTAGGTTTTGCCTCTTGACGAAAAACTCTGAAGTGTGCAGGCCAAAGAAGAAGAAGAAGACCCGCGGAAGAAGAAGTGCAGGCGAAGAAGAAGGAGCTGCACTGTAGCAAATGCACAGTTAAGTCGTCGAAGCACCGGGTCAGACGACGGAAGGTCAGCAGCCAGAGCAGGAAAGAAGGCAGGCAAAAGAAAGAAAGAAAAGAAGAGCAGCAGCCAAGGAAGAAGAAGAAGGAGATCTGAAGAAAGAAAGGAAGAAGAAACATTCACAGAAGAGACTGCAGAAAAAAGAAGAAGAGAGGCCAAGACAGAAACCAAGGAAGAAGAAGAAGGAGATCTGAAGAAAGAGAAAGAAAGAAGAACATCACAACAAATTCTTTCCCTCTCTCTTTATTTTGTAAAAGAAACATGTATATCTCTAGAATACGACTTGCTCCCTGAGTTCGACCTCGGGAACTCTTTCATTTTCCGAGTAAAAAAATTTATATTTGAAATGTTGGTAATAACCGGCTTTACTACAACGTTATAACAAAACCAAAACCCTCAAACCCGATCCTTTCTGTGGCTAAGTGTCTTAGCTTCACCTTGCCTTAGCTACTCCTTCCTCTTGTTTCTTCTCTGCTTCTTCCCTGCGCATGCACACACAGAAGAAAAACCTACCCCCTACCCTCCCCGCATCTCTCTCTCTATTTATCTCTTCAGTATGCTCTCCCAGAGCCACGCAATCGGGTCAGGTATCGCGCGCCCGAGTCCAGGTGCATCGGTGTGGGTGTGATGCGTGAGGAGTGCTAAGTTTAGGTAAACAAGTCGGGTGCCAGATCCGCGGGGGCAGGTCCCAAATGAGGCGTGAGGGCGAGGGACCTCACCCCTGTGTGACTTGAGGTAAATAGCTGAAGGCACAAAAACAATTTAAGTGTCGCCACTCACCTGTGAGTTTACGAGGTGGGACAAAATATCCCACCTGTTTCTTCTCTCACGCCCGTAGGAGACCTTCGCCAATTGCTGCTGCTGGGTTGCTTCACCAAGCCAATTGCCTAGCTGTGTACATGCGCAAGACCACCCCACTTCACCTGGGACCCTGACACCTGGAGTGTGTAGCCTCCAGCGAAGCTTGCAACCTTCTTGCTGCATGCTCCAATGGCAGCAGGTGCTCAAATTTGATATACAAAGATACGGCCTAGTGGCCCCATTAAAACACCTGAGGAGCTTCGTCGTGTCTTGGCGAAGGTGGGACGGTAGGTGGCAGGCCGCGTGGCGGCCTAGGCGTGAGTGGTTAGGCCACCCTGTGGCCGTGCTTATGGGTTTGGTCGGGGGACGTTTAGGGAGGTGATGGCGGTCGATGGATGGGCAGAAGGTGATCAGTGGACTGTGGCGGAGGTGGTGAGGTGTTTGGCGAGGCGTGTGGAGGTGTGGAGCGGTGGAGGCACCTCCCCAGTGTGGCTGGAGATGGAGAAGATGGCGGTGGACAGTGGCTGCGAGGGGTCGAAAAGGGAAAATAGACAAAGGGGAATTGAAGAGGGGATAGAGAGGACTAAGTCTAACCTAACTAAGTGGATGAAGGGGGAGAGTTGGCGGCTAGCTGTACCTGCTGTTGCTGGAGAAGACGGTGTCCAGTGGAGGGAGACGGCTACGACGACGGGGCTAGAGGTGCTCGCACGGGTGTTGAGCGATGCCGAGGAAGATGGTGAGGGCGGCTCTGCCACTGGTATGGTGGTAGAGCAACAAGAAAGAGGAGGGGGGCTCACCGGAGCTTGCTAGACTCCTAACCGAAGGAGAAAGAGACGAAATTGGGGTGATTCTCCGGCCAAGTCGAGCTGAAGAGATGCGGTCGGGGTTGAGGATCCTTTTATAGATGCTGGCAGGGGCTCTTGTGCTTGGAAGATAAGCTTCCAAGAACAAAAGACCTTGTTGGAGATGGAAACCATTGGAGACCCAAATCTCTCATGCGTTCGCACGAGAGATTGAGTGCGAATCAGAGATTAGGACCACGCTCAAATGGAAGGGAATTCCTCAGATAATCTCCCTTCCAAATCTGGGAGATCTCTGAGGAATCAGGGAGTACTCCCCCTCCATTCCTCGCCGGAGTAGGATTCCTCCCCATTAATGGCGGAGAGACCTGATTGTAAGAGTGGCGAGGAAGGTAGGGGGGTCTGCAAAAGAGTTTTCAAAAGCTAGGGGCCAAAATGTAATTGGGTGGACTATTTTGCAAAGTAGGTCAAGATGACCTCCCCTTAGGTCCAAATTTTGGTACAAACCTAATTTTGATATAAGGAATCCAATGGTGAAGTTGGATTTTAGTTTTGACCACGTTTGACTAGAAATTTTACACAAAAACCTAAATTAGGTCAAATAATGAGCTGAGACCCCAATCTAGGTCAAAAGAGGTTACAAAGGCCAAATTGAAGGTTCTAAACCCTAGGGGATATTTTTCCATAAATTTTAGAGGGTTTAGCTGATTTTTATCCTGACCAAAACCTTTTTGAATTAAGCAGGTCTGTTTTAGGATTAGAGAATGTCATTTAATTCTTGGATTGCATAATAACCCATCTCTAACTGAACCAACCCACTTTTTATCGTATTTAGACCATTTGACCTATGTTTTTCCTCTGAGAAATCTCGTTATGTACTACAATGGTAAAATTACAGTTTTAACCTTTGTTTCATGTTTTCTTCTCAAAACATTAATTCCTTGAATTAGGTCCTTCTCCAAGTTATATAGGAGCTCTTATTCTCTTTCATAGGTCAAACTGAGCCAGTTAGGGCTCATGATGAGGCTCTCATCAATCCTGTACTTTAGGAAGGACACCAAGATGATCTTGAAAAATGAGAAGATATGATAAAATTATTAAAGTAGATAATCGACCAAAAATACTTGTACATTCCCCAAACATTTAGTAAAACATCTTCAGACAATTCTAAGGATCCATCTGATTTTCTAAATCCCGAGTTCAAGAATCAAGGTTGTGGTGAACCTCCAATGGAATATGATCAACCTAATAGACAGATTGATATGCCTAACCGTGATACAGGTTGGGAGAATCCAATTGCAGGAGAATACAATTTTGAACCAGCCCTAGAAAACCAAAACCTTGGTTCGCCAAGCATAGAATTCCTAGACTCCTGAGATAATGAGATTGAATCAGAACCTCTCGGGAGTGTAAATTCCGCCTCTTACTCTAATAAGGTGACCCCCGAAGGCAATTCTGACATCCCTGTAGAGCCCAACCTAGATTCTAGTGATTCAACCCACATCTTTATCCTAGAATCTGGATCTGAATCTTCTTGGGATAATTACAAGGCCCCATATGACGAAAATCAAAGTTTGAATCTGGATTATGATTCTGGGCCTTTATTTGTTGAATGTACCTTTCCAACATCCTCAGAAATACAGATTGATTTTTCGGAAGTCACACCGATTTACGATACAAAAATCGAGGAGTTGGAAGAGTGGGGTTTTGATTGGGTCTTTCCTACAAGCCAAAAACCTGAACCTAGACCCAATAGGGACACCTTTTTAAGCCCAGAATCTACGAATAGGCTAGACCCAAGTCAGGTTGCTGAGTCTACATTTTGTGATTTATTCTGTGGTGGAACCTCTGATCTCAAATCAAATTCAGAACTTGATTCTCACAAATTCTCTGACGATTTCGAATCTTACTATGATTTCAGAGAACCATTGTTTCTTGACGACTATGAACCAATCTACGACCTCAACATACATGATCCATTCTTCGACTCTAACTTTGAGGTCCCTAATTCAAAATCAGGTTCCATTAAGATGGAATCATTTCTTTTTGATCCTCAGGAATCAGAAACAAAAAGCGCCGAGAGTGACTACAACCCAAAATTCGAATCTTTTCTTGACTCAGACTTTCTTCATCCTATAAACATCTTCAGGCATTTACCTTTGAGTTTGATGATTACTATAAGGACTCTCTAAATGAACCCACCTTTAAACCCTCACTAGAAGAGCACTCATACACAATTCTTATTAATGCCACCTCTTCAACATATGCAGAACTTTCCCAAACCTGTTTTCAACCCCGATCCACAACCGGACTCAATTTCTACTCTGATTCTCCTCTCGATCCAGTTGTAGATGATTCTCCTCCACATTCAAATCAGGTTTTAGACTTCGATCATACTACAAATCATGCCCCATCCTTCTCTGATCACTCTCGTAGGGATCTCACATCTTCTAGTGATTCCTTTGAGGATCCCTACTCTGACCAGGCTGATCCGACTCAGCCAAACCCTGGATTCACACTTCCTCATTAGTCTGAGCTCCACAGCATATGGTGGGTTCCGCATCTCTTAATCTATATCTATCAACCCGCCAGATTAATTGGGTTTGGGCTACATCATCAGCCTCCTGATCTGAACAAGCACCTGGTTTGACCAACCAGGTTATTAATCAAGTGCTTGTTCTGCAAAACTCGTCTAATTTCACCACTCCTCCATACCATTTTCCGCTCGGCTGAAGGCATTGAATTTAGCACTTAACAGGAGGCAGCCCATCATTTTGAAAAACCCGAAAACCTTCCTGACACATCCTATGCTGAACTCACATTGCACTTTAGGGTTCATTCACTAGAACAACCAATTCCACCTCTGGCACCCATACCCGAGCTTGAAATCGTCCGCAACAGTCATCCCGACCCATTCACCCACCCATCACCTGTTCTAGTGAATGATCTAAGCTGAACTCAAACTCACCTAATTTACAATGAGGACATTGCAAATCGTAGGCATGGGGGGGTATTAAAGCGCAAAACACTGTGAAAATCACTACACAAGAAAGGATTTCATCAAAAAAATCACATATTCCAAAAATACCAAAAAAATAAAAAATTCTTGAAAAAGAACAAAAATATGAGAGGAGAGGAAATTTTGATGGCATATTAGACCTTGCGGAGAAAAAGGGGAGGAGTTAAAAATGTCAAAAAGGAGCACAATTTGAAAAGAAAAGAAAAAGAGGTGGTAAAAGATTAAGAAATTAACTTAGTTCTAGACCATATCAAAAGAAAGAAAGGCAAAACGTGCTAATAAAGCAGAGAAGAGATTAGTAGGAATGTTGATTTTAGGCCTTTTAGGCTATAATCCTAGGCTTAAAAATTCAAGTACTCTCTAAGATCTGGATAGTCCTCAAGAGGTTGGGGAAAATGCGAAGCTTAAGTATTAGGTCTAAGGGTTAGGGATTATTCGACCTCGTTAAATGACCTATATGGTTTGCGGGACTCGGTAACCTAAGCACCCTAATCCACACACAGTTTGGTTTAGTGTGCCTAGGATTCAAAATCATGCAAATGCGTTTAACTTGTTCTGAAAAAGTCACCTAAATTAGGAGCAGCTGATCAACACAAGTTGATTTGGACGAGTTCCCAACGTGGAGAGGTGGGAAATTCCCCTTGAAGATGCGCAATAACATATTGTCTCCTCGGTGCTTATCTCCTAGGATATCTACATATCCTACCGGGGGCATGTAAGCACCCTGTGCTAGTTCAGATGCCATGGGCGGCGTTATCCCGAAATATCGATTACCAGGGTCTGGATTTAGCTACAGAACGTCATGGGCGAGATTATCTCCAAATCTCAAAAGCCAAGGTTCTGGGGGTTGCCATGGGTGGTGCTATCTTGAAGCATCGATTGCTAGGGACCTTGCGAGAATTGATGATGGGGACTAGAAATTCGATATAGACCATGTTGTAAAGCTAATCCAAAGCTAGAAATAAAAAGAAAAGAGAGAGAAAACTCTCTAAAAATAAAGAAAAATTTCTCTGTCTCTCTCTGACAAAAACGCACTGCAAATTAAACCTAGGCTAAAACATATTACATACACGGGTGCTTTAATTACGAAGTTCAAAGAACCTTAGGTTAGTTCCTATGGGCCTTAAAAACCTTCGCAGCAAACTGAGGCTAGAGCTGGTCAGGTCCAGATCATGGTTGGTACTTGAGTACCTCTAGGCTTACTATCAGCATTCTAACCTAATCTACAAAAATGAAGCACACAGCAAAGTTTTTAAGCATTAAAAGATTTAATGGTCTAGAATCAAAGTTAATACCTTGAAATTTTGCTAAGGGACTAGCAAAAGCTAGGCATGGGGGTATGATGGGAACACCATCATGAGCCATAACTAGCTCATTTTGACCCAATTAAGTCAATAAATGCTCCTACATAATCGTCAGAGAGTCATAAGTCATTGCATATTCATTATGAAAGAAAAATAAGAAACTAGGACTAAAACTGTAATTTTACCAGCT
Source organism: Thalassia testudinum (assembly GCA_037157565.1). NCBI lineage: Eukaryota > Viridiplantae > Streptophyta > Magnoliopsida > Alismatales > Hydrocharitaceae > Thalassia > Thalassia testudinum. Next base: position 5,604,655 of record JAZHRO010000010.1, on the reverse strand, counting down.
CATCTTAAATGCAATAAAACCAAGGGTTTTCTCAAGGGTTGAATGAAGGTCAATTAGTCTTAATAAGATAACAAGTGAAATAACACAGACAGAAAAGGGTTTACACATGTTCTGAGAATTAAATGACTTTTGAAACCCTAAAGATAGACCTGCTTTTTTAAATGAGGTTCCAATTAGGATAAAATTCACCTAAACCCTCTAAAATTCATATAAAAATATTCTATAGGGTTTATAACTTTCAATTTGACCATCAGAACTCGTTTTGACCCAAAACAGAACCACAGACAGACATTTGCCTTAATTTGGGTTTTTACATAAATTACCCAGTCAAACATGGTAAAAACCAAAATACAACTTCACCATTGGATTCCTTATGTCCAAATTAAGTTTGTATCAAAATTTGGACCCAATATGAATTTGTCTTGACCTAGTTCACAAATTGGTCCTGTCGAAATTCATTTCTACCCATAACTTTCAAAATCCTTTCAAACAGATCCCTAACTTTGTCTTGTTCTCACAAAAAGGTCCCTGCCACCATTAATCCTACTCCTACTTGCTCCAGCGACCTTAAAATGGAATGAACTCCCTAATTTCTTGACAAATCCCTTTCAAAATTGAAAAGGAAGTTCGTCAAGAAATTCCCTTCCTATTGGACCCAATCCTAAGCCCTAGAACTTACCCAATCTCTCATGCAAACGCATGAGAGATTTGGGTCTCCAGAAATTTCCAAGTCCAGCGAGGCTTTCCAGGCTTGGAAAACTTGTTTCCCAAGCTCAAACTGCCTCTAGATCCTTATATAAGAGAGCCCAAATCCTTCGGAACTTCCTAAGCTTGAATTCGACCAGTGATCCCCTTTAATTCCTCTCTCCTCCTCCAACCGATTTGCTCTTCAAGCTCCGAAAATTCTCCTTGTCTTTCCTCGTTGTCTGACCACCATACCTATGGCAAATTCTTCATCCTTGTCTTCTTCTGCATCGCGCAGCACCCGCCGGCGCTCTTGCCCCTTTCATCCTCGTCGATCACCTCCCTCTAAGCATCTTCGTCTCCGGCGCTGGCCATACCTTAACCAGTGCCAATCCCGCTCCCCTCCATCCACTAACTACTTAGATAAGTTCCTCGACTTCCCCTCTTCATTTTCAGACCCTCACCGCCTCGTTTCAACCACCGACTCGCCCCGTCACCCTCCGTCTTCCACCTCACCGATAGGCCTCCTGCGAGCCCTAACGGCTTCCACACTCGCCCAATCTCACCGCTTCCATGCTCCTCACCATCGCCTCGACTCACCGACCAAAACCCCTCAAGTAATTGAGGGGATTGGCCACTCCACTGCACCCCCAAACACATGCACTCTCACACACAAACCACGAGGCCAAATGACCTCCACAACCACTCTCACACAACGCCACCACCACAGTTGCACTCGTCGTCGTCCAATGATACTCCTTGAACATTCTGACAAGGATGAAAGGCTGTATTTCTGATTTCAGGTACAGTCCCTCTCCGCCATTGACGCAAAGCTCTGAAGCAAGCTTCAGAGCTTGTTCTTCACCTGCAACTCCAAGACTCAATCCAGCAGCTGTGGAATCGACTTAGCTTCATCCCTGACTAGGAAATTGGAGCATTGACTACTTCCCTTGCATGAATTGAACAGAGATACCCTGCTGCTGGTTGCGCAAAGAAGAGGGACATGTTTAGTCCCACCTCGGAAGAGGCAGAGTCCCTGCGCCCGCATAAATTGAAAAAGTGTTAGAGGCTATTCGCCTCATAACACAGGGTGAGGTCCCTCTCACCCACGCACACCTACACCTCGTCCGCGACTCTGTCCCCCATAGATCTGGCCAACCCATTTACCTGCCTAGACAAACCTGCACTCCTCGCTCTCTACCGCACGCCGATGAGCCTGGACCCGGGTGCATACGATCCAATAACCCGACTATCCTTACAGAGGCCCTAGGAGGGCTGAGCCTAAGAGAGAAAGAGAAGGAGAGTTTGCACACGAGGTAGGGGAGGGTTTTGCTGTTGAAGGCTTTGGCTGACACTTAGCCAATTTGAGAAGATCCCCTCCCCTGTGAAAAAAAGAAGGAAGAAGAAGACGAAGAAGGAGAAGGCTTAAGAATGCAAAGCAAAAAAGAGAAGAAGAAGAAGAAGAGGAGCCGCATGAAAAGAAGAGGAAGAGAAGCAGAAGAAAAGAAGAAGGAAAACAGAAGTTTAAGTCGTCTGATTTCATAATCAGACGACGGTTTGGTTTGATTGCATACATATACATTGAGTTCCTTGATATTGTAGGAGTATTTGGTGATCTAAATCACCATTTTACTCCCATCTTTTTACACCTTGATCTTGTTATTATTGCAAATTCTTTTACTTTAAATTGTGATCTTGAGCTTTAAATTCCCATATTGCTCCCTATGCTCGACCTCGGAACTTTTTCGAGTAATAAAATCTATTTATTTTCAAAGAAATTTCGACTATATTACAACTCTTCATTTTAAAACTTAATTTCGCCGCATCAACAGCTGAATATCAATGTTAGATGATGACGAGATAGTGGTTGTGTCTGCTGGCCTTACAGAAGTAGAATTGGATGGTGAAGGGGCATTGGCAGTGCTAGTAAGAGGAACCATAGGCAGTTAATAAGTAGTGATAATTAACGGTATTGGCACCAAAATAAACTCAGTAGCTTGTATATTAGCAGTGGAGCTTTTATCTGGCTTATTGCAAAAGGGCATGAATTTCTCATCAAAAATAGCATGCCTTGCCAAAACAATGTTGTTGCTAGAGATATTATAACAAAAGTACTCCTTATGAAATTAAGAATAGCCAATGAACACATGGAGTGTTGATAATGGTTGAAGTTTATGCTGATTATAAGGCCTAAGCGAAGGATAAACAGCTGGACCAATAATTTTGTAAAAGGAATAATCAAGCTTTGCATTCATAAGCAACTCATATGGTGTTTTTCCATGAAGAATGGGGGAGCATAGAACATTAATGATACATGCAGTCGATGGAAAAACATATTTGCAAAATTTAGAGGCATACTGCTTTGTGTCATTAAAGCCAAGGCTACCTCCATGAAATGCTAATTCTTTCATTAGGCCACTCCATTTTGTTGAGTGTAGGGAACAGAGATCCTATGAACAATTCCTTGAGCAATTAGCCATCTATGTAATTTTCAATACTCTCCCCCCCAATTAGTTTGAAGCCCCTTTATTGATGTTGGGAATTGTGTCTTTACATAATTGTAGAAATGAAGAAAAATAGCATATACATCATATTTCTAAAAAATATGGAAACCCCAAGTATATCTTGTAAAATCATCTATGAAGACAACCAAATATCTATAACCATCACTTGATAATTCTGGAGATCTCCATAATTCACTATAGACAATTTGAAAAGGAGTGGTGGTAGACTTTTCAGAATATGAAAGGTGTAAATGATGCATTTTGGCTTATAAGCGAGCATCACATAGAGTATTATTATTTTCTTTCTTGGACTTCAAAATAGGAAGTTGAAAATGGTGTACTAGATGAAGAAGGCTTTGCTGATTCACATGCCCCAAGCAATGATGCTGTTGGTGATAAAACACCACAATCATTGATTTTGATGATAACATAACATGTTATATTTAACATTGTATTTGGAGATGAATGGCTTAAGGTTGGATGAAGCTTGATGAAAGCTTAAGATCAAGTTCTATGGAAGATAGAAGGAGATGAGCATCAAGGAAATAAGGAGATGAACATAGAAGGAGATGCGCATCCAGGAAATGAGGAGATGAAGATAGAAGGAGATGAGCATCAAGGAGATAGAGGAGATGTAGTTAGATTAGTTTTGTTTCATTTTTAGAATGTAAATGAGACTTAAATTATCCTTAGGATACCTTTAGAACCTTCCTATCCTCATTCTTCTAATTCAGCATTCAAGACCTTGTTCTAATTGATTTTTCAGACGTCTTTTGATTCCTTCAGATGTATGAGTTTACTTGGTCAGACATCTGATCTACTTCTTCAGACGTCTAAGATCCTGTCCAGAACTTAGAATCTTGTCCAGAATTCTCAACCTATGTCTTTAGATGTCTAAGATCCTATCAAGAACTTAGAATCTTGTTTAGAATTTTTGACCTATGTCACCTAGGATTTCAGACGTCTGTGATCCACTTCAGATGTCAAATATTGTCTTTCAGATGCCTCTTTGAGTTTTTGATATCTCTTTAACTTCAGAAGAACAACAGTCATAATTTTTCTTGTCTTTCACATGTCTGTTGTCATCTTGAGACATCTGGAAATGATCAACGTTCACTTTATATCCAACGATCAAATTGACCCCAATTGATTATGTCAGTTTCTCCTTTGTTTTTGGATCGCCATAGGCCATCAGATGTCCTTCCATTTATTCAGATGTCTACTGATTCTTTTTAAGACGTCTAAACTTTTGACTAGACGTCTAGTAAGACATCTGACCATTTGTCTTTAGATCTTTGTTTGGATCCAGTCTCATTCCAAGAACAATCACTTTGACCCTGAAGCTTTTTCAGACGTCCTGTTTTATTCTCAGACATCTGAAACTATTTGTTCAGATGTCGCTGTAATTGATCTTGTGAAATCTAGTAACGACTACTTTCTCACTAAATTTTTTCAGACATCCGACTTGTTTCTCAGACGTCTAAAATGACACCTTCAGATGTCTATCTTGCCTTTTCAGATGTTTGATCCAGTTAGACTTTGAGTTAATGCTTTATAGTCATTCTATCTCAATTTATTCCAATTCAATTCAAATTCCAACGACTACCTAAGCTTAAATCTAACCTCCTACGCCTATATATACCCTCCAAGGGTTGCTTTAAGCCTACATATATAGAAAAGAAATATTCTAGTGCTAAATACTTTCCATTATCTCATTCTAAGCTTTCAAAAGCTAGTGTGCTCCATTGTGCTCTTTTGTCCTTAGAGATTCTTGCGAGCAACATCACTCCCACTTTGATTTTCTTCATCACATAGGTTTGCAAAGGGAGTATCTTAGCCTACTTTATATTCTATATCTTTCAAGGCTCTTAGGATTGTTTACATTATTTCTTTTTGTTAGTTTATTTAGGTGCCCGAGCTATGGGTTTCCCATTTCCTCTTAGTAGAGGGACTAAACTCTCCTTGGGGGTTGTCCAGGAGAAGGGAATTATTTTGAGGAACACCACTCTCGAATTAGTGGTGTGGTTTAGTGATTCCCATTGAATTGGGGGCAAAATCCTAGATTGGGAGATCTAGGTAGAGGTTTTTCCCACAAGGGTTTCCTCTCTAAATTCTTATGTTCTTGTTGCGATTGTTTGAATTTAATTTTGTTGCACAATTCAACCCCCTTTCTTGTGCCACTAACATTTGGTATCAGAGCTTTGTTTATTCTTGTGTGTAGGTGTTATAGCCTATGCAAGACGATCTAATGGCATCTAGGGTGGTAGCAACTAGCAACAATTGTGGCTTCTCAATGACAAAATCGCCTTACTTCGATGGTATGAATTACTCGTACTAGAAGCAGAGGATGATAGTCTTCCTTCAGTCAGGAGATTATTCTATCTGGGAAATAGTGGAAACATCATTTGAAAGGCCGGTGAAACCAGAAAATGAAGCTTTGACGGATGATGATAAGAAGCTCTCACTCAACTCCAAGGCTATGAATGTCTTGTATTGTGCACTAAGTTCCGATGAGTTTAATCGGATCTCTCAATGCACAACTGCAAACGAGATCTGGAAAACTCTCAAGATTACTCATGAGGGAACCAATAAGGTAAAGAATTTCAAAGTTGTTTTACTAACCCAAGAATTTGAAATTTTTGAAACGTAGGAAAATGAAAGTGTGAATGATATGTACACCCGTTTCACTTTTATTGTCAACAACTTGAAGGCACTTGGAAAAACATTCATCAAAGGTGAGCTTGAAGGTAAGATTTTACGTTCTTTAACTAACACTTTTGAGTCGAAAGTCACAGCTATAGAAGAAGCGAATGAAGTAGAAAATCTGGATATGGATCAGCTCCTTGCAAACCTCATGGCATATGAGACCAAACTCAATCAAAAGAAGAAAGGGTCAGATGAAGGGAAAAAGAAATAGTTAGCTTTTAAAGCCCTTTCATATTCAGAAGAAAGTGATCAGAAAGAAGATGAAGATCTTGAATTTCTCACAAGTTTCAAAAATTTTTGAAGAGTAACATGGATTTCAAGAATAAAAGAGATAAGGAAGAAACCAAAAGGGAACCAATTACTTGTTACAATTGTAAAAAGAAGGGACACATTAAAATGGATTGTCCACTTCTTAAAAAGGATAGTGAAAGGAGCAAAATAAAAGAGAAAGATACAAAAAAATTGTTTAACAAGTACAAGAAGAAGAAAGCTATGTAAGCAACATGGGGTGACTCAAGCAAAAGCGAACAAGATGATAATGATTCAAATAAAGAAGAATCTGCTTGTCTTGGATTCATGGCACTTGAGGACAAAGGCAACGAAGAAAGCAATAATGAAGTATCACCTTCTTATTCATATACTATAGAAGAAATTTATGGACTTTGTAGGTTGTTAACAATAGAAAATAAAAGGTTAAAAAGTAATTGTAGTTCTTTTGAGCATGAAAAGCATGAGCTTGTAATAGAAAATACAAATCTTATTATGGCTAAAACTCAACTTCTTGAAGAAAATAGCTCTTTGAAAGTAGATATTACCTTGTTGAAAGATAAAAAAGATTTTATTGAAAATGATCTAGCTAGCCTTAAAGAGAATTCAAATAGGCTACTTAATGATCTTGTTAAGATTTCTAAAGGTAAGCAAAAATAAAGATAATTTAGCACACACTAAGAAAGATTTTTGTGCACCAAAGCCAAAAGGTTGGAATCTAAGAAATACACACCCTTGGATGAGAAATTTTAATCCTTAAGGACCTAAGAAAATATGGGTACCTAGATCTTTGGTTTATTCTAGTTTTGCAAATGAATGCGTAGATCCAAGTAGTTATCTATATGGACTTCATCAAGGACGGATCATGGTACTTGGAGAACCAAATGGATATGGAGGGTGGAATCCATATCATTGGCACTAATTCAAACACTTGGTGACACCTTCATTTAGTAAGTTTGGAGGTAAACTTTTAGTCTATTTCATTGATTTTGATAGGGAAGTTTATAAGGATTAAATATTTTTTAAAAAGGAGAAAACAGATGCTTGTTGTTAGGGGGAGTTATTTGAAATTGATTAATATTATTGACTAACTAATTTTTTAATAGAGAATCATAGATTAAGGGGGAGATTAAAATGATTATAATTACATCTTTTTGATAATATCAAAAAGGGGGAGAAATTCTTTTTGATTTATATGATTTTGTCATCATCAAGAAGGGCGAGATTGTTAATGATAAAACATCACGATCGTTGATTTTGATGATAACAAAATGTGTTATATTTAACATTGTATTTGGAGATGAATGTTTTAGGCTTAAGGTTGGATGAAGCTTGATGAAAGCTTAAGATCAAGTTCTATGGAAGATAGAAGGAGATGAGCATCAAGGAAATGAGGAGATGAAGATAGAAGGAGATGAGCATCCAGGAAATGAGGAGATGAAGATAGAAGGAGATGAGCATCCAGGAAATGAGGAGATGAAGATAGAAGATTAGCATCTAGGAGATAGAGGAGATGTAGTTAGATTAGTTTTGTTTCATTTTTAGAATGTAAATGAGATTTGAATTATCCTTCGGATACCTTTAGAACCTTCCTATCCTCATTCTTCTAATTTAGCATTCAAGACCTTATTTCTAATTTATTTTTCAGACGTCCTATGATTCCTTCAGACGTCTAATCTACTTCTTCAAATGTCCAAAACTTAGAATCTTGTCCAGAATTCTTGACCTATGTCTTCAAACGTCTAAGATTCTGTCCAGAACTTAAAATCTTATCCAGAAATCTCAACCTATGTCACCTAAGATTTCAGACATCTGTGATCCACTTCAGACGTCTAATATTGTCTTTTAGACGTCTCTTTGAGTTTTTGATCTCTTTAACTTTAGAAGAATAATAGTCATAATATTTCTTGTCTTTCAAACATCTGTTGTCATCTTAAGACGTCTGGAAATGACCAACGTTCACTTTCTATCCAACGATCAAACTAACTACAATTGATTATGTTAGTTTCTCTTTTATTTTTGGACCGTTGTAGGCCATCAAACGTCTTTGCATTTATTCAGACATCTAATGATTATTTTTAAGACGTCTAAACTTTTGACCAGATGTCTAGTAAGATGTCTAACCATTTGTCTTTAGATCTCTATTTGGATCCAGCCTCATTCCAGGAATGATCACTTTGACCCTGAGGCTTTTTCAAACGTCCTGTTTTATTCTCAGACGTTTGAAACTATCTGTTCAGACGTCCTTGTAATTGATCTTGTGAAATCCAGTAACGACTACTTTCTCACTAAAGTTTTTCAGACGTCTGAAATGACTCCTTCAGATGTCTATCTTGCCTTTTCAGATGTTTGATCTAGTTAGACTTTGAGTTAATGCTTTATAGTCATTCTATCTCAATTTATTCCAATTCAATTCAAATTCCAACGACTACCTAAGCTTAAATCTGACCTCCTACGCCTATATATACCCTCCAAGGGTTGCTTTAAGCCTACATATATAGAAAAGAAATATTCTAGTGCTAAATACTTTCCATTATCTCATTCTAAGCTTTCAAAAGCTAGTGTGCTCCATTGTACTCTTTTGTCCTTAGAGATTCTTGCGAGCAACATCACTCCCACTTTGATTTTCTTCATCACATAGGTTTGCAAAGGGAGTATCTTAGCCTACTTTATATTCTATATCTTTCAAGGCTCTTAGGATTGTTTACATTATTTCTTTTTGTTAGTTTATTTAGGTGCCCAAGCTATGGGTTTCCCATTTCCTCTTAGTAGAGGGACTAAACTCTCCTTGGGGGTTGTCCAGGAGAAGGGAATTATTTTGAGGAACACCACTCTCGAATTAGTGGTGTGGTTTAGTGATTCCCATTGAATTGGGGGCAAAATCCTAGATTGGGAGATCTAGGTAGAAGTTTTTCCCGCAAGGGTTTCCTCTCTAAATTCTTATGTTCTTGTTGCGATTGTTTGAATTTAATTTTGTTGCACAATTCAACCCCCTTTCTTGTGCCACTAACAGATGCCATGTGCTAAGAGGTACTTTTCCACTGTCACAAATTCTAGTTGTGTCCCCTTGGTAGCCATAGATGATAAAGGCCATTATGGGTGTGGCCCTTGAGAAGAACTCGATGGGAGCTCTTGTCCTTAACAAAGAGAGTAGCTGGGTGAAGCACAAAATGGCATGAGTTATCTTTATTAAATCTTGAGATAGATAGCAAATTTTTAGACACAGTAGGACACCAAAGTATCTCATTCAAATATGGCGGTCGTAGGGAGGTAGAAATAGTTGTTTTACTAGTGTGAGTTATGGGAGATGTATCTCCATTCCCAAACTTCAATGCATCACCACCATTATAATCTGAATTGAGTTGGATGTTACCTAATTCACTTGTGACATGGCATGTAGCCGCATAGTCCACATGCCACAATGTACGAGCAGGAGGAATAGCTTTTGTAAGTTGATCCTAAGGAGTATAATCAAAAGAATCATAACATGGATAACACGTTAACGTGCAATGATTAAAATGACCGCAAATCTAGCATTAGATGCCAGCAATAAAACATCCACAAGCAAAGGGATTGAAGCCTCTGCTGTAAATCATAGTACCATGAAAATTTGAAGGAAAATGACCCCAACCGTTGTAGCCTCCTTTGTTGTTTCCAAAAAAATTAGTTTGAGTACAATTTCAACCACCTCTAAACCGTCCTTTGCCACGAGGAAAAAATCCAGGCCGCATGGTATTATGAACCTGAGCTTTAAGTGAGGGTTGTGTTTGTTGCAGGAATTGTTCATGGGCCAAAAGATAGACAAAGAAGACCATCTTATCCTTAGTGTTAAGAAAAGCAACAATGGGGTCATATTCAGAATTTAGACCACTGAGGACAGTGAGCATAAGATCCTCATCATTGAGGGCTTTCCAGATGCAGCCAAATTTAGAGCAATTAGTTTAGCCTTTTTAACATATTCCATGATACTCATTTCCCGTTTCTTGAGGGAGTGAAGCTCGACTACTGTAAAAGGCATGAACAAAGTTGTGTAGCAAAAACTTGTCCAAGAAATTCCCAATTCTGACATGAAGAGATCAAATTCGTAAGCAGAGACCAATATCTTCAATCACAGAGGAAGGCAACCAACTCTTAACTAGTTGGTCTTTCCTATACCATAACAGGTATGCATCGTTCACGACTTCAGATTTCTTCACTAATCAATGAGTGGTAGTGATTGATTCATCCACAAAATCGATTAGATCATATGCACACAAAAGTGGTTCAAACTAGGCTTTCCACAACGTATAATTTGATGAAGAGAGTTTAAATGGAATGCTATGATGTATCGATGACAGAATTCCATAAATGAATGAAGTTATAGTGGAGGAATTAGCATATGTTATCAGTTACGACATGGAAGAAACCTTAGAAGACCTGGGTACAATAGCTAGATCGATGAATTTGATGCATCAACAACTTCCCTCAAATCCATGAGCAAATGATGCCACTGCTCGATCAACACTTCTCAATCAATCAGCAGAACACGTGCAATGATCGGTCTTAGTGGATTGCTTAGGAAGGTGCTCTAATACCATGTGTGATATGATGGGGGCATGTTTCGCGTGTTAAAATAGGGGTTTGGAGGACCCATCGTTGTAGCTCACAAAACGCATCTATCAGATAAAATTTATAACCGAAACTCGAAAAGTGAGTCCCGGGTCGAACATGGGGAGGCGAAGGTTTGATTTTATAAAAATCCGCTCTTCGCTTTCATTTGTTTTTGGCTGTTTTTATCTTTTCTAATTTCTTTTTTAGTTTTTAGCAAGCAAGAGATCAGGTTGATGACTTCTAGTTAATCTACTTGCAATAATATAAGAGAGAGAGAGAAAGAGAGAGAAACAATCATCTATTTATAAATGAATATTTGATACACTACGAAAGCAGAAAATCTACACTATAAAAGTGTAAAAAGATAGAATGAGGTGAGAGAAATCCCCCTCGACGGTTGCTTGGAGGACGACTCACTCTGACGTCGCCTAAAGGAAGGTGGTGAGAAGCGAGACAAACGAGGATGGAGCCAGAGGACTGAGGATAGGGCAGGACGGCATTGCGGCGAGGATCTTCTTCCCGAAGGGCAATGAGAGGATGGCCATGGGATGCTCCACGAATGGGGATGTGAGGTGGGAAAACTATTTTCTTTTCTACTCTAAAGGAGCATCCCGGGCTTGGGACAAGCTCTCTCTAGAGCCTTGGAGGTGGTGAGAGGAAGAAAGGAAGAGATGAAGAAAAAGGGGAGGGGTAAGGGTCCTTTTATAGTGGAAGAAAGAATCAAATTCGTATACAAGACATTTAGTGGCGGTCATAAACGACGCTGAAGATCCCGCTCACGCGCCCCTACTGCCGCCAACTGGCGTGCGCTGTACGCACCCTTGTCGTGCAAGCACATGCGATACGCGCCACTATTGCTGCTGCGCTACTGAGCGGCCACTACTGCCGCTACTTCCACGCCCACGCTGCGCTTGCACGTGCGTGCGCATGGGTGTCCTGGGTTGCGCCACGTGGCACAATCTGGGCTGTCCATCTTCTTTCCTTTGTTGGGGATGCTGTAAAGGTCAGATTGAGTTGATTTTCACGCCGTTGGGCTGCGATCATCGACCCAAATCCATCCGTGCGATCGAATTTGTCATTTGACGCTCTGGATTACGTCACCTAGTCCCTCGACCATTGATCTTCCTTGGATTGCATATGGTGCTATGGGACTCCGATTGAGGCGATTTCGGAGGCGTTGGACTTCGATCATCGTCTTAATCAGGTCCGTACAGTCAAATCGTCAATCCGAGGCTCCGAAATAAATATCCTTCTCTCCTGACCATAAAAAGGATGCAATTAAGCTAAATTATATACAACTACTCTAAATGCAGAATGATGCATGCCATGTAATATTTATAACATGAAATGCAAATCTAAACCTAGGAACATACATGAATAAGTATTTTACTCTCAATAATTATGTCTACATCATGATACCAGAGAATCAGAGAGGACAAGAGCTCAAAGTGGAGAAATGAATCTGAACAAAATGTCTTTTTCATATATATGTTCTTTTACAAGAGACCTTTAAATATGTCATAGACAATTACAGATAAATCCCTATCAAATGCCAACATTAAGTCTAAGTACACATGGCGGCAATATTTACAACAATACATATACATGCTCACACCATGATAGACTTTGAAGAGGGGTGCCATTGCATCACATTTATTATTTAAAATTATGCAATTTATATCAGCTCTAACACTGCCTTTGAACATAAAACTAGGCCAGTTCATGGGTTGCGTCAAGTGGACGATAGGTTAGACAAACCAGGTTATATGTTCAAGAACCTCAATCCGAGGTTGAGGTGGAAGGACTCATGGGCCCCAAGTCTTCCCTAGGCCCATCTTCCAAGGGCTACAATAGCTGTGCCAGGGCTAACCCATGAGGCAAAATCTGAAGCTTCTGGGATAAGGATATGGTCGTAGGTAATGGATAGACGAACATGATAGGATGTATCTCACATCTAATGAAGGTTCTATTGTGTATAATATCTTCAAATTGACCACATACGGAACATTACATATTGTTGATTACGGAAATAAATTTTTCTCACTGTTATTTAATAGATAATATATAAGGACATACCATAGCCTACGTTACGTAATATATTCTTTTTGAAAAAAATAAAATCAGTGACTTGTGGTCGAAGCCCGATCTAGTTGCATTAGATATGTAAGCTTGCTCATTTAAAATTCGGCCGACTACTGGGCATAGCTGGTTAGGTTGGTATTTAAGTTGCAATATGTTTTGTAAGTGGTGATTTTATTTATTATATTTTAATTTTATTGATGGAATTTATTTTTTTATAGATGAAAAATTAATTTATAATTAAAATATTATTTTTTATAGGTAAAAAATTACATTTTAAATAAAAATTATTTATTATCAATAAAAAAGTAAAATATATTGATGTATTTTAATTTTTAATCTGTTAAAATTTATTACCCATCAACATATTTTGATTTTATTTTGATTTTTAAATAATTAAAAATTATTTTCAATCGAGATATTTTGATTTACTTAATTTTTAATTAATTACTTTTTATTTTTAACCAATTAATTCTAATCATATATTTCAAACGATATTACAAACGTAGGTTCCATATTCGTATCCTAAATAATAATAATAATAATAATAATAATAATAATAATAATAAAACAAAACCTCATTCCTTTTGGTTCGACCAAGGCGGTAGCTTAATTCTGCAAGGCTTACACGCACATACCGTCAACCGTTTTCATAGGTTATTCCTCTATTTTGCAACGGGCAAAAGATTTGATCGTATGTGTATCCTCTCATATATATATATATATATATGCACACCCCTCCAATGATCACTGTGATCAGCCTGGAATAGATAAACTATTTTCTTCTCTGCCATTTCTTGATATTGCACATATTTTCTTAAGCAGAGCATGACCCTCTAATATTTTCATCTTGACATGATTGCTTTATCGCCTAAGTAACAACAAAAGCAGCTAGACCTCTTTCTTCCAACAGCGAATGAGGACCAAAGCAAGAGCCAAAACCTATTATCCATAGAATCCAAAGGAATAAAAAGAGGGTGCAACAGGAAAAAAAGAAAAAAGGAAAACCTCGAAATAATCCTTGGTTAGAGATAGTAAACAAACCACAAAAAAAAGCAAAAATGTGAAGGTCCAATCCTTAGGATGTGTTAAAGGTATATGTGTGTAGCGGAAGCAAGCAAACGTGGGCCCACATAAGCCCCACTAAGAGCCCATTATCAAATAGAGGCAATCCCTCGGCCTCCTTTTACCTGATGCATTATTTCACAAAACTCCAAAAAAGACCAAAAAGCGGAAATAGGCTCAACTTGAGGCCCACGACGAGCCCATGATCAAATAGAAGCAATGCCTCTCTGGCCTCCCTCTTTCGCCTCATTTACTATTACCATTTGAATGAAACGCCGAAAAGGCTGACAAAGCGGAAATGGCCTCTCATCATAATGGCCACCACCACCACCAAAGCCGTGAGTTGGTGCTTAAAACTGCAAAAAGCAAAAGCATAGGAAGGTGAGGGAAGAGGAAGAGGAGGGGACAGAGCTATAAAAATCACTGTTTTTCCTCTTACGGGCTTCATTGTTAGAGAAAACCTTACTCCTCTCTCTCCCCTCTCTGCTCTTCCGAGATCTCACTGGGGTGGAAGCTGAAGGGCTGCAAGCAGTTTTGGCCGTTGGGAGTTGTGAGGTGACGTTTTTCCTCCTCTTTTTAGTTTTTTGATGTATTTGTCTTCGTATTTAATCTTTTGGGCGTTTTGGGTTGTTGGGTACATTTTGTTTTTGGGCCCTTTTCGGAGTTGGGTCATGCATTTCGTTGTGGAAGTAGTTGTACTTTCTGTAAGTTCTTGGTTTCCTGCTCGGAATCACCTCTTTTTTTATTATTATTATTATCATTACTTTGACAAAAATAATTAAGAGAATGTCATTTCCTCTACAGCATTGTCAAAAGGGTGTGGTTCTGTGGTTTTCTTGTGAAATCTTGGTCAAAAGATGGGAAGGAATGTTGCATGTTGCTACCCATCTTGTTTGTTTGTTGTGTGAGCATGTGGATGAGCTCTTGCTACCTACTGGCATTTTTACTGCAAGGTTGGGATTTTGAGTTTTTTTTCTCCTTTTTCTTATCTTTTCTTTTTCTTTTTTTTGCCAAACACGTTTGGGTGTGAGGGATCATAAGCAAGAAGTTTCTTTTTTTTTCTTGATGTTGTTTACATTGTTTCTCAGATTGCTGGAGCTGTGAATAAACCCAAGAGGAAAGTGCTTAGGGAAGCTGTAGGAGAAGCCCAGCTGTAATCTTAGTGGCAGTATTTGTTTGGATCCTCGAAGAATCACAAAGCACCACCATCTGCATTACCTTGTAGGTGATGTTAAAGGATAGGTTGTCATGGAGAAGTTCCCCGAGACCAAAAGGCCTCACGGCAAACACCCAGTCATTTGCCCGGTTCCAGCTTCTGGAAGTTCCGCAAGAGTGGAGGAAGACACGTCCTGTCCTCGGCGATCTCTGGAATTGAAGCCACTAAACCTCACCAATGCTGCCAAAGGGAAGGCATGTACATGCGAAGGAGAACCCGCGAACGATAATGTCATTTTCACTAGAGTGGATTCACTGGATGAAGGGGAACCCGCCCCTTTCTCGGGGGCAAGTCATCCTCCAGAACCTGTGGACGGGGATGCAATGGGTGCTGTTTATTTACCGATTGATCAGAAAAAGCCCGTGGCCCCTTGTTTGCTGAAAGGTCACTCCGCGAAGGGACCCTTTCTAGAAGACCTTTCTATTGGTGCTCATGGTGCAAAATGCAACGCAGCTCCTACTTCTTCAGAGGAAAAGCTTGTTGTGGAGACAAATGAATTGGGGAGACCATCGTATCCATTTTCCATCCAACACGCATCACGAGCTACAGAAGGGAGCATGCTTCCACCGACAGAGGGCGAAGAGAGGGAATGCATATGGGATGCCTCTTTGCCTCCAAGTGGCAATGTGAGTCCTCTTAGTAGCATAGAGAGTAGCGGTGTTTGCACCGTGATGAGTGCCATGAATAGCTGCTGCACAAGCACCTATAGGAGTGAGGGGATTGCTAGTGATGGCTTGATGAGTAATGGGAGGAACTATGAGAGCACCATTGGAAGTGTTATAGGAGATTCACATGAAAGTGCTAAGACTAGCTTAAGCCGGGCAAGTGACAGTAGTGGTGTGAGTGACGATAGTAATTGGAGCAGCGTCACGGGCAGTGCTAGTAAACCTCACAAGGGAAATGATGCAAGATGGAAGGCTATTCTTGCCATTCGTGCTCGAGATGGTGTTTTGGGGATGAGTCATTTTAGGTTACTAAAGAGGCTTGGCTGTGGTGATATCGGAAGTGTTTATCTCTCTGAATTGACTGGGACTAGGAGCTATTTTGCCATGAAAGTCATGGATAAGGCATCTCTAGCAAGCAGGAAGAAGTTGGGAAGGGCGCAAACAGAAAGGGAGATTCTTCAATTGCTTGATCACCCTTTCCTACCGACGTTGTACTCCCACTTTGAAACGGATAGGTTCTCATGTTTGGTTATGGAGTTCTGTCCAGGAGGAGATTTGCATACCTTGAGGCAGAGACAACCAGGAAAGCACTTCTCCGAATATGCTGCAAGGTATAGTCTCTTATTATTCTACGTGAATTTTTATCTCTTTGTTATTGTTATATTGAGATATACAAAATGCATCTTTTCGTAGTGCTTATATGTCAGTGATGATGCACCATTATGTCTGTCCATTTGGGTATTTGCCTGTAGCGCTAATGTGGTTTTCACTTTTTAGTGTAAATTCTCTGCAATCGGTAACTCCCATGGATCAGATTGTTTATTTCATGAGATTGTGTTACTTCCAGCAAGAACTTCTTGTATGCATGACAAATAATCTATTACCATTTGCTCTTGCAAAGATTTTGGTGATGGTTAGCCACCCTTCAATAACCATACCACCACTTTAGGAAAAAAAATCCTTGCTACTATAAGTCTGTTGGATCCCAATAAATAGCCAAATCCTTGGAAAATGATTTTTACTTTTTAACCAATTTCACATAGGATGGGCCATTATGATTCCTGGTACCTTAAAAATAGAAGTCTCCAACACTTTCACTATGTCATATATGAGATCTGCCTAGGGAAAAAAATAGTTGGAAGAAAAGGTAAAGCAAGAAAATAAATGGAACCAGGAAAGGCAATGGCCACATAATATGGAAAGTAACTTGAAGGAGAGGCTTCTTAATAGGGAAAATCCATCAATCCTGAGGGTTGTAATAACACCCATTTTAGATAGCAAATTGAGCAAAAATTGCTTAGTGCTTATTCATGGAAAAGACAATACTGTCAAGAAACTCTTTCAGGATAGTTCTTGGAATGGTTTGCAAAGTAATTGTTTTAGATGGTTATTATAATTTTTTCCTTGTTTACTATTTCCTACTGGTCATAGCTTATATTTCAGGGAGTATGGGGAATGTAGCTATGCTCGTATATCTCCAAATATTAGTTGAAAAATCAATATTGTCAACATACTAATCTACTAATAAGAAACGAGCTACCTGATGACAATGACGAAGATTTATTTGCTCTTTCACTGTGAAGCAGATATCTGTTGTGCATCTTGAGTACTAAATGTGTAAGAAATAGTAACTACTATATTCTGTACAATTAAGTACTTTCCTCTCACTGTGAAACTAAAAGTTCGAGCACCTAGGGCTTGCCATGTTCTTCCAGATTGGAAGGTGGAACTACACCAACTACACCATTTGATAAGAAAAAGTCGAATGACCACTAACTGAACTTGGTTTCTTTAGGTAAACAAAATAGAGCTGAATTTTTTACAAGCTTGCTGCTCATGAGCCACTCCTTCCCTTGTTCCCCTGTCATCTTGCTTCTCTATTCCACCTGAGAAGCTTAGGGTGGGCATGATTGTAATTCTTCAGAACAGGGTCTTTCACTACTTACGCAAGTATATGTTGATGTACAATGTATTTACATATACAACATTCAAGTTGTATGAGTGATACAAAAAATAGATAGTATCTCAGTTTTTTTATGAGCCAAACTGAAGCAAACATTGGACAAGTCAACTAAACTCTAACACAGAGTGGTTCAAATTATTTACCATCCACATTTCACATTACCTCTACTTACAAATCTCACTCGATCTTTAGAGTGCATAGACGGTCAATGAAAGGACAAATCTAGAGTATCTCACTTGCAACTACCATCACAATTACCTCAGTTATTTTGGTTAATGGTAGCAAGGAATCAACGATATTAGCATGAATTGGTGAATTTCTAAGCATATGGTACTGTAATTTGAGCTTCTGCCAATTGAATACAACATTAAAGAAATCATTCAACATTAATTTTCATTATGTTGTTTGCAACTAGGAAAGACTTTCGGTACCATGTCTTCTGAAGATTTTCTGAATCAAAGTCCCCATTCGGCGTGTATAATATCTTCTTTCTGCTTTCCTTGTCAGGTTTTATGCAGCAGAGGTTCTGTTGGCACTTGAGTATCTGCACATGCTAGGAGTTGTCTACAGGGACTTGAAACCAGAGAACGTTCTCGTCCGCGACGATGGTCACATAATGCTATCCGATTTTGACCTCTCCCTCCAATGCTCCGTCTCACCCACCCTCGTAAGGTCATCTGCTTTTGACCCTTCAAGGCGTGGATCTGGATCCTTCTGTGTCCAACCTGCCTGTATGGAGCCTACTTCCGCCTGCATTCAACCCGCTTGCTTCATGCCAAGGCTCTTCTACAAGAAAAACCACAGAAGGACCAGATACCCACTGATGGAACCCAGACCACAAAGCGGTGTGATCCTCCCTGAACTTGTAGCCGAGCCAACATCAGCTAGATCAATGTCATTTGTCGGGACACACGAGTACTTGGCCCCCGAAATAATAAAAGGTGAAGGCCATGGTAGTGCAGTGGATTGGTGGACGTTTGGCATATTTCTCCACGAACTCCTATATGGGAAGACACCTTTTAAGGGCTCTGGCAATCGCGCGACTCTTTTTAATGTCGTGGGCCAGCATCTCAAGTTTCTAGACTCCCCGCAGACGAGCTACGAGAGCAAGGACCTGATAAGGGGCCTGTTGGTCAAGGAGCCACAGCATCGACTTGGGGTGAAGAGAGGAGCCACTGAGATTAAGCAGCATCCATTTTTCGAAGGCGTGAACTGGGCACTTATACGATGCAGCACGCCGCCTGAGGTCCCCAGACCAGTTGAGCTCGAACCACCTCGAAAGTATGGAAATGCTGCACCTATGGCTGGGCCAAGGGATAACAGTAAGCGGATCGCACCGAGCACTGAGGCAAAATCAGAGGGTAAATATCTTGATTTCGAGTTCTTTTAACCTGGCAAGATTGCACATTGATAAGCCAGTAGGAATTTATAGTTGTAGTGAGCTCTAACTGAGATTGTTCATCAACTACTCTGTTTCTAAGAGTGATTTTTAGATGGTGTCTTTTTGTGTTATATATTTGTTGACCTGTCTGTCTTCTAAGAGATTGAGATCAATTACCTCTGTTCTAGATTGTTATATCCAAATACCTCTGTTCTAGATTTTTATCGCTACAGGGCAAAGGAAAGATATCTATCAGTAGCCTTTCTATTTACTACACCTCGTGCAGAGGTATTTGGATATTTTCATTACAAAAGCAGGTTCTTTCAAAAGCTGCTAGTTAGAATTGGTATAAACTTCGTTTTGTTTGAGAAGTAGCCGTCTTAAGAATTCCTGGCAGTGAAATATGTTGACAATCGTCTTTGCAATTCAAGCCATCTTTTTAAGTTTTCATGGAGCCTTTAAGGTCTAGTTTGGTAAGGAGGATAATCCATTAAAATAATGGTTAATCTTGTTTGGTGAGAATGATATTTTGACCGTGGTTAAGAGGATTTAACCTAAGATAAATTATTTTGGGGTTAACGTGGGATAAATTTTTTTTGTCGGTTATCCTGTGTATTTTCACAAGTTAACCCAAAAATTTTCCAAATAATTACATGTTAATCCATCAGAATAACCTTTATGACTTCCAAATGAAAATAGAGGATAATTAAATTGTAAAAAAGTTATCCCATAAAATTTATTCCTCCATTTAAATTAAACCTTATTTTGGTCCTTGGGGTGGAGGAAGCAGATATTTGATTGGAAGCCCTTACTCAAGAGACGAGTTTGCCCTTGTTAGAGCCAGAGATAAAGAAGGAAATGGTGGAAGCAGCTTCGAATTATTTCGTGATCTTTTAGCCATGCCCCATAGAGTTATTTATAGCGGGTGAGATTATATTTGAATACATTTGAATTGAAAGCAGTTGAGCGATACAGGGATGAGTTTTGAGTTTGATTTTGAATGGTGAGTGGTTGGATGGTTGGAGAAATTCTTTAGTGAACTCTGGTTGACGACCCTAAATGATGAGGGTTGAGACATACCAGTAGGCTTTTTTTTTTTGTTTTGCAAATGAAATATTTCATTATAGGAATGTCAATGATACATAGACACAAAGGAGAGACACATAACCTAAGACATCCTTCGAAGAGAGATGAAATATTTCATTAAGGGAACATTAATGATACATAGACACAAGGGAAAGATAAACAACTTAAGACATCCTTTGAAGAGAGAGAACAAAATTGTCAGGGAGGAATTCAAAAAACATCGGAGCACAAGAAAATTAAAAATAAAATAAAGAAAAAAGAAACATTCACGCAGCAGATCCGTAGCAGACTCAAAAGCCTGTCCGACATCACTTATACGATTACACCACTGAAACATCGACAATTGAAACGATATGTGCAAATGAATAATAAGAGGCAAAGGATCTACCCTCAAACTCAATCATATAAGTTTGACTTCAAATGTGATTCCTGAGAACAATGAAGAAAAGCACAAGAAAAGAGATAGAGGCCAAGGACGTGAAGATTATAAGCATTTGATCTTACCTTGTTACTATGGAGATGAGGAAAGCTCGTTGATTTGCTTTTTGGGTATTAAAAATTTTTGAGATGACAGCTGCCTTGTAGGTGATCAAAGTGCGATGTGTTTTTAGAGAAATTTGGTGTTTGGCTAATCCTAGGCATAAATCTGAGCTGTAGAGCCACAGTTTCGAAAATCTTTATCAGAAAATTATCCAAGTGTTAGTTTATGGAAAGGGTTTGATAACTCATCAGATTTGCAAAATGAAAAGTGGAGATAAACTTTGTTTGCATTCACGTGAAAGGTGGTATCTCTTGTTATCTATTTAATAAGAGAAATTTAGGGACCCAAAAATTAACATGGAGTTGGGGGTTCACCTCATCAGCCACATATTCACACGAGGGAAGTTAGGCCAAAAAAACGGTGGCGGGATGATAACATCTAACTTTTCATACATGAAATTAAATCGCAGCTTATGATTTGCAATGTGGAGAGTTATTAGCATTATGGCATTGCTAAGGTCCATTAATGCTTTACCGACGATTGTGTGCATGAGCATTGAGCATTACCAACCTCTAAATTCCGAGTAAGGAAAACAAAAGCTCCACGCAGAGACCTGCACCATCGAGTTACTCCCGTTATTCTTCTCTGTCCATTTAGGGAGAGGGATAATCCCCCTTTCTGGAAGTTATATCCTATTTATCTTGAGGGTAATTTAACTTTTGTTGGCTTTGCTATCCTAGATCATTCCAACCTGTGTCTAGAGAGAAGTTGAGAGAACCTACGTTCTAACATCTATTTTGTCTCTCTTCCCCGGATATCCCTTGAGACATTGATTTTTTAAGGATGCCCTCATTCTCTCTCTTCCCTGCATCCCTTCCGCGATAGCACAAATTTTGACTCTCCCTGCATCTCTTCCTTCCTTCTTTTTTATTTATTATTAATTTAAAACCCGAATGACACAAATTTTAACTTATTTATTTTTATTCAAAATAATTAACATAAGAACTCTATTATCAATAAAATTCTACAAGAAAATGTTTGTTAGGAGGTTTCAGGCTTCTTATTACATCACAGAATTAACTACTTGACGATGCTTAATTACTTCTTACTAATCATATTAATGGTTAATTAACATTCGTAAGAAATTTATGATTAGGTAAGTAGGTTCGAATATTATATAAATGTAATTAAGGTTGTTAATATAAAATAATTTCCTATTTAATTTTTCACATTAACTTAATTTAATTTAAATAAAAAAAGTACCAACTAACTTCCAAGTAAACATCCCATTTCACGTCACCATTCTTAAGGTTCTGTTTGGCTGGGAGATAACTCAAAGGCTATCCCCTGATCAAAGGATTACCAAAGAAAGCCAAAGAAATTAATTTTAAAACTAAAAGATACAACTTATTACACTTCACCCATTATTAACATACATCAACATCAAACTTTCATACTGCATTACATCAACATCAATATATATTAAAATATATCAACTTTAACATAATATATTCATTAAAACACATTCAATATATCACATCAATCCTCTAACACCTATATCACGATATTAAACTAACATCTAACATCATATCACATTAATAATCAATTTAATTCACCACTTACTTTTATAATCAACCAAATAGTCGAAGCAAATGTAAGTTGAAGCAAACAAATTAGCGTGGAGTTAACTATCCTCCTCTTCCGTGATAACTAGTCCCAAGACCTGTCACGTTGCCACCGCGTAGGATGTGTCCACCTCTGCATACAGGTCGTGTCGTATTAACAGCCCTCCCATCGAAAGGCTCTCTTGACATCGACGTGGACCATACCAAACTCCTTGAAATTCCTTGACTTGAAGGTGCACGCCGTTCGATACCCCCAAAGCTGTTCTGTCCAAAGTTAGCAGCTCCACCGGACACATCTGTGTTTTGGCTTGAAATCCTTGGTCAAAAAGGATCCCCTTAGACTAGGCTTTTGAAACTTTCGCTTTTGCAGAGAGCCTCACAAGCGTACGCTTGCGAGGTTTAGCTTTTAAAAAAGATGGGGGAGAGTTTGCCTCGTCTATGTACCAGGGAATAAATTGTCATGGAAGAAGGACCCGCAGGAAAGATATTGTATGGAAGAAAGAAATATGGCGAACTGAATACGAGCGATTCGGGTCCAACACACCAAAGGTGAAGGAGGGAAGGTGGGACACACCATAAAAGGTGAAGAGAGGTGGGAGTAGCCCTCTTTCCATTAAAATTAGGATACGAGTACAAAAGTATGAGTTTCAATGAATTTTGTAACGTGTAATCAAGAATCAATCGATTAAAAATAAAAACCAATCGATTAAAAATAAAACATGTCAAAATATATTGATTGGAAATTATTTTCAACCGATTGCAAATCAAATCATCCCAATTCAAAATGAAAATACAACGGTATATTTTATCTTTCTATTGATGTAAAATAATTTTTCACTTAAATGTGATTTTTCATTATGAGAATTGATTTTTTACTTAAAAGTGATTTTCCATCAGTGAAAAGAGTGAAAACTCAGAATACACTGATTAAAATCATCACTCACGTTCATGTGTTGCAAAATGTACTTTTAGAGTACATTTGTTTACTTTTTTCCTCTTAAAATTAGATGTCTTTCTCGTAAACTATATGACAAAATGGTTACGATTAGAATACTGTGGATTTGGATGCTTGTATTAAACTTTTCACACTCTATCACTCTAAATCGTAACCACCAAAGATGACTTGGTCATTTTCCATAGAAATGCTTGGAGGAGCAACGTGCACATGAAGGGGAAGGGAGGAACATTACGCTGGTGGAGTAAGCAATGAAGTAAGAGGACGAGGTTATATGCGAATGGCCTTTGTAAGCAAAGGATGGGAGTGGTAGGCGGCGATAGCACCTGATTGAACAGTAGTATAAATGTAATATCATAGCACAAAATGATGGTAGAATTACATTTTACATTCATGTCCTCCAGTAAGAACTGTGATTTCCCATTTTAAGAATTGTAATCCCAAAATGGATGAAGAATTTGATAATAAAAGTGACAGATAACGAAAGTGTAGTCTTTGGAAATTTGATGATGTTTTAATTACTTTCGAGCTACTATTAATAATTCTCATGAAGTTAGACATGCACATTAAGATATTATAGTAAATGAACTATAAATTAAACTAGCATTACTATTGCCCATTAGTCCTCATATAATTGGTTGTCAATGCCAGAGGATGGAAGGTTCTTCATCTAGAGGGGTCATTTGATTGTGACATCCCCATTAGCAAAACTTTTTTTATTAAGTAAAAATGGTAAATTTATTCAAAAAATTTAATCGGCACATGATAAAAAAATAACCTAATTAGGCTTCAATCTCGTCCCACATTAGGCAAAACAAATCAAAAATACACCTATTTACATAAAAACATATGCTATAAGGGACTCATATAATTTAGACTCTGTATTATAAACTCTCATATGTATCCTCGCATTACATTTCTTTCATATTCTCCACACATTAGCACAAAGTAATTGACGGGTTCGGCCCAAGCATCCACTATGATCCAGCGTCTACTAAACCACTTGGGTAAGAGACCTGCCCAAGAGGTGCTTCATTTCCAAATTAAAGCAAAGATGACTCCACACATTATAGGTGAAATTGCAATTAAAGAACATATGGCCTTTGACTCTTCCTCTTGGAAACAAAGTTGGCATTGTGAGGGCCCATGTACTCCCCAATCTCAGATTCTTGACCACATCAACAACTTGCTACAAAGCACAAGGAGGATGCAAATCGACCATTTGGGCATACAATCAGTTCCCAAAGGAACCAATAAATATCACTCACCTCCCCATAAGCACGTACGACTTCCCAAGGATGGTCCCGAGAGCCCGGACTTCCCGAATCTTTACGAGACACGAGAATCGGATCGACTTGACTGATCCCAAGATCCAGTCGTCCAACGAGAAAATAACCAAAAGAGCAGTAAAATAAACCACATTCACCATGTATATAACTAGCAGTAACAAAATACAATAGTAAAGAAAAGAACTACTACTGTATACACCACCACAACAGTAAATAAATAAATAGGTACATAAACATGATGCTTATAATAAAAGAGTACAGTAGTAACAGAAAATACTCACTACAACAGAAGGAAAGGTACAGTGGGTACTATACAAGTAAAACTACTGGGCTCTACTAAGCCCAGCATCCTCTACAGCTGTCGACTCTGGCTACTCAACACCTGGTCCTGAAAAGGTGACAAAGCTGACATGTCAGCGAAACGCTGAGTAGAGTGACAACCAAAAACTAAGAAAAACAGTAAGGTGGACAGTAGCTGTTATATTTTTAATCTCTTTCTTTATTTTTTAAATTTACTCATTATTAAATTATTCCTCAGATCTTTCTCTTGATCTTGAATGTTCCTCGTGGGAACGATCTTGATTGCAGTCTTTTCCGAAAAGTAGAAGTAACATGTGATGCTCCCGTGGCCGGGTGATGTAAACACATTTACACTACTTAAAATGTCTATTTATGCATGTTCTTAAGCATAGGATTGCATTTCATGATATAAATATTGCATAACATGCATTATCACGCATTTAGAGTAGTTTGAATAAAATAGAGGTTAATTGTCTCCTTTTATGTGCTTGGATAGGGCAAACATTTTATCGGGGCCTCGGATCAAAGATCCAACCGTATGGATATGATCAGGACGACGATTGGAGTTCAACGACTCTAAGATCGCCCTAATCAGGCATCAGTAGCATCAGATAGAGACCGGGGAACCCTAGAAGATCAAGGGCCAGGATGGTGTAAATCCGCACTTCAGATGACAAATCCGACCGCACGGATGAATTAGGATCGACGATCGCAGCCCAACGACACAAAAATTGAGTCAATCCGACATCCGTGGCACCATCTACAACTTCCAGAAGATGGACGGCCAAGATGCCGCCACGTGGCGGCATCTTGGCCGCCCAAACGGCCGCATGCAACCTCAACAGTCTCCGCATCTGCCTTTCCCCGCCGTTGGATTAAGATCCAACGGTTGCGACGCGCCCGCGCTGAAGTCAGGCGCTCGACACAAACGCGACCCCAGCGCGTTGGTCGAGCGCTCTAACGCGAAGTAGGGACGCGCGTTCAAGCCTCGCCACGCAGAATTTGGAGCGGTGGCATGCCTCCGATCGACTGCACGATCGCGATCCAACGGCCGTGTGTGCTCAATCAGGACGACGCGCGATTGGACGCCCGCGCGTAACGCGCGATCGCACGCGGGCGGGTGCGCAGTGCAGCGGGCGAAGATGCGTCTTAAGCCATCCG
This sequence comes from Thalassia testudinum, assembly GCA_037157565.1. NCBI lineage: Eukaryota > Viridiplantae > Streptophyta > Magnoliopsida > Alismatales > Hydrocharitaceae > Thalassia > Thalassia testudinum. The sequence goes on along the minus strand of JAZHRO010000010.1, from coordinate 5,578,638 downwards.
ATCTTGCGATCGGACGGCTAAGACTTCGCGGATGTGCGTAGGCGTTACGCACGCGGGCAGCCGAGCGGGCGCGCGTGGGCGCGGCGGCGACCGCCACGTCGGGGCTTTAGTGACGGATTTATCCGTCACTAAAGACCCCTTATTTATTATTTTGAAGATGTAATGTCCATTTTGCCCCCACTCCTTGCAACTATAAAAGGAGACCCCCTCCATACGAAATTCTCACCCCTTCTTTCTCTTCTCTACACCTCCAAAGCTTAAGAGAAGCTTGTCCCACACCCGGGATGCTTCTCGCGAGATAAAGTGCAATTTTCGTTCCCCTTCGGAAGTGGATCCCGCGACGATGACGGCGTGCTACTTCGTTCCCATTCTTCTGCTTCGTCCTCCTTCGTCCCGCTTCGTTCTCCTTCGTCCAAGCGTCGTCCCGTCCTGCTCGTCCTCCAAGCAACCATTGAGGAGGATTTCTCTCTCCCTATTCTTTTTACCGCTTTCTAGTATAGATTTACTGCTTTCTAGATTAATCTACTAGTCCTCTAAGCAACCGTCGAGGAGGACATTTATCCCTCCATTCTTTTAATGCTTTCTAGAGTAAATTTATCGCTTTCTAGAGTAATTATTTTATGCTTTCTAGTTGTAATGAACAATCTCTTCAATGCAAAAATTCCTTATTTATTCTACATCTCATTTTGATTTCTCTGTGTAATATTCTTTTTCTCTCTTAGTCTCTCTCTCTCTTCTATTTATTGTAAATAATTAGATAATTCTAAATTGAATTATTCTGTAACAAATAAAAAGAAACGCGTAGTTTTTAAATCAAACGTCCGCCTCCTTGTGTTCGACCCGGAATTTTAATTTCGGCATAAATTTTATTTGTTGAACACGAATTCTTCGCTTTCGAACTACAACGACAGGTTTTTCAAAACCGAACACGTTAGCGTAGGTTCTTAAACGTTCAACACCGGGAGAGTCCCCCGTGGTGGTCCTACCCTCAGTCAACCACCCCAAGATTGCTGACAGACGTAACGGTGACTACAGCACGCGCGATAAACGTACGGGTAGCTATCCCGCACTGGCACGCGGTCAGTCATTTTCGTTAACGGGTGCGCCCCAAAGCACAGCACGGAACCAATATAGGGCAGAGCCCTCTCAGTAACAGGGGTCCAACCCCTCCACAGTAACCAAACAGGGGTCTTGCCCCTCCACAGTCTACGCACCTTCGCCTGACTACCCTGGTTTGCCCAGTGGGCCTAACAAGTTGGTGTACGAGGGCTAGCAGAACCCCGAGACCCGTGAGGTGGCTAGTGCTCTCCCTACAATAGTAGCTCTCCTCGGTACTGTGTACACGAGGGCCAAAAGTCGGTACAAAGTGGCCAGACCTAACCCCGGGTCCCTGGGGCAGCTAGCTCCGCTCTGCACTAAACAGGGGGACAATCGCTCTACTTCGCACTCTGTACTCAACGGCCAGCTCACTTCCCCAATTCTATTCCATTCACTTCTCAGGAGCTCTACTCCTAATTCCCTGTAGGGTTCATGCTCATTTTTCTTTAACTCAGCTAATTTAGGTTTCATAATTTCAGCTTTATATTCATATAGCCCATGTTCTCAACAGTAATTATCCATTCATAACCGGGCAACTGTTAACCAATACTGGCAGTTATCGTCTTCCTTTCTACTTTTCCAAGACTACAATATATATATTCAATCTAGTTTTCCAGTCCTAGGATTCATGCCATATCCTAGGATCTATCATTCAATCTAGTTTTTCAGTCCTAGGATTCATGTCATACCCTAGGATTCATGCAATACCCTAGAATCTACTAATTATTTCACAAGTGCATAATTTTTGATAAATAATTAAAGGGGCCACTCTACCCGCAAAATCAAGAGTACTGGGGGCGTGATCGGCAAGCCTGCATGCCTCCGCAACCCCTAGAGCCGCAACGAAACGGGGTCCTAACACAAGGATCAATTGTAATGAGCTACTCAGAACAGGATACAATTACTGTAAATAGGTAGAGGAACTAAATCAGAGGAGAACGAAACTTGAAACGTGGAAAATGGACTTCGAACGGACCCTAAACGGGTCAAAAATGACAAGTCTGCCCAAAATCAGACGTCTTAAACGATGGCTCAGGTCATACCTTGATCTTGCGCGGTCCTTCAGACGTCCAGAATCCCTCTGAACCATCTGGACTTAGTTTCCGGACGTCCAATTGTCACTCGGGACGTCTGACAATCGGACGTCTGGAGACCCTCTCCGTCGTCTGGTGTCGTACCCAGACGTCCGATCTGTGTGGGAGGGCATGCCCTTGCACCTTCTCGAACGAGACCTGCACACATATGCGACCGTCCTCAACACGGAACGAAGCAGAACCCTTCGGCGGAACGGCTGCATCGCCGTACACGCGAAAGAAGAAGGGAGGAAAAATATCGTACCTTTCAGACGTCTGGACCTTCCTACAGACGTCTCTCGCGTCGTCTGGACGTATGACCAGACGTCTGATTCTGGCAAATTTTCCCAGAATTAGGACCTCCTCGCCCTCCGCCTGCATCGCACGGCCGTGCCGTGCCACTCTCGCCTGCTGCCTGAACTGCAGCAGCTCCTCCCCAGCACCTGGCTGCTCCGGCGAGCTCGCACCCTCGCGATCTAGCTCTCTCCCTCTCGCAGCAATCCCTCCTCCCCACGCAATCACGGCAGCAGCTGCTATTGCCCTCGCCCGCTCACTCTCTCACTAACAGGAAGAAGAAGAAGAGAAGGTAGTGGAGTGAAGGTGAGGGAAATGAGAGGGGGTATTTGAAGGCTGCAGTGGGGAGAGAGAGAAAAAAAAAGATGGCTACGCCTGCAGGGAGGAAGGAAAGAGAAGAAAGGAGGGCGACGATTCAGTCTGCGCGTGCATGCGTGTAGACACGAACCCGTACGCCGAAAAAATTAAATTCCAGACGTCTGGGAAGTCTTCCAGACGTCTGACCAAATGTCTGGACCAATTCCCAGACGTCTTAAACGACGTTTGATGCCGAGGTCATAACAACATAACAAACTCAAAGGAAGTTTCGTCTCTGAAACATGCGCTAACTAGGGTGCGGAAAAGAACGATATATGCATAACAAACTCAAAGAGGACTGAAGCCGGTCCGAAAAGATGTACCCACAAAAAGCTCCGGGTACCGCTCCCACATCGTCGCCTTAGGCTCCCAGGTAGCCTCCTCGTATCGCTGGGTCCTCCACAAAACCTTTACCAGGGGTACTTGCTTCCGTCTCAGACTGCGGATGGCTCTGTCGAGAATCTGCACTGGCCGCTCGGGGTAGGTCAGGTCGTCTCTCACCTCGACGCTCTTGTGACTGAGGACGTGACTGGGATCGGCGACGTACTTCCTGAGGTTGGACACGTGGAACACGTCGTGCACACCAGAAAGCTGGGGAGGAAGGGCAAGCCTGTTAGCAACGGGTCCAACCCACTCCAGGACCTCAAAGGGTCCCACGAACCTCGGCGCGAGCTTCCTTCTCACCCCAAACAGCTGCAGGCCCTTCATGGGAGAAACGCGAAGGAAGACATAGTCCCCAACCTCAAACTGCACCTCTCTGCATTTCCGATCTGCATAGCTCTTCTGTCTGCTCCTGACAGTGCGGAGTCACTTGTGAATCTGCTCGACCACCTCCTGACTCTGCCGGATCAGCCTAGGGCAAACCTCCCACTTGGTCCCCACCTCAACTCAACTCAAGGGTGCCGTACACCTCCATCCGTACAGAGCCTCGTAGGGTGCCATGCCGATGCTCGAGTGATAACTGTTATTTTATACAAACTCCGCCAGGGGCAAGTGCTCCTCCCAAGAGCCCCTCCAGTCCAGTACACAAGCACGCAAAATGTCCTCAAGTGTCTATATCGTGCGCTCAGACTGTCTGTCCGTCTGAGGGTGGTAAGCTGTACTGAACCTCAACCACATCCCCAGGGCCTGCTGAAACTCAGCCCAAAACTGGGACGTAAAGCGGGTATCCCAGTCGGATACGATCTCCCACGGAACTTCGTATAGACGTACCACGTCGCGGATATACCTCTCTGCCAACTGTGCTGGTCCCAAGGTGACTCGGATCGGCAAGAAACGCGCCGTCTTCGTCAATCTGCCAACGATTACCCAGACTGCATTGTGTCCTCGCTGGGTAACAGGTAAGCCCACCACCAAGTCCATGGTGATGCTCTCCCACTTCCACTCTGGCACTAGAAGTGGCTGTAGCGGCCCTGCAGGTCTCTGATGCTCGGCTTTCACCTGCTGGCACACTAAACACTGCATCACGAATTCACCCACATCCCACTTCATTCCCCTTGGTTGCCATGTTCTATCTTTATGGTTATTATAGTCGTTGTGGTATATGACAAAACAGTTACCAGTTGAATATAAATTTTTTACTCGGAATGACAAGTTTCCCTAGGTCAAACTCAGGGAGCAACTGTAATTCTAGAAGCATATAAGTTTACAATATACAAGGTTTTACAAAAATGAAGAGAGAGAGAGAGGGAGCAAAAGTTCTCTTTTTTGGCTTCTTCTTCTTCTCTCTTCCTCTTTGCTTTCAGCTGGTTCTTCAATCTGCCTTCTTCTTTCTTCTTTTCTCTGCTGCGGCTGCGGTGACCCTTTCTCTTTCTCCTTTCTTCCTCTCTGATTTTCTTCTCTTCTTCCTTGCAGCTGCAGAGGCTTTTGTCTTCACTTTGATTTCCTTCAGCTGCTAAGACTTCCTTCTTTTCTTCTTTTTCTTCTGCTCGGGCCGTTCCTCTTCTTTCTTTTCTTTCTCCTTCATGTCTTCTTCTTCTTCTTTGCGTCTTCTTTCTTTCTTCTTCTTTCTGCTCTGGCTGCTGACCTTCCGATGTCTGACTCGGTGCTCAGACAGCTTAACTGTGCATTTGCTACAGTGCGGCTCCTTTTCTTCTCCTTCAGCTCCTCTCCTTCTTTTCTTCTTCAGCAGCTGCTCAGTGTGGCTAAGTCTTCAGCCGCTCCTCCTCCTCTCTTCGTCTTCCTTCGCCTGCTTCTTCCTTCTTCTTCTTTTTTTCTTCCATGTGCGCACACACAACTATCAGTGAAAAACCTACCCCTACCCCTTCCCCACGTCTCTCTCTCTCTCTCTGAATCTCTCTTTGGGAAAGCTCTCCCAGAGCCGGGTAATCGGGTTCGGGTTACTCGCCCGGGACCAGGCCCACCAGCGTGCGGTGGTGGGTGAGGAGTGCTTGGTTGGGTAGTCGGATTCGGCCCAGACCCGCGAGGCGTGAGCGCAGGCGAGGGCGGGTGCGAGCGCGTGGTGCGCTGCGTGCGTGGGTGAGGGACCGGACCCAAGTGTATCGAAGGCGAACAGCTTAATTCAAAAAATCAATTTAAGTGTGGACACAAGGCCACACACTTACGAGGTGGGAGTAAAGTCCCACCTCTGCTCTGGGCGCCCGCAGGCGAGAGGGCACTGCCAATTGGGGCAGCAACTTGGGCTCACGACCTCAATCGTGAACCTGGGAGTACTCACGGAAGCAACCCGCGTTGCTTGGAGCTCACGCCTGGGCTGGAGGGGTCCTGGAGCTGCTTGCGAAGAAGCTTCAGCAGCTCGTCAATGGCGGCGAGGAGGCGGAGACCTGAAATCACAAGGACAGCCTCACGGTCACATTAGACAACGCAGGGAGCCTATCCGGAGTGTGGTGAAGGCAGTGCGAGGGTCGGCGAGGCGCGACTGTGCCTGTGGAGGTGCGCATACAGCAGACTGTGTGTGCGGAAATGGGTGTGTTCGGGGGGTGGTCGGGCAGTGAAGGGTGGTGAATGGAGTGGGGGAAATGTTTGAGTGGAGTGAGGGGGAGCTTCTGGGCTTGTCGATGAGGGGTGGAATGGTCTGTGGAGATGGAGCGACCTCGCCGGAGATGGCAACCGGAGATGGGGAAGGTGGTGATGGACAGTGGTGGTCGGTGAGTCAAAATGGTAAATTAAGAAGGGGAAAATATAAGGGAAAGAGAGAGGTAGATTCCTACCTACTTAGTTGACGAAGAGGGAGAGGAAGACGTCCAACTCGTGCTTGCTGGAGCTGGGAACGAAGGTGCCCAGGAGTGGGTTATTGGTGACGAGGAGGAGATCTGAGGATGCCAGCTGGTGCGGCCTGACGTGGGACGATGGGGCAGAGTGGGCTCTGCTGCAGGTATGGCAGCAAAGCGACGAGGAGGAGGAGGGAGGATCGTCGGAAGCTAGGGCTCTCTGACCGGAGAGGGGAGAGACGAAATCTAGGATTTTTCTCTGCCAAAAGTAGCTTGAAGGAGACGGCAAACCCTGCCGCTCCTTATAAAGGCACTGGTGATGAGAGGGGACCGAGGAGGCGACGTGTCGTGCTCGTCGGAGGTGGTCGGAAATGGACACCCATGCCTTTCGTGCATTCTCACGAGAGGCATGGTCGGTTGTAGAGGTCAGGGGAGGGTCCCTGCGACAGAGGACGACGCAGGGAACCCCCGCTCGTTCCTGAGGATGGGCGCTTTGCCCTGCGCGGCGCCTTCCTCCGCGCAAGGTCGCCGGAGGTATGGCTCTGCACAGAAATGGCAAGGAGGACCGTTCTGCAAAAAAAGATGAGAAAGTTAGGGGACCTTTTGCAAGGGTTTCAAAAGATAATGGTCAAAAAGTAATTCAAGAGGACCAATTTGTAAAGTCGATCAAGATGGTCTTTTCTTAAGCCTAAATTTTTATACCAACCTAATTTGAACCTAAGGATTTTAATGGTGAAATATGATTTTAGGTTGGACCATGTTTGACTGTTCAATTTGCGTAGAAACCCAATTTAAGTCACAAATTAGGCATGGTTCTCATTTTAGGTCAAAATAGGTTGCAAAGGCCAAATTGAAGGTTCTAAATCCTAGGGAACATTTTTCCATGAATTTTAGAGGGTTTATTTGATTTTTATCCTACCTCAAACCTCGTAAATTAAAGTAGGCTTATTTTCGAGTTATAGAATGTCATTTAATTCCTAGAAGTTGCTATAACACTTTTCAGATCAGATCATTCAACTTCTATCCTTATTAAGCTCATTTGACCTTCATTAAGACCCTTAATTTCCTTGTTTGCACACTACATTGGTGAAATTACAGTTTTACCCCTTATGATTTGTCTTATTCTTTAACTCAGAATTCTCTGAGTTAAGCCTCTCTTTAGGTTTTGTAGGAGCTTCTTCACATTTATTTAGATTAAATTGTGGTAGTTAGGGTTCATGATGAGGTTCTCATCATACCCCCATGCCTAGCTTTTGCTAGTCCCTTAGAAAAATTTTAAGGTTTCAACCCTTGTTCTAGACCATGAAGTTCTTAATGAGTTTAGATAAGTATTTTTTTTCTTTCGTAACCTTGATTAGGTCAGAATGCCAACCATAGGCCTAAAATGTACTTTAGTACCAAACAAGATCCAAATCTGTCTAGCCTTAGCCTTAGTCCTTAGCAAAGGTTTTTAAGGCCTACAAGTGCTAACCTAAGGCTTATTGGACTTTGTGGTTAAAGCACCCGTGCTTGAGATAATTTTAGCTTTGGTTCAATTCACAGTGCGTTTTGTAAGAAAGAGAGGTAGAAGATTTATATGTTTGGAAAGTTTTCTCACTCTTTTCCTTTTTAATTCTAGCTTAAGATTGGTTTCCCAACACGGTCTGTAACAGATTCCTTGTCCCCATCACCAATCCTCAAGGGTTCCTGGCAGTCGATGCTTCGAGATAGCACTGCCCTTGGTAACCCCCAGAACCCTGACTTTTGAGATTTCAAGATAATCCCATCCATGGTGTTCCATGGCCGAATTTAGACCCTGGCAATTGACACTTCGTGATAATGCCATTCATGGAATCTGAACCAGCAGAGTGCTTACATGCCCCTAGTAAGATATGTAAATATCCTAAGAGACAAGCACCAAGGAGATGATATTTTGTTACACATCTTCGAGGGGAATTTCCCACCTCTCCGCACTGGGAACTCATCCAAATCAACTTGTGTTGATCGGTTGCTCCTACTCTAGGTATCATTTTCAGAATTTTTGCAACGCTTCTGCATGATTTTGATTTTTATGCTTACTGAACCAGGCTGTGTGTGAAGTTAGGGTGCTTAGGTTACTAAGTCCCATAAACCAAAAGTTAGTTAACGAGGCCAAATACTCCCTAAGCCTTGGACCTAATACTTAAGCTTTTCATTTTCCTCAACCTCTTGAGGAATATCTAGATCTTAATGGATACTAAGAGTCTAACCAAGAAAGAATCCATAAGGTTTACGTTCTTACTAATCTTACTGTGCACTTTCCATTTCTTTTCCTGAATGAGGTCTAGAACTTAGGTTAACTCCTTAATTTCTTACTAATGACTATCACTTTTCTTTCATTTTGTGCTCCTTCTTTTGATCATTTTGTTCTTTTTTTCCTCCTCCTTTGTCGAGTCCACAAAATTTCTTTCCTCTCATCATTTTTTTTTATGGTATTTTTAGCATATGTGAATTTTTTTGTTTAAACCTTTTCTTTTGAGTTTTGCACTTTCATACCGCCCCATGCCTAAGATTTGCAATGTCCTCATTATATCTTAGGAGGGTTTTTATTTAACTTAGTTCATACATTAGGACAGATGTTTTGATTAGTGAATGGGTCGGGGTGACTGTTGCGGACGATTTCTAATCTCAGATGCAAGCACCTGAGGTGGAGTCGGCTGCCCTAAAGGATGAACCTCAAGTGCGAAAAGGTGTCGGAAAAGGTTTCAATTTTTTTTAAAACGAATGACGGGCTGCCTTCCGTTGAGCGCTATGTTTTACGCCATCGGCTGGGTGCAATATGCTTAGGGAAAATGGAGGATAAACGATGATTCAGCCAAATTTGTAGAGGTTACATCAATGAACGGTTTGAGTCTCTGACCATTCACGATGAAAGGTTCGGAATCATGGCTGAGCAGACTGATTTCGATGGCTCCATTTCCAAAAACTTGTCGGACAAGGTATGGTCCGACCCACTTGGATTGCAGTTTCCCAGGGAAGAGTTTGAGTCGGGCATCAAAGAGTATGACCTTCTGACCAGGATGAAAGATCTTTCTAGATATGTGCTTGTCATGGAAGGCTTTAACCCGCTCTTTGTAGATTCGCGAGTTCTCGTATGCATCAAGGTGTAATTCGTCGATCTCACTTATCTGAAGCCTTCTATGGTTCCAGCCTTAGAAAGATCTAAATTACAGCTCCGTACTGCCCAATAGGCTTTGTGCTCCAGTTCGACGAGAAGGTGACATGCCTTCCCGTACACTAGTCTAAAAGGAGACATGCCTAATTGGGTTTTGTGGGAGGTCCTATAAGCCCACAAAGCTTCCAGAAGTTGGGACGACTAGTCCTTCCTGTTAGGCCGAACAGTGACTTGTAGGATTTTCTTGATCTCCCGATTTGATAGCTCAGCTAAACCATTAGTCTGGGGGTGATAAGGAGTGGAGATTCGGTGAGACACCCCGTATTTGGTCATCAGTGACCTGAACTGAGTGTTCGTAAAATGGGTCCCCCCGTCAGAGATGATTGCACGAGGAATCCCGGACCATGAGAAGATATTGTGATGAATGAATTTGAAACGATTTTATGATCATAGGTTCGGGTCGGTATGGCTTCAATTCATTTGGACACGTAGTCCACAACCAGCAGAATGTACTCGAAGCCATCTGAAACAAGAAAGGGGCCCATAAAATCAATCCCCCAAATATCAAAGATTTCGCATACGAGAATCGGTTGCAAAGACATCATGTCGCAATGGCTCATGTTACCCAAAGTTTGGCAACGACTGCATGCCTTGCAGAGATTGTATGCGTCCTTGAATAAGGTGGGCCAATAAAAGCCACACTGGAGGATTTTTGATGCGGTTTTGTGCCCAGAGAAGTGGCCACCGCATGCGTGGTCATGGCAGAAGGAGAGAATATCATTGATTTCACCTTCCGGGACACATCGCCGGATGATTTTGTCAGCACCTATGCAGAAGAGGTACGGATCTTCCCGAATATAGTACTTGGCGTCAGAGCACAATTTGTCTCTCTTGGCCTTCGGCCAATCAGATGGGATCTGATGAGATGCCAAGTAGTTTACTATATTAGCAAATCATGGAAGTCTAGTACCAATAGTTAGTAGGTGCTCATCAGGGAAATGCTCCGTGATGGGTCCAGAAGGGTTGATGATCTCAGAAGGAAGGCGAGACAAATGGTTAGCTACCACATTTTTTCTTCCTGCCTTGTCGCGAATCTCGAGGTTGAATTCTTGCAACAGCAAGATCCATCGGATTAGTCGAGGCTTCGCGTCCTTCTTGGCAAGGAGATGCCTCATAGCCGTGTGATCCGAGTAGATGATGACGTGGAAACCCAGGAGATAAGATCAAAATTTTTCAAGGGAAAATACTACGGCTAGCAGCTCTTTCTCCGTAACTGTATAGTTACGTTGAGCCTCGTCAAGTGTCTTGCTAGCGTAGTAGATGACCACGGGTTTCTAATGGATGGTTATGTGGAATGATTGATTGGTTGAAAACACCATTAGTGTCATTGTAGTGGGTTGTATGGGATACCAGTCATTACAACCATTATTATTTACTTATCTAATTTTTACTGGTTTTAGTCCAGGTCGTTCACTGGGAGGCAATTATTAATTTACATCGCTCTTTGATCTCAAAATTATCCTTTAATTCCAAAAAGAAAAGAAGTTTTACATCTATTAAAGAATGAATGAATGTAGACATGCTTTGTTTACTCACAAAGAATTACTCGAAATGCTTGCAAAAACTAACTATAAACAAGCATCAAACAATTCATCAATATACTTTAAACTATCTCTTTACAAGTTATAGTATTAATTCTTACATAAAAGTACACTATCAACTAAGATTACATAGTATACTAGCTTAACTTGCTAATCTGACACCTACAGTAACACATACAATAGCTATAGTGACAGATGTAAGCGTCGCTAGATCCCAGAAAATACTATTTACAAACTTAAGGAGGGAAATTGGAGTCTGTAGCGACGATTATGGCGACGTTTTATTCTGTTAGTAAATGTATGAGTTTATTTACACAAAAGTAATTGACTATACTACGTATACATATATATATATATATCTTGTATTTGTATTCACCGTCGTATGAACATCTCCTCTCTCTCTCTTACTCCACACTAATCTTCTTCGTTATTCTTCTTCTTCTTTGTTTTAATTCTACCTTAATAGATTCCACAAACTGCGGCATAGAGGTAATTAACTACCGTCATTAATTCTCTTTGATTAATTAAAAATGTGTTTAATTTGCGGGCACGTCTTTCGAGGGATACACATCGCACAGAGGTTGGGACCAAACCTCTACTAAGCACGCCCTAATTGTCATTAGGCCGCTTAATTACGTTTTATCAAACTCAGATCAGGGCCTTCTCAGCCCCCGCACGCACACACCTCACCGGGCCCCCGGCCCCTCAATCAAATGTTCAGAAGTATGCTCAGTATATAGCATATGTTATTTCGGGCGCCCATGACGACTACGCTACTTAGGAAGGAATTCAACTTAAACCGCTACGCACGTTTTGTAGCGCACGATGTGGTGCTATTCGAGCGCCACATTTGCGTTGAAAAACGTGAGCAGCTGCATGCTGAAGGAGATTTTGGCCCTCAATTCGAGGGCCATAATTTATTTAAAAATAAAAAAATAAATTATGGAAAATGAAGTATTTACATAATACTATACAATTGTTCAATTAATTTGAAATTTTAATTAGATTTACTATATAAATAAATTCGCTAAAGTATGTTGTCTTTACACTGATTTTGGGGTTTTATTCTTTAATTACTTATAAATTAGCTACTATATGGTCTAATTGACCTCATACAGAGTTAGAATACGTGTATAAGTATTTTGTAGACATCTTTATTATATTTTTCCGAATTAATTTTTGTGTTATTTACATTTAAATAGTAGTTTTGACTGTTTTACTTATAAATTAAGTTAAAGTAATATAATCAGGTATAAATATACTTCAATTAGGTTAAATTACTTAAGGTATATTAGTCTAAGTATACAGATTCAATTAACTTAATTATAACTCTAAATTACTAATTTATCTAATTTAATAACTTAGCTATTAACTTAATAAATTCATTATTTATTATGTATAAAGGATTAAATTAAGGTACAGGATTTTATTTACTTATAATCTACATATGCATAGATATATATAGTTTTATAGTTTAATTTCCTTATTTATATTATCTACTGATTTAGTTAGTCTAATAATACATATAAATTTGTTTAATTTATAGATAGTTATATAATTAATGTACATACTGTCTGAACTAAATCAGATACCTAATTTACAGTATACAATATATTTACAGAGTTAGTCATACAGTTTATATATATGTACTACCTATTTACATATATAGCCTAGTATAGAGCTTATGTCTATAGGAGTATACTTAATATACAGAGTAATATATATATATATATAGTTCTTTTGGGGGTTTTTTCACTTTTTATTGTTTTTATAAATCTTACAAAAATAGGAGATGAGAAGGGAAGAGTTGGCTGAGGAGAAAGAGGCATGTTTAATGTCTTTTTAAGTTTAACTCTTTTTATCAAGTTTCATGAATGCCTTATTTTCATACAGCATGTAATTTAGGAGGTGTTTACCAATTTTAATACAGTCCTCAGTTTTGTTTCCCATTTTAAATCAAGTTTGGATAGTTAACTTCAGTTAAACTAGCTAACAACACTTGAAAGAGTTAAAACAAGCATTCACAGAAATAAAAGTGCAATTATCTAACAGGAAAGCTTGTATTTATAAGAGAACCAAAACATTTGTGTGTTAGCTACATTTCAAAGCATATTGTACAGGGTATTACATTAGATTCAATCTGCTAAAAATTAGAACAGTTAGACAGCAGCAGCAGCATTGATTCTACAATAAACCCTGCATCAGCTCAGATCTAATTCTAGATGGTCTAACTGCTGCTGCAGTTAGTCCATTTGGGATAAAATCTGAGTAGGGAGAGAAGGAGAATGTAGCTGCAAAATGCAACACTTTGCTGTGACCACTGGGATAAAAAAATATATAAATTCAAACTAAAAAAAAGAAATTCTCTCGGAATCCTTCATCTAATAAGGGTCTCACTCTCATTAAGAACACTGAACCAATTCAAATGCAAAAACCCTTATCAAAAACTTCACATCAGATTAAATCAACAAAAGACAGTGATTTAACTCTTCCTAATGCTATAAACAGCATGAAGAAAGAGTTAATTCAGTCAATTAAAATCCCTAGTTCAAATCCCAGTTTCTGAAACCTTAAGGAGTATTGAGAACTCCTTAGGTTAGGAAATCATCAATACATTCATCCAAAGCAAACCCATGAATGCAAGATCAAACTTCAAATCACCATAGTGATTCTCCTTAGTTCTGACTTGCATTCAATGCATTAAAAACTTCATCAAACTCAGATCTGAATATGGATCTTCTGAGATGAATTCTAACATCAGAAACATCTCAGATTCCTTGCCAACAATGAACTGAAATCAGAATTTATTCAATTTGTCAGATCAAATAGTTAAAACCAACTTGAATGAAAAATCCTTGAAATCCAAATTAAAGAGAAATCTGACAAACTGATAATTTCAACTCAAACCAGGGACTTTTGTGAACAAGAGTGAGGTGAATGGGAAGCCCCTTAAGTGCTTTTTCATGCCAATTTCAGATTTGAGGTCAAAAACCAATCAGATCTGAAATTGGGTCAGAGTGTATGGGTGGAATGCGAGAAACAGATCGTGGAAATCAGAAATGAATATGAAAATATGGAGAGGGAGAGAATTTGAAATCATGGCTATGTGAAACCTTCCCCTCTGATCTGGAATGATCAGAGGAGGTGAGGGGGGAATTTATACCCTAAATCTACTACTACATCTACTTTATCCTAAGAGCAAAATTAAACACTACCAAATACATTAATTCTACTCTAAACCTACTTAACTACAACTACAACTAATCTGCAGAATTATAAATCTATTCTAACAGGAAGAATGGGACCTATGGGCCCTTAGCCGGTGGCTAAGGAGGAAGAAGGGAGGAAGATGACTCCAGCGGAGAGAAGAGTCTGCTAGTGAGGCTCCAGGGTCGTCCTCAGGTGTTACGAAGTCCTTAGCAACAAGGAGGTCGAGAGAAGGTGACAATTTCACAGCCGGTGGCTGTGAAATCAGAGGCTTGATGAGGAGGATGAACTAGAGTGGACGAACGATCGCTAAGAGATGTAGGAGGGAGCGATCCCTTACGCGCGCCACCACTGAGGTGCTTAAGTAGCATACTCAGTGGCTGAGATCACCGTGCAGGTGAGGATAAACGAAGAAGTAACCGGCGACGAGGATGAGAGGAAAGGAGAACGCGGTGTGCTATTCTCAAAATCTGACCGTCAGATGGGATCTGGGGAGAGGGGTGATCGCACACGCCGAATCGCGCGAAGCTTCCATTCAAATCCAACCGCAGATCAAAATCGTGAGAATCAACAGGCGGTCGAGATCGGCCGTGTTCTTCGCGCGCTACAGTGCGTGCGAAGAGCAGCAGGCCGTCCACTGAAATAACGAAAAAATTGCAGGGAAGACCCCTACGCAAAGGGGTAGAATAATTGCGTGCAGGCCCAAAAGTGAAAAGAATTGCAACAGGATGGACCCTGCAGCCTTTCAAAGGGATCCCTGCGGTTTACAAGAAGGTCCAAAAAGGAATTTTAAAGGCAAGAATGTAATGCATGAAGGACCTAAGTGTAAACTACCTATTTCATAGCCTAAATGATGTCCAAATGCTTTCAAATTTTTATATGTCCTCAATTGAACATTTAAGACATTAATTATACTTCTGATTTGGCCTTTCAAACTTATTTATGTGTTCAATTAATGCATGGATCATCATTTGTACTTTGCTTTCAGAATATCTCGTTTTGTGACCTATTTATGAAATTTTAACACAGAGTAAAGGTTTTAGGTCTTTTCCTTTAATTCCCACACTTAACCCTTTTTATCTGTTAATTTGATATTGTTTTACTCAGTGTCTAGCTTAACTTCAGTTTTTTAGCCACGATGAGTAGCCACTCATCAGTTTCCCGTCAACTTTCTACCCCAGAACCGCTCCTACAGTGAAATCAGATGCATCGCACATGATCTCAAAGGGTTGAGACCAATCAGGGGATTGTAGGATCGGGGCTTGGGTGACTCGGTCACGGAGGTTTTCAAAGGCTTGAGTGCGTTCCTTGGAGATCTCAATGGGTACATCCTTAGAAAGAAGAGTAGTCAGGGGGCGCGCAATTTTCGAAAAATCAGGAATGAAACGACGGTAAAAACCGACGTGCCCTCGAAAAGAATGAATGTCCCTGATCGAGCTAGGCATAGGAAGTCGAGAAATTAGATCAACCTTGGCTCGATCCAATTGGATGCCTTTCTCAGAAATTAGATGTCCTAGGACGATCCCCTCAGGCACCATAAAATGGCTCTTTTCCCAGGAAAGAACCAAATTAACATTGATGCAACACCTAAGTATATGAACCAAGTGCTGGAGGCAATCATCAAATGATGCCCCAAAAACTGAGAAGTCATCCATGAAGACTTGCAGATAATCACCTACCATATCAGAGAATATGGCAAGCATGCACCACTGAAAAGTCACAAGTGCATTGCAGAGATCGAAAGGCATCCTTCGGAATGCGTACGTCCCGAAGGGGCAGGTGCACGTGGTCTTCTCTTGGTCCTCAGGATGAATAGCCACTTGGTTATAACCGGAGTACCCGTCAAGAAAGCAGAGGAATCGATTTCCCGCTAATTTCTCGAGAATATGATCAATGAAAGGCAGTGGGAAATGATCCTTCTTCGTGGAGGAATTGAGTTGTCGGTAATCTATGCAGACTCTCCACGAGTTGGCTATTCGGGTAGGTATGATTTCTCCGATTTCAGTCATAATGGTGGTGAGCCCTGCCTTTTTAGGCACGACCTGAATTGGGCTCACCCAACGACTGTTGGAGATCGGGTAGATGATCCCTGCATCTAACCACTTAATTATCTCCTTTTTCACGACCTCCTGTAGATTGGGATTCAAACGCTTCTGCATCTCACGAGAAGGTCGTGCACCCTCTTCTGAATAAATACGGTGTGTGTAATAAGAGGGACTTATTCCAGTCAAGTCATCCAGAGTCTAACCAATGGCTCTGAGATGCTGCTAGAGAACAGCAATCAGACGGGATTCCTGATCAGGAGTAAGCTTGGAATTTATAATCACAGGAAAAGTATGATTAGAACCCAAAAAGATGTATTTTAAATGATCAGGAAGGGATTTTAGTTCATGGGTGGGGTTATCAGCAGCAGCGGGTGGTTCAGGGTAAGTGTGAGGTTCAAGGATAGGAGTTATGGGTTTGTCTAAATCAAGGTCTGACTCCTCTAATTGTGATTCAAGATCTTTCTGTGGTTGATGAGGCATAATTAGGTTATTCTCAAAATGTGTTTCATCAACCAAAGCCCTAATATCACAGATTTGTTCAATGGCACCGCAATTGATTCCTTGTTGGGCCTTAAAGATATCAATTTTGAGAGTTTGATTCCCAAATTTCAGTTATATTTGGCCCTCCTCACAGCTGATGTTGGCTCTAGCAGTGGCCAGGAAAGGTCTCCCTAGAATGATCGATGTATCCCTAGGGTTTTCAGGTGCGTCCATGTCTAAGACTATAAAGTCTACAGGGAAATAGAAATCCCACACTCTTACAATAACATCCTCAAGAATCCCTTTAGGTGACTTTATAGATCGATCTGCTAACTGTAGTGTCACCTCAGTTGGTTTTAGCTCAGATTCTTCTAGGTGGTTAAGTAAGGATGTGGGTATCAGATTTATGGAAGCACCCAAGTCTAGCAATGCTCTGTCGAACTGGGTTTCACCTATTTTGCAGGAAATCAGGGGAGTACCTGGATCTTTTGCCTTGGGTGGGAGTCTGCTCAGGATTACAAAGCTGGCTTGCTCTGACAGTACAATTGGACTCCCACTCTTGGTTCGCGGCTTACGTTGAGGTGTACATACATTCTTCAAGAATTGTGCGTAAGCCGGTATGTGGCGAATCGCATCCATCATGGGATGTTTATTTGGATCTACTCAAAGAGCTTGACCAGGTCCTCCTCAGGAGCCACGGGTTTGGTTGTCTTCTTTCCCTTGGTCAAGGCCTCAGGAAATGGAACCTTGGTTGGTTCTTCTAAGAGAGGTCCAGGTCTTTGATCTGGGACAGGGATGGGAACGTCTTGGATTACTGTCCGAGGGTTTGGATCACTACCAGGCTTGGTGTGGTCTGGATAAGGTGGATCTTGGGTCTCCTTACCACTGCGGGTGGTCACAGAATTTAGTCCTACCTGGTTCTGGTTAGGGTTTGATAGGATGGGTTGCTGCTGATAACTCGCATAAGAAGTTGAAGCCTCCATCCCGTCAGGTGAAGGAACAGAGGGGGCCTGATAAATCATGTGTGCTTCGCCCAGGTTTGGATTCATAACGGGCCACTGGGTCGGCACATTATTATGGTTAGGAAGAGGTTGAGAAGGAAGTGTGCCTGGTTGGCGAGAATTTGCCAACTGGGCCAGTTGGTTTCGAACCTCTGTGATTTCGTCCTTGTGTTGCTTCTGAATAGCCACATTCGTTCTCTGAATGTCAGCCAAAGTCTGAAGGATGAGGGACATTTGGTCTTGGTTTGGCCCTGATGGATAAGTAGGGTTGAGCCGAGGCTTAGGCGGCTGGTAAGGACGAGGTGGTTGTGGACGGGGCTGAAAGGGTGGTCTTTGAGTTTGGGAATTTCCTACCCACTGGAAGTTGGGATGGTTTTGCCATCCAGGATTGTAGGTATTGGAAAATGGATCATTCTGGATGGCGTTGAGGTCCTCGCAGGTCTGAGGAACCTCTGAAGAGTCAGAGAATGGGGGAATGGAATTCCCCCGGCTAGTATTGAAAGGATCGGAGGATCCTTCGATCCGAGAATCAGATGGGGGTGGATACGGATCCATCCCAGGAGAAGGTCGGTGGAGAATGTTTTGCACAGTCTCCCGTGTGGAAGGAGGCTGTGTAAAGGAATTACACACAGAGGTGGCTCACTACAAGTGCCGAGTCAGCTCATCCACCTTCTTCTCAATAATAGAGACCTTGTCCAATCGAATGGCCATCAATTCCAGGTCGACTGATGCGGACAGGCCCTGCGTCTCATGTGCTTCCCTAAGGTTCGTCGATGTGCGGGTATTCGTCATGTCGAATAATCCCATGGAGTCATTATTGATGGAGTTCTCGCACATATTTTCGAGAATCTCCCACACGGTGTCCTCATGCTGACCCATGATATTCCCTCCGCAAGTTGCATTGAGGAAAAGCCTAATATCTTCACAGAGTCCCTGATAAAAAGACTGAACTTGTTCCCATTTAGGAACTCCGTGATGGGGGCACTTCCTCATGCGATCCTGAAAGCGATCCCATGCCTTATGGAGAGGTTCTCCTGTTTGTTGTGTGAAGTGGGTAATCTGATGGCGCAAGACATTGGTCCGACCAACGGGAAAGAACTTCTTCAAGAATTCGGACTGAAGTTCCTCCCAATTGTTGATCGGTCGGGTCTGTGTTTGGTACCAATGGGCGGCCTTGTCCATAAGGGAGAAGGAGAACATCTTCACGAGGAGAATATCCCGATTTTGTGCATCTGACCCAAAAATTTAGGCCAAATGCTTTAGCTGTTTAATGTGCTGGAAGGGGTCTTCAGAATTAAGCCCATGAAATTTAGGTATGGCATGAATCATGTTGGGCTTTAGTTCAGAATCAGGTCCTCCAGTCGGGATTCTGACTCGAGGCTCAATAGCCACCGCAGTGGGATTATAATGATCTCGTATCATGGGACGCTGCGGTGGGTGCATGAAGTTCTGGAAGAGGTCATTGAGTCGCTGAAGCTGGTGCTCCAGATTGTTCTCTTCCTCAACTGGCTGAGCCATTGTGGAAGAAGAAGGTGAGTTGGGCTCGTAGTCGGAGGAGAGGTCTATGTGAAGTTTGATTGCACAAACAAGGGCACCGAGGCTCGGCCTCGAGGAGAGTGAATTTCTAAAGGAGGTTTCAAGGACCTCCTACCAAACATACACTGATGGAGAGGATGAGTTTAGCAGGTGCTGGACCCAATCAAGACACCCAGAATGTTGGGTGACTATAGAGGTTCAGGGAGATGGACCCCTTGATCAAAAGATCGTCCACCTAAGAATTACCTGGGAAGCCAGAAAGGGTGAGTCCCGCAAAGACCCCTACACGGTAGAGCGCCCCCACGGGTTACAGGGTTTCCCCCACCCGACCTCTCTTGTCACTGAGATTCCAGGTAGACCAGAATGGGGACCTTGACATCTTAAGTCTACCACTTTTAGTTAGAATCAAGGTACTTAGGTTTTCACTTGAACTTTAGCCTTTTGAGTGCGAAGAGTGACCTAAGTTTAAGGTTGCTTAACCCAAGGGGTCAACTTCACCTGCTAGTTCCTTTAAGAGCTTATTAGGTCTTTGTCTTTTAAAGGTTCAAGTGTTTTTAAGAGCCAAATTTCTTAGGGTTTCTCTAAATAGGTGCTTTCAAACAATGGTTTGGGCACACTTCTTTTTGGGAATTCTCAATTCTTGCTTAGAAAGTGTGTGTCTAAAACCCTAATTTTGAATCTTATATTGGCTCTACTTGGTCCAGTTAGTTTCCTTTCGATTGGGTATTTAGGGTTCAAGCAGGAAGGCGTTAGCCCTAAATACCCTTAATGGATGTACAAATATACTGTGTTGAAATTGAAAACAGACAGCTTTGATGTTTTACTAAGTATGAAAGACAGGTTATGCCTAAATTGCTTTTTTTATCTTTTTCTTCCTCTTTAGAATTTGGGGGTTAAAATGACAGGACAGAAAATTACCTGTCCTAGGTGTGGTTGTTGTGCGGCTGCTTGTTGTCCTCTTGATTTCCTGTGCCTGCACAACAAAAGAGAAGAGATCAATGGAATACTCAAAAATTATGAATTAACAGCTTCTAGAATAGCCGTTGCTCCCCGGCAACGGCGCCAAAAACAAGTTGTCGTGTTCCGTCTTTATGGTTATTATAGTCGTTGTGGTATATGACAAAACAATTACCAGTTGAATACAAATTTTTTACTCGGAATGACAAGTTTCCCGAGGTCGAACTCAAGGAGCAACTGTAATTCTAGAAACATATAAGTTCACAATATACAAGGTTTTACAAAAATGAAGAGAGAGAGAGCGGGAGCAAAAGTTATCTTTTTTGGCTTCTTCTTCTCTCTTCCTCTTCTCTTTCAGCTAGTTCTTCAATCTGCCTTCTTTCTTCTTTTCTCTGCTGCGACTGTGGTGACCCTTTCTCTTTCTCCTTTCTTCCTCTCTAATTTTCTTCTCTTCTTCCTTGCGGCTGTAGAGGCTTCTGCCTTCTCTTTGATTTCCTTCAGCTGCTAAGTCTTCCTTTCTTCTTCCTTCTTTTCTTCTTTTTCTTCTGCTCGGGTCGTTCCTCTTCTTTCTTTTCTTTCTCCTTCCTATCTTCTTCTTCTTCTTTGCGTCTTCTTTCTTTCTTCTTCCTTCTGCTCTGGCTGCTGACCTTCCGACGTTTGACTCGGTGCTCAGACGGCTTAACTGTGCGTTTGCTACAATGCGGCTCCTTTTCTTCTCCTTCAGCTCCTCTCCTTCCTTTCTTCTTTAGCAGCTGCTCAGTGCGGCTAAGTCTTTAGCCGCTCCTCCTCCTCTCTTCTTCCTTCGCCTGCTTCTTCCTTCTTATTTTTTTTTTCTTCCCAGCGTGCACACACAACTATCAGTGCAAAACCTACCCCTACCCCTTCCCCGCGTCTCTCTCTCTCTCTGAATCTCTCTTTAGGAAAGCTCTCCCAGATCTGGGTAATCAGGTTCAGGTTGCGCGCCCGGGACCAGGTCCACCGGCATGCGGTGGTGGGAGAGGAGTGCTTGGTCGGGTAGTCGGATTTGGCCCAGGCCCGCGGGGCGTGAGCACGGGCGAGGGCGGGTGCGAGCGCGTGGCGTGCTACGTGCGTGGGTGAGGGACCTGACCCCTGTATATCGAAGGCGAACAGCTTAATTCACAAAATCAATTTAAGTGTGGACACGAGGCCACACACTTACGAGGTGGGACTAAAGTCCCACCTCTGCTCTAGGCGCCCGCAGGTGAGAGGGCACTGCCAATTGGGGCAGCAGCGAGGGCTCGCGACCCCAATCGCGAACCTAGGTGTACTCGCGGAAGCAACCCCCGTTGCCTGGAGCTCACTCCTGGGCTAGAGGGGTCCTGGAGCTGCTTGCGAAGAAGCTTCAGCAGCTCGTCAATGGCGGCGAGGAGGCGGAGACCTGAAATCACAAGGATAGCCTCACAGCCACATCAGATAACGCAGGGAGCCTCGCCGGAGTGTGGCCAAGGCAGTGCGAGGGTCGGCGAGGCACGAGTGTACCTGTGGAGGTGTGCCTACAACAGACTGTGTGCGTGGAAATGGGTGTGTTCGGGGGGTGGTCGGGCGGTGAAGGGCGGTGAATGGAGTGGGGGAAATGTTTGAGTGGAGTGAGGGGGAGCATCTAGGCTTGTCGGCGAGGGGTGGAATGGTCTGTGGAGGTGGAGTGACCTCGCCGGGATGGCGACCGGAGATGGGAAAGGTGGTGATGGACAGTGGCGGTCGGTGAGTCAAAATGGTAAATTAAGAAGGGGAAAATATAAGTGAGAGAGAGAGGAAGATTCCTACCTACTTAGTTGACGAGGAGGGAGAGGAAGACGTCCGGATCGTGCCTGCCGGAGCTGGGGACGAAGGTGCCCAGGAGGGGGTTATGGGCAACGAGGAGGAGATCTGAGGATGCCAGCTGGTGCGGCCTGGCGTGGGACGACGGGCAGAGTGGGCTCTGCTGCAGGTATGGCAGCAAAGCATCGAGGAGGAGGAGGGAGGATCGCTGGAAGCTAGGGCTCTCTGACCAGAGAGAGGAGAGATGAAATATAGGATTTTTCTCCTCCAGAAGTAGCTTGAAGGAGACGGCAGACCCTGCCGCTCCTTATAAAGGCACAAGTGAGGAGAGGGGACAGAGGAGGCGACGTGCCGTGCTTGCCGAAGGTGGCCGAAAATGGATACCGATGCCTTTCGTGCATTCGCACGACAAGCATGGTCGGTTGCAAAGGCTAGGGGAGGGTCCTTGCAACAGAGGACGACGTAGGGAACCCCCCACTCGTTCCTGAGGACGGGTGCCTTGCCCTGTGCAGCGTCATCCTCCGCACAAGGTCGTCGGAGGTATGGCACTGCGCAGAAATGGCAGGAAGGACCATTCTGCAAAGAATGATGAGAAAGTTAGGGGGCCTTTTGCATGGGTTTCAAAAGATAAGGGTCAAAAAGTAATTCAAGAGGACCAATTTGTAGAGTCGGTCAAGATGGTCTTTTCTTAAGCCCAAATTTTTATACCAACCTAATTTGAACCTAAGGATTTTAATGGTGAAATATGATTTTAGGTTGAACCATGTTTGACCGATAAATTTACGCAAAAACCCAATTTAAGTCAAAAATATTGGGCATGGTTCTCATTTTAGGTCAAAATAGGTTGCAAAGGCCAAATTGAAGGTTATAAACCCTAGGGAACATTTTTTCCATGAATTTTAGAGGTTTTATTTGATTTTTATCCTACCTCAAACCTCGTGAATTAAAGTGTGTTTGTCTTAGGGTTACAGAATGTCATTTAATTCCTAGAAGTTGCTTTAACCCTTTTTAAATCAGATCATCCCACTTCTCTCCTTATTAAGATCATTTGACTTTCATTAAGACCCTTAATTTCCTTGTTTGCGCACTACATTGGTGAAATTACAGTTTTACCCCTTATGATTTGTCTTATTCTTTAACTCAGAATTCTCTGAGTTAAGCCTCTCTTTAGGTTTTGTAGGAGCTTCTTCACATTTATTTAGATTAAATTGTGCTAGTTAGAGTTCATGATGAGGTTCTCACCACCCCTCTACCAAAAGTCACATCGCAAGTCATGGTACATCTTCGTGTTTCCGAGATGTATGGTGAATCTGGAACCGTGTGCCTCGGTCAGGAGCTCTCTCAATAGCTCCTCGTCTCTGGGAACGCACGGACGTCCCCTCATGCGCAGCACCTGGTCTGTAAAAGAGAAGTTCCCAGGGTCTCCTGACAGTACTCTGTCACGCAAGGACTGCAAGTACGGGTCGGCCACCTGTCCTGTGATGATGCGATCTATCAGCTCTGGCCTCGTCTGTCATGTCACAGTCACTGGCCCACAGTGCCCCCGTAACTCTAGGGGTCGCCAACTGCCCATCTCCGCCAAGAGGCTCCAACTCTGCACCTGTAAACTGGCCAAGTGTGCAGGCGCCTTCCAGCTCAAGGCATTAGCCACCACGTTGGCCTTTCCCAGGTGGTATGAAATGCTGTAGTTATAATCCTTCAGGAGCTCCAACCAACGTCTCTGTCTCATGTTGGGCTCCTTCTGATCAAACAGGTCTCTGAGGCTCTTGTCATCTGTGAAAATCTTGAAGGTCTCACCATACAAGTAGTTCTCCAGGTCTTCAGCTCGAAGACGATAGTTGCCAGCTCTAGGTCGTGGGTAGGGTATCTATGCTCATGGGGCTTCAGTTGCCGTGAAGCGTAAGCGACAACATGACCCCTCTGCATGATCACACCCCCTAATCCCTGCAAGGAGGTGTCCGTGTACACAACGAACCCGCCACTACTATCTGGGTTGGTGAGCACGGGAGCCGAAGTCAGCCTCTCCTTCAGCTCCAGAAAAAATGCCTCACAGGCATCTATCCAAGTAAAGGGCACGTCCTTCCGGGTCAACGGTGTCATAGGACGTGCAATCTGTGAAAAGCCCCTGATAAACCGCCTGTAGTAGCCTGCCAATCCCAAGAAACTGCGAATCTCAGTAATCGTACGCGGTCTCTCCCACCTGAGCACTACCTCGACCTTGGCTGGGTCCACAGCCAAGCCATCCCCAGAGATCACATGACCTAAGAAGGTCACCTCCCTCAACCAGAACTCGCACTTGCTGTATTTAGCATATAGCCTATGTCGTCTCAGTGTGTCCAGAACCATCCGCAAGTGCTGCCCGTGCTGCGTTTGATCTCGAGAATAGATGAGCACATCATTAATGAATACCACCACGAACTGGTCCAAGTACAGTCTAAACACCCGATTCATCAAGTCCATGAAGGCAGCGAGGGCATTGGTCAACCCAAACGGCATGACCAGAAAGTCGTAGTGTCCGTACCGGGTGCGGAAAGCTGTCTTGGAGACGTCTGCCTCCTTGATCCTCAACTGGTGGTATCCAGACCTCAAGTCGATCTTGGAGAATACCGTGGCACCTCGCAGCTGGTCAAACAAGTCATCAATCCTCGGCAGCAGATACCTATTCTTGATGGTGACCCTATTCAGCTGTCGGTAGTCCACACAAAGGTGTAGGGTACCATCCTTCTTCTTTACAAACAGTACCAGGGCTCCCCAGGGAGACGCGCTAGGCCTCACAAAGCCCTTCTCCAAAAGATCCTGCAACTGAGACTTGAGCTCTCGCAGCTCAAGTGGTGCCATCCTGTATGGTGCTGTGGAGATGGGGCTGGTCCCCGGTACCAGCGAGATCTCAAACTCGATCTCACGCTCGGACGGTAGTCCTGGCAACTCGTCTGGAAACACGTCGGGGTACTCTCTGACCACCGGGATACTCTGGAAGTCTGCCACATGACTGGGCTCTGCCACCACACAATCTAGGAAGCCCTCACACCCCCAGCTCAAAAGTCTCGCCTCCTGAAGTGCAGAAATGCACCTGAAGTCTCCGTCCACTGGCTACCCGTGAAACTCGAAAGAAGGCAACTCCGGTATGGAGAAGATGATATTTCTCTCAAAGCAGTCCACCAAGGCATGGTAAGCAGACAGCCAGTCCATCCCCAGAATTACGCCAAAGTCCTCCATCTGTATCATAATCAGGTCAACGGGAAGGCTGTGTCCCCTAACACTGACCTCGCAACCCATGTATACCTCCTCAGCTACAAACAGCTGACCACTCGGACCTCTGATCACGAACGGATCCTCTAACATCATACAATCCTGCCTCAAACTAACCGCGAAACTGGCAGCGAGAAACGAGTGCGTAGCACCGGAATCGAAAAGCGTGAAAATGAGTCTGCCGGAAACTGAAACCATACCAGCCACCACTGATCCCCAAGCTCTGGCATCCCTGTCTGTCAGGGCGTTGATACGCCCCTCAGCCCTAGGTGTGGACGAAGCAGCCACACTCTGCGTCGGACAGGTAGCTGCTGGCCGGTACCCTCATTACTGTTGTCCTCCTCCTCGCGCCTGGAAACCGCGACCTCCTACTCACCCTCCGGTGCTCGGCGCAGGAAGCATCTACTGTCCTCCTGCCCTAGACAGGCAATCCCTCCTGATGTGGCCCGGCTGGCGACACTGGAGCAGAGGGGAATCCAACTCCCACCCTCAGTGGTTCCCTACTGTCGGCTGGGCAGGGGTCCGATGCTAGCAGCTGACCCCTGTCGAGGGCCCCCAAAGGCCACTGATGGCCCTGCAAAACGTGATGGCTCTCCTGCAGGTGCCACGTGTCTCCTCTCTCGTCGGCCCTGTGAGAAGTCTGGCTGATAGGGCCTCTTTCGCCCGCTGTCAGTATCTCGCGCGGACGAGTTGGTCTC
Organism: Thalassia testudinum; assembly: GCA_037157565.1. Taxonomy (NCBI): domain Eukaryota; kingdom Viridiplantae; phylum Streptophyta; class Magnoliopsida; order Alismatales; family Hydrocharitaceae; genus Thalassia; species Thalassia testudinum. The sequence continues at coordinate 5,552,960 of JAZHRO010000010.1, read as the reverse complement.
TTCGTATGTCATAGCTGCCTCCACCACCCTCGAGAACGTAGGCAGCTTCAGGGGTTTGACATACCCCGGAATCGCAGGCCGGAGCCCCTCGGTGAACCTCCAAAGGCGCTCTACCTCAGTGTCCACTGCTGTCGCTGCGAAGCGAGACAGCTCCAGAAAATGCTTCGGTACGCGCTCACGGTCATCGTCCCCTGGCGGAGAGTGTGGAACTCCCGCCTCCTTTAGTCCTGCCATGTCTGGGGAAAGTACTGCTCGCAGAAGAGGGTGACGAACCGATCCTAAGTCGGCTCGTCCCTCTCGTGTCCCCTGACCGCCCTCCACCACCTGTGTGCTGCGCTCTCCAGCTAGTACATGGCAAAGGCCACACAGCACCCCACCGGGGGTCGAAGGGTGTCAAAAACCTTCTCGATCTGCTCGAGCCAGTCCTCCACCTCGGTCGGGTCCTCATCCCCCTTGAAGGAGGGGGGCTTCAGCTTCCGGAACTGTCCGAAAAGCTCGAAGTGGCGCTGAAGTGGAGATGATGGTGCACCTCCAGGTAAGGGAGCCTCATGCTTGGAAGTGTCAGAAGAAGGTGGGGGCAGTGGCAGCCCATCCCCTCCCCCGCGTCTAGCGCCATGTTCGTCGCGTGGTCCCACAGAGGACTCCCCCTCCACAGCCCCAGGGAGAGGCGCTCGTGGCGGCGGGTGGAGCTCCTCTCGCACGATGTCCCGTATCAGCTGGGCGAGGTCATGCGCCTGAATGCCCGGGAGCAGTGGCTGGTCCACTGAAATGTCGACCTCAACACACCCACCCCTCCGGCCTCGTCCTCGGCCGCGCCCGCGGCCTGCCTCGCTAGTCCCGCGTCGAGACATCTCTTGCAAGGAAACGCAAATACAGAACGAAAACATGTCAATACGAAACAATATCTAACGGAGAAGTCTAAGAACATATGTTAAAAGAAACGTTGTAGTGGCTACTCTAGTTACAAACACGTGAATTGGTTATTCTCCAGTCAGTTGGTTCACTTCTCGGGACGACCTTGCTCTGATACCATCTTGTTACGACCTGAGAAGTGAAACTTGAAACGTGGAAAATGGACTTCGAACAGACCCTAAACGGGTCAAAAACGACAAGTCTGCCCAAAATAAGACGTCTGGAACATCTTCCAGACGTCTTAAACGATGGCACTGGTCATACCTTGATCCTACGCGGCCCTTCAGACATCCAGAATCCCGCTGAACCGTCTGGACTTAGTTTCCAGACGTCCGATTGTCACTCGGGACATCTGGAGACCCTCTCCGTCGTCTGGTGCTGTGCCTAGACGTCCGATCTGTGTGGGAGGGCGTGCCCTTGAGCCTTCCCGAACGAGACCTGCACACATATGCGACCGTCCTCAACACAGAATGAAGTAGAACCCTTCGGCGGAACGGCTGCATGGGCATACACGCGAAAGAAGAAGGGAGGAAAAATATCGTACCTTTCAGACGTCTGGACCTTCCTCCAGACGTCTCTCGCATCATCTGGACATATGTCCAGATGTCTGATTCCGGGAAATTTTCCCAGAATCAGGACCTCCTCGCCCTCTGCCTGCAGCGCATGGCCGTGCCGCGCCGCGCTCGCCTACTGCCTGAGCTGCAGCAGCTCCTCCACAGCAACACGCTCCTGCTGCGCACCCGCCAGCCTGCCCTGGCTGCCCCGGTGAGCTTGCACCCTCGTGATCTAGCTCTTTCCCTCTCGCAGCAACCCCTCCTCCCCACGCACTCACAACAGCAGCTGCTGCTACCCTCGCCCACTCACTCTCTCGCTAACAAGAGGAAGAAGAGAAGGCGGTGGAGTAAGGGTGAGGGAGAGGAGAGGGGGGCATTTGAAGGTTGCCGTGGGGAGAAAGAGAAAAAAAAGATGGTTGTGCCTACAGGGAGGAAGGAAAGAGAAGGAGGGCGGCGGTTCAGTCTGTGTGCGCATGCGCGCAGACGCGAACCCGTACGCCGAAAAAATTAAATTCCAGACGTCTGGACCAATTCCCAGACATCTTAAACAACGTTTGATGCTACGGTCATAACAAATGTAATATCCCATGGGAATCGATTGTAACAAATTTAAAACATATGAACTCACCATATTTAAGAACATCTTTCCAACACCTTGAAGAATGGATGGACGTAGCATGAAGATCATGAAGCTTATATCTTCTCTACATCCAATATGCCCAAAGGCTGTTCTCCGCTGGGTCAAGGATCTTCTTCACCCTGGGGCACATCGTGAGCTTCTCCAAATCCAATAGGCTTCTCAAGCCAAAGCCACCTTCCTCCACAAGGAGGCACGCCTCACACCAACTCAGCAAATGGGTTTTGTTCCCCCATTAAAAATGAGCTTCCAATCTCATGATTTTCTTTAAAATGGACGTAGGGATAACTGATGAGGAGATCCAGAATTGAGAAATTCCTTCAATCACCCATTTTAGTAGTTGTACCCTTCCCATCCTAGATAGAAGTTTGGCCATCCACCCATCCAATTTCTTTTATTCTGTCAACCAAGGTGCAATACAGCCCCACCCTTGCAACAACGACATGTAAAGGGGTGCCAAGATAGACTAAAGGCAGACAGCCCTCAAGGATGCCTAAACATAAATAAACCTCCATCTTCCTCCTGGCCAATTTAAAGAGGCACACCTAGCTCTTGTTAGCATCGAGCATCAGTTCAAACATCTTTCCAAAGAGGTCAAGCACACACCTTATTACATAAGCTGACTCCAAAGTCGCACTTCCAAAAATTAGAACATCATCCATAAATATAAGTGTACTACAAACTCCACCCCCTAATCTTAGGGACTAATAATCGACCTTGTAATACTTGAATTTGAATCAACGGAGATGAAACATTTATCCCAATGATAAAGAGGAGAGGGTGAAATGACCCTTGCCAAGGGTCCTTGTTATGTTTTTTGGACTTTTGGGGAGTTTCCCGAAAGTTTTATGCCCTAACTCTTACTCTTTGGACCCACGTCAACCAACCCAAGAACCTGGTACTTATCCTATTATTTTCCCTACCCTAACCCTAATAAACCCCCCTTAAAAGGCACTGAACCCCCCCCAGCAGCTCTCTCACCCCTTGATCTTCACACAGCAACAAACTCCGTCGGACGGTGCACCCTTCTTCCTTCCCAACGAGCAAGAGGGAGGGGGGGGGGGGGGGGAGGAGAGAGCTGGAGGAGGGGAGGAGCTCATTCCTCCCTTTCTCTTCGTCACGCGCATGTCCAAAGGGGGAGTGGAGCGGCTGCTCCATATGCTATTACTGGCCATAGCGGGGAGCTATAGTGAGAGGAGGTCGAGAGAGGGAGAGCGAAGAAGGCACTGCATTCTCCTTCCCTCCTCGTGCAAGGACTGGAGTCGAGCAGCTGCTCCCTGAGGTCTAGCGGCGAGCATTGCCGACAAGCGGCTGCAGTGTTTAGCGAGCGTAGGGGTGTAGCATGTGAGATGCGAGGCAGCAGGCTCTACAAGTGCTATGTGAGGTCGAGATCGCGCTGCGCAGGAGGTGCTGCATGGGGGAGAAGGTATGTTGCACAAAGTTGATCAAAAGCTTGCATCAGATGTCCGGGAGGGGTATTGAACGTCCAGAGTGAGCCTCGGATGGTCGAGGCAGGCAGCGCATGTTCGAGGGAGAGAATGTGAGGGGCAGCACATTTAAGATGTCTGAGGCATGTGTCAAACGTCTAATAAGGTGTGAGGAGCATTTCTATTGCAAGCAGGTGGTCAGTCCAGCCAGACCAAGCCAACCTAGTCCGATTTAAGTGAACCAGAACCTTTACGGGGCCAGTTTGGGGTTTGTTTGGTCACTGAATCACACAAGTAAGGTATCGTTGGAAAGGCCTTGCAATTCCCCATCTTGTGAAACCGTGTCTACTATGTTTAAAGCTAGTTTAGACATACTGAAAATTTGTTGAAGCTCCTAATAGCATTCTTGGCATTTGTAATGACCTAGGTTCCGCACACGATGGTGGTCCCACTCCAAGGGGAGTTCGTATGAGCACTACAGAGGATGAGGGCAGACCTACTATGTCCCAGCTTCTCTGATCTAGTAGATGTAGAGTGGTGTTCGTTGTCTTCTTTCCGTGAAAATTCTTTATCCATGATTAATCTACACTAATTAAGTCCATTTCACCGACCACAGATTGGTAGCCAAGTGCTACGAGGCTAGATTTTTTCTTTCATACTACACGCGTGTACTACTTGCACTCATTTTATTAATATGCCATGTGCTTAGTTTTACATATGACCGACGACTCTAAATACACATGCTCTTTAATTTCATGTCTCACTTAGTAGAATTTAGGGTTGAATTGTGTGGTGCCATATATATAGCCTTGCCAATAATTATCTGCACAAATTGTCTTGCATGCACATGCCCTTTTACAATAAGATTAGGAATGAATCTAAATCCAAAGGAAGAATAAATTATTCACAATACGACAAATCTCAAGATCAATGAGCACTTCTTAGAAAACAATTAGGGGATCTTCTGAATCCTAGGGAAAAACAAAGCCTTTTCTTCCCTTGTGAATGAAATGATAACTTGGGATTGATGACAAAATAAAAATGGAATAGTGGGGCCGAGACAGGCCACATTGAGTACGATTATGGGAATAAGCTGGCCCTTGAGTGCATACACATCGAGGAGAACTAATTGTTCCCTTATATAGGGAGTGAGCTGGCCCTCAGGTATACACGTACCGAGGAGAGTTGACCATCTCTTTTATGTAGGGAGTGAGCTAACCCCCCTGTTCTCAACGATTTTGTGCGGATTTAAAGCGTATTACGTTGTAGTATAACCGACAAAACGTTTAAACAAATATAAAGAATTTTATTACTCGAACAACTAGAGTATCCGAGGTCGAACATGGGGAGCAATCTCAGTATTTTGTAAAACCAAAGAATACAACTGTTAAATGCAAATATAATTGATTCAAAGAGAGAATTTTAAAAAGGATTTGTGAAAAAAAAGTAGAATTGGATGTCTGATTTCTGTATCAGACGTCTTAAATGTGATCTCTCTTTCTCTCTTCTTCTCCTTTCTGCTTCTGTATCTTCCTTCTTCTCCTGCCTTGCCTTTCTTCTTTCTTCTTCTTTTTCTTCTGATCTCTTTGCAGTCTTCACTTGGCCTCTTCTTTGTTCTTCTCTCTCTTCTGCCTTGTCTTCCTTCTTCTTCTTCTTCTTCTCGACGAAGACTTCTCCTTTCACTGCTACACAGCCTCTTCTTTCTTCTCTTCCTGTTCTTCAGCTGCTAAGTGTTCGCTGCCTCGGTCGCTTCTTCCTTCCAGCACACACCACACAGTAGCAAAAACCTACCCCCGTCCCTCTACCCAAGCGTCTCTCTTTTTCTCAAGCAGTTCACTCAAGCACGCTCTCCCAGAGCCACACGGGTAGTCGAGTCGGATTTGCACCCGGGACCAGGCGCACCGGCAAGTGGTGATGCGCGAGGAGTGCGTAGGTTTAGGTCGGGTCGGATCCGCCAGATCCGCGACGTCAAGCCGCGGACGAGGCGTGTGGGGGCAATGAGGGACCTCACCCCTGTGCTTACGGAGGCAGTAAGAAGAAAACACAAAAACAATTTATATGATACCTGAGTTTTGCAATCCCACGATGTGGGACTATCTGGTCGGTCTTGCCTTCACGCGCGCCTGCAGAGCTTTCGTCACTCGATTGCCCAAGCTGATGGCCCCTCTGTGCAACTGGCTGGCCTCGTTCGCTTTGCGACCTTCGCGAGAGTCTGCTGCACCTGCAGCCTGGGAAGCCCGATGCCCGAAGCTGCTCTAAGCTCCCTGCTGCTTTGGCTGTTAACGGCGGCCGGAGCGTACACCTGACATCCAACAGAACGGCCTATTGGCCCAATCAGAATAGCTGGAAACCTTCGTCGTAGCACGGCGAAGGTGGTGGGCGATGCAGGTTGCAGGTCGGCCTAGGCATGCGTGCCTAGGTCAACCTGTGGCCGGAGATGGTGGGTTGGTCGAGGGGTGCTTGTGGAGGTCTGGAGTGGCAGTGATGGGGTGGAATGGGTTCCTGGTGGTGAGGCGAAGCTCACGAGGGGGTTGGTGAGCCGTGTGGAGGGGCGGAGTGGTGTGGGCAGCTCGCCGGAGGGCGGTCGGAGGCGAGAACGATGGAGGTGGTTAGGTACTGTCGAGGGGTAATCAAGTAAAATAGTAGGGGGAAAAGAGAGAGGAGAGGATGGAGAATGTATCTGGGGTTGTCTGGAAGGAAGGGAGGCGGTGGAGAGGACGGCTCGTAACTGCCGTCGTCGGGGAAGAAAGACCCTGAGGGAGGAAGCGGCGACGAAGATGAGGTCAGGAGCACGCGCGCGGGGCACAGCGCGACGCGAGAGGAAGAGGCGGAGAGGACTCTGCTGCTGGTATGGCAGCAGAGCAACGAGAAGGAGGGGAGGAGGTCGCCGGAGCTTGCGGGTCGTTTGGCCGGAGATGGGAGAGAGGGAATTTGGAGGGGATCTCCGTCAAAATCAAGCTTGGGTCCTGCGGCAGGGTCTGGGGGTGTTTTATAGGTGCTGGCCGCTCCTGTCAGCGCGTGGAGAGCGTGTTATTAGGTCTGCCGGCTCACCGGAGTTGGAAGGAAGGTGGATACCCAAATCTCTCGTGTGTTCGCACGAGAGATTGGGTTCACACCAGCGATTGTAATTGGCTTTAGAAGGAAGGGAATTCCTCAGAGAATCCCCCTTCCATTTTTGGGAGGGAATCTCTGAGGGATTAGAGAGCAATCCCTCTCTGAACCTCGCCGGAGCTCGGTTTTGCCCTAACAATGGCGGTAGGATCGGATTGCAAAGGGGGCGAAGAACTTGGGGGGCTCTTTGCAAGTATATTCAAAAGATAGGGACCTATTTGTGATTTGGGTGTACTAAATTGCAAAGTAGGTCAAGATGACCCCCCTTAGGTACAAATTTTGGCATAAACCTAATTTTGACCTAAGGAATCTAATGGAGAAGTTGGATTTCAGGTTTGACCTCATTTGACTGGACATTTTGCGTAAAAACCTAAATTTAGTTAATTAAGGAGCTAAGACCCTAATCTAGGTCAGACTAGGTTCCAAAGGCCAAATTAAGTGTTCTAAACCCTAGAGGATGTTTTTCCATGATTTTTAGAGGATTTACTCGATTTTTATCCTGACCGGAACCTTGTTAATTTAAGAGGGTCTGTTTTAGGGTTACCAAGTGTCATTTAATTCTTAGATTACACATAAACCCATTTCTGATTGACTCAACCCTCTTTTTATCTTATTTGGACCATTTGACCTATGTTTTGCTTCTGATAAATCCAATTTATCTACTGCAATGGTAAAATTACAGCTTTAACCTTTATTTCACATTTTCTTCTCAGAGTACTTGTTCCTTCAATTAAGCCTTCTTCTAGGTTATGTAGGAGCTTTTATCTTCTTTATTGGGTCAAAATGAGCTAGTTATGGCTCATGATGAGGCTCTCATCATACCCCCATGCCTAGCTTTTGCTAGTCCCTTAGCAAAATTTCAAGGTTTTAACTTCCGTTCTAGACCCTGAATGTCTGTCAATAATGATAAGTTCTTCTTTTGTGATTAGGTAGGAATGCCGACAATAGGCCTGGAGGTATTCAAGTACCAACCAAAATCCGGACCTGTTCTGCTTTAGCCTCAATCCTCCGCAAAGGTTTCTACGGCCCACAGAAACTATCCTAGGGTTTGTTGGACTCCGTGGTTAAAGCACCCGTGCTTGAGACATTTTTAGCCTAAGTTCAGTTTGCAGTGCATTTTTTTTGTAAGAGAGAGATAGAAGATTTATTTGTTTGGAGAGCTTTTCTCTCTCTTTTCTTTTTATTTCTAGCTTCGGATTAGCTTCTCAACATGGTCTGTATCGGATTCCTCGTCCCCATCATCAATCCTCAAGGGTCCCTGGCTTTCGAGATTTCGAGATAATCCCGCCCATGGTTACCCCCAGAACCCTGGCTTTAGAGATTTCGAGATAATCCCACCCATGGCGTTCCGTGGCCGAATCTAGACCCTGGCGATCGACATTTCGTGATAATGCCGCCCATGGTATCTGAACCAACAGAGTGCTCACATGCCCCCAGTAGGATATGTAAATATCCTAAGAGACAAGCACCGAGGAGACGATATGTTGTTACGCATCTTCGAGGGGAATTTCCCGCCTCTCCGCGCTGGGAACTCGTCTAAATCAATTTGTGTTGATTGACCGCTCCTAATCTAGGTGACTTTTTCAGAACATTAAACGCTTTTCGCGTGATTCGGATGTTTATGCGCACTGAACCAGACTGTGTGTGAATTTGGGTGCTTAGGTTACCGAATCCCCCAAACCGGAGGTCAGTTAACGAGGCCGAATACTTCCTAAGCCTTAGACCTAATACTTAAGTTTCGCATTTTCCTCAACCTCTTGAGGATTATCCAGATTTTAACAGATACGCGAATTTTTAAGCTAACAAATCTAGCCCAAGAGGCCTAAGACCAGCGTTCCCGCTAATCTCTTGTTATGTCTCCATAGCACTTTTCTTTTCCTTTTATCTTTTTCTTTTTTTTTGGTTTAGAACTTCAGTTAACCCCTTAACCTTTTACTAATGACTATTTCTTTTCATTTTCATTTTGTGCTCCTTTTTGTCATTTTTCTTTCTTTTCCTCCTCTCATTTATATGACCCTGAATTGTTCCTCCCCTCTATCAAGTCTCTCTTTTTTTTTTTTGTGAAACCCTTTCTTGATATGAATTTTCTGACATTTTGCACTTTCATATCCCCCCCATGCCTAAGATTTGCAATGTCCCCATTGTAAATTAGATGGGTTCGAATTCAGCTTAGTTCATGTATTAGGACAGGTGTGTGGTGAGTGAATGAGTCGAAGTGACTTGTTGCGAACGATTTCTAATCTCGGGTAGGTATACCTGAGGTGAAGTCAGCTGTTCTAATGGATGAACCCTAAAGTGCAATATGAGTTCCGCATAGAGATGTCAGAAACGGTTTCGGGTTTTTCAAAGAATGACGGGTTGCCTCCCGTTAAGCGCTGAGTTTTACGCCATCGGCTGGGCGCAATGAGCTCAAGAGGAATGGAGGGTAAAGGATGACTCAGCCAAATCTATATCGATCATGTCAATGAACGGCTTGAGTCTCTGACCGTTCACGACCAAGGGTTCAGAATCATGGCTGAGTGGGTTGATTTCAATGGCTCCATTTCCGAAGATTTGTCGGACTAGGTAGGGTCTGACCCACTTGGATCTTAGCTTTCCTGGGAATAATTTGAGTCGAGCATCAAAGAGTAAAACTTTTTGACCAGGATGAAAGACCTTTCTAGAAATGTGTTTGTCGTGAAAAGCTTTAACCCGTTCTTTGTAAATTCGTGAGTTCTCATACACGTCGTGGCGTAATTCATCGATCTCGCTCATTTGAAGTCTTCTGTGGGTTCCAGCCTTAGAAAGGTCGAGATTACAGGTCCGTACTGCCCAATAGGCTTTATGCTCCAATTCGACGGGGAGGTGACATGCCTTCCCGTACACTAGTCTGAAGGGAGACATTCCTAATTGGGTCTTGTGGGCGGTCCTATAGGCCCACAATGCTTCCGGAAGCCAAGAAGACCAATCTTTTCTATTAGGTCGAACAGTAACCTGAAGGATCTTCTTGATCTCTCGGTTAGATAGCTCAGTTAGACCATTAGTTTGGGGGTGGTAAGGAGTAGAGATTCAGTGTGACACCCCGTATTTGGTCATCAGTGACCTGAACTGAGCGTTTGTAAAATGGGTCCCTCCGTCGAAAATTGTAGCATGCGGAATCCCAAACCTCGAGAAAATGTTTTGATGAAGGAATTTTATAACGACTTTATGATTGTTGGTTCGGGTCGGAATGGCTTCTATCCACTTGGAAACATAGTCAACTGCGAGTAAGATGTATTCGAAGCCATCCGAGGTCGGAAAGGGTCCCATGAAATCAATCCCCCAAATATCAAAAATTTCGCATACCAAGATCAGCTGTAGAGGCATCATGTCTCCATGGCTCATGTTGCCCAGAGTCTAGCAATGGGAACATGCCTTACAGTGATATATGCATCCTTGAAAATTGTGGGCCAGTAAAAGCCACACTGGAGGACTTTTGATGCGGTTTTATGTCCAGAAAAATGTCCACCGCATGCCTGGTCATGGCAGAATGAGAGTATGTCTTTGATTTCCACTTCCGTGACGCATCGTCGGATTATCTGATCAGCACCAATGCGGAATAGATACGGGTCTTCCCATAGGTAATACTTGGCATCGAAGCGTAATTTATCCTTTTTGGCCTTCGGCCAATCGGGTGGAATCTGATGTGATGCCAGGTAATTAACTATATCGGCGAACCATGGAAGACTGGTACTGATAGTCAGGAGGTGCTCATCAGGGAAATGTTCTGTAATAGGTCCGGAAGGATCAATAATTTCAGAAGGAAGGCGGGACAAGGGATCAGCTACCACATTGTGCTTTCCCGCCTTGTCGCGAATCTCGAGGTTAAATTCTTGCAACAGCAAGATCCATCGGATTAATCGAGGTTTCACATCCTTCTTTGCAAGGAGATGCCTCACAGCTGTGTGATCCAAGTATATGATAACACGGGAACCCAGAAGGTATGATCTGAATTTTTCCAGGCCAAATACTACGGCCAGCAGCTCTTTCTCAGTAACCGTATAGTTACGCTGAGCCTCATCCAGTGTTTTGCTAGCGTAGTAAATGACCACAGGTTTCCCGTCAATTTTCTGCCCCAAAACCGCTCCTACAGCGAAGTCAGATGCATCGCACATGATCTCAAAGGGTTGAGACCAATCAGGGGACTGTAGGATTGGGGCTTGGGTGACTCGGTCACGTAGGATCTCAAATGCTTGAGTGCATTCCTTGGAAATCTCGAAAGGCACATCCTTGGAGAGAAGATTGGTCAGGGGGCGTGCGATTTTTGAGAAATCAGGGATGAATCGACGGTAGAAACCGACGTGCCCCAAAAAAGATCGGATGTCCTTAATCGAGCTAGGCATAGGGAGCTTGGAAATCAGGTTAACCTTAGCTCGATCCACTTGGATGCCTTTCTCCGAGATTAAATGTCCCAGGACAATTCCCTCAGGCACCATGAAATGGCTCTTTTCCCAGGAAAGAACCAAATTCACCTCGATGCACCGCCTGAGTATATGGACCAAGTGTTGGAGGCAATCGTCAAATGATTGTCCAAAAACTGAAAAGTCATCCATGAAGACTTCCAGATAATCACCTACCATATCTGAGAATATGGCAAGCATGCACCGCTGAAAAGTTGCAGGTGCATTGCAGAGACCGAATGGCATCCTTCGAAATGCGTACGTCCCGAAGGGGCAGGTGAATGTGGTCTTTTCTTGGTCCTCTGGATGGATTGCTACCTGATTGTAACCGGAGTACCCGTCCAGAAAGCAGAAGAATCTATTTCCCGCTAGTTTCTCGAGGGTCTGATCAATAAATGGTAGTGGGAAATGATCCTTCTTCGTGGAGGAATTTAGTCTTCTGTAATCAATGCAGACTCTCCACGAATTAGCTATTCGGGTAGGAATGACTTCTCCGGTTTCAGTCGTGATGATGGTAAGTCCTGCCTTCTTGGGCACCACTTGTATTGGACTCACCCAACGACTGTCGGAGATCGGGTAGATGATCCCTACATCTAACCACTTTATGATCTCTTTTTTCACGACCTCCTGTAGGTTAGGGTTTAGGCATCTTTGCATTTCTCTTGAAGGTCGTGAGCCTTCTTCTATGTAGATTCGATGTGTGCAGTATGAAGGGCTTATACCAGTCAAATCATCTAGAGTCCATCCAATGGCTCTACGATGTTGCTGGAGAACAGAAATCAAACGGAGTTCCTGATCAGGTGTGAGTCGAGAATTGATAATCACAGGAAATGTCTGATTTGAATCCAAAAAGACGTATTTCAGATGTTCGGGAAGGGGCTTGAGTTCCATGACAGGATTGTCAGCAGCAGCGGGTGGTTCGGGGTTTGTATCGGGAGCAACGGTAGGAGTCATAGGTGTGTCTAGATCATGTTCGCACTCCTCTGTTAGCGGTTTTTGATTCTCTAGTGGTTGATCAGGAATAATCAGGTTGTCCTCTATATGCAGTTCATCAACCACGGCTTCGACATCACAAATTTCCTCTATAACCCTGCAATTAATCCCTTATTGGGCCTTGAAAATGTCAATCTTCAGATTTTGATTCCCAAATTTTAATTCTATCTGGCCCTCTTCGCAGTTTATATTGGCCCTAGCAGTGGCCAAAAAGGGTCTCCCTAATATGATTGGTGTGTCCCTTGGGTTCTTAGGTGCATCCATGTCCAGTACTATGAAGTCCACTGGGAAATAAAAATCTCGTACCCTAACAATGACATCCTCGAGTATTCCTTTGGGTGACTTGATGGATCGATCGGCTAACTGCAATGTCACCTCAGTGGGTTTAAGTTCAGATTCTTCAAGGTGGTCAAGGAGGGATGTAGGTATTAAATTTATGGAGGCACCTAGGTCTAGTAGGGCTCTATCAAGTTGGGTTTCACCAATTTTACAAGAAATCAAGGGAGTTCCTGGGTCTTTAGCCTTGGGTGGGAGTTTGCTCAAGATGACAGAGCTGGCTTGCTCTGACAGTACGATCGGATTCCCATCCTTGGTTCGCGGCTTACGTTTAGGTGTACATATGTCTTTCAAGAATCTTGCGTAAGCCGGTACGTGGCGAATTGCATCCATCAACGGGATGTTTATCTGGACCTGTTCAAAGAGCTTGACCAGATCCTCCTCAGGAGCCACAGGTTTGGTTGTCCTTTTTCCTTTGGTCAAGGCCTCAGGAAATGGGATCCTAGCTGGTTCCTCCAAGATAGGTCCAGGTTCTTGATCTGGGACAATAGTATCTTGGATGACTACCCTAGGTTCTTGGCGATTATCAGGCTTGGAGTGGTTCGGATAATGTGGGTCTTGTGTTGTTTTACCACTACGTGTTGTTACAGAGTTTAATCCGGCCTGATTTTGGTTTGGGTTAGGTAGGAGGGGTGGCTGCTGCTGAAATCCTACATAAGATGTTGAAGCCTCCATCCTGTCTGGTGATGGAGTAGCAGGGGCCTGATAAATCAAATGTGCGTGGCCTGGATTTGGATTCATAACACGCCTCTGGGTCGGCACGTTATTTGGGTTGGGCAGAGGTTGCGAAGGAAGGGTGCCAGGTTGGCGGGAATTTTCCATCTGGGCCAGTTGGTTACGAACCTCTGTGATCTTGTCCTTGTGCTGTTTTTGCATTACCGCATTCGTCTTTTGAATGCCAGCCAGTGTTTGAAGGATAAGAGTCAGTTGATCCTGATTTTTCCCGGATTGGTAGGTGGGATTGGGCCGAGGATGAGGCGGCTGATATGGACGAGGAGCTTGTGGACGGGGTTGATATGGTGGTCTTTGAGAATTTCCCGCCCACTGAAAGTTAGGATGATTTCGCCATCCAGGGTTGTAGGTATTGGCGTATGGGTCATTCTGGATGGCGTTGATGTCCTCGCAGTTCTGAGGAACCTCAGGAAAGTCAGAATACGAGGGTTCAGAGTTCCCCCAACTCGAGTAGAAGGGATCGGAGGTCACTCCGGTCCGAGAGGCAGACGGGGGTGGATATGGGTCCATCCCCTTGGCAGGTTGGTGGTATATGTTTTGCACTGTTTCCCTTGCCAGAGGAGGTCGTGCAAAAGAGTTTTGCGCAGAGGTGGCTTGCTACAAATGTCGAGTTAGCTCATCCACCTTCTTTTCTGTAATAGAGACCTTGTCCAACTGACTGGCCATCAGTTCCAAGTCGACAGAAGTGGACAGGTCCTGCATCTCATGTGTCCCTCTTAGATTCGTCGATGCGCGGGCATTCGTCCTGTCGAATAAGCCCAAGGAGTCATTATTTATGGAGTTCTCGCACATGTTTTCAAGAATCTCCCACACCGTGTCCTCGTGTTGGCCCATGATGTTTCCTCCGCATGTTGCATTGACGAATAGACGAATATCCTCACGGAGTCCCTGGTAAAAAGACTGGACTTGTTCCCACTTAGGAACTCCGTGATGGGGGCACTTTCGCATGAGATCTAAGAATCGATCCCAAGCTTCGTGAAGAGGTTCTCCCGGTTGTTGAGTGAAATGAGTGATCTGGTGGCGCAAGGCATTGGTCCAGCCAACAGGGAAGAATTTTTTCAAAAATTCGGACTGTAATTCCTCCCATGTGTTGATCGGGCGGGTCTGAGTCCGATACCAGTGTGCGGCCTTGTCCAAGAGGGAGAACGAAAACATTTTCATGAGTAGGATATCCCGGTTTTGTACATCTGACCCGAAGGTCTGGGCCAGATGCTTGAGTTGTTTAATGTGTTGGAATGGATTCTCAGAGTTAAGCCCATGGAACTTCGATATGGCATGAATCATATTGGGCTTCAGTTCAGAGTCAGGTACTCCAATTGGGATTCGTACTCGGGGTTCGATTGCCACCGCAACTGGATTATAGTGATCTCGCATCATAGGTTGCTGCGGTGGGTTTACAAAGTTCTGAAAGAGATCGTTCAAGCGTTGAAGTTGGTGTTCGAGGTTATTCTCCTCTTCAATGGGTTGTGCCATGATGGGAGAAGAAGGAGTATCAGGGTCTGAATCAGATGAAAGATTTATGTGGTGGGGTTGCTGCACAAACAAGGGCGTCGAGACTTGGCCTCGACGAGAATGAATTTCTAAAGGAGGTCTTAAAGGTGGTCTTAAGGACCTCCTACCAAACATGCACCGAAAGATGTGATGAGATTAGAAGGTGCTAGACCCAATCAAGACACCCAAGAATTGTTGGGTGACTATAGAGGTTCGGGGCAGATGGACCCCTGGATCAGAAGATCGTCCACCTGAGAAATACCTGGGCAGCCAGAGAGGGAGAGTCCCGCAAAGACCCCTACACGGTAGAGCGTCCCCACGGGTTACAGGGTTTCCCCCACCCGACCTCTCTTGTCATTGCGGTTCCAAGTAGACCAGAATGGAAACCTTGACCTCTTAAGTCTACCTTTTTTTATTTTAAGATCAAGGTGCTTAATGTTCCACTTGAACTTTTAAGTATTTTGAGTGCAAAAGTGACCTAATATTACGGTTGGTTGACCCAAGGGATCAACTTCACCTCTTGTTCCTTTGAGAGCTTTTAGGTCCTTCCTTTTATGGTTCAAATGGATTATCAGCCTGATTTGCTTAGGGTTCCTCTTGTATAAATTGTTTCAAACACAGTTTAGGCACACCTCTTTTTGGAAAGTTTGTTTCTTTGTTTTAGAGAAGATGTGTCTCTAAAAACCCTAGCTTTGCAATCCCTAACTTGGCTCTAGTGGGTCTAATTTAGTTACCTTAGAAATTAGCACCTAGGGCTCAATCAAGAAAGTTTTAGCCCTAGTTGCCTTAGTTGGATGAACAGACAAAAATATGTTGAAATGAAAATCAGGCAACTCGATGAGTTACTAAATATGAAATAGGTAGCCCTAAGTTGATTTTTCTCTTTTTTTTTCCTTTTTAGATTGCGAGAGGGTTAAGAGAGAGGGCTTATGGAGATTACCTGTTCCTTGGAGAGTCTGTTGTGCAATTATTTTTCTTTCCTTTTTGTTTTGCTTTCCCTTCCTTGAACACAACAAAAGAGAGAAGTTAAGTCAGATATTAGATAGAAAAGTTGTAATCAAAAGCTTTAAAAGTGCCCGTTGCTCCCCAGCAACGGCGCCAAAATGTTCTCAACGATTTTGTGCGGATTTAAAGCGTATTACGTTGTAGTATAACCGACAAAACGTTTCAACAAATATAAAGAATTTTATTACTCGAACAACTAGAGTATCCGAGGTCGAACACGGGGAGCAATCTCAGTACTTTTTAAAACCAAAGAATACAACTATTAAATGCAAATATAATTGATTCAAAAAGTGAATTTTAAAAAGGATTTGTGAAAAAAATGTAGAATTGGACGTCTGATTTCTGTATCAGACGTCTTAAATGTGATCTCTCTTTCTCTCTTCTTCTCCTTTCTGCTTCTGTATCTTCCTTCTTCTCCTGCCTTGCCTTTCTTCTTCTTTTTCTTCTGATCTCTTTGCAGTCTTCACTTGGCCTCTTCTTTGTTCTTCTCTCTCTTCTGCCTTGTCTTCCTTCTTCTTCTTCTTCTTCTCAGCGAAGACTTCTCCTTTCACTGCTACACAGCCTCTTCTTTCTTCTCTTCCTATTCTTCAGCTGCTAAGTGTTCGCTGCCTCGGTCGCTTCTTCCTTCCTACACACACCACACAGTAGCAAAAACCTACCCCCGTCCCTCTACCCAAGCGTCTCTCTTTTTCTCAAGCAGTTCACTCAAGCACGCTCTCCCAGAGCCACACGGGTAGTCGGGTTGGATTCGCACCCAGGACCAGGTGCACCGGCAAGTGGTGATGCGCGAGGAGTGCATAGGTTTAGGTCGGGTCGGATCCGCCAGAGCCGCGACGTCAAGCCGCGGACGAGGCGTGTGGGGGCAGTGAGGGACCTCACCCCTGTGCTTACGGAGGCAGTAAGAAGAAAACACAAAAACAATTTATATGATCCTGAGTTTTGCAATCCCACGATGTGGGATTATCTGGTCGGTCTTGCCTTCACGCGCGCTCGCAGAGCTTCGTCACTCGATTGCCCAAGATGATGTCTCCTCTGTGCGACTGGCTGGCCTCGTTCGCTTCGCGACCTTCGCGAGAGTTTGCTGCACCTGCAGCCTGGGAAGCCTGATGCCCGAAGCTGCTCCAAGCTCCCTGCTGCTTCGGCTGTTAATGGCGGCCGGAGCGTACACCTGACATCTAACAGAACGGCCTATTGGCCCAATCAGAATAGCTGGAAACCTTCGCCGTAGCACTGCGAAGGCAGTGGGCGATGCTGCAGGTTGCAGGTCAGCCTAGGCGTGCGTGCCTAGGTCAACCTGTGGCCGGAGATGGTGGGTTGGTCGGGGGGTGCTTGTGGAGGTCTGGAGTGGCAGTGATGGGGTGGAATGGGTTCCTGGTGGTGAGGCGAAGCTCACGAGGGGGTTGGCGAGCTGTGTGGAGGGGCGAAGTGGTGTGGGCAGCTCGCCGAAGAGCGGTCGGAGGCGAGAACGATGGAGGTGGTTAGGTACTGTCGAGGGGTAATCAAGTAAAATAGTAGGGGGAAAAGAGAGAGGAGAGGATGGAGAATGTATCTGGGGTTGTATGGAAGGAAGGGAGGCGGTGGAGAGGACGGCTCGTAACTGCCGTCGTCGGGGAAGAAAGACCCTGAGGGAGGAAGCGGCGACGAAGATGAGGTCAGGAGCACGCGCGCGGGGTACAGCGCGACGCGGGAGGAAGAGGCGGAGAGGACTCTGCTGCTGGTATGGCAGCAGAGCGACGAGAAGGAGGGGAGGAGTTCACTAGAGCTTGCGGGTCGTTTGGCCGAAGATGGGAGAGAGGGAATTTGGAGGGGATCTCCGTCAAAATCAAGCTTGGGCCTGCGGCAGGGTCTGGGGGGTGTTTTATAGGTGCTGGCCGCTCCTGTCAGCGCGTGGAGAGCGTGTAATTAGGTCTGCCGGCTCGCCGGAGTTGGAAGGAAGGTGGATACCCAAATCTCTCGTGCGTTCGCACGAGAGATTGGGTTCACACCAGCGATTGTAATTAGCTTTAGAATGAAGGGAATTCCTCAGATAATCCTCCTTCCATTTTTGGGAGGGAATCTCTGAGGGATTAGAGAACAATCCCTCTCTGAACCTTGCCGGAGCTCGGTTCTGCCCTAACAATGGCGGCAGGACCGGATTGCAAAGGGGGCGAAGAACTTGGGGGGCTCTTTGCAAGTATATTCAAAAGATAGGGACCTATTTGTGATTTAGGTGTACTAAATTGCAAAGTAGGTCAAGATGACCTCCCCTTAGGTCCAAATTTTGGTATAAACCTAATTTTTGCCTAAGAAATCCAATGGCAAAGTTGGATTTCAGGTTTGGCCTCGTTTGACTGGATATTTTGCGTAAAAACCCAAATTTGGTTAATTGAGGAGCTAGGACCCTAATCTAGGTCAGACTAGGTTCCAAAGGCCAAATTAAGTGTTCTAAACCCTAGAGGATGTTTTTCTATGTTTTTTAGAGGGTTTAATCGATTTTTATCCTGATCGTAACCTTGTTAATTTAAGCGGGTCTGTTTTAGGGTTACCAAGTGTCATTTAATTCTTAGATTGCACATAAACCCATTTCTGATTGACTCAACCCTATTTTTATCTTATTTGGACCGTTTGACCTATGTTTTGCTTCTGAGAAATCCCGTTTATGTACTGCAATGGTAAAATTACAGTTTTAACCTTTATTTCATGTTTTCTTCTCAGAGCACTTGTTCCTTCAGTTAAGCCTTCTTCTAGGTTATGTAGGAGCTTTTATCTTCTTTATTGGGTCAAAATGAGCTAGTTGTGGCTCATGATGAGGCTCTCATCACCCCCCCTCCCCCCATGGGTAGGGACCCGATGCAGGTACGTCCTCCCTACACTGACTCCTACTAGGCCAATGGGGCCAACCGAGATAGTCGAATGATGGTACGCAAACTCGTGGGGGGCACGAGCCTTATTTTCTTCTATGTTGTATGTTTTAGCACGTATCCATTAGCAGAAATGACTGACTGTGTGCCAAAGCGGGGTAGTCCCCTATGCCGAGACGAGCCACATGTGCCGTAGTCACTGCTACGTCGCAACCATGACCCCGGGGTGATAGACCAGGTGTAAGATAAGTGAGGGGCATTCGCTCAACCAGAAGAGTGACACGTATGCATCCTGCATCGTGAGGATACTGTGACAAGATTGTCTCGGTAGGGAACATGTGCAATAAGAGGAAATGTGACCCTATGCTAATATGCAGTATGAACCAAAATAACAAGTAGTTAATGGATTGTTAAAATATGTAATAAATGCCTACAACACTAGTTTTCCTTTTTCTTTTAGGTTTGTTTACACTTTTACCTTACCCTGCCACTCTACTCAACTTTTGTTGATGCCTATTATTTATGTTCAGGGCATGGGAGTGAGTAGCCAGTTTCATCGGCTGCAGACCGAGCTGAGCCCAGCCAAGACCAACCTTGGTTTAGCAGTTGTTCCTTTCTACTGTAGTACGTTCTTACTCTTGGTACTATGATTGTTTCCTTTCTCTATCATATGGATGTCCGTTATGTGATGGCTATAATGTGGACCCTTTATCTTTTTCTGGGCTACTACTAGCTGTTGTTTTATTTTCCTTGTTATATCATCTATCTTTCACTATGATGCATATGTAAAAATGTTTTGGTTGTTGATTTATTCCTCGTTGGACAACTAGGTCTTGAGATAAGGACACGACTCGATTTAGTTTTCAAGAGGATCTGAGATGGGTCGTAACAGATGGTATTAGAGCAAGGTCGTCTCGAGTAATGAACTAAAATAGACCTTAAAGAACCACTCATGTAGTTATAGTGAACAGAGCCATCATAAACTCTTCTTGATCTCGATTTCAAGTCTCGTGTCAATGCCTGACCTTCAGAGATGCAAGGGTTTCAGATTCTATTGTGGTAGGCATGGTTACCGTTCCCAACCATTTAGTCTACACATTGTTTGATTCTGGTGCCACACACTCTTTTGTTGCCACAAGTTTTGCCGTCAATCTAGGGCAGGTCAGAACACTGCTAGAAGACCCATTTCTGATTAGGGACCCATTTCTAATTAAGGGCCAAGGGGGACAGTTATTCGTGGTAGAGGAGGTCTTTACAGACTGTGAGGTCTTTGTGGAATTCGCCGTCGCTCCTTTGGAGTAACATTGCATTTGTTTTTGCCAATTTCTATGGGTATTTATAAATAGGTATGAGATCATCCAATATTGGTTTCGGTGCTAAGCAAGAGGGCACTGATGTGAACCAATGTTGCGAGGAACTTGGTCTATATATCATTTTCCTGGGAGTTCTTGAATTTATGCAAAGGTTCAATCGATGATGAAGAAGCATTCTCAATACACGAATGACAAATCATCACATGGAATTTCATCCTACCAAAGAGCTAGTTTTTGTTCTAATATCGTAATTCCATTTCCTGAAAGTTATGCTTTATGTCTGAATATTATCTAGACCTGATAAGCAATAGTTAGGACAGCATTAGATTGGAGAAGTATTCTTCAGAAGAAGGATTTTAAATTACTTGACAGTTGTAGTCTTTTAACAGATAAATATAGAGATACAAGCTTAGTTTCGACATAGATTATGGGTAGAAATTCTTGTGTTTGTGTTCTTCGAGAATGGTATTGCCCATAAATAGAGCTTTTTTTTTTTTTGCTTCATATATGGTGGAGGAGATGCTGAATGCACTTCATGTCTTTTCTACTCCTGAATATTTCTACTATTCCAGAGGCATGTGTACAAAAAGGTAGTTGATTAGAATGAATAATGTTGAACTATAGAAAAATTTCGAAAAAGAAAAGGAGTGCACTCAAATTGAGATTGCTAGGATATAAGATGCTATCTTTTTACCTTCTTGAGGCTTGGATCAAGGAATAAGCGGCTTGTTCCACCTTCTTCTATGTGGTTAGTTTGATTGATGGGCAAGGAAAAAGCTTCATTGATGGGGATTGAGGGTTTTGGTTTTGGCATATAATTAGGGATCAAATGAGGGCTTTGACTAATGAGATTTTGCACATGTACAAGGGCAAATCAGCCATTTAGGAAAAAAAAAAACCTAATGGCATTAGTAAGATCTTAGTTTGGAAGAATTGTTCAGCAAAGTGCTACCAAAAATCAATCATGATCCAACTGTTCAGAATAATAATAATGATGATTTTTTTTTTATCAAGGGTTGATAGTTTGGTACCCTTCATGTAAACAAGTCTGAGACTTTTCCATCGATTCTTACGGAAAAAAAGGAATATTTTCTATTAGTTGCATCTTGGATCTACCTTTAACGGTCCTTAATGCAAGCATTGACTCATCCAACCATTATTCCAAGAAGAACCACCAACTCTTCCCTTGTTACCTCTCATATTACTTCTTTTATATCAATAAATCAAAGCCTAGAGCCATTTTTATTTTTTTTCAATCAAGTGCAATTGGCTTAAACAAAGAACTTTGATTTTGATTTACAAATTTGGAAGTGCAATTGTATATCTCTGTACTTTTGGTGAGAGTGGAATTTAACTTGTGTTAAATAATACACAGATGTCTTCCTAAAAAATTCCAAGTGTAGCATCACCATTATGGTTCTTATCTGAAAAGGTGAAGGAAAGCATAATTTGGATATCATGCCTTGAGGAAAGGTGCTTCCTCCAATTTTGAGGCATACTTATTTGAGCCTCAAGGCTAAAGGTATATCTTTTTGACCTTTATTACAGTGAATGTAATTTATTAATTGGTTACAAATCAAAATTTTATAAAAAATCATGGATTTTTACCAATTTAAAAGTGCATTCATTGCAGTATTTGTGTTGCTTCCTTGATTTCATCTCTATATTCATTAATAGCATGTTAGAATGTAGATAGATCTGAATAGACATGCATCCAACCTGCTTACTGGGTCTTGATTTTGGAAAAGTGGATTGTGTTTACATGACATTTTTTAGTAGATATGCACTATGCACACATTTATATCATGGTTATGTGTGTATTAGTTTTTTTTCAAAGGATTTCTGATCTTATGGATGTTTTCCAACACTTTGATTTGATCAAATTCTCTTCGTCTTTGGTTCCTTTTGATTGAAATATAAAAAACCTCCTTGAGGAATAGCTGGCATTTGAAGTGGAAAATGAAATTAAAAGTGACCGGTGAAAAAAAAAAAGGGGTTGTGTAACTTGTGTTGGATGTCTCAAGGATGGGGCCTACAATTATGCCTAATATTTGTGACTAGGAAGTCAAAAGGGAGAATAAATAGGTGAATTTTGTTTTACACCAAATTTTGACTGTCGGAATGGGATCCTCGAACTGTTGCCAAGGAGATCCTTTGGTGACAGGTACAATCTGGTAAAAGATGCTAGAAAGTGTAAACTAAATACCTATGAGCACCTACTTATTGCCATTGCTCAAATTTTCACAACCGTTTGGACACATTAACTCGCCTGCTGATCTACCATATCATATTATAATGCATATTTTAGTTCCCAACGAAGAGTTTAAAATTTCAGTCATATATATACATATTTATTTAGTATTAAATTGCAGCAACATATCCAACAAAGCATGGTAAAATTTTAGTGCAAACATATACTATATGCCTGCATCATGATATATGTCTACGCTTACCTTAGCATGGACAGTGGAAGTGCATAAGCTGAAGCCATTACTGGAAGGAATAATTTTTTTTTTTATTGCGTGCTCCTCACCTCCGCTCGTCCCACTCTCCTTTCCTTTGAAAAAGTTCAAGTGTTACATTAAGGGTCCCGATTGGTCATCGAGGCTTGTTACGATCCGATCCCAGATCCCTATGGGATCCAAGATCGATTCGTCTCGACTAATCCCAAGATCCAGTCGTCCAACGAGAAATAATCAAAAATAGAAAATATATTACAAACACACATGCAATGTAATTAAGTAGAAATAAATAAAAGATAGTAAGAGAAAATAGGACAAGAAATCTAAAACATATTACATGCCATAAGCGAAAAAGAACTATAACATACATAGCTATCACAACTACAACAGAGGAAAATATAACATGAACAGAAATACAGCAGAACAACTAATACATACTAAAAGTACTCACTACTACAAAAGAGCTCTAGAACAAAAAAGCGAACAACACTACGGCCGAGCTCGGCTAGGCCCAGCACCTTCAGCAGCCGGTGGCGCTGGCTGCTCAACTCCCTAACCTGAACATGATTATGCAATCCGTAATTAGCTAACACTTAGTAGAGTGATGGTTAAGCCATTTACATGCAATTTAACTTAATGAAACAAACAAATAACTAATCATTCATTTCCATTTATCTCAATTAGGTGTTTCTATTTTGGTTTTTCTAATAAGGATCCACAACATTAATCCTCTTGTTCCCTAAGGGAACAATCTTTATCGCAGTTTATTCCACAATGTAAGATGTACACGTGGTACTCTCTTGGCTGAGAGAGCCCCCCATGGTAGTCTTACACCCGGTCTACCACCCCAAGGTCACGGTCGCAACGTAGCAGTGACTACGGCACCCGCGATAAGCGCACAGGTAGCTACCCCTCACTAGCATACGATTAGTCATTTCCGCCAGCGGGTACACCCAAACGTACAGCACAGAACAGAACAGGACCTTACCCTCTCAGAATAGGGGTCTCGCCCCTCAGAAGTTTGCGTACCCTCACCCGACTATCCCGATTTACCCAATGGACCTAACAAGAGTCGGTGTAGGGTGGGCAGTCCTAACCCCTGGCCCCATGGAGCGGCTAGCTCCCCCCCTACACTAAAGTAACATGAGTTGATGTAGGGGGCCATTCCTACCTCAGGTCTCAACCCAAGGGCATCAAGCTCCCCCCTACACTAAAGTGAAGGTAGCTCTCCTCGGTACTGTGTACATGAGGGCTAGTTCACTTTCTATGCAAAAGAGACAATTTCTCTTCTCGGTACCACATACTCGAGGGCCAGCTCACTTCCCTCCTACATACGATATTCGTTCCATATACGTGAGTTCCTCTTCTAGTTTCCCCATAGTGTTCATGCATTGTATTTAGTTCATTTCATTTCACGACATGCATATCTCGTTGTTCACAACTTAGTTCTCAACCATATAATAGGCAGCTCATAATTTAATAACTGAAAGAAGCATCACATTATGTAACTATTCATTTGCTAGCATTAGGAGTTCTAACATGCATTTCAGAATTAAACCGTGTGGTTCAAGTATTGTCCATTCACTCAATTCTTCCTTAGGGTTCATTTCATATCCTAGGGTTCAACCAATTCATTCTAAGATAGCATACACTTGATTAATTAATTCATAATATTAAGAAAAATCACTCTACCAGGATACATGGGTGGAATGGGGGCTCAAATCGCAGATACTGTCGTCTTCGTGGGCCCTGTATACTCTACTGGCTGGATACCTATATAATTACCCAAACACATCAAATGAGTTCAAAACAATATACGAGTGACACTAACACGTAAAGAAACTCGAACGGAAATTGACGATACTCTGTTTGCACAAAATCGACTCCGTTTGGTCCTTAAACGGGCCAAAAACGTGCATACTGACTACAATCAAACATCTGAGAGTAGACCCAGATGTCTTAAAAGACCTCAGAATATCACCTTACTTTCCTGTGGCTTCCTTAAATGTTCGAATCCCTTCGCAACCATCTGAGGGAGATCCCAGGTATCTAGCACTCCCTCCGGTCATCTGGGAGTGCAATCAGACATCTGGCACTATTTCTAGACGTCCTAGAATACCTCGAAGGGCGCACCACGTGCCTTTCCAATGCCTACACCTGTGTACGCATGCATCATTTCAAAAACATGACACATATAAAGTTACATACATGCAAAGCAGGCTCGTGCATGGTATGTATCTCAGCCCCTTCATGCTCTTAGACGTCCGGGGCCTGAGGCTCCTCCAAATGTCTGAATAGAGTCCCAGACGTCTGATACTGTGGAAAAATGATTCCACAGAACATCTCGCGAGCTTCACTTCACGCAATCCTTCGCCCGCAGGACCGCAACAGCTCCTCCAGCGGCTACAGAAGGTCGCGGAGCTCCTCTCCATGAGCTCCCTCGGCCGCACCTCCTCTCCTGAGCTCCTCTAAGCTCCCTGCTCTCCCTCTCTCTCGCCCACACTCTCGCTTTCCTTCTCTCCCATGCTCCTCTATCTCGAGCTCCCCTCCTTCCCCTACTCGTGGCCACAAGGGGATGGGGATGAGGAAGAGATTGACTGTAGGTGGTGGAAGATGAAGGTGGAGGTGGAGGTGGTGGAGAACGAAGGTGTGGGGGAGATGGTGAGGGTGGTGGTGTCTTTCTAAAGGGAGAGGGTTAGGGTTTATGAGGGGAGGTGTGTGTGCGTGGGTGTGTGCGTGGGGGTGTGTTGTGTGGGAGGAGAAAGAGAGTGAAAATTGAGGAATCTCACCCACAGAACCTTTTCCTCTCGTAAAGCCCACACACCTAAACCCAGGGGGTTTAAAATTGCACTTGTAACGACCCGATTCCCAAGTCCCTACGAGACACGAGAACCGGACCGACTCGACTAATCCCAAGACCTAGTCGTCCAACGAGGAAGTAACCAAAAGAGCAGTAAAATAAACCACATTCAGCATGAATATAACTAACAGTAAGGAAATACAGCAGTAAGGAAAGAAACCGCTACAGTATATACCACCACAACAGTAGAACAACATTCATAACATAATATGAATTGCAGGTAAAGAAAAGTACAGTGGAAACAAGAATTACTCACTATAACGGAACAAAAAGAGGTACAAGAGAACAGTGGTAACTCTACTGGACCCTACTCGGCCCAGCGTCCTCTGCAGCCGCTGACCCTAGCTGCTCAACACCTGGTCCTGAAAGGTAACGAGTGTAACACGTCAGCAAAACGCTGAGTAGAGTGGCAGCTAAACTAAAGAAACAGTAAAGTGTACAGTAGCTGTTTAATTTTCTTTCTTCCTTTATTTACGTCTTTCTATTATTTCACAATTTATCTATTTCTTAGATTCTTCACTTGATCTCGAATGTTCCTCGTGGAAACGATCTTGATTGCAGTCTTTTCCGAACAGTAGAAGTAGCACGTGGTGCTCTCCTAGCCGGGAGAGTCCCCCGTGGTGATCCTACTCTCAGTCAATCACCCCAAGGTCACTGACAGACGTAACGGTGACTACGGCACACGCGGTAAACGCACGGGTAGCTAACCCGCACTGGCACGCGGTCAGTTGTTTCCGTTAACGGGTGCGCCCAAAGCACAGCACGGAACCAGTACAGGGCAGAGCCCTCTCAGCAACAGGGGTCCAACCCCTGCACAGTAACCAAACAGGGGCCTTGCCCCTCCACAGTCCGCGCACCCTCGCCTGACTACCCTGGTTTGCCCCAGTGGGCCTAACAAGTCTGTGTGGGAGGCTAGCAGAACCCCGGGGCCTGTGGGGTAGCTAGTACCTCCCTACACTAGTAGCTCTCCTCGGTACTACGTACACGAGGGCCAGCAAGTCGGTACAGAGTGGCCAGTCCTAACCCCGGGTCCCTGGGGCGGCTGGCTCCGCTCTGCACTAAACAGGGGGGACAGTCGCTCTCCTTGGTACTCCGTACTCAAGGGCCAGCTCACTTCCCCAATTCTATTCCATTCACTTTCCAGGAGTTCTACTCCTAATTCCCCGTAGGGTTCCAGCTCTTTTACTCAGAACATCCAGGTTTCACTTTCCAGTTTCATGTTCTTACAATCCATATTCTCAATCACGTTTATTTATTCATAACAGGCAGCTGTTAATTCAATTCACAGGCAGCTAGTATTTCCTTTCCACATTTTCCAAGACTGCAGTATTCATACATTCCACTAGTTTTCCCATCCTAGGATTCATGCCATATCCTAGGATCTATCATACAATCTAGTTTTCCAGCCCTAAGATTCATGCAACACCCTAGGAATCCACCATTCAATCTATTTCTCATTCCTAGGATTCATGCAATGTCCTAGGTTCTATTTATGGTTTCATAATTTAACATATTATACTTAAAGCCACTCTACCAGGTACAACGAGAGTAATGGGGGTGTGGTCGGGAATCCCGCGTGCCTCCGCGACCCCCGAGACTGCAACGGAATGGGGTCCTATCACAAGGATCAAACACAAGGAGTGTCTCAAAACAGTGTACAGCTACTGTAGACGGGTAGAGGATGTAATTCCGAAAAGAACACAACTCGAAACGCGGAAAACGGAACCCGAACGGGCCCTAAATGGGTCGGAAACGACGAAAGAGTGCAAAATCAGACGTCTGGAACTTATTCCAGGCGTCTTAAAAAGTGAAACAGGGTTCACCTTGCTCTGCGTGGTCTCTCAGACGTCCAGAAGCCTACGGGGGCGTCTGGCCTAGTTCCCAGACGTCCGATGGTCACCCCGGACGTCTGGATGTCGCTGCAGTCATCTATCACTGCAGCCAGACGTCTGATTCGCGTTGGATGCGAATCTCAAACCCTGCGCGTACCCATTTCCTCTCTTTCTTAGTACGGTCAATCGAAGGGAAGGAAGAAGACGGAAAAACTCACCTTTCAAACGTCTGGACAGTCTTCCAGACGTCATGCCCGTCGTCTGGCTAAAAGCACAGACGTCTGATTCTGGAAAATTTTCCAGAACCAGGGCACAACTCGCCCTCCGCTCGCAACGCCCGGCGCCCGCTGCGCCCCCCGCTGGCCGGCCCTAGCAGCCCCGGCGAGCTCGCACCTCTCCCAAGCGTAGCACCTCCTCCCACGCTCACCGAGGCTGTCGCTGCCGCTGCACCCTCTCGCTCGCTCTCGCGCACTGGCTGAAGGAGAAGAGGAAGGAGGTGGAGGTGACGAGAGTGAGGGAGAGGCGTGGCCCTTTTAAGGCCGCGCGAGGAGGAGAGAGAGAATGCGGCAGAGGCGTCTGCGGCCGCAGGAGAGAGGGAAAAAGAGGGAGAGAGAGAGAGAAAACGTCGGTCTGCGCGCTCAGGCACGCAGACGAACAGTAGCGTGCCAAAATAATCATTTTCCAGATGTCTGGTCAGACGTCTGTAAGTGATTCCAGACGTCTGGTACGACGTCTGGGCCACCTCCCAGACGTCTTAAAAGACATCTGGAGCGCCCGTTCGTAACAACTCACACCACTATCTTTCCAAAAAACTTCGAATGGCCCTTGGGAAGGGTCATTTCAAGGCTGATCAAGGCCCCCCCAAGCTCACCACAGTCTCCCCTCTACCTCTGAATCTCCCCTACTTCTCCGATCTCGACATGCATCCTATCCTGTAGCTTGTAGTGGCTAATCCGGCAAGGCAATGGCTGTAGCAGGCAGCTCCTCTAGTCGATGCTCGTAGCAACAGGCAAGCTTCCCCCCTCCCCCCCGTGGGCATGGGTTTCCTTACAAGGTGGCTATTCTGTGAAGCGATGCACAGTGGGTGTAACGACCCAATTCCCGAATCTCTACGAGACACGAGAATCGGACCGACTCGACTGATCCCAAGACCCAGTCGTCCAACGAGAAAGTAACCAAAAGAGCAGTAAAATAAACCACATTCACCATGTATATAAGTAGCAGTAACAAAATACAGCAGTAATGAAAAGAAATACTACAGTTTACACCACCACAACAGTAGAGAATTAAACATATACATAAACATGAAGCTTACAATGAAAAGAGTACAGGGGTAACAGAAACTACTCACAACAACAGCAAGAAAAGTATAATAGGTACTACAAGTAACACTACTAGGCTCTACTAGGCCCAGCGCCCTCTGCAGCCGCCGACTCTGGCAGCTCAACACCTGGTCCTGAAAAGGTAACAAAGGTGACACGTCAGCGAAACACTGAGTAGAGTGGCAACTAAAAGCTAAGAAGCAGTAAGGTGGACAATAGTTGTTATATATTTTTTTTCTAATTTCTTTCTTTATATTCTTCCCATTTATTCATTATGGAATTATTTCTCAGATCCTTCTCTTGATCTCGAATGTTCCTCGTGGGAACAATCTTGATTGCAGTCTTTTCCGAAAACTAGAAGTAACACGTGGTACTCTCCTGGCCGGGAGAGTCCCCCGTGGTGGTCCTACCCTCAGTCAACCACCCCAAGGTCGCTGACAGACGTAACGGTGACTACGGCACACGCGATAAATGCACGGGTAGCTACCCCGCACTGGCACGCGGTCAGTCGTTTCCTTTAATGGGTGCGTCCAAAGCACAACATGGAACCAGTATAGGGCAGAGCCCTCTCAGTAACAGGGGCCCAACCCCTCCACAGTAACCAAATAGGGGTTTTGCCCCTCCATAGTCCGTGCACCCTCTCCTGTCTACCCTAGTTTGCCTAGTGGGCCTAACAAGTCGGTGTAGGAGGGCTAGCAGAACCCCGGGGCCCGTGGGGTAGCTAGTGCTCTCCCTACACTAGTAGCTCTCCTCGGTACTGGCTACACGAGGGCCAAAAGTCGATACAAAGTGGCCAGACCTAACCCCGGGTCCCTGGGGTGACTAGCTCCGCTCTGCACTGAACAGGGGGACAGTTGCTATCCATGGTACTCTATACTCAAGGGCCAGCTCACTTCCCCAATTCTATTCCATTCACTCTCCAGGAGTTCTACTCCTAATTCCCCATAGGGTTCATGCTCTTTTAACTCAGCCAATTTAGGTTTCACCGTTCCAGCTTTATATCCATATAACCCATGTTCTCAACAGTGATTATTCATTTTTAAACAGGCAGCTGTTAACCAATTTACAGGCAGTTATCGTTTCCTTTTTACTTTTTCAAGACTGCAATGTATATATATTCAACTAGTTTTCCAATCCTAGGATCCATGCCATATCCTATGATCTATCATTCAATCTAGTTTGTTCTAGGGTTCATGTAATGCCCTAGGATCTATCATTCAATTTAATTTTTTAGCCCTAGGGTTCATGCAACGCCCTAAACTCTATTAATTGTTTCATAAATGTATAATTTTAAATAAATAAATTAAAGGGCCACTCTACCTGCAAAATCGGGAGTACTAGGGGTGTGGTCGGCAATCCCACGCGCCTCCGCAACCCCTAGAGCCGCAAAGGAACGGGGTCCTAACACAAGGAGTTACTCAGAATAGTATACAATTACTGCAAATAGGTAGAGGAATTAAATCTTGGAAGAACGAAACTTGAAACGCAGAAAACGAACTCCGAACGGACCCTAAACGGGTCAAAAACAACCAGTCTGTCCAAAATCAGATGTCTAAAACTTTTTCCAGACGTCTTAAAAGGTAGCTCAAGTCATACCTTGGTCTGCGCAGTCCTTCAGACGTCCAGAAACCCGCTGGAACGTCTGGACTTGGTTTCCAGACGTCTGGAAGGCCTCTCCGTCGTCTGGTGTTGTGCCTAGACGTCTGATCTATGTGGGATGGTGAGCCCTTGTGCCTTCCCGAACAAGTCCTGCACACACGCACACGCCCGCTCTTATCACGAAAGGGTCCAGAAGACCTCGGCGGAACGGCTGCATGGCCGTACACGCGAAAGAATGAGAGGATAAAAATAACGTACTTGTCAGACGTCTGGACCTTCCTCCAGACGTCTCCTGCGTCGCCTGGACGTAAGTCCAGACGTCTGATTCTGGAAAATTTTCCCAGAATCAGAACCTTCTCGCTCTCCGCCCGCAGCGCACGGCCGTGCTGCGCTGCGTCCGCCTACTGCCTGAGCTGCAGCAGCTCCTCCGTGGCACCCCACGCTCGCTGCTCTCCTGCCGGCCGGCTCCAGCTGCCCCGGCAAGCTCGTACCCTCGCGGTCGAGCTCCTTCTTCCTCTCGCAACAGCTTCTCCTCCCCACATGCTCGCAGCGGTCGCTGCTGCCGCTCTCACTCACCCGCTCTCTCGCTGATAGGGAGAAGGAGAAGAAGGCGGTGGAGTGAGGGTGAGGGAGAGGGGAAGCGTATTTGTAAGGCAGCTGCGGCGAGAGAGAAAGAGGAAAGGCGGCGTCTGCAGGGAGGGAGAGGAGAGAGAAGAAGGAGGGCGGCGGGTTCAATCTTCGCGCGCATGCACGCAGATGCGAACCCGTACGCCGAAAAAATTTAATACCAGACGTCTGGGAAGGCTTCCAGATGTCTGGGCCACTTCCCAGACGTCTTAAATGACGCTTGATGCCCTATTCGTAACAGTGGGGATGGGGTTTTGGCGAGCAGCGGTGTGGGACGCAGCACGTGGTAGTGGGGGATGGTGGCAAGCGGCGATCTACTTTGACACTTCATTGTCATGTCGATCATGTGGTTTATTGGTTGCATGTTCATGTACATGTTGTGGGGTTGATATTTCTTTTTCTTTCTTTTAGTTTACATGTTTTTTGGTTGGGGGATTGCGTGAGACCTCGAGCATCATTCAGCCAAGTTTCTGACCTTGGTCGAGGATCGATTTCATCCTGTTGGTCGATTTATATCGATTCACTCGTTGGCACTTCCTCGAGATTCGTCTTGTTGGCTCCTTGCTGCATCTATGAGCGTAGAGTCTGCCTCCTTCATGAGATTGACTAGTTCCTGATATTTCATCGTATTTTTCTTTTTCTTTATCATTTCTTTCTTGTCTTCCTTTTTCTTATTGCTTTCTCCCCGTCATCCTCCCCCTCGTCGAGAGCGTTAGGGTTTTCTTTTTTCTTTTTCCTGTGGGACACGTATTCTTGTTTCATGTTCTTCCCTTTAATGGAAATGGTTAGATTTTTAAAAAAAATTGTTTTTATCTTGGCATCGTGGAATGGTTTAGACCTTGGCTTCAAACTAATTCATTATTTCATTTAGAAAAGACTTCGTTGAGCCCCTACTTCAAACTTTAGCTTTGTCGGAAATCACCTGGGAAGACATGGTAAATCATGAATCATAACCAAATAAAACTTATCTCTTTGATGAGACTTGACTTACATATTAGATATCTACATGCAAAGCTTAAATAAAATAGATTATCTATTATTTAACTAAAAAGAAATGAGGAATGGTGATGTTTCTCTAAGTTGGCTTCCTTAAACTAGAGGGTGGTAGGAGGTGTCTATGGTGAAGGTTCTGTGCAAGAGTCAAGAGTATGAGGAAGTGATGTGAGGGTCTGAGGCAGCGATGTAAGATTGGTACTTGGAGTTCTTTGTGGGTACGTATTTCTAATTAATCAACTTCGATTCTCTTTAAATTTGTTATGCACTCATTTCCTTTCCCACACAGTACTTAAGCTCAAATTTCGGGAGAAAAATTTCCTTTAAGTTTGTTATCTTAAAATAACCTTTGCCAAGGGTCCCCATTATGTTTTTCGGACTTTTGGGGAGTTTCCTAAAAGTTTTATGCCCTGAACTCTTACTCTTTGGATCCACGCGAACTAACCGAAGAACCTGGGACTTGTCCTACAATTTTCCCTAGCCCAACCCTAATAAACCCCTCTTAAAAGGCCACCGGACCCCCCCAGCGACTCCCCTACCCCTTGATCTTCACGCAGCAACGAACTCCCTCGGGCGATGCACCCTTCTTCCTTCCCAGCAAGCAAGAGGGGGACCAGAGAGCTGGACGAGGGGAGGAGCTCGTCCCTCCCTTTCCCTTCGTCACGCGTGCGACCAAAGGGGGAGTGCAGCGGTTGCTCCATACGCTATTGCTGCACGTAGCATGGAGCTGCAGCAAGAGGAGGCCGAGAGAGGGAGAGTGAAGGAGGCACTGCGCTCTCCTTCCCTCCTTGTGCAGGGACTGGAGGCGAGCTCCTGCTCACTAAGCTCGGGTGGCGAGAGCGGCCGGCGAACACGAGGCTGCAGCGTGTGATACACGAAGCAGTAGGCTCTGTAGGCACTGCGCGAGGTCGAGGTCGCGCTGCGCAAGTGGTTTTGCACAGGGGAGGAGAAGGTCTGTTGTGCGGAGTCGATGAAAAAGCTTGCATCGGACGTCCGGGAGGGGTATCTAACGTCCGGACTGAGCCTCGGACGGCCGAGACGGGCAGTGGATGTCTGAGGAAGAGAACGTGAGGGGCAGCACGTTTAAGCCGTTCGAGGCACGTGTCGAACGTCTGATAAGGTGTGAGGGGCGTTTCTACTGTGAGCGGGCGACTCGTCTAGCCAGACCAAGCTAGTCCGATCCAGTTTAAGTGAACTAGAACCTTTACGGGGCTAGTTTGAGGTTTGTTTGATCTCTAAATTAAGGTATCGTTGAAAAGCTCTCACAATTCCCCATCTTGTGAAATTGTGCCCACTATGCTTTAAGCTAGTTTAGATGTACTGAAAATTTGTTGAAGTTCCAAATGGCATTCTTGGCATTTGTAATGACCTAGGTTCTGCACACAAGGGTGGTTCGACTCCAAGGGGAGGACGTACGAGCACTACGGAGGACGAGGGCAAACCTACCCTATCCCAGGTTCTCTGATCTAGTAGAGGTAGAGTGGTGTTCGTTATCTTCTTTCTGCGAAAATTCTTTATCCATAATTAATCTACACTAATTAGGTCCATTTCACCGACCATGGATTGGTAGCCAAGTGCTACGAGGTTGGATTTTTTCTCTCATGCTACACGCATGTACTATCTGCACTCATTTTATCAATATGCCACATGCTTAGTTATACGAATTGATGGCTCTAAATGCACATGCTCTTTAATTTCGTGTCTCACTTGGTAGAGTTTGGGATTGAATTGTGTGGTGCCATACATATAACCTTTCCAATAATTATCTAAACAAATTATCTTGGATGCACGCACCCTTTTACGATAAGATTAGGAATGAATCTAAATCCGAAGGAAGAATAACTTGTTCACAATACGATGAATCTTGAGATCAATGAGCACTTGTTAGAAACCAGCAAGGGGATCTTTTGAATCCTAGGGCAAAACAAAGTCTTATCTTCCCTTGTGTATGAAATGATAACTCAGGATTGATGACAAAATGAAATGCAATAGTGGCGCTGAGATGGGCCACATTGAGTACAATTGTGGGAACAAGCTAGCCCTTGAGTGCGTACGCATCAAGGAGAGCTGACTATTCCCTTGTGAAAGGAATGAGCTGGCCCTCTGGTACACACTTATCGAGGAGAGTTGACCATCCCTTGTGTAGGGAGTGAGCTAACCCCCCCCCCAGGTAGGGACCCGATGCAGGTACAGTCTCCCTACACTGACTCCTATTAGGCCCATGGGACCAACCGAGATAGTCAAGCGAGGGTACATAGACTTGTAAGGGCACAACCCCTGTTCCATTCTATGTTGTATGTTTTAGCGTGTACTCATTAGCGAAAATGACTGACTGTATGCGACTGTATGCTAATGCGGGGTAGCCCCCCGTGCATTTATCACATATGTCATAGTCACCGCAACACCACAACCATGACCCAACGCAGGGCGTTCTCTCGGTCAGGAGAGTGCTGTTGGTTCCCTACTTGGAGGGGTGAGATCAGCGTGACAAAAAAAAATGCGTAATTGAAATATAAACAATCTCACAAATAGTCAATCACACAAAGTACACAAGTGATTTTAGGTGGAAACCCAAACCGGGTGAAAACCACCACCTAACCCTCTCGAGTTAGGATTTTCCGATCAACCTAGTTGATCAAATCCACTAAACCGAATCACTTAAAACGAGGGTGATTCAACCTCAATACAACCACGCTACAAGTACGAGGGTAGCGTTCCTCAACCCCTTCTCTCCACGAGAAGGATTTTGTCCCACGAAGGAGACGGGAATTCGCAAAGCGAATACCCAACCAAAATACAAAGATAAAATAAAACAACAGTCCTATAGAGCCAACAAAATAATTAAACCTAGCTTCTATAGGAAATAGGAAACTCCCCTTTGCAAGGAGTGCGTCGACGATGACGCGGTGCGTGTGCCACGCGATGGCGCTACGTCGCTCTCGTTAACAACGCCGGGAGAGCGGGTGCGCAACGGTTGAATGCTCTCAAGAAAATGGAGCTTGAGCTTGGAGAGCAAGAGAGTCTTTTCTTTGGACACAAAAGGTTTGAAAGTGTATTGCAAGGTGTGTGTCTTAGTGTGTATATGTCTCTCTAGGTGTGTATCTTGTCTCTAAGTGTGTTTCTTGTGTATTTGTGTTACAAAGGTTCCCCTCTATTTATAGAGGCCTTAGGAAGGCTTTGGAAGGCTTGGAAAAGCTTCCATAGCCGTTGGGTGCAAAGCCCAAGAGAATCAGGCCGAAATCAGGACAATGATTGCATTTGACAGGGTTATCAGACGTCTAACTCTGGCATCAGACGTCTGGAAGGCCACTTTAAGACGTCTGATTACAAGGTCAGACGTCTGATTCTATGCGGGTTTCTCCCTGACTTGAATCAGATCTAAACAGGGTTTTTGTGCAAGTCCATCAGACGACATACAGGACGTCTGGTACTATGTCTGGACGTCTGGAAACCTATTTTTACGGTGGGAATTGATTTCCAAACGTTGCAACGGCTAGAAAATCTCTGAGAAGAGATTTTGGGTCAGCCGAGGCAAAACGGCCATTTATCAGACGTCTGGTAAGTCCTATGGACATCTGATAAGGCTCTAACGGTTATAATCTTGAGTGTTTTCTAAGCCAGCCAACGGTCCACTAATTGGACGTCTGGCAAAGTCATCAGACGTCTGCTAAGACGTCTGGTCTAAGGTCTGGACGTCTGATTTCATCAGACAGAACTAACTATGTCCAGCCTAACAGTTATCAGACGTCTGAAACAACAGTCAGACGTCTTAAAATGCTTTATCAGACGTCTGATTTGGAAATTAGACGTCTGTAAAGTTTGTTTGAACCCTATATTGGTTTTCTAAGTATTCTACAGAAAACCTAAGTATCCTAGGGTTGTGCAGGTGTTCCTAGGACTACTTTTAGGGTACTTTGAGGCTCTTTAACATAATGTTCTAAGGAATCAAAAAGAGCAAGAAAATAAATACAAGAGATACATGAAAGGATAAAAAAGAATCTATCCTATTCTTCTTGTCTTCCATCTCCAATCTTTCGCTCCACGCGAACCTCCTCTGTTTTCCGTCAAGCTCCTCCAATCCGTCCTGGATGCGAGCTCGAACTCCGTCTAAACACGTCCACATTTGCAATTGACCTGAAATCTAGGACTCAAATTGCAAATGTTAAATAACACGTGTTTTGTTATCATCAAAACAAATGATCGTGGTGCTCTAGCACCAACAATCTCCCCCTTTTTGATGATGACAAAACCGTAAATAATAATGCATAAAAATCCTCCCCCTTTTTGACATTATCAAAAAGGTTTAATTGATTTTACATTTCCTATAACTCCCCCTTAAAACATGCTCTTCTATGAGTTTCTTTTAACAAAGGTAATATCCTCCCCCTTTTTGTAACAATGCGATAGCTATTATTTTTCTCCCCCTTTCTAAAGGAAATTTAGCTACCTTACATCTCCCCCTTAAAAATTGACAATTAGCTCATCATTTTTTAACTCCCCCTATCTAAATGCTTATGATAATAAGATAGGGTTAAGAATTTTTACCTCACCTACCATGGCCAATAAAATGGCCCGAATGGTGGTGGTGGATGCCACATCGGATGGGGCTCCCATCCGTAGCTTGGAGGGCCGGGCATCGGCGCCGGTCTCCAATCTGGTGGTCGACGTGCGGCGGGTCCGTCGTTTGTTCGCCGTCTTGTCGGTCTTCTTGTTCTCCTCCTTGGTCTACTCCTTGGTTCTCCCAATTCGAGTTGACCAGCCTTGAGTTTGTAGGTCCAGTCCTGTGTATTGTAGTTATCCCTGAATCCTACAAAACAAGATTCTAATTCTTTCTTCGGTATCCAAGTGAGCTTGGATCCGGATTTGTTAGAAGGTCTCCTTGATGGAGATCCTTTCTCAACCTTAGGGCTATAAAACTTATCTACTTTGTTGATTAATTTGTTAGAATTTTCCCTAAGACATGCAATTTCTCTTTCTATAATTTGCATCTTAGTCTTTAAATCAAAAATTTCTAACTTTAGACTATTATTTTCCTCAATCAATTTATTATTTTCATTGATGAGGTTTTGATTTTCTAATAATAGGTTATCATTTTTAGGACTAGCTTCTAGATCCTTAAGTTGTTTTTCTAACCTATTATTTTCATTTTTAAGAAAACTAAGGTTCTTCTTAATGCTTTTATTTTCTATCCTAAGTGATTTACTAATCTCAAAAAGTTCATTAAAAGCTTCTTGTAAATCCAGGTTTACCTCATTGTCGGAGTCGCTTTCGCTGTCGATGTCGCTTTCTCCGATTGCCATGAAACCAAGGCACGTGGTTTCCTTCTCTCCGAGATCTTCTTCCGAACTCGTCTCCTCATGAGTGCCTTCCAACCTCCTCCATATCTCGTGAGCGGTGGTGCACTCTTGGATTCGTTCGAATTCTTTCGGACTCAACGCGCAGTACAAGGCATTCATTGCCTTTGCGTTGAGTGAGAGCTCTAGAATCTGCACCTGCGAGTAGCCTCCTTGGGGTCGCCTCGGGATCTCGTATGGGGTTTCGCAACATCCCCATACCTCGAATTCAGTGGCTTGGAGCCACGTCTTCATCCTCAGCTTCCAGTAGCTGTAGTTGTTCCCGTCAAAGTAGGGCGGACGGGTTGTGGACTGCCCCTCGGAAATTTTGATCGCTGATGTGCTTCCCTCCATTTGATCTCTTGCCGGGTTGTTACGCCGAAACAGCAAGACCTGCTCTGATACCAAATGTTGGTTCCCTACTTGGAGGGGTGAGATCAGCGTGACAAAAAAAAATGCGTAATTGAAATATAAACAATCTCACAAATAGTCAATCACACAAAGTACACAAGTGATTTTAGGTGGAAACCCAAACCGGGTGAAAACCACCACCTAACCCTCTCGAGTTAGGATTTTCCGATCAACCTAGTTGATCAAATCCACTAAACCGAATCACTTAAAACGAGGGTGATTCAACATCAATACAACCACGCTACAAGTACAAGGGTAGCGTTCCTCAACCCCTTCTCTCCACGAGAAGGATTTTGTCCCACGAAGGAGACGGGAATTCGCAAAGCGAATACCCAACCAAAATACAAAGATAAAATAAAACAACAGTCCTATAGAGCCAACAAAATAATTAAACCTAGCTTCTATAGGAAATAGGAAACTCCCCTTTGCAAGGAGTGCGTCGACGATGACGCGGTGCGTGTGCCACGCGATGGCGCTACGTCGCTCTCGTTAACAACGCCGGGAGAGCGGGTGCGCAACGGTTGAATGCTCTCAAGAAAATGGAGCTTGAGCTTGGAGAGCAAGAGAGTCTTTTCTTTGGACACAAAAGGTTTGAAAGTGTATTGCAAGGTGTGTGTCTTAGTGTGTATATGTCTCTCTAGGTGTGTATCTTGTCTCTAAGTGTGTTTCTTGTGTATTTGTGTTACAAAGGTTCCCCTCTATTTATAGAGGCCTTAGGAAGGCTTTGGAAGGCTTGGAAAAGCTTCCATAGCCGTTGGGTGCAAAGCCCAAGAGAATCAGGCCGAAATCAGGACAATGATTGCATTTGACAGGGTTATCAGACGTCTAACTCTGGCATCAGACGTCTGGAAGGCCACTTTAAGACGTCTGATTACAAGGTCAGACGTCTGATTCTATGCGGGTTTCTCCCTGACTTGAATCAGATCTAAACAGGGTTTTTGTGCAAGTCCATCAGACGACATACAGGACGTCTGGTACTATGTCTGGACGTCTGGAAACCTATTTTTACGGTGGGAATTGATTTCCAAACGTTGCAACGGCTAGAAAATCTCTGAGAAGAGATTTTGGGTCAGCCGAGGCAAAACGGCCATTTATCAGACGTCTGGTAAGTCCTATGGACGTCTGATAAGGCTCTAACGGTTATAATCTTGAGTGTTTTCTAAGCCAGCCAACGGTCCACTAATTGGACGTCTGGCAAAGTCATCAGACGTCTGATAAGACGTCTGGTCTAAGGTCTGGACGTCTGATTTCATCAGACAGAACTAACTATGTCCAGCCTAACAGTTATCAGACGTCTGAAACAACAGTCAGACGTCTTAAAATGCTTTATCAGACGTCTGATTTGGAAATTAGACGTCTGTAAAGTTTGTTTGAACCCTATATTGGTTTTCTAAGTATTCTACAGAAAACCTAAGTATCCTAGGGTTGTGCAGGTGTTCCTAGGACTACTTTTAGGGTACTTTGAGGCTCTTTAACATAATGTTCTAAGGAATCAAAAAGAGCAAGAAAATAAATACAAGAGATACATGAAAGGATAAAAAAGAATCTATCCTATTCTTCTTGTCTTCCATCTCCAATCTTTCGCTCCACGCGAACCTCCTCTGTTTTCCGTCAAGCTCCTCCAATCCGTCCTGGATGCGAGCTCGAACTCCGTCTAAACACGTCCACATTTGCAATTGACCTGAAATCTAGGACTCAAATTGCAAATGTTAAATAACACGTGTTTTGTTATCATCAAAACAAATGATCGTGGTGCTCTAGCACCAACAATCTCCCCCTTTTTGATGATGACAAAACCGTAAATAATAATGCATAAAAATCCTCCCCCTTTTTGACATTATCAAAAAGGTTTAATTGATTTTACATTTCCTATAACTCCCCCTTAAAACATGCTCTTCTATGAGTTTCTTTTAACAAAGGTAATATCCTCCCCCTTTTTGTAACAATGCGATAGCTATTATTTTTCTCCCCCTTTCTAAAGGAAATTTAGCTACCTTACATCTCCCCCTTAAAAATTGACAATTAGCTCATCATTTTTTAACTCCCCCTATCTAAATGCTTATGATAATAAGATAGGGTTAAGAATTTTTACCTCACCTACCATGGCCAATAAAATGGCCCGAATGGTGGTGGTGGATGCCACATCGGATGGGGCTCCCATCCGTAGCTTGGAGGGCCGGGCATCGGCGCCGGTCTCCAATCTGGTGGTCGACGTGCGGCGGGTCCGTCGTTTGTTCGCCGTCTTGTCGGTCTTCTTGTTCTCCTCCTTGGTCTACTCCTTGGTTCTCCCAATTCGAGTTGACCAGCCTTGAGTTTGTAGGTCCAGTCCTGTGTATTGTAGTTATCCCTGAATCCTACAAAACAAGATTCTAATTCTTTCTTCGGTATCCAAGTGAGCTTGGATCCGGATTTGTTAGAAGGTCTCCTTGATGGAGATCCTTTCTCAACCTTAGGGCTATAAAACTTATCTACTTTGTTGATTAATTTGTTAGAATTTTCCCTAAGACATGCAATTTCTCTTTCTATAATTTGCATCTTAGTCTTTAAATCAAAAATTTCTAACTTTAGACTATTATTTTCCTCAATGAATTTATTATTTTCATTGATGAGGTTTTGATTTTCTAATAATAGGTTATCATTTTTAGGACTAGCTTCTAGATCCTTAAGTTGTTTTTCTAACCTATTATTTTCATTCTTAAGAAAACTAAGGTTCTTCTTAATGCTTTTATTTTCTATCCTAAGTGATTTACTAATCTCAAAAAGTTCATTAAAAGCTTCTTGTAAATCCAGGTTTACCTCATTGTCGGAGTCGCTTTCGCTGTCGATGTCGCTTTCTCCGATTGCCATGAAACCAAGGCACGTGGTTTCCTTCTCTCCGAGATCTTCTTCCGAACTCGTCTCCTCATGAGTGCCTTCCAACCTCCTCCATATCTCGTGAGCGGTGGTGCACTCTTGGATTCGTTCGAATTCTTTCGGACTCAACGCGCAGTACAAGGCATTCATTGCCTTTGCGTTGAGTGAGAGCTCTAGAATCTGCACCTGCGAGTAGCCTCCTTGGGGTCGCCTCGGGATCTCGTATGGGGTTTCGCAACATCCCCATACCTCGAATTCAGTGGCTTGGAGCCACGTCTTCATCCTCAGCTTCCAGTAGCTGTAGTTGTTCCCGTCAAAGTAGGGCGGACGGGTTGTGGACTGCCCCTCGGAAATTTTGATCGCTGATGTGCTTCCCTCCATTTGATCTCTTGCCGGGTTGTTACGCCGAAACAGCAAGACCTGCTCTGATACCAAATGTTGGTTCCCTACTTGGAGGGGTGAGATCAGCGTGACAAAAAAAAATGCGTAATTGAAATATAAACAATCTCACAAATAGTCAATCACACAAAGTACACAAGTGATTTTAGGTGGAAACCCAAACCGGGTGAAAACCACCACCTAACCCTCTCGAGTTAGGATTTTCCGATCAACCTAGTTGATCAAATCCACTAAACCGAATCACTTAAAACGAGGGTGATTCAACCTCAATACAACCACGCTACAAGTACGAGGGTAGCGTTCCTCAACCCCTTCTCTCCACGAGAAGGATTTTGTCCCACGAAGGAGACGGGAATTCGCAAAGCGAATACCCAACCAAAATACAAAGATAAAATAAAACAACAGTCCTATAGAGCCAACAAAATAATTAAACCTAGCTTCTATAGGAAATAGGAAACTCCCCTTTGCAAGGAGTGCGTCGACGATGACGCGGTGCGTGTGCCACGCGATGGCGCTACGTCGCTCTCGTTAACAACGCCGGGAGAGCGGGTGCGCAACGGTTGAATGCTCTCAAGAAAATGGAGCTTGAGCTTGGAGAGCAAGAGAGTCTTTTCTTTGGACACAAAAGGTTTGAAAGTGTATTGCAAGGTGTGTGTCTTAGTGTGTATATGTCTCTCTAGGTGTGTATCTTGTCTCTAAGTGTGTTTCTTGTGTATTTGTGTTACAAAGGTTCCCCTCTATTTATAGAGGCCTTAGGAAGGCTTTGGAAGGCTTGGAAAAGCTTCCATAGCCGTTGGGTGCAAAGCCCAAGAGAATCAGGCCGAAATCAGGACAATGATTGCATTTGACA
This sequence comes from Thalassia testudinum, assembly GCA_037157565.1. NCBI lineage: Eukaryota > Viridiplantae > Streptophyta > Magnoliopsida > Alismatales > Hydrocharitaceae > Thalassia > Thalassia testudinum. Next base: position 5,511,650 of record JAZHRO010000010.1, on the reverse strand, counting down.
GGGTTATCAGACGTCTAACTCTGGCATCAGACGTCTGGAAGGCCACTTTAAGACGTCTGATTACAAGGTCAGACGTCTGATTCTATGCGGGTTTCTCCCTGACTTGAATCAGATCTAAACAGAGTTTTTGTGCAAGTCCATCAGACGACATACAGGACGTCTGGTACTATGTCTGGACGTCTGGAAACCTATTTTTACGGTGGGAATTGATTTCCAAACGTTGCAACGGCTAGAAAATCTCTGAGAAGAGATTTTGGGTCAGCCGAGGCAAAACGGCCATTTATCAGACGTCTGGTAAGTCCTATGGACGTCTGATAAGGCTCTAACGGTTATAATCTTGAGTGTTTTCTAAGCCAGCCAACGGTCCACTAATTGGACGTCTGGCAAAGTCATCAGACGTCTGCTAAGACGTCTGGTCTAAGGTCTGGACGTCTGATTTCATCAGACAGAACTAACTATGTCCAGCCTAACAGTTATCAGACGTCTGAAACAACAGTCAGACGTCTTAAAATGCTTTATCAGACGTCTGATTTGGAAATTAGACGTCTGTAAAGTTTGTTTGAACCCTATATTGGTTTTCTAAGTATTCTACAGAAAACCTAAGTATCCTAGGGTTGTGCAGGTGTTCCTAGGACTACTTTTAGGGTACTTTGAGGCTCTTTAACATAATGTTCTAAGGAATCAAAAAGAGCAAGAAAATAAATACAAGAGATACATGAAAGGATAAAAAAGAATCTATCCTATTCTTCTTGTCTTCCATCTCCAATCTTTCGCTCCACGCGAACCTCCTCTGTTTTCCGTCAAGCTCCTCCAATCCGTCCTGGATGCGAGCTCGAACTCCGTCTAAACACGTCCACATTTGCAATTGACCTGAAATCTAGGACTCAAATTGCAAATGTTAAATAACACGTGTTTTGTTATCATCAAAACAAATGATCGTGGTGCTCTAGCACCAACAATCTCCCCCTTTTTGATGATGACAAAACCGTAAATAATAATGCATAAAAATCCTCCCCCTTTTTGACATTATCAAAAAGGTTTAATTGATTTTACATTTCCTATAACTCCCCCTTAAAACATGCTCTTCTATGAGTTTCTTTTAACAAAGGTAATATCCTCCCCCTTTTTGTAACAATGCGATAGCTATTATTTTTCTCCCCCTTTCTAAAGGAAATTTAGCTACCTTACATCTCCCCCTTAAAAATTGACAATTAGCTCATCATTTTTTAACTCCCCCTATCTAAATGCTTATGATAATAAGATAGGGTTAAGAATTTTTACCTCACCTACCATGGCCAATAAAATGGCCCGAATGGTGGTGGTGGATGCCACATCGGATGGGGCTCCCATCCGTAGCTTGGAGGGCCGGGCATCGGCGCCGGTCTCCAATCTGGTGGTCGACGTGCGGCGGGTCCGTCGTTTGTTCGCCGTCTTGTCGGTCTTCTTGTTCTCCTCCTTGGTCTACTCCTTGGTTCTCCCAATTCGAGTTGACCAGCCTTGAGTTTGTAGGTCCAGTCCTGTGTATTGTAGTTATCCCTGAATCCTACAAAACAAGATTCTAATTCTTTCTTCGGTATCCAAGTGAGCTTGGATCCGGATTTGTTAGAAGGTCTCCTTGATGGAGATCCTTTCTCAACCTTAGGGCTATAAAACTTATCTACTTTGTTGATTAATTTGTTAGAATTTTCCCTAAGACATGCAATTTCTCTTTCTATAATTTGCATCTTAGTCTTTAAATCAAAAATTTCTAACTTTAGACTATTATTTTCCTCAATCAATTTATTATTTTCATTGATGAGGTTTTGATTTTCTAATAATAGGTTATCATTTTTAGGACTAGCTTCTAGATCCTTAAGTTGTTTTTCTAACCTATTATTTTCATTTTTAAGAAAACTAAGGTTCTTCTTAATGCTTTTATTTTCTATCCTAAGTGATTTACTAATCTCAAAAAGTTCATTAAAAGCTTCTTGTAAATCCAGGTTTACCTCATTGTCGGAGTCGCTTTCGCTGTCGATGTCGCTTTCTCCGATTGCCATGAAACCAAGGCACGTGGTTTCCTTCTCTCCGAGATCTTCTTCCGAACTCGTCTCCTCATGAGTGCCTTCCAACCTCCTCCATATCTCGTGAGCGGTGGTGCACTCTTGGATTCGTTCGAATTCTTTCGGACTCAACGCGCAGTACAAGGCATTCATTGCCTTTGCGTTGAGTGAGAGCTCTAGAATCTGCACCTGCGAGTAGCCTCCTTGGGGTCGCCTCGGGATCTCGTATGGGGTTTCGCAACATCCCCATACCTCGAATTCAGTGGCTTGGAGCCACGTCTTCATCCTCAGCTTCCAGTAGCTGTAGTTGTTCCCGTCAAAGTAGGGCAGACGGGTTGTGGACTGCCCCTCGGAAATTTTGATCGCTGATATGCTTCCCTCCATTTGATCTCTTGCCGGGTTGTTACGCCGAAACAGCAAGACCTGCTCTGATACCAAATGTTGGTTCCCTACTTGGAGGGGTGAGATCAGCGTGACAAAAAAAAATGCGTAATTGAAATATAAACAATCTCACAAATAGTCAATCACACAAAGTACACAAGTGATTTTAGGTGGAAACCCAAACCGGGTGAAAACCACCACCTAACCCTCTCGAGTTAGGATTTTCCGATCAACCTAGTTGATCAAATCCACTAAACCGAATCACTTAAAACGAGGGTGATTCAACCTCAATACAACCACGCTACAAGTACGAGGGTAGCGTTCCTCAACCCCTTCTCTCCACGAGAAGGATTTTGTCCCACGAAGGAGACGGGAATTCGCAAAGCGAATACCCAACCAAAATACAAAGATAAAATAAAACAACAGTCCTATAGAGCCAACAAAATAATTAAACCTAGCTTCTATAGGAAATAGGAAACTCCCCTTTGCAAGGAGTGCGTCGACGATGACGCGGTGCGTGTGCCACGCGATGGCGCTACGTCGCTCTCGTTAACAACGCCGGGAGAGCGGGTGCGCAACGGTTGAATGCTCTCAAGAAAATGGAGCTTGAGCTTGGAGAGCAAGAGAGTCTTTTCTTTGGACACAAAAGGTTTGAAAGTGTATTGCAAGGTGTGTGTCTTAGTGTGTATATGTCTCTCTAGGTGTGTATCTTGTCTCTAAGTGTGTTTCTTGTGTATTTGTGTTACAAAGGTTCCCCTCTATTTATAGAGGCCTTAGGAAGGCTTTGGAAGGCTTGGAAAAGCTTCCATAGCCGTTGGGTGCAAAGCCCAAGAGAATCAGGCCGAAATCAGGACAATGATTGCATTTGACAGGGTTATCAGACGTCTAACTCTGGCATCAGACGTCTGGAAGGCCACTTTAAGACGTCTGATTACAAGGTCAGACGTCTGATTCTATGCGGGTTTCTCCCTGACTTGAATCAGATCTAAACAGGGTTTTTGTGCAAGTCCATCAGACGACATACAGGACGTCTGGTACTATGTCTGGACGTCTGGAAACCTATTTTTACGGTGGGAATTGATTTCCAAACGTTGCAACGGCTAGAAAATCTCTGAGAAGAGATTTTGGGTCAGCCGAGGCAAAACGGCCATTTATCAGACGTCTGGTAAGTCCTATGGACGTCTGATAAGGCTCTAACGGTTATAATCTTGAGTGTTTTCTAAGCCAGCCAACGGTCCACTAATTGGACGTCTGGCAAAGTCATCAGACGTCTGCTAAGACGTCTGGTCTAAGGTCTGGACGTCTGATTTCATCAGACAGAACTAACTATGTCCAGCCTAACAGTTATCAGACGTCTGAAACAACAGTCAGACGTCTTAAAATGCTTTATCAGACGTCTGATTTGGAAATTAGACGTCTGTAAAGTTTGTTTGAACCCTATATTGGTTTTCTAAGTATTCTACAGAAAACCTAAGTATCCTAGGGTTGTGCAGGTGTTCCTAGGACTACTTTTAGGGTACTTTGAGGCTCTTTAACATAATGTTCTAAGGAATCAAAAAGAGCAAGAAAATAAATACAAGAGATACATGAAAGGATAAAAAAGAATCTATCCTATTCTTCTTGTCTTCCATCTCCAATCTTTCGCTCCACGCGAACCTCCTCTGTTTTCCGTCAAGCTCCTCCAATCCGTCCTGGATGCGAGCTCGAACTCCGTCTAAACACGTCCACATTTGCAATTGACCTGAAATCTAGGACTCAAATTGCAAATGTTAAATAACACGTGTTTTGTTATCATCAAAACAAATGATCGTGGTGCTCTAGCACCAACAATCTCCCCCTTTTTGATGATGACAAAACCGTAAATAATAATGCATAAAAATCCTCCCCCTTTTTGACATTATCAAAAAGGTTTAATTGATTTTACATTTCCTATAACTCCCCCTTAAAACATGCTCTTCTATGAGTTTCTTTTAACAAAGGTAATATCCTCCCCCTTTTTGTAACAATGCGATAGCTATTATTTTTCTCCCCCTTTCTAAAGGAAATTTAGCTACCTTACATCTCCCCCTTAAAAATTGACAATTAGCTCATCATTTTTTAACTCCCCCTATCTAAATGCTTATGATAATAAGATAGGGTTAAGAATTTTTACCTCACCTACCATGGCCAATAAAATGGCCCGAATGGTGGTGGTGGATGCCACATCGGATGGGGCTCCCATCCGTAGCTTGGAGGGCCGGGCATCGGCGCCGGTCTCCAATCTGGTGGTCGACGTGCGGCGGGTCCGTCGTTTGTTCGCCGTCTTGTCGGTCTTCTTGTTCTCCTCCTTGGTCTACTCCTTGGTTCTCCCAATTCGAGTTGACCAGCCTTGAGTTTGTAGGTCCAGTCCTGTGTATTGTAGTTATCCCTGAATCCTACAAAACAAGATTCTAATTCTTTCTTCGGTATCCAAGTGAGCTTGGATCCGGATTTGTTAGAAGGTCTCCTTGATGGAGATCCTTTCTCAACCTTAGGGCTATAAAACTTATCTACTTTGTTGATTAATTTGTTAGAATTTTCCCTAAGACATGCAATTTCTCTTTCTATAATTTGCATCTTAGTCTTTAAATCAAAAATTTCTAACTTTAGACTATTATTTTCCTCAATCAATTTATTATTTTCATTGATGAGGTTTTGATTTTCTAATAATAGGTTATCATTTTTAGGACTAGCTTCTAGATCCTTAAGTTGTTTTTCTAACCTATTATTTTCATTTTTAAGAAAACTAAGGTTCTTCTTAATGCTTTTATTTTCTATCCTAAGTGATTTACTAATCTCAAAAAGTTCATTAAAAGCTTCTTGTAAATCCAGGTTTACCTCATTGTCGGAGTCGCTTTCGCTGTCGATGTCGCTTTCTCCGATTGCCATGAAACCAAGGCACGTGGTTTCCTTCTCTCCGAGATCTTCTTCCGAACTCGTCTCCTCATGAGTGCCTTCCAACCTCCTCCATATCTCGTGAGCGGTGGTGCACTCTTGGATTCGTTCGAATTCTTTCGGACTCAACGAGCAGTACAAGGCATTCATTGCCTTTGCGTTGAGTGAGAGCTCTAGAATCTGCACCTGCGAGTAGCCTCCTTGGGGTCGCCTCGGGATCTCGTATGGGGTTTCGCAACATCCCCATACCTCGAATTCAGTGGCTTGGAGCCACGTCTTCATCCTCAGCTTCCAGTAGCTGTAGTTGTTCCCGTCAAAGTAGGGCAGACGGGTTGTGGACTGCCCCTCGGAAATTTTGATCGCTGATATGCTTCCCTCCATTTGATCTCTTGCCGGGTTGTTACGCCGAAACAGCAAGACCTGCTCTGATACCAAATGTTGGTTCCCTACTTGGAGGGGTGAGATCAGCGTGACAAAAAAAAATGCGTAATTGAAATATAAACAATCTCACAAATAGTCAATCACACAAAGTACACAAGTGATTTTAGGTGGAAACCCAAACCGGGTGAAAACCACCACCTAACCCTCTCGAGTTAGGATTTTCCGATCAACCTAGTTGATCAAATCCACTAAACCGAATCACTTAAAACGAGGGTGATTCAACCTCAATACAACCACGCTACAAGTACGAGGGTAGCGTTCCTCAACCCCTTCTCTCCACGAGAAGGATTTTGTCCCACGAAGGAGACGGGAATTCGCAAAGCGAATACCCAACCAAAATACAAAGATAAAATAAAACAACAGTCCTATAGAGCCAACAAAATAATTAAACCTAGCTTCTATAGGAAATAGGAAACTCCCCTTTGCAAGGAGTGCGTCGACGATGACGCGGTGCGTGTGCCACGCGATGGCGCTACGTCGCTCTCGTTAACAACGCCGGGAGAGCGGGTGCGCAACGGTTGAATGCTCTCAAGAAAATGGAGCTTGAGCTTGGAGAGCAAGAGAGTCTTTTCTTTGGACACAAAAGGTTTGAAAGTGTATTGCAAGGTGTGTGTCTTAGTGTGTATATGTCTCTCTAGGTGTGTATCTTGTCTCTAAGTGTGTTTCTTGTGTATTTGTGTTACAAAGGTTCCCCTCTATTTATAGAGGCCTTAGGAAGGCTTTGGAAGGCTTGGAAAAGCTTCCATAGCCGTTGGGTGCAAAGCCCAAGAGAATCAGGCCGAAATCAGGACAATGATTGCATTTGACAGGGTTATCAGACGTCTAACTCTGGCATCAGACGTATGGAAGGCCACTTTAAGACGTCTGATTACAAGGTCAGACGTCTGATTCTATGCGGGTTTCTCCCTGACTTGAATCAGATCTAAACAGGGTTTTTGTGCAAGTCCATCAGACGACATACAGGACGTCTGGTACTATGTCTGGACGTCTGGAAACCTACTTTTACGGTGGGAATTGATTTCCAAACGTTGCAACGGCTAGAAAATCTCTGAGAAGAGATTTTGGGTCAGCCGAGGCAAAACGGTCATTTATCAGACGTCTGGTAAGTCTTATGGACGTCTGATAAGGCTCTAACGGTTATAATCTTGAGTGTTTTCTAAGCCAGCCAACGGTCCACTAATTGGACATCTGGCAAAGTCATCAGACGTCTGCTAAGACGTCTGGTCTAAGGTCTGGACGTCTGATTTCATCAGACAGAACTAACTATGTCCAGCCTAACAGTTATTAGACGTCTGAAACAACAGTCAGACGTCTTAAAATGCTTTATCAGACGTCTGATTTGGAAATTAGACGTCTGTAAAGTTTGTTTGAACCCTATATTGGTTTTCTAAGTATTCTACAGAAAACCTAAGTATCCTAGGGTTGAGCAGGTGTTCCTAGGACTACTTTTAGGGTACTTTGAGGCTCTTTAACATAATGTTCTAAGGAATCAAAAAGAGCAAGAAAATAAATACAAGAGATACATGAAAGGATAAAAAAGAATCTATCATATTCTTCTTGTCTTCCATCTCCAATCTTTCGCTCCACGCGAACCTCCTCTGTTTTCCGTCAAGCTCCTCCAATCCGTCCTGGATGCGAGCTCGAACTTCGTCTAAACACGTCCACATTTGCAATTGACCTGAAATCTAGGACTCAAATTGCAAATGTTAAATAACACGTGTTTTGTTATCATCAAAACAAATGATCGTGGTGCTCTAGCACCAACAAGTGCCACGTGTGCATCCTACATTGTGAGAATACTATGATATGATCATTCCACTAGGGAACATGTGAAATAAGAGGAAATGTGACCCTATGCTAGTATGAGGTATGAACCAAAATAACCAATTAATGGATTGTTAAAATATATAATAAATGCCTATAGCACTAGTTTTCCTTTTTGTTTCAGTTTTGTTTACACTTTTACTGTACCCTACCACTCTACTCAGATTTTGTTGACGCCTATTATCTGTGTTCAGGACAAGGGAGTGAGTAGCTAGTTTCACCGGCTGCAGACCGAGCTGGGCCCAACCAAGCCCAGCATTGGTTTAGCAACTATTCCTTTCTACCGTAGTACTTTCTCACTCTTGGTACTGTGATAGTTTCCTTTCTCTGTCATATGGATGTCAGTTATGTGATGGCTATGACGTGGAACCTATATCTTTTTCTGCACTACTACTAGCTGTTGTTTTAATTTTCTTATTATATCATCTATCTTTCGCTATGATGCATGTGTGAAAATGTTGTGGTTGTTGGCTTATTCCTTGTTGGATGACTAGGTCTCGGGATAAGGACACGACCCAATTCGGTTTCCAAGTGGATTTGGGTTGAGTCGTAACAGAGGGGAGATGGGGTCACCTAGTCGCAAGCCACGCTTCATCTTTATCAACCCTCACGGCCTGCAATCAACAAGAGGGGATATAAAAGGCTCGTCTATAGACTCCTTCATCCATGCAATCCATTGCTCATGAAAGACAAGCCCCTCCATCACTTTGAAAAGGAAGTTTCTGTTAATCGTATCATAAGCTTTAGAAATATCAACTTTTACACACAAGCGATTAAACCCATGGGCAAAAAATTCCCTCATGTACTCCATGGCCAACAAAGAACAATCCTCTATGGACCAGCCTGGTCGTTTCACACCTCAACTCAGTTAATTAAGTTAATTTTACTTAATTATGAGTAGAGAAAAGTAACTTAGGTTAACTCGAAGTTGTATCATTTAGTAGTATATGGTCGAATTAACCCAACATTTTAAAAAAAATTTTAACTGGTTGAGTCTAGGTCGTTCGCTGAGAGGTATAATTCATTTTAAATTCACTAATTAACTCTATTTATCTTATAAGTATAGGAGGTATAATTAAGTTAATTGTAGAAACATGAATTTTGCAAAAATTGATTTAATTTAAAGAAATATGCAAAATCCCAATTGAAATCTAATTTTTTTCAAAAGATTAAAGGCAAATAAGAGTATCTATTCAAAACATGCCTTATTACAATTAAAAGCAATTCATACAAAAATAAATTAAACTTCTTTTCTTCAGCCTCTCTTCCTTTTCTTTTCTCTCTATTCTTTCTCTTCTCTTTTTTATTTACTTTTATTCTATTTACCTTTATTTTTCTCTTTCTCTTTACTTTTTTTTCTTATTCTCTCGAGCTCTTTCTTTCTTCTTCTCTTTCCTTTATTGCTTTATCTTCTCTTCTTTTCTTTATTGCTCCTACCTTCATCTTCTTCTCCCTTAGTATTTCCTTAAGCTTAGTCTTCATGCCTTCTTTACGAGTCCTTCTGTTTCCTTCTTTCCCTTCCTTTCTCTTCCCTTTATGCCTTATCTTCTCTTTTCCTTCAGCATTTAGCTCTTAGCTTCTTCAGCTTTTCTCGTTAGTCTTTAACTTCAACACTTAGCCTCTCAGCATGACACCTGCTCTTAACTTTCTTTGGCTTCAGCTGAACAGAGTTTTTCCTTTAACCAAAAATTGGTTTTAGGTTTGCGGCAAGGTCCTTTCGAGGATACACAGCACCCTGAGAAGGGTGGGACCAGACCCTACTCGATCCTCGCCTTATTTGATTACAATTTATTTCTTTCTCGAGCCGAACCGGCCCAACCACCTCCCAGGCCTCGCCCTCCCAGGACCAACATCGCACACGCCCACTTGGGCGCACACCCGCAGGCATACACATGCCCGCACACACACACGCTATGCTCAGATGATTAGATGTTCGATTCATTTCGTGCCGAGCGCTTGATGATCGGTAAGCCCAAGTAACAAATCCATTTTATACCTATGCGCGCGCTCAACAATTTCTGATGTGGGACTATGTTCTCCCCCTCCAAACTCGACTTCAACTGAGGATATCTCCCTACTCAGAGCTCTAAATCAAAAGATTCAAAGCTTGATGGAAAGCTGTAAGGTAGCTCTACAAGATTGCAGAGTCAATTTTAAGTTAAGAGGATGTTTTCCTCTTCAATTTGAAGAGTGAATCTGGGGGTTTCCTACGGGGTTATAACTTCCTGGAAATGGTTTTTATACTCACAGTGTCTTCAAATTGAATTTCCTAACTTAGCTAAGGGTTCTAATAGGTTCTACAGAACTTTTCGCAACTATTGGAATGGGTTCTAAAGCTCTTCAAGCTTCTCTGAAAGCTTCAGAGAACAGATTCAAACTTAAAACAAGTGTAACAGATAGCTAAGAACATTTTTGATCAATTTCAACAAATTCTTAGGGTTAAAACAAACTAATCTGAGCAGGAATTGAGATCAAATCTCATCCAAATGTCACTGCCATCAGTTTGGGTTCGAAAACAACCCAAACTGACAGAGTTTGAATTCCAATCAAATATAAGTCTGAGCTCTTCTAATTCACTCTAAAATCATTCAACTGAATCTCAGAAACAATTCAAACTCCCTGATTCCTCAGATTGAGCTCAGAATCAAGATCTCAAACTCAATTTGACTGTGAAGCTTGAAATTTTGACTTTCTGATTTAAGCTTCTCACGAAATTAATGCCTGGAATAGCATCCTCTCAACCTCAGAAATCTTTCCAACCTCCTGGATAGGTGTTCTAACCTAAGAACCTAGGGTCCAGGCTCATCACCTAAACTCTAAAGGTGCTTTGTTCATCAGAGTGATTGGGAGGTTTCTATAAAGATCTAAGGTTAGGAACAGCTTCAGTGCACTGCACTGAAGCTTCTAGACTCCTTAAATGCATCTTTAAAGCTTTTGTGTAGGCTTCTCCAACTCACCAGAGTTGGAGAAAATGATACCTCAATTTGTGCTCCAATGGTTAAAATCCCAAATAATTGGCTTCAAACTATTCTATGATCAATATCACATCAATCTGGAGCTAATCATCAAATTCTGTAGGCTAAAGGTCAATAATGACTTGCCGGAGCTCGTCGGAGCTCCGGTGAGTCCAAAAAAATGCAAATCGTGCATAGAGTGGTGAATTTATGCCATTTTTTTGATCTGAAAAGGTTCCTGAGGTTGCAAGGAACCTCAGAATCGTATCTAATTCCTCTTTAATTCATTACATGAATGATTAATCAGTAAATTCAATTTGAATAGATTTTAGTGGTTAAGGCTTAGGACTTGGTCTCCCACTCAAATGAGTGGCTAAGACTAGTCAACAAATATATGCGATCATATTTATATAAATAATTTATAATTTAAATAACTCTTGAGCCGCAATTGACAGCGAGCTCAGGAGCTTAATTAAAATTAGACTTTTATATTAAAGATGATAATTATTCAAATTAAGGTGTGGAATAAGGTCCTTAGATGATGAATAGATGATAAAGAACCCTGTGAATGTGAATTTAGCTCAGCTATTGCCGCCATGGATAGCAACAGTAGCAGTTGAAGGTGGATATGATTTAGGCGATTAAGTGATAGAATTAGTGTTTAAATGGGTTAGAAGTGATCGTGAGTGATAGAGAAAGATGATCAGCGAGTTCAAAAGACTAAATCAAGGCTCCAACAAGCTCAAGGAGCTTACTGGAGTTGAAGAAGACGATCCTTGAATTATGACATTAAGTCATATTAACTACCTAACTAACTATCTAGGCTACTCCTACTCCTACCTACTGTTACCTGGACGAAGGAGGTAAAGGGACTCCGTCGAAGGCTCATGACGAAAGACGAAATCAGACGGTATTGAGGAAGATCTCCGGTGGGCGAAAATGGATGGAGTAGAGGCACTCCTCGGTCGACGCCTTTGTCCAAGGACACGGCAGACCTCAGTGAAGTTCCCAAGCCGATCAGGATGGACGGAGGTAGTCGGAGGATGATGTGGAAGATCGCTGGAGTTGTAGAAGAATAACCTATTGGGTCGGCTACAATGAAGAAGAAGGAAGGGAGCCAACTTGCCAGAAATCGATGGGGTGAGGGGCTATTTATAGTTGATGGTGATGAAGAGGGCGGCGGAGTCTGGACGTGTGAGGAGCTAGAGGAGGTTAACTACCAGCATCGTCTCCGACGACGGTGAGGTTAACTCCCACCTAAAATTAGGATTGAAGTATCATTCAGACCGATGGATGAGAATGGGATGGTGAGCACAAGCTCCAGGGGCTTGGAGAAGGTGGAATGACGTCAGATGTGTGGTGATCGAGCGGTGGAAGCACCCTTTGTCATCAACCGTTCAACCGACTGAAGGAAGAAGAAGAAGAAGAAGATAGGGTCTTTTATGCAATGAAACCTAAGGACCTATATGAAAATTAAGGACCCGATTTAAATGAGTAATAAGGATCTAAATGTAAACTCAGGTTTTAAAGGTTTATTTTAACTTAGATCTTTTTCAACTTTTTATATATGATTATAAATAAGGTAATTATTATGTTTACACCTTGAATTTACATTTTTTACCTTTTTAGGTTAATTTATTAAATTAGGTAAAGTTCCTTAAATTATTACATATTTATGTATATATTATGCTTAAGTTAATTAATCGATTAATTAGAGGAATGCTTGATAAGATCTTGAGTCCAATTATTAACCAAATTATTAATAATATTATTTGAATGATAAAATATCATTTTTAACTTATTTTAAGGTCCTTTGCTATATATCCCTTATTTTATAATTAACCCATATATACTCATATGCTTAGCTAATTAACTAGGAAGACTAGTTAATAAGGGGTAATTAGAGATCATGACGAGTCTCTCATCACAACCCTTGATGAATGCCTCTTGATTGGGCTTAATAATCTTAGGCAGGATGTTAGCAAGGCATTTTGCAAGCAATTTGGCAATGATCTTATATATCATGTTATGACAAGCAATTGGGAAGAGATCTTTCACTAAGGCCACACTGTTGGATTTATTACCGAATGGAACCAAATCAATGTACAAAAGAATCATTGGAGTGGTTTCGCAAATCCCAAGATCTCTGATTCCCATATACATTGATAACCCAAGAATAAAGAGAGTACAGATGGATACCTGAATCCATCACTTGATCTTCTCCAAGAAGGAAGCGGGCGTCAATCCTTCTATTCCCGTTGAGAATCTCGACGGGGTTTTGGTGATGGTGCTTCCAGGGATCTAGAGGGAATGAGCGTAGAAGAAGGGAACATTATGTTCTCGTGCCCCTTCGATTTCCACCTAGGGCCCTTATATTTCCCACGATGGGGTGCGGGAAAACAAAACCATTCATTACTTACATATCCCTGGGGACCACAACCACTATATTTTGGAATTGACGATTCTACCCATCAACAAACTATAATTCCCCAAAGCATTTCTATGCAATTAACCCCATATTATTGGAAGTGCACTTTACCCAATTCTTATTGGATCACAAAATGGGCATATTTACCAATATACACGTATATGATATATATATTAATGTAAATCCCTTTATAATAATATATGTATACCCACTAATGATTCTAACAATCTCCCACTTAGGCGACATACAATATTCGCACAAACTCACATTAATTTAGATTGTATGAGCTTAAACTGTATATCATATACATATAAAAACACACCTCCACCAATCTCGTCCATACTGTGTTAGTTGTATGACCAATGTAGTCTTTGTCACTTTAAATTTGACTAAACCCCTCAATGATCACATACAACAATACAAATAATGACATAGATCAAATATGGGTACTAGCATGAAAAATTGCATTTCAAATGATCCATACGTGCCTATCTTTCAACTGGTCCAACCTAATTATAGGAGATCACGAATGCAGTAAAGATCGAGTTCAGAATAAACATAACTTTATTTTTGCAAAATAAATGAATATGTCCACACATAATGAACACCAGAATGAAACAAACTCCCACTGAACTGTAGTATCATATAAAGGATACAACACCCATTCAGGTTACATGCTCGTGAAGGACTCTAGGCGTTAGCCCCTTCTAAGCGGGTCAACCACCATAGAGTGAGTTCCAATGTGCTCTATAGATACTTGACCACTTTGAACTCTTTCTTTAACTTCCAGAAACTTAATATCAATATGCTTTGACCTCGATGAACTTTTGTTGTTGTTCGAATACAGCACTATGGAATTATTGTCATAATAGATTTGTAGTGATCTTTCAACACTACCCAAAATGCGTAAAGCTATGACAAAATTCTTAATTCGAGGCCTCAAAAGATGCTATGAATTCTGCTTCCATGGTAGATGTGGCTATCATCGTTTGCTTAGCACTCCTCCATGAAATAGCTCCTCCCGCTAGCAGAAAAATATAGCCCGAAGTAGACCTTCGGCTATCCTTACAACCCGTAAAATCGAAATCCGGATACCCGAGGACCTCCAGAGTATCAGATCTCTTATACGTGAGCATGAAGTCTTTTATTTTCTAAAGATATCTCATGACCCATTTGGCTGCCTTCCAATGATCGGGTCTGGGATTACTCAACTGTCTGCCTAACATGCCAACAATGTATGTAATATCTAGCCGCGTGCAGACTTGTGCATACATCAAACTTCCCACTGCCGATGCATAGGGAATATTCTCCATTTCCTTAGCTTCAAAATGATTCTTAGGGCACTGATTAAGGGAGAATTTATCCCCTTTAGCCATAGGAGTGTCTCCTACCGTACAGTTTTCTATGCCAAATCTCTTAAGAATGGTTTCAATGTAGTTCTTTTGTGATAATCCAAGAATACCCACAGAATGGTCTCGGTGTATCTAGATTCCTAATACAAAAGAAGCTTCACCAAGATCTTTCATTTCAAATTTATTTGAAAGAAATCTCTTGGTTTCAAATAGTAAATGTTAAGACCCGTGACATCAAAACACTTTAAGACGTTTGGGAGTTGGTCCAGACGTCTAGTCAGATGTCTGAAAATTAATTTTTGCGTGTGTACGATCACGAGTCTGCACGCGTGCCACGCGCAGACTGAACCCCAGCAGCCTTCTCCTCTTTCTCTTCCATCACCGACCTGCAGAAGCTTTTCCCCCACGCCTACAAATACCCCCTCCTCTCCCTTACGCCACCCCACCCGATCCATCTCCTCCTTCCTCCAGCGCGAGAGCGAGAGTGAAAGCGAGTACGGCAGCTGCAGCCGAGTGCAGTGGCGGAGAGGAGAAGAGCAGCAAGAGGGAAGAGAAGAGAGCTCGCCGGAGCAGTTCGAGGCCGACCGACGTGCGCGAGACAGAGGGTGTGTCGGGGAGGTTTCCCCGACGCTGCTGCAGCAAAGCAGCGAACAAGCGACTACGCGGCAAGGTCACGCGCAGCGGGAAGAAGACGAAGGAGGTTCTGATTCTGGGAATTTTCCTAGAATTAGACGTCTGGACATACATCCAGAAGACGTGGACGACGTCTGGAAGAAGCTCCAGACGACTGATAGGTACGTACTGTGCCTATACCTTCCTTTTTGCGGATACGGCCATGCAGGCCGTTCCACCGAAACTCTATAGCATGCTGTGTTTGAGAACTTTTGCGTGCGCATGCAGGATTCGCTTCGGGAAGGCACGGGACACACCCTCCCACGCGGTTCAGACGTCTGGGCAAGTCACCAGACGGCGGAGAGCATCTCCAGATATCCAGAGAGGTGGTCGAACGTCTGGAACTAGGTACAAATGGTTCAGCAGGATTCCTGGACGTCTGAAGAGCAGCGTAGAGTGAGGTATGGATTTGGACTCCTTTTAAGATGTCTAGAAGATGTTCCAGACGTCTGATTTGAGTCAGAATCGTCGTTTTTGACCCGTTTAGGGTTCGTTTGAGGTTTGATTTCCACGTTTAAGACTCCGTTCTTCTTCGTATTAGTTCCTCTACTTGTTGGAATGCATATTATCATGTTCTGAGTGATCTCTTGTGGTTGATCCTTGTGTTAGGACCACATTCTGTTGCGGATTTGGGGGTTGCAAAGGCACATGGACCTGTCGATCACGCCCCCATTACTCCCAATTTTGCGAGTAGAGTGGCTTCCCTTAGTTAATTTCAAACATAAATGCATATCTGAAATAAATGATAGATCCTAGGGCATGGCATGAATCCTAGGTCCAGAAAAACTAGATTGAATGATAAATCCTAAGGTATAGCATGAATCCTAGGACCTGAAAACTAGATTGAATGATAGATCCTAGGGTATGGCATGAATCCTAGGACTAGAAACACAGGAACGATTGTATTAAATGCCTGAAATGCAGTCTTGAAATGAGTAGATGGAATAATAACTGCCTGTAATTGGATAACAGCTGCCTGTGAAATGTAGAGTACTGTTGTTAGTAGTTGCTACATGTAATTTCTGTTGGTTGAAATTAAATACGAGCTGCTTGTATATAAATTGGAAAGGAAAGATTGAATGTTGGAAACACCTGCTATATGCGAATAAACCTGAATGATGAAACCTAGTATGGCTTGGCGTGAGGAAACATGAGCACTAACCCTACAGGGAATTAGGAGTAGAGCTCCTAGAAATAGATAGAATGGAACTGGAAAAGTGAATGGGGAAGTGAGCTGGTCCTTGAGTATGGAGTACCAAGGAGAGCGACTGTCCCCCTGTTTAGTGCAGAGCAGAGCTAGCCGCCCTAGGGCTGGGACCCGGGGTTAGGACTGGCCACTTTGTACCAACTCCATGGCCCTCGCGTACACAGTACCGGGGAGAGCTACTAGGGTAGGGAGAGAGCTAGCCACCCCACAGGGCCCGGGGTTTAGCTAGCCGTCCTACACCAACTTGTTAGGCCCACTGGGCAAACCAAGGTAGTCAAACGAGGGTGCGCTGACTGTGGAGGGGCGAGACCCCTGGTTGGTTCTTAGGGGATAGACCCCTGTTACTGAGAGGGCTCTGCCCTATACTGGTTCCGTGCTGTGCTTTGGGCGCACCCGTTAACGGAAACGACTAACCGTGTGCCAGTGCGGGGTAGCTACCCGTGCGTTTATCATGCGTGTCGTAGTCACCGTTACATCTGTCCTCGACCTTGGGGTGGTTGACTGAGTGTAGGACCACCACGGGGGACTCTCTCGGCCAGGAGAGCACCACGTGCTACTTCTACTCTTCGAGAAAGACTACAATCAAGATCGTTCCCACGAGGAACATTCGAGATCAAGAAAAAGACCTGATAAATAAACCAAGTGATGAAAGAAAGAATAATTAGTTACATAAAGAAAGAAATTGAAAACAACAGCTACCTGTCCACCTTTACTGTTTTTCTTAGCTAGCTGGTTGCCACTCTACTCAGCATTTCGCTGACGTGTCGTACTTACCACCTTTTTCAGGTCCAGGTGTTGAGCAGCCAGAGCCTACGGCTGCCGAGGGTGCTGGGCCAAGTAGAGCCCAGTAGTTGTACTTTTGTTGTACCCGTTTTCTGTAGTAGTGAGTATTTTGTTACACTTTTGTACTCTTTCATTGTAAACTTCATATTACTGTACTAGTTTAAAAATTTCTACAGTTGTGGTGGTGTGTACTGTAGTTCTTTTCTTTACTGCTATACTTTTGTTACTGTTAGTTACTTGCATGGTGAATGTGGTTTATTTTACAGCTTTTTGGTTACTTGCTCGTTGGACGACTGGGCCTTGGGATCAGTCGAGTCGGTCCAATTCTCGTGTCCTGTAGGGATTCGAGAATCGGGTCGTAACAAGATGGTATCAAAGCAAGGTCGTCCTGAGAAGTGAACCAACTAGTCGGAAAATAACCAATTCACGTGCTTGTAACTAGAGTAACCACCACAACGTATTTTTTTGACATCTATTCTAAGGTTCCTTCGTTAAATGTCGATTGGTATTGACGTCTTTTCTGTTCTGTATTCGCATCTCCTTGCAGGAGATGCCTCGACGAGGAGGTAGCGAGGCGGGCCGCAGACGCGACCGAGGACGAGGTCAGAGGGGCGGGCGCATTGAGCCCGATGCCTCAGTGGACCAGCCACTGCTCCTGGGCATTCAAGCCCAGGACCTCGCCCAGCTAATAGGGGAGATCGTGCAAGAGGAGCTTCACCCGCCGCCACGAGCGCTTCTCCCTGGGGCTGTGGAGGAGGAGTCCTCTGTGGGACAGTGAGACGGACATGGCGCTGGACGTGGGGGAGGGGTGTCCCTCCACCGCCCCCACTTTCCTCCGACACTTCCGAGCATGAGGCCTCTTTACCTAGAGGCGTACCAGTTTCTCCACTTCAATGCCATTACGAGCTTTTCGGACAATTCTGGAAGTGAAGCCCCCTCCTTCAAGGGGAATGAGGACTCGACCGAGGCGGAGGACTGGCTCGAGTAGATCGAGAAGGTGTTTGACACCCTTCGCCCCCTGTGGAGTGTCGCATAGCCTTTGCCAAGTAACAACCAGAGAGTGCGGCACACAGGTGGTGGAGGGCAGTCAGAGATCAGGAGAGGGACGAGCCGACTTGGGATCAGTTCATCACCCTCTTCTGCGAGCAGTACTTCCCCCAAACGTGGCAGGACCAGAGGAAGAAGGAGTTCCACACTCTTCGCCAGGGGATGATGACCATGAGCACGTACCGCACGCGTTTTCTGGAGCTATCTCATTTCACCACAACAGCCGTGCCTACCGAGGAGGAGCACCTTTGAAGGTTTACCGAGGGGCTCCGGCCTGCTATTCGGGGGTATGTCAAACCCCTGAAGCTGCCTACGTTCTCGAGGGTGGTGGAGGCAGCTATGACGTATGAAGAGACCAACCCGTCCGCACGTGACACTAACAATGGGCGGAAGAGGCCCTATCAGCCAGACTTCTCACAAGGCCAACGAGAGAGGAGGCACGTGGCGCCCGCAGGAGAGCCGTCACGCTTTACGGGGCCATCAGCGGCCTTTGGGGGCCCCTGACAGGGGCCAGCTACCACCATCGGGCCCCCACCCAGCCGTCAGCAGGGACCCACTGAGGGCGGGAGTCGAGTCCCCCATTGCTACCAATGTGGCCAGCCAGGCCACATCAGGCGGGACTGCCTATCTAGGGCTGGAAGTCAGCAGATGCTCCCCGCACCAAGCACTGAAGGGCGAGCAGGAGGCCGCGGTTTCTAGGAATGAGGAGGAGGACTGCAGTCACGGGGAGGGTACCGACCAGCGGCTACCCGTCCAACTCAGAGTGTGGCTGCTTCATCCGCACCTAAGGCTGAGGGGCGTATCAACGTCCTGACATACAGGGATGCCAGAGCTTCAGGATCAGTGGTGGCAGGTATGGTTTCAATTTCCGACAGACTAGTTTACACGCTTTTCGATTCCAGCGCCACGCACTCATTTGTCGCTGCCAGTTTTGCTGTTAGTTTGGGGCAGGACTGTGTGTTGTTAGAGGATCCGTTTGTGATCAGAAGTCCGAGTGGTCAGCTGTTCGTAGCTGAGGAGGTTTACATGGATTGTGAGGTTAGTGTTGGGGGACACAACCTTCCCGCTGACCTGATTATGATACAGATGGAGGACTTTGGCATGATTCTGGGGATGGACTGGCTGTCCACTTACCACGCCTTAGTGGACTGTTTTGAGAGGAAGATCGTCTTCTCCATACCGGAGTTGCCTTCTTTCGAGTTCCACGGGCAGCCAGTGGATGGAGGCTTCAGGTGTATTTCTGCACTTCAGGCGGTGAGACTTTTGGGCCAGGAGTGTGAGGGCTTCCTAGCTTGTGTGGTGGCGGAGCCAAGCCCTGTGGCAGACTTCCAGAGTATCCCGGTGGTCAGAGAGTACCCCGACGTGTTCCCAGATGAGTTGCCAGGACTACCGCCCGAGCGTGAGATCGAGTTTGAGATCTCACTGATACCGGGGACCAGTCCCATCTCTACAGCACCGTACAGGATGGCACCACTTGAGCTACGAGAGCTCAAGTCTCAGTTGCAGGACCTTCTGGAGAAGGGCTTTGTGAGGCCCAATGCATCTCCATGGGGAGCCCCGGTATTGTTCGTGAAAAAGAAGGATGGTACCCTACGCCTTTGTGTGGACTACAGACAGCTGAATAGGGTTACCATCAAGAACAGGTATCCGCTGCCGAGGATTGACGACTTGTTTGACCAGCTGCGAGGTGCTACGATATTCTCTAAGATAGACTTGAGATCTGGGTACCACCAGTTGAGGATCAGGGAAGCAGACGTCTCCAAGACAGCTTTCCGCACCCGATACGGACACTACGAGTTTTTGGTCATGTCGTTTGGGCTGACCAATGCCCTCGATGCCTTCATGGATTTGATGAACCGGTTGTTCAGGCCGTACTTGGACCAGTTCATGGTGGTATTTATTGATGATGTGCTCGTCTACTCTCGAGATCAAGCGCAGCACGGACAACACTTGCGGATGATTTTGGACACGCTGAGACGACGTAGGCTGTACGCCAAATACAGCAAGTGCTAGTTCTGGTTGAGGGAGGTGACCATCTTGGGCCATGTGATCTCCGGGGATGGCTTGGCTGTGGACCCAGCCAAGGTTGAGGTAGTGCTCAGGTGGGAGAGACCGCGTACAGTTACTGAGATCTGCAGTTTCTTGGGACTGGCAGGCTACTACAGGCGATTTATCAGTGGCTTCTCGCAGATTGCACGTCCTATGACATAGCTGACCTGAAAGGACGTGCCCCTTTCTTGGACAGATGCTTGTGAGGCGTGTTTTCAGGAGCTGAAGGAGAGGCTGACTTTGGCTCCCATACTCACCATCCCAAACAATAGTGGCGGGTTCGTTGTGTACACAGACGCCTCTTTGCAGGGGTTAGGGGGTGTGCTCATGCAGAGGGGTCACATTGTCGCTTCGCTTTACGGCAACTGAAGCCCCATGAGCATAGCTACCCTACCCACGACCTGGAGCTGGCAGCTGTCGTCTTCACGCTGAAGACTTGGAGGCACTACTTGTATGGCGAGACCTTTGAGATTTTCACAGATCATAAGAGCCTCAGGTACTTGTTTAATCAGAAGGATCTCAACATGAGACAGAGACGTTGGTTGGAGCTCCTGAAGGACTATGACTGCAGCATTTCCTACCACCCGGGAAAGGCCAAAGTGGTGGCTGGCGCCTTGAGCCGGAAGGCGCCCGCATACTTGGCCAGTTTATAGGCGTAGAGTTGGAGCCTCATGGAGGAGATGGGCAGTTGGCGACCCCTAGAGTTACAGGGGCACTATGGGGCAGTAACCGTGACATGACAGACGTGGCCAGAGCTGATCGACCGCACCATCACAGGATAGATGGCCGACCCGTACTTACAGTCGTTGTGTGACAAAGTGCTGTCAGGAGACCCTGGGGACTTCTTTATAGATGAGGTGCTGCACATGAGGGGACGTTTGTGCGTTCCCAAGGACGAGGAGCTATTGAGAGAGCTCCTGACTGAGGCACACGGTTCCAGGTTCAACATACATCCCGGAAACACAAAGATGTACCATGATTTGAGATGCGACTTTTGGTGGAGGGGAATGAAGTGGGATGTAGGTGAATTTGTACAACAGTGTTTAGTGTGCTAGCAGGTGAAGGCCGAGCATCAAAGGCCTGCAGGGTCGTTGCAGCCACTTCCAGTGCCAGAGTGGAAGTGGGAGAGCATCACCATGGACTTGGTGGTGGGCTTGCCCGTTACCCAGCGAGGACACGATGCAGTCTGGGTGATCATGGACAGATTGACGAAGATGGCACGTTTCTTGCCGATCCGAGTCACCTTGGGACCAGCACAATTGGCAGAGAGGTATATCCGCGACATGGTACGACTACACGAAGTTCTGCGGGAGATCGTATCCGATCGGGATACCCATTTTACGTCCCAGTTTTGGGCTAAGTTTCAGCAGGCCTTGAGGATACGGTTGAGGTTCAGTACAGCATACCACCCCCAGACAGACGAACAGTCTGAGCGCACGATACAGACACTTGAGGACCTTTTACATGCTTGTGTACTGGACTGGAGGGGCTCTTAGGAGGAGCACTTGCCCCATACGAAGTTTGCTTATAATAACAGTTATCACTCGAGCATCGGCATGGCACCCTACGAGGCTCTGTACGGACGGAGGTGTACGGCACCCTTGAGTTGGGTTGAGGTGGGGACTAAGTGGGAAGTTGGTCCCAGGCTGATCCTTCAGAGTCAAGAGGTGATTGAGCAGATTCACAGGCAACTCTGCACTGTCAGGAGCAGACAGAAGAGCTATGTAGATTGGAAATGCAGAGAGGTGCAGTTTGAGGTTGGGGACCACGTCTTCCTTCGCGTTTCGCCCATGAAGGGCCTGCAGCGGTTTGGGGTGAGAGGGAAGCTCGCGTCGAGGTTTGTGGGACCCTTTGAGGTCCTGGAGCGGGTTAGACCTGTTGCTTACAGGCTTGCCCTTCCTCCCCAGCTTTCTGGTGTGCATAACGTGTTCCACGTGTCCAACCTCAGGAAGTACGTCGTCGATCCCAGTCACGTTCTGAGCCACGAGAGCATCGAGGTGGGTAATGACCTGACCTACCCCGAGTGGCCAATGCAAATTCTCGACAGAGCCGTCCGACGTCTGAGACGGAAGCAAGTACCCCTGGAGAAGGTCTTGTGGAGGAGCCAGCGGTATGAGGAGGCTACCTGGGAGCCTGAGGCGGCGATGCTGGAGCGGTACTCGAAACTCTTTGAGGGTACATCTTTTCATACCAGCTTCTGTCCTCTTTGAGTTTGTTATGCGTATGTTTTTCTTTTTTTTTTCCGCACCCTAGTTAGCGAAAGTTTCGGGGATGAAACTTCCTTTGAGTTTGCTATGTTGTTAAGACTAGTGACATCAAAACACTTTAAGACGTCTGGGAGTTGGTCCAGACGTCTGGACACCTTCCTAGACGTCTAGAAATTAATTTTTTACGTGCATACGATCGCGAGTCTACGTGCATGCCGCACATAGACTGAACCCCAGTAGCCTTCTCTTTCTCTTCCCTCGTCGACATGCAGAAGCTTTTCCCCCACGCCTACAAATACCCCCTCCTCTCCCTCACGCCACCCCACCCCACTCGTCTCCTCCTTCCTCCAGCACGAGAGCGAGAGTGAGAGAGAGCGCGGCAGCTGCAGCCAAGTGCAGCGGCGGAGAGGAGAAGAGCAGAGAGAGGGAAGAGAAGAGAGCTCTCTGGAGCAGCTCGAGGCCGACCGATGTGCGCGAGGCGGTGGGTGTGTCGGGGAGGTTTCCCCGATGCTGCTGCAGTAGAGTAGCGAACGAGCGGCTGCACGGCGAGGTTGCATGCAGCGGGAAGAAGACAAAGGAGGTTTTGATTCTGGGAATTTTCCCAGAATCAGACGTCTGGACATACATCCAGACGACGTGGACGATGTCTGGAAGAAGCTCCAAACAATTGATAGGTACATACTGTGCCTATACCTTCCTTTTTGCGGATACGTCCATGCAGGTCGTCCCGCCGAAACTCTGTAGCATGCTGTGTTTGAGAACTTTTGCGTGCGCATGCAGGACTCGCTTCGGGAAGGCACGGGACACACCCTCCCACGCGGTTCAGACGTCTGGGCGAGTCACCAGACGGCGGAGAGCATCTCCAGATATCCAGAGAGGTGGTCAAACGTCTGGAACAAGGTACAAATGGTTCAGCAGGATTCCTGGACGTCTGAAGAGCAACGTAGAGTGAGGTATGGATTTGGACTCCTTTTAAGATGTCTAGAAGATGTTCCAGACGTCTGATTTGAGTCAGAATCGTCGTTTTTGACCCGCTTAGGGTCCGTTTGAGGTCCGATTTCTGCGTTTAAGATTCTGTTCTTTGTATTAGTTCCTCTACTTGTTGGAATGTGTATTATCATGTTCTGAGTGGTTTCTTGTGGTTGATCCTTATGTTAGGACCACGTTCTATTGCGTATTTGGGGGTTGCAGAAGCACGTGGACCTGCCGATCACGCCCCCATTACTCTCGATTTTGCGAGTAGAGTGGCTTCCCTTAGTTAATTTCAAACATAAATGCATATCTGAAATAAATGATAGATCCTAGAGCATGGCATAAATCCTAGGACCAGAAAAACTAGATTGAATGATAAATCCTAGGGTATGGCATGAATCCTAGGACCTGAAACCTAGATTGAATGATAGATTCTAGGGTATGGCATGAAACCTAGGACTAGAAACACTGGAACGATTGTATTAAATGCCTGAAATGCAGTCTTGAAATGAGTAGACGGAATAATAACTGTCTATAATTGGATAACAACTACTTGTGAAATGTAGAGTACTGTTGTTAGTAGCTGCTACTTGTAATTTCTGTTGGTTGAAATTAAATACGAGCTGCTTGTATATAAATTGGAAAGGAAAGATTGAATGTTGGAAACACCTGCTATATGCAAATAAACCTGAATGATGAAACCTAGTATGGCTTGGCCTGAGGAAACATGAGCACTGACCCTACGGGGAATTAGGAGTAGAGCTCCTGGAAATAGATAGAATGGAACTGGAAAAGTGAATGAGGAAGTGAGCTGGCCCTTGAGTACGGAGTACCAAGGAGAGCGACTGTCCCCCTGTTTAGTGCAGAGCAGAGCTAGCTGCCCTAGGGCTGGGACCCAAGGTTAGGACTGGCCACCTTGTACCAACTCTGTGGCCCTCGCGTACACAGTACCAGGGAGAGCTACTAGTGTAGGGAAAGAGCTTGCCACCCCACGGGGCCCGGGGTTCAGCTAGCCGTCCTACACTGACTTGTTAGGCCCACTCGGCAAACCAGGGTAGTCAGGCGAGGGTGCGCGGACTGTGGAGGGGCGAGACCCCTGGTTGGTTCTTAGGGGCTAGACCCCTATTACTGAGAGGGCTCTGCCCTATACAGGTTCCGTGCTGTGCTTTGGGTGCACCCATTAACGGAAACGATTGACCGCGTGCCAGTGCGGGGTAGCTACCCGTGCGTTTATTGCACATGCCGTAGTCACCGTTACGTCTGTCAGCGACCTTAGGGTGGTTGACTGAGTGTAGGACCACCACGGGGGACTCTCCCTGCTAGGAGAGCACCACGTGCTACTTCTACTCTTCGGGAAAGACTGCAATCAAGATCGTTCCCATGAGGAATATTCAAGATCAAGAAAAAGACCTGATAGATAAACCAAGTGATGAAAGAAAGAATAATTAGTTACATAAAGAAAGAAATTGAAAACAACAACTACCTGTCCACCTTTACTATTTTTCTTAGCTAGTTGGTTGCCACTCTACTCAGCGTTTTGCTGACGTGTCATACTTACCACCATTTTCAGGTCCAGGTGTTGAGCAGCCAGAGCCTTCGGCTGCGAAGGGTGCTGGGCCTAGTAGAGCCCAGTAGTTGTACTTTTGTTGTACCCGTTTTCTGTAGTAATGAGTATTTTGTTACACGTTTGTACTTTTTTATTGTAAACTTCATATTACTGTACCAGTTTAAAATTTTCTACAGTTGTGGTGGTGTGTTCTGTAGTAGTTCTTTTCTTTACTGCTATACTTTTGTTACTGTTAGTTACTTGCATGGTGAATGTGGTTTATTTTACTACTTTTTGGTTACTTGCTCGTTGGACGACTGGGTCTTGGGATCAGTCGAGTCGGTCCGATTCTCGTGTCTTGTAGGGATTCGGGAATCGAGTCGTAACAGTAAACCATTATCATTAGAGGCAAGTAATATGTCATCAACATATAAAATTAGGAAAACATGTTTGCCTTTATCGAATTTATGATATATACATTCATCAACTGAATTTATCTCAAAACCAAATGAGACAACGACCTGATGAAATTTGCAATACCGTTGACGTGAAGCTTGTTTTAAACCATAAATGACTTTCTTTAATTTGCAAACCATTTGCTTTGCATCACCTAAGGCAAAGCATTCTAGTTGCACCATATATATCATTTCATCAATGTCACCATTGAGAAATGTTGTTTTCACATCCATTTGGTGTAGCTCTAAGTCAAAATAAGCCACCAAAGCCATAATGGTTCTAAAGGAGTCTTTAGAAGAAACTGGGGAGAATGTCTCTTTGAAATCAATGACTTACTTTCGAGTGAAGCCTTTTGCAATAAGACGAGCCTTATACTTATCAACATTGCCTTTAGAATCCCTCTTGGTTTTAAAAATCCATTTGCAACTAATGGATTTTGCACCATCAGGCAATGGGACAAGTTCCCAAACGTTATTGTCACTCATTAATTTCATTTCCTCATTCATGGCATTTGTCCATTCTTGGGAATGGGAACTCCTCATGGCATGAGTGATCGAAATGAGATCCGTATCCATTTGGTCTACCTCTAGTTCCTGAAGAAATACAATATAGTTAGTGAAAATTGCACTTCTCCTTTCCCTAGTGGACTGCCTAAGGGGTGCTTCCTGAACATTTTGAGGATGATGAGTTTGATCCATATGGAGACTTTCAACATTACTTTCATCCCTTTCTATCATTGGAACAACATTAGGAATGACAACTTGACCCTCTTCAGTAATACCCATAGGAATAGGGTTGGTTCCTGAAAAGTAATGTGTCTATTACCTCCACCCATAGCAATATCCTTAAAGAAATGGGCGTTTCTCATTTCAAAAAATGAGCGAGTCTCAGGGACAAAGAACCAATATCCCTTAGACCTTTCCGAGTATCCAACAAAATAGCAACCAACCATTCTGGAGTCCAATTTTCTTTCGTTAGGCCTATAAAGCCTAGCCTCAGCTAAACAATCCTAAATATGAAAGTGTCTAAGACTTGGTAATTTACCAGTCCACATTTCATATGAGATTCTTGGTACTACTTTTGATGGTACTCTATTTAAGATGTATGTTGTTGTCTTTAACACTTCTCCCCAGAGAGACTCTAGTAAAGAAGTATGACTAATCATGCTTCTCATCATATCCTTAAGAATCCTATTGCGCCTTTCTGCAACACCATTCATACTAGGTGTCCCTAGCATAGTGTACTGAGGCACAATTCCACATTCATCTAAGAATGAAGCAAATGGTCCTTGATGCGATTCTCCTAATCCATTATATCTGTTGTAGTATTCACCACCACGATCAAATCTAACAGTTTTAATCATTTTCCCAAGTTGATTTTCAACTTCGGCCTTATAGGATTTGAAGAAATCTAAAGACTGTGATTTCTCCTTAATCATATATAAGTATCCATATCTAGAGAAATCATCTATGAACGTAATAAAATATTGTTGACCATTCCAAGAGGCCGTAGGGAATGGACCACAAATATCTGTATGTATTAGTTCCAAGACATCTGTAACTCTTATGACACCTACTGTTACGACCCGGTTCCCGAATCCCTACAGGACACGAGACCGGACCAACTCAACTGATCCCAAGACCCAGTCGTCCAATGAGAAAGTAACCAAAAAGTAGTAAAAATAAACCACATTCACCATGCAAGCAACTAGCAGTAACAAAAGTACAGCAGTAAAAAAATAAACTACTACAGTACATACCACCACAACAGTAGAGAATTTAAAAAAGTACAAGAATATAAAGTTTACAATAAATAAGTACAAAAGTGTAACAAAAATACTCACTACAACGGAAACAGGGTACAAAAAGGTATAACTACTGGGCTCTACTAGGCCCAGCACCCTCTGCAGCCGTAGGCTCTAGCTGCTCAACACCTGGACCTGAAAAAGGTTATGAGTACAACACGTCAGCGAACGCCGAGTAGAGTGGCATCTAGCTTACTAAAAATAGTAGAGTGGCATCCCAGTGTTTCTAGTCCTAGAATTCATGCCATACCCTAGGATCTAACATTCAATCTAGTGTTTCTAGTCCTAGGATTCATGCCACACCCTAGGATCTAACATTCATTCCAGATATGCATTCATGTTTGTAATTAAACTAAGGGAAGCCACTCTACCAGCAAAACCAGGAGTAATGGGGGCTTGATCGGCAGGTCCATGTGCCTCCGCAACCCCCAATTTTGCAACGGAACGAGGTCCTAACATAAGGATCAACCACAAGAATCCACTCAGAACATGATAAAAGCATTCCAACAAGTAGAGGAACTTATACGAAGAAGAACAGAATCTTAATTGAGGAAATCGAACCTCAAACGGACCCTAAATGAGTCAAAAATGATAATCCTGACTCAAATCGGTGTTCCAGACGTCTTAAAAGGAGTCCAGAATCATACCTCACCCTGCGCTGCTCCTCAGACATCCGAGGATCCTGCTAAACCGTCTAGACCTAGTTCTAGACGTCCGACCACCTCTCCGAACGTCTGGAGACGCTCTCCGTCGTCTAGTGCCTCGCCCAGACATCTGAACCGCGTGGGAGGGCGTGCCCTGCACCTTCCCGAAGCGAATCCTACATGCGTAACGCAATCTCCTCAACACGGCACGTCTCAAAACCTCTGCGGAACGGCCTACATGGCCGTATTCGCAAAAGGAGGTATAGGGCGCAGGATGTACCTCTCAGTCGTCTAGAGCTCCCTCCAGACATCGTCCGTGTCGTCTGGATGTAGGTCCAGACATCTGATTCTGGGAAAAATCCCAAAATCAAAAGCTCCTTCGTCTTCTTCCTGTTGCACGCGGTCGCACCGCGCTCGCTCCTCCGCTGCTCTAGTGCAACAGCGTCGGGGAAACCTCCCCAGCACACCCCTCCGCTGTGCACACACCCGACCGGCCGTGAGCTTCTCCGGTGAGCTTTCTCACGGCTCGCGTGCTCTCCTCTCTTCCCTTCTCTCGCTGCTCCTCCTCTCCGCCGCTACCCTCAGCTACACTCGTTGCTCTCGCTCTCGCTGGAGGAAGGAGAAGGTGGATGGGAGTGGGGTGGCGTGAGGGAGAGGAGGGGGTATATGTAGGCGTGGGGGAAAGGGTTCTGCAATTTTGGCGAGGGGAAGAGAAAGAGAAAGAAAGCGGCACGCGTACAGACTCGAGGTCATACGCACAAAAATTGATTTCCAGACGTATGGGAAGGCGTCCAGACGTCTACCCAGACGTCTGACCCAAGTCCCAGACGTCTTAAAGGACTTTAATGGCACAGGTCTTAACACCTACACCTGATTTATTTGTTTGTTTCCCTTTTAAACATTCTACATAGACATTGAAATATATATAGTTAAGGGAGTAAAGAATTCCTGCAAAAATAAACCTATCAATTCTCCTTTTGGAGATATGACCCAAACACATATGCCATAACATTCCAGAATCCTCACAAGTTAACTTTCTTTTCGTACCACTAAATGTAGCATGCAAGGTTTCGAAAGAAGATGGAGATGTATGAAGCTTATATAGATTGTCATACAAAGATAAAGAACCAGTTGCAATAAGACTTGAATCAAAAAACAACTTAAATTGCTTATCCAAAAGAACAAGAATTACCTGACTTGTCCAATAGATAAACAGCAATTAAGTTCCATCTTAATAACGGTACTACAAAAGTTTCTTTCAAATCTAAAGCATAACCAATACTTAAAAAATAATCTAAAATCCGCAACAGCTTCGACCTCCACCTTCTTGTCGTCGCCCACGTATATGAACCTTTCGGCTTCACTTGGCGGTCGGCAATTTAGGCAACCCTGCATAGACATACTAATGTGAATAGTTGTTCCTGAATCTATCCACCAAATGTCTAAGGGTACGAAAGCTAAATTAACTTCTGAACAAACATAAGAAAGATACGTACCCTTCTTATCATGCCAAGAGTGATACTTTGTATAGTCCTTTACGTGTCCTTCACCTTTACAGAAGAAATAGGTTGCCTTAGGCTTCTTCTGCTTGCCTTTAGATGAAGAACTGACAGTAGCATCATTCACCCTTTTCCTTTTGGAACTGATAACTAAATGAGCACTTTTAGGTTTGTCCTTCTTAAGTCTCTCCTCTTCTTGTACACAATGAGAAATGAGCTCATGGACAAACTATTTCTCCCTTTAAAAGTTATAGCTTATTTTAAACTGTCCATATTGTGCAGGAAGGGATATCAAAACTAAATGCACCAGGAGGTCTTCCAACAATTCCAGTTTCAGTGCCTTTAGCTTTGAAGCCAAATGAGACATCTCCATGATGTGCTCCCTTATGCTCTCAGTTCCTTTATACTTAAGAGAGACGAGCTTCCCCAGAAGGTTGCTTATCTCAGCCTTTTCATTTTTCGCAAAATATTTCTCTATTGCATCAAGAAATCCTTTAGCATTGGACTCCTCTGAGATAGCACCCCTAAAGTTTTCTGGTATGACACACTTCATGATCATTAGAAACATGCGATTGGAACACTCCCACCTCTCAAAGTACTTCTTAGCATCAGCAGTACTTTGAGCCGTAAGATGAGGAGGTTGTTCCACCCTAAATGCAAGGTCCAGATCCATGCACCCCAGAACTATCATGACATTCTCCTTCTAGAATTTAAAGTTAGACCCATTTAGTTCTGGAATGGAGTTCAAATTGGCAGTAATAGTAGATGTAGAGGAGTTAACTAAAATAAAAGATAAAAACATGCTCTAATGAATAAACTTGAGAAAACCATACAATATTGTCATTTAGTCTTTGGACAGAAACAACAATATTGTAAGAGGCAGAAATGAGTAACCAAACATGAGTGTTTAAAAAAAAATGCAAGTTAAATGAATTCATCTTTGGATTAATTCATTACTTACATATAAAACCAAAATAAGCAACTCATTTGTTATTAATTGCTTTGTGAAGTTCAGTCAAGTATTAAATCTCTTTTGGGCTATTTAGTACTCATAGAAACAACGCAAAACAACCATTTTGATGTTATAAATCAATTAGCACAAGCAACAACATATTGCTTTGGCAAATATATTGTCACATGCACCAATCAATTCAAATACATCAAAACCAATTACTATAATGTATTTTCATAGATAGTTATGTCCTATGATTCATGCTTAAACAGTTCATAACCCAAATGACATGTTTTTACCCCAATCAAGATCCAAGTACCGGTACTAGTCCTTTAGTATTAGTACCAGAACGACATGTACTAGTATTGGTCTTTATGTACCAGTACTACATCAGTACTGGATCAATCCTGGAACCAATGTCCAGTATCACACATGTACCGGTACTCATGAGAAGTGCCGGTACTCAATCGATTCTGAACTGTTCCTTGGTCACGGCCAGTATCACACATGTACCAGTACTCATCATGAGTACCGGTACTCAATTGATACTAGCAGCACTACTAGGCGCGACCAATATGCCATATGCACCAGTACTCAATCAATACCGGCGATTCCCTGTGACCCTGACCAGAATCCCTCATGTATCGGTAATCATGATGAGTACCGGTACTCCTTGGATTATGGCTGCACTCCGGGAAGCACCTTATGGGCGCCCATGCCTTACCAGTACCAGTACTCATGATGAGTACTTGTATAGGATCGGTTACAGCCCACTTCTAGGATGGCGATATGAATTCGGGATCACATGTAATCAATCCCAAATTGATTTTGATCGAAAAACCAACGTCACACAAGTCATAATGGAACAAAACTAACATGAATCACCCTTTAAAACATTGATTCAACTAAGATGGGCTTGAAAAATTCAATCAAACATGATTTGAGGCGTTGTTCTTGTCCAAATGAAAAACCCCTAAAAAATAAAAATAACGGATTTCAATTCAACGAAAATCTGTTGCTTTGATACCACTTGTTGGATTTATTACCGAATGGAACCAAATCAACGTACAAACAAATCATTGGAGAGGTTTCACAAATCCTAAGATCTCTGATTCCCATATACATTGATAACACAAGAATAAAGAGAGTATATATGGATACCTGAATCCATTGCTTAATCTTCTCCAAGAAGGAAGCAGGCATCAATCCTTCTATTCTCGACAAGGTTTCGGCGATGGTGCTTCCAGGGATCCAGAGAGAATGAGCGCGGAAGAAAGAAACATTATGTTCTCGTGCCCTTTCGGTTTCCACCTAGAGCCCTTATATTTCCCACGATGGGGTGCAGGAAAATAAAACCGTCCATTACTCACATATCCCCGAGGACCACAACCACCATATTTTGGAATTAATGATTCTATCCATCAACAAATCGTAATTCCCCAGAGGGTTTCTATGCAATTAACCCCATATTATTTGAAGTGCAATTTACCCAATTCTTATTGGATCACAAAATGAGCATATTTACCAATATACACGTATATGATATATATATTAACGTAAGTCCCCTTATAATAATATATGTATGCCCACTAATTATTCTAACACACACAACCTGATTTTGGAACCAATGCAAAAAATGCATGGTTAATTTCCCCACCATTTTACCCTCTACAAGGAGGAACGCAACTACTGCATGCTCATCATATTGCACAATGTCCTAACACCTACTAAAACAAATGCATTGAACCCATCCAGGCTCGGGGCCTTATCACTCCCAATCAACCATAGGGCCTCCCTGATTCATCCTTAGATGTCGGCCCAATAAGAATGTCATTATCCTTAGCTGTGACCCTATTGCGAATCAGAATAAGCTTTGACAAAGCTCTCCAGCCACCATCACCCAGGCCATAAATAAAAGAAAAATGCTCCATAACAGTGGATCGAATTTTCTCCACTTCATCAATAACCATACCACTATGCAAAATAACACTAAAAAGGGAGTTTTTATTTTGCCTTACCAGAGTCACCATAGAGAAAAATTTTGTGTTGCAATAACCCTCCTGCAACCAAAGCACTTGGCTACATTGGCACCACTCACACTCGCCCTCATTCAAGAGCCGCTCAATTTCAAATTTGATGTGCCTCTCCCCTGTAAGGCAACATCGCAAGGATCAACCCCCAAAGACAAGGCTATGGCGTTGAGGTTATCATGCAAGGAGACAATGGTGGTTGGTCGATCCCAGTCTTCTCGTGCCCACTTTTTAAGCCTATCTTTCACCATCTTCAGTTTGCGAATGCACATCAACATAGGATTTCCATCAACTAGGGCATTTAAAGCCTCCCTCACCAAAGGCAAGAAACCATCACGATCCACCTAATGATTGAAGAATCTGAATGGTTTCTGTTTACCACCTCCCTCAATAATCAAAATTTTCATGAGTAGGTGATTACTTCTTTCCACCACCATGTAATGGAGTTGGGTCCGAGGGAAAAGGCCAAACCATCCCTCGTTCCCAAAGGCTCTATCAAGACGAGAGGAAATCCTGTCTTCCCCTTCCCCCTTATTAGACCAAGTGAATTCCGGGCCAATGGCCATGAGCTCCACCATACCAAGCTTTTTACAAGACATCAGATACATTGTAGGTTAAGGCGATGTATTCTTCAAAAGGGGGCGAGAAGGTTTCATGCCTCCTCCCTTTCCATCAGAGTTGGTGAGCCTTTGTTTAGTTTTGAGCTTCAATTGCCCACCTCCTCTATTCCATCTATGATCATTTTAATCACTTGAGGTTCTTTCTTTAGGAGCTTACTCCCTTGCCCACCTTCCTTTGTCGCTTCTTTTATAATATATTGGACTTCTCCAGTAAGTGTCGCACCCTCATCCAAAGTTTGCCCATTATGGAGGGAGGGTAATGTCAGAGGTCATCCTAGAGAGGGCCCATAGAAAGCCCATCCATGAAGGCCATGATTAGAAAAATAAGCCCATACATTAAGGCCCTTTTACCATTAGGTGCCCATAAAGCCCAAGCTTACGTAGAGACAGTCGACCGTTAACTTTGGTGAGTGATATACTAAAAAAAGAAACCCTTCCCTTCTCCACAACCCCTACCCACCAACAACAATGACGAGGAAGCAAAGCTAGCACCCCATTGCTCGTAGGGCCTCTCCCCACATGCCCCCTCGCCAGCAACAGCGGTGGAAACCCCTTGCCCGTAGCCCCTTTCCTTCATCTCTCTCTCTCTCTTCCCTCCCCCTATTTTGATCTCCAACGCACATAGAGGTAAGCACTCCCTCCCTCCTTCCACTTTGAACTCATCTTAAATTGCTCAAATATGTTGGAAAGCTCTCTCCTTGTTAAGGATGATGTTATCAGACATGGGATGATGAAGGAGGAAGGCTGCTAATGTTGGAGATGTCAATCATCAATGGTGGAGGAGAGGCCAACTGATGATGGTGGAGATTAATGCTAATGGGTGTGGAGGAATGTGGGAAGGTGATACACGCCCATTACAACACAAGTGTATGGATCCAAAATGCGGTGAGGAGAACCTATAAGCTGATGTTATTAGGGGTGATCGACGATGGATGTGGAAGGGGACACTAGACTATCGAGTGGGAGGTGGACCTACTACCACACGACTAGATAAGGTGGAAGATGGAAGATGAGACATTGAGTAACATGAAGGAAAATGATTCTTGCTTGCTTCCCCATTCCTTGTACAAGGATACATATAAACCTTTACATACAAGGGACAAATCCCACAGTACCCAACACAAATTGCCCAAGTTTCCCCTTACATATAATGTAGTGCCTTAAGCCAATAATACTGTCATAAGCCAAAATGAGCCCTACAACTTGGCTTGTTAATCCTTGCAAAAATGCTTTTCATGCTGACTAGCTTTCTCATATATTCAACAACATATCTTGGGCAATGTGCTGTATTAACTCCACCCACCTCGGAAGCATTATCATCTGCGATGACCAAAAAATTATGGCCGAAGTGGGTGATGTCAACGAGGGGGCCTTGCTAGGGATGACATCGTAGCGAAGGAGGATAGGAAGCGAGTGGCAACATGGTGACGAGTGGGAATGGTGAACAAGAATTAGATGGCATTGTGGTTGCGAGGTGCCTAGAGGTTGACCCTCATAAGATCCAGGTGGAAACAGCCACACAACAAGAGGTCCTGGAGGAGGTCCAAAGGGGAGGGCTCGACTTTTAGGAAGAAGTGTTGTTGTTGTTGTTGGCTTGTTGGTGGTGGTAGTGTTTGTTGTGGGTCATGGGAGATGTGGAGGTCGGTGGTGCTGAGGATATGGTGGTGATAGGGGGAGGGGTCTTCGAGCTTAAAAGAACCATTCGCCACAGCAGAGACAAGGCAGGAGTCGTGGGACTCAGACTAGGCCACATCGTAAGCACCATCGAAGGTGTCAACGGTGCGAAGCTCGAGGAGGAGGGAGCCAAAGGAGGATAGGCTGAGCTCAAGGATGTGAATGCAGTCATTGCTGAGGATGCTGGAGTAACATGAAGGAAAATGATTCTTGCTTGCCTCCCCATTCCTTGCACAAGGATACATATAGACCTTTACAAACAAGGAACAAATCCCACACTACCCAACACAGATTGCCTAATCTTTTCCCTTACATATAACGTAGTGCCTTAAGCTAAAAGCATAATACTATCATAAGCCAAAATGAGCCCTACAATTGGCTCGTTAATCCTCGCAAAAATGCTTGTCATGCTAACAGCCTTCTCCTATGCAGTAGTAAATCTCTGGAGATGTGTTGTATCAAGAGGACAATGGGAAAAGGGGACGAGGGAAAAGGGAAAAATTTGGAGGGAAGGATATTATGGAGAAGACATTTGAGCTCTATTTGGTGGTGGGGTTTGAGGAAAGGTATTTTCACTATGAGACTTTTGTTGGGATTTTTCAACTATTTTAATATAATTACTTTCAATTATTCCAATTAAATCACAATAACATTCACTCTCACTTTTACTTTTAAATAAATACCATTAGATTATTTACTTCCACTTTTAATATTAAATAAATATCTATTAACATTCTCCATTTCTCCTTATACTATTAAACAAATATCCACTAACATCATATCATTACACCAATCATTTTATCCCCTTACTTAACTCTTTCCTTATTTCACCACACAAACAAACACCATCTTCACTTGTTCTATTTTAATCTATCCTTATAGAATTTTATCTCACCTCCAAACAATCCGTTGGTGTTTTACTTTGGAAGGAAATCTAAACTTGGTTCAATGCACACACACTCATGAAAGAACTAAAGTCCCACAAACTTAAGTCAACCCAAAAAAAAGAAACCTTTAGGATAATTTTCCCTAAAACCTTCGTAGATCTACGTGTGAAAATGACCGTAATTACCTTATTCTCTAACCCAAAAATTAAAAAAATAAACCAGAAGACAATATTTCCGACTGGATTTTTTACCTTCACCGTTTAACAAGACATCAAAGAAGAATTCCTCAAAAGGGGGGAAATTAATAAAAAAAAACTAGACCATACGCATAACAATCTACAGTTCTATCCAGATTTCTAAACAAACCCCATAAAAGTTTAATCGGCCGGAGAAAACTTGGACCAGCTGTACATATGCCACGAAAATTATTTCTCATACACGTAACAACCCAAAGACCTTCTTAGCACACTACCAAGAACACCCGCATTACAACATCACCACTAAATGCAAATAACACTCGCCACCTCATGCATGTATAGTAATACACAAGCATATATGCATATATGATCTTAATCGTACGTCATTTATGGCCGTACGTATATACTCGTAGAACTGTACGTACACCATGCAAAACCCTCATCCTGGATGCCCGTCACCTTCTCCGGCCCTCAAGCGGTCGCCCGCTCCATCTTGTGGCTGACAGGTGCGAGGGTCATCCGAGCTTCTCGGCCCCGACCGGGCGCCTGCCGGTCACGTACCAGTACAGCTAAGACAGCCCGGCCGCCACCCCGAACACACCGGAGGAGAGGAACCCGAGGATTATGAGGAAAGTGGTGATGGCGGCAGGGACGAGCAACAGGGGCTGAAGATATGACAAGGAGGGGAGCCGAGAGGGCTATCATGGAGCCGCTGGCGGTCATGACCACCCGGTGGGAGAGGGCCTCGGCCTGCACCTGCTGCGGGGTGGGCTGGCGGAGGTAACCATACCGCTCGGCCATGGCTGAGGACCGTATCGTGGGTGGGACTGCGACGTGTGGCGGGCGGGAGGCGTGGATGTGGCGATGGTGGGCTATACGTGGGAGAGGGGTGGACACGTGGAAGGGCACGCGTGCGGAGGGGAAGCGTGCACGTGGCTTGTCGGGGGACACGTGGGAGCGGGAGGATGGGACCGTGGGAGGGAGCCTAGAGATCGATAGACGTAAGCGCTGGCCCGAAGAAGGCTGGAGTGTGGTTTTGGGGGCTTTTGGAAGTTGGACCGGTAATTAATCGGGCTGGGCCAGCTTCATTGTGTTACTTCTCCGAGATTAAGATAATACTTGGATTGAGTTAAGCTTTTCCAGCTATCTTGTTGTCGGGACGGTTACGGCAACCCGTGATTTGGTAAACAGCTATCCGATGGGCAAATGGAGGAAAATTACTGGGAAGGTAAAAATTCTGACACATAAATCTACACCCCCGTGAAAAACCTTCTCCTGTCATTTGAAAGTTGCACTTTTGGATGCTTGTGGGTCATCCAATGGTTGAAGGAGAGTCTGCACTTAGATGTGCGGAGATTCTTGTACCCTGACAGTGCCCTATATGGAATTTTCTGGATTTGATAACTGAGCATCACTTATTATTATTATTATTATTATTATTATTATTACTATGTGAAGCTACCCGTGACAAAGAAGATCGAGCTTCTTTCCGTACAAGTTCACATCTCCTCATTCGCAGTCACGTCAAGGTGATTGTGTTACGTACGTTTTGATGGATGGCTTGCTGTGGTGTGAGTCTGGTTGTCCGAGGAATTGTGTTACGTAGTAGACCCTTCTCCATGCAATCTAATGATAAAAAAAAAAAAAATAGAGAAGAAAGAGAAGGTTGCTTTAAGTTCCAAATATTAGTAATTAGCCTATGCCGCCTTCAATTTTCTCCTAGAATGAGACAAAAGCAATACCTAGGACAAGGTCAAACATTGGGGGTTCTGGACTTCAGCAAGGGAGGCCTAGATTCTAGTTCTCATCCCTTCTTGTCATAAATTTCCTCCAATACACTCAAATTCTGGATGACTAAAAAGTAAATGCAAAACACTACAGGCTTGCAATGGCTTTATTTAATTCTAGAAGTGAAGCAGTGGAGGAAGTACAATATAGGATGCAATTCTTTAGCATATTTGTTCCCAAGTAAAATGATTCTTGTTTAATATCTTCTTTTAGGTATAATATGAGATCTGCTACATTTGCACAAGTTTGAAGTTCTAATATCATAAATCTAAAGATGGGAATGTTTTCTCTTCGAGGTCTATCTGATTGATAGCCACCCTTTTCTAGAAGAGATGGAAATTGCAAGAGTTTTTGGAGCAAGCAAGCTATGATAAAAGAGACCGGTAGTCGAAAGACCATGAGAGTAATAAAATCCCAAAAAGACAAGAATAATGTTTACTAGGTTCCACACATTAGCAAGTAATGTCTTAGGAGATATCCAAGTCCCAAAACATACTATATCAAGATAGAAATATAGTTATAAAAGGACTCTTTGGCACTCAATGGATACAAAGATTAATAGGTGCTATTCCTCGATGCCCTTTCTCAAATGCTCTCGATCTTCTTATATAGTCATATGATGGGAGATTCTAGAAGCTTAGTAAACTTTTATGTAGATTAGATCAATTCTATTGAGTGTTGTGTATGTTAATGGATGGCTAAAGGGTGTTTTTATAGCCTCCTTATTGACATCCAACATTTAGAAATTCATAATAAGGTAAAAATAATGTTCAAATGTGGCCAAAGCCATTAAAATTGAAGGTTATTGATCAACCAAATTTTAGATTGGTCAATTATTGTTCTTCCTAGAGTCAAATAATCAATTTCATATTAATCAATCAATATACAGGTTTGATCGATCAACAATTAACAGGAAAAAAGAACCTTTGAGTTTCAGTACTACTTGGTTGATCAATTAAGGTATTTTAGTCGATCGATCAAAAATTAGTAGGAATGCAAATTTTGTTATAATCCGATCCCAGCTCCCTGCAGGACTTGAGATCGGCTCACCTCAACTAATCCCAAGATTCAGTCGTCCAATAAGAAATAACTAAAGGCAGAAAATATACTACAACCACACATGCACTGTAACTAAGCAGAAATAAATAAGAGACAGTAATGGAAAACAAGACAAGAAATCTTAAAATTATTACATACCACAAGCGTAAGAGTACTACAACATACATAGCCATCACAACTATAACAGAAAGAAATATAACAAGAATATAGCAAAAACAATTAATATCCTAAAAGTACTACCTACTATAAAAGAACTCTGAAACAGAAAAGTAACAACTATGGCTGGGCTCAGCTGGACCCAGCACCCTCTACAGCCGGTGGCGCTAGCTGCTCAACTCCTTGACCTAAACATAATTATATAATATGTGAATAACTAACGCTGAGTAGAGTGGTGGTTAAGCCATTTACATGTAATTTAACAAATAGAAACAAGCAAATAACTAATCATTCATTTTCATTTATCTCAATTAGGTATTTCTGTTTCCATTATTCTAATAAAGATCGACAACATTTCTTAATCCACTTATTCCCTAAGGGAACGATCTTGATTGCAGTTTATTCCGCGATGTAGAATGTATACGTGGCACTCTCCTAGCCAGGAGAGCTCCAGTAGTAGTCCTACACCCGGTCTACCACCCCGAGGTCACAGTTGCGACGTAGTGGTGACTACGGCACGCACAATAAGCGCACGGGTAGCTACCCCGTACTAGCACGTAATCAGTCATTTCCGCTAGCAGGTACGGCCAAACATACGACACAGAATAGAACAGGGCCTTGCCCTCTCAAAACAGATGTCACGCCCCTCAGAGGTCTACGTACCCTCGCCCTACTATCCCAGTTTGCCTAGTGGACCTAACAAGAGTCGATGTAGGGTAGCCAGTCCTAACACAGGCCCGATGAAGCAGCTGGCTCCCCCCCTACACTAAAGTAACAAAAGTCAGTGTAGGGGGCCATTCTTTACCCCGAGTCTCAACCCAAGGGCAGCTAGCTTCTCCTTACACTAAAGTGACGGTGGCTCTCCTCGATACTGTGTACACGAGGGCCAGCTCACTTTCTATGCAAAAAGAACAATTTCTCTCCTCAATACCACGTACTCGAGGGCCAACTCGCTTCCCTCTTACATACGATATTCATTCCATATACGTGACTTCCTCTTCTAGTTTCCCCGTAGGGTTCATCATTGTATTCAATTCATTTCATTTCATGACATGCATATCTCATTGTTCACATCTCGGCTCTTAACCATATAACAAGCAGCTCGTTATTTAATAACTACAAGAAGCATCACATCATGTAACTATTCATTTGCTAGCATAACGAGTTCTAACATGCATTTCAGAGTTAAACCGTGTGACTCAAGCAATGTTCATTCACTCAATTCTTTCCTAGGGTTCAATCAATTCATTCTAAGACAGCATGCACTTGATTTGTTAATTCATAATATTGAGAAAAATCACTCTATCAGGATACACGGGTGGAATGGGGGCTCGAACCGTAGATCCCGTCGTCTCCGTGGGTCCCGTATACTCGACTGGTTGGAGACCTATATAATTATCCAAATCATATCAAATGATATCAAAACAGTATACGAGTGACACTAATATGTAGAGAAACTCGAACGGAAACCAACGATACTTCGTTTGCGCAAAATCGAGTCCGTTTGGGCCCTAAACAGGCCAAAAACGCATATACTGACTACAATTAGACGTCTGGGACTAGACCCAGACATCTTAAACGACCTCAGAATCTCACATTGCTTTCCTGCGACTTCCTCAGACATCCAAACCCCTCTACAGCTGTCTGAGGGAGATCCTGGATGTCTAGCACTCCCTTCGGTCGTCTTGGAGTGCAATCAGACGTCTGGCACTGTCTCAAAGGACGCGTCATGCGCCTTTCCAACGTCTCATACCTGTGCATGTGCACAGGTTAAAATCGCGACACGTAAGGAAATTACGTGCGTGTATGCAGGCACGTACAAAACACACACCTCGACACTCTACGTGCTGTCAGACGTCTGACGCCAGCTCCGGACATCCTGAGGCTCCTCCAGACATCTGGATAGTGTCCCTGACGTCT
Source organism: Thalassia testudinum (assembly GCA_037157565.1). NCBI lineage: Eukaryota > Viridiplantae > Streptophyta > Magnoliopsida > Alismatales > Hydrocharitaceae > Thalassia > Thalassia testudinum. The sequence continues at coordinate 5,471,149 of JAZHRO010000010.1, read as the reverse complement.
GAGACTGCGGAAAAATGATTTCGTAGTATGCGTTGCGAGCGTCTCTCCCCGTGCGACCTGTTGCCAGCAGAGCCACAGTGGCTCCTTCATCAGCTGCAGGAGGTTGCACCTCCTCTCTTAGTTCCTCCCCTTGCCCTCTCTCCTCCGAGCTCCTCGCTCTCCCTCTCCCTCACCCACACTTCTCCCTCTCTCCTCCTCCATCTTGAGCTCCCCTCTTTCCCTGCTCATGGCTGCAAGGGGACAGGAAGGGAGGTGGTCTTCGGCAGGTGGTGGAGGAACGAAGGTGGAGGTGGTGGTGGTGTGGAGAGGTAGGGGAGATGGTGAGGGTGGCAGGGGTGTTAAATAAGGAGAGGGTGAGGGTTGGTGAGGGGGTATGTGCGTGGGAGTGTTGGGTGGTGATGAGAGCCTCATCATGAACCCTAACTAGCACGTTTTGACCTAAATAAGTACACAAAAGCCCCTACAAAACCTAAAGGAAAGCCTAAATCAAAGAATTATAAATTTAAGTATAAAGCAACTCACAAGGGGTAAAACTGTAATTTTACCAATGCAGTACACAAACGAGATGTCTAAGGGTCTAAACACATGTCAAATGGGCTTAATAAGAAAGAAAGTGGGATTACTTGATCTGAAAAGGGTTATAACAACTTCTATGAATTAAACGACATTCTATAACCCTAAAATAAATCCGCTTTAATTTATGAAGTTTTAGGCAAGACAAAAATCAAATAAAACCCTCTAAAATTCATAAAAAAAACATCCCCTAAAGTTTAAAACCTTCAATTTGGTCATTGGAACTTATCTTGACCTAGATTGAGAACCATACCCAATTTTTGACCTAATTTGAGTTCTTATGCAAATTGACCAGCCAAACGTGATCAAACCTAAAATCAAACTTCACCATTGGATTTCTTAGGTCCAAATTAGGTTTGCACCAAAATTTGGACCTAAGGAAAGGTCATTTTGACCTACTTTACAAATTGGTCCTCAAGAATTACTTTTTGACCTTTAACTTTTTGAACCCTTGCACTTTGCCCCTCAATTTTCCTTTCGTTCTTTGCAAGCCGGTCCCTCTGCCACCCGTAGTAGCTGCCCATGCCTCCGGCGACTCTGCGTAGAGGATGGCGCCGCGCAGGGTATGGGGATCGGCCCCAGAAACGAGAGGGGGGTCCCCTGCATTGTCTTCTTCTGCATGGACCCCCTCCCATGCCCCGTCGGTGCCATACCTCTCGTGCGAACGCGTAAGAGGCATGGGTCCCTTCTCCGGCCATTCTCCGACGGCCTGCCCACGCTCCCTCCTCGAGATCTCCTCGCCAACATCTATTTAAGGAGCGGCAGGGGTCGCTAGTTGCTTTAAGCCTGTTTTGGCCAAAGAAAACCCTCAAATTTCGTCTCCTCCTCCTCCGGCCATTCGCCCGCAGGCTCCGACGACCCTCCTTGTCCTCTCTCGTCGCCCTGCCACCATACCAGTGGCAGGGCTACCTCCGCCGTCGTCCGTCGCACCCTGCCGTACCAGCAGGCACCCTCCAGTCTCTCTTCCTCGTCGCTGTCCCTTCCCCTGGGCACCTTCATCTCCGGTGACAACAACACAGCCGTTCGCTACCATCGCTTCCCTCCCCTTCACCTAGAGACACATAGATAAGTTCTCTCTTTCCCCCTCTTCATTTCCTCTCTTTTAAATCACATTTTTGACCCCTCTACGCCACTATCTACCGTCACCTTCTCCACCTCCGGCAAACCACCGGCAAGGTGTTCCTGCCGCTCCACGCCTCCATCCACCTCGCCAAACCCCTCAAAACCTCCGCCATCATTCACTAAGCAGTTTCCCCATCTCCATTGACCGCTAACACCTCTATATTCACCCACCGAACACACCCAACTCCACGGCCATAGTAAACCCTAAGCACGCTCCCATAGGTGTTCCCACGCCTTGCTGACCACCTCTGCACATTCGCCGCACCTTGGCAAAGCTCCCTGAGCTTTTTAACGTGGCCGTGAGGCCATTTTGGTGCTTTCAGGTTCCAGGGGCTCGCCGCCATTGACGAGCAGGTCGAAGCTGCTTTGCAAGCTTCTCCAGGCCGCAGCGCTCCAGGTCCCCAGGTCCAGAAGGCGCGGCTTGGTCTCACGCACACACCCAGGCCTCTGATTGGCTTCGAGGATCCTCGCAGCAGCTGCAATTGAGAAGCTCAACCTCTGCGGGTGCACGCGATAGGCAGGTGGGACGTTTAGTCCCACCTCGGAAGTGGGTGAGTGAGCGCAGCAGCATAAATTGAATTCCTGCATAAGGCTTATCGCCTTCGATACACAAGGGTCAGGTCCCTCGCCCACGCACGCAGCGCGCCACGCGCTCACGCCCGCCCTCGCCCGCGCTCATGCCCCGTGAGCCTAGGTCCGAACCCGAGTACCCTACCGTGCACTCCTCGCCCACCACCGCACGTTGGTGGGCCTGGTCTCGAGCACGCTACCCGACCCATATACCCACGAATGCTCTGGGAGCGAACCTTTGAGAGAGAAACAGAGAGAGAGAGACACGGGGCAGGTAGGGGTTAAGTTTTGCCTAACCGTGTAACGCGTAGGGAAGTAGAGGAGAGGAAGAAAGGAGGAGGAGCGGAGCAAAAGAGAAGAAGAAAGGAGGAGAAGCAGAGTAGAAGAGAAGAAGAAGGAAGGAGCTGCTGAAGAAAGAAGAAGGAAAGGCAGAGGAGCAGCTGAGGACACTTAGCTGCACAGAGCAGCTGAAAGAGGAAGAGGAAGACAGGAGGGAGGAAGCTGTAGAGAAAAGAAAGGAGGAGAGCCGTAGTAGCAGAAGAAGACAGGAAGGCCGAGAAGAAAGAAGAAGGAGAAGGCATAGTGCAAGAAGAAGCTGCAAGGCAATGTAGAAAAGGGGCAGATAAGGCGTCCGAGAAAGGAAAGACAGAGAAAGAAGAGAAGGAAGAGAGAAGAAGAGAAGAAAGAAAAAGAAGAAAAGAATTTTTTGTTCATTATCTCTCTTTAATTGTTGTAAAATAGTATATCTTAGTGAATTGTGAAATTGTATGCTTCTAGAATTACGTTTGCTCCCTGAGTTTGACCTTGGGATATTTTAAATTTTGAGTAACAAATTGAAATAAATTGACAATCGCTTTTCGCAACATACTGCAACGAACATATCTTTAAAACACGACGAAAGAGCAATCATCAGTTTTTGGCGCCGTTGCCGAGGAGCAACGAGCATCCTAGAAGCTATTAATTCACAATTTCTGATTTACTGCTGACTTAATCTCCTCTTTTGTTGTGCAGGCACAGGAAAACAAGAAGGAACAAGCAGCCGCACAACAACCACACCAAGGGACAAGTAATTTTCTATCCTCTCTTTTAAGCCCCTAAAATTCTAAACAGGAAGAAAAAGAAAAGCAATCTAAGAATTACCTGTCTTTCATACATAGTAAATCACAAGAGTTGCCTGTTTTTCAATTTCAACAAATTCTATCTGTATATCCACTAGAGGTAATTAGGGCTAAAACCTTCTTGCTTGAGCCCTAGTTACTTAATCTTGAGGCAACTAAACTGGACCAATTGGAGCCAACCTAAGACTCAAAGCTACGATTTCAGAGACACACCTTCTAATCAAGAATTGAGAATTCCAAAAAGAAGTGTGCCTAAGCCATTGCTTAAAAAAATCTATTAAGAGAAACCTTAAGCAATCCGGCTCTTAAGTCACTTGAACCTTAAAAGACAGGACCTAATAAGCTCTCATAGGAATTAATAGGTGAAGTTGATCCCTTAGATCAACCAACCTTTAAATTAGGTCACTCTTTGCGCTCAAAAGGATAAAGTTCAAGTGAAACCCTAAGCACCTTGATCCTAATTAAAAGTGATAGACTTAAGAGGTCAAGGTCCCCATTCTCGTCTACCTTGAATCTCAGTGACAAGAGAGGTCAATGGGGGAAACCCTGTAACCCGTGGGGGCGCTCTACCGTGTAGGGGTCTTCGCAGGATTCACCCTCTCTGGCTGGCCAGGTAATTCTCAGGTGGACGACCTTCTGATTAAGGGATATCATCCGCCCTGAACATCTATAGTCACCCAACATTTTGGGTGTCTTCATTGGGTCCAGCACCTGCTAACCTCGTCCAATCCATCAGTGTATGTTTGGTAGGAGGCCCTTGAAGCCTCCTCTAGAAATTCACTCTCCCTGAGGCCAAGTCTCGGCACCCTTGTTTGGGCAACAACCTCTTCACATAGACCTCTCTTCTGATTCTGAACCCAATTCACCTTGTTCTTCCACAATGGCTCAGCCTGTTGAGGAAGAGAATAATCTTGAGCACCAGCTCCAACGACTCAATGATCTCTTCCAGAGCTTCATGAACCCACCGCAGCGTCCCATGATGCGAGATCACTATAATCCCGCTGCGGTGGCAATTGAGCCTCAAGTCAAAATCCCGACTGGAGGACCTGATTCCGAGTTAAAGCCCAACATGATCCACACCATACCTAAATTTTATGGGCTTAACTCTGAAGACCCCTTTCAGCACATCAAACAGCTTAAGCATCTGGCCCAGACCTTCAGGTCAGACGCGCAGAATTGGAATATCCTACTTATAAAGATGTTCTCTTTCTCCCTTATGGATAAGGCAGCTCATTGGTATCAGACACAAACCCGCCCGATCAACACTTGGGAGGAACTTCAGTCTGAGTTCTTGAAGAAGTTCTTCCTCGTTGGTCGAACTAATGTCTTGCGCCATCAGATTACTCACTTCACACAATAGACAGGAGAACCTCTTCATGAGGCATGGGATCGTTTTTAGGACCTCATGAGAAAGTGCCCCCATCATGAAGTTCCTAAAGGGAACAAGTCCAGTCTTTTTACCAGGGACTCCGTGAGGATATTAGACTATTCGTCAATGCAAGTTACGGAGGGAATATCATGGGTCAACATGAAGACACCGTGTGGGAGATTCTCGAGAATATGTGCAAGAACTCCATCAACAATGACTCCATGAGACTATTCGACCGGACGAATACCTGCGCAGCGATGAACCTTAGGGGAGCACACGAGACGCAAGGCCTTTCCGCATCAGTCGACTTGGAATTAATGACCAGTCAATTGGACAAGTCTCTATTATTGAGAAGAAGGTGGATGAGTTGACTCAGCATTTGCAGCGAGCCACCTCTGCGCAGAACTCCTTTGTACTGCCCCCTCCCACATGGGAAACTGTGCAACACATTTTCCACCGACCTTCTCCAGGGATGGACTCATATCCACCCCCATCTGACTCTAGGACCAAATGGACCTCTGATCCTTTCTACTCTTGCCAGGGGAGCTCTACTCCCCCATTCTCTGACTTTTCTGAGGCTCCTCAGACTTGCGAGGACCTCAACACCATCCAGAATGACCCTTTTTCCAGCACCTACAATCCTGGATGGCGAACCATCCCAATTTCCAGTGGGCGGGAAATTCCCAGAATCCAAGACCACCCTTTCAGCCCCGTCCACAAGCACCTCATCCTTATCAGCCCCTCAGCCTCAGCCCAATCCCACTTATCCATCCAGGCCAAACCAAGATCAAATGTCCCTCATCCTCCAAACTTTGGCTGACATTCAGAGAACAAATGCGGCTATTCAAAAGCAACACAAGGACAAAATCACAGAGGTCCGAAATCAACTTGCCCAGTTCGCAAATTCTCGCCAACCAGGCACACTTCCTTCTCAGCCTCTACCTAACCCTAATAGCGTGCTGACCCAGTGGCGCGTTATGAACCCAAACCCGGGCCAAGCACACATGGTCTATCAGGCCCCTTCTATTCCTTCACTTAACGGGATGGAAGCTTCAACCTCCTATGCGGGTTACCAACAGCAGCAGCCCATTCTACCAACCCCTAACCAGAACCAGGCAGGAATAAATTCTGTAACAACCCGTAGTGGTAAGGCAACACAAGATCCACCTTATCCAGACCACTCCAAGCCTGGTAGTGACCCAAACCCTAGGGCAGTCATCTAGGATGTTCCTATCCCGGTCCCAAATCAAAAACCTGGACCTATCCTAGAAGAACCAACCAAGGTTCCATTTCCTGAGGCCTTGACCAAGGGAAAGAAGACAACCAAACCTGTGGCTCCTGAGGAGGACCTGGTCAAGCTCTTTGAGCAGGTCCAAATAAACATCCCCTTGATGGATGCGATCCGCCACGTACTGGCTTACGCACGATTTTTGAAGAATGTGTGTACACCTCAATGTAAGCCGAGAACCAAGAGTGGGAGTCCAATTGTACTGTCAGAGCAAGCCAGCTCTGTAATCCTGAGTAGACTCCCACCTAAGGCAAAAGACCCAGGCACTCCCTTGATTTCATGTAAGATCGGTGAAACCCAGTTCGATAGAGCATTATTGGACCTAGGTGCCTCCATAAACTTGATACCCACATCCCTACTTAACCATCTAGAAGAGTCTGAGCTAAAACCGACCGAGGTGACATTGCAGTTAGTAGATCGATCTATCAAGTCACCTAAAGGGATTCTTGAGGATGTTATTGTGAGGGTGCAGGATTTTTACTTCCCTGTAGATTTCATAGTTTTAGATATGGATGCACCTGAAAACCCAAGGGATACACCAATCATACTAAGGAGACCTTTTCTGGCCACTGCAAGGGCCAATATAAGTTGTGAAGAGGGCCAAATAGAACTAAAATTTGGGAACCAAACTCTCGAAATTGATATCTTTAAGGCCTAACAAGGGATCAATTGCGGTGTCATTGAACAAATCTGTGATATTAGAGCTGTGGTTGATGAACCACAACTTGAGGACAACATGATTATTCTTCATCAACCACAAAAGGATCTTGAACCGCAATTAGAGGAGTCAGACCTTGAGATAGACAAACCTATAACTCCCACCCTTGTACCTCACACTCACTCTGAACCACCCGCTGCTGCTGATAACCCCATTCTTGAACTCAAACCCCTTCCCGATCATTTAAAATACGTCTTTTTGGGTTCTAATCAGACATTTCCTGTGATTATAAACTCCAAACTCACACCTGATCAGGAATCCCATCTGATTACTATTCTCTGACAACATCGCAGAACCATTGGTTGAACTCTCGATAATCTGACTGGAATAAGTCCCTCTTATTGCACACACCATATCTATTCTGAAGAGGACGCACAACCTTCCCGTGAAATGCAGAGACATTTGAATCCCAATCTGCAGGAGGTCGTGAAAAAGGAGATCATTAAGTGGTTAGATGCAGGGATCATCTACCCGATCTCTGATAGTCGTTGGGTGAGCCCAATCCAGGTTGTGCCTAAGAAGGCAGGGCTCACCACCATCACGACTGAAACAGGAGAGGTCATACCTACCCGTGTAGCCAACTCGTGGAGAGTTTGCATAGATTACCGAAGACTCAATTCCACCATGAAGAAGGATCATTTCCCACTACCATTCATTGATCAGATTCTCGAGAAATTAGCGGGAAATAGATTCTTCTGCTTTCGTGACGGGTACTCTAGTTATAACCAAGTGGCGATTCATCCAAAGGACCAAGAGAAGACCACATTCACCTGCCCCTTCGGGACATACATGTTTCGAAGGATGCCTTTCGGTCTCTGCAATGCACCCGCGACTTTTCAGTGGTGTATGCTTGCCACATTCTCTGATATGGTAGGTGATTATCTGGAAGTCTTCGTGGATGACTTCTCAGTTTTTGGGGCATCATTTGACGATTGCCTCCAGCACTTGGTTCACATACTCAGGCGTTGCATTGACGTAAATCTGGTTCTTTCCTGGGAAAAGAGCCACTTTATGGTGCCTAAGGGGATCGTTCTAGGACACTTAATTTCTGAGAAAGGCATCCAAGTGGATCGAGCCAAGGTTGATCTAATTTCTAGACTTCCTATGCCTAGCTCGATCAGGGACATCCGATCTTTTCTGGGGTACATCGATTTTTACAGTCATTTCATCCCTGATTTCTCGAAAATCGCACACCCCCTGACTACTCTTCTCTCCAAGGATGTACCCTTTAAGATTTCCAAGGAATGCACTCAAGCTTTTGAGAACCTTCATGACCGAGTCACTCAAGCCCCGATCCTACAGTCCCCTAATTGGTCTCAACCCTTTGAGATCATGTGCGATGCATCTGACTTCGCTGTAGGAGCGGTTCTGGGGCAGAAGATTGACGGGAAACCTGTGGTCATCTACTACGCTAGCAAGACACTTGACGAGGCTCAATGTAACTACACGGCTATGGAGAAAGAGCTACTAGCCGTAGTATTTGCCCTCGAAAAATTTTGATCTTATCTCCTGGGTTCCCACGTCATAATCTACTCGAATCACACTGCTGTGAGGCATCTCCTTGCTAAAAAGGACGCGAAGCCTCGATTAATCCGATGGATCTTGCTGTTACAAGAATTTGACCTCGAGATTCGCAACAAGGCAGGAAGACAGAACATGGTAGCTGACCACTTGTCTCGCCTTCCTTCTGAGATCATCAACCCTTCTGGACCCATCACGGAGTATTTTCCTGATGAGCACCTATTGATTATTGGTACTAGGCTTCCATGGTTTGCTGATATAGTAAACTACTTGGCATCTCATCAGATCCTGTCTGATTGGCCGAAGGCCAAGAAAGACAAGTTGCGCTCCGATGCCAATTACTACATCTGGAAAGACTCGTACCTTTTCCGCATAGGTGCTAACCAAGTCATCCGGTGATGTGTCCCGGAGAGCGAAATCAATGACATTCTCTCCTTCTGCCATGACCAGGCATGCGGTGGATACTTCTTTGGGCACAAAACCGCATCAAAAATCTTCCAGTGTGGCTTTTACTGGCCCACTGTCTTCAAGGACGCATACAGTCACTGTAAGGCATGCAGTCGTTGCCAAACTTTGGGCAACATGAGCCACCGCGACATGATGCCTTTACAGTCGATTCTCGTATGAGAGATTTTCGATATTTGGGGGATTGATTTTATGGACCCCTTTCCTATTTCGGACGGCTTCGAGTACATTTTACTCGCTGTGGAGTACGTGTCCAAATGGATTGAAGCCATTTCGACCTGAACCTGTGATCACAAGATCGTCATCAAATTCATTCATCAAAATATCTTCTCATGGTTCGGGATTCCTCATGCAATCATCTCTGATGGAGGGACCCATTTTACCAATGCTCAGTTCAGGTCACTGATGACCAAATACAGGGTATCTCACCGAATCTCTACTCCTTGCCACCCCCAAACTAATGGTCTAGCTGAGCTATCAAATCGGGAGATCAAGAAAATCCTACAAGTTACTGTTCGACCTGACAGGAAGGACTGGTCAGCCCGACTTCCGGAAGCTTTGTGGGCTTATAGGATCGCCTACAAGACCCAATTAAGCATGTCTCCTATTAGACTGATGTACGGTAAGGCATGTCACATTCCCGTCGAGCTAGAGCACAAAGCCTATTGGACAGTACGGAGCTGCAACTTAGATCTTTCTAAGGCTGGAACCCACAAAAAGCTTCAGATAAGCGAGATTGATGAATTACGCCTTGATGCGTATGAGAACTCGCGAATCTACAAAGAGCGGGTTAAACCTTTCATGACAAGCACATATCTAGAAAGATCTTCCACCTGGTCAGAAGGTCCTACTCTTCGATGCCCGACTCAAACTCTTCCTTAGGAAACTGCGATCCAAGTAGGTCAGACCATATCTTGTCCGACAGATTTTTAGGAATGGAGCTGTCAAAATCAGTCCTCTCAGCCACGATTCCGAACCTTTCGTTGTGAACGGTCAGAGACTCAAATCGTTCATTGATGTAACCAGCACAGATTTGGCTGAGTCATCATTAATCCTCCATTCTCCCTGAGCTTATCGCACCTAGCCAATGGCGTAAAACTCAGCGCTTAACAAGAGGCAACCCGTCATTCTTTTTGAAAAATCCGAAACCTTTTCTGACATTTCTTTACACTTTAGGTTCATCCTTTAAGACAGCCAACTTTACCTCAGGTACTCGTACCTGAGATTAGAAATCATCCCCAACAGTCACTTCGACCCATCCACTCACCAAATACCTGTCCTAATGCATGAACCAAGCTAAATAAAAACCCACCTAATGTACAATGAGGACATTGCAAATCTTAGGCATGGGGGGGTATGAAAGTGCAATAACAAGGAAAAGGTTTCAACAAAAAAATCCGCATATACAGAAAAAAAAAACTTTGAAGGAGGAAGAAAGTGCCGGTAAATTTTATAGGAGGAGAAAAAAGAACAAAAAGGTGCACAAAATGAAATAAAAGAGATAGTCATTAGTAAGAAATTAAGGAATTAACCTAAGTTCTAAACCACATTAAGAAAAAGAAAAAGGAAAGTGCACAACAAGATTAGTAAGAACGTAAACCTTAGGCATTCTTGGATAGACTTTTAGTACCCGTTAAGATCTAGATATTCCTCAAAAGGTTGAGGAAAGTGAAAAGCTTAAGTATTAGGTCCAAGGCTTAGGGAGTATTCGGCCTCGTAACTGACTTTCGATTTACGAGACTCGGTAACCTAAGCACCCAAATTCACACACAATCTGGTTCAGCGAGCATAAATATCAAAATCACGTAGAAGCATTTCAAATATTTTGAAAATGCCACCTAGATTAGGAGCAGTCGATCAACACAAGTTGATTTGGACGAGTTCCCAACGCGGAGAGGTAGAAAATTCCCCTCGAAGATGCGTAACAACATATCATCTCCTCGGTGCTTATCTCTTAGGATATTTACATATCCTACTGGGGGAATATAAGTACTCTGCTGGTTCAGATTCCATGGATGGCATTATCACAAAGTGTCAATTGCCAGGGTCTGAATTCGACCACGGAACACCATGGACGGGATTATCTCGAAATCTCGAAAGCCAGGGTTCTAGAGGTTACCATGGGCGGTGCTATCTCAAAGCATCGACTGCCAGGGACCCTTGAGGATTGATGATAGGGACAAGGAATCCGATACAAATCGTGTTGTGAAGCCAATCCTAAGCTAGAACTAAAAAGAAAAGAGAGAGAAAACTCTCCAAACAAATAAATCTTCTGTCTCTCTCTTACAAAACGCACTGCAAACTGAACCAAGGCTAAAAATATCTCAAGTACAGGTGCTTTAACCATAAAGTCCAATAAACTTTAGGTTAGTTCCTATAGGCCTTAAAAACCTTTACTAAAGACTAAGGCTAAAGCTAGACAGATTTGGATCTTGGTTGGTACTAGAGTACCTTTTAGGCCTATGATTGGCATTATGACTTAATCAAGGATACAAGAGGAAAAGCACTTATCAAAACTTGATGGAAGAAATTCATGGTCTAGAACAAAGGTTAAAACCTTAAATTTTTGCTAAGGGACTAGCAAAAGCTAGGCATTGGAGTATGATGAGAGCCTCATCATGAATCCTAACTAGCACGTTTTGACGTAAATAAGTACACAAAAGCTCCTACAAAACCTAACGGAAAGCCTAAATCAAAGAACTATAAATTTAAGTATAAAGCAACTCACAAGGGGTAAAACTGCAATTTTACCAATGCAGTACACAAGCGGGATGTCTAAGGGTCTAAACACAGGTCAAATGGACTTAATAAGAAAGAAAGTGGGATGACTTGATCTGAAAAGGGTTATAGCAATTTTTAGGAATTAAACAACATTCTGTAACCCAAAAACAAACCCGCTTTAATTCACAAAGTTTCAGGCAAGATAAAAATCAATTAAACCCTCTAAAATTCATGAAAAAACATCCCCTAGGGTTTAGAACCTTCACTTTGGCCATTGGAACCTATCTTGACCTAGATTGAGAACCATACCTAATTTTTGACCTAATTTGGGTTTTTGTGTAGATTGACCGGACAAACGTTGTCAAACCTAAAATCAAACTTCACCATTGGATTCCTTAGGTCAAAATTAGGTTTGTACCAAAATTTGGACTTAAGGAAATGCCATTTTGACCTATTTTACAAATTGGTCATCAAGAATTACTTTTTGACCCTTTACTTTTTGAACCCTTGCACTTTGCCCCTCAGCTTTCCCTTCGTTCTTTGTAAGCGGGTCCCTCTGCCACCTGCAGCAGTTACCCATTCCTCCAGCAACTTTCCACGAAGGATGGCGCCACGCAGGGTATGGAGACCGACCCTAGAAATGAGAGGGGGGTCCCCTACGTTGTCTTCTTCCGCATGGACCCCCTCCCATGCCCTGCCGATGCCCATACCTCTCGTGCAAACGCGCGAGAGGTATGGGTCGCTTCTCCAGCCATTCTTTGGCGGCCTGCCCACGCTCCCTCCTCGAGATCTTCTCCTCGCCAACATCTATTTAAGGAGCGGTAGGGGCCGCTGGTTGCTTCAAGCTTGTTTTGGCCGAAGAAAACCCTCAAATTTCGTCTCCTCCTCCTCTGGCTATTCGCCCGCAAGCTCCGGCGACCCTCCTCCTCCGCTCTCGTCGCCCTGCCACCATACCAGTGGCAGGGTTACCTCCGCCATCGTCCGTCATGCCTTGCCGTACCAGCAGGCGCCCTCCAGTCTCTCTTCCTCGTCGCTGTCCCTTCCCCTGGGCACCTTCGTCTCCGGCGACGGCAACACAGCTGTTCGCTACCACCGCTTCCCTCCCCTTCGTCCAGAGACTCATAGATAAGTTCTCTCTCTCCCCCTCTTCATTTCCTCTCTTTTAAATCACATTTTCGACCTCTCTATGCCACTGTCCACCGTCACCTTCTCTACCTCCGGCAGACCACCGGCGAGGTGTTCCCGCTGCTCCACGCCTCCATCCACCTCGCTAGACCCCTCAAAACCTCCACCATCATTCACTAAGCAGTTTCCCCATCTCCATTGACCGCCAACACCTCTATATTCGCCCACCGAACACACCCAACTCCACGGCCACAGTAAACCCTAGGCACGCTCCCACAGGCGTTCCCATGCCTCGCCAACCACCTCTGCACATTCGCCGCACCTTGGCGAAGCTCCCTGAGCTTTTAACATGGCCACAAGGCCGTTTTGGTGCTTTTAGGTTCCAGGGGCTCGCCGCTATTGACGAGCAGGTCGAAGCTGCTTTGCAAGCTTCTCCAAGCCGCAGCGCTCCAAGTCCCCAGGTCCAGAAGGCGTGGCTTGGTCTCGCGCACACACCCAGGCCTTTGATTGGCTTCGAGGATCCTCGCAGCAGCTGCAATTGAGAAGCTCAACCTCTACGGGTGCACACGATATGCAGGTGGGACGTTTAGTCCCACCTCGGAAATGGGTGAGTGAGCGTAGCAGCATAAATTGAATTCCTGCATAAGGCTTATCTCCTTCGATACATAGGGGTCAGGTCCCTCGCCCACGCATGCAGCGCCCCACGCGCTCGCGCCCGCCCTCGCTAGCGCTCACACCCCACGGGCCTGGGTCCGAACCTGACTACCCTACCGTGCACTCCTCGCCCACCACCGCACGCCGGTGGGCCTGGTCCCGGGCATGCTACCCGACCCGTATACCCACAAATGCTCTAAGAGCGAACCTTTGAGAGAGAAACAAAGAGAGAGAGACGCGAGGCGGGTAGGGGTTAGGTTTTGCCTAACCGTGTAATGCACCGGGAAGCAGAGGAGAAGAAGAAAGGAGGACGAGCGGAGCAGAAGAGAAGAAGAAAGGAGGAGAAGCGGATCAGAAGAGAAGAAGAAGGAAGGAGCTACTGAAGAAAGAAGAACAAAAGGCAGAGGAGCAACGAAGGACACTTAGCCGCACAGAGCAGCTGAAAGAGGAAGAGGAAGACAGGAGGGAGGAAGCTGCAAAGAAAAGAAAGAGGAGGAGAGCCGCAGCAGCAGAAGAAGACCGGAAGGCCAAGAAGAAAGAAGAAGGAGAAGGCATAGTGCAAGAAGAAGCTATGAGGCACTATAGAAAAGGGGCTGATAAGGTGTCTGATTCAAAGAATCAAACGTTCGAGAAAGGAAAGACAGAGAAAGAAGTGAAGGAAGAGAGAAGAAGAGAAGAAAGAAAGAAAAGAAGAAAAGAATTTTTTGTTCATTCTCTCTCTTTAATTGTTGTAAAATAGTATATCATAGTGAATTGTGAATTTGTATGTTTCTAGAATTACGTTTGCTCCCTAAATTTGACCTCGGGATATTTTAAATTTCGAGTAACAAATTTAAATAAATTGATAATCACTTTTCACAACATACTGCAACGAACATATCTTTAAAACACGACGAAAAAGCGATCATCAGGTGGGAAGGGAAAGAGAGAGCAAAATTACGGAATTTCCCCTGCAAAATCTTTTTCTTCCTATAAAGCCTACACATCTAAACCCAGGAGTTTAAAAATTACACTCACTTTCCTATCTTTTCGAAAACTTCGAACGACCTTTAGAAAGGGTCATTCAAAGCTCAAGTTCCAATATAAACATTGATCAATCAAATAACTTCATTAACCAATCAAAATTGACAGGGATTAATTCTTGAGTTGCACTTTACGCAGTGATCGATCAAAATTAATTTTAATAGATTAAAACATGTTCCGATTGATTATTTTTGCTTGAAAAGGGATTATTTGTTCAAGGTTAGATAAGTTAAAAAGTTAAGCCTATTTTTAGTCTATCATTGTTAGCCTTACTTGTTTTTAGTCTAACTTAGGTAATTTTAAGAATATATAATACAAACAAAAAGTTGAGTCCGTCGCAAAATGGTATTGAAGAAGTTCTAATCCCTTTTTATTGGAAACTCTAAGATAATGTTTCGCTATGGGATAAGAGGTGAGATAAGGGTTAAGAGGTAAGATAGAATAGGAATAGCACAGGTTTCAAAAAGTTTATTTTTTTCTCATATATTTTTTCTTCACATCACATCAAAATCTACTAATACTTTCTTTTTCCACATATAATTAAAAAAAATTACCTAATAATTAAAATCTATCACATCAAAATCCACTAATCCTTTCTTATCTCTTACAAAACCAACATACCAATCATTAACAATCTTACTAATTATTACAATCACACCAATCATTACAATCTCATCAACCAAATACATTCTATACTTATTTCACTTTTATTCTATCCCGATATAACACTATCCTCATATAAATATAACGTAAATTCTCCATATGTATTTAAGATTTCTTAACAAAATAAACTTTTACAACACAGAACTTATTAATTTTTCTTCTATTTAAATTATTTGCATTTCCGTATGCGTATCTTTCATTTGGGATATGTAGAACATGTTGTGCGACTTCTCTTTAAATTGTTAGCATTTCCATACGCATGTTCTTCATTTGGGACATGTTGCACATCTTCCGTAATCTTTCTCCCAAAATATTAGTACCAATACAATGCGAAAGGTACCATGCTTATTATTTTATTATTGGATTTTTGTCATTATCAAATCTAATTATTTAAAGTGTTGGAGAACATACTAGTACCCTTATGGTATTAACATCAATGCTAATCTTAAAAAGTCTAGATTCATTAATTAGAGAGTTTCTTACTCCACCTCTCCCCCATGCAGTAATAAAAATTTGTGTATTAGATTTCTCCGTCTTGGAATATCTCCGTTGGCATTATAATACCATTTATTGAATTAAATTAATTATAATACAATTCTTTTATTGCATGTGTCACCCTTTCCGTGGTGCAACGCCTATTTCCCCACGATTGAATATCTTCCACCATAAATAACAAAAATAGGTTCTCCGAGAAGTTTTTTTTCTTTTTTTTTAACATCAATTTTTCATTTAAACGAAAAATATGATACAAGAGATACATTTTAGAAAGGAAGGAAACCCACGAAAGGGGGGAAATACATCCCATAGATCAGGAAAACTTGAAAAATAAAAGAAAAAGATAAAAAAATAAAAGAGAAAGAAAAAAAAAATATTTCAAGATCAAGAATCAAATAATCTTTTGAAGGAGGACAACTTCACACTTATAGGTATGATAAAATATCAACAAGATAAATTTTAAAGAAATACACAAAAGAGATCGAATAGATTAACTAAAAAATCAAAATCAAATTCGACTAACAAGTTATTCCCTTAATTCCACTAGCCAAAATGGCTAGCATCATTCTATCAGTCGCTTGCACCAAATTCAACTTATTTTTGACTAAAATAATCAACTCAAATCTGACCCAAACCTATTTATGCTAAATAGGTTTTAAGTCATTTAACCTATTTACATAAATAAGTTGAGTTTGGCTTGAATCTCACGAACCCACGAAATCTATTTAATTTAATCCCTTAATCTACTTGACTCGTTAACTTAACCTATTTAATTTATTTAATTTAAAATATTTAACCCATTAACCTTTTTAATTCACTAACCCACCTAATTAGATTTATCCATTTATTTAAATGAGTCAGATCAGGCCAACTCAAAATTAATACATCCAAATCTATTTAATAAAGATCGGACTCAACTTAACCTATTTATAAATAGGTATAACCTTAATGAACCAGGTCCAACTCAACTCGACCCTTTGACATGCCATAGCTCAAACTAGAGTAAAGCACTCCAACCTAACCAAGTCAGACCTGTCTCAACTTGTTAAACTTGCCGCAAGATGAGTTGAAGGTTTAAATTAAAGTTTTCTTGAAGTTTAAGCTGGTTTGAATCCTAAAACCTATGGATCCGGGCCCAAGCTTGGGCTATAGGTTGGGTCTCTATCACAGTCTCGATGTAATTTGTTTTAAACTTTGCGCAAATTAGTTGATTTTTGCTATTTAAATATATGAAAGATATAAACACATCCATAGATATTATCCATGTACATATACGTACAAATATGATTATACACGCATATACACACATTTCTTAATTCATATATACACATGCATAATCACAAAATAAGCGTGCACACACGTTTCTACAAAATGGGCCTACAGCCTCAACTCAGGCTGTTTCTGGGCTGCAACCAAACCCTAACTCAAAAGTAAATGGACCTTAGATTCTGAGTCCAAATCTTGATCGAGACGTATGAATTCCAAGTCCAAGCCAAATCAGGTTTCAAGCTAGTTCAAGCCATGCTAGAGACAATTCTCTCCTCTACTTTAATCGACAGAAATCTTGCATTAATCTTGGATGAATGATGCAGGAAGGAAGAACACGAACAAATGGGATAAGCAAAAGGATAAACGCACATACATGCGGAAGAGATAATATTTTTTTTGTGTCACAAAATATGAAATATTGTATTATAAAATCGTAACATATATATATATATATATATATATATAAAGAACGTCGTAGAAGGACAAAAACTGAGAATAAAATGATTGTATGAACACTAAATTGACTGATGTCAGCAGAAGCTTCTGCAATATCCACCCCCACATCGTTTCATTTATATAAAAGAAAGAACATGGCTCATCCAATGAAATGGCAAAGCGTCGGATAACCTTGTGTATGGAAGTCGTGTCTCCTGACTTACGTGAGACCTCATGAAAATGCCGCATTGGCATTTGCAAGGGAGATTATTTTTAGTGTTATAATTTGTGGGGAGTGCATAACGGTCTATTCATTATTTTTCCCCGATATCTAATGCACGAAATGAGATGCATTGGCTGCCACCACAAGGATCATCCTCAGCTTGCCCTACATCACAAGGGCTCGGGCTCGATAGGCAATATAAGGACATGCATAGATTATTAAAATTTTAATTTATGAAGTTGATCGACTCCTTTCCTTCGTAGCACCCTCATAACATTATCCTCGTCTTACGATGAATGCTGAACTTTTCAAAGATAATCAAAAATATGGCCGAATTGAGACCTATAACTACATTATGGTTATGGTCTAACGAATAATAATATTTTTATTGAGTATATATATAAATAAATAAATAATAAAAAAATTATCAAGCATATTTTGATTATCAAATCTAAGTGTGCGTACTGAAAGCTTGAACTTGATAATCAATGGATCCAATGATAGACCCAAGCTCATGTAAATCGAACTTGAATAAAACCTTTTAAAACTTATCGAGTTCAATCTACCTTGGGCTTATAGGACTTGAATCCTACGAAATCCAAGCTCAATTCATTAGCTTTTATTAGGGATGTCAACAAAATGGGTTGGGTCGGATTTTCGTAATATCAAACTCATCTTCATTTAGAAATTTATGCCCTATACCTGCTCCATTTAGTTAATGAGGAAAACCTACCCCATATCCATTTACTCATCGGCTACTCTCATTTCCACAACGAGTACCTACTAACATGTCTCATATAGCTATTTATATATAGTTAAAAGGTATTTAACAAAGTTTAGATAAAAATTATCAATACATATTGATTAGAGATAAAAATTACCTTCAAATCCAAAATTCTGCACACCACCCGACAGAGAATCCGATTACCCGGCTAAAGGGTAAACAAGGTGAACCAATACCATCCATCCTGCCTAAGACCAACCAGATCTCTCTGGATTCTGCCTAGCCTACCAAAAGATTCAGCACAGCCATGGCAAAAAATACGATAAGATGGACCTGACCACCGATACCCTGACAGCAAACAAATAGTCTAACAAAATAGGTACTAGAGGCCATCAAGTAAGGGTCCCCCCCCCCCCCCCCCCCCCCCCCATGTTATAATAAAGGAAAAGGCTCCTAATGGAGAAAGGGGGGCCCTTTGGAGAGGGAGAGCGTATCTTGCAATTCCATAAATTCTAGTGCATAGTTGGGAGCACCATTCTCCTCCTAGATGTACACCCTTTACAATGGAACTGGGTCACCAAACCTCTGGTTTCCTTTGTGCTCGCTTGTTGATTATCGATCTTCCCTTCTATGCAACGAATGGTAATGGCTAAATAGCACCCCCTACCCGTATAAATCTTTTGGTGGCCTTCCGAGGCTCATCAAAAGGCGTCGCCTGTGATAACTGTCAATGAAAGCTCCATCACTCTTCTAAGCATTCGATCACTAGGAGGAGGAGCCCTTTTGACACCCTGCCCCAACCTCCCTGAGCGAGAACTTCCGCAGTGGTCGTAACCTCTCGCGGTCCCACTCACGGCTCCCTTCCCCTCGAAGGGGCCCGATCAGGATTCAATGTCTTCACATTGCAGTGACCTTGGCCAATTACCCGAGGTCCCAAAGTGAGCCCCCTTCCCTGAGGTGCAGCCCATGGAAGAGGAATAGGGAGCCAAGGCCGACAGCCTCAAATGTACACCCCTGTACATACCATCTGCCCTCTCAGGAAGGAGGAAATGGAGGTCCCTTGCTAGAAGCACTTGAAGAGCCAATCAAGGCCTGGTGCGAAGGAACAGTGGACCCTAACTCATGAATCATGCCCTTAGGAGCCACCCTCGGGTAGAACCGACACTCGACTACCCTAAGAGGAGATCCCGCCAAGCGCTTACGGCAACGCCTGCCCAACACGGGTCTACCTATGGATCGTTGCCCGGCCAACCGAACAAGCTGTCAGCTCCCCCAAAGGCATGATGGGCAGGTCTCGAGAGTGCTTCGCGAAGCACATAAGGACCTGAGGCAACCCCAAGAGGTTGTCAAAAGTCGAGCGGCAAAAGACTGAGGCCACCCGATCTTACTCGGATCAGCCCGAGGCTCAGCACTCCAAACGACGGAAAGACCTTGAGGGAGGCCCTGTGAGGCAATGATCCTTCGGCACCCCAAGTCAGCCCATTTAGCTTGCAAGCGCGAGCGCAATGGCCTCGATCACTCGACAAAGTACCTAGTGAGAAACCACGGAGCAAGATAACCCCTCTCGCAGATCAGCCGAGGAACGCAGCGGCGATGACCACCCCGTTAAGGATGAGAATACCCCCAGATAGGCGTGCCCCTGTGCCCTCCTGCAGAAGGGGCCCCTTCCACAAGCGAAGGGCCTCCTTCCTTAAGATAGCAGCTGGCCCCTGAAGAGCCACTATTACGAGCTGCGATGAGCAAAGGAGTTTCTAGAGGAACGCACTCCCTTGGCTGTGCACCAAGCGGACATGCTTGAGAAGAATCGGTCCACTAAAGATCGTCATTACAGACCCCGCCACACCGAGCAAGAGTCCCTTGGAGAACGCACCCCCTGGCCATGAACCAAGCAGGCGTGCTTAAAAGGGGCCAATCCGTGAGCTAGGACCCATTGGCCCCAGTCCCCATCTAGCAAGAGGATAGAGGACTTGTAAAGCGCCTAAGGGACCACCTTGAGAAGGGGTCCCAATGATTGCAGGTAGCCAATGCAGTCCCCCTGGCAAATTGAGAGCTAGCCTGTTCAACGCCCCACCCAAGCAGGCAAGCAGTGTCTCCCTGGCTCCCCGTTCAGTGGACATCACCACCAAATCCTCGTAGTGATGCTCGTGCTATCCGAGGTCCTCTCCTCTTATCGCCTGAGCACGTCAATGAAGAGGTTAAGGTAACGTTAGGTCAACATCACCACAGGCAATTGAGCCCCCCTTCTAAGTCGGCTCTCCCCAGGTACCTACCCTCAATCTTCATCAGGGTGAGGAGGATATGATCAAGCCTCCCTGCATGATTCGGTGGAGCGTCTAGGCTTGCTTCGATGAAAGCCTCCCCTGTCAAGGTAGCCCCGACCCCTTCAGAAAATATGTTCCCCTAGCCATGGACCAAGTAGAAGTCTCCACCGTGGTGCCTGCGATTGCTCGTGGTCCTCGCCCCTAGCCTCTTAGCAACGTCAACATGAAGGTCAAGGCAACCCTCGAGAGAGACGTCATCCAAGACAAATCAACAACCCGCATGACTAACTTCCAGTAGCAACACCTGCAGTGCTCTGAGACACCCAGGCTGAGCTACCTTTCAAGCCACCCCTTCCAAGTTGGCACACCCATAGCACATCCACCACTCCAATGGGAATGCCTTCCTCTCCTCCCATCAACCATTCCAGTCACGGACCTTTGGCAATAGAGAAAAAAGGAGAGAGGAAGGGAACGACCCTCCTCCGACCAACTTCGACAAGGATGGGCACCTCAACTAGGCTGCCACACTGAAGGTGGCCATGTTGATTGTAGCATTGGGCGGCCTAGCCAGCTGACCACCGATGTACACTGCCGCCAGATCCTCCCAATATATGCCTAGTCTCCTCAGAGGGTGAGAACAACATGCAGAGGTGCGGCAACCTGGGGCAAACTCCTCAAGGTTGAAACGAAGCGACCTAAGAAGCCCAAGCAAAGAAAGTAAAGGGGAACCAAGTCTATGCAATTCAACAAGAGACTAACACGATAGATCTAACAAGTGACTTCAAGATCATAGCTAGACTCTTCAGTCACAGCATTCCCTACCTTCTCTTCTTTCCTTACGATGCGACCAACCTCGTCGAGATCAGGGGGGATCTCAATCCCTCCAAAGATCCAAGGGCAACAACCCCCCAGATGGGCCAACGTGCCCAAAAGTAGCCCCATAAGGCTATTAGGGACCATGGAATCCCACTGAATCCCTGCGATGGCAAAATCACCCCTTAAGGGTGGCCAATGCTGGATACCCCCTACACGTGCAGTCCTCGCTAGGCAAGGAGCAACCTTGTAACTACCAAACTCGGCATCCACAAACAATAAGGACTAGCCCAACAGCAGAATGGTCGCATCCAGAAAACGACCAAACTGCTAATCACCTTCGCGGACAAAGTTGGCCACCTAATGAGAAGAAGAGGTGGTTGCTGATCTGAGTAAGGTGCGGAAGGTTCAAGATTGTGCAAGGCTTATGATATAACATGTGCTTGTCCTTGGAAAGGAGTAGGTTGAACATATCTCTGGGCAGGTATGTTCCTAGGGTTGGGTTGTGCTTGAGATGGAAGTGAACGTGTTTGACAGGATTTCGTCAAATGTGATAGCTGGGCTCTCATCTTAGCTAGTGCTGCATCCTGTCTCTCTGCATAGAAATGTTCTGTTGTTGCATATCAGCAAGAGTTTTCATGATATTCCCCAACTGATCATCTTGTGTAGGATAAGGTTGAGAGTATTGGGCGAGCCTGAGTTGAGGTTGCTGGTAGGCACACAGTAGGTACCCGTGTTGTGGTGGAGGTGGTGCTCGGATCGAGTTTTGAAGTGGTCGTGCAGAAGGTTGTTGGAAAGTAGGTCTTTATGAATTTCTCGACCACGAGAAATTTGGTTGATTACACCATCCAAGTTTGCAAGTTTGTGAATAATTATCATTGTGAATAGCGTGGAGCTCCTCTGAAGCTCTGGAAGGTGCAAGGAATTTAGTGTAAGGAGGAACAAAGGTTCCTCCAACCGGTGAAGGATATAGAAATGAATAGTCTGGTAATGGTGGTTGTGTCACAAAAAGATTGTTCACAGTTTCCCTCCATGTGGAAAACTGAGAAGAAGTGCAAGGTGCAGGTTACTGAGAAGAAGATGAAGGTTTAGATAGGAATTTCCATACTTCATCCACTTTCTTCTCAATTAAGCCAACCTTATCCAACTAAATAGCTATAATCTCTAAGTCTCGTGTGCTAGATTGGGCTTTGTAATGACCCGTTACACTTATAGCCATTTAAGACGTCTGGACCCGTTCCCGGACGTCTAAAAGTGAAATTTTCGTACTGCGCTTTGTGCTCTACGTGCGGGCGATGCGCAGAGATCGTTTCTCTCTCTCTCTTCCTCATCTCCCCCGAACCCTAAACCCTACACCCTCCTATATATAAACCCCTCCCTTCCCCTCTCCTCTCCTCCTCACACCCCAGCCAACACCACCTTCGGATCTCCAGTGAGGCGAGTGGAGGGCAAGCGAAGGAGAGCGAGAGGGAGGTAGGAGGAGAGCGTGGGAGGAGGAGGCCCAAGGCCAATGGACCTTTGGTGGAGCTTCGGTGGAAGCTCAACGGAGCTCCGGTGGAGGCTCGATGGGACTCGGAGGGGCTCGGGGATGCGGCTTCCAACCCTCTACACCTGCGGGAGGGACAACGGAAGCTCCTGTGGGCAAGCTCTCGAAGGAGACAGCTCGTGGGAGAGGTTCTAATACTGGGATTTTTCCAATAACAGACATCTAGAGAGTCAACCAGATGACCGTGACGGCAACAAGACATCCGGGTTTGGGTTGGACGTCTAAAAGCACGTGCAGTACTGAGGTACGTGCTTTTACACGGTTACGACCATGCAGGCCTCACCGCAGAAGATTTGTCCAGCCTGATTTGGACCTGCAGATTTCGTACGTAGGTAAAGGTCCTTGGGAAGGCACGTGGGACGATTTTCCATGCATTTTTAGACGTCTGATCACATCACCAGATGCCCGGAGGTGCTTCTGGATGAATGGAGACATTGTCTGACATCTGGAACTTTCTTCAGACGATCGCAGAGAAGGTCTGGACATCTGAGGATACTGCAAGAGACACAAGGTAAGATCTAACGCCTTTTAAGACGTTTGGGATTATTCCTAGACATCTGATTTTGAACAATAGGCACGTTTTTTACTTGTTTAGGGTCTGATCAAGGTCCGTTTTACGCAAACGAAATACCTGAACTTTCCTCTTGAGTTCCTCTACATGCTAGAGTCTATTATACACTGTTCTGAACTCTCCTTTTGTGATGTATTCCCTGGTATAGGATTTTGGCCTGCTGTGCGTTTGGGGCTCTCAGAGATGTCTGGGTCTGCGGTTCAAGCCCCCATTATTCCCGTGTTTCCTGGTAGAATGGTTTAATTCCGTTATTAATATTTAAATAAGAATGTGCTTGTGGAATTAGTCGAATGGAACCCTGGGATGTGGAATGAACCCTAGGTTAGACAAATAAATGAGCCTGTCTGTACTGTATGGTTTACTTGCATGCATGATTAAGATAAATTGCTAGCAAATACCTGTGTTTTAATTACGAGTTGCCTGTTAAAATATGAGCTTCCTGTATTTAAGGAACAATTACCTGTGAAATCACCAGCTGTATGTTATTGAGAATTGAATTATGAAAACACGAGCTGCCTGAATATGGACGAGAAATGAATTATGAAAAATGAGATCTGGATCTAGATAAATGAGGTGAACATGAGCACAAACCCTACGAGGAGTTAGGAGTAGAACTACCGTGGATAAACAAAAATCTGGAACATAGACGGGAAGTGTGCTGGCCCTTGAGTGCGTGGTACCAAATAAAGCAACTATCCCCTTTTGTGTGGAGCAGAGCTAGCCTCCCTCGGGTTGAGACCCAGGATTAGGATTGGCCACTCTACACCAACTCTTGGTGGCCCTAGCGTACGTGGCACCGAGGTGAGCTACTAGTGTAGGGAGGGAGCTAGCCACCCCACGGGGCCCGGGGTTCAGCAAGCCACCCTACACCGACTTGTTAGGCCCTCTGGGAAAACTGGGGTAGTTAGACGAGGGTGCGCGGACTGTGGAGGGGTGAGACCCCTATTTGGTTCTGAGAGGCAAGACCCTTGTTCTGAGAGAGTAAGGCCCTATACTGTTCCGTGCTGTACTTTGAGCGTACCTGCTAGCGGAAATGACTGACCACGTGTCAGTGCAAGGTAGCTACCCGTGCGCTTACCACTCGTGCCGTAGTCACCGTTACGTCTTGATAGTGACCTCGGGGTGGTTGACTGGGTGTAGGACTACCACAGGGGACTCTCCTGGCCAGGAGAGCACCACGTGTACCTTCTACTCTACGGAAAAGACTGCAATCAAGATCGTTCCCACGAGGAACATGCAAGATCAAGAAATATCTGGATACTTTTAGAAATGGGTGAAACGGAAACATATAAAACAGATAAATAGAAATGAGAATTAAACCTGTTGTTTTTACTGTTTTGTACTTAGATAATATAGACACCACTCTACTCAACTTCGCTGACTCTGTCTTTCCATAACACTGTTTAGGACAGGAGTTAAGCAGCCCGAGTTTCCAGCTGTGGAGGGTGCTGGGCCCAGTCGAGTCCAGCCGTAGTCTTTTTTCAGCACATTCTTTTTTTCTCTATTGTTGTAGAAAGTAATTGACACTTAGTTACTATTCTGCTACTTCTGTTTCATTTCCACTTTCCATGTTGTTGTTGTTGTTGACAGCTGTTCTAATTTCTTTACTACTTGTATATTTCTTCTACTTAGTTATATTGCATGAGTGAATGTGGTTTATTTTCCTACTTTTGGTTATTTTTTGTTGGACGACTAGGTCTTGGGATTAGTCGAGGCGAGCCGGTCTCGGGTCCTGTAGGGATCCGGGAACCAGGTCGTAACAAGATGTATTAGAGCAAGGTCATCCCGAGAAATAAACCAAGTGGCTTGAGAATAACCACTCACGCACATATAACTAGGATAGCCACCACAACGTATCATTTGATTTTCGTTCCGAATCTTTTCTCGATGTAATTCGGTATCATTGACCCTCTTGTTCTATCTTTCGCGTCTCCTTGCAGGAGATCCCTCGTCGGAGAGTTCTCGAGGCGGAACGTGGTCGCAGCCGTGGACGAGGTTGGAGGAGCAGACGTGCCGGGCCTGAGGTACCAGTTGACCCACCTCTTCTCCCGGGCGTTCAGGCCCAGGATCTTGCCTAACTGATCAGAGACATCGTGCGAGAGGAGCTCCACCAGTCGCCACGGGCACCTCTCCCTAAGGATGTGGAGGGGAGTCCTCGGTGGGACAGAGAGACCGTCGTAGTGTCGGACGAGCAGGAGGAGGAGGGGGTGGTCCTCCACAACCCCCACCGCACTCTGACACTTCCGAGCACGAGCCCTCCTCTCCTAGAGGTGTGCCCGTTCCCCTACTGCAACTGCACCATGAGCTTTTCGGACAATTCCGGAAGCTGAATCCCCCCTCCTTCAAGGGGGATGAGGGCTTGTCTGAGGCATAGGACTGGCTAGAGCAGATAGAGAAGGTATTAGACACCCTTCACCCTCCCGCGGAGTGCCGCATGGCCTTTGCCACGTACCAGTTGGAGAGTGCAACACACAGGTGGTGGAGGGAAATCAGAGGCCAGGAGGGGAGAGAGCTAACGTGAGACCAGTTCGTGATTCTCTTCTGCGAGCAGTACTTTCCGCAGACCTAGCAGGACCAGAGGAGGCGAGAGTTCCATACTCTCCACCAGGGGACGATTGTTAGCACGTACTGCACGCGTTTTCTGGAGCTGTCACGTTTTGCCTCAATAGCTGTGTCTACAGAGGAGGAGCACCTATGGAGGTTTACTGAGGGGCTCCAACTTGCTATTCGGGGGTATGTCAAACCCCTGAAGCTACCCACATTCTCTCGTGTGGTTGAGGCAGCCATGACCTACGAGGAGACCAACCCGGCTACGCGAGACACTGATAGTGGCCAGAAGAGGCCCTACCAGCCAGAGTACTCAGGGTCGTAGGGAGAGAAGGCACATGGCACCCGCAGGAGAGCTATCTCGTTTGGCGGGGCCATCAGTGGCCTTTAGGGGCCCCAGACAGGGGCTAGTTGCCAGCACCAGACACCTGCCCAGCGGCCAACAGGGACCTACTGAGGGAGGAGGTCGTGTTCCCCTCTATTACCAGTGTGGCCAACCGGGTCACATCAGGAGGGACTGCCCCTCTAGGGCCAGAGCACAGCAATTGCTCCCCGGACCGAGTGCTGGAGGTCGAGCTGGTGGTCGTGGTCACCAGGCACGAAGGGGAGGGCAGCAGTCACGAGAAGGGTACCGGCCAGCGGCTGCACGCCCGACCCAAAGTGTAGCTGCTTCGTCTGCACTGAGGATTGAGGGGCGTATCAACACCCTGACACACAGAGATGCCAGGGCTTTAGGTTCAGTGGTGGCAGGTATGGTTACTGTTTCTAGCAGATTAGTGTACGTACTTTTTGATTCCAACGCCACGCACTCTTTCACCACTACTAGTTTTGCCGTCAGTTTGGGGCGGGAAGTGTACTGTTAGAGGATACGTTTGTGATCAAAGGCCCAGGTGGCCAGTTGTTTGTAGCAGAGGAGGTCTACATGAACTGTAAGGTCAATATAGGGGGACACAACCTCCCGTTGACCTGATTGTGATACAGATGGAGGATTTTGGTGTGATCCTAGGGATGGACTGGCTGTCCGCATATCATGCCCTAGTGGACTACTTCGGGAGGAAGATCGTCTTCTCCATACCGGAGTTGACTCCCTTTGAGTTTCATGGACAGCCAATGGACGGAGGTTTCATATGCATCTTCACAATTCGGGCAACGAGGCTTTTGAGCCAGGGGTGTGAGGGCTTTTTGGCCTGTGTAGTGACAGAGCCTAGCCCCGTAGATGACTTTTAGAGTATTCCAATGGTTTGTGAGTACCCCAATGTTTTCCAGAGGAGCTGCCAGGACTACCGCCTAAGCGTGAGATCAAGTTTGAGATCTCACTAATACCGGGGACCAGCCCCATTTCTACTGCATCGTACCGGATGGCACCGCTTGAGCTACAAGAGCTCAAGTCACAGCTGTAGAACCTGTTGGAGAAGGGCTTTGTGAAGCCCAGTGTGTCCTCGTGGGGAGCCCCTATGCTGTTTGTGAAGAAGAAGGATGGTACCCTGCGACTTTGTGTCAACTACCAACAGCTGAATAGGGTCACCACTAAGAACAAGTATCTGCTACCAAGGATTGACGACCTCTTCGACCAGTTGTGAGATGCCACAGTGTTCTCCAAGATAGATCTGAGGTCGGGCTACCACCAGTTGAGGATCAGGAAGACCGATGTCTCCAAGATAGCTTTTCGTACCCGGTACGAGCACTACGAGTTCTTGGTCATGCTGTTTAGGTTGACCAATGCCCCCGCTGCTTTTATGGATTTGATGAACCTTGTTTTCAGGCTGTACTTGGACCAATTTGTGGCGGTGTTTATCGACGACGTACTCGTTTACTCACAGGATCAGGCGCAGCATGGATAGCATTTACGCATGATCCTGGACACTTTGAGGCGACGTAGGTTGTATGCCAAGTACAGCAAGTGCGAGTTTTGGTTGAGGCAGGTGACTTTCTTGGGCCACGTGCCTTTAAGGGATGGGTTGGCTATGGATCCAACCAAGGTTGAGGCCGTACTCAGGTGGGAGAGGTCACGTACAGTGACAAAGATACGCAACTTTTTGGGACTGGCAGGTTACTATCGATGGTTTATCAGAGGATTCTCTCAGATTGCGCATCCTATGACCCAACCGACTCGGAAGGACGTGCCCTTTGCCTGAATAGATGAGTGTGAGGCATGTTTTCAGGAGTTGAAGAAGAGACTGACTTCAGCTCCAGTGCTTACCATCCCAGACAGCAGTGGCAATTTTGTGGTTTACACAGATGCTTCGTTGCATGGGTTAGGGGGTGTGCTCATACAGCGAGGTCACGTTGTCGCTTACACTTTGCAGCAACTGAAGCCCCATGAGCATAGCTACCCTACCCATGACTTAGAGCTGACAGTTGTTGTCTTAACGTTGAAGACATGGAGGCAGTACCTTTACAGTGAGACTTTCGAGATCTTCACGGATCATAAGAGCCTCAAATACTTGTTTGACTAGAAGGAGATTAACATGAGACAGAGACGTTGGTTAGAGCTCCTGAAGGACTATGACTGCAGCATCTCCTACCACCCATGGAAGGCCAATGTGGTGGCTGATGCCTTGAGTCGGAAAGTGCCCGCCCACTTGGCTAGTCTACAAGCACAGAGTTGGGGACTTATGGAGAAGTTGGGCAGTTGGCAACCCTGAGAGTCACAGGGGCATTGTAGGACAGTGACAATGATGTGGCAGATACGACCATAGCTGATAGACTACATCATCGCAGGGCAGATGACAGATCCGAACTTACAGACACTGCGATATAGGGTGTTGACAGGGGACCCAGGAGACTTTTCCATTACAGACAAGACACTGTGCATGAGGGGATGCTTATGTGTCCCTAGGGATGAGGAGTTGTTGAGAGAGCTCCTGGCTGAGGCGCACGGGTCCAAGTTCGCCATACATCCCTGGAACACAAAAATGTATCATGATTTGAGACGTGACTTTTAGTGGAGAGGGATGAAGCGGGATGTTGGTGAGTTTGTGCAGCAGTGTTTGGTGTGCCAGCAGGTGAAGGTCGAGCATTAGAGGCCTGCAGGGCCGTTGCAGCCACTTCTTGTGCGAGAGTGGAAGTGGGAGAGGATCACCATGGATTTGGTGGTGGGTCTACCAGTTACCCAGTGAGAGCACGACGCAGTCTGGGTGATAGTAGACAGGTTGACGAAGACAACGCGTTTCCTGCCGATCCGAGTCACCTTAGGACCAGCACAGTTGGCAGAGAGATACATCCGAGATGTGGTACGCCTGCATGGAGTTTCGCGTGATATTGTATCCGACAGGGATACCCGTTTTACTTCCCAATTCTGGGCAGAGTTTCAGCAGGCTTTGTGGACACGTTTGAGGTTCAATACCGCTTACCACCCCTAAACGGACAGACAGTCAGAGCGTACCATACAGATACTTGAGGACCTTTTACACACCTGTGTACTAGACTGGAGAGGCTCTTGGGAGGAGCATTTACCCCTAGCAGAGTTTGCATATAATAACAGTTACCACTTGAGCATCGGCATGGCACCTTACAAGGCTCTGTATGAACAGAGGTGTACCTCACCCTTGAGTTAGGTCGAGGTGGGGACCAAGTGGGAGGTTGGCCCCAGCTGATTCGACAGAGTCAGGAGGTGATAGAGCATATTCACAGACCACTCTGCACTGTCAGGAGTAGGCAGAAGAGTTACGCTGACCGAAAACGCAGAGAGGTGCAGTTCAAGGTTGGAGATCACGTCTTTCTCTATGTTTCGCCCATGAAGGGCCTGCAGCGTTTTGGGGTGAAAGGGAAGTTTGCGCCGAGATTTGTGGGGCCCTTTGAGGTCCTGGAGCGGGTAGGACCCGTTGCTTACCGGCTTACCCTTCCTCCCCAGCTTTCTAGAGTGCACGACGTGTTCACGTGTACAACCTCAACAAGTACGTCACTGATCCTAGTCACGTTCTGAGCCACAAGAGCTACGAGGTGGGTGACGACCTGACCTACCTCGAGAGACCAGTACAGATACTAGATAGAGTCGTCCAGAGTCTAAGACGGAAGCAGGTACCACTGGTGAAGGTCCTATGGATAAGCCAGCGGTAAAAGGAGGTAACCTAGGAGCCTGAGGTGGCAATACGAGAGCAGTACCCGGAGTTTTTTGAGGGTACGTCTTTTCGGACCTACTTCAGCCCTCTTTAAGTTTGTTATGCAATTTTACATTTTTTTTTTTTTCGCACCCTAGCTAGCTCAAGTTTCGGGGATAAAACTTCCATTAAGTTTGTTATGATGTAATGACCCGTTACACTTATAGCCATTAAGATGTCTAGAGTTTCAGTCAAACGTCTGTCCAGACGTCTGGACCTGTTCTCGGACATCTGAAAGTGGAATTTTCGTACCGCGCTTTGCACTCTGCACGCGAGCGACGCGCAGAGACCATTTCTCTCTCTCTTCCTCATCTCCCACAAACCCTAAACCCTACACCCTCCTATATATAAACCCCTAACTTCCCCTCTTCTATCCTCCTTACACCCCAGCCAACACCACCTTCCGATCTCCAGTAAGGCGAGTGGAGGGCGAGCGAAGGAGAGCGAGAGGGAGGAAGGAGGAGAGAGTGGGAGGAGGAGGCCCAAGGTCAGTGGAGCTTCAGTGGAAGCTCAGCGAAGCTCTAGTGGAGGCTCAGCGGGACTCAGAGGGACTCGGGGAGGCGGCTTCCGACCCTCCTGCAGGCGAGCTCTTGAAGGAGACAGCTCGCGGGAGTGGTTCTGATACTAGGATTTTTCCAGTATCAGACGTCTGGAGAGTCGACCTGACAACCGTGGCGGTAGCAGGACGTTCGGGTCTGGGGTCGGACGTCTAAAAGCACGCATAGTACTGAGGTACGTGCTTTTACGTGGTTACGACCATGCAGGCCTCACCACAGAAGATTTGTCCAGCCTACTTTGGACCTGTGGATTTCGTACGCAGGTAAAGGTCCATGGGAAGACACGTGGGATGCTTTTCCACCCGTTTTTGGACGTCTGATCACATCACCAGTCGTCCGAAGGTGCTTCCAAACGACCAGAAACATTGTCCGACGTCTGGAACTATCTTCAAATGATCGCAAAGAACGTCTGGATGCCTAAGGATACAGCAAGTGACACAAGGTAAGATCTGACGCCTTTTAAGACGTCTGGGATTATTCCCAGACATCTGATTCTGAACAATAAGCACGTTTTTGACCTGTTTAGGATCCGATCGGGGTCCGTTTTACGCAAAAGAAATACGTGCACTTTCCTCTCGAGTTCCTCTACGTACTAGAGCTTGTTATACACTGTTCTGAACTCTCCTTTTGTGATGTATTCCCTGGTATAGGGTTTCAGCCTGCTGTGCGTTTAAGGCTCGCAGAGACGTCTGCGTCTACGATTCAAGCCCCCATTACTCCTGTGTTTCCTGGTAGAGTGGGAACCAGGTCATAACAGGCATCATGTACCCCTATGTGTGAGTGGGAATGTGAAGACTTTCTATTGAAAACACTCATCGAGACATTGTTAATAAAGTTCTCAGCCAAGCCTTCGAAGAGCTCACAGGCTGAGTCCTCGTCCTACATAAGAAATTGCCTCCACATGCTGCATCTACAAAATTCCTTGTGTCATCACGGAGCCCATGGTAGAAGATCTAGACCTGTTGCTAGTGTGGGACACCATGGTGGGCACACTTTCGCAGAAGCTCATGGAATCACTCCCAAGCCTCATGCATTTGTTCTCCTGAGTTTTGGGAAAAGGTATTGATAGTATGCCTCAAGGCGTTGGTGCAACCTACAAGAAAATATTTCTTTAAGAACTCATGTTCCAAAGAAGCCCAGGTCTCTATTGGTGTAGTCCGTGCATGTGCTCTAAACCAAAAGGTGTCCTTGTCCTTAAGCGAAAAGGAGAACATTTTCATTAGCAACATGTGTTGATCATGGCCCTACGAACCTACAGTCTAGGCGAGATTTTTCAACTCTTTTAAGTGCTGTAATGGGTCCTCAGAAGCAAGACCATGGAAGTGAGGAATAAGTGCAATAAGGTTCAGCTTTAATTCAACAGCACAACCCCCAGTGGGATAGCATACCACAGGCATAGGTTGTGCAACTGCGAGATTATAGTAATCCCGTAGTTGAGGTCTACGAGGTTGAGGTGCCTAGGGAGCTTGAGGATGGGGGTTTACTAAAATATTAACAACTTGAGTAAGCTGTTGCACCTGTTGAGTAAGGGTATTCATTTGAAGTTGTGTTTCAAACAAGTGTTGAAAACTAGGTTATGAACCTCTCTCTAGTTGTAGTTGATTAGGAAAGTTACGATAAGGAGGAGGTTGGAACTTATGGATTGGTGGTGGTGGTGGAGGATGTGCAAAAGGATGTGGAGGAAGTTTTTCGAAATCCTTGAATTGTGCGAAATCGTGGTCATCCTCCGGATGAACGAAATGGTGAATGGGAGTTCAAGGACTAAGAAGTGCAGGATTGGAGGTGGAAGGTAATGAGAACCGCATCATGAACCCTAACTAGCACAATCTAACTTAGATATGCGAGAAAAAGCTCCTACATAACTCAAAGAAAGGCTTGACTTAGAGAATTCTGACTTTAAGAAGAAAACAAGTCATAAGGGGTAAAAATGCAATTTCACCAACACAATCTGCAAACAGGGTAACTCAGGGTCCAAACATAGGTCAAACTAACCTAATAAGAAGGAAAGTGGGATGATCCGATCCAACAAGGGCTACAACAACTCCAAGGAATTAAATGACATTCTGTAACCCTAAAACAAACCTACTTCAATTCACGAGGTTCGAGGCAGGGTAAAAATCTAATAAACCCTCTAAAATTCATAGAAAAATAATCTCTGAGGCTTAGAACCTTCAATTTGGCCTTGGAAACCCATTTTGACCTATATTGAGAAGCATGCCCAATTAATGATTTAATTTGAGTTTTTACGTAAATTGGCCGATCAATAAAGGTCTGACCTAGAAATAAAATTTACCATTAAAATCCTTAGGTCCAATTTAGTCATGCATAAAAATTTGAGCCTAAGAAGAAACCTTCTTGACCGACTTTGCAATTTGGTCCTCATCTATTACTTTTTGACCCTCAACTTTTGAAACCCTTACATTTTGGCCCCTAGTTTCTTCGTCATTCTTTACATTCAGGTCCCTCCTGCAAGTCTCTGCGCAGCACCATGCTCTGGCAACTTTGCGTGGAGCATGGCGCCGCGCAGGGTGAGGGAGGTGTCCTGCAGATTGAACCCGGTGTTCCCTGCGACGTCTGCTGTCGCAGGGACACCGCCATGCCATCTGTCGACACCCACACCTTCCGTGCGAACGCGCGGAAGGTATGGGTCACACTTCCGGCCATTCTCCGGCGAGGGAGGCACGTCCCTGCGCCCATCCCTACGCCCACCCCTCCGCCACCGCCTTTATAAAGGCCAGCGTCGCCAGCCGATTCTCCCAGCTTGGTCCTGAAGGAGAAAACCCTAACCCTTCCTCTCTTCCCACTCCGACAGAAACCCACAAGCTCCGGCGGCCCCTCCTCCTCCGTCTCGTCGCTCTGCTGCAATACCAGCAGCAGAGCCACCATCGCCTGATCTTCCCACGTCGCGCCGTACCCAGTGCGCACCCTCCTGCTCTATTCCTCACCGTCGCTCTCCCCCTCTGGGTGTTTCTTCTCCGGCGACAATCGGTACGACTGCCACCCTGCTCCGGCCCCTTCGTCCCAATAGGTAAGTAACAGTTATTTCCCTTCCTCCCCTCTTTCTTTTCCCCAACTTAATTCGCTCAATTACCCCTCGACCGCACCTGACCGCCCTCACCTTCTCCATCTCCGGCCACTCTCCAGCGAGTTGCCCCCGTCAATCCACCGCTCCACACAACTCGCCACCTACCCCAAAAGCTCCGCCTCACCTCGCCCGACACCCCCTGCCCCTCCACTGCCACTCCACACCTCCACAACACTCCCCCGATCAAACCCATTTTTTCGGTTGCAGTCCGACCTAGGGCTGCCGCCAGGCACCACCCCGCAACCTGCTATACCCCACATTACCTTCGCCATGCCACGGCGAAGGTCCCCCTGTGGTCTGATTAGGCCGAGAGGCCATGTTTGTGTTCGACAGATCTTCAACCCCGGCCGCCATTAGCGACAAGGCGAGGAGCTTCCAAGCGAGCTCCAGGCCCTGAAGCAGCAGGATTCCAGCTGAGCCAAACTGGAGGGACTTGGGCGAAGGCAAGGAGCGGGTCTGCGAAGAGAAACGAGGGCGCTGCTGCTGAGGCCAGGTCGCGTCCGTCCTGAGTGCGCGCGCGCATGAGGGACAAAGTTTAGTCCCACATCGTGGGATTTCGAAGCGCCGCACCCATTTAAGTTGATTTTTTGTTTTCACTTAAGCGCCTCAGAACACGGGGTGAGGTCCCCTCGCCCGCCTCGTCCGCAACCCACGCCACGCGGACCTGGCCGACCCGTTTACCCTGCACTCCTCACGCACCACCCACGCCGGTGCACCTGGTCACGGGTACGCTACCCGACCCGATAACCCAGCTCTGGGAGAGCTTCCTATGAGCGGTTTACAGAGAGAGAGAGAGACGTGCAGGTAGAGGGAAGGGCTAGGTTTTGCTGTGCCTCGTGCAGGAACAGGGTGCGAAGGAAGAAGGTTCACCACTTGGCCGCAGGAAGAAGAAGAGGAGCGGAAGAAGAAGCTCTAAAGAAGCCTTGCAACTAAGCAAGGCAGAAGACCAAGGAAGAAGAAGCGGGAAGAAGAAGAAGAAGAGAAGAAGAAAGAGCAGCAAAGGAAGAAAAGAGAGGGGAAGCACTGTAGCAGACCGCCGTTTAAGTCATCCGATTGTGATATCAGACGACGGATAAAGCCTCAGAGGAGATAAAGCAGAGAAGAAGAAAAAGAAAAGAAAAGGTTCCGCAGAAGAAGAAAGAAAGAAGATAAAGAGAAGAAGAAGAAGAACTGAAGAAAGGAAATGGAAGACAAGCAGAGGAACTGAAGACAACCAGAAGACCAAGGAAGAAGGCCCGTAAAGAAGACAAGAGAAAGAAGAGAAGAAGAAGACAAGCAAAGAGAGAAAGAAGAGAAGAAGAAAAGGCCAAAAGACAAAAATCTATTTCTCCCTCTCTCTCTCTCTCTTATTTTTGTAATAAAGAAACATTGTACTTCTAGAATTCCAGTAGCTCCCTGAGTTCGACCTCGGGAAACTATTTCCGAGTAAAATTTTAATGGTAACGACAACCGTAGCTGTCTTATTTTATACCACAACGATATTACTGTAATAAGCATTAAAACAAACAAGACTAGCCGCGGTTGCGAAAACTGTCACCAGAAGGCATCGAAGTAGAGGCAGAAGCTTGGGCATCAGCACCCAATGGAGGTACAAGCTTAGGGTTTTGGGATCTTATATGCTTGAACCGCGAACATCGTCAAACAATCATAATAAAGTGCTATTGTTGGGTTTTTATCTCCGATAACGGTGCCAAAAATATGATAATTTCAATGATCAATTTGCAATAAAAAGAGTTTTAAATGTCATTGTTATAGTATATATGTCACAAATGCAAATCGATGTCGCGTCAATTTTATTTATTTATAATTTTTACTGGTTTGTTTCTAGGTCATTCCCTGGGATGCAGTTATTAATATATATCACTCTCTAAGTCCAAAAATATTCTTTTATTCCAAAAATATTAATTTTATTTACAAGAATAAATAAATGAATTAATAAATAAAAGAATTGGTTAATTATTTATAAAAGAATCAATCAATGTTCGCTACAATGCTTGAAATAAAAGTACAACAAATAGTCATCAAAAACTAATTAATACTACACTATGTTAATTATATACAACTAATATAAGTAATACCTAAATGAATGTACAAAAATAGCTACTAATATCTACTATACTAAGTTATATTAGCATACTAATATCTATAATAACATATATTAAATATACAATAACATATATATACGTCGCTAAAACCTTAGTAAAGTATTTACGTAACATAAGACAAAATAACTATCTATACTGACATATCGAGCTATGTACAATAACGGATCTAACTGTCACTAAAGCTCTAATGTTATTTATGTATATAAGAACTCAAACAATATCTTTACACTACTTATACTATTACCTATATTAAGTATATACGTATACATATTTATATTTATTTATTTACATTATTTATATACAAGTATATGTACTTATACTATACGTATTATACATATATACTTATGTACACAAACACACACGCAACACTAAGGCCAACACTTAGCCATTGTTGGTCATTCACTCCTCTCCTCTCTTCTGTGTCAACACTTAGTCATTTTTTTTAGGGCCTCTCTCTCACAAACACTGTTCATTAAACTAAAAATTAGGTTTTTAGTGGGTGGGCCAACCACATTTAAGGGATACATAGCATCCAAAAGGGTGGGACTAGACCTCTATTAGCGGCCTGCCCTAGTTTTTTTATTTGTGCATTAATATCCGAATTCAAGCCCAATTTAGGCTCATTTCACGCCCACCACTGCTTCAATATTTACGTATATACTTATTCAAGCAGTGCGTAGCCCCCGACCCACCACTACTTCAATATTTACCCTTAATCATATGCTCATATTAGAGGGGAGAAACATGGGTATAATGGCTATTGGTGCGTCGAGCGCTGACGACTATAGCACTCGATGCACCAAAACCTTAAATACCGTAACGATGCCATATCACCACACAATGGCGCTTTGTTTCAATGCAATTGAGCACTGCGCTGCAGAAGGCTACATGTTAATTTACTAATTTTGGCCCTCAATTTGAGGATCATAAATTAATATAAATTAAAAATAAATTGCATGATTTTAAAACCCTTACATAAGGCTACCTAATTGTGTAATTTATTTACAAAAATAAGTTATTTAAATATATAATAAAATTAGTTAAAAGTAGCTGTTTGTATACATTAATTTAAAGCTTAATTTGTCAATTGATGTATAAATTAGTAAGTTAAATACCAAATTGACTTTGTACAGAGTTGACATACATAATAAGTTATTTATTACACATTTTTATTATATTTTAGGAACATTATTTTAATTTATGTATAATTAAATACATGTTTTAGATAGTTTTACATATAAATAATTTATAAATACTATAATACAGTATAAATATAATATAAATAGGATCTAAATATTTAATATAACATTATACAAGTATACATGGTAACTTATTTCAATTTTAGATTAAATTACTAATTTATTTTATTTTTTTTAAACTAATTTATTTTATTTTAAGTTAATAAATTACCTAATTAACCTAATAACTTAATTATTTACTGTAATTACTTAATTAAATTAGTTTACAGGTATTATGTAGTATATAATACATAGTTAAATATGTATGTACAATATTAGATATAATTATGTACATATAAATATGTTTATATAATTACTTAGATTTATATACATTTAGTTTATATAAATTAATATATAATAATACAATAAAGTTATATATATAATAAATCACTTTGAATACTTAATTTAATATATAGAAATACATATATAAGTTATATATACACATTATACACATATTATACATTATATTCATATAGCTTAGGTTTAATTAATATTTACAAGTATATACATAATATACGAGGTATTTTTGGGTATTTTTGGGATTTTCTGATTTTTATAGCTTTTACATATTTAAGAGAGATAGGGGATGAGATAGAAAGGATGAGATGAGAGAGAGAGGTTTCTTTTTATGATTTTTGAGTTTGATCTTTTATTAAATTTCAAGGTATACTTAATCGTCGACTGGTATGTTCTACCATGTTCAGGGTTCAGATTACCTTGAAACATGGCAAGTACTTAGACAAATACATAATCTTACTGAAGATAGGTTTATTTTATATTTTTATGATTTTTTATTTTTTTTATTTATATACAAACCAACCCAAATTAGGCCTTAAAAGAGTTTTCACTAAAGAACCTAAGGCCTCATAAAGAGTTCTAAGTGCTAGACAATCAATAAAAGCACTTCAATAAGTTCAGCACATCACATAGAAAGTATATGGTTATTTAAACATGAATTCAAACTTGAATATCACTCAAATTTCATATTGGACAGTTTGAACCTTAAATAAATAGCTAACGATGGATTTAAAATCATGAAATCAAGTCATTCAAATTAGATTTTAGGCTACAACAGTACATGAATGCTTTTCTATAACAGTACACAACTGTGCCAACTTCTTTAATTCCCAAATAGGCCCAAAACTCAATGAATTAGTGGCTAAACAATGCAGAACAACAGCATTTTCAGGTGCTGCCAGGTCTCAAAAGCAACTACTGCTTTGACTGTAGTTTCAATTCTAATCAGATGATGCATTAGCTAATCAGACATCCTAACACCAAATGCAACTATTGCTGCAATTCTCAGCTGAAACCCAAGCATAGGATCAGCAACCGGAAACTACTGCAGCAAATATGGTCAGCCAATGCTGATCTTGCTAAATGTCACCCAAACCCAATAACCCCTGATCTGACAAAACCAAATCTGAAGGCTTTTCAATCATAAAAGCTTAAATCCTTTTTAGATCACTTGAAGTTTGAATTTAAAATCCAAATCAAAACCCATTCAAACAGAAAGACATAGAGCAGCTGCTGTTGTTGGTGATGCAATCCATATCTGATCAGATCCATATCAAACCACATATCAACTGTTATAAAACCTTTAGAGAAGATTTGGAATTTATTTAAATCAAATCACAAGTTCCAATGCCTTAAAAACTCTAGTTTGATCATTACCTTACATTATAGACAATGTAAAGGTAATAAATCAAACTAAGCAACAAATTCACCAGCAATATGAATCAGAATCTCCATAACAGTCCATAAAACTCATTCTAACCCTAGAAATCAGATTGACCTCATTTTCTTCTTAAGATCAACATGTTGCCCAAATTGGGCTTTTGATTTAGTTTTGATTGCTGATTAGATCAGCTGATGGTGGCTAGTTCTGTCGCTATAGTTATTACAGTCATTGCAGTATTTGACAAAAACAGTTACCAGTCTAATATGATTTATTACTCGGAATAGAGAGTTTCCCAAGGTCGAACTCAGGGAGAAAACTATAATTCTAGAACCATATAAATTCGCAATGTATATATAAGGTTTTAAAAAAAAAATTGAGAAAGAGAGGGAGAGAAAAAGGGGGTGCTTGGCTTTTTCTTCTTCTCTGTTCTTCAGCCGACTCTCTTCCTTCTTCTTCTTTCTTTTTCTTCTCCTATGATTCTGCGGCTCCTCTTTCTCTTTTATTTTTCTTTGTTTCTTCTTTCTTCTTCTTCAGCCTGCCTTCTTCTTTCTTTCTTTTTCTTCTTCCTGTCTTCTTCTTTCTTCTCCTTCTTCAGCTGCGGTTCCTTTTTCTTCCTTCTTTTTAGCAACTGCTGACTCTCCTTCTCTTTCGCCGACGTCTAATTCAGCGCTCAGACGACTTAACGGCTCGATTGCTACAGTGTCGTTCCTCTTTTCCTTCATCTTCCTTCCTTCTTTTCTTTTGCTTCTTGCAGCTAAGTCCTGCCTGCTGCTTCTCTTCCTCTTCCTTCCTACGCATGCACACACACATTAGAGCAAAACCTACCCTACCCCTTCCCCATGTCTCTCTCTCTCTCTGGATCTCTCTTTAGGAAGCTCTCCCAGAGCCGGGTAATCGGGTCGGGTCGCGTGCCCGGGTCCAGGCACACCGACGTGGATGGTGCACGAGGAGTGCACAGGAGTGTCGGGTCGGGTCACGCCTGATCCGTGTGGTGCACTCACGGATGAGGGCGGTGATAGGTGAGGGACCTCACCCCAGTGCTATCGGAGGCAACCAGCCGATAGCACAAAAACAATTTAAGTGTGGGTGCGAGGCCACACACTTACGAGGTGGGACTAAAGTCCCACCTCTGATCTCGGGCACCCGTGGAGAGGGCTTCATGCAATTGGGGTAGCAGAGAAGGCTCGCAACCCCAATTGAGAACCTGGGCGTGAGCGTGACTCCTTTCTACGTCACCTGGAGCTCATGCCTAGAGCTGAGGAGACCTGGGGCTGTCTGTAGAGAAGCTCCTACTGCTCGTTAATGGTGGCGAGGAGGGCGACACCTAAAACATGCACACGGCCTCACAGCCACATCAAAAAGTTCCAGGAAGGTTCGCCAGAGTGCGACGTGTGTGGTGCAGGGGTCGGCGAGGCGCAGGAGTGCCTGTGGCAGTGTGCCTAGGGTAAATTGCGTGCACGGAAGTGGGTGTGTTCGAGGGGTGTACAGAGTGTGCAGGGTGATGGATGGAGTAGGGGGATTGCTGGAGTGGAGTGAGGGGAAGCTTCTGAGCTTGTCGATGAGGGGTGGAAAGGTCTGTGGAAGTGGGGCGATCTCGCCGGAGATGATGGCCGGAGGTGAGGAAGATGGCGATGGATAGTGACGGTCCGTGGGTTGAAAGAGTAAATTAGGAAGGGGGAAATAACAGGGAGAGTAAGGAGAAAATTTCTACCTACTTGTCGACAAAGGGGGAGAGGGAGACTACCCGGCGCATGCCTGCCAGAGCTGAGGATGAAGGTGCCCAGGGAAGGAGTCACGGCGATGAGGAAGAGATCTGAGGACGCCAGCTGGTGCGGCCTGGCATGGGATGACGAGGCAGTGTGGGCTCTGCTGTAGGTGTGGCAACAGAGCGACGAGGAGGAGGAGAGTTCGCTGGAAGCTAGGGCAATCTAACCGGAGAGAGAGGAGATGAAAGAGGGGGGGTTTCTCGGCCAGAAGTAGCTTAAAGGAGACGGCAGACCCTACCGCTCCTTATAAAGGCGTTGGTGAGAGGAGACGCTCGAGGCAGCGGCGTGGGGGACTCGATGGAGCATGGCTGGAAAGCCGACCCATTCCTTTCGTGCATTCGCACGAAAGGCATGGGCGGCTGCAGGGCAAGGCAGGGCGTTCTTGCAAAAGAGGACGACGTAGGGGACCCCCCGTCTGTTCCTGAGAGCGATCCCCTTACCCTGCGCAGCGCCATCCTCCGCACAAGGTCACCGGAGGTATGGCGCCTACGCAGGGTGAAAGGAGGGACCATTCTGCAAAGAACGAAGGAGAAGATAGGGGGCTAATTGCAAGGGTTTCAAAAGATAAGGGTCAAAAAGTAATTTAAGAGGACCAATTTGTAAAGTCGGTCAAGATGGTCTTCTCTTAGGCTTAAATTTTTATACCAGCCTAATTTGAATCTAAGGATTTTAATGGTGAAATTTTATTTTAGGTTTGACCACGTTTGACTGGTCAATTTATGCAAAAACCCAAATTAAGTGATAAATTGGACATGGTTCTCAATTTAGGTCAGAATAGGTTGCAAAGGTCAAATTGAAGGTTCTAGACCCTAGGGAATATTTTTCTATGAATTTTAGAGGATTTATTTGATTTTTATCCTGCCTCAAACCTCGTGAATTAAAGCGAGTTTGTTTTAGGGTTACAGGATGTCATT
Source organism: Thalassia testudinum (assembly GCA_037157565.1). Lineage (NCBI taxonomy): Eukaryota > Viridiplantae > Streptophyta > Magnoliopsida > Alismatales > Hydrocharitaceae > Thalassia > Thalassia testudinum. The sequence continues at coordinate 5,429,889 of JAZHRO010000010.1, read as the reverse complement.
TAATCCCTAGAAGTTGCCATAACTCTTTCCAGATCAGATCATCCCACTTCCTTCCTTATTAAACTTATTTGACCTGTGTTTAGACCCTTAGATACCCTGTTTGTGTACTGCATTGGTAAAATTACAGTTTTACCCCTTATGATTTATTTTATCCTTTGATTCAGAGTTTTCTGAATTAGGCCTCTCATTGGATTTTGTAGGAGCTTTTTCACACTTATTTAGATTAAATTGTGCTAGTTAAGGTTCATGATGAGGCTCTCATCAACCGATCTTCTTGAACACCATTGATTGGTGATCAAGGTGATCTAGTAATCATCTTAGAATCATTTAGGTCCTCGTTTGACCTCAAATCAGTGTCACTAATTATCCTTGGTCAAACTACCCAAAATGCAACTCAAATTGGGCCTATACTCATCTGAAAATTAAAAATCACATCAAACACCTTAGATTCATCGCATTACACCCAATTGAGTGAATGAAAACTCGAATTACTCAATTAAATCCATTTAAAACCAAATTGACTCCAAATCGTAAAATTGGACGTGAAATCCAAATATGAAAGAATCAAGCAAATTGGTTCAATTAAAACCATATTGGGGGATCTTTGTTTATTTATGGAATGAATGGGAGACCCCCCAGGTGGATTTTAGGTGTGAATTTAGATCTAGAAGCCAAAACTTCCATATCTGAATTCGTCCTTACTGGAGGGGTGAACAATGAATAAAATGCGAGGGAAAATCAGAAATGAATTGTTGAGTGTAGAGGGAGATTTATGAGTTGAAATGGAGGTGGAAAAACACCTCTTTGATATGAATTGATCAGAGAGGGCGAAAGCGATATAACTAATCTAATCTACTCCAACCAATCCATCACTGATTCTAACTTCTAATCTACACCTAGCTAATCTAATTATACTAATCACTACTTTAAATTACTCTAGAAAGCTGGAAATCCTATCTAACAAGAAGAATGGGGTTGCCTAGATCCAAAGCCGACAGCTAAGGAGGAAGAAGGGAGGGAGGTCTCCAGCAAGTGAAGAGCCCTCTAGAGGAGCTCTAGGGTTATCCTTAGGCGTACGTCATCCTTAGCGGCAAGGAGGAATTCAAGGTGAAAAACCACGCCCCTGTGACAGGTGTGGCGAGTGAAGGGGATAGGAGGTATTGGAGAGGGAGGAAGGTGACCAACTCGAGAGGTGTAGGAGGGAGCTGATCGCACGTGCAAGGAGCTCTGGAGGTGATTAAGTAGTAATGTGCATACATCTGAATAGCCAAAAATGTCTATTAATGCATGTTCTTAGTATCATATTAGCATCACACATTGTAAATATTACATAACATGCATCATCATGCATTTAGGTCAAATTATACAAATTGTATAGTAATTTCTTATTTTTAGTGGCCAAGGACAGGGAAACTTTTAATCGAGGCCTTAGATCAAAGATCCAACCGCACAGATCTAATCAAGGCGACGATTGGAGTTCAACGACTCCAAGATCGACCCAATCGGACTTCCGTAGCATCAGATATAATCCAAGGAAGGTCAGAGATCAAGGACCAAGATGGTGTCAATTTGCACTTCAGATGACTAATCCGACCGCACAGATGGGTTCGAATCGATGATCGCAACCTAATGGCGTGAAAATCAACCCAATCCGACATCCATGGCACCTTCTACAAGTCACAGAAGATGGACGGCCAAGATGGTGCCATGTGGCACCATCTCGATCCCCAAACCAACCCAGCCAAATTGGTGAGGACCGCCACGCCCTCTCTCTCTCCTCACCCGCTCAATTGATCTCAACCGTTGGATCTTTATCCAACGGCTAAGAGTGAGTGCGCTTGGATCCAAAGCACGCCTCAAAGGGCGACTTAGTGCATTGGTCTCGACGCCATCCACGATGAAGAGGGCACGGATTCAAGCCCTGCCCTCCTCAAATCGAGCGGGTGACGTGTGCAGGCCAAATTCAGCCATCAGATGGAATGCGAACGGCAAATCAAGAGACGATGTGGTAGCACTGGGTGCATGGATCACGCACGCACGTGATGACGAACAATCACACCTGCGCATGCGGTTACGCTGAAGAAGAGACGCTCATTGATTCTAGGCCGTCCGATCTTGAGATCGAACAGCTGCGATCTCAAGATCGTAATGGTGCGTTGAGAGCAGTGGAGAGGAAGAGGCAGGCGTGCGCAGCAACTACGCCCACAATCTGGGCTTTAGTAACGGTTTTATCCGTCACTAAAGGCCTTTGCATTAACATAAAATGATCTTTTTACCCCCAATCTCTACATCTATAAAAAGTCTTACGCCGCCCACATTTCAATCATCCCTTCATCTCTCTCCCTCTCCAAAGCTCTAAAGAAGCTTGTCCCAAACCTAGGATGCTCCTCTAGAGCCAAAATCAAAGTTTTCTCCCCCTATTCCGAAAGTGGATCCCGCGACAACGACGATGCCCTACCTTAACCCTGGTTCTTCCTACTCCGTTCTTCGTCTTCCGTCTTTGTCCTCCATCTTCCAGGCGTCACGCCGTCTGGCTCGTCCTCGAAACAATAGTCGAGGAGGATAACATCTCCCTCCCTTCTTTACTCTTTCTAGAATAGAATTTCCCGCATTCTAGCTGTAATCATTTCCTACTTTCTAGTTGTAAAAATAATATTCAGTTGCTAAGTGATTGTTCTCTCTCTCTCTCTCTTAGTGTTAATATCAAATTCATTGTGATTATCTCTCCTTTAAAACAAAAATACCAAGAAAATATAATCAAGGATTTTAGATCGACGTAGCCTCCTTGTGTTCAACCTGAAATTTCTTTACGAATTTTGGTAAAAATTTATTTGTTGACGGATTTCTTCGCAAATCATACTATGAAGACGAGTTTTCAAAACTCAATCCCATTTGCGTACGTTTTCCGACTCAACAAGTAGGCTCTAGAATGAGTATGATCACCGTGGAGGTGTGATTAAGAGGAAGGGATTGGGCGGTGGGATGTGCTTGCAAGGGGCGTAGGAAGATCTATATCAAAATCCCATAGTAGAGTCAGATCTAGCTTAGGTGGTGATGCCATGCGCGAATGCGCGCGAAGGATTGATTTGGATTGGTCGTTGATCAAGGGATACATGGAAGCGACGGTCGTGATTCAATGTGTTCTACGGGTGAACAGTGGATGCTCAACTCACAGGTGTATTGGGATTTTTGTGAGGAAGCCCTTAAGGGCGAAGGGGTAGAAGATTTGTAGACAAGCCCAATAGTGGCGAAGAATGATGACAGAGTAGTCCTCAAATCTTACAAATAGGTCCCTGATGGCTTGCAATTAGGTCCTTGAGGGTTTTAAACGTGAAGAAATGTGAATGACCTAAAGACCTAGATGTAAGGTCAATGATGCAAGGTCCAAATGCTGTCCAAATGCAACCAAGTTTTTATTAAAGCTTAATTGAACAGTTATGAAGTTGATTTCATTTTCAATTTGAACTTTGAATCCAAATGTGTGTTTAATTTATTAGATCATCAAATTACATTTTTGAATAGAATATCTCAATTTGTGACCTAATTTTACATTTTTAACACAAATTTGATATTTTAGGTCATTTCTATTAATTCTCACGTGTAACCTATTTCATGTGTTAATTATGTAGTGCTTAACCTAATTTCTAGCTTAACTTAGGCATTTTAGCTATGATGAGCCACATCTCATCAAGATCTCTTACCTTGCATGAGTCAATTTTTGAAAACACTTTTTCGAATCAATCACAACTCAAGAAAGAATACAATCTCAATCAATCTCAAAATCAGAAACCCCAATCAATCTCAATAAAAGACCAATCAAATCAATCAAGTGAGAAAATCCAAACTTTTCCTAGGGTCTGCTAAGCGAAAATAGTCGTAGTATGCAAACAACTATTTTAGTACAATTGTACACATCCTAAAGAAAACCTAGCGGGGTGCTGACTTCTAAAATCCACCTGGAATCTGGATAAGACCAACGTGCGAATTCAAACCCTGTGGTTGCTCAAGGAGATGAGATAGAAACCTGTATGTTTGTTAACTTAAGTGATCATGTAGTGTGTACACGATAATCAATCAATAGAATAGCTATGAAAATTTCAGTCTCAGTTTCAAACAATTTTTACCTCTCCTTTTGAATTTGATTTAAGTATTTAAAGATGTATTCTATGCAACTAGTCTTGCTTTTTAATTTTTTTCAAACAAGAGATGGTATTTTTAGTTTTAAGTCAAATGCAAAGATAACAGGAGTTCAGAAGGGAAAGAAATGTGTACCTTACTCCAACAATTCTACAATATGCAATTTGACTAAATTTAAATCTAACATGAAGAATGCAACCTAAGTGTGGATGCCTAGTAGATAAGAGATGAAGTATTTTTGGTATTTTTATTTTATGTATTTTTTTTTGGATTTTCTAATGCAACAAACAAAATCAAATCGAAAAAGAAATCGATATGGAAAAATTGAGTCAATGAGAGATGAGTAGAGAGAGATAGAGAGAGTCCAGAGAGTCCAAGTTATTACAAATATGTGTGAAAATAGACTCTCACAACTTACGCCTAACACAATATCCTACTAATATATCTAAATCTAAACTACGACTCTACTAATCTAATCTACTAAAAATTGGGAAACTGTAGTTCCTGCGGGAAAAACTCCTCCGAGAAGATGGGTCTGAAGCACAACGAATCCGCCAGGAAGAAGACACCACCTGGAAGAAAACACTACTCCTCCTACTCCTCAAGTGCTGCAAAAACACCAAATGATTAGTAAGACAATTATATACAGCAATCAATCAAAGAATAAAATGAATAAAAGAATCTATATACAACAAAAAATATGAATAAAAGAATGATTATAAACAAAGAAATCAAAAAATATATACAAATAAAGAATAAAAGAAAAATTTTGGCATATAGAGACTTGCCTCCTCGGCAATGGTGCCAAAAATATGACAGGCACAACATCATCCATCATAATAAAGTACTATTGTTGAGTTTTTATCCCTGGCAATGACACCAAAAATATGACGTAGACGCCATTAGTGTTGCAATAAAATGGTGTTTTAGATGTCATTATTGTAGTAATTTGTTACAATGCAAAGAGATGTTGCGTCATTTTATTTAATTACAGTTTTTACTGATTAGTTTCAAGTTGTTTACTAAAAAGCAATTATTGATATACATCACCCGCTGTCCAAAAAATGTTCTTTTATTCAAAAAATATTAATTTTATTTACAATAAGAATCAATTAATCAATTAATGAATGAATTGGTTAATTATAAACAAAAGAATCAATTAATGTCAATTGGAATGCCTTGAACATATTTACAACTAGACAGTAAAAAAAAATCAATTAGTACTACACTATATTAATTATGTACACTACTCTAATGAATACCTATGTATAAGTACAAAAATAACTACTAATATTTACTATACCAAGTTACATTAACATACTAATATCTTTAGTAACATACTTTATACATACAGTAACATATATATATATGTCACTATAGCCTTAGTTTTATTTAAATACATATAAGGCTCAAACAATACTTACTCTACCCTATTTTACTATATATAAATACTCTGTATACAATATTTACATATATTTATTTATATTATTTATATACATATACTATTTTTTTTTAAACTAAATACATATGCTATTATACTATGCTATATGTATGCATACAATACATATACACGCACACAAGCATACACTTAACATTTTTTGATAGCAGTCCTCTCCTTTCTTCTTTACTTTCTTCAACACTTAGTCATTTCTTTTAGGGCCTCTCTCTCACTACACTATTCACAAACCTAAAAATTAGGTTTTTAATGGGCAGGCCAGCTCTTTTCGTGAGATACATAGCACCTCGTAGAGGTGAGATCAAACCACTACTAGGGTCCAGCCCTAGTTCAATTAGCATGTATTTTTATCCAGTTATAGGCCCATGATAGGCCCAATATGTGCCCAGCTATAGTGCATGGCCCCCGACCCACCACTACACATACGTATCCTTAATATCATATCATGCTCAGAGAAGGAATGGGTAATGGGTAATTGTTTAAGCGCTAGATCGGTGTTTTAAGATCGTTGTGTTGTAGTATAGCCAAAATAGCACTCAAACAAATAAATTTTTATTACTCAAAAAGGGTCCGAGGTCGAACACAAGGAGAAATATAGAATTTAAAGCTCAAGATCACAATTTAAATCAAGATTAAAGATTGCAATAAAGATAATGTCAGGATCAATATGCAAAAAGAATGAAGTAAAATGATGATTTAAATCACCAATTACTCCTCATAAATAACACTTAAATCAAGTCTCAAATATATGCAATTAAAGTATCAGACGTCTTAAGTAGCCCTGTGCTACAGTGCTAGGGTCTCTGTTTCTTCTTCTTCTTCTTGTGTGGCTCAAGCCTTCTCTTCTTCGTCTTCTTTTCTTCTTCTTCTCTATCTTTCTTCCTCTTTCTTTCTCTGCTGCTCAACTTCTTCTTCTTCCTCTGCTGCTTAAGCCTTCTCCTTCTTCTTCCTTCTCTATTCAACTACTTCACACAGGGGGGAGCTTCTTGAATTGGCTAAGTGTCAGCCAATTCTCTCTGCAGCAAAACCCTCCCCCTACCCTGGGTGATCTCTCCTCTTTCTCTCTTAGGCTCCGCCCTCCCAAGGCCTCTCAGTGGGTAATCGGGTAATCAGGTAGTCGTAAACCTGGGTCCAGGACTGCGGGTGTGGTCGCAGCCGAGGAGTGAAGGGCTTAAGCAGGTCGGGCGCACCAGGTCTGTGGGTCAGGTGTCGCGGACGAGGCGCATGTAAGGGAAGCGTGAGGGGGACATCACCCCCTGTGTGTCGATGCGATAAGGCTTTGTGACTTTTTCAATTTATGCTCCTTCAACTGCTCTGTCGCTTCGGATGTAGGACTAAACCACGCCCCTTTCTTCGCGTGCATCTGCAGCAAGGAGGTTCCTCTAATTGGAATAGCTGCTAAGGGTAGGGGCCTCAATTGACCACCTGGAAGTGATGCTGAGGCTATTCCGCACAGCCTAGAGATGAGATCCTGGAGCTGCAGGCCTGATTGAAGCTTCAAGCAAGCTCGCGGCTGCTGCGTCAATGGCAGAGGAGGCTGGAACCTAAAATCCAAGAATAAGGGCCTCGCGGCCGCGTCAGAAGGTTCATCATATTCGCCGTGGAGTGGCGAGTGCAACAGTGATGTTTGTGCGCTGTGACAATGTGTGAGGAGGTCTAAGGACCACGAGAAGGATGGCTGGAGGTGCGTGAGTTGGGTGCAGGTTCTGGAGGAGCAATTGACCTAACTAAGTTCAGGCTTTTGCTCCTAAGGTCAAGGCGGAGGTGTAGGGATGAACGGCGGCCAGGTTGGTGGACCGTAGTGGCCGTGCAAGCTCGCTGAAGGTACGTCAGCGAGGTAGACGACAAAGGGCGGTCAGGTGTAACGACCCGGTTCCCGAGTCCCTACGAGACACGAGAACCGGACCGACTCGACTAATCCCAAGACCTAGTCGTCCAACGAGGAAGTAACCAAAAGAGCAGTAAAATAAACCCCATTCAACATGAATATAACTAACAGTAAGAAAGTACAGCAGTAAGGAAAGAAACTACTACAGTAGATACCACCACAACAGTAGAACAACATTTATCATATAACATGAACTACAGGTAAAGAAAAGTACAGCGGAAACAAGAACTACTCACTATAACGGAAACAAAGAGGTACAAAGGACAGTAGTAACTCTACTGGACCCTACTCGGCCCAGCATCCTCTGCAGCCGCTGACCTTGGCTGCTCAACACCTGGTCCTGAAAAAGGTAACGAGTGTAACACGTCAGCAAAACGCTGAGTAGAGTGGCAACTAAAACTAAAGACAATAGTAGAGTGTACAGTAGCTGTTATGTTCTATTACTTTATTTACATCTTTCAATTGTCTCACTATTTCATTTATTTCTCAGATCTTTTACTTGATCTCGAATGTTCCTCGTGGGAACGATCTTGATTGCAGTCTTTTCCAAAAAGTAGAATAGCACGTGGTGCTCTCCTAGCCGGGAGAGTCCCCCGTGGTGATCCTACCCTCAGTCAACTACCCCAAGGTCACTGACAGACGTAACGGTAACTACAGCACGCGCAATAAACGCACAGGTAGCTAACCCGTACTGGCACGCGGTCATTCGTTTCCGTTAACGGGTGCGCCCAAAGCACAGCACGGAACCAGTCCAGGGCAGAGCCCTCTCAGTAACAGGGGTCCAACCCCTCCACAGTAACCAAACCGGGGCCTTGCCCCTCTACAGTCCGCGCACCCTCGCCTGACTACCCTGGTTTGCCCCAGCGGGCCTAACAAGTCGGTGTGGGAGGCTAGCAGAACCCCGGGGCCCGTAGGGTAGCTAGTACCTCCCTACACTAGTAGCTCTCCTTGGTACTACGTACGCGAGGGCCAGCAAGTCGGTACAGAGTGGCCAGTCCTAACCCCGGGTCCCTGGGGCGGCTGGCTCCGCTCTGCACTAAACAGGGGGACAGTCGCTCTCCTTGGTACTCCGTACTCAAGGGCCAGCTCACTTCCCCAAAACTATTCCATTCACTTTCCAGGAGTTCTACTCCTACTTCCCCGTAGGGTTCCATCCTTTTTACTCAAACATCCAGGTTTCACTTTCCAGTTTCACATTCTTACAATCCATGTTTTCAACCACGTTATCTATTCACAACAGGCAGCTGTTAATTCAAATTACAGGCAGCTTTATATCTCTTTCCATTTTCCAAGACTGCAGTATTATACATTCCACTAGTTTTCCCATCCTAGGATTCATGCCATATCCTAAGATCTATCATACAATCTAGTTTTCCAGTCCTAGGATTCATGCAACACCTAGGAGCTATTATTCCATCTATTTCTCATTCCTAGGGTTCATGCAATGTCCTAGGTTCTATTTATGGTTTCATAATTTAACAGATTTTAATAACTTAAAGCCACTCTACCAGGTACAACGGGAGTAATGGGGGCGTGATCGGGAATCCCGCGTGCCTCTGCGACTCCCAAGACTGCAACTGAACGAGGTCCTATCACAAGGATCAAACACAAGGAAAGTCTCAAAATAGTGTATAGCTACTGTAGACGGGTAGAGGAATTATTCTGAAAAGAACGCAACTCGAATCGCGGAAAACGGAGCCCGAACGGGCCCTAAACGGGTCGAAAACGACGACACTGTGTAAAATCAGACGTCTGGAACTTCTCCCAGACGTCTTAAAAAGTGGATCAGAGAATTACCTGCTCAGCGTGGTTTCCCAGATGTCCAAAAGTCTGCGGGGACGTCTGGCCTAACTCACAGACGTCCGATGGTCACCCCGGACGTCTGGAGGTCACTCCCGCCGTCTGGTACAACTTCCAGACGTCTGATTCGCAAAGGATGGCGAATCAGCGAGCCTGCGCACAGCCAACTCCCTCCCTTAGTACGGTCAGTCTACAGGAAGGAAGAAGAAAGTGGAATACTCACCTTTCAGACGTCTGTATGATCTTCTAGACGTCTCCCTCGCCGTCTGGCTATAAACCCAGACGTCTGATTCTGAAAATTTTTCCAGAACAGGGCACCGCTCGGCCTCCGCTCGCGACGCCGCCCGCGTCGCACCTCGCGCGTCTGCTGCTCAGACCGCAGCAGGTCCCTCTCCGCGTCGTTCCGCGCCTCCTGCACCCTCCGCCGGCCAGCCAAGCCGCTCCGGCGAACTCGCCCTCACGGCAGAGCTCCGCCCTCGCACGCCGCACCTCCTCCGCGCTCACTGCGGCCGCCGCTGCCGCCCTCGCGCTCGCTCTCTCTCGCGCACAGGAAGGAGAAGAGGAAGGAGACGGTGGAGACGACAGGAGGGGAGGCGTGGCCTTTTAAGGCCGCGCGAGGAGGAGGGAGAGAGAGCGCGGCAGGTCTGCAGCCGCAGAGAGAGAGGGAAAAAGAGAGAGAGAGGAATCGCGGGTCTGCGCGCACAGGCGCGCAGACGAATCTCTCGTGCGAAAAAAAACTGTTTTACAGACGTCTGGAAACGATCCCAGACATCTGGCAAGACGTCTGGATGTGCTCCCAAACGTCTTGTCAGACGTCTGGGGCACGCGTTCGTTACATCAGGTGAGTCGGCAGTCGAAACAAAGTGGAGAATGTTTGGAAACAAAGAGTGCAAGATGAGAAATCTTTTAGGAGAGGTAGCAGACGACGGCGAGCGGAGTTGGCACTAGTTGGAATATGGCCGATGCTGGAGACGAAGCTACTCTGATAAGGGGTGGACGGCAAGGATGGAGATAGAGATGCCTGCGGGACTGCTCGACATGGAAGAAAGCAAGGATGGAGAATCTGCCGCTGGTATTGCAGTCAGACGACGAGGGGAGGCAAGGAGGGTCGCCAGAGCTTGAAAAGCAATTTGTCCGGAGGAGGAGAGAAGAATTTGAGGGTTACTCTGGTCGAATTCAAGCTTGAGGGGTTCGGCCTGGCTTGGGCTTTCTTTTATAGGTCATCAGGAGGCGGTTAGAGCTTGGGAAAAGCAAGCTTCCCAAGCTTGGCAAGCTCGCCAGATTGAGAATTCCTTGATACTCAAATCTCTCATGCATTCTCATGAGAGATTGGGTAGGCTTTAGGGCTTAGGATCAGGTTCAAAAGGAAGGAAATTTCTTGACGAACTTCCCTTTCAAATTTGAAAGGCATTCGTCAAGAAATCAAGGAGTTCTTTCCAATTTAAGGTTACCGGAGTAAGTAGGAATAGGTTTAATGGCAGAAGGGACCTTTTTATGGGAACGACGACAAAGTTAGGGCCTATTTGAAAATATTTTGAAAGTTAAGGGTAGAAATGTAATTAGATAGGATCAATTTGCAAACTAGGTCAAGACAAACCCATCTTGGGTCCAAATTTTGGTACAAACCTAATTTGGTCCTAAGGAATCCATTGGGGAAGTTGGATTTTGGTTTTGACCATGTTTGACTGGGTAATTTATGTAAAAACCTAAATTAGGGTAAATGTCTGTCTGTGACTCTTTTCTCGATCAAAACAGATTCTGATGGTCAAATTGAAGGTTCCAAATCCCAGAGAATATTTTTATATGAATTTTAGAGGATTTAGGTGAATTTTACCATAATCAGAACCTCAGTTAATTAAACGGATCTGTTTTTAGGGTTTCAAAAGTCATTTAATTCTCAGAACACATGCAAACCCTTTTCTGATTGTTCTAACCTACTTGTTATCTTTTTAAGACCATTTAACCTTCATTCAACCCTTGAGAAAACCCATGGTTGTACTGCATTCATGATAAGTTGTTAAAATTACAGTTTTAACCCTAATTTCTTATTTTTCCCTTAGAATGATTATATAGTGACTTGTGACTCTCTGTCAGTTATGTAGGAGCATTTATTGACTTAATTAGGTCAAAATGAGCTAATTATCACTCATGATGGTGTTCCCATCAGTAACAGTTGCCCTGCACCTGACAACTAGTGGGCATAACCACCGAAAACCTTTTATACCTCATGAAGCGGTTCTCAGCCATCGATGTGGCACAATTCTGCGGTGCTCAATTGAGCGCACGCGACGTTGTGCAGCATTCTAATTTCGAGGGTTTGGGCCTTGATTTTAGGGTATATTTATTTCCAAATTATAAATAAATTATATAATTACAAAGCACTTATATATGGCTACATAACTGTATAGTTAATTTAGGAAAATAATTTATTTAGGGTTTAATTATATATTAAAATTAGTTAAAGTTAAAGATTTGTACACATCAACTTAGGGTTTAATTTGTTAATTAATGTACAAATTAGTGACTTAATTAAAAAATTGACTTTATACGCAATGAATTTATATATTAAAGTCTTTATTATACATTTTTAATTTATTTTACAGACTTTATTTTAATTTATTAACATTTAAATACATGTTTAAGTTAGTTATGTAAATAATTAAGTTATAAATACTATAGTATGGTACAAATACAGTATAAATAGGTTAAATATACTTAAGATAATAGTATACAAGTATACATTATAAATTATTTCAATATTAACTTAACTTACTTATTTATTTTATTTTATGTTAATAATTTACTTAATTAACTTAATAACTTAATTACCTACTATAAATACATAATTAAATTAAATTACAGGTTTCTTACAGTATGTATTAATTACTTAAATATATACGTTTAGTATTACAAGGGTTATAAGTGTATAAATAGGTATTTAGAATTACTTTCGTTTATATACATTTAACTTAATATAAATTAATATATAATTATACAATAAAGTTATATATATAATAAATCATTCTAAACACTTTATTAAATATATGTATTACATTATAAGTTATTTATGTATATTATTTACATATTATACAATATATACATATAGCTTAATTTTAAATTATATTTACAAATATATACACACTATAAAAGGTGTTTTAGGTATTTTTAGAGATTTTCTAATTTTTATAGTTTTTATATGTATATTAGGGATAGGAGATGAGAAAGGAAGGTTGAGATCAGAGGAGACGAACTTTTTTTTTTGGTATTTTAAGCTTTGGTTCTTTTATTAAATTCCAAAGTATACTGAACCATCGGCTGGTATGTTTTACCAAGTTGGGAGTTCATATTACTTTAAAACTTGACCAACACTTAGAAAATTACCTGATCTTACTCAAAATAAGCTTATTTTATTTATTTATAATTTTTTTGAAATTTTTTATATTTTTACAATCTCACCCTATGAAGGCTTAGAATAGGTTTTCAATAAAGAACCAGAGCCTTTTAATTGGAATCTATGTGCTGGAAATACAACACAAACACTCAAACATGTCCAACACTTCAAAAAAGAGATGTTTAAACATTTAAATTTGATTTTCAATTCAATTCTCATGCTAATTTACATTTGGACAGTTAGAACATTGAACATGTACCTAACAGTGGACTTAAACAAGATTTGCAGGAAATTCAAATTAAATTTTCAATCCATTTCAAGTACATGAATGCTTGTACATTAAATTCTAACCCTATACAACATATCAGCTACTTGAAGTCCTCAAAATCCCTTGAATCCATCTCATTCAAACCAATTGTTTCATCAACTTTCAGCAGCCAAGAGCTGCTATTTTTGTTTTGGTCATTAGCTGATGCTGCTACCCTTACTACCAACAAAAATTCAGGTTCTTGTGTTTCTATTGCACATGAAAACCCATCAGTAATACTGCTTCTCCAAGATTTTTAGTAGTTGTTGCTGCATCAGATCAGCAGCTATCCAATTGGCTCGAATCAAACAGCTTAGATCAACTTCGATGGATTCAATCAGATCTTCTCAGGTCTGACTTGAATTCATCAAATTCAGATCTAAATCTAGAAAATCAAATCCTTGAAAAGCTACTTGAAGATCAATCCCAACACTCTTTTGAATATCTGAAAACATAAAAATCAATTCATCTATTTGAAAATCCCTAAAGACCCTAATATGATCTTTTCCCTACATTATAGACAATGTAGAGGAAATAGATTATATTAGGTGATTGAAATCATTTCAGAATAACTCCAGATCTTCATTAAAATCTCCTGCAACCACTGATGAACGTCATTTTTCATATTGAAAATTGTTTAGATCAAAAAGCCATGCTGACCTAATTTGGGCTTTTAATTTTCAGATCTATAAGGTGATATGATCACCATATCACCTTGCACTCCATTGGTTGGTGTTCAAGATGATTTAATGATCCTAAGGAAATTGTTTGAATCATTGTTTGGCCTAAAATCAGGATCACTGCTTATCCTTGGCTAAACTATTCAACACAAGGCTCTAATTGGGCATAAGCTCATCTACAACTCAAATCCGAATTAAAACATATAAGATTCATCGCAATACACCCAATTAGGCAATTAAAACCTCTAATAGCTCAATTGAATCCAATTAAAACCACATTGACTCCAAATTATGAGATTATGCGTGAAAAACAAATCTGAAAAAATCGAGCAATTCAAGGCAATCAAAACCAGATCGAGGGTTCTTTGTGAATTTCTAGAATGAAAGGGAGACCCTCGAGGGGAATTTTTGGCGCAAATTCAGATCTAGAAGCCAAGACTTAAGATCTGAATTTGACCTTAATGGAGGGGTGAACGATAAATAAAATGCGAGGAAATTAGAGAAACTAGTCATGAGATGATTAGAGAGGTGTATGAATCGATGAGAGAGCGTGAAAACCTCTTTGATCTGAATTGATCAGAGAGGGCAAGTTGGATCTATACTATTCTACTCCTAACTAAACTACAAAATCGATGAATTAAGCTACTTGATCTACTCCTAACTAATTTAAACTAAACTAGAAAGCATTAAATCTAACCTAGAAAGTAATAAACTACACTAGGAAAGCAATAAATCTATCTAACAGACGAAGGAGGTATCCGAGGTCCACCGGTCGGAGGTCGATGGCGATGAAATGGAGACCCTCAACTGATGAAGGAGATGTCCAAGAGCATAGAACCAACGAATAGAGGTGATTGAAGGAGGGAGACGAACCTTCTCTGTCACCGTAGGTGAAGAAATAAGGGAGAAGAGCTAAGGGGATGGAATGAAGGGAACCATTCAAGGGGAGGGAGTTGGTTAGCGTCGCGTGAGCCCAAGAGAGCTGGTTAAGTAGACTTGCGAGTAGATCAGAGTGCGACGCTAAGACTAGCACAGGCTCGGGCTCACATGCCCCACACCCAACAAACGCTGCCCCCTAAGGCCAGCATGGGCTCGAGCTCACAAGCCCCACGCCCAAGTAATGCCACCTCCTAAGGCCAACACAAGCACGAGCTTATATGCCCCACACCCAAGTAATGTTGCCTCCTAAGGTCTGTATAAATTAGGGCTCATCAACCCCAAATTCAACAAGTGCTACCTCGTAAGGCCAACACAAACTTGGGCTTGCACGCCCAATGTTCACCTCAGCACTGAAAGCACTAGAGGGGGGTGATTAGTGCTAAAATGGTCATAAATAAATAACTAATTCAAGTTAATGCAAATTCAAGATATGCTCAAACAATCCACACATATAACGACAATCACAACATAAGTATTTATAGTGGAAACCCAAATTCGAGTAAAAACCACTACCTAGATCTCCCAATCTAGGATTTTCCCCCGAGTCGAACTCGGAAAACTAATTGGTACTTATGGGGTACCAAACCCTTTTACAAACCCTCTTGAGTAGCAACACCCGTGGATCAAGGATTAAGTGGAGTATTGTTGACGTGCAAAATTGGGTTTTAAAATACTTCGTCACAGTATAGCTGAAATCACACGAAAACAAATACAATGTATACTCGAATTTGATGTCCGAGGTCAAACACAGGGAGCAAGTAGCAATTAATCTCAAGATCACAATTTACGCACAAGACAGCAATATATAATGAAAACTCCAAGCAATAATGATCTATATATAAGAGCAAATGTCAATGATGCAAAAAGATTATGGTAAAATGATGATTTAAATCACCATTTATCCTTATACAATTAAACTCAAATAAATGAATAGTATCAATCAAGTTAATATTCGGGCAAGCTTAAGTGCACTGTGTCAGAGACAATTAGACGATGGCTCGTAATATCAGACGGCTTAAATAGCCCGCAACTACAGTGCAAAGGCACTATTCTCTTCTTCTTTGGCTTCTTCTCCTTCTCTTCTTTCCTTCTTTCTCAGCCCTTCTTTTCCTTCTCTTGTTTTTCTCTTCACACAAGGCACAGCACAGAGGCATGGTTGCCTCTTCAACATCTAAGTGTTGAGAGAGGGTCAGCTAAGGCAGAACCCCCCCTCACTCTTTTCTCTTCTTTCTCTCTCAGACTCAGGGCTAATCGGGTCAGTAACCAGGTATACGGTCAGAGGTCCAGGTCCGCGGGCTGTGAGCATGGACAGGGGTGCGCAGGTGTGCAGGGGACCTCACCCCCCGTGTGTCGAGGCGATAAGGCCTCAGCATGAATTCCCTTTCTTCGCGGTTGAAGGCTCAACTATCTCCAATGTGGGACTAAAATCCCACCTTCCTTCGCATGAAACTGTTGCTGCCTCCTTCGTCAAATTGGTGTGGGGGAAGCGGTCAACACCCCCAATTGGCTGCCTAGAAAGCTTCCTGGGTCGAGTCTACTTCGCCTGAGTTGCAAACCAAGAGCGGATGTCTGAAGAACACACCTTGAACTCGCTCGAAGCAGATGCAGCAATGGCGTATTGACCTGTTTCCCTAAAAACAAAAATATGATCTTTCAACCTCGTCAAACCAGCTCAAAAGGTCCACCAGAGCACAGTGAACGTGGCGGTGGTGGTTTCATGATGTGGGGAGGTATGTGTACGTAGGGCAAGGTCGGGGCAGAGCTACAAAGGTGGTGGTGTTCAGGGAGATGGTAGAGTGGCTAATCGGTGGAATTAGGTTAGGGCTTTAGTTGATGGGATCGTAGTGAAGCTGATGGGGGTGGTAGTTGCGAGATTCGTGCGGTGGAGTGACGGATAGGCATCGCCGAAGCTTCGCCGAAGCAGAGGAAGGCGAAGGCGTTAGGGGTGAGACGGTAGTCATTTGTGAGTGTAAGTGAGGGGGAAGTGAAGTAGAGGGATAAAGGAAGAAATAGAAGGACTTAGAGGGGAGGAATCAGGCCAGGGAGCTCCGGTCACGGCTTACCGGAGTCGGAGAAGATGATGGAGACAGGAAGACGGCGACGATGAATAGGACGAAGGAACGACCTCCCTTTGGCCGAAGAGGATCGCGAGGACGAGGGGAAGAAGATAGGTCATCCAATTTGATGTTTGGACGGTCGAAAGAGGGGGATTGAGGGTGGTTGTCAAAGAAAAGGTTTCAGTGGATGGAGGAGGAAAAAGAGGGGTATTTGGCATGCCAAAACTTACTAAGGAGGTAAGGCATGTCCTGGGCATGCTTTTATAGGCCCTAAGGAGGAGTTTCAAGCTTGGAAACAAACTTGTAACTCCATGATTTTTCCAAGTAGGACATGATTATTCAAGGAGTTCGCACGAGCTTTTGGATAGATTTCGAAGGTTATTGACAAGCTCAAATGGAAGAGGAAGATCTCAAGATCCTCCCTTCCAATTTTGGAAAGGATTGGCTGTGAAATCAGGGAGTTATCCTTGATTGAAGGTCGACGCAAGGTGGTTTAGGAGTTCTAAAACCATGGAGGCAGCGGGGACCTACTTGTGAAGAAGACAACGAAGTTAGGGGGGTTAGGGGCAAATGTGCAAGGAAAAGAGTCAGACTAGGACTAGAATGCAAACTAGGTCAAGATGATCCCAGATTAGGCCCAAATTTTGGTACAAACCTAATTTGGACCCAAAGAATCTGATGGTGAAGTCAGATTTAGGTTTTGACTAAGTTTGACTGGGTAATTTACGTAAAAACCTAAATTAGGGTAATTGTCTATCTAAGACTCTATTTTCGGTCAAATTGGGTTCAGATGGTCAAATCAAGGATCCCAAACCTTAGAGAATATTTTTCTATGATTTTTAGAAGGTTTAGGTGAATTTTATCCTAACCATAACCTCTGTTATTTAAGCAGATCTATTTTTAGGATTTCAAATGTCCGTTAATTCTCGAAACGTGTAAAAAAACTCGTTTCTTTCTACATGGATCCTCTTTTTAGACATTTAAGATCATTTGACCTTCAATTAGCCCTTGGAATACCCCATGGTTACTCCGTAGTTGTGAAATGTTGTTAAAATTGCAGAAATAACCCTGGTTTCATCTTTTCTTCTCAAAACAAAACATTAAGCATTTAGGACCCTCTGATGGTTATATAGGAGCTTTTATTACCTTTTTAAGACCAAAATAGGCTAGTTAGGGCTTATGATGGTGTTCCCATAAAGTATGCTGTGAAAGGGTCAAGACAGACTAACTAACGTTAGGGCAAGATGAACTAATGTTAGTTCTGATGGCTACGGCAGTCTGGCAGAACTAGCGCGACCTAACGTTAGGTAGAAAGGGCCTAATGTTGGATAAAGGGCAGATTGCAGGTCGCGACTGGAAAACAATGGTTTTAAGGGCCAACTCAAAGATTGATGATGAAATGAAAATGAAAACCTGCAAGAACCATAACAAGCACCATTCCAAACATATCTAAGCATCAATCCACACAAAAGCCCTAATTTTTGACTGAGATCTTGATCAAATCAAAAGAGATTTCACAAGAAGGTTGGAAAAAGAGAACATACCTTGAGATCCCTTCTTGGAGGAGTGAGATCTAACGTTAGATCACCTCCAATAGCAAGATTTGCTTCTCCAAAGGTGGAGAGGAGAGGGAGAGCGTGGAGTGTGGGTTCTCTCTTTGGTGAATGGTGAAAAAGGAAGGTGAGGATGGTGAAATGAGATGGGTTGCAAAGGTTATGAGGAAAAAAATTGATATACTGAAACAATTGCAACCACATGCTCAAGGAATCTCAAAATTAGATGTAACATATGACCAAGGTGCCTTTTCTCCAACTTATGCCTAATGATCCTATTTAAATTATATTTCTAAGTTGAATGCAATCCTATTAGGTCTTGATGTAACTAATCATGCATGGATCCAATTTTCTCCTAATTTCACCAAATCTTTCATAATTGAGTGGTTTATTGAATATATCTGCTAATTGATATTCTGTAGAGATAAATTCCAATTTAATTTGATTTTTAAGCACATTATTTCTAAGAAAATGGTGCCTTACATCAATATGCTTTGTTCTAGAATGATTTATCAAATTCTTGGAAAGGTTTATTACACTTGTATTAGCACAATTAATGGTCATACAATCTAAGTTTAAATCAAAATCCTTAAGAGTTTGTTTCATTCAAAGTACTTATGAACAATCCAAGGCGGCAGCCATATATTCCGCCTCGGTAGTTGATAGGGCTACACAATTTTGTTTCTTGGAAAACCAAGAGACTAGTGAATCACCTAAGAAGTGACAAGTGCCACTAGTACTCTTACGATCCATTCTAGAGCCTGCATAATCCTCATAACTATAGGATGTGAGATCCAAGATTATGAATTTAGGGTAAAATAACCCAACATCACATGTATCAACTAGATATCTAAAGATTCTTTTAACGGCATTTAAATGTGATTCTTTAGGACATGATTGAAATCTAGCACAAAGACATGTGGAGAATAAAATATCCGACCCACTTATCGTTAAATACAAAAAAGAGCCAATCATACCTCGGTATTTCTTTTGATCGACACTCTTACCATTTCCATCTCCATCCAATTGCGTAGTGGTACTCATTTGTGTATTTTTCCCTTTTGGCCCCTCCATTTCAAATTTTTTAAGCATCTCTCTTGTGTATTTGTGTTGGCTCAAGAGAATTCCTTCATCCAATTGAACAATTTGGAGACCCAAGAAATATTTGAGTTCTCCCATCATGCTCATCACAAAGTTCCCCTGCATTGACTTGACAAAATTCTCACACAAAGCTTGTTTAGTAGAACCAAAAAGTATGTCATCCACATAGATTTGCGCAAGTATGTCTGAATCTTTTCTTTTAATGAAGAGAGTAGGATCAACTAGATCAACCTCAAAATTAGAATCCAATAAGAAGGTTCTTAATTTCTTATACCAAGCTCTAGGAGCTTGCTTAAGACCATAGAGAGCCTTCTTGAGTTTATAGATATAGTCGGGATGCTCTAGGCACTCAAATCCAAGTGGTTGCCTTACAAACACCTCTTCTTTAAGAACCCCATTTAAAGAGGCACTCTTCACATCCATTTGAAAGAGCCTAAAATCTAGAAAAAAGGCAAAAGCGAGAAGTATTCTAATTGATTCGAGCTTAGTAACTGGAGCATAGGTCTCATCAAAGTCTATACCCTCCTCCTGGTTATAACCTTGAGCAACAAGTCTAGCTATGTTTCTAACTACCTTTCCAGACTCATCCAATTTATTCCAAAAGACCTATTTTGTACTAATAATGGTGTAGTCTTTAGGCTCAAGAACCAAATCCCACACCTCATTCCTCTCAAATTGGTTGAGTTCTACTTGCATAGCCAAAATCCAGGACTCATCACCACATGCCTCTTCAATAGACCTAGGTTCTAACTAAGAAACAAAGGCGTCAAAAACAAACAAACCCCTAAAATTCGATCTTGTTTGAACACCCGTTGATACATCACCTAAAATAAGATCTTTGGGATGATCTCTTTGAAATGTCCAATCCTTTGGCAAGTCATGAACATTTCAGTTGTCTAGAATATTTGAAGCATCAATAGAAGAGGGTGCCTCATCATCATCATCAACTATGGAAGAAGTTGATGTGAATGATTCGTCAAAAGACACATGTAATGTCTCCTCTATGGTTGATGTCTTCTTATTGAAGACTCGGTATGCCTTGCTATGCAAGGAATACCCAACAAAAACTCCATCATCACACCTTGGATCAAACTTATCCAAGTTGTCCTTAGTGTTAAGGATGAAGAGCGGCAACCAAAAACTCTAAAATACGAAATCCTAAGAACACGATCATAAAACAACTCAAACGGGGTTTTCTTAAGAATTGGTCTAAGGAGCACACGATTTAACACAAAGCAAGCTGTGTTAATCGCTTCTGCCCAAAAATATTTGGGGAGACCCGATTCTATCAACATTGTTCGAGCGCATTCTTGGAGTGTATGGTTTTTATGCTCAACAACTCCATTCTGCTGAGCCGCTCTCGGAAATGCGAATTCATGGTGGATCCCGAAAAGATCCCAAAACTCAGTAAAACTCTCATTCTCAAATTCTCCACCATGATGGCTCCTAATCCGAGAGATACAAACTATTACAACCCAGTTCCCAAATCCCTACAAGACCCGAGACCGGCTCGACTCGACTAATCCCAAGACCCAGTCGTCCAACAAGAAATAATCGAAAAGTAGGAAAGTAAACCACATTCACTATGCAATGTAACTAACAATAAAAGCATACAAGCAGTAAAGGAAGTAAAAGCTGCTAGTCAGTACATACCACCACAACAACAGGAAAGTAGAACAAAAGTACAGTAACAGGAACAGTAAACAAAGTCTGAAAGTCACTAGTAGAAAAGAGAGTACAACAATAGTAAGAAAACTACTGCTGGACTTGACTGAGCCCAGCACCCTCTACAGCCGGTAACTCGGTGATGAGTGGCTACTCATCATAACTAAAAAGCTGAAGTTAAGCTAGACACTAGGCTAAACAACATCAAATTAATAGATAAAAAGGGTTAAGTGTGAGAATCAAAGAAAAAGACCTAAAACTTTTACTCTGTGTTAAAATTTCATAATTAGGTCATAAAATGAGATATTCTGAAGATAAAGGACAAATGGTGATCCATGCATTAATTGAATACATAGATAAGTTTAAAAGGCTAAATCAAAAGTACAATTAATTTCTTAAATGTTCAATTAAGCACATATAAAAATTTGAAGGCATTTGGACATCATTTAAGCCTTATAATATAGAGTTTACATTTAGGTCCTTCATGCATTACATCCTTGTCTTTAGAAATTCCTTTTTGGACCTACTTGTTAACCGTAGGGACCCCTTTGTAAGGCTGCAGGGTCCATCTGGTTACAATTCTCTTCACTTATGGACCTGCATGCAACTTTTCTACCCCTTCGTGCAGGGGTCTTCCCTGCAATTTCCCGACATTTCAAGATCAACCAGCTGCTTTTCGCATGCACTGTAGCGCACGAAGAACATGGCAGATCTCGGCCGTCCGTTGCTTCTCGCGATTTCGATCTGCGGTTGGACTTGAATAGAAGCTTCGCGCGATTCGACGCATACACTCACCCCTTTCCCCATATCCCATCTGATGGTCAGATTTCAAGTTGGCTCGCCGCGCGCTCCTCTCCTCTCATCCCTGCTGCTGGCTGCCCCTTCGGATATTCTCACTCGTGCGGTAATCTGAGCCACTGAGCTTGCTACCTAAGCACCTCAGTAGTCGCACGCACAAAGGATCTCTCCCTCCTACATCTCTTAGCGATCGTTCGTCCACTCCAGTTTCTCCTCCCCACTAATTCTCTGATTGCACATCCACTGGCTGTGAAATCGTCGCCTTCTTCTCGATCTCCTTGTCGCTAAGGACCTCATAGCACCTGAGGACGACCCTAGAGTCTCACTAGCAGACTCTTCCCTCCGCTGGAGTCATCTTCCTCCTTTCTTCCTCCTTTCTTCCTCCTTAGCCACCGGCTAAGGACCCATAGGTCCCATTCTTCCTTTTAGAGTAGATTTATCATTCTGCAAATTAGTATAGCTGTAGTTAAGTAGATTAGCCATAGAATTAGAGCAGATTGTAGTATTTAAATTCACTATTTTGTTAGTATAGCAGTAGCAGTAGATTAGGTTAGAATTTCCCCTCCTTCACCTCCTTTGATCAGTCCAGATCAGAGGGGATGGTTTCACACAGTCCATAATTACGAATTTTCTCCCTCCCCATGTTTTCATAATCACTTCTGATTTTCATGACTTGTTTCTCTCATTTCACCCATTCATTCAGACCCAATTTCAGATCTGATTGGTTTTTACCCTCAGATCTGAAATTGGCGTCAAAAAGCACATTAGGGGCTTCCCATTCATCTCATTTTTATTCACAAAAGCCCTTGATCTGAGCTTGAAAGTGATCAGTTTGTCGGATTTTTCTTTAATTCAGATTTCAAGGATTTTTAATTAATTGGGTTTTGAATGTATTGATCTGACAAACTGAGGAATTTTGATTTTCATTCATTGCTTGGTAAGAATCTGAGATGATTCTGATGTCAGAATTCATCTCAGAAGAGCCATAATCTGATCTGAGTGTTCATGAGGTTTTTAATGCATTGAAGGCATGATAGAACTAAGGAAAATCACTATGGTGACTTGAAGTCTATCTTGCATTCATGAGTTTGTGGTTTGCTGAGAGTACTGATGATTTCTTAACCTAAGGAGTTCTCAATACTCCTTATGGTTCTAGAACCTGGGATTTGAATTATGGATTTTAGTTGACTGATCCAACTCTTTCTACATGCTGTCTATAGCATTAGGAAGAGTTAGATCAGTGTTTCTGCCGATTAGATTCAATGAGAATTTATTGACAAGGGTTTGTGCATTGGAATTGGACTATTGAGTATGTTTGATAAGTGAAACCCTTGTCAAATGGGGTATCAGGAATTTCTGAGTCTAAATTTTTGATTGTGAATCCCAGAACCACAGCAAGTTGCTGCACTTGCAGCTACATTCCTCTCTTTCCATAAATCTGATTTCATTCCAGTTAGGCTTACTGCAGCTGCAGCAAGCCGGCTGGAGTCAGATCTGAATTGCTGCAGGGTGGGAGCTTTGAAGTCTTTGCTGCTGCTGTTTTGGTGTTTTAATGTGCAGCATGAATTTTTGATCTAAAAACCTTGTATAAGAGATTTTTGATCAAATAGTTGACATGTAGTTGTATTGAATTTCTTGTATCCAAGCCTTCCTGTTTAAGAAATTGAATGTCAAATCTGTGAATGCTTGTTGTTTTTCTTCCATCTGTTTATCAGCTACTTCATTTTAGTTAACTGTCCAAACACATTGACTAAATGAAAAGAAAATACTCAACAGGTTAAAATGGGTAGAATCCTTATCAGATTTCACTTTGACTGCAAATATGGCAGTCAATGCCTTTTTAGATCTTTTAAGATCCATCCTAAGCCTTTAGGACCCTTTAGAAACCTTTTGAAAGGCTTAGGATGAATGAGGTTTGAAATTCAATAAAAATCAGTAAAAATTCTAAAAAAATTAAAATAAAACTGTCTAATTGAAGATCAGATAGTTTTCTAACTATATACCAGGTTGCATGGTATTCAAAACCCTCGACTTGGTAGAATTTGTCAGTCGATGGATTTGTATACCATGAAACTTAATAATAAAAGTGATATTCAAAAATATCAAAAACATCTCTTTCTTCTCGTCTAATTCCTCCCTTCTCATCTCTTAACTCTATAATATGTATAAAAATCATAAAAAGTGAAAAACTCCAAAAATACCTAAAAAAAAGTACCCTGTATATTAAGCATACTCTTGTAAACATAAGCCTTATACTAAGTTATATATGTAAATAAGTAACATATGTATATAAACTGTACAACTAATTTATTTATACACTGTATACTGTAAATTGGGTATTTAAGATTAGATTATACTGCACATAAATTAATATATAATTATTTACTAATTAAACTAACTTATTTGTACTCTTAGACTAAATAAATCTATAGACAGTATAAATAACAGTATTAAGCTATAAAACTGTATATATATATGTATATGTAGATTATAAACAACTAAAACCCTGTACCTTAACTTAATTCTTTATACATAATAAATAATTAATTTATTAAGTTAATAGTTAAGTTATTAGATTAAATTAAAATAAATTAGTAAATTAAGTTAAAATTAAGTAATTAATACTGTATATGTATATTACTGTATTTTAGGTAATTTAACCTAATTTAAGTATATTTACAATATATACACTATTTAAATGTAATTAGCAAATATAACAGTCCCAAAATTGGCTATTTAAATGTAAACAAAATAGAAATTAAATCCGTAAAATTCAATAAAAATGTTTATAAAATACTTATAAATGTATACTAACTCTATATAAGGTCAATTAGACCATATAATAGCTAATTTATAAGTAATTAAAGAATTAAATAACAAAATCAGTATGTAAAAACTGTACACTTTAGTTAATTTATTTATATAGTAAATATAATTAAAATCTCAAATCAAGGGTACAATTGTATAATATTATATAAATACTTTGTTTTCCCATAGTTTATTTTTATTTTAAAACAAATTATGGCCCTCGAATTGAGGGCCAAAATGCCTTCTGTCGAGCAGTCGCGCGCATCTTCAGCACAGATGCGGCGCTCGAATAGCACCACATCATGCGCTGAAGAGCGTGCGCTGCATTTTAAATTGTTTTTGTCCCCTTAAGGCTCAGTCGTCATGGGTGCCGGGCACCCGAAACAACGAAGCCTTATACCTTACGAACATTCTGAGCATATGAATTGAGCATTTGGGGGTCGGGGGCCCGAGGTGTGTGTGTGTGTGTGCGGGCTGAAAGGCCCTCCAATCTAAGTTGATAATACACCATTAAGCGGCCTAATGACAATTAGGGCGTGCTTAATAGAGGTCTGGTCCCACCCTCTGGGTGCTGTGTATCCCTCGAAAAGTGTGCTCGCAAACTAAACACATTTTTGATTAATTAAAAGCGTTAATGATAGTAGTTAATCACATGTAAGCCGTAGTGTGCATAGACTCTTAACGCATAATAAAAGCAAAGAAGAAGAAGAAAGGCAGAAGAAGGGTAGCATGGAAAGAGAGAGAGAGAGAGAGAGTGAAGATGTAAATACGTATAGAGAAATCAAAGAGTAAAAATACTGATAAAGAATCATAACTTATATACATACGTACTACAGCCATTACTTTTATGTAAACAAATTCATACCCTTACTAACAGAATAGAATGTCGCTATAACCGTCGCTACAGACCCTAGTTTCCCTCTTTTAGTTTGTATATTGCTTTTTCTGGGGTCTAGCGACGCCTGCATCTATCACTATAGCTGTTTTATGTGTCACTGTAGGTGTCAGTATAGTAAATTGAATTAGTATGCCATGTAATCAAAGTTGGTAGTATATATTTATGTAAGTATTAGTAATATAACTCATAAAGAGTTAGTTTAGAGTATAATAATGAAGTGTTTGGTGCTTGTTTATAATCAGTTTTTGCAGGCATTTTAATTTGATTCTTTGTACACAATTAAACTAAGTACTCATTCATTCATTCCTGGTTAGACATAAAACTTCTTTTTTTTTTGGAATTAAAGGATAAGTTTGGACTCAGAGAGTGATGTAAATCAATAACTGCCTCCCAGTGAACGACCTGGAACAAAACCAGTAAAAATTAATTAAGTAAATAATAATGGTCGTAATGATGGTTGGTATTGAATACAATCCACTACAATGACACTAATGATATTTTTCATCAATCAATAACCATCATTATCAGAATTGCACCACTATTACTCGGGCTGCTCAACTCCTAGACCTGAAAAGGGTTATGAGAAAACGGAGTCAGCAAACGCAGAGTAGAGTGGTAACCAGACTATCTAGAGCAATAAAAGCTAGCAGGTAAATTTATATTTTCCAATTATTTTATTTAACAAGTAATTCCTTTTTACCCCATTGGTTTGCTTTCATATTTCTTTCTTCATCTCGCATGTTCCTCGTGGGAATGATCTTGATTATAGTCTTTTCCGAAAAGTAGAAGGTACACATGGTGCTCTCCTGGCCGGGAAAGTCCCCCATGATAGTCCTACACCCAGTCAACCACCCCGAGGTCACAGACAAACGTAGCGGTGATTACGGCACGCACGATAAGCGCACGGGTAGCTACCCCACACTGGCACGCGACCAGTCGTTTCCGCTAGCGGGTATGCCCAAAGTACAGCACGGAACAGTATAGGGCCTAGCTTTTTCAGAAACAGGGGTCTAGCCCCTCAGAACCAAACAGGGGTCTCGCCCCTCCAAAGTCCATGCACCCTCGTCTGACTACCCCGGTTTGCCCAGTGGGCCTAACAAGTCGGTGCAGGGTGGCTAGCTGAACCCCGAGCCTCTTGGGGTGGCTAGCTCCCTCCCTACACTAGTAGCTCTCCCCGGTACCGTGTACACGAAGGCCAACAAAATTCGGTGTAGAGTGGCCAATCCTAACCCCAATCCCAACCCAAGGGCGGCTAGCTTTGCTCTACACTAAAAAGGGGACAGTCGCTCTCCTTGGTACCACGTACTCAAGAGTCAGTACACTTCCCATCCACATTTCTAAGCCTTTCCATTCATCCATAGGAGCTCTACTCCTAACTCCCCGTAGGGTTCATGCTCATATTCACCATATTATTCCATACCAGGTTTCATCATTCACAATTCCATTCGTATTATACACATGCAGCTCGTATTTCCATAATTTAACACATGCACAAGCGATATCACAGGTAATTGTTTAGTTATCTTACGCATTTCATATTCTAACAGGCAGCTCATATCTATTAACAGACAGTTGCTAACAATTCAGCTCATTCATTTATGAATACAATCTCAATCACGCACACAAATAGTGCAACTATTTCTCATCCTAGGATTCATGCCACATCCTAGGTTTCTAGTTATCTAATTTTCATGGCTACATTCATGTTTTATAAATAGAACAGGGGAAACCACTCTACCAGACAATCCGGGAGTACTGAAGGCTCGAACTGCAGGCCCACATGCCTCTGCAAGCCCTAGACACGTAATAGGTCGGAGTCCTATACCAAGGAACATATCACAACGGAATGTTCAGAATAGTGTATAAAGGTTTCTAATATGTAGAGGAACTCATAAGGAAATCACAGATATTTCGTTTGCGTAAAACGGATCCTGAACGAATCCTAATGGGTCAAAAATATGTCTGCAGACCCAAATCAGACGTCTAGAAACAAGTCCAGATGTCTTAAAAGTCATCAGAGACTCACCTCAAGTCCTATAGTAATCTCAGACATCCAGGACTCCTCCTCGACCGTTTGGACTCAATCCCAGACGTCTGACCAGTCCTCCGATCATCTGGGAATGCCTCCGGTCAACTGGTAAGCTATCCAGACGTCCGAAAAGAATGGGAGGGCGTGTCGCGCACCTTCCCAAAGCTGTTCCTGCGCACAACAGAGAAGCACACCTCTTTTTAGCCAAGCAAATCACTCTGCTGTGCGGCCCGCATAGCCGTAACTGTGAGGAAGACGTACCTTCGCGATACACCCGCTTTCAGACGTCCGGTGTCGTCGCCAGACGTCCAGTCCGTCGTCCGGAACGCACTTCGGACGTCTGATACTGGAAAAACACTAGTAACTGACCGCGCTCCTACTTCTCTCGCGGCGCTCCTCTGCGGCCCTCCCGCTCCACTGCAACTCCGACCGCTGCAGAAGGTCGGAGATGATGGCTCGACACTCTCCTCCTTCCGCACTTGCCGCGGTGGCTGTGCAAATCTCCGGCGAGCCTCCACGAGCTCGCGACCTCAGTCCTCTCCTCCTACGCCCGCTTCTCCTCCTCGCTCTCGCTCCCTCTCTCTCACATGCCTCACTCACGGCAGTGGAGTGGGGAGTAAGGTGGTGGTGGTGGGGTGGAGAGGAGAGGAAGGGGGTGCTTCTTATATAGACTGGAGGGTTAGGGTTCGACGGGGGAAAGGAGAAGAAGAGAGAGAAGGAAAGGGCCTGCGCACTGGCTGCACGCAGAACCAACAGCACATACAGATTTTTCAATTTCTAGACGTCTAGGAAAGGGTCCAGACGTCTAACTGACAATCCAGACATCTTAAAAGACTCAAAATATAATGGGTTTCTACACAAACACTCTGGCCAGTTTGTAATCTCTTGGCTACCTAGAGAATTCTAGAAAAGCCTGATCCTTAGACCTAAGAAAAATCACCCACGTAAAGCGCAAGAAATCATCAACAATAACAAAACAAAAATGACAACCATTCAGACTTTCATGTCTAGTTGGTCCAAACAAGTCTAAATGGAGTAATTCAAGCGATTTAGTAGTTGACACAACTCCCTTACTCTCAAAAGAGGCCTTAGTTAGTTTTCCTTTTTCACAAGCATCGCAAATATGATTCTTTTTATAGCTAACTTTAGGCAATCCAATAACAAGTTCTTTTCTAACAATTTTATCAATGAGTTTCATATTGACATGACCTAATCTTCTATATCATAAATTATTTTCTTCATTAGAAGCAAGCAAGCAATCAACTATGTCTTCCTTAACAAATTCGAGAACATAGATATCTTTCTCTTTTTCCTATCAAAAAGACTTCTAAAGTTTCTTTATCAATAATTTCAAAGCCATCCTTATCAAATACAACCTTGCATCCTCTATCACATATTTAGCTAACACTAAAAAGGTTATGTTTTAAGCTATCAACTAAAGCGACATTTCTAACTTACTTAATTGAGCTACCTACTGTCCCTTTACCAATGATAGAGCATCTTTGGTTGTTCCGCATAGCCACGTGTCCTTCATCGGCTTTCCTGAGCTTTAGGAATTGTGTGGAGTCTCCCGTCATATGCCTTGAACATCCACTGTTGAGGCCTATAAAACAAGAGTTGAGAATATTTTTAAGTACCCATGCCTTCTTGGGTCCTTGAGTGTTAGAATACCTTTCCCAAAAATAGTTTCTTTTAGGAATCCATTTATTATTGGCCTTTTGGTTGAAAACATATGCATGATAAGGTTGTCTTTAAGTTTTATGACTGAAAGTATATGCATTGTAAGATTGCTTTTGAGCCTTATGACTAAAAGCATGTAAATTTATAAAATTATTTTTGAGTCTTATGGCTATACAAGTATGCATGATGAATTGGTTTTTTAGCCTTAAGTGGCACCAAGGTGTTTTTGCCTTTGGGTTTCACAAAATTTGTTGGCTTCTTGGTTGTAGATGAAGATTCAACATAACCAATACCATGCCTAAAGGTTGATGGTAATTGCCTTGCAAGCATTTTTTGTAGGTTCTTACTACCATTGGTAAACTTAGCCAAGTCATTTATCAATCTATTTGTGTTTATTCTAAGCTCATCCACATCTTTTTCTAAGCAAGCAATTTTATTTTTTAATTCAATAGTCTCTTCCATTAATATATTTTTTTCAATAAGCAAGCTAGTGTTAGAAGCAATAAGATTTTGATTTGATCTAGTTAAGTTCAAACATTCAGTTTTCAGATTTTACATTTTCCTTTTCTAGATCCAATTTCTCATTTACAAGAAGCTTATATTTAATTTGCAAGTCATTTTCTTCTACTTTAAGCTTTTTTAAGGCTCTATTTTCATGTTTTATTTTCTTACATTCATAAAAGAGCTCATCATATGCATCAAGTAGCTCATCAAAAGAAGTAGAGTCTTGTACCTCGGTCTCATTTGCCATGAGACACACGTGTGCAACTTCTTCCTTGCTTGAGTCGGAGTCGGAATCGAAGTCAGTGTTATCACTTGTACTTTGATCCGAGTCATCCCAAGTTGCTGCGAATGCCCTCTTCTTCTTCTTGAAGAACTTTCTTCCTGATCTGCCATCCATCCTTCTTTCCTTCTTTTCTTTCTTTCTTATCTTTCTTATCCTCATTGAGTAGAGGACAATCTTTCCTTACATGGCCTTTCTTATTACATACATAGCAAGCAGGAGTCTCATCATCTCTCCTCTTTTTGAATTGCTTCCTCTTTCTTACATACCTCTCGAATCTTCTAGAGAACATGGCCATCTCTTCATCCTTTTCATTTTTATCCTTGTCATCGAGATCGGAATCACTCTCAATTTTGACTTTGAATGCCAAGCTCTTCTTTTTGAAGCAAGAAGCTTCGTTTTCCTCCTTCTTGGATAGCTCAAGCTTCACTTCATGAGCCATTAGACTCTCAAGTATCTCATCCATGCTAATGTTCTTCAAATCCTTTGCTTCCTTAATTGCAGTGACTTTTGGCTCCCATTCCTTGGTTAGAGCCCTCAAGAATTTTGACACCATCTCATTTGAGGGATAACTCTTCCCAAGCCCCTTGAGAGGGTTGATGATGTTGGTGAATCTTGTGCTCAGTTCTTTTATACTTTCACCCGGCTTCATTTTGAACATCTCATACTCTTGGGTTAAGAGACCAATTTTTGTCTCCTTCACCCTTGAGGTTTCTTCATGAGTCACTTCAAGGCATTTACAAATTTCATATACCGTCTCTTGCTGCAAAATTCTATTAAACCCATCATTAGAGAGGGCACAATATAGTATACTCATAGCCTTACAATTTTATCTGTAACCTGATCCAAATTTATAACTAGATTGAAATAACCTCTTCCTAGCAAAATGTTAGTCGCTCTGAAACAAGTTTTAAAATCGTTGTGCTATAGTACAAATCGAATCAGTGCGAAAAATAGATAATATTTATACTCGAAAGAAATCCGAGGTCATTCACTAGGAGCAAGTGGCAAATATGAATCTCAAGATCGCAGTTTGAATCAAATATATGAGCAATTGCAATCAAAACTTAATTAAAAATGATATAGAGATGAAGCTCAGTATAAAGTGCAAAAAGATAGGGTTGAAATGGTGATTTTAATCACCAAATTAACCCTACAATTTAATCACAATTAATGGATATCTATGAACAGTGAATATTAATCAGTTTCCATGTAAGTAATAATGCAACAGCAATCTAGCAACAACAGCTTATCAGACAAAGGCACAAGGCGTTGGACACCTTAACTCCCAGCTCGAGTACCAACAGAGGCAAAGGCCTCTTCTCCAAACCTCAATGAGGGGCACAAGCACAGCACAGAGGCACGAAAGCCTCTCAGAGACCAAGTGTTGAGAGGTGCAAAGGGAAAAACCCCCCTCCACCTCCTCACTTTCTTTTTCTTTCTCTGTAATGCTACATGGACCCAGGTATCCAGGTAATCGACTCAGAACCCAGACCTACGTGGCATGACCACGAGCGAGGGCATGTGAGCACACGTGGAAAGGGACCTCACCTCGTGCTTACTGAGGCAACGGGAGTGAGGCGCAAAAACAACTTAAGTCGTGTGCAGGCCTCAGTAGCGGACGATGTGGGATTAAAAACCTTGCTTCTTCCGCGTACAGTCTTCAACAGCTGGGGCTTCCAATTGGCATCGAAGGGATGTTTGATGGCTCCAAGTGGATGCCTGGAGATGAACCCGGGAGTCTTCCGCGTCACCTGGGCATGGAAGAGAGGAGGAACTCAGCTGGAAGGCAACAATCAGAGGCAGAGAAGATGGTGCGGCGGCGGAGCTCCGATGAAGATGCCTGAGACAGAAATACGGGCTAGGAGCCCTAGTTAAAGTGCTCAGGACAATCGTTGAGGACCAGCGAGTGCAACGGTGGCGTCGGTTTGGCATGCATGTGTGTGTGGAGGTCGTATGACCTCAGTGAGTCAGTGCGGAGGTGATGGAGTCGAGGGAGGTAATGGAGAGGCCAATCCCTTCAATTACTTGAGGGGTTTTGGTCTCTAAGTCGAGGCGATGATGAGGAGCGTGTCGGCGAGGAGGATGGAGGTGAGTAGCTTATGGAACTCTTCGCCGAAGGAGTGGCCGGAGATGGGGAAGAGAAGACGGAACATGCAAGTCGGAGATCGTGAGTGGTTTGTAAGTACAAGGAAAAGGAGTAGAGGAAGAGAGAAAGAGATAGAGTGACTTAGGGATGAGATAGAGGGGTGAAGGCAGCCGATTTTGGTCTACCGACACCGAAAAACATGATGAAGATGGAGAAGTGGCGACGGCGAGGTAGGCAGAGGCACGTCCTCCCTTCGATCGAGGAGGATCGCGATGAAGAGGAGAGTCGAGAGGATCGACCAATTTGGTCATTGGATGGTCGGAGGAAGGGGATCGAAGAAGTCGTCGGAGCAGCGGTCGTTGGTGATTGACGAAAGGGATTTAGGGGCTTTTGGCTTGCCAAGACTTGCTGAGAATGGGTAGGCCCTGAGGATCCTTATATAGGCCTCAGGGAGCTGTTAGAGCTTGGGAAGCAAGCTTCCCAAGCTTGGAAGGCACGTCAGAGTTGGAAACCCAATTCTTTGAAAAATTTGCATGTGGATTTGGGCAATTTTTGGGACTTTGGACCTGGCTAAAAAGGAAGCTAATTTCTTGACGAATTCCCAATTCAAATCTGAGAAGGATTCGTCAAGAAATCAAAGAGATCTTGCTAAATGAAGCTCACCAGAGTTGTAGAATTAGGATTCTAGGGCGGCAGGGACCTGTTTGTGAAGAATAACAAGAAGCTGGGGGACTTTTTGTGACGAATTCAAAAGCTGAGGGGCTATTGGAGATAAAGAAAGTTAGACCTGGACCAAAGTGCAAATTAGGTCAAAATAATCTCAGATTAGGCCCAAATTTTGATAAAAATCTAATTTGAACCAAAGGAATCCAATGATGAAGTTATATTTTGGTTTTGACCTCATTTGACTAGGTAATTTATATAAAAACCCAAATTAGGGCATAGGTTTGTCTGTGACTCTATTTTAGGTCAAGACAGGTTCCAATGGTCAAATTGAAGGTACCAAACCCTATAGAATATTTTTATATGAATTTTAGAGGGTTTAGGTAAATTTTATCCTGACCATAACCTCATTGAATCAAGCAGGTCTATTTTTAGGGTTTCAGATGTCATTTAATTCTCGAAACGCGTAAAAACTCATTTCTGTCTGCACGGACATACTTGTTAGACATTTAAGACCATTTGACCATTAATTAACCCCTGAGAAAACCAGTTATTGTACTGTAATTAAGATATGCTGTTAAAACTGCAGTTCTACCCCTATTTTATTATCTTTCTCTCATAATGGATTTGCAATGAATTAGGGCTCTCTGACTGTTATATAGGAGTATTTATTCCTTGATTATGACTAATTAAAGCTAGATATGACTGATGATAACGTTATCATCATACCCCCATGCCTAACTTTTGCTAATCCCTTAGCAAAATCACATGGAATTAACTCAAATTCTATACCATGCCTTTTTATGCTCAGATTTTCTAATGTGTGCTTTCTTTTATAGATTAGGTTAGAATGCTAATAATAAGCCTAGAGATACTCAAGTACCAAACAAGATCCGAACTTGATTAGCTTTAACCTCAGTCTGCCGCAAAGGTTTCTAAGGCCCACAGGAACTAACCTAAGGTTCATTGAACTCCGCGTTTAAAGCACTGATGAGTGGCTACTCATCATAGCTAAAAGGCCGAAATTAAGCTAGACACTAAGCAAAACAATATCAAATTAACACATAAAAAGGGTTAAGTGTGGGAATTAAAGAAAAGACCTAAAACTTTTAATGTGTGTTAAAATCTCCTCATTAGGTCACAAAAATAAGATATTCTGAAAACTAAAGAACAAATGATGATCCATGCATCAATTGAACACATAAACAAGTTTGAAAAGATAAATCAGAAGTAAAATCAATGTCTTAAATGTTCAATTAAGCACATGTAAAAATTTGAAAGCAATTGGACATCATTTAGGCTTAGAAATAAATAGATTACAATTAGGTCCTTCATGCATTACATTTCTACGCTTCAAAACTCCTTCTTGGACCTTTTTGCAAGCCGCAGGGACCCTTCTGTATGACTGCAGGGCCCTTCCAGTTATAGTTCTTCTCACTTTTGGACCTGCACGCTATTCTTCTACCCCTTCGTTTAAGGGTCTTCCTGCAAGTTTTCCCTCATTTCAGAGAGAAGTCTGTGTTCTTCACGCGCACTGTAGCGCGCGAAGAACACAGCCATTCTCGACCGTCCATCGCACTTTTGATCTCGATCTACGGCTGAAATCAAATGGAACCTTCGCGCGATTCGGTGCGTGCGTTCACCTCTCTTCCCAGATCTCATCTGACGGTCAGATCTCTCTCTTGACTCGCCGCGCGCTCTACCCATCTCATCCTCACCGCCGGCCTGATTCTGATTAACCTCACCCTTGCGGTGATCTCAGTCACTGAGCTGCTATTTAAGCACCTCAGTGGTGTCGCGCGCAGGGGATCGCTCCCTCCTACATCTCTTAGCGATCAATTCTTCCACTCCAGTCTCTCCTCCTCATCTAGACCCTGATTGCACAGCCACCGGCTGTGGAATCATCGCCTGCTCTCGACCCTCCTCGTCGCTAAGGACCTCGTAGCACCTGAGGACGACCCTGGAGTCTCACTAGCAGACTCTTCCCTCCGCTGGAGTCACCCTCCTCCTTTCTTCCTCCTTAGCCGCCGGCTAAGGACCCATAGGTCCCATTCTTCCTTTTAGTTTAGTTTTTAATTCTGCACAAGTAGTTTTAGATTTAGCTTGCAGTAGTTTAGAATAGATTTAGTTTTAATTGTTAGTGTTTAATGTTAGCTGAAGTTAGATTAGTCTTAGGAGTAGAATTAGTATTAGATCCCCTCCCTCACCTCCTCTGATCAGTCCAGATCAGAGGGGAAGAATCATCTGTTCACTGTTCAATTTATCTTCCTCTTCATGTTTTGTTTTTCCATCATCCAGATTCTGATTCTTGTTTTTTTCCTTTTAACGACGAATTTTTCATCAATCACCCACACATCCTGACCCAATTTCAGATCTGATGGCACACTGCCTCAGATCTAAAAGTGGCGTCACAAGCACCATTTGGGGCTTCTCACTCATTCCATTTGTTTCATAAAAGCCCCTCTGTTTTAAATGGATTGCCTCAGTTTGTCAGAGCACTTTTGATCTGGGTTTTTAAAGGATTTTTACTCTCTGAAATGTTTTGACAGATCTGACAAATTGAAGGGATTTTTGGTTTTCATTGTAGGCAAGGATTCTGAGAAGTTCTCTGGTGACAGAGAACCAATCAGAAGAGCCTTTCATGATTCTGTTTATATTTTGTTTTGAATGCATTCGCCAGCTTCCATTAAATTTCCTTAATGCATTCTTAGTCTCTTTTTGCTATTTCAGAACTGCCATGCACTATTTGTGTTGATGATCATTTCTGTATGGTGATTCTCTAACCTAAGGAGTTTTCCATACTCCTTAAGGTTGCAAGAAACTGGGATTGTGTTTCTTTGGTTTTAATTGATTGAGCTAAGTCTTCCTTCATGCTGTCTATGGCATTAGGAAGACTAACTCAATGCCATTTGCTGTTTTGATCTGAAAGGATGCTTCTGCTAAGGTTTTTCCTAATGAGTATTTGAGCTGAATTTACATGAGATTTTCGTGAGATTTAAACCCCTTTCAGATTTGGATTTCATCTCTTCAATGTTTAGTTTGTTTTGAATTTTATCTTATTCCCAGTTATACAGCAACATGCTGCATATAGCAGCTACATTCCCCTCTTCTCTAAACTCCCTTCTTCTCTAAATTTCCCTCTTCTCTGTAGAATACTTCCACCCTCTTCAAGTGGACTAACTGCAGCAGCAGTTAGCCAATTGACAGTGGCTTAAGCCACTGCCACTGTAAACAACACTAAAACAGCACATTCTTCTTTTCTCCATCTCCTCTGACAGTAGCTGCGGCTGCTGTCTAAACTCAAATAAAAAAATCAATCAACTCTAATTCCCTAACTTTATACAAAAGCCTAATGGCATAGACTTATTTTAAAACTGTAAATACACCCATTCATAGTATTATAACTATAACTATAGCATATCAGTTAGATACATAGTTATATTGTAAATATGTATAAAACCTGTATAGAAATTCGTATACATATGCAATCCATGTAAAAATATGTATGTATACTAATCTAGTATGTATGTATTCACTGATTTATGTATATATATATGTACAGATTTATATTTACTGATTTAGTAGCTAAGTTAATAGGTTAGAGCAATAATCAAGTAAATAAATCTATAAACGTGGGAATATATATATATATGTATATATTAAGTAATTTAAGTTAGTCAAAGTATAATTATACCTAGTATAACTTACTGTAACTTAGTTTTAATTATAAACTACACAGAACTGCTATTTTAGCCTAAATAAAACATAAACAAATTCGTAAAAATACAATAAAAATATGTATTAAATACTTAAGTATGTAAGTTAAAACTGTTTAAGGTCAATTAGACCATTTACTAATTATTTTATAAGTAATTAACTATTTAATCACTTAAATCAACCTGTATAATTAGCCTAGTTTAGCGAATTTATTTGTATAGTAAATATATTTAAAATTCAAAATTAATTAATCAATTATGTAGTATTATGTAAATATTTTATTTACCATATTTTATTTTATTTTTTTAATAATTTATGGCCCCCAAATCGAGGGCCAAAAACGCGCACAGACGCAGCTGCGTCTGGTTTCCAGCGCACGATGTGGCGCTGGAATAGCGCCACATCGTGGGCTGCAAACGAAACGCAGCATATAAATATAATTTATGTTATAACCTTACCAGTCGTCATGGCGCCGGGCGCCCGAAACGTTACCTGTTCCGTCTGATCCGATAACCCGATTCTGATATGTGATGATACTGAATGTGTGGGGCTGGGAGCCCGAGCGTGTGCGAACTTGTTGAAGGCGTTGGGCTGAGGCCCTGCGCTGATACGAAAACGTAATTAAGCACCTAATCTGAGATTAGGGCGCGCTTAGTAGAGGTCTGGTCCCACCCTAAGGGTGCTGTGTATCCCTCGAAAAGCGTGCCCGCTAATTAAACACATTTTACACTAAGGACTCTCCACCGCAGCCTCTGAAAGACTACACAGAACAAAATGAAAGGACAGACGACTTAAAAAAAAAAGAGATAACACGAGATAACAACAGAAAAGACTCTGTACATATGTAAAATTAAACCCACATAATTACTAACAGAATAAAACGACACTATAAATGTCGCTAAAGACCTCAGTTTGCTTCTTTAGGTTGTATATAGTGTTTCCTGAGATTTAGCGACGTTTATATCTGTCACTAAAACTGATATATATGTCACTATAAATAAATGACTAGTAAGTTAAGTTTTTACACCATGGTATCCTAATATAGTATGAACTAACATATTAGTGTTAATAGTATAACTTGTAAATACATAGTTTAGAGTATAATAATAGATTGTTTGATGCTTGTTCATAGTTAGCATTTTTGCAAGCACTTCTTAGCAACTAGGTAAATAAAACATTCATTCATTCTTTAAATGTAAAGTTTCGTTTTGAATAAGAAGACAATTTTGGAGATAATCAAAGAGTGACCGAATTAAATTCAATAAATTGCCTCCCAGAGAACGACCTGGAACAAAACCAGTAAAAATTAGATAAATAAGCAAATGATAATAATGGTTGTAATGACTGGAACTCACCCATACTCACCACTATACGACATCCTTAATGTTATATTATACACCCTATACTACAACGACATAATCAACAATTATTACCAACAAACATTTACAACAACCATCACCATCAAGCACCTGTGCTCAAAACATGGTTATCCCAGGTTTAGTTTACAGTACATTTTTGTAAGAGAGAGATAGAAGAATTTCTACCATTTTTTGCAGAGTTTTCTCTCTCTTTTTCTTCTTTAGTTTTAGCCTCGGATTGGCTTTACAATATGGTTTGTATCAGATCCTAGCTCCCACCATCAATCCTCGCAGGGTTCCTGACTTTCGATGCTTCAAGATAGCACCACCCATGGCAACCCCCAAAACCTTAGTTTTTGACACTTCAAGATAGTGCCGCCCATGGCGTTCTATAGCAAAATTTAGGCCCTGGCAATCGACATTTCGGGATAATCACATCCATGGCACCTGAATCAGCACAAGGTGCTTACATACCCCCAGTAGGATATTTAGATATCCTAGGAGACAAGCACCGAGGAGACGGTATGTTATTGCGCATCTTTGAGAGGAATTTCCCATCTCTCCATGTCGAGAACTCATCCAAATCAACTTGTATTTATAAGTCGCTCCTAATCTAGGTGGCATTTTCATAACAGAATTAACACTTTACATGATTTTGATAATTAAGCGCACTGAACCAAACTGTGTATGGATTAGGGTGCTTAGGTTACCGAGTCTCACAAACCAGAGGTCAGTCAACGAGGCCAAATAATCCCTAAGCCTTAGACCGATACTTAAGCTTCGCATTTTTCTCAACCTCTTAAGGACTATCCAGATCTTAACAAATACTTGAATTTTTAAGCCTAAAACAAGCCCTAGAGGCCTAAGATCAGCATTCATGCTAATCTCTATATCTCTTAGCACTTTTGTCTTTTATTTCTTTCTTTTGATTTGGTCTAGAACTTAAATAGATTCAATAATCTTTTACTAATGACTATCTCTTTTCCTTCAAATTGTTGCTCCTTTTTTACTTTTAAATCACCTCCTCCTCCTCTCAAGAATGATATGCATTTAAAATTTTTTCAAAATTTCCTCCCCTTTCTCCATTTTTTTGTTCTTTTTCTTTTTTTTTTCTAGAATATGTATTTTTTTTTGTGAGAACCCTTTATAACTTTGAATGTTTATATGTTTACACTTTAACACCCCCCCTGCGTAAATTTTGCAATGTCCTCATTGTAAACGGAGGGTATGAAATAGTTAGGGTTTAGGGATTAGAACAGGATAAACAGGTGGAAGAATGGGTCGAGATGACTATTACGGACGATTTCAAGCTCGGATATGAGTACCAAAGGTGGAGTCGACTGTTCTAAAACTGAACTCGAAGTGCAATAGACGTGAAGTACAAAAGGATAATCAGAAGGATCTCAGATTTTTTGAATGATGAGTTACCTCCTGCTAAGTATTAAATTCAATGCCTTCAACTAAGAAAAAAATGGTATCGAGAAGGAGTGGTCAAATCAGACGAATTTTGTAGAACAAGCACCTTGATCAATAGCCTGCTTAGTCCAACTAAGTGCTTGTTCAAGTCAACAGGCTGATAAATGTGGATCAAGAGATGCGGTGCCCACCAGATACTGTGAAGCTCGAAATGATGTGGAAGTGAAAAATTAGGGTTTGGCTAAGTTGGATCAGCCTGGTCAAAGTAGAGATCCTCAAAAGAGAATGAATCAATAGAGTATGTGAGATCCCTACGGGAGTGATCAGAGAAGGATGGGGCGTGATCTATAATTTGAACGATGTCCGAAACCCAATTGGAATGTGGAGGAAAATCATATGCAACGAGCTCATCGAGAGGAGAATCAGAGTAAAAATGGAGTTCGGTTGCGGATCAGGGTTGGGTTTGGATCTGAGTGGGTTATGTATGTACTATAGAAGAGGTGGCTTCAAGAATAACTGTATGTGAGGGCTCCTCTAGAAAATGTTCAAAGGTAGGTGTATCTAGAGAGTCCTCATAGAACCCATCAAAATCAAATGTAAATGCCTGGAGAGTGCTTACAGGATCAAGGAAATCTGAGTCAAGAAAAGATTCGAACTTTGGATTGTAGACACTCTCGACAATTACTGTTTCTGATTCCTGAGGATCAAAAAGAATTGATTCTATCTCAATGGAACCTGATTTTGAATCAATGATCTTGGGATCAGGGACCTCAAAGTCAAAGTCGAAGAATGGATCATGTATGCTGAGGTCGTAGATTGGCTCGTAGTCGTCAGGAAATAACAGTTCTCCAAAATTAGACTAAGATTCGAAATCGTCGAAGAACTTGCGAGAATCATGTTCTGAATCTGATTCAAGATCAAAGGTTCCACCACGGAGTAAATCAAGATGTGGAGAAGTAGCAACCTAACTTGGGTCTATCCTATTCTTAGATTCCAAGCTCAAAAAGGTGTCCCTATTAGGCATAGGTTCAAGTTCTTTGCTCGTAGGGTAGACCCAATCGATTTCTAACTCTTCCAACTCCTCGATTTCTGTACCATAAATTGGCATGACTTCTGAAAAATCAATCTATGTCTTTGAAGAGGTTGGAGAGGTGCACTCATCAAATACAGGCCCAGAATCATAATCTAGATTCAAAATATGATTTCCATCACACGGGGCCTTGTAATCATCCCAATAAGGCTCAGATCCAGATTTTAGGTTAAGGGTGTCAGTTGGATCACTAGAATCTAGATTGGGCTCTACAGGGATGTCAAAATTACTCTCGAGAGTCACCTTATTAGAATAAGAGACGGAATTTATACCCTCGAGAGGTTCTGATTCAATCTTGGTATCACAGATGTCTAGAACATTAGGGCATAGTAGGGTTGGCTCATAATCGTGATCACCTGTAATTGGATCCTCCCCACCTATTTCAAGATCAAGGCACAGTATAAATTTTATCTGTTGTTCATGCTATTTTTGGGGAATTATTACTACAACAAACGCATCTTTCAAAACCTCAAATCCAGCACGTTACAACATTTTGGCGCCATTGCCAGGGAAGGAGTTGGAAGAGGCTATTTAAATCCCCTCAATAGTCGTAACAACAGTGGAAATGGCGCCAAAATGTTGTTACGGCTATTGAGGGGATTTAAATAGCCTCTTCCAACTCCTTCCCCAGCAACGATGCCAAAATGTTGTAACATGCTGGATTCAAGGTTTTGAAAGATGCGTTCGTTGTAGTAATATTTCCTTAAAAATAACTCGAACAATAGATAAAATTTATAACTCAAATGTCAGAAATGAAGTCTGAGGTCGTTCGCTGGGAGCAAATATGGAATTCAATCGCTAATCTCAACAAATAATATAAATGGGCATAATTAATTACTCAAAAGCTAATATGCAATGTATAGCATGAGTAAAAGAAGAATCAAAAGAAATCTAGACAAAATAATGGTGATTTGAATCACCAATTATTAATCTAACACATATAGCAATTGCTCAAATATAATCAATATGAAGGAGCTGATAATCAGGAAATCAGACGTCTTAAAATGTGTTGCTACAGTGATTCCTCTTTTCTTTTGCTTCTACTATTCTTTTTCTTCTTCCTTGCCTTCTCTCTCTGCTTCTTCTTCTTTCTTTTTACTGTCCTCTTCTCTTCCCTTCAGCTCTCCTTCCTCTTCTTCTCTTTTCCTTTATGCACAGGGGGGCACTCTTCTTCAGATGCGGCTAAGTGTTAGCCATTACATAACAAAGCAAAACCCCCCTTAACCCTATGCGCTCTCTCTCATTTATC
Organism: Thalassia testudinum; assembly: GCA_037157565.1. Classification (NCBI taxonomy): domain Eukaryota; kingdom Viridiplantae; phylum Streptophyta; class Magnoliopsida; order Alismatales; family Hydrocharitaceae; genus Thalassia; species Thalassia testudinum. Next base: position 5,388,336 of record JAZHRO010000010.1, on the reverse strand, counting down.
TCTTTGTGTTCTCTTTCACACCCTCCCAAGGCCATGCACAGTACTGGGTATTCGGGTATCGGATCAAAGCACACCTAGGACCAGGGTTGTGGGCGTGGATCGCAGCCGAGGTGTAGGCTTAGGTGGGTAAACGGATCAGACCAGGCCCGCGTGCACAGTGTCACGGGCGAGGCATGTGAGGGGAGCGGGGGATTCACACCCCAAGTGACTTGAGGCGATAAGCTGCTGACACTTTTTCCTTTTATTACACTGTGGGGACTCTTCACGTTACGAGGTGGGACTATCTTAATCCCCCTCCTTGCGGGCATCTGCAGCAAAAGAATCCTCTGATTGGCGTGGCTACTGTAGGGCCTCTTCCTTCAATTTCCACAACTAACGAGGTTAAGGCCTCTAATTGACCACCTAGGGCAGTGCCTTAGGTGATTTCTCACAGCCTGGACTGAGCACCTAGAGCAAGTGAGTGTTGTAGCAAGCTCCAAGCTTGCTTGAAGCACAGCGTTAATGGCGGTGGTGGCGGTGAACCTGAAATGAAGAACACAGCCTTGTGGCCTCATCAGCTAGTTCAGCAGCTTCGCCATAGCACGACGATCGTGGTAGTGGGTGCAGCATGGCGTGAGAGTGCGTAAGGTGGCCAGACGGTGACGGAGATGGCCGTGCAAAGGTGGGTAGGTCGACGGAGGGTTTTAGTGGGTGGAATAGCGAATAGATAGAGGGGTTTTGTTCGCAGAGGGACGGCGGTGCTTGTGGGTGTGTCGACGCGGCGGATGGAGTTGTGTAGCGGTGGAAACGCCTCGTCGGAGTGGTCGTCGGATGCAGAGAAGATGAGGGTGATCAGTGGTGTCGAGGGTTTTGTTTTTGGGTTTTTGGGGTGTAAAACTAACCTAAGATGCTAAACTAACTAAACTAACCCTAATCTAATAGACGAAGGGGTAGGATTAGCAACTGACATTGGCAGGCCGGCACCATGGAAGAAGGTGCTCCGGTGGGGGTGGACGGTGAGGAAGAGAGGGGAGGATAGCCTTGGCTTTAGCACACGAGGCGCGGACAAAGGAGACGAAGATAATGGCACTCCCATTTGGCCGTTGGGAGGCCGGAGAGAGACGGAGGGAGGAGCTCACCGGAGCTAAGGCGGAGCGAGGCCGGAGGTGGAGTTTTGAAGAGGGTTTTGGCCCCAAATCTTGCTAAGAAGAACGGGCAAGCCTTGGGGATCCTTATATAGGCCTCAGGAAGCGGTTAAAGCTTGGGAAGCAAGCTTCCCAAGCTTGGAAGGCTCTCCGAAGTTGGAAATCCAATTCTTTGAAGGATTCACATGAGGATTTGGGTGATTTTTGAGACTTCGGATCTGGCTAAAAAGGAAGCTAATTTCTTGACGAATTCCCCTTTCAAATCTGAGAAGGATCCATCAAAAAATCAAAGAGATCTTGCCAAATGAAGCTTGCCAGAGTTGTAGGATTAGGATTCTAGGGCGGTAGGGACTTGTTTGAAGAAGAAGACAAACAAGCTGGGGGACTTTTTGTGAGGAATTCAAAAGCTGAGGGGCTATTGGAGATAAAGAAAGTCAGACTTGGACTAAAGTGCAAACTAGGTCAAGATGATCTCAGATTGAGCCCAAATTTTGATACAAATCTAATTTGGACCTAAGGAATCCAATGATGAAGTTGAATTTTGATTTTGACCTCGTTTGACTGGGTAATTTATGCAAAAACTTAAATTAGGGCAAAAGTCTGTCTACAACTCTATTTTGGGTCAAGACGGGTTCTGATGGTCAAATTGAAGGTACCAAACCCTAGAGAATATTTTTCTATGAATTTTAGAGGATTTAGGTGAATTTTATCCTGACCAAAACCTTAGTAAATTAAGCGGGTCTGTTTTTAGGGTTTCAGATATTATTTAATTCCTGAAATACATGAAAACCCATTTCTGTCTGCACGAACCTACTTGTTAGACATTTAAGACTATTTGAACTTTAATTAACCCTTGAGAAATCCCATGATTGTTCTACAATTGAGATATGCTGTTAAAATTGCAGTTTTACCCCTATTTTACTGTATTTCCCTCAAAATGGATTTGCAATGAATTCGAACTCTCTAACTGTTATGGAGGAGCATTTATTCCTTGATTATGACTAATTAAAGCTAGATATGGCTGATGATAATGTTATCATCAGGCACAATATAGTATACTCATACCCTTACAATTGATTGATATCTTCTTCTCATCTTCCGACTTATAGTCTCTGGTGGTGGTGTCTACTTCAGGCACCTTAAATTCATTCTCTACCATTTTCCATAATGAGAGATCTCCGATGGCTGGTTTAAGGTAAATTTCCATCTTCCTCTTCCAATGAGTGTAGCCATTTCCATCAAAGTAGGGAGGTCGATGGGTCGACAACCCCTCGGTTCTCATGTTGCTTGATTCCGCCATTATTATCAATGCGAGGAAGTTACTCCAAATTGCACCAACCTATGCTCTAATGCCAAATGAAAGTACTAGAGGGGGGTGATTAGTGCTAAAAAGGCGGTAAATAAATAACTAATTCAAATTAATGCAGATTCAAGACATGCTCAAACAATCCACACATATAACAACAATCACAACATAAGTATTTATGGTTGAAGCCCAAATTCGAATAAAAGTCACTACCTAGATCTCTCAATCTAAGATTTTAGCCCGAGTTGAACTCAGAAACCTAACTGGTACTTATGAGGTATCAAACCCTTTTACAAACCCTCTTGATTTCCCAATCAAGAGCAAACCCCTCTTGTTCAAAAGGAGAGGAACCCACAACCCGAGTCCTCTTATTACAAGAGGTGAAGAAATAAAATTGAATTAAAACACTATTTTGCTCCTATGGTTAACCCCAATAAGATATGCAATTAATTATATGAACTAACTATCTATGAGGTTAAAGGAACTCCCTTAGTGAGTGTATGAAGTTGACGCAGCTGGAAGTTGAAATGATTGAGCTCCAAGAAGGATGGCCTTTGATTACAAGAGCTCAAGACACCTCCAATGAGCACCAAGTGGAGCCTTTTGCTGAACGTAGGCTTGGAAGAGTTTTTGAGTGAATTTTGGGTGTTCTCTCACCCTCTAAGAGTGGGAACCCACTTGGTACATATAGATGGAGGTTAGGACTATTTTGTATGTGCAAAAGACCTCTATTCAACGGCTCAAAAGTTTCCCCATTTGATTTGCCAATGGCTAATTGAATTTAACAAAAAGTATTTTAATTAACATTAGTTAAAAGTTACCTAACGTTAAGTGCACTATCTCACATTAGGTACTCAGTTAGGTATAAAGTTCACCATCTCCTGGAACTTCTTTGGATGGCCTAAAGTACACCAACTAACGTTAGGTATGATCTATCTAACATTAGGTAAACTACCTAATGTTAGATGCTCAGTTCAACGCAAAGTTCGATATCTCCAGGAATTCTTGAGTTGAGCTCAGACCAACTACCTAACGTTAGGTAACTTATACCTAACGTTAGATGGACTATAAAAAGTCCTCCAACCATCCAAACCAAATTTGTTGATCTCATGAGACTCTAGGGTGATCTATTAACTCCTAAGGATATGTTTTACCATATTTTTGACCAAATTAGACTCATAGAAGTGATGCCATAATAGTGTAGACAAATGCTAATCTTATTGGGGCTTTCCTTACATTTTAAGAAATATAAAATTATAACTCAAATCCTAAAATTACAAAGAGACCTAAACTTGATCACCTCCATCTTAGCTTCATAATTCGTCAAGAGAGCTTCAATCCTAAAATTAATCTCACAACAACTACGCATAACATATAATTTTAACATCAATCACTTGATATGCCTGTTATCATCAAAACCATCATTAAAGGCTAATGTGATGCCTAATTGCTTATGCACGAATAAGCACATGTCACCTCCTAAGGTCGGCGTAACCTCGAGATGATACACCTCGCGCTCAAGCAACGTCGCCTCCTGAGGCCGGCATAAGCCCTAGCTCATATGCCCCTAACAAGGGACCTCTTCCAAACGACTGGAAGCATATGAAAGCCACCCAACTCCTCCATCATTAATGTTCCCCCCGCTGCAACACAACTGGAAGAACATCTGGGGGCGCCATCTACCGCAGAGTTTTGGCCACTCTCACTACTCTCTTAGCAATTCACACTAGCTAAAGAGTTTAGGCATATGATGAGGGGTAAAAATTTCCCTCAGATCCAAAACTCCGCACATGACCCAACAAAGAATCCAGTCACCTGACTAAAAGGTAAACAGGCAGAACCGGTACCACCTGTCCTGCTTAAGACCAACCGATTCTCTCTGGAACCTACTCAACCTGCCAAAAGATTCAGCACAACCACGACAGAAGATACAATAAGATAGACCTAAGCACCTATACTCTAACAGTGGACAAGTAGTCTGACAGAAGAGATACTAGAGGCTATCAAGTGAGGGCCCCCCCTGCCGATGTTTTAAATAGAGGGAAAGGCCCCTTGTGGAGAAAGGGGGGCCCCCTAAGAGGGAGTGCATATCTTGTAATTCTAGAAATTCTAGTGCATAGTTGGGAGCATCATTCTCCCCACAAATGTACATCCCTTATAGGTGAATTGGGTCACCAAACCTCTGATTTCGTTTGTGCTTGCTTGTTGATTGTCAATCTTCCCTCATATGCGACGAATGATAATGGCTAAGTAACGTCCCCTACCCGTATAAATCTTTTAGTGGTCTTTCGAGACCAATCACATATTAACAAACAAGTAAAGAAATACATACTTTCATATTATCAAAGTGTACTATTTATTAAATTATACAAACACCTCATCGCATAAGAGATAATTTGAGTAGATGTGAGTTACTTTTTAAAGAAAACTATGTTGTCACACAAAATCTAACAAAAAATAAATATTACACATAATCAAATATAAAGGTTTAGGGATATCCTTTCTCATACCCAAACTCAAATCTAATTAGAGATGACCTAGTAAATCCAAATCCACCCATTTATTAAATGAAATAGGTAAAAACCAATTGCGATTGTGATGGATCTCCACTAAAATATACTAAATTGACATCCACACATTCAAATAGAGAGCCCTGTACCTCCAACTTACATGTCACGCAAAAGACTCCAATTAGTCTTTTACTTTCCACGAATTTCCAAACGTATTATTTGGTGTATGATCTCTCACTAATGAAAAAAAAGTGACGTTGTAGATTCTCTGAATGCTAAAGTACCATTGCAAACACAAAAACCTCCGATCAAGATCCCACTCATGGAATGTGTGCTTTAGGTAGGGGAAATAAGACAAAGTAGAGATTAATGTGGGCTTTTCTTGCATATAAACTATTTTTCTTTTTCAAATGCGATGACTCTAAAATATCTTTTCAAAATCTACAGGTTCCGGCACTTAAATAACTGTTAACCCACGAGTTAATACTCCAGCCAAATAGACAAAAAAAAACTGTTAGCAGCATTCGCACATTACAAAACCTGGATTTTATTAACACCTCAATTAAATTAATCTTTGATGACCGATTAGACCTGTTACAACTTATTAGACAGATTATTTATCTCTTGGTAACTCATTAGATCCCCTTCAGTGACCCACCGCATTTTTAGACCTGCCAAAATCATCAAGCAATTAATCAGGTCAAATTGGTTCTAAGCGCTAATGGGTTGGTGCGGGGAATCCATTTAAGAACAAGTCTACAGTTGACAAGTCGAACCAAGCTTACCTTTCTAACTTTGATTCATCGGACAACCCAATAACGATCATAGTTGGATGTTGGTTGCTTGGTGTGGTGTATAACAGAGGACCTAATACGAGGCAGTTTTTCCGTAATTATGAACCAATCGATTACGTATGGTTGTTATGACTTTTTGTTTTTTTTGGAATGAACACAACTCAAATCCACTTGAGGCAAAGAACAACATACATCAAGGAAACACTTCACAAGATGGAGAAGAGAGTACAACACAAAAAGAGAAGAGAGAATAAGAAATGAAAGACACACCACAGTCAGAGGACGAAGCCCAGCTGTAGGCGAGGACAAATGGTCCATGCAAATATGTTTGGTAAGCCAAAACATCATTCCGTGCAACCACATACATACAGGAAAAACGTCACAAAAATAAAAAAAGAAGTTGCACATCCAAAATAATCGATATTGTGTTTTCTGTCCAGCAAGAACAATGTGTTCCAGATTGCTTAGCACCGATAACATAGATCAAATTACTGACATTATAAAACGCATCGTAGAAGAACCATCAAATGACCTTGCAGTAAAGCTCTTTGTCTGGTATCGCTCCGAAGACATGAAGACCAAGGGAAGAAAAAGAAGAGGTTGGGTTATCAAGGGGGAAGACCTTGAGCCTCCTCACCATCGAGACTTCTACTCTTCACTCTAAACTTGAACCAAGTAGAATCCTATAGCACCTTCCATCTCAAATTATTTCGAATCTCCCACTCAAGATGAGCTTCATAGTCGAAATTGGTGCACATTGAAACTTCCCCAAAAGTGAATATAACCAGATCCAACTGCCTCCTACCAACGCCACGCTTCGTGAAGAAAACAAAATATGAGAAACCCATGAGTTTATATAGTTGAGTTCCATAAGGTGAAGCCAACCAAGGCTAAGAAAATCATCCGACGATAGTCATCATTGGACGAAACATAAAAAGATAAAGCAATGTACTTGAAAAGTTGGGATACCATTCCATGTAGGAGACTATATATATACTACCCAATAGGTTGAAGGAGCTCAAGCAATAACCTCTTAGCCAAGAAGGAGATGAAGGAGAAATCTGAGAAGTATTGTGGGGGGAGGCATCAAGGGTGGTAGAATCCACGATCAATGGGGGAAAAGAAACTTCATCCATGTCGAAAGCACACTGTTAGCAGGGAATACGGAACCCAAAACGTACGTAGCAAATGGAGGAACAAATCAATAGCTTAAACACCAACGATATTCAAGAGCAATGCTTGGCCGATCACGGTGCAACGAATGCATCGAGATCAAATTATCAACCTCCAAGTTGAGGGCGCCACAACCCTTGTCGCTCCACATGCACCAAAGGCACCACGTAGAAGCCACGATCATCTCCACAACTGCACCCAAGAGGACCTTGCGCAAAACAAGGAAGAGACGGCCAAGGTGCCACCCACCAGCACCACTAGCAAGCATCGTAGATTGCGATGGAAGAGCAAGCACCGAAAGGGCATGGTTGCATAGAAGAGGAAACGAAGCCCCAAGGATCACCATTGTCGAGCCAACCTTGAGTTGCCCCACCACTACTCCATTGTGCCACATCCAATGCCTAGGGCCTAGGGGTTTCTATCACAAAGATAGAAGGCGGTGGGCGGTGATGAGAGATGAGGGAAGAGATGTGGGGTCCACAGTAGCCCCAGGCGGCCAACCAGGCCCGACGACCCAAGGGTTTAGTTGATGGTAGAGCTAGGAGAGGAAGAGCCGAGAGGTAAGGGTGTAGGGTTGGGGAATGCCTACATTATGATATAGATACTAATCCCTACGTAGCTACTTTGAAGTCATCGGGTACATGCAAAACACAGGTGCTACTTTGATGGTGTTTGTTTATCATTTCATTTCGTAGTGCTTGATAAAATTGTCCCACTCCATGGTGTCATGATGTCCTTCCGTTTGGTTTCGTTGAGTCTTTAGCAATTAAATCCGCATTTTACTATCCTAATTTTAAATTTAAGCATGTTTTTCCAGGCAAGTGGGTAAACCTCCTTGTTGTCGTCGCTTTTATAATAATAAATGTGGTGTTGAGCCAGTTGATGTGAATGGTTAGACTTATGGTTGTCTTTCAGGTGAATAAGTGGGATTAGAATCTCTAACATAAGTTACAAGTTCCACGCAACAGATTGGGACCGCATTGGAAGTATATCAATTTTATCATTTCAAATTTTAATATCTATAAAGTTCGTCGTGTCGGGGCACTGTTCACACAACTATTGCTTTATTTTCTTTTCCCAAATAGTGGCCGACTTAATTTCCATCATACCCCTCCCCCCACCCCAAGGTACATAGATGTCTTTTCCATTTTCTACTTCTCGATGCCCTCCCACTTTCTGCCGTTTTCGTGGTAGGGCGAGCAACAATAGGATCCAGAACACGAGGTCGGCAGCAGTAAGGTCCCCGATGAGGCCAACATCGCGAGGTGACCAGTGGTGATCGATCGAGAAGGATGAGTAGCATAAGAATAGGAGATGATCTCTCTGTCACCACATTCTTTCCCGAAGAGAGGGTCTTCCAAGTCGATAACGTCTCTGCCACCGTCAAAGCTGTCGATAACAATCAAAAAAAGTTTCTATAGGTAATAAATATAAGATAGTCATGAATATAAAATATATGCAAACAATCACATAAAAATAAAAAGTTATTGATCTAATACCATCCGATATTATTAGACATATGAGAGGAGATATAACTTTTAATATTCACTTAATGTGAAAATGGTATATAAAATAATAAGTTATAGAATTTTTGAGTTACCCTCGTTAGGTGTGTTCCCCTTCCCTTGTAAATTATAAGTATCCTTTGTAAAAATACAAATGCTAGTGATTATATTTTTAGATATGTGTAACTCCTAAATTAGTGAGAAATTACAAAGAAATAATGAGGAGTTATGGAAATTTAATTACTTGATTGTGATCCGCATCTCTTTGCATTTCCATGAGGACCAAGTCTAAGTGGATCTTATGATTTGATCATGAACAACCTAGATTTATTTCGAGAGAGTAATTTCTTCTCTCACCAACCTCTAAAGTCGTCGACAATGGTGGGTAAGAAGTGATTCCTTTCGTATTACTTCCGCATTCTCTTTTTTCTTTCTTTCTTTTCTATCTTTTACTTGTCCACATCTCTTTCAAATTTTGAATTTTATTTTATTTTATGAGTGCTTGTGATTTCTTTGGAATTGTGATTAGCATGGAATACATGGATGGAATCATGTTTGTGGGTTATTTGCACGTGCAACAACCCGATTAGGAAGATGTGCAATCTTCGATGATATTTTATTTTATTTCCCATATTAAGGGTGTCTATAAGTTTATGCCTTCAAAAAATTTGTTGGGTAAGTCTCTAATTTGAATTTCAACCAATCTGAAGGGATAGATTTGCAAATTATTTCTTCCTTTCGCCTAAGATAAACGTTATCATCTTTTTTAAATTTGTGCCTTCAAAGATGATGATGCTTGTATCTAACGTGAGGATCGCTTTGGTGCATTGTCATTCCAAGATGGTCAATGAGCTTTTTTTTCTTTTGTAGGGGGAATACATGATAATGTAACTCATGGCCAAGGAAATTGGACCTTGATGCTCAAATTGTCCTACTTTTTCCTAGTAGGGAAAATGTTGTTTTCTGTTTTTGTTGACCCATGTTGGCAAGGCAAAATTATAGCAAGTAAGAACGCATTATCATTTCATACATTCTATATGATGATGTTGCATAGTCGGGAATTAACAGGGAAATATGTGAGAGCAAAAAATTCAATGAATTTTCTTGGTTCCTCCATTGGATTTTCCTTTTATGCGTGGGATCGAACACGACAATGGTTGGGATCTCTATTTGGGTCTTGGCAACAGAAGGGTTCCTCTCTGCATCAACTTCACCCATCAAGAGCAAGAGTGAGATGAGTTTTCCATTTTGTTTTCGATCCCTCCATTTGTCTGCATTTCTACCACTCTAGCACCTTAGGAAAAGAATAAGGATTTATTTTACCTTTAGTTGGTGGTTTTGTATCTTTCAGACATTGTTAATTTTAAGGAGTGTCCATAAATTTTCTCTCTATCCTCATCTACATTTTTGGCTCACCACTTTTTTTGAATTTGCTCCCCTTAAAAGGACAGCATCCAAAGTCAAGTGTTTTCCCACGTTACGCAGGGATGTTGATTTTAAATTTGCTTCCAAATCATTCAATATAAATATCTAATGATTTTGTGTCGTGCGTGGTACTTTGTGATAAAGATTTCCTTGACCACGGTGAGTGATGTGTGCCTATGGTGATGGTCAGAATGCTCTACTTTCCGCATTGTTAGAAAATACAGATTGGTTGAAATGGTACACTCTCGACGCTGCAATTTTCATTATTTCTTCTTCTTCTCTCTTCTTCCGTTGATGATGTTGATGGCAACATGTTTGGCTGAAAACAAAGGAGAGGTTCTCAAAGATAGTGGGAGCCCAAGCTACATGGCACTGGAGATGTTGAAGAGGAACTGCATGCTGGAGGTGGACATATTAAGCACAGGAGTCATACTTTATAGCTTGCTCTGTGGAAATTATAAGTTAAGATTCAGCTAAAGATTGGTTGAACCAGCTTGGTTACTTTAGCCTCATATAATGCAAGAGATGGAGGTTCAATACACTTGGGTAAATTCTTTCCAGATGCATTCGAGATAATTTCATAAGGTCATCACGTATCAATATATCAAACAAAATATAAATCCCTCATAACTTTTAATTAGATTCCATATCTAGGATGTTGTGACTGTTGGTTGCCTCCCTGAGAAAGCAAGCTAGCATGGTGATCCCAGTTACCACTGGATATGATTATGCTCTTCAATATTAGGTGGCATCACACCCACTTCATATTTAAGTTTTATATCTTTTATTAGGAAACCATTTATTTAAATATCCAATTTGATCTTAGAATAGTTTTTGGATTGCTGGTTTGAAGGCTGAAGATTGAGGGTTTAATAATATTTCTTTTTCTTTTGTTCTTCTGAGTTCCTTTCAGGTGGATGATTTGATTTTGGTTCCTTTTGAGTTCTTTGTAGGATGGATGCCTTCGTTTCGGTGCAAGATAAAAGATAGTGTAGCAAGCATATATGTGTGTGTGTTTGTGTGTGTGTGTGTGCACGCCATGGAAATGGGTGAAAGCCTATTCATCGCAAGGGATGCAAAGGTGACACTTGGAATGTCAAGTAGACATAGTTTGCCATTAGTAGTCAACAATTAATTTAGGTACACCACAAATCTATGTTTGAACTAATCAAGTAGTAGAAAAAGTAAGTTGTTGAGATCAAATAAACAGAACCATTAATGGTTACATTTTTCCTTGGGGATCTTGAATAGATTTGTAATACTTCTCTCTTTGTTAGATTAATTGCTAATCAGCCCATGTCAAAATGGGAAAAGTGCAAAGAAAATGCCCCATTTTAAGTCTGAACTTGCATTTTCTCATACTTGGTGTGTGTTTTTTTAGCTATGAAGTAAGTTTCTTTTTCATCTTCATGTCTCTGAATTTAGACGGTAAAAAAGGTTCATGTGCAACTACATGGGAAAATGTGCAGAAGATTATTTTTCAACTTCATGTCTCTAAATTTTGATGGTAAAAAATATTCCCGTCCGACTACATGGAAAAATGTGCAGAAAACTTTCACCAATTGTGTCCAAAGTCATACAAATCTTCCACATTCGTCCAAGAAGCAAGTCAAGCATATAGGCATTGTGCTTTTGCATGTGGCCCTTAACGAGCATTTTGGGAGAGGAGGACTTGAACAAGATGAATGCTAGAATTATAGCTATGGTTTTCGGTCCAACATGACATGGGCATGTCTTCTTTATAATTTCACTGGACACCTGGATTTTTGGAAATACACATCGATCATAAAAGCTTTAGTCTTGAGATTTATGTCCCGATGATTGTTTTCCGAACTTTGTCCTACAGATGGCACACCCCTTGATAGATTAATGCACGATGTGAGGACACTATAGTAAATTTTCTAATTTCAAGTGGGTTTGATATGAATGCATGCCCTCTTCAATACCGTGGAAGTAGTGATTTAATGTTCATTTTGAGAGGTGTATGCTTTTGCATGCGGAGAATATTCACAATATGTAGATGGGGGAGTTAGCGATGGAGTATGGATTCGTCAGCATTTGATGGAAAAATGTAGCATTTGTGTGTTCTTAGCTGATACGTGTTGATCTATTGTGTAAATCCTTTTTGCCCCTGTTTGCTACTTTAGAAATCGTTTCCGTCATGATCGATGTGGATTCCCTTTTCTCTAGATGATCTTTCTCTCTCTGCAGTAAAGGTGCAAGGTGCTCGATATGTAGCATGTTTTATAAAGAAAGTCAATATGTAATTTCCATGAGTTAATAGATGATTTTCTTTGCATTTGTTGTATCTTACTTGCATTGGGACCTATATATTTTTACAAATCACATTTATATTTTGTTTCTACAAATTGATTGGAGCCCTTTCCAGATGTGTAAAGGATGAACGAGTTTTGGTATCGTATGAGCATCATCAAGGATAATATCGAGCACTCTGAATTACTTGATATATGTTTACAAGTTCCTGACTCATTGCATTTAAAATTTTTCTGGTAAAATCTGGAATACAACTGAGTTGAAAGACATGGTCAACACATTTGTAATGTGTGACAACCTTGAAACAAGTTCCTTTGTACATCATAAGGCAAGGGTATGAGTTTAGATTCCCCCTCAAGATATGCTTTCAAATTATTGCTATTGTCACTTTGTATAAAATGTATGATGTCTGCCTTTCTTTCCTTAGTTTTTTAATAAAGCATATTATTCAAAAAATAATACATGACGTATCATTAAGACTTGGGTGCTACAATAGATGCAAGCTTAGCACATCATGTTAGCTAGAATTATCTAAAAATAAAGGTGCCTCTGAAGATTGAAATTTTAGCTTTGTTACTTAGAAGAAGGTGGATCTTAACAAAAAGTATGCTATTTGGTAGCATGGGATCAAAATGTTGTTGGCCTTCCACTCTAAAGGTTGATGTTTCCTTCCTTCCACCCACTGATATAGAATTTGATAGGTTAACTTTTAAACATATGTTGCATTATTTTTTTAGGTGGAAAATTGATTGCACAACAATCATGTAATTTAAATTACCTGAATTAAGTTAGATTCTAGTATAACTTAGGAATAATGAATTTATAGGCATCATAATTTACACAATAACTAGTTTATTAGTCATATGGATAATATCGTCATTTTATGACCTAAAAGAGAGATTTGAAGCTTCGGATGTCAGATCTGATTAGGCAAATCTGATCAGAATAACAACAGGAGTCCAATGCTTCCGAAATCGTCTCAATCAGACAACCAAGGCACCTTGTGCAATCCATAGAAGAACAGAGATCATGGAGCCAAAGGACAAAGATCTGAGCCTCAAATGAAGAATTCAACAGCACGGATGAATCTGGATTGACGATCACTGTTCAAAGGCGCAAAAATCAACCCGATCGGAGGTGTACATCACCAGATACAAAGAAAAGAAGATGGACGACCATGATGATGCCACGTGGCACCATCACAACCACCCCCTTGACGTGCCCCAACTTCTGAAGGCCTCGCACCGTGCCTTGTGGACCATCCAACAGTCACAAATGCGCCACGCCGCCTGACCATTTGCGCTTCATCGAGGAGGAATAAATCTCGATTGTTGGATCTTCATCCAACAACCAAGAATAAGTTACCACAAAACAAAAGCACAACAAACGTGTGAGAGTCACGCAGTGGTGAGCGCCCCCTTCGCGGAGCGACGGGTACCCGTTCGAGCTACAATCCGCTCGAGGATAGGCACGGATTAAATCAGGTCGTCAAATGCGGAGTGAAAGGCAACGATCGAGTCCACGTGGCGAAGCGAGGGCGTGCCGTGGTCGAACGCACGATTTTACATGCATTTAACGTGCAATCCCATACTCTTTTCAAACAAACATAGTGAGGCGCGAGCACATAAGCCATCCGATCGTAAGATCAGACGACTAACGTTGAGGCAGGTTTTGAAGGCAAGCGGTGAGCGAAGAAGATAAGCACCCGCGTGAGGAGGAATCAGAGCCGCGCAATCAAAGATTGACAACGCAGCAACTGTCACATGTCTCCACCAGAGCAAATCCGAGCATTTTAGGCGCAAATGAAGGTATTTTGAGGCCAAATCAGAGTCGTTAATCTCCCAATCAACGGATCTAATCAAATAAGAATTGTTACACGAGATTAAGGCCTCAAATACCCTTTTTGCCCTCCATCAAACTATAAAAGAAGACCCAGAGCCCCCCAATTGAAGCATCTCTCTCTCCCATCAACTTCAGATCTCTTCTACCATCTTCTCTACAATTCTCTGTCCCTCTGCAACTTTGTCCAGACACTCTGGTTCTGAGATGCTGCCGCATCTCGCATAAGCATCCCATAAGCAACGTCGTCTCTTTGCCTCCTTCTATCTATCTCTCTCTCTCTCTCTCTTTCTCTCTTTTTCCCTATCTATCTCTACTTTTTGCATAGTAATTTCTACTATGAAAAATTCTTTATCAATGCAATTAAATTTGATCTTATGAATATCCGATGCCTCTTTATTATATATATATAAATACCGTTAAAACTAATTTATTGAAAAGCTTCTGTTAAAAATCGAAATTGACTCCCTGTGAACGATCCGGTACTCACCGGAGTTTTATAAATTTATTTGTCGACGTATTTTTGTACTATACTACAACTGAATAATCTTTTAAAAGCAAATTACACCCCGAACAAGTTGGCGCCGTTGCTGGGGAGACAATGAAAATTTTTAAAGCTTTCTTTGATGCGAATTTGAGATTTCTAACTTGCTATTTTCGTTGATTTCGTGTGGGCAGGAAAACAAGAAAATCATAATGAAACACGACAACAGGAATTATAGGTTCAAATCTCAGGTAAGTACTCGTAGTTTAGATTAGTTAAATTTAAGATTTTCTTGAACTCTAAGATTAGTTAGAATTTGTTTTCTTATAAAAAAAATTTCTTAATTTTCGGGCTGAAATAAAACTTTATCTTAAAAATTAAATTTCAGGAGATCCGTACATCCAAAAATTCTCAAATTTTTACTAAACGTAGATTTCAAAGTAAAAAACAAATATCCAAATTTCACAGCAATCAGAGTTATAAAAAAATTTTAAAATTTCATGTACTGATCTGTTATCAATACGATTATTATTCCTAATTTTTTGGAGTTCAAAATATCATGAGAATTTTTATACAACTCTAATTGACTTGAAATTTGAAGCACTAAATTTTTGAGATAATTAAGGATTTATAAAAAAATTTGAAAAACTTATTTCTTAGACGATTGATTGCACGAATTATCCAATTACCTACTGAGGGTCAAAACAAACTACAAAACCCCCACGACCAATTAAATCAGAAAAAATAGAAAAAGTGCATTAAAATTCTTGAAAAAATATTTTGTGAGTGCCTAGTTAGTGGTGCAATAAGTACCAATTGATTTCATTTTTTGGGTCTCACCACTCATCATTTTGGACCTAAAAGAATCATTTAAAACTATCTATGCTTAGGGTTTCACGCTAAGGATAGAGCACACCTGCATTTCCATACTCAAAGGAAATCTATCAAACAAATTGAGATTTGCAAAACTCTTTGTGTGCCTCATCAGAACCTTGATTGAAATTATTTAATCAAGTGAACTCTAAAATTCATTAACACAAGCATTTAAATCTTAAAAGATACTTTATCATAAGAAATTGCTTGGGAACCCTATTTGCCTGAGCACTTCACACATTTCAAAATCAATTTTAAGAGCAAACACCCCCCTAACGCCCATCATATTCCAAAAGCATATCAAATCTAAACCTAAAATCGAGTAAACATGCCTTAGGCAGGACTAATAGACTTGGGGACTTGAAACTAGATTGGGCTAAGGTCAAGGCTTTATCTACTTGGACCCACCGGTGACAAGAAAGGTCGGTGCGGTAATCGCGTTAACCTTTAGTGGTGTCCCGCCATGCGTCATGTCCTAAGGGGTCTCACCCTTCTGGCCAACCAAGTAATTCAAGGGTTGATCTAACCCAGTTGTGTTTTTGAGAGCCAAGATCAAGTCTAATTAGGGTTAACACTCTAAGGACTAGTTTGATTGCTTGTATTGAAAGGGTGAGGTATTCTCTCATATGTCTTCTCTCTTTCATCTATTAACTTTCTTCTGCTGCATGTAAGATAGAAGATCTCAAAATCCTGATTTGTTACCACCATTAGAAAGAAATCCTAAGAGAAGACATATTTATCCAGGATCTGAATCTAAACCCTCTGCAATGGCTAGTCATCACAAGGAAGAAGAGATCGATGAACAAAATCTGGATCCTATGACTCTCTTACAAAGGCAGATCACTAAGCAGGGCTAGCATCACGATCAACAGATGGAAGTCATGGTGCAGGCCATCACTCGACTCCAAAAGGGGAGGACAGACCGACCCCTCCATGACTTTTATAACCCTCCTAATGCACCTAAACCCTTTGTTAGGGTACCTCAGGATGGGGAAGATTTTGAACTCAAACCTCAGATCATTAACTTGATTCCCCACTTCCATGGCCGTGAGTCAGATGACCCCTTCCACCACCTTAAAGAGCTCCTACACATAGGAAGAACTTTTGGCCCTAGGAATATGAATGAAGGTACCCTAATGATGAAAATGTTCCCATTCTCTTTGAAAGATAGAGCTACACATTGGTTGAGGACAATTGGTAGACCAATCCTAAATTGGGACCTACAAAATAAGATTCTAGTTCTTTCCTCGGTATCCATATTAATTTGGATCCAATTCTATTAGCAGGTCTCCTTGACGGAGGTCCTTTCTCATCCTTAGAGCTAAGACTAATTTTATCATTAGAAAAGTTATCTAGTTTTTTCATTAATTTGTTAGATTCTTTCTTGAGACATGCAAGCTCTTTTTCTACAACATATATTTTAGTCTTTAAATCAGATATTTCTAATTTTAAACTAGTATTTTTCTCAATCAATTTACTATTCTCATTGATTAGATTATGATTTTCTAATGACAAATCATTTTTTGAACTAGAACTACTTTCTAGGTCCTTAAGTTTCAATTATAATCTTTCATTTTCTAAGTTAAGGAAACTAAGATTCTTTTTCATGCTTTTATTTTCTATTTTCAAAGACTTACTAATTTCAAAAAGCTCATTAAAGGCATCTTGTAAATCTGAATGTACCTCATTGTCGGAGTCGCTTTCGCTATCTCCTGCCATGACCATGAAATCCATACAAGCAGTTTCATTTTTCTTCTCAGGATTTTTTTCTTCTTCTACCTCCGAGCTCGAGTCGTCCCAAGTTGCTTGGAATGCCTTCTTCTTATACTTCTTCTCCTTCTCCTTCTTCTCCTTCTTGAGTAGAGGGCACTCAAGTCGAAGATGACCCTTTTCATTGCAGTGGTAGCAATGTCTCAGGCTATCTTTTTCCTTCTTCTCCTTCTTTTCTTTCTTTGACTTCCTACAAAACTTGAAAAACTTTTTAAGTAAAAATTTAAAATCTTCATCATTAGAACTTACCTCGCTATCCAACGCGGCTCTGAATGCGAGGGTCATCTTCGATTTTGGCTCCAATGTATCCTTCTTCTGCTTCAGCTTTGTCTCGTAGGCCATTAGATTGCCTAAGAGGTCCTCCATGTTGAGCTCCTCCACCTCGTTCGCCTCCTCGATGGCGGTAACCTTCTACTCCCATTCCGGTCCAAGGGAACGAAAAAGCTTCCCTTGAAGCTCCCCCTTGATGAAGGTCTTTCCTAATGCCTTAAGATTGTTCACTATGAGAGTGAACCTAGTGTTCATCTCACTTAAAGATTCATTAGTCTTCATAGAAAAATATTCAAATTCTTGAGAAAGTTAGTTGAGTTTAGAAGACTTTACCTTGAAGGTACCCTCGTGGGTTACCTCAAGTGTGTGCCAAATCTCATATGCGGTGACGCATTGCAAGATTCTGTTGAACTCCTCCAGGCGCAAAGCGCAATACAATGCGTTCATTATTTTTGCGTTAAGAGATAATTCCCAGATCTGCTGCTGCGAGTATCTTGCGGCGGGTCTCCCCGGGATGTCGAATGGTGTCTCGCATCTGGCCCAGATGGTAAAGTCATTGGCTTGTAACCAAGTCTTCATTCGCAGCTTCCAGTAGGGGTAGTTGCTCCCGTCGAAGAAAGGCGGACGGGTCGTAGACTACCCCTCGGAAATCCTAATCGCGGAACTGCTCCCCTCCATGATCTTCCGTGGATATTACTCCTACAAAGTAGAAACCTACTCTGATACCAATTGTAATTCCCTATGGGAGGGGGTGAGATATGCGTGACGTAATAAAGTGCGGAATGAAAAAATTAACAATCTCACAAAGAAGACAATCACACAATAGGCACAAGTAATTTTTAGGTGGAAACCCAAACCGAGTAAAAGACACCACCTAACCCTCTCATGTTAGGATTTACCAATCGACAAAGTCAATCAAATCCACTAACATACTACTTTAATGAGAGTAGTACAACCACACTACTAGGACGAGGGTAGCGTTCCTCAACCCCTTCTTTTCACAAGGAGGATTTTGTCTCATGAAGGAGATGGGAATTCGCAATGCGAATACCCAACACAATTACAAAGATAAATTACAACACAACCTATAGAGCCACAAAGTGAATGATTAAATCTATCTACTATAGGTAAGGGAACTTCCCTTTGGTGGGAGTGCATCGGCATGATGACGCAGGTGCGTGAGCCATGCAGCGGCGCTTCATCGCTCTCATAATCTCAGAGGGAAAGCGGGTACGCAACTAGAAGACGACTCTTAAGATGTGGAATGGCAAAATGGAAAGTGTAACGAGCGCGTACCCCAGACGTCTTTTAAGACGTCTGGGAGGTGGCCCAGACGTCTGTCAAGACGTCTGGGAGGTGGCCCAGACGTCTGTCAAGACGTCTGGGATCACATCCAGACGTCTGACCGGACGTCCGGGATAGTTTACAGACGTCTGACGAACAGTTATACTCGCACGGGATATTCGTCTGCGCGCCTGTGCGCGCAGACCTGAGATCCGCATCTTCTCTGCGGCTGCAGGCGACTGCGGGCGTCTCTCTCTCCTCTCCGCGCGGCGTTAAAAGGGGGAGGGGGCGCGCCTCCCCTCCCGTCTCCACCATCTTCCTCCTCTCCTGCTGCGGGCGGAGCGAGCGGACGCGAGGGCGCAGCGGCAGCGGCGCAGCGAAGGCGCGGAGGAGCTGCGGCGTGCGAGGGCGGGACTCTGCCGTGAGGGCGAGCTCGCCGAGAGCGGCTTGGCCGGCCGGCGGAGGGCGCAGGGGGCGCAGAGCGTCGCGAAGAGGGACCTGCTGCGGGCGGAGCAGCGGACGCGCGAGGTGCGACGCGGGCGGCGTCGCGAGCGGAGGCCGAGCGAGGTTCTGATTCTGGAAAAATCTCCAGAATCAGACGTCTGGACTGATATCCAGACGGCAAGGGCGACGTCTGTGTGATCATACAGACGTCTGAAAGGTGAGTTCCGCTTTCTCCTTCTTCTTTTGTCGACTGACCGTACTGAAGGAGGAGGGTTGGCTGTGCGCAGGTGTTCGGATTCGTCATCTTTTGCGAATCCGACGTCTGGAAGTTGTACCAGACGGCGGGAGTGACCTCCAGACGTCCGGAGAGACCATCGGACGTCTGGGATCTAGGGGAGACGTCGCCACAGACTTCTGGACGTCCGGGGAACCCCGCCGAACAGGTAATTCTCTGATCCACCGTTTAAGACGTCTGGAAGGAGTTCCAGACGTCTGATTTTGCACAGTATTGTCTTTCTCGACCCGTTTAGGGCCCGTTTGGGCTCCGTTTTCCGCGATTCGAGTTGCGTTCGTTTCCGAATTTATTCCTCTACCCGCCTACAGTAGCTATACACTGTTTTGAGACACTCCTTGTGTTTGATCCTTGTGATAGGACCTCGTTCGGTTGCCGTCTTGAGAGTCGCGGAGGCGCGCGGGATTCCCGACCACGCCCCCACTACTTCCGTTGTACCTGGTAGAGTGGTTTTAAGCATTAATAAAATCTGTTAAAGTATGGAACCATAACTAGAACCTAGGGCATGGCATGAACCCTAGGAATGAGAAATGTATGGAATGATAGCTCCTAGGTGTTGCATGAATCCTAGGGCCGGAAAACTAGATTGTATGATAGATCCTAGGATATGGCATGAATCCTAGGATGGAAAAACTAGTGGAATGTATATTACTGCAGTCTTGGAAAAATGGAAAGGAATATATAAGCTGCCTGTGAAATTAATTAACAGCTGCCTGTTATGAACAAAGAAACATGTTTGAGATCATGGAAATTGAGAACGTGAATCTGGAAAGTGAAACATATGATGTTCTGAGATAAGGGGCTGGAACCCCACGGGGAATTAGGAGTGGAACTCCTGGAAAGAAAAGGAATGGAACTGAGATGTAGTTTGTACTGTCTCTTGGGTACGCTGTACCAAGGGAAGTACCTGTACCTGTTTTAGTGCAGAGTGGGGCCAGCCGCCCCAGGGACCCAGGGTTAGGCTTGGCCGCTCTGTACCGACTTGTTGGCCCTCGTGTACGTAGTACCGAGGAGAGCTAGTAGTGTTAGGAGAGTACTAGCTACCCCACGGGCCCCGGGGTTCTGCTAGCCTCCTTCACCGACTTGTTAGGCCCACTAGGGCAAACCAGGGTAGTCAGACGAGGGTGCGCGGACTGTGGAGGGGCAAGGCCCCGGTTTGGTTACTGTGGAGGGGTTGGACCCCTGTTACTGAGAGGGCTCTGCCCTGGTTCCGTGCTGTGCTTTGGGCGCACCCGTTAACGGAAACGACTGACCGCGTGCCAGTACGGGCTAGCTACCTGTGCGTTTATCGCGCGTGCCGTAGTCACCGTTACGTCTGTCAGTGACCTTGGGGTGGTTGACTGAGGGTAGGATCACCACGGGGGACTCTCCCGGCCAGGAGAGCACCACGTGCTACTTCTACTGTTGGAAAAGACTGCAATCAAGATCGTCCCACGAGGACATTCGAGATCAAGTAAAGGATCTGAGAAGTAAATGAAATAGTGAGAAAAATTGAAAGATGTAAATAAAGGAAGTAATAGAACATAACAGCTACTGTACACTCTACTGTTGCCTTTAGTTAGTTTGCCACTCTACTCAGCGTTTTGCTGACGTGTTACACTCGTTACCTTTTTCAGGACCAGGTGTTGAGCAGCCAGGGTCGGCGGCTGCAGAGGACGCTGGGCCGAGTAGGGTCCAGTAGAGTTGCCACAGTTTTGTACCTTCTTTTGTTTCTGTTCTAGTGAGTAGTTTTGTTTCCGCTGTACCTTCTTTACCTGCAGTTTTTGTTATATGATAAATGTTGTTTTACTGTTGTGGTGGTGCCTACTGTAGTAGTTTCTTTCCTTACTGCTGTACTTTTTACTGTTAGTTATATTCATGCTGAATGTGGTTTATTTTACTGTCTTTTGGTTACTTCCTCGTTGGACGACTGGGTCTTGGGATTAGTCGAGTCGGTCCGGTTCTCGTGTCTCGTAGGGACTCGGGAACCGGGTCGTTACAAGATGGTATCAGAGCAAGGTCGTCCCGAGAAGTAAATCAACTGACTGGAAAGTAACCAATTCACATGTTTATAGCTAGAGTAGCCACCACAACATATCTCTTGACATGAGCTCTTAGAAGTGTTGTTAGGTACCGTCTGTTTTGACGTTTCCGTTTTGTTTCGCGTCTCCTTGCAGGAGATGCCTCGTCGTGGGACTGGCGAGACTGGCCGCGGGCGCGGCCGAGGGCGAGGTCGGCGAGGTGGACGTGCTGTCGTTGACGTCTCGGTGGACCAGCCACCACTCCCTGGCATCCAGGCCCAGGACCTCGCCAGACTGATACGGGATATTGTGCGAGAGGAGCTCCACCCACCGCCCCGAGCACCTCCTCCTGGGGTTGCAGAGGGGGAGTCCTCTGTGGGACCACGCGACGGACGCGGCGCCGGACACGAGGGAGGGGATGGGCCCCTGCCGCCCCCACCTTCCTCCGACACTTCTGTACACGAGGCACCTTCGCCTGGAGGTGCACCAGCACCTCCCCTACAGCACCACTTCGAGCTTTTCGGGCAGTTCCGGAAGCTGAAGCCCCCCTCCTTCAAGGGGGATGAGGACCCGACCGAGGCAGAGGACTGGCTTGAGCAGCTGGAGAAGATCTTCGACACCCTTCGCCCCCCGGTGGAGTGCCGCGTGGCCTTTGCCACGTACCAGCTAGAGAGTGCGGCACACCGGTGGTGGAGGGCGGTCCGGGGACAGGAGAGGGACGAGCCGACGTGGGACCAGTTCGTCACCCTCTTCTGCGAGCAGTACTTTCCCCAGACGTGGCAGGACCAGAGGAGGCGGGAGTTCCATACTCTCCGCCAAGGGACGATGACCGTGAGCGCGTACCGCACGCGTTTCTTGGAGCTGTCCCGCTTTGCAGCGACAGCGGTAGCCACTGAGGAGGAGCGCCTTTGGAGGTTCACCGAGGGGCTCCGGCCTGCGATCCGGGGGTATGTCAAACCCCTGAAGCTGCCGACGTTTTCGAGGGTGGTAGAGGCAGCCATGACTTACGAGGAGACCAACCCGTCCGCGCGAGAGACCGACGGCGGGCGGAAGAGGCCCTTTCAGCCAGACTTCTCACAGGGCCGGCGAGAACGGAGACACGTGGCGTCCGCAGGAGAGCCGTCACGTTGTGCAGGGCCATCAGTGGCCTTTGGGGGCCCTCGACAGGGGCCAGTCGCCAGCACCGGACCCCCGCCTAGCCGACAGCAGGGACTCACTGAGGGCGGGAGTCGGGTTCCCCTCTGCTACCAGTGTGGCCAGCCGGGCCACGTCAGGAGGGACTGCCCATCTAGGGCAGGAGGTCAGCAGATACTTCCCGCGCAGAGCACTGGAGGGCGCGCAGGAGGCCGCGGTTTCCAGGCGCGAGGAGGAGGACCGCAGTCGCGAGGAGGGTACCGGCCAGCACCTACCCGTCCGACGCAGAGTGTGGCTGCTTCGTCCGCACCTAGAGCTGAGGGGCGTATCAACGCCCTAACACACAGGGACGCCAGAGCTTCGGGATCCGTGGTAGCAGGTATGGTTTCAGTTTCTGGCAGACTCGTTTACACGCTTTTCGATTCCGGCGCTACGCACTCGTTTGTCGCAGACAGTTTCGCAGTTAGTTTGGACTAGGATTATACATTGTTAGAGAACCCGTTCGTAATCAGAGGTCCGAGTGGTCAGCTGTTTGTAGCTGAGGAGGTGTACACGGGTTGCGGGGTCAGCATCGGGGGACACAGCCTGCCAGCTGACCTGATTATGATACAGATGGAGGACTTTGGGGTGATCCTGGGGATGGATTGGCTGTCCGCTTACCACGCATTGGTGGACTGCTTTGAGAGGAAGATTGTCTTCTCCATTCCGGAGTTGCCTTCCTTCGAGTTTCACGGGCAGCCAGTGGACGGAGGTTTCAGGTGCATTTCGGCACTCCGGGCGGCGAGACTTTTGAGCCAGGGGTGTGAGGGCTTCTTAGCTTGTGTGGTGGCAGAGCACAGCCCCGTGGCAGACTTCCAGAGCATCCCGGTGGTCAGAGAGTACCCCGACGTGTTTCCAGACGAGTTACCAGGACTACCGCCCGAGCGTGAGATCGAGTTTGAGATCTCACTAGTACCAGGGACCAACCCCATCTCCACCGCGCCATACAGGATGGCACCGCTTGAGCTGCGAGAGCTCAAGTCTCAGTTGCAGGACCTTTTGGAGAAGGGTTTCGTGAGGCCCAGTGCGTCTCCCTGGGGAGCCCCGGTACTGTTTGTGAAGAAGAAGGATGGGACCCTACGCCTTTGTGTGGACTACAGACAGCTGAATAGGGTCACCATCAAGAACCGATATCCGCTGCCGAGGATTGACGATTTGTTTGACCAGTTGCGGGGTGCCACGGTGTTTTCCAAGATCGACTTGAGGTCTGGATACCACCAGTTGAGGATCAGGGAGACCGACGTCTCCAAGACAGCTTTCCGCACCCGGTACGGACACTACGAGTTTTTGGTCATGCCGTTTGGGCTGACCAATGCCCCCGCTGCTTTCATGGACCTGATGAACCGGGTGTTCAGACCGTACTTGGACCAGTTTGTGGTGGTTTTCATAGATGATGTACTCATCTATTCTAGAGATCGGACGCAGCACGGACAGCACTTGCGGATGGTTCTGGACACTCTGAGACGACGCAGGCTGTACGCCAAATACAGCAAGTGCGAGTTCTGGTTGAGGGAGGTGACCTTTTTGGGTCATGTGATCTCTGGAGACGGCCTGGCGGTGGATCCCGCCAAGGTCGAGGCAGTGCTCAGGTGGGAGAGACCGCGTTCAGTCACTGAGATTCGCAGTTTCCTGGGACTGGCAGGTTACTACAGACGGTTCATCAGAGGGTTTTCGCAGATTGCACGTCCTATGACACAGTTGACTCGGAAGGATGTGCCTTTCACTTGGACAGACGCCTGTGAGGCGTGTTTTCTGGAGCTGAAGGAGAGGTTGACCTCGGCTCCCGTGCTCACCATTCCTGACAGTAGTGGCGGGTTCGTTGTGTACACGGACGCTTCCTTGCAGGGGTTAGGAGGTGTGCTCATGCAGAGGGGTCACGTGGTCGCTTACGCTTCGCGGCAACTGAAGCCCCATGAGCATACCTACCCTACCCACGACCTAGAGTTGGCAGCTGTTGTCTTCGCGCTGAAGACATGGAGGCACTACTTGTACGGTGAGACCTTCGAGATTTTTACAGATCACAAGAGCCTCAGATATCTTTTTGACCAGAAGGAGCTCAACATGAGACAGAGACGTTGGTTGGAGCTCCTGAAGGACTACGACTGCAGCATCTCCTACCACCCGGGAAAGGCCAATGTGGTGGCTGACGCCTTGAGCCGTAAGGCGCCCGCACGCTTGGCCAGTCTACAGTTACAGAGTTGGAGCCTTTTGGAGGAGGTGGGCAGTTGGCGACCTCTAGAGTTACGAGGATACTGTGGGGCAGTGACGGTGACACGGCAGACCAGACCAGAGTTGATAGACCGCATCATCACGGGACAGATGGCCGATCCGTACTTGCAGTCTTTGCGCGACAGAGTACTGTCAGGGGACCCAGGGGACTTCTCTTTCACAGACCAGGTGTTACGCTTGAGGGGACGGCTGTGCGTCCCCAGAGACGAGGAGCTGTTGAGAGAGCTCCTGACTGAGGCACACGGTTCCAGATTCACCATACATCCCGGAAACACGAAAATGTACCATGACTTGAGACGCGAGTTCTGGTGGAGAGGGATGAAGCGGGATGTGGGTGAGTTCGTGCAGCAGTGCTTAGTGTGCCAGCAGGTGAAAGCCGAGCATCAGAGGCCTGCAGGGCCGCTTCAGCCGCTTCCAGTGCCAGAGTGGAAGTGGGAGAGCATCACCATGGACTTGGTGGTGGGTTTACCTGTTACCCAGCGAGGACACGACGCGGTCTGGGTAATAGTGGATAGGTTGACGAAGACGGCACGATTCTTGCCGATCCGAGTCACTTTGGGACCAGCCCAGTTGGCAGAGAGGTACATCCGTGATGTGGTGCGACTACACGGAGTTCCGCGGGAGATCGTATCCGACCGGGATACCCGCTTTACGTCCCAGTTTTGGGCTGAGTTTCAGCAGGCTTTGGGGACGAGGTTGAGGTTTAGCACGGCTTACCACCCCCAGACGGACGGACAGTCGGAACGCACGATACAGACACTTGAGGATCTTTTGCGTGCCTGTGTACTAGACTGGAGGGGCTCTTGGGAGGAACACCTGCCCCTGGCAGAGTTTGCATACAACAACAGTTATCACTCGAGCATCGGCATGGCTCCCTACGAGGCTCTGTACGGACGGAAATGCACGGCACCCTTGAGTTGGGTTGAGGTGGGGACCAAGTGGGAGGTTGGCCCCAGGTTGATCCGGCAGAGTCAGGAGGTAGTTGAACAGATCCACAGACGACTCCGCACTGTCAGGAGCAGACAGAAGAGCTACGCAGATCGCAGACGCAGAGAGGTGCAGTTCGAGGTTGGGGACCACGTCTTTCTTCGTGTTTCGCCCATGAAGGGCTTACAGCGGTTTGGGGTGAGAGGGAAGCTCGCGCCGAGGTTCGTGGGGCCCTTCGAGGTCCTGGAGCGGGTTGGACCCGTTGCTTACAGACTTGCCCTTCCCCCGCAGCTTTCTGGTGTGCACGACGTGTTCCACGTGTCCAACCTCAGGAAGTACGTAGCCGATCCCAGCCACGTACTGAGTCACGAGAGCGTCGAGGTGAGCGACGACCTGACCTACCCCGAGCGGCCAGTGCAGATCCTAGACCGAGCCATCCGCAGGTTGAGACGAAAGCAAGTACCCCTGGTAAAGGTTTTGTGGAGGAGCCAGCGGTACGAGGAGGCTACCTGGGAGCCTGAGGCGGCAATGCGGGAGCGGTACCCAGAGCTTTTCGCGGGTACGTCTTTTCGGACCGGCTTCGGTCCTCTTTGAGTTTGTTATGGTTATTTGGACATCCTTTTTCCGCACCCTAGTTGGCGCAAGTTTCGGGGACGAAACTTCCTTTGAGTTTGTTATATTGTAACGAGCGCGTACCCCAGACGTCTTTTAAGACGTCTGGGAGGTGGCCCAGACGTCTGTCAAGACGTCTGGGATCACATCCAGACGTCTGACCGGACGTCCGGGATAGTTTACAGACGTCTGACGAACAGTTATACTCGCACGGGATATTCGTCTGCGCGCCTGTGCGCGCAGACCTGAGATCCGCATCTTCTCTGCGGCTGCAGGCGACTGCGGGCGTCTCTCTCTCCTCTCCGCGCGGCGTTAAAAGGGGGAGGGGGCGCGCCTCCCCTCCCGTCTCCACCATCTTCCTCCTCTCCTGCTGCGGGCGGAGCGAGCGGACGCGAGGGCGCAGCGGCAGCGGCGCAGCGAAGGCGCGGAGGAGCTGCGGCGTGCGAGGGCGGGACTCTGCCGTGAGGGCGAGCTCGCCGGGAGCGGCTTGGCCGGCCGGCGGAGGGCGCAGGGGGCGCAGAGCGTCGCGAAGAGGGACCTGCTGCGGGCGGAGCAGCGGACGCGCGAGGTGCGACGCGGGCGGCGTCGCGAGCGGAGGCCGAGCGAGGTTCTGATTCTGGAAAAATCTCCAGAATCAGACGTCTGGACTGATATCCAGACGGCAAGGGCGACGTCTGTGTGATCATACAGACGTCTGAAAGGTGAGTTCCGCTTTCTCCTTCTTCTTTTGTCGACTGACCGTACTGAAGGAGGAGGGTTGGCTGTGCGCAGGTGTTCGGATTCGTCATCTTTTGCGAATCCGACGTCTGGAAGTTGTACCAGACGGCGGGAGTGACCTCCAGACGTCCGGAGAGACCATCGGACGTCTGGGATCTAGGGGAGACGTCGCCACAGACTTCTGGACGTCCGGGGAACCCCGCCGAACAGGTAATTCTCTGATCCACCGTTTAAGACGTCTGGAAGGAGTTCCAGACGTCTGATTTTGCACAGTATTGTCTTTCTCGACCCGTTTAGGGCCCGTTTGGGCTCCGTTTTCCGCGATTCGAGTTGCGTTCGTTTCCGAATTTATTCCTCTACCCGCCTACAGTAGCTATACACTGTTTTGAGACACTCCTTGTGTTTGATCCTTGTGATAGGACCTCGTTCGGTTGCCGTCTTGAGAGTCGCGGAGGCGCGCGGGATTCCCGACCACGCCCCCACTACTTCCGTTGTACCTGGTAGAGTGGTTTTAAGCATTAATAAAATCTGTTAAAGTATGGAACCATAACTAGAACCTAGGGCATGGCATGAACCCTAGGAATGAGAAATGTATGGAATGATAGCTCCTAGGTGTTGCATGAATCCTAGGGCCGGAAAACTAGATTGTATGATAGATCCTAGGATATGGCATGAATCCTAGGATGGAAAAACTAGTGGAATGTATATTACTGCAGTCTTGGAAAAATGGAAAGGAATATATAAGCTGCCTGTGAAATTAATTAACAGCTGCCTGTTATGAACAAAGAAACATGTTTGAGATCATGGAAATTGAGAACGTGAATCTGGAAAGTGAAACATATGATGTTCTGAGATAAGGGGCTGGAACCCCACGGGGAATTAGGAGTGGAACTCCTGGAAAGAAAAGGAATGGAACTGAGATGTAGTTTGTACTGTCTCTTGGGTACGCAGTACCAAGGGAAGTACCTGTACCTGTTTTAGTGCAGAGTGGGGCCAGCCGCCCCAGGGACCCGGGGTTAGGCTTGGCCGCTCTGTACCGACTTGTTGGCCCTCGTGTACGTAGTACCGAGGAGAGCTAGTAGTGTTAGGAGAGTACTAGCTACCCCACGGGCCCCGGGGTTCTGCTAGCCTCCTTCACCGACTTGTTAGGCCCACTAGGGCAAACCAGGGTAGTCAGACGAGGGTGCGCGGACTGTGGAGGGGCAAGGCCCCGGTTTGGTTACTGTGGAGGGGTTGGACCCCTGTTACTGAGAGGGCTCTGCCCTGGTTCCGTGCTGTGCTTTGGGCGCACCCGTTAACGGAAACGACTGACCGCGTGCCAGTACGGGCTAGCTACCTGTGCGTTTATCGCGCGTGCCGTAGTCACCGTTACGTCTGTCAGTGACCTTGGGGTGGTTGACTGAGGGTAGGATCACCACGGGGGACTCTCCCGGCCAGGAGAGCACCACGTGCTACTTCTACTGTTGGAAAAGACTGCAATCAAGATCGTCCCACGAGGACATTCGAGATCAAGTAAAGGATCTGAGAAGTAAATGAAATAGTGAGAAAAATTGAAAGATGTAAATAAAGGAAGTAATAGAACATAACAGCTACTGTACACTCTACTGTTGCCTTTAGTTAGTTTGCCACTCTACTCAGCGTTTTGCTGACGTGTTACACTCGTTACCTTTTTCAGGACCAGGTGTTGAGCAGCCAGGGTCGGCGGCTGCAGAGGACGCTGGGCCGAGTAGGGTCCAGTAGAGTTGCCACAGTTTTGTACCTTCTTTTGTTTCTGTTCTAGTGAGTAGTTTTGTTTCCGCTGTACCTTCTTTACCTGCAGTTTTTGTTATATGATAAATGTTGTTTTACTGTTGTGGTGGTGCCTACTGTAGTAGTTTCTTTCCTTACTGCTGTACTTTTTACTGTTAGTTATATTCATGCTGAATGTGGTTTATTTTACTGTCTTTTGGTTACTTCCTCGTTGGACGACTGGGTCTTGGGATTAGTCGAGTCGATCCGGTTCTCGTGTCTCGTAGGGACTCGGGAACCGGGTCGTTACAGAAAGCAAGATCTTCTCAAGATCAATTTGACACAAATGAGTTGAAATGCTAATGCTTGGTGTGTCTTGGTGTGTGTTTGCAAGGCAAGGGTTCTCCTCTATTGATAAAGGGCCTAGGAAGGCTTTGGAAGGCCTTAGAAGGCTTCCATAGCCGTTGGGGTTGAACCCAAGGCAAAACAGGCCATAATCAGAATCAATTATAATTCTGACAGGGTCATCAGACGTCTAGTCCAGGAATCAGACATCTGGAAAACTTGTTTAAGACGTCTGGGAACTAAGTCAGACATCTAATTCTAGGCGGGTTTCCTTCCTGACTTGGTTCAGACCAAAACAAGGTTCTAAGGTAAGGTCATCAGACGACATACAGGACGTCTGGGACAAGGTCTGGACGTCTGGAAACCTATTGTACTACGGGAATGGATTCTCAAGATAGGTTAACGACTAGAAAATCTCACCAAGGTGATTTTGGGTCAGCCGAGGCTCAACGGTCACATATCAGATGTCTGGGGTCCTCTACGAACGTCTGATAGAAGCCTAACGGTTATATTCCTCAACGTTTACTTTGTTGGCCAACGTTCCACTAGTTGGACGTCTGGCACAACCATCAGACGTCTGGACTAAGGTCTGGTCATCGGATTTCATCTGACAGAACCTGCTAAGTCCAGTCTAAGCTATTGGACGTCTGAGTCAACAGTCAGACGTCTTAAAAGTCACTATCAGACGTCTGATTTTCAGATTAGACGTTTGATTAGGCTGTCAAAACCCTAGTTTGATTTTCTAAGATCTCTACAGAAAACCTAAGTATCATAGGGTTGTGCAAGTGTTCCTAGGACTACTTGAAGGGTTCTTTGAGGCTCTTTAACATAAGATCTAAGAAAGATAAAAGGCAAAAAATAAAGTACAAAATACAATGAAGAAAATCTATCATATTCTTCATCTCCTTCCTTCTTCAAGCTTTCGCTTCTCGTGAATCACCTTCTCCTCTGTTAATCTCTTCCAATCCACCATGGATGCGAGCTCGAACTCCGTCTAAACACATCTCCATTTGCAAATATCTTGAAATCTAAGACTTCAAATGCAAATGTTAAATAACATGTGTTTTGTTATCATCAAAATAAATGATCATGGTGCTCTAACACAAACAGAGGATATAATTGTCAAGGTTTGCGATTGTTAGTTCCCTATGGATTTCCTAATCCTTGACATGGAGGTGCCAGAGAACTTGAACAACACCCCGATAATTTTGGGAAGACCATTTTTAGCTACTGCTAAGGCAAATATTGATTGTGAATCTAGCAATATGGAAATCAAATTTGGGGATAAGAAAACTAAGATTAACATCTTTAAGGCCATCAAACAATTTGAGGATTGTGGAATGATAGAAGATTCTGAGGACAATACCGTTGAATATTGTATGGAATTAGGAATAACCCAATCTGATCCTACAGGCCTTGACACCCAAACTGTTATAACCAGGGCATCAAACATCGTTTAAGACTTCTGGGAAGTGATCCAGACATCTGGTCAGATGTCTGGAAGCCTTCCCAGACGTCTGGAATTAAATTTTTTCGGCATACAGGTTCGCGTCTGCACGCATGCGCACGCAGACTGAACCTGCCGCCCTCCTTCTTCTCTTTCCTCCCTCCCTACAAATAGCTTTTTCTCTCTCTCTCCCCTCGGCAGCCTTCAAATACCCCTCTCCTCTCCCTCACCCTCACTGCACCGCCTTCTTCTTCCTGTCAGCGAGAGCGGGAGCAGGCGAGGGCAGCCGCAGCCGCAGCCGCTGCCGTGAGTGCGTGGGAGGAGGGGCTGCTGCGAGAGGGAAAGAGAGCTCGATCGCGAGGTTGCGAGCTCGCCGGAGCAGCCAGACCAAGTCGGCGGTTGCGCAGTAGGCGCGTGGTGCTGGGGAGGAGCTGTTGCAGCTCAGGCAACAGGTGGGCGCGGCGCGGCACGGCCGTACCCTGCGGGCGGAGGGCGAAGAGGTTCTGATTCTGAGAAAACTTCCCAGAATCAGACGTCTGGGCATACGTCCAGATTGAAGGTTTCCCTACTAGGAGGGGTGACGTAAAAATATGCGGAAATAAAAATATAAAGCAATCTCACAAAAATCAATCGCACAATGTACACAGGTATTTTTAGGTGGAAACCCAAACCGGGTGAAAACCACCACCTAACCCTCTCGAGTTAGGATTTTCCGATCAACCTAGTTGATCAAAATCCACTAAACAAATCACTTTAAAACGAGGGTGATTCAACCTCAGTACAACCACGCTACAAGTACGAGGGTAGCGTTCCTCAACCCCTTCTCTCCACGAGAAGGATTTTGTCCCACGAAGGAGACGGGAATTCGCAAAGCGAATACCCAACCAAAATACAAAGATAAAATAAAACAACAGTCCTATAGAGCCAACAAAATTAAACCTAGCTTCTATAGGAAATAGGAAACTCCCCTTTGCAAGGAGTGCGTCGACGATGACGCGGTGAGTGTGCCACGCGATGGCGCTACGTCGCTCTCGTGAACAACAGCGGGAGAGCGGGTGCGCAAACTGAATTTAGCTCTCAAGATGATGGAGCTTGAACTTGGAGAGCAAGAGAGTCTTTTCTTTGGACACAAAAGGTTTGAAAGTGTATTGCAAGGTGTGTGTCTTAGTGTGTATATGTGTATCTCTTGTGTGTATATGTCTCTCTAAGTGTGTCTAGGTGTGTAAAGGCTCCCCTCTATTTATAGAGGCCTTAGGAAGGTTTTGGAAGGCTTGGAAAAGCTTCCATAGCTGTTGGGTGCAAAGCCCAAGAGAATCAGGCCGAAATCAGGACAATGATTGCATTTGACAGGGTCATCAGACGTCTAACTCTGGCATCAGACGTCTGGAAGGCCACTTTAAGACGTCTGATTTAAAGGTCAGACGTCTGATTCTATGCGGGTTTCTCCCTGACTTGAATCAAATCTAAACAGGGTTTTTGTGCAAGTCCATCAGACGACATACAGGACATCTGGCACTATGTCTGGACGTCTGGAAACCTACTTTTACTGTGGGAATTGATTTCCAAACATTGCAACGGCTAGAAAATCTCTGAGAAGAGATTTTGGGTCAGCCGAGGCAAAACGGTCATTTATCAGACGTCTGGAAAGTCCTATGGACGTCTGATAAGGCTCTAACGGTCATATCTGGAGTGTTTGCGAAGCCAGCCAACGGTCCATTAATTGGACGTCTGGCAAAGTCATCAGATGTCTCCTAAGACGTCTGGTCTAAGGTCTGGACGTCTGATTTCATCAGACAGAACTAACTATGTCCAGCCTAACGGTTATCAGACGTCTGAAACAACAGTCAGACGTCTTAAAATACTTTATCAGACGTCTGATTTGTGAATTAGACGTCTGGAAAGTCTGTTTTAACCCTATATTTATTTTCTAAGTGTTCTACAGAAAACCTAAGTATCCTAGGGTTGTGCAGGTGTTCCTAGGACTACTTTTAGGGTACTTTGAGGCTCTTTAACATGAAATATCTAAGGAAATAAAGAGCAACAAAAAAAACAAAAAATACAACAAGTACAAAAGAAGGAAATCTATCCTATTCTTCATTTCCTTCCATCTTCAATCTTTCGCTCCACGCGAACCTCCTCCGTTTTCCGTCAAGCTCTTCCAATCCGTCCTGGATGCGAGCTCGAACTCCGTCTAAACACGTCCTCATTTGCAATTGACCTGAAATCTAGGACTCAAATTGCAAATGTTAAATAACACGTGTTTTGTTATCATCAAAACAAATGATCGTGGTGCTCTAGCACCAACACAGATGACATAGGAGACGTCTGGAGGAAGGTCCAGACATCTGAAAGGTACGAGATTTTTACATTCCTTCCTTTTCGCGTGTACGGCCATACAGCCGTTCCTCCAAAGAGTCCTGCTCATTTCATGTTGTGGACAATCGCGTGTGTGTGCAGGACCCGTTCGAGAAGGAGCAAGGGCACGCCATCCCACACAGATCGGACGTCTAGGCACAGCACCAGACGACGGAGAGGGTCTCCATACGTCCGGGGTGACAATCGGACATCTGGAAACTAAGTCCAGACGGTTCAACGGGCTTCTGGACGTCTGAAAAATCACGCAGATCAAGGTATGACCTGAGCTATCATTTAAGACGTCTGGAAGAAGTTCCAGACGTCTGATTTTGGGCAGAATTTTCATTTTTGACCCGTTTAGGGTCCGTTCGGAGTCTGTTTTCCGCGTTTCAAGTCTCGTTCTTCTCAGATTTAGTTCCTTTACCTGTTTAAAGTAATTGTATAATGTTCTGAGTAGCTCCTTATACTTGATCCTTGTGTTAGGATCCCGTTCCGTTGTGGCTCTGGGGGTTGCGGAGACGTGCAGGCTTGCCGATTACGCCCCCAGTACTCCCGATTTTGCGGGTAGAGTGGCCCTTTCAATTATTTATCAAAAATTATGCACTTATGAAATAATTAATAGAGTTTAGGGTATTGCATGAACCCTAGGACTGAAAAACTAGATTGAATGATAGATCCTAAAATAATGCATGAATCTTAGGACTGGAAAACTAGCTTGAATGCATATACATTGCAGTCTTGGAAAAGTAGAAAGGAAACAATAACTGCCTGTAATTGGTTAACAGTTGCCTGATTATGAATAAATAATTACGGTTGGGAACATGGGCTATATAAATATAAAGCTGAAATGATGAAACCTAAATTGGCTGAGTTGAAAGAGCACGAACCCTACGGGGAAATAGGAGTAGAACTCCTGGAAAGTGAATGGAATAGAATTGGGGAAGTGAGCTGGCCCTTGAGTACGGAGTACTAAGGAAAGCGACTGTCCCCCCTGTTTAGTGCAGAGCGGAGCTAGCTGTCCCAAGGACCTGTGGTTAGGTCTGGCCACTTTGTACCAACTTTTGGCCCTCGTGTACATAGTACCGAGGAGAGCTACTAGTGTAGGGAGAGCACTAGCTACCCCATGGGCCCCGGGGTTCTGCTAGCCCTCCTACACCGACTTGTTAGGCCCACTGGGCAAACCAGGGTAGTCAGGCGAGGGTGCGCGAACTGTGGAGGAGCAAGACCCCTGTTTGGTTACTGTTGAGGGGCTGGACCCCTGTTACTGAGAGGGCTCTGCCCTATGCTGGTTCCGTGCTGTGCTTTGGGTGCACCCATTAACGGAAACGACTGACCGTGTGCCAGTGTGAGGTAGCTACCCGTGCATTTATCGCGCGTGCCGTAGTCACCGTTACATCTGTCAGCGACCTTGGGGTGGTTGACTGAGGGTAAGACCACCACGGGGGACTCTCCCGGCCAGGAGAGCACCACGTGTTACTTCTACTTTTCGGAAAAGACTGCAATCAAGATCGTTCCCACGAGGAACATTCAAGATCAAGAGAAAGATCTGAGAAATAATTCAATAGTGAATAAATGGAAAAATTAAAGAAAGAAATTAAAAATATAACAGCTACTGTCCACCTTACTGTTTTCTTAGCTTTTGGTTGCCACTCTACTCAGCGTTTCGCTGACGTGTCACCTTTGTTACCTTTCAGGGCCAGGTGTTGAGCAGCCAGAGTCGGCGGCTGCAAAGGGTGCTGGGCCTAGTAGAGCCCAGTAGTGTTACTTGTGTAGTACCCACTGTACTTTTCCTTCTGTTGTAGTGAGTAATTTCTGTTACCCTGTACTCTTTTATTGTAAGCATCATGTTTATGCACATGTTTATTTCTTTACTGTTGTGGTGGTGTATACTGTAGTAGTTCTTTCCTTTACTGCTGTATTTTGTTACTGCTAGTTATAGGCATGGTGAATATGGTTTATTTTACTGCTCTTTTGGTTACTTTCTCGTTGGACGACTAGGTCTTGGGATCAGTCGAATCGGTCCGATTCTCGTGTCTCGTAGGGATTCAAGAATCGGGTCGTAACACAAACCAATCAAGAGGTCAACCCATTAATCACTGACTTGATTCCAAGACCTCTTGAGGGTAACTGTGATCCACCACTGGACCCTTTAACCCAAGGACCTAAACCTGAACTTAAACCTCTTCCAAATCATCTAAAATATGTTTTCTTGGGATCTGATCAAACTTACCCTTAAATCATTAGCGCTTATCTAACCCAAACTCAAGAAAAGCAATTGATTCAAGTGTTGGGAAGAAATAGTAGAGCAATTGGTTGGACATTAGATTATCTGAAGGGAATCAGTCCCACTTACTGCACCCACTAAATCTATACTGAGGATGGATCGAGACCCTCCCGAGAAATGTAGAGACGGTTGAATCCTAACATGCGGGAGGTAGTGAAAAAGGAAATAATCAAGTGGTTAGGCGTGGGAATAATCTACCCAATTTCTGACAGCCCATGGATTAGTCCTGTACAAGTACTTCCTAAGAAAGCCGGGTAGACTGTGATTACTAATTATAATAGGGAATTGATTCCAACCTGCACAGCTTCTTCTTGGAGAGTCTGTATTGATTACAGGAAGCTGAATAGTGCAACCAAGGAAGACCACTTTCCACTTCCCTTCATTGATCAAATCCTGGAAAGACTAGTCGGCCAGCAATTCTTCTGCTCCTTGGATGGCTATTCCGGCTACAATCAAGTAGCTATTCACCCCTAGAATCAAGAGAAAACCACCTTCACATGTCCCTACGGAACATTTGCTTTCCGTAAAATTCCTTTTGGATTATGCAATTCACCAGCAACCTTTCAAAGGTGCATGCTTGCAATCTTTTCGAACATGGTGGGTGATTTCATGGAAATCTTCATGAATGACTTTTCTGTGTTTGGGGACTCTTTTGAATCATGTCTAATAAATCTTGAAAAGACTTTACAAAAATGCATTAAGGTGAATCTTGTTCTATCTTGGGAAAAGAGTCACTTTATGGTCAAGGAGGGCATAGTCCTTGGCCATGTTGTGTTTGAAAAAGGAATTGAAGTAGATAAAGCCAAGGTGGACACTATAATCAAACTTCTGCCACCTTCGACGGTTAAGCAAGTTAGATCATTTCTCGGACATGTGGGATTTTACCGTCAATTTTTTAAGGACTTTTCTAAGGTGGCGAGGCCCTTAAGCAACTTGCTGGTAAAAGATCATTCCTTTTATTTTAATTTAAATTACTTAAAGGCTTTTAATCAGCTAAAGGAGGCTATTACACAATCACCCATCTTATAACCTCCTAATTGGGATCATCCCTTCGAAATCATGACCGACGCCTCTGATTATGCCATCAGGGTAGTCTTGGGACAAAAGGTAAACAAGAAACCATCTGTGCTCTACTACACTAGCAAAACTTTAGATGAGGCTCAAAGAAACTACACCACTACAGAAAAAGAGTTGTTAGCTGTAGTGTTTGCTCTAGAGAAGTTTAGACCTTACCTACTAGGATCTCATGTCACAATCTTCACAGATCATACTGCATAAAGACGCCTAATGTCTAAAAAGGATGCAAAACCTAGATTAATCAGATGGACCCTTCTGCTATAAGAATTTGATTTAGAAATCAAAGACAAATCTGGAGCCTAAAATATAGTAGCAGATCATCTCTCTAGAATCCTTGTAGACTCTACAACTCCTCAACTCTGTGATTCATTCCCTGATAAGACTCTCTTAACTATCTGCAAATTACCTTAGTTTGCAGATATTGTCAACTATTTGGCCATCGGAAAACTACCCATGGATTGGCCTAAGCATAAGTGGGATAAGTTGATTTCCGATGCTAAATACTACTTTTGGGAAGACCTAGAGCTATTCAAAGTTTGCGCAGATCAGGTTATTCATCGTTGTATTCCAGACGAAGAGATCACAAGTGTACTAGAATTTTGCCACACTTTTGCTTGTGGAGGTCACTTCTCAGGAAAAAAGATGGCAGCCAAGGTACTACAGAGTGGATTGTATTGTCCGTCTTTATTCCGTGACTCGTACAACTTTTGTAAGTCATGTATCAATTTCCAAACTTTAGGAAACATGACCAGGAAGGACATGATGCCCCTAAACCCAGTCCCTGAAGTCGAAATCTTTGATGTTTGGGGCATTGATTTTATAGGATCTTTTACCAATTCATTTGGGTACCTATACATTCTGGTGGCAGTTGATTATGTATCCAAGTGAATTGAGGCCATCCCGACCTGAACCAATGATCATAAAGTAGTCATGGATTTTGTAAAGAAGAGCATCTGAGTCGGTTCGATGTATCCAAAGCTCTGATTAGTGATGGCAGATCCCATTTTACTCACAACCAATTCAGGACCTTACTAGCCAAGTATGGAGTCACTTACAAAATCTCTACTCCATACCATTCGTAGACCAACGGACAAGCTGAAATCTCCAATCGAGAAATTAAAAAGATCCTTCAAATGACGATCCGCACAGATCGGAAGGATTGGTCTACTAAATTGGATAACGCTCTCTAGGTTTACTAGACTGCGTATAAAACTCCGATTGGAATGTCTCCATTTCGTCTGGTCTACGGAAAATCTTGCCATCTGGCCGTTGAGCTTGAACATAAAGCTTATTGGGCAATCAGAACATTTAACTTGGATCTCGATCGATCTGGACAACAAAGGAAACTCCAATTGACTGAATTGGATGAAATCTAGAACGATGCTTACGAGAGCGCGAGAATCTATAAGAATAAGACAAAAGTTTTACATGATAAGTACATCTCCAAAAAAAGCTTTGTCCCTAATCAAAAGGTTTGGTTATTTGATGCATGTTTGAAGCTCTTTCCAGGAAAATTAAGATCACAGTGGACAAGTCCATTCATTATAAGAAAAGTCTACCCTCATGGAGTTGTGCTTATCCTAGATCCCAAGACCAGCAATGAGACAAAGGTAAATGATCAGATATTGAAGCCTTTTATCACTTAGAACTATGATCACATTCCCGATGGTCACATCAACCTTCTGGAATCTTCTTAAAGCTGAATTGAGTCCGACAAATGACGTTAAACTTAGCGCTGGCTGGGAGGTAACCCAGTACTCTGTACAGGTAGCTCTGCATCCTCTGCATCCATACTGACCTGGATTAACAAGCATAGTCAGGTGATATCCCCTTCTCTTGCTTATTATATTTTGATTTTCATGCATACATTTCAATGAATTTATAATGAATAGGCATGGGGAGGTGGACATTGCATGTCTTATCTTTTTGTCTGAAAGAAAAAAAAAACACTTAGGCATAAAGAATTTTTATTAAGATTTTATTAAGGATTTATTCTTAAGTTGATTCTTGAGTTTAGAATCTAGTACAATTTCACACTTACACGTAGAATTTGCAATGGATCCTCTGTGAAAACCAATAAACATTTTTAGTTTGTCTAGAAGGAGCATTGCTTCTTCTCCTAAACCCTTAGACAATAATTAGGGAGTCAAGCAAACTATCTTCTAACAGATCCATCAAACAAGTGTGAGGTGAGAGTAGAAAATCTACTGATGCTCAAAGGCTAGTATAAGGAATCTTAAACTCTGGATAATGAGATAATGATACTCGAAGTTAAGCATAATTTTCGCTTTCAGTTTCTATGTACAAGTTCTTAGTACTAATCTCTTAAGAGCCACCAAATAAGGCAAATACGCAGAGAGCAGGTTCTAATAAAACTAAGACTGAGGTGGATGGTCACGACCGT
The DNA here is from genome assembly GCA_037157565.1 of Thalassia testudinum. NCBI lineage: Eukaryota > Viridiplantae > Streptophyta > Magnoliopsida > Alismatales > Hydrocharitaceae > Thalassia > Thalassia testudinum. Next base: position 5,349,671 of record JAZHRO010000010.1, on the reverse strand, counting down.
CTTTACGGAATCCTCAGCTGAATGAGGGTATTAATGTCAATGACAGAAATACACTGTCATATCCATTCCTTTTCCGGTGCCGAGAATAGGCACTTCCACCAAATAAGCCACCCGATATCCTCTTGAACATCCCCCAATCTCAAATAATGCCTCGTGAATAAAAGTCGTATGTGTTACTGTGTTGCATTAGTAGATGTCTGTGTGAAAAAAAAAAAAACAGAGGTATATATGTCTATGCATATAGAAAAAATATATATATACAAAAAAAAAGAGGAATATAAAAGAAAGAAAGAAAAAGTAGGGAAAAAAAAAAGAGTTCATAAGTGTCTTTAGAGTTTATTTCAAGTGTATTAAGGCAACAACACCCATCACCCTCATGATCCACCAAATACAACCTTGACCTACTTTTTTGTATTTCTGGCCGACTTAATATAGGTTAAGGATTTCTGACTTAGTCGTAGAGTTATCAAAACCTAATCAAAGTGTTAGTGCCAAGAGAGACCACCAAATATACTGATAAATCTTGTGAGATTGTGAGCTCAAAGAGAAAGAAAAGAAAAAGAAAAAGAAAAAGGAAGAGAAAGAAAGAGAGTGAACGAGTACAAAGGAACTAAAGAGAGCACAGTTTCTCACCTCTCTCTGAGTTGAATTATTTAATAATCTGGAAATATAGGTTCTACAGTACTAGTCTATATGTAGCACCAGATGAGTGTGAGTCACCAAAAAATAAATTCACTTGACTCAAAATTCCTCTACCTAACCCAAAAGCCGGAGCTAAATATATAGGTTACCTTATAACCCTGAGGGAAGAAGTTTGCCTATCCCAATAGATTTTTACTAAAGGTCAAGTACGAGCTTTAGATGAGGATTGGCTTTCACTTGAATCCATTGCACAGGCTACAATGAAACACAATCACGATTATCTGGATTACTAAAGCTTCGGATAGAAACAAAAGACATAAAACTCTAGTCAAACTCATGTAGGACCACTTTGCATTTAGTCATGCATTTGTTAGGGACTAGCAAGATTTAGGCATGGGGTTGTGATTGCACAACAATCATGCAACTTAAATCACCTGAATTAAGCTAGATTCTAGCATAACTTAGGAATAATGCATTCATAGGAATCGTAATTTGCACAATAGCTAGTTTATTAGTCATATGGATAATATCGTCATTTTATGACCTAAAAGAGAGATGATTTTAATCGCAGATGATTTGAAGCTACAGATGCTAGATCAGACCGAGCAGATTTGATCAGAACAATGACAGGAGTCCAACGCTTCCGAAATCATCTAGATCAAACAACCAGGGCACCTTGTGTAATCCATAGAAGAACGGAGATCATGGAGCCAAAGGACAAAGATCCAAGCCTCAAATGAAGAATCCAACAACACAGATGAATTCGGATCGACGATCACAATTCAACGGTGTGAAAATCAACCCAATCAGAGGTCTACATCACCAGATACAAAGAAAAGAAGATGGACGGCCATGATGGCACCACGTGGCACCATCACAGCCGCCCCCTCGCCGCGCCCAAACTTTTGTAGGCCTCACACCGCATGTTGTGGACTATTGGATCTCCATCCAACAGTCACAAATGTGCCACGCCGCCTAACCACTTGTGCTTCATCGAGAAGGAATAAATCTCGACCGTTGGATCTTCATCCAACGGCCAAGAATAAGTTACCACAAAACAACAGCACGACAAACGTGTGGGAGTAGTGCAGCAGTGAGCGCCCATTCAAGCTGCAATCCTCGCAAGGACAGGCACGGATTAAATTAGGTCGTCAAATGGGGAGTGGAAGGCAGCGATCGAGTCCACATGGCGAAGCGAGGGCGCACCACGGTCGAACGCACGATCAAACACGTATTTAACGCGTGATCCCACACGCGTTTCAAGCAAACGCAGCGAAGCGCGAGAATGTAAGCCGTCCGATCTTATGGTCGGACGGCTTACATGCTCGCACTTCACTGCGTTTGTTTGAAACGATCGGACGGCTGATGTTGAGGCGGGCTTTAAAGGTAAGCAGTAAGAAAAGAAGATAAGCACACACGTGAGGAGGAATCAGAGTCGCACGATCGAAGATCGACGACGCAGCGGCTATCACATGTTACCACCAGAGTGAATCTGAGCATTTTAGGCGCAAATGAAGGTATTTTGAGGCCAAATCAAAGCTGTTGATCTCCCGATCAACGGATCTAATCAAATAAGAGTTGTTACACGAGATTAAGGCCTCAAATACCCTTTTTTCCCTCCATCAAAACTATAAAAGAAGACCCAAGGCCCCCCAGTTGAAGCATCTCTCTCTCCCATCAACTCCAGATCCCTTCTACCGTCTTCTTTGCAATTCTCCGTCCCTCTGCAATTTCGCTCCAGCACTCTGGATATGAGATGCTGCCACATCTCGCACAAGCATCTCACAAGCGACGTCATCTCTCTGCCTCCTTCTATCCATCTCTCTCTCTCTCTTTCTCTCTCTTCTCTCTTTCTCTCTATCTATCTCTACGTTTTGCATAGTAATTTTTACTATGAAAAACTCTTTATCAATGCAATTAAATTTGATCTTATAGATATCTGATGCCTCTTTATACATATATACATGTATAAATATCGTTAAAACTAGTTTATTGAAAAACTTCTATTAAAAATTAAAATTACCTCCTTGCAAACGACCCGATACTCACTAAAATTTTATAAATTTATTTGTTAATATATTTTCACACTATACTATAACTAAATAATCTTTAAAATATGAATTACTTCTCAAACAGCTATCCACCGTCCCTTGCTCTAATTTAAATTTTTGTACATCTTTTTTGTTGATTTTCTATTTAAAATCGGTTATAATTCAGACTCTGTAAAGAGATTTCTTAACATCGATCTTACGCCGTGCAAAGCACGTGGGCAAACACTAGTTCTGTCCATTTTCAGCTTCAGTCATAATTGGGCCCATCTAGTGACATATTTACTGTTCTTATTGGGCCTACTACGTATTCGGACCATTTCCCCTCATTTTAGCAGGTCCATGTTCTTCCACTTTTGGTATCCGAAATATCCCACAACCTTACCGTTGCTGACACTAATTCATACAAGATGTTTTCCCATTTTTACAACCTGGATCTTTGACAAAACTTAAAGCATGTCCTTGATTTGTGCATGCCCCCTCTTTCCCCAACAGTTTCACCCAGCCCTTGTTTCTCCTCCCATATCAATTGTGGCCATAAGTACTCTTTCTAGTAATCCATCAAGGCAATCTAAAGCTTAGTTTATTTGAGAAATTAATCTCTCGAAAGGAAAGTTAATTTTTATCTATTTGATACTTAACCTTTTATATTTTAACTTAAATTTAATCATTTTAACATAGATTTATCTAACATCAATTTCAACTGATATTAATCAAATCTATATTAAAATCATCTGTTACTTATGTCTCTAACACCTTTAATTTTTTATATATCTAATACTGCTATCAAATAAATATCATAAAAGTTAACATTACATCTTAATATAAATTCAAATAAATACAAATTAATTTTAACATCACCTTATAAATAAATAAAATTTTAAATTAACACAAACTTCATCTATCTTAACATCAATTTCCAAACTCTTCCAATAAACTAATCCCAAGCTATGACAAATCTACTCAAGAAAATAGTCACATGTTACAGTAGGGTTTTTTTTCCCCCAAATCAACCGAGAATGGTTTCGGCCAAGTGTTAGAACTAAACTTTAATGGAGGTCCATTTTCATTTAATATACATCCTCTTCAATTAAGATACTTCCGAAGTTAGGTCCATCTATCTATAATCTGTATGAGGCTACGTTGAGCGGCAACTATTTAAGAGTAGCGTTATTTCACACAACCATTAGCTTTTTTCTTTATTTATTTCTTTTACCTTACTGCAGGTCCCGTCTCCCTCTCATCTCTTTGCCTTGCTTTTCTTTTATTTTATTTTTTTTATATATTATTTAATGTGTTTAGCCATTTCTAATTTCATCTTTAAGTCGATTTTCTTTTTTTTATTTTTTTATTAGAGAATAATGTTAAATATATTTTTACGAGAATATGAAATAATATATATAATTAAATATTATAATTAATATAATCTAATTAAAAATCAAAATATATAAGATAATATATTTTATAATGTACAGTATTTTTTAATTTTTGATCGATATTTTTAATATTTATTATTCGAAAATCAAGATACATCAATTAATATATTTTGTAATATACGATGTATTAATTTTTCATTTATTAAAAATCAAGGTGTATCAATTAAAAATTATTTTAGATTTTTAAATGATTAGCTCTTACACTTTCGCAATGATTGACTTTATACTTTTAAATTGGGCAATGTCAACATAATCTAAGATAATGATTAAAAATCAAAATACACCGATAATATATTTTACAACGTGTGATATTTTTTTTATTTTCAATAGATATTTTTTACTTTTCACCGGTTGAAATTAAAATATATCAAATAATATATTTTACAACATAAGATATATTATTTTTCACCTATCGAAAATTGAGATGCATTGATTAAAAATTATATTAAATTTTTATGTAATTAATTTTATAATTTTATAATAATTAACCTTTACACTCATGGAAGAATTAAAAACAAAATCTTTTTTAAGATAAATCCTCTCCAAGCAAATAACCCGCGTAAGTGCTTGCTTCGTCAAAAGTACTATTCTTCTAATATATCGGAATGATTTTTAAAAGAAAGGCAGAGATGGAGACCTTTCTACTGTCTCAGGGAATATGGCACCTACATCTAAGGAGGAAAAGGTCTTTAATCTTTCTCTTGTTATATAATACCTCTCGAAGATTTGCATATAAAATCTTCACCTTTTGGTCACTTCGGTGATGGTTACGCCAAAAATGATCAGCGTCCATGGCGTACATTCGTTTAAATTTCTTTTCCAAAATGAAAAGAAATATATTTTATAATATATTTAAAAATACACATATTTGAGTGATAATATTAATTAATATATTTTAATTTTTTACCAGTAGAGATTAATTTTCATCAATAAAAAATTATTTTTCAAGTTAAAAATTACTTTGTATTTGTAAAAATCACGTTTAAGTGAAAAGTCATTTTCCATCGATGGAACACAAAACATACTGGTGTATTCTCATTTTCAAGTAATTAAAAATTATTTCCAACCGATATATTTTAATTTCCTTTATTTTCAACTTATTAATTTTATTTTCAATCGATTGATTCTAATTATCAACTAATTAATTCTTATTTTCAACCGATTGATTTTTAATTGATTGATTCTTATTTTCAACCAATTGATACTGATTTTCAAATAGTTGATTCTTGATTATGCATTGCAAAATACGTTGCAATGTACATTTTTATACTCGCATCCAATTCTTTTCCCCAACTGATCAGATTAAACTTAAGTTTTTTTTTCTTGAAAAAAATATTTCATTCAATAAGAATAACATCATACAATAGGATGTTACCCAACAAGAGAAAGGAGGGAATAAGAAATCTGAATATCCTCACAAAGAAGGGAGAGTTGCTCCTCATAGCAATAGAGGGACGTCGTCGAAATGAAGGCAAGCAACCAACAAAAAAGTAAAATAAAAAATAGAAAATACAAGAAAAAATAAATAAAATGTCCTAAGTATAGACTCTATACGCTCTTCCCTAAAGCTTGAAGAAGCAGCAACTCCACACTCATAGCAACAATAGTGCCACCAAGAAAAAATCTCGACGATCGTCTTGATCCACATTAACAAGAAGCTAATAGTGATTGGCATATGACAAGAATCGAGAAATCTCGATCATAGTAGGCATGAGGACACATGTGGTCTCGAAGCATCAAAAGGAAGGCCGTCACCTCCCACGTCAACCTATGCTCACGCGTCACCGGCCATAGAAACACACATCACCACCACCACCCCCACGATTACTGTGGCAAACGACAGGGGCCCACGATGAACGCCCATCCACAAGGAAATGCCTCTCCGACAAGCAACGTGACAAAGCACGCAACATCGGTCAAGGCTCGATGACCTTGGAACTCGCGAGGGTTGAGGACAGGTGGGAGTGAGCAATCCAACAATAGTAAGATAGCCAATGAAGACTAGGAGGGAGGAGGAAGCCAGAACAAAGGAGAGGGCGAGAGGAGGGAGGGGGGCGATTGACCGATGAGGAGGAGACCGATCCAAGCCCCTACAACACTAAGACTTCGAGGGTAACTTCCAAAGAGGATAAGAGGGTGACTTGATCAGGGCCACTGCAATGGCATCAGTTTAAACTTAAGTTGGTAGTGACGGAAAGATCTGGAAAAATAAACAGACACTCCCGTTTCTCTATTTTATCGAAAGTAACAAGTTTATTGTGACGCTTCCTCGTGACACGTCACCTTCCTTTCCTCCCTCATCCTCCAAGCATCTCCCTATCCACTTCCACCACTCCATCGTCACCCCCACAACCCTTACATACCGAGTCAATCCCTCATCCACGGGTCATACCTTCGCGATGCCCCTTCCATGTCGTTTAAATCTCCCCACCCCCATCTCATCACTTCCCATGATTCTCCCAACCATCCATGGTATATTATTATAAGAAGGTTTACATTTATACATACATACATATATATATATATATGCTCATTATTTGATATAATAAGAATTGGGTAAATTTCATATTTTACAATATGGGGTAAATTACAGAGAAATCTTTTGAGGAATTACAATTCTTTAATGGGAAGAACTGTTAATTCCAATTTAGTAGTTATGGTCCCCAGGGGTGTGCAAGTAGTGAGCGGTTTTGATTTCTCACACTCCATCGCAGGAAACATAAGGGCCTAAGAAAAGAACTAAAGGGTCATAATGTCACTTTCGTCTCTTCCCACTCTCACTCTCGAGATCCTTGAAAGTACCATCACCGAAGGCGTAGTGATCGCCATGAGATTTCAGAGGATCATTGCACATGTCCTCCATCAATCAAACTAAGAGATGGATTCAGGTATGATTCCATCTCTCATTTCATCTCGTTAGGTGATGAGGGGCAAAAAATGCCTTCAAACTCGAAATCCTGCAATAGACCCAAAACTAAGGATCCGGCCCAAAGAACCTCGGATAAAGGCGAGTTTGGAGATCCGGCCCGCTACATCCCAGAGAACCCCCGCATAGCCGGGCTAGGCAATCCAACCAGCCTGCACACAAGCAAGCGGGGCACAGCCAGACCTGAAGGAACCTATCCATTAGAGCTGCAGCGAAGAGTACAGCAACCGTACATCGCCAATAAATGCTGACACTGGCAACTGCCATTGATGGTCTGCAGCATATCCGCCCAAAAAATCTTGCTGGAAGCGCAATCCGCTCAGGAGATTCTGCTATGAGCCTGAGTCTGATCCACTCAGAAGATATCAACAGGAGCTCCATTCTAGCATGATATATATATAGGTGGGAAGGCATGTTAGCCTTCCCCCAAGCAATCGAAGGGAAATCGAGTAATTGTATACCCTGTAAAACTCTAGTGAATTTTAATATATATTCAGAAGACTCATCCTTCCCCCAAACGTACACCTCTTAAGGTAGAACTGGGTAACCAGCTCTTGTGCCCTTTGTGCGATTGCTTAGTCGGACTACCCATTTTAGGGAGTCCAATCACCCTTTGAGTCGGACCCTTCGTCTCCACAAAGGAGCAGATCATTAGGTGTTGATGATTTGACATAAGGACAGATTCTTGAGATTTAACGAAAATCATCATGATTGATATAGAATGATTTGTTTTGATTTTCATCCAATTTAATCCATCATTGGTGTGATCGACTACTGGTTCATATAAAAAGGGGTCGTTTTATTTATTTACTTAATTTTTACTAGTTTATTCCAGGTCGTTTATTAGGAGGCAGTTATTGATATACATCACTCTCTAAGTCTAATATCATTTTTTAATTCCAAAAATGATTGATTTTATGTACAATAATAAATGAATGAATGAATGAAATAATCAAAAAATGAATCAATTATATATACAAAATGACTTACAAATCAATACAATGCTTGAAAACAACTATGTACAAACAAGCATCAAAAACTATAATTACATACTATATACTATCTATTTATAACTTATAGTACCAATACTTACATATCTATACAATAATATGTTATAAAATATATTATACTAACTTAACTTAATATATTAACATCTATAGTAACATATATGTACTGCAACATATATAAACGTCACTAAACCTTAGGAAAAAGCTAAGGTAAAAGCTATGGTCTATACTGACATTTATTCTATATACAGTGACGTATAAGTCTATCAGTAAAGGTAAAGTGTTATTTATATACATATAGCTCAAACATACTACGTATACTTATATACATTATTTACATATTATTTACAGTATATATATATATTAACTATATACATACGCACAGGTAAGCACTTTTCTTTACTTAGCCGTTCTAAGATGGCTCTACACTTAGCGCTCACAGCCTTCTCTTTTCCACTTAGTAATTAGGACACGGTTACTGTTCTTAATGACAAAATTAGGTTTATTATTGGCAGGTGACTTTTTCGAAAGATATACAGCACCCTCCAAGGGTGGGACCAGATCTCTACTAAGGTCACCTTGATGATTAATTAGCTCATTTAGTTCCTATTTAAGCTCATATTGGGCCCACAACAGGCCCGCTACAGTGCCTGGCTTCCAGCCACACACCGCTCATACAATCTCAATTCATGCTCAGAGGGGAGAAGGGTAATGGTTGTTTAGCACCAATCGCTCGACGATTGAGAAGGTTGAAAGAGAAAAACAACTTATACCATAGCAACCGCTCGCCAACTCACGATGTGGCGCTAAATAGCACCCACATAGGCACTGCAACTCCAGTGCAGCTATCCCGATTTTGCTATTTTGGTCCTCAATTTGAGGGCCATATATTATTATAATTTAAAATTAAATTATATGGTTTTCAAGTATTTATATAAGGCTACATATTTGTACAATTTATTTACAAAATTAATTACATCTACTATATAAATAAATTAGTCAAAGTTTATAATTTATACATACTGATTATTGGGTTTATTTCTTAATTAACATATAAATCAGTTAATTAATGGTCTAATTGACTTAAGAAAGATTTAATATATATATATATTAAAGTATTTAATACACATTTTTATTGTATTTTACACAATTTATTTTGATTTATTTACATTTAAATAAATGAATTCAAGGAGTTATTCATATAAATTAAGTATAAATAATATAATACATTATAAATATATTTAAATTAGTTTAATTTACTTAAAATATTATAATACAACTATACAATATAAATTATCTCAGTTATAACTTAATTTACTAATTTATTTTAATTTAACTTAATAACTTAGCTAGTAAATTAATAAATTAATTATTTATCATATATACATAATTAAATTATGATATAGGGTTTATAATATACATAATACATATATAGATATTTATATACAGAATCATTAGTAAATATAGTTATTTACAGGATTTTATTTATTTACTTAAGTTATAGTACTTATAAGTTAGTATAAATAATAAATAGTTATATGATTAAACTATATACAATTTAAATAATCTTAAATATTTAATTTACATTATACAATATATATACAAGTTATTTATACATATTATACACCTATTTTACAATATATATACATATAGCTTACTATATAGCTTATATTTACAAGTATATACATAATATACATGGTATTTCCATGTATTTTTGGAGTTTTTATTCTTTTTATGGGTTTTAGGTGTTTTATGGAGGTAGGGGATGAGAAAGAAAGAAATTGATGAGAGAGAGAGAGTCTTTGTGTATTTTTTTAGTTTTAAAGTCTTTTATTGAGTTAAGAGGTATACTGAACTGATAACTAGTATGTTCTACCAAGCCGAATGTTCAGATGACCTTGAAACTCAATGTACACCTAGAAATATACCTGATCTTCACCAAGATAGGTTTATTTTATTTTTTTATATTTCTTAAAGTATTTTTATTTATATACAAGTTAACTCCAAAAGAGGTCTAAATAGGTGTTTGAATATGAAACCTAAGGCCTAAGAATTCAATTAAAGAGTTGAAAAGGGTGTTTAAACATTTGAGAACATCCAGCAAGCATGTTACAACATTTATGAACATAAAACATGATTTTCTCTTTTAATTACATTGAAATCTCATTTTGGACAGATTTAAGTATGAAAGAGCTGACAATGAATCCAATGAGCTTAAACTAGCATTTCAAACTCAATTAAAATTCATTTTCAAGTACAAGAATGCTTGTTCATGAATTACTACACACATTACAAACATATCAGTGATGAGTTGCAACTCATCATAGCTAAATCGCCTAAGTTAAGCTAGAAATGAGGTTTAACACTATCAAATTAACACATAAAAAGGGTTAAGTGTGAAAAATAAAGAAAAAGACTTAAAACATCAATTTTGTGCTAAAAACACATAATTAGGTCATTAAATGGGATATTTTTTAAATAAGGTTAAATAGTGATCCAAGTACAAATTGAACACACAAATGAGCTCAAAATTCCAAATCAAAAGTGTAATTAACTTCCTAAATGTTCAATTAAGCTTCTATAAAAACTTGGAGCATTTGGACATCATTTTTTTTTTTAAAGTGCATTTGGACATCATTAAGACCTTGCAATTAAGGATTTACATTTAGGTCCTTGATTGCACAGCAAGCTACACCAATAAATATGCCATCTTATGTTATTTCCTAGCATCATCCATGCATTTTATATAGCCTTACTTGCATTTGTAAATATTCACTTACATGCATTTATAAAAGAGGGGAAGAGTGTAAAGACCCTGTGATTTCACTACTTGGAGGGGGTGAGATTAGCGTAACGTAAAAAATGCGGAATTGAAATATAAAGCAATCTCAAAAATCAATCGCACAAGTACACAAGAAATTTTAGGTGGAAACCCAAAACGGGTGAAAACCACCACCTAACCCTCTCGAGTTAGGATTTTCCGATCAACCTAGTTGATCAAATCCACTAAACGAATCACTTTAAAACGAGGGTGATTCAACCTCAGTACAACCACGCTACAAGTACGAGGGTAGCGTTCCTCAACCCCTTCTCTCCACGAGAAGGATTTTGTCCCACGAAGGAGACGGGAATTCGCAAAGCGAATACCCAACCAAAAGACAAAGGTAAAATAAACAACAAACCTATAGAGCCAACAAAGTAATAAACCTAAGCTTCTATAGGATTTAGGAAACTCCCCTTTGCAAGGAGTGCGTCGACGATGACGCGGTGCGTGAGCCACGCGACGGCGCAACTTCGCTCTCGTGAACTACGGCGGGAGAGCGGGTGCGCAACAGCTTGATGCTCTCAAGAGAATGGTGCTTGAGCTTGGAGAGCAAGAGCTAGCTAGGACATAAGAGAGTGGAAAGTGTAATACAAATTGTTTCTTGTGTATCTTGGTCTCTCTAGGTGTGTATCTTGTGTATGTTTTGTGTTTCTCTTAGTGTGTGTTGGTGTGTAAAGGCTCCCCTCTATTTATAGAGGCCTTAGGAAGGCTTTGGAAGGCTTGGAAAAGCTTCCATAGCCGTTGGGAACAAAGTCCAAGAGAATCAGGCCAAAATCAGGACAATGATTACATTTGACAGGGTTATCAGACGTCTAACTCTGGCATCAAACGTCTGGAAGGCCACTTTAAGACGTCTGATTACAGGGTCAGACGTCAGATTCTATGCGGGTTTCTCCCTGACTTGAATCAGATCTAAACAGGGTTTTTGTGCAAGTCCATCAGACGACATACAGGACGTCTGGCACTAAGTCTGGACGTCTGGAAACCTACTTTTACCGTGGGAATTGATTTCCAAACGTTTCAACGGCTAGAAAATCTCTGAGAAGAGATTTTGGGTCAGCCGAGGCAAAACGATTATTTATCAGACGTCTGGAAAGGCCTAAGGACGTCTGATAAGGCTCTAACGGTCATATTCTTGACTGTTTGCTAATCCAGCCAACGGTCCACTAATTGGATGTCTGGCAAAGTCATCAGACGTCTTCTAAGATGTCTGGACTAAGGTATGGACGTCTGATTTCATCAAACAGAACTAACTATGTCCAGCCTAACAGTTATCAGACATCTGAAACAACAGTCAGACGTCTTAAAATGCTTTATCAGACGTCTGATTTGGGAATTAGACGTCTGGAAGTGTTGTTTGAACCCTATATTGGTTTTCTAGGTATTCTACAGAAAACCTAAGTATCCTAGGGTTGTGCCGGTGTTCCTAGGACTACTGTTAGGGTTCTTTGAGGCTCTTTAACATGAAATATCTAAGGAAATAAAGAGCAATAAAAGAAACGAAAAATACAACAAGTACAAAAGAAGGAAATCTATCCTATTCTTCATTTCCTTCCATCTTCAATCTTTCGCTCCACGCGAACCTCCTCTGTTTTCCGTCAAGCTCCTCCAATCCGTCCTGGATGCGAGCTCGAACTCCGTCTAAACACGTCCATATTTGCAATTGACCTGAAATCTAGGACTCAAATTGCAAATGTTAAATAACACGTGTTTTGTTATCATCAAAACAAATGATCGTGGTACTCTAGCACCAACAGACCCATCCTGATTTTAGCCTTTTAAGACGTCTGGAGTGTCAGTCATACGTCTAACCAGACATCTAAACCCCCTCCCGGACGTCTGAAAATTGAAAAATCTGTACGCACCCTGCGTTCTACGTACAAGCGGCGCGCAAACTCTTCTTCTCTCTCCTTCCTTCTTTTCCCCCTCCGAACCCTAACCCCTCGACTATAAAAGACCACCCCCTTCCTCTCCTCTTCACTCCACCACTACCACCACACCCCCACTCCACTGTCGTGAGCAAGGGCGCACAAGAGAGCGCGCGAGAGCAAGGAGGAGGAGCGTGCGTGAGGAGGAGAGGGTCGAGGTTGAGAGCTTTGTGGAGGCACGTCGGAGGCTCGCTCGGCCACCGCGGCACGTGTGAGAGGAGGAGCACATTGGAGCATCATCCCCGACCTTCTGCAGCAGTTGGGGCTGCAGCGAAGCGAAAGGAGTCACGGCGAAGCGCAGTGAGAAGTGTAGGAGCACGGTCTGATACTAGAATTTTTTCCAGTATCAGACGTCCGGAGTGTCTTCCAGATGACCGGCTAGACATCTGGCGTCAACACCAGACGTCTGAAAGCTTTTGTATTGCGAAGGTACGTCTTCCTCACGGTTACAGCCATGCAAGCCACAACGCAGATGATCCTGTCGGGTAAAAAGTGGGTTGCTGCTCTGTCGTGCATGGAGTAGCCTTGGGAAGGTGCGCGGAACGCCTTTCCACACACTTTCGGATGTCTGGACAGCTTACCAGACAACCGGAGGCATTCCCAGACAACCGGAGGACTGATCAGACGTCTAGAACAGTTTTCAGATGGTCGTGAAGGAGTCCTAGACGTCTGAGGTCACTGCAGGAGCTTGAGGTGAGTCTCTATGACTTTTAAGACGTCTGGACTTGTTTCCAAACGTCTGATTTGGGTCTGCATACACGTTTCTGACCTATTTAGAGTCTGATCGGGATCTGTTTTACGCAAACAAAATATCTGTGGTTTCCTTGTGAGTTTTTCTATGCATTAGAAGCCTTTATACACTATTCTGAACCTTCCGTTGTGATGTGTTCCTTGGTATAGGACTTCGACCTGTTGCGTGTCTGAGGCTTGCAGAGGCACGTGGGCCTGCAGTTCAAGCCCCCAGTACTCCCGGATTGTCTAATAGAGTGGTCCACCCCCGTTATACTTATTAAATATGAATGCATCTATGAAAATCAGACAACTGAAAACCTATGATGTGGCATGAACCCTACGACAAGAAATGGTTGAACCAACTATTTGCGTAATTGAACTTGTATATATATATGAATGAGCTGAACTGTTAGCCACTGCCTATAAATAAATACAAGCTGCCTGTTAGAATATGAGCTACCTAAGATAACTAAACAGTTACCTGTGATATCACTTGTTGCATGTGTTAAATTGTGTAAATACAAGCTGCCTGTGTATAAACAAGAACTGAATGGTAAATGATGAAACCTGGATTGGAATAATATGGTGAACATGAGCATGAACCCTACAGGGAGTTAGGAGTAGAGCTCCTGTGGTTAGATGGAAAATCCTGGAATGTGGGCGAGAAGTGTGTTGGCCCTTGAGTACGTGGTGCCAAGGAGAGCGACTGTCCCCTTTTAATGTAGAGCGGAGCTAGCCGCCCTTGGGTTGGGACCCGAGGTTAGGATTGGCCACTCTACACCGACCTCTATTAGCTCTTGCGTACACGGTACCAAGGAGAGCTACTAGTGTAGGGAGGGAGCTAGCCATCCCACGGGGCCTGGGGTTCATCTAGCCACCCTACATCGACTTGTTAGGCCCTCTGGGCAAATCAGGGTAGTCAGATGAGGGTGCGCGGACTATGGAGGGGCGAGACCCTTGTTTGGTTCTGAGGGGCTAGACCCCTGTTTCTGAGAGGGTTAGGCCCTATACTGTTCCGTACTGTATTTTGAGCATACTCGCTAGAAAAAACGACTGACCGCGTGCCAGTGCGGGGTAGCTACCCGTGTGCTTATCGCGCGTGCCGTAGTCACCGCTACGTCTGTCAGTGACCTCAGGGTGGTTGACTGAGTGTAGGACTACCACGGGGGACTCTCCCAACCAGGAGAGCACCACGTGTACCTTCTACTCTTCGGAAAAGACTACAATCAAGATCATTCATACGAGGAACATGCAAGATCAAGAAAGAATCTGAAAGTAAATCAATGGGGTGGAAAGAAATTACCTGTAAAATAAAATAACTTGAAAGGGATAAATATACCTGCTAGTTTTATTGCTTTAGATGGTCTGGTTACCACTCTACTCAGCGTTCGCTGACTCTATCTTTTCATAACACTGTTCAAGTCCAGGAGTTGAGCAGCCCGAGCAATCTGCTGCAGAGGGTGCTGGGCCCAATCGAGCCCAGCCGTAGTTTTCAGAACTTTTGTTGTACTCTCTTTTCTGCTATAGTGAGTTTCAGACTTTTTGTTACTATTTCTGTTGTTGTTGCTTTTATTCTACTTTTCCTATTATTGTGGTGGTATGTACTGAACTAGCAGTTTTTACTTTCCTTTATTGCTTGTACGCTTTTACTGTTAGTTACATTGCATAGTGAATGTGATTTATTTTCCTATTTTTCAATTATTTCTTGTTGGACGATTGGGTCTTGGGATTAGTCGAGGCGAGCTGGTCTCGGATCCTGTAGGGGTTCGGGAACCGAGTCGTAACAAAGAGAGTGAGAATAAATGGCCATGCAATCCACTTCAATTCCATCTCATCTCAGTGATTAACATCTTCATTGAGTGCTTGCATTGTCACCTATCCTATTCTATTCCACGGCTGCTGTACAGTCCTCTCACCGCCCTTATGCCAGTTGCATGGGGAGGGGCGTGCACTATTTCTATAAAAGAGCATGCACCCTCCCCTGTTGGAGGGTTCCAGCTTTCCACCCTCCGACACCTCCACTTCCACCCTCAGACCTATGCACACACAACACCACACTCACTCTCTTCACTGCCAGCCACTATCTTCCTCTCTCCCTCTCCATACACAATTCCTCTTCTCACCAGTTGAGAAGAGGCACACTATGTGCAGAAGAACCCCATTGTGGTCTCAGACCTCACGATGAGCTGCACCACCGCCCAGTTCCTTCGCGAGTAGGTGGGCGTGGTGGATTCCCTATTTTGATTTTCATTTGCGTGCTCTGCTTTGTTTTCTGTTTTCCTTTCTCTTTTCTCTCTGTTTCATCGCCTTCACCATTAAAGCGGAGC
This sequence comes from Thalassia testudinum, assembly GCA_037157565.1. Classification (NCBI taxonomy): domain Eukaryota; kingdom Viridiplantae; phylum Streptophyta; class Magnoliopsida; order Alismatales; family Hydrocharitaceae; genus Thalassia; species Thalassia testudinum. The sequence continues at coordinate 5,333,801 of JAZHRO010000010.1, read as the reverse complement.
TTCGAGCATTAAAGCTCTGCCTGAGCCACAGTGCGCCCAGCACATCCATGCACCTTCGCGCGCATGCGCAGGCCCCTCAGGCTCCCCTTCCGTGCATGTGTGCACGCTCCATGGCTTCCCCACGCTCCGCACAGCCTCAATCGGTTACCTCTCTCCGCGTGGCACTGTAACGCACTGTTCACTATAGTCTGCATGACACTATAGCCACCGACAAGCTTCTCACTTAGCCGATGGCTTTGTGCTCTCTCTCCTCTGCACTACCTCCTCCACCCGGTCACCCCCTACGCCCGCTCCTCTTCTGCTCCCACGCCCCCCCCTCAGCGTGCAGCCCTTGTGCACTGCGGCCTCTTCCCCAGCATTGTGTGTTGCGCTTGCACCTTCCCCGCACGCCGAGCATGGTGCGGCCCTCCCTCACACACCTGTGCGCTACATCACCTCACTCCAATCCACACACGCGCTCTCCAAACGACGCCCGCTAACTCCAGACGACTTCAACCTCTCACTCACTCACACACACAGCCAAACGTACTCACTCCTCACACACAAACACTCACACACCTACACGCATGCATACATACATATATAAATATACACACACACATACGCACACACTCTCACCCCCTTATATATCTATAAATACATAAATATCTATATATATATATATATTTAATTATTTATATTTATATTTATATTTTTATATATATACATAGATATATATATACATATACATATATATATAAGCATATATATATATATAGTTATAGATACATACATACTTATATATACACATATCCACATTCTCTCATATGCACATTCACCGCACATCTCCTACCCACGTACACGTGCACTCACCCCTTCACCGCGCATCATATCGCAGGAATATTCGCACCAGTTGCGAATATTTCCTAATACCCGCGCAAAGCAAGCACTTCCACCCACACTCACACACGTCCGCTCCACAATCCACGCAGCACTTAGTCTTGTTGGTTGCGTCTCGCTAGACGTGGATCAACTCGACACCGTGCTACATCCCATCTCCATTTCCGTCTCCACCCCTATAGTATCTATATTACTATATATATTCTATATCTACTTACATATCTACTATATATATATATATACACACACACACACAAAGCTAAGCTAAGTGTCTCTTTTCATTTCTTTCCTTACATTTTATTTTGCTTTTATTTATCTTTTATTCTTGCTATCAAAAAGACTAAAAAAAAGTATCAAAGAGAAAAGATAATTCTTGTCTTGTAGGTACCCGATCTTGTGAGTGACAAGATCAATCTTGGAACCCTAAGTTGGCTTCAAGCCAAGGACTATTTGGCTCAAGGACAAGGACTTCATTTTTGAGGGTGTACCTCAAAAATAACATTATCACAAAAATTTTAAAAGTAAAAAAAACCAAAAACATAATAAACGCAAAGAAGAGATACGTTTTAGGAAAGGCATAGAAACTTTGTAATCTCTTAATTCCTGCTTCCTTGAGATTGACTCTAGGCCTAAAAGTGACCAAGATAAAATCAAGTAGGTCAGGTTAAAATTTCTATGAAACTAGTGTAGACTCAATTTAGATTAACTCACTATACTAATTTTGATGATAATATCACCATATTAAATAAGCCTACTCGATTCTGCACCACGTTTTTCTGGCATCATTGCTGGGGAAGTGCTATTTGGAGTAAGTTTCTACTCTCTTCCTTTGATTTTCTCTTCTCCCACCCTTCTCTTCACGAGTGTTTTGTTTGTTTATGTGCAGGTGTACCTATTGCAAGGAGGAGACACGCAAAGGAGATCAGAGATGTGGGCAAATCCAAGGTAGGTGCGAGAGCGTGAAGTCGCCAGCGCTGCATTGGAGCTTCGCCCATGTTGCTAAGGAGGTAAGTGTCTTGATCTTAGTAGCTTAGGTCATCTTGTAACCTTAAAAAATAAAAATAAAAATAAAACCTGAAAATACTTCTTGGGAATTTCTTGGGGCAAGTGGAATAAAACCCACTTGTTGATTGTTTGATATTACCCCCACCGCCTCTTGATTTCTCGCAAACTTTGCATAGCAAAAATTGATTGATTGTCATCCTTCCTTGCCTCATTTATTAGTATTTCGGGATCACATTTTTTGTGGGGAGGATTGGAATTGAGTTGATTCCAACCCCACCACGACTTTAGATTTGCTTTAGATTCGATCCTGAATATTTCAACCCCAAACATTTTCATTTTCTTTACATCATTTGGTGGTTGAACCTTGTGTGGATTATCATTTTGGTAATTGGGAGCACTTGAATTAAAGTGCTTTGGCTCCCTTTCATATTGAATTAAAATAGACTCGTACATCCACACTTAGAAATTCTCAATTAGGGGCCCATTTGCATTGTAGCATGCATAACCAAATCAAATTGAAGAATGGTCGTTTGGGCCTAGAAAACTTGTACTTTCTGAAAATCCGAAAACTGGTTGAATTGGTAATTCAGTGAAATTATAAAATCCATACTACTTGAGGTTAGAATTCTAAATGCCATTCACCATCTAAAACTTCAACTCGGGAAGATTTCCCCATTTCATGCTTGATTTACACACTCTTAAAATCGATGCACTTGGGCATTACTCGTATACAATGCCCTTCACATTCCTTGAGCACTTGATCCTAAGCCTCTAAATTAAAACTGGTAGCAACTTGACCCCTCTTAAGGATTAAAGGTCTAACTACCTACGTGTAGCACCTACGTGCTAGTGTGGATTCCCGCGGGTTATTGGGTGTCTAAGATTGGGGCAAACGGCCTTTCAATCTGGCCCGGTGGTTCTGCAGTGCTCTCATTTGATTCCGTAGGTTGTGATAGTAGGAAACTTAGATCTTTAGGTCTAAGGGCACATTGTACAGGTTAGGTAATTGATTTCTTTGATTTGTTATCAAGTGTATCCTTACGACGTTGTTTCTCTCATCCCCTTTCCCTTCTCATCTCCCCAATTCTTCTTGCGGTAGTGTATGTTTGGGAGGAGGTCACAAAACCTTGAATTGTTTCAATTGTCTGATACTTCTAGAAGGGAAGAAACTGGTGAATCATCCTCCTCCTCCTATGTAAACATGGTTGCATGCCCACCCTCAAATCCCAAGGGAGGAAACTGCTCCCCTCCAATCCCATCAGTTGGTGGTGGAGCCATAGACCCCATAACCTGCCTCCAAGCCCAAATGGCACTGTATAATGAACAAATCGAGGCCATAAGGGAAACACTAGAGGAAATGAATCGCCCTTCCCCTGAAAGGGAGGAACCCAGGTCTCTTAGTTCCTATCAAAATCCCGTTGCTATAGAGATCATTAGGCAAATGCGGATCCCCATGGGCGGAGACGATTTTGATTTAAAACCTAATGTCATTGGCTTAATTAATTTTCACTTCCATGGTATTACAAGTGAAGATCATTTTCTTCATTTGGAAGACTTAACCAGATTGGCAGAAACTATTAAACCAAGAAACATCGGGTTATCAATAGTCCTCATGAAAATGTTCTCGTTTTCGTTGCGTGACAAAGCGTCACAATGGTTGCTCACTCTTGGGAGACCCATCCATTCTTGGGAAGAGATGCGCACAGCATTTCTCAAGAAATTCTTCCCAATCGGGCGAACCAATGCACTTCGTCGGGTCACAACTTCATTCGTGCAACAAAACGGCGAGCAATTTCATGAGGCTTGGGAGAGATATAATGACCACCTAAGGAAGTGCCCTCACCATGGTCTTCCAAAGTGGCATATAGTCCAAATCTTCTATTATGGGCTGAATAAGACTTTGCGACAGACCGTCAACACTTCCTACAGAGGGAATTTTATGAATAAAGATGATAATGGAGCATTTGAATTGTTTGAAAGCATGAGTGAGAACTCAATGAACAATGCCTCCATTGTCACCTTTAATCGTACCAGCATGCCCCGCAACATTCACGAAGTTGGCACAGAACCCTCCCATTCATCCACAGATCTTAACTTAATTGCACAAAAATTAGATGAAGTCTCCATCATGCACAAGAAGCTGGACGAGCTTCTGGCCAACCCCACCCGCTCTATGGCAAACACCTCCACACCATCACTCCGTCACAACCCTAATCCTTCCAATGCCAGGCTTATTCCCAAGAATCTTGTGAGACCATCCTTACCGAGTATTGCGTCGAGCGATTCAGTGAGTAATGTGGACCTGGCTTCTGCGAGCCAGTATTTTGACATGGAGGACCAAGCCTCCATGTGCTTGGATGCATATACACATGTTGACTCGTCTTCTGGCTTAGAAGACACTTGTGCCATGGGGAACAACCTGTTCTCTGCTACTTATAACCCAGGATGGCAAAATCATCCAAACTTCGCATGGTCCAACAACCCGCAACGCTAAAACCCCACGGGTGGACCAATGTGACCGTCTGCACCCGTCATTCCAAGGGCCCAGTATAACCCTATGACAAATACGCCATCAGGTCCTTGCGCATCAAGTCCTCTTGATAAATTGATGCGAATGATGACGGAAATATCCAAGCGCCACGAAGAAAACATGACCTCTCCTCAACACCAATTGGCACAGCAGAATGCTGAGATCAGTCAACTACGCATGATGACTCAATCTCAGGGCACTCTTCCAGCCCAACCTGTTCCAAACCCATGAAATTTTGTACCTCGTGGTCTGCAACCACAGGTACGACCTTCTCAAGGGCTTGTTCATCAGATTCTGCAAGCTCCGAGCACTCCACCGGGATTTCAGGCTAATCCAACAACAGCACATCACCCTTATGTCCCTATTATGAACCCTCCTCTGCTTTATGATCCCACTAGACCCGCAACGTTCAATGCGATTAGTACGATGAGTGGTAAGCAAACCGTCGATCCGCCTCGACCTGATCCTGGCCCATGTTCTTCACGCCCTCTCATTCAGGATGCGCACCGTATTCTCGTGAGGACGATACGCCCAAATTGGTGCCAGAATTGGTCCCATTCCCTGAGGCTCTACTGAGGGAGCCAAAAGGCAAGAAAAAAAATATGCAAGCCTTTGATAACCTACGTTATTTATTCGGGGATGTTGAGATCAAAGTACCCCTGTTGGAGGCTATCGACCATATACCAACTGTCGTCCGATTCTTCAAAGACTACACTACACCCAGGCGACAGTCAAAGAAAATAAAGAATCCAGTGGTCCTCTCGCCTCATGTGAGTTGTGCTATACTTCAAATCTACCACAGAAGCAGAAAGATCTGGGCACACTGCTTATTTCATGTAGCATCCAAGGCTACAATTTTAACCATGCTCTGCTTGATCTAGGATCTTTCATCAATCTTATACCAACCATCATGCTCAAGAAATTTGCCTTAGGAAATCTGAAACCCACCCCTGTCACATTGCAGTTGGCAAATCGTTCTGTCAAAATCCTGAAGGGTGTGGTGGAAGACGTGGTGGTTAGGATCAATAGTTTCTATTTTCCTGTTGACTTTCTTGCTTTGGATATGGAAGTTCCTAGCTTACTTTCTGATTGTCCAATCATCCTTGGTCGACCTTTCTTAGCCACAGCCCGTGCCCATATCGACTGGGAGTCGGGTTGCATTGAGATCGCCGTTGGCTCTGAGAAACTCAAGCTAAACATTTTCGAGGTCGTCAAGAACTTTGATTGCGATTGCATCGAGGATGACACGTCCGACGAGGACACGGCCGTCAACGCGTATATTGGACTAATAGGGACCTATTCTGACTACTGTGGATTGCCCCTGAACACAGACCATCGCCTGACAGACGTATACTGTGATGTTTCCCCACCCTTCCCCTTACATGTATCTTCTCCTGACCAGGCTTCTGACGAGGTTTTCTCAACTTCCCACACCTTGTGGTCTGACTCATATCCGGGCTACTCACCGCCGATCCACCCTCTTAAAGATCAGATTGCCCTTTCTTTCCTGCCGAATCAGGCGGAAATGCGACTCTACACTGGGACCTTAAGCCCAAATGCTGATCACTAGGGCTCTCCTTTCTTGGATCCATCAATCCAAGATGCCCCTCTTCTTGGCCAATCTGAGGGCCAACTTCTTTCTCCTGTCCTTCTTTCTTCTGATCCTTTTGGGACACTCTCATCTCAAGAAATGCCAGATCTTTCACCATCCACTCCCAAGCTGAAAGCGCTGCCTAACACTCTTAAATATGCTTTTCTGGGACCAAATGAAATGCTCCCCATAATTATTTGTTCAAAACTGACCAGGGAGCAAGAGTGCAAACTAATGAAGGTCCTCATGGAACACAAAGCAGCCATTGGATGGTCCTTATCTGATTTAACTGGCATTCACCCCTCCTACTACACTCACTGTATATGCACGGAAGAGGATGCTCAATCTTCTCGCGAGAGGCAGCGAAGTCTTAACCCTGACATGCGGGAAGTTGTTAAAAAGGAAATCATTAAGTGGCTGGATGCAGGTATAATCTACCCGATCAGTAACAGCCCCTGGGTGAGCCTGATTCATGTCGTGCCCAAAAAGGCGAGACTCACCATCCGTGTCAATGACAGGGGTGAATTGCAACGACCCGTTCTATTCTAAGCCTTTTAAGACGTCTGGATGGTTAGTCAGACGTATGGTCAGACATCTGGACCCCTTCCCAGACATCTGGAAATTAAAAATTTTGTATGCATACTCACGTCTGTGCACTGGTTAAGCGCAGACAAACTCCCTTTTTCTCTCTCTCTTCTCTCCCCCACCAGAACCCTAGCACACTCCCTATATAATCCCTCTCCCCCCTTCCTCTCTTCCCCACCCCACCACAGCCACCTTCCTTCCTCTCCACTGCAGCGAAAGCGGCGAGCGCGAGAGAGGGCACGAGAGCGAGGAGCGAGGAGGAGAGGTGACGTGAAGAGAGGAGGAAGAGCTTGTGTCTGCAAGCTCGTGGGAGCTCTCCAGAGCAGCTCGTGCGGGAGGAGGAGCACGTCGTCGGAGACATCCCCGACACCTTGCTACAGCCGGAGCTGCAGACGAGGAGGAGAGGCCGCGGCTGCGCGCTGCGAGAGGAGCAGGAGGTTGGTTTGGTTCTGGGATTTTTCCCAGAATCAAACGTCTGGCAAGTCGTCCAGACGACGGGTTGGACGTCAGGTGACAACACCGGACATCTGAAAGCAGAGCTTCGCGAAGGTACGTTCCTCTTGCGGTTACGGCCATTAAGGTCGCACTACAGCCATGATCTACGTGGCTAAAGGTGGGTGATTCGTTCTGTCGCACGCAAGGATTGCTTCAGGAAGGCGCGAAGCACACCCTCCCACACGTTTCGAACGTCTAAACAGCTTACCAAACGACTAGAAGCACTCCCAGACGACTGAAGGAGAGGTCAGACATCTGGAGCTAGGTCCAGATGGTCAAGTAAGGGTTCTGGACATCTGAAGTCGATGGAGCAACTTGAGGTGAGACCCTGGTTACTTTTAAGACTTCCGAACCTTATGCCAGACGTCTGATTTAGGTCTGCAGTCCTGTTTTTAACCCGTTTAGGGTCCGTTTGAGGTTTGTTTTACGCAAACGAGATATCTATGGTTTCCTTGTGAGTTCTTCTACATGTTAGAAAGCCTTATATACTATTCTGAATATTCCATTGTGGTATGTCCCTTGGTATAAGACCTCGACCTGTTGCGTGTTCGGGGCCTGCAGAGGCGCGTGAGCCTACCGTTCGAGCCCCCAATACTCCTGAATTGTCTGGTAGAGTGGTTTCCCTTGTTTGAATTATAAATCATAAATGCATATGAGAAATTGGATAATTAGAAACCTAGGATGTGGCATGAATCATAGGATAAGAAGTACTTACACTATTTGTATGCATGTTTGAGATTGCAGTCATAAATGAATGAACAGAAATGTGAATAACTTCCTGATAATAAATATGAGCTGCCTGTGAAATATGAAATGACTATGCTAGTTAAACAGTTACCTGTGACATTACTTGTTGTATATGTTAAATGATGAAAATACGAGCTACATGTGTATAATATGAGAATGGAAATGTGAATGATGGAACCTAGTATGGACAACATGGTGAATACGAGCATAAACCCTACAGGGAATTAGGAGTAGAGCTCCTGTGGATAAATGGAATGGATATGGAAATGTAAGTGGGAAGGGTGCTGGCCCTTGAGTACGTGGTACCAAGGAGAGCGACTATCCCATGTTTAGTGTAGAGCTGAGCTAGCCGCTCTTGGGTTGGGACCTGGGGTTAGGATTGGCCACTCTACACCGACTTCTTTGGCCCTCACGTATACTGTACCGGGGAGAGCTACTAGTGTATAAAGAGAGCTAGCCACCCCACGGGGCCCGGGGTTCAGCTAGCCACCCTACACCGACTTGTTAGGCCCATTGGACAAACTGGGGTAGTCAGACGAGGGTGCACAGACTGTGGAGTGGCAAGACCCCTATTTGGTTCTGAGGGGCTAGACCCCTATTACTGAGAGGGCTAGGCCCTATACTGTTCCGTACTGTACTTTGGGTATACCCGCTAGCGGAAATGACTGACCGTGTGCCAATGCGAGTAGCTACCCGTGCGCTTATCGTGCGTGTCGTAGTCACCGCCACGTCTGTTCGTGACCTCGGGGTGGTTGACTGGGTGTAGGATCACCACGGAGGACTCTCCCAGCCAGGAAAGCACCACGTGTGCCTTCTACTCTTCAGAAAAGACTGCAATCAAGATCGTTCCCACAAGGAACATGCGAGATCAAGAAAGAGATTTGAAAAGTAAACCAATGGGTGAAAACGAACGACGTGTAAAATAAAATAATTGGAAAAGATAAAATTACCTATTAGCTTTTACTGCTTTAGATAGTTGGTTACCACTCTACTCAGCATTCATTGACTCCGTTTTGCTTGTACCCCTTTACAGGTCCAGGAGTTGAGCAACCCAAGTCGTCGGCTGCAGAGGGTGCTAAGCCCAGTCGAGTCCAACAATAGTTTCCTGTTGTTGTACTTCCTTTTTGTTAGTGAGTTCAGACTGTTGTTACCGTTTCTATTTCTGTACCTTGTTTCCGCTTTACTGTTGTAGTGGTGATATGTACTGTTAGCAGCTTTTATTTCCTTTACTGCTTGTACTCTTTTACTGTTAGTTACTTAGCATGGTGAATGTGGTTTACTTTCCTACTTTTTTGTTATTTCTTGTTGGACAACTGGGTCTTGGGATTAGTCGAGTCGAGTCACTCTCATGTCCTGTAGGGATTCGAGAACTAGGTCGTAACATGAATCCATCCCTACATGCACTCCTACATCTTAGAAAGTGTGTGTAGATTATAGGAAACTAAATACCTCAACAAAGAAAGACCATTTTCCACTACCTTTTACTGACCAAATCCTGCGGCATTTAGTGGGAAATAAATTTTTCTATTTCCTGGATGGATTCTCTAGATATAACCAAGTGGCTATTGAACCTCGGGACCAAGAGAAAACCACCTTCACCTACCCCTTTTGCACCTTCACATTTAGAAGGATGCCATTCGGACTTTGTAACGCGCCAGCAACTTTCCAGAGATGTATGCTGGCAATATTTCATGATATGGTGGGTGACTTTCTTGAGGTCTTCATGGATGACTTTTCAGTCTTCAGACCATCATTTGATGATTGTCTAGCCAACTTAACCCGCATCCTTCGGAGATGTATTGATGTAAACCTCGTGCTTTCTTAGGAGAAAAGTCATTTTATGGTACACGAGGGGATTGTTCTCGGTCACATCATCTCCGATCGGGGTATTGAGGTGGACAGAGCTAAGCTTGATATGATTGTTGATTTACCTGTGCCTAGCTCTGTCTGGCAAATCCGCTCCGTTTTAGGACACGTCAGTTTCTATAGGGGATTCATCAAAGACTTCTCTAAGATTTCTAGACCTTTAACTCATCTCCTCTCAACCGACGTACCCTTTGATATGGGCCCCAACTGTATACAAGCATTCACGCAGCTGCTTGAGGCTGTCACCAAGGCCCCTGTTCTCCAGCCACCTGATTGGTCCCTCGACTTTGAACTCAAGTGTGACACTTCCGACCTTGCAGTCGAAGCCATCTTGGGAAAGAGACGCAATAGACACCCTTCTGTGGTGTACTACACCAGTAAGATGCTGAACGAGGCCCAGCGTAATTACACGACCACTAAAAAAGAGCTACTAGCGGTCGTCTTTGGGCTGGAGAAATTCCTCTCTTACCTTCTAGGCTCGCATGTTACTGTATTCACTAACCATGCGGCCATTCGTCATCTCATGCACAAAAAGGATGCCAAGCCTAGATTGATTCATTGGATCCTTCTACTCCAAGAATTTGACCTTGAGATCCGTGATAAGGTCGGGCCCAAAATATTGTTACTGATCATCTCTCGAGACTGGACCCTGACCACATTGGACTTACCCTGCCGATTAATGAGGTTTTTCCCGATGAGCACCTGATGAGAACCTCATCATGAGCCATAACTAGCTCATTTTGACCTAATACAAAGGATAAAAGCTCCTACATAACTCAAGGAAAGGCTTAACTCAGAGAATTCTGAGTTTAAGGAGAAAACAAGTCATAAGGGGTAAAAATGCAATTTTACCAGTATAATCTGCATACAGGGTAATTCAGGGTCCAAACATAGGTCAAACAAACCGAATAAGAAGGAAAGTGGGATGATCTGACAAGGGCTACAGCAATTCCAAGGAACTAAATGATAATCTGTAACCTTAAAAAAACCAACTTCAATTCACGAGGTTCGAGGCAAAGTAAAAATAGAATAAACCCTCTAAAATTCATATAAAAATAATCTCTAGGGTTTAGAACCTTCAATTTGGCCTTCAGAACCCATTTTGACCAACATTGAGAACCATGCCCAATTAATAACTTAATTTGGGTTTTTGCATAAATTGACCGGTCAAACAAGGTTTAATCTAGAAATAAAATTCACCATCAGATTCCTTAGGTCCTAATTAGTCATGTATAAAAACTTGAGCCTAAGAAGAAACCTTCTTGACCAACTTTACACTTTGGTCCTCATATATTTACTTTTTGGCCCTCAACCTTTGAACCCTCGCATTTTGGCCCCTAACTTTCCTTCGTTCTTTGCATTCAGGTCCTCCCTGCAAAACCTGCCAGCACCATGCTCCGGCGACCTTGCGCGGAGCATGGCGGCGCGTAGGGTGAGGGGGAGGGGCTGGCAAGTCAACCGGGGGTGCCCTGCGTCGTCAGCCGTCGCAGGAACACCCCCCTGGTCACTGCAACCACCCATACCGGCCGTGCGAACGCACGGACGGTATGGGTATCCTTCCTCCGGCGTCCTCCGGCGTCCTCCGGCGTCTCCCTCCGCCTTCCTCTCTGATTCGGCCCCTATAAATACCCCCGTCGCTCCACCGTTCTTCCCAGCTCGAATCTGACGGAGAAAACCCCCAACTTTCCTCTCTTCTCACTCCGGCAGACGCCCACCAGCTCCGGCGGTTCTTCCTCCTCCTCCTCTTCGCTCTGCCGCAATACCAGCAGCAGAGACTTCTTCCCCTGCTCTTCCCGCGTCGCGCAATACCGGCGCGCGCTGCCTCTGCCCCGTCGTCACTGCCGTCCTCCCCCACTGGGCACCTTCTTCTCCGGCGACAGCAGGTACAGCCGTCCGCCTCCTCGCCCCCTTCGTCACTTTAGTTAGGTTAGAACTACTTCCCTCTATTCTCTCTCTCTTTTCCCCCTGCTATTTTTATCTAATTACCCCTCGACCGCGCCTAATCACCCTCACCTTCTCCGCCTCCGGCCATCCTCCGGCGAGTCGCTCCCATCACTCCAGCAACCCACACGGCTCGCCGACCACCGCAGAACCTCCGCCTCCTCACCCTGATCCTCCGACCACCGCCGACCACCGCTGCTTCCTCCGCGCAGGCACCCAAATTGGGGTGGGACATTTAGTCCCACCTCGTAAGCTTTCAGAGGAGCGCGCCTGCATAAAGGCAAAAAGTGCCTTATGCTCGTTGCCTCCTGAGCACGGGGTGAGGTCCCTCTCACTCATTCGCTCGACCCGGCCTCGTCCGCGACCACGCCCCGCGGACCTGGCCCGACCCGACTTAGACTGACTTGTACTCCTCGCCCACCACGCACGCCGGTGGGCCTGGACCCAGGCGCGACCCGTACCCGACTACCCGGCAGCTCTGGGAGAGCTTTCCTAAGAGCTACTTCGGTGAGAGAGAAACGCGGGGGGGAGGGTAGAATAGGTTTTTGCCCGCTGACGAGAGCTTTGAAGTGTGCAGGCACAGGCGAAGAAGAAGAAGACGAGCGAGGCAGAGAAGAAGGACGACGAAAGCTGAAGGAAGGAGGAGCACTGTAGCAGCGGCGGTTTAAGTCGTCTGATTGGAAAATCAGACGACGTCCTGAAGGCAAAGAAGGAGAAGGAAGGCGAGGCAGAGGAGAACACAGAGAGGCCAAGGGAAGAACTGAAAGAAGAAGAAGAGCACGAGAAGAAGAAGATCTGAAGAAAGGAAAAAGAAGAAAGAAAGAAGAAGAAGAAGAACAGGACCGCTCTGCAGAAGAAAAAGGAAGAGACGAGCAGAAACAGCTGAAAGAAGAAGAAGAACATCACCACTGCAGATAAAGAAGAAGAGCAAAGGAAGAGAGCAGAAGATCTGAGAAGGAAGAAGAGGAGAAGCAAAGAGAAAAGAAGAAAAGCCAACAAATTCTCCCTCTCTCTCTCTTTATTTTTGTAAAAGAAACTTTGTACCCCTAGAATACAACTTGCTCCCTGAGTTCGACCTCGGGAACTCTTTTATTTTCCGAGTAAAAAATTTATATATTTGAAATGATGACAATAACTGGCTATACTACAACGCTACAATAAAACCCGGTTATACACGCCCAGCCATCGTGTTTCAATTGGCGCCATTGCCGGGGAGCAATGGCTATTCTAGAGGTAAACATTCCTGCTTCTTTTTAGTTTCTGATAATCTCCTCTCTTTTGTGCAGCTACAGGAAATCAAGAAGACAAGCAACCGCACGACAACCACTCCAAGGACAGGTAAAATTCTATCCTCTCAATCCCTAAACTCTAAAGAGGAAGAAAAGAAAAGAACAAGCAATATAGGTCTAACCTGTCTTCCATACTTAGTAACCATAAAAAGTTGCATGTTTCCAACCCATTATTCCTGCACACTATTAAGGGTATTTAAGGGCTAACACATTCTTTCTTGAGCCCTAATTACCCAACAAAGAACTAACTGGACCAAGTAGAGCCAACATAAGATTCAACATTAGGGTTTTAAAGACACACTACTTAAATCAAGAATGGAGAAAATCCAAAAGAAGTGTGCCTAAACCATTGATTGAACATACTTATTCAGAGAAACCCTAAACAATTGGCTCTCTAAACACTTGAACCCAAAAAGAAAGGACTCAAAAGCTCTCAAAGGAACAAGAGGTAAAGTTGACTCCTTGGGTCAACCAACCTTAAAATTAGGTCACTTTCTCACTCAAAATACCTAAGAGTTCAAGTGTAACTTTAAGCACCCTGATCTTAAGCTAAAATTGGTAGACTTAAGAGGTCAAGATCCCCATTCTGGTCTACCTGGAACCACAGTGACAATAGAGGTAGGGTGGGGGAAACCCTGTAACCCGTGGGGACGCTCTACCGTGTAGGGGTCTTCGCGGGACTCTCCCTCTCTGGCTGCCCAGGTAATTCTCAGGTGGACGATCTTTCTGATCAAGGGGTCCATCTGCCCCGAACCTCTATAGTCACCCAACATTTTTGGGTGTCTTGATTGGGTCCAGCACCTGCTTATCTCATCCAGTCCTTCAGTATTTTGCAGGAGGTCCTTGAAACCTCCTATAGAAATTCACTCTCCCCGAAGCTAAGCCTCGGCTCCCTTGTTTTTGCAGAAATCATTCACATAGCCCCTCTTTCCTCTGATTCTGAACAAAGTCCCCTTCTTCCATTAATTCAAACTTCTGATTCTATCTTGATTCCACCACCTGATTCGAAGATGCAGCCTAATTACCTAGCAAGACTACCATGTAAAAAACCTGAATATCTGAGATCCATGAAAGATAAGATGATTGAGGATGCCCTTGAATTCTATGAAATCAAATATAAACCCTCAACACCAATAGAAAACATTCAGGTTGATGTCCCAACAACCACAGCTTTCATCATAAACTGTGCCCAGATTCTATTGACAGAAGTTACAAAAGGATCAACCTGAGATATGCTCATGACAGGATACATTGACATAGAAAAATTACACCAATCTGAATACCTTCAATGCTTGACAAATCCTGTACTTTGGGAACAACACCAAGATGCCCTTATAAAACGGGTAGAAATGATGAAATCAGTAGAACAAATTATCAACCAGAAATACCCGTATATACCAGAAATAGAGGATGAACCATCTTGGAACAGTATTAAGGAACAATCCAGTTTCCCAGATCTCGGGATTGAGGCACAAAGTGGTTGTAAAATCCCAACCCAAATAGAAGACAATGTTGAAATAGGTTGGGATATTGCAGGAGAACACAATGATGAGCCAAACTTAGACCATGAATTGCCAAGCCTAGAATTTCAAAACTCCTACAATAATGAGATCACAAATGAACCTTTTGAGGGTATAAATTCCGCCCCTTATCTTGATAAGGTGGCCCTCGAAGGTTATTCGGACTTAGGTTCTAATAATTCTACCCACATCCTAAGCCTAGAACCTAGATCTGAAACTTATTGGGAAGATTATGAGGCCCCTTATGAGAAAGATCAAATTTTTACAGAATATGATTCCGGGCCTCTATTTGATGAATATCCCTCTCCAACATCTTCAGAAAATCTGATCGATTTTCCAGAGAACATGCCAATTTATGATACAGAGACTGAGGAGTTGGACGAGTTGGATTTTAATTGGGTCTATCCTACCAGCTTGGAGCTTGAGCCTAGACAGAATACCTTTTCGAGCCCAGAATTGACATATAGGCTAGAACCCAGTCAGGCTGCTGATTCCACATCTGATGATTTTTGCTGTGGTGGAATTCATGATCATGAATCTCATTTTCGCCAACTCTCCGACAATTTCAGATCTGACTATAATTGCGGAGAGACTTTCCTTCCTGAACACGTCAGGCCCATCTACGACCTCAGTTCACATGACTCTGACTCCGACTCTGAGGTCCTGATTCCCGAGATCACTGATAACACAGAATCATTCATTTTCGATCCTCAGGAACCAAAAATAGAAAATGCCAAGAGTGATTGCAACCCAGAATTCAAATCTTTGCTCAAATTAGATTTCTTTCATCCTACAGACACTCTTCAGGCATTTGATAGTTACCCAGAGGACTCTCTACAGGAAACCACCTGTCATTCCTTTCTAGAAGAGCCCTCGTACACAATGGCCACCTCATCCGCACACACAGAACGGATCAAAACCTCTTCCAAACCCCGACCCGCAACTGGACTCAATTTCTATTCAGATTCACCTCTCACCGAGCCGATTGCATTTCCAACTCAGGTTCTGAACACTGATCAGACTACATACCACGCCCCATCATTCTCTGATCACCCCTATAGGGTTTCCGCGTCATTCATTGATTATTCTACGGATCCCTACTCCGACCAGGCTGATTCGACTCAGCCAAACTCTGCGTTTACACTTCCACATCCATCTAAGCTTCATAGTATATGGTGGGTTCCATACCTTTTTATCCACATCTATCAACCCACCAGATTGATTGGGTTTGGGCTGCATCATCAGCCTGTTGATCTGAACAAGCACCTGGTTGGACCAACCAGGCTCTTAATCAAGGTGCTTGTCTTACAAAACTCTGCTGATTTGACCATCCCCTCTCCATCGCATTTCCTGCTTGGCTGAAGGCATCAAATTTAGCGCTCAACGGGAGGCATCCCGTCATTCTCTTTGAAAACCTGAAACTTGTTCTGACACCTTTTTGCACTTGAAGTTCACACTTTAGGACAGGCGACTCCACCTCAGGTGCTTGCATCTGAGATTAGAAATCGTCCGCAACAGTCACCCCGACCCATTCACTCATCAAAACAGCTGTCCTAATGTATGAACTTAGTTGAATGAAAACCCTCTAGGTTACAATGAGGACATTGCAAATCTTAGGTATGGGGGGGGGGGGTATGAAAGTGCAAAACTTGTAAGAAAAGGTTTCAAACAAAAAAATTCACATATGCCAAAAACACCATAAAAATTAAAAATTTTTTGAAAAAAGAATAAGAGGAAAAGAGGAGAAGGAAATTTTGTGAAGGAGAAGGAGAAAAGAAACAAAATGAAAAAGGAGCACAAAATTATGAGAAAAGGTGATAGTCATTAGTAAGGAACTAAGGAATTAACCTAAGTTCTAGACCTCATTCAAGAAAATAACTGAAAAGTGCATAATGAGATTAGTAAGAACGCAAACCTTAGGCATTCTTGAATAGACTCTTAGTACCCATTAAGATCCAGACAATCCTCAAGAGGTTGAGGAAAATGAAAAGCTGAAGTATTAGGTCTAAGGCTTGGGGAGTATTTGGCCTCGTTAACTAATTTTTGGTTTACGGGACTCAGTAACCTAAGCACCCTAACCTCACACACAGCCTGGCTCAGTAAGCGTAAAAATCAAAATCACGCAGAAGCGTCGCAAAATTCTGAAAAGAACACCTAGAATAGGAGCGGCCGATCAACACAAGTTGATTTAGACGAGTTCCCAACGCGGAGAGGCGGGAAATCCCCTCGAAGATGCGTAACAAAATATCATCTCCTCGGTGCTTGTCTCTTAGGATATTCACATATCCTACTGGGGGCATGTAAGCACTCTGCTGGTTCAGATTCCATGGATGGCATTATCTCGAAGTGTCAATTGCCAGGGTCTGGATTCGGCCACGGAACACCATGGATGGGATTATCTCGAAATCTCAATAGCCAGGGTTCCGAGGGTTGCCATGGGCGGTGCTATCTCGAAGCATCGATCGCCAGGAACCCTTGAGGATTGATGATGGGAGCAAGGAATCTGATACAGACCGTGTTGAGAAGCCAATCCTAGGCTAGAACTAAAAAGAAAAAGAGAGAGAAAACTCTCCAAACAGAAAAACCTTCTATCTCTCTCTTATAAAACGCACTGCGAACTGAGCCAGGGCTAAAATCATTTCAAGCACGGGTGCTTTAACCACAAAGTCCAATAAACCTTAGGTTAGTTCTTGTGAGCCTTAAAAACCTTTGCTAAAGGCTGAGGCTAAGGCTAGATAGATTTGGATCTTGATTGGTACTAGAGTACCTTTTAGGCCTATGGTCAGCATTCTAACCTAATCTAAGCTCAAATGAAAAAGCACTTATCTGAAGCTATTAAGAACTTCATGGTCTAGAACAAGGGTTGAAACCTTAAGTTTTTGCTAAGGGACTAGCAAAAGCTAGGCATGGGGGTATGATGAGAACCTCATCATGAGCCATAACTAGCTCATTTTGACCTAATACAAAGGATAAAAGCTCCTACATAACTCAAGGAAAGGCTTAACTCAGAGAATTCTGAGTTTAAGGAGAAAACAAGTCATAAGGGGTAAAAATGCAATTTTACCAGTATAATCTGCATACAGGGTAATTCAGGGTCCAAACATAGGTCAAACAAATCGAATAAGAAGGAAAGTGGGATGATCTGACAAGGGCTACAGCAATTCCAAGGAACTAAATGATAATCTGTAACCTTAAAACAAACCCACTTCAATTCACGAGGTTCGAGGCAAATTAAAAATAGAATAAACCCTCTAAAATTCATAGAAAAATAATCTCTAGGGTTTAGAACCTTCAATTTGGCCTTCAGAACCCATTTTGACCTACATTGAGAACCATGCCCAATTAATAACTTAATTTGGGTTTTTGCATAAATTGACCGATCAAACAAGGGTTAATCTAGAAATAAAATTCACCATCAGATTCCTTAGGTCCTAATTAGTCATGTATAAAAAATTGAGCCTAAGAAGAAACCTTCTTGACCAACTTTACACTTTGGTCCTCATATATTTACTTTTTGGCCCTCAACCTTTGAACCCTCGCATTTTGGCCCCTAAATTTCCTTCGTTCTTTGCATTCAGGTCCTCCCTGCAAAACCTGCCAGCACCATGCTCCGGCGACCTTGCGCGGAGCATGGCGGCGCGTAGGGTGAGGAGGAGGGGCTGGCAAGTCAACCGGGGGTGCCCTGCGTCGTCAGCCGTCGCAGGAACACCCCCCTGGTCACTGCAACCACCCATACCGGCCGTGCGAACGCACGGACGGTATGGGTATCCTTCCTCCGGCGTCCTCCGGCGAGGGAGACACGTCGTCTCCCTCCGCCTTCCTCTCTGATTCGGCCCCTATAAATACCCCCGTCGCTCCACCGTTCTTCCCAGCTCGAATCTGACGGAGAAAACCCCCAACTTTCCTCTCTTCTCACTCCAGCAGACGCCCACCAGCTCCGGCGGTTCTTCCTCCTCCTCCTCTTCGCTCTGCCGCAATACCAGCAGCAGAGACTTCTTCCCCTGCTCTTCCCGCGTCGCGCAATACTGGCGCATGCTGCCTCTGCCCCGTCGTCACTGCCGTCCTCCCCCACTGGGCACCTTCTTCTCCGGCGACAGCAGGTACAGCCGTCCGCCTCCTCGCCCCCTTCGTCACTTTAGTAAGGTTAGAACTACTTCCCTCTATTCTCTCTCTCTTTTCCCCTGCTATTTTTATCTAATTACCCCTCGACCGCGCCTAATCACCCTCACCTTCTCCGCCTCCGGCCATCCTCCGGCGAGTTGCTCCCATCACTCCAGCAACCCACACGGCTCGCCGACCACCGCAGAACCTCCGCCTCCTCACCCTGATCAACCTCCGCCCTTCCACTTCCCCCAAATCACCCTCTGCAACTCCACCGAACAAACCCATCTCCCGACCCACAGTCCGACCTAGGGCAGCCCTTAGGCTCCGCCCCGCCGCCTGCACACCCCCCGACCACCTTCGCCGTGCCACGGCGAAGGTCCTCCGCGTTTCTGATCGGGCCGAGAGGCCGTTTCTCTGTGGGCAGGTACCTGCGCTCGTCGCCGCCATTGTTGAAGCGAAGCAGCTTCTTCACCTGCTGCCTCAGGTGCGCCACGCCCAGGTCACGCTCCCAGACAATGCGAGGCGTCTTCGCGAAGTACCAGGCTGCAGTCGAGTCGAAGCTCTCGCGCGAAGCCCCCGCGCTTCGCCTCGACTGCCGCTGCTTCCTCCGCGCAGGCACCCAAATTGGGGTGGGACATTTAGTCCCACCTCGTAAGCTTTCAGAGGAGCGCGCCCGCATAAAGGCAAAAAGTGCCTTATGCTCGTTGCCTCCTGAGCACGGGGTGAGGTCCCTCTCACTCACTCGCTCGACCCGGCCTCGTCCGCGACCACGCCCCGCGGACCTGGCCCGACCCGACTTAGACTGACCTGTACTCCTCGCCCACCACGCACGCCGGTGGGCCTGGACCCGGGCGCGACCCGTACCCGACTACCCGGCAGCTCTGGGAGAGCTTTCCTAAGAGCTACTTCTGTGAGAGAGAAACGCGGGGGGGATGGTAGAATAGGTTTTTGCCCGCTGACGAGAGCTTTGAAGTGTGCAGGCACAGGCGAAGAAGAAGAAGACGAGCGAGGCAGAGAAGAAGGACGACGAAAGCTGAAGGAAGGAGGAGCACTGTAGCAGCGGCGGTTTAAGTCGTCTGATTGGAAAATCAGACGACGTCCTGAAGGCAAAGAAGGAGAAGGAAGGCGAGGCAGAGGAGAACACAGAGAGGCCAAGGGAAGAACTGAAAGAAGAAGAAGAGCACGAGAAGAAGAAGATCTGAAGAAAGGAAAAAGAAGAAAGAAAGAAGAAGAAGAAGAACAGGACCGCTCTGCAGAAGAAAAAGGAAGAGACGAGCAGAAACAGCTGAAAGAAGAAGAAGAACATCACCACTGCAGATAAAGAAGAAGAACAAAGGAAGAGAGCAGAAGATCTGAGAAGGAAGAAGAGGAGAAGCAAAGAGAAAAGAAGAAAAGCCAACAAATTCTCCCTCTCTCTCTCTTTATTTTTGTAAAAGAAACTTTGTACCCCTAGAATACAACTTGCTCCCTGAGTTCGACCTCGGGAACTCTTTTATTTTCCGAGTAAAAAATTTATATATTTGAAATGATGGCAATAACTGGCTATACTACAACGCTACAATAAAACCCGGTTATACACGCCCAGCCATCGTGTTTCAGCACCTACTGGCAATTAATGTGGCAAGTGGACCTTGGTATGCCGACATTGCCAATTACCTTGCTTCTGGGTCCCTTTCACATGGCTGGCCTAAAAGCCAGCGCGAGTATCATATTGCAGAAGTAAAGTATTATTTCTAGGATAATCCACTACTTTTTCGAGTAGGTGCTGATTAGATCATCCGTCGCTGTATTCCTGACAGCAAAGTCTCCAATGTGCTATCCTTATGTCACGATCAGGCTTGCGAAGGCCATTTCCCTGGGAGGAAAACTGCAGCTAAGGTGTTGCAGTGTGGTTTCTTTTGGCCCTCCCTTCACCAGGATGCACGCAATTTATGTTAAACAATGCACTAGGTGCCAGTCGCTAGGGTCAATGCCACGCCGTGACATGATGCCCTTGCAACCCATCCTGGCTGTTGAAATCTTTGACATTTGGGAAATCGATTTCATGGGTCCCTTTCCTCCTTCCAACGGCTTTGAGTACATCCTCGTTGCTGTTGACTATGTTTCGAAATGGAGCGAGGATATTCCTACGTGCCATGCTAACCATGTCATATCTACTCGATTTGTCAAAGACCACATTTTTGCACGCTTTGGGATCCCTCGAGCCATTATCTCTGATGGAGGAAGTCATTTTACCCATGCATCTTTTCAGGCACTTCTGAGGAAATATGGAATCCACCATCGTATCGCATCTCCGTATCATCCTCAAACGAACAACCAAGCTAAGGTGTCGAATCGGCAAATCAAGCAAATTCTCCAGAAAACGATTTGGCCTGACCGTAAGGATTGGTTCGACAAGCTGATTGACGCACTTTGGGCGTATCAAACCGCCTTCAAGGCTCCCTTTTGTATGTCTCCTTATAGAATTGTTTACGGGAAGCCTTGTCATATGCTCGTGGAGTTGGAGCATCGTGCTTATTGGGTGGTTCGCCAATGTAACCTCGACCTAGACCTGTGTGGTCGAGAAAGGAAACTCCAACTCCAGGAGCTGGAAGAGCTCCGTCGTGAGGCCTATGATTCTGCCTTAACTTTCAAACAACACACTAAGGCCTTTCACAACAACCGCATTCAGCAGAAGGAATTTGAGCCATCTCAGCAAGTTTGACTTTACAATGCCCGGCTCAAATTCTTTCCAGGGAATTGAAGTCCAAATAGACTAGTCCCTACTTGGTCTCTAGACCATTTCCCAACAGGGCCATTGAAATTGAAGATCTCAGATCTGGGCATAAGTTTACGGTCAATGGGCAGTGGTTAAAACCCTATCTTACTCATGAACCTGCCCCCATTGGTGAAACTGTTACCCTACTGGAGGGTAACTGACTTCGTGCCTCACTCTGAGTCTAGCTGGGGACGTTAAATTCAGCACCCGTTGGAAGGCACACCAGCAACACTCCTCCTCCACTCTCGCCTACACATTCCATTTCACTTCACTTCACTGTGCACTTCTTCACTTTTCACTTCACCACCCACCATCCACCCACCCTGCCACCCTGCTATATACCTCGCACCTCAGTACCAAAACCCTTGGACCTTACTTAACCCTACATGCATATGAGGACATAGCATCATTTGGCATGGGGGGTGGATAGGCATCCATTAGGAGCTAGGTATTATATGGGTATCATGCAACTTCTGCATCCATTATACATATCCATCTATAAATATGTACATAGCCTAATTGTTTCAAAAAAAAAAAAAAACGTGTAGGGTGTTTAGCAATGATCTGAAAGCTGAAACAAAAATACAACGCAAGGAAGAGATACTTTCTAGGAAAGGCGTAGAAACTTTGTAATCTCTTAATTCCCGCTTCCCTAAGATCGACTCTGAGCCTAAAAGTAACCAAGATAAAATCAAGTAGACCAGGTTAAAATTTCTATGAAACTAGTGTAGACTTGATTTAGGTTAACTAACTATACTGATTTCGATGATCATATCACCATATTAAATAAGCCTACTCGAGTCTGCACCAGTCCTTAGTACATCACATTTCATCCTTAGAAAACTAACCAAGGACCTATTCGTAGGATGCAGGGACCTTTTTGCAAGCCTTTAAGGATCTCTCTGTAACCATTCACAACAATTTATGGGCTTGCTTGCACTTTTTCTACCCTTTCGTTGAGGGCTGTTCCTACAAAATCACAATTAGAACCCAGCCACCACCTGCAACCACGCGTGCACTGTAGCACGCAAAGAACACAGGCCATCCTGGCCGTCGATCCCCCCTTGTCTCTTAATCTATGGCTTGATTTGATTTGAAGTTTCGCGCGAATCAACGCATGTGGTCACCACTACCCCCAGATCCCATCCAACAGCCACTTTTTGATTTAGATCCCTGCGCATGCCTCCCCTCTCAACCTTACCACCCAAGCCACTAGTGCCTAATCTCACCATTGCAGTGAGGAGAATCACTCCCTCTTGCTACTTAAGCACCTCCACTACCTCGCGTGCAAAAGATTGCTCCCTTCTACACCTCTCGATTCGATCATTCATCCACTCTAGCTCTTCTCCTCAACTATCTCAGATTCATTGCCACCGGCAATGAAGCTCCACTTCTCCGACTCTCCTCACCGCTAAGGACCTCATAGCACCTGAGGGCAACCCAGAACTCCACTAGTGAGTTTTCTCTCTGCTGGAGCACCTCCTCCCTCCATTCTTCCTCTCCATCCACCAGGTAGAGATCCAAAGGTCCCATTCCTCCATTTAGACTAGGTTTTAATGCTTTCTAGTTGTAGCATAGATGTATTAATTGATAGTGTAGCACAGATTAGATAGGAGTAGATCAGGTAGAAATTTGCTGATGATGTTATTTAGCTTAGCAGTAAATTTAGAGTAGATTTTGCACTCCACCTCCTCTAATCATTTCATATCAGAGGAGATGATTTCACTACCTCACTAATCACTGTTTTCTCCCTCTTCATATTTCCATTTCAATTTCTAATTTTCCTCGAATTTTAATCGGCAATCCACCCATCCATTTAGAGCCAAATCCTCATCCCATTGTTTTCGATCTTTGAGATGAGGATTTGCGCTCAAAAACCATCTAGGGGTCTCTTCACTCATGTCATTTTGTTCACAAAGACCCCTGATCTGATTTGAAATGGAATCGTTCACTTGATCTAATTTGAATTTGGTTTTTAATGCAAAATCATGAGATTTTGATCCATTTGAGTTCTAAGGGATTTTTTATCAAGTGAACTGATGTATTTTTGTGTTATTCAGTCCATGGCAGTGAATCTGAGATGATTTTAATGATAGATTTTTCCTCAGATGAGCCATGGTTGTATTTGGTTTTGAATGAAGATTTGATAATTTGGGGTTTGATTTTAGTGTTTTTCATTGTGGGATTTTGATTCTTTCTTCGTGCTATCTATGGCACAAGAGAGAAAATAAATCATATTTCTATGAGGTTTTCAAGCTTCCCTCAAGAGGGATTGAATCCCAAATTTTTCAAGTTTATTCGAGACACTTTTGATATGGATTTCTCGCATTAGAATCCTAATTTGCCACCTTAGTTTACATTATCTATAATGTAAGGTGAGGTGCTCATTAGGATTTCAATATATTTTTGGGGGACATTGATCTGAATTTCTCTTGGTTTTCTTGCAAACTCAAAGAGTTTTCCTGATTTGTCTTTCGAGTTCTTAAGTGTTGATAATGATTGCATTAATTGAATCTATATTTAAATGAGTTATGTTTCAAATGGTTGCTTGAAGTTGTGATTTTAGAGTCAAAATCCCCCTATTTCAATACATCAAAAGGCTGCATAGCAACAACATGTTCTTGGGATAATTTCTGATTTCAAGCATGTGTTGATTGGAGCACTTGTTCAATGGATTTCAAAATTCCGACTTAACCATTTTTCTTTATGTTGTCTATAACATGAGAGGAGGAATAGATTAGAGTTTTTCTCTTAATTGATAGATTTTATTTGGTGTTTTGATCTCGGTATAGTCCAATGTGTAAGGGATAAAAACATAATGAAAACTCCTTTTGCTCCTTGAGATTTGAGAAGAATTGTATCAAACTAAGAAATTAAAGAAAGGTTATGACATTTTGGAAAACCTGAATAACTATTTTAATTTATGCTCTTTGTGTTGTCTATAACACACTAGGGTGATTAATTAGTTATTTAGGCCTTCTTGGAGTGAGAGTTTTCTAGCCTGATCTAAGAAAATGCCCACTGAGATTGCAGCATCAGCTCTACTACCATGTTTGGCAGTAGCAATTGTTGCTGCTATAAAGGTAGAAGTTGCCATCTGATAGATTTAAGACATCTAGCACAAACTTAGACCTTCCAGTCAACTCCTATTCTCAGCAACTTATTCAGTTGCTTGAGATCAGAAGCTGTTGCTGCTTTATGCCTGCTAATGATGCTGTTTTGTTGTGATTTTGGACTGTAATGCATTGGGCAATGGTTGATTTAAAGTGTTAAAAATGGCTGACATATTTCTAACCGTGCATATATTGTAAACAAGCTTTCTTGGACTATAATCTAACTTAAATCCAACTTGGAATAGCTTGATTTATGATTAAATTCCTTTATCAGCTAAAATATGTGCATAATTGTCCCATGATGAAAATTGGATGAAATTAAGTGAAGAATCATGTTTACCTATGGGAGCACCTATTATGTAACCTGTTAAACACTTCTGAGGCATTCTACTACATGTTCAACCATACATTAGCTTTCTAGAGCCTTAGGTTCTAATAGAAAAAACTCCTTTAGGCCTAGAAATGAGCTCACTTTGTAATTAAATAAAAATCCTTTAAAAAATCTAAAAAATAAAATAAACCTGTCTTAGTGAAGATTAGATAAATTTTTACACATATGCCAAGTTTTAAGGTATTCTAAACACTCAAGGTTCAGTCTACCTTAAAACTCAATAAAAGACTCCCTCTTTCCCATCTTTCTCTTTCTTTCTCATCCCCTACCTCTATAAAATATATAAAACTCATAACAAGAAGCAAAACCTCAAAATCCACAAAAATACTATGTATAGTAAGTATATACATGTAAATATAACCTATATAATAAGTCATATCTATATATAATGTAAAATAGAGGTATAATAGGTATATATAACTTATATATTTATTATATAATGTAAATTAAATATTTAAGATCATATAAACTGTATATAACTTAATTATATAACTATTTATTATTTATGTCAACTTATAAGTACTATAACTTAAGTAAATATATAAAACCCTGTATATAAATGTAATTACTAATTATACTATATATACATATCTATATTTGTATTATGTAAATTATGAACCCTATAGTATAATTTAAATATATATATATTATAAATAATGAATTTATTAAGTTACTAACTAAGTTATTAAATTAAATCAAAATAAATTAGTAATTTAAGTTATAATCGAACTAACATATACTGTACATTTATATAATTGTATTTTAAGTAAATTAAGCTAATTTAACTATATTTATAATATATTATGTTATTTATAACTTAAATTATACTTATACACCCTGAAATCACCTATTTAAATGAAAATAAATTAAAATAAAACTTGTAAGATAAAATAAAAATCTGTAATAAATACTTTCATATGTATATTAATACTGTATAAGGTCAACTAGACCATTAATTAACTAATTTATATGTTAATTAAGAAATAAACCTTGAAATCAGGATGTATTATTTACAAACTTTAGCTAATTTATTTATATAGTAAATATAATTATTTTTGTAAATAAACCAAATAATTATATAGACCTATATAAGGGATTTCCAAATATATATTTTATTTTAAAAATGGAATTAATTTGGGCCCTCAAATTGAGGGCCAAAAATCCTAAATCAGAACGGCTGCGCTGGAAGCAACAGCACCTAAAGAGGTGCTAGATAGTGCCACATTGTGAGTGGCAGAGCGCTCAACGCCACATATATTATTTTTCATCCTATCCCTATCAATCGTCACGAGCACCGAGCACCTGAGATTCTCTATCCCTTATCCCTCTAAGCATTTGGCATTTGACATTGGTTTGTGATTATGTACAATGTGCGAGCCGGGGGCCTGGCACTTTGCATAGGCCTGAATGAGATCATTAACGAGCTTGAACCAGAATTAAAAGTTTAATTAACAAATCAAGGTGGCCTCAGTAGAGGTCTAGTCCCACCCGAGAGGGTGCTATGTATCCCTCGAAAAGGTCCCTCGCCAATTAAAAAAACTAATTTTGTTTTAAGAGAGGGTTAATAAGGGGTTAATTAAGAGAAAAAAGAGTGACGTGAAGATTAAGTGTGAGAGAAGAAGAGAGAATGAGAGATCCTTAAGCTAAGAAGAACAGAAGAGAAAGAAGATGAATGACCAAAGAAATGTATGTGTATATACAGGTATATATGTGTATACAGTATACTGTAAATAAATAATATGCACAAGAAGTATACGTAGCATAAGTAATGTTGAGCTATATATGTACGTAAATAATAGTATAGCTTTAGTAACAGATTAATCTATCACTGTAGATAGAATAAGTGTCACTATAGGCCTTAGTTTTTACCTTGGCTTATGTACATACTTTTTCCTAAGGTTTAGCGACGTTTATATATGTCATTGTACATACTATATATGTTACTGTATATGTTAGTATATATTATTACTTATTATTGTATATATATATGTAATTATTGCTATTATATGTATAAATAGATAGTATATAGTACCTAATTATAGTATTTGATGCTTGTTTATATATATCTGTTTGCAAGCATTGTAATTCATTTTGTTATACATAATTGAGTTATTATGTCATTCATTGATCATTCATTAATTCATTCATTCATAATTATACATAAAATCAATTTTTTTGAATTAAAAAATAATATTAGACTTAGATAGTGATGTATATCAATAACTACCTCCCAGTGAACAACCTGGAATAAACCAATAAAAATTAAGTAAATGAATAAAATTGATGCGAAACGGTTTGTATTTGTGACATACTACAACAACGACACATTTTATACGAACCGTGGTCGGTCGCACCAATCAACCATTCAAATATCCTAATTCTAACTTACCGTCCTACTCATCTCAACCCACAAGTAGGAGCAACAGCCGCAATAGTAGCTTCAAACAGCAGCAGCAACTACTGCTTGAATTCAACAGTAGCTCAAAAGTTCTGATGCTACTCAAACACATTGCAACACTATATGAAATCCCATGCAATAAATTCAGACGTCTTAAAATAGTTAAGGAAGCTGTTGTTCAACCATTTCTAAATTCCAGTAGATTTGATGCATGCTTCAGGATACAAACACCCAAAATCAGACTTGGTGAAGTATGATCTGAGGCATTTAATATGCTGAATCATGCTTCAAATCTCATCTTAAAATCACTTAAAATTTCTTGTAAACCAAAGAAGAAGATCTGAAATTCAGTGTCTATGCAAATAAGATTTCAAACTTCTTTTTAAACCATGTCAAATCTTCATTCTCGATTGAAAATCCTCTCAAATTTCAATAAGACCTCCCATAGAGGATCATGCAAGTGGAAATATGGAGGATAAAATATCGCCCCGATTGGGATTTTACTTTGGGTCTTATAATGGTTTCTCCACTTAATCTCCTTGAACACTATTGATGGGTGTTCAAGGTAATTGTGTGGATAGATCAAGACCTGTTGGGTCCTTATTCTATCTCAAATCAGGGAAATTGATTTTCCTTGATAGAACTCTCCAACATAGGGCTTAGATATATGCTCATCCACATGTCAAAAACCAAATCCAAAGCATTAGAATCCTTGCATACACCTAATCAAACCCATTAAACCTCAAAAAGCTCAATCAAATCAATGAAGTTCAAAATACATTCCAAATCACTGGATTGGACATTAAAAACCAATTTAAACATGATCAAGCAATTCAAGTTTATAAAATAAGATCGGGGGGTCTTTGTGGCTTTGCGAAATGAGTGGGAGACCCCCCCAACGTGGTTTATGGCACTAAATTTCATATCTAAGACACAAGGTCCTCAGATTTGAAATTAGACCTGATGAAGGGGTGATAAGCAAAATTAAAATCGAGAAGAAATCAGAATGCGAAATGGAAATATGAAGAGGAAGAAATCAATGATCAGTGGATTGAAATGAGTTCATCTCCTCCGATCTAAATTGATCAAAGAAGGTGGGTGTGTGGATTCTACACTACACTACTCCTAAGCTATCTACAATCACACAATCAGATCAGAGCAAGTCTACATCTAATTTCTACTCCTAAATTACTGAAATGACCCATTGCCTTTTTAATCGGATAAGATGTCTGGAGTTTCAGTCAAACGTCTATTCAGACGTCTGGTCACAAGCCCGGACGTTTGAAAGTGAGAATTTTCGTACGTCCCTTTGCGCTCTGTGCACGGGTGGCACGTAGAAGCTTCTCTCTCTCCACACCCTCACCCCCTTAAACCCTAAACCCATCCTATTTAAGCCCCCCCTTCTCTTCTTCTCACCACCCACCACTCAAGCCACCGCCACCTCCTCCTCCTTGCAACGACCACGCCCTCTAGCCTCCCGTCTCTACTGTAGCCGCGGCAAGGAAGGAGAGGAGCTGGCGAGGGAGAACGGGGAAGAGTGAGAGCGAGAGAGTGTGAGGGAGTGAGAGCTGGGGAGGAGGATGACGGCCGCGGGAGCTCGGTGGAGCTCGAGGAGGAGTTCATGGGAGAGAGGAGGATACCGGCGGGGAGCTTCTCAAGCTCCTGCAACTGCTGGAGCTACCGCTACGGGCGGAGACACGAGCGGGGCGAGCTGTGAGAAAGAGTTTCGATAATGGAAGTTTCTAATATCAAACGTCTGAAGTATCGTCCAGACTGCTGGTGGGGCACCCGAACGTCCGGAGCTGAAGCCGGACGTCTGAAAACATAATATCCCGAGGTACGTACCTTCCTACGCTACTTTCCGCCATGCAAATTGTAGCGCAGTAGGAGTTGGGTTAAAAATGGAGTCTGTGTTCTACACGCAGGCGCAGAGCGTCAGGTAGGGTGCACACTTCAAGGTGATTTTGGACGTCTGACCGCATCGCCAGACGTCCGACAGCCCTTCCAGACGACTAGAAGAAGGGTGAAACGTCTGGAGCTACACCCAGACGGTCGTGGAGGGATCCAGACGTCTGAGAATACCACAGGAAACACAAGGTGAGATCTGACGTCTTTTAAGACGTCTGGGACTAGTGCTAGACATCTGATTTTGGGCAGTAACCATATTTTTGGGTCGTTTAGGGTCTAAACGGAATTAGATTTCTGCGAACAAAGTACCACTGTTTTCCACTTGAGTTTCTCCACGTGTTCGTGTTGAGTATCTACTGTTTTGAGCTCATATGATGTAAATTAGTCACTGGTACAGGTTACCAGCTGGTGGAATGTTTGGGACCCTCGGAAATGATGAGATCTGCGGCACAAGCCCCCATTCCTCCAGTGATACCCGGTAGAGTGGTTTAATTCAGTTGTTAATATTTAAATAAGAATGTACTTGTTTGGAATAATCGGATCAAACTCTAGGATATGGAATGAACCCTAAGGTAGAAATGTATGAGCCTATTTTGAGCTGTACTGTTTACTTGATGCATATTTAAAATAAATTGCTAGAAAATGGTATTAGTGTAATTATGAAATGCATATTAGAATACGAGTTGCCTGCATGTGAATGAATTATGAGATGCATGTTAGAATACAAGTTTCCTGTATGTGAATGGGAAAGTGAACGATAAAACCGCAAGTTGCATGTAAATAATTGAGAATTAAATTGTGAAAACACGAGCTGCCTATATATGGATGAGGAACGAGTTATGAAAAATGAGATCCGAATGTGGATAAATGAGATGAATAATGAGCATGAACCCTACTGGGAATTAGGAGTAGAACTCTTGTGTATGAAAGGAATCTGGAATGTAGAGGAGAAGTGAGCTGGCCCTTGTGTACACGATACCAAGGAGAGCAACTGTCCCTTTTAGTGTAGAGGGGTAGTCAGCCACCTATTAGGTTGAGACTCGGGGTAGGACTGGACACTCTACACTGACTCCTGTTGACCCTCGCATACGTAGTACCGAGGTGAGCTACTAGTGTAGAGAGGGAGCTAGCCACCCCACAGGGCCTAGGGTTAAGCTGGCCACCCTACACCAACTTTGCTAGGCCTGCTGGGCAAACCGGGGTAGTCAGGTGAGGGTACGTGAACTATGGAGGGGCGAGACCCTTATTGGTTCTGAGGGGCAAGACCCCTATTTTGAGAGGGCAAGGACCTATATTGTGCCGTGTTATACTTTGGGCGTACCCGCTAACAGAAATGACTGACCATGTGTCAGTGCAGGGTAGCTACCCGTGCGCTTATCATGCGTGTTATAGTCACCGCTACGTCTCGACAGTGACTGTAACGACCCGATTCCCGAGTCCCTACGAGACACGAGAATCGGACCGACTCGACTAATCCCAAGACCTAGTCATCCAACGAGGAAGTAACCAAAAGAGCAGTAAAATAAATCACATTCAGCATGAATATAACTAGCAGTAACAAAATACAGCAGTAAGAAATGGAACTACTACAGTATACACCCCCACAACAGTAGAACAACAAATATGTACATAACATGAAGCTTACAATAAAGAAGTACAAGGAGTAACAAGGAAACTACTCACTACAGTGGAAGAAAAGTACAAAAAGAACTACGGGTAACTCTACTGGACCCTACTAGGCCCAGCGTCCTCTGCAGTCGCTGACCCTGGCTGCTCAACACCTGGTCCTGAAAAGTAACGAGTGTAACATGTCAGCGAAACGCTGAGTAGAGTGGCAACTAAAAGCTAAAGAAGCAGTAGAGTGTACAGTAGCTGTTATATTTTTACTTTCTTTATTTATGTAACGAGCGCGTACCCCAGACCCCTTTTAAGACGTCTGGGAGGTGGCCCAGACGTCGGACAAGACGTCTGGGATCACATCCAGACGTCTGACCAGACGTCCGGGATAGTTTACAGACGTCTGGAGAACAGTTATGTTCGCACGGGAGATTCGTCTGCGCGCCTGTGCGCGCAGACCTGCGATTCTGCCCTCTTTCTCTGCGGCTGCAGGCGGCTGCAACCGCCTTCTCTCTCCTCCTCGCGCCTCCCCTCCCGTCTCCACCATCTTCTTCCTTCTTCTCCTGCCTGTGCGCGAGAGCGAGCGGACGCGAGGGCGCAGCGGCAGCGGCAGCCGCAGTGAGCGCGGAGGAGGTGCGGCGTGCGAGGGCGGGGCTCTGCCGTGAGGGCGAGCTCGCCGGAGCGGCTTGGCCGGCCGGCGGAGGGCGCAGGGGGCGCGGAGCGACGCGGAGAGGGACCTGCTGCGGGCTGAGCAGCAGACGCACGAGGTGCGACGCGGGCGGCGTCGCGAGCGGAGGCCGAGCAGGGTTCTGATTCTGGAAAAATTTCCAGAATCAGACGTCTGGATTGATAGCCAGACGGCAAGGTCGACGTCTGTAAGATCATACAGACGTCTGAAAGGTGAGTTTCCGCTTTCTTCTTCATTATTGTCGACTGACCGTACTGAGGGAGGGGGGTTGGCTGTGCGCAGGTTCGTTGATTCGCCATCCCTTGCGAATCAGACGTCTGGAAGTTGTACCAGACGGCGGGAGTGACCTCCAGACGTCCGGAGGGACCATCGGACGTCTGGGATCTAGGCAGACGTCCCCGCAGACTTTTGGACGTCCGGGGAACCAAGCCGAACAGGTAATTCTCTGATCCACCGTTTAAGACGTCTGGAAGGAGTTCCAGACGTCTGATTTTGCACAGTATTGTCTTTCTCGACCCGTTTAGGGCCCGTTTGGGCTCCGTTTTCCGCGATTCGAGTTGCGTTCGTTTCAGAATTAATTCCTCTACCCGCCTACAGTAGCTATACACTGTTCTGAGACACTCCTTGTGTTTGATCCTTGTGATAGGACCTCGTTCGGTTGCAGTCTTGAGAGTCGTTGAGTTACGCGGGATTCCCGATCACGCCCCCATTACTCCCGTTGTACCTGGTAGAGTGGCTTTAAGTATTAATAAAATCTGTTAAAGTATGGAACCATAACTAGAACCTAGGGCATTGCATGAATCCTAGGAATGAGAAATATTTGGAATGATAGCTCCTAAGTGTTGCATGAATCCTAGGGCCGGAAAACTAGATTGTATGATAGATCCTAGGATATGGCATGAATCCTAGGGTGGAAAAACTAGTGGAATGTATATTACTGCAGTCTTGGAAAATTGGAAAGGAATATATATAAAGCTGCCTGTAAAATTAATTAACAGCTGCCTGTTATGAACAAAGAAACATGTTGAGATCATCGATTTCGAGAATGTGAATCTGGAAAGTGAAACATATGATGTTCTGAGATAAAGAGCTGGAACCCTACGGGGAATTAGGAGTGGAACTCCTGGAAAGAAAAAGGAATGGAACTGAGATGTAGTTTGTACTGTCTCTTGGGTACGCAGTACCAAGGGAAGTACCTGTACCTGTTTAGTGTAGAGTGGGGCCAGCCGCCCCATGGACCCGGGGTTAGGATTGGCCGCTCTGTACCGACTTGTTGGCCCTCGTGTACGTAGTACCGAGGAGAGCTAGTAGTGTTAGGAGAGTACTAGCTACCCCACGGGCCCCGGGGTTCTACTAGCCTCCTTCACCGACTTGTTAGGCCCACTAGGGCAAACCAGGGTAGTCAGGCGAGGGTGCGCGGACTGTGGAGGGGCAAGGCCCCGATTTGGTTACTGTAGAGGGGTTGGACCCCTGTTACTGAGAGGGCTCTGCCCTGGTTCCGTGCTGTGCTTTGGGCGCACCCGTTAACGGAAACGACTGACCGCGTGCCAGTGCGGGCTAGCTACCTGTGCGTTTATCGCGCGTGCCGTAGTCACCGTTACGTCTGTCAGTGACCTTGGGGTGGTTGACTGAGGGTAGGATCACCACGGGGGACTCTCCCGGCCAGGAGAGCACCACGTGCTACTTCTACTTTTGGAAAAGACTGCAATCAAGATCGTTCCCACGAGGACATTCGAGATCAAGTAAAGGATCTGAGAAATAAATGAAATAGTAAGAAAAATTGAAAGATGTGAATAAAGGAAGTAATAGAACATAACAGCTACTGTACACTCTACTGTTGCCTTTAGTTAGTTTGCCACTCTACTCAGCGTTTTGCTGACGTGTTACACTCGTTACCTTTTTCAGGACCAGGTGTTGAGCAGCCAGGGTCGGCGGCTGCAGAGGACGCTGGGCCAAGTAGGGTCCAGTAGAGTTACCACAGCTTTGTACCCCTTTTGTTTCTGTTCTAGTGAGTAGTTTTTGTTTCCGCTGTACCTTCTTTACCTGCAGTTTTTGTTATATGATAAATGTTGTTTTACTGTTGTGGTGGTACCTACTGTAGTAGTTTCTTTCCTTACTGCTGTACTTTCTTACTGTTAGTTATATTCATGCTGAATGTGGTTTATTTTACTGTCTTTTGGTTACTTCCTCGTTGGACGACTGGGTCTTGCGATTAGTCGAGTCGGTCCGGTTCTCGTGTCTCGTAGGGACTCGGAAACCGGGTCGTTACAAGATGGTATCAGAGCAAGGTCGCCCCGAGAAGTGAATCAACTGACTGGAAAATAACCAATTCACATGTTTATAGCTAGAGTAGCCACCACAACATATCTCTTGACATGAGCTCTTAGAAGTCTTGTTAGGTACCGTCTGTTTTGACGTTTCCGTTTTTTTTTTTTTTTTTTTCGCGTCTCCATTATAGGAGATGCCGCGTCGTGGAGCTAGGAGGGTGGGCCGCAGGCGCGGCCGAGGTCAGGGCCCGGGGGACAGATGTGTCGGGCTTGGAATACATACTACCCCTCCTCTTCTCCTGAGTATACCGTCTCGGGACCTCGTCCAACTGATTCGAGAGGTGGTTCGAGAAGAATTTCAGCTTCCACCCACGTCGCCACCCCCTCCCCCTTCCGAGCGTACGACAGGGGAGTTAGTGGTGGAACGAGATTTCCGCCGCCACACCAGGCGTGTTAGGAGAACTCAACGGAGACACGTGGCATCCGCAGGAGAGCCGTCACGTTGTGCAGGGCCATCAGTGGCCTTTGGGGGCCCTCGACAGGGGCCAGTCGCCAACACCGGACCCCCGCCTAGCCGACAGCAGGGACTCACTGAGGGCGGGAGTCGGGTTCCCCTCTGCTACCAGTGTGGCCAGCCGGGCCACGTCAGGAGGGACTGCCCATCTAGGGCAGGAGGTCAGCAGATACTTCCCGTGCAGAGCATTGGAGGGCGTGCAGGAGGCCGCGGTTCCCAAGCACGAGGAGGAGGACAGCAGTCGCGAGGAGGGTACCGGCCAGCACCTACCCGTCCGACGCAGAGTGTGGCTGCTTCGTCCGCACCTAGAGCTGAGGGGCGTATCAACGCCCTAACACACAGGGACGCCAGAGCATCGGGATCCGTGGTAGCAGGTATGGTTTTAGTTTCTGGCAGACTCGTTTACACGCTTTTCGATTCCGGCGCTACGCACTCGTTTGTCGCAGCCAGTTTCGCAGTTAGTTTGGACCAGGATTATACACTGTTAGAGAATCCGTTCGTAATCAGAGGTCCGAGTGGTCAGCTGTTTGTAGCTGAGGAGGTGTACACGGGTTGCGGGGTCAGCATCGGGGGACATAGCCTGCCAGCTGACCTGATTATGATACAGATGGAGGACTTTGGAGTGATTCTGGGGATGGATTGGCTGTCCACTTACCACGCCGTGGTAGACTGTTTTGAGAGGAAGATTGTCTTCTCCATTCCGGAGTTGCCTCCTTTCGAGTTTCACGGGCAGCCAGTGGACGGAGGTTTCAGGTGCATTTCGGCACTTCGGGCGGCGAGACTTTTGAGCCAGGGGTGTGAGGGCTTCCTAGCTTGTGTGGTGGCAGAGCACAGCCCCGTGGCGGACTTCCAGAGCATCCCGGTGGTCAGAGAGTACCCCGACGTGTTTCCAGACGAGTTACCAGGACTACCGCCCGAGCGTGAGATCGAGTTTGAGATCTCACTAGGACCAGGGACCAGCCCCATCTCCACCGCGCCATACAGAATGGCACCGCTTGAGCTGCGAGTGCTCAAGTCTCAGTTGCAGGACCTTTTGGAGAAAGGTTTCGTGAGGCCCAGTGCGTCTCCCTGGGGAGCCCCGGTACTGTTTGTGAAGAAGAAGGATGGGACCCTACGCCTTTGTGTGGACTACCGACAGCTGAATAGGGTCACCATCAAGAACAGATATCCGCTGCCGAGGATCGACGATTTGTTTGACCAGTTGCGGGGTGCCACGGTGTTTTCCAAGATAGACTTGAGGTCTGGATACCACCAGTTGAGGATCAGGGAGACCGACGTCTCCAAGACAGCTTTCCGCACTCGGTACGGACACTACGAGTTTTTGGTCATGCCGTTTGGGCTGACCAATGCCCCCGCTGCTTTCATGGACCTGATGAACAGGGTGTTTAGACCGTACTTGGATCAGTTCGTGGTGGTTTTCATAGATGATGTGCTCATCTATTCTAGAGATCGAACGCAGCACGGACAGCACTTGCGGATGGTTCTGGACACTCTGAGACGACGCAGGCTGTACGCCAAATACAGCAAGTGCGAGTTCTGGTTGAGGGAGGTGACCTTCTTGGGTCATGTGATATCTGGTGACGGCCTGGCGGTGGACCCCGCCAAGGTCGGGGCAGTGCTCAGGTGGGGGAGACCGCGTTCAGTCACTAAGATTCGCAGTTTCCTGGGACTGGCAGGTTACTACAAACGGTTCATCAGGGGATTTTCACAAATTGCGCGTCCTATGACACAGTTGACCCGGAAGGACGTGCCTTTCGCTTGGACAGACGCCTGTGAGGCGTGTTTTCTGGAGCTGAAGGAGAGGTTGACCTCGGCTCCCGTGCTCACCATCCCTGACAATAGTGGCGGGTTCGTTGTGTACACAGACGCTTCCTTGCAGGGGTTAGGAGGTGTGCTCATGCAGAGGGGTCACGTGGTCGCTTACGCTTCGCGGCAACTGAAGCCCCATGAGCATACCTACCCTACCCACGATCCAGAGTTGGCAGCTGTTGTCTTCGCGCTGAAGACATGGAGGCACTACTTGTACGGTGAGACCTTCGAGATTTTTTACAGATCACAAGAGCCTCAGATATCTTTTTGACCAGAAGGAGCTCAACATGAGACAGAGACGTTGGTTGGAGCTCCTGAAGGACTACGACTGCAGCATCTCCTACCACCCGGGAAAGGCCAATGTGGTGGCTGACGCCTTGAGCCGTAAGGCGCCCGCACGCTTGACCAGTCTACAGTTACAGAGTTGGAGCCTTTTGGAGGAGGTGGGCAGTTGGCGACCTCTAGAGTTACGAGGGTACTGTGGGGCAGTGACGGTGACACGGCAGACCAGGCCAGGGTTGATAGACCGCATCATCACGGGACAGATGGCCGATCCGTACTTGCAGTCTTTGCGCGACAGAGTACTATCAGGGGACCCAGGGGACTTCTCTTTCACAGACCAGGTGTTACGCTTGAGGGGACGGATGTGCGTCCCCAGAGACGAGGAGCTGTTGAGAGAGCTCCTGACTGAGGCACACGGTTCCAGATTCACCATACATCCCGGAAACACGAAAATGTACCATGACTTGAGACGCGAGTTCTGGTGGAGAGGGATGAAGCGGGATGTGGGTGAGTTCGTGCAGCAGTGCTTAGTGTGCCAGCAGGTGAAAGCCGAGCATTAGAGGCCTGCAGGGCCGCTTCAGCCGCTTCCAGTGCCAGAGTGGAAGTGGGAGAGCATCACCATGGACTTGGTAGTGGGCTTACCTGTTACCCAGCGAGGACACGACGCAGTCTGGGTAATAGTGGATAGATTGACGAAGACGGCACGATTCTTGCCGATCCGAGTCACTTTGGGACCAGCACAGTTGGCAGAGAGGTATATCCGTGATGTGGTGCGACTACACGGAGTTCCGCGGGAGATCGTATCCGACCGGGATACCCGCTTTACGTCCCAGTTTTGGGCTGAGTTTCAGCAGGCTTTGGGGACGAGGTTGAGGTTTAGCACGGCTTACCACCCCCAGACGGACGGACAGTCAGAACGCACGATACAGACACTTGAGGACCTTTTGCGTGCCTGTGTACTAGACTGGAGGGGCTCTTGGGAGGAGCACCTGCCCCTGGCGGAGTTTGCATACAACAACAGTTATCACTCGAGCATCGGCATGGCTCCCTACGAGGCTCTGTACGGACGGAAATGCACGGCACCCTTGAGTTGGGTTGAGGTGGGGACCAAGTGGGAGGTTGGCCCCAGGTTGATCCGGCAAAGTCAGGAGGTAGTTGAGCAGATCCACAGACGACTCCGCACTGTCAGGAGCAGACAGAAGAGCTACGCAGATCGCAGACGCAGAGAGGTGCAGTTCGAGGTTGGGGACCACGTCTTCCTTCGTGTTTCGCCCATGAAGGGCTTACAGCGGTTCGGGGTGAGAGGGAAGCTCGCGCCGAGGTTCGTGGGGCCCTTTGAGGTCCTGGAGCGGGTTGGACCCGTTGCTTACAGACTTGCCCTTCCCCCGCAGCATTCTGGTGTGCACGACGTATTCCACGTGTCCAACCTCAGGAAGTACGTAGCCGATCCCAGCCACGTACTGAGTCACGAGGGCGTCGAGGTGAGCGACGACCTGACCTACCCCGAGCGGCCAGTGTAGATCCTAGACCGAGCCGTCCGCAGGTTGAGACGAAAGCAAGTACCCCTGGTAAAGGTTTTGTGGAGGAGCCAGCGGTACGAGGAGGCTACCTGGGAGCCTGAGGCGGCAATGCGGGAGCGGTACCCAGAGCTTTTCGCGGGTACGTCTTTTCGGACCGGCTTCGGTCCTCTTTGAGTTTGTTATGGTTATTTGGACATCCTTTTCCCGCACCCTAGTTGGCGCAAGTTTCGGGGACGAAACATCCTTTGAGTTTGTTATATTGTAACGAGCGCGTGCCCCAGACGCCTTTTAAGATGTCTGAGAGGTGGCCCAGACGTCGGACAAGACGTCTGGGATCACATCCAGACGTCTGACCAGACGTCCGGGATAGTTTACAGACGTCTGGAGAACAGTTATGTTCGCACGGGAGATTCGTCTGCGCGCCTGTGCGCGCAGACCTGCGATTCTGCCCTCTTTCTCTACGGCTGCAGGCGGCTGCGACCGCCTTCTCTCTCCTCCTCGCGCGGCCTTAAAAGGGCGCGCCTCCCCTCCCGTCTCCACCATCTTCTTCCTTCTTCTCCTGCCTGTGCGCAAGAGCGAGCGGACGCGAGGGCGCAGCGGCAGCGGCAGCCGCAGTGAGCGTGGAGGAGGTGCGGCGTGCGAGGGCGGGGCTCTGCCGTGAGGGTGAGCTCGCCGGAGCGGCTTGGCCGACCGGCGGAGGGCGCAGGGGGCGCGGAGCGATGCGGAGAGGGACCTGCTGCGGGCTGAGCAGCAGACGCGCGAGGTGCGACGCGGGCGGCGTCGCGAGCGGAGGCCGAGCAGGGTTCTGATTCTGGAAAAATTTCCAGAATCAGACGTCTGGATTGATAGCCAGACGGCAAGGTCGACGTCTCTAAGATCATACAGACGTCTGAAAGGTGAGTTTCGGCTTTCTTCTTCATTCTTGTCGACTGACCGTACTGAGGGAGGGGGGTTGGCTGTGCGCAGGTTCGCTGATTCGCCATCCCTTGCGAATCAGACGTCTGGAAGTTGTACCAGACGGCGGGAGTGACCTCCAGACGTCCGGAGGGACCATCGGATGTCTGGGATCTAGGCAGACGTCCCCGCAGACTTCTGGACGTCCGGGGAACCAAGCCGAACAGGTAATTCTCTGATCCACCGTTTAAGACGTCTGGAAGGAGTTCCAGACGTCTGATTTTGCACAGTATTGTCTTTCTCGACCCGTTTAGGGCCCGTTTGGGCTCCGTTTTTCGCGATTCGAGTTGCGTTCGTTTCAGAATTAATTCCTCTACCCGCCTACAGTAGCTATACACTATTCTGAGACACTCCTTGTGTTTGATCCTTGTGATAGGACCTCGTTCGGTTGCAGTCTTGAGAGTCGCGGAGGCACGCGGGATTCCCGATCACGCCCCCATTACTCCCGTTGTACCTGGTAGAGTGGCTTTAAGTATTAATAAAATCTGTTAAAGTATGGAACCATAACTAGAACCTAGGGCATTGCATGAATCCTAGGAATGAGAAATATATGGAATGATAGCTCCTAGGTGTTGCATGAATCCTAGGGCCGGAAAACTAGATTGTATGATAGATCCTAGGATATGGCATGAATCCTAGGGTGGAAAAACTAGTGGAATGTATATTACTGCAGTCTTGGAAAATTGGAAAGGAATATATATAAAGCTGCCTGTAAAATTAATTAACAGCTGCCTGTTACGAACAAAGAAACATGTTGAGATCATGGATTTCGAGAATGTGAATCTGGAAAGTAAAACATATGATGTTCTGAGATAAAGAGCTGGAACCCTACGGGGAATTAGGAGTGGAACTCCTGGAAAGAAAAAGGAATGGAACTGAGATGTAGTTTGTACTGTCTCTTGGGTACGCAGTACCAAGGGAAGTACCTGTACCTGTTTAGTGCAGAGTGGGGCCAGCCGCCCCAGGGACCCGGGGTTAGGATTGGCCGCTCTGTACCGACTTGTTGGCCCTCGTGTACGTAGTACCGAGGAGAGCTAGTAGTGTTAGGAGAGTACTAGCTACCCCACGGGCCCCGGGGTTCTGCTAGCCTCCTTCACCGACTTGTTAGGCCCACTAGGGCAAACCAGGGTAGTCAGGCGAGGGTGCGCGGACTGTGGAGGGGCAAGGCCCCGGTTTGGTTACTGTAGAGGGCTTGGACCCCTGTTACTGAGAGGGCTCTGCCCTGGTTCCGTGCTGTGCTTTGGGCGCACCCGTTAACGGAAACGACTGACCGCGTGCCAGTGCGGGCTAGCTACCTGTGCGTTTATCGCGCGTGCCGTAGTCACCGTTACGTCTGTCAGTGACCTTGGGGTGGTTGACTGAGGGTAGGATCACCATGGGGGACTCTCCCGGCCAGGAGAGCACCACGTGCTACTTCTACTTTTGGAAAAGACTGCAATCAAGATCGTTCCCACGAGGACATTCGAGATCAAGTAAAGGATCTGAGAAATAAATGAAATAGTAAGAAAAATTGAAAGATGTGAATAAAGGAAGTAATAGAACATAACAGCTACTGTACACTCTACTGTTGCCTTTAGTTAGTTTGCCACTCTACTCAGCGTTTTGCTGACGTGTTACACTCGTTACCTTTTTCAGGACCAGGTGTTGAGCAGCCAGGGTCGGCGGCTGCAGAGGACGCTGGGACGAGTAGGGTCCAGTAGAGTTACCACAGCTTTGTACCCCTTTTGTTTCTGTTCTAGTGAGTAGTTTTTGTTTCCGCTGTACCTTCTTTACCTGCAGTTTTTGTTATATGATAAATGTTGTTTTACTATTGTGGTGGTACCTACTGTAGTAGTTTCTTTCCTTACTGCTGTACTTTCTTACTGTTAGTTATATTCATGCTGAATGTGGTTTATTTTACTGTCTTTTGGTTACTTCCTCGTTGGACGACTGGGTCTTGGGATTAGTCGAGTCGGTCCGGTTCTCGTGTCTCGTAGGGACTCGGAAATCGGGTCGTTACAATTTACATCTTTCTATTATTTAACGATTTATTTATTTCTCAGATCATTCACTTGATCTCGAATGTTCCTCGCGGGAACAATCTTGATTGCAGTCTTTTCCAAAAAGTAGAAGTAACACGTGGTGCTCTCCTGGCCGGGAGAGTCCCCCGTGGTGGTCCTACCCTCAGTCAACCACCCTAAGGTCGCTAACAGACGTAACGGTGACTACGGCACGCGCGATAAGCGCACGATTAGCTACCCCGCACTGGCACGTGGTCTGTCATTTTCGTTAACGGGTGCGCTCAAAACACAGCACGAAACCAGTATAGGGCAGAGCCCTCTCAGTAACAGGGGTCCAACCCCTCCACAGTCCGCGCACCCTCGCCTGACTACCTTGGTTTGCCCAGTGGGCCTAACAAGTCAGTGTAGGAGGCTAGCAGAACCCCGGGGCCCGTGGGCTAGCTAGTGCTCTCCCTACACTAGTAGCTCTCCTCGGTACTGCGTACGCGAGGGCCAGCAAGTCGGTGTACAGTGGCCAAACCCACCCCGGTCTCAATCTGAGGGCGGCAAGCTCCCCTCTACACTAAGAGGTAATGTGTGCTCTCTTTGGTACCACGTACCCAAGAGACAACACACTTACACGTTTCACTTTCTCAGTTCCATTCTATTCTCTTTCCAGGAGTTCTACTCCTAATTCCCCATAAGGTTCGTATTCTTTTTGTTTGGCCATTGTAGGTTTCACTGTTCCAATCTTACATTCATACAGCCCATATTCTTAATCATATTTATTCATTCATAACAAGCAGTTATTAATTTCTTTTCCACTTTTCCAAGATTGCAATATATATATATATTCCACTAGTTTTCCAGTCCTAGGATTCATGCCATACCCTAGGATCTATCATTCAATCTAGTTTTCCAGTCCTAGGATTATGCAATACCCTAGGATCTATCATTCAATCTAGTTTCTCAGTCCTAAGATTCATGCAATACCCTAGGATCTATCATTCAATCTAGTTTCTCAGTCCTAGGGTTCATGCAATACCCTAGACTCTATTAATTGTTCTACAATTGTAACAAATTATGCTAAATAAATTAAAAGCCACTCTACCAGCTACAACGGGAGTACTGGGGGTGTGGTCGGCAATCCCGCGTGCCTCCGCAACCCCCAAGACTGCAATGGTACGGGATCCTAACACAAGGATCAAACACAAGGAGTTTCTCAGAACGGTATACAATTACTGTAAACGGGTAGAGGATTTTATTCTGGAAAGAACGCAACTAGAAATGCGAAAAACGGACTCCGAACGGGCCCTAAACGGGTCGAAAACGACGAAACTGTCCAAAATAAGACGTCTGGAACCTCTTCCAGATGTCTTAAAAGGTAGGTCAGATTGTACCTTCTCTCTGTGTAGTCCTTCAGACATCCAGAAGCCTGTTGGAATGTCTAACCCCGGTTCCCAGACGTCTGATGGTCACCCAGGACGTCTGGAAGTCCACTCTGTCGTCTGAAACTGCGGCCAGACGTTCGATTCACGTGGGATGACGAGTCCTCACGCCCTCTCAAGCAGAACCTGCACGCACCCACACCTGCTCTCAGCACGACGGATCGCAGACGAAGGTGCGACGGACGCATGCATGGTCGTACACGCGAAAAAGGAAGAAGATAGAAATATCTTACCTGTCAGACGTCTGGACAGTCCTCCAGACGTCTTCACCGTCGTCTGGTCGTAAGCCAAAACGTCTGATTCTGGAAAATTTTCCAGAATCAAAGCCCGACTCGCTCTCCGCCCGCGACGCACGGCTGCGCCGCGCCCCGTCCGCCTGCTGCCTGAGCTGCAGCAGCCCCTCCGCGACACTCCACGCCTGCTGCTCCCCCATCGGCCGGCTCTAGCTGCCCCGGCAAGCTCGAGCCCTCACGGTCGAGCGTCTTCTTCTCGCAACACCCCCTCCCGCACACTCGCCGCGGCCGCTGCTGCCGCCGCTCTCTCGCGCTCTCGCACTGGTAGGGAGAAAGAGAAGAGGAAGGCGGGGGAGATGAGGGTGAGGGAGAGGGCGAGGGCGTCCTTATAAGGCCGCGCAGGGAGAGAGAGAGAGAGAAAGAGCTGCGCGCCTGCAGGAGGAGAAAGAGAAAAAGAGGGGCGAGAGCGGCGGGTGCAGTCTGCGCGCGCAGACGCAACCCCGTACGCCGAAAAAATTGATTACCAAACGTCTGGCCAGACGTCTGGGACACTTCCCAGACGTCTTAAAAGCCCGTCTGATGCCTCGTTCTTAACAGTGACCTCGGGGTGGTTGATTGGGTGTAGGACTACCGCAGGGGACTCTCCCAGCCAGAAGAGCACCACGTGTACTTTTTACTCCACGGAAAAGACTACAATCAAGATCGTTCCCACGAGGAACATGCAAGATCAAGAAATGCTTGGATACTTTGAGAAATAGATGAACCAAAAATACATAAATGAGATAAATAGAAATGGGAATAAAACCTGCTTGTTGTTTTTACTTTACTTGCACATACATAATGTAAACACCACTCTGAAGGTTCCCTACTAGGAGGGGTGACGTAAAAATATGCGGAAATAAAATATAAAGCAATCTCACAAAAATCAATCGCACAATGTACACAGGTATTTTTAGGTGGAAACCCAAATCGGGTGAAAACCACCACCTAACCCTCTCGAGTTAGGATTTTCCGATCAACCAAGTTGATCAAAATCCACTAAACGAATCACTTTAAACGAGGGTGATTCAACCTCAGTACAACCACGCTACAAGTACGAGGGTAGCGTTCCTCAACCCCTTCTCTCCACGAGAAGGATTTTGTCCCACGAAGGAGACGGGAATTCGCAAAGCGAATACCCAACCAAAATACAAAGATAAAATAAAACAACAGTCCTATAGAGCCAACAAAATTAAACCTAGCTTCTATAGGAAATAGGAAACTCCCCTTTGCAAGGAGTGCGTCGACGACGCGGTGCGTGTGCCACGCGATGGCGCTACGTCGCTCTCGTTAACAACGCCGGGAGAGCGAGTGCGCAACGGTTGAATGCTCTCAAGAAAATGGAGCTTGAGCTTGGAGAGCAAGAGAGTCTTTTCTTTAGACACAAAAGGTTTGAAAGTGTATTGCAAGGTGTGTGTCTTAGTGTGTATATGTCTCTCTAGGTGTGTATGTCTTGTCTATTTGTGTTACAAAGGTTCCCCTCTATTTATAGAGGCCTTAGGAAGGCTTTGGAAGGCTTGGAAAAGCTTCCATAGCCGTTGGGTGCAAAGCCCAAGAGAATCAGGCCGAAATCAGGACAATGATTGCATTTGACAGGGTTATCAGACGTCTAACTCTGGCATCAGACGTCTGGAAGGCCACTTTAAGACGTCTGATTTCAAGGTCAGACGTCTGATTCTATGCGGGTTTCTCCCTGACTTGAATCAGATCTAAACAGAGTTTTTGTGCAAGTCCATCAGACGACATACAGGACGTCTGGCACTATGTCTGGACGTCTGGAAACCTACTTTTACTGTGGGAATTGATTTCCAAACGTTGCAACGGCTAGAAAATCTCTGAGAAGAGATTTTGGGTCAGTCGAGGCAAAACGGTCATTTATCAGACGTCTGGTAAGTCCTATGGACGTCTGATAAGGCTCTAACGGTCATAATTTTGAGTGTTTTCCAAGGCAGCCAACGGTCCACTAATTGGACGTCTGGCAAAGTCATCAGACGTCTCCTAAGACGTCTGGTATAAGGTCTGGACGTCTGATTTCATCAGACAGAACTAACTATGTCCAGCCTAACAGTTATCAGACGTCTGAAACAACAGTCAGACGTCTTAAAATTCTTTATCAGACGTCTGATTTGGGAATTAGACGTCTGGAAGTGCTGTTTGAACCCTATATTGGTTTTCTAAGTATTCTACAGAAAACCTAAGTATCCTAGGGTTGTGCCGGTGTTCCTAGGACTACTGTTAGGGTTCTTTGAGGCTCTTTAACATGAAATATCTAAGGAAATAAAGAGCAACAAAAGAAATGAAAAAATACAACAAGTACAAAAGAAAGAATCTATCCTATTCTTCTTTTCCTTCCATCTTCAATCTTTCGCTCCACGCGAACCTCCTCTGTTTTCCGTCAAGCTCTTCCAATCCGTCCTGGATGCGAGCTCGAACTCCGTCTAAACACGTCCTCA
Organism: Thalassia testudinum; assembly: GCA_037157565.1. Classification (NCBI taxonomy): domain Eukaryota; kingdom Viridiplantae; phylum Streptophyta; class Magnoliopsida; order Alismatales; family Hydrocharitaceae; genus Thalassia; species Thalassia testudinum. Next base: position 5,288,878 of record JAZHRO010000010.1, on the reverse strand, counting down.
TTTGCAATTAACCTGAAATCTAGGACTCAAATTGCAAATGTTAAATAACACGTGTTTTGTTATCATCAAAACAAATGATCGTGGTGCTCTAGCACCAACAATCTCCCCCTTTTTGATGATGACAAAACCGTAAATAATGCATAAAAATCCTCCCCCTTTTTGACATTATCAAAAAGGTTTAATTGATTTTATATTTCCTATAACTCCCCCTTAAAACATGCTCTTCTATGAATTTATTTTAACAAAGGTAATATCCTCCCCCTTTTTGTAACAATGCGATAGCTATTATTTTTCTCCCCCTTTCTAAAGGAAATTTAGCTACCTTACATCTCCCCCTTAAAAATTGACAATTAGCTCATCATTTTTTAACTCCCCCTATCTAAATGCTTATGATAATAAGATAGGGTTAAGAATTTTTACCTCACCTACCATGGCCAATAAAATGGCCCGAATGGTGGTGGTGGATGCCACATCGGATGGGGCTCCCATCCGTAGCTTGGAGGCCCGGGCATCGGCGCCGGTCTCCAATCTGGTGGTCGACGTGCGGCGGGTCCGTCGTTTGTTCGCCGTCTCGTCGGTCTTCTTGTTCTCCTCCTTGGTCTACTCCTTAGTTCTCCTAACTCGAGTTGACCAGCCTTGAGTTTGTAGGTCCAGTCCTGTGTATTGTAGTTATCCCTGAATCCTACAAAACAAGATTCTAATTCTTTTTTCGGTATCCAAGTGGGCTTGGATCCGGATTTGTTAGAGGGTCTCCTTGATGGAGATCCTTTCTCAACCTTAGGGCTATAAAACTTGTCTACTTTGTTGATTAATTTGTTAGAATTTTCCCTAAGACATGCAATTTCTTTTTCTATAATGTTCATTTTAGTCTTTAAATCTGAAATTTCTAATTTTAGACTAACATTTTCCTCAATCAATTTATTATTTTCATTGATGAGGTTATTATTATCTAATAATAGGTTATCATCCTTAGGACTAGCTTCTATGTCCTTAAGTTGTTTTTCTAACCTATCATTTTCATTTTTAAGAAAACTAAGGTTCTTCTTAATACTTTTATTTTCTATCCTAAGTGATTTACTAATCTCAAAAAGTTCATTAAAAGCTTCTTGAAGATCGAGATTTACCTCGCTGTCTGAGTCGCTTTCGCTTTCGCTGTCGCTTTCTCTGGCCATGAAGCCGAAGCAAGCGGTTTCTTCTTCTATGGTCTTTTCTTCTTCTTCCTCCGAGCTAGAATCGTCCCAAGTGGCTTGGAACGCCTTCTTCTTAGATTTCTTCTCCTTTTCCTTCTTTTTCTCCTTTTTGAGAAGAGGGCATTCTGGTCGCAGATGCCCTTTCCCGTTGCAGTGGTAGCAACGTCTCGGGCTTTCCTTCTTCTCCTTTTTCTTTTTCTTTAATTCCCTACAAAACTTGGAAAAATTTTTAAGTAAAATTCTAAAGTCTTCGTCGTCGGAACTTACCTCGCTATCCGACGCGGCTCTGAAGGCGAGAGTCTTCTTTGGTTTAGGCTCCGGTGTATCCTTCTTCTTCTGCTTCAACTTAGTCTCGTATGCCATCAGATTGCCTAGGAGATCTTCCATGTTGAGCTCCTCCATTTCGTTCACTTCCTCGATGGCAGTGACTTTCTGTTCCCACTCCGGTCCAAGGGAACGAAGAAGCTTCCCTTGAAGCTCCCCCTTGATGAAAGTCTTTCCTAAAGCTTTCAAGTTATTTACAATGAGAGTGAACCTAGTGTTCATCTCACTTAAAGACTCGTTAGATTTCATTGAAAAAGATTCAAATTCTTGAGAAAGTAAATTAATTTTTGAGGTTTTTACCTTAGAGGTACCTTCATGAGTTACCTCGAGTATGTGCCAAATCTCGTATGCGGTGGCGCACTGCGAGATTCTGTTGAATTCTTCCGAGCTGAGCGCGCAGTAAAGGGCGTTCATGGTCTTTGCGTTTAAAGAGAGCTCACGGATTTGTTGCTGCGAGTAGCCTCCCGCGGGTTTTTCTGGGATCTCAAATGGCGTCTCGCATCTGGCCCAGACTGTGAAGTCGGTGGCTTGAAGCCATGTCTTCATCCGCAACTTCCAGTAGCTGTAGTTGTTCCCGTCAAAGTAGGGTGGTCGGACGGTGGACTGCCCCTCGGAGATTTTGATTGCGGATGTGCTTCCCTCCATTTGATCTCTTGCCGGGTTGTTACGCCGAAATAGCAAGACCTGCTCTGATACCAATTGAAGGTTCCCTACTAGGAGCGGTGACGTAAAAATATGCGGAAATAAAATATAAAGCAATCTCACAAAAATCAATCGCACAATGTACACAGGTATTTTTAGGTGGAAACCCAAACCGGGTGAAAACCACCACCTAACCCTCTCGAGTTAGGATTTTCCGATCAACCAAGTTGATCAAAATCCACTAAACGAATCACTTTAAACGAGGGTGATTCAACCTCAGTACAACCACGCTACAAGTACGAGGGTAGCGTTCCTCAACCCCTTCTCTCCACGAGAAGGATTTTGTCCCACGAAGGAGACGGGAATTCGCAAAGCGAATACCCAACCAAAATACAAAGATAAAATAAAACAACAGTCCTATAGAGCCAACAAAATTAAACCTAGCTTCTATAGGAAATAGGAAACTCCCCTTTGCAAGGAGTGCGTCGACGACGCGGTGCGTGTGCCACGCGATGGCGCTACGTCGCTCTCGTTAACAACGTCGGGAGAGCGGGTGCGCAACGGTTGAATGCTCTCAAGAAAATGGAGCTTGAGCTTGGAGAGCAAGAGAGTCTTTTCTTTAGACACAAAAGGTTTGAAAGTGTATTGCAAGGTGTGTGTCTTAGTGTGTATATGTCTCTCTAGGTGTGTATGTCTTGTCTATTTGTGTTACAAAGGTTCCCCTCTATTTATAGAGGCCTTAGGAAGGCTTTGGAAGGCTTGGAAAAGCTTCCATAGCCGTTGGGTGCAAAGCCCAAGAGAATCAGGCCGAAATCAGGACAATGATTGCATTTGACAGGGTTATCAGACGTCTAACTCTGGCATCAGACGTCTGGAAGGCCACTTTAAGACGTCTGATTTCAAGGTCAGACGTCTGATTCTATGCGGGTTTCTCCCTGACTTGAATCAGATCTAAACAGGGTTTTTATGCAAGTCCATCAGACGACATACAGGACGTCTGGCACTATATCTGGACGTCTGGAAACCTACTTTTACTGTGGGAATTGATTTCCAAACGTTGCAACGGCTAGAAAATCTCTGAGAAGAGATTTTGGGTCAGCCGAGGCAAAACGGTCATTTATCAGACGTCTGGTAAGTCCTATGGACGTCTGATAAGGCTCTAACGGTCATAATCTTGAGTGTTTTCCAAGGCAGCCAACGGTCCACTAATTGGACGTCTGGCAAAGTCATCAGACGTCTCCTAAAACGTCTGGTATAAGGTCTGGACGTCAGATTTCATCAGACAGAACTAACTATGTCCAGCCTAACAGTTATCAGACGTCTGAAACAACAGTCAGACGTCTTAAAATTCTTTATCAGACGTCTGATTTGGGAATTAGACGTCTGGAAGTGCTGTTTGAACCCTATATTGGTTTTCTAAGTATTCTACAGAAAACCTAAGTATCCTAGGGTTGTGCCGGTGTTCCTAGGACTACTATTAGGGTTCTTTGAGGCTCTTTAACATGAAATATCTAAGGAAATAAAGAGCAACAAAAGAAATGAAAAAATACAACAAGTACAAAAGAAAGAATCTATCCTATTCTTCTTTTCCTTCCATCTTCAATCTTTCGCTCCACGCGAACCTCCTCTGTTTTCCGTCAAGCTCTTCCAATCCGTCCTGGATGCGAGCTCGAACTCCGTCTAAACACGTCCTCATTTGCAATTGACCTGAAATCTAGGACTCAAATTGCAAATGTTAAATAACACGTGTTTTGTTATCATCAAAACAAATGATCGTGGTGCTCTAGCACCAACACACTCTACTCAGCATTCGCTAACTCCATCATTTCGTAACCCTGTTTAGGATCAAGAGTTGAGCAGCCCGAGTTTCCGGCTGTAGAGGGAGCTGGGCCCAGCTGAGCCTAGCCGTAGTAGTTTTCTTTCCACCCCTTTGTTACTGCTGTAGTTGTGAGTATTGGACTTTAAAATTTCTGTTCTCATTACTTTTTGTTTTTTGTTGTTGTTATGGTGGCATGTATTATATTTGAGACAGTTGTTCTACTTTCCTTTACTGCTTCGTTCTTTCCTTCTGCTTAGTTATATTGCATGTGTGAATGTGATTTATTTTCCTACTTTTGATTATTTCTCATTAGACGACTAGGTCTTGAGATTAGTCGAGGCAAGCCGGTCTCGAGTCCTGTAGGGATCCGAGAACCGAGTCGTAACAATTACTCTAATTATCACTACAACTACTCTAGAAAATAGTAAATCCTAATCTAATCAGAGGAATGGGACCTTCGGATCCACAGTCGGCGGCTAAGGAGGAGGAATGGAGGGGGATCTCCAGCGAGTGAAAAGCCCACGAGAGGAGCTTCAGGGTTGTCCTCATGCGTACATCATCCCTAGTGGCAAGGAAGAATTGGAAGTGAAAAACCACACCACTATCACTGATGTGACGAGTGAAATGGTTAGAAGAGATGGAGAGGACAAAGGGATCAGCCTCGAGGAAGTAGGAGAGGAGGTCGATCCTTTGCGCGTGAGGCGAGTAAGGTGATTAAGTTGAACGAACAGTGAATCAGGGCATCGTAGTGGTGCGATTAGCCACCTAGGGCACCTACAGTTGGATGGAGAGGAGAGAGCATGCGCAAGGTTTAAACCAAAAATGGGCCTTTGGATGGGATCTGGGCAAGGAGGTGAGGCTACGCGTCGAATCGTGCGAAGCTTCAATTGAATGCAAGCCATCCAATCGTGGGAACAAAGATTGAACGACCAAGAATGCCCTTGTTCTTAGCGTGAACAATGCACGCGAAGACCTACAGGTGATGCTATGTTCTATTGGTGTAATTGCACGAAAGGCCCCTCAGCGAAGGGGTAAAAAACTGCAAGGAGGTCCAAAAGTGGTTAAGAATGGTTACAGAGTAGTCCTTCTGGGCTTTCAAAAAGGTCCTTGTGGCCTTCAAATAGGTCCTTAGAGGTTTTCTAGTGAACAAAATGTGATGTGTAAAGGACCTAAATGCAAATCCTTAAATGCGAGGCGCTAATGATGTCCAAATGCAACCAGTTTTTTAATGAAGCTTAATTGAACATATTAGAAGTTAATTTTACTTTTGATTTGAAATTTTAAGCTTATCTGTGTATTTAATTTGTAATTGGATCACCATTTATCCTTCTTTAATAGAATCTCATTTAATAACCTAATTATACGTTTTTAGCACAAAATTGATATTTTAGGTCTTTTCTGTTATTTCTCACACTTAACCCATTTTATGTGTTAATTCGATAGCGTTTAACCTAGTTTCTACCTTAACTTGGGTATTTTAGCTATAATGAATCACAACTCATCAATCATCAATAACCTATGTTAAGCAACAATTCTGCTCCAATCCTTCTCATGGCATCCTTGGTTAAAATAATTTGAGGTCAATCTTCTAAAGGACACAAACCTAGGCACGAGTCATTCAAATTATAAAATTATTGGAAAAAGTCCCCACTGTGTTATTTGAACATGCACAAACTATCAATAACAAAGCTAGATTAAGACAAGCATTTTTTTATGATGGCATGATATATGGAAAGAAAAATGTATCATACATGTAATAGATATAACCTAAAACTTAATTCTTCATTCCAATGTGATTCTTGAACTCTAAAGTCTAATTTACTTCATCGGCCCAAAAATATATGTTTGGAGGTGAAAATTTGAATTCCACAAAATCCAAGTATCACTTGGTGTTTTGAAAATCTTTGAGTAATTACTCCCTCTCTCTATACCCACCATTCACTTTTATAACTTCTCATATCCTTTAATACCCTTTATTAAATAAATAAGCATCTTTATCACATAACATCACAATTTAACATATTCAAATAAACACAAAATTGAAACAAACGTTAATATCACTCTACTTTTGAGAATCCAAGTTTTAAAATCGCTTCGAGTGTTACAAAACCAATATGCAACCAGGTGTAAGCCTTTTTTTTTGTTACCCCTCATTTACTTTGCAAGAGTGTTAATCCGTGAGTTAATGTTAAGGAAGAGAGAGCTGAAAACAGTTGGTTAAGACCACTTTCAACTTAATATTAATAGAAATCTGGGTCTTGAAAATCTTATATTTTCTCCTTAAAATATAAGTTATAAAGGGTGTCTTAACTGGGATACTTAATCTCACAAGTAAATTAAACCTTACGTTTAAATCCTAACCTTTCTCTTTGCAATTTCAAGGAATTACAATGACAAATTAGGAGAGATCAAGAGAGAGAATCAAACATTAATATTCGTGAAGACCTTTAAAACACAGGAACGATATTCAAATTAACTATAAAGTGGTATGTTCCTTGATGATTGAGAAGGGCAGATAGAGGGACGACGTTGATATTCTACTAAGTTTATGGAACCATATTTAATACATTTAAAACTTTCATCCCCTCACTGAAATCGGGTCAAATCTTCTTGCACGTTAAATAAAAAACACTGGCAAGAATATTTCGTCGAAGAACATCATGCTATGCTCTCACAGCTATAGCCGTGACCACTGCCAGTGCACGAGGAATCACATTCTCGCGGGAGAATCTCTACCTCCCTTTCCTCCGCGGGGAAAGTCGTAAGAAAAGCTAAAGGTGAAAAGAAGCAGTGGATTGTTCTATTCCATGTGGGCCACACGGCACACACATCAAGAGAGAGAGAGGAAATCTAATCCACCTCGATATATATATATACATATCTCATATCTCACATGTATACATTACATATTGCACACACCAATTATCATATGCTCTTGGCCTTTTCTTCCGTTTGGTATCTACGGAACATGTACCCGTGTTATGAGCCAAGATGAAATGTTGGTGTCAGGGCATTCCATGGCATTAATTAATGTGGGGGGTAAAAACAAAGACAGTTATGCAAGTAATGAACAGGCCTAGGCCGTGTTTGTTTCACGAGATAGATAAGAATTTACGTGTGCAGGACTATATGTCCATCTCGGAATGAAACCATCCCACCCGTCACTCCGAATTTGGATAGACATGGATTCATGGGCATTATATCGTTAATACACCATCTCAAGTTTATATAATAGGAGATCAAACTCTCAAGTTTATATTAAATAAACGAGACTTTGGGTGCTTCATCGCTGTGCAATGTATGCTAACTGCCATAACGTGACCAGAAAGTGGGATGCTTTTGGTTGGTCATAGGTCATGTCAAATGGGCTGTTGCCTACTCTATGATCAAGTATCGGATCGAGAGGGTCGGAAAATGCGTATTACTGTTATTAAAATATTTAAATGAAAAATATCAGATAGGAGAGATGTACAGGTGCTGATAGGACAACCTAAACGTACCAATAAACCCTTCGTTCGGTAAAATTTTAGAGTTTAGGATGGATAAATTTCAGGAATTCATAAGATTTAGAAGTGACAGGGTATGTGGTAGGTTAATAAGAGATATAGACGTGTCTGGTGAATTGATTTTTTTCTAAGTTTTGGTATTAGGAGTGGATAAGTAAAGATAGATATGATGAGTAAGATTTTATTTGATAGGGAGAATAATTTTGTGAAATAAGTAGAGAAATCATTAAGAAAAAAGTAGAATAAAATAATAAAATAAGTAGGTTAACCTATTTAGGTATTTTGATTAATTACAGTTATAAGTGAGATTTAATGTGACACAAGTCCATTTAAGCTAGCAACAGAATAAGTCCTAAGTGGATATGTGGGAGTAGGTTAATAGAGATAGATGTGATGGATAAATTGATATGATATATATAAATAATAATAAAAAATGATGTGATGATCATTAATACCTAATACTATTCATTTTAAGTAATAACTAGTCTTAACATGTAAGATAATATTCAATTTTAATACTACACCAAACGAGGCTCGAAAGGTCCTATGATTTGCTAATGCTGCAAAATCATAATTCTTGTGTGGGTAAATTAATTCTTTGTTGGGAAAATTAAGGAATGGGAAGAGAAATAAAATATGATGTGAGGTGGAGGAAGGTGGAATTGGGTTGATTCCACACGGGAGGTGGAATTGGAAGGAAAAAAAATTAGGATTGGTGTGTTTGAATTAGGAAAGAGTTAGGATTTCTGGAATTTGTGGTGTGTGGGCTGGGGGATTTGGCAGAGAAATTAGAATAAAGGCCTTTTATTCTAGAAATAGGACTTTTATTCCCCTCCATGGATGGGGCGTAAAGATGTTGAATGTCGATGGATTGATTTATTGACATGAATATATTAAATGCCTCGTTCCGTAGGGTAAATGAAGGGTAGATGGGGATGGGCAATCTATTTTCAAACCTATCAATACAAGCGTAGAGAAAACAAACTGAAATTAGCAACGGTCACTGTCGATGTGAGCTCTAATACATGGCAAGTTTGATAGAGATTTACAATGTCAAGCCTGTCAAATTGGAAGAAGCACAAATGAAATTCTGGGCTTTGCTAGATGAAAATTTTCAAGTATTTCAGTTTCTCGTAACACAATGCATATTTTCATTTTCTACTTGGAATTTGTCGATGAGAAGAAACCAAACAAAAAATCCTCACTTTGTTGCCCCCAACAATATCCAAAGTTTTAAGGCTTGTTGGGGTACAACATTATGGTAACTGCCACGAAAATGGACAGCTAACATTATCAATTTTCAAACTAGAAGGCACTGTTGTAGCAGATGAGATGGCCTTTCTACATTTGAGTTTCTTGAATACTATTGCCTGGGAAATATAATTACAACTTATATTTTTCAAAGAGAGAGAGGTAGGGATTGTAGTTTGGCATAACTTCTTGCCGAAAACAAAAAGGTTATGCGTACAAACGCACAGGCACACATGCTAAGCCAGTGTATCGTGCTATTTCTTTGCGACCATCTGATCTCGACTGCATCCCCCTGAGATAGATACCAGGATGATCGTGGGCATAGGATAATCCACATGGTGGCGACAAGCATCTGCTCGTTTGACACTCATACACAATAATGCTCATGCTTCTAACACATTTCTCAACGCGATCTCATTTTGAGTGACTGTTTCAATCATGTATCACTCTTATATATCTTGTCCCCAATATGGTTTTGATCATGTATTATCTTTGGATTTGATTTGTTGTGTTGGATTTTCCTTCCATTTCTACCATGTTTCGCATCATCGACGAATGTGAATGGATTAAATGAAATGACAACATAATCGCCGATATTTATGTCACAAAGTTCCTGTACAAAACAGAAAAGAAGCAGACTTCTGGAAAACAAAATCTTGCACAACAGATGCAACTTCATTGATACAGTAACACAGGCCAAGACTTCCCGCAGATGATGCCTCCCTTCTCATTTAAACATGTTTTTTCTTCCATACCTCCTGCAGTCACTCCCTCCACAGGATTCCACCCATCCCCACATCTCTCAAAGATAAAATCCTCTTATTCCAAATGAATGATGTATATTACCACTGATGACCTTTACTGGACTCACTCACCACTCATTTGAGGTGCTTTCTGATGGCGAACCCCCGCAAGCGCCTCCACGAACACCGCGGAGAATGCAGTTATTGCCTGGAAGACTCCCGGAAGGCCTGTCTGGATGTTGTTCAGCGTCATCTCCCTCATGGCCTTAATTGCCTTCATATGCTTCGACATTTCATCCCCAACCTTCCTCCGGATCACTTCAATCTCCAACCTCTTCTCCCGTAGTGGATCTCGCGCATCTAATAGCTGATTGTCGGATCCTTTGTTGGGGAGCTTGAGCCCCACAGTTGAATACGATTGGTAGTACTTTCTCTCGATGCTGTGTAGCGCCAGCATCTTCTTTTCAAGCTCTTTCGAGTAGTGATCAACCTGCTTCTTGATCTTGAACTCCTCTACCTGCTTGAGGGAAATGGAATGGACCACATTAACGAAGCTGTGAATGGCTTCAGCAGCGACGGAGTCTGGAACTCGGTCAAGCGCCTGCTTCCAATCATCGCAGAATCCAGAGAGCTCAGAGGAAACAAGCGAGGAGTAGTGGTCCTTTTCAGTTTCATCACCAGTGACATCGATGCGGGTGAGCTTGATCCAGCTGTAGAGGGACCGAACGTACTCGCGGTTGAACTTCACGAGACGCGTGAAGCTGGAGTGCCAGTCTACAACCGCGGATTCGAGATCACGAGTCGCCTGCCTGTGGAGGTCAGACGTGGATTCCAGAGTTGCTGAATCATTCGCCAGGCCGCGGACCTGCTGCACGATGCAATTCTGGATCTCGTGGCACTGATGCATCGATCTCCACATGGCCAGGAACCTGCAACGCAAAAATCACATTTGAGGATCAAGAACAGCTTCAGGTTCTCCCCCCTGAATTTAGGTTTATTTTTGTAACTGCGATTTAATCAACAGGCAACCAACCATACTTCTCAGGAAATGCTTCAGTGAGTAAGAATTTGGATCGATATTGAAATGCATATATTTAGCATAACTAGAAACTAGGAGTATTGATATGTGGAACAAAGGTATCAGTTGACTACAACAGGACTAGAATCGTGCTCCACGTTAGTCAATTTACAACTTCTCCCCCGGAATTCAGGATTATTTTTATAACTGAAATTTTGACCAATATGTCATCAGACAATTCTCAAAAGGAAATATTTCGGTATAAGGCATACCAGAGTGTTTGATTAAGACGGACTTGAATCAAAATTTCGGTATGCCGATCAGAACTCAGATTAATATCAAAATGTTCATACCGATCAGAATTCAGATTAGCATTGAAATGCACATATCTAGCATAGGTAGAAACTACAAAGTAAGAGTAGATAGCATGTGGAACAATGGCATCAGTCAACCAAATCAACAAGGTAACCATTATTACAATTTATAGATGGTAGAAAAGGAATGTTACCCATGACAGATCCTGACAAGTTGAGGGGCAAGTTCGTCATCGCGGACCCTGATGATGGCTGAAGAGGTAGTGGAGACAGCCTGGGATGTTACAAGGATGAGGGATTGTAACTTCTGAATTGCAGCTTTCGTTTTGTTCAGCTTCACCTCATCCTTGCCCTTGTACTCTTGGCTTTGCAGAGCAGCCAATTTCTTCTCATGTTCAATCTTTACCCCCTCTCTGGCCTATACATGGATGGAATCACGATTCTAAAATCACAAATAATGAAAGATATGTAAACATATGTTTCTACAATTTATGAAATTCAGAGGGAAGAAACCGATAAACAGCTCTGACAAGTGGATAATTACTTAAAGTAGATTAAAATGTCCTGGGAAAACAAACAAACAAACAAATATAACAAACCAGGTCATGAGTTTTAATTCATCCCCAGGACTACTTATGCTCAGATCTTATATTAAATTATAGGAATCATATTAGGTGGCCTAGATCTTCTTTCTTCTGGATGAGATAGTGATAAACCTATAGCTATCCCAGGTAGGGTAATTTTGAGAGAAACAGATAAGATCATTAAACTAGAAACACTTACATCAGATGATGTCCATATTGAACCCATGGGGAGAAAAATGGAAGTTACCATCACAGGTCAAAATTTTCAATCATAAAAGGGTCATATTGCAAATAGTCTAACACCTCAACAATAGACTCTATGTACATGTTGGGAACTTCAATGACCTTAATAGAAGCCCAAGCAATTATTCAAGTTAAATTTTGTGTTTTCATATGGTAGAAAAATAGAAATGTGAAAGCACAACTACTGACAAGCACCTTAGGAACATAATTTATCAAACGGCTGCAAACATGCATATCATGAAAGTTGCAGTTCCAAAGACAAAGCACCAAGTTCCAGCAAATGTAATGTCTCCCTGCCAATATCACACGTGCCCAGACCAGAAAAGAACACAAGTGATCCAACTAGAAAAGCAAGTCTTGTTGATCAGAGCCTTTTTGCCAGTAGTTCACTTTGTGCTAAGGTCTCCTTTTCCCTTGTTTCCACAATTTATGAAAACTTCTAAAGCCAGAGACCACTTTTGGTGACAGCAAATGTAGCAACAATCCTTGAACTGAAACACACATCAGATTTAACCAGAATGGCCATTTAAGTGGAAACCTCCAGTGAATTTCCTCGCAAATTCTTAAATCCCAGAAAAAGTTGTGCCTTTCCCAAAGTCCAACTCTATTTGCCATGTAGCAATAGCAATCTAGCCCACAGTGGGTGCTAATGAATGATTTTGATATTCAGAGAACTTTTTTTATGTGCGCATTCAATGGATATTAAGGATTATAGTTCCGTGGATAACTTCTATTTATCAGCAATTACATCCAAATTATACAAAGCCCTATGTAGTATTTTTTTGCCTTCACAGCAAACTACTCAGGGAGGTTGTGTACTGAATTTCCATAGCCTGGGCAGTGGGGGGAATGCATAGCAGAAGTTGCATCAACATGGACTTAGCCTAGTCTAATACGAGATTGGAAATTTCTTAACATTTCCATTTTCGTAACAAAGGATTGTGCTGCTTGAATTCAGAGAGATCGCTGGCTGTAAAAGTACCCACGTATCCAATGCAGAAGTGCAAACCATAAAAGTAAAGATGGCATGGAAAGAATCAAAGAATTACTAAAAGGAGTTAGTATCACTATGCAATGTTTACATGCTTATTAACTAACTAAATGTAAAAAGAATATTTATCAAGCCAACGACAGCTATGGTTGATATATTTTTCAATAAAAAAAATATAATAAGCAGAAGCTACATTCAGATGAAGTCCCTAATTGATGCGAAAACCTGGAAAAAAAAACCTATTATCTGTAATTATATCCTTCATCATGTGGAAAACTTTACTCAAGTGAACATATGTTAGAAATGCCTACATCCCACCCAGGCGCCCATATCCACTGCGAATTTGACATGTTTGCATGTCTGAAACAGGAAGAATATTGCAAATAAAAGGAAAAGGAAAATCGAGGATATGGTACCTTTACTTCTTGGTATAGCTTTTTCTCCCAAGCAAGGAGCCTCTCCAATGTAGAGAAGTGGCTCTCCCATCCACCGGAGTCCAGTGCCGCCGTGTCCAGCTGATACTTTACCGACAGCGGTGGCTTCGACGTCCACTTCGATGACAGGGCACTCAACACACTGCTTGAATGGTACACCGTCTCTGTGTAATTTCAAACACGACAATAATGCCATCAGAGTACAAATGCCAAAGCAGAGAAGAAAAAGCCAAAACCAACATCCTATCAATCAACGAACTACCTATGACATCTCGATCAACTTTCATAAATTACATGAAGATTTGTTCCAAAAAACTATAGTATTCAGTGATAAAAATTCCGGAGAAGGTGAAAATAGGGATGCACAGCTCCAATAAATTGGCTGAGATTGCTGCTGACGTCCCTCCTTCTTTCCTCACGATTTTTTTTTCCCCTTTTACCTTCCTGTGATACAAAATTTCAGACCAAGGCCATGAACTATCACAACATATTAAGGCCTAGTTTGGGATGGATGATGGAATACTGCGGGATAAGAATTTTTAGATCGGTTATCATACATTTCTGTTTAAACGGCAAAAGGATTATCCTATTAAGTTAAACTATAACTGCTCAAAATGTAGTGAGATAAGGTTATCTTGGTCCTGCAGTGGGATAACTATGGCTTGGTTTACTTTTATGTGAAGAGATGGCAAGGGTTAACCCGTAAATTAACTTACCCTGCATCAAACCTAACATAAGTTATGCCGAGTTAACCCCCTCTAACCTGAGTTAATCCACCCTGACGACCAAATTAAGTTATCCCCATTCTAACCCACCAAACAAACTAGACCTAAGCAGAAAAAACACCGAAGGTTGAAGAGCCTTTTAGCTGCCTTTAAAACCGACGGACCAACTTCTTCACCCACTCTCCCAACTCCTCCAAAGAAAAAGAAAGAAGTTCGGAAGGACCAAAGCATAATACCGAACATAAGTCAGGGGTGTGTCGAAGCAACTTCGAAAACAGAGAGGAGTTCCCCAAGAAAAACAAAAGGCAAGCCAACTTACTCCTGAGCCGGCGGAAGCTCCGGTCAAGCTGCTCCCTTCCGTTCTCGAGGAGCTCCGTCATGCCCTCCCCCGCGGCCGCCGCCCTCACGAACCACTCCTCGATCGCCCCGGCTATCTCCTTCAGGTCCCGGTGCCTCGCCACCACCACCTCCATCCCTTCCCCCACCAAAGACGACGCCTTTGCCGACCCCGACGCCACGGAGCCCCCTAGCTGATCCCCGCCTTCCGAAGAAGAACCCAAATAACCCGATCTCGGCTCCACCTCCCCCTCGTTCGGCTCCCACCCCACGGTCGAGGTGCTCGGCCTGCTCCGGTGGTCGACCCATTGCGCCTCCGTTGGACTCACCTTTACCTCGTCCTCGGAGTCGTCCTCCTCGCTCGGGAGGTGGTGGTGGTGGACGTGCCCATCTCGCTCCCCTTCTTCCTGGTCGTGTTCGTTGACGACGCTCTGTTGGCACTGCCGCTCGAGGCGGTCGAAGAACTCGGACCCCGGGGGGGAAGGTGGGTAGAACCTCTCCCAGTCCCACGCGGAGGAAGCCTGCGAGGGGGTGGCGGCGTAGTTGGAGGCTGTGGAGTGGAGAGGTTCGATCTTGGAGGGGAAAGGCTCGGCCTTTTGGGGCTCAGGCTTGCGGGAGGAAAGGGTGGAGGCGAAGTGTGTAGGTCGGGGAGGGGGAAAGGTGGGACCTTGGAGGTGGACGGGAGGGGTTTGGTGGTGGCGGTAGACGACGTGGAGGAGGGAGTGGAAGGAGGCGAAGCTGGAGAGGGCGGAGGCGGTGAGGCGGAGGGAGCGGAGATAGTCGGAGTGGGCGGCGGCGAGGTGGTGGCGGGAGAGGACCGCCTCCTTCATGAGGCGGCGCCGCTCCCTGCACCGCCGCACCGTGTCCTCGTTCGCCACCCGCGAGGCCGTGCAACCCATCGTTAGCTATTGTTTACCATATATAGTATTACGTACGCTATCAGATCTCTCTCTTTGTCGGGAAGAGACCGGAGATTAGAGATGGTTCAGTACATGTGGGGGAGACAGTGAGTGGTGGAAGGGGTGGTGGATGGACGACAGCTCGAAGGGGAAGAGGAGAGCACAGCATGGCGTGTGTGCGCTCTTCTGTCAACTTTGACGTAGAGGGTTCCCCCCCTTTCGCCTTTCCTTTAATTAATTTTTTGTTATTTCTGGTGGAGGGGTAAGTGGAGGGACGGACACGGACGTGATAGGGGAATCGCGGGTGGGGGTGGGATTGGTGGGTGAACGCGAGCGTGGGAATACCGACGCACCGGCATGGTGGCTCTGTTGTGTGTAAGGGGAAGGCAGTAGGTGTGCTACTGATGTGGTGGCATGCGACGAAGGTGTGCTAATGATACTGAGGGTCTATTTGATCGGAGAAATAATTAAGAATAATAAAAAAAAAATTATAAAAGATGAGGAGGAATCAGAAATTTTTAGTCTGTTTAATTATTTGATTATATATATTATCACATCAAAAAATTAAAAGTATTTATTTCACCTTAGATATTTGATAGGAAAAATAAACGAATTTTATGTGGTGAAGTTGGGAGAGGAAAATAAGAAAGATAGAATAAATCAGCGGAATAAATGAATTTTACCTTTTCGACGGAATTCATTTATTTTAAAATTCACCTCTCAATTTGAAAATCCACCGACACCGAAATAAAAATTGCCAAATACAAAATTCGATCCTAATTCTCCATCTATTCTGCCAAACAAATAGCCCCTAAGAGAAATTTTTATCTCAAGATCTCCTCAAAAAAAATTTATCTTAAGGCTCCTTGTACTTCGGTGATGAGCAAAGGTGGATATCACTTGGCTCAGTAAATTCATGAAAATAATTAATAATTGATGGGATATTATTTATTTCATTTAATCATATTAATATTAACATCAATTAAAATAAACTTATTTTTAAATCATCTACTCATCACATCAACATCAAAATATATTTAAATATATCTATTCTGATATAAAAATTATTAATTTATATATGTATGACATCAACCTATCTCAATCGCATATCATTATATTAAAATATTATCAACTAACATCACATCAAACATACATGTCAATTATTTCTATTCCACTATTCATTGCATTGCTTCAAACAAACATCCTTCTTAACTTATCTTCAGGATAACTGAGTGGGATATCATTTTAGTCGAAAATATCCAATAAAATAACCACTTCAATCGATGGAATGACACTAATTCCATTCCATCACATCAATAAACATTTATCAAGATATGTCAACTCTTAACTTATCTATTATATCACATCAACACTAAAATATATTAAAATATATACTCATTATGTCACATCAACCTATCCCACCCACATATCATTATATTAAAATATTATCTATTAACATCACATCAACATACCAATTATTTCCATTTCATTACTTATTTATTTTCCCCAAACAAATATCCCTCCTAACTTATCCCACCGAAACTTATCTAGGGATAAAAGTTATCTCTCAAGCAAACGTAACCTAAGGTTGCATTTGGCAATGAGATAAAACTTGTACCATGATAAAGTACTATAAAGATAAGCACAAAATAGTGTTTTCCCCAAACAAATATCCCTCCTAACTTATCCCACAGAAACCTATCTAGGGATAAAAGTATTTCTCAAGCAAACGTAACCTAAGGCTGCGTTTGACAGCAAAATAAAAGTTGTACCATGATAAAGTACTATAGAGATAAGTTTAGAGGGGTGTTTGGTTGAAATATAAGAATAAATAGTGAGACAAAACTATCGGTGTTGTTGGGTGATGTTAATGTATATTTATTTAATATTAAAATATAAGTGTGAATAGGTTGATGTAATATATTAAATATATTTTAATAGATATATTACGTTAAAGTTGATATATTTTAATATATATTAGTATTGACAGCATTCAACCTTGTCAGTAAGTTGTTGATGCATAAATATGATAATTATTGATTTTGATGATAATAAAATAATTATGTTTAACAATATCTTTGGAGGCTGTGAGAACTTGCAAATAATTCAAGATTAACTAAGAGAAATAGTGCAATTAATCATCTAATATGTGAATTAAAATCCTAATCACCCAATTAAAATATTAGAGGATTTAAGAACCCAGAAAACCTAGGTCTTAAGCTCCATGAGAAGGGCATTGGAGTAAGAAAGTCCCAACTATGGTAAGAGAAAGTTAAAGAAGAAAGAGTAAGAGGGCCACCTGCAAAAAAACTTCCAACCAATAAAAAGAGTAAATGAGAATTTGTTACCCCATGTCTCTCATTCCACTCCTCCATCACTTCTTCTCCCCAATATGAAAGAGAGGGAGAGCAGTGGGAACTTGGGGTCTTCAGCTGCTAAAGGAGGAGAAGAATTAGAGGGAAGGAAGATCAGGGAGAACAAAGAGGAGAAACACCCTTACAACTCCTCCATTTTGCCCCGTTAGGAAGATAAGCTCTCCTCTCTCATTTACCCTTCTTGAGGTTTTAAGGAGAGGATGGTTCGCATGTAAGGTTTTTTAGGAGAAGTTCAACTTGTGATTTTGCCTTTAGATTTGAGCAAGAGATCTGATTTGGGTTTGTCTTGGTGTGGGCATTGCTGTTGCAGGGTTGGTGTACTACAACAAGAGGTGTTGTAGTTGGACAAAGGAGAAAGAGGCAATAGCAACACCAACGGCCACTTCAAATCAATGTAGGGCACTTAAGATTTTGGTGTGTGTGATTGGGTTTGCATTTCAGACGACATGCCAAGGTGAAATCATGGATTTTCCCCCAAATTACATGATTTTGTGGTAATGGTGTAGGTGGTACAATACTAGACAAATGTGGGATTGGTTGTCCTATAAATGTGGTTTGAGACGAGTATTTTTGGGGTTTAACGTGTTCCATAGGTGCTTGGGAAGGTGAATAAAGGCTTGGATCATATTATGATGTTTGACTCTAGCCTCCCAAGCAATTAGACTTGAGTAGGGGCAAGTGCAGCTAAGTAGAACACACAGGCACCCATCAGGTGTTGTCTAATTTTACGATCAGATGTCTGATGGGGTGCCTCCGGGTGTATGATAAGTTGATCAGTCATCCACTAGAGAAGATATTTTCTCATGGACCGCAATGGTTGCACTATCAGACATCTGCAGGTGTTGACAAACGTCTAATGCTTTTTGAAGGGATGCATGATGGTCAAGTCAATTAGCCCTATAGTAGGTGTACTTCTAGTCTCGACGTGCAAGCCATTAGAAGTCTAACGTGGTGGTTAGACATTTGGAGAGGACTCCAGACATCCAGACAAGTGGCCAGACATCTAATGATTGAAGTGTTTGGGTCATTTCAATAAAGGGGCTAGGTGACATCTGGAAAATAAGGTGGATGCCTTATTTTGCACCAAGTGACGTTTGACGAGATGTCCAAACAATTGATGGGCATGCCTCTAACGTTTGACATTGGGGTAGATATTTAATAAGCAAGGGTCAAGAAGGGTGGTACAAATACTGCACCAGATGACGTCTAATTTCGACGTCAAACGTATAATGAGGCATAATCAGACATCTAACCAAGGTAACAGACATCTGATACTATAATATGTAGTGGAATCTATTCCTGACCATGATTCTTGTCATGCGAGAAAAGTGTAGAGATAATACACAGGGGCTCAAGAGAGAGTGTCTGAGAAGGCAGTCCAATGGAAATGCCAGATGATATCTCTACGGGGAGTCATCTAGAATTCGCATGATTGGGACCTACGTAATTGGGCCCTATCTAGGTTCACGATAGGAGTAGGTGCCTCAAAACAAACGATTACACACAAGAGACAGGGAACTTGGTTACCCAATTCCACCTGGCAAAGGAGTATGTCTGGGGAGAGCGTAGCTACTAAGGCTGTCAAAAAAAAAAATCGAACTCGTTTAATAAACATGTTTATTAAACGGGTCAGGTTCAGGTTTACCCCCACGAACCCGCTCAACTAGATAAACTTGATTAATGAGAAAAATTCCCCCATTTAACCCATTTAACTTGTTTTACCTGTTATTAAATGGGTTAAATGGGTCGGGTCAAGTTTGGAAAGTGTAAGCGGGTCCGGTTCAGGTTAGAGTATATAGACCCATTTAATAAATAGGTTGGGCCTGACCTGACCAGTTTATAAACAGGTTTGGTTTAAACAACCCTAGTAACTACTCTTAAGATTCACTAAGTATTTTGTTGACAAAATACAATGGAAATTCTCTCTCTCTCTCTCTCTCTCTCTCTCTCTCTCTCTTATTGTGCATGTCCCCCGCATGGATAGGGAGATCTACCATTTATCAATTGTGGTCGGAGTAATCGCTACTCTCCCATGTCTGCAAGTCTTGCAGGTGATGATAATGCAGGTCAACGGACATAACTTGTTAGTGCGAATGCACCTTAATCCTTGATTTTGATAATAACAAAATTGTTTGCATTTGACAATTGCATTTGAGTGTTTAGTTCTCAAGTTTAATGCAAGTGATTTGAAGTGTTGGAGGAGCTAAAGCTCTTAATCCATGGTGATGGAGGAGTTTGATGATGGACAAAAGCATCAAGAAGCACTTGGAGAAAGAGGCTTTGAAGTTGAAGCAATAAAGCTAAAGCATAGAGCTTTGGAGTTGAAGACAAAAGAGGAAGAAGAATATGATAGTTTATTGATTGTTGCAATCAATTTATTTCATTTGTTGCTTTTTCTTTTCTTATAATACTTGTAAAGAGCCTTAAAATAAGATTAAAAGGCTTAGGTATCCATTGGGCAACCTTAGAAACCTAACTCAAGCCTTAAAAGTAGCAAAAAAAAACTTTACGGTACTAGAGCGTCAACCAAAAAAGTTATTGGTCAATCGACTCTGTTACGACCCGGTTCCTGAATCCTTACATGACACAAGACCAGCCCGACTAGACTAATCCCAAGATCTAGTCGTCCAACAAGAAATAACCAAAAAGCAAGAAAGTAAACCACATTCACTATGCTATGTAACTAACAGTAAAAGAATACAAGAAATAAGGAAAGAAAAGCTGCTAATAGTACATATCACTACCACAATAGTAAAGCGGAAACAAAGTACAGAATATAAACAGTAACAAGAGTCTGAACTCACTAACAAAAGAAGATACAACAACAGGAAAACTACTGCTACTGGACTCTACTAGGCCCAGCACCCTCTGCAACCGGTGACTCGGGCTGCTCAACACCTAGACCTGAAAAGGGTTATGAGTAAACAAAGTAAGCGAACGCTGAGTAGAGTGGCAACCAACTAACTAAAGTAGGAAAAACTAATAGGTAAATTATATATTCCAATTCTTTATTTTACAAGTTATTCCTTTTCACCCATTGGTTCATTTTTCAAATCTCTTTCTTGATCTCGAATGTTTCTCGTGAGAACGATTTTGATTGCAGTTTTTTTCGAAGAGTAGAAGGCACACGTGGTGCTCTCTTGGCCGAGAGAGTCTCCCATGGTGATCCTACACTAGTCAACCACCCCAAGGTCATGGACAGACGTAGCGGTGACTACGGCACGCGTGATAAGCACACGGGTAGCTACCCTGCACTAGCACGCGGTCAGTCATTTCCGCTAACGGGTACGCTCAAAGTACAGCACGGAACAATATAGGGCCTAGCCCTCTCAGTAACAGGGGTCTCACCCCTCCACAATCTGCGCACCCTCGTCTGACTACCCTGGTTTGCCCAATGGGCCTAACAAGTCGGTGTAGGGTGGCTAGCTGAACCCCAAGCCCCGTGGGGTGGCTACCACTCTCCCTACACTAGTAGCTCTCCCCAGTATAGTGTACATGAGGGCCAAGAAGTCGATGCAGAGTGGCCAATCCTAATCCCGAGTCCCAACCCAAGGGCCGCTAGCTCCGCTCTACAGTAAACAGGGGACAGCCGCTCTCCTTGGTACCACATACTCAAGGGCCAGCACACTTCCCACTCACATTTCCAGATCCATTCCATTTATTCACAAGAGCTCTACTCCTAATTTCTCGTAGGGTTCATGCTCGTATTGCTCATGCCATTCCATACCCGATTTCATCATTCACATTTCTATTCTCAGGTTATACACATGCAGCTCGTATTTACATCATTTAACATATACAACAGGAAATGTCACATGTAACTGTTTAACTAGCACAAGTAATTCATATTTCACAGGCAGCTCTTGCTTATTAACAGGCAGTTGTTAATATTTCTATTCATTCATTCAAGACTGCAATTTCAAACACGCACAGACATTTCAAATACTTCTTGTCCTAAGATTCATGCCATATCCTAGATTCTAGTTATTCAATCCACATATGCATTCAGGTTTTATAATTAAATTAGGGGGAGACCACTCTACTAGACAACCCAGGAGTATTGGGGGCTTGAACGGCAGGCTCACGTGCCTCAGCAAGCCCTGAACCCACAACTGATCGAAGTCCTATAACAAGGAACATACCACAATGGAACATTCAGAACAGTATAAAAGGCCTTCTAACAAGTAGAGGAACTCACAAGGAAAACACTGATATCTTGTTTGCGTAAAACGAACCTCAAACGAACCCTAAACGGGTCAAAAACAAGGCTACAGACCCAAATCAGACGTCTAGCACAAGGTCTAGACGTCTTAAAAGTAACCAGAAACTCACCTCAGGTCTGTGTCGACCTCAGACGTCCAGAACCTCTCCTAGACCGTCTGGACCCAGCTCCAGACGTCCGACCTCTCCTTCGGATGTCTGGGAGTGCTTCCGGTCATCTGGTAAGCTATCTAGACGTCCGAAATGCATGGGAGGGTAATCGAGTTATGCGACGAGATCATGGTTTTTAAAAGGATATTCGTTGCAGTATAATTTGAAAACGTCGTATAAACGATTATAGATTTTTATTACTCGGAATTCAAAAACTTCCAAGGTCGAACTAAGAGAACAAATTGATATTTAGAAGTAGAAAATCACAATCTCAAATTTCTACTTGAAAGATGTTCAGTAATAATGCAATGAAGATATGCTAGAGAGAAAAAATGTAAAAAGAAATAGATTTTCTCTTTTCTTTCTTCTTCTCTTCTCTCTTTCTTTTTCTTTGCTTTCTCTCTTCTCTTCTTTCTCTGTCTTTCCTCTCTTAGACGTCTGATTCTTTGAATCAGACACCTTAACTGACTACTGCTACAGTGCCGAGCCTTCTTCTTTCTTCTGCTTTCTTCTCTTGGCTTTTTCTTCTTCTCTTCTTGAGCTGCTGTGCCTCCTCCTTCTTCTTCAAGTCCTTCCTTCTCCTTCAGCTGCCCTTCTTCTTTGGCTCCTCCTTCTCTGCCTTTGGCCAAGTCCTTCTTCTACAGGCTTCTTCCTCTGCAGCTAAGGCTTCAGAATCTTCTTCCTAGCCTCTGCAGTCCTGCAGCTAAGTCCTTGCCTCCTTCTCTTTCTCTTCTTCTTCTCCGTAGTTGCTTCTTCTTCCTCCTTTCTTTTTTCTCTTTCTTTGCAGCTTCTCCTTCCTTCAGCTGCTCCTCTTCTTCTTCTCTTCCTCTTCCCTGCAGCTGCCTCCTCTTCCTCCTTCCCTGCACAGAGCAAAGCAAAACCTTCCCCTACCCTCCCCACATCTCTCTCTCTCTATTTCTCTCTCAGGACAGCTCTCCCTGAGCCTTTCTCGGGTTATCGGGTCAGGTATGTGTGCCCGAGACCATGCCCACCGGCGTGCGGTGGTGGGCGAAGTGTGTTGGTCGGGTCGGGTCACGAGGTCTGCGGGGTGTGATTGCGAACGAGGTGTCGGGTCAGGTGAGAGACGGACCTCACCCTATGAGTAGGAGGCGAAGAGCCTAAAGCAAAAATTACTCTTATGCGGGTGCAGCGCTCCAAATTTTTCCGAGGTGGGACTATCTTCCCACCTCCTTTCACACGCGCCTGCAGCAGAGTGTGCCTTCGATTGCAGCTGTAGCTTCAGCCCTCGACACCAATTGGAGGCCTGGAGATGTTCGTGAAAGCTCTCCGCACGACCTGGGACTGTGTCCTGGAGTGGGCACAGCCTGGAGGAGCTTGCAAGGAAGCTTCGAGCTACGCGTCAATGGCGGCGAGCCCCTGGACCTGAAATCACAACAATAGCCTCACAGCCACGTTAAAAAGCTCAGGGAGCTTCGCTAAGGTGTGGCGAATGTGTAGAGGTGGTTGGCGAGGCGTGGGAACGCTTATGGGAGCGTGCCTAGGGCACACTGTGGCCGTGTGTGTGGGTGTGTTCAGGGGTGCATTTGTGTGAGTGGCGGAGTGTTGTGAATGGGGGGTTATGATCAGTGAGTCGGGGTAGTGCTTAGGGACAGGTCGGCAAGGAGGGAGGTGGTCTGTGGTGGTGGATCGAACTCGCCAGAGTGGTGGCCGGAGGTGAAGGGGATGATGGTGGTGGAATGCGACAGTGGTCGTTTGAAGGAAATAAAGAGGGGAAAAGAATGTAGAGAGTGAGAGAGACTTATCTAGGGTGTTTAGAGTGAAGGGGGAGGCGGAGGGCAAGCGGCAGGTGTCTGCCATCGTCGGAGACAAAGACCCTGTGGTGAGGATGCGGCGACGAGGAAGAGAGGTGGAGGGCGCGCGCTAGTACGTCATGGCGCAGAGGAGCACGACGGAGATGGCTCTGCCACTGGTATGGTGGTAGAGAGATGAGAAGAGGGAGGGAGAGTTTCCGGAAGCTATGGGCAGTTGGTCGGAGTGAGGAGGAGACGAATTTGGGGGGCTTTCTCTGGCAAAATCAAGCTTGAAGGAAGCGGAAGGATCTGTGCTTCCTTAAATAGGTGCGGGTAGAGTGAGATTCGCAAGGAGGCGGCTGGCACACCACGCTGGAGGTATGGCCGGAGGAGACCCATACCTCTCGAGCGTTCGCATGAAAGGTATGGGGCATTTCAGGGCATGGGGAGCTACTCATGTGGTAGGGGGCTTCGCAGGGAGCTCCCCTTTCAAATCTGGGAGCAGCTCCCCATGAAATCGAGGAGAAAACCTCCACGCAAAGTCGTTGGAGGTATGGTCTCTGCTACAATGGCAGAGGGACCAAAATGAAGAAAGTGACGAGAAAGCTGAGGGGGGATTTGCAAGGATTTTCAAAATTTAAGGGCCAGAATGTAATTGAGTGGACCAATTTGCAAAGTAGGTGAAGATGACCTTCCCTTAGGTCCAAATTTTGGTATAAACCTAAATTGGACCTAAGGAACCCAATGGTGAAATTGGATTTTAGGTTTGATGACGTTTGACTAGATATTTTGCACTAAAACCTAAATTAGGTCAAATATTGGGCATGGACGCCAATTTAGGTCAAAACAGGTTCCAAAGGCCAAATTGAAGGTTTTAAACC
The DNA here is from genome assembly GCA_037157565.1 of Thalassia testudinum. Taxonomy (NCBI): domain Eukaryota; kingdom Viridiplantae; phylum Streptophyta; class Magnoliopsida; order Alismatales; family Hydrocharitaceae; genus Thalassia; species Thalassia testudinum. The sequence goes on along the minus strand of JAZHRO010000010.1, from coordinate 5,264,481 downwards.
CTAGCGGATATTTTTCCATGAATTTTAGAGGGTTTAGTTGATTTTTATCTCGCCTGAAACCTTGTAAATTTAAGTGGGTTTGTTTTAAGATTATAGAATGTTATTTAATTCTTAAATTTCACAATAACCCTTATCTGACTGAACCATCTCACTTTTTCTCTTATTAAGTCCAATTAACCTATGCCTAGACCCTTAGAAATCCCATTGATGCACTGCAATGGTAAAATTACAGTTTTACCCCTTGTTTCATGTTCTCTTCTCATATTAGTGTTTCCTTGAATTAAACCTTTCCCTTGGTTATGCAGGAGCTTTTGTTCACTTTATTAGGTCAAAATATGCTAGTTAGGACTCATGATGAGGTTCTCATCAGAGGACATGCCCCGCGCCTTCCCGAAGCAATCCCTGCACGCGACAGCCAAATCGCCTACATTTAGCCATGCAAATCATAGTTGCCGTACGGCCTGCATGGTCGTATCCGCAAAAGGAACGTACCTTCACGAAGATCTGCTTTCAGACGTCTGGTGTAGTCACCAGATGTCCACCCTGTCGTCTAGACGTCACGCCAGAATCTGATTCTAGGAAAATCCCAGAACTAGAACCACTTCCTACTCTCCCTCACCGTGCGCAGCCGCGGCCTTGCCTCCTCACCTGCAGCTCCGGCTGCAGCAGTGTCGGGGATGGCTCCCTCAACGCACTCCTCCTCCCGCATGCGTTGCTTCGGCCGTGCGCCCTCCGGCGAGCTCTCACGAGCTCAAGCTCCTCCTCGCCACCTCTCCTCCTCGTCACTCGCTCCCGCGCTCTCTCTCGCACCCGCCCCTCTCATTACAGTGGAGAGGAAGGAAGGAAGGTGGCTATGGTGAAGTGGGGAAGAAAGGAAGAGGGGGAGAGGGGTTTATATAAAGGTGCATTAGGGTTCGATGGAGGAGGGAAGAGGGAAAAGGAGAGAAGAGAGGTACTATCTGCGCGCAGCTCGCACGCAGACGCGAAGGCTCGTACCAAAATTTAAATTTTCAAACATCTGGGAAGGGGTCCAGACGTCCAGACGTCTGACCGACAGTCCAGACGTCTTAAAAGGCTCAGGACAGAACGGGTCTTTACAGGCTCTTCAGTAGCCAATCGACTAGTGGCCTCATGAGCCAACCGACTCCAAAGTAGCCAATTAATCAACCTCTGATTGCCTTCCGACTAGTGGCTTGAATGTTGTCCCTGCAATGGCTAGAACCTTGGTGCTTGAACACATTTAATGGTTATTAATTAGGCTTCGATTTCCCAACTTCCCTTTATAATCAACCGACCACCAGTCGATCGATCCTAGTATAAGGCATTGACTGATATTGTACCAGGCATCAACCAGCTACCAAAATCTCCAAGTCCAGGAACTTTAAATTAGAATCCTTTTATAGCGAGCCAACCATCAACAACCGACCAAAACACACTCAACCAACCATATGTCGACCAACTTGTAAAGACCACTTAGGACCATTTACACCCATTGTAGGGAGCTAATCGAAAATAGTTTTGGTTGATCGACTCCGTTGTAGCAAGTCAATCAACTACTATTGTCTAACAGTTTGCTCAATTTTCTAAGATTCTAACATAGCCTTTCTTAGCCATAAATTATCGAACGACTATTTAAAGACCCTAGGTGATGGCATCGCCATCATTCTCTATAACTAACCTAATATGGCTAGATTCTAAAGTTAAATTCACAAAATTAACACATTAAAGGGTATAACTCAATCAGGGCTGAAGAAAGAGAGATTGATAAAAATTAGGGTTAATTATGTAATTTTCACAGATAATTATAAATGTAGAATAACTGGAGGGTGAACTTATGGCTAATCAAAGGTCAATTGAGCTTAATTATCTTAAAAATGGGTTGGTACTAAATAATTCAAGATTTACATTAACTCTGAATGTTAATCCTTAACAAATTGATAAATTTCCAACCTTCTTTAATTAAAACAGTTCCAATAGAATTAATTGTGATCTAAACCTTCTAGGAATCATTTAAAATTATTCTATAAGGTTTGACACAATCAATTTAATGATCGAAATTTATTTTGACCTAAAATAGAATCACAGACGGGAATTTGGTACATTTTAGATCTAATCATAAATTGACCATACAAACGACATCGAAATATAAAATTAAGGTTACCATTAGATTCCCTATGTTTTAATTAATCTATTATAAAAAGTTGAACTGATTTGGACCTCATTTGCATCTATTTTACGTTTTACTCCTTAACTTTTAAATCTTTATTCTTTAGCCCTTTTCTCTTTCACTTTGGTCCCTAGGCTTCTTCTTCAACCGAAGAAGCTTCCAATGACCGCCATTGGTGCTAAGATTCAAGCTCGGATATCGGCCACCTCGAGCTTCGAATGGCCTCGACTCTTAGAGCAAAGTTGTGCCTCACGTTGTTCCACATCCATCGGCGGTGGTTCCACCACCAGAGATCACGTCGGCTGCTCGCATTCGACGGTCAAAGCCAATGCAGTTGTTGCAAGCTCTCCGAGCATTCCTCACAACTACACACCTCCGGCCGCTCCAACGTGGGCTATAAATCCCCTCCAGACCCTTCCATGCTTGGTCGTGCACATTTTGGCATCAATAACCACCCTTTCCTCTCCTCCCCGTCACGCCATTATCAAGCGCCTTGGACCTTTTCCGTCCACCTTCCTCGCCACATCTCTCCACCCACAGAGGCCACAGCTCTCTTCCTCTGTCCATCACCGTCCTCCCTGCCAAAGGAGGCAATTCCTATCTCCGTTGTCGCTCCAAACTCCCTCGCTGGAATTCTCCTTCTTCTCCAAGTCTGGCGGCCACGTCGGCCTCTTCCCTGTCGTCCCCTCCTCTCAGGTATCCGTCTTCCTTCCCCTCATCCTCTAGATCATCCTAGGCTATTTCCTTGTAGGTATCGACCAACGTAGCTCCCTCCGCTCGGTCATCTTCGCTGGCGACGACCCCGCCGGCCACCACTCCGGCGAACCTGCCACGACCCTCCACGCCTTCTATCGCTCCGTCGACAACCCCACTAGCACCGCCTCGACAAAAGGAGCAAAAGCCCTCTCCCAATTTGGGCTTTTGACGCCTCCAACCGTCCACCGGATTCACCCATCGGCCACCATCTTCCTTGACGCCGTCCGACCTCCTCCACCCTCGCCACAACCAATCAACGCTACTACCATCTTTAGTGGGGCACGGCGAAGCCTCCCAACCTGCTGGTCGTGAGCTTTCACGCCTCCAAGCACCGACCACCATTCACACCACCGCCTTCCTCTTCGACAATGCCGGTGCTACTCCAACCATCCTCACGCCTTCAAACTTAGCGAGAAGCTTCACGTGAGGGTAGGGAACTCATTGCCATCCTTAGTGAGGGGTTTTGTGCTCAGAAGCTCCATCGTCGACGTCCTACGTACAAAAGGAGAAGAAGAGGACTCATCCATGAATAAAGAAGATTTGTAGGGACTCAAACGTAAGAAATCAGAGACCAAAATGAAATTTTTGAGGACTGATTGGTAAAATTAGTGAAAACTATTTCAGATTTTGTCCCTCTTGAATTGTTATTGCCATAACTTGTCAAATAATATTGCTAACATTCATTTGGTGCTTAACAAAATAGCTACTTGATTATTTTTACTTAAGCATTAAATGACCCTTTGTGAAAATAATTTATTAAGTACTTGATTGCATATCCTTGCAATAGATATGTGTGTTTAAATTTTGATACAAGTTCACCAAAGAAAATTGACATCTCTGAATTAAAAAAAACATAGTGATATTCACGCATTCAGTTTGCTCTCAGAGATAGCCTCGGATTTCTCTTTTAATTCGAGTTATAAATTTAAATGTTTGATTCACTTGGATCACCTATACTATGATGTGTATTTGAAAATGATCGAAGCGAGTTAGCACTAGGCCTCTCTCTAGAGTGTTCCTAAGCCCTATATAAATACCGAAGAACACTCCTAAGCCTAGACACAGGAAAGATACACTTATAAGTGAGAATAAAAGTGTGCACCCTTCTTGAGTGTTAATTCTTCCATCTACACGCTTAGAGTGAGACCAAATTAAGAAGCTGCTCTCTTTACAATCAACTTCACATCTGAGAGCACCAGATTACTGTGCTTTCACACCAATTCGCTTCTGCATTAAGGGAGTACCCTTCACACCTATAGTAGCTAATTGTAATATTTACTTTTGGGCTTTATAGGTTCTTTTATTTTGTATTCTTGTTTGGGTATTTGACATGCCGTAGTGCGTGTGTGTTAAGAGGTGTCGTTATAGTCGCACTTGATACGTCGGTTTTAAAAGAAGTAAACGGAGGTGAGTCCGAGTGTCGGTCTCAGGGAGGAGTGGAAATCGGATTTTGTTTATTACTTGTTGTCACGAAAAAGGCGGAGTTTTGCTTGCGAAAGAGACGATTTTGAAAAGTGAGAGCGAGAGAGAGAGTTTAGGGTTAGAAAGCTCTTAGTTTTGATCATGCACTTTAAACAGAAATTAAAATGGCGACCGAACGGAAAATAATTTCATTAAACATGCATTCATAGTTCATGGTTTACAACATTAAATACATGCTTCAACAAAAGTAAATGAAAGCTTAAAAGAGAGAGAGAGAGAGGTAGAGAGAGAGTGGAGAGCGACGAGGCAGCCACGGCGGTGGAGGAGGCTCCGTCGGCGGCTCGTCGTCTCCGGCGATTACAAGAGTGCCTAAAACTAGCTAAGAGAGGAGTGGAGTAGTTGCAAGTGGGAGAGTATGCCTTGAATGGTGGTAGAAGGGGGTTTAAATAGAGTTAAGGGCTTCCTAAAAGAAGAAGGGGCTTTAGCGACATCCAGAGCGTCGCTAAAATCGCTTCCAAAAGTGTCGATGTAGCCCTCTCTTCGCCGGTCAGCCGCCCGCCCCGGTCTTCCTCTTCGGGCGATCCGTGGCCGCTGAACGAGAGCCATCCGATCTAAGATCGGACAGCTGAGATCCTTCGGCGCCCGCGCTGAGATCGCGCCTCGGGCGGGCGCGTGCGCGCGCGCGTGGGTGCTAGGGAGCTGTCGTCGTGCCGCGTGGCGCTATCCTGGCCGCCCGCTGCTGATCGGGCAGCCCAATTTTGCCACGCCCTTCGCTCGACTTCGATTTCTGCTCCGCGCAGCTCGAACGCACGTCGCGGCGATGCGGGCGTGCGCGCTAACCGTTGCGCCACGCCCGCGCTTTGTCGCGGAGACCGCGGGCGAGCGCGCGGATCTCGGCCGTTGATAACACCACGCAAGGGGGTAGTAATTAGGTTGAATATGGCCCATATTTTGAATAAAAGGCACAACATAAAGTAGAATAGGAGCATTGCATGCATCAAGTACCAAGATTGCTTATAAACTGCATTAATGGCCATTTCTGTAAAGCATGTGTCAAAGCAGGCCCCAGATGAGCAATCGGACCGCACGGATGGATTCATAACGACGAACGAAGTCCAACGGACTCAAGATCGGCCAAATCCGACATCCGGAGCTCCCACAATGGGCCCAAGAAATTCTGACCGTTGATCTGGAGATCAACGGCCCAGAAAGCGCCACGTCGCCCCGCCCCCACCGCTCGCACGCCCTCAAGCCAGCCAAGGACGAATCTCGGCCGTTGATCTTCGATCGAACGACCGAGATCTGCACGCTCGCCCGCGGTCGCCGCGACAAAGCGTGGGTGTGGCGCAACGGCTAGCGCGCACGCCCGCATCGCAGCGATGCGCGTTCGAATCGCGCGGAGCAAAAATCAAGCGCAAGCGAAGGGCGCGGCAAAATTGGGCCGCCCGATCAGCAGCGGGCGGCCAGGATCGCGCCACGCGGCGCGATGACAGCTCCCGAGCGCCCACGCGCACGCGCACGCCGAGCGGAAACGCGCGTGCGCACGCAAGCCCGAGGCGCAATCTCAGCGTGGGCGCAGGAGGATCTCAGCCGTCTGATCTTCGATCGGACGGCTCTCGTTCAACGTCCACGGATCTCGCATGGAGAGAGAGCAGGGCGGGCAGCTGACCGGCGGCAGGAGGGCTTCACCGACGTATCTGGAAGCGGTTTTAGCGACGTTCTGGATGTCGCTAAAGCACATTCTTCTTTTAGGAAGCCCTTAACTCTATTTAAACCCCCTTCTACCACCATTCAATGCATCCTCTCCCACTTGCAACTACTCCACTCCTCTCTTAGCTAGCTTTAGGCACTTTTGTAATCACCAGAGACGACGAGCCGCCGACGGAGCCTCCTCCACCGCCGTGGCTGCCTCGTCGCTCTCCACACTCTCTCTCTACCTCTCTCTCTCTCTCTTTTAAGCTTTCATTTACTTTTGTTGAAGCATGTATTTAATGTTGTAAACCATGAACTATGAATGCATGTTTAATGAAATTATTTTCCGTTTAGTCGCCATGTTAATTTCTGTTTAAAGTGCATGATCAAAACCAAGAGCTTTCTAACCCTAAACTCTCTCTCTATCTCTCGCTTTTCAAAATCGTCTCTTTCGCAAGCAAAACTCCGCCTTTTCGTGACAACAAGTGGTAAACAAAATCCGATTTCCATGCCTCCCTGAGACCGACACTCGAACTCACCTCCGTTTACTTCTTTTAAAACCGACGTATCAAGTGCAACTACAACGACACCTCTTAACACACACGCACGAGACCACGTCAGTTTTTGGCACCGTTGCTGGGGAGGCAACGGATTTGTTTTATCACCTCCATTCCACATTCATTCTCACATCGTCTAATGCCCTATTCTCCTTTTTACTTGAAGGTTGCAGGAATTCGGCGCATGGACGGTGAAGCGACGCATTCCACGATGGTAGCAAGGGAGTAGGCGCCTCGAGGACCGATAGTGAGCAATCTCTCTCTCATTGTTTGCTTGCGTGAAAAAGCTAAAAAAAATTGTAAAAACTGAAAAAAATTGGCGTGGTGTATGATTGCTTGACCCACATCCATAACACATCACCCCACAAAAAAATGTACACTCTAACATTCTGAACGAATTCTTGGAGTGTTCTTTTCTTTTTCTTGAGTGGTGTTTGCGAAGCCACCGTGAATTGACCTGGGCCGCACCACTCAACCCTAAAACTGACTCATCTAATAGAAGCTACATGATCATTAGGATGAGTACACTAGGGTTTTAGAGCCTCTACAAATAAAAGGAAATCTACTTTCACCAAGTTGTGTGCAGAACTTGACGTGCCCACTGAAACTTATTTGAAAACATTAAGACACGTCAACCCTAAAAAGTACTCAAGTAAGGATGAAACACTAAAAAACACTATATCTTAACAAATCCTTGCTTGAAAATTATGTTTTGCTAGAAGCACACACTTTGAAAGTGGAAAATTAAGAGGCACCACCCCAATCAACGCCTCATCACATCACCCTAAGCACAAGCACTATCCTAACCCTTTAAAACTGAGTAGACGTGCCCTAGGTAGGACTGAGTTAAGTCTCAAAAGGTGAGGTTTTGTTTGCTAGGCACTTGGCTTTCATTCCCTTGGTAGAATCTGGTGACTAGGCTGCGGGGCAGTGTCAAACGACCGAGGTTGTGGGGTCTATGGAACCGGAGGCGCAAGCCAAAGGAAGAACCTTCCCTGCAATCCCCTCGTAATCAACCTGGCCAGATTAGCCTTGGGAAGGGGAGTCCAGTGCTTACGGACTTAATCACCCTTTGTGAGATTTCTAGGTCTCATAAGGAATACACCATAAGGATTAGGCTTGAGTGCTTGATTGAAACACATTTCTCGCATCTGTCGCCCTCCACATCCCCTCCTGTTCTTCTCTACTGTATGCACGGGAGGCGCTCACTGCATCCCGAATTGTGTGTTTTGGGGCAGGAATCTAGGCGACGTAATTCTGTTGAAAACATGGCTGAACCTAGGGTAGATGAGGCTGAATATCAACCCCCACCAGATTCTATGACTATCATCCAGGCTCAAATCAATGCTAACCATCGGCTTCAGCAGCAACAAATCCACACCATCATGCAAGCCATACAACGGTTACAGAACCCACAAGAACAACCACCACCTTTCAATGACATACCAGGACAACCACCACTTGATTTATCGCCATTTTAGGACCAGCCAAGACCCCTCCGTGATTTCTATAACCCTTCTGCCATTAGAGTCGAGCCACACCTTAGGATCCCCGAAGGGGGAGACGATTTTGAGCTAAAACCTAATGTATTAAGTCTAATCTAGAGCCACTTTCATGGAAGCTCAAATGAAGACCCCTTTCAGCACCTAGAAGATCTCGACCGCATAGCAAGAACAGTAAAACTTAGGAACATTAGCCTTGACATTGTTCTAATCAAGATGTTCCCTTTCTCATTAAGAGACAAGGCTTCTCATTGGCTTAGAACCCTAGGTAGACCCATCACCACCTGGGAAGAACTGAGGCATGCATTTTTAAAGAAATTCTTCCCCATAGGAAAGACCAATGCCCTCAGAAGAGCTATCACTACCTTCACACTCCAGGGTGGGGAACAATTTCATGAGGCGTAGGAAAGATTCAATGAACTTTTGAGGAAATACCCACACCACGAAGTTCCAAGGTGGCAATTGGCCCAGATCTTCTACCACGGTCTGGACAGCAACCTACGGAACTTCGTCGATGCCTCATGCAGGGGAAACTTCCTAAACAAAGACGAGGAGAGCGCGTTTGAGTCTATGAACGAGAATTCGCTCAACAATGCCTCCATGAACCAGTTTAACAGGTCTAGTCAACCCCGTGGCGGGATTTATGAGGTGCAAGCAAATTCTAGAATGGTTGACATGGACATCATTGCCAAAAAGTTGGATCGAGTGGAATTGGTGGACAAAAGGATTGATGAGCTTCTAAACCAGACCAGGAACCCCTTGCAGACTTTCTCCCTAGCAAAGGGAGCACATAATGTCGACCTGGTCCAACCCTTCACCCAATTAAACCTGGAACAACCCCTGACCACGTTCCAGGGAGGGACCTTTGCTCCCTCAACCCTTGATTACTCCCTTCCTTCTTCATCAACATCGGTTATTCTAGAAGATGTGCAAGCCGTCTAAGGATATGCAAAACCTGACCCTTTCTCCAACACTTACAACACCGGCTGGCGTAATCACCCCAACTTTGGTTGGACAAACCAGAAACCACCGCAATTCCAAAACCAGCCCAGGCCAAACCAACAGCCACACTTGCCCCCCTATCAGCAAGGACCACCAGTTAGACCCCAATATAACCAGAATAGGGCGGCCTCTCCCCCACAAAACCAAATGGACACCCTAATAAAGATGATGGCTGACATGAACCAAAAACATCAGGAAGAAATGGCCTTGGTAAAGGGACAGTTAAGCCAACTCTTGGACTGTAAACAGCAAGGATCTCTACCTTCCCAACCGCAACCGAACCCGCGAAACATAATTAATAGAGGCCCCAATTCGCAAGGGTTCCAAGGCAACCCCAGGCAGGCTCATATGGTCCAGCCGGCCCCACAAACACCTCCTGGGTTTGGCGCTTCTTCATCCTCTTCTTCTCAAGGATCGCCCCATGGCCCCAATGCCTCTGCAAATGCAGTGACCTTGAGAAGCAGCACCAAAACCCAGGATCCCAAATGGCCGACTCTCCCTAAGACTTTACCTGCTGAGATACCCGACTTAGAAGAAGCACCAACCAAGGACCCAGACATGGAACCAATTCAGACACCCTATCCTGAGGCCTTGGAAACAATCAAGAGAAAGAAGAATACTGTGGAAACTGAGGAGCTGTTGGAAATTTTAAACAAGTACAGATTAATATTCCGCTCCTAGAAGCTGTCAAACACATCCCCGCTTACGCCAAGTTCTTAAAGGATGCCTGTACACCCAAGCGTAAGCCGAGACCTCAAGCACCTAGGAAGGTTGTACTCTCTGAGCAAGCCAGTTCCGTGATATCAAGCAACCTTCCACTCAAACGAACTGACCCAGGAGCGCCCCTGATTTCCTGCAACATCGGGGACATGACATTTGATAGAGAGCTCCTGGACCTAGGTGCTTCTACCAACCTAATTCCTACAACCTTGTACCACCAATTTGGTTTCGGGGAGCTGGCACCAACCCCTGTCACCATCCAGCTGGCGGATAGATCAGTGAAAACCCCGAAGGGGGTTGTCAAGGACGTGATTGTACGGGTCAAGGACTTTTATTTCCCAGTCGACTTTTTGGTGCTCGACATGGAAGTCCCTGAAAAATTACAGAACACACCCATAATCTTAGGCAGACCTTTCTTAGCTACGGCTAAAGCAAACATCGATTACGACACAGGATGTATGGAAATCGCCTTCGGAGATAGGAAAATGCAATTGGATATCTTCTGGGCGACAAAGTCTTTTGATTGTGATTACATTGAGGAACATGATCCCGTGGAAACTTTAATCGAGGAATGCCTTACCCTCAGTTCTGTCTCAGACCACCAAACCCGTAGTGACAATTCCGACTTGTCACCATGCTTACCCATGGACCTCTGTAAAGCTGAGAACCATCACATGACACCATTTGAAGAGATCGATGTTGATCAACTCCCGCCCTTCCCATTCCCTTCCACTGTGGTCCCACCCGCACCTGAACTTAAACCATTGCCCGAGAATCTCAAGTGCGTCTTCTTGGGACCTGACCAGACCTTCCCAGTAATTGTTAATTCCCATCTAACCAAGGATCAGGAACTAAGATTGACTGCAACTCTATCAGAACATCGGGCTGCCATTGGTTGGACCATCTCGGACCTAAGAGGAATTAGCCCCACCTATTGCACCCACAAGATTTACCTGGAAGACGGGGCCCGACCTTCCCGCCAGATGCAGAGACGGTTAAACCCTAACATGCGAGAGGTCGTTAAAAAAGAAATTATCAAGTGTCTTGACGCCGACATCATTTACCCTATCTCTGATAGCCCCTGGGTGAGCCCCACTCAAGTGGTTCCAAAGAAGGCTGGGCTCACCGTTGTTACTAATGATCATGGCGAATCCATCCCCACCCGCACCACCACCACATGGCGGGTGTGTATTGATTATAGGAAGCTTAATGAAGCCACTGATGAGAACCTCATCATGAGCCATAACTAGCTCATTTTGACCCAATACAAAGGATAAAAGCTCCTACATAACTCAAGGAAAGGCTTAACTCAGAGAATTCTGAGTTTAAGGAGAAAATAAGTCATAAGGGGTAAAAATGCAATTTTACCAGTATAATCTGCATACAGGGTAATTCAGGGTCCAAACATAGGTCAAAGCAACCTAATAAGAATAAAAGTGAGATGAGATGATCTGGCAAGGGCTACAGCAATTCCAAAGAACTAAATGATAATCTGTAACCCTAAAACAAACCCACTTCAATTCACGAGGTTCAAGGCAAATAAAAAATGGAATAAACCCTCTAAAATTCATAGAAAAATAATCTCTAGGGTTTAGAACATTCAATTTGACCTTAGGAACCCATCTTGACCTATATTGAGAACCATACCCAATTAATAACTTAATTTGGGTTTTTGCGTAAATTGACCAGTCAAACAAGGTTTAATCTAGAAATAAAATTCACCATCAGATTCCTTAGGTCCTAATTAGTCATGTATAAAAGCTTGAGCCTAAGAAGAAACCTTCTTGACCAACTTTACACTTTGGTCCTCATATATTTACTTTTTGGCCCTCAACTTTTGAACCCTCGCATTTTGGCCCCTAACTCTCCTTCGTTCTTTGCGTTCAGGTCCTCCCTGCAAAACCTGCCAGCACCATACTCCGGCGACCTTGCGCGGAGCATGGCGCCGCGCAGGGTGAGGGGGAGAGTCTGGCAAGTAAACCGGGGGTGCCCTGCGTCGTCAGCCGTCGCAGGGACACCCCCCTGGTCGCTGTAACCCACCATACCGGCCGTGCGAACGCACGGACGGTATGGGTTTCCATCTCCGACGTCCTCCGGCGAGGGAGACACGTCGTCTCCCTCCGCCTTCCTCCCTGATTCGGTCCCTATAAATACCCCCGTCGCTCCACCGTTCTTCCCAGCTCGGATCTGACGGAGAAAACCCCCAACTTTCCTCTCTTCTCACTCTGGCAGACGCCCACCAGCTCCGGCGGTTCTTCCTCCTCCTCCTCTTCGCTCTGCCGCAATACCAGCAGCAGAGACTTCTTCCCCTGCTCTTCCCGCGCCACGCCGCACCCAGCTGGCGCCTCTCCGGCCCTCTGCTCGCCGCCGCCCCTTCCCCCGGGCATCTTCTTCTCCGGCGACAGTCGATACGACTGTCGCCCGCTCCGACCCCTCCTCGTCCTGCTAAGTAGGTAGAACTGCTCCTCTTCCTCCCCTCTTCCTTTTCCTCACTTTAAACATCTACTGTCGCCCTCGATTCCGACCAATCACCCTCACCTTCTCCGCCTCCAGCCATCCTCCGGCGAGCCGCTCCCATCACTCCAGCATCCCACCCGGCTCGCCGACCTGCACATAATCTCCGCCTCCTCACCCTGATCCATTTCCGCCCCTCCACTTCCCCCAAATCACCCTCTGCAACTCAACCGAACAAACCCATCTCCCGACCCACAGTCCGACCTAGGGCAGCCCTTAGGCTCCGCCCCGCTGCTTGCACACCCCCCGACCACCTTCGCCGTGCCACGGCGAAGGTCCTCCACGTTTCTGATTGGGCCGAGAGGCCGTTTTTCTGTGGGCAGGTACCTGCGCTCGTCGCCGCCATTGTTAAAGCGAAGCAGCTTCTTCACCTGCTGCCCCAGGTGCGCCACGCCCAGGTTACGCTCCCAGACAGCGCAAGGCGCCTTCGCGAAGTACCAGGCTGCAGTCGAGTCGAAGCCCTCGCGCGAAGGTCTCGTGTAACGCTGCGATTACCAGCTACTTCCTCCGCGCAGGCGCGAAATTGGGGTGGGACATTTAGTCCCACCTCGGAAGGCTCTGAAGGAGCGCAGCGGTATAAAGCGAAAAAGTGCTGGAGGCTTATTGCCTCAGCACACGGGGTGATGTCCCCTTCACCCGCCCGGTTACCCGGTCTCGTCCGCGCTCACGCCCCGCGGACCTGGCCCGGACCCGACTTAGACTGACCTGCACTCCTCGCCCACCACGCACGCCGGTGGGCCTGGACCCTGGCGCGACCCGTACCCGGCTACCCGGCAGCTCTGGGAGAGCTATCCTATGAGCGGATTCTGTGAGAGAGAGACGCGGGGGAGGGTAGAGATAGGTTTTGCCCCTCTCTGATCAAGCTGTGTAAGTGTGCAGGCACAGGTGAAGAAGAACCGTGGAAGAAGACGAAGGCTGAAGGAAGGAGGATCACCGAGCGGCACTGTAGCAGCGGCGGTTTAAGTCGTCTGATTGGAAAATCAGACGACATCCTGAAGGCAAGGAAGGAGAAGGAAGGCGAGGCAGAGGAGAACGCAAAGAGGCCAAGACAAGAACTGAAAGAAGAAGAAGAGCACGAGAAGAAGATCTGAAGAAAGGAAAAGAAGAAAGAAAGAAGAAGAAGAAGAACAGGACCGCTCTGCAGAAGAAAGAAGAAAGAAAGAAGAAGAAGAACAGGACCGCTCTGCAGAAGAAAGAAGAAAGAAAGAAGAAGAAGAACAGGACCGCTCTACAGAAGAAAGAAGAAAGAAAGAAGAAGAAGAAGAACAGGACCGCTCTGCAGAAGAAAGAAGAAAGAAAGAAAAAGAAGAAGAACATCACCACTGCAGATAAAGAAGAAGAACAAAAGAAGAGAGCAGAAGATCTGAGAAGGAAGAAGAGGAGAAGCAAAGAGAAAAGAAGAAAAGCCAACAAATTCTCTCTCTCTTTCTTTATTTTTGTAAAAGAAACTTGTACCCCTAGAATACAACTTGCTCCCTGAGTTCGACCTCGGGAACTCTTTATTTCCGAGTAACAAATTGTATTAAACTGGTAATCACCTCCCTCTATACTATACTACGACGAAATAATAAAACTATAGAGGAAGTTTCTACACCAGCCACTAAGAAGGACCACTTCCCCTTGCCATTCATTGACCAAATCCTTGAAAGATTGGCAGGGCAGAAGTATTTTTGCTTCCTGGATGGATATTCAGGATATAACCAAGTCGCAATTGCTCCAGAAGATCAGGAAAAGACCACATTCACTTGCCCGTATGTCACGTTTGCATTCCGTCGAATGCCGTTCGGGTTATGCAACGCACCCGCGACCTTCCAGCGTTGCATGCTAGCCATTTTTTCAGAAATGGTGGGTGAATACTTGGAGGTCTTTATGGATGATTTCTCTGTATTCGGGAATTCATTTGACCATTGTTTGAACAACTTGGAGGAAATCCTGAAACGATGTATCGAGGTTAACTTGGTGTTAAGTTGGGAAAAGAGCCATTTTATGGTTCAAGAAGGAATTGTCCTCGGACACATCGTTTCACATAAGGGCATCGAGGTAGATCAAGCTAAGGTTGATTTAATTTCCAAACTTCCTCCACCTAGTTCAGTCTGGCAGATTCACTCTTTCCTAGGACATGTTGGCTTCTACCGAAGGTTCATCAAAGACTTTTCCAAACTTTCCAAACCCTTGACCGACCTTCTAGCCAACGACGCCACTTTCCACATGTCTCCTGATTGCATCCAAGCTTATCATACCCTCCGGGACTTAGTCTCCACGGCACCTGTACTTCAACCCCCAGAATGGTCCCAGGATTTTGAGATTATGTGTGACGCATCAGATTTTGCCATAGGTACTGTCCTGGGACAAAGGCAAGACAAGAAGCCAGTGGTGATCTACTACGCGAGCAAAACGTTGGACGAGGCCCAACGTAATTATACGGTCACAGAAAAAGAGTTGCTCGCTGTAGTCTTTGGACTGGAAAAATTCCGATCATACTTGCTGGGATCCCACGTGACTATCTACACCGACCATTTAGCCATCCAGCACCTGTTGGGCAAAAAGGACGCAAAACTCAGGCTCATCAGATGGATCTTGCTTTTGCAGGAATTTGACCTGGAAATCCGAGACAAGGCCGGATCGAAAAATGTGGTGGCTGACCACCTGTCAAGACTTCATCCAGACCACATTGGACCCTCCCTACCTCTATCTGATACCTTCCCTGATGAACACATCCTAGCCGTGCAAGACAAGAAAATGCCATGGTATGCTGACTATGTCAATTACTTGGTTATAGGACAAACCCCGCACAGCTGGTCCAGACAGCAACGGGACAGGTTCTTGGCTGAGGCCAAGCACTATTTCTGGGATGATCCCATGTTGTTTCGCCTCTGTGCTGATCAGATCATCAGGAGGTGCATCCCTGAAGACGAAGTTCAGAGTGTGCTTTCCTTTTGTCATGACCAAGCATGTGGCGGCCATTTCTCTGGCAAGAAAACAGCTGCAAAAGTTTTGCAGTCTGGATTTTATTGGCCGTCCCTATTTAAGGATGCACACATCTTTGCCAGGACTTGCTCACGATGCCAAACACTGGGGACCATGACCAAGAAAGATATGATGCCCCTTCAGCCTATTTTGATTGTCGAAATCTTCTACGTTTGGGGCATCGATTTTATGGGCCCCTTTCCACCATCCAACGGCTTCGAGTACATCCTGGTCTCGGTAGACTATGTTTCCAAATGGATTGAAGCCGTTGCCACTCGACGATGCGATCACAAGACGGTCATGGACTTTGTGAAAAAGAACATCTTTTCCTAGTTTGGAATACCCAAGGCCATGATCAGTGATGGTGGAAGCCATTTTATCCATTCCCAATTCCGTGCCCTACTTAGAAAATACGGGGTAAACCACCGCATTTCCACCCCGTATCATCCACAAACAAATGGGCAAACTGAGGTCTCAAACAGACAAATCAAGAATATTTTACAGAAGACTGGGAGACCTGAGAGGAAAGACTGGTCCACACGACTTGATGATGCCCTGTGGGCATACAGGACCGCTTTTAAGACCCCGATAGGCATGTCGCCTTATCGCTTGGTCTTTGGCAAAGCTTGCCATCTCCCTGTCGAATTGGAACACCGGGCTTACTGGGCTGTCAAGCAATGTAACATGGATCCCCAGTTAGCCGGTGCGCAAAGGACGCTTCAATTATCTGAGCTCGAAGAAATTCGTCGGGATGCCTTTGACAATAGTCGGCTATATAAGGAGAAAATGAAAGCCGTTCACGACCGACTCATTCATAGGAAAACCTTTGAGCCAAACCAACAAGTTTGGCTATTTGATGCACGCCTGAAACTCTTCCCAGGGAAACTTAGGTCCAAATGGACAGGACCATTTCGGGTGGTCAAACCCTATTCCAATGGGGCAGTCGAAATCGCCGATCTTAATACCGGGCACACCTTTACAGTCAATGGTCAAAGATTGAAGCATTTCCTGGCCCACGTACCCCCCAAGGAAAGTGTCACCCTTGTTGAGGGCTGACACCAAGCACCGCCCAGCTGGAGGCGTTAAACTCAGTGCTTCCTGGGAGGCAACCCAGCGGATTCAGACTGATCTGGTAGTTTACGTCACTCAGGTACTATCTTTTTGAACCCTTCTGCATCCATGCATCTGCCAATGAGGACATTGTCCAACTTAAGCATGGGGGGGATGGTAAATTGCATAATCCTGAGCTTAATTAATCAGTCTGAATGAATAAATTAATTGATTAAAAAAAAAAAGAGAGAAAAATTGAATTTAGGAAAAAAAACTTAGGCATTAGAAACTTGTCAATAATGGAAAATAATACAAAAAGAACTTAAACACTTAGACTTTTCAGGCCTTCAGGCTTAATCAGCCCTGGTGTCCGTTAAAATATGGATTTAGCGGCGAATCCTTGCAACTTTAAGCTATTCTAATCCACCTAATAAATAAGGTAATAAGTATACGACTTATCAACTCACCCTCTAACTCAAGAAAACTTTGAGTCTAAGCATCTACACACATTTTTGCACAGACTCACTTCTCGGAGATTTTGACAGAAACTGGGTAGCTAATGAACTCTCTAGGGTGGTATGGCTGGCAAGTTGTCGTGGGTAACAGCCCATTGGCAGGTTGTCCAGAACCCAGCCACAGGCCATTTCCTTTTCGCTGCCTCTAGGTACATTTGAGATTAGGGAAGCCACCTACGAAAAAAAAAAAAAGAAGAAAAGAAAATAAACCACACTTCACCGCACAAGTATGGCTGGCAAGTGACCGTGGGTAACAGCCCATTAGTCGGTTGTCCAGAGCCCAGCTCAATAATTGCACAAAAAAGATCAAAACACCTAAGGATGAAGCGGGGAAGTAGTACAAGCCGGGGAGATATACACTGGAAAATCCTTGTGTTGACCTCAAGTAAAATGAACGTAGGGAGAAAGCTACCAATCGAATAAATACACCTTCAGGCAAAAATTTATTTTCTTTTCCGGTCACCTAGAGGCGTAGAAACTCGAAGTCTGTCTCAATTACCGTTAAGTGAGTCTATCACAACATTCACACCAAGATGCTTAGCACTTAGGGTTTTGACCGAGTTTTGGGTGGGTTGGGTAGCCGTAAAAAGTTACCAACCCACATTGAATTCCAAAAATTCTAAAATGACATATATAGATATATACGTATACATATGTATAGTTATATATACATAGCAAGGATTCGGGCGATTCATATTTTGGCAGACACCCGGACGCTGCTTAGTCTTTGTAGATTAAGATCTTCGTATATTTCCTCTTATTGACAAGTAACGAAGTGCCTAAGCAATTACTTCTTGAATTCTCCAAAGAAATAAAGGCTAGAATAAACCTTACTAGGGACTATCAAGGAGTAAGCATGGGGGTATGATAACACCACGCAAGGGGGTAGTAACAAGTACCAAGATTGCTTATAAACTGCATTAATGGTCATTTGTGTAAAGCATGTGTCAAAGCAGGCCCCAGAAGAGCAATCGGACCGCACGGATGGATTCATAACGACGAACGGAGTCCAACGGACTCAAGATCAGCAAAATCCGACATCCGGAGCTCTCACAATGGGCCCAAGAAATTCTGACCGTTGATCTGGAGATCAACGACCCAGGAAGCGCCACGTCGCCCCGCCCCCACCGCTCGCACGCCCTCAAGCCAGCCAAGGACGAATCTCGACTGTTGATCTTCGATCGACCGGCCGAGATCCGCGCGCTCGCCCGCGGTCGCCGCGACAAAGCGCGGGCGTGGCGCAACGGCTAGCGCGCACTCCCGCATCGCAGCGACGCACGTTCAAATCGCGCGGAGCAGAAATCAAGCGCGAGCGAAGGGTGCGGCAAAATTGGGCCGCCCGATCAGCAGCGGGTGGCCAGGATCGCGCCACGCGGCGCGATGACAGCTCCCGAGCGCCCACGCGCACGCCGGGTGGAAACGCGCGCGCGCACGCGCGCCCGAGGCGCGATCTCAGCGCGGGCGCAGGAGGATCTCAGCCGTCCGATCTTTGATCGGACGGCTCTCGTTCAACGTCCACGGATCGCGCATGGAGAGAGAGCAGGGCGGGCAGCTGACCGGCGGCAGGAGGGCTTCACCGACGTATCTGGAAGCGGTTTTAGCGACGTTCTGGATGTCGCTAAAGCACATTCTTCTTTTAAGAAGCCCTTAACTCTATTTAAACCCCCTTCTACCACCAATCAATGCATCCTCTCCCACTTGCAACTACTCCACTCCTCTCTTAGCTAGCTTTAGGCACTTTTGTAATCACCGGAGACGACGAGCCACCGACGGAGCCTCCTCCACCGCCGTGGCTGCCTCGTCGCTCTCCACACTCTCTCTACCTCTCTCTCTCTCTCTTTTAAGCTTTCATTTACTTTTGTTGAAGCATGTATTTAATGTTGTAAACCATGAACTATGAATGCATGTTTAATGAAATTATTTTCTGTTTAGTCGCCATTTTAATTTCTGTTTAAAGTGCATGATCAAAACCAAGAGCTTTCTAACCCTAAACTCTCTCTCTATCTCTTGCTTTTCAAAACCGTCTCTTTCGCAAGCAAAACTCTGCCTTTTTCGTGACAACAAGTGGTAAACAAAATCCGATTTCCACGCCTCCCTGAGACCGACACTTGGACTCACCTCCGTTTACTTCTTTTAAAACCGACGTATCAAGTACAACTATAACGACACCTCTTAACACACACGCACGAGACCACGATCGAAGATCAACGGCCGAGATTCGTCTTTGGCTGGCTTGAGGGTGTGCGAGCGGTGGGGGCGGGGCGACGTGGCGCTCTCTAGGTCGTTGATCTCTAGATCAACGGTCAGAATTTCTTGGGCCCATTGTGGGAGCTCCGGATGTCGGATTTGGCCAATCTTGAGTCCGTTGGACTCCGTTCGTCGTTCTGAATCCATCCGTGCGGTCCGATTGCTCATCTGAGGCCTGCTTTGACAAATACTTTACACAAATGGCCATTAATACAGTTTATAAGCAATCTTGGTACTTGATGCATGCAATGCTCCTATTCTACTTTATGTTGCGCCTTTTATTCTAAAGATGGGCCATATTCAACCTAATTACTACCCCCTTGTGTGGTGTTATCATACCCCCATGCTTACTCCTTGCTAGTCCCTAGCAAGGTTTATTCTAGCCTTTATTTCCTTGGAGAATTCAAGAAGTAATTGCTTAGGTACTTCATTTCTTGTCAATAAGAGGAAATATACGAAGATCTTAATCTACAAACACTAAGCAGCGCCCGAGTGTCTGCCAAAATACGAATCGCCCGAATCGCTGCTTTAATGTACATATGTATACGTATGTATATTTTCTTAGAATTTTTTTTTTTTCGGAATTCAGTGTGGGTTGGTAACTTTTTACGACTACCCAACCCACCAAAAACTCGGTCAAAACCTTAAGTGCTAAGCATCTTGGTGTGAATGTTGTGATAGACTCACTTAACGGTAATTGAGACAGACTTCGAGTTTCTACGCCTCTAGGTGACCGAAAAAGAAAATGTATTTGTTCGATTGGTAGCTTTCTCCCTACGTTCGTTTTACTTGGGGTCAACACAAGGATTTACCAGTGTATATCTCCCTAGCTTACACTACTTCCCCACTTCTTCCTTAGGTGTTTTGGTCTTTTTTGTGCAATTATTAAGCTGGGTTCTGGACAACCGACCAATGGGCTGTTACCCACGATCACTTGCCAGCCATACTTGTGTGGTGAAGTGCGGTTTATTTTCTTTTCTTCTTCCCCCCCCCCTTTTTTTTGTAGGTAGCTTCCCTAATCTCAAATGTACCTAGAGGCAGCGAAAAAGAAATGGCCTGTGGCTGGGTTCTGGACAACCTGCCAATGGGCTGTTACCCACGACAACTTGCCAGCCATACCACCCTAGAGAGTTCATTAGCTACCCAGTTTCTGTCAAAATCTCCGAGAAGTGAGTCTGTGCAAAAATGTGTGTAGATGCTTAGACTCAAAGTTTTCTTGAGTTAGAGGGTGAGTTGATAAGTCGTATACTTATTACCTTATTTATTAGGTGGATTAGAATAGCTTAAAGTTGCAAGGATTCGCCGCTAAATCCATATTTTAACGGACACCAGGGCTGATTAAGCCTGAAGGCCTGAAAAGTCTAAGTGTTTAAGTTCTTTTTGTATTATTTCCCACTATTGACAAGTTTCTAATGCCTAAGTTTTCTTCCTAAATTCTTTTTTTTTTAATTATTTATTCAGACTGATTAATTGAACTCAGGATTATGCAATTTATCACCCCCCCATGCTTAAGTTGGACAATGTCCTCATTGGCAGATTCATGGATGCAGCAGGGTTCAAAAAGATAGTACCTGAGTGACGTAAACTACCAGATCAGTCTGAATCCTCTGGGTTGCCTCCCAGGAAGCACTGAGTTTAATGCCTCCAGCTGGGCGGTGCTTGGTGTCAGCCCTCAACGAGGGTGACACTTTCCTTGGGGGGTACCTGGGCCAGGAAATGCTTCAATCTTTTACCATTAACTGTAAAAGTGTGCCCAGTGTTAAGATCAGC
This sequence comes from Thalassia testudinum, assembly GCA_037157565.1. Taxonomy (NCBI): domain Eukaryota; kingdom Viridiplantae; phylum Streptophyta; class Magnoliopsida; order Alismatales; family Hydrocharitaceae; genus Thalassia; species Thalassia testudinum. The sequence continues at coordinate 5,243,600 of JAZHRO010000010.1, read as the reverse complement.
GATTTCAACCACCCCATTAGAATAGGGCTTGACCACCCGAAATGGTCTCGTCCATTTGGACCTAAGTTTCCCTGGGAAGAATTTCAGGCATGCATCAAATAGCCAGACTTGTTGGTTCGGCTCAAAGGTTTTTCTATGAATGAGTCGGTCGTGAACGGCTTTCATTTTCTCCTTATATAGCCGACTATTGTCAAAGGCATCTCGACGAATTTCTTCGAGCTCAGATAATTGAAGCGTCCTTTGCGCACCGGCTAACTGGGGATCCATGTTACATTGCTTGACAGCCCAGTAAGCCCGGTGTTCCAATTCGACAGGGAGATGGCAAGCTTTGCCAAAGACCAAGCGATAAGGCGACATGCCTATCGGGGTCTTAAAAGCGGTCCTGTATGCCCACAGGGCATCATCAAGTCTTGTGGACCAGTCTTTCCTCTCAGGTCTCCCAGTCTTCTGTAAAATATTCTTGATTTGTCTGTTTGAGACCTCAGTTTGCCCATTTGTTTGTGGATGATACGGGGTGGAAATGCGGTGGTTTACCCCGTATTTTCTAAGTAGGGCACGAAATTGGGAATGGATAAAATGGCTTCCACCATCATTGATCGTGGCCTTGGGTATTCCAAACCGGGAAAAGATGTTCTTCTTCACAAAGTCCATGACCGTCTTGTGATCGCATCGTCGAGTGGCGACGGCTTCAATCCATTTGGAAACATAGTCTACCGAGACCAGGATGTACTCGAAGCCGTTGGATGGTGGAAAGGGGCCTATAAAATTGATACCCCAAATGTCAAAGATTTCGACAATCAAAATGGGCTGAAGGGGCATCATATCTTTCTTTGTCATGGTCCCCAGTGTTTGGCATCGCGCGCAAGTCTTGGCAAAGATGTGTGCATCCTTAAATAGGGATGGCCAATAAAATCCGGACTGCAAAACTTTTGCAACTGTTTTCTTGCCAGAGAAATGGCCGCCACACACTTGGTCATGACAAAAGGAAAGCACACTCTGAACTTCGTCTTCGGGGAGGCACCTCCTGATGATTTGATCAGCACAGAGGCGAAACAACATGGGATCATCCCAGAAATAGTGCTTGGCCTCAGCCAAGAACCTGTCCCGTTGCTGTCTGGATCAGCTGTGCGGGGTTTGTCCTATAACCAGGTAGTTGACATAGTCAGCATACCATGGCATTTTCTTGTCTTGCATGGCTAGGATGTGTTCATCAGGGAAGGTATCAGATAGAGGTAGGGAGGGTCCAATGTGGTCTGGATGAAGTCTTGACAGGTGGTCAGCCACCACATTTTTCGATCCGGCCTTGTCTCGGATTTCTAGGTCAAATTCCTGCAAAAGCAGGATCCATCTGATGAGCCTAGGTTTTGCGTCCTTTTTGGCCAACAGGTGCCGGATGGCTGAATGGTTGGTGTAGATTGTCACGTGGGATCCCAGCAAGTATGATCGAAATTTTTCCAGTCCAAAGACTACAGCGAGCAACTCTTTTTCTGTGACAGTATAATTACGTTGGGCCTCGTCCAACGTTTTGCTTGCGTAGTAGATCACCACGAGCTTCTTGTCTTGCCTTTGCCCCAGGACAGCGCCTATGGCAAAATCTGATGCGTCACACATAATCTCAAAATCATGGGACCAGTCTGGGGGTTGAAGTACAGGTGCGGTGGAGACTAAGTCCCAGAGGGTATGATAAGCCTGGATGCAATCAGGAGACATGTGGAAAGTGGCGTCGTTGGCTAGAAGGTCGGTCAAGGGTTTGGAAAGTTTGGAAAAGTCTTTGATGAACCTTCGGTAGAAGCCAACATGTCCTAGGAAAGAGCGAATCTGCCGGACCGAACTAGGTGGAGGAAGTTTGGAAATTAAATCAACCTTAGCTCGATCTACCTCGATGCCCCTATGCGAAACGATGTGTCCGAGGACAATTTCTTCTTGAACCATAAAATGGCTCTTTTCCCAACTTAACACCAAGTTAACCTCGATACATCGTTTCAGGATTTTCTCCAAGTTGCTCAAACAATGGTCGAATGAATTCCCGAATACAGAGAAATCATCCATAAAGACCTCCAAGTATTCACCCACCATTTCTGAAAAAATGGCTAGCATGCAACGCTGGAAGGTCGCAGGTGCGTTGCATAACCCGAACGGCATTCGGCGGAATGCAAACGTGCCATACGGGCATGTGAATGTGGTCTTTTCCTGATCTTCCGGAGCAATTGCGACTTGGTTATTTCCTGAATATCCATCCAGGAAGCAAAAATACTTCTGCCCTGCCAATCTTTCAAGGATTTGGTCAATGAATGGCAAGGGGAAGTGGTCCTTCTTAGTGGCTTCATTAAGCTTCCTATAATCAATACACACCCGCCATGCGGTGGTGGTGCGGGTGGGGATGGATTCCCTATGATCATTAGTAACAACGGTGAGCCCAGCCTTCTTTGGAACCACTTGAGTGGGGCTCACCCAGGGGCTATTAGAAATAGGGTAGATGATGTCAACGTCGAGCCACTTGATAATTTCTTTTTTAACGACCTCCCACATGTTAGGGTTTAACCGTCTCTGCATCTGGCGAGAAGGTCGGGCCCCGTCTTCCAGGTAAATCTTGTGGGTGCAATAGGTGGGGCTAATTCCTCTTAGATCCGAGATGGTCCAACCAATGGCGGCCCGATGTTTTGAGAGAGTTGCAGTCAACCTTAGTTCCTGATCCTTGGTTAGATGGGAATTAATAATCACTGGGAAGGTCTGGTCAGGTCCCAAGAAGACGTACTTGAGATTCTAGGGCAATGGTTTAAGTTCAGGTGCGGGTGGGACCACAGTCGATGGGAATGGAAAGGGCGGTAGTTGATCAACATCTATCTCTTCAAATGGTGTCATGTGATGATACTCAGCCTTACAGAGGTCCACGGGTAATGATGGTGACGGGTCAGAACTACGGGTTTGGTGGTCTGAGACAGAACTGAGGGTAAGGCATTCCTCGATTAAAGTTTCCACGGGATCATGTTCCTCAATGTAATCGCAATCAAAAGACTTTGTCGCCCGGAAGATATCCAATTGCATTTTCCTGTCTCCGAAGGTGATTTCCATACATCTCGTGTCGCAGTCGATGTTTGCTTTAGCCGTAGCCAAGAAAGGTCTGCCTAAGATTATGGGTGCGTTCTGTACTTTTCCAGGGACCTTCATGTCGAGCACCAAAAATTCGACTGGGAAATAGAAGTCCTTGGCCCGTACAATAACGTCCTCGACAACCCCCTTCGGGGTTTTTACTGATCTATCTGCCAGCTGGATGGTGACAGGGGTTGGTGCCAGCTCCCCAAAACCAAATTGGTGGTACAGGGTTGTTGGAATTAGATTGATAGAAGCACCTAGGTCCAGGAGCGCTCTATCAAATGTCATGTCCCCGATATTGCAGGAAATCAGGGGCGCTCCTGGGTCAGTTCGTTTGAGTGGAAGGTTGCTTGATATCACGAAACTCGCTTGCTCAGAGAGTACAACCTTCCTAGGTGCTTGAGGTCTCGGCTTACGCTTGGGTGTACAGGCATCCTTTAAGAACTTGGCGTAAGCGGGGATGTGTTTGACGGCTTCTAGGAGCGGAATATTAATCTATACTTGCTTAAAATCTCCAACAGCTCCTCAGTTTCCACAGCATTCTTCTTTTTCTTAATTGTTTCCAAGGCCTCAGGGTAGGGTGTCTGAATGTGGACTGGTTCCATGTCTGGGTCCTTGGTTGGTGCCTCTTCTGAGTCGGGTATTTCAACAGGTAAAGTCTCAGGGAGAGTCGGCCATTTGGGATCCTGGGTTTTGGTGCCGCTTCTCAAGGTCACAGCATTTGCAAAGGCATTGGGGCCATGGGGTGATCCTTGAGAAGACGAGGATGAAGAAGCGCCAAACCCAGGAGGTGTTTGTGGGGCTGGCTGGACCATGTGAGCCTACCCGGGATTGCCTTGGAACCATTGCGAATTGGGGCCTCTGTTAATTGTGTTTTGCGGGTTCGATTGTGGTTGGGAAGGTAGAGATCCTTGTTATTTACAGTCCAAAAGTTGGCTTAACTGTCCCTTTACCAAGGCCATTTCTTCCTGATGTTTCTGGTTCATGTCAGCCATCATCTTTATTAAGGTATCCATTTGGTTTTGTGGGGGAGGGGCCGCCCTATTCTGGTTATATTGGGGTCTAACTGGTGGTCCTTGCTGATAGGGGGGCAAGTGTGGCTGTTGGTTTGTCCTGGGCTGGTTTTGGAATTTCGGTGGTTTCTGGTTTGTCCAACCAAAGTTGGGGTGATTACGCCAGCCGGTGTTGTAAGTGTTGGAGAAAGGGTCAGGTTTCGCATAACCTTGGATGGCTTGCACATCTTCTAAGATAGCTGATGTTGATGAAGAGGGAAGGGAGTAATCAAGGGTCGAGGGAGCAAAGGTCCCTCCCTGGAACGTGGTCGGGGGTTGTTCCAGGTTTAGTTGGGTGAAGGGCTGGACCAGGTCAACATTATGTTTTCCCTTTGCTAGGGAGAAAGTCTGCAAGGGGTTCCTGGTCTGATTCAGTAGCTCATCAATCTTTTTGTCCACCAATTCTACTCGATCTAACTTTTTGGCAATGATGTCCATGTCAACAATTCCAGAATTTGCTTGCACCTCATAAATCCCGCCACGGGGTTGACTGGACATGTTAAACTGGTTCATGGAGGCATTGTTGAGCGAATTCTCGCTCATGGACTCAAAGAGCTCAAACGCGCTCTCCTCATCTTTGTTTAGGAAGTTTCCCCCGCTTGAGGCATCAACGAAGTTCCGTAGGTTGCTGTCCAGACCGTGGTAAAAGATCTAGGCCAATTGCCACCTTGGGACTTCGTGGTGTGGGCATTTCCTCAAAAGTTCATTAAATCTTTCCCACGTCTCATGAAATTGTTCCCCACCCTGGAGTGTGAAGGTAGTGATAGCTCTTCTGAGGGCATTGGTCTTTCCTATGGGGAAGAATTTCTTTAAAAATGCATGCCTCAGTTCTTCCCAGGTGGTGATGGGTCTACCTAGGGTTCTAAGCCAATGAGAAGCCTTGTCTCTTAATGAGAAAGGGAACATCTTTATTAGAACAATGTCAAGGCTAATGTTCCTAGGTTTCTCCGTTCGTGCTATGCGGTTGAGATCCTCTAGGTGTTGAAAGGGGTCCTCATTTGAGCTTCCATGAAAGTGGCTCTGGATCAAACTTAAGACGTTTGGTTTCAACTCAAAATCATCTCCCCCCTCGGGGATCCTAAGGTGTGGCTCGACTCTAATAGTAGAGGGATTATAGAAATCACGGAGAGGTCTTGGCTGTTCCTGAAATGGCGGTAAATCAAGTGGTGGTTGCCCTGGTATGTCGTGGAAAGGTGGTGGTTGTTCTTGCGGGTTCTGTAACCGTTGTATGGCTTGCATGATGGTGTGGATTTGTTGTTGCTGAAGCCGATGGTTAGCATTGATTTGAGCTTGGATGATGGCCATAGCATCTGGTGGGGGTTGATCTTCAGCCTCATCTACCCTAAGTTCAGCCATGTTTTCAATAGAATTACGTCGCCTAGATTCCTGCCCCAAAACACACAATTCGGGATGCAGTGAGCGCCTCCCGTGCATACACTAGAGAAGAACAGGAGGGGATGCGGAGGGCGACAGATGCGAGAAATGTGTTTCAATCAAGCACTCAAGCCTAATCCTTATGGTGTATTCCTTAGGAGACCTAGAAATCTCACAAAGGGTGATTAAGTCCGTAAGCACTGGACTCCCCTTCCCAAGGCTAATCTGGCCAGGTTGATTACGAGGGGATTGCAGGGAAGGTTCTTCCTTTGGTTTGCGCCTCCGGTTCCATAGACCCCACAACCGCGGTCGTTTGACACTGCCCCGCAGCCTAGTCACCAGATTCTACCAAGGGAATGAAAGCCAAGTGCCTAGCAAACAAAACCTCGCCTTTTGAGACTTAACTCAGTCCTACCTAGGGCACGTCTACTCAGTTTTAAAGGGTTAGGATAGTGCTTGTGCTTAGGGTGATGTGATGAGGCGTTGATTGGGATGGTGCCTCTTAATTTTTCACTTTCAAAGTGTGTGCTTTTAGCAAAACATGATTTTCAAGCAAGGATTTATTAAGATATGGTGTCTTTTAATGTTTCATCCTTACTTTAGTACTTTTTAGGGTTGACGTGTCTTAGTGTTTTCAACCAAGTTTCAGTGGGCACGTCAAGTTCTGCACACAATTCGTTGAAAGTAGATTTCCTTTTTATTTTGTAGAGGCTCTAAAACCCTAGTATACTCATCCTAATGATCATGCAGCTTCTATTAGATGAGTCAGTTTTAGGGTTGAGTGGTGCGGCCCAGGTCAACTCATGGTGGCTTCGCAAACACCACTCAAGAAAGAAAAGAACACTCCAAGAATTTGTTTAGAATGTTAGAGTGTATATTTTTTTGTGGGGTGATGTGTTAAGGATGTGGGTCAAGTAATCATACACCACGCCAATTTTTTTTGCAGTTTTACAATTTCTTTTTAGCTTTTTCACGCAAGCAAACAATGAGAGACAGGTTACTCACTATCGGTCCTCGAGGTGCCTACTCCCTTGCTACCGTCGGATGCGTCGCTTCGCCGTCCATGCACCGAATTCCTGCAACCATCAAGTAAAAAGGAAAATAGGGCATTAGACGATGTGAGAATGAATGTGGAATGGAGGTGATAAAACAAATCCGTTGCCTCCCCAGCAACGGCGCCAAAAACTGTAGTGCGTGTGTGTTAAGATGTGTCGTTATAGTTGCACTTGATACGTCGGTTTTAAAAGAAGTAAACGGAGGTGAGTCCGAGTGTCGGTCTCAGGGAGGCGTGGAAATTAGATTTTGTTTGTCACTTGTTGTCATGAAAAAGGCGGAGTTTTGCTTGTGAAAGAGACGGTTTTGAAAAGCGAGAGTGAGAGAGAGAGTTTAGGGTTAGAAAGCTCTTAGTTTTGATCATGCACTTTAAACAGAAATTGAAATGGCGACTGAACGGAAAATAATTTCATTAAACATGCATTCATAGTTCATGGTTTACAACATTAAATACATGCTTCAACAAAAGTAAATGAAAGCTTAAAAGAGAGAGAGAGAGAGGTAGAGAGAGAGTGGAGAGCGACGAGGCAGCCACGGCGGTGGAGGAGGCTCCGTCGGCGGCTCGTCGTCTCTGGCGATTACAAGAGTGCCTAAAACTAGCTAGGAGAGGAGTGGAGTAGTTGCAAGTGGGAGAGTATGCCTTGAATGGTGGTAGAAGGGGGTTTAAATAGAGTTAAGGGCTTCCTAAAAGAAGAAGGGGCTTTAGCGACATCCAGAGCGTCGCTAAAACCGCTTCCAAAAGTGTCGGTGTAGCCCTCTCGCCGCCGGTCAGCCGCCCGCCCCAGTCTTCCTCTTCACGCGATCCGTGGTCGCTGAACGAGAGCCGTCCGATCTTCGATCGGACGGCTGAGAACCTTCGGCGCCCGCGCTGAGATTGCGCCTCGGGCGCACGTGCGCACACGCGTTTCCGCCCGGCGTGCACGCGCGCGTGGGCGCTAGGGAGCTGTCGTCGCGCCGCGTGGTGCTATCCTGGTCGCCCGCTGCTGATCGGGCGACCTAATTTTGCCGCGCCCTTCGCTCGCCTTCGACTTCTGCTCCGCGCGGCTCGAACGCGCGTCGCGGCGATGCGGGCATGCGCGCTAACCGTTACGCCACTCCCGCGCTTTGTCGCGGCGACTGCGGGCGAGCGCGCGGATCTCAGCCGTTTGATCGAAGATCAACGACCGAGATTCGTCTTTGGCGGGCTTGAGGGTGTGCGAGAGGTGGGGGCGAGGCGACGTGGCGCTCTCTGGGCCGTTGATCTCCAGATCAACGGTCAGAATTTCTTGGGCCCATTGTGGGAGCTCCGGATGTCGGATTTGGCCGATCTTGAGTCCGTTGGACTCCGTTCGTCGTTCTGAATCCATCCGTGCAGTCCGATTGCTCATATGAGGCCTGCTTTGACAAATGCTTTACACAAATGGCCATTAATACAGTTTATAAGCAATCTTGATACTTGATGCATGCAATGCTCCTATTCTACTTTATGTTGCGCCTTTTATTCTAAAGATGGGCCATATTCAACCTAATTACTACCCTCTTGTGTGGTGTTATCAGTATTCGCGTGGCAAATTCCTGTCTCCTCATGAGTAAAATTCTCTTCATGAAGTAGAGGGGTTTGAAGTACACTACCCTTAGGTTAAAGTAGTGTTGTAATTGAGGTTGGCCACCCTCGATTTAAGTGGTACGTATAGTAGATTTGATTGACTAGGTCAATCAGGAAAATTCTAAGTCGGGGTGACTTAGGTGATGATTTTTACCTTTAGGGTTTACACGTAAAAATCCTTTATCTCATTATGGTGAATGTTTTTGTGGGATTCAATTTTTATTTCGCAATTGTTATCAAATTTATTTTCCGCACTATTCACTCATTCTAAAATTTGCAATAAGAGATGTCTGAGAAGATGTCCAGACGATTGATGGTTGTGCCCCAAACGTTTGACGTTAGGGTAGATGTTTGATGAGCAAGGGTTAGGAAGGGTGGTTCTGATGCTAGACTGATATGTCCACTTTAGTGGACTTGATTAGAGCCTAAGTACATCATTTTTGGAATGATAATTTATTTTAAAAGTGTGCATTACATTGATAAAATTAATTAAGCTATAGAATTATCATTCTCTGCAATTCATTTATTTTTACATACATTGTTACTTAGTTTAATTAATGACTCAATTGTTATGCAAGATCATTTTTGAGAAATTAGTTAAGTCATGAATTATTTTTGCAGGTTTATTTTACATGTTGTTATTAGGTTTAATTATTTATGTACTTATATTGCCTGTAGGGGATAATTGGAATATTGGCATTTTAATTGAGCACCAAAGGAAAGATTTTTAAAACCAACTATTTTGGAGAGGCTCTCATATCCCTCGATATTCTTGGCATGACTGGGTCCTCCAATCTCTCAATCATCGAATAATGTCATTCCCATTTTGATTACAGAGATCACTACCGCTCTCCCATTTATAATTTCACGACCCTCATCTTACTCAATCAATGCCACCTTCTTATTTTAGATGGATGACACCCCCTTGCCAATAGCACCAAATACCCATCGCACCTCCTACACCCATGAGGACTCCCATGCTTTTTGCATGAACGCCCGCCCCCTCCCCTTCAATTGTCCCCTCCACTCATGATGAATCGCCTCAATCTTGTTTTAAAATCTCAAATCGTATTATAGTTGATTAAGGCGAATCAAATATTAAAATTTATAATACTCGAATTAGAAAAAAAAATCCGAAGTCATCTCTGGGAGCAAACTTAATACACAATTATCATGATTTTTAAATTTTAAGTCCAGAAACTAGTTATGATCAATTAATATTTTAGTTTCAAACCTAGTTCAAAAATGTAGAGAGAGAATTGTCAATAAGTTTTGCACGACAATTTGAATAGATTGGGATTTCTATAATCATTTAATGCTAAATAAGAGGGCGACTATTGTGATGAAGCATAAATAATGCAATTATTTGAAAAAAGTTACTAGTGTAATAAAATCCCTTCATAGAAAACTAATTCTTAACATATAAAAAGAATATTCAATTTGGTCATTGAGATTTAAGATTAGGTCCTTCGAAATATTTTCACACAGGTCCTTTTCTTAACGTTAGTCCTTGAGACTTTCTTTCTTCTGCGATTGGGTCCTTGTGGCTTACTTGTTCTCTCGATTAAGCCCCTATCATCATCAGGAGCTCAAGCTCCGTCTCCTCAATGCAGCAACAAGTGGAGTTGGCCGTGTAGCTTCAAGGCTTTGGAGTCCTTGCTGGAGATCCAAAAAGCTTCACATGGCTTCACGGAGTCTTCTTGTGTAGTTTTCTTGGCCGTAGGTAGTCGGAGAGGGCCGGTTGGAGGTTGGCGTTAATGGGTTGGCTGGCGATGGTGGTTTGGAGCGAGGAGCGACAAAGCTTGAAACCGAGGAGTCAAGGAGCTTCAGTGGACTCCTCTGAACATGATGGTGGTGGTGGATTGTTGTTAACGAACGAAATCGAGGTTTTAAAAGTTGCGTCGTAGTATAGGTCAAAATCGCTTGAAAACAAATAAGATTTATACTCGAATGAAAGTCCGAGGTTGTTCACTGGGAGCAAATAGGAATTCACATGCTAATCTCAATATATAATGTAAATGAGCACAATTAATTATAACAATTAGTCGAAACTAATATTCAATGTAGCACATGAGTATATCAAGAATCTAATGAGGCAAGAAAAGACATCTAAGGCAAAATAATGGTGATTTGGATCACCACTTATTAGCTTAGATACACATATAATAATTACTAAATCATTTAAATAAATGAACAGTTTCACCTATGTAAACTTTAGTGCACAGTGCACTTCATCAAACGACAGGGCATTCAATTAGACGACTTAAATTAGCCTTGCTACAATGCCAAGAGGACACTGTACTTCTTCTTCCTCTTCTCTTCTTTCTTTGCTCTGTTTCTGCTTTTCCTCTTCTTTCCTTCTTAGCTTCTCTGCCTCACCTTTTCTTTCCCTAGCTCTGTCTCTACAGGGAGCACCTTCGATTTCTGTCTATATGTTAGCCAATACACAGGGAAGCAAAACCCCTGCCCCGCACTCTCTCTCCTCTCTCTCTCTCTCTCTCTGGGTTTCCACCTTTATTCCGCCTTTACAAGGCCATGCACAGTACCGGGTAGTCAGATTCGAATCTAAGCACACCCGGGACTAGGGCTACGGGAGTGGGTCGCAACCGAGGTGTGCGTGGGTTAGGCGGGTCGGGTTGGACCAGGCCCGTGTGGAACAGTGTCATGGGCGAGGTGCGTGTAAGGGTGCGAGGGGACCTCACCCCCGTGCTTACTAAGGAAATGAGGATAAAGCACAAAAATAATTTAAGGCACATGGGGAAGTCTACTATATTCGATGTGGGACTATGTCCCCTGCACTTCCTTTGCGCGCACTGCAGTGGAATGGCTTGGTCGAATTGGCAAGCTGTAGCTGCTGGGGTCCTCAATTGAGGACCTAGATACCTCCCTGGAGCTATTCCACGTCACCTGGAGCAGTTCTTGGTGAAGAACACAGTCGAGAAGTACAAACAACGTCGAAGAAGACGATGGTGGAGGTGGAGCTTCAGTTGGACCTGAAACACAATAATACAGCCTTGCGGCCACATCAAAATAGCTCAGGAGGATCGCTGGTCGTCGACGAATGTAATGGTGGTGGTGGCATGTTGTATGAAGGTGTGTGTGCGTGTGGCGAAGTCAGCGAAGGTGTTGCGAGGGTGGGTTGGTCGGTGGAACGATGGAGAGAGTGAATGCCCTAATTGCTAGAGGGCTTTTGTTGAGGAAGTCATGGCAATGCTGATGGGGGTGATAGCGGCGAGGTTCGTGTGGTGGAGCGACGGTTGGGCATCGCCAGAGCTTCGTCGGAGTGGAAGAAGACGAAGGGGGAGACGTGTGGTCGGTGGTCGTTTTGAGAGATAGAAAGAGGGAAAAGGAAGTCGGGAGAGAGATAAGTCTACCAAACCTAATTTAGGGACGAAAAGGGGAAGGGATACGACGTCGGTGTGATTGCCGGCGCCGTGGAAGATGAAACCTCCCTAGATGGACGACGATGAAGAACATGGAAGATGGCCCTGGCTTTGGCACACCAGGCATGGACGAAAGGGAGGATGGTCATGGCCTGACCAATTTGGCCATTGGCTAGCCGTAGGACGACAGGGAAGATGTCCACCGAAGCTAAGTCAGAGGAGGGCCAGAGGTGGAGTTTCGATGAGGTTTGTGGCCCTAAAACTAGCTGAGAAGATGCGCAAAGCAACGGAGGTCCTTTTATAGGGCTCTAGATGAAGTTCCAAGCTTGGAAACTCCGAAATCCTCATTAGCATAGGATACCTATTCAATCAAATTGTTCGCACGAGGATTCTAGAGAGATTTAGGATCCCTCGATGGGCTCATTTGGAAGGTAATTTCATAAGGAATCTTCATTTCAAATATGGGATTGATTGCTTGAGAATCGAGCGAAAAAACCTCGCTCCAAACTCAATTGTGGAGGTTGGACTTTCCAAAAATGGTGCAAGGACCTTTTTTTAAAGAATGATGATAAAGATAGGGGTCTATTTGTAAGGAATTCAAAAATTAGTGGCATGTGTGTGAGAGAAAAGACTCATACAGGACCAATTTGTAAACTAGGTCAAGATGATCTCAGATTAAGTCCAAATTTTGGTACAAACCTAATTTAGACCCAAGGAATCCAATGGTGAAGTTAGATTTAGGTTTTGACAACGTTTGACCAGAGAAATTGCACTATTACCCAAATTAGGGCAAAAGTCTGTCTGTGGCTTTGTTTTAGGTCAAGACGAGTTCTGATGGTCAAATTGAAAGCACCAAACCCTAGATAATATTTTTTATGAATTTTAGAGGGTTTAGCTGAATTTTATACTGACCAGAACCTCAGTTAATTAAGCGGGTCTATTTTTAGGGTTTCGAAAGTCATTTAATTCTCAAAACACGCGAAAACTCTTTTTTATTTGTATTAACCCACTTGTTAGACTCTTAAGATCATTTGACCCTTAATTATCCCTTAAAGAAATCCCATGATTGCACTGCAATTGAGATATGTTGTTAAAACTGTAGTTTTACCCCTATTTTACTATATTTCTCTCATAAAGGATGTGCATTGAATTATAGCTCTTTGGTGGTTATGTAGGAGCATTTATTCCTTGATTATGATTAATTAAAGCTAGATATAGCTGATGATGATGTTATCATCAATTTCTGCGTCAAGGTCGGAGGAACTTGGGCAGATACGACGAGGACGCGGCCAACAGTGCTTGTCTGGTGGGAGCGTGGAGGTGTCGAAAGCCCGAATTGGGAGAGGGCTTTTGCTCATCTCATCGAGGTAGTGTTAGTGGGGTGGTTGACAAAGCAGGAGGTGGCATGGAACGGCGAGGCGTGGACGTCGGAGCAGGGGCCGAAGCTCGCCTTGCGTGAAGAAGATGACGGAGAAGAAGCAGTTGTGTGGTCGAAACCTACAAGAAAAAATCCTAAAGGGACCCAGAGGAAGAGAGGGAGGAAGTGGGATACCTGGGAGATGGCAGTGGGGATGTGCGGAGAGGCCGGTTGCTACCAGCCAGTCCTGGAGAAGGAGAGGAATTCCGGCGAAAGGGATTGGAGCGATGACGAGGATAGGGACCGCCTCCTTTGGTAGGGAGGACGGCGATGAATAGAGGAAGAGAGCTACGACCTCTGTTGGCGGAAAGGCGCAACGAGGAAGCAGGACGGAGAAGCTCCAAGGTGCTTCAATGGAGGTGACCAAATGGAGAAGAAGAGGGGAGAAATCCGGCCGATTTTTGTACACCTCTCAAGCTTAGTGATCGGCCAAGCTTATAGAGGGTGCTCGCGTAGAATCGAGATCGATTACGACCTTTTCGCGCGATGAATAATGGAGTCAAAGTGGCTCCGGCGATGAATTCCTGTCTGTGATTCTGTTTTAGGTCAAAATAGGTTTCGATTATCAAATTAATTATGCCAAACCCTATAGAATAATTTTAAATGATTTTTAGAAGGTTTATATTATATTTATTTCCATCGAAACTATTTTAATTAAAGCGGGTTAGAAATTTGTCAATTTGATTAAGGATTAACATTCAAAATTGAATGTAAATCTTAAATTATTCAATACCAACCCACTTTTAGGACAATTGACCTTGGATTAGCCATAAGGTCACCCTCCAGCTATTCAGCATTTATAATTGTTAGTGAAAATTACAGAATTAGCCCCAATTTTTATCAATTTCTCTTTCTTCTTCCCTGATTGAGTTATACCCTTCAATGTGTTAATTAGGTGAATTTGACCTTAGAATTTAGATAAATTAGGTTAGTTATAAAGAATGATGGTGATGCCATCATACCCCAATGCTTATCATTTACTAGTCCCATAGCAAATTCTAGAGTTTAGCCTAGAAGTTTAGTGTGAGGGTATTTTTGTTATTTAGCTCAAAAGAATTTATTCTCCTTCTCCTCCTTGTCATTTACTAATATTCATTTAAAGTTTGTTTTTAACCTTTAGTACAAATTTATCAGGATAGGTAAACTTCTTCCCTTGAAGATAGCAAGTGATCTGTGATTTGTCGTCGGCTTTTAGGTCTAGGTAGAAGACGTCTAAGTTGAAGGGTTTTATTTTTGGTGGCTCACACTTATTTGGTACTATATATAATCTAGTACTTCAGACTCTAAATTTCTAGACTATTAAACAAATCAACTCGAAGAAATGTTTTATGTTAAGACCCGGTTCTCGAATCCCTACAGGACCCGAGACCGGCTCGACTTGACTAATCCCAAGACCCAATCGTCCAACAAGAAATAACTAAAAAGTAGGAAAATAAACCACATTCACTATGCAATGTAACTAATAGTAAAAGCGTAAAGCAGTAAAGGAAGTAAAAGTTGCTAGTCAGTACATACCACCACAATAACAGGAAAGTAGAACAAAAGTACAGTAACAAGAACGGTAAACAAGGTCTGAAACTCACTAGCAGAAAAGAGAGTACAACAACAGAAAGAAAACTACTTCTGGGCTCGACTGGGCTCAGCATCCTTTGCAGCCGGTAACTCGGGCTACTCAACTCCTGGACCTGTAGAGGGTTATGAGAAAACGGAGTCAGCAAACGCTAAGTAGAGTGGTAGCCAGACTATCTAAAGTAGTAAAAGCTAGCAGGTAAATTTATCTTTTCCAATTATTTTATTTTACAAGTAATTCCTTTTCACCCCATTGGTTTACTTTTAGATTTCTTTCTTGATCTCGCATGTTCCTCATGGGAACGATCTTGATTACAGTCTTTTTCGAAGAGTAGAAGATACATGTGGTGCTCTCCTGGCCAGGAGAGTCCCCCGTGGTACTCCTACACCCAGTCAACCACCCTGAGGTCACAGAGAAACATAGCGGTGACTACGGCACACACGATAAGTGCACGGGTAGCTACCCCGCACTGACACGCGGTCAGTCGTTTCCGCTAGCAGGTATGCCCAAAGTACAACACGGAACAATATAGGGCCTAGCTCTCTCAGAAACAGGGGTCTCGCCTCTCCACAGTCTGCGCACCCTCATCTGACTACCCCGGTTTGCCCAGTGGACCTAACAAGTTGGTGTAGGGTGGCTAGTTGAACCCCGGGCCCCGTGGGGTGGCTATCTCCCACCCTACACGAGTAGCTCTCCTCGGTACTGTGTACGCGAGGGCCAACAGAAGTCGGTGTAGAGTAGTCAATCCTAACCCCGGGTCCCAACCCAAGGGTAGCTAGCTCCGCTCTACACTAAAAAGGGGATAGTCACTCTCCTTGGTACCACGTACTCAAGGGCCAGCACACTTCCCATCCACATTTCCAGGCCTTTCCATTCATCCACAGGAGCTCTACTCCTAACTCCCCGTAGAATTCATGCTCATATTCACCATATTATTCCATACCAGGTTTCATCATTCACAATTCCATTCTCGTATTATACACATGCAACTCCTATTTCCATAATTTAACACATGCATAAGCAATATCACAGGTAACTGTTTATTTATCTCAGGCATTTTATATTCTAACAGGCAGCTCATATTTATTAACAGGCAGTTGCTAACAATTTAGGTTATTCATTTATGAATATAATCCCAATCATGCACACAAATAGTGCAACTATTTTTTGTCCTAGGATTCATGCCACATCATAGGTTTCTAGTTATCTAATTTTCATGGCTGCATTCATGTTTTATAAATAAAACAGGGGGAAACCACTCGACTAGACAATCCGAGAGTACTGGGGGCTCAAACTGTAGGCCCACGTTCCTCTGCAAGCCCCAGACATGCAACAGGTCGAAGTCCTATACCAAGGAACATATCACAATGGAACATTCAAAATAGTATATAAAGGTTTCTAACTTGTAGAGGAACTCACAAGGAAACCACAGATATTTCGTTTGCATAAAACGGATCCCGATTGGACCCTAAACGGGTCAAAAACGTGTCTGCAGACCCAAATCAGACGTCTGGAAACAAGTCCAGACGTCTTAAAAGTCATCAGTCTCACCTCAAGTCCTGCGGTGATCTCAGATGTCCAGAACTCCTCCACGACCGTATGGACTCAGTTCAGGCGTCTGACTAGTCCTCCGGTCGTCTGGGAATGCCTCTGGTCATCTGGTAAGCTGTCCAGACAACCGAAAAGCGAGGGAGGGCATGCCGCGTGCCTTCCCAAAGCTGCTCTTGAGCACGACAGAGCAGCATACCTCTTTTTAGCCAAGCAAATCGCCTCTGTGGTGCGGCCTGCATGGCCGTAACCACGAGGAAGACGTACCTTTGCAATACACCCACTTTCAGATATCCGGTGTCGTCGCCAGATGTCCAGCCCGTCGTCCGGAAGGCACTCCGGACGCCTGATACTGGAAAACTCCAGTATCAGACCGCGCTCCCGCTTCTCTCGCCGCACTCCACCGTGGCTCCTTCTACTCTGCTGTAGCTCCGGTCGCTACAGAAGGTCAGGGACAATGCCCCAACGCTCTCCTCCTCCCACACGCGTCGCGATGGCCGTGCAAACCTTCGGCGAGCCCCCACGAGCTCGCGACCTCGGCGCTCTCCTCCTCCTCATGCCCGCTCCTCCTCCTCACTCTCGCTCCCTCTCTCTCGTGCACCTCACTCACAGTAGTGGAGTGGGGAGGAAGGTGGAGTGGTGGAGTGGAGAGGAGAGGTAAGGGGGGCCTCCTATAGGCGAGGGCTTTAGGGTTTCGATGGGGAAAAAGGTGAAGAAGGGAGAGAGAGTGTGTGGTCTGTGTGCAAAACCAACTGCGCGTATCGACATCTGGGAAGGGGTCCAGACACCTGGCCAGACGTCTGACTGACAATCCAGACATCTTAAAAGGCTCAAAATAAAACAAGTCTTTACACTTTAAAACTGTACCCTCTTGTAGTTCCTTTGTGCTCACTCTCTTTTTCTTTTTCCCTTTTTTTCTTCACTTCTCTCTGTTTTTTTTTTAAGAGCTCACAATCTCACAAGATTTGTTAACATATTTGGTGGTCTCTCATGGCATTAACACTTTGATTAAGTTCTAATAATCTTATAACTAAGTCAGAATTCCTCAACCAGTATTCAGGCGATCAGAGATACAAAAAGGTAGGTTAAGGCTGTATTTGGTGGATCATAAATGGTGATGGGTAATGTTGCCTCAATGAAATTTATTCATAATGAAAACACATAAGCACAGCTATGAATTCAAACACACTCTTTTTCTCTTTCTTTTCTTTTTTTTGAATAAGGATATATATTTTTTTCTCGAGGATATCTAATATGTATATTTTTCGTTCCTCTTTCTCTCTTTTTGTTCTTTTTTTTTTAACAATATAACTCAACTCAACACAATTGTCATTAATGAGGCATTATTGAGAAATGGTGGTGTCCAAGAGGACATTGTGTGATTTATTTGGTGGAAGTGCCTACTCTCGGCACCAGGAAGGAACAGATAAGAGAGTGTATTTCTTACCTTTGACATTAACATTTTCCTTCAGTCGAGGATCCCGTAAAGAATGGTCGTAACCATCCACCTTAGTCATAGTTTTATTAGAACTCGCTCTCTACATATTTACCTTATTTGGTGGCTCTTAGGACTTCACACAAAACATTCGCACATAGGGGCTAAGAGCGAAAACTATGCCTAATTCCGAGTATCATTATCTAATTATCCAGAACTTAAGAGTCTTCATACTAGGCTTAGAGCACCAGTAGACACTCTTCTCTTACCTCACAATTGTTTGGTGGATCTTATGGAAGAAGATTTGCTTGACTCCATAACTGAATGTCCAAGGGTTTTGACAAACTAGAAATGTTTATTGATTTTTGTTTTTCCTTCCTTTCTCTTTTTCTCTCCTTCTCCCCTTTTATTCTTTTTCTTCTTTCTTCCCCCCCCCCCCACCAATTTTTTTTTTAAATAAATTTTTGGTGAGAACATTTCAAAAATAACTTTCATATGTTAGCACTTTAATCCCCCCCCATGTCTAAGTGTTGCAATGCCCTCATTGCAAACAGGCTTGGTTCAAATTCAGTTTAGTTCATAGTTTTAGAACATATTAGTTCTTAAATTAGGAACCCTAAAGTGCCATAAGAATGAATTTCAAATAAATTGAGAATGGTCTCGGGGTTTTTCAAAAGAATGACAGGTTGCTTCTCGTTAAGCGCTAAGTTTACCGCCATTAGCTGAGCGTAATACAGCTCAAGTGTAATGGAGGTCAAGAGACTCACTGATCAGACTCAAATCATGAAGTTCAAGAAAAGGTTTGAGATGTTAGCCATTAACACCAAATGATATAGAGTCAAGATCAGGAGGTTAGATTTCCACAGCTCCATTACCAAAGATCCTCCTTACCAGAAATGGTCCAGTCCATTTAGATCTGAGCTTGCCAGGAAACAGTTTAAGACAGGCATCAAACAGAAGTACCTTTTGACCAGGACTAAATGTTTTACATGAAATGTGCTTATCATGTAAGGCCTTAATTCGATCCTTGTAAATTCGTAAGTTTTCATACGCGTCATTGCGTAACTCATAGAGCTCGCTTATTTGCGAGCGACGGTGAATGCCAGCCTTTCCGAGGTCTAGGTTGCATTTCCATACTGCCCAATAAGCTTTATGCTCCATTTCTACAAGAAGGACATGCCTTCTCGTAAACAGTCCTGAAAGGACAGATTCCTAATTGGGTCTTATGGGCGATCGTATAAGCTCATAATGTTGGTGTTAGAGCACCACAATCATTTATTTTGATAATAACAAAACACGTGTTATTTAACATTTACATTTGAAGTTTTAGATTTTAGGTTAATTGCAAATAGAGAGGTGTTTAGACGGAGTTCGAGCTCGCATCCATGGCGAATTGGAAGAGCTTGACAGAGGAGAAGGAGCTTTGCGAGGAGTGAAAGCTTGAAGAAGGAAGGAGATGAAGAATATGATAGATTTCCTTCATTGTATTTTGTACTTTGTTTTTGCTCTTTATTTCTTACATCTTATGTTAAAAAGCCTCAAAGAAGCCTTAAGGTAGTCCTAGGAACACTTGCACAACTCTAGGATACTTAGGTTTTCTATAGAGAACTTAGAAAACTAAAATAGGGTTCTGACAGCCTAATTAAACGTCTAATCTGGAAATCAGACGTCTGATAATAACTTTTAAGACGTCTGACTGTTGACTCAAACGTCCAATAACTTAGGCTGGACTTAGTTGGTTTTGTCTGATAAAATCAGGCAACCAAACCTTAGTCCAAACGTCTTAAAAGACGTCTGATGGTTGTGCCAGACGTTTAACTAGTGGAACGTTGGCCAACGAAGTAAACGTTGAGGAATATAACCATTGGGCTTCTATCAGACATTCGTAGAGGACCCCATACGTCTGATATGTGACCGTTCTCCTTCGATTGACCCAAAATCACCTTTGTGAGATTTTCTAGCCATTAACCTATCTTGGGAATCCATTCCTACAGTACAATAGGTTTCCAGACGTCCAGACCTAGTGCCAAACGTCCTGTACATCATCAATGGCTTTACAGTAGAACCTTGTTTAAGTCTGATCAAAGTCATGAAGGAAACCTGCCAAGAATTAGATCTCTGACTTAGTTCCCAGACGTCTTAAACTAGTTTTCCAGATGTCTGATGCCTAGAACAGATGTCTGATGACTCCGTCAGAATCATAAATGATTCTGATTATGGCCTATTTTGCCTTGGGTTCAACCCCAACGACTATGGAAGCCTTCTAAGACCTTCCAAAGACTTCCTAGGCCCTCTATAAATAAAGGAGGACCCTTGCCTTGTGAAGATACACCTTGAATATCATCCCCACATTAATTTGTGTCTTTTGATATTGAGAAGAAAGCTCTTGCTCTCCAAGCCTAATTCTACATCCAGAGAGCTTCATCTAAGTTGCACACCCGCTCTCCCACCGTCGTTTACGAGAGCGTAGTTGTGCCAAAGCATGGTTCATGCATCCGCGTCTTTCGTCGATGCACTTCTAACAAAGGGAAGTATCTTTACCTAAAGTAGTTAGGTTAATCTTTGTTGGCTCTATAGGTTGTTTTGTAATTTATCTTTGTAATTATGTTGGGTATTCGCTTTGCAAATTCCCATCTCCTTGTGAAGAGGAGGGGTTGAGGAACGCTACCCTCATACTTGTAGCATGGTTGTAATTGAGGTTGTACTACCCTCGTTAAAGTAGTACGTTAGTGGATTTGATCGACTAGATCAATCTTGAAATCTTAACTCAAGAGGGTTAAGTGGTGGTTTTCACCCGGTTTGGGTTTCCACCTAAAAATACTTATGTCTATTGTGTGATTGTCTTCTTTGTGGGATTGTTATACTTTTAATTCCGCACCTTATTACGTCACGCATATCTCACCCCCTCTCGTAGGGAAATTACACATAATGCTTCTGAAAGCCAGGTTGACAAATCTTTTCTATCAGGTCGAACAATGACCTGCAGAATATTTTTGATTTCTCAGTTTGACAACTTGGCTAGCCCATTTGTTTGTGGATGATACAGGGTAGAAATGTGGTGAGATACCCCGTACTTTCTAAGTACGTATTGAAAATGCACATTCACAAAATGGGTCCCGCCATGAGAGATAATAGCTTTAGGGATACCAAACTAGGAGAAGATGTTATCGTGAATAAATCAGATAACAACCTTATGATCATTGGTTCGGGTTGGAACGGCTTCAATCCACTTGAACACATAGTCCACAACAAAAAGAATATATTCAAAGCCTTTCGAGTTTGGAAATGGGCCCATAAAATCAATGCCCCAAAAATAAAAAATTTCTCACGTGATGATCGGGTTTAAGGGCATCATATTGTGATGGCCCATGTCGCCTAAGGCCTGGCAACGAGTGCATGCCCTACAATAATTGTGTGCATCTTTAAATAAAGTCAACCAATAAAAGCCACTTTGGAGGATTTTGGCTATGATTTTACGCCCAGAAAAATAGCCACTGCAGGCCAGGTTATGACAAAATGAAATAATATCATTGACCTCTAAGTCAGGAATACATCTCCGGATGATCTAATTCGCTCCGATGCAAAAATGATATGGATCTTCCCAGAAATAATACTTGGCATCTGAAATCAATTTGTCCTTTTTGGCTTTAGGCTAATCAAGCTGAATATGGTTTGATGCCAAGTGGTTAACAATGTTTGCATACCAAGGAAGCCTAGCATTTATGCCCATAAGATGCTCATCCGTAAAATGCTCAGTAATAGGCAATGAAGGGTCAATGATAGACGAGGGAAGGTGGGACAGATGATCTGCAACTATGTTCTATCTACCCTCTTTGTTGCAAATCTCCAAATCAAACTCTTGTAGAAGCAAGATCCAACGAATCAGATGAGGCTTCGCATCCCTTTTGGCGAGTAAGTGCTGAATTTTTCCAGGGCGAAGACAATAGCCAGAAGTTCCTTCTTAGTGATCGTGTAATTACGTTGGGCTTCATCCAACATTTTACTCGCATAATAGATCAATACGGGTTTCCCATCTACTTTCTGACCAAGGACTGCCCCGACAGCATAATATGAAGCATCACACATGATCTCAAAGGGTAGAGACCAATCAGGGGTTGCAATATTGGTGCCTTTGTGACACAATCTTTAAGGATTTTGACAGCTTTGGCACACTCATTCGAGAAATCGAAGGGAATATTCTTCGATAATAAATGAGTCAAGGGCCTGGTGATTTTTGAGAAATCTGAAATAAAACATCAGTAAAACCCGACTTGCCCCAAGAAGGATCTAATTTCTTTGATCGAGGAGGGTGGAGGGAGCTTAGATATCATATTGATCTTTGCTCGGTCAACCTGGATACCTTGTTCAGACACAAGGTGTCCAAGAACAATGCCATAGGGAACCATAAAATGGCTCTTCTCCCAGCTTAGGACAAGATTTACGTCGATGCATTGTTGGAGGATCTTAGTCAAGTGGCCCAGACATTCATCAAAAGTTTTCCTTAAGATAGAAAAATCATCCATGAAGACCTCTAAAAACTCACCCGCCATGTCTGAGAATATTGCCAACATGCATCGTTGGAAGGTAGCGGGTGCATTATAGAGTCCAAATGATATTCTACGGAATGCAAATGTCCTGTAAGGGCAGGTGAACGTGGTTTTTTCTTGATCTTCAGGATGAATGGCCACTTGATTATAGCCCGAGTATCCATCCAAGAAACAGAAGTACTGATTTCCCGCTAATTTTTCGAGAATCTGATCACTAAAAGGCAACGAGAGATGGTCCTTCCTGGAGGTATTCAATTTCCTGTAGTCTATGCAGACTCTCCATGAATTTGCAATATGGGTGGGGATGGATTCCCCTGACTAGTTAGCCTGACCTTCTTAGGCACCACATGAATTGGGCTAAACCAATGGCTATCAAAGATGGGACAGATAATTTTCGCATCAAGCCATTTAATTATCTCTTTCTTCACGACCTCTTGAAGATTCGGGTTGAGTTGGCGTTGTCCTTCGCGCGTAGGCCATGAGCCTTCTTCTGTAAAGATGCGATGGGTACAGTAAGAAGGGCTTATGCTGGTTAGATCATCCAAGGTCCAACCAATGGCCTTGCGATGCTCCCGGAGGACAGAAATCAGGCGCGTTTCCCGATCTATGGATAGAGAAGAGTTGATAATCATAGGAAAAGTGTTGTTTAAACCCAAAAAGACATACTTGAGATTGTCAAGAAGTGGTTTCAACACAAGCACCTGATTCTCAGCAACAGCGAAAAGGTCGAGGCTAGCCTTAGGGGGAGCTAAAGGTGGATTAGGTTCCTGTAACGACCTGATTCCCGAGTCCCTACGAGACACGAGAACCGGACCGACTCGACTAAACCCAAGACCTAGTTGTCCAACGAGGAAGTAACCAAAAGAGCAGTAAAATAAACCACATTCAACATGAATATAACTAACAGTAAGAAAATACAGCAGTAAGGAAAGAAACCACTACAGTATGTACCACCACAACAGTAGAACAACATTCATAACATAATATGAACTGCAGGTAAAGAAAAGTACAGCGGAAACAAGATCTACTCACTACAGTGGAACCCAAAAGAGGTACAAGAGAACAGTGGTAACTCTACTGGACCCTACTCGGCCCAGCGTCCTCTGCAGCCGCTGACCCTGGCTGCTCAACACCTGGTCCTGAAAGGTAACGAGTGTAACACGTCAGCAAAACGCTGAGTAGAGTGGCAGCTAAACTAAAGAAATAGTAAAGTGTATAGTACTGTTTTAATTTTCTTTCTTCCTTTATTTACGTCTTTCTATTGTTTCACAATTTATCTATTTCTCAGATCCTTCACTTGATCTCGAATGTTCATCGTGGGAACAATCTTGATTGCAGTCTTTTCCGAACAGTAGAAGTAGCACGTGGTGCTCTCCTGGCCGGGAGAGTCCCCCGTGGTGATCCTACTCTCGGTCAACCACCCCAAGGTCACTAACAGACGTAACGGTGACTACGGCATGCGCAGTAAACACACGGGTAGCTAACCCGCACTGGCACGCGGTCAGTCGTTTCCGTTAACAGGTGCGCCCAAAGCACAGCACGGAACCAGTACAGGGCAGAGCCCTCTCAGTAACAGGGGTCCAACCCCTCCACAGTAACCAAACAGGGGCCTTGCCCCTCCACAGTCCGCGCACCCTCTCCTGACTACCCTGGTTTGCCCCAGTGGGCCTAACAAGTCGGTGTAGGAGGCTAGCAGAACCCCGGGGCCCATGGGGTAGCTAGTACCTCCCTACACTAGTATCTCTCCTCGGTACTACGTACACGAGGGCCAGCAAGTCGGTACAGAGTGGCCAGTCCTAACCCCAGGTCCCTGGGCGGCTAGCTCCGCTCTGCACTAAACAGGGGGATAGTCGCTCTCCGTGGTACTCCGTACTCAAGGGCCAGCTCACTTCCCCAATTCTATTCCATTCACTTTCCAGGAGTTCTACTCTTAATTCCCCGTAGGGTTCCAGCTCTTTAACTCAGTGCATTCCGATTTCACCTTTCCAGTTTCACGTTCATACATCCCATATTCTTAATCATCTTCATTTATTCATAACAGGCAGCTGTTTAAACAAATTTACAGGCAGCTATTATTTCTTTTCCACATTTTCAAAACTGCAGTGTTCACATATTCCACTAGTTTTCCCATCCTAGGATTCATGTCATACCCTAGGATCTATCATACAATCTAGTTTTCCAGCCCAAGGATTTATGCAACACCTTAGGATCTATCATTCAATCTATTTCTCATTCCTAGGATTCATGCAATGTCCTAGGTTCTATTTATGGTTTCATAATTTAACAGATAATATTTAAAGCCACTCTACCGGTTACAACAGGCGAACTGGGGGCGTGGTCGGGAATCCCGCGTGCCTCCGCAACCCCCGAGACTGCAACGGAACGGGGTCCTATCACAAGGATCAAACACAAGAAATTTCTCAAAATAGTATACAGCTACTGTAGACGGGTAGAGGATGTAATTCCGAAAAGCACGCAACTCGAAACGCGGAAAACGGACCCCGAACGGGCAATAAACGGGTCGAAAATGACGAAACAGTGCAAATCAGACGTCTGGAACTTATTCTAGACGTCTTCAAAGGTGGATCAGGGGTTACCTTGCAACGCGTGGGCTCTCAGACGTCCAGAAGCCTGCGGGGGCATCTGGCCTAGTTCCCAGACGTCCGATGGTCACCCCGGACGTCTGGATGTTGCTACCGTCGTCTGGTGCTACAGCCAAACGTCTGATTCGTGTTGGATGGCGAATCACCGAACCTGCGCGAACCCATTTCCTCTCTCTCTTAGTACGATCAATCGAGGAAAATGAAGAAGACGGAATAACTCACCTTTCAGACGTCTGAACAGTCCTCCAGACGTCCTCCTCGTCGTCTGGCTAGACTCCAAGACGTCTGATTCTGGAAAAGTTTCCAGAATTAGGGTGCCACTCGCCCTACGCTCGCGACGCTCGGCCGCACCGCGTCTCGTCCGCCTGCTGCTCTACTGCAGCAGTCCCCCCCCGCGTCGCTCCGCGCCCACTGCGCCCCCCGCCGACCGACCCTAGAAGCCCCGGCGAGCTCGCCCTCATGGCCGAGCGCCTCTTCCACGCGCAGCACCTCCTCCCAAGCTCACCGCGGCTGTCGCCGCCGCCGCTCACTCGCGCTCGCTCTCGCGCACTGGCTGGAAGGAGAAGAGGAAGGGGGCGGAGGTGACGGGAGTGAGGGAGAGGGCGTGGCCTTTTAAGGCCGCGCGAGGAGGAGAGAGAGAGCGGACAGGGTGGGTCTGCGGCCGCAGGAGAGAGGGAGAGAGAGCGTACGCAGGTCTGCGCGCTCAGGCGCCCAGACGAATCACGCGTGCCAAAAATAACCGATTCCCAAACGTCTGGAAGTGGTTCCAGACGTCTGGTCAGACGTCTGGGCCACCTCCCAGACGTTTTAAAAGACATCTGAAGCGTGCGTTCGTTACAGTTCCTCAAGATGTAATTGGGATTGGGCTTCTAGAGGTTATTGCTCAAGAGTATTCAAATCCAAATTATCTGCAATTGGGTCCTTAAGAAGTGAGTCGATTCTATTCAATTCTAAATTACACCATAATTAATTCCTCTATGGGCCTTAAAAATGTCAATCTTCATTGTTTTATCCCAGAATTTAATTTCCATCTGGCCCTCCTTGCAATTAATGTTTGCCATAACTGTTGCTAGGAATGGTCTCCTCAAGATTATAGGTGTTTCTTTTAGATTTTTAGTGTAACCATATCTAATACAATAAAGTAAACCGGAAAATAGAAATCCAAGACTCTTACTACAACATCCTCCAAAATTCCACGGGGTGACTTGGTGACTAATGTAGGCACGCTTAGCGAATTAAAAATCGGGGTTTTGGAGGACCCACCGTCGTAGCTCGCAAAACGCATCTATCAGATAAAATTTATAATTGAAACTCGAAAAGTGAGTCCCGGGTTGAACACGAGGAGGCGAACGTTTGGTTTTATAAAAATCCGCGCTTTGCTTTATTTCTTTTTTGTCATTTTTATCTTTTCTAATTTTTTTTGTACTTTTATCAAGCAGAAATTAGGTCGATGAAAACTTTATCTACTTGCAAAAATGTAAGAGAGAGAGGGAGAAAGAGAGAGAGAGAAACAATCATCTATTCATGAACAATTATTTGTTACAACTATGAAAGCAGGAAAATCTACACTACGAAAGTGTAAAAAGATAGAATGAGGTGAGAGAAATCCCCCTTGATGGTTGCTTGGAGGACGACTCACTCTGACGTCGCCTAGAAGAAGGTGGTGAGGAGCGAGACGAACGGGGACGAAGTTGGAGGATGGAGAATGGGGCAAGACGGCATCGTGGCGAGGATCTTCTTCCCGAAGGGCGGTGAGAGGACGACCACGGGATGCTCCACGAATGAGAGGTGGGAAAACTATTTGATTTTCTAATCTAGAGGAGCATCTCGGGCTTGGGACAAGCTCTCTCTAGAGCCTTGGAGGTGGTGAGAGGAAGAAAGGAAGAGATGAAGAAAAATGTGAGGGGTAGGGGTCCTTTGGTAGTAGAGGAAAGAATCAAATTCGTATATAGGACATTTAGTGATGGTCATAAACGTTGCTGAAGATCTGCTGCAAACGTCGCTAAAAACAACCCAAGCACCCACCCAACGCTGCGCTGGTGTGCGCTCCGTGCACCTGTGTCACATGCCTATGTGCGCTACCGCTGCACGCATGCATGCCCGCGCTGCTGTGCACGTGCGGTGGCATGTGCGTGCGCATGGGCGGCCTGGGTTGTGCCATGTGGCGCAATCTGGGCCATCCATCTTCTTTTTGTTGTAAGGGCTGCTACAGAGGTCAGATTAAGTCGATTTTCGCGTCATTGGGCTGAGATCGTTGACCCGAATCCATCCGCGCGGTCAAATTTGTCATTTGAAGCTCCAAATTATGTCACCTTGTCCACTAGCCATTGATCTTCCTCGGACTGCATATGGTGCTACGGGACTCCGATCGAGGCGATTTCGAAGGCATTGGACTCTAATCGTCGTCTTGATCAGATCCGTACGATTGGATCATAAATCTGATGCTTGAAATAAATATCCTTCTCTCCTGACCACAAAAAGGATGTAATTAACCTAAATTATATACAACTACTCTAAATACAGAATGATGCATACTATACAATATTTATAACATGAAATGCAAATCTATGCCTAGGAACATGCATGAATAGGCATTTTACCCTCAATAATTGTGTCTACATCAGTGACTTAATAGATCAATCTTCTAACTGTATGGTCACTTCCGTGGGTTTAAGTTCAGGGTGCTCAAAATATTTTAGGAGAGATGTGGGAATAAGGTTAATGGATGCACCTAAATCTAGAAGAGCTCGATTGAATTCTAAATCTCCGATCTTGCAGGAGATCAGAGGGGTGCCAAGGTCTTTTAATTTCTGTGGAAGCTTGCTCAAGATAATGGAGCTAAACTACTCGAATAGCAAAATAGGACTTCCGTCAGAATTCTTCAGCTTTTGCTTTGGTGTAATAGATTCTTCAAAAATCTTGCGTAAGCTGGTACATGACGTATAGCATCCATCAAGGAAATGCTAATCTGGACTTGCTCAAAGAGCTTGACCAAGTCTTCGTCAATCTGAGGTGATTTCCTACCCTTATTTCCCTTAGTCAAGGACTTAGGAGAAGGTGTGGCCCTAGGCTCATCTGGAGTGGGTTCTATTGTTCCTTGGTTATCCTTAATAATCACTTCGAATTGAGATGTACTAGGTTTAGGTTTAATGTATCTCTTAGGCTCAGGGTCCTCAGTACACTTACCATTGTGGGTTGTGGCAGAATGTAATCCCATAGGATATGGAGGAGTGGGTAGGATAGGTGGCTACTGCTACTGAGATGAATCAGATATAGAAGTTGATGCATCTGACTCGTCTTGATACATAGGTGCAGAAGGGCCTGATTGCACATAATGAATTTGGCCTTATTTTAGGTTCACAATGTACCTCTAGTTCGGTACATTATTAGGGTTTGGTAGTGGTTGCGAGGATAATGAGCCTAGCTGGGGAGTCCCAACCATTTACATAATTTGGTTGCACATATCTACCATATCCGCGGTATGCTGCCTCTGCATAGCAGCAGTGGTCTTCTGTATATGAGCCAATATCTTAAGAATCATGCTCATTTGATCATCTTTATTAGGCCCAGATTGAAAATTTGGATTGGGCCTAGGTTGAGCTGGCTGATATGAGTGTGGATTCTATGATCGAGATGGATATTGAGGTCTAGGATTTTGAGGATAAGAGTTCCTCGACCAGGAAAAGTTAGGATGATTACGCCATCCAGGATTGTAGGAATTAGAATAGGGGTTGTTTTGGATGGCGTGGAGTTCCTCACATGGTTGAGTAGCTCCGGAGAAATCAGAATAATGAGGTTCAGAGGACCCCCAACTAGGATAAACAGGTTCAAAGTTTCCTCTGAAACCTGAGTCAAACAAAGATGTATTTATATCCATCTCAGTGTGGTGAATATTATGCATGGCCTCCCTCCCTGTGGGCAATCGTGCATGCGTGTTTTGTTGAGAAGAAGTAACCTTTTGCAGCTGGCGAGTCATATCGTCAAGCTTCTTCTTTATTACAAAGACCTTACCCAATCGACTGGCCACAATCTCCATATCGACGAAGGAGGATAAGTCTTGTGCTTCATGTGTTCCGCGTGTGTTCGTTGATGCACAGGTAGTTGTCTTGTCAAACATAGCCATGGACGCATTGTTTATCGAATTCTCGGACATATTTTCGAGGATTTCCCAAACTGTGTCCTCATGCTTGCCCATGAAGTTGCCTCTACAGACTGCATTGACGAAAAGTCGAATATCTTCACGGAGTCCCCAGTAAAAAGATTGAACCTGTTCCCATTTAGGAACTCCATGATGCAGGCATTTCTGCATGAGATCGAGAAAGCAATCCCATGCCTCATGAAGTGGTTCCCCTGCATTTTGTTGAAAATGCGTGATTTGATGCCTCAGGGCATTAGTACACCCTACTGGGAAGTATTTTCTCAGAAATTCAGCTTGTAATGCATCCCAGGTATTGATCGGTCTATTCAGAGACCAATACCAGTGGGCAGCTTTCCTTTAAGTGAGAAAGGGAACATCTTCATGAGCAGAGTATTCCGATTTTGAACAGTTGGCCCGAGGGTCTGGGTCAAATGTTTCAACTCTTGAATGTGTTGGAATGGGCTTTAGAACCCATCCCGTGGAAATGGGGAATCAAGCTGATAATATTCGGCTTGAGCTCGATCTCAAGTCCCCCAATTGGAGTACACACTCTGGGATCGATAGCCACTCCTGCGAGATTATAGTGATCCCGCATTTGTGGACCTGCTTTAAGGTTTGCCAACCCATTGATAAGATCCGTGAGAGTTTGAAGCTGGTTCTGCAGGTGCTGGATTTCATCTCCTCCTTCTTCTGGACCAAGGTTCTCTATTGAGTCAGAATCAAAGTACAGAGAGCCTGTGTTGGATGTAGATGGGTCAGAGAGGATATGGATGGATCAGAAGAAGACCCAAACAAGTTAGTCGGGTGCCGGCCCCAACATGAGTGAACTACTAGAGGTCTTGAGATTGGTCTTAAGGACCTCCTACCATGCATGCACTACAAAAAAGATGAGGGACTAGATTTCAATCAGACCCAATCGAGACACCCAAATATGTTTGGATGGCTTAAGCTTGTTTGAGGCAAATGGCCTGTAGATTACAAATCCACCCGTTCGAGAATTACTTAGGCAGCCAGAAAGGGAGAGTCTCGCGAAGACCCTTACACGGTAGAGCGCCCCCACGGGTTACAAGGTTTCCCCCACCTGACCTTTCTTGTCACTGTGGTTCAAAGTAGACCAGATACATGTGAATTGGATCCTAGGTCTACCAGATTTTAAGCTTATTTGTGCCTCAAATTATCACTTGATTAAGAATTTGATTCCAGTTGTGACCTAATTTCTAGGTTAATTGGTTCACCTAGTGAACCAACTTCACCTGACCTGTCCTAATGTTTAGGATGCAATCCGAGTTAACTTACCCGAATCACTCTGTTTTGGTTTGACAAGCAGGTTATTAAGTCACTTCTTTTAGGATTCAAGTGATCTTAGAGCTTGTGTTTTAGGGTTTAAGTTGTAAATTGGTTCAACCAAGGCTTAGGTAGCACACAATGCGGATAATAATTTCCTTTATAATTTGTAAATGTGTACTAAATAGCCCTGTTGTTCGCTCTGAAATGGGTTTTAAAATCAATGTGTGTAGTATAGGTCGAATCAACGTGAAAAACAAATAGAATTTATTACTCGAATATTGGAAATGAAGTCTAAGGTCGAACACAGGGAACAATTGGCAAAAATGCTTCTCAAGATTGCAATTCAACACAAATATATAACCGATAGAATTCCCAACAGCTATGAATGAAAGTGAATGTCAGATAATGCAAAAAGAATGGGGTAAAATGGTGATTTGAATCACCAATTACCCCTCAGAATTATATCAAACAACTCAATAGTATTAAGCAATTAAATTCCACGTAGGATAAGTGCACAGTGCACTTTAAATGAAGCTTAGATAGTCAGACAGCTTAAATCATTCACTGCTTCTACTTCTTCTTTTGTAAGGCTTCTCTCTTCTTTCCTTCTCTTCTTTCTCCTACTACAACACTTCTCCTTTTTCTCCTCTTGGTTTTCCTCCTTCACGCATACAGAGAGGCGCTCTCAGATTTGGCTAAGTGTCACACAGGGCAAAACCCTTCCCTGCCCCACGCTCTCTTCCTCTCTCTGGGATCCGCCCTCCCAGGGCCTTGGGTTATCGGGTATTCTAGTAGAGTGCACTCGGGACCAAGGCTACTAGCCGTAAGTGGCAGCCGAGGAGTGCTTAGGTTAGGCGGGTATACGGATCTGCCAGACCCACGTGTAAGGTGTCGCAGGAGAGGCGCGTAAGGGGCGCGTGTAGGGACCTCACCACCTGTGCTTGCTGAGGCGATAAGCCTATAGGACAAAACAATTTATGCACCTCTTCGTGGCTGTCAACTTCCGAGGTGAGACAAAA
This sequence comes from Thalassia testudinum, assembly GCA_037157565.1. Lineage (NCBI taxonomy): Eukaryota > Viridiplantae > Streptophyta > Magnoliopsida > Alismatales > Hydrocharitaceae > Thalassia > Thalassia testudinum. Next base: position 5,212,496 of record JAZHRO010000010.1, on the reverse strand, counting down.
GTCCCACCCTTTCTTCGCGCAGCGCAGCTACTGCAGTGTCTTCGTTCAATTCACGCAAAATGGCGGTCAAAGGCTCCAATTGCTGGTCCACTCAGACTCCTGGATTGATTCCGCATGAACTAGGAACGACACCTAGAGCTGAAGGTGCTAAAGCAAGCTTCCAGCTTCGCTCGAAGCTTCGGTAATGGCAGTGATGACTTGTGTACCTGAAATCACGAAAATGGGCTAAAAGCCCCGGTTAAAAGGTTCAATAGCATCGCCATGAGGCGAGGAAGTGAACGGTGGTGTTCATGAGGTGTGAGAGTGCGTGAGGTGGCCAGACGGTGACGAAAAGTGAAGTGTAAAGGTGCGGTGTTCGACGGAGGTTGTGGAGGAGCAATCGACCTAACTAGGTTAGGGCTTTTGCTCCTGGGGTCAAGGCAGAGGTATAGGGATGAATGGGGTTTGGTGATGTGTGGAGAGAGATGTGCCTCGCTGGAGGAGTGGCCAGACGCGGAAGGGATGACAATGAACTGGCAGTAGTGTGGTCAAAATTGAGTGTGGTTGGGATGAAAATGAAGTAGAGGAGTTAGGGGACTTATCTAGGTAGTTGGCAGACGACGGGGAGTCGAGGCGGCTACGGTTGCAGTATGGTTGGCGTCGAGGAAGAAAGTGCTCCGGTGAGTAGGAATCAGTGAGGAAGACGGAGGATGAGGCGTCGACGGGTACAGCACGATGCGAAAGAGAGAGAGGGAGATAAATCCGCTGCCGTTATTGCGCGCGGATGAAGGATGGAGTCGGAGGAGCTCTCCGGACGCCGAGGAGCTTCAGCCGGATGTGGAGAGACGAAATTAAGGGGGACTCCGGTCGAATTCGAGTGTGGAGTCTTTGGTTTGATCTGGGGGTCCTTTTATAGGCCTCTGGATGGCGTTTTGGTCTTGGGAAGCAAGCTTCCCAAGCTTGGAAAGCTTGCCGGAAATAGGAATTCCAAGATACCCTAATCTCTCATGTGTTCGCATGAGAGATTGGGAAGGTTTGAGAGCATGGGAATTGGTTCAAAAGGAGGGGAATTCCTTGACGAACTTCCCTTTCAAATCTAAGAGGGATTCGTCAAGGAATCAAGGAGAACATGCCATATTTAGGTTGTCGGAGTTTATAGGAATAGGATACATGGTGGAAGGGAGCTTTTTGTGAAAATGATGACAAAGTTGGGGGGCTATCTGCAAGGTTTTTGAAAGTTAAGGGCATATGTGTGAGATAAAAGAATCAGACAGGACCAAATTGCAAAGTAGGTTGAAACAATCTCAGATTGGCCCAAATTTTGGCAAAAACCTAATTTGGACTTAAGGAATTCAATGATAAAATTGGATTTTGGTTTTGACAAAGTTTGAATGGATAATTTATGCAAAAATGTAAATTAGGGCAAATGTCAATCTAAGACTGTTTTGGGTCAAGACGAGTTGTGATGGTCAAATTGAAGGTACCAAACCCTAGATAATATTTTTCTATGAATTTTAGAGGGTTTAGGTGAATTTTATTTTGACTAGAACATCAGTTAATTAAGCGGCTCTGTTTTTAGTCATTTAATTCTCAAAACACGCGAAACCCCTTTTCGATCTGTATTAACCCACTTATTGGACATTTAAGGTCATTTAACCCTTAATTAACCCCTGAGGAAACCCGTGGTTATTCTATTTTTGTGATAGAATGGTAAATTTGCAGAAATAACCTTGTATTCTTATTTTCTTCTCAAAATAATGTTTTATTCCCATAAGACCTTCTGATGATATGTAAGAGATTTTATTGACTTAATTAGATCAAATTAAGATAGTTATGGCTCATGATGGTGTTCCCATCAAGCCCTTAAAATTTTAACCCTAATTTGTCTCTAAATTGGAGTCCAATTTTAAGTTCAATGATCCCTCTGGACTCAATCATGAATGTGCTAGTCCAAGGGTTCAATTAATCAGTCCCTTAGGTTTAGAAATTGTTGGGTCGTGTCTTCTAAGAAGATCTTTCTCCTTGACCACAGTTAATGTTTAGAAATTAGAAATTCCTACCACAAATGATATTTCTAAGAAAATGCGACAAGGTTGAATCCTAATCTTTCTTTGTTACCCCTTTTTGTTTTATTTATACTTGGAAAGAGGGGATTAAGAAGAGAGGAGAGAGAGCTACCTATCGCAAAGTGGTTGTCCAGAGATCAGAGAAGCCAAATGCCCTCAGTCAGATTCAATTTGCAAAATAACCAAAACAAGGCAGATATGTCAGAAATTAGAAATAAAATCAGAAATAATAGTGAGAAATGCACGTTGCTCCCTAGCAACGGCGTCAAAATGATGAATCGCCTTGATCATATTTTAAAATCTCGCATCGTAGTATAGTTGATTAAGGTGAATCAAACATTTAAAATTTATAATACCCGAATTTGAAAAGAAATCTGAGGTCATCTCTGGAAGTAAGCTTAATGCGCGATTATCACTATTTTTAAATTTTAAGTCCAGAAACTAGATATGATCAATTAATATTTTAGTTTCAAACCTAGTTCAAAAATATAGAGAGAGAATTGTGAAAAAGTTTTGCACATCAATTTGAATAGATTTGAATTTCTATAGCCATTTAATGCTAAATAAGAGAGTGACTATTGTGATGAAGCATTAAATAATGCAATTATCTAAAGAAAGTTATTAGTGTAATAAAATCCCTTCATAGAAAGCTAATTCTTAACATATAAATGGAATATTCAATTTGGTCCCTAAGATTTAAGATTAGGTCCTTGGAAATATTTTTACACAGGTCCATTTCCTACATGTTAGTCCCTGATATTTTCTTTCTTCTACGATTGGGTCCCTATGGCTTACATTTTCTCTCGATCAGGCCCCTGCCATCATCAGGAGCTCAAGTTCCTTCTCCTCAATGCAGCAGCAAGTGGAGTTGGTTGTGCAACTTCAAGGCTTTGGAGTCCCTATTGGAGATCCAAAAAGGTTCGCGTGGCTTCACGGAGTCTTCCTGCTTAGTTTGCCTGGTCGTAGGTAGTCGGAGAGGACTAGTTGGAGGTCGACGTTGATGGGTTAGCCGGCGATGGTGGTTTGGAGCGAGGAGCAGCGAAGCTTGAAATCGAGGAGTCAAGGAGCTTCAGTGGACTCCTCTGAACATGATGGTGGTGGTGGATTGCTGCATCGAGGCCGAATGTTGATCGAGCTTATCGAGGAGCTAAAATACGTGTTCGTTGTAGTATCCTCTAAATCGCTTAATCAATAGATAAAATTTATTATTCGAAATCAAAATTGAAGTCCGAGGTTGTTCGCTGGGAGCAAAATGGAATTCACGTGCTAATCTTTAATTTAAAGTTAATGAGAATAATAAATGGAGAAAGATACAAGATGTTTAATGAATAATATCTACTCAAACTGATATTCAATTAAAAGCGTAAGTATTTCAAGAGATCACAATGATAAAAAGAAGTTAAGACAAAATAATGGTGATTTAGATCACCAATTATTAGCCATAATTAAGCATATATATCAGATATCTCAATTAAACCAGATAAGCCAACAGTACTAATCAGACATCAAGTACGTGGTTCAGACTACTTAAATGGTTAGGCTTCTTAAAGCCTTCTTCTTTGTTTCTTCTGCACGAGCCTTCTCCTTCTTCTCTTCTTCTCAGGCCTTCTTCTGCTTCAGCTTTCCTTCTTCACAAGCCTTCTCTTCTTCTTCAACTTTCCTTCTTCACAAGCCTTCTCTTCTTCTTCTTTCATGAGCCTTGCTTTCTTCCCTTCTTCAGAACTTCTCCTTCACAAGCATAGGGGACCAATCTCCTCAACAACTAAGTGTCACACAAGGCAAAGATATAGACAGCAAAACCCCTCCACTCTCTCTCACACAATTTCTCCTCTTCCTTCTCTTTCAAACCGAGCATAATCGGATCCATACTCGAGTTATTGGGTCATGCACAGTGTCCAGGACTACTGGTCGTGTGTGGCAGCCAAGGAGTGCAAAGTAGGTCGGGTAAGCAAATCGTGAGGGTGAAGGGGACCTGACCCCTGTGTGCTTGGGCGATAGGGCCTATGCATAAAATCAATATATGTGCAGGCGCTGCTTTGGAATCCCACAATGTGGGACTATCTTTCCCACATCTTCTTTGAGCGAGCAACAGCTGAAGATCTCATCTGATTGCAATCGAGGGAAGGTGTGTTCCTCCAATTGAAGACTTGGGTGCTTTCCTGGGTGAAGTCCACGCGTCCTGGAGCAGAGACCTAGGGCTACCGTGGCTAGAATACCATGAACAAAGCCGGAGAAGATGACGCGACGGCGGAGCTCCGGCTAGGACCTTAAATACAAGATACGGCCTTACGACCACATTAGAATACTTCAAGAGCTTTGCCTGGGCTGGGCGAAGGTGACAATGGTGGTAGCGTAGTGTGAGAAGGTTTGTGGAGGTGGGGCGAATGCGAAGGTGGTTGGCGATGGGTGTGTTCGAGGGGTCGCATAAGTGAGTGAAAAGCATAATAAGGATGAGGGTTTGGTGTGGTGAGGTGCGACGGAGGTTTTGAGGGTGTTGGCGAGGCGCGCGGTGTAGTGGAGCGATGGGGAGACCTCGCCAGAGGTGCGGCCAGAGATGGAGAAGATGACAAGTGGACGGCGGTGTCGAGGGTCGAAACAAGGTTTAAAAGAGATAAATAGGAAGTAGGGGAGGAGAGGAACCTAATTAACCCAGTCTAAATAGACGAAAGGGGAGAGAGGGCATCGGTTATGGTATGGGTGGCACTATGGAAGGTGAAGTCTCCGGTGGTAAAAAAGTGGTGAGGAAGACAAGGAAGGAGGCATTTGCCGGTGTTGCAAGACACGAAAGAACGTGGGGAGGAAGATCCAGCTGCCTATAATCTGAGGTGGCTGGCGAAGGAGGTAGGACAAGGAGCTCACCAGAGTTGGTGGAGATGGAGGTCGGGGAGAAGGGAAGGAGAGTCTGGCCTCCAAACCAAGCTAAAGAGCATGGCCTTGCAATGTGGGTCCTTATATAGGGCTCAGGGGGTCGTTCCAAGCTTGGAAGCTTGGAGCTTTCACAAAATAGGGAACCCTTGATTTCAAAGGGTTCGCATTAGATTTTGGACAAGAATTAGAGCACAAGATGTGGCTCAGATAGAAGAGGATTATCTCAGTTCTCCTTCCAATTGTGGAAGAGATTGGACGAAAAATCAGAGAGAACTCCTTGATTGAAAGTCGGTTGCTTGATGTGTTCACATGGTAATGGCGGAAGGGACCTGTTGGTGAAGAAGATGACAAAGTTAGGGGCTTTTCGCAATAGATTTCGAAAGCTGAGGGGTTATTTGAGAGAAAGACTTAGAATGGACCAAAATGCAAACTAGGTCAAGATGATCTCTGATTTGGTCCAAATTTTGGTACAAACCTAATTTGGACCCAATAAATCTGATGGTGAAGCTTGATTTTTGTTTTGACCAAGTTTTCAGGTTAATTTACTCAGAAACCCAAATTAGGGAAATTTCCTATCTGAACTCTATTTTAGGTCAAAATGGGTTCGAGTGTCAAATAAAAGATACCAAACCTTATAGACTATTTTTATATGATTTTTATAAGATTTATGTGAATTTTATCCTGACTAGAACCTCAGTTAATTAAGTGGTTTGAAATCAGGGTTTCGGATGTCTATTAATTCTCGAAATGTGTGAAAATCCATTTCTATCTACATGAACCCTCTTATTAGTTATTAATGCTCATTTGAATTTTATTTAACCCCTGGGAAACCACATGATTGTTTTGCATTTATGATCTGATGTTAAAACTACAAATTTACCCCTGATTTAATGTATTTCTCTTAGAAAGAATATGCAACGAATTACGACTCCCCAGCAGTTATGTAGTAGCATTTATCAATTGATTGTGACTAATTAAAGATAGTTATGGCTGATGATGACGATATCATCACCGGAGGAGCTTGGGCAGACACGACGAGGGCGCAGCCGGCGGTGCTTGTTCGGTGGGAGGGTTATGGTGTCGAAAGCTCGAATTAGGAGAGGGCATTTGCTCCTTTCGTTGAGGCGGTGCTAGTGGGGTGGTCAACAAAGTGGGAGGTGGCATGGAACGGCGAGGCGTGGACGTTGGAGAGGACACTGGAGTGGGGGCCGAAGCTCGTCTTGCGTGAAGAAGATGATGGAGAAGAAGCGGTTGTGTGGTCGAAACCTGCAAGGAGAAATCCTAAAGGGACCTAGAGGAAGAGAGGGAGGAAGTGGGATACCTGGGAGACAGCGGGGATGCGTGGAGAGGATAGTCCCGGCCAACCAGTCTTGGAGGAGAGGGATTCCGATGAAAGGGATTGGAGCGATGACGAGGAGAGGGACCACCCCATTTGGTAGGGAGGACGGCGATGAATAAAGGAAGAGAGCTGCGGCCTCTATTGGCGGAGAGGTTCAACGAGGAAGCAATACGGAGAAGCTCCAAGGTGCTTCAATGGAGGTGATCGATGGGAGAAGAGAGGAGAAATCCAGCCAATTTTTGCACACCTCTTAAGCTTAGTGATAGGCCAAGCCTTATAGAGGGTGCTTACGTAGAATCGAGGATCCTTTACGGCCTTTTTGCGCGATGAATAACAGAGTCAAAGTGGCTCTGACGAGAACTTTGGTCGTTGATAACGGGCCATGGAGGTGATTGGCGGAGTTGAAAACTTCACTGCGGAGCTCGGGAATGGTTGTTGAATAACTTCGTGAAGTTGTTGAGGTGTTTGGTTGAGTAGAATTGTAAGAATACCTCACCGAAGTTCACTCGACCGCATGCTGCCTCCATGGATGTGAAGGGAAGAAGAAGATGCTGGTAGGGGGCTATTTGCAAGGGAAATCAAAAGTTAGGGGCTCATGTGTAAGGAAATAAGGAATTGAGGGCCAAATTACAAACTTGGTCAAGATGAAGTCAAAATGAGCCCAAATTTTTATGGTAACCTAATTTGGACATAAGGAAGTTGATGGTGACTTCAATTTTGGGTTTTGATGTCATTTCATGGTTAATTAACGATTTTACCTAAAATGTACTAAATTCCCGTCTGTGATTTTGTTTTAGGTCAAAATAAGTTCCAATCATCAAATTGATTGTGCCAAACCTCATAGAATAATTTTAAATGATTTTTATGAGGTTTAGATTATATTTATTTCCATCAAAACTATTTTAATTAAAGCGGGTTAGAAATTTGTCAATTTGATTAAGGATTTACATTCAAAATTGAATGTAAATCTTAAATTGTTCAATACCAACTCACTTTTAGGACAATTAACCTTTGATTAGTCATAAGTTCACCCTCTAGCTATTCTGCATCTATAATTGTCAGTGAAAATTACAGAATTAACCCCAATTTTTATCAATTTCTCTTTCTTCTACCCTGATTGAGTTATACCCTTCAATATGTTAATTAGGTAAATTTAACCTTAGAATTTACCTGAATTAGGTTAGTTATAGAGAATGATGGCGATGCCATCAACTCACGTCCATCTCTCCCACTCTGCATGTAGCCCCCCTCCCCCCATGCACACCTCTCTAAACACATACACATGCACAAACCTCCCTTTCCTTACTGTTAAAACCACCCCAACCACCTTCATTGAACTCTCCTCTTATAGTAGGCCATGACCAAGTAGCCACGCCACCTTCTCCAGCGACTGTGATCTCCACCTCGGCTACGCCCATTACGACCGCGACGACTCCTTACCATGTTGACCACAGCAACATCGTGACCATATCTGCCCAACCATGCTCCACCGTGCCTCGACTTCTGCTTTGGGACCACCTCCTCCAAGACTGCACTCGACGCTCTTCCTTGATCCACCATGCACCACCACATCCACCACCCTCGCTGACGTCTTTTCCTCGAAAGTAGTGCTCGTGACCACCATCGTGCTCCATCCTCGACCTTAACCTCAACAACACCGATCTCTGACCATCATGTCCACCACCATGTCACTACCTCCTCCGCCTCGAGGGTAGCGAGGGTAGATCCTCAACCGCAACCCCTGTCCACGCCACTGTGGCCTCATGACATATGCAACCGTTCTCCCCGCCAATCATGACAACCATGACCGTGTCCTCTCATGGGGAAGCATGGTGATAGCACACTCAATCCATGACACTGTGTCCACTAAAGCATCTTCGACCTCTTCAATCTCGCCACCACAATTCTGCACCGTGATCGTGTGTTCCGCGACATCAACACCACACTCGCCCCTATTTCGACAACCGCTCGCTTCCGTGACCATACACCACCGCGATCGGTGGTAACAGCACTGACTCCATCCTCATCGCCTCTGCTTAGGCGAGTGTGGTGATAGCATGTTCGTCCCCGTCAAGGCACCTCGTCCACCACCGCGAGCAGCCACGACTATGACTTCGTTCTCGACCATGACCATGTCCCCTCCGATGAGTGTGGTGACAACATGCTCCTCTTCATCATTGTACCGCATCCACAACTATGTATTCTCATCGCAATTCTACATCCACCATGATCTACTGCATTCGTTTTGATTTTAGTAGTTCATTCGTTTTTCTCTAATTATTGGAATCACGATTTATCATCTTTATAGTCAATTATTGAACCCAACGCGTACTTGCCTTCCTGTGGACACGACATTTATTTTTGTGATTCATTTTATTTATAGTTTTATGTGGATGATTGATGCATTTTAATTTGATTACTTATTTGATGCACATCTAATTATTTGATCATTTGTTGATTCGAGCATTTTTTCGCCACGATTTATATTACGAGACTTAATTAATTTCATCGATTATCATTTTTGAAGTGAAAATGCCTCAATCATACACCAGGTGACATCTGATTTCAACGTCAGATGTCTGACTAGGGTAACAAACATATGATATTGTAACATGTGGTGGAATTTATTCCTGACCACAGTTCTTGTTGTGTGGGAAAAGTGTAGAGATAATACACAGGGGCTCAAGAGTAAGTGCCCGGGAAGGCATCCTAATGGGGACACCTGATGATATCTCTATGGGGAGTCAGCTGATATACGCATAATCGGAACCTACGTAATTGGGCCCTATTTAGGTTCTCAATAGGAGTAGGTGCCTTGAACCAAACAATCAGTTGAGTATTAGAATAAGAAGGTTCAAGATATCCTCCTTGGTTATAGGTCACATTAGGATACTCATTTAGATCTAATGTCCTAAATTGGATGGTATCACTAGAAGGATAAGAGTCTTGATCTTGATATCCCTGGTTGGTTGTAGAATTATCCCATTAGAAGATGGACAAGGTTGACTCCAATCAGGATTGAGGTTTAAATCACTTTAGGGATTTCCTCCTTGGTTCCGAGTCAAATTAGAATAATGATTTTGGGATAAGGACTTAGATTGGAAGTTGCTAGCAGGAGGATAAGAGTTTTGATCTAGATTTTGATATCCAGATTGATATCCCCATTTAATTTGGAGTTGTCCTAATTGAAGAATGGATATGGTTGAATCGAATTGGGATTGAAGTTATAATCATTTCAAGGATAGGAAGTTTGATCTGGATATTATAATCCCAAGTTGTATCCCCAATTGGAGGCAGAGTTATCCTAATTAGAAGATGAATAAGATTGGGTCGAATTGGAATAAACATTATAATCATGTTGGCGATGGAAGAAGTTTGAAGGATAAGAGTTAAAAGCCACTGTGTGTGTTAAAAGAATTGAAGGGATAAGAAGGAAACATGAGAGAAAATTTTGTGTGCCCCTAACTAAACAATTCAAGCAGACAATTTCTAGCCTTAAAGTGTAACTTTACGAGATGTAATCCGGGTACAATTGGGGTCCAATTAAATCTCCTTGGCCCTTGAATTACTTGGCCCGTTAAATGGAAGGGACCCCCTCGGACAATCCACATAGTAATTCATCCTAGAGGTTAATGTGGCTACCACACCATTCTGTCTCATCATCGATTGGTCCAAGTAGACAAGGCTTTGATTCCACTTAACTTGACTTTATCGCACCAAGATATTAAATCCTACCTAGGGCACATCCACTCAATTTTAGTTAGGGTTAGGATAGTTATGTTCAAGGAATATGGTGGGTCTTAAAGGAATGTTTGCCCTTAAAGATCAATTTGAAGTGTGAAGTGCAGTGACAAACACGCAAACAAGGCCTTTTAAATAAAATGAATGGATTTTAGGGTTTTGGCTTGTTTAGTATGTTTTTAGGGTTCCACTAGCCTTTTTTAGGTTTTACAATCAAAGTTGTTGGTGATATAAATTCCTTTAACCAATTATGATTGATGCAATATGCATGATAGTTTCAAGAGATTTAATCACATAGATTGAAGTCCACTAAAGGCAACAGAAACCCAAAGATGAATGCCCTACACATATAACTTCTAATTCCATGAAAGTTTTAAGGGATGAGATAAGAATTTTATTTTATTTCAATGCAAAGCTAACTAAATGCAACCCTAATCTAAGTGAAGAGAAACTTACCTGACTAGGTCAATCTGACTTAGCCCAAGGTTCGTATCTTCCCTATAAAGATGCATAAACAAGCAAAAACAGATGGATTAGTATCTGATATGCAAATGCAATGCAAGGAAATGCAAATGCATGAAATAGAAAATAAACTACCGCATTGCCTCCTTGACAACAGTGCCAAAAAAGGATTCACGAAACCCACTTATGGATAAATACATCGTTGTAACGTGAAGTTACATGATAGCTTAAATCAAAATTCTGAACTCGAATCGAATTAAAATCGTAATTATTGGGAGTCTAGGTCGTATCTCAAAGAGGATTTTGGCTAGATTACCTTCTAACTAATCTTAAGTTTGCATGAAATTTTTTTGTGATTTTTGGAGGTATTTTGATGTTTTTTTGAAAATTTTCTTTGAGATCAAGGTAGACTGGCATATTTAATCCCTTGTGCAATGTGTATACCTAACCTAAATCTAATAATGTCATAATTTTTTGATGATTTTTCCTAAAATTCTTGAATAATTAAGAAAATAATTAAAATTTAATTCGTGACAATCCGACGTCATGTATAAAAATTAATAAAATTTCAAGGGTGCTAAAAAATCAAACGAAAAATGGGAGAGATACTCTTTCATATACCCAAATCATACCCAGCTAACTTGTCAACCACGTTGATGATGATTTGGCATCCCACCTTGTGGCTTTCCTCAGCATCATCCTCTACTGCATGCCTGCATCCTCCTCTGCAGTTGAGCCTGCCGGTCCATGCCTCAATGGTTGACCACTATATCCTGACAGTTGAACTTATGTCCTTGCATGTTACCTTTTTTAGGTAACATTGCTATAATTGTGAATGGTGATAGTCTTCCTTTTCTGTCAACATGAAATCTTCAGGTCACTCACATGCAGGGATTGATTTGAAAATCAATTATCATGCCTTTAGCAGTCTTATTGATGCTCACGACACTGTCATTTATATTGACAACATCTGCGTGAAACATATAGGTTTGATGCCAACGACATCCACCGTTGGTGCTGACAGCATATCTATGTTCTGTATGTAGTACTTAATAACTATATAAATGCTGAAAACATTATCTTAGATGATTGTTGGGAAGAAGCAGAGAAGGCTTACAAGGGAAGAGAAAATTCGTAGTGTTGTAAATTTATATCATCAATGGATGTGAAACACTTACTTAAGTGCCGGAAGCATGGGGTACCCAAAGTGGATGTCGGCCACATCATCGACGATGATGCTGGCAGCATCTGAGGAGCTCTAAGGGATAGCTCAAGTGCTGAAGGCTTATAAAGCAGATGCCGATAGCATCATCGAAGCGGATGTCGATGACATCTAAAAAGCAGATGTCGTCAACATCCAAGTGAATTGAGCGGAGTTAAGTTGTTTGTGAAGGAGACATGGAATCTAAAGTCCCACCTCAGAGAAGAAGAGGAGTTTTTTCACCAACAAAATGTATCGCGCATCTAGTTGAATATGCTGAAATGAGAATAACAAACATACAGGTACCTATAATGCGCATGTGGCTGCATGTGCGCATGTGTGCGCACATGGGCGCATGTGCACGCGCATTGCCCGGATTGGGGATTTCAAAGAGATTATTAAGGCTCTAACAATACTATTGAAGGGATGCTAATAATATTAGAACTCGCCTAGTATGGGTACTGATCCGACTCAATTGAGTCGTAGATCCTCAGAAAAGCGAGTTCGCCAATGATAAAACCAAAAGTTTTGCTTACGAGTCAAGATAAAAGGTCCATAAATAGCCTAAGTGTTATGAGATATATAAAGACTTGAAGGAGATTGAATGCAGACAGCATTACAAAGTAACCACAACATCAAAGATGACGCCAGCGGCATCATCGACGACGATGCTGGCAACATCTGATGAGCTCGAAGGGACGTCTAAAGCACAAAATTTGTAGTGTTGTAAATTTATATCATCAATGGATAAGGAACACTTACTTGAGTGCCGGAAGCATGGGGACCCGACATGGATGTCGGCAGCATTTGAGAAGCTTCAAGGGACGACTCAAGTGCTAAAGGCTTACAAAGCAGATGCTGACGGCATCATCGAAGCGGATGTCGAGGGCATCTGAAAAGCAAATGCCAACAGCATCCAAGTGAATTGAGCGGAGTAAGTCGTTTGTGAAGGAGACGTGGAATCTATAGTCCCACCTCGGAGAAAATAAGTTTTTTTCACCAACAGAATGTACCATGCATCTAGTTGAATACGCCTGTCACATTTGAATTCAAATTTCAGTGGAGGGAGAGCAAAACTATGTCTTCAATAGGTGCCGCCATCACTACAATAGATGCTAATGGCATCACCATCTCAAATTTTGGTGAAGTAAGCTAGATGTTGACAACACCACCGCAGATGCTGACGGCACCACCATTGCTGCGAATGGATCACCACCAGTCACGTAAGTTTAGATATCAATGTTACCACATACATTTTTATATTGTTGGTCGCATTAATTACTTATCACTTATCTTGATGAGGTGGATGCCATGTCGATGAGGTGGAGCCACATAGGAGAGTCACATGTCCTCATAGATATAAAAGGTTAAACTACCTTTTTTATTACCATTTTTAACTTAGAGAAAGGAGAGTCACATGGAGTCAATGTGCCCCTCACATTTGAATTCAAATTTTGGTGGAGGGAGAGAGAAACTCTGTCTCCAATAGGTGCTGTCAATACTACAATAGATGCTAATGGCACCACCAGTTCAAATTTTGCTGAAGATAAGTAGGTGTTGACGGCACTACCATTGGTGTTGACAGCATCTCTTGTAAAGACTCATTCTGTTCTGAGCCTTTTAAGACGTCTAGACTGTCAGTCAGACGTCTAGTCAGACGTCTAGACCCCTTCTCAGACGTCTGGAAATTGAAAAATCTGTACGTAGGGTCGGTTCTACACGCTGGCTGTGCGCAGATGATTTCCTTTTCTCTCTTCTCCTTTTCTCCTCCCTTACCAAACCCTAACCCCACTCCTTATATAACCCCTCTCCCCCCTTCCTCTCTTCTCCACTCCACCACCACCACTTTCCTTTCTTCCTCTCCATTGCAGTGAGAGGGACGAGAGAGAGAGGGCGCGAGAGCAACGAGCGAGGAGGAGAGGTGGCGTGAAGAGAGGAGGAGCTTGAGCTTGCGAGTTCGTGGGAGCTCGCCGGAGGACTCACAGCCGGAGTGGCACGTGCGGGAGGAGGAGCGTGTCGGGGGAGACGTCCCTGACACCCTGCTGTAATCGGAGCTGCAGACGAGGAGAAGCCGCGGCTGCGCGTGGCGAGGGGAGCGGGAGGGCACTCTGGTTTTGGGTTTTTCCCAGAATCAGATGTTTGGTGTGTTGTCCAGACGACGGGTTGGACGTCTGGTGATGACACCGGACGTCTGAAAGCAAAGTTTTGCGAAGGTACGTTCCTCTTGCGGTTACGGCCATGCAAGCCGCACTGAAGAGCCAATCTATTTGGCTAAAAGTAGGCGATTCGGTCTGTCACCCGTAGGGACAGCTTTGGGAAGGTGCGGGGCATGCCCTCCCACGTGTTTCGAACATCTAGACAGCTTACCAGATGACCGGAAGCACTCCTAGACGACTGGAGGAGAGGTCGGACATCTGGAGCTGGGTCCAGATGGTCAAGTGGGGGTTCTGGCCGTCTGAAGTCGACGTAGGAAGTTGAGGTGAGACCCTGGTTACTTTTAAGATGTCTGGTCCTTGTGCCAGACGTCCGATTTGAGTCTACAGTACTGTTTTTGACCCATTTAGGGTCCGTTTGAGGTATGTTTTACGCAAGCAAGATATTTGTGGTTTCCTTGTGAGTTCCTTTACATGTTAGAAAGGCGTATATACTGTTCTGAATGTTCCATTGTGGTATGTTCCTTGGTATAGGACTTCGATCAGTTGCGTGTTCGGGGCTTGCAGAGGCACGTGAGTCTACCGTTCGAGCCTCCAGTACTCTCGGATTGTCTGGTAAAGTGGTTTCCCCTATTTTAATTATAAAACATGAATGCATATGTGAAATTGGATAACTAGAAACCTAGGATGTGGCATGAATCCTAGGACAAGAAATACTTGCACTGTTTGTATGCGTGTTTGAGATTGTAGTCATAAATGAATGAATAGAATTATAAGCAATTGTCTGTTAATAAATACGAGCTGCTTGTGCAATATGAAATGCCTGTGCTAGTTAAACAGCTACCTGTGACATTACTTGTTGTATATGTTAAATGGTAAAAATACGAGATACATGTGTATAATACGAGAATGGAAATGTGAATGATGAAATCTGGTATGGAATAATATGGTGAATATGAGCATGAACCCTACGGGGAGTTAGGAGTAGAGCTCCTATGGATGAATGGAAAGATCTGGAAATGTGAGTGGAAAGTGTGTTGGCCCTTGAGTACGTGGTACCAAGGAGAGAGACTATCCCCTGTTTAGTGTAGAGCGGAGCTAGCCGCCCTTGGGTTGAGACCCGGGGTTAGGATTGGCCACTCTACACCGACTTCTATTGGCCCTCGCATACACTGTACCGGGGAGAGCTACTAGTGTAGGGAGAGAGCTAACCACCCCACAGGGCCCGAGGTTCAGCTAACTACCCTACACCGACTTATTAGGCCCACTGGGCAAACCGGGGTTATCAGACGAGGGTGCATGGACTGCGGAGGGGCGAGACCCCTATTTGGTTCTGAGGGGCTAGACCCCTGTTATTGAGAAGGATAGGCCCTATACTATTTCGTGTTATACTTTGGGCGTACCCGCTAGCGGAAACGATTGACCGTGTGCTAATGCGGGGTAGCTACTCGTGCACCTATCACGTGTGCCGTAGTCACCGCTACGTCTGTCCATGACCTCGGGGTGGTTGAGTGGGTGTAGGATCACCACGAGGGACTCTCCCGGCTAGGAGAGCACTACGTGTGCCTTCTACTCTTCGGAAAAGACTGCAATCAAGATCGTTCCCACGAGGAACATACGAGATTAAGAAAGAGATCTGAAAAGTAAACCAATGGGTGAAAAAGAATGACTTGTAAAATAAATAATTGGAAAAGATAAATTATCTGTTAGCTTTTACTACCTTAGTTAGTTTGGTTACCACTTTACTCAGCGTTTACTGACTCCATTTATTATAACCCTTTTAGGTCCAGGAGTTGACCAGCCCGAGTTACCGGCTACAGAGGACGCTGGGCCTAGTCGAGCCCAGCAGTAGTTTTTACTGTTGTTGTACTTCCTTTTTGTTAGTGAGTTCAGACTTTGTTACTGTTACTGTTCTGTACCTTTGTTCTACTTTACTGTTGTGGTGGTGATATGTATTGTTAGCAACTTTTATTTCCTTTACTGCTGGTACTCTTTTACTGTTAGTTACTTAGCATGGTGAATGTGGTTTACTTTCCTACTTTTTGGTTATTTCTTGTTGGATGACTGGGTCTTGGGATTAGTCGAGTCGAGCCGGTCTTGGGTCCTGTAGGGATTCGAGAACCGGGTCGTAACATTTCCCATTAGTGCTGACAGCATCACCATTAGTGCTAATGGCATCAATGTTACCACAATTATTCAAGATGGCAATTCAAACTAAGATCATTGGACGAACACATTGATTCCTATGCATGGATCACAATTATATAAAAGAATTCAATTGATAAGTTCTATTTTTAGTAGAACAGTAAATCATAAAGCTTAGTTTAAACAAACATAACAACCACATTTCATAGTCGCAACACTTACTTGAACAACCAGAAAAAGCAAAAAAAAAAATGCTACAGCATCAAGAGCACCGATTGCAAATTCATAAATACACACTCCGCTTTCAAAAGGCAAAAAATGCAATTGCATCAAAAGCCTTGTCGAGAGAGAGGCGGGTCGAAGGGGGCACTGCGAACTCGACCGGAGAGGTCGAGCTGGTTGACGGTCGAAGGCGAGGACGAAACCAGGCTGCGCGGCGAGGAGGGCCTCGTCTTTGAGGTCACCAACGAGGAGGAGGTGGTTGGCAGTGTCCATGCGGGAGATTGAGGTGGTCCTCGAGGTGGTAGGTGCAGATCAGGGAATCGGATGGGGAAGAGTAGCAACTTTGCTACTTGACGAGGCGCTGCTTGGCACGGAGCTCCTCGTCGTGCTAGCGAGCAGCGAAGGCGCGATGTCGGTGGCTTTGCTCCTTGGCGAGGCGCTGCCTGGTGCAGAGCTCCTCATAGCATTGGCAGGCAGCAGAGGTGCGGTGGCGACGACGAAGCTCCTCGTCGCGTTGGTGAGTGGTGGTGGCGTGGTGGCAACGACAAAGCTCCTCGTCGCACTGGCAGGCGACGGAGGTGACGACAGTGGTGACCGGAGGAGGTTGTGGGTGGGTGTGTGGTGTGGCAGGGGGGGATTTGTGGCTAGGATGCTCTTTTATAACCAAAATTTAGGGGAGGGGGTTACGGGGCAGGGGTTACACATGGAATCCTAGTAGGATTCCACCTAGGATTGCGGTATATTTTAAGGTATATAATAGAGTATATATAATATTAGCCAAATCAAATTCTATTTTACACAAAACTCTCTAATAATATGTAAATTTTATAAAAATTTTAGAGATCAATTTTTGCACCAAAATTTTGCAAAAGTGTTCCCTACTTGTATCCTAAACTATAGGTGAAATTTGGTGATTTTTGGAGTTATGGAATTCGTGGAGTGAATTTTGAAAGGCGAAAAAGTGAATTAGTGTGAAATTTGAGTGGATGCGAATTTAAAAAACACACTCAACACAATAGTAGTTTTGGGCTTTTGATTTTTTATGGAGTTTTGCATAAGAAAGTAATAAGAATCACATGATCATAATTACACTAAGAAAGACAAAGATTGCACATAAAAATAATATATTCGTTAAAGCACAAGTGCAAGAATAAACTAGAATAAAAATAAAAGAAGAAGAAAAGGAAGAAATAGCCATCAAAAGAACGAGTTGAGAAAGAGGTCAGAAGACTCGTGGCGGCAACAGAGAGTTTTGCCACAACCACCGAGGATGCTAAGAAGTGTGGTGAAGATCTAGGAAGAAGTTGGAGAAGAAGCACCTTGGAGAAGCTATTGTAGAGAAGAACATGAAAGTAGAGAAAAAGAAGACTAAGTAGAAGGAAAGGGGGAAACCTAAGAGAGAGGAGTTTCTAGATGAAGAGGAAACCTCAAGGAATGGAAGAAGAAGAAAACGTAGAGAGCAAGGCTAGATGGTGGTGGAGATTGAGGAAGGGAGATTTCTAGAGGGTGTTGTAATAACCTTTTAGGGTTTTCCCCAACTGTCTTGAATTTTTGGCTTTTGTATTGTTTCAAATTTCAAATTGCACATAAAAAAAAAGTTGTATCACTTGAAATCGGCTTTCAAATGTAACTTGAATGACTCAATTTGGATTTAAAATGAAAAGGTTATAATCAAAATACTAAAGATGTGTTAAGCCATCACGAATTTTGAAATTAAGATTATGATTAGGATCTTAATTGGCTAAAATCATGAGAAGAATGATATAGAAAGTTCTTGGACGTTAATGGTGTTTAGGAGATGATTGTAATGGACATCCAAGGGTAGCATGAGTGGTGAACATGTGTTAGATTATGGGTGAGAGTAATTAAGGTGGGGTTTAAGGTGGTGAGGTGGTTTGGAGGGCAAGTTAGGTTTAGGATAGTATTAGGATTGGGATAGCTAAATAAGGCAAGTTAGGGTTGAGGGTTTAGGTTTAGGGTTAGGGTTTTGGGTTTGGCTAAATTAGGCAGGTGGGGAGTAGGATTAGAGTTAGGGTTTTTAGGGGTAAAATGTGATCTTCTCCTCTTCAAATGCTTTCTTTCCTCCTAAGCTTGAATCAAATGTTCATGCACAGAGCATAATCTCAAATTAGTATAAAATAGATTCAATTTCAGAATCTTAATTCTAATATGCAATTATATACAAACCTAATTTTAATGCATCTAATACCCTTAAACAAACAAAACTAAGCATGTTATCATATTATTATGCTCACTCATCAGTGTCCATCATACATTAGCTTTTAGTAGGTTGGTTATTCCTTATCGAGGGCAACTTTAGCAAAAAAGATTTAGAATTTGCTCTCTTTATTTAATGTCTTCTATGAAGATGACAATACAAAAAGAGGGTTGGCCACTAGAAAATAGGTGTGCCCTTAATGCCAATGATTTAGAAAGTATACACCATGTCTTTGAATTTTGTTCCGAATTAAAGTTACACTATTGTTTCTCTAAAGACTAATTGGATTTTCTTTGATATATTAAAGCTAGATCAAATTCTCAATATCATTTCTCATAACAACTTTATAAGCTTATCTTTCTTATTGCAATCAACCTCTGGTTATCTACAAACAATGTTGAAATAAAATTTTTCAAAGGAAGCATAAATAATCCTCTTTGACTCTAAACACTTCTCTCTTTGATTATTTTGAAACATCCGAGTATCAAAATATGCTAGAGAATCTTTATTCTATGTCCCCTTAATTGGTTATCTCCAGAGCCTATATGAAAAGATTGGTGGATTATCACTTTCTAAGCAACTTTGCAAGATGTGGACTTTGATATTATTTTCTTCACTCATTTCTGAACCTATAAAGTGTGAATCCTTAATTTACTACCTTTACTCATTTTGACATCTTGATTACTAGGTTTGGTGGAGAATATGTTTCTACTTATGTTAGTATTTTCTTTTGAGGCATCAATGGATACATATGTGCCCTGATGCACATCTCCCGCTCAAATCATCTATGATCTTGTTTGGAGTAATTCCTTATAATGTGCGGGTATTTTGCAATAAGAAAGTCCACTTTGATGTACAATAGGGTGTCATTGTCACATTTCCTTAATGTTTTTTGTCTCCTTTTTTGTTTGGTT
Organism: Thalassia testudinum; assembly: GCA_037157565.1. Lineage (NCBI taxonomy): Eukaryota > Viridiplantae > Streptophyta > Magnoliopsida > Alismatales > Hydrocharitaceae > Thalassia > Thalassia testudinum. The sequence goes on along the minus strand of JAZHRO010000010.1, from coordinate 5,193,188 downwards.
GTTTACTAATTATAGCCACAACCCTTCACTATGTCTGTTGCTTTAGTTTGTGTATGCAAAATAGAGAGGTATGATATGAAGAATCAATGTTTTTGCTTGGTGATTAGACAATCAAGGTCCTTTCTCTCTTCAAGTAAGAAAATGTTCATATTTGTATGAATTTATGCCATATTTGGTATTTTTGAATGCAACCGATGGTGGAATGGAATAAAGGTAGGAAAGAAATGAAGCTAGGAACTAAACAAAATTCTCTTTCCATTTGAAAGTAACAAGAAAAAGAATTTTGTTGGCTTAGCACGACATTAAAGAAAATAAAATAAACTTAAATATACAGAGGCACCTTTACGTATACAAACTCGCTGATCTATATATCTCGATATATATGTGTCATTTATGATAATAACAATTATAATCAAATATATACATGTCTTATATATCAATATTTTTGAAAGGAAGTTCTATATGCCAAAATTCATGATTAAATTAATTATTTACATCAATGATTACCAATTAACATCGTTTTCTTTATCAAATTTTGTAAACTTATCACATCCGTCACATGAATAACCTATTTTGAGATAAATTCTCATTCCATATTTTCTTCCACGAATTTCCCATGAAATTCTCATAAAAAAATCCTCTTATCCTCCTCGTATAGGGTGTATCAAATAATTACAAAGGCACTGATAGTTACGCGACACATAGTGATTTATCTGATGCTTGATGAATTTTAGTCCCAAATAAAATCATCTGGAGAGAAAACTTCAAAACTTAGGATACATTTATTCCAAGAGGGTGGTGGGATAAAATTTATCCCCCCTCTTGTGAGACACTATTCCCCAAATATCCCTATTTATCATATGATTTGATTCATACCTCCTCCATACATCAAAATCAATTTATTATGAGTTTGTCATTTAATTCCATCACTTATAAAATTTATCCCTTAAAATTTATCTCATGAAACAAATAGTATCAAAAGGGTTAACTTGATGGTTAATGAGTAATAGAATTGCTAAGGCCTATTAGACGCACTAATCCACGCACATGACCTGCTACAAAAAGCAGATGCGCCTACTCGGTCGAACACTTCGCCACCCTTGCGGTTCTCACCACACTGCTCTACTCTCCTCCACCACATAGGCAAGATCATCCACCACAACACCCCTCACCTCATCGAGAGGTAGGGATCACACGACAGAGCACCGACTGAAGCACATCACGTCGCACGAGTCAGAAAGGTATGCGATCATTCCTCTGCCCTAAGGTCATGTGAAGCACAATTCACTGCACACACCAATGCACACGTTAAAGCACATGATCATTTTTCCAACACTATTGTACCGTTTCATGGTTCAATCAAAAGGCATGTCTCTTCCTCACATCATCATGGATGCTTTCCAGTTATCTTATTCAAACAATGTCACATATTTCAACTATACTTTACATGTGATCTTGTTGCAATGTTTTTTTGAAAGGAGTGATCTTTTTGCAATGTTGTTGTCCCATTGCATTCAATCAAGCATTGACACTTTCTCTTGTTTTATTATGAGGATAGACTTGTTTTACACTTTAATAGTATGCAACACACGTCAGCTTCCTCACCTTCCAACTAGTTTGCTCGACAGATGGTGAGTGTGAAAACCTTCACCCCTTAATTACTTATGGAACATTTCCTCTTTTACGCTTCTAATATATTCTAGAGCTTTAAAAGCAAGTAATAAATGTAGAGCCCATGTCATGAGATGGTTGGAGATGGTGATAAATGGAGTCGATCTCTCAATGTCAGAGAGCAACAATGAGATTTACAAGCGTTAGAGTGAATATGTTCTTAGGCTGCTATGAAAAAAATTTGCAGATATAGATCGAATTTGATATTATCCAATGTTTTTGATGGTTTTGCACAAGGAGCTCTTGGAGAACGGGGAGGATCCAGAGAATCTTTTTGTGTTTCATATGCTCTTTTGTTGGTTTTTTAGGGTGGAACACTTTAGTCTATCTCCACCTATATGTACTCAATGAATGTGTGGTATGTATCACATATTTGCTTTGGGCGAACAACACATATATCAATATAACATTTCCTCTGCATTTAGATATCAATGGCTACCTAATTGTAGTGCATATATTTATGAAAGTACATGTGTATTCTTTATTGCTTAATCGTATACAGCATGGGTAGATAGTTCAATACATTGTAACATATGAATCCTAGAAGTACTCCTCCGACTTTTATTTTTCGTGATTCAGATGGCCACACTAGTTCAGATGGCCATAGAGCACATCTAGATGCAAAGGCAAAGGAGGTCCTATAATGACTATTTTTTCTCTATTTCTGCAGACAGAGTGTGGCCCTTTCTTGCCCTATTGAATTATTTCATAGCACCTACAGAATGCATCACCACACATATAAGTGCCAATTATGTTATTAATGTACCCAATGTGATATATTACCCATCTCTTTGGTCTCAATATTCTTTGAATGTGAATGGCATTGTATTTAATATGTTAATGGTTAAACTTATTTGACAAAAATGTCTACCTTGCCAATAGTACTGAATATATATAATCTTAGGAAGCACCCAATTGTAATCTACGTCAGAAACAGTTAATTATAGCGTAAGAAAGTATCATGACCGATACTTTGCTAATTGATTTTTACCTATAAAAATCATTCAGTTTATGTCATAAATAAGCTATGAGTCATCACATTCACTAACTACAACAACATTAACATCATTGCACATCAACGTTTCACTGCACTTAGTAAATTACCACGAATAGTAACATCTGCAACACCGTACATATGAACAATGCAATTCGGATCTATTTTAAGACATTTTACCACAAAACATTCTATGTCATTGACAACAAGATACAAGACCAAACAACAGCAAAATGTAGGGTTTCAAACCCATCACAATTGTTGAAAGGCACCACAAGTAAACAAACCAACTACTTGATCCACAGGACACATTTCTCAACAGTTCAATATTCGGACTAAAGCAAATTCTAGTATTCTCTTCCAAGATAATTAGGAAAGCTCTTAGAGCAGCTAGCAACATTTCTAGAGTTGCTTTCAAGCCCTTTTTGCATTGTTTTGCATTGGGATATGTCAACTCTTCCCTACACAAATACCTTCTAGACAAAATTCAGCCATAACTGTGTGAAATATATTGACAGTAGTTATGCTTACATGCTAATCATAATTTCCAAGAAGTAATTCAAAAGCTAACAATTGTTGTCCCATTGATTTTCTCCACCCTCTATAGCCTTGTAACTTCAATAATTAATTTTTTCCTTTTTTCTGGTGGATGACCCACCCTTTTGCAATGCTTTGGATCTTAGATGGTAGTACTCTTACTCATTTAAACAAACTTCATGTTCTTAACCTGGAAGCAAATTTGAAGGAACTCTGTAGATAACATTGGGACAAGTACTAATTGCAAACTAATTAAAAGCTATAGTTACCTTATCTATACATCCATTGGAAGTAATTAAATCAATGTAAGCTTTCTCTAGCATCTTTACACATATGTCATAATTCTCCATTGACACTGAGGCTATATCTGCAAATTTGTATGTCCTAGAACAAATATCGGAGTATCCATTAGCAGCATCGTCAAGAGCTAAAGCACGTGTTGGGGTACTACATGTAATCGGCGGCATCCTTAGGTCCTTACACCAACGTTGTAGAATGTAGATCCCAGGGATGTAATCAACGCCGTTGTGAATTAGAACCCGCATATGTGACATGGCAAACCATCTGTCTCAAAGAATTGACATGCACAACACAATCGCAATATCGTTTTCATGATCCTCACTTGATATGTAAGGGTTTGAATTATATGATTAATTCCAAATCAAGTAAACCCATCAAAATCCTATGAATGGAGTTATAGGATTTCCCTTTTAACCTAAATATTCTCATGGCCTTAGCTAAATGAGGTAAGGGACCTTTCTGTGAGAAAACTTAATCGGAGGACTTACTTGGCACTTAAGATTTGAAGTGGAGAGGCCTATCGGGTAATATTTTCTCTTCACTTATGGTGGGGAATGGTTTGCAAGAGAAGCCACTCGTCATCTTTACTTTGCTTCCGCTGGGGAGAGTGGGAGAAGCTACTGCCCCCACCGTCATCTCTCCTCCTCCCTCCTCCACTCGTCGGGCCTCTACTTCCCTCTCTAGTGGTCGCAGCTACTGCTGCGTCTCCAATGGTTACGGCTGTAGTGGGTCGTGAGAAGAAGGAAGAATGGGAGGGAAGCACCACCTCAACCACCAGCTGCCCTCTCTCCTTCTTGTCCTTATCAACCAGTTCCCCCTCTACATGTACGTCGGCCAATCGTAGTGCCTGGCCTTCTACAGCTATTGCCATTGCTGCGCCTTGCTGCTGCCATTACAGCCCCCTCACGCGCATGTAAGGGCTGCCATTGCTGCTGCTCGCCGTAGCAACCCATCCAGTTCCTGCTTCAGCCCTGCTGCCTATGTTGCTGCAGTCGGCCACACTTCTGTGCGTGCGGCTACATACTGCCGCAGCCGCTGCTACGCCAGGGGTAAGGGGGCGACTGTTACTGCTGTTGTTCATTGCCGCTATCGTGGTAGCTGCTGTTGTGATGCCTGAGATCAAGGATCAACGATGAGTCGCCCCGTTAAGGCTACAGTGGCCCTTGGTCCGCCCCCTTTCCTCCCTTGTATCTAATTCCCTGGCCAAGGCATTTCTGATTGTAGAGATCTGAGGGTTTTTAATTGTGAGTTGGGGACTGAATTGTTGGGTGTAAAATACTGACGTGGATTGTTGTTTGTTGTTGATTTCTAGGAGTTTAAAGGGTCAGCCACCTCGTGGAATGGGCTCAAGGTGAGGTAGGGACTATTATTTTTCCCCTTATCGTTGTTTCCATTTCTTGAATGCCTAATTTGGTTTAAATAGATGACAAGTAGGTGCAATAAATTTTACATCCGGTATGTCAATGTGAAGGATTTTAGGTATGCTAAGGGGATCGTTAGAGGCAGGCCCTTAGTTAGGATTTAATCAACTAGAAATGATCTATGAATGCCAAATAATATGTGAAAACAATACCCAAGTCATTGGGAATAAGGAAGGGGTTGGATGGTTATGTGAAGCAATTTCTCGCTGAGAATAGAGTACTGGAAACACCTAGTACCAACACTAAACCTCAGTATCGATACAAGATGGCTAGTTCCAAAGTGTTGTGCTATGCAAACCAGGGGTAGTGAGTGCCTTGTATCGGTACTAATTGATTAGTATTGGTATAGGTTCCCAACCCTAGTTTATGAGCTTGCAAGTTAAGGGGGCTAGGAGTGCCCAGTATCGGAGTTGGCCGTATTTTTAGGCTTGAGCGGGGTATAAATGGAGATCTAAGGGTGCCTAGTATTGATCTTGAGAATCGGTACTGATATTGGCACCAGCTTATGGCTAGTAGGCAGTAGGCACCCAAAATCAGTACTGATGGTTAGTACCGGTATTGGTGCCTTGGAATTGATGATACAGGTACTGAATCTTACCCTAATTTACCAAAGAGAGTGAAAAGAATGAGGGGGAAATCTAATATACTAAGAATTATTAAGAGCTTGAAGACGTAACATGGTGGCCTAGCATGTTATGTGTATGGAAACCCTTAAGGAGGTGGATTAAAACCCGAAGTATAAGTGGCTAAATCTCAAGTGAGACATGGAATATTAAATCTTGGCAACTTTGTTAGGAGTCTAAAAAGGAAGGTTGGATCCTAAGGTCTGAGGCTAAGCCCCTAGGATTTAGTTCTTCGTACAGAATTTCTAAATGAAATAAAGACAAGTAAATCTACTAGGTGAGCTCGTAGGGTTGCACCCATTGACTTTGTGAACCACAGGTTCATTGTTCAGGTTAGAGACCCGAGGATGTGTGGTGGCTAAAGGCTTCATAGGATTGACCTCAGAACACGAATGGCTCCTGGGTATGGCGATGAGCTACGGGCTATCGTTGAGTTAAGTTAATTGGAAGTACCCGAATTTGACTTGATGCAAAGGTACTCATAGCTTTAGCCTAGGCAGGCACCCGCATGCGTAGCGGAAGACTTAAGGGTACTTGGTACTCACAGCTGGAGGCTCATTAGGCGCTCGCGTGAGCGGAAGGTGCTAGGCTACTATGAAGGGTTTGGTTGAGATCTCATCCAACGATAGATTGAGAGGGGACACCGGGAGACCACGGTCTTAGTGAGAGCATTGATGTGACCCAACAATTCTGACTAACCCTACGACTTCTTATTTGAAATGATCTGTGACTAAACCTTGCAGGGCATTAATTGAGCTTGCTCTTCGTTGTCGCAAGAAGTTGGCATGGGTAGCTCTCAAGAGGCCCGACTCTTCTAACCAAGGTTAGCAACGTTCTTGATACGTCAAGAATAGGTACATCTTTCACGAGGATTATCAGCTCTGCTAACTCCTCCCCTTGCCATGGAGAGACTATCAAGCTAGAATTCGAGGGAAGAATACGTCTCAATCTCTTCTAGTAGAGAGGGATGATTTTCCAGAATCTAACTTTTGAGGTGAGTGAGAGAATAAGCCATGTGATAAATAAACATGTGGATAAATCTTGGTAAATAGGGAAAGAGGCTCATAGCTAGCTTGTAGTGTTAATGAAACTTGGGTTAATTATGGAAAAAGAGGAAAAGAGTTGTGGTTAGCTTGTTACGTTACTAAGGCCTCAGTATTAAGGGAAATGGCTTGTGATTGGACTATAGGGTAGAAATCCACACACCACTCTTCTCTATGTCGATTGTTACACGTATTCTATCCCTACTAAACCACTTGGCTCATCCTTACTATTGTGACCCATTTCCAGGTATCTGTTGCCATGGCCCAAGCAACTTTTCACATGGGATCTAAGCCCAGGAGGACCTGGGTAGATATGAGAACACTCACTTTTGTAGCTTCCTGGGTAGATTGTTGATATATAATGTAAATCTTTTGTTAGTGCCCTTTGTTAGATTGTAGCAAGTCGATTTTTGTTGTTTATGGGATGCATATTTATCCGTGGACTTTATGCATGTAAATTGATAGTCAATAGACGATATGGTTATGTATGCTTGTGATAATGTGTTAGCTGTATGCTTGTTTTTCTCATTGTTTCCTATGTTTTTACCGCTTTTGGATGCGAGATGTGCCCGCCTATGTTTTATCGCTTTTATGTTGCTCCTTAGTGTTGATGTGGGATTAACCCACCTATTTTAATTTTGTGGCATGCATGCACATGTACATGTTACAAGTACAAATTTTTGGAAATATCGAATAAACAGAGAAAACTTTGTTGAATTTTCAATAGGTTTTGACCCTACAATTTAATTAAAAATCAACTTCCCTAAGATGTATCTAGTTGATAGGACTGCAAATTATAACCCAAACTACTTGGTAGCTGGGATCCTAGCACTCGTACACTCGATGATCCATTTCCGATTTGTCGAGATGTGTTGGCCAATAGAATTATGATATTTGGAATAGATTTGATTCCTGATTTTCTTCATGCACCAATGCACTAATTATGCAATTCATCACAAATTGCATCTCCAATTGAAACTTCTTGAACATTTGTACTATGTAGACATTCCTCACTTGGTTCTCCATTTTAAATTGAGTCTGCAATGGAACAACTCTATGCATCAATTGGAAGTCGGCTTTCCTAACATTCTCTTATTTTGCTTGCATTGCTAACTCATATTGTTGTATAAATTGCTTTAATGTTGTCTTTAAGTTTACATAACCATCAAAGAATGCGTTCATTGTCTCACTTCTCTATGTGGTGGTCATTCTTGTCTAGAACATGTCTTGGAAATACACCTATACCTACATTTTTTGTATTTCGAGCATAAATTAAACCCAAGAATTCCATTCAAGACAACAGATGTTTACCATTTGCTGCCAACTACTCTCAAACTTGTCAATAGTCAATGACTCATGCACAATCCACTTCAAGTAGTCCTTTGATTGGTGAGCGTTACCAAAATGTTGAGGTAACTTAAACATTATATGGCATAAGCAAAGTCTATGTTGAGTTGGGAAGACAATTGGCACAACTCTAATTATTGCTTGGGATTAGTCTGTAATAATTCTTAATGGAGGAATTTCATTCATACAAGATAGTCAAGCCCTAATCAGCCAAACAAAATTATCAATCGTTTCTTCATAAATGAGGGCACATCTAAAAAGTACCGATTGACCATGGCTGTTTACCCCAACAAATTGAGCAAATGACATATCATATTTGTTAATCAAGTAAGTTGTGTCAAATGACATGACTTCACCAAAAAACTTGTATGCAATTCTACATGTTGAGTCTGCCCAAAATAAGTTTCTTACATAGCCATAGTTGCCAAGATCTAACAGATAGAAGTTCCCATTAACCTTTAACATATTACAGGATCTCAGATTGCAATGACGTCACCATTTGCTAGACAAAGCTTTCTTAATTTCTTAAGCTCGTAACATGCATCGTCTTGTGTGAAATGCAGATTATCATAGCCACTATGCTTGGTGAAAAGAGACCACATAGTGTTTGATAACCCTATTCCTGATCTGTCATTTATATCGATTCTCAACCAATCACTCAACTTGACCTTTTTCCTTGTCCTTAGGAAACATGTCAAACATTGTTTTAATAACTGATGGTTATATTATAAATTACTCTCAACTATGATATAATAGCATGAACCACACATTCGAGCTTTCACAATAAATGGATAGGATGTCAATTTGGTACTCCCCAATGGAGAACCGACTCGACCCGACTTGATTCGGACGGGTAAAACCCACTCTCAACCCAAACCTGACCTGGTTGATGGCATCGCCATCATCCACTATAACTAATTTAATTTGGCTAAGCTTTAAGGTTAAATTCACCTAATTAACACATCAAAAGGGTATAACTAAATCAGGGTTTAAGAGAAAGGAATTAATAGAAAAGGAAGATAATTCTACAATTTTCACGAACAAATATAAATGTAGAATAGCTGAAGGATAAACTTATGGTTAATTAAAGGTTAATTCAGCTTAAATATCCTAAAAGTAGGTTGATACTAAATAATTTAGGATTTTCATTCAAATTAAGTGATAATCCTTAATTAAATTGGCTAATTTCAACCCTACTTCAATTAAAATAATTCTAATAGAAATAAATGTAATATAAACATTCTCAAAATCAATTAAAAATATTTTATAAAATTTGGCACAATTAATTTGACAATTGGAACTTGTTTCGACCAAAAACAGAACTGTAGGTAGGTATCTGGTACATTTTAGGTCTAATTATAAATTGACTATGCAAATATCATCAAAATTCAAAATTGAAGTTATCAACATCCTTATGTCCAAATTGGGCTACCTTAAAAATTTGGGCTCATTTGGACTTTATCTTTGTTGACTTTGCAATTTAGCCCTCAATTCTTGATTCCTTATAAATACCTCCTTAACTTTTGATTTTCTTGCATGTATGCCCTTTCCAGCATCGCCTCTTCCACCTTCGCACCTGCCGGCCACCAACTTCGATGAGGTTGTTTGCGCAACCTCTGGCCCTCTCTTCGCGCGATAAGGAGCTATAAATATTCCCTACATCGTGTCGGTTTGTGTTATTAAGATTTGGCACGTCAACTCCCCTTCCTACCTCGATGTCGCCGAAGACCGATCTTGGAGCTACTCATCCTCTTCATCTGCCGCCCTATCGCCACAATTGTTAGAGAGCTTCTCCCCTCGTCGCCGCCGTTCTCCCCATCAAAGGAAACAGTCTTCTACCCCCTCGTCGCTCCATTATTCCTCGCCATCCTCTTCTTCTTCTCCAACAACGACATCCCTCCGACCATCTTCTCCCTTGCCCTCTGACCTCTTCTCCTCCTCTCAGGTTCTCCTCCCTCTTTCTCTCTTCCTCTAGAGTAGGTTAGGCACCTTAGAAGTAGGTAACCACCATCACAACTCCCTCCTTCTTCTCCATCCACAGCCATCGGATGGCCACCACTCCAGTCAACTCTGGCAACCTACGCGCACCAAGTCGCGTCGCCTTGCACGCCACCGATGACCCCACGACCTTCATCAGACCTCCAAGAGTAAAAGCTCCATGTTTATTGGGTCTTTTACTTGTCGGAGGTGCATTGAGCACCACCCGCAACCGCCGGCTTCATCAAGCTCACCGTCGCTCCTCCGCCCTAGCCATGGCAAATTAACACCGCTGTCACCTTTAGCGGGTTTGGACGAAGCTCCTCGACACCTTGGCTTGGAGCTTAAGGCTCCCATGTGCTGCGCTGGAAACCCACTGCGTTGTTCGTCCCCGACGTCGACCGGCCATAGACCGCCTCCTTACGTCCCGAAGCTTTGCGAGAAGCTCCATGGTGGCGCAAGGAATCTTTTTCGACCACCGGTAAGAATTTTTGTGCCCCAAGGAGCGACGTTGACCCTCACTGGCCTCGTGACTCACCGCCGTCAACGCTGCCTTCTCCCTGCCTCCTATTAATGATCGACCACTACCATTAGATTAGCATCACTCTGGCGATGTTGCTCCGCCGCACGATAGCAAAATTCCATGACGGGATCCTATTTCCGATGTCGTGCCGCCGCAACTCCAGTGGTGACTGCCGACTGAAGGAGAATAAGGTAGGAAGAGGAAAAGGAAGAAGGCCAGGGACCTATCCACAGAAGAAAGAAATTCACAGGGACCTAAATGCAGGCATCCAGGGACTTAAACATTACAAAATCGTGTTCTAAATGACTGATTTATGATTTAGCTATATTTATTGAGAATTGATTCCAATTTTTGGATATTTGGCACATTTGATGAAACATTAGTAATGTCTGTTATATTTAGTGCTTAATTACTTCATTGAATCATTATCTTTAATTAAGCACCGATTAAAATACAATTTTCTTACTTGCGATATTAACATTGCTTAATTAAGTATTTTTGAACTAGATTGCATGCGTAGAATCTCATAGGAAATCAAATTATTATAATCTAGTTCATGGACTTAGAATAGTGGTATTCGTGTATTAGCTTGCTCTTCGTGTTCGACCTCAGATTTTTCTATTAATTCAAGTAATATAAATTTAAATGCTAATTCGCTTTGGTCACCTATACCACAAAACATATTTTAAAACTCGATCGAAGTGTGTTAACATTTAGGCGCTATTGCTAGGGAGTAACGCGCAATTATCACTATTCTTGAGAATATTTCTGTTTTCTAATTTCTGATGCATCTGCTTGGTTTTTGAGAGAAAAAAAAAAATTTCAACTTGGAGCTTAAAATGGACAACCACTCCATGGGCAGGTGATCTTTTCCCTTTTCCTCTTAATCCCCACCTCTTTTTAGATAAAAGAAAAAGAAAAAAAATTCCAAGATTCAACCTTGCCTTATTTTCTTAGCTTTACTATTTATGGCAAGAATTTATTAGAATTAATTATGATTGAAGAGATTTAATTGCGTATTAAATACATCGAAACCTAATTCCTGTGCCTATTAGGGACTTACACTTAAGTTGCTTAGCACATTTGGACTATCACCTTCTTGATTGAGTCCAATGTGTAACTTAATTTCAAATTGGACTCCATTGTAGAGCCAAATTAGGGTTTCAATTTTAGGGCTCTGACATGTTAGCACACATTTGCCAAAGTTATAAAGGAAAATAATTACCCACATTGTGTGCTACCCAAGCTATGTATGAATTGATTTAAGAAGTAAACCCTAAAATACAGGTTCTAAAATCACTTGAACCCTAAAAGTTGAGACTTAATAACCTCCTCATCGAATCGAAATAGGGTGGTTCGGGTATCCTAAACATTAGGCTATGTTAGGTGAAGTTGGTTCACTTTGTGAACCAATCAACCTAAATATTAGGTCACAATTGAAATTCATTGCTAAATCAAGTGATAATTAAAGTCACATGCACAATTAGGCCTTAAAATTGGTAGACTTAGGGCTTAATTCACATGTATTCGGTCTACTTGGAATCACAGTGACAAGAAAGGTCAGGTGGGGGAAACCCTGTAACTCGCGGGGGCGCTTTACCGTGTAGGGGTTTCCGTGGGACTTTCCCTTTCTGGTTGCCTAATTAATTCTTGGGCAGGTGGATTTGTGATCTAGAGGCCCATCTGCCTCAAATCAGCCATAGTCATCTAATTAATTTGGGTGCCTTGATTGGGTACGACTCATATTTAGTCCCTCTCGTCTTTTCTATAGTCTATGTACAGGAAGGAGGTCCTTAAGACTTACCTTAAGACCTCCATTAGAATCTAATATGAATCGGGGCTAACTCCTCGATTGCTGTGTGTGTTTTTGATCCAATTGATCTCAAACCTTCTTTTTCTGATCCATCATTTGATTTGATTTCAATCACTTGGAAATCAACCTGAAAAATTAAGGAAATGGCTACTAGTCCTGAACCCCGTATGAGCATGAAGGATCGAATGATTAAGGATGCTATCAAATATAACGAAGAATTTTTCAGAACCTCAAAACCTGTTAACAGAAATTAGGCTAGTAAACCTTAGATAGCGAACCCTATTATGAACCACATCCAAATGATTGCAACCTAGATATCATGTGGTTTGACCCAGGAAACCCTCTTAGAACAGATAAGAAATCTAAGAAAACTTCATAGAATTAAGGGTATGCAATATCTTGCAAATTCGAAATTATGGGAAAAGTAGCAAGATTTCTTTGAACAATGTGGGGATTTGTTGGATCAACTTGAAAAATTGATTGACGAAAAATATCCAGACCTCCGCCCGGATCTTGATTATGAATCTTGGGATAATTTTGAGGATAACCTAGATTTTTCCAATCACGAATGCCAAGAAAATGGGTTCTATGCTGAATCCCCAACCTGATTTGAATTAAATGATGATTTTGATTCTAAGGAATTACCTGATATTGAAAATCAATTTTTAGGTTGGAAGGATTCCATTACAGGTATTCTTGATTTTGAACCAGTAATCAGAGATTTTGAGGCTGTTTCAACTCGAATAGAATATCCAAACACCTATAATGAATTTGATTCTAAATTTCTCGAGGATGTAACTCCCGCACCTTATCTTGGTAAGGTCTTTCTCGAGTAAAATTCTAATATCCCAACTGAGTTGAATGTAGATCTTAGTGAACCAATTCCTACATTTAACTTAGAATCTAAACCTGAACCTATTTAGGATGAATATCAGGCTCAATCTGAAGAGAATGAAGCCTTAGAATTGAAATATCAGGATTTTGATGAGCCTATTTTTGATGATGAAATCTCTTCAGATTCCTCAGAGGAGCATAACGATTTGTTAGAATTGGAACCGATTTATGATACAGAGTAAGAGGAATCTGAAGAGTCAGGATTTGATTGGATCTTCCCTAGATTTCTAGAAACCAAGCCAATTCCTGATGAAGAAATCTCTTTTAACTTGGCATCAGAATCTAGGTTAGACCAATTTCAGGTTGATAACTTTGTGGATTTTGATTTTTCTTATGGTGGTGATCATAATTCTGATTCAAGTTCAGAAAAATCTTATCACCTGTATTCTTCCGGATTCTCCTACACTGATGTTGATTTTGAACATTATTCTAATTTAGGAGAATCATTGTCTCCAAAGGATTACAATCCAAATTACTACTTCAATATCCATGACCTGTTTTTTTATTCTAATTCTAAGGTCATTAATTTGGATTTTAAAGTAGTTGCACTTCATGATTAGGAGACCACTCAAGAATTGTTGCTTAAGCTTCTTAGCAACCAGTCTCCGCCACATGACTCCACCGGAACCCATTTATATCTTGAATCACCTGATTATGATCCGGTGGGAGATGATTTTCCACCTCAATTTGACAATGAATGGGACATCGATCAAACTGAGAGCTAGCTGCGAATAATTTTTGATCCCATCAATAGGGTTTCTATATTTTTCACTAATCCATTATCTTTTGAGGACCCATACGCTGAACTGGTTGAGCCTGTGCAGCCAAGTTATCGCTTTTTATTTCTAAATCTTTTTGAATCGAACTGCACCTAGGGGCTCCACATCTTTTGATCCACATTTTCCAACCCACTAGACTGATTGGGTTTGGTCTACATAACCATGCAATTGATTTAAACAAATATCTGGTTGGATCAACTAGGCTAATTATAAAGGTGCTTGCTTTACAAAATTCTTCCAATCTGATTACTCCAAGGTTTGACAATTTTCCGCCCGGCTGAAGGCATTAAATTCAGCGCCTAACGAGAGGCAACCCATCATCTAAAAAACCCAAGACCTTTCTTATCTTCTTTAAGCAAATCATTCCTACTGCACTTTAAAGTTGCTAATTTAAGAACAATCATTTTCGACCCGCCTACCCACCCTTAAACCTGTTTTAAAATTATAAACTAAGCTGAATGTGAACCCATCCTGTTTGCAATGAGAGCATTGCAAAACTTAGGCATGGGGAGATTAAAGTGCAATCATTTGAAATCCATGCTTGAAAGGTTCTACAAAAAAAAATACATATAGATTCTTTTACACAAAAAAAGGAAAAAATGGATTTTAAGAAGAAAAGGACTAAGGTTGTACATTATTCATGAAAAGGTACACAAGGGATTTCATTTTTAACAGACTTGGAATTGAGTTTAAGGATCCTTTTGTTAAACTTTTTAGGTCTAAAAGTTTAGATGAGATCAGTTTATTTCTCAAAGAACTCCTTTTTGACCCTTGACGGTTCTAAATTTTGAAATCTGTTTAGCGATTTGAGTAGTACTTGGCTCGGTCCTCGTTCAAAAGTTTGAATGACTTTTGGAAACCAAGTGTCAAAACTGTTACACACACAAAAGCCAACAGTTTCAAAAAGCCAAAAAAAAAAGTTACATAAGTAAATAATTTCCCACACTTTAGTCTTGGTGAAAGTCCGAGATAGTTGATTGGTTTGAGTTCCCACCGTTAAGAAGGAAAAATTTCCTCTGATGACACGATGAAAATATGTCACCGCCTCGATGCTCACTTTTAATCTTAATCACATATCTTTATACAAACATATAGAGCTCATTCCGCAGGTCAGGTGTCTCAAACGGTGCTATCACGAAGCATCGAGGCATGAGCCTGAGCCTACTAGGAGCTCCCCTTACAATGCTTTTTGTTTGGGGTTGTGAGCTTCTAGGGTGTGTCATGGACAGTGCTCTCATGAGTGTTGGCGCCAGAGCCCCTATCGAGGATTTGGTGACGGGAATGAGGATTCTGGCACAATTGTATTAAGGCTGATCTAAGTCTAGGTATGGGGGAGCAAAAGAAGAATTCATTTGTTCTATCATATTAACTAAGTCTTTCAAAGACACCTCAAAATAAATAAAACTGGCTAATCACAAAAGCACTGACACTTGGATTTTCGAGGTCACACAAGCTGCGGTACAAGTTCTTAGGTCAAAGAGGCTCTAATTGTGAAAATGGGTTTTGGGGCTTGTAAGAACCAGAAAAGGGTAGATTAGTTGAGTTTTTGAGTTGATACATAGGTCCTGATTATGCTAACCTTAGGATCAAAAAGATTCATTTTGACGTCTTATCTTTAACACAATCCTATACCTACATTATTCTAAAAATACAACCAAAGTACCACTTTTCTTTTAATCCCAAGAAAAAAGAGAGTGATAAAGTTGGAAGAAGAAGAGAGAAATATTTTTAAGCTGAATGCCAAAAATACCCTTACGCTGGAAATCTGCACTGAACTCTAGAATTTGCCAAGGGACTAACAAATGGTACGCATGGGAGTACGTTGGCATCGCCATCATCCACTATAACTAACTTAATTTGGCTAAGCTTTAAGGTTTAATTCACCTAATTAACATATCAAAAGAGTATAACTCAATCAGGGCTGAAAAGAAAGGAATTAATAGAAAAAGAGGATAATTCTACAATTTTCACGAACAAATATAAATGTAGAATTCCTGGAGGGTAAACTTATGGTTAATTAAAGGTTAATTGACCTTAAATATCCTAAAAGTGGATTGATACCGAATAATTTAGGATTTTCATTCAAATTAAGTGATAATCCTTAACTAAATTGGCTAATTTCGACCTCACTTCAATTAAACTAGTTCTGATGAAATAAAATGTAATATAAACCTTCTAAAAAGTAATTAAAAATAATTTATAAGGTTTGACACAGTCAATTTAACAATCGGAACTCGTTTCGACCAAAAACAGAACTATAGGTGGGTATTTAGTACATTTTGGGTTTAATTGTAAATTGACCATGCAAACATCATCAAAACCCAAAATTGAAGTTACCATCAACTTCTTTATGTCCAAATTGGATTACCAGAAAAAATTTGGGCTCATTTGGACTTTATCATGGTCAACTTTGCAATTTGACCCTCAATTCCTAGTTTTCTAACAAATACCTCCTTCACTTTTGATTTTCTTGCATATATGCCCTTGCCAGTATCGCCTCTTCCACCTTCGCACCCGCCAGCCGCCAACTCCAGCGAGGTGTTCACGCAAACTCCAGCCCTCTCTTTGCATGACAAGGAGCTACAAATATTCCCCAACTTGAGTCGGTTTGTGTCGTCAAGATTTGGCACGTCAACTCCCCCTCCTCCTTCCTCGACGTTGCCAGAGACTCGCCTTGGAGCTCCTCATCCTCTTCATCCGCCGCTCTATCGCCGCAATTGTTAGAGAGCTTCTCCCATAGTTGTTGCCGTTCTCCCCATCAAAGGAAACGGTCTTCTACCCCCTCGTCACTCCAATATTCCTCGCCGTCCTCTTCTTCTCCAACTCTGGCGTCCCTCCGACTATCTTCTCCCTTGCCCTCCGACCTCTTCTCCTCCTCTCAAGTTCTCCCTCTTTCTCTCTTCCTCTAGAGTAGGTTAGGCACCTTAGAAGTAGGTAACCACCATCACAACTCCCTCCTCTTCTCCATCCACGGCCACCCATCAGCCACCACTCCAGTCAACTTCAGCAACCCACGCGCACCATCTCGTGGCACCTCGCACGCCACCGACAACCCCACGACCTTCAACAGACCTCCACGAGTAAAAGCCCCATGTTTATTAGGTCTTTTACTTGCCGGAGGTGTCCATCGAGCACCACCAGCAGCTACCGACTTCGTCAAGCTCGCCATCGCTCCTCAACCCTAGCCACGACAAATTAACACCGTTGTCACCTTTAGTGGGTCTGGACGAAGCTCCTCGACACCTTGGCTTGGAGCTTAGGGCTCCCACGCTCTACACCGGAAACCCACCATCGCCGTTCGTCCCTGACGTCGATCGGCCATAGACGGCCTCCTCACATCTTGAAGCTTCACGAGAAGCTCCGTGGTTGTGCGAGGAATCCTTTGCGACCACCGGTGAGAATTTCCATGTCCTAAGGAGCGAAATTGATTCTCACTTGCCTCGCGGCTCGCCGCCGTTAACACCGCCTTCTCCTTGCCTCCTATCGACGATCCACCACTGCCATCAGATTAGCGTCACTCCAGCGACGTTGCCCGCTACACGACGACAAAATTCCACAACGGGATCCTATTTTCGACGTCGCGCCACCATAGCTTCGGTGGCGACTGTCGGCTGAAGGAGAATAAGGCAAGAAGAGGAAGAAGAAGACCAGGGGCCTATCTGTAGAAGAAAGAAATTCATGAGGACCTTAACGCAGGCATCCAGGGACTTAAATGTAAGAAAATCATGTTCTTAGGGGCTGATTTGTGATTTAGCTATATTTACTGAGAATTGATTCCAATTTTTGGATATTTGGCACATTTGATGAAATATTATTAATGCCTGATATATTTAGTGGTTAATTACTTCGTTGAATCATTATCTTTAATTAAGTATCGATTAAAATATAATTTTTTGCTTGCGATATTAACATTGCTTTATTAAGTATTTTTGAATTAGATTGCATGCCTGGGATCTCATAGGAAATTAAATTAATATAATTTAGTTCTTCGACTTAGAATAGTGGTATTTGCGCATTAGCTTGCTTCTCGTGTTCGACTTCATATTTTTCTGTTAATTCGAGTAATATAAATTTAAATGTTAATTTACTTTGATCACCTATACTACAACATGTATTTTAAAATTCAATCAAAGCATGTTAACACTAGTGACATCCTTACATATGGACAATTAACCTTATTGGTTAATCTTCTGCTGTACAACCCATCAGCTGATTTTTTTAGACCACTACTTGATCTTGAACAGGCAAGTGTGGCTCGTCGTAGAACACTTCGGTCTTTCTTATGATAGTTGGATGTTCTGATATGGAATTCAAATCCCCTATCACGAATATACATTTGTTAGTGTGAATACATCTCCTGCCATTTGCGAAATCTCATTTCAGGTCTAATTACTACTTCCTCTTTTTCTAATCAACAGTCTTTAGGTTCACATGTAAGAAAGTTGTCTACATTCATTCCATGTATACTCTTCTCTACAGAATCGGCAATGCAGTAAATATTATCCAACTCACTAACAATAGTTGAACATATAATAAGAAAGGATTTTCTTAATTTGTACATGCTACTATAAAATATGAAAAATATAAAAGTAAATGATAGGACAGACGATTATAAATTATAAGAACACATCATATAAATGTAGTATAATATTATTTGAAGACAAGTTAAATAATATGACTCTTAAAAATTCTGACATTTAGAAAGTATTAATACCTCCACAATCTGTACTTCTTACAACATTTTTAGCCTAAGCACAATTTCCACACTCAGAATTGTTCCTCTAAGTATCCTCAATGAATTCCTCAGCACACATAAATTGTTATTGTGCATTTAAAGGTTAAATGAAATTTATATGAATTGACTTTAATCTTTAAATAACCTTTGATATTAAATACACCTTCACAATTCATTTCACCATTTGAATCTCATTGATTAAGAATATAACCTCATCAACATCAACATCCTTTGTGATTTATTTCCAACATTGACACATATTAAACATGGAAGACATTTATCTCACTCTCTAACATTAGAAGGATCATACCTTCAGAGTAGTTGGTGACACTCCTGCTGTTGTTGCAATTTCAGAGTCATGATCATCAAATTGAATGCTTAGGTCAAATTTTATTAATGTGTACGGTAAAGGTCCCTGAAAATTTTCAAGCAATATATCATATAAATAAACAAGAATGTCATGGACGACAAAGATGAAGGTGGAATACATTATTACAGGTAATCCATTGGTAATAAGAAATTGTGGCAATGGTTTCAGAGGGGACGGGATGATATCAAATTTTTTTTGTCAAAAACGCATTGCACATCAATGTACAACAAGCACACATCACTAGGAGAAGTTGAGGCTCAACAAGAAGCGAGCAAAGGAAGACATACGTAATTGAACAAGTGGAGAAAAATGTTTTTAACTCCTGTAAAACATAGTAAATGAGTACATTGACGTAAAGGAAGAGGCAAATAGGCAACACACAAGAGGTACAAAGGAAGCATAAGTGTGGAACACACGTTGTAGCTAAAGTATCTAGGACACGATAGAGGGTAAGTACCTCACAAACATCAACCTGTAGACCGCACACACCAAAGCATATATATGGGAAGTGCATGTCGAAGCATAAGTATCCGCAATACGTCGGAGAATAAGAATCTTGCGAAGATCAACCTCGCACATACTAAAATACAAGGCAGCGACACAAGCACATCAAAGAATAAGGCAACAACATGGGAACATTCAATCATTTGAGAAGCAAAGCAGCAAAGATCAACCCTACATACATCAAAGCACAAAGATGCAATGCGAACAAATCAAAGCAGAAAGTAGCAATATTGGGAAATTCAACGAAACAGAGTAGAACGCGTCAAATTATAAACAACCAAAATAATTACTATATCAATGCAAAGGAAACTCTGTTTATACTGCTATATACTTGAAACTCTGTTCAACCAAATTTTGTCAATCTCTGTATGTGTACACATATCAAAGTAAAAAACACCAATGTTAAAAATTATAGCGGTAACTTAACTAATCAATATTCAAAAATCAATTGAAGAGCCTCCAATGATGATAAATAAAATAATGTACAACTTCAATATCATGTAAGTCGTGTATTTCTGATAGTTAACTATTTGACATATATATATATATGTATATATATAATTTTTTTGTTGGTTGGTAAATCATCTCACTTGCATGTAATAAATAACTAGGTGAACTACATTTTTCTTCGGAAAAATAAATGAGGGGAAGGAAGGAACTTTTGGCCGTACAGGCGGTTCGTTCTCGCGGAAAAGCCGGATACATACAAATACAATACAACCCTTCCGTCACTGTGCAGGCTCGAGCCAAGTCCTTCCCAAGTCGACCCTACGCCTCCGCGCGATCCCCACTACCACTCTTCACGCCTCCTCTCCTCTTCTTCTCCAATCGAATCGATCGTAACCACAATTGCCTTTAGCCACAATCTCTAAGAATGGACATCGAGCGGCGGCAGTCGGCGCTGATCGAGCACTTCGTGAGGCGAGCGGCGGGGCTCAAGTCCGGGGAACCCCTCGCGGAGATCGTTCTAGAAGCCACCTCCCACCCCTCCCTCTTCGCCTTCTCAGAGATCCTCTCCGTCCCTGTCCTCGCCGAGGTAGGTCCCTCTCTCTCTCTCTCTCTCTCTCTCGTGCCGTTATTAGGGCTTATCATCTCCCCTTCACCGTGTTTGTTTGTTTTGCTGATCGATCAATGCAGGTGGAGGGAACGCAGTACGCCTCGGCCCTCCACGTCCTGCGGCTCTTCGCTTATGGCACCTGGAGCGACTACAAGAGTATCATATCACTCTCATTATTATTATTATTATTATTATTATAACTATTGTTGTGTGATGGTGTCTGTTTGAGTTGTTGTTGCGTGATGAATCCATTACTTGTTCATTTTTTTTTCCCTTTCAGGATTTAATTCCCTATCAGGATTTAATTCCCCTTTTATGTTGTCGAGTCTATTGGGGATTGTATATATTTGCAAGCGTTAGGATCGACCACGAGAGGTGCTGGAATTGATAAATATCTCCTGTTCTCTTTAGGTTTAAAAGAGGTGGTGAATTAACCGAAACTGCTGCCGTGGGTGTAAATGAATTGAATTCTCATGAAGAAGGCTGGATTCCATTGGTTGTGATGCACCGAACTAATGGCTGTAATTGATATTGTTTGAATAGTGCTTGGGTATGCGAATGGTAGAGACACTTTTTACGTAGCCTCCAAACTCGGTTTCCATCTTGTCTTAGAGGGGATGGAGCATGGTTTTGCAAAATGGAGAGAGATGGATGGCCGAATTTTGCAAACCACGTATGCTCTAGTTAGGCATTCAAGAAGGTGTCAGAATGACATATTTGTAAGCATAAAGCATTACATAGAAAGACGGGTTTTAGTGTTGTATGACCTTACTCTTTAAGTGTTGTATTGTTTTTGACAATGAATCGGAATGAGCTTGTTCATGGAGAGCATGAGAAAAAGAAAGCAGAGTGCTGTTGTTTTGGCAATCTAATTAGTTAAAACTGAACCTGCGTTAGTTTGGTGCTGAACTATTCTAGTAATTACAGAGGTAATTAAATGTCTAAGTGAAGTAAATTTTTAATTAACTCGAGGAGGAAGTTCAACAATAAAGAAGATGTAGCATGTGACACTACATGCTAGTGACGTATGTGTCCTTGGGATTTCTAGGGCAAGATCTGGAAGCTTGAATTACGCATGTGACTCCTATTTGTTGCTGATAATGTGCTATGATGTAGGAAAAAGGCTTCTATATGTGCATAAGAAGCAATGATTTACTATCCAGGCAGTCTCACAGAAGTTCCTAAAACTCATTGATGATATTTCTGATATTTTCTTACCCAGGTAATGCTGCTTGCCTCCCTGCTCTATCTGCTGATCAAGCGCGGAAACTTAAACAACTAACTGTACTTACATTGGCGGAAACCAACAAGGTAAAATATAAATTTGTTATGTTATACATTGTTTCTGTTGAGTTGGATGGGATCTTTTCTATTTTGTTTTATATTGAATGGGTGTGTCTGTAACTTCTATCTGGTGCCTCTCTATATAAAGGCACCAGGGTCTTTCTAGAATAAACTATTGCATTTTATCCCTACATGGTATCAGAGCAGCGGTCCTAGATCGGGCTCTGGTATCCCACCTCAACCCTAGCCGCCCAGGCCCCCACCCAAACCCCCTCTCTTGTGCCGCTGGCCTTGAGAGAGGCCAACAGGGCCAGCAGCATCGTCGGTGGACAGCGCTAGCAGAGTAGACCCTTCTCGCAGGTCTGCATTGCCCTTCAGCCACCGTCACCCACTGCTGAAGCCTTTTGCGAGTCATCGCAGAGGGGTTTAGCTCCCCCTAGGCACGTCGCCAGGACCCTCACCTCCTCATGTAGCCATTTGCATCGCCTCAGGTGGTGCTTTGAGGCTCTTGCAGGCGTCGCCAGGTCCTTCTCCTCCTCGCATCACCTGTTGCGCAACCTTAGGTGGTGCTTGGAGGCTCCTGCAGGTATTGCTAGGTTCTTCTCCTCCTCGCTCTGCCTGCGATGCAGCCCTAGGCAAGGCTTGGAGGCTTCTGTGGCTAGCGTCGCCTCCTAGCCCTTGGGCTGCATTGCTTCTAGACCTTGGTCTTGAGTTGGTGCTGGCCTAGACCCAGGTCTCGAAGGGCTTCTTCCTTCTTGATCTATTCGTTGGGAGTAGCACAGGACTCCTATAGCTACTAGAATTGATTTTACCATTCTCCTATACTCTACAGACCTTTCTAGAGCTGTTTGTTACTTTGGAAGGCACCGCTAAGGCCTGGTCTATGCCCTAGCGTGTGCACCTATAGTTCTTTTTGGTGCTTGCAGTCCATCTATGATCTGAAATCAAGTTGTTTATGATCCTACATGCGTGAATTGGGGTAGACTCAAGTCTGAAATTGCAATTTTCAGACCCTAAGATTTGAGTTTCAGCCGTTAGAACTCCTGTTTTTCTTGGATTACGACTTCGGGCATCATGGGAGATCAAAAGGAACAACTAGGCGACTTGATGGGAAAGTCATCTACCACAAGCGCTCCCCCTCACATATAGGGGACTTCTATCAAGTTGGATGGATCCAACTTCTTGCTTTGGTCTACCTCTTTCTCCCAGTTCGTCGAATCCCATCGGAAGTATATTCTGATAGATGATGTGCCTGCCATGAAGTCAGCAGATTGGGAGGCTGACAATGACTGGGTGGCGACATGCCTCCTAAATAGCATGAGCTAGATTATTGCCAAGCAAGTCATGGTGCATGCCTCAGCATAGAAAATGTAAGAAGTATTATACGAGATTCATTCTCACATGAGCAATATTATCAAGTTATACCGAGTGGTAGAAGATATCTACACTCTTCGGAAAGGCACCATGGCCTTATTCATATACTATGGAACCATGAAAAATCTATGGGTCGAGCAGGATGTCTACTGGCCTATTTCTGCAGTTGCAGCTATCATAGCCAAGCAGAGAAAGGATATCCGTTCTATTTAGCTTCTGTCTGGACTTTGCTCTAAATATAAGGCGATAAAGGATTAGTTCATGATCACGGATGATATTCCTACACCAACTTAGATTTATGCTCGTCTTTCGAGACTAAACACCTCTGATCCCACACCTACTTCTGATGCCTTTGCTATGACTGTTGTTGGTCATGGCAGGGGAAACCCAGGGGGCAGAGGTGATTGGTGTCATGGTGGTGCATGTGGACGAAGTTGAGGTCGAAGCTTCTTCTATGAGTGTTGGCACAGAAATGGACACATTGTGGAATGATGCTGGGTGAAGCACGGATATCCACAGGGTGTGGATCATGTGCCTATCAGGTGTCTGTTGAGGATACCTCTCAGGTGCAAGAGGATGATAGCCAGATTACAGTTTCTAGAGTAGATTATGAGCGCTTCATTGTTGCTCAGGCATCTACTTCTGCTTCAATTTAGAGGTTTGCAGGTACTTTAGCAATGTCAGTGAGATCCCAAGTCGGGGCTTGGCTTGTGGATTCAGGTGCCTTCTCCCACATAAATGGTAATATTACCCTCTTTTCTTCTCTACGAGATATTGTTACTCCTTTCCAGGTTGAGGTAGTAGAAGGAGGTTTATCACTAGTTACTGGACTTGAAAATATCTCTCTACTACGTTACCCCCCTCAAATGTTATGTATGTTCCCAAGTTTTGCTCTCAATTTGATGTTTATTAGCCATATTACAAAAGATTTGAGGTGTAGGGTAGTGTTTCATGATCAATATTTTTTTTTGCAGGACCTTCAGATGATGAAGCGGATTGGTAGAGGATTTAAGCATAATGGTCTCTACTATCTTCATGTCCCACTTTTCTTTAGTGTTGATGCTGTCTGTGCCACTTTTGCTCTCCAGTGGCATCTTTGTCTTGGTCATCTCAGTTTGCATGCTTTTCGTCGTCAGTTCCTTGAGTTGCGTTTTCCTGAAGTTTTTAGGTTGAAGCCTATCAGTTGGACAAGCATCATAGGTATTCTTTTCCACTTCAAAGTAAAAGAACCGAGTCTGTTTTTGCTTTAGTTCATGCTGATCTTTGGGGCTCTTGTAGGGTCAAGAGTGTTAGAAGCTTTTGGTATTTTCTTATTCTTGTGGATGATTATACCGTGATATCTTACATGTTTATAATGAAAGAAAAGTCTGAATTCTGTGATATTGTGAAAAATTTTGTTCTTGAAATAGACTCAGTTTTCTACTGTTATAAAAATTTTTCAGAGGGATAATTATTTGAATTTATGAATGCCAGGACCACTGCATTTTTCAAGTTGTTGGGTGTTGTTCTCCAGATTACTTCCGTTCATACTTCCCAACAAAATGGGGTAGCTGAGCGTAATTTTTGACATTTGCTTGATGTGGCCCGATCTATTATGTTTCAAATGAATGTTCCTCCACCTTTCTGGGCTGATGCTGTTCTTACTGTCACATATCTGGTGAATCGTGTCTCTTCGTTTGTTTTAGGTGGTAAAATTTCATATTCCCTGTTGTTTCCTGGCAAGGACATGCTTTCTATTCCTCCAGTTGTTTGGCTGTGTGTTTTGTCTATCTTCACCATGTAGATAAGATTTCTCCTCGTTCCGTGAAGTACGTCTTTCCAGGTTATCCTAGAACTCAGAAAGGGTACCATTATGATCTTATTTCACACAAGTTTTATATCTCTACTGATGTTATTTTCTTTGAGGAGATTCCCTACTACTAGAAACAAAGGGGAGCAGTCTATTACTCAGCCTAATGATGTGTCTCTTCCTGTTATATTTGAGCCACCACAGCCCAAAGAGCCACCCACATCAAGGGCCAGTTACCTTGACCCTAGTCCTTTTTCGTGTCATCCTGAGGTTCCTGTTACAGACACCTTTCCTAAGCATTTTCAGTGGAGGACTCAAGACGTTCCTCAGGTGGAGCCATTTTCTACTATTTCTGCTCAGTCTCCATCAACTGTTGATGATTCATCTGAGGATCAGGTATCCACTACTGCTGAGGATACTACTCTGGACCTTCCTATTGCACAAGGGAATGCTCTACAGTCTTGTGTCAAATATTCTGTATCTCAGTTTATGTCACTTAACAGCTCGCCTGCAATTGGACGCCAGTTTTCTTTGGCTATTGACAGTTTACAGGTATTACGGGACCATCATGAGGCACTCCAAGATTCATCTTGGACATTGGTTATAGAAGAGATGGTAGTTTTACAGTCCTGTGGCACATGGGCTCTTGTTGGTCTACCCCTAAGTGCTATTATTGTGGGGTGTAGATGGATTTTTATCTTAAAATGTTGTCTAGATGGCACAGTAGAAAGATACAGGCACGCTTGGTTGCCAAAGGCTACATTTAGACCTTTGGAATTGACTACTTTGAGATATTCTCCCCTCTGGCTCGTCTCAACTTTGTCAGGATCTTACTTTCTCTTGCAATCAATATGAGTTGGACGATTCATCAGTTAGATATGAAAAATGCTTTTCTTTATGGAGACTTGGAAGATGAAGTATACATGGAACAACCACACTGTTTTATTACTTAGGGGGAGTGTCAGAAGGTGTGTAAGTTGAAGAAGGCTATTTATGGACTGAAACAAAGTCCTGGACCCTGGTTTGAGAGGTTCAACGGGGTTGTTTTGGACCATGGTTTTACCAGATCGTTTGTTGATCACTCTGTGTTTACATTGCATGGGAAGACTTGTTCTGTTATACTTATTGTTTATGTTGATGATATATTGCTAACTGACAGTGACAGGCAATGCATAGAAAAACAAAAGGTTGCTACATTCACAGTTTGTTAACAAGGATCTAGGTCTTATCAGCAATTTCCTTGGTATTGAGGTGCAACATACTGGAGGAGGGCTTGTGTTATCCCAACGTAAGTATGTGTTTGACATGTTGAGAGACATGGGTATGCTGGGTTGCAATCCAGCATATGTGTCTATGGATGGGTCCTTGTTTCTTGTAGATGATGAGAGCCCTTTACTATAGGACGTGACTAGATATGGTGCAATTATCGGTAAGCTACTGCATTTTGACAATTATTCGACTTGACATTGCTTTTGGTGTTGGGAGACCGAGTCAGTTTATACAGTCACCAAGGGAAGTTCACTGGGATGGAGTTGGCCAAATTTTTGGATACTTGAAGAGTGCACTTGGGAAATGTCTTTATTTTAGAAAAAATAGGCACTTGGATGTCTGTAGCTATTTAGATGCAGATTATTCTAGAGCACGAGGATAAGAGGTCTACTACAGGACATTTCACGGTTGTTGGGGTAATTTGGTCACGTGGAGAAGCAAGAAGCAGGCGGTTGTTTCTAGATCAAGTACTGAGTCAGAATACAGGGCCATATCTTAGATCACTTGTGAGCTACTCTAAGTCTGATCTATATTAGTGGATTTTGGAGTACATGTGTCTGGACCTATTCCTATGCATTTTGATAACAAGGCCACCACTTTCATTGCAAATACTTCTATCTTTCATGAGAGAACTAAACATATTGATGTAGATTATCACTTCATCAGGGAGGCAATTGCAGCTAAGAAGATTTCTTCACCCGACATATGTATTGAAGACCAATTAGCAGATGTTTTCATTAAAGCACTTCCCAAGAAATGGCTGTATCATATTTGTTCCAAGCTGAGCATGTTCGATGCTTATACTCCAGTTTAAGGGAAAGTGTTGAATTATATGGGATCTTTTCTATTTTGATTTATATTGAAGAGGTGTGTTTGAAATTTCTATTTGATGTCACCAAGGTCCTTCCAGAATAAATTATTACATTTCATCCCAATAGTTTCTTTTTCTATCGTAGTTATTGCTTTGTGGATGATCAGGCAGCACTCATTTGTCCTTATGTTTTGTGTGATTTCCATAAATCTGTGGATGTTCTTACGGCAGGAAGGCTCGTATAATATTTCCTTTTCTTTCATTTTTTTTACGGCTCCTGTTCAGAAATCTAAGAACTTAGTTATGTTTCCATTATAGAACTTTGCTTTGGTAGACGTTTGTCCTTGCTTTCCTAGAAAGAGGCAGATGTAGAATTCCTCTCTAAACTGTTTCATCCTTGAACAGGTGTTACCTTATGATCTATTAATGCGGGAATTGGATGTCTTGAATGTTCGAGAGCTTGAAGACTTTCTTATCAACGAGTGCATGTATTCGGTAAATATTCAGACTCATGGACATCTTATTGTTGACGTTTTTTTTGGGGAACAAGAAAAAGGCAAAAAAAAGGGATGCTCATTGGATGTCATTAGGTTTCTTTCTTTTTTTTTGGAAAGGGTCGTATTCGGTAAATATTCTGACTCATTGACATCTTATTGTTGTCCTTTCTTTTGGAGAGAAGAAAAAGGGATGGTCACTGGAGGCTATTCTTCTGTCTTTCTTGGTTTTGCGTTACTCTTCAATTTTTTCCTTCTTTTTTATTTTTCTTGCTTTTGATGCGGCAAATGGTTATATAATAATTTTCATGTAGTGTGCATGTGGGTATATTGGGACTAAGTAATTTTTTTTGCTACATCATCATCTAGATGTAGTTTAAAATGAACAAGATTTTTTGCATGAGGAATATATGAGAGTAAAGAAGCTAGTTTTGTCACTTCGTGAAGTGTGTCACAAAAGAAGTTGAGATCTGATAGTTGAAATATTAGCATTTTGATCGGCAAGCTCATGGAAATTGTGGGTACAATGATAAAGAGAGATTTAAATTTTTTTTCATCAATAGATTAAGTGAGTAGGAGAAAAAGCAAATATGTTTTAAATTGTGATACTCATGAATGGACAAAGGTAGAAATAGAGTTAATATTATTCTTTATAAGAATTTGAAGGAGAGCGTGGTTGAAGTCAAGAGGATGGGTGATTGAATTATTTTGATAAAATTAGTCTTAGAAGAAGAGATCTTGAATGCCATCTTAGTTTATGTACCTCAAGTTGATTTAGAGGAAAGAATAAAGAAAGAATTCCATGGAGAGCTTGACAAGATAATTCAAGGAATTCCATAGAAAGATGATTTTCTTGGGTGGAGATTTAAATGAACATGTAGGAAAAGGTACTTTAGAGTATGTAGGAGTGTATGGAAATTATGATATTGGTGCTAGGAATGAAAAATGGAAGACTTTCCTTGACTTTTCAATAGCTTATGATATTTCATGGCAAATCCCTTCCTCAAAAAATGAGAAGAGCATTTGATTACTTACAAAAATGATCTAATAAGAATACAAATTGATTACTTTGCTTTAAGAAGAAGAGATTGATTATGCTATAAAGATTGCCAAATTATTCCAGGAGAGTTTAACTGCTCAACATCATTTTTTAGTATTGGATGTATATATGAACTCAAAGAAGAGAAGATTGATGTTTAAGAATATGATAATTAAATGGTGTAATATTAAGAAAGAGTAAGAGAGATTCAAAGAGAAGGTGATGTAACAAGAGACTTGGTATCTCGATGGAAGTGCTAATGACTTGTGAGTAAATTTGACAAACCATATTAAAAAGGTGGCAAAGTAGGTGTTAGGCATGTTTAAAGGAGGAATTTCAGGACAAAAGGAGGCTTGGATGTGGAGTGTGGAACTATAAAAGAAGGTTACAGTTAAAAGAATTTGCTTTAAAGCCTTATATTGAGATAAGATCAATGAAAACATGAAAAACTACAAAAGTGCAAAGAAAGAAAGGAAGTAGCCAGTGAAGCAAAAGTAAAAACTTAGGAGTATTTTTATAAGAAACTTGATTATAAAGAAGATGGAAGAGATATCAAGCTAGCTAAAGCAAGAGAGCGAAAAACAAATGACTTTATGCAAGTAAGGTGCATTAAAGACGAAGAAGGAATGGTGCTCATAGCTAGTGTAGATATAAAGACAAGATGAAAAAATTATTTTCATAACCTTTTTAATGGAAATCAAAAGGATGATATCATCTTAGGGGAGTTAGCCAAATTAGAAGATTACGTGAATCGAACAAGCTGTCAGAGGATACAAAATAAAGTAGCACTTGCTTTAAAGATGTTGAAAATTGGGAGGGTTGTTAGGCCTGGTGATATTGTTATAGATGCTCGGAAAGTGATGAAAGAAGAGAGTATAACTTGGCTCATAAAATTATTTAATGCTATTTGGAGAGGCAAAAGATGTTATAGAAATGGAGAAAAAGTTTTGTGATACCTTTTATATAAGAACAAAAAAGATATACAAAATTGCTCTACCTGTAAATGTATTAAATTGATGAGTCAAAAGATGAAATTTCGGGAGAGAATAATTGAAAGAAGCCTTCAGTAAGTCTCTGTAGTAATTGAAAATCAGTTTGGATTTAAGCCAGGTTAGTCTACTATTGAGGCAATACGTCTCCTAAGGCGTATGATGGAGATATACAGAGTTAAGAAGAAGGATTTACATATGATTTTTATTGATTTGGAGAAGGCCTATGATTATATCCTAAGAGATCTTATGGAGAATTCTGGGGAAAGGGCAAGTACCGGCTCTATATATCAATCTCATAAAAAATATGTATTATAGAGCTATGCCTTGTGTAAGGAGTAAGGATTGATGGATATACTACTTTGATATCATCATTGGTCGACATCAAGGATCAGCTTTAAGCCCTTACTTCTTTACCTTAGTCATGGATGAGTTGATGAAGTATATCTAAGCCGATGTCCTATGGTGTATGCTTTTTGCTAATGTCGTTGTGTTAGTTGATGAGATAAAAGATGGAGTGAACAAAAGACTTGAGCTTTGGAGAGAACTCTTGGAAACTAAAGGCTTACTCCTAAGCAGGACAGAGACTAAGTATATGGAATCATTGGAATGTAAGTTTAGTAGTAGAGGGAACAATGGAGTGTATAAAAATTAGAGAGGAGTGCATTCCAATGAAAGTGTTTTTGAATAATTGGAATCCATTTTTCAACCATATAGTGAATTTAATGAAGATGTTATACATAGAATTAATGCAGGGTAGTTTAAATGAAGGAAAGCATTTGGTGTATGTGATAAGAGGGTTCCTTTGAAAGTTAAAGGAAAATATTATCGAGCAGTTATAAGATCTACCATACTGTATGATTTTGAATGTTAGGTCGTCAACTATAAGCATGCATAAAAGATGTCTGTGACAGAAATGGAGATATTAAGATGGATGTGTGGTCATATAAGGAAGGATCGTATTTTAAATGAAATTATTTGAGAAAAGGTTAGGTTGGCACAGATGAGGATAAAATAAAAGATACGTATAAGGTGGTTTAGATATTTGTAGAGAAGGCTGCTAAATGCCTCAGGAGATGCGTGGAGTTGGGGGTTGAACCTACTAAGAGAGAGGCAAGGAAGGTTAAATAAGTGTTGGAAGGAAATTATTAAGTATAACCTTAATTACTTCAATTTAAATCCAGAAATGATTCAAAAAGATCTAGAGGCAAAGAATTTATATAGCCGACCCCACTTAGTGTGGGAGAAGACTTGGTTGTTGTTGTTGTTATAGTGCATATGGGCATATGCGAAGTAGGGGATATTATTATACATGCTTCCCTCCCTTTCAAAACAACCTACACTTGCATAATGTAATAAATCTTCAATACCTTCATGCTTCTACTTTTTTCTCCAATGATGCACTCCTTTTGAAGAAGGTAAGGTTTGATATGCACATACACAAATGGCAAGTGATTTTTTTTTGCTATAATTATAGGGACGTCAAACCTAGATCAATCTTTTAGAAAGCCATTTAAATGGTTTCTATATAGATGCCACTGTAAACCTTTGAAGTTGCATGTTTGCTATCATGTTTTCAGTATTTACTTAAACAACATTCCTGCTGCTTCATTAGTTGATAGTGTTAATAGGTAGCGGTGGCATCCAACTGAAAAGTAATGGAAATGTTTTCTTACCTGTATATTTTTCTCACGCTCCACTTTCCCTAGCTGGACCTTCCCTTACCAAACCGTACCTTGCCGCTCGCCACCTCCAGCCCCTCCACCCAACTCTGCCACTTCCAGCCCTGTCCATCCACCTCCACAACCCTCCACCCACTTGGGACTCCCCATGGGTTGTGCCTGGGTGGGCCATGTGGTCTTTGACGAGGTCGTCAGGTACAACTCCAAGAACTCCTAGTGGTTCAAGTGTGACTCCTTTGTGCTCTCCTTCGGCCATGGGTGCATGTTGAAATATGCCCTCGTGGACCTTGCAAGCTACAACAACATAAAGGTGAGATCTTGTCTAGTCCATCATGGGTTTCCAGGTGGTGGGAGCCAGGCAAGGTGGTTGGTATGGGGAGGATCTGATCTCTGTGGATGGTGAAGTAGTGGATGCAGTGGATGGTGTTTAGATCAGAGGCGGATGTCCAAATAGTCAATCTTGATCCAAGAGAGTATGCACCTATCCTCATTTATTATTTCTCCGAAGTTTCAAGTTGTTGTTTTGTAGTAGCTAAAGTAAACATTCTTGTTGTCAAGTTTATTGGCGACTGGATGGTTGCTGAAAATGGATTACTTGAATTTGCTTTAACCTAAAGGGCCATGGATTGTTTGTGTATGTGGGGAATTATTATCTGATATATTTATTAACTTAGTGAATTATCATATTTGATTGCTTTTTTCCCCAAGAAGAAGACTTGTAGTCTTTCTGCCAGTTGGGGGGTGCAAAACTTTGTGGGTGATGGTGCTGTGGGGTGGAGGGGGTTGTCAGGATATGGTGACAGTGGTGGGGATTGTAGGGGAGTGAAGGGTGACAGAAGTGGGTTGAGGAGGTGATGGAAGAGGGGGAAGTGGAAGAGAGGTTTGGAGATGAGGCAGTTGGATGGACATGGGGGTTGGAGGTGGCTGGAGAGAGGGGTGTGGGGGCACTATAGGTGGCGGAGTTAGGTGGCTAGATGTGGCAAGCGGCAAGGTATGGTTTGATAAGTGTAGGTGGAGGGGAGTGGAGGAAGGGGATGGTGGAAGGAAAGAGGGGGGAAAGAGATGTAGGGGACAAAAAAGTAAAATTTCATTACCTTTCAGTTAAATATTATTAGATTAATTCCTTTCAGAAAAATATCATTCGATTATCATTGTTAACTAATGGAGTGGTGTTTAAGTAAATGGAGCAATTTCCACTTCTAGTTGGTGTTTAAGTAAATATTTGAAACACAATGGCAAGCATGTAAATTCAAAGTTTATGGTGGCATCTATACAAAATCTCTTTCTTTAACTCTGTGCTGTGCAAATTTACTTTGTATGTCTTTTTTATGTATGAATGCTCTAAGCTATTAAGTTCATATTTCAGGCTATGTACTTATGGAAGCAATCTTCAATAATCCATACAAAATGTTCTTATAGGAAGCCGGTTCGATACATCAGAGTTAAGATGTATAAGTAAAAACAATATCTAATTTCTTTTCGTTTATAGTTTAATGCTAACCTATTTTCAGTCCTTATGATTATGTTTATGGGAAAAATATGTTTTTTCAGTCAAATATGCGAGCAGTTCCTTTGAGTGCAGCATCATATTTTTAGTTTGTTTAGAAAACAAATGTTTTAGTTGCATAGGTCGATCCCCTCTGGGAAAGGCCGTCAGCTTTACCAAAGTCATAGAAAATTGCACCTTGTAAACATTTATATCAGATTTTGCAATTTTGATGCTCTGGCTTCTGTAGGGAATAGTCAGAGGAAAGCTAGATCAGTTGCGGAGGTGTTTTGAGGTTGGGGAGTGAATCTCTGGCCTTGATGCTGTTGTTATATAGCTGATGGTATTGGCTTACCGAACAAGCATTGAACATGCACTTGCATTTTTTTAAGGTACAATTTGCTGCTGGAAGGGATTTGAGACCTGATCAGCTGAACAACATGATACAGACATTATCTAACTGGTATGTTCTTGTATGTAAATACAATACCTCTTTCAAAAAAAAAAAAAATACAATACCGATTGGGGATACATGACATCGGCCTATTTTTTGGAGACCAGTTTTGGCTGATTACTATTGTACTACTAGTTGGCATTTGGAAAGGTTGAGAGCTTTTTGGATAACACTGCCACATATAAAGATGTTGTAGTTCTAAAGTGGTTCATATTAATGGTTGGGCCTTTCAACTCAAGCCAATTGGCTTCCAGGTGGATGTTTTCACATGATATTGGAGGTGCATCACTCTATTGGCCAAGATTTGACCTCCCTATCACCCATTGGTTTGTCCATGAGTAGGATTGAAAGATGGCTTTTGAGATAATAGTGCTGCCTTGATGATATGGAAATTCTGAAGTTTTTGATATTAATCATTGGGCCTCGCCACTGAACCCAATTGGTTTTGAGTAGGTTGCTCTCAAAAAAAACTCATCAATCAGTTAGGAAGAATTTTCATGGTTTTGGTTTTTAGACAACATTTTAAATTTAGTCTAGCTGAGTTGCTGATGATACATGCACATATATTCAGTAGGTTTGTTGTTGAAGACACTTTAAAGTTTAAATATACAAACTTGTGTTGAGCTCGGTGCTCTGCATGGGTAAATGCACACATACAGATCATTTGTTTGAATAAACAATCGATAATTGTAGGAATAAAATTTCTTTTAAAAAATAATTGTAGGAATAAAATTTATACTGATGGCATTAGTGACTTACCTGTGATAAGGTAAATTCAATGTACAGGAGCACCTCAAAATATCACCATCACGCCAATAAACAACATAAAGTAAACATATGCTTTGTTTTTGCCTCAACACTATCTAGTGAATAGTGTTTGGGATAAGGAGTTTGTAGGCCTGGGAGCAAGCATGGTGGCATGAGAGGAGGTTTGTAGGCTTGTGGGGGAGGAAGCTTTGGGAGTAAAGAGTTTGGGGAAGATGAATGAGAGTTTTCTGACGAAGTGGATATATAGGTTGTCTGAGCAAATGGATGATATTGGGGAGGCTGATGCATAAGTGCTATGGTGGCTCTTGTGCTTGGGATTTCTTGGTGGCTCCTTCGAGTGGGCAAATGAGAGGACTTTTGCGTGTCTTGCCTAAAGTGAAGTCTTTCTTCTCTCCTCAGGGACTGGAGACGCATTTCACTTTTGGCTAGATGATTGGATGGGTAGAGGGAGATTGATGGACTGGTTCCCTGGACTTTTTGCTTTGTCTATGAGTAGAGGGGTTAAGGTGGTGGATTTCTGTCATTGATTTATATGCCAACGGCATACCGTCGGTAAGGGGATTTTTGGAGAGAGGGCATGTCGACACAGTCGGTTTGCAGGGAAACCGTTGGCATGGCGAGGATTTCGCCGGCATGCCAATAGTTGTCGACGAAACGGCGACGTGCCGACCGTGGCTGAGCAGCGGGAATTTTGAATTGCAGCGGGACGCTGGAAATTTGAAAGGTTGCAGGGAGGGAATATGACCATGACCGTGTGTGTGGCTGGAAGGGGAGGGAACTTTGAAATTGGCTGGGTGCTGGGAGGGAATTCACACACGTTGATTTTTTGTCATATAGGTTCAAATAACTTGTAAATATGTTTCTAATATTTTGATTTAGTTGTCTTTCAAATTTTAATCATTTCTGTCATTTTTGTCAACATGCATCGGCATGCCCTCGGCATGCCTCGAAATGTCATTTTTTTGGGTTGTTGAAATCGTCGAAATCTGCCATCGAAAAACTGACATTTCCATGGCATGCCTTCGGCATGCCCACGAAATATATATCTACAATTTCATCGGCACGGCGTCGAAATCGGCATTTCGAACCTTGATTTCTGGCAGGGGTCTTGGTACCCAACAATTGTGGGGAATTTATAGAATTAGAGAATTGGTGAGCTTCGGATCATGCTGCAAGAGTTGCAAGATTTTGTTTTGAATAGAGGCGGTGACTTTCTCACTTGGGAGGAGGGGGACTTCTTGGTTAGAGAAGCGTATAGAAGATTGACAGGAATGGATCGGGGGTGGATGTTGACTTTTCCAGAGATTGGAGTCTTGCAGATTGATTTGGTCTTCCTCATGCTCATTGAAGGCTAAGATCTTCGCTTGGTTGCTCTGGAGAGGTAGGTTAATGACAAGGATGTGGAGAGGGTGTCGAACAGGGAGAAGGCTTGCCTGCTATGTTCGAGGGCAGATGAAGATGTGGAATACTTATTTTTTGGCTGCCCAGTTGCTCAAATTTGGTGTCATTTCGGCATTGATTGGGTGTCACACTCAACTTTTGACAATTTAGACTTGGGAGGAGGTTTGGCGATAGTTTGGGCCACTTGGTTAGGGAGGAATGTGGCTGTTTTTAGGGGCAGGCCCCGTATGTAATGAATTTTATTGCTAGTATTTCTTGTTGGATGAATTTCTGGACATTAGTTGTGTAATCTTTGGCTCATAGGCTTGTTTTTCAATATAATTCCTGGTGCTTATTAACTGGATAACCACCTTTTCCCTCCGAAAAAAAGCAAACATTCTATAGTGAATATACCTTTCATTTCTTCAAAAAAAAAAACTTAGTTGAAGGCAATGTTCGAAGTGCTGATTTCAACGCTATGCTGATGAAATTTTAAGTGTGTATTTCGGGGGCATGTTGAGGACACGTCATGGAAATGCTCGTATTTCGATGACAGATTTCGACGATTTTAACGGTTCGAAAATATGCCATTTTGAAAGCACGTCGAGGGCATGCCGATGCATGTCGACAAAAATGGTAGAGGTAGTCAAAATGATATTAATTTTAAGAAAATCAAATGCTAATTATGTAACAATAAGAGTGTTATATCATAATATTTGTATGCAATATGATCATATCATGTTAAAGTTAAATAATGAAATATCAAATATTCTTACCATGTTAAGAATACAAAGAATTTAAAAATGAAAGAATACATATAATTTAAGAATGAAAGAATACAAAGAATTCAAGAATATAAAGAATTGAAAAATGAAAGAATCGAAGTATATAGTTTTAAAGTAAAAGTTGAAACTATAATGTCTTGATGTATTGGAAGTCAGAACTTAGAAGTTGGGACTTAGAACTCGGAAGTTAGATTTCACCAGAACCAAGAGTGTCTTCTTGGATCCATATTTCTATTATGGGTATTATTACCACTTGATTGATAGCATCGTTGTCTATTGTGTCGATCTATACTTGAAATGTATTCACAGTAACTCTCCCAAGACATATATGAATATTATTGAGAATAAGGAGGCCTCGTGGACCTATCACGTGGTAGCTAGCCAGGTCACGTGGCACTACCACATGGCAGTAGGATAGAGGCCCTCAGGGTTGGCAGCTAGGTGGACCAAGGGTACTAGTTTTGTTTTGCTTAAGTCTCAAGTTTTGTTATTTTGTTAAGTTGGTTTTAGGAAAGTTAGTTTTAGTGATTTGTTTGGCATTTGTCCTTTGTTAATTAGGAGATAGAATTTGCTTCTTATTATAGAGGATATACTCTACTATAAAAGAGAGCTTTCCTATTGTATTTGATCTTGGGTTAAGTAATAATACTTCCAACACTTCTCTCAACATCACCGTCGACCACCATCACCACTGGCAGGCCACCATTAAGGTCGGTTGCTGCTACTCCCTCCCTCTGATCTCCACATGGATAGCCTTTGTTGGGTTGTTTTTCCACATGCCAAGGGAGCCTTCACGTTTCATGTGTGCCAATCTCAACATGGTATTAGAGCCTTCAGTCCAAGCTCTTTTGGCGTATGCGTGTTCTTGACCACGCACGTGTGGTTTCCATCTTCGGTAAAAAAAAGTTCCTTGACAAAATCCGAAGCCTTACGTGGAGAAGAAAGATTATAGAAGATGACGGATGCCACCATTACGGTCACTGAAGTTACGTTGTCAAAGAAGATGATGGAGTTTGAAGCTAGAAAAGAGAAGAGATCTATCTAGTTACATGGTTTGTGACTTTCATATTGACGCTTTATATTCGATTTCTTACTCTCTAAAAGAGGAGATTTTCCTGGAGGAAAGATGTCAGAAGATTCTTTTTTGAAGATCCAGGTCTTACAATGGGGCTACTAGTACCTCACATGCAGACTCTCTCACGCCTACCGACCTTGAGAAGATACAAAAGAAGAGAAGAAACCATGGCGGCTGTTGCCACGAGTATCAAGGTTGTCATAGAAGCAACAACTCGAGAGGTGGCAAGAGGTTACACTGTGGCTCCCTTCCGAAGAAGGAAAAAGAGAAGAGAACGGTGGCTATCGCAACAACTATTGAGGTTGCCATAGAGGCAACGACTTTGGAGGTCACAAGAGGCTTACATCGTTGACTCGTTTAAAGAGAAGACTGGGAGCACAACTCTTGAAGAAGAGTGGCGGGGGCATCTAGCCTCACAAGTTGAAGACCAAGTCATCGTCTTCAAGGCCTCGACTTGAGGTGGAGTATTGAGAATGAGGGCACGTGGACCGACCACATAGCAGCTAGCCAGGCCATGTGGCAGTAGGATAGAGGCCCTTAGGGTCGATGGCTAGGTGGACCAAGGGTCCTAGTTTTGGTTTGCTTAAGTCCCAAGTTTTGTTATTTTGTTAAGTTGATTTTAGGAAAGTTATTTTTAGTGATTTATTTGTTATTTGTTATTTGTTCATTCTTAATTAGGGGATAAGATTTGTTTCTTGTTATAGAGGATATGTTCTCTCTTATATAAAAGAGAACTTTTCTATTGTATTTGATCTTGAGTTAAATAATAATATTTCCAACACTTTTCCAACTCCTCTCCTCTCTCTCTCTTACCACATGGACAACCCTTGTTGGCTATTTTTCCGCACTCCAAGGGAGTCTCCATGCCACGCTCCACGTGTGCTAATCTCAACATGGTATCAGAGCCTTTGATCTAGGCTTTGATACCATGTTGAGCTTGGTGCAAGTGTGAAGGCGTGGAGGCACCTTGGTGTGTGGAAAAACAATCCCTCTTGGACTGTTTTTCCACATGCCAAGGTGTCGTTACGCCTCCACGCTTGCGTAAAGCTCACCAAATACATATTCTGATAATCCATTATGTGCTGTTTGTACTCATGTTCATTCATACTGATCAAAATTTTAAGATAGGGATATCTATTATCTGTGTATGGTCTATCACGCGTACGATTAGTTGCACATGTTTAGGAGAATCCTGTTGTTCTAAAATCATCTTTCGATGATTGTAATCTTGTTGGCATTTGGGGGGAGCTTGGGGTTGGAATTGAGGAGCATAATAATCTTGGAAGGTATCATACCATAAGCACTATCCAGGTAAGAATATTCACTTCGAGTCCCTGAAGTGTCAACATTTCCTGACTCAACGTATGAATGTGATGGATAATTATATAAAGGTGGTGATGGTGCAAATGATTGTGGGTACGAAGGTTAAGTGTACAAAGATCCCTTCTCATGCTCTGTGTTGTATCTCGTCATATCAGGATGCAGGTGTTGAAGAACAAAAAAGTTGATCACCAATGTTTATGGAACCAATTGAGGTAGTATTTTAGATGTTGACGGCATGTCGACGGTATGATCATTTTTGGACCATAAGCATATCGACATAGAAAAGTTATCGATATGCAGGTGTTTCACTAGTACGTCGTCGGTAAGGTCGTCTTGTTGTCGGTAAGATCTGTTGTGTTGCTGCTGTTGCTAGCGCACACTCTTGCTGTTGACGCACTTTGTTACTATTGCTACTACTGCTACCAGCTAGCCTAGTGGGTTAGATCTTCAACATGAAAAATATTGATATGAATAAATTTGGGTCATCGATAACCTCGATAACCTGGCATGGATACACGGACGTTTCCTCGGGATGCCCACGATACGTGCACTTGGAAATTTATCGGCATGCCATCGATATTTACGCTTCAAATCTTTAATGGAGCTTAAATCCTCCATATAAGCATTGTGACTTCGATATCCCTTGTAATCCATGGATGGACTTGGACTTGGAATATGTTTGCCATGGATATTGGTGTGTCGTTCATCATGTTCTCTAGCACCTTGACTCTGCACTCGACCACCGCATCTTCTCACAAGTTCTCCAATGTCATTTATCCAACTTTCTAGTACATTATCTTCGGTTCGGAAAATGTAGGCCAGATCAATTAGATAGGCCATTTCCTTCCGTTCAAAATTCTCCTGAATGTGCTTCATTCATAATCTTGTGTTGTAGTGGATGTACACAAGGTCATTAAGCTTGTGAATTCCAACATTGTTTCTTTTTTTGGAATGGATAAGGTTAAATGTGCTCCAGTTTCTTTCACGTTCACCAGCAGATGCTGTTTGTGATAACACTCTAACAGTCACCTATCGTAAAATTGGAGCTTTCGTTGCATACAAATTCTACTATTGTAGGAAAAAAATATTTGAGTAATAAATTAGAT
This sequence comes from Thalassia testudinum, assembly GCA_037157565.1. Lineage (NCBI taxonomy): Eukaryota > Viridiplantae > Streptophyta > Magnoliopsida > Alismatales > Hydrocharitaceae > Thalassia > Thalassia testudinum. The sequence continues at coordinate 5,153,492 of JAZHRO010000010.1, read as the reverse complement.
ATTATATACTAACTTAATATCACTAGATATTAAAGGGAAGTCGGTTATTACTAGGACGAGTGCTCTTAATGGTTTGCTGTGTCCTACAACTCTCAAAAGATCCCATCATTTCTTTAAATAATTTAATCTACAACATGTCAACATGAAGATATGTCAAATATCTTATTTAATATTCATTAATTTGCTTTAACTTTCAAGTTAAATTTGCGTACCTCATTCATGCATGCTATTTACGTAGCAATGGTAGGAGAGAGCTTTTGAATAACCTTTTGCATAACTTAAATAAGATCTTTGTGCATGCCAAGGTGGTATTTATAGTTAAATTTTGGGTTGAAATAATAGTATATAATAAAAGATAAATAGTTAAAGGAATAGAAAATTACTCAAATTTGATAAATTTATGATGAAATATACTTATAGGTAAGGTGGAGCGGGTGGGATAACATATTTTCCCTTCTCTCTTATTATCTTTAAGAAGGGCTTTTTAGCCCTTCCTGATTTTCCACATTTTTATACATAATTTCCATTGCTTATATATGCAGCCCATCGTTGGTTTCTTATTTCTATTTACCATCTTTAAAACTAATACGATGGACTCTGAAATATGAGTAACGCGATTGCAATTATTCCAAAGTCGTGAATTGTTTATCAACTCCTCTGCATCTTTCCCATTTTGTGTCCTAGTTTTTGCAGTGGCAAATTAATTGCTAGAATTTATCATTGACTTTAAGCTAATTTTATTGTCCAAAATACTTTGTAAGGCGATGTAATTTGTAGCAAATCATGTTATTCCAGGATGTACCAATTCGCCATTGCAATGCTCCCTTATCAGTGACTTGACATGCCCATGATTGTAAATAAATGATGTAATTGATCAGACCTTCATAACAGATGAAATTGACTTCCTTTTTCTAAAGAGTTTCAAAATTAAATCTGTATAATGCGTAGCACATGACGTTCAGAATATTCCATATTTACTTGATTCATAATTTTTTTCCTACCTTCTTTAAGTTGCTGTCATTGTCCGTAATAATATGAATGATTGTTACTTCCTGACTTTATCAATCACATCTTTCAATAAGGAATAAAGGTACTTGTAGTCTTTCACTTTATCTGACGCATCTATGGACTTTAGAAACATGGTCCTACCATCACAATATGCAAGGAAGTTAATGATCTGCCTCATTGTATTACCAGTCCAACCATCTGTCATAAGTGTAACTCCACAATCGGGCCACATAGTTTTCAACTCAGAAATATAGTCACTTAAATCTGCCTTCTCTGTAGGCATGTATTTGTTCATTATTTCATATGTTGCGGGAGCCTTAACTCCCATCATAGACTAAGCGTTGACATCAATAACATTTTGTAGCCATGACTCATTTGCAATGTTAGCTGCCAGCCCATGAGCCAAAACTAAGCTCGTGATTGCTCTACCAATTTTCTCTCTTACATTTCCAAAAATACCCTTAATGGTTTTTTTATTTTGGGTTGTTTTCCCTCTAGGCTCCCCTTAGTGCTACCAGATCAAAATAAACTACGTAAACCTATTTTTTATTTTTTGGGTGGATGTGAAGGTAGTCTTGAACGTGAACCACTACCACCAGCATTTATATACCTCATGCTCTATGTTCTTCGATCACCTGACAGAGCTTGTCGTTCGTATTCACTTCTGAGCAAGTCTTTCATTGCTTGTCTAAATTGTCTCCTCCTCCTTGGATCTGCCTTCACATCACTCGAATATTCATACTCTTTATCCGAGTTAGAGTTCACTTCGTAATAATCTTGATAGCTACCAAATAGGGCCTTATAGACAGCTTCTTTTGATATCTATTTTATTGCTTTCTTCTCTTGCCTTGACGTCATTGACTTGGCAATCATGTCACGATCATCTGAATAATCCTCACATTTTGCAACATTCTTCTCGTCACTAAGTGATGCTTGAATTGTGTAATTCCACCAACCCTTAACTGTTTTCCACAAAAGTTACATTCTGTCATCTGTTTGCTTCCATCCACCAATTTGGTGCAATATAACTATCAAATGTCTTCCTTATCCTTACTTCTGCCACTTCCTCTAACATCTTTGCCTTTTCCAGACATACTGCTCTTGCATAGCTATACTACATTTATTTCATAATTAATAGTCACCGTATAATACATTATAATGTATTGTAATACTAATGTATAATGCATTATTGGCTAATTACATACAATAAAGGAAGATGCCATAATCATATTATACCTTTGATGTATATATGCCTTATCTAATTCAATCAAGTAATCAAATTTTACCTTAAAGGGTTGCACCTATTGGACCTAATTCAAGTCCTACTTGATCCGATTGGATTACTTCGACCCTTGAATTACCTGGTCGGCCAAATGGGTGGGACCCCTTAGGATACCCTATACGGTAGGACACTATTAGAGGTTAACGCAATTATCGCATTGACCTATCCTGTCATCAATTGGTTTAGGTAGACAAGGTTCCGAAATGAGCCAATTAAGTCTAATCTGACTAGATAATTATCCAACCTAGTTGGTGCGTCTACTTTTAAGATTTGGGTAGAATTGTGCTTTTTGGAATGTCGTTGGTGTTAGGGGGCGGTGCCCTTATTAATCAATTAAAATAATGTGAAGTGCGTGCCAAACAATCACAAGCAATACAAAACCTTTGAATTAAGTTCAAAAGTTTTACTTTTTAGGGTTAAGCCTTGTATTAGGATTTTTTTGGGTTTAATCATTTATTGGTTCAAATGAGATATAATACACATCGTCGTACACAAAGTTCAATCACTTGTTTGGATAATTTTAAAAGTAGAGATTTAGACAAAAATTTATAAATTACAAAAATTATGACATATGGGACTATGCAAGTAAATTGGAATTTGGAATTTGAACATTATAAATTCGTAACATAATGTGTTTTTACCCGAAAGTTGTAATCAAAACCTTATGCTTGATGATTTTTGTAAAAAATTGACTCACATAATACTGACTCATCGTCAGTCAGCAATCAATAGGTACCTGTAGCAAATCGTGTAGTGAATTAGGATTGTGAGTTCGATTTTTGTGTCCATGAGTGTGACTTCCATTGCTGATACCGATAGTTTATATTTATAATTGATCATTTCGAATTATTTGGGATTTTTATAATTAAGTTTGTCAGTGAGTCGTACTTACGTGCGAATCGTACGATTTGATTAGGTTTTTTATTGAATATTTACAAAGATACTGGTCGGTGTTGCACTTCTATCGGTGTGTGAACAAAATTGTTGATTAATATTATATGGAGTTTTTATAATTACATCTGTTGGTGACGTAATGATCGAATTGTGATTTGATACATTTTATTTTTTTATTGAATCTTTAAAGCATGTCCATCGGTGTTGCACTCATGTCGGTGTACGAACGAAATCATCGATTAATATTTCGAGTTTTTTATAATTACGTATGTTGATGACGTATTGTGCGAATCATGTGATTCGATATATTTTATTGTTTAATGAATTTTTACAAACATGCCTGTCGGTATGCGAACGAAACCGTAGATTAATATTTTATGAACTTTTTAAAATTACGTCCGTCGGTGACATACTATGCGAATTATGTGATTTGATACATTTTATTTTTATTGAATTTTTACATACCTGTTGGTGTGCAAATGAAATCATTGATTAATATTTTGAGTTTTTTATAATTACGTCCGTCGTTAACGTATTGTGAATCATGTGATTTGATACATTTTATTGTTTATCAAAATTTTTCAAACATACCTGTCGGTGCGCGAACGAAATCGTCGATTAATGTTTTTTGAGTTTTTTATAATTACATCTGTCGGTGGCGTACTATGCGAATTATGTGATTCGATATATTTTATTATTTATTGAATTTTTACAAACATGGCCGTTGATGCGGGAACAAAGTTATCGATTAATATTTTATGAATTTTTATAATTACATACGTCGGTGACGTACTGTGCAAATCATATAATTTGATACATTTTATTGAATTTTTACAAACATGCTTATCGATGCATGAATGAAATTATCGATTAATATTTTGAGTTTTTTATAATTATGTTGGTCAGGGATGTATTATGCAAATCATTTGATTGAATATATTTTATTGAATTTTTACAAACATGCCTTCAGTGAGTGAATGAAATCATCGATTAATATTGAGTTTTTTATAATTAGGTCTGTCGATGACGTATTGTGCGAATTATGTGATTCGATATATTTTATTATTTATTAAATTTTTACAAATATGTCCGTCAGTGCACGAATGAAATCATTGATTAATATTATATGAATTTTTTATAAATATGTCCGTCGATAACGTACTGTGTAAATCATGTGATTCGATATATTTTATTATTTATTGAATTTTTACAAATATGCTCGTTGGTGCGAGAATGAAATCATCAATAAGTATTTTATGCATTTTTTATAATTAAGGCCCTCGGTGCGAATGTACAACTTATTGTATATTGTGCAACTCAATGATTGTTCAATAATTGCATGATGTTTAAATGATTTATGATTATTGCTTCTCATTGGATTCTCCATTGCTCTACTTGTAGTAACCCATGTTACCCATACCATAAGCTAGCAGCAAGCAGCAAGCCAACAATGTTGCATGACCCCAATGCTGCATGGCACCATGGTAGCACATGTCAGTGTAGCTGCAGGGACCAGCAACTCTACAGTAGCTGGCATTGATATTTGATAAGCTACAACAGTAAGTTACTAACACGGCAAGTCGCCTGTAGCAGCAGCAACGCGAGGTGGAGTGCCTCGAATCGGGCCAGGTTGGCCGGCTACAGTGCGGCAATAGTACCAACACTGCGGAAGCGCATCAGCCTACTAGTGGCAGCAGAGCAGCAACGACAGTGACAACACAGTGGGGCAGCGGCATCGCAATAGAACAACATTGGCAGCGTAGTAGGTGCAACTGGGGCAACATAGTAGCGACAGAACAACATTTGAACTACAACAAAGATATGCTGCTATGCCGATCATATCGTTGGCATGCTGGTGATATCCTTGAGTTTCGACATCTAAACCGTGTTGGCATGGCCATGTCCCAAAAACCACCATTTTGGTGGCATGCTGGGGTTATGGTGAGGGGCGATGGTTCTTCCCTAGGCAGAAAAGAGGTTGGCGGTGGGGATCCTTAGGATCTTCTTGATACCATATGGAAGAGTAATGAGCAATTCTTGTTAATTATAAAAAAAATCAACTTTGCTTTATATGGAGAGAGGGGATAACAATAGTAATCTTCATCTTAATTAATATATAAACAAACCAAAAGTCAAATAAGTTGACCTAACTTAATAATCTAAAACTCTTTCTTAATTTTCTAATAGATAACATATAACTTGCCATTCTCAAGATATGATTTGAGAAGGAATGAAATCGAAATCAAATTTTACCTAAACAAAAATGTGATTGAATGCTATGGAGCTATTCCTGTATAAACTATTACGACTGATCCGAAGATTCAGTCGTCCAACGAGAAAGTAACCAAAAAGTAGTAAAATAGATCAGATTCACCATGCTAACAACTAATAGTAATAAAAGTACAACAGTAAAGAAGTAAACTACTACAGTATACACCACTATAATAGTAGAAAATTAAACGAGGTACATGAATATAAAGTGTAGAAATAAAAAGTACAGAATATAAAGGTACAAGAAGCTACTCACTACTACAAATGAGTACAAAAGAACTACGACTACTGGACTCTACTAGGTCCAGCATCCTCTGCAGCCGTGTGCTCTGGCTGCTCCATACCTGGACCTGAAAAAGGTTAGGAGTACAAAACGTCAGCGAATACTGAGTAGAATGGCAACCAACTACTAAACAGTAAAGGTGGATAGGTAGATATCGTTTCTCAATTTCTTTCTTTCTTTAACTAATTATTCTTTCTTTCACCATTTAATTATTAGGTTTCTTTCTTGATCTCGAATGTTCCTTATGGGAACGACCTTGATTGCAGTCGTTTCCGAAGAGTAGAAGTAGCACGTGGTGCTTTCCTGGCCGGGAGTCCCCCATGGTGATCCTACACCTAGTCAATCACCCCAAGGTCACTGACAGACGTAACGGTGACTACGGCATGCACGATAAACGCACGGGTAGCTACCCCGCACTGGCACGCGATCAGTTGTTTCCGTTAGCGGGTACGCCCAAAGTACATCACGGAACCAGTATAGGGCATAGCCCTCTCAGTAACAAGGGTTTAGCCCTTAAGAATCAAACAGGGATCTCGCCCCTCTACAGTCCGCGCACTCTCGCCTGACTACCCAAGTTTGTCCAGTGGGCTTAACAAGTCGGTGTAAGGCAGCTAGCTGAACCCTTGGTCCCGTGGGGTGGCTAGCTCTGTCCCTACACTAGTAGCTCCCCCCGGTACTGTGTACACGAGGGCCACCGAGTCGGTGCAAAGTGGCTAAACCTACCCCAGGTCTCAACGCGAAGGCGGTAAGCACCCCTCTACACTAAGAGGTAACATGCGCTCCCCTTGGTACCACGTACTCAAGGGCCAGCACACTTTCCAATGCATTTCCAAATTAATTCCATTTATTTTCAAGAGCTCTACTCCTAATTCCCCGTAGGGTTCATGCTCATATTCCTCATGCCATTCCATACCAGATTTCATCATTTCTATTTCCAATCTCAGGTTATACTCATGCAACTTGAAATTCTATAGTTCACATTTCTATATTCAGGTTACTAACAGGTAGCTCGTGTTTACGACATTCACATTTTCATTTCCAAATTATATACATACAGCTCATTATATTATTTCACGTGTGCGATAGGGAAGTTACATACAACAGTTAACTAACACAAGTACTACATAATTCGCAGGCAACTATTATTCATTTACAGGCAATTGTTATCATTCTATTTACTCATTCAAGACTGCAATTCATTCATTCAATATAGACAATCCATTATTTCTAGTCTTAGGATTCATGCCATACATATCCTAGGTTCTAATCATTCATTCCACATAGGTAATTAGGTTGTAATTAAATTGATGGGAAGCCACTCTACCAGTGAACCCAGGAGTAGTGGGGGCTTGACGGTAGGTCCACGTGCCTCAGCAAACCCAAAATCCACAACGGAATAAGGTCCTACCACAAGGATCAATCACAAGAGAATACTCAGAACAGTATAGAAAGTATTCCAACAAGTAGAAGAATTCATACGGGAAACAACGGTATCTTAATTGCGGAAATTGGATCTCAAACGAACCCTAAACGGGTCAAAAATAGTAATTCTGACTCAAATTAGATGTCTGGAACACCTTCCAGACCTCTTAAAAAGGTCCAGAGCCATACTTCAAGCCTTACGCCACTCTTCAGACGTCCAGGAACTCCGCTGGACCATTTAGACCCAGTTTCAGACATCCGACCTCTCCGGATGTCTGGAAACGCTTCCCGTCGTCTCGTGCCTCGCCCAGACGTTCGAATTGCGTGGAAGGGCGTGTCTTGTACCTTCCCGAAGTGAATCCTGCACGCGTCAACGAAAATCTTCTCAATAAGGCACGAAACAGCGCCTCGGTGGAATGGCCTGCATGGCTGTATCTGCAAAGATGTACAATGCGAAGCTTACCTCAGTCATCTGGAACGTCCTCCAGACGTCGTCTACGTCGTCTGGACGTCGATCCAGACGTCTGATTCTGGGAAAAATCCAGAACCAGAACCTGCCTTCGCCTCCTCGCGCCATGCGTGGCCGCGCAACGCCCGTTCGCCTGTTGCTCCGGCTGCAGCAGTGCCGGGGAGGACCTCCCTGACGCGTTCCGCCTTGCACACGCGCCGATCGGCCGTGAACTCACTGGCGAGCTCCCACGCGAGCTTGCGTGCTTGCTCTCCTCTCTTCCTCTCGTTGCTCCTCTCCTCCTATGCTGCTCACGCTCGCTGCTCGCTGCTCGCTGCTCGCTGCTCTCGCTGGAGAAAGGAGAAGGGTGGCTGGAAGTGGGGGTGGTGTGAGGGAGAGAGGAGGGGGGTTATATAAGGTATGGGGTTAGGGTTTGCGTCAAGGTTCGAAATGCCGATTTCGATGCCGCGCCGATGAAATTGTAGGTATGCATTTCGTGGGCATGCCGAAGGCATGCCGTGGAAATGCCATTTTTTCGATGGTAGATTTCGACGGTCTAAAAAAGTGACATTTTGAAGCATGTCGAGGGTACGCTGAAAACATGCCAATGCATGTCGACATAAATAACAGAAATGATTAAAATTTGAAAGACAACTAAATCAAAATGTTAGAAACATATTTACAATTGTATGTAAGCCTATATAAACAAAAAATAATTGTTATTTAAACCTATATGACAATAAATCAATGCGTAGGAATGATTAAAATTCGAAAGACAACTAAATCAAGATGTTGGAAACGTGTTTACAGGTTATTTAAGCCTATATGACAAAAAATCAACGTGTGTGTACGCTCAAAATTCCTGCCGATCAGATTTATTCCCGTCGCTCCAATTCCCAGCGCCGCTACAAGACGGTCGGCATGCTGTCGTTTCATCGGCAACTGTCGGCATGCCGGCGAAACCCTTGGCATGTCTACGGTTTCCCTACAAATCGACACTATCTTTGTGTTGTCATGTCCTTTCTCCAAAAATCCCCTTACTGACGGCATGCCGGCGACATGCTGTCGGCATTTAAATCACTGGTTTAAGTCAGGTGAGAGGAGAGAGAATGAGAAGAAAACGAGGGTCGCGTACGTACACGAAAATTTCGATTTTCAAACGTCTGTGAATGGGTCCAGACGTCTGACCCTCAGTGTAGACGTCTTACTAGACGTCTGACCTAAAGTACGGACGCCTTAAAAAGGCTTAATGACATGGGTCTTAACATAACAAACTCAAAGGAAGTTTCGTCCCCGAAACTTGAACTAGCTAGGGTGCGGAAAAAGAACAACATATGCATAACAAACTCAAAGAGGACCGAAGCCGATTCGAAAAGACGTACCCTCAAAGAGCTCCGGGTATCGCTCTTGCATTGCCGCCTCAGACTCCAAGGTAGTCTCCTCGTACCTCTGGCTCCTCCACAAGACCTTTACCAGGGGTACCTACTTCCGTTTCAAACTCCGGATGACTATCTAGTATCTACATTGGCCGCTCGGGGTAGGTTAGGTCGTCACCCACCTCGACGCGCTCGTGGCTCAGAACGTGACTGGGATCGGCGACAAACTTCCTGAGGTTGGACACATGGAACACGTCGTGCACATCAGAAAGCTGGGGAGGAAGGGTAAGCTTGTAAGCAACAGGTCCAACCCGCTCCAGGACCTCAAAGGGCCCCACAAACCTCGGCGCTAGCTTCCCTTTCACCCCAAAACGCTGCAGGCCCTTCATGGGTGAAACGCGAAGGGAGACGTGATCCCCAACCTAAAACTGCACCTCTCTGCGCTTCTGATTGGCATAGCTCTTCTGTCTGCTCCTGACAGTGTGAAATCGCCTGTGAATCTACTCAATCACCTCCTGACTCTGCTGGATCAGCCTGGGGCCAACCTCCTACTTGGTCCCCAATTCAACTCAACTCAAAGGTGTAGTACACCTCCGTCCGTACAGAGCTTCGTAGGGTGCCATACCGATGCTCGAGTGATAGCGTTATTATATGCAAACTCCGTCGGGGGTAAGTGCTCCTCCCAAGAGCCCCTCCAGTCCAGTACACAGGCACGCAAAAGGTCCTCAAGTGTCTGTATCTTGCGCTCTAACTGTCCGTCTGTCTGGGGGTGGTATGCTATATTGAACCTCATCCGTGTCCCCAAGGCCTGATGAAACTTAGCCCAAAACTGGGACGTAAAGCGGATATCCCGATCGGATACAATTTCCCGTGGAACTCCGTGCAGACATACTACGTCGCGGATATACCTCTTTGCCAACTGTGCTGGTCCCAAGGTGACTCGGATCGGCAAGAAACATGCCGTCTTCGTCAATCTGTCTACAATCACCCAGACTGCGTCGTGTCCTCGCTGGGTAATGGGCAAACCCACCACCAAGTCCATGGTGATGCTCTCCCACTTCCACTCTGGCACTGGAAGTGGCTGCAACGGCTCTCCAGGCCTCTGATACTCGGCTTTCACCTGCTGGCACACTAAACACTGCTGTACGAATTTATCTACATCCCGCTTCATTCCCCTCCACCAAAAATCGCGTCTCAGATCATGATACATCTTTGTGTTCCCGAGATGTATGGTGAACTTGGAACCGCGTGCCTCAATCAGGAGCTCTCTTAACAGCTCTTCGTCTCGGGGAACACATAAGTGTCTCCTCATACGTAGCACCTCGTCGGTAAAGAAGTCTCTAGGATCCCCTGACAGTACTTTGTCACGCAACGACTGCAGATATGGGTCTGCCATCTGTCTTGTGATGATGTGGTATATCAGCTCTGGTCTCGTCTGTTGTGTCAGTCACTGCCCCACAGTGTCCCAGTAACTCTAGGGGTCGCCAACTGCCCATCTCCTCCATGAGTCTCCAACTTTGTGCCTGTAAATTGGTCAAGTGGGCGAGCGCCTTCCAGCTCAAGGCGTCAGCCACCACGTTGGTCTTTCCCGGATGGTAGGAAATGCTGTAGTCATAGTTCTTTAGGAGCTCTAACCAACGGCTCTGTCTAATGTTGAGCTCCTTTTGATCAAACAAATAGCTGAGGCTCTTATGATGTGAAAATCTTAAAAGTTTCATCGTACAGGTAGTGCCTCCAAGTCTATAGTGCGAAGACGACAACTGTCAGCTCCACGTCGTGGGTAGGGTAGCTATGCTCATGGGTCTTCAGTTGCCGCGGGACGTAAGCGACAACATGACCTCGCTGCATGAGCACACCCCCTAACCCCTGCAAAGAGGCGTTCGTGTATACAACGAACTCGCCACTGTTGTCTGGGATGGTAAGCATGGGAGCTGAAGTCAGCCTCTCCTTTAGCTCCTGAAAACACGCCTCACAAATGTCTGTCCAAGAAAATGGCACATCCTTCCAGGTCAACTATGTCATAGGACGTGCAATCTACGAGAAACCTCTGATAAACCGTCGGTAGTAGCCTGCTAGTCTTAAGAAACTGCCGATCTCTGTCACTGTACGTGGTCTCTCCCACTTGAGTACTGCCTCTACCTTTGGTGGATCCACAGCCAAGCCATCCCCTGAAATCACATGACCTAGGAAGGTCACCTGCCTCAACCAGAACTCGCACTTGCTGTATTTGGCATACAGCCTATGCCACCTCAACGTGTCCAAAATCATTCGCAGGTGTTGTTCGTATTGCGCCTGCTCTCGCGAGTAGATGAGCACATCATCAATAAATACTACCACAAATTGATCCATATACGGTCTGAACACTCGGTTCATCAAATCCATGAAAGCAGCGGGGGCGTTGGTCAGCCCAAACAGCATGACCAAAAACTCGTAGTGTCCGTACCGGGTGCGGAAAGCTGTCTTGGAGACGTCGGTCTCCTTGATCCTCGACTGGTGGTAGCCATACCTCAAGTTTATCTTGGAGAATACCATGGCACCTTGTAACTGGTTAAACAAGTCGTCAATCCTCGGCAGCGGATACCTGTTTTTGATGGTGACCCTATTCAGCTGTCTGTAGTCTACACAAAGGCGTAAGGTACCATCCTTTTTCGCAAATAATGCCAGGGCTCCCCACAAAGATGCACTGGGCCTCACAAAGCTTTTCTCCAGAAGATCCTGCAACTGGGACTTGAGCTCTTACAGCTCAAGTGGTGCCATCCTGTAAGATGCTGTAGAAATGGGGCTGGTCCCTGGTACCAGTGAGATCTCGAACTCGATCTCATGCTCGAGCGGTAGTCCTGGTAGCTCCTCTGGGAACATGTTGGGGTACTCTGACCACCGGGATACTCTGAAAATCTGTCACGGGGCTGGGTTCTGCCACTATACAAGCCAGAAAGCCCTTACACCCCTGGCCCAAAAGTCTCGCCACCCAAAGTGCAGAAATGCACCCGAAGTTTCCTTCCACCGGCTATTTGTGAAACTCAAAAGAAAGCATCTCCGGTATGGAGAAAACGATCTTCCTCTCAAAACAGTCCACCAAAGCGTAGTAAGTGGACAGCCAATCCATCCCCAGAATCGCGCCAAAGTCCTCCATTGGTATCACAACTAGGTCAGCGGGGAGGTTGTGTTCCCCAACACTGACCTCGCAGCCTGTATTAATCTTTCCAGCTACAAACAGTTGGCCACCTAAGTCTCTGATCACAACGGATCCCCTAATGGAGGGCTATCGGACCCCAAAGTAATGATAAACTTGTGGAGCAAGAAAGTCCATCGTACTAGAAGCAAGAAATACGTACTCCAAAAAGACCAAACATTGTAACCATACCTGTCACCGCAGAAACTGAAGCTATGACGTCTCCGTGAGTCACGATGTCGCGACACCCCTCAATCCTGGGAGCGGACAAAACAGCTAGGCCCGGGGTGGAGCTAGTGACAGCTAGCCGGTATCCTCCCCGCGACTGCTGTCCTCCACGCGCCTGGGAACCGCGACCTCCTGCTCGTCCTCCAATGCTCGGCGCGGGGAGCATCTGCTGACCTTCAGCCCTAGACGGGCAGTCCCTCCTGATGTGGCCCGGCTGGCCACACCGGTAGCAAAGGGGAACTCGACTCCTATCCTCGGTAGGTCCCTGTTAACGGCTGGGCGGGGGTTCGGTGCTGGCAACTGGCCCCTGTCGGGGGCCCTGAGAGGCTACTGATGGCCCCGCAAAACGAGATGGCTCTCCTGCGAGCGCCGCGTGCCTCCCTTGATTTCTCTTGACTCGCCTGGTGCGACGGTGAAAATGTCGTTCCACGAAAAACTCCCCCGCCGTACCCTCAGAAGAGAGATGAGGGGGTGGCGGAGTGAGTGGAAGCAGAAATTTTTCTCGAACAACCTCTCGGATCAATTGGACGAGATCCTGAGACTGTACGCTCAGGATGAGAGAAGGGGTAGCACGTACTCCAAGCTCGACACGTCTGCCCCTCCGGTCTCGTCCACGGCCACGTCCACGACCCTTCTCGGGAATTCTCCGACGAGGCATCTCCTGCAAGGAGACGCGGAAGACAAAACAGAAGACGTCAACTCTAATGAACTTCAGCGAAAGGACCTCGGGACGGATGTTAAAAGGGTATGTTGTGGTGGTTACTCTAGTTACACGCACGTGAATTGGTTATTTTTTAGCTCGTTAGTTCATTTCTCGGGACGATCTTGCTCTGATACCATCTTGTTACGACCCGGTTCCCAGATCCCTACAGGACACGAGATCGGACTGACTCAACTGATCCGAAGACGCAGTCGTCCAACGAGAAAGTAACCAAAAAGCAGTAAAATAGATCATATTCACCATGTTAACAACTAACAGTAACAAAAGTACAGTAGTAAAGAAGTAAACTACTACAGTACACACTACCACAACAGTAGAAAATTAAACGAGGTACATGAATATAAAGTGCAGAAAGAAAGAGTACAGAATATAAAGGTACGAGAAGCTACTCACTACTACAAATGAGCATAAAAGAACTACGACTACTGGGCTCTACTGGGCCTAGCACCCTCTGCAGTCGTGTGCTCTAGCTGCTCAATACCTGGACCTGAAAAATGTTAGGAGTACAAAACGTCAGTGAACGCTGAGTAGAATGACAACCAACTACTAAACGGTAAAGGTGGATAGGTAGTTATTGTTTTTCAATTTCTTTCTTTCTTTAACTAATTATTCTTTCTTTCACCATTTAATTATCAGGTCTCTTTCTTGATCTCGAATGTTCCTCATGGGAACGATGTTGATTGTAGTCTTTTCCGAAGAGTAGAAGTAGCACGTGGTGCTCTTCTGGCCGGGAGAGTCCTCCGTGGTGGTCCTACACCCAGTCAACTACCCCAAGGTCACTAACAGACGTAACGGTGATTACGGCACGTGCGATAAAGGCACGGGTAGCTATCCTACACAGGTACGCAGTCAGTCGTTTCTGTTAGCGGGTACGCCCAAAGTACACCACAGAACCAGTATAGGGCATAGCCCTTTTAGTAACAGGGGTCTAGCCCCTGAGAACCAAATAGGGGTCTCGCCCCTTCACAATCCGCGCACCCTCGCTTGACTACTTAGGTTTGTCCAGTGGGCCTAACAAGTCGGTGTAAGGCGGCTAGCTGAATCCCGGGTCCCGTGGGGTGGCTAGCTCTCTCCGTACACTAGTAGCTCTCCCCGGTACTGTGTACACGAGGGCCATCGAGTCGGTACAAAGTGGCCAAACCCACCTCAGGTCTCAACCCGAAGGCGGCAAACACCCCTCTACATTAAGAGGTAACATGCGCTCCCCTTGGTTACACGTACTCAATGGTCAGCATACTTTCCAACACATTTCCAAATTAATTCCATTTATTTCCAGGAGCTCTACTCCTAATTCCCCGTAGGGTTCATGCTCATATTCCTCATGCCATTTCATATCATGTTTCATCATTTCTATTTCCATTCTCAGGCTATACTCATGCAACTTGAAATTCTATAGTTCACATTTCCATATTCAGGTTACTCACAGGTAGCTCGCGTTTCCAACATTCACATTTGCATTTTGAAATTATATACGTGCAGCTCATATTATATTATTTCACGTATGCGACAGGGAAGTTACATACAACAGTTAACTAACACAAGTACTACATAATTCGCAGGCAACTATTATTCATTTACAGGCAATTGCTATCATTCTATTTACTCATTCAAGACTGTAATTCATTCATTCAATATAGACAATCCATTATTTCTAGTCTTAGGATTCATGCCATATCCTAAGTTCTAATCATTCATTCCACACAGGTAATTAGGTTGTAATTAAATTGATGGGAAGCCACTCTACCAGTGAACCTAGGAGTAGTGGGGGCTTGACGGTAGGTCCACGTGCCTCAGCAAACCCCAAATTCGCAACGGAATAAGGTCCTACCACAATGATTAATCACAAGAGAATACTTAGAACAGTATAGAAAGTATTCAAACAAGTAGAGGAATTCATATGGGAAACAACGGTATCTTAATTGCGGAAATCGGACCTCAAACGGACCCTAAACGGGTCAAAAATAGTAATTCTGACTTAAATCAGACGTCTCGAACACCTTCCAGACGTCTTAAGAGTCTAGAGTCATACCTCAAGTCCTGTGCCACTCCTCAGATGTCCAGGAACTCTGCTGGACCGTCTGGACCCAGTTCCAGACGTCTGACAACCTCTCCGGACGTCTGGAAACGCTTCTTGTTGTCTGGTGCCTCGCCCAGACGTCCGAACTGCGTGGGAGGGTGTGTCCCGCGCCTTCCCGAAGCGAATCTTGCATGTGTCAACTAAAATCTTCTCAATAAGGCATGAAACAGTACCTCGGCGGAGCGACCTGCATGGCCGTATCCGCAAAGAAGATGTACGTTGCGAAGCTTACCTCCTCAAGACGTCGTCTACATCGTCTGGACGTCGATCCAGATGTCTGATTCTGGGAAAAACCCAGAACCAGAACCTGCCTTTGCCTCCTCGCGCCGCGCGTGGCCACGATGCACCCGTTCGCCTGCTACTCCGGTTGCAGTAGTGTTGGGGAGGACCTCCCCGATGCGCTCCGCCTTGCGCACGTGCTGACCGGCCGTGAGCTCATCGGCGAGCTCCCACGCGAGCTCGCGTGCTTTCTCTCCTCTCTTCCTCTCGCTGCTCCTCTCCTCCCACACCGCTCACGCTTGCTGCTCGCTGCTCTCGCTGGAGGAAGGAGAAGGTTGGCTGGAAGTGGGGGTGGTGTGAGGGAGAGAGGAGGGGGGTTATATAAGGTATGGGGTTTGGGTTTGCGTCGGGCGAGAGGAGAGAGAAGGAGAAGAAAACAAGGGTTGTGTACTGTCTACACGTAGCACGTGCACAGACTCGAGGACGTACATGAAAATTTCGATTTTCAGATGTTTGTGAATGGTCCAGACATCTTACCAGACATGTCTTAAAAAAATTTAATGACACAAGTCTTAACATAAACCAACAAAAAAATCCCCCACTACATGGCCCTTAATGTAAAGCCTAATTTTTGTTTCTCATACGATTTGGTGCCTAGCATTTTTTTATCTAGCATTTGTTATCAAAGTAAGGTCCTTTTTGATTGTACCATTAAAAGAAAATTAACATGTGCAAAAATTTATACCAAAATTTCCCTCATCATTCCCCTTATTCTCTTTAATCCTTCTTTCTCTTCATTGTCATCTCTGTCATTACTGCCAACCATCAATATTGATGGAAGGTTGGGGTTAGGCTTGTCAATCTTTTTGAAAGCATAAGGTTTATCGGTGGAGTGGAGGATTTTGTTGGTGCAAATGGAGGAATTGGAGTCAACAACACACCTTACAAACACCCACCCACCCACCAACCACCCTTGCTCGCAGGATTGTTGTAGAGAGATAAAGAGAAGATAAACCACTTACTTATTATTGCCTATAAATCTCTAACTCTTCTCCGTCTCCACTCACTGTCCTTTCCTCACTTTCTGTGACAATCATGGTGAGGACTTCCATCCGTAGTACCCAGAGTGTTTCTATGTGGTTGTGGCCTCCATTACCTTCGATAACTCTCCTTTGTTTTGCCACCTGTGCTTCTAGAATGACATTGAGCTCTTGTACCCTCTATAAACAAGGGTTCCATCTCCCTTGTTGGATTTGCGAAACTTTGATTTGGAGGGATTGGAGATCTGAACAGTCACAATGCATTTTCTATTTGGTGCAATCTCGAAGGGAATGTGTTGGAGTGCATTTGTAGGAAACATGGTGGTGGGTGCTTGTGGTGATTGCGGTGGTAGGGTTTTTCGCTAAAGTGATGATGTAGAGGGAATGCCTATTATACCATGTAGGTGGTGATGGCGGCGGCTTTCTCTTTTCCACCCATGCAATTATGGCCTCCTTCAGTTTCAGCAGCTTTCCTGTCTGATTACTCATAATCCTATGATTTGGGGAACTTTTTGTAGTTACTTGTAAATCAGAATTAACAAAGATGGTCAGAAGGCCCATAATCCCTTTTCCCTATCTGATAGAGATTTTTGAATTCTTTAGAACTGCTGCTGCCACTGGCCTTCTACTTCTTAAATCTTGTCATCAAACTTTGGCCGACTGCCATTCTTGTAGTCAGAATACTGATCATCTGTGTTTGACCTTGAATAAAATCTGGGCCAAGGGAGTGGATAGATTCATCAGATCTGCCTTCAAAGGGTTTAACAGTGAACTATTGCTACATCTTTCTTATTTGGAACTCTCACTATGCTCTGTGCTGACGCTTTGACCTATTCTCTCCTCAAAGCTAGGTCATCCTAGGAATCATTACAATTGTTTGCAACCTTCCTTTAAAAAAAAAATGTTTGCAACCTCGTATTTTGAAGTTCCCTACCGCAATATAGAAATTTGAAAACTCCATGGTTTATTGGGAAGACAGTCTATTTTACATAGATAGTGGTTGTGATCATCTACATCTTGTGGCGTGTTTTTTTTTTTTTTCCTTTTTGGTGGGTGACATCTTTCTTCTATGGTCATCTGCATCTCATAGTCTTTTTCTGGGTGACATTCCTTCTTCGTGGAGGACTTCTCCTGAGATGTTAGTAATTATATGCTTCCTAGCCCCACTTGGGGCCATCCTAATCCACGTTGGTCATAGAGTTTAGGAAAAGAAAACCTTGCTTTTCCACTTTGTAGGGCATGAAAGTGCTTGAGTAATGTGGTCTCTTATTCAGCAACTCCATGGCCTGTTTTGGATATTTTCCTCCAAAGTATTCTTCTGCAGCTGCGCTATAATGAGGTTGTTTCAGATCATTGTCTAACCCTTTGGAAGATTGTGAGCAGTAAGCATTTTGCTTATCTCATCTGCTGATTTGACGAGTTAAAAGCTACGATAGATGGCCCCTTTATTCAATTATTATCCGAGCAGGTATTGCTTTAGCATATATCTGCTTGTTCATTTGTTATTCCAAGGGATCACCAAGAAGATTGCATATGTTAGAGATTCTTTTCTGATGTCATTCCTGGAAAGGCACTGTTGGTTTAGCAGAGATGGATGCTGCACTATCTGGATGAAGAAACTATGAAAAAATTATTCTGGAATTTTGAAATTTGGGCTAAAATGGAAAACAATCAACTTGAAGAAACTAATATGGAGCTATAGTTTTTCTTCTTGGATCTGCTTTTGCAGCCTCAATGCCCATTGTGGAGTTTCTAAATGAGGGGCTATTGCATGATGCCAACTGTTAGGAATACAACATTAAGGTGGTGGAGACAGACAAGGTGCTTCTTACCTTGGTGACTGGAAGGTGCCATTAATATTGAGAAGTAAAAAAGTACAAGAAGAAACATGGAGTTGCAGCAATGTCATAATGCTCATAAACATGGTGGTCTTAACATGCCAGCGTGAAGGTTTATGCTGTGTGTGGAGCAAGGATATCATGATAGACATCGTTCCGTGGTATGTAAAGCAATAATTGCACTTCCATTCTCCCTACTTATCCTACCAATTAATGAAGCTCCAATTAAATTATACCAACTTACAAAATTCAATTTTGTACCATCAACTAGAATTACATTTGCCACGCTGATTGAATCACTGTCCACTGAAAATACAAGTGATGGAGAAAGTCCGTTGCCAACCTTTGTTGGTTAGCAGCCTTCCAGACCAAGAAGTATAAATCTTTGAAGGTCTGCTCACTTAAAATAGAAGTGAGAAAATTTGCTGCCATGTTCTGCCAGTAAGTTGAAAAATAACCGTCTCTGACATGCTTTACGAAGTTTAATTTCTGTGTATTCTCCAGCAAAGAAACAACCCATCCTTCTCGATAGACTGTACTGGTTTCTTACATTTCTCCTTGTGAAGCCACCAATCCATAATGCTTCTCTGCAGCTGCCAGCCTTTGTCCAGTAATTTAGCCCTAACCTACAATACTTCCTCCAGGAGGACTGGCCTAAATCTGTTTGAGATATCCGACGATAGTGCTTTGCAATTTCTCTTATAAGTTATAACCTTCCTGGAGCAATCATCCCAGGGTCTCCCTCTTCATAGGATTCTATTCGCTGTAGAGTTGGAAACCAACATCTGAGAAGCAGCTTGGTCACTGACATCTTGCGCGCCAGCTCTGGGACTCACCTCCACAACTCTAAAAGAATTGTCCCATAGTCCTTACCTAATTCTCAATAATACTTTTAGGGGCACGAGAAAAATGTCAGTTGGCTACTATACAAACTGACATGCCCATCTTTGATCAACAACTTGTTGATTAGGTCATCTGCTGATCACGGGTGTGACTTTCCATTCTTAGAAATACATTTTTTATTGCTAAAGAATAAGAAAGAAAAAAATCCCTAAAAAAATCAAGAAAAAGGAATATGATTGTTTGTTGAATAATCAAATTTTGTTTCTTTGCAAAAAGATATACTAAAAGGATTTGCAAGCTATAAACATATTGTACTCATCTGAACTTCTAAGATACAGACATGCAAGTTTATTTCAAGTTTCAACACATCTTGTAATACCTTGTTAGTAAAAAGGTTGACTGATTTCCACATCTTGTTGATGGACATTTGAATATTGTTCATAAAAACAATCCACATTTGGCCAACGTTGATATGGTGAACTTTAAGCATTGACACTGTTCCTTCATCTTTCTGTTGGGAATTGTTGTACAGTTAATAGTTGGCAACATGGTTACTGCTCATACTATTTCCTAGAGACTATTGTATTGATCATGCTAATTTGAAATAAAGGTGCTAGAAGTCATTGGCAGTCAGTACACTCGGTTTAGTTTCTGATGGATGTGTGATTGGCAGGCTAACAACTTCTGATGGTCTGTTATTTACCATTCAAGAAAAGATTAAGTGGGCTGATACAATGAGTGAAGCAGACAAGAAGCACCGCAAAGAAATTGAAGACAAAACAGAAGATATGAAGAAATCTATCAAGGTGAGTTAATGTGGCTATTATTTTTTCAATTGAATTTGATGAAGAGTACTTTCAGCATTTCCTTTTCTGATACTCTGCTTGAACATATATTTCAGCATATATCTCTTATTCCAGTTGTAGAAATTTATATCACATGATGCCATCAGTCGCTTTGTGATAAATTGAATCAATTTTCAAATACGTGCAATGGCTGTCGATGTGTCTTACTTACTTGGTGGCAGAAGTTGCACAGCAGGCCGACATGGACTTACGGGGGAATGAGGAGATCATCTACTCTGAACCTGGAGGAGTGATGGATTTTGAAGAGGATCGTGCTAGACCCAAGAGGTAACCTATATGCAGAAAATTTGGAAATGTTTGATTGAGTTTGCAAGTCTTCTTTGACCTATCAAGTAGCATATCTGGAAGTTTGAGATTGTCCCTAGGTCTTTGGTATACTTTAAATATTTTGAACTCCTTACATACTCAAAAGTTGTTAATCCGCTTGTATAGTCTAGTGGCTGGGTAGTTGGCCTTCAACCCAAGGTAGCAGGATTTTGCCTTTCTTAAAAAATGGTAAGATCTTTATGATCTACCACATGGTCAAACACATAATAGTTAGGATTGATTTTTTTTTTTTTATGACATAGAACCCCTTGCCGGGTAAATATGGGGGGGGGGGGGGGGGGGGGGGGGTGGGACATAGCCCCTGCAGTAATGCCTCCGGTAAAGCAAGGATTTGAACCTGCACACCCAGCACCACCAATGTGGGGCCAGGACTGCAAGCGCCAGCCCTGGCGGGCTTGTTAGGATTGATTTGCTTGTAGCTGTAAATGTACTTTTCAAACAGCTTTCGATTTCTGCAGTAACTATATCATGAAATAGTGGATATAGCTATATTTATAGAAATTTAGTGCCACATTTTTCCTACAGCAACTGCTGCAGTAGTCGTCTTAACTTCATCATCTAGCAGAAGCTTTTCTACCATTTCTTACCTGAAGCCATCTATTTAATGCTTCTCAGTGTATAAGTTGTGAAATATCATGTGATTGCTGTCAGTGAAAGTTTTCTGTGAGTTCGTTTTATTTCTATTGTTTTCTTATTTACAATTGTCCTTGCTATGTATTTCTTCTATACTATTTTGCAATTTTCTTTAATGCCTTTCTATAGTGTGTATCTAATTGATTGTGATTGGTCTCTCTCTACATGGTATAAGTGAAAGGTAGTCCATAGAAAATCCAAACTTTATCTCTATTAAAGTGTAATTTAGGAAACTAATTTTATTTACAGCAATTTTAGCATGCAGTTTCTTTGTCGAGTCTTTATAATTTTAATGTACTTTATCTTATAACTCCCCTTTTCAAAAAAACTTTATCTTATAACTTCTAAAGTTTAGGTTTTAGATCTTCTTAAAAAATCTCAAGTTTGAGAAACTTATCATTTCTTGTTTCTTTTTTAGTGTAATAACAATAACATTGGGATTTTATTTTTATTGCTTTCCCTTTGTCTAATGTAACCATCCATCTATAAAAGGGGCAAAGTTTTTTTTTTGCATGGAATTGACATTTGGTTCTCAATCCTGTAAACTATGAAGAACTTGAGTGTTATTGGGTTTGATAAAAAGGAACAATCAAATGCAACGGAATTTGAGATGACAGTGCGCCATCTGATGTTTGTACGTTGGTTCTCTTCAACTCAATGATCACTAGAGAAGGTCCTAGGGATTTATTTGTAATATCTACATTACTTGCAAACCAAGTAATGGGAAAATTACATAATACACCCCCACACACTTAAATACATAACACTTTTTACGGTACAACCCTTGACACCTCAATTCTATCTCCCCTCACTGTGCAAACTAAGTATGAGGTTAACAAGTACTCAGTTTGTTCTTTAGCTTTAAGAATATTCTGATGCCCAGTGGATTCGTCAAGATATCTGATCTTCTATAGCTTTGTGTTGAACAATAATTTCTCTGCTTTGTATGTTTTCCCTGAATCTGTACTTGCTTTGATTGATCATGAAAAATTAGATTGACTACAAAAGCACATGCACTATGATTGTCACATAATATAAATGTGCATTTATCATAATCCCCAAATTGTTCAGAAATGGAGTGAATCCAAATGACCCCATCAACTACAGATGCCAAGGCTCGATATTCTGCTTCTAAGCTAGATCTTGCAATGCTCTGCTGCCTGTGACTATTCCAAGTTATTAGATTCCTTCCAAGGAAGATGCAATGACCTATGACAAATCTATGATCGTATGGATATCCTTCAAGGATGCAATAAGAGCACCAATTACATGTGATAAGGAATAATCTCTCTCATAATTGAGTCCATTTGTACTCGTTCCCTTTAGATATATAATTTGCTTATGAATGATTGGTTGTTGGTGAATGCATATATTGTGAAACATGGTTGATACCAAAGGTATTGCCAACTCTAATAATATGGGATATTGGAGCACACCGGCTATGCTACGATATTCTGCAAGATTTTTAATCATTTGATTGTTAGGCTTAAGCAAATTATACTGTGATGGGGTTGGACTAAAAATTGATGTTATGAATACCCATAGCATGCTCATGGTGTGTTGGCGAGATGATTGTTTTTCGATGTAGAGCCATATTGACATACATGTAATGTCAAAATGTAGGAGTGTTAGTGATATTTTAATACGAGATGACTGTTTTTTGATATGGGGTGTGATGGCAGGATGTCTGATATATAATGTCATGAGACCTGTAAAAGTTCGCTAATCTAGTAGTGCAATACTCTAAAGTATTATCAAATCGCATAATCTTAGGCATAATAGAAAACTGATTTTTTATTTCTAATAAAAAAGTCTCAATCACATGTTCAACATTGGACGTAATTTTTAACAAAAATAACGACAATTGGGAAAACTCATCTATAATAACCAAATAATCTTTTTAGAAATCCGATTAAGGCCCCAGATGTCCATATGCAGTAGTTGAAACACAACAATAGTCCCTAGTCCAGTGCTAGAAGGAAACGATGATCTATGGTGCTTTCCCAACTGACATGCATCACAATGCATCTCAGTCGTGGCTGAAATGTGCGTGATGGTGCGTCTGACCTTGTCTAGAGAATGATGACCAAGGCGATGGTACCACTGCAAGGCACTCCTAACAGCAGAACTAGAATCACCCTGGCAAGTAGCGGTAAGTAGTGTTTGGACTAGGCGATACACACCCCCCTTTTCATGTCCTTCACCAATTATTCTCCTTGTCAACTTGTCCTAAAAAATGCATCCCAGTTCACCAACTATAGCACGACAGTGATGCTACTTTGTAATCTTAGTAATAGGCAACAAATTCAATGAAAAATTAGGAACAAAGAATGCGTCAAGCAATCTCATAGTGGGAGTCAGTGCCACCTCCCCCTGATAACCAATCTGCGCATGTCTGTCATATACAACTTGTAATGTATTGCCATAGGATACGTACTGTAGTCTACTAGAACTTCCCTAATCTCCTGGCAAATGATGTGAAGCACTAGAATCCGCTAACCATGTTGCACTTGCAGAAGCCTTGGTGAGGAGGCAAAGCGTTCTATAAGCAAGTTGGTGGATCATTACATATATGTATACATAAAAACTGGACTTAGCAGTGTAAAAGTATTTTGGTCCTAGCATGTTTTCAGAAAGGTCAAGCAAGAATACTAACCGTAAGAAAACAACAAAATCGCTCTTCAAAAAATAGCAATGATAGACCTTTCTTCAGAAAAAAAAGCAATAATAGACCATTAGTAGCAAAGATAGATGAGCCGTAGGGGGCATCACAGTCTAATATCGCTTTTCTAGGCAGATGAACATTATTCTACAAAATACTTTTAGAAAAAAGACACTAATCTACAAAATATACAAGCAGATGAAAATGAAAAGACAAGTTGCTGTCACGTGAGAGATGCCCATGATTGCAATGCAGTGATTTGTGCTGAGGACAAAGGACAAAGTTTGATAGAGCAATGGGAGGTACTTGCATATCATAGCTGAAGTTGGAATATTGATATAGAGAGACAAAATTCGAATAGCATGGAGATTGAGAATTTTGTCGTAAGAATTTTTATTGGGAAAATTTGGGATGAGAGAAGCTAAACAAAAGAAATAAAGGGTGATGGATAGTGATGATCAGAGAGAGTAAATTGGTTTATGGGAGAATGGGTAGAAAATTGTCTGGATTGGAGTAAAAACCAAACTTCTAAATGCAAGAGTTTATTAACCCCTTAGGAGTAGGTGCATGGAAAAAATGGAGTTATTTGCCTAGGATTCCTTATGATTTGGTGGGAAGTGCACAAGGCACTTTCGATGCAGCCAAGCCTGTTTTATGTAAAATATAAGGGGCATATTGTAATTTTTTTCATTATTTTATCTTTGTGGAATGTTAAAATATAAAAGTGAAATAAAATAAATATGAAATCAAAAGTATTACAATCGTGAACTCTTTAGTTTACATGGGAATCCCGTTCATGAAGAGCAGGGAGAAAACCATAGAAGTGCCTTTATCTCCGTGATCTTTCATTATTCTTCTCAAAGATAAATGGGGGTGCGACATCACTTTTATTGGCCACCAAACACCTCTCTACTGAACTTTTAATTGAATTTCCACATTACCGAATTATCCAACAAGAAATGTTCATATCTCTCAACATTCTCCCTCAAGCTAGAGCGTAAAATGCTTAGCTTGTATAATCTAATTCCTCACTCATACAAGCAGAACTGCATAACGCAACTCTCAACTGGTGCAACCAGGTCATGGCTCTCCAGGTGAATGGCAATAGTTGCCTCCTCATTCTTGCTTGTAGGTAGGTGTGCTGAAGATGACACATTAATGAGGTCGGGGTCTAGTAGATGAATTGTTGAAGCTGGCTCTGATTGGTCTCTCTCCTAGAGACTTCGATTAGTGCTGGTTACTTCCCCATTGGAGATCTCAGAAGTGGGTTTCTCCCTTGGAGACCTCGAGACTAGGTCTATCCCACATAGAAACTCAAAGTGGGTCTCTCTCTATAAACCTTGAGATTGGGCTCTGCTATACGAAAATCTCTATAAATTTCTCTCATATAGGGATTAGAAATATGTTCTTCTCATATAGGAACCAAGAAGTAAGCTTCTCTCATGTGGAGACCTTGAAGAATGGGTCTCCTTCATATGGGGGTCACAATAGACTCTTACTCCTTTCTCCTATACTCGTATCGAAAAAGAAACCAACATAGAGAAGAAAAATAAATAGAGAAGTGCTTCTCTTCCACTTTATCATATTTTTTTTGTTTCTCTCTCCTTTTTTCTATTTCTTTTTAATCTATCCCGCTTTTTTCTCTATATCTTCTATTTTTTCCCCTTTTCTTCCTCTCCTTTTTTTTTTTGATAACGAGGAACCCTATGTGCACTAGAGGTAAACCCCGAGCGGTCGGTCCCACCGAAGCAAGCCTCGAACGTCCGTCGGAGCACCTAGTGGACAACACCACCGCTTAGCCCTATGTGCGTATGGGTAAGCACGAGCTCGAACCCATGTGCCCCACACAGGGAGAGCTTACGGAGATGGGGGAACCCAACTAGGATACCCCTACCACCCATCTTCCTCTCCTTTTTTTTCTCTTTCTTTCCTTTTTTTTAAGCTAACAAATAAGAACAAGAAAATAGGGGACTAAACATACAAAAAAACCCTAAATATCTTCTCTTAGGACCCATTTATGTCATGGGATATCCCACATTTTTGCTGGATATCCTGTGTTTATGAAGGGGAATAAGTGAACTCGTGTTTTGCCTTAAACTTGAGTTTCCTCAAATCTGGGTATGAGTGAGGGATGAGTTATCCCATGCCTAAATCCCTTGCAATCTCAGCTTATTTCCACCTTATCCCCTATTCACATAAACACCCCTACATAATTATCTCGTGATACATATAAACACCAACATGAGATATCTCATGTTTGCAAGTTTTTATCCTGTGGAATATATCTTGCAATGTAAACTAACCCTTAAGGGTTGTAGGAACACGAACCATGTTGCCACTATGCCATTGAGACCTCGCGATGGTGAGATCTGTGGATCCACTATCTTCTTTGTCGCCATCGACTTCATGATCGCCTCCTTGGTGCAGGCTCGTGGTTCTTGAACTTGAGCTTGAACGTGGCCAGCAAGATCTCCTCTGAGTTTGGTATCGCAGTGTATGCCTCCTGTAGGATGGCATTGCTTGACCCTATCATTGTTGGGGGCACTTTTGGATCATCATTGGCTCAATCCTCAATGGCATTTTCGGCTTCTATTCATGCATCGTGTCGAGAATAGCTACAAGGAGAAGATGAAGCAATGGTTTGTGATATACCGTGGCTCCTGATTAGGGTTTCCTGTTCCTTTGCTACTGTTGCTTGGGCTCTTTGAGTTCCTGCGTAGCTCATTGGTGGTCTTCTCTGCCACGACAATGCTGTCTCTACTCCTTCATGCGTGCACTCTTGCTGCTTCGTTCGCACATAGTGGGTTCCGTCTTCTGTGTGTGCTGCGGTCAACGTAGATGAGGATGCATGATCTAGTGATCCTCTTCCACTAGGGCAAGGTTGGCAGCGTTGAATTTGGTCCTCAGGTGGTCAAATCTAGCCTTGGGATAGTGGGTGGTCGGATTTGACTTGGCCTTGAAACACAACTTTGAACATGAATCTTGAAACATGAGGACGTTTAAATGGATGGATCTTGATGAACATCATCAACCTAAATAATGATTAAAAAAAAATCAAGATCAAACTCAAGAATGACTTGCTTTGATATCGTGTTAAAATATTAAACATGAAATTAAAAGCATCACAATCATGAATGCCTGGGTTTGCATGGAAACTCTACTCACAAAGAGTGAGGAGAAATCTATGGGAGAAGCACCCCTATGGACGTGATCTTTCATTATTCTTCTCAAAGATAGATGGGGGTACAACTGGCCTTTTATACGCCACCAAACACCTCTCTTTCCCACTCCACCATGTGGGACCAATTAACTAAACTTTTTATTGGATTTCCACATTATCCAATTACCCAATAATCATTTATCTCTATCAACGTGGGGATTCTATTGCAATATGTCTATTTTCTTTTTCTTAGACTAGGTTTAGTAGTAATTCCTTTGCCCTTTTCTAAATAGGATTTATAGTTTTGTGAAGGGCATTCCCTTCCCATATAAAAGGGTGCAACCCCACTTGCATTGAAGAAGTAATGAAAACAAAAGTTGCCCCCAAGTTGTCGCATGTGGGACCCCATCTTACCCTCATCTCTGTCGCTTTTCCCCTCCTGACCTCCTCTTCTCTTCTTCCCTTCTTACCCAAACCCACCACCTCTTTCCCACCTTAGCACGACTACTGAACTTCTCTGCCACATCTCTGTTATCTGCCTCATCATCTGTGTCCGCTCCATGTCCGAACGGTCCTGCTGCTCAAGGCCACGTGCGCCTCTCCCCATCTCTGCCAACCCTTCCTCTTGCAGCTTGATGTCTTTTCAGTTTGACGGCCATCGCCTCTCCACCTTCTGCTAGCGTGCCCAACCCACCGTTCCATAGTCCTCGAGTCCAGTGCGTGACCCTGTGTGAACATCTAAGCTTCTGCCCGGTCCATCTCATCTGCAGTTCTCTTCCATCATACACACAGCACCATGTGTACTGCTATTCCATTCGATTCTCGGATTGGTCACAAGTGCACACATTAGAATCTTTTCCTGTGACTTCTATTCACCTCCACCCTCTGCAAGACTCTCTCCTCAAGGCTATCATTAAAAAATCAGAGATATTTTAAGTCACAAGCTCTTTGGAAAATTTACCTTCTGACCCTATTCCTTAAACCTGGAACAGTTGAACTTGGGTCTCTAGTACATTACCTTTATACTTTTGATTTGGGTCAAGATTCCTCATGGTCTTGATGGGACAGCAAAAACCCTTTTCATGTGCTTTTTGCATTTATTTGTCATCCCAAAATTACCCTTCCCCTCCCCCTCCCCCTCCCCCTCCCCCTCCCTGTTGCTGTAGCACTCTTCCAGCACCTTGCTGCCTTCGCCTGCCTCTCCTTTTTCTTCCTTGCCTCACAATGCTTCCACCTCCTTCTTGCAACGATTGTCCTGTCTCAACTCTCATCGTTGTTAGTGTCTTTAGTTGCTACTAACTGTCCCATCAACCTTGCAGGAAACTTCCATTAAGAAATCTGAACAGAGACACTGAAGTTGTTGTGCCCGTAGAGGATCTCACTCGCATGCAGATCGTCAAGTCTCATTTTGCTGGGCATGCTTCATTTAAAAGAGCTTGTGATTCTCAAGTTGGGAGGCATAACATTTAGTGGCCCAATTAATAATACCCCTTGACCAATCCTCACCACTAAGGCAAGGGGTGATCTTTCCCATTCAAGATGGTGATGATTGTCACAAACTTTTTTTTATAATTTTTCTTTTTTCCTAATGTTGGTATGAAATTATTATAGGGCCACACTAATATCGAGAAATTGGTGAATCAGATTCCTCATTGTAAGAGGGATGCCTCGTGAGTTGGGCTTTTCGAGACGAAGCCTTACAACTTGTTAATCCTAAATTGGTGCACAACTATTTCAAGTGAATTTGCTTCTTTCTTCCTCTGATCTTTCCCTTTCTTGCACTAGATTGTCCAATTTATGACTTACCTTTTGTTTAGGCAAGAAATCGAGTGCAGCTAAAAATTACAACTATGTACAAGGCATGTTTGTCCAGTTCTTTGGAGCAAACTCAAGACTTGGTAATTTCTTAGCCTTAAGGAGACTAAATGTGTAGGGCAAAGATAGCTAAGGACATTGAGAGAACATTCTTCAAATTAGGGTATTTGGGAAAGGAGAAAGTTAGAAATGAAGTTGGAATTATTATCCATATGGATTTAAAGGAGAGTGTAATTGAGGTTAATAGGATGGGAGATCAAATTATTCCAATAACATGAGTAGGATAGATTTTGAATGTCATTTTGGTTTATGTACCTCAAGTTGGTTTAAAGGAAAGGATAAAGAAAGAATTTTAGGAGTATCTTGATATGGTAATTTAGGAAATCTTACAAAGAGATGATTTGCTTTGGTGAAGATTTGAATGGACATGTGGAAAATGATGCTTTAAAGTATGCATGGGTTTACGAAAATTATGGTATTGGTGATAGGTATGAAGAGGGAAAGTTTTTTCTCGATTTTGAGATAGCTGATGAACCTTTTATAGAAAAAAAAATATTTCAAAAAGGAGGGGAGCATTTGATCACCTACAAGAATGGTCTAGCAAGAACACATGTTGATTATTTTACTTCAGGAAGGAGAGATTGATCATGTTGTAAGGATTTTAAGGTTATTCTAGGGAAGAGTGAAGAGCAACTGCTTAACTTCATTTATTGATAGTGGATGTACGTATAAAGAAGTCAAAAAGAAAGAATTGGTGTGTAAGACTATAGAATTACATGGGGGAATCTTAAAGAGAGTAGGAGAGTTTCAAGGTGGAGATGTTGCAACAAGAGACTTGGGGATTTGATGAAAGTGTTTCTGTTTTTTGAAAAGCAACAGACGACTACAGGGGGGAACCTCACTGTCCACTTCATTCCATCAACAAAAAAAAAGCTTATAGATTTTTTTTAGAGGAAAAGGAAGATTACCAGAGATGAGTAATCATCCAAATATCATTAATTTCAAAATCAAAGGAACGATCTTACAATAAATCAAGTCATAACTCCGATGGGCCATGCACCTCCCTCACCAAATTGTTAACCCATACCCAATTCATTTTGAAATGGCAACATTTTGCTGACACCAAATATACCACAGGTAGCCACTGCTATAACCCAACCAGTCATGTCAGCATGAACCAAGGATCGGAAAGAAGCCCACCACATGTCTGAACATGTAAGCACTGCCATTTGTACATAAACACATTGCCAAATCTCCATCGAAAACAAGTGAAGAAGAGATGATCCAATGTTTCCTCTGTAGCACCACAAAAGGGTCACAATAAATATGAATCCAGAGCTCATCTAGCCCGAAGCACCTTTGTAACTAACTTCTCTCTTCTAAAAAGCCACAAGAAGATCTTGATTTTCAGGGGTACATGCATCTTCCAAAACAACGAATAGTCCTCCCACATTAAAAGCATTGGACCCTCCAAAGATAAAATCTTAAAAGCTCTTCAAATAAGAAACCTCCCCTCCTTCCAGGTGAATCCATCAACCATATCCTTACCAACAGAAATCCCATGAAGCATCTCCAACAAGCTTTGCAACTCCATAAAATAGGATTCTAAAAGACTCGACTCAAAAATAGGAGACCAAGCGCTTGAGGTAGCATCCAAAACATTTGAAACAGAAGCATCTTTGGCATGAGTCAAGCCAAACAAATGAGGGAATATATCAGAAAAAACCCCACATCCAGTGTCCAATTATCCTTCCGAACTAGAAGGAGCATCATTTACCAATCCTTGGTGCAAAGAGATTTGTGGTAGCTTCTTGCTGTATAGAAGGCTCCACCGACCTTCAAAAGGTAGACAACCTCAACAGGATCTCTAAGAATCCCTCAAAAGCTTCTCTAGGAGGCTATTACCAGCGCACAGAAATCTTACCACCCACTTCATCAAGAGGGCTTCATTAAATCTCTCCAAACTTCTAATGTCAAGTCCACCTCTTCTCTTCAGTCTGCAAATCTCTCTCCATAGAACCAATTGCAAGAAGCGACTATCATGATAGGAAATAACCTCGAGCTTAAAGATAATCTTCTTAGGTGGCTTGAACATAGAAAGGAAAAAAATCGCTACAACTGACAAAACTAAATCAAAATCAACCTCCCATCATGAGAAAGAAGCTTTCCACTCCAAGTAGCCAACCTCCTATTCAACCCTTCCTCCACTACCCTCTAGTCAGCTACCACTAACCACTTTCCCTTCAATGGAAGGCCTAAATAAGTAATCGGAAGTCGAACAACTGGCGAATCAAGAGCCTTAGAAATAGCATCCTCCCCCACTCCATCCATGTAAAAGGGGACAACAACGGATTTTCTTCCATTCATAAGAAGGCTAGGCATATCTCCAAACATTCTTACCAATTGTGTCACATGCTTAGCTTGACGTAGGCCCCCCCCCGAATGAAGAAAATCGTATCGTCTGCATACTGTAACAGGGGGTAAGCAACGAACCATTAGATCTTAGAGAAAAACCAGAGAACAATACAAATGCCCCCCCCCCCCCCCCCCCCCCCCCCCCCCCCCTACACACACACACACACACAAAAGGTAAAGATGTCAAATTATCAACAACAATGGTGAACAATGTAGGCGCTGGCAAACAACCCTGTCTAAATCCCTTTGCGGTTGGGTCTAGGGTCTACATGGCTTCCCATTGACCAACATTGAGAATGAAGTCATTGTAATACACCTCTTCATTATCTGAACCTAAGGCTCCGGGAAGCCCCTCCTAAAAATCTCCTACAAATAAGACCAGACTAGAAATCATACAAGACATGCCTCCCTTACAATATTTTCCACCAAAGGCCGTTCTCAAAAACCAATCTATTCTGCTGTAGCTAGATAGACTAAAGGGCCACAATCACCTTGATCTAGGATATATGTCTTGGATGCCCCACCTAAAAACCTTCGAAAACTCCTCAAAGGACATAAGCCTAAAACTTAGTAGCTGCAAGCACTACCAAAGCGATGAAACAAAATCATGTGACAAAAAAGGGTGTGCATCGAAGAGTAGCTCTATTCCCACATAATAGATGCTTTGCCTTCAATTTGGTGGATTGTGAGAACCAGCAAAGGAGAAAGATGAGCGAGGGGGAGCGCGAGGAGGGAGGCGAGTGGGTGGGGGAGGAATGACTCTGGCTGGATGGCGGTGAGGAGGAGGTCGCGGAGGGGAGTGGAGCCGGTGTGGTGTTTCAAGTGCCCCGGGAGGGGGTATGTGGCGGCGGGCTGTAGGGAGCCAGTGAGGTGCCTGCGGTGTGGTGGTCTCGGACATCGGCGGTCGGGCTGCGGGCTCCATGGGCCAGGTGGCGAGGCTTCTCCGAGGAGGTTGAGGCGCCGTGGTCGGAGGAGATCGGGACCTTAGAGGGGAGGTTGGCGTCAGCTATGGTGGCGGTGGTGCTGGAAGGGGAGGTGGATGTGGGGGACCTGAGAAGGGCGGTCACGTCGTTCTTGGGGATTGGCTGGGGGACCTTTGGTGTGGCTTCCCTCAGGAGCGGCTGCTTGTTGCTACTGGGGCTTGGACAGGAGGAACTACGACGCCTGGCCTTCAATGAACTGCAGTGTGGTTGGGGTGTGGTGAGGTGGCGGTGGCCGGTGAGGTCGGATGGCGCCATAGAGGAGTGACCACCGACTGGCACGAGGCAAAGGGTGTTGATTGAGGGGGTCCTGCTCTTCCTTCGTACGGTGGAGGTGGCGGCAGCAGTGGTCGCTCCATTTGCGAGGCTCCGAAGCTACGATGGCTTGGGTCTGAGATTGGTGGACCTGTCGAGGTTCGGGGCGTGGGTGGAGATGAAGCCGGGGAAGTAGCTGGTGGAGAAGGTTGTCCTCAGATGGGGGAGCTCCTCCTGGCTGGTTCGGGTCTCGCAGGGATCGGGAAGACCTAGGTCTTTCGCTGAGGCGGTGGTTAGCAGTGCGACGGCGGTGCTTGGTGGCGGAGGTGGCGGGCGAGCGGACAGGGGGCGGGCTGCTTTTGGGAAGTCTAAAGGTCGCGGTGAGGATGGCATGGCGGTTGCGATCCCCGCGGTGTGATCTGAGGCAGACGAGAGGGTGAGGGTTTCGGAGGATGGTGCGGGATTTGCAGAGGAAGTGGAGTCTGCGGTGTCGAGGGCGGCGGACCCTGTTGAGGTGGACCAGGGTCTTGAGTGCTGTTGTGGCGAATCCGGGTCGGATAGGTTGGATCCGGTGGTGGGGAGCGGTGGCTTCGGAGGGGTATTCGGATTGAGCCCCGCTTCGCGTGAAGATCTGGGACAGTCCTCCTGTGAAGGCCGCGGTCTGGGGGCTGTGGAAGCGAGCCCTTGTCACGACCTTGACTGGATTGACTGGACAGTGATGTGCGGTGCGGATGGCGAGGTGGGGCGCATGCAGAGGTGGAGGCCAAGGAAGCCGATACTGTAGCGGCTCATGTACAAGTCGCGGTGGTCCTATTAGAGGGGGTGGGCTGCGATTGCTCCGACTAGGAGCGAGGTTAGGGTTGGCCAGCGTCAGAGGATGGTGGAGTTAGGCGTTGATACGCCTACCGGTAGGTGGGGGGAGGTGAGGCGAGGGCTGCTGTTGAAGAGGTCAGGTAGCAGGTGGCTGGAGCTGGAGGTGCTGGGGCGGTGGAGGGTGCAACGGAGGTGGGAGGGGCTGGTGAGGTGGAGGCGCAGCCTGTGGAGGGGGTTGCCTCGCAGGGGGGCAGGTGCTGGAAGTGGTCAGGGCAGATGCTGCGGGACCGGGTGGATCGGGGGGCAACGCTGGGAGGGGGTTGCCCGGTAGGCTTGTGGAAGTGGAGGGGGAGGTGGACAGGGTGGCTGCGGAGGTGGGGTTCAGGCGTACGATGCAAAGGGGAGTTTCCCGAAGTTCTCCATGACTAAGGTCCTGTCGTGGAATGTGAGGGGATTAAATGACCCCTCAAGGCGAGCGGCTTTGCGTGGGTATATTCAGAGGTGGGGTCCTGAGGTGGTGTTTCTCCAGGAGACAAAATGGGGGAGCTATGACAGGAGACTGTGGAAGGAGGTAGGGGGAGCAATTTTAGGGAATTCTTGGCCCTGGATGCGGTTGGAAGTGTGGGTGGAATTGTTGTTGGGTGGAAGGATGATGCTTTCTCCTTGCTGGACTCGATGGTCGGGTCCTATGTTACTGTCAGGTTGTAGAGACATCGGGACAATCTTTGCATGCTCTTCTCATCGGTTTACGGTCCGACGGAGGGTAGGAGGCACGCCCTGTGGGAGGATCTGGGTCAGGTCGCAGCAGTGTATCAGGGGATACCGTGGTTGATCGGAGGTGATTTGAATGTCACTTTGCCGGCGGAGGATAGACCAGATGGCCGTGGGGGGGGGGGGGGGGGGGTGGACCAAGGTTCTGAGGCTTTTGCGGGATTTGTTGCGGAGTAGGGGCTGGTTGACATGCCACCCTCCTCCTGTCACTTCACCTGGAGGAGCTTTGGAGGACAGCGGTCCTGGATTGATAGATTTTTCGTCTCGACGACGATGGCAGAGCCGTTCCCTGTGGCGGAGGTTAGACCCCTGGAGCGGCCGTTCTCGGATCACACCCCCTTGTTGTGGGTGACGAATGAGGGCTAAAGACATGGAATGTATTTTAGGTTTGACAGGGCTTGGCTCCTTGAAGAGGGGTTCAGGGGGCTGGTAGAGGAGCGGTGGAGGTCGGTTCACGCGGATGGCTTGGCGGCTGTCAGATTGGAAGCTAAACTGTGAAACTTGAGATCCTTCCTCAAGGTCCATAAGAAGCAAATTAAGGAGCGTGGGAAGAGGAAAGATGAAGCTCTCAGTGAGATTGCACGGCTGGACTTGGTTGAGGATGTTGGTCTCTTTTCTGATGTTGACAGGGTGAACAGAGCGAAGCAATTACAGGTGATACAAGAGGAAGATTGGAAGGTGGAGATGGAATGGAAGGTGAGATCCAGGCAGAGGTGGCTCAAGGAAAGCAATTTTAATACTCGATTTTTTCATATGGCTGCATCAGGAAGGAGGTGGAGGAACTGGATCGATAGGTTGGTGGTGGAAGGGGAATAGTTTGTGGGAAGAGAGGCGGTGGGTGGGGCGGCTGCGAGGTACTTCAGAGAGCTTACCGGAAGAAGACATGGGGGAAGGTGGAGGTGGTTGGGATCCGAGGTGCAACGGATCGGGGATGCAGAAGCTGGTTTCTTAACGGGTCCGTTTGAGGAAGATGAGGTTCACAAGGCAATCTGGGGGTTGAATGCTGATGGATGTCCAGGTCCAAATGGTTTTCCAGTTGCCTTTTATAAGGAGTTTTGGTCGGTGGTGAAGGAGGATGTGATGCAGGTCTTGCAGGAGTTTAGAGATGGAAATTCAGGCTTCAACAGATTGAACAAGTTCTCCATGTTCCTGTTGCCGACGGAGGGTGCTGAGGAGATCCAGGAGTATAGACCGATAGCCCTCTCAATGCTATTTACCTGATTGTGGTTAAGCTCTTGGCGAATAGGCTGAGGAGGACCTTGGCTAGGATTGTGGATCCGGTGCAGACGGCTTTTATTCCCGGCAGAAATATTTTGGAGGGGTATGTGATGGTCTCGGAGATCCTGTCATTTTGGAAGAGTAGGAGGAAGGCTTTCATGTGGAAAGTCGATTTTAGTAAGGCTTATGACTCAGTGCAGTGGTCTTTCCTTTGGGCGTCCTTGATGAAGAGGGGTTTTCCACCGGTGTGGATTGACTGGATGAAGAGGTGTGTCACCACGACGTCTTTCTCGGTCCTTATCAATGGAAATCCGGCAGGGGGTTGGATTCAACCGAGAAGGGGGGTGAGGCAGGGGTGTCCTTTGGCTCTGATGCTCTTTGTTATTGCAGCAGATGCACTTGCAAGGGCGACTAAGAAATCGTGTGAGAGGAACTTGGTGAGGGGTTTCTCTTTGGGAGATGGGACGAGTATTCCGTTACTGCAGTATGCAGATGATACGATTTTTTTCATTGAAGGCAGGGAAGCGGAAGCCAGGAGGATGTAGATCTTACTTTTCTTGTTTGGTGAAGCTTCAGGTTTGCAGATAAACTTGTCTAAATCAGAATTTGTCCCTTTTAATTTGACAGAGGTAGAGGCGATGGGGTGTAGCTTGGGTCTTGGCACAGAGCAGGTGAAGCTACCGATCAGATATTTGGGTCTGCTGTTGACGGATGGTAGGATTCTGGTGGACTGGGCTCCCCTGGTGGAGAGGCTGGAGGGGAGGTTGGTGGGGTGGGTGTCCAGGCTTTTGTCGAGGGGTGGAAGGCTGGTCTTGCTCAAGGTGGTTCTGGCGGCGATGTCGTCGTATTTCACCTCTGTCCTGAAGTTGCCCCGACAAGTTGTCTTGAGGATAGAGAGGCTTATGAGGAATTTCTTCTGGTCTAATCAGGGGTCGAATGGACCTGGTGCCAGGTTGGTGGCGTGGGAGGAGGTTTGCAGACTGGTGGAGGAGGGGGGCTTGGGATGAGAGACCTGGGGAGGTCTAATGACAGCCTGTTGGTGAAGTGGGTTGGGAGCCTCTTGGAGTGTAGGGAGGATTTGGTGGGCAGGGTGTTCAGGACGGGTTATGGTGGCCTGCCGCGTTGGGATCTCCTGATATATCCACCGAGGGATGCTTCTCATTTCTTGAAAGGTTTGTCGGTGGTGGCTCCCAAGGTGCAGAATTGTTTTATATCGGTGGTGGGGACGGAGGAGATTTTCAGGTTTTAGCAGGATGATTTGACGGGGCAAGGTGTGCTCGCTAGAAGATTTCCGAGACTTTTTGCTATGTCCCAGAGTAAAGAGGCGTCAGTGGCAGAAGTTTGGGAAGGTGGGTGGTGCCCATCCTTTGCAGGGAATCTTTCAGATGCGAGAACTCACGATTTCCAGAGACTGCTTGAAGGATTAGGTCTACAGCCAGCTTCCGGAAATGATATGTTTGGATGGGATGAAGGTGAGTTCTCTGTGGGGGCTGCGTACAGGAGATTGTCCGACGGAGACTCCACAGGTGACTTGGATCTGGTGAGAGATTACAGATAGGTTTGGAAGGTCGCGTGTCCATTAAAGGTCAAGATTTTTGTTTGGCTGCTTAGGAGACTCGTGACTAAGGTTTGGAAGGCGAGATGGGCTCCTGGGGAGAGTAAGGTTTACCCTTGTGCGGAGGTGAGGATGCAGAGGTTGACCACCTTTTCTTCACCTGCCCGTTTGTCGTACAGATCTGGAGCCGGGTGGGAGTGGGGTGGTGGAACTGTTGGTGTTTTGATGGGTTTTGGTGCAGCTTTAGAGGTGGAGGGGGTAATGCTGGGCAAAATGTCTTCCGTACGAAGAAGGAGAGGGCCATACCGTTGGTGGTCCTATGGGGCATTTGGTTGGGCAGGAATGTTGTGGTATTCAGAGGCTAGAGGCCTTATGTGGAGAATTTTGTGGAGTCTGTTACTATTTTGTCTAATCTCTGGAGTGAGTCCTTGTGAGTGAGGGGCCTTGTTGTTTGCCCTTTGTATTGGCGGAGGCCGTTGATTCTCTCTTTAATATATTTGGGTAGTTATCATCCTGGATAACTACCCTTTCCTTTTTCAAAAAAAAAAAAGGGTGTGCACCATCTTCTTCTCCTTGCCTGCAATATCTGCGAGTAGTATTTGCCTCCTGTACCCAAAGTCTGATGCACTTTGGTGACTAATCTCTCTCTACAAAGTAACCTCAAAAATATCTTCACCATCCTAAAAAAGTGCAACAGTCAGACACAAC
This sequence comes from Thalassia testudinum, assembly GCA_037157565.1. Lineage (NCBI taxonomy): Eukaryota > Viridiplantae > Streptophyta > Magnoliopsida > Alismatales > Hydrocharitaceae > Thalassia > Thalassia testudinum. The sequence continues at coordinate 5,116,192 of JAZHRO010000010.1, read as the reverse complement.
ATGAAGGTTCCCTATTCCCCCTTCTCCATGAAGAAGTTGATGCGCTGTCCTAACAGGGAAAGCCCCTCCATTCCAAGCTAACAATCCGGACCCTCCCTTCGAGCTCTATAACTGCTGGATTGAAAATAAAGGTAGCTGCAAATCTTGCATAATATTATCCTCAGTCAGCTATGTAATTGTGCTTATCCTCAATCACTGCATAGAGCCTTTGCATAATATTATCCACAAAGACCCCACTTTTTGTCCAATCATCTTCTCGAAATCCGAAGGATTGACCGTCTGCTACCACTTTATGAAAAGAGGCAGAGTCCTTACGCATTACCGGAATCAGCCCCCTATAGAAAGCAGACACCCCTCGAGGAATTGCCACTCTCTATCCCCAATTCAAGGATTACCATAGGAGTCAATGATAAGGCAACTCCACAAACTATCTTTATTCTGCATGAGCTGCACTACCCACTTAGATAACAGAATGTCCTTGAAACCCTTGAGGTTAAGGACACCTAAACCTCCCTTATTAGCCTACACACCTTGTCCAAGCAACCAAATGTAGAAATCTATTTGTTTAATCTAAACTCTTCAAAAAAAAAAATCTTCTCTAAATGCACCCAATTTTCTATGTGACATTATGTGGCATGAAAATAGAGAGGTAGAATACTGGAACAACGGACAACATAGACTTAAAAAGAACCACTCCCCCCACCCCCCCGAGAGCAAGCATCTTATGCAAACCTTTCAATCAATGGAAGAAAATATCTTGACTTTAATTGTCTACCCTTTAGTGGCAAGCCAAAATATATAAAAGGCAAGTGATAATGGAAGTGTTGATGATATATGGGAGAGATTATGGAAACTTGTATTAAAGGGGGCTAAAGAGGTGTTAGGTATGTTTGAAGGAGGAGCGTCAAAGCAAAAGGAAACTTGGTGGTGAATGGAGAAGTGCAAGAAAAGCTTAAATGTAAAAGGGCATGCTTCAAAGCCTTATGTTGAGACAAGGCTAATGAAAGCTTGATAGATTACAAAAGCGCAATGAAAGAATCAAAGAAGGTAGTTGGCAAAGTAAAAGCTAAAGCGTGGGAGCATATTTACAAGAAGCTTAATTCTAAAGAAGGTGGGAGATATATTTGAGCTAGCTAAAGGGAACGGAATATAAAGGGCCTTTTGCGGATAAAGTGTAGAGGATAAAAAGATAGGGTGCTTATAGGTGTAGAGGATATAAAGACAAGGTGAAAGATTAGTTTCATAAGTTGTTTAATGAATAATATGATTGATGTCACTTTAGGGAGGTTGGCTAATTTAGAAGCTTACTTGAATTGAGCAAGCTATCGATAGATATGGAGTAGTGAATGCTCTAAAGATGATGAAACATGGGAAGGATTTTGACTTAATGATATTCCTATAGATGTTTGGAAGACTGGAACGTAATGGGAGAGAAAGGAGTAACTTTGCTCATGGGTTTATTTAATGCTATTTGGTGAGACAATAGGATGTCAGAGGAATTGAGTAAAAGTATTGTGATATCCATATGCTAGAATAAAGGAGACATTTGGAACTATTTCAATTATAGAGGTATCAAATTTAATAAGTCATAGAATGGAGTATTGGATGAGAGTAATTGGAAGAAGGTCGAGGCAAGCCTACATAGGAACTAAGAATCAGTTTGGGTTTATGCCTTATAGGTCCACTATTGAAGCAATACATCTTTTGAGACATATGATAATGATCAACAGAGTCAATAAGGACTTATATATTGTTTTATTAATTTGGAGAAGGGCTATAACCCTATTCCAAGGGATAGCTTATGGAGAAGTTTGGAGAATAGACAGATGCTAGTTTTATATATTAACCTCATAAAGGATGTGTAGTGGAGTAGTAGCTTGTGTAAGGAGTAAGGAGTTAGGATTGATATACTACTTCGATATGATTGTTGGTTTTGCATCAAGTATTAGCATAAGCCCTTCCCTCATGTATGAGTTGACAAATCATACTTAGACTAGGTGCCATGACATTTGTTTTTTTTTGAAGATGATATTTTGTTGGCTGATGAGATGGGTTGGGGTAAAGAGAAAACTTGAGCTTCAAATTGAGGCCCTGGAAGTTCAAGAGTTTCAACTAAGCATGAGATGAGAAAGATTAAGAATATGAAATGCAATTTAGTGGTAGAAGGGACAAAAGGGATAGATGTGAAAATTGGAGTAAAGTGCATTTCAAAGAAAAACATTTCTAAATATTCAATGTCCATTTTCCTCAAGATGGAGAAATTGGGGATGTTGCACTAGAGTTAATGCAGGTTGGTTGAAGGGAAGTGTCATATAGTGGCTGTTGTTGTATGGTTCCAAGTGGCAGGTTATCAATTGTAGGCATTGTTGGTGCAAATGTACCATGATTATTGATTTTGATGATAACAAAACACTTGTTATTTAACATTGGCATTTGAGATTAAGATTTTAGAATAAATGCAACTGGAAGTAAGTGTGAAGAAGCTTAAGCTCAAGTCAATAGAGAAATGGAGGAGCTTGATAACTAGGGCAAAAGCATCAAGGAGCATTGGAGGAAGAAGATTGATAGCTTGGAGTTAAAGCTTAAAGACCTAAAGAGTATGACTTAGAAAACGTTATTGTAATCTTTATAATTTATTTTTTTCATTTTAGATTCATGCTAAAGAGCCTAAAATATATTAACCTAAGTCCTAGGAACACCTACCCATCCTTAGAACACCTAGCAAAATTAGGAGTTAAGTTAGAAAGTCAAACAGACAGTCTTATCAAACGTCCAACACCATCAACTTTTTAGTCGTCTAATAGGTTTATTAGACGTCAAATTACCAAAGACCTGGAACACTTAGTTTGCCACATTTAGTGTTCAGACGTCCACACCCATGTTCATACATCCGTACTTAGTATTAGACATTTGAATACTTTATCAGACATTCAAATATAAAGTTGTTGGGCTCAAATAAAGTAATGTCAGAACAAAATCTTCTCGAGACCTATTGGAAATATTTTATTAATATTCCCAGACATCCGGACACATCCTTAGACATCCAATAAGTAGACGTTAGGCCAAATCTGACCAAAATCTTGATTTGTCAAACCTAATATGATAGCTTTTTAGGAAATCAATTCTCAAAGGTTACCTTTAGTTCCAGACGTCTAAGATGATCTCCAAATGACCAATAGACATCTGATGTTTCGATGCAAGATCCCTGTTTGGATCTGATTATTTCCAGAAACCACATATCCCAATATTAGACGTCCAATAATTGTTCCAGATGTCTTATATGTAAACATTAGACGTCCAACCTTTTGACACAAGATCCCTATTTGATCTGATCAATTCTAGGAAATCCACCCTTTAGGATTAGACGCCCAATATACCCTTATCAGGTGTATGACAAACTACCAATACTGTTGTTAGACCTAATTATTGTTTTGATCTCATCGGATTTCAGCCTGATTTTTTTTTGGATTTAACCTTAACGGCTATAAGGCTTCTTCCAAGCCTTCTTAAGGGTTCTTAATACATCTATAAATAAATGGGAACCTCTACTTTGCTAGACACAACAAAAAGAGAATACTTTGCACCATTTTAGGCTCATTGAGTGAAGATTAAGGAAAACTCTGCCATTCCTCTCCAACCTTCTGACCACACATTAGGGAACACCGAAACTCTACACTTACACGCCATTACACTTCCATCTTAGGGGAATTCCTTTTCCTATAGGAGCTTAGTGGTAAATTATATTTGTGGCTCTATAGGTTCTTGTTTTTTTATTTTGTTTTTGGTCAAGTATTTGTGTGGTGAATTTCTGTCTCCTCGTGAGATAAAATGCTCATCGTGAAGAAGAGGGGTTTGAGGTACACTACCTTTGGATTAAAGTAGTGTGGATGTATTGAGGTTATGCCACCCTCAATTTAAAGTGATGCGTTTAGTGGATTTGATTTACTCAGTAGATCGAGAAATCCTAACTCAAGAGACTTAGGTGATGGTTTTTACTCGGGTTGGGTTTTCACTTAAAAATACTTATGCAATTGTGGTGATTGATTTGTGTGATTACATTTACATATTATCTTACAATTACACTATTCACCCCCCTAGTGTATTCTCAAGCATGTGTAAAAAATGCTTATAGTAGACATGAAGACACTGTGGGGGATGTGTGACCATAAAAGGATCGGATTCCTAATGGGATAATCAAGGAAAAAAGTTAGGATGACAGCAATAGGTGATCAAATAAGGGACACTTAGGTGGTTTAGACATCTATAGTGAAGGCTAGTCAATGTCTTAGTTAGGAGTTGAGAGAAGTTGGATGTGAAAACTCCCAGGAGGAGATGGGAAAGGCCAAAGAAGTGTTGTAATGAAACCATAAAGCATGATCTCTATTATTTTAATAGTAGAAATGTCTCAAAACGGCTCTCAGTGGAGGCAAAAGAACTCATGTAGGTGACTCTACGTAATATAAGAAAAGCCTTTGTTGTTATTGTAAAGTCCTCGACTATATATTATATTAAAAAAGGAAACTTGATTGGAGTTGCAGTAGTGATCGAGATGTTGATGTTAATTGTAAGAGAGGAGATGGATATAGAGGGCTAACAATTACAATGAGGGAACTGTGGCGTGGTGAGGTGAGGTGGTGAAGGAAGACGAGGGTGGGGGATGACCTATAGGAAAGGCAAAAGGTGAGGTGCTTTAGGATAGTGACGATGATAAGGGAAAATGAGGGAGAGTTGGAAGGTTAACTTTCAAATAAAAAGTGCAAGAAAAGCACATGGGAGTAGGTCTTTACCCATGCATCAAAACCATGTGGAGGCCCAAATAAAAATCGTAGTGGGTCCTATGCACTCCTCATCATATCATGGGATCCTAAGTACTTAAAAATATGGAATTTTTACATCCATGCACTTGGAAGCTTTCCTAATTACATCTATACTGTTATAAACCTCATATTTACTTCTATACTTCCATAAAGTTCTTAACCATTACAGGTTATGCCCTTACGTTAAGTGATTGTTGGGAAATTGTCAGTTAAGATGCAATGCCCCTCCTCCTCCCTTGACCCTCCTTTGTTGACCCCTCCACTTTCCTTCTAAACTCTCGATAGCCACCTCCTCCTCCCCCGACCCTTCCTCCACCCTTGACCTCGATTCCTGTAGGTCCACCACCACCACCCCATGGCTGTAGATGACGATGACCTGCAACTCCACCCAACTGCAGGCCCTCGCAAGGAGGAACGAGAGGCTGAAGGGGAGGAGAGCACAACGGAGGAGAAGAGGCCGAGGGTAATAAGTAGTAGCAACTTCTAGTTCTCTCTCTCTCTCGACTCTTTTTTTCTTTTTTCTTTTTAAAGGTAACTATGGCATATAGTTACATCTTATCTATGATTAGTGCATTGTAACGTTAAATACTAACGGAAGAGTATATGTGATAAATGATGCAAGTTTGTTGGGTACAGAAGTAAATCTGAAGTTTATAAGGGTATAGATGTAATTAGGAAATATTTCAGGGGCATGGATGTAAAAATTCTTCAAAAAAATATTAAAAACCTAGCCTTATTTATGTTCCATACAAATAAAGAAGGATAACTTTTGTAAATTAATCATTGAAATTTTCAGAAAAAATCCCTCAAAAAATAAAATTTCTGAAAATGAATTAAATTTAAGTTTCGTAGTTTTTTTTCTATTTCAAGAAAAAAATTTCAAAAGATATAAGGACCTAAAAAATATAAAAATAAAAAAGAAACCCCAAGCAAAAATTTTTTTGTAGAAATTTCTATGGAAACAATTGTTTTTCAAATCTTGTTTCATCAACTTGTTTTGTTGCGCAATATAATCTTGCCTAGATCGACTCATTGATTTAAAGATGAAGTCCAATGCTAAATTGTCTGGATGGCATGCATTGCAAATTGACACAGGGGAACATGAGAGTTTACTTCATTAGGCACTCACTGCAACCTTTAATGAACAGAAATATGTTGAAAATTTGTGTCGCTAGATAGAACAAAAGCATGCACAATATCATCAAATGCCAGTTTTTCGAGTTGAACTGTAGGGATCATACAATTTTTTACTAGATGACTGCAATCTTCTTGAATTGGACTCTCTTTTTTCTTTCTTTCTTTCTTTTTCTTTTAAACAGGAGCGGGAATTACAGTGAGAAGGGACGTAGGGTGTGCATTCTATGATTGAGAAGAGAGAAGTGAATCAGCTGTTTGGATTTGTGGAGAATCAGGTGATGTCATGTGGCAGGTCAGTTTGGCCATGTGGCAGGTTTTGTCCACCCTAAGGGGTGCAGGTCTTAAGGAGTACTTTTGGTTTTGCTTGAAGTCCAAGTCATGGTCCTTTTAGTATGTTATTTTATTTTTTAGAAAGTTGTTAAGAGTATTTGGTCTTTTCTATTTTTAAGGGATATGATTTAGTTTGCTTCCTATTTTAGAGATTGGATTTTATTTTATTTTATAAAGGAGAACCTATGTACTTGTTTGGAGTTTGAGTTAATGCAATAATTGTTTCCAACATATCAACTCCCTCTCTCTCCCTCTCTTCTTCACTGCTGACTGCCATCTCTCTCTCTCCTATTCACACGTGCTGCCCCTGTTGGCAGCCACTTGCTGTTGTGTTTTCTTCCCATGTGGAAGAGCCTTCGTACTCCTGTATTGCTCAAATCCTCATAGGATTCAAAACCAAGTATTTATTTGTTTCAAAGAATATTATCCCCTTCAATAGATGGGTAGTTGTATGGGAAAGGAAGGCAACAAAAGCAAACTCCTGGCTCAATTCTTGTTACATGAGAAATGAGATAATAATTTTCTAAACTAAAAACTTAAGATTCAAAACGTTTAAGGGGTCTCCTTTCAAAAAAGGTCTAAGGGGTCGAATAAACAAAGTTTACTAATAATTATCAAACAAAAAAATGTACAGTACAATCGTTCCGAATAAATTTGATTTCCTACATTTTGCTGCATGAACTAGCTGGCCTGTGTCTGGTATAAGCACCAATTTTTTATGTCTTCTTGTGCTCTTAGAGTATTTGGTAAGTTAGTGACATTGGCAGAACTTTGAATTGCTGAGCTATAGTTTTTGGCATTGAATTTGCAAAGTTAACTGAAAAAGTAGATTGATCCGACTGTTTGAGGGAAATGTTTATGCCTTCTCGTGCTCCTACTGTATCAATTAGCAAAATTGCAAAACTTTGAATTGTTGAGTTATGGATTTTGGCATACAATTTGTAAAATTGATTGAGAAGTAGATTGGTCTGAGTGCGTGAGAGAGATGGAAACACTTGTTTCATCTCCCTCACCATCTAGTGGTATCTTTGTTTAGCATACCTATCAATTTCCAGATTTGGAATCATGGTAGTCATATAGTGTATTAATGTGAAGCTTGTTAACTTGGAAAGTATCTTGTTATGTACTTATTTCATAGGTAATCAGAGCTTTGTTCATGTATGTTTAAAATTTTGTGGTCCTTGTCATGCTCATTTCTTGTTTTTGTTGAAAATTATGCTGTACACTCTTCCACTTGGGAAGATGTTAAGCGGATGCCCCTCCCAAGTGCAATGGAGGCCACCTACTTAGGGCATGGGCCTTTATGATCACCCATTGACCCTGTGCATTTTTGTTGAAAATTGACTGTTTTACCTTGTTCAGTAGTTCCTCATCGGTTTTGTGCAAGGATGGATTGTTTAACAAGACCTTGAGACCAACTCTAAAGGGAACTAATGCTCTAAGATTTCCTAGATCCTTTGACTCGTGATTTATCTTTCATAAGACATGTGGCTGACTCATCATTGAGAGATGTCTCTATATGAAATCCTTGAGGCTTCTTGCTGTTTTGACCTTTGGCTGCAACTTTGCCCTACAACCTGAGTCAAATCCAAATGTTGCGTTTCTTTGACCATCATGGACTATACGCTAAACATTTATGATCTTGTTGCAATGGAATTACTAGTTATAATCTTCAAGGTGTGATTTAGAAGTCTTTTTATGGAAAATTTTAAATTTTTATTTTTGTTGTTTTTATATCTTCTAAGTAAAGTGAAATCATCCAGCATGATCTTAGTTATCTGGATCTAAGCCGATGGCCTATGATACATTTGAGTAGAGGCAAAAAATATACGTAGCTGAGCCCATTTATTTTGGAAAAGGCATAGTCGCTATTGTTGTATTAGGACTTTATAAAGTTTTTTAGGTTTTAATGCAACCTTTACTTTTTCTTTCTTCTTTTACCTGTTCGAAGTAACACTAAATGTGACTCATTAGAAGTGCACACTTTTTCTGGATGGTGTTACCCAACCAAGATGTCATATGGGCTGAAGATGCTTATGGAAGTGGAAAGCTCACAATAAGCAACATTGGCACTGGTGAATATGGTGCTTACCATGAGGACTCATCTTGAGGAATGAAGGATTTGGTGGTAATGTAATGGAGAATATGGTGGCATAGTCAGGTGATTTAGCGATGGTAGAATTTTGGTAATTTGGTGGCAAGGGGTAGTTCTCCTTGGCTATAATGTGGCATTTTGGAAGTGATAGTAAAAATATGGTTGGGGTTAGCTGGACTGTGTGACTAGATTAGAGTCAATTGAAGGTGAAGGATGCATCTAAATGTGAAATTGGTGATTTGATGGTCAATAGGTCCTTTTGGTTCTTCTCAAATGTAGTGGTAAGATGGTGAATGTTGTTTCTAAATGTGAAGTCAGTGACCCAATGGTCAACAAGATCTTTTCCTTTCTTCTTGACATTGTAGCAGTAGGACATGCGTCTGTACTTCAATGATGGACTCTTATCGGGAAAATTTTGGTGGAACAAGGAAGGATATTTGGTCTCTTCTACCTATCATTGTGGAATGCATGCGACAATGCTGCAACAGAACATTCGTTTGCTCATTTTGTTTTGCTACCTATCATAATGGAATGTATGCGACAATGTTTCAACAGAACATTCTTTTGCTCATTTTATTTAGTTTGCAATGATTTGTGGAGACATTTCTTGGACTGTGTGAAAGGTCTGGAATATTTGTGATGCGAGTTGATGCATAGCAAGAGTTCAAAGAATATATGGTGCATTTCCAGATCATTTGCTATCCTTTTGGCAGGGAAATGGAATTCAAGATAGACCTGCCACCTGGAACCTGGTCAATTTCCATTATTCAAGGTGATTCCTATAGAGTTGAAGGTCCAACTTTAGGAGCTTCTGAGTAAGGGGTTCATAAGATGAAGTACCTTGCCTTCGGCCGATATTCTTTTTGGAGGACAGATCTTTAAAATTGTATATTGACTATCATCAGTGAAAGAAGGGTTGCTATCAAGAACAAGTACAATTGACTGGAATTTGGTGCCCTTTTTGATCAAAGGGGTCGACATCTTCTTTTAGTTAGAATGAAGATGAGGGTACCATTCCCCTATTCATGGTAATAACAAGCAAAGCTTAGTTTTTGGACTTCACATGGAGAGGAAAGAGTGGTCAAGGAGACTGCAAGGGTCAACCTCTAGGACAGGTTTCATGTTTGAGCATGATAAATCACTTGGTGTATATACTTTCCGGCCTCATACGAGAATCTAAAACTTTTTCAGCTTTTGCATTGGGTGATGATGAATAACAAATGTAAGAAATGTCGATTTACCAAATTCTCAGAAAAACATATCTTTTTCTTCATTCAACATGGCTGAAGTGGCTATACAAACAAATTTATAATGTATCTGTTTGCTCTGATTGGAATTGGTTCGACATCAGCTACCAAGAGTGGTTCTCTCCTTTGATTTGAATTAGATTTGATCTTGCTTATGAATTCTTTATTAGTGCTGAACTTTTGTTTGTACATGATTTTGTATGCTGATAGAGGCTGAATAGGATGAAATTTGGTTATAAGTAATAAATTGTACCTCATTTCTACTTCACTGAAGTTGAGAGGTAGAGATGGATGCTTCTTGTGTGTGTTTTGTGGATAATATGGAGGTGCACTAAGGATAAGATAAAGACATCTTAAAAGTGGAGGAGAAAAAAAGATAAACAATCACATGCTAGAATAGAACCAAGTTCTCTGTCAACTTCATTTTTTACCCCGGTTTGTACTTGGTGGTATTTTCAAGCCAAAAAAGAAATACAGGAATCTAATAGGAGGAAAATCTATTTCTTCTTTAGTTAGTTCTTATAATTAACTACATCAATGAAATATTTGATCTTCTTAGTATTATAAACTGAAAATATCCAGAAAGTACCTTGTTGGACTAAAGCACCTTTTTTTTAGCCATTCCATTGCTTTAATTGGACGATTGTTGCTTTTCTAGAATCTAATAATTTTGCAGTATCCAGAAATCCTAGATAGTCTATATGGTGTCTCTTTTTATGTGGCATCTCAGTTTTGCACATCAAGCATTCTATGGAGTTTCCTGTTTCAAATATTTTTCTAGGGAAAGTTATAATCATTTCCCTTTTTCTTGTTTGAAATCCTTTATTAAGTTGAGAGCCCTTGTTGTCGCCGTTGGATGTCCAAGTTTCAGTGTAAACTATTTTTAGGGAGGCTCTCCAATGACTCTTCTTTCTCTCTTTTCTTTCTTTTTTCCCAAGCATGGAAATATTTTGTATGTGATCTTGAAAGTCCAAGTAAAAGGAACATGAGTAGGCCCAAGATTGCATGTCCGTTGCATAGCAGAGCAAGTATAGTCTTGGACTTCAATTTGTTCACCTCGTGTTGAGCCATCACTGATTAGATTGTTAATATCATGATTATGAACACACCATTTCTTTGTAAGATACACCCATACTCAAGATCATCAGTAAGTGGCCATTAGAAGTTTTTTTTAAAAGTACATGCTTTCAACTCATTGCTTCTCGAGTGTATCCAGATATTAACTCCTCGAGTGTATTTTCCTAGTAGTGTATAATTTCTTCAAATGTGCTGTCTAAACCTTTTGGAGAACTAGGCTGTGGAAACACCTTTGATGGTGATTATTTTTCCAAAGAATAAGGTTGGATGGTCCTGATCACCACTTTATGGCCAACAACCTTGCAACCTTGCGCTCTCTGGAAAGACAATTTGCATGTCTTCCACCTAATTTTGTTAATTGAATCAAATCTCCCTTAATCTTCCTATATTCATATTCGATTTGATAAGACAAGAATGAGTTTGAATCAAATTTGAATTTGCTTTGAATTGGAAAACCAAGTTTCAAATTTGATTTGACAAAAAGTTCATGTAAGATTTCTAGGTGGGCGCAGACGGAGCGTGGAGGCTCCTGTGCGTGGAGAGATTCAGAAATCTCATGCATAGTACTGGAACGTGCATATAAGATTGAAACAACTACCAGACGTTTGATCTGGGTGATCAACGAGTCTGTTGAGAAAGGCAGCAGCTGGATGAAGGAGCAATTGCTCCTTATTGATTGGCTGGAGGCCTGATTTGGCCTTGATGATTCATGGCAGAGAGAGAGAAGTAGAGAAAGGAGATGAGCTTTGTTTTATTGGAAATATTCTTCTATTTGCTCTATTGCTCAACTTCAAATCATAGGAAAGGCTCTCTTTAAATAAAGAGTACGTATTCCTACTTCTAAAAATAAACTCAACTAATAAGATCTAATCAAATCTTCTAGATTTGGAACAACGAAATCTTCACAAATCTCCTTAAAACAAATAAACTAAATAAGGCAAATTACCAACTAAGAAACCAATTCCTACTTTTGATCCTATGGACCCAAAATCGATGGCCCAAGAGCCTTCTAGATAATTGCCACGTGGCACTATCACGTGACTTAATGGCTACCACATGGCATGTGCCACGTGGCACTTCACCGAATCCCAACACTCTTCCTTAAGTTGAAGGCCGTAAGGTCGATGACTTGGCCTTCATGTGTGAGGCTACCCGCCCCATCATTCTTCTTCTTTGATAGAAACACTCTCGTTCTTCTCCTTCAACATGTCAACGATGCAGTTTCTTGTGACTTTCGAAGTCGTTGCTTCTGTGGCAACCTGAGTGGTTGTCGCTATGGCCACCGTTGTGTCTTGGAGAAGTTGAGCTTGTAGCTTCTTGATATCTTCAGGAGTCAGGGAGTCCATATCCACACGCGAGGTATTAGTAGCCCCACTTGTGATAGAACTTGATAAATCTCCTCTTGCTTTCTTCTTCTTCTTGTCAACCTTGAAATCCGGTGCCTCCTCAAGGAGAATACTGAGTTTATCCTGTCCACCAACGAAAATCTTGAAGGCACGAGCCCACAAGATGTAATTGGCGGCGCCACTCAATTTGATGGTTATCCCGGAGACAACCACCTTGCTCTTACCAAGGTCGAGCGTAGCATTTCCAATGGTCGTGGTAGATTCTGTCATCTCTTGGTCTTCTTTTCCACGCAAGTTGCTGGATTTAAGGACTTCTTCGAATGCATGAATCTCCAGTGAGTAGTTGGATCTTCTACACATGCAAGAGCCTAGATCGTAGGCTTTGATACCATGTAGAGATTTCTAGGTGGGTGTAGATGGAGCGTGGAGCCTCCTGTGCGTGGAGAGTTCCATAAATCTCATGCACAGTACTGGAATGTGCATATAAGACGTCTGGAACGGCCACTGGACGTTTGATCTGGGTGATTAGCAAGTCTATTAAGAAGGTAGCGGCTGGAGAAAGGAGCAATTGCTCCTTATTGATCGGCTGGAGGCTTGATTTGGCCTTGTTGATTCACAGCAGAGAGAGAGAAGTAGAGAAAGGAGAGGAGCTTTGTTGTATTGGAAATATTCTTCTATTTGCTCTATTGCTCAACTTCAGATCATAGGAAAGGCTCTCTTTAAATGGAGAGTACATATTCCTACTTCTAAAAATAGACCCAACTAACAAGATCTAACCAAATCTTTTAGATTTGGAATAACCGAGTCTTTACAAATCTCCTTAAAACAAATAAACTAAATAAGGTAAATTATCAACTAAGAAATCAACTCCTACTTTTGATCCTATGGACTTAAAATTGATGACCCAAGAGCCTTCTAGATAATTGCCACGTGGCGCACTTCACCGTCCTTAAAACAAATAAACTAAATAAGGTAAATTATCAACTAAGAAATCAACTCCTACTTTTGATCCTATGAATTTAAAATCGATGACCCAAGAGCCTTCTAGTAATTGCCACATGGCACTTCACCGATTCCCAACAGTTCAAATATCCAATTTCAAGTCTTGGTTACTCAAAAAGGATTCATTGGTTCAATTCTTTATCTAGTTTTGTCTCTTTGATCTAATATGTAGGTTCCTTAGTTTAAATTTTGTTCATTGAATATTTTTATACAAGTTTGATTTTTTTTTGTGGAAGGAATTTTCTTTTTATGGATTATGATATGGACAATTAGATTTTTCTCGTTATAGAGATGATGTGGACTGTAAATAAAAAAATTTGGTCCTTTTCAAATCGGCAATGAATGTTGCTTGGAAGTTGGTTGATTAATTTTTAGCCTCTGAAATCCAATCGACCAATATTTTGAGCATGAATAAAATGTACATGAATGAAAACTACTAGAGGAAATACCTAAAAAGGATATTGGAGGAAAAAATTAATAAAATTCTTAGAGCCATATTACATTATGCATGCAGTGGGTGGGTGATCAGTCTGCTGGGGGTGGCTGTGGTTTTAGGGTTGAGGGGCCATGGAGTTTAATTGTTTCGGGATGGGTGTGAGAGGGAGCAGCATTGGCTTTGTGATATTTGAGCAAACAAATAGGGGGATGGGGGAGGGAAAGCAGCAAAAGTTGCAATGAGGTTATTGCGTGGGAGGGAATCATGCTAATGGGCTTACCTCACAAGGGATGGTAACTTGAATGATTTTGCTGTAATTTTTTTCTTTCCTTTTTATTTAAGTAGGGGACAAGTGATTTTTAATGGGGAAAAAATATTAGATACACATACATATTTTAAACAATATGTATATTATCAAATCAAATCAAATTTTTTGGAATTAGAGAAAAAATATTCGATTTCTTGAACTATCAAATTTTGTTGAATCAATTCTTTTGGTATTTTGATCTTATCTAGATTGAACGAATAGTGTGATTTGGTTAGCAGCCCTACTTACAGCTCCACGTATTGAACAATTCCTGCCACACAGCCCTTGGCAAGGTCAATAGGGTATTTCCTCTCAACCTTCATCCGGGAACAAAAATAAAACATTTATGTTGGTATTAATAATTTTTGTATATCTTATGATGGTGTTGGTAATGTTGGACTGAGATATTCGTAGTGAGTCCTGTCCTTAAAGATTTAAGGTGCCGTAATGACTCTTCCTTTATGAGATAGGCCTCATGGTAAATACTTTCTTGAATTGGACTTTACAGGAGACGGCAGCCAATGTCATAAGGTGGAGCAAGGTAGATCAGGTCGACAGCAGTCCAAGTAACAGGCTTCACTGAAGGTTTTTGGTCACAGCTATCGTGTCTTTGATTGCTGCAACAGGTTTCATGGCTTCCTGGCCCCTCCTCGTCCCCGCCAGATGACAAGATAGTAGCTGTTGTATTGTTTACTGTCAACTTTTCTTCCTTTCTCTTCCATCCCATTTTCATGGGAACCATCAGGAGACTACAACTATGTGCAGGATATGCTTATTGGAACCAACATATCGGAACCAACATACTTATTTGGTTATACGTTCGCCAAATGTTTACCTTTTAAAAATGGTTGCCAGCTCATTATGCGTTTTGCGGTGCTGATGGTGCATTTTGCTGTATGTGAGAAGACTAAAAAGGTGGATGCTGTTGGTGGGAAATTCCTTACACTCATGTAAGCATAATGAATGGATGTTAGTTTACAAAAATTCTTACACTGTTGAGAATGTAGTGAAATGTTATGCCATACAGCGACTGATCTCGTGTTCCCTGGATGGTAATATGTTAATGTGATATTTGTTTAAGATTTGACACAAATGCCCCTACACAATCTTATGGATTGAACTCCAAAATTTGCAATTGTACAGATGACTTGTATTATACGTTTATGCCCCTCCGTTGACGAGATGGTGAAAGTTCAGGTTTATCCTAGTGGGATAGGTGCCGCCCTTAATGCTAAAAGAATGACCAAATCGTTAATTACTATCATTGGCTTTTAGGCTAGAATTAGGATGGATTATGGCACTTGGGTGGATGGAGGACACGTAGACTCAAGTGCTGTTGAGGCCATGCAACTAATAAGGTTACTTATGAAGAATGAGGTCCTCAACACAATTAGGTCTCTCGAGTAGGAAGGCTCCCCTAGTCCACATGGATATCTCGTGCTTTTTCCAAGTGAGCTTTGGCCTTTAGTGAAAGGGGAGGATATGGCCATTTTTGACTTGCTGACATCGGGGGTTAGCTTTGTCAAGATAAATTGCTTCTTTCTTTTTCTCTTGCCCAAAGGAGAGTCTGCTGATTCCGTTGAGGATTATAGGAGTATTGTTCTTTCTAATTCTATTTACTTGTTGGTGGCTAAGGCTTTGACATGAAGTCTATTGTTAGTTTTGAATTTGCTGATCAGATCAATATAATATGCTTTTGTTAAAGGAAGACCAATTATGGAAAATCATATTGTTGCCTTGGAGATTTTGGTCACTTGGAAGGGATAACGGGATTGAGGTCTTTTGTTAGGAGGTTGATTTTTCCATGACATACGATTGCTTTGATTAGAAGTTCCTCTAATCTTTTCTTTGGATTAGGGGATTACCTCCTACTTGAATCTCTTGAACGAAGACGCACATCACCTCAGTGTTGGTTGTAGTTCTCACCAATGGTAGGTCGGAGGGGGACAGGATTCACCCTTGGAGAGGGGTGTGGCAGTGATGTTTGCTTGTGCCAATGTTTGCTTTTGCAGTTGATTTCTTGGCGAATGCTTGCTACTCCATTTGTGAGGCTAGGGAGAATGCGATTTTGGGGCCTGCAACGGTGGTACGATGGTTCCCTTATTTTAGTATTGTTGATGATGCCATCATTTTCATGGAGGGGTCCATTGAGGATGCATGGACCATTTGCCTTATCATGGATGTGTTTGGCGAGGTGCTCGGTTTGAAGATGAACTTGCAGAAGTCAAGGTTGTTGGCCTTTGGCATGTCTAGCAAAATAGTGATGTAATGCAGAGAGGTCCTGGAGATCTAGGAGTTGGCTATCTCATTCAAATATTTGGACTTCCCATTGACCATTGGGCATCTCACCTCGAAAGATTGGGTGACTGTCATTGAGTGGCTCGAGAAGAGATTACAAGGTTGGACTGTTATATTCTCCCACGGGGAGGCAAATTGGTTTTACTTTCTTCGTTGTTCTTGTCCATCTTGATCTACTTCCTCTTGATGATGAAGTTCTTGACGAATGTGTTGAGGATTGATACTCTTAGGCAACAATTCCTATGGTCCTCAAGTGGGGGTGGTGGCTTCTTACCACTCATGTCTTGGGATGAGGTGTGCACACCTAGGGAGCATGGTGAACTCAGCATCCTGAATCTACAAACGATGAATGATGCTTAAATTTACAAATGGATAATCAAACTCATGGGATCAAAGGAACCATTCTAGAAGAGGATTTTCTATGACCCCTATGGCTCCACCATTGACAGGGAGGAGAGGAGAATTCTGATATGCAACTCTTCTCATTTCTTCATCACCCTTTAGATTCTCATAAGGAAGGTTAGATAGCATTGCAGGGCCTAGCTTGGAGTCGGTATCAAATTCCAATTTTAGGTGCATGATTGGTTCCCTGCAGGAGTTTTCACAAAGATTTATCCTAGGCTAGTATCCTTAACTCCTAATTTGAATATCTTTGTTGTCGATTGCCATCGAGATGTCCAGTGGCCCCTACCCCTTTTGCTATTGCCTTCTGAGGCCAGGGCTGAGGAGTTGTTCCTTCTACATGGGATTATCAGGGAGCTTGTGCCCTCCTTTGTTACTGATGGCTAGGTCTGGCGCCATGGGGCTTTCTTGGTTAGGAAAGCCTATTTGGCATTTAAGAGGGATACTTTGGTGGCTACGTAGCTCGAGCCTTAGGTAGACTGTAGAATGATTTGGAGGACTAGGCTACCACTGAAGGTCAGATTCTTCTTGTGGCTCCTAAGGAGGAGGGTCATCACGTGGGACTATAGGAGACGTTGGGCACCTCAAGATGATGTGACTTGTGTTCTCTGCACCAATGAGGTTGATGACACAAACCATCTCTTCTTCGCTTGTCCCTTCATTCAAGGTTGCTAGAATGCTACCTTGGATTGGCCTTTGGATTACAACTCTAAGTTGGGCTTCTGGACCAACATACATGGGGTGCTGGTTGACGTCGACATGTTGAGGAAGGCTTTTATCCTTTTATAGCGTATTTGATTGGAGTGCAATGGGTTGATCTTTTGTAGGAAATATTTTTTATTGAGAAAGTTATCCATCACTTTAACTCTCCTTGTACATGCTGATGTAACTAGCCCATTTTATTTAATGAAGTGGGAAGTTAACATATCTTGTTAACCCTCCTTTTTCTTTTCACAAAAAAAAAAGGACTAAAACATTTAATTTTTTTAAAAGAAAGGCATCTTCCTTCCCCTCCTCTCCCCTACCAACTCTAGTTACCACCTCCTTCCCACCAATAGCCCTTCAATTGCCCCCTTGTCCCTCTCTAGTTAGACATCTTTGTACCTATCCCCCTCTTCTCCCAACCATGAACAATCTTCTCTTCCTCCACCCAGTGATTGCAATGGCGATGGCATGCTATCGGCATGTCATCGATAATGGTGTTTTGGGATAAATGCCATATCAACATACAAATAGTATCGATTTACAGGGGTGCTAATGATATTTTTCCATGTGCCGATGATATTTCACCATGTGCTAACAGTAACGATCGAAATCGAGGGACATCAATGCAAAATCTACATAGTTTCGATGATATTTGTCAACATAGTGTGAATTTGATGCTCCATTTTGATCGGGCAATTCTAGAACCTCCTCTTTGCCAGTTGCTATTCTCTGGCCGTTGCTGCTGGTGTGTGTTGCTGCTGCTATTGTTACTGCATGTTGCTACCAAGGAATTAAATGTCGAGATATGTGCTATGTTCTGAACTCACTATTGTTGTTGATTTGTCAAACTTTCCCATTGAAAATTGAAATTTATTTATTTTTTGAACCTCACTCAAAAGATTTTACTAAAGTTTCAACTCATATTTAGTTGATACCAATAACTCTAGTAACTAGTGGAAGAACTAAGTGTCATGCTCTTCCCCTCTCTTCTATCTACTTGAATGCACCACCTCAAATGTATCTTCATAAGAGAAGGTTTTTTCACTAACATCAGGCAACTACAACTACAATTAAGCCATGGGTGCACACATCCACCCAAGCCACAAATATGCAAGCACACATGTATGCATGTCCATCGACCATATACAACACAACTAAGTGTAAAATTAATTTATATTTGCTACATGAGAAATAAAAGACAAAATTAAATGTAACTTAGATAGCTAGATGTAATTGGTAATGCAAATTAAAAATAAAATTAGTAGTTCAGGTCCTTAAGAGTTAGGATTAGTAACTTAGTAGTACTTAATAGTTATAATTTGTGTTATATCAACACTTGTATGTCATTCTTGCATAATTTTTTAAGGTTTTATGTTAGTAGTTCGTGATTTGCTTGTAATTTTAACAATTTAAGTGAATTTATCGATATAGTCAATGTGTCCTTGATATGCATAATTTTTAAGTCATTGATGAGATGTTGTTCATCATAGCTAAAATATCCAAGTAAGTTATAAACTAAGTTAAATACTATAGAATTAACACATGAAATGGGTTAAGTGTGAGAAATAATGGAAATGACCTAAAACATCAAATTTGTGCTAAAAACGTAAAATTAGGTCATAAAATGAGATATTTTATTCATTAATACAAATTGATGATTCATTTGCAAATTGAACACACATTTAGATTCAAAAGATTCAAATCAAAAGTGACATCAACTTCTTAAATGTTCAATTAAGCTTCAATAAAAACTTGGTAGCATTTGGACATCATTAGGACCTTACATTAATGACATTACATTTAGGTCCTCAGGTCATAACATTTTCTTCACATAAAAACCTTCCAAGGACCTGCTTGTAAGCCACCGGGGACTTCTTTGCAATACTCAGGGACTACACCGCATTCTTCTTTGCCACTTATGGGTTTATTCACAAATGTTCTATCACTTCACCTGTTTGGGCTTCCCTGCAATTGCACCATTACACCTGATAGTGTGGGTGCACTGTAGCGATGCAAGAACACAGCCAATTTGGGTTGTTGCTCTCATGCATCCCTTGATCAATGGCCATTTCCAAATCGAAGGTTCGCACGAACTCACGCGTAGCTTCACCATCCTCTCCAGATCCAATCCAACGACCAAGATTTGATTTGGAAGCTTGCCTGCCCTCTCAAGCCCCATCCCACCATTGGTGACCTATGAGCTTAATCACACCACTGCAGTGAGTACAATCACTCAAAAGCCTACTTAAGCTCCTCCTTGAGCTCGTACGCACAACCATCAGCTCCCTTCTACACCTCTCGAGTTGATCACCTTCGTCCCTCCAGCTTCCTCTTGTCATAACCCCTGTTCCACTGCTGTGGCAGGAGGAACATAACCTTCCTATGATCTTCCTCGCCGGTAAGGACCACATAGCACCCCAGGATGACCCAGAGCTTCTCTAGAAGGCTTTCACTCTACCGGAGCTTCCTCCTCCATTTCTTCCTCTCCATCCATCAGGTGGAGATCCAAAGGTCTCATTCCTCCTTTAGAGTAGGATTTCCTTCTTTCTAGATTATATTAGATTAATAACTAGAGTACAGTAGATTAGTTAGGAGTAGATCAAATGGTTAAATTCATGGATTGATGAATGGTTTCGTGTAAACTAGGAGTAGAGTAGCCTAGATTCGATTTCGCCCTCTCTGATCAATTCAGATCAGAGAGGTATTTTTCCACATCCATTTCGACTCATACAGCTTTCCCTACCCATCGTAATTCGTTTCTGATTTTCCCTCGATTTTATTCATTGTTCACCCCTTCATTAAGGCCAAATTCAGATCTAAAGTCTTGACTTCTAGATTTGAATTTGCACCAACAATCCACAAGGGGGTCTCCTATTCATTCCATAAACTCACAAAGACCCCCTGATTTGATTTGATTGTCTTGATTTGCTTGATTTCTTTCAGATTTGTGTTTCACGCCCAATCTCGCGATTTGGAGTCAATTCGGATTTATTTGAGTTTAATCGAGCAATTCGAGTTTTCATACACTCAATTGGGGGCAATGCTGCGAATCTAAGGTGTGTGATGTGGTTTTTAATTTTTAGATGAGCATAAGCTTAATTTGAGTTGCAATTTGGGTAGTTTAGCCAAGGAATTTTAGATTTACTGAAAAGAGGCTAAGCAATGACCCAATTGGTTTTTAAGGATTACCTAAGGTCCTTAGCACTAAGCTCTAGTGCTTAGGAACCCCTGGTGATCAGATCACCTAAGTAAATCCTAAAGCAAAGGCCTAAATAAGGCTACATGAACCCCTACTCCAATTTGATTTCATTCTGATTTTTTTTTAGAATCACAAGATGTTTTTAAGATTTGACTGGAGATTTGGATCTATTTTGAAATGATTTCAATACCTAGTGTGATTTTCCTCTTTACATTGTCTATAATGTAAAGAGGAGATCATATCAGGGTCTTTTAAGGATTTTAAAGAATGAAGATTAGCATATAGATTGTAGATCTTCATACATGATTTTAAAAGGATTTTTGAAAAATAATGATTTGTTAGGGAATTGATTTGGACATTCTTGAGCCTAAGATCAGACCTTCTCAGGTCTGATATTGGCTGATTCATAATCTGGTAGCAACTCTTAGCTACTGAAATCACAACACTGCAGCAACAGCTTCTAGCTACTGGTTTCATGACCAGGTAGCTACTGCAATAGCTGTAGTGGCTGAATCAGGAACTTAAGTTGTCTGATTAGCTGGAGAAACATGTTATTTGAAAGGAAATTGTAGCATCTCTTTGTTGCTGACAGATGAGATAGTAGCAGCAGCTATTGCGTCTATTTATCTACTATTTTAGCTGATCTAAATGGGAATTTGGATGAGGATTTGAAGCTGGCCTGTGTTCAGTGTTAGAACTATTTGAAACAAGCATTCGTGTATACTTTGTTGACAAAAAAAAATCTGATTAGAAGTACTTGTAAATCTTATTTCAAATTCACTGTTAGCTTATTGAATTAAATTATTTGTCCAAATTATGATTTTAATGAAAATTTGGTTTAAAATCATGCTTAAATGGTCAAACATTATTTTTACGTTGTGCTTAATTTATTGGAATGTTTTTACTGATTGGCTAACACTTAGAATTCTTTGTGAGGCCTTAGATTTCACTTTAAAACACTCATTTAGGCCTAAAATTGGTTTGGTTTGTATATAAATAAAAATATTTAAAAAATCACAAAAAAATAAAATAAAGATGTCTTGAGTAGGATTAGATATTTTTTTAGGTGTGTGTCAAGTTTCAAGGTAATCTGAACCTCTGGTTTGGTAGAACATACCAGCCGACGGTTCAGTCTATCTTGGAACTTAATAAAAGAATCAACAACCAAAACCAACAAAAAAAACTCTCTCTCTCTCATCTCACTCTTTCTTTCTCATCCCCTACCTCCCTTAAACCTATAAAAATCATTAAAATAAAAAAACATCAAAAACACCCAAAAATACCTTATATACTATGTATATATTTGTATATATAATTTAAATTTAAGTTATATGTATAAATTGTATAATATGTAGATAATGTACACAATTAACTTATATCTGTATTCTATGTATTAAATTAAGTATTTAGAATAATTTATTGTATATATAATCTTATTGTATTATTATCTATCAATTTATATTAATTAAATATATACTAAACTAAGTAATTATATAAACCTATTTAAATGTACATAATTGTATCTAATATTGTACATACATATTTATCTATGTATTATATACTATACATTACATGTAAATTAATTTAATTATATATTTACTGTAAATAATTAATTTATTAGGTTAATTAAGTATATTATTAACTTAAAATAAAATAAATTAGTAATTTAATGCAATACTAAAGTAAGTTATAATGTATATTTGTATAATAATATATTAAATATTTTGAATGTATTTATATTGTATTTATACTGTATTATAGTATTTATAAATTATTTATATATAAAACTAACTTAAACCAATATTTAATTGTATATAAATTAAAATAATGCCTCTAAAATATAGTAAAAATGTATAATAAATAATTTATTATATGAATTAACTCTGTATAAAGTCAATTTTGTAATTAAGTCACTAATTTTTACGTTAATTAACAAATTAAACTCTAAATTAACATGTATAAACGGTAAACTTTAACTAATTTTATTATATATGTAAATAACTTATTTATGTAAAATAATTACATAATTGTGTATCCCTATATAAGGGTTTTTAAAAAATATAATTTATTGTAAAATTAGATTTAATTTGGGCCCTCAAATCGAGGGTCAAACTCTTGATTTCGTGCACTGCGTGACGCACAGCAGCGCTCAATTTGGCGCTGGAGAAAGTCCCACATCATGGGTGCACAACCGCTCGATGCAGTATAAAGGGATTTTGTCCCCTTGCCCTCCCAGTCGTCAGGTGCCAGGCACCAAAATAAGCATTCCTCTCTTCCCCTTGATATGAGCATATATTGATGAAATATTAGAATAATGGTGGGTTGAGGGCCACGCACTGTGCTAGGCCGATGTGGGCCCAATATTAGGCCTAAAATCAGATAAAATGCACAATTAAAGAATAAGAACTGGGTTTAGTAGTGGTCTGGTTCCACCCATATGGGTGCTGTGTATCTCACGAAAGGTCTGTTTGCCAACTAAAAATCAAATTTTTTTATTAATGAACAGTGAAATGAACCGATTGTGTGGAGAGAGGAAGGCCTAACTTTGACTAAGTGTGGGGAGAGTGGGCAGCGGCTAAGTGTTAGATGAAGAGAGGAGAGAAGTGGTCTACAGAAACTAAGTGTTGAGCCTTGAGAGGCTGTGTGCGTGTGTTATACAGTGTGTATACATACATACATACATGCATACATGCATACATACATACATACATACATATATATATATATATATATAAATATAAGTATACAGTATAGTAAAGTATATGTATATAAATAATGTAAATAAATAAGTATAAGTATATCAAAAATAATGTATATTGTAATATATATATATATATATATATATATATATATATATAGAATGTATATATGTGTAGAGGGTTGTTTGAGCTCTTATATAAATAAATAAATAACTAAGAGCTTTAGTGACAAATAGATCTGTCATTGTACATTTGTATATATGTTAGTGTAGATAGCTATTTTGCCTTTGTAATGTACAAATTTTACAAAGGTTATAGCAATGCTTATTTATGTTACTGTATATATAATCTATGTTATTATAGATATTAGTATGTTATTATTTAGTATAATAGATATTATTAGATATTTTTGTACCTATACTTAGGTAATACTTATAGTAATTGCATATAACTAAGATAGTGTAGTAGAAGGCATTTTTTTATGCTTATTTTTGTATATGTTTTCAGGCATTGTAACACTGATTAATTGATTCTTTTGTGAATAATTAACCAATTCATTCATTATTTGATTGATTCATTCATTTTGTAAATAAAATCAACATTTTTGGAAAAAAAGAATTTTTTTGGACTTAGAGAGTGATGTATATCAATAGCTACCTCATAGTGAAAGACCTGGAAACAAACCAGTAAAAATTGTAAATAAATAAAATTGATACAACAACAGTTTGCATTTTGTGACATTTATACTACAACAGTGACACATTAATACCATTTTTAATGTGACTCGAAAGTTGACGATCATAGTTTTGGCACCGTTGCCAGGGACAAAAACCCGATAATAGTGCTTTCTTATGATTGTTGACATCTTGTCCATCAGTCATCGATAACCTCGATAGCTTGACATCGATATACAAGCATTTCCACAGCGTCCCCTTGACATGCCACTTAGAAATTTACTGGCACAACATCGATACTTCGAATCTTGCCGACCAACCCTAATGCCCTTGTTTGCCAATAACGTGGTGGTGTCGTTCATGAAATGAACCACAAGGTCGCCTTGTTCGAGTGCTTTGTTAACTTTGCTGCCTTGTCGAAGTGCCTACCATTGTCACCATCAGAGGGGAATTAGTCTCACTTATTCGCCTCCTGTACCAATGTCGAGTAGACTTTTTCATTTTTGCCCCAAACTCCTCATCTTCTCTCCTTTATCACTCTTACATCAATCTCCCTGAGGATCTGCCTCTCCTCCTTGAGGTCCTTAATCTACATTGCAAAGGTGGGTGCTGGTGCTTATACCACTCTACAACCTGCTTCACATACTTCTTCTGAAGAAGTGTTCTCCATAAAAAAAAATGCTTGACAACATAATTGTTACTAACCTTAGGCTCTTAAACGTGCTGCATAGCTTGACCGTAAAATCAGTCAACCTATTGGGTAGTGCCCATTGGGTTTCAACCTGACCATCAGTAAGAACATGTTAACTATTTTACTTGATTGTGTTGGTCTAACTTACCAGTGAGGGTTGTTCAGAAATCATGCATCGAGGACTCTTGTCATATATAAGGGGTTAACATGGTCTTTTGACATGTTTGGAGGATTTATGGTCCTGTAGGTATTTTTCACATTCACGGTTAACAACTCATATAGGATCAGCTGTTGGATTTTAATCCACCGTATGGACTAATATACGCATTATGTATATATATAATCAATCAACATATAATGATTATGGGCTGTCATATAATGCCCATTACTTAAAGTGATCAAATTAAGTTATATTGAGGGTATGGGCATAAAATGCAAAAGGATGGCGTGGTTTAGATTATAAATGTGCAGAGACCTATTAGTGATTAACACCTCCTCGATAAGCGGAAGTAAAAATCACCCAGGCAATTAGTGTGCATAATTGCCTATTGTATGGGGGTTATGTCCCCAAGAGGCCCTAAGCATCCATTCTCAGGCCAATCCCCATCGTGACTGAGAATATATAGAGAGAGAAGGGTGTGCTGGCCGATTAAAGAAGAGAGTCTTCTTCTTCTTGGTGTTAAGGTTAGATCTCTCTGATCGATCTAAGGGTCTCTTGGAAGATCATTTCCAAGTTTTGCACCCACTTACTTCACTAGCAAGGATGAATACAGGTTTCTCTATATATTTGTTTCAATAGATTTCATGTTTATGTTATATGTCTATGAATGTTTACATAGAAATGTCATAGATTTGCATGTCAGTTCTTCTATCTTATGAAAAGGTTGTTAAACACCCTTTTATGTCTATATACATCTATTAGTAACATCTAGGATCAACAAAGATTAGGTTAGTCATTTAATATTCTCAAAAAACACATAATGCATCTTGTAATTGCAGCTAGCACTGGTACCTTTTCATGGGTATCAGTTCTCAGGCATTATATAGTGTGAACTGCAGTCTACATATACCAGTACTCATCATGAGTATGGGTACTAGTGAACTACAGGTAAGGTATAATGCTCCAGGTGCATGGACTGTGATATACTAGTATCGGTACTCGTTAGTCATAGATTAGATTTTGGGTTCTCTTGACTCATAATTTGTGACTTATGCATACTGATACTCATCATGAGTACCGGTGCACATGAGATACTAGGTCCTAGGTTAGATGAGGCCAAGATCTATAGCCCACTAGCACTAGTACTTGGCTTTAGTACCGGTATTTGTTGGCTACAGATAAAGTAACCTGTTGGCTCATAATGAGTACCGGTACTCGTTGAGACCAGTTTGATCCTGGAGTGATACCAATACTCAATGAGTACCGGTACTTATTACTAATACCGATGCATGATGAGTATTGGGCAAGTACTCATCTAAACATGAATTCTAAACTAGAACCTATGAGTATCAGTACTTGGCATCAACATTGGTACTCATTTGGATATAGAACGTATACCTGTAAGTCATGGATACCAGTACTGGTGAACCAGTATCGGTACTCAGTATATGAAATACTGGTACTGGTCCATCAGTATTGATACCCATTCAGTATTAAGTCTAGATGAGCTAAGTTATTGTTTAGGTCTATCCTAAGTTAGAGGTGGGTTATTTATATTATGGAATTAAACCCCAACATCAACATCTGCGATTCTTCTCAGTTCTCTAAGAATCTTTCTTGATTTTCTATTTATGTCTTCCAATTCGTGTCTCTTCGTTCACAAAATAGAGAAAGATAAAAGAATTCTAGTCCAAACATGTGAAATTAATGCGGTTAACCTTTTCGTGCAAGGGAAGGATGGCATCTTGGGTGGAGCGTTGTCCAGGCCTGGTCCAAACCTGACCTGAAAAAGCCCAACTCAGCATGGGCCTAAATTTTATATGGGTCGGGCTAGGTTGGGTCTAAATCTGAAAAAGTTCAAAGAGGTCTATTGTGTTGAATTTGAAAGCATAATTGCATTAATCGAGATGCAATTGACATATAATGACGTGTAAATTCATGTTGAAATTGATGAGATTTGGTAGAGGTTTTTAGTCTCATATTGGAAGTGGACAAATCTCTTGGTGGGTGTAAAAAGCTTCTGCCTCTCATGACTTGTGTAGCAAAAAAGTAAGAGGTGGGCTGGGGATCACGTACGTGCACGTGCGCACCTCGCCTAGCCTCGACCCGACTGTCGAACGAATGCACCAAGAAAGAGAGATAAGGAGAGAGGGGGAGGGAGAGTGGAGAGAGCTTTTTTACTCTTGTTGTGCCCAATGAGAGCTCCCTCGTGGCCCTTATATAGAGCCTACGACCCGATGTTTATGGATATTTATGTTTTAGGGAAATATTGTACTTGATAGATCAATTTAGTCCCATTATCGATCAAATCAATTGATCGATCAGACTTGACCTTTTGGTTGACAAAACTAATTGATCGATCAAAATAATTGATCAACTAATCCAGGCCAAAATCGTGAGATTAAAAATCTATAGCAAAACAATCCAAGTTCCAAATTGATTCTCACTAAAGCTCGAGCCAGGCCGGGTAAGGGCACACGCACGCGCGTGGGTGGTCCTTAGTCCCACCTCTTACTCTTTGCTAGATAAGTCATGGGAGGTAGAAACCTTTTACACCCACTAAGAGGTTTGTCTATTTCCAGCATGAGACTAAAAACTTCTATCAAATCTCAGCAATTTCAACGTGAATTCCCACATCATTATATGTCAATTGCATCTTGATTAATGCAATTAGGCTCTCAAATCCAACATATTGAACCCATTTGTATATAAGTTCCCCTCCTTTACAAAATATGTTTTAGGCTTTAAACTTTTGAGCATTGCCTCCCCCTCCTTCTTTTGAGTATTAATGGGTTTGACTAAATTTTATCTGGATAATAATAGAAAATAGACTTTAGCAGGCTTAGGAAAGTCCTATATAAAAATCTATTAAAATAGGTCCTAATAGATTTTATGAGTCTTAATATACTTTCTAGACTCAACTCAAAAACTCGACCCAAGTTTTAAAATTGAGTCTAGCCCAACCTGACCGAGGGCCTATAAACATGCGCCTTAGGCATAGCTCGAGTCTTGATTTGGTAAAAATTTTGAGCCTTAAACCTAATCCAAGACCTAAAAAATTATATGAGCCTAATTGGATTTGGGTTGCCGACTGATGACATCGTATAGAATTGAATAGAATGCATAGGAACTAATGTCTAGATTCGAGGGGGGCCATATGGGGTTGCCTTGAGGGCAAGCTTTCAAAATGCTAGCTGTTAGAAAAATAAATTGTTGCAAAACATTGTAGATTTAAATTTCATTTGAATACTATCCCTTACTCCCTTTGTCACTACTCTACACTAGAGTGGAAAACTTTTCCGTTAATCACATGCACAATTCCTTCTAATCTAGGTGTGAATCTATTTACTATAAGTAAAATGGACAAAAGGTGTCAAATAAAACTATAATTTTAAGCTATACATTACTTATTAATATGACTCATTTTTCTTTGTTTTCTAATTTCGTACAATGCATCCAAATGAATGAAAGTAAAGAATGATCAATTGCCCAGTAAGGGACTCACAAAAAATTATAGTTTACTTTAGGCTCGACAATCTAGGGTTATCTCTCTTAGTCACATTAAAAGTCTAATCTTGTAATATTCTTTTTATTAGGTCTCGCTTCCTTGTTTCTTTATTGAGAGGCCTTGTGACTTACCATGGATCTTTAGCATCCTATCCCTTACATGGCTTCACTATTGTTTAAGACAATACGTTGAATATATTATTATTTCCTCGTGATCCACTATGGATTATTGCTTACTATTACGAGTAGCAAAATACTTATCCTTACTTGCATCTTCAATTTTCTTCATAGTTTATCATGCTTAGCTATGCTAGGTGCACCATATATATCATACATGTGCCTCTAGCACACACCATTGTGCCATGTGGACCCCTCAGGTCCCTTGCCACCCCAAGTTTATTTAACACCTAATAGTTTGAGGCCTACATATTAGTTCCATACATAGGTTACTGGTCACCTGGCTGATCTCACTAATCAATTCAATACTTTGGACTAATTTTGATATTCAGATCTTATGTTAGGTTGAGAGGTCTTTGATGTGTATATATCTAAGGAACCTAAAATATCTATTTATACATATTCTTAGTGTCGTAGAAACATCATGCATTGTAAATATTGCATAACATACATCATCATACATTTAGGTCAAATTGTACAAATTGTATAGTAATTTGCTCTTTTTGGTGGTTAGGGGCAAGCCGATATTTAATTGGTGCCTTGGATTGAAGATCCAACCGTACGGATTTGATCAGGGCGATGATTGGAGTTCAATGACTCCAAGATCGCCCCGATTGGACTTCCGTAGCATTAGATGCAGTTCGAGAAAGATTTGAGATCAAGGAGCCAGGTGGTGTAAAATCTGAACTTCAGACGACAAATCTAATTACACGGATGGGTTCGGATCGATGATCGTAACCCAGCGGAGCAAAAATCAATCTAATCCGACATTTGTGGCACCATCTACAAGTTAGAGAAGATGGACGGCTAGGATGGTGCCACGTGGCACCTTCCTAGCTGCCCAACGCCAACCCAAGTCTCGTGCTTCACCTCTTCACACGATGGCCAACACATCTCGACCCTTGGATTGAGATCCAATGGTCGAGATCTTGTGACACCTCGACGTGCAACTCGACCAAAGAGAGGGCTTGGCTCAGTGGTCAAACGTGCTATGCACTCCATGAGATGCGAATTCGATTTGCAATCAGAGGTGCGTGGAATTAGCTCGATTGCCCGATCAACTGCAAATGGCTCGGATCAGCTAATCAGGTAGATGCGCGTGATGACCCAACATCTCACGCGCATCTGCGACGCTCGATCAGGCGCGGGCGCCGAGCACATGAAGAGGTGGCTTTTAAGCTGTCCGATCATATGATCGGATGGCTGATCTCGATCCAATACGTGAGGGCACACGTTCTGAAGGTGCATGTAGTGAGTGATGATTGCTCTTTCTCAATCGAACGGTCCTGATCAGTTGATGCTTGGGAGAAGGCTTCAACGCTTGAAGGTGTGGAGGTAGGGACGCGTGCGTGCTACACCCATGTTTAGCCTTTAGTGACGTTTATATCCGTCACTAAAGGCTGATGCATTTAATATTCTAAACCTTAAAAGACATTCTTGCCCCCAACCTCTACACCTATAAAAAGGCCCTACGACCCCTACATTCTTCTCATCCCTTCCTTCATCTCTCTCCCTCTCCAAAGCTCTAAAGAACCTTATTTCAAACCCAGGATGCTCCTCTAGAGTAAAAATCAAAATTTTGTCCACTTCTCACCCCGTTCATGGAGCACCTGTGGTCATCTTCTTATCCCCATTCCAGAAGTGGATCTCGCGATGACGCCCTACTTCGTCCACCTTCCTCCATCTTCGTTCTCCCTTGTCCAGCATCTCACCACCTTCGTTCGAGTGCTCCGTCAACATGGCTCGTCCTCCAAGCAGCCGTCGAGGAGGATAACTTCTCTCCCCATTCTCTTTATCGCTTTTTAAATTTGATTTTCCACTATAATTGTAGTTGTAATAACATTATTTTGATTATAAAAGTTATTTCTCTCTCTATCTCTCTCTCTCTCTCTAGTTGTAGTGTTTATATTGCAAATAGAATAGAATCATTGTGATTATCTCATCTTTAAACAAAAATTACAAAAAAATATAATTGCGGATTTCAAATCGACGTAGCCTCCCTATGTTCGACCTAGGACTCTTGTTGAGTTTCAGTAAAAATTATTTGATTGTTTGGATTTTCTCACAAATTATACTATGACAACGAGTTTTCAAACTTAAATCTTTTTGTGATGAATTTTTGATACATTATTTTGGCACTGTTACTGGGGAGGCAACAGATCTTGATTTCTTGTCCGCATTTCATGCACTTAATTGCTTTCTAACTCTCTTTTATTTCTTCTCTATTGTCTTGCGGATACCCTGAATAAGAATCTTCAAGCAATAGAAAGGAGTAAAGTGCAGTTGAAGATAGCTGTAAGTGCTCCCCCATTCTTTCCTTCTCAATAGACTTCATTCCATCACCCTAATTCAAACCCTAATTAACCTAAGTGCTCTCATAAACCCTATGATTAGTTTGGTTGCTTTGCTTTCCACCTCCACCCACCTCAACCCCATTTTAAAAAAAAAATCTAAAAAAAAAAAATCCATAGAGGTACACAACCATTTTTGATTCTTCATACTCAACCAATAACTAGATCTTTAGAACCGGTACACACATCCAAACACATAATTGAGTAGAAATTAGATTAGGTAATCATTCGTGTATCTAACTCAATGGTGCAGTAAGGCTAGTTGCTTGAGTTGTTTGGGCTCCACCACTTCGTATAAAAGCAACTCATCAAGTAGCTTGCTCATTAGGGTTAACAATTAAGGTCAATACCAAGCACTCCACTTTATTTGATTTTAAAGGAAAACATCTTCACTCGTGTTTGCAAATCTTGGTGTGCCTTCTGAATTTGATTGAAATTACCTTAATTTAAACCCCAAAAGCTACTTAAGCAAGATTTGAACTCTAAAAGCTACTTATCCAAATAATCTTGCTTGAAAACCTTGGTTGTGCACGCACTCACACTTATTCAATCGATCATTAAGGGCACAACCCATTTTAGGAGCCCACCACATTCCAAAAGCACTACTATCCCAGGCCTAATCTAAAATTAAGTAGACGTTGGCCCTAGGACTCACCAGTCCATTTCAAGATATTTCTCGTACTGTGGTTAGAATTTATGACATTTGCTTTTTCGAGAAGGTGCTAAGTTAGGCAACCTGATTGTCAAATGACTTAAACAGGTAGGGGTTTGGCATAATTAGCAGCCTTCAGGACACGCTCCCCCTGTCTTGCAATCCCAACTTAACCAGCTTTTGGATTAAGGACAACGCAAAAGTTCGTGTTGTGGTTTGAGTTTATTTTGGAGCATAAGTCCTTAGGCTACCCAAATTAAGGACAGGCTTGCTTTGTTTTGCTGCAGGGTTCTTTTCCCTAGTCCTTTCGACCTCTTCCTAGTTTATGCTTGGAAGAAGGTCATTGAATCCCCGCTTGGAAGGACCATTAGACCATTCAAGGAGGCATAGGTTGAATTTTAATCCAATTGATCCCATGGATGATCAACCACCTCCTTTACATCTGAATTTGCAAGAGATGCTGCAGAGGCAGTTGGAACAAATGCAGCAAATGCAAGAATGATTCCAGCGAATGCATGGTCAGGGTGCTCAGCCCTTGAAGGATTTTTATGATCCTTCTAATTACGAGGAACGTCCTGATGTTCAGATTCTAGCCGGTGACGTAGAAATCAAGCCCCAGGTGTTAAGCCTGATCAAGCATTTCCACAGGCTTGGCTCTGAGGACCCGTTTCAGCATTTGAAGGACTTGACCACTTTGGTCCAGACCACTAAAACACGAAATGTGGACGAGGAGCAAATGATCATGAGGCTTTTCTCCCACTCTCTTAGGGATAAGGCCGCACATTGGTACCAGACAATTGGAAGCCCAATCGCAACTTGGAATGGTCTTAAATCAGCTTTCTTAAAGAAATTCTTTCCAGTCGGGCATACCAATACTTTGCGACGGGCGATTATTACTTTCATCTAGTGGCTAGGGGAATCACTTCATGGTGCGTAAGAGCGATTCTAGGATCTATTGCAGAAGTGTCCACACCACGAGGTGTCGAAATGGCAACTCGTGCAGATCTTTTATCACGGGTTAATTGAGCAACTCCGTAACCACATGGATGCTTCTTGCGGAGGCAATTTCCTCAACAAGGATGCAGATAGTGCGCATGAATTGTTTGAGGGAATGAGTGAGAATTCCATCAATCATGCCTCCATGGATACTTTTAACCGGTCCCAACAACCCAAATTGAATGTTAATGAGGACCATGACTTTCATTCATTCGATATGGAATTGATTTGTAATAAATTAGATAAGGTGGATCTGGTTACCAAAAGAATGGAATAGTGGATGGCTGAAAACTCTGCAAATACTTCTCGATCCACTCAATCCCAGAACTTGGAATTCCATTCTTCACGAGCTCCTACTAGACGAGAGTTCATGAATTAGCTGGAAGCGGCTCAACCTATGAGCCATCATTACTTGGAACCTCATGTGTTCCAAAATGGGGCCTTTGATCCCAGTTTCTCTAATCCCTCTCCTTCTTTCCCACCATCCTCACCCTATGAGGATGTGTATGTTGTACAGGAGAACGTTAGGTCCAACCCATATTCTAACTCTTACAATCTGGGTTGGAGGAACCACCCTAACTTCTCTTGGAAAAATCTGAGGCAGTAGACCAAAATTCGACCCAGCAACTATGCACCACAAAGTCTAATGGGTCAAGGTCATGTATATACTTAGCTGCCCCCTAATAAGGTCAATCAGCCAACCTACAATGCCCGTCAACTTGTAGGGTAGGTTGATTTGAACCGACAGATGGTAGAGATGCAAGGATCCATGCTCTAGCTCATGTAACAAATGAAGACATCACTGGATAACTTACAATTTGAGCTCATTGCTAACTCTCGTCAGCCTAGATCTCTGCCATCTCAACCCATACCCAACCCTCACAATATACAGAATCAAGGAAATCAAGCCCAAGGGTACGAGAATTAAAGGGACCCACAACACATGCTCAGGTGGTTGAGTAGGGTCCTTCTACTTCATCCAATCTGGGTTATTTGGTAAATCAAGCTCCTCTAATCTTTCCTAACCCTCCCCAAGACCCAAACCCATACGCTTCTGCAAATTATGTTACTTTGAATAGTGGACGACAAAGCCAGGACCCAAAATTACTACCTTCTAGCAATCAAAACCCTAGGGAGCTTGAGGGAGAAAAGGAGGAGGTTGAAGAAGAAAACAAGGCTGAGGGACCTAAAATTGAGGACACCACACACATTACGTTCCCCGAGGCCTTATTGAAAACCAGAAAGAAGAAAACCCGAGATAGTAATGAGGAGCTCCTGAATTTATTCAAGAGTGTAGAGATCAATATCCCGCTCCTCGATGCTATTAAGCACATCCCGACTTACACTAAATTCCTGAAAGATTTATGTACCCAAAAGTGTAAGCAAAAAGAATCCACCTCGAGGAAGGTGATTCTCTCTGAGCAAGTGAGTTTTGTTATCCTACATCACCTTCCTCAGAAGAAGAGAGATCCAGGTGCCCCCTTGATTTCATGTGTCATTGGGGATTACACTTTCGATAGGGCACTATTAGATCTAGGTGCATCCATCAACCTAATCTTGATCTCTCTTTATGAAAGGTTTGGGTTAGGTGAACTCAGGCCAACCTCAGTAATGCTACAGTTAGTGAACCATTCGGTCGCCACACCAAAAGGCGTTATTGAGGACGTTATTGTCAAGGTCAAGGACTTCTATTTTCCTGTAGATTTCCTAGTCATTGACATGGATGTACCTGAAGATTTGAGGAACATGCCCATCATTCTGGGGCGTCCGTTCCTAGCTATCGCCAAGGCCAGCATCAATTGTGAGAGCGGTAGTATGGAGATCGCCTTTGGAGATAGGAAATTAACACTTGATATTTTCAAGGTGATAAAAGGATTT
Source organism: Thalassia testudinum (assembly GCA_037157565.1). NCBI lineage: Eukaryota > Viridiplantae > Streptophyta > Magnoliopsida > Alismatales > Hydrocharitaceae > Thalassia > Thalassia testudinum. The sequence continues at coordinate 5,082,009 of JAZHRO010000010.1, read as the reverse complement.
GAGGATTGTGGATTTATTGAGGAGCTCGAGGATCATGATTTCAATGTTGAATGTGTATGTCAATCAATGTACTCGAGGACTTGACCAGAACTAGTGAACCTAACAACCCTTCGTGGCAGACTCGCCACACCCTGAAGAGGTTGTTGATTTTCTTTACTCCCAACCTCTTTCACTAGATCGTCCTGATGAATCTTCATCAACATCCTCCTTACCCTCCATCATAAACCCGCCCCCAGCTCGAACTGAAACCACTGCCTAAGAGTCTAAAATATCAATTTTTAGGACCTAAGAAAATGCTCCTTGTGATTATAAGTTCAAAACTAATTAGGGAGTAAGAGATGAAATTGATTAAGGTTCTAAAAGAACATAAAGAGGCAATTGGTTGAACCATCCATGACCTTAGGGGGATTGAGCCATCTTATTGCAATCATAGAATTTTTATGGAAGATGGATCCCGCCCTTCTTGTCAGATGCAAAGAAGATTGAACCCTAATATGCGAGAAGTGGTCAAGAAGGAGATCATTAAGTGGCTCGACGTAGGAATTATTTATCCAATCTCGAATAGTCCCTATGTTAATCCTGTGCAAATTGTTCCCAAGAAAGCCGGGATTACCGTTGTGACTAACGAGAGAGGAGAATTTGTCACAACTCGTTTAACTTCCTCTTGGAGAGTCTGTATCGATTATAGGAAGTTGAACACAGCCATGAAAAAGGATCATTTCCCTTTGTCTTTCATCGACCAAATCCTTGAAAGGGTAGCTGGGCAAAAGTATTTCTGTTTCCTGGACGGTTACTCGGGATACAACCAAGTCCCTATCCATCCCGAGGATCAGGAAAAGGTGACTTCAACCTGTCCCTATGGAACCTTTGCATTCCGTAGAATGCCTTTTGGGCTTTGCAATGCACCTACGACTTTTCAAAGGTGTATGCTAGCCATTTTCTCAGACATAGTGGGAGAGTTTATGGAAGTATTCATGGTCAATTTCTCCATTTTCGGAGATTCATTTGATTCTTTCCTGGCTAATCTAGAATTGATCCTTAAGAGATGCATCAAAACACGGTTGGTCCTTGGCTGGGAGAAGAGTCACTTTATGACACAAGAAGGCATCGTCTTGGGTCATGTAGTCTTTGAGTGGGGAATTGAGGTTGATAAAGCTAAGGTGGATGCTATCTCCAAACTTTCTCCTCCCACATCTGCTAAACAAATCCGTTCATTTCTTGGTCATGTGGGATTTTATAGGAGGTTCATCAAGGACTTTTCTAAGGTTGCTCGACTTTTGAGCAACCTTTTGGCTAAAGATATGCCGTTTGATTTTGATGAATCATGCCACAAGGCATTTGATTTTCTTAAAATGGCAATCACTTGTGCTCTCGTGCTGCAACCATCGGTCTGGACAGCCCCATTTGAGATCATGATCGACACTTCTGATTATGCGATCGGGGCTGTTTTGGGTCAGAAAATTGATAGGAAGCCCTCTGTCATCTACTACGCTAGCAAAACTCTGGACGAGGCCTAGAGGAACTACACTGTTACTGAAAAGGAATTGCTAGTTGTAGTATTTGCATTGGAAAAATTCAGGGCTTATCTCTTAGGATCTCATGTTGTAATCTATACCGATTACTCGGCCTTGAGACATCTCTTGGCTAAAAAGGATGCCAAACCCCGACTCATCTGATGGATTCTTTTACTTCAAGAATTCGATCTTGAAATTAAAGACAAATCCAAGGCACAAATGTGGTGGGGGATCATCTTTCGAGACTCCTAAGTGGTTCTTCTCGTTCGGATATTCTAATTACAGATACTTTTCTTAACGAGACTATTCTTGCAGTTTCAGGTGTCCAAACCCCTTGGTTTGCAGACATCATTAATTATTTGGTCATTGGTCAAATCCCTCAGGATTGGACCTAGAAACAATGGGATAGACTATATCTGAAGCCAAATATTACTTTTGGGATGATCCTGAACTATACCGCATCAGCTCTAATTAGATTATTTGCCGATGTGTTCTGGAGAATGAGTTTCAAAGCGTACTTGAGTTCTGTCATGCATCTGTGTGTGGTGGACATTTCTTCGGGGAAAAGATGGCTACAAAAATTTTGCGATCTGGATTTGATTGGCCATCTTTATTCAAGGATGCCTAGGGATTCTTGAGGTCGTGTTCTTGATGTTAGGCACTCGGGAGCATAGCCAAGAGAGACATGATGCCTCTAAACCCTATTCTTCCTGTCGAAATCTTCGATGTTTGGGGCATCGATTTCATGGGACCCTTCCTCCCTTCATTTGGACACCAGTACATTCTCGTAGTTGTTGACTACGTGTCCAAATGTATTGAGGTTATTCCCACTCGAAGCAATGACCACAAGGTAGTCATTGATTTTGTCAAGAAGAATATCTTCAGTCGGTTCGGGATTCCGAGTGCCATCATCAGCGATGGTGGTACTCACTTCACCAATGCCCAGTTCAGCAATATACTAGCGAAATACGGGGTGAATCACAGAATCTCCACACCTTACCACCCCTAGATGAATGGACAAGCCGAGATCTCCAATAGGGAGATCAAGAACATTCTGCAAAAGACGGTTAGGCCTGATAGAAAAGACTGGACTCAAAAGCTTGATGACGCTCTTTGGGCCTACCGTACGGCGTACAAGACTCTTATCGCAATGTCACCATTTCGTTTGGTGTATGGAAAGGGATGTCATTTACCTGTTGAGATTGAACATAAGGTATTCTGGGCAATCAAGAAATGCAACTTTGATTTAAGTTTAACCGTAAAGATCAGGAAACTCCAACTATCTGAGTTGGAGGAGCTTAGAAATGACACATATGAGAATGCCAAGATCCATAAGGCTAGGACCAAAGCTCTTCATGACCAGCTAATTTCCCACAAGAGCTTTAAGCTGAATCAGAAGGTCTAGCTCTTTGATTCTCGACTTAAGCTCTTTCCCAGCAAGCTTAGGTCAAAGTGGAGTGGCCCGTTCATCATTGACTGGATATTCCCAAATAGGGCCATTGAGATCTTTGACCCAAAGGCGGGTAACTCTTTTAAGGTCAACGAGCAACGTATGAAACAGTATGTTGACCATGTTATTCCAGAACTCTTCTCAGACAAGGTTGCTTTAACCTTGATGTGACTTCTTTGGCTGGACTCCGCCTAGCTAATGGCATTAAACTCAGCACTTGTACAATCTGACTCAGAGCTAACCCGAGCATCATGGAATACAGGTGATATTTTCTTCATTCTACCCTTCTTCTCATGCCTTTTATTTTCAATGAGGACATTGCATGAGCTAGGCATGGTGACGTGGATTCATTTTTTGAATCATATTGTCAGCTCTGTGGATTTCTTATAAAATTTCCTTATTTTTCCTTTTTATTAAAAAAATGAATTAGGAAAATGAAACTTGGGCTTTAGAAATTTTCAATCTTAGGAAATAATACAGTAGGACCTGAACACTTAGACCCTTCAAGTTTTTGGGCTTAATCAGCCTGGGTCTCCACTAAAATGTGAATTTGTTCTCAAGTCCTCGCCATTTGAAAATTCATTTTAAATTGGTTAGATAAGTTGGGGTGATAAGTACATGACTTATCAACCCAACCTCTGATTTGAAGGAACTTTAAGTCTGAGCATTTACACACTATTTGTACCGACTCGCTTTTCGATGGTTTTAATGGAAATTGGTTAACTAATGAATCTTCTAGGGTGGTATGGCTGGTAAATTATTATGGGTAACAACCCATTGGTCGGTTGTCTAGAGCCTAGTCACACGATTATTCTCTTCTTGCTGCCTTTAGGTAAATCTTAGATTTGGGAAACCACCTACTTAAAAAAAAGAAAAAGAAAAAGAAAAGCAAAAAAAGAAATAGGAAAAAAAGAAATAAACTACACTTCACCACACAGGTATGGCTGGAAAGTTATCGGTGGTAACAGCTCATCAGCCAATTGTCTAGAACCTATCTCAAAAAAATGCAAGTTTAATTCCAAACACTTAGGAAGAAGTAGAGAAGTAGAATAAGCTGGGGAGATATACACTGGGTTCGCCCTTGTGTTGACCCCATAAAAGTAAAAGTAGAGAGAAAGCTACCAGTCTTATAGAAACACCTTTAGGTAGAATTCCTTTTTAAGGTTACCTAGGGGTATAGAAACCCGAAGTCCATTCTAATCGCTAATCAGTGAGTCTATGACATTTCACACATAAAGATGCTTAGTACTTAGAGTTTTCTTCCAGTCTTGGGTGGGTTGGGTAGCAATGGAAAGATGCCTCGAAACCTTAAACTCAAAAATCCAAAAAACAAAAAGAAAAAAAGAAAAAGAAAAAGATCCTTTTGCTTTTGAATAAGGCGAGAGCTTCAGTGATCTGCATTTTGGCAGACACCCAGGAGCTTTTGTGTCTGTAGTTCAGGTCCTTAGCAAAAATTTTCCAGTGTTGAAGAATAACTCTTGCCCAAGAAATCAAATCCTAATTTTTTTATAAATAGCGTATAGTTTTTTCTAGGGACTAGCAAAAGATAGGCATGGGGGTGTGATGTGTATGCATCTAAGTAGCCTAAAATGTTTATTTATGCATGTTCTTAGTGCCGTAGAAGCATCATGCATTGTAAATCTTGTATATCATGCATCATCATGCATTTATGTCAAATTGTACAAATTGTATAGTAATTTGCTCTTTTTGTCGTCAGGGATAGGGAGATATTTAATTGGGGCTTCAGATGGAAGATCCAACCATACGGATTTGATCAGGGTGACGATTGGAGTTCAACTACTCCAAGATCGCCTCGATCGGACCTCCGTAGCATCAAATGCAGTCCAAGAAAGATCTAAGATCAAGGGGCTAAGTGGTGTAAAATTCAGACTTCAGACGGCAAATCCAACCACACAGATGGGTTCAGATCGACGATCGTAGCCCAACGATGTAAAAATCGATCTAATCCGATATATGTGGCACCATATACAAGTTAGAGAAGATGGACAACCAGGATGGTGCCACGTGGTGCCATCCCAGCCGCCCAATGCCAGCCCAAGTCTCCTGCTTCACCTCTTCACACGATGGCCAACACATCTCTACCGTTGGATCGAGATCCACCGGTTGAGATCTTGCGACACCTCTATGTGCAACTTAACCAAAGAGAGGGCTTAGCGCAGTGGTCGAACGCGCTATGCACTCCATGAGACACGAGTTCAATTCGCAATCAGAGGCACGCGTGGAATTAACTCGATTGCCCGATTTGCTATGAACAACTCGGATAAGCTAATCAGGCAAATGCACGTGATGATGCGACATCTCACGTGCATCTGAGACGCTCGATCAGACGCGGGTGCCGAGCACATGAAGAGGTGGCTTTTAAGCCATCCGATCACATGATCAAATGGCTGATCTCGATCCAAGACGTGCGGACGCACGTTCTGAAGGTGCGTTCAGCAAGCGATGGTGTAACGACCTGATTCCCGAATCCCTACGAGACACGAGAATCGGACCGACTCAACTAATCCCAAGACTCAGTCGTCCAACGAGAAAGTAACCGAAAGAGCAGTAAAATAAACCGCATTCACCATGTATATAACTAACAGTAACAAAATACAGCAGTAAAGAAAGGAAATACTACAGCATACACCACCACAACAGTAGAGAAATAAACATGTACATAACATGAAGCTTACATTAAAGAGAGTATAAGGAGCAACAGAAAACTACTCATTACAGCGGAAAGAAAAGTGCAGTAAGTACTACAGGTAACCCTACTGGACCCTACTAGGCCCAGCGCCCTCTGCAGCCGCTGACTCTGGCTGCTCAACACCTGGTCCTGAAAAGGCAACAAGGGTGACACGTCAGCGAAACGCTGAGTAGAGTGGCAACTAAAAGCTAAAAGAAGCAGTACAGTGTACAGTAGCTGTTATATTTTTACTTTCTTTCCTTATATTTTCCATTTATTCACTATTGATTATTTCTCAGATCCTTCTCTTGATCTCGAATGTTCCTCGTAGGAACGATCTTGATTGCAGTCTTTCCCGAAAGGTAGAAGTAACACGTGGTGCTCTCCTGGTAGGGAGAGTCCCCCGTGGTGGTCCTACCCTCAGTCAACCACCCCAAGGTCGCTGACAGACGTAACGATGACTATGGCACGCGCGATAAACGCATGGGTAGCTACCCCGCACTGGCACACGGTCGGTCTTTTCCGTTAACGGGTGCGCCTAAAGTACAGCACGGAACCAGTATAGGGCAGAGCCCTCTCAATAATTGGGGCCCAGCCCCTCCACAGTAACCAAACAAGGGTCTTGCCCCTCCACAGTCTGCGCACCCTCGCCTGACTACCCTGGTTTGCCCAGTGGGCTTAACAAGTCGGTGTAGGTGAGCTAGCAGAACTCCGGGGCCCGTGGGGTAGCTAGTACTCTCCCTACACTAGTAGCTCTCCTCGGTACTGTGTACGCGAGGACCAAAAGTCGGTACAAAGTGGCCAGACCTAACCCCGGGTCCCTGGGGCGACTAGCTTCGCTTTGCACTAAACAGGGGGACAGTCGCTCTCCTTGGTACTCCGTACTTAAGGGCCATCTCACTTCCCCAATTCTATTCCATTTCCTTTCCAGGAGTTCTACTCCTAATTCCCCGTAGGGTTCAAGCTCTTTTAACCCAACCAATTTAGGTTTCACTGTTCCGGCTTTACATTCATGCAACCCATGTTTTCAAGCATATTTATTCATTCATAACAGGCAGCTGTTAACCAATTTACAGGCAGTTATCATTTCCTTTCTACTTTTCCAAGACTGCAATGTTTGTATATTCAACTAGTTTTCCAGTCCTAGGATTCATGCCGTGCCCTAGGATCTATCATTCAATCTAGTTTTCCAGTCCTAGGATTCATGCAATGCCCTAGGATCTATCATTCAATCTAATTTCTCAGTCCTAAGGTTCATGCAATGCCTTGGACTCTATTAATTGTTCCATAATTGTACAAATTTTGTTAAATAAATTAAAGGGCCACTCTACCCGCGAAATCAGGAGTACTGGGGGCGTGGTCGGCAATCCCGTGCGCCTCCGCAACCCTCAGAGCCGCAACGGAACGGGGACCTAACACAAGAATCAACACAAGTAGTTTCTCAGAACAGTGCACAATTACTGTAAATAGGTAGAGAAAATAAATCTGGAAGGAACGCAACTCGAAACATGGAAAATGGACTCCGAATGGATCCTAAACGGGTCAAAAATGATGAATCTGTCCAAAATCAGACGTCTGGAACCTCTTCCAGACGTCTTAAAAGGTTGATCATGTCGTACCTCTGTTTACGCAGTCCTTCAGACGTCTAGAAGCCCGCTGGATTGTCTGGCCTTAGTTTCCAGACGTCCGATTGTCACCCCGGACGTCTGGAGGTCCTATCCGTCGTCTGGTACTATGGCCAGACGTCTGATTCGTGTGGAAAGGCGAGCCCTTGCGCCCTCCCAAACAACACCTGCGCACACACGCATCCCCTCTCATCACGAAAAGGCGCAGAGGAACGCGGCGTACGGCTGCATGGCCGTACCTGCGTAAAAAGAAAAAGGAAGGAAAATATTGTACCTGTCAGACATCTGGGTCTTCCTCCAGACGTCTTCTGCATCGTCTGGACGAAGGTCCAGACGTCCGATTCTGGGAAATTTTCCCAGAATCACGACCCTGTCGCTCTCCGCCCGCGACGTACGGCCACGCTGCGTCGCGCCCGCCTGCTTCCCGAGCTGCAGCAACTGCTCCACGACACCCCACGCCCGCTACTCCCCCGCCGACCGGCTCTAGCTACCCCGATAAGCTCGCACCTCGCGGTCGAGCCTTCTTCTTCCTCCTGCGACACTTCTCCCTCCCAAATGCTCGCTGCAGCCGCTGCTGCCGCACCCGTTCGCTCGCTCGCTCGCGCTGGCAGAGAGAGGGAGAAGGAGAAGGCGGTGGAGTGAGGGTGAGGGAGAGGGCAGTGCTATATAAAGGCAGCGCGGGGAGAGAGAAAGGAGAAGTGGCACGTCTGTAGGGAGGGAGAGAGAAAGCAAAACGAAGGCGGCGGGTTCAGTCTGCGCGCGCACGTGCGCAGATGCAAGCCCGTACGTCGAAAAAATTTAATACCAGACGTCTGGGAAGGGTTCCAGACGTCTGGCCAGACATCTGGATCACTTCCCAGACGTCTTAACTGCGTCAGATGCTGTGTTAGTAACAGATGGCAACTGTTTGATCTCAATCGAACGGTCTTGATTAGTTGACGCTTGGGAGAAGGCTTCAATGCTTGAAGGAGAGGAGGCGGGGGTGCGTGTGTGCTACACCTATGTTTAGCCTTTAGTGACGTTTATATCCATCACTAAAGGTTGATGCATTTAATATTCTAAACCTTAAAAGACATTCTTGCCCCCAACCTCTATACCTATAAAAAGGCCCTACGATCCCTGCATTCTTCTCATCCCTTCATCTCTCTCGCTCTCCAAAGCTCTAAAGAAGCTTGTTCCAAACCCGGGATGCTACTCTAGAGTAAAAATCAAAATTTTATCCACTTCTCACCCCGTTCGCGGAGCACCTGTGGTCGTCTTCTCACCGCTGTTCCGGAAGTGGACCCGCGACGACGCCCGACTTTGTCCACCTTCCTCCGTATTCATTCTCCCTCATCCAGAATCTCACTACCTGATGAGAACCTCATCATAAGCCCTAACTAGCTTATTTTGACCTAAGAAAGAGAACAAAAGCTCCTACATAACCAAGAGAAAAGCCTAATTCAAGAGATTACTAATATGAAAAGAATACCAGAAGAATAGGGTAAAACTACAATTTTACCATTGCAGTGCATCAACGGGATTTCTCAGGGTTTATACATAGGTCAATTGGACTTAATAAGAGAAAAAGTGGGATGGTTCAGTCAGAAAAGGGTTATTGTGAAATTTAAGAATTAAATGACATTCTATAACCCTAAAACAAACCCACTTAAATTCACAAGATTCCAGGCAGGATAAAAATCAACCAAATCCTTTAAAATTCATGAAAAATATCCCCTAGGGTTTAGAACCTCCAATTTCGCCTTTGGAACCTGTTTTGACCTAGATTGGGGTCCAAGCTCAATATTTGACCTAAGTTGGGTTTTTGCATAAAATGTCCAGTCAAACGTAGTCAAACCTAAAATCCAACTTCACCATTGGATTCCTTAGGTCTAAATTAGGTTTTTACCAAAATTTGGACCTAAGGGAAGGTCATCTTCACCTACTTTGCAAAATAGTCCACCCAATTATATTTTAGCCCCTACTTTTGAGAACCCTTGCAAAGCCCCCCTCAACTTTCTTGTCACTTTCTGCATTCAGGTCCTTCTACCATTGCAGTAGGGACCCATACCTCCGGCGAGGTTTCGAGGAGGATAACTCCTCGTTTCCCCAGGGAGCTTCTCCCATATTTGAAAGGGGAGACCTCTGTGAAACCCCCTACTGCATGAGCAGCTCCCCAAGCCCTGAATCGCCCCATACCTCTCGTGCGAATGCTCGAGAGGTATGGGTATCACCTCTGGCTATGCCTCCGGCGAGGTCTTTTGGCTTCCACTTTGCGCCTGACCTTCTGCCCATGCCTTTATAAGCAAGCCTAGATCCCTCCGCATGGGGCAAGCTCGACTTGGCCGAAGAATTCCCCCAATTTCGTCTCCTCCTCCTCCAGTCAAGAGTCCAGCGAGCCCTCCTCATCTTTTTCGTCTCTGTGCTACAATACCAGTGGCAGAGCCGCCTTCACCGCCTTCCTTCGCGTCGTGCAACATCGGTGTGCCTGCCTCTAGCCTCGTCGTCATCGCCGTCACCCCTCCCCTGGACACCTTCTTCTCCGGCGACGGCAGGAATGAGCCGTCCGCCTCCTGCCCCCCTTCGTCCGCTTAGCTAGGTTTAAATTATTCCTCTCTCCCCTCTTTATTTCCCCTATCTTTATTGCTATTTTTATCCCCTCAACGCCGCAGTCCACCACCATCGTTCCCATCTCCAGCCGACCATCGGCGAAGGTGCTCTCGTCGCTCCACCCATCCACACGCCTCGCCACCAACCTCAGAACATTTGCCATCACCCATTGATCATCATTCAACCCTCCACTGACCGCCATCACCTCCCCAAGTGCTCCCCGAACACACCCATCACAACTGCCACAGAGCGACCTAGGCACGCACGCCTAGGCCGCCCCGCAGCCAACCACCCAGCTAGGCACCTTTGCCGTGACATGGCGAAGCTGCCCATGTGGTCTAATGAGGCCGCAAGGCCGTATTGAGTGATTTCAGGTCCGGCCCCCTTTCTGCCATTGGAGCACAAGCAAGGAACTCGCGAGCATGTTCTAGGATGCAATGATCCAGGCTTCCAGGTTCAGGTGACGAGCAAGGAGTGCGCGCACACATCCAGCAAGAGCATGACCTCGAGCGAGGACCCCAGTTGCAGCAATCAGGTAGAGCATCTCCTGCGCGGGCGTGAGCGAAGCAGGTGGGACTTTTAGTCCCACCTCGGTAAGCCAGGAGTGCACAGAGTGAGTTAAATTAAATTTGTGTTTCTTTCTCTTTGCCTCCTGACATGGGGTGAGGTCCCACTCGCCCTTCACGCCTCGTCCGCACCCCACACTCCGCGGACCTGGTATTCGACCCATATACCCTGCACTCCTCGCGCACCACCCATGCCGGTGCGCCTGGACCCGAGCGCACGTAACCCGACCCGTTTACCTGGCTGGCTTTGAGAGAGCGAAGAGAGAAATAGAGAGAGGGTGACGCGGGGGAGGGTAGGGGATATGTTTTGCTCTCTGTGCTGTGTAGGGAAAGAAGGAGAAGGAAGAGGCAGCTGCTGAAGGATTTGTGAAGGCTCAGAAGAAGAAGCTGCGAAAGAAGCTAAGGCAGAGGTAGAAGCCAAGCTAAGGAAGAAGGCACTGTAGCCGCAAAGGCAGAGGCTGAAGAAAGAAGAAGGAGAAGGTGAGATTAAAGGCAAAGGTAGAGGAAGGAAGAACTCAAGGCAGAGGAGCGACAGAGGCTAAAGAAAGAAGAAGGAGAAGGTGTGGTTGGAGGCAAAGGTAGAGGAAGGAAGAACTCAAGGCAGAGGAGAGACAAAGGCAGAGAAGAGAAGAAGAAGACAAGGGAAGACAAAGAAAAACAGAAGAAGGAGCTGCAGCCAAAGCTTAAGGCAGGGAGGAAGAAGAAGAAAGAGCGATCTACTGTAGCATTTGTTAGTTAAGACATCTGATTCACAGAATTAGACGTCTAAGAAAAGAAAGAGAGAAGAGAAAGAAGAAGGAAGAAAAGAGAAGAGGAAAGAAAAATTTATTTTTGCATTCTCTCTCTAGTTTTTAATATACATTGAATTGCATTGTTATCATCTTTTGAGTAATTTGAAATTGTGATTTAGTTTCTAAAATACCAATTTGCTCTCTGAGTTCGACCTCAGAAATTTTGAATTTCAAGTAGTAAAATTGTTATTTCTTTATATGACGATTTCAAACTACTCTGCAACGAATGTCTTTTTAAAATACGATCTCATCGCGTAAGCATTTTTGGCGCCGTTGTCGGGGAGCAACAGGCATTTTAGAAGCTTTAATCACTACTTTTGATTCAATACTGACTTAATCTCTCTCTTTTGTTGTGTTTGTTGCAGGAAAGCTGAGGAGAGAAAAGCAGCCGCAGAACAACCACACTAGGGAACCGGTAAACTTTTATTAGCCCTCTCTCTTAATCCCCTCAAAATCTAAAAAGGAAAGACAAAGGGAAAAATGAATCTAGGGCTACCTGTTTCTATCTTTAGTAATTCACCAAAAGTTGCATGATTTTCATTTTAACACATTTTTTATTGCACTTCCACTTAAGGTAACTAGGGCTAAAACCTTCTTGATTGAGCCCTAGATACCAATTTTTGAGGCAACTAACTTGGACCAAACAGAGCCAACTTAAGGTTCACAAGCTAGGGTTTTAGAGACACATCTTCTTCTAAGAAAAGAATCAAAAATCTCAAAAAGAGGTGTGCCTAAGCCTTGTTTGAAAAGATCTATCCAAGAGAAACCCTAAGCAAATCAGGCTCTTAATCCATTTGAATCCTAAAAGCAAGGACCTCAGAATCTCTCAAAGGAACAAAGAGGTGAGGTTGATCCTTTGGGTCAACCAACCTTAAAATTAGGTCACTTTGCACTCAAAAGGCTTAAAGTTCAAGTGGAACCCTAAGCACCTTGATCTTAAGTAAAAGTGGTAGACTTAAGAGGTCAAGGTTCCCATTCTGTTTTACTTGGAATCTCAGTGACAAGAGAGGTCAGGTGGGGGAAACCTTGTAACCCATGGGGACACTCTACCATGTAGGGGTCTTCGCGGGACTCTCCCTCTCTGGCTGCCCAGGTATCTCTCAGGTGGACGACCTTTCTGACTAGGGGGTGTCATCCGCCCCGAACATCTACAGTCACCCAACGTATTCTGGGTGTCTTGATTGGGTCCAGCACATTCTAATCTCATCAAATCCTTCAGTGCATGTTTGGTAGGTCTTTAAAACCTCCTTTAGAAATCCACTCTCCCTGAGGCCAAGCCTCGGTACCCTTGTTTGTGCAGCAACCCCACCACATAGATCTTTCCCCTGATTCAGAACCAAGTTCTCCTTTCATCATGGCACAACCTGTTGAAGAAGAAAACAATCTTGAGCACTAGCTTCAGCGCCTAAATGATCTCTTCCAAAACTTCATGAACCCACCGCAGCGTCCCATGATGCGAGATCACTATAATCCCGCTGCGGTGGCAATCGAGCCTCAAGTTCGAATCCCGGCTGGAGGTCCTGATTCCAAACTCAAGCCCAATATGATTCATGCCATACCAAAATTCTATGGGCTTAACTCCGAGGATCCATTCCAGCATATTAAACAGCTAAGCATCTGGCCCAGACCTTCGGGTCAGATGCACAAAATCGGGATATTCTACTCATGAAGATGTTTTCTTTCTCCCTTATGGACAAGGCTGTTCATTGGTATCAAACTCAGACTCGTCCGATCAACACATGGGATGAACTTCAGTCCGAGTTTTTGAAGTTCTTTCCCGTTGGTTGGAGAAATGCCTTGCGCCACCAGATCACTCATTTCACCCAACAAATGGGAGAACCTCTTCATGAGGCATGGGACCGATTCTTGGATCTCATGCGAAAGTGCCCCCATCATGGAGTTCCTAAATGGGAACAAGTCCAGTCTTTTTACCAGGGACTCCGTGAGGACATTCGATTATTCGTCAATGCAACCTGCAGAGGAAACATCATGGGTCAGCATGAGGACACGGTGTGGGAGATTCTTGAGAATATGTGCAAGAACTCCATCAATAATGACTCCATGGGCTTATTCGACCGGACGAATGCCCACGCATCGACGAATCTTAGGGGAGCACATGAGACGCAGGGGCTGTCTGCATCCGTCGACTTGGAGCTAATGGGCAGTCGGTTGGACAAGGTCTCTATCATAGAGAAGAAGGTGGAAGAGCTGACTCAGCATTTGCAGCGAGCCACCTTGATAACACCACGCAAGGGGGTAGTAATTAGGTTGAATATGGCCCATCTTTAGAATAAAAGGCACAACATAAAGTAGAATAGGAGCATTGCATGCATCAAGTACCAAGATTGCTTATAAACTGTATTAATGGCCATTTGTGTAAAGCATTTGTCAAAGCAGGCCTCAGATGAGCAATCGGACCGCACGGATGGATTCAGGACGACGAACGGAGTCTAACGGACTCAAAATCGGCCAAATCCGACATCCGGAGCTCCCACAATGGGCCCAAGAAATCCTGACCGTTGATCTGGAGATCAACGGCCTAGAACGCGCCACGTCGCCCCGCCCCCGCCGCCCGCACGCCCCCAAGCCAGCCAAGGACGCATCTCGGCCGTTGATCTTCGATCGAACGGCCGAGATCCGCGCGCTCGCCCGCGGTCGCCGCGACAAAGCGCGGGCGTGGCGCAACGGTTAGCGCGCACGCTCGCGTTGCGGCGACGCGCGTTCGATTCGCGCGGAGCGAAAATCATTTGCGGGCGAAGGGCGCGGCAAAATTGAGCCGCGCGATCAGAATCCAGCGGCCAGGATTGCGCCACGCGGCGCGACGACAGCGCCCCACCTCCCACGCGCGCGCGCACGCCGGGCGGAAACGCGCGCGCGCACGCGCGCCCGAAGCGCGATCCTAGCGCAGGCGCGGGAGGATCTCAGCCGTCCGATCATCAATCGGACGGCTCTCGTTCGACAGCCACGGATCGCGCCTGAAGAGAGAGAGGGGCCGGCGGCTGACCGGCGGCAGAAGGCCTTCACCGACGTATATGGAAGCGGTTTTAGCGACGTTCTGGATGTCGCTAAAGCACATTCTTCTTTTAGGAAGCCCTTAACTCTATTTAAACCCCCTTCTACCACCATTCAAGGCATCCTCTCCCACTTGCAACTACTCCACTCCTCTCCTAGCTAGTCTTAGGCACTCTTGTAATCGCCGGAGACGACGAGCCGCCGACGGAGCCTCCTCCACCGCCGTGGCTGCCTCGTCGCTCTCCACTCTCTCTCTACCTCTCTCTCTCTCTTTTAAGCTTTCATTTACTTTTGTTGAAGCATGTATTTAATATTGTAAACCGTGAACTATGAATGCATGTTAATGAAATTATTTTCCATTTAGTTGCCTTTTTAATTTCTGTTTAAAGTGCATGATCAAAACCAAGAGCTTTCTAACCCTAAACTCTCTCTATCTCTCGCTTTTCAAAACCGTCTCTTTCGCAAGCAAAACTCCGCCTTTTTCGTGACAACAAGTGGTAAACAAAATCCGATTTCCACGCCTCCCTGAGATCGACACTCGGACTCACCTCCGTTTACTTCTTTTAAAACCGACGTATCAAGTGCAACTATAACGACACCTCTTAACACACACGCACGAAGGCACGTCACACCTCTGCACAGAACTCTTTTGCACAGCCACCTCTCGCGAGGGAATATGTGCAAAACATCTATCATCGATCTTCTCAAGGGATGGACCCGTATCCACCCCCGTCTGACTCCCGGACTGAAGGGACCTCCGATCCACTCTATGCTTGTCAGGGGAACTCTGAACCCCCATAACTCTGACTTTCCTGAGGCTCCTCAGACCTGCGAGGACCTCAACGCCATCCAGAATGACCCATTTTCCAACAACTACAACCCTGGATGGCGAAATCATCCCAATTTCCAATGGGCAGGAAATTCTCAGACTCAAAGACTACCTTATCAACCCTGTCCACAAGCCCCTCGTCCATATCAGTCGCCTCAGCCTCGGCCCAACCCCACCATCAATCTGGGCCAAACCAAGACCAAATGTCTCTCATCTTTCAAACACTGGCTGACATTCAGAAAATGAATGCAGCAATACAAAAAAAACACAAGGACGAGATCACAGAGGTTTGCAACCAACTCGCCTAGATGGTAAATTCCCGCCAACAGGGCACACTTCCTTCGCAACCTCTGCCGAACCCAAATAACGTGCCGACCTAGAGGCGTGTTATGAATCTAGGCCATGCACATATGATTTATCATGCCCCTTTTGTTCCATCACTTGACGGGATGGAAGCTTCGACATCTTACGTGGGATTTCAACAGCAGCCACCCATTTTATCAACCCCAAACCAGAACCAGGCAGGATTAAACTCGGTAACAACCCATAGTGGTAAAGCAACCCAAGACCCACCTTATCCAAACCACTCCAAGCCTGGTAGTGAACCAAGCCCTAGGATAGTTATCCAGGATGTCCCTATCCCAAATCAAGAACCTGGGCCTATTCTAGAGGAACCAACCAAGGTTCCATTTCTTGAGGTCTTGACCAAGGGAAAAAGGACAACCAAACCCGTGGCTCCTGAGGAGGATCTGATTAAGCTCTTTGAACAGGTCCAGATAAACATCCCCTTGATGGATGCAATCCGCCACGTACCGGCCTACGCACAATTTTTGAAATACGTGTGTACACCCAAGCGTAAGCCGCGAACCAAAAGTGGGAGTCCGATCGTATTATCAGAGCAAGCCAGCTCTGTAATCTTTAGTAAACTCCCACCCAAGGCAAAAGACCCAGGCACTCCCCTGATTTCATGTAAAATTGGTGAAATCCAATTCGATAGAGCATTGCTAGACCTAGGTGCCTCCATAAACCTAATACCCACATCCTTGCTTAACCACCTTAAAGAGTCCGAGCTTAAACAGACTGAGGTGACTTTCAATTAGCCGATCGATCCATCAAGTCACCTAAAGGAATACTTGAGGATGTCATTCTTAAGGTATGGGATTTTTATTTCCCAATGGATTTCATAGTTCTAGATATGGATGCACCTGAGAACCTAATGGATACACCAATTGTACTAGGGAGACCTTTTCTAGCCACTGCTAGGGCCAACATAAGTTGTAAGGAGGGCCAAATAGAATTAAAATTTGGGAACCAAACTCTAAAGATTGACATCTTTAAGGCCTAACAAGGGATTAATTGCGGTGTTATAGAACAAATATGTGATGTCAAAGCCGTGGTTGATGAACCACATATCGAGGACAACCTGCTTACCCCCGATCAACCACAAGAAGATCAAAATCCGTAATTAGAGGTGTCTGAACCTAATCTAGATACAGCCATAACTCCTACCCTTGTTCCTCACATACACCTTGAACCAACTGCTGTTGCTGATAATCCCGTCTTGGAACTCAAGCCCCTTCCCGATCATCTGAAATACGTCTCTTTGGGTTCCAATCAGACGTTTCTTGTGATTATAAACTCTAAACTCACATCTAACCAGGAATCCCGTCTGATTACTGTTCTCCAGCAACATTGTAGAGCCATTGGATGGATTCTCGTTGATTTGACTGGTATCGGGCCCTCTTATTGCACACACCACATCTATTCTAAAGAGGGCGCACGACCTTCGCATGAAATGCGGAGACGTTTGAACCCTAATCTGCAGGAGGTCGTGAAAAAGGAGATCATTAAGTGGTTAGATGCAGGGATCATGTACCCGATCTCTGGCAGTTGATGGGTGAGTCCAATCTAGGTTGTGCCTAAGAAGGCAAAACTCACCACCATCACGACTGAAACCGAAGAGGTCATACCGACCCATATAGCCAACTCGTGGAGAGTCTGCAAAGATTACAGAAAACTCAATTCCTCCACGAAGAAGGATCATTTCCCACTACTGTTTATTAATCAGATCCTAAAAAAACTAGCAGGAAATAGATTCTTCTATTTTCTTGACGAGTACTCAGGTTATAACCAAGTGGCAATCCATTCAGAGGACCAAGAAAAGACCACGTTCACTTGCCCCTTCAGGACGTACGCATTCCGAAGGATGCCTTTTGGTCTCTGCAATGCACCTGCGACTTTTCAGCGGTGCATGCTTGCCATATTCTCTGATATGGTAGGTGATTATCTGGAAGTCTTCAAGGACGACTTTCAGTATTTGGGGCATCATTTAACGATTGCCTCCAGCACCTGGTTCAAATACTCAGGCGATGCGTTGACGTGAACCTGGTTCTTTCCTGGGAAAAGTGCCACTTCATGGTGCTTGAGGGGATCATCCTGGGACATCTGATTTCAGAAAAAGGCATCCAAGTTTATCGAGCCAAGGTTAACTTGATCTCCAAACTCCCTATGCCTATCTCGATCAAGGACATCCGATCTTTGTTGGGGCACGTCAATTTTTATCGTTGATTTATCGCTGATTTTTCGAAAATTGTGGGCCCCCTGACCACTCTTCTCTCCAAGGATGTACCTTTCATTATCTCCAAGGAATGCACTCAAGCATTTGAGATCCTTCATGATCGAGTTACCCAAGGCCCGATCCTACAGTCCCTTGATTGGTCTCAACCCTTTGAGATCATGTGCGATGCATCTGACATCCCTGTAGGAGCGATTTTGGGGCAGAAAATTGAAGGGAAACCCGTGGTCATTTACTACGCTAGTGGCGAACGGTGGCAGCAACTAGCTTTTCTTAAGTCGTTGTAGTACAGATAGTTATTGCCATCATTTGCTAATATTTGTTACTCGGAAAATACAGTTCTCCCGAGGTCGAACTCAGGCAGCAAGTCGTATTCTAGAGATATACATGTTCTATTACAAAAATAAAGAGAGAGAGAGAGAGATGAAAGTTTGGCTCTTCTTCTTCTCTTCTTTCTTCCTCTTTGTCTTCTCTCCTCTTTGGCTTTTGTTCTTCGTGTTCTTCCTCTATTTCTTGGTTGGACGATCCTGTCTTTTTCTTCTTTTTATTTTCTTTGTTTCTTCTTTTCTTGCTTCAGATCTTCCTCCCGTGCTCTTCTTCTTCTTTTCTTCTTGCTTCTCTTCTTCTTCTTCTGCTTTCTGTTTCTTCACTTGGCTGCTCCTTCTCTCTTCTGTTCTTCTTCTTCTTTGTCTTCTGATCTCTGCAGAGTCTTCACTTGGCTTCTCTGTGTTCCTCTCTTTCCTCTGCCTCGCCTTCCTTCTTCTTCTTTGCCTTCACCTGTCTTCAGGACGTCGTCTGATTTCTCAATCAGACGACTTAACCCGCGGATGCTACAGTGTCGATTCAGTTCTTCTTCCGCAGTCCTTCTTCTTCTTCACCTGTGCCTGCACGCTTAAGAGTTCAGCATCAGAGGGCAAAAACCTACGCTACCCCCCTCCCCCACGTGTCTTTTTCTCTCTCAGAATTCGCTCTTAGGACAGCTCTCCCAGAGCAACCGGGTAATCGGGTACGAGTCGCGCCCGGGTCCAGGCCCACCGGCGTGCGGTGGTGGGCGAGGAGTGGTAGTCAAGTCGGGTCGGGTCGGTCGGATCCGCGTGATGAGCTCGCGGACGGGCCGGGTGAAGCGGTGTGAGAGGGACCTCACCCCGTGTGCTGAGGCGATAAGCCTACAGCACTTTTTCAACTTATATCGACGCTCCTCTTCGAAGTCTTCCGAGGTGGGACTAAACGTCCCACCCCAATGTGAGCGTCTGCGCGGAGGAAGCAGCGGCAGCGAGAACTTCGCGTGAGGGCTTCGGGCGAGGGCTTCGCCCGAACTGCAGCCTGATACTTCGCGAAGCTACCCCGCGAAGCCTGGGAGTCTGACCTGGGCGTGGTGTTGCCTAGAGCAGCAGGTCGAAGGAGCTTCGCTGCTCAGCAATGGCGACGGCGGACGCGACACCTGTTCACAGAAGCACGGCCTCTCGGCCTAATCAGGTATGCGGAGAACCTTCGCCGTGGCACGGCGAAGGTGGTCGGAGGGTCTGCAGTGGGCGTGGTGGAGCAAAAGGGTCGCCCTAGGTCAAACTGCGGGCGGAGAAGTGGGTGTGTTCGGTGGATCTGCAGAGGGCGTTTGGTGGGAAGTGGAGGGGTGGAAGAGGGTCAGGGTGAGGAGGCGGAGGTTATGCACAGGTCGGCGAGTCGTGTGGGGTGCTGGAGTGATGGGAGCGGTTCGCCGGAGTTTGGCCGGAGGTGGAGAAGGTGAGGGTGATCGGTGGGAAATCGGGGCCGACAGTAAGGGTTTTCAGTATGGAAAAGAAAGAAGGGAGGAAGAAGAGAAGTTTTACCTATTAAACTGGACGAAGAGGGGTTGGCGCAGGCGACAGTCGTATCGACTGTCGCCGGAGAAGAAACTGCCCAGAGGAAGGGGCGGCGGCGAGGAAGGGACCGGAGAGGCGCCAGCTGGGTGCGGCGTGACGCGGAAAGATCGAGGGAAGGTAACCCTGCTGCTGGTAGTGCGGCAGGGCGACGAGGAGGAGGAGGAGAGGCCGCCGGAGCAAGGGGGCGTCTGTCGGAGTGGGAAGGGAGGAATTGAGGGGGTGTCTCCGTCAGATCCGAGCTCGGAAGAATGGCGGAGCGACGGGGGTATTTATAGGGGCAGAATCAGAGAGGAGGGCGGAGGGAGACGACGTGCCTCCCTCGCCGGAGGATGCCGGAAGTGGAGACCCATACCGTCCGTGCGTTCGCACGGCCGGTATGGGTGGGTGCAACGCTCAGGGGGGTGTCCCTGCGGTGGCTGGCGACGCAGGGTACCCCCCATTGACTTGCCAGGTCCCTTCCCTCACCCTGCGCGGCGCCATGCTCCGCGCAAGGTCGCCGGAGCATGGCACTGCTCAGGTTTTGCAGGAGGGACCCGAACGCAAAGAACGAAGGAGAGTTAGGGGCCAGAACGTGAGGGTTCAAAAGTTGATGGCCAAAAAGTAAATATATGAGGACCAAAGTGTAAAGTTGGTCAAGAAGGTTTCTTCTTAGGCCCAAGTTTTTATACATGACTAATTAGGACCTAAGGATTCTGATGGTGAATTTCATTTCTAGATTAAACCTTGTTTGACCGATTAATTTACGCAAAAACCCAAATTAAGTTGTTAATTGGGCATGGTTCTCAATGTAGGTCAAAATGGGTTCCTAAGGCCAAATTGAAAGTCCTAAACCCTAGAGATTATTTTTATATGAATTTTAGAGGATTTATTTGATTTTTACCTCACCTCGAACCACGTGAATTGAAGTGGATTTGTTTTTAGGGTTGCAGGCTGTCATTTAATTCCTTGGAGTTGTTGTAGCCCTTATTGAGTCATTTCATCCCACTTTTCTTCTTATTAGGTTATTTTGACCTATGTTTGGATCCTGAGTTACCCTATTTTCAGATCGGATTGGTGAAATTACATTTTTACCCCTCAATTTATGTTTTCTTTGCAAACTCAGAATCTCTCTGAGCCAAGCCTTTCTAAGGTTATGTAGGAGCTTTTATTCTTTGCATTAGGTCAAAATGAGCTAGTTATGGCTCATGATGAGGTTCTCATCATACCCCCATGCCTAGCTTTTGCTAGTCCCTTAGCAAAAACTTAAGGTTTCAACCCTTGTTCTAGACCATGAAGTTCTTTAATAGCTTCAGATAAGTGCTTTTTCATTTAAACTTAGATTAGGTTAGAATGTTGACCATAGGCTTAAAAGGTACTCTAGTACCAATCAAGATCCAAATCTGTCTAGCCTCAGCCTCAGTCCTTAGTAAAGGTTTTTAAGACCCACAAGAACTAACCTAAGGTTTATCGGACTTTGTAGTTAAAGCACCCGTGCTTGAAATGATTTTAGCTGTGGTTCAGTTCGCAGTGCGTTTTGTAAGAGAGAGAGGTAGAAAATTTTTCTGTTTTGGAGAGTTTTCTCTCTCTTTTTCTTTTTAATTCTAGCTTAGGATTGGCTTTTCAACACGGTCTGTCTCAGATTCCATGCCCCCATCATCAATCCTCAAGGGTTCCTGGCGATCGATGCTTCGAGATAGCACCGCCCATGGCAACCCCCAGAACCCTGGCTATTGAGATTTCGAGATAATCCCATCCATGGTGTTCCATGGCCGAATCCAGACCCTGGCAATTAACACTTTGTGATAATGCCATCCATGGAATCTGAACCAGAAGGGTGCTTACATGCCCCCAGTAGGATATGTGAATATCCTAAGAGACAAGCACCGGGGAGATGATATTTTGTTACGCATCTTTGAGGGGATTTCCCGCCTCTCTGCGCTGGGAACTCATCCAAATCAACTTGTGTTAATCGGCCGCTCCTATTCTAGGTGTACTTTTCAGAATTTTTTCGACGCTTCTGCGTGATTTTGATTTTTACGCTTGCTGAACCAGGCTGTGTGTGAGGTAAGGGTGCTTAGGTTACTGAGTCCCATAAACCAGAAGTTAGTTAGCGAGGTCAAATACTCCCTAAGCCTTGGACCTAGTACTCAAGCTTTTCATTTTCCTCAACCTCTTGAGGATTGCCTAGATCTTAATGGGTACTAAGAGTCTATCAAGAATGCCTACGGTTTGCGTTCTTACTAATCTTACCAAGCACTTTTCATTTCTTTTCTTGAAAAATGGTCTAGACTAAGGTTAATTCCTTAGCTTCTTACTAATAACTATTATTATTTTCTTTCATCTTTTTGTGCTCCTTTTCATTTTGTTTCTCCACAAAATTTCCTTTCTCCTCTTATTCTCTTATTTTTTTGAAAAATTTTTAATTTTTATGGTGTTTTTGGCATATGTGAATTTTTTGTTTAAAACCCTTTTTTTTTACAAGTTTTGCACTTATACCCCCCCATGCCTAAGACTTGCAATGTCCTCATTATGATTTAGGGGTTTTTATTTAGTTAATTTATTCCTTAAGACAGATATTTTTGTGAGTGAATGGATCGGGATGAATTCTGCGGACGATTTCTAATCTCAGATGCAAGCATCTGAGGTGGAGTCGGCTGTCTTAAAGGGTGAACCTTAAGTGCACAATGGTGTCAGAAAAAAGGTTTTAGATTTTAAAGAAATGACGGGCTGCCTCCCGTTAAGCGCTGAGTTTTACGCCATCGGCCAGGCGCAGTAAGTTCAAGGGTAATGGAGGGTGAGGGATGATTTAGCCGAATCAGTAGAAGTCACATCAATGAACGATTTTAGTCTCTGACCGTTCACGATGAAAGGTTCGGAATCATGGCTGAGTGGACTGATTTCAATTGCTCCATTTCCAAAAACCTGTCGGACTAAATACGGTCCGACCCACTTGGACCTCAGTTTCCCCGGGAAAAGTTTGAGTCGGGCATCAAAGAGTAGGACCTTTTGACCAGGATGAAAGATCTTTCTCGAGATGTGCTTGTCGTGGAAGGCTTTAACCCGCTCCTTGTAGATTCGCGAGTTCTCGTACGCGTCTAGGCGTAATTCATCGATCTCGCTGATTTGGAGTTTTCTGTGGGTTCCAGCCTTGGAAAGATCTAGATTACAGTTCCGTACTGCCCAATAGGCTTTATGTTCCAGTTCTATGGGAAGGTGACATGCCTTTCCGTACACCAGTCTAAAGGGAGACATGCCCAATTGGGTCTTGTGGGCGGTCCTATAGGCCCACAATGCTTCCGGAAGTCAGGACGACCAGTCCTTCCTGTCAGGCCGAACAGTGACTTGCAGGATTTTCTTGATCTCCCTATTTGATAGCTCAGCTAGACCATTTGTTTGGGGGTGGTAAGGAGTAGAGATTCGGTGAGACACCCCATATTTGGCCATCAGTGACCTAAACTAAGCGTTTGTAAAATGGGTCCCCCCATCAGAGATAATAGCACGGGGAATCCCGAACCTTGAGAAAATGTTTTGATGTATGAACTTAAGAACAATCTTGTGATTGCAGGTTCGGGTCGGTATGGCTTCGATCCATTTGGACACGTAGTCCACCGCAAGCAGAATGTACTCGAAACCATCCGAAACAGGAAAGGGGCCCATAAAATCAATCCCCCATACATCGAAGATTTCGCATACGAGAATCGGCTGCAAAGGCATCATGTCACGATGGTTCATGTTGCCCAAAGTCTGGCAACGACTGCATGCCTTGCAGTGACTGTATGCGTCTTTGAAAAGTGTAGGCCAGTAGAAGCCACACTGGAGGACTTTGGATGCGGTTTTATGCCCTGAGAAATGGCCACCGCATGCCTGGTCATGGCAGAAAGATAGGATATTGCTGATTTCCTCTTCCGGGACGCATCTCCGAATAATTTGATCAGCACCTATGCGGAAAAGGTACGGGTCTTCCTAAATGTAATACTTGGAATCAGAACGCAATTTGTCTTTCTTGGCCTTCGGCCAATCAGACGGTGTCTGATGAGATGCCAAGTAGTTTACTATATCAGCAAACCATGGAAGTCTAGTACCAACAGAAAGCAGGTGCTCATCAGGAAAATGCTCTATGATGGGTCCGGAAGGGTTGATGATCTCAGAAGGAAGATAGGACAGATGGTCGGCTACCACATTCTGCCTTCCCGCCTTGTCGCGAATCTCAAGATCGAATTCTTGCAACAGCAAGATCCAACGGATTAGTCGGGGCTTCGCGTCCTTCTTGGCAAGGAGATGCCTTACAGCCGTGTGATCCGAGTAAATGATGACATGGGAACCCAGCAGATACGATCGAAATTTTTCAAGGGCAAATACTACGGCTAGCAGCTCTTTTTCGGTAACCGTATAGTTACGCTGAGCCTCGTCAAGTGTCCTGCTAGCGTAGTAGATGACCACGGGTTTCCCGTCAGCTTTCTGTCCCAGGACCGCTCCTACACCGAAGTTAGACGCATCGCACATGATCTCAAAGGGTTGAGACCAGTCAGGGGATTGTAGGATAGGTGCCTGGGTGACTCGGTCACGCAGGTTTTCAAAGGCTAGCGTGCATTCCTTGGAGATTTCAAAAGGTACATCCTTAGAGAGAAGAGAGGTCAAGGGCCGCACGATTTTCGAGAAATCTGGAATGAAACGGCGGTAAAAACCGACGTGCCCTAAAAAGGAGCGGATGTCCCTGATCGAGCTAGGTACAGGAAGGCGAGAAATCAGATCAACCTTAGCTCGATCCACCTGGATGCCTTTTTCTGAAATTAGATGTCCCAGGACAATTCCCTCAGGCACCATGAAATGGCTCTTTTCCCAGGAAAGAACCAAGTTCACCTCAATGCATCGCCTGAGTATCTGGACCAAGTGTTGGAGGCAATCATCAAAAGATTCTCCAAAGGCTGAAAAGTCATCCATGAAGACTTCCAGGAAATCACCTACCATATCTGAGAATATGGCAAGCATGCATCGCTGAAAGGTAGCAGGTGCATTGCAAAGACCGAAAGGCATCCTTCGGAAAGCGTACGTTCCGAAGGGGCAGGTGAACGTGGTCTTTTCTTGGTCCTCAGGATGGATTGCCACCTGGTTATAATCGGAGTACCCGTCAAGAAAGCAGAAGAACCTATTTCCCGCTAGTTTCTCGAGAATTTGATCAATGAAGGGTAGTGGGAAATGGTCCTTTGTGGAGGAATTGAGTCGGCGGTAATCTATACAGACTCTCCATGCATTGGCTAATCGGGTAGGAATGATTTCTCCGGTTTCAGTCGTTATGGTGGTGAGTCTTGCCTTCTTAGGCACAACCTGAATTGGGCTCACCCAACGACTATCGGAGATCGGGTAGATGATCCCGGCATCTAACCACTTAATGATCTCCTTTTTCACGACCTCCTGCAGATTAGGGTTTAAACGTCTCTGCATTTCACGAGAAGGTCGTGCGCCCTCTTCTGAATAGATATGATGAGTACAATAAGAGGGGCTTATTCCAGTCAAATCATCGAGAGTCCACCCGATGGCTCTGCGATGTTGCTGGAGGACAACAATCGGACGGGATTCCTGTTCGAAATTGAGGTTGGAATTGATAATCACAGGGAGGGTCGGATTGGAACCCAAAAAGATGTATTTCAAGTGAGCAGGAAGAGGCTTTAACTCGAGGATAGGGTTATCAGCAGCAGCGGGTGGTTCAGTGTAGATGTGAGGTTCAAGGGTAGGAGTTACTGGGTTGAGTATGTCTGGATTCGACTCTTCTGTTTACGGGTCAAGATCCTTCTGTGGTTGATGAGGCATAATCGAGTCATTCTGGAGGTGTGACTCATCAACCAAAATCCTAACGTCACAAATCTGTTCGATGACACCGTAATTAATTCCTTGTTGGGCCTTAAATATATCAATTTTTAAGGTTTGATCTCCAAATTTAAGCTCTATTTGGCCCTCCTCACAGCTGATGTTGGCTCTAGCAGTAGCCAAGAAAGGTCTCCCTAGAATGATTGGTGTATCCCTAGGGTTTTTAGGCGCGTCCATATCTAAGACTACAAAGTCCACTGGGAAATAGAAATCCCGCACTCTTACGATAACATCCTCGAGAATCCCTTTTGGTGACTTTATAGATCGATCTGCTAATTGTAGTGTCACCTCAGTTGGTTTTAGCTCAGATTCTTATAGATGGTCAAGTCAGGATGTGGGTATCAGGTTTATGGATGCACCCAAGTCTAGCAGAGCTCTATCAAATTGGGTATCACCTATCTTGCAGGAAATCAGGGGAGTACCAGGATCTTTTGCCTTGGGTGGGAGTTTACTGAGGATTACAGAGCTGGCTTGCTCTGACAGAATAATTGGGCTCCCACCCTTGGTTCGCGGCTTACGCTGGGGTGTACACACATTCTTTAAAAATCGTGCGTAAGCTGGTACGTGGCGGATTGCATCCATCAAGGGGATGTTTATGTGGACCTGCTCAAAGAACTTGACCAGGTCCTCCTCAGGTGCCACGGGCTTGGTGGTCTTCTTTCCTTTGGTCAAGGCCTCGGGAAACGGGATCTTGGGTGGTTCTTCTAGGATAGGTCCAGGTTGTGGATCTGGGATAGGGGTGGGGACGTCCTGGATTACTGTCCTAGGCTTGGGATCACTACCAAGCTTGGAGTGGTTCGGATGAGGTGGGTCTTGGGTTTCCTTACCACTACGGGTCGTTACGGAATTAAGTCCTGCCTGGTTTTGGTTGGGATTGGGTAAGATAGCTTGCTACTGGTAATCTGCAAAAGAAGTGGAGGCCTCTATCCCGTCAGGTGAAGGAACAGAGGGGGCGTGATAAATCATATGGGCATGGCCCGGGTTTGGGTTGATAACGCGCCGCTGGGTGGGCACGTTATTGGGATTAGGCAGAGGTTGGGAAGGAAGAGTACCTGGCTGGCGAGAGTTTGCCAACTGGGTCAATTGGTTTCGGACCTCTGTAAGTTCGTCCTTGTGTTGTTTCTGGATAGCCGCATTCGTTCTTTGAATGTCAGCCAGGGTCTAAAGGATAAGGGACATTTGATCTTGATTTGGCCCAGATGGATAAGTAGGGTTGGGCCGAGGCTGAGGCGGCTGGTAAGGACGAGGAGGTTGTGGGCGGGGTTGGAAGGATGGTCTTTGGGTTTGGGAATTTCCCGCCCACTGAAAGTTAGGATGGTTACGCCATCCAGGATTATAGGTGTTGGAGAACGGGTCGTTCTGGATGGCGTTGAGGTCCTCGCAGGTCTGAGGAACCTCCAGAGAGTTAGAAAAAGAGGGAATGGAATTCCCCTGGCAGGTGTAGAAGGAATCGGAAGGACCTCCGGGCAAAGATTCGGATGATGGGTCCATCCTAGGAGAAGATCGATGGAGAATGTTTTGCACAGTTTCCCTTGTGGAAGGAGGTTGTGCGAAAGGGTTATGCGCAGAGGTGGCTCGCTGCAGATGCTGAGTCAGCTCATCCACCTTCTTTTCGATAATCGAGACCTTATCCAATCGACTGGCCATTAACTCCAAGTCGACTGATGCGGACAGGCCCTGCGTCTCGTGTGCTCCCCTGAGATTCGTCGCTGCGCGGGTATTCGTCCTGTCGAATAATCCCATGGAGTCATTGTTGATGGAGTTCTCGCACATGTTTTCGAGAATCTCCCACACGGTGTCTTCATGTTGACCCATGATATTTCCTCCGCAGGTTGCATTGACGAAAAGACGGATGTCCTCACGGAGTCCCTGGTAAAAAGATTGGACCTGTTCCCATTTAGGAACTCCGTGATGGGGGCACTTTCTCATGAGATCCTGAAAACGATCCCATGCCTCATGGAGAGGTTCCCCTGTTTGTTGGGTGAAATGTGTAATCTGATGGCGCAAGGCGTTGGTCCGTCCAATAGGGAAGAACTTTTTCAGGAACTCGGACTGAAGTTCTTCCCAATTGTTGATCGGCCGGGTCTGAGTTTGATACCAATGGGCGGCCTTGTCCATAAGAGAAAAGGAGAACATCTTCATGAGAAGAATATCCCGATTTTGTGCATCTGACCCGAAAGTTTGGGCCAGATGCTTTAGCTGTTTGATGTGCTGGAAGGGATCTTCAGAATTAAGCCCATGGAATTTAGGTATAGCATGAATCATATTGGGCTTTAATTCAGAATCAGGTCCTCCTGTCGGGATTCTGACTCGAGGCTCGATGGCCACCGCAGCAGGATTATAATGGTCCCGCATCATGGGACGCTGCGGTGGGTGCACAAAGTTTTGGAAGAGGTCGTTGAGTCGCTGGAGCTGGTGCTCCAGATTGTTTTCTTCCTCAGCTGGTTGAGCCACAATGGGGGAAGAAGAAGAACTTGGTTCTGAATCAGAAGAGAGAATAATGTGAGGGGGTTGCTGCACAAACACGGGCGTCGAGGCTTGGCCTTGACGAGAGTGAATTTCTAAAGGAGGTCTTAAGGGTGGTCTTAAGGACCTCCTACCGTACATGCACTGTTGGAAGAGATGAGTTTAGAAGGTGCTGGACCCAATCAAGACACCCAAAAATGTGTTGAGTGACTATAGAGGTGCGGGGCAGATGGACCCCTTGATCAGAAAGATCGACCACCTGAGAATTACCTGGGCAGCCAGAGAGGGTGAGTCCCGCGAAGACCCCTACACGGTAGAGCATCCCCACGGGTTACAGGATTTCCCCCACCCGACCTCTCTTGTCACTGCAGTTCCAGGTAGACCAGAATGGGGATCTTGACCTCTTAAGTCTACCAATTTTAGTTCAAGAGCAAGGTGCTTAGGGTTCCACTTGAACTTTAGTCTTTTAAGTGCAAAGAGTGACCTAATTTGAAGGTTAGTTGACCCAAATGGTCAACTTTACCTGCCAGTTTTGCTTATTAGGTCTTGTCTTTTAGGGTTCAAGTGTTTAAAGAGCCAATCTTATTTTAGGGTTTCTTTGGATAGGTATTTTCAGATAATGGCTTGGGCACACTTCTTTTAAGGTTTCTCAATTCTTGTTTAAGAAGTGTGTCTCTAAATTCCTAATGTTGAATCTTATGTTGGCTCTACTTGGTCCAGTTAGTTCTTTGGTGGGTAATTAGGGCTCAAGCAAGAATGTGTTAGCCCCTAAATACCCTTAATAGTGTACAGGAATAATGGGTTGAAAACATGGAACTTCTTATGGTTTACTAAGTATAGAAGACAGGTTAGCCCTATATTGCTTGTTCTTTTCTTTTCTTCCTCTTTAGAGTTTAGGGGTTAATAGCGAGAGGAAAAAAAAAATACCTGTCCTCGGAGTGGATGTCGTGCGGTTGCTTGTCTTCTTGATTTCCTGTAGCTGCACAAAAGAGAGGAGATTATCAGAACTAAAAGAAAAACAGAAATGTTTACCTCTAAAATAGCCGTTGCTCCCCGGCAACGGCGCCAACTGGCGAACGGTGGCAGCAACTAGCTTTTCTTAAGTCGTTGTAGTACAGATAGTTATTGCCATCATTTGCTAATATTTGTTACTCGGAAAATACAGTTCTCCCGAGGTCGAACTCAGGCAGCAAGTCGTATTCTAGAGATATACATGTTCTATTACAAAAATAAAGAGAGAGAGAGAGAGATGAAAGTTTGGCTCTTCTTCTTCTCTTCTTTCTTCCTCTTTGTCTTCTCTCCTCTTTGGCTTTGTTCTTCGTGTTCTTCCTCTATTTCTTGGTTGGACGATCCTGTCTTTTTCTTCTTTTTATTTTCTTTGTTTCTTCTTTTCTTGCTTCAGATCTTCCTCCCGTGCTCTTCTTCTTCTTTTCTTCTTGCTTCTCTTCTTCTTCTTCTGCTTTCTGTTTCTTCACTTGGCTGCTCCTTCTCTCTTCTGTTCTTCTTCTTCTTCTTTGTCTTCTGATCTCTGCAGAGTCTTCACTTGGCTTCTCTGTGTTCCTCTCTTTCCTCTGCCTCGCCTTCCTTCTTCTTCTTTGCCTTCACCTGTCTTCAGGACGTCGTCTGATTTCTCAATCAGACGACTTAACCCGCGGATGCTACAGTGTCGATTCAGTTCTTCTTCCACAGTCCTTCTTCTTCTTCACCTGTGCCTGCACGCTTAAGAGTTCAGCATCAGAGGGCAAAAACCTACGCTACCCCCCTCCCCCACGCATCTCTTTCTCTCTCATAATTCGCTCTTAGGACAGCTCTCCCAGAGCAACCGGGTAATCGGGTACGAGTCGCGTCAGGGTCCAGGCCCACCGGCGTGCAGTGGTGGGCGAGGAGTGGTAGTCAAGTCGGGTCGGGTCGGCCGGATCCGCGTGATGAGCTCGCGGACGGGCCGGGTGAAGCGGTGTGAGAGGGACCTCACCCCGTGTGCTGAGGCGATAAGCCTACAACACTCTTTCAACTTATATCGGCGCTCCTCTTCGAAGTCTTCCGAGGTGGGACTAAACGTCCCACCCCAATGTGAGCGTCTGCGCGGAGGAAGCAGCGGTAGCGAGAACTTCGCGTGAGGGCTTCGAGCGAGGGCTTCGCCCGAACTGCAGCCTGACACTTCGCGAAGCTACCCCGCGAAGCCTGGGAGTCTGACCTGGGCGTGGTGTTGCCTGGAGCAGCAGGTCGAAGGAGCTTTGCTGCTCAGCAATGGCGACGGCAGACGCGACACCTGTTCACAGAAGCACGGCCTCTCGGCCTAATCAGGTATGCGGAGAACCTTCGCCGTGGTACGGCGAAGGTGGTTGGAGGGTCTGCAGTGGGCGTGGTGGAGCAAAAGGGTCGCCTTAGGTCAAACTGCGGGCGGAGAAGTGGGTGTGTTCGGTGGATCTGCAGAGGGCGTTTGGTGGGAAGTGGAGGGGTGGAAGAGGATTAGGGTGAGGAGGCGGAGGTTATGCACAGGTCGGCGAGCCATGTGGGGTGCTGGAGCGATGGGAGCGGTTCGCCGGAGTTTGGCCGGAGGTGGAGAAGGTGAGGGTGATCGGTGGGAAATCGGGGCCGACAGTAAGGGTTTTCAGTATGGAAAAGAAAGAAGGGAGGAAGAAGAGAAGTTTTACTATTAAACTGGACGAAGAGGGGTTGGCGCAGGCGACAGTCGTATCGACTGTCGTCGGAGAAGAAACTGCCCAGAGGAAGGGGCGGCGGCGAGGAAGGGACCGGAGAGGCGCCAGCTGGGTGCGGCGTGACGTGGAAAGATCGAGGGAAGGTAACCCTGCTGCTGGTAGTGCGGCAGGGCGACGAGGAGGAGGAGGAGAGGCCGCCAGAGCAAGGGGGCGTCTGTCGGAGTGGGAAGGGAGGAATTGAGGGGGTGTCTCCGTCAGATCCGAGCTCGGAAGAATGGCGGAGCGACGGGGGTATATATAGGGGCAGAATCAGAGAGGAGGGCGGAGGGAGATGACGTGTCTCCCTCGTCGGAGGACGCCGGAAGTGGAGACCCATACCGTCCGTGCGTTCGCACGGCCGGTATGGGTGGGTGCAGCGCTCAGGGGGGTGTCCCTGCGGTGGCTGACGATGCAGGGTACCCCCCATTGACTTGCCAGGGCCCCTCCCTCACCCTGCGCGGCGCCATGCTCCGCGCAAGGTCGCCGGAGCATGGCGCTGCTCAGGTTTTGCAGGAGGGACCCGAACGCAAAGAACGAAGGAGAGTTAGGGGCCAGAATGTGAGGGTTCAAAAGTTGAGGGCCAAAAAGTAAATATATGAGGACCAAAGTGTAAAGTTGGTCAAGAAGGTTTCTTCTTAAGCCCAAGTTCTTATACATGACTAATTAGGACCTAAGGATTCGGATGGTGAATTTCATTTCTAGATTAAACCTTGTTTGACCGGTCAATTTACGCAAAAACCCAAATTAAGTTGTTAATTGGGCATGGTTCTCAATGTAGGTCAAAATGGGTTTCTAAGAACAAATTGAAAGTCCTAAACCCTAGAGATTATTTTTATATGAATTTTAGAGGGTTTAGTTGATTTTTACCTCACCTCGAACCACGTGAATTGAAGTGGATTTGTTTTTAGGGTTATAGGCTGTCATTTAATTCTTTAGAGTTGCTGTAGCCCTTATTGAGTCATTTCATCCCACTTTTCTTCTTATTAGGTTGTTTTGACCTATGTTTGGATCCTGAGTTACCCTATTTTCAGATTGGATTGGTGTAATTGCATTTTTACCCCTCAGTTTATGTTTTCTTTGCAAACTCAGAATCTCTCTGAGCCAAGCCTTTCTAAGGTTATGTAGGAGCTTTTATTCTCTGCATTAGGTCAAAATGAGCTAGTTATGGCTCATGATGAGGTTCTCATCAGCTAGCAAAACACTTGACGAGGCTCAACGTAACTACACTGTTACTGAGAAAGATCTGCTAGCTGTAGTATTTGTCCTAGAAAAATTCAGATCTTACCTCCTGGGTTCCCACGTTATTATCTACTCGGATCACACAGCTGTGAGGCATCTCCTTGCGAAGAAGGATGCGAAACCTCGATTAATCTGATGGATCTTGTTGTTGCAAGATTTTGATCTCGAGATTCGCGACAAAGCGAGAAGACAGAACGTGGTAGCTGACCACTTGTCCCGCCTTCCTTCTGAGATCATTGACCCTTCCGGAACCATCACGGAACCCTTTCCTGATGAGCACCTCCTGATTATCAATACCAGGCTTCCATGGTTTGCTGGCATAGTAAACTACTTGACATCACATCAGATCCCGTCTGATTGGCTGAAGGCCAAGAAGGACAAATTGCGTTCCGATGCCAAGTATTACCTTTGGGAAGGCCCATATTTATTCTGCATTAGTGCTGATCAAATTATCTGACGATGTGTTACGGAAGCAGAAATCAAAGACATACTCTCTTTCTGCCATGACCAGGCATGCAGTGGCCATTTTTCTAGACACAAAATCGCATCAAAAGTCCTCCAATGTGACTTTTACTGGCCCACAATTTTCATGGATGCATACAATCACTGTAAGGCATGTAACCATTGCCAGACCTTGGGTAACATGAGCTATCGAGACATGATGCCTTTACAGCCGATTTTGGTATGCAAGATTTTTGACATATGGGGGATTGATTTTATGGAACCCTTCCCGATCTCGGATGGCTTCGAATACATTTTTTCACTGTTAACTATGTGTCCAAATGGATCAAAGCCATTTTGACCCGAACCAATGATCACAAAGTTGTTATCAAATTCATTCACCAAGACATCTTCTCACGGTTCGGGATTCCACGTACGATCATTTCTGATGGAGGGACCCATTTCATAAATGCTCAGTTTAAGTCACTGATGACCAAATACGAGGTGTCGCACCGAATCTCTACTCCTTACCACCCCCAAACTAATGGTTTAGCTGAGCTATCAAATCGGGAGATCAAGAAAATCCTCCAGGTCACTGTTCGACCTGACGGGAAAGATTGGTCATCCTGGCTTCCTGAAGCTTTGTGGGTTTATAGGACTGCACACAAGACCCAATTAGGCATGTCTCCTTGCAGACTGGTGTACAGGGAGGCATGTCACCTCCCCATCGAATTGGAGCATAAAGCCTATTGGGCAGTACGGAACTACAACTTAGGTCTTTCTAAGGCTGGAACCCACAGGAAGCTTCATATGAGCGAGATTGATGAATTGCGCCATGACGCATACGAAAACTCATGAATCTACAAAGAGCAGGTTAAGGCCTTTCATGACAATCACATATCTAGAAAGGTCTTTCATCATGGTCAAAAGGTCATACTCTTTGATGCTCGACTCAAATTGTTCCCTGGAAAGCTGCGATCTAAGTGGATTGGACCATACTTAGTCCGACAAATCTTTGGAAATGGAGCCGTTGAGATCAATCCACTCAGCCACGATTCCGAACCCTTTGTCGTGAATGGTCAGAGACTCAAACCGTTCATTGACATGACCAATACAGATTTGGCTGAGACATCCTTTATCCTCCATTCTCCCTTAGCCCATTGCGCCCAGTCGATGGCGGAAAACTCAGCGCTTAACCGTAATTCTTTGAAAAATCCAAAACCTTTCCTGACATTTCTTTGTTGAATTCATGCTACACTTTAGGGTTCACCCTTTAAGACAGCCGACTCCACCTCAGGTACCCATACCTGAGTCTAAAAATCGTTCGCAACAGTCACCTCGACCCGTTCGCTCACCAAACACCTGTCCTAATGAATGAACTAAGTTGAATTCTAGCTCACCTAATTTACAATAGGGACATTGCAAATCTTAGGCATGGGGGGTATGAAAAGTGCAAAAATGTATGAAAACTCATATCAAGAAAAGGTTTCAACAAAAAAATCACATATCTAAAAAAAAAAAAACTGAGAAGTGGGAGGGAAAATTTTTGGGCTATACCTAATCATGAGGAGGAAAAAGAGCAAAATGTCAAAAAAAGGAGCATAAAATGAAAAAAAGAAAGAGATAGTCATTAGTAAGAGATTAAGGGATTAACTGAAGTTCTATACCACATTAAGAAAAGTAAAGAAAAGTGCTAAAGAGACACAAAAAGAGATTAGTATGAACGCTAACTTTTGGCCTTGTTGGCTAGGCTCTTAGTACCTGCTAAGATCTGGATAATCCTCAAGAGGTTGAGGAGAATGAAAAGCTTAAGTATTAGGTGTAAGGCTTAGGGAGTATTCGACCTCGTTAACTGACCTTCGGTTTGCGGGACTCGGTAACTTAAGCACCCCAATCCACACACAGTCTGGTTCAGTGCGCATAACAATCAAAATCACACAAAAGCATTTTAATGCTCTGAAAATGTTGCCTAGAATAGGAGCGACCGATCAACATAAGTTGATTTGGACAAGTTCCCGGTGCAGAGAGGCGGGAAATTCCCCTCGAAGATGTGTAACAATATATCGCCTCCTCTGTGCTTGTCTCTTAGGATATTTACATATCCTACTAGGGGCATGTAAGCACTCTGCTGGTTCAGATACCATGGGTGGCATTATCACGAAATGTCGATTGCTAGGGTCTGGATTCACCCACGGAATGCCATGGGTGGGATTATCTCGAAATCTCGAAAACCAGGGTTCTGGGGGTTGCCTTGGGCAGTGCTATCATGAAGCATCGATTGCCAGGAACCTTTGAGGATTGATGATGGGGACGAGGAATTCGATACAGACTGTGTTAAGAAGCCAATCCGAAGCTAGAAATAAAAAGAAAAGAGAGAGAAAACTTTCCAAATAAATAAATCCTCTATCTCTCTCTTACAAAAACACAATGCAAACTAAAGCAAGGCTAAAACATGTCTCAAGCACAGGTGCTTTAACCACGGAGTCCAATGAACCTTAGGATAGTTCCTACGGGCCTTAAAAACCATCACGGAAGATCGAGGCTAAAGCTAGTCAGGTTCGAATCTTGGTTGGTACTAGAGTACCTCTAGGCCTATTGTCGGCATTCTAACCTAATTACAAAAGAAAAAGCATTTATCATAACTGGTGAAAGAAATTCATGGTCTAAAACGGAGGTTAAAACCTTGAATTTTTTCTAAGGGACTAGCAAAAGCTAGGCATGGGGGTATGATGAGAACCTCATTATGAGCCCTAACTAGCATATTTTGACCTAAGAAAGAGAACAAAAGCTCTTACATAACCAAGAGAAAGGCTTAATTCAAGAGATTACTGATCTGAAAAGAATACTTGAAGAATAAGGTAAAATTGGAATTTTACCATTGCAGTGCATCAACGGGATTTTTCAGGGTTTAGACATAGGTCAATTGGACTTAACAAGAGAAAAAGTGGGATGGTTCAATCATAAAAGGGTTATTGTGAAATTTAAGAATTAAATGACATTCTATAACCCTAAAACAAACCCACTTAAATTCACAAGATTCCAGGTAGGATAAAAATAAACCAAATCCTCTAAAATTTGTGGAAAAATAACCCCTAGGGTTTAGAACTTCCAATTTGGCCTTTGGAACCTGTTTTGACCTAGATTGGGGTCCAAGCTCAATATCTGACCTAATTTGGGTTTTTATGCAAAATATCCTGTCAAGCGTAGTCAAACCTAAAATCCAACTTCACCATTGGATTTCTTAGGTCCAAATTAGGTTTTTACCAAAATTTGGACCTAAGGGAAGGTCATCTTCACCTACTTTGCAGAATAGTCCACCCAATTACATTTTGGCCCCTAACTTTTGAAAACCCTTGCAAAGACCCCCTCAACTTTCTTGTCACTTTCTGCATTTAGGTCCCTTTTCCATTGCAGCAGGGACCCATACCTCTGATGAGGTTTCGAGGGGGATTCCTCCTCGTTTCCCTAGGGAGCTGCTCCCAAATTTGAAAGGGGAGTCCTCTGCGAAACCCCCTACTGCATGAGCAGCTCCCCATGCCCTGAATCGCCTCATACCTCTCGTGTGAATGCTCGAGAGGTATGGGTATCACCTCCGGCCATGCCTCCGGCGAGGACTTTTGGTCGCTACCTTGCACCTGACCTTCTGCCCGTGCCTTTATAAGCAAGCCCAGATCCCTCCGCATGGGGAAAGCTCAACTTGGCCGAAGAATTCCCCCAATTTCGTCTCCTCCTCCTCCGGTCAAGAGTCCAGCGAGCTCCGACTAGCCCTCCTCCTCTTTTTCGTCGCTCTGCTACAATACCAGTGGCAGAGTCGCCTTCACTGCCTTCCTCCGCGTCGTGCAACACCGACGTGCATGCCTCTAGCCCCGTCGTCGTCGCCGTCACCCCTCCCCTGGACATCTTCGTCTCCGGTGACGGCAGGAATGAGCCGTCCGCCTCTTGCCCCCCTTCGTTCGCTTAGCTAGGTTAAAATTATTCCTCTCTCTCCCCTCTTTATTTCCCCTATATTATTGCTTTTTTTATCCCCTCAATGCCGCAGTGCACCACCATCGTTCCCATCTCCAGCCGACCACCGACAAAGGTGCTCCCGTCGCTCCACCCATCCACACACCTCGCCACCGACCTCAGAACATTTTCCATCATCCACTGATCATCATTCAACCCTCCACTAACTGCCATCACCTCCCCAAGTGCTCCCGGAACACACCCATCACAACTGCCATAGAGTGACCTAGGCATGCATGCCTAGGTCATCCTGCAGCCAACCACCCAGCTAGGCACCTTCGCCGTGACGCGGCGAAGCTGCCCATGTGGTCTAATGAGGCCACGAGGCCGTATTGAGTGATTTCAGGTCCGGCCCCCTTTCCGCCATTGGAGCACAAGCAAGGAGCTCGCGAGCGTGTTTCAGGACGCAATGCTCCAGGCTTCCAGGTTCAAGTGATGAGCAAGGAGTGCGCGCACACATCCGGCAAGAGCGCGACCTCGAGCGAGGACCCCGGTTGCAGCAATCAGGCAGAGCATCTCTTGCGCGGGCACAAGAGAAGTGGGTGGGGCTTTTAGTCCCACCTCGAAAAGCTAGGAGTGCACAGAGTGAGTTAAATTGAATTTGTGTTTCCTTCTCTTTGCCTCTTGACACGGGGTGAGGTTCCACTCGCCCTTCACGGCTCGTTCGAGCCCCACGCTCCGCGGACCTGGTATCTGACCCGTATACCCTGCACTCCTTGCGCACCACCCATGTCGGTGCACTTGGACCTGGGCACGCGTAACCCGACCCATTTACCCAGCTGTCTTTGAGAGAGCGAAGAGAGAAATAGAGAGAGAGTGACGTTGGGGAGGGTAGGGGACAGGTTTTGCTCTCTGTGCTGTGCAGGGAAAGAAGGAGAAGGAAGAGGCAACTGCTACAGAAGGACTTGTGAAGGCCCAGAAGAATAAGCTGTGAAACAAGCTAAGGCAGAGGCAGAAGTTTGAAGGCAGAAGCCAAGCTAAGGAAGAAGGCACTGTAGCCGTAGAGGCAGAGGCTAAAGAAAGAAGAAGGAGAAGGTGCGGTTGAAGGCAAAGGCAGAGGAAGAAAGAACTCAAGGCAGAGGAGCGGTAGAGGCTGAAGAATGAAGGAGAAGGTGCGGTTGAAGGCAAAGGTAGAGGAAGGAAGAAGTCAAGGCAGAGGAGAGATAGAGGTAGAGAAGAGAAGAAGAAGAAGACAAGGGAAAACAGAAAAACAGAAGGAGTCGCAGCCAAAGCTTAAGGCAGGGAGGAAGAAGAAGAAGAAAGAGCGATCTATTGTAGCATTCGCCAGTTAAGACGTTTGATTCACAGAATCAGACATCTAAGAAAAGAAAGAGAGAAGAGAAAGAAGGAAGAAAAGAGAAGAAGGAAGACAAATTTATTTTTGCATTTTCTCTCTCTAGTTTTTAATATACATTGGATTGCATTGTTATCATCTTTTGAGTAATTTGAAATTGTAATTTAGTTTCTAAAATACCAATTTGCTCCCTAAGTTCGACCTTGGAAATTTTGAATTTCAAGTAATAAAATTGTTATTTGTTTATTCGACGATTTCAAACTACTCTGCAACAAATGCCTTTTTAAAACACGATCTTGTCGTGTAAGCACTACCTTCGTCCGGGCACTCTGTCAATGTGGCTCATTCTCCAAGCAGCCGCCGAGGAGGATAACTTCTCTCCCCCTTCTCTTTATCATTTTCTAGATTAGATTTTCCACTTTATAATTGTAGTTGTAATAACATTATTTTGATTATAAAAGTTATTTCTCTCTTTCTATATTTCTCTATCTTTAGTTGTAGTATTTATATTGCAAATACAATAGAATTATTGTGATTATCTCATCTTTAAACAAAAATTACAAAAAAATATAATTGCGGATTTCAAATCGACGTAGCCTTCCTGTGTTCGACTTGGGACTCTTTTTGTGTTTCGGTAAAAATTATTTGATTGTTTGGATTTTCTCGCAAATTACACTATGACGACCGGTTTTCAAACTTAAATCTTTTTGCGACGAATGTTCGATACATCAGTCTTCTAGGAAGAAGTTCATTTGGGCTAGTAGATCGAGCTTGCTACTTCCTTAGAAACCCTCAACCCTAGTACTTCGAACTCGAGCACCACACAGGAAGTTGTCACCTTTAAGGAACCTGGTGCTAGCTTTAGGTTGTGGTGTAGCTAAGCAAACGAAGACTTAACTCTGCCACATTATTCACATGTTTAGATGATTCCTCATTAAATCATGTGTCATGGGATCATTCCCAAACCATTTATAGCATATTATGAGTTCTTATCTTAGTACTTAATGTCTGATTGCTCTAAGATTCCTACCTTGGAATTCATGTCCCAAGATAAACATACAATTTCTAGATTGAGGCCACTTTAAGAGTTTGTTGCCCTTAGAGTATAGTAGCCTAGGTTGTCAAATTATTATTTTTTAACTAAGTAGTGTCCAATTTGGTCATCAGAACTTATATCTCTATCCCTCGCTTTAGGTCCAAGTTTGAGCACCCAAACTACTATTTGGTCACCCAAATCTGCTTTTCTACTCCTTCCCTCTAGGCCCAATATTGGGTGCCCAAATTTTTGTTTTGTTGCCCAAACTTGCAATAGGCTTGCACCTGACGAAGAAATTCTTCGATCTATTCTTTACGAATCAACCCCTAACCTTTTCCTAACCTTCCTAAACCTTTTAACTTATTTTATGGTGGATTAATACTCATTAAACTACTCCTAATGATAAGGATTTTAGATTGAATGCCCAAAATAGTACATGATTCAATGGAACTAAATTACTTAATTGTACTTAGCAAGAGGATATAGGATTGAATCCAAGGGTAAAGGACTCTCTAAACTCCTAGAAGTTTCTGAAGCCTTACGTACCTTGGCAGAATGGCTGGATTGAGTCAAATTCAAGGATCTTTCTTCAAATTTCTCATTTCACCAAAACATAAGATTTGAAGAATTGTTCCTTATCTTTTATGCTATCCACTAAGATGATACTTTCTATGCATAGCCTTTCGAGTCTACTTTTCGATGCCACTTTTCGTTCGTTGATTACCATATTGGAGCATTGGAGATCACCACTGGAAGGTGGTGTGGTTGCCTAAGCTCTATTTGGGCCCCTAAACTACTTTCGCAATCAAATTTCTTGTGTAATCATACATAATTCTAGCATGAATGCCTATGTGAATTATCATTGGATCATTGGGCAATCAACTAGGTTTAAGAGCATGAATTGAGCTTTGGTTGCTTGAATTAGGCAGACAAATAGATTCCAACTTCATTTGCATTTTATGCACTTCTAAAATATCTTTTGCCTAATTTTGGTCACCCAAAATTTTATAAATTTCATTTTTGTTTATTTAAATCTCAATTTATTTTTTCCATTCACCCGTATTTTGTAAACCTACTTGTTTAAGATATTAGAAAGTGATTTTTGATACTTAATTATCTCAATCTAGGTTTGGAAAAATCCACAAGTGTTACATCTTTTATTAAAGGAATTTAATCTTTCATGCAATATCTAATTCATTGAAAATTTGATAATTTTAATGGCGTAGTTAGGAGTGTT
Source organism: Thalassia testudinum (assembly GCA_037157565.1). Lineage (NCBI taxonomy): Eukaryota > Viridiplantae > Streptophyta > Magnoliopsida > Alismatales > Hydrocharitaceae > Thalassia > Thalassia testudinum. The sequence goes on along the minus strand of JAZHRO010000010.1, from coordinate 5,042,249 downwards.
GGATTGAATAGAAATTGTGTATAGTTGGTAAGGGTTAAAACTCTCCTTCCATGTATTACATCATGAATTGGTTGAAAGGAAGTCTAAAGATAGCTATCTTGACCTTTCCTTTTTATCCACTTCTTTGCATAGAAATGAATGCAGGTCCTTGGTTTGGACTCCTTGTCAATAGAACATGAGATATCATTCACCTCCATTGTAGTTCCTTGTCAAAGGGAAGATATTAGGCTACTGGGATCATGCTTCTTTCTTTCATAGCTAGTCACTGATAAGGGAAGAAATTGCCCTCGCAAAATAAATCTAATCGATTTGTGATTAGACTAACAGAACATGCTTGGACCCGGTACACACGGGAATGCAAAGAGGCGCAAACCCATTAATGTGTATGCATCTAAGTAGCCTAAAATGTCTATTTATGCATGTTCTTAGTGTCGAAGCATCAAGCATTGCATAACATGCATTATCATACATTTAGGTCAAATTGTATAAATTGTATAGTAATTTGCTCTTTTTGGTGGTCAAGGATAGGACGATATTTAATTAGGGCCTCAGATTTAAGATCTAACCGTACGGATCTGATGAGGGCGACGATTAGAGTTCAACAACTCCAAGATTGCCTTGATTGGACTTCCATAGCATCAGATATAGTCTGAGAAAGATCTAAGATGAACGGGCCAAGTCGTGTAAATCTGTACTTTAGAGGACAAATTTGACCACACGGATGGGTTCAGATCAACGATCATAGCCCAACAGTGCAAAAATTGATCCAATCCGACATCCGTGGCACCATCTACAAGTTAGAGAAGATGGACGACCAAGATGTCGCCACATGGTGCCATCTCAGCTACCTAAACCACCCGTGGATCACCGCTGCACTTCCTCTCCTCAACCGATGATTAAATCTGCATGAGAGCGCGTGCCTTGAGTCAAAACGCCCCTTAAACAGGTGTGTAGCACGTTTGGTGAGTGCACGTTCGCGAAGCAGAGGTCGCGAGGTCGAGCCCTCGTGCGCCTCAAATTGAAGGCGCAGATGGGGCGTGGTCGATTTCGCCCGTTGGATGGCGAACAGGATACGATGGAGGCGACGACGTGGCGAGCCCAGATGCGAGGAATGAGCACGCGCGATTGAACATGATGTTGCATGCTCCATCGCACGCATAGGTGCGCGATGAGGGAGATGGGCGTAGATGCAATCTAGGCCATCTGATCTTAAGATCGGATGGCTGAGGTTTGTTGAACGTGGATGAGGCATTTTGAAGGCTGAAGGCGAGGAGGCGGGGGCTTGCGCGTGTCTTTAGCCACGTTTGAGCTACAGTGATAGTCGTAAACGTCACTAAAGATACAGAAATGAATGTTTTAAAGCTTGGAAATATCTATTTTGCACTCAACTCTCACTTCTATAAAAGGGCACCCCTACCACTCAAATTTCTCATCCCTTCCTTCACCTCTCTCCCTCTCCAAAGCTCTAAGGAAGCTTGTCCCAAACCTGGGATGCTCCTCTAAAGTTAAAATCAAAATTTTGTTTCCTTCTCACCCCGTTCGTCGATCTCTCGTGGTTGTCTTCTACCCTCATTCGGGAAGTGAATCCCGCGACGACGACGTCCTGCCTCTCCCCCAGTTCTTCCCGCTTCGTTCTCCATCTTCCATCTCTGCTTTACTTCTTCTAGGTGTCGCCTGTTCCAACTCGTCTTCCAAGCAGCCGTCGAGGAGGATAATTTCTCACCACCCTTCTCTTTACTGCTTTCTAAATTAGATTTACCGCTTTCTAGTTGTAATATTTCCAACTTTCTAGTTGTAAAAACACTAGCACTGTTATAAAAAGTGTTTTGCTCTCTCTCTCTCTCTTCTAGTGTTAATATCGCAAGTAAAGTAGATTCATTGTGATTATCTCGTCTTAAAACTAAAATTAAAAAATATATATATAATTGCGGATTGCGAATCAACGTAGCCTCCCTGTGTTCGACCCGAAATTCCTTTTGAGTTTCGGTAAATTTATTTGTTGACGGATTTTCTCGCAAATTGCACTACAATGATGGGTTTTTCCGAACTCAATCTTTGCGACAAATTTTCGCCTCAACATTTTGACGTTGTTGCTGGGGAGGTAACGAATCTCGATTTCCTTTCCATATTTCCGCGCACTTATCTGTTTTCTAACTCTTTTTTATTTCTTCTCTATTGTTTTGTAGGTACCTCGACAAGGAATTTTCAAGCGGTAGAAAGGAGTAAAGTGCAGTTGAAGACAATTGTAAGTGCTTCCCATTCTTCCCCCCTCCATAGAGTTCATTTCATAACCCTAATTCAAACCCTAATTAACCTAGATGTTCTCATAAACCCTAGGATTAGTTTTGATTATTTGATTTCCACCTCCACCCATCTCACCCTTCGTATATAAACAAAAAAATCTAAAAAAAACACAGAGGTACACGACCTCTTCTGATTTTCATACTCAACCAATCTACCGATCTTTGGAATCGGTACACACACATCCAAACACATAATTGAGTAAAAATCAGATTAGCTAACCATTTGTGTGCCTAACTCAGTGGTGCATCAAGGCCAATTGTTTTAGTTGTTTGGGTCGCATCACTTCATTTAAAAATAACTCATCAAGTAACTTCCTTTTAGGGTTTACAATTTAGGTCAATAGCAGACACTCCACTTTATTATTGATTTTAAAAGGAAAACATTTTCACCTGTGATTGAAAGATCTGGTTTTCCTCTGTTTGAACTCACCTAATTCTAAACCCTAAAAGCTACTTAAGCAAGATTTGAATGTTGAAATCTTGCCATCCGAATAATCTTGCTTGAAAACCCTTGTTGTGCACGCACTCACACGTGTTTAATCAATCATTAAGGGCACAACCCATTCTAAGGGTCCACCACACTCTATAAGCACTACAATCCTAAGCCTAATATAAAATCAAGTAGATGTTGGCCTTAGAACTCAACTGTTTGTTTCAAGGTATTTTATGAACTGTGGTGCAAATTTGTAACGTCTGCTTTCTCCAGAAGGTGCTAAGTTAGGTGGTCGGACTGTCAAATGACTTAAGTAGGCAAGGGTTTGGCATAATTGGTGGCCTTTGGGACATGCTCCCCCTATCTCGCCATCCCAACTTAATCAGCTTTTGGATTAAGGACAACATGAAATTCGTACTGTAGTTTGAATCTATCTTGGAGCTTAGGTCCTTAGGCTACCCAACTTAAGGACAGGCTTGTTTTGTTTTGCTGTAGGGCTCTTATCCCCAGTCCTTCCAACCTCTTCCTAGTTTATGCCTGGAAGGAGGTTATTGAATCCCCGATTGGAAGGACCATTAGTTCATTCTAGGAGGCACAAGTTGGATTTTAGTCAAATTGATCCCATGGTTGACCAACAACCTCCTCTACCTCAGAATCAACATGAGATGTTTCAAAGGCAGCTGGAACAAATGCAGCAAATGCAAGAATGGTTCCAGAGAATGTAGGGCGCTTAGCCTTTGAAGGGTTTTTACGATCCTTCAAATTACCGGAGATGTTGAAATCAAGCCCTAGGAGTTAAGCCTGATCAAACATTTTCATGGGCTTGGCTCTGAAGACCCGTTTCAACATTTGAAAGACTTGACCACTTTAGGCCAGACCACCAAAGCATGAAACGTGGATGAGGTGCAAATGATCATGAGGCTTTTCCCCTTCTCTCTTAGGGATAAGGTCGCACATTGGTACTAGACAATTGGAAGGCTGAGGCAACTTGAAATGGTCTTAAATCAGCTTTGTTAAAGAAAGTCTTTCCAGTCGGGCGTACCAATGCATTGAGGCAGGCGATTACTACTTTCGTCCAACGGCTAGGGGAGCAATTTCATGGTGCCTGGGAGCAATTCTAGGATTTATTGTGGAAGTGTTCACACCACTAAGTGCTGAAATGGCAACTCGTGCATGTTGGTGCTAGACCACCACGATCGTTTGTTTTGATGATAACAAAACACGTGTCATTTAACATTTTCACTTGGAGTCTTAGATTTCAGGTCAATTGCAAATGGAGTCGTGATTAGACGGAGTTCGAGCTCGCATCCAGGATGGATTGGAGGAGCTTCATGGAGAACAGACGCGAGGAGCGATAGATTGAAGATGGAAGGACAAGAAGAATATGATAGAATTCTATTTATTTCTTTCATGTACTTTTTTCTTTATTTCCTTGCTCTTTTTGTTCCTTAGAACATCATGTTAAAGAGTCTCAAAGTACCCTAATAGTAGTCCTAGGAACACCTGCACAACCCTATGATACTTAGGTTTTCTGTGGAGAACTTAGAAAACCAATATAGGATTCAAATAGCTTTTTCAGACGTCTAATTCCAAAATCAGACGTCTGATAATATGTTTTAAGACGTCTGACTGTTGATTCAGACGTCTGATAACATTTAGGTTGGACTTAGTTAGCTCTGTTTGATGAAATCAGACGTCCAGACCTTAGACCAGACGTCTTAGAAGACGTCTAATTAGTGGACCATTGGCTGGCTTAACAAACATTGAAGAATATGACCGTTAGAGCCATATCAGACGTCCTTAAGCCTTTCCAGACGTCTAATATATGACCGTTTTGCCTCGGCTGACCCGAAAATCTCTTCTCAGAGATTTTCTAGTCGTTGCAATCTCTTAGAAATCTATTCCCGCAGAAAAGTAGGTTTCCAGACATCCAAACATAGTGCCAGACGTCCTGTATGTCGTCTGATGGACTTACACTAGAACCCTATTTAGATCTGATTCAAATCAGGAAGAAACCTGCCTAAAATCAGACGTCTGACTTTGTTCCCAGACGTCTCATGCTAGGATCAAACGTCTGATAACCCTGTCAGTGCAATGTTTATTCCTGATTTCGGCTTGATTCTCTTGGGCTTTGCACCCAACGGCTATGGAAGCTTTCTTAAGCCTTCCAAAGCCTTCCTAAGGCCTCTATAAATAGAGGGGAGCCTTTGCCACTCAAAACACACCAAGTAATACATTTTCACGTCATTTTGTGTCTCTTGATCCTAAGAAGCAAGCTCTTGCTCTCCAAGCTCCAGTTCTTCATCTAGAGAGCATCAAGCATTTGCAGTTCACAAGAGCGACGTTGCACCGTCGTGTAGTTCACACATTCGCATCGTCAACGCACTCCTTGCAAAGGGAAGCATCTTAATTCCTATAGAAGCTTAGGTTAAAAATTACTTTGTTATCTCTATTGGATTGTTGTTATTTTATCTTTGTTCTTTGGTTGGGTATTCGCTTTGCGAATTCCCATCTCCTTCGTGGGACAAAATCCTTCTCGTGAAGAGAAGGGGTTTGAGGTATGCTACCCTCGTATAAAGTAGCGTGGTTGTAATTGAGGTTGAATCACCCTCATTTAAGTGATTCGTTTAGTGGATTTGATCAACTTGGTTGATTGGAAAATCCTAACTCGAGAGGGTTAGGTGGTGGTTTTCACCCGGTTTGGGTTTCCACCTAAAAATATTTGTGTACCTTGTGTGATTGAATTTTGTGAGATTGTTTTATATTATATTTCCATAATTTATTACGTCACCCACTCCTAGTAGGGAATCTACAATTGGTATCAGAGCAAGTTTTCCACTTATAGGAGTATCATCCGCGGAAAGATCACATGGATGGGAAGGTCATTTCCACAAGCAGATTGGAGGGGCAATCCACCACTCGACCACCACTCTTTGAAGGAATCAACTACACTTACTAGAAACTGAGAATGAAGATGTGGCTTCAAGCCAACGATTTCTCCATTTGGGAGAAATGCGAATCCGCATACATCATTCCCGAAAAATCAGAAACTGGATACACAGTGGAGCAAATCCATCACCTTGGACTGAATGCCAAGGCAATGAACTCACTCTACTGTGCACTCAGCTCGGAGGAATTCAACCGCATCAGCCAATGCAAAATCGCCCATGAGATCTGGAGAACCTTGGAGGTAACTCATGAAGGTACCTCTAAGGTAAAAACTTCTAAAATAAATTTACTTTCTCAAGAATTTGAATCTTTTTCTGTGAAGCCTAACGAATCTTTAAGTGAGATGAACACTAGGTTCACTCTCATTGTAAATAATTTGAAAGCTTTAGGGAAGACCTTCATCAAGGGGGAGCTTCAAGGGAAGCTTCTTCGTTCCCTTGGACCGGAGTGGGAACAGAAAGTCACCGCCATCAAGGAGGCAAACGAAGTGGAGGAGCTCAACATGGAAGATCTCCTAGGCAATCTAATGGCCTACGAGACAAAGTTGAAGCAGAAGAAGAAGGATACACCGGAGCCAAAATCGAAGAAGACTCTCGCCTTCAAAGCTGCATCGGATAGCGAGGTAAGTTCCGACGACGAAGACTTTAAAATTTTACTTAAGAAATTTTCCAAGTTTTGTAGGGAATCAAAGAAGGAGAAGAAGGAGAGCCTGAGATGTTGCTACCACTACAACGAGAAAGGGCATCTGCAACCAGAATGCCCTCTTCTTAAAAAGGAGAAGGAAAAAGAGAAGAAATCTAAGAAGAAGGCATTCCAGGCCACTTGGGACGATTCGAGCTCGGAGGAAGAAGAAGAAAAGTCTATAGAAGAAGAAACAGCTTGCTTTGGTTTCATGGCTAGAGGAAGTGATAGCGACAGCGAAAGCGGAAGCGACTAAGGAGCTCAATGTATATGTATGAAATGAAAGCTCAAATCTGTCGTCTGATTTGGAAATCAGACGACTTAAAGTTGTCTGCTGATGTGCTGCTTCTTCTTCTTCTTCTTTCTACTCTTTCTTTCTCTGATTCTTCCTTTCTTCTGCAGCCTATTCCTCTTCAGACCTTCCTCTTCTTCTTTCTTTGCTTCCTTAGTTACAACCTTCTCTTCTTCTCTAAGCCTTCTTCTCTAGCTCTTCAGCTCAGGCCTTCACCTATTCTTCTTTCTTCTTCCTTCTCCGATTTTCCTCTTCTGAATCCGGCTAAGTGTCAGTTGGATTTCCCTGTAGCAAAACCCTCCCCCTACCTGCGCAACTCTGCTCTCTCTTTCTCTCTTAGGATTCGCTCTCCCAGAGCCACAGGTAATCGGGTTATCGGATCAGGCGCATACTCGAGTTCAGGCTCACCGGCGTGCGGTGGTGAGAGAGGAGTGCAGGTCAGGTTATTAGGTCCAGGCCAGGTCCGCGTGTACGTGTCACGGACGAGGCCAGGTGAGCGGGAGAGAGGGACCTCACCCAATGAACTGAGGCGAACAGCTACCAGCACAAAATTAATTTATGCGAGCGCACGACTTTAGCACTTTCTGATGTGGGACGATCTGCACCCCCCACCTTCGCGTGTCTACAACAGGGGGTCTCCTTCGCAATTGCAGTAGCTGCTGGGCAGAGGTGCCCAATTGACTGCTTGGTTGCATGCGCGAGGTGTTTCTGCATGACCTGGGGCTTTAACCTAGGACAGGGTCACCTAGAGCGAGCTTCAAGCAAGCTCGAAGCTTGCTCGTTAATGGCAGACAAGGTGAACACCTGAAATCAATGGAACAACCTTTTGGTCATGTCAGAACGCTCAGGGAGGGTCGCCGAAGCATGGCGAATGTGATGGGGGTATTTGTGTGGCGTGTGGATGTCTGTGAGTGCATGGTGTGGTCGAATTGTGTGCGTGAGAGTGGGTGTGTTCGGGGGTGTGTGTGAGTAAGCGGAGAGGTGAATAAAGAGAGGGGAAATGAGCGAAGAGGTGAGGCGGTGGTCGTGGGCATGTCGACGAGGGATTTGGTGGTCTATGGAGGTGGGATGGTCTTGTCGGAGGGGTGGTTGGAGATGGAGGAGATGGAGTTGAGGAGAAGCGTCGGTGGTCGAATTTGAAAAATAAAGAGAGGAGAAGAAAGTAGAGGAGATAAGGAGCTTAGCTTAGAGGTAGGTGGACGAAGTGGGGCAGAGATGGCATCGGTGGTTGGATTTGAAAAATAAAGAGAGGAGAAGAAAGTAAGGGAGATAAGGAGCTTAGCTTAGAGGTAGGTGGGTGAAGTGGGGCAGAGATGGCGTTGGATGTGGTGTTGCCGATGTCGGAGACGAAGGCGGCTCCGGTGAGGTAGAAATGGGGAGGACAAAGAAGGAAAGGGCATCTGCTGGTACAACGAGATGCGGACAGAGGCAAGGAAGAGGAATCCACCGCTGGTATTGTGGAAGGACGATGAGAAAAGGCAGAGGGGAATCGCCGGACGTCGAGGAGCCTTCGACCGTGAAAGAGAGAGAGGAATTATGGGGATTCACGACCAATTTCGAGCGTGAAGAATTCAGGAATATTTGGGCTCCATTATATAGGGATCCAGAAGCAAGGAAGGCTTGGAAATCAAGCTTTCCAAGCTCGGAAACCCTCGTCGGATTTAGGAGTTCTTGAGACCCAAATCTCTCATCCGTTCGTATGAGAGATTAGAAAGATTCAGACTACATGGACGGGTTTAGATTGAAGAGGATTCCTCAAAGAATCTCCCTTCCAATTTTGGAAAGGATTGATTGAATAGAGGAGTTCTCTTCAATCAAAGGTCATCAGAGAAGGATTTCTCTGCGATAAGGGTGGAGGGGCCTTATTGTGAAGGCGACGAAGAAGTTAGGGGGCTGAATGCAAGGGTTTTTGAAAGTTGGGGGTATAAATGTAATCAAATAGGACCATTTTACAAAACTAGGTCAAGACAAGCTTATCTTGGGTCCAAATGTCGGTACAAACCTAATTTGGACCTATGGAATCCAATGGTGAAGTTGGATTTTGGTTTTGACAACTTTTGACTGAGTAATTTATGCAAAAACTCAAATTAGGGTAAATATCTTTCTGAGACTCCATTTTAGGTCAAGATGGGTTCTGATGGCTAAATTGAAGGTGCTAACCCTAGAGAATATTTTTCTATGATTTTTAGAGGGTTTAGGTGAATTTTATCTTGACCAGAACCTCAGTTAATTAAGTGGGTTTGTTTTTAGGGTTTCAAAGGTCATTTAATTCTCAAAACACATGCAAACCCATTTCTGTCTGATCTAACCCACTTATTATCCTATTAAGACCATTTGACCTTTATTTAGTCCTTTAGAAAACCCGTGGTTGTACTGCATTCATGATAAGCTAGTAAAATTGTAGTTTTACCTTTGTTTCTTATTTTTCTCTCAGAATGGTTATATAGTGAGTTATGATTCTCTGGTGGTTATGTAGGAGCATTGATTGACTCAATTGGGTCAAAATGAACTAGTTATGGCTCATGATGGTGTTCCCATCATACCCTCATGCCTAGCTTTTGCTAGTCCCTTAGCAAAATTTCAAGGTATTAACTTTGATTCTAGACCATAAAATCTTTTGATACTTAAAAGCTTTTTTGTGTGCTTCCTTTTGTATATTAGGTTAAAATGACGATAGTAGGACTAGAGGTACTCAAGTACCAACCAAGATCCGGACCTGACCAGCTCTGGCCTTAGTCTGCTGCGAAGGTTTCTAAGGCCCACAGGAACTAACCCAAGGTTCGTTGAACTCCGCGGTTAAAGCACCCGTTCTTGTAATATGTTTAGCCTTGGTTCAGTTTACAATGCATTTTTGTCAATGAGAGACAGAGGAATTTTTCTTTGTTTTTGGAGAGTTTTCTCTCTATTTTCCTTTTATTTTTACCTTTGGATTGGCTTTACAACACAGTTTGTATTGGATTCCTAGTCCCCATCATCAATCCTCGTAGGGTCCTTGGCAATTAATGCTTCGAGATAGCACTGCCCATGAAAACCCCCAGAACCCTGGCTTTCGAGATAATCCTGCCCATGGCATTCTGTACCTAAATTCAGACCCTGGTAATCGACATTTCAGGATAATGCCACCCATGGCATCTGAACTAGCACAGGGTGATTACATGCCCCTGGTAGGATATGTAGATATCCTAGGAGACAAGCACCGAGGAGACGATATGTTATTGTGCATCTTCAAGGGGAATTTCCCTCCTCTCCGAGCTGGGAACTCGTCCAAATCAACTTGTGTTGATCAGCCGCTCCTAATCTAGGTGCCTTTTTTAGAACAATTTAAAAGCATTTGCGTAATTTTGATACTTAGGCGCACTGAACCAGACTGTGTGTAGATTGGGGTGCTTAGGTTACCGAGTCCTGCAAACCATAGGTCAGTTAACGAGGTCGAATAATCCCTAAGCCTTAGACCAAATACTTAAGCTTAGCATTTTCCCCAACCTCTTGAGGACTATCCAGATCTTAGCGGGTACTTGAATTTTTAAGCCTAGGATTATAGCCCAAAAGGCCTAAAATCAGTGTTCCTACTAATCTCTTCTTTGTTTCATTAGCACTTTTTGCTTTTCTTTCCTTTGATATGGTTTAGACTAAGTCAATCCTTAATCTTTTACTAATGACCATTTCTTTTTATTTTCTTTTCAAATTGTGCTCCTTTTTGACATTTTTAACTCCTCCCCTTTTTCTCCTCAAAATCTGATATGCCATCAAAATTTCCTCTCCTCTCATATTTTTGTTCTTCAAGAATTTTTTTAATTTTTTGGTACTTTTGGGATATGTGATTTTTTTGTGAGAACCCTTTCTTGTGAAGTGATTTTCACGACGTTTTGCACTTTACTACCCCCCCATGCCTACAATTTGCAATGTCCTCATTGTAAATTAGGTGGGTTTGAGTTCAGCTTAGATCATTCATCAGAACAGGTTTTGGGTGGGTGAATGGGTCAGGATGACTATTGCGGACGATTTCAAGCTCGGGTACGGATACAGAGGTGGAGTCGATTGTTCTAATGGGTGAACCCTAAAGTGCAATGAGTTCAGCATAAGGTGTGTCAAAAAAGGTTTCGAGATTTTTCAAAATGACGAGTTGCCTCCCATTAAGTGCTGAGTTTTACGCCATCAACCGGGCGCAATGAGCTTAGAGAGAATGGAGGTTAAAAGATGTCTCAGGCAAATTTGTATCAGTAATTTCAATAAACGGTTTAAGTCTCTAACCATTCACAACAAAAGGTTCTAAATCGTGGCTGAGTTGATTAATTTTGACAGCTCCATTTCTAAAGATTCGTCGGACAAGGTAAGGTCCGATCCATTTTGATCTGAGTTTTCTTGGGATTAGTTTGAGTTTGGCATTAAAGAGTAGGACTTTTTGACCAGGGAAAATGATCTTTCCTAGATATGTGCTTGTCGTGAAAGGCCTTAACCTGCTCTTTGCAAATTCGCGAGTTCTCATACATGTTGTGGCGTAATTCTTCGATCTCGTTCATTTGAAGATTTCTATGGGTTCCTACCTTAGAAAGATCGAGATTGCAGTTCCGTACTGCCCAATAGGCTTTGTGCTCCAATTCGACAGGGAGGTGACATGCCTTCCTGTACACTAATCTGAAGGGAGACATGCCTAATTGGGTTTTGTGGGTGGTCCTATAAGCCCACAAAGCTTCCAAAAGTCGAGATGACCAGTCTTTCCTATCAGGTCGAACAATGACCTGGAGGATTTTCTTGATATCCCGATTTGATAGCTCAGCTAGACCGTTAGTTTGAGGGTAATAAGGAATAGAGATTCGGTGTGACACCCCATATTTAGTCATCAGTGATCTGAACTGAGCATTCGTGAAATGGGTCCCTCCATCAGAGATTATAGCACGTGGAATCTCGAATCGAGAAAAGATGTTCTGCTGAATAAATTTGATGACCACTTTATGATCGTTGGTTCGAGTCGGAATGGCTTCGATCCATTTGGATACGTAGTCAACAGCTAGTAGAATGTACTCGAAGCCGTCCGAAACAGGGAAGGGTCCCATAAAATCAATCCCCCAGACATCAAAGATTTCACATACGAGAATCAACTGTAAGGGCATCATATCACGGTGGCTCATGTTGCCTAAGGTTTGGCAATGAGTGCATGCCTTACAGTGATTGTATGCGTCTTTGAAAATCATGGGCCAATAGAAGCAGCACTGGAGGACTTTTGCTACAGTTTTATGACCAGAGAAGTGTCCACCGCATGCCTAGTCATGGCAGAAGGACAAAATGCCCCGAATTTCTGCTTCCGAGACACATGATCGGATGATTTGATCAGCACCAATGCGGAAGAGATACAAGTCTTCCTAAAAGTAGTACCTGGCATCGGAAAGTAATTTTCCTTTCTTGACCTTCGGCCAATCAGACAAAATCTGATGTAATGCCAGGTAGTTTACTAGATCAGCAAACCATGGAAGGCTCATACTGATAGTTAGGAGGTGCTCATCGAGAAAATGTTTCGTAAAGGGTCCGGAAGGGTAGATAATGTCAGAAGGAAGGTGGGACAAGTGATCAGCTACCACGTTCTATTTTCCCACCTTGTTGTGAATCTCGAGGTCAAATTCTTGCAATAGCAAGATCCAGTGGATTAGTCAAGGTTTCACGTCCTTCTTCGCAAGGAGATGCCTCACAACTATGTGATCAAAGTAAATGATAACACGGGAACCCAGAAGATACGATCTAAACTTTTCCAGGGCAAATACTACGGCTAGCAGCTCTTTCTCAGTAACTATGTAGTTATGCTGAACCTTGTCAAGTGTCTTGCTAGTGTAGTAGATGACCACAGGTTTCCCATCAATTTTCTGCTCAAGTACCGCACCTACAGCGTAATCAGATGCGTCGCACATGATCTTAAAGGGTTGAGACCAATCGGGGGACTGTAGGATCGGAGCTTGGGTAACTCGATCATGCAAGATCTCAAATGCTTGAGTGCATTCGTTGGTGATTTCAAGAGGGACATCCTTAGATAGCAGATTAGTCAGGGGGTGCACGACCTTCGAGAAGTCTGGAATGAATCGTCGGTAAAAATCGACGTGCCCCAGGAATGATCAGATGTCTTTGACCAAGCTAGGCATAGGGAGTTTGGAAATCAGATGTACCTTGGCTCAATCCACCTGGATGCCTTTTTTGGAGATGAGATGTCTCAGGACAATTCCCTCATGAACCATGAAGTGGCTCTTTTCTCAGGAAAGAACCAAATTCATGTCAATGCACCGCTTGAGGATCTGGACCAAGTGCAGAAGGTAATCATCAAATAATTCTCCAAAAATGGAGAATTCATCCATGAAGACTTCCAGATATTCACCTCCCATATCTGAGAATATGGCAAGCATGCACTGCTGAAAAGTAGCGAATGCATTGCAGAGACCGAAAGGCATCCTTCGGAATGCGTACATCTCGAAGGGGCAGGTAAAAGTGGTCTTCTCTTAGTCCTCAGGATGGATTGCCACCTGGTTATAGCCGGAGTACCCATCCAAAAAGCAGAAGAATCTATTTCCCACTAGTTTTTTGAGGATCTGATCAATAAATGGTAGTGGGAAATGATCCTTCTTCATGGAGGTATTGAGTCTTCTATAATCAATGTAGACTCTCCATAAATTTGCTACACGGGCCGGTATGATTTCTTTAGTCTCAGTCGTAATCATGGTGAGTCCTGCCTTCTTAGGCACAACCTAGATTGGACTCACCCATTGACTATCGGAGATCGGGTAGATGATCCCAACATCTAACCACTTAATGATCTCCTTTTTCACAACCTCCTGCAGATTAGGATTTAGATGTCTTTGCATTTCACGGGAAGGTCGCGTGCCTTCTTCAATATAGATGCGATGTATGTAGTAAGAGGGGCTAATACCAGTCAAATCATCAAGAGTCTATCCAATGGCTCTTCGATGTTGCTGGAGAACATAAATCAGACGGGATTCCTGATCAGGTGTGAGTCTGGAGTTGATAATCACAAGAAATGCCTGATTAGAACCCAAAAAGACGTACTTTAGATGATTGGGAAGAGGCTTTAGTTCCAAAATAGGGTTATTAGAAGCAGCGGGTGGTTCAGGGTGGGTGTTAGGAGTAAGGGAAGGAGCTATGGGTGTGTCTAGGTTGAGTTCGGACTCCTCTATTTACGGGTTTTGATCCACTTGTGGTTGATCAGAAGTAGTTAGGTTTTCCTCGATATACCGATCGTCAACCACAACCTCGATATCACATATTTGTTCTATAACTCCACAATTAATCCCTTGTTGGGCCTTAAAGATGTCGATCTTTAGTGTCTGGTTCCCAAATTTTAGTTCAATTTGGCCCTCCTCATAATTAATGTTGGCCCTAGCAGTGGCCAGAAAGGGTTTCCCTAGTATGATTGGTGTGTTTCTCAAATTTTCTGGAGCATCCATATCCAAGACTACGAAATCCACCAGGAAATAGAAATCCTGAACCCTAACAATGACATCCTCAAGAACTCCTTTAGGTGACTTAATAGATCGATCTGCCAATTGTAATGTCACCTCTGTTGGTTTGAGCTCAGATTCCTCAAGATGGTCAAGTAGGGATGTATGTATTAGGTTTATGGAGACTCCTAGATCCAATAAAGCTCTATCAAATTGGATATCACCAATTGTACAGGAAATCAGGGGAGTACCTGGGTCTTTTGCCTTAGGCGGGAGCCTACTCAAAATGATGGAGTTGGCTTGCTTTGACAATACGATTGGGCTCCCAGTTTTGGTTTGTGGTTTACGCTTAGGTGTACACACCTCTTTCAGAAATCATGTGTAAGCCGGTATGTGGCGAATTGCATCCATCAAGGGGTTGTTTATATGGACCTCCTCAAAGAGCTTGACCAGGTCCTCTTCAGGTGCCACAGGTTTGGTTGTCCTCTTTCCCTTGGTCAAGGCCTTGGGAAATGGAACCTTAGATGGTTCCTTTGGAATAGGTCCAGGTTCTTGATCTGGGACAGGGGTATCCTGGATGACTATCCTTGGGTTTAGGTTACTACTAGGTTGAAAGTGACTTGGGTAAGGTGGGTCTTGTGTTGCTTTGCCACTAAGGGTCGTAACTGAATTCAGTCCTACCTGGTTCTGGTTTGGTGTAGGTAAAATAGGTGGTTGCTGGTGAAATCCCGAGTACGATGTCGAAGCTTCCATCCCGTCGGGTGATGGAGCAGAAGAGGCCTGATAAACCACGTAAGCTTGGCCCAAATTTGGGTTTACAATGCACCTCTAGTTCGGCATGTTATTGGGATTAGGTAGAGGTTGCGAAGGGAGTGTACCAGGTTGGCAGGAATTTGCTATCTGGGTGAGTTGATTGCGAACCTCTATGATCTCGTCTCTATGTTGTTTCTGCATAGCCGCATTCATCTTTTAAATGTCAGGTAGAGTCTGAAGGATAAGAGTCATTTGATCTCCTTGAGTTGGCCCAGATTGATAGGTGGGGTTGGGCCTAGGCTAAGGTGGCTGATATGGACGAGAAGCTTGTGGACGGGGTTGATATGGTGGTCTCTGATTCTGATTGTTTCCTGCCCACATGAAATTAGGATGATTTCGCCATCCAGGACTATAGGTATTAGAGAATGGGTCATTCTGGATGGCGTTGAGGTCCTCACAGGTCTGAGGAACCTCAGAAAAGTCAGAATACAAGGGTTCAGAGTTCCCCCAAGTAGAATAGGCAGGTCTGGAGTTTCCTCCGACCCTAGAGTCAAATGGGGGTGGATACGAGTCCAACCCCTGAGCAGATTGGTGGTAGATGATATGCATAGCTTCCCTCCCAGAGGGAGACTGTGTGAACGGGTTTTGCGCAGAGGTTGCTCGCTGCAAATGTCGAGTTAGCTCATCCACCTTCTTCTCGATAATAGAGATCTTGTCCAAACGACTGGCCATTAGTTCCAAGTCGACAAAAGAGGACAGGCCCTGCGTCTCATGTGCCCCCTTGGATTCATCGATGCGCGGGCATTCATCCTGTCGAATATACCCATGGAGTCATTATTGATGGATTTCTCGCACATATTATCGAGAATCTCCCACATAGTGTCCTCGTGTTGACCCATGATATTTCCTCCACAAGTTGCATTAACAAATAATCGGATATCTTCATGGAGTCCCTGGTAAAAAGACTGGACTTGTTCTCGTTTAGGAACTCCATGATGGTGGCACTTTTCCATGAGATCCAGGAAATGATCCCATGCTTTGTGAAGTGGTTCTCCAGGCTGTTGTGTGAAGTGCGTGATCTGGTGTCGTAAAGCATTCGTTTGACCAATTGGGAAGAACTTTTTCAAAAACTCGAATTGTAGTTCAACCCATGTGTTGATTGGACGCGTTTGAGTCTGATACCAGAGAGCTACTTTGTCCATGAGAGAGAAGGAGAACATTTTCATGAGAAGAATATCCCGATTTTGGACATTTGACCCGAAGGTCTGGGCCAAATGCTTGAGTTGTTTAATGTGCTAGAAAGGATCCTCGGAATTGAGCCCATGAAATTTTGGAATAGCATGAATCATGTTGGGCTTGAGTTCTGTATCAAGACCTCCAGCTAAGATTTGGACTCGAGGTTCGATCGCCACTACAGCGGGATTGTAATGATCTCACATCATAGGATGCTACGGTGGATTCACAAAGGCTTGGAATAAATCATTAAGGCGCTGAAGTTGATTCTCGAGGTTATTCTCTTCTTCTGCGGGTTGTGCCATGATGATGGATGAAGGAGAATTAGGCTCAAATGAATCAGAAGAGATGTCTATGTGATAGGGTTGCTGCACAAACATGGAAGTCGAGGCCTGTGTAAAGACCCGCTCTGTTCAGAGCCTTTTAAGACGTTTGGACCCTTCCCGGACGTCTGGAAACTGAAAAATCTACATGCGTTGTTAGTTCTGCGTGTAGGCAGCATGCCGACCCTTCTCTCTCTCCTTTCTCCTCCTTTTTCCCCCGTTGAACCCTAACCCCCAGCCTATAAAAGAGACCCTCCTCCTCTCCTCTCCACTCCACCACCACCACCATCCTCCCCACTCCACTGCCGTGAGTTAAGGCGCGCGCGAGAGATAGAGAGCGAGAGTGAGGAGGAGGAGTAGGCGTGAGGAGGAGGAGAAGGCCGAGGTCGTGAGCTTCGTGGAAGCTCGTCGGAGGTTTGCATGGCCATCGCAGCGTGTGCGGGAGGAGGAGAACGTTGAGGCGTTGTCCCCGACCTTCTGTAGCAATTGGAGTTGCAGCGGAGCGAAAGGAGCCGCGGCGGAGTGCAGCGAGAGGTGCAGGAGCGCGGTCTGGTACTGGAGTTTTTCCAGTATCAGACGTCCAGAGGGCCTTCCGGACAACTGGCTAGACGTATGGCGTCGACACTAGATGTCTGAAAGCGGGTGTATCGCGAAGGTACGTCTTCCTCACTGTTACGGCCATGCAGGCCGCACCGCAGTGTGATTTGCTTGGCTAAAAGTGGTGAACTGCTCTGTCATGCGCAGGAGCAGCTTTGGGAAGGTGCGTGGCATGCCTTTCCACATTTTTCGAACATCTAGACAGCTTACCGGACGACCGGAGACGTCCCCAGACCACCGGAGGACTCGTCCAACGTCTGGAACTACTTCCAGACGATCGCAGCGGAGTCCAGGATGTCTGGGATCATCACATGAGCTTGAGGTGCGTCTTTGTTGACTTTTAAGACGTCTGGACTTGTTTCCAGATGTCTAATTTGGATCTGCAGACACGTTTTTGACCCGTTTAGGGTCCGATCGGGATCCATTTTACGCAAACGAAGTATCTGTGGTTTCCTTGTGAGTTCATCTACATATTAGAAACCTTTATACACTATTCTTAACCCTTCTTTTGTGATGTAATACCTGGTGATGAGAGCCTCATCATGAGCCCTAACTAGCTCATTTTGACCTAAGAAAGAGAATAAGAGCTCCTACATAACCTAGAGAAAGGCTTAATTAAAGGAATAAGTGTTTTGAGAAAAAAATATGAAATAAAGGTTAAAATTGTAATTTTACCATTACAGTACATAAAAGATATTTTTCAAAGGCAAAACATAGGTCAAATAGTTTGAATAAGATAAAAAGTGGGTTGGTTTAGTTAGAAATGGGTTAATGTGCAGTCTAGGAATTAAATGACATTCTGTAACCCTAAAACTAAAACAGACCCACTTAATTAAACAAGGTTCTGGTCAGGATAAAAATCAAGTAAACCCTCTAAAATTCATATAAAAATATCCCCTAGGGTTTAGAACCTTCAAATTTACCTTTGGAACCTATTTTGACTTAAATTGGGGTCCTAGCTCATTAATTGACCTAATTTGAGTTTTTTTGCAAAATATCCAGTCAAACGTGGTCAAACCTAAAATTCAACTTTACCATCAGATTCCTTAGGTCCAAATTAGGTTTCAACCAATATTTGGACCTAAGGGGAGGTCATATTAACCTACTTTGAAAATTGGTACACCCAATTACATTTTAGCCCCTATCTTTTGAAAATCATTGCACAGACCCCTTAACTTCCTCGCCACTCTTACAAACTGGTCCCTCCATCATTAATGGGGAGAAATCCTACTCCGGCGAGGAATGGAGGGGGAGTACTCCCTGATTCCTCAGAGATCTCCTCCCAGATTTGGAAGGGAGATTCTCTGAGGAATTCCCTTCCATCTGAGCATGATTCTACTCTCTGATTTGCACCCAATTTCTCGTGCGAACGCACGAGAGATTTGGGTCTCTAACTGGTTTCATCTCTGGTGAGGATTCACGCGCTTGGAAGCTTGCCTTCCAAGCACAAGAACCCTTGCCAGCATCTATAAAAGGACCCTCAACCCTGGCCGCACCTGCTCAGCTTGACTTGGCCAGAATTCCATCTTAATTTTTTCTTCTCCTCCGGCCAAGTGGTCCAGCGATCTCCGGCGAGTCCCCCTCCTCTTTTTAATCGCTCTGCCACAATACCAGTGGTAGAGATGTCCTCACCATCCTCCTCCGCATCGCGCAACACTCGCGTGAGCATCCCTAGCCCCGTCATCGCCGCCGTCTCCCTCCACTGGATGCCTTCTTCTCTGGCAACAGTAGGTACTGCCAGCCGCCCTCTCTCCCCCTTCGTCCACTTAATTAGGTTAGAACCACTCATCTCTATCCCCTCTTCACTTCCCCTTAATTTATTTCACAAAAACACCCCTCGACTGCCACTGTCCACTGCCATCCCCATCTCCAGCCAACCTCCGGCGAGACGCACCCATCATTCCACAACTCCACACATCTTGCCACCAACCCCACAACCTCCGCCACAATCCACTGAACATCATCCACCCACTCACATGCTGCCTACACCACCACAAATGCCCCTTGACCTAACCCATAAACCCGGCCACAGGGTGACCTAAGCACGCATGCCTAGGCTGCCCTGTGGCCTGCCACCTACTGCCTCACCTTCGCTGTGACACGGCGAAGGTCCTCCTGTGGTCTGATAGAGCCGCAAGGCTCCTTTTGTGTCATGCATGATCTGAGCACCAGCCGCCATTAGCGACGGCTCGAGCTTACTTGTTCTCCAGCTCCAGGCGACAAGCGTCAGGTTCCAAGCTTCCAGACTACGCGGGCTGAGTGCAAGAGTGAGTCCAACCTGATAGCAGGTGCCGCGAGACCTCCAGCTGCGACAATTGTGGGAAGTCATCCTCCTGTGGGTGAACACGCAAAAGAGGGAGGGACGTTTAGTCCCACCTCGTGAACGTGTGAGTGAGGCACGTGTAATAAATTGAATTTGTGTTCTACTCTCTTCGCCTTGAGACACACATGGGGTGAGGTCCCTCACCTATCACGCCTTGTTCGCGACATTCTCCCCTACGGATCTGGCACCCAACTCGACTAGCCTACCGATCACTCGCGCACCACACCCACGCTGGTGTGCCTGGACTCGAGCACGCAACTCGACCCGATTACCCAACTCTGGGAGAGCATACCGAAGTGTGATACACAGAGAGAGAGAGACGCGGGGGTGGGTAGAGGGTAGGTTTTGCTCTTCGGTTTGTGCAGGGAAGAAGAAGGGGAAGGAAGGCACAACTAAAGTGAAGCTGACACTTAGCTGCAAAAGGAAGAAGAAGCAAACGGCCAAAGAAGAACAGAAGAAAAAGAGGAAAATCAGAGAAAGAAAGTCAAAAGAAGAAGAGAAAGCAAACGGGAGAAGAGAGAAAACATCTCTTTAAGACGACTGATCTCATGATCAGACGTCTAATTTCTCTATTTTTCCACAATTAACTTTTAAACTCATGAATATATATTATGAATTAAGTTTTGAGTAATTAAGTGTTCAAATACATTATTGAGATTAGTGAATAAATTCCATTTGCTCCCTGTGTTCGATCTCGGATACTTAGGTTTTCGAGTAATAAATTTTTATTTGTTGACAACACTTGGTCACCTATACTACAACGCAACTGACTGTTAAAACACGATCTAGCTGCATAAACACCTAGTATAAGGTTTTAGCCTATTGCGTGTTTGGGGATCGCAGAGGCACATGGGTCTGCAGTTCGAGCCCCCAATACTCTCGGATTGTCTGGTAGAGTGGTCCACCCCTGTTCCCTTTATAAAATATGAACGTACCTATGAAAATTAGATAACTGGAAACCTAGGATGTGGCATGAACCCCAACCGCTTGTTTGCGTGATTGAAATTGTAGTTATAATGGAATGAGCTAAATTGTTAACAACTGCTTGTTAATAAATCCGAGTTGCTTGTTAGAATATGAGCTGCCTAAAATAACTGAGCAGTTACTTGTGATATCGTTTGTTGCATGTGTTAAATTGTGGAAATACGAGCTGCATGTGTATGAACGAGAACCAAATTGTGAATGATGAAACCTGGATTGGAATAATGTGGTAAACATGAGCATGAACCCTACGGGGAGTTAGGAGTAGAGCTCTTGTGGATCGATGGAAAGCCTGCATTATGGATGGGAAGTGTGTTGACCCTTGAGTACGTGGTACCAAGGAGAGCGACTGTCTCCTTTTTAGTGTAGAGCGAAGCTAGCTGCCCTTGGGTTGGGACCCGAGGTTAGGATTGGCCACTCTACACTGACTTCTGTTGGCCCTCCGTACATGGTACTGAGGAGAGCTACTAATGTAGGGAGGGAGCTATCCACCCTACGGGGCCCGGGGTTCAACTAGCCACCCTACACCAACTTGTTAGGCCCTCTGGGCAAACCAGGGCAGTCAGACGAGAGTGCGTGGACTGTGGAGGGGCGAGACCTCTATTTGGTTCTAAGGGGCTAGACCCCCTATTTCTGAGAGGGCTAGGCCCTATATTGTTCCGTGCTATACTTTGGGCTTACCCACTAACGGAAATGACTGATTGTGTGCTAGTACGAGGTAGCTACCCATGCACATATCGCGCGTGCCGTAGTCACCGCTACATTTGTCTGTAACCTCGAGGTGGTTGATTGGGTGTAGGACTACCACGGGGGACTCTCTCGGCCAAGATAGCACCACGTGTACCTTCTACTCTTCGGAAAAAACTGCAATCAAGATCGTTCCCATGAGGAACATGCGAGATCAAGAAAGAAATCTGAAAGTAAACCAATGGGGTGAAAGGAAATTACTTGTAAAATAAATAACTGGAAAAGATAAATTTACCTGCTAGTTTTTACTGCTTTAGATAGTTTGGTTACCACTCTACTCAACGTTCGCTGACTCCATTTTACTCGTACCCTTTTACAGGTCCAGGAGTTGAGCAGCACGAGTTACCGGCTGCAGAGGGTGCTGGGCCCAATCGAGCCCAGTAGTAAATTTTTGTACTGTTGTTGTACTCTCTTTTCTGCTAGTGAGTTCAGACTTTTGTTTTCTGTTCTGTTACTGTACTTTTGTTCTACTTTCTTGTTGTTGTGGTGGTATGTACTGACTAGCAGATTTTACTTTCTTTTACTGCTTGTACGCTTTTACTGTTAGTTACATTGCATAGTGAATGTGGTCTATTTTCCTACTTTTTGGTTATTTCTTGTTGGATGATTGGTTCTTGGGATTAGTCGAGTCGAGCCGGTCTCGGGTCTTATAGGGATTCGAGAATCGAGTCGTAACAGCCTGGCCTCAACGGGAGTGAGTAACTAATGGAGGCCTCAAGGGTGGTCTTAAGGACCTCCTACCAAACATGCACCAATGGACTGGATGAGAATAGAATGTGATGGACCCAATCAAGACACCCAAAAATTTTGGGTGACTATAGAGGTTCGGGGCGGATGATACCCCTTAGTCAAAAAGCCATCCACCTGAGAATTACATGGGCAACCAAAGAGGGAGAGTCCCGCGAAGACCCCTACAAGGTAGAGTGCCCCCATGGGTTACAGGGTTTCCCCCACCCGACCTCTCTTGTCACTGATGTTCCAGGTAAACCAGAATGGGGACTTGACCTCTTAAGTCTACTAGTTTTATTAAGAGCAAGGGTGCTTAGGATTTCACTTGAGCTTTTAGATGTATTGAGTGCAAAAAGTGACCTAATTTAAAGATTGGTTGACCCAAAAAGGTGGGTCAACTTCACCTATTTGTCCTTTGAGAAATTTAGGTCCCTCTTTTAGGATTCAAGTGGGATTAAGAGCCTGATTTTTAGGGTTTGCTTGAATAGATCAGTTCAATCAAGGCTTAGGCACACAATATTTTGGAAAGATCCATTCTTAATTAAGCAAGTGTGTCTCTAAAACCCTAACTTGGAATCCTTACTTGGCTCTTGTTTTAGTCCAATTTAGTTTGTCCAAATTTGGTATCTAGGGATCAAACAAGAATGTGATAGCCCTAGTTACCTTAAATGGGTGCACAAATCAGAGTTTGTTGTTTAAATCAAATTAGGCAACTTGATGAATTATCTAAGAATGGAAAGCAAGTAGCCTTAATTGATTTTTCTTCCTTTTAACCTTTTTAGAATCAGGGGCTTAAGAGAGAGAGTAATTAGAACTTACCTGCCCCTGGTGTGTTTGTTGTGCAGTTGATCTTTCTTGAATGTATCTTCTCCTTGAAACAACCACAGCAAAAGAAATATAGCAAGTTAGAATCTGAATCAGGAATTGCAATCAAGAGTTCTAAATTGCCTGTTGCTCCCTGGCAACGGTGCCAAAATGTTGAACGCAGCGAAATCGAGTTTAAAATAGAGCATTGTAATATAGTCGAAATTGCTTTGAAAATAAATAGATTTTTATTACTCGAAAAGATTCGCGTGTCTGTAGCAGGGGGTCTCCTACGCAATTGCAGCAGCTGCTAGATAGAGGTGCCTAATTGACTGCCTGGTTGCGTGCGCGAGGTGTTTCCGCATGACCTGGGGCTTTAGCTTGGGACAGGGTCACCTGAAGCGAGCTTCAAGCAAGCTCAAAGCTTGCTCGTCAATGGCGGACAAGGCGAACACCTGATATCAATGAAATAGCCTTTCGGCCACGTCAGAACGCTCAGGGAGGGTCGCCAGAGCACGGCGAACGTGATGGGGGTGTTTGTGTGTTGTGTGGATGTCTGTGAGTGTGTGGCGAGGTCGAACTGCGTGCGTGAGGGTGGGTGTGTTCAGGGGTGTGTGTGAGTGAGTGGAGAGGTGAATAAAGAGAAAGGAAATGAGCGAAGAGGTGAGGCGGTGGTCGTGGGCTTTTCGGCGAGGGATTTGGTGGTCTGTGGAGGTGGGATGGTCTCCCTGGAGGGGGTGGTTGGAGATGGAGGAGATGGAGTTGAGGAGAAGCGTCGGTGGTCGAATTTGAAAAATAGAGGAGAAGAAACTAGGGGAGATAAGGAGCTTAGCTTGGAGATAGGTGGACGAAGTGGGGCAGAGATGGCATCGGTGGTTGGATTTGAAAAATAAAGAGAGGAGAAGAAAGTAGGGGAGATAAGGAGCTTAGCTAGGAGGTAGGTGTACGAAGTGGGGCAGAGATGGCGTCGGATGTGGTGTTGCCGACGTCGGAGATGAAGGCGGCTCCGGTGAGGTAGAAATGGGGAGGACAAAGGAGGAAAGGGTGTCTGCTGGTACGGCGAGATGCAGATAGAGGCGAGGAAGAGGAATCCACCACTGGTATTGTGGAAGGACGATGAGAAAAGGTAGAGGGGAATCGCCGGACGTCGAGGAGCCTTCATCCATGAAAGAGAGGAATTGTGGGGATTCACGACCAATTTCGAGTGTGAGGAATTTGGGAAGATTTGGGCTCCCTTAGATAGGGATCCAGAAGCAAGGAAGGCTTGGAAATCAAGCTTTCTAAGCTTGGAAACCCTCATCGAATTTGGTAGTTCTTGAGACCCAAATCTCTCATGCGTATTGGGAAAGATTCGAAGCGCATTGATGGGGTTTAGATTGAAGGGGATTCCTCAAAGAATCTCCCTTCCAATTTTGGAAGGGATTGATTGAATAGAGAAGGAGTTCTCTTCAATCAAAGGTCGCTGGAGAAGGATTTCTCCGTGATAACGGTGGAGGGACCTTATTGTGAAAACGACGAAGAAGTTAGGGCGCTGAATACAAGGGTTTTTAGAAGTTGGGGGTATAAATGTAATCAAACTGGACAATTTTGTAAACTAGGTCAAGACAAGCTCATCTTGGGTCCAAATTTTGGTACAAACCTAATTTGGATTTAAGGAATCCAATGGTGAAGTTGGATTTTTGTTTTGATGACGTTTGAATGGGTAATTTACGTAAAAACCTAAATTAGGGAAAATATCTGTCTGAGACTTCATTTTAGGTCAAGATGGGTCCTGATAGCCAAATTGAAGGTACTAAACCCTAGAGAATATTTTTATATGATTTTTAGAATTTTTAGGTGAATTTTATCCTGACCAGAACCTCAGTTAATTAGGTAAGTCTGTTTTTAGGATTTCAAAAGCTATTTAATTCTCAAAACACACGCAAACCCTTTTCTGTCTGATCTAACCTGCTTATTATCCTATTAAGACCATTTGACCTTTATTCAACCCTTGAGAAAACCTGTGGTTGTACTACATTCATGATAAGATGGTAAAATTGTAGTTTTACCCATAGTTTCTTCTTTTTCTCTTAGAATGGTTATATAGTGAGTTATGATTCTCTGGTGGTTATGTAGGAGCATTTATTAACTCAATTGGGTCAAATTGAGCTAGTTATGGCTCATGATGGTGTTCCCATCAGGAGTGGATGGCTGGAAACTCTATGAACAATTCTTGATCCACTCAATCCTAGAATTTGGGATTCCATTCTTTGCGAGCTCCTTTTGGGTGGGAGTTCGTGAGTCAACTCGATGCGACTCAACCTGTGAGCCAGCATTACTCGGAACCCCACGGGTTCCAAACTGGGGAGTTTGATCCCAGTTTCTTTGATCCCTCCCTTGCTTTCTCCCAATCCTTGCCCTATGAGGATGTCTATGCTGTACAGGAGAATGTTAGGTCCAACCCATATTTCAATTCTTATAATCCGAGTTGGAGGAACCACCCTTACTTCTCTTAGAAAAATCTGGGGCAGCAAACCCAATTCCGACCCAGCAACTATGCTCCGCAAAGACCAATGAGTCAGGATCATGTTTATACTTAGCTGCCCCCAAATCAGGTAAATAAGCCAGTTTGGAATCCTGTCAACCCATAGGGTAGGCTAATTTGAACCATCAGATGGTAGAGATGTAAGGATTTATGCTCTAGCTCATGCAATAAATGAAAACCTTGCTGGACAACTTGCAAATCGGACTCATTGCTAATACCCGTCAGCTTGGATCTCTGCCACCACAACCCATACCAAACCCAAGCCACATATAGAATCCGGGTAATCGAGCCCAAGGGTATGGGAATTAGAGGGACCCACACGCACATTCTCAGGTGGTTGAGCAGGGTCCTTCCTCTTCTACTTCTTCATCAAATCCAGAGTTTCTGGGTAATCAAGCCCCTTCTATTTTTCCTAGCCCTCCCCAAGACCCAAACCTATACGCATCTGCCAACTCCATTACTTTAAGGAGTGGAAGGCAAACCCAGGACCCACACCTACCATGATCTAGTCAAGAAAACCCTAGTGAGCCTGAGGAAAGAAAGGAGAACTCTGAAGAAGAAATCAAGGCTCAGGAACCTGATTCCAAGGATTTGACTCATGTTCCTTTTCCTAAGGCCTTGATTAAACCTAGAAAGAAGAAGCCTTTTGATAGTGACAAGGAGCTCTTGAATATATTCAAGAATGTTGAAATCAATATCCCGCTCCTCGATACTATCAAACACATACCGGCTCATGCTAGATTCTTGAAGGATTTATGCACCCAAAAGCATAAGCCGAGGGAATCTGTTCCGAGGAAGGTGATACTCTCCGAGTAAGCTATTTCTGTTATCCTACATCACCTTTCTCTGAAAATGAGAGATCCAGGTGCCCCTTTGATTTCATGTGTTATCAGAGATTACACTTTTGACCGGGCACTCTTGGATCTTGGTGCATCCATTAACCTAATTTTGACTTCTCTTTAGGAGAAGTTTGAATTAGGTGAACTTCGGCCGACCTCAATAATGCTGCAGTTAGCGGACCATTCCGTCACAAATCCGAGAGGCATTATTGAGTATGTTATTGTCAAGGTTAAGGACTTCCATTTTCCTGTAGATTTCCTTATCCTTGACATGGATGTACCTAAGAATTTAAGGAACATGCCCATCATTTTGGGGCATCCATTCTTGACTATCGCTAAGGCCAATATCAACTATTAGAGCGATAGCATGGAGATAGCCTTTGGGGATCGGAAATTGAAACTGAATATTCTCAAGGTGATTAATAAATTTGAGGATTGTGGATTTATAGAGGAACTCGAGGAAGATCATTTGAATATTGAAACCTGTATGGCTGTATCTACTATTGAGAGTTCCTCCTACACCGAAGAACCCAACCCACAACCCTCTATGGCAAACTCGCCACATTTCGAAGAGGTTGCTGATTTTGTTCACTTTCAACCTCTTCCTCTCGATCATCCTGATGAATCTTCATCAGCATCCTCCTTACCTTCCATCTTAGACCCGCCCCAGCTCGAACTGAAACCATTGCCTGAGAGTTTGAAATATCAATTTTTAGGACCTAAGAAGACGCTCCCTGTGATTATCAGTTCTAGATTAACTAAGGAGTAGGAGACAAAACTGATTAAGGCCTTAAAAAAATATAAAGAGACAATTGGTTGGACCATCTATGACCTTAAGGGGATTGAGCCATCTTATTGCAATCACAAAAGTTTCATGGAAGATGGATCTCACCCTTCTTGCCAGATGCAGAGGAGACTGAATCCTAATATGCGAGAAGTGGTTAAGAAAGAAATCATTAAGTGGCTTGATGCAGGAATTATCTATCCGATCTCGGATAGTCCGTGGGTAAGTCCCATGCAAATTGTTCTCAAGAAAGTTGGGATTATCGTTGTGACTAATGAGAAAGGAGAATCTATCACAACTCATTCAGCTTCCTCCTGAAGAGTCTGTATCAATTACAGGAAGCTGAACACAGCCACCAAAAAAGATCATTTCCCTTTGCCCTTCATCGGTCAGATCCTTGGAGGATTAGCCGAGCAAAAGTACTTCTGTTTCTTGGCCGGTTACTCGAGATACAATCAAGTCCCTATCCATCCCGAGGATCAAGAAAAGATGACTTTCACCTATCCCTATGGAACCTTTGCTTTCCATAGAATGTCATTCGGGCTTTGAAATGCACCTGTTGATAGAGAGATTTCTCACTTGATTAAAGAGATAGCAATAATGCGTCGTTATAGTATTTTATGTGGTGGAAAATCTCTCAATCAAAAAAATAATTAATGTAATAAACCACGTTGATGTAGAGTGTCATATCCACAGGGAGGTATAAGGCCAATAAACTTAGATATTTTTACTAAGAATAATCCACATATTTCCCATTTATGTTCTAAATATGATAGAGAAAAGTTTATTGCACGTATCAATATTCAGAGACAAATTGGGATGCTATATAACCATGAGATCACTCCATATAACACTCACAACCAAAGAATACACACACACACACACACACACACACACACTACTCTCTTAAAAATATTCATGGCATAATGGTGTAATGAGTGAAGAGATTAGATACTATGATAGAGCAAGAAAGACTAGCAGTAGAAATAGAGAGGAATAGAGGGGCTGGTTTGCAAATCCCATTTAATAATTCATTGCATAAAAGAAGATGCAGAATGGCATGGAAATGTAAATATACTAATACTTCGAACACTGTAGCAAAATAGGGGATTTGCTTCCCCACTTGTGGCCGTGCCTGGAGGAGCTGTGGTCGCCGATAAGGAACTTGGTGGAGGTGTGAGGGAGGACGAGCTTCTTTATGATTGTGGGACGAGATGTGGCCAACGGTGTGGTTGAGGTGGCCGACGGTGGGTGCTGGTGGTGCGCAAGGAGAGAGCTCGCAAGGATAGCACGCGCCTTGGGTGGTTTCACGGTGATGGCAGGTGGTCAAGGGAATGATCTTGAGGTGGCTAGGCATTGTCGGTGGTTGTTGAGGTGGTTGGTGATGGTGTGTGGTTTGGGTTCCTTCGGGAAGTTGTAGGGGGGAGGGAGGTTGGAAGGAGAGGATGATGAAGAAGAAAAGGTGGGTGGGGAGGGGATGGTTGGAAGGAGAGGATGAAGGTGCTGTGGCTGGAGGTGTTTGAGAGGAAGAGGGTAGCCGGCTGAGGTTGCTGTGTGCATGGAGTTTTTGGTTCACGGAGGAGAAGGTGAAGGTGGTGATGGTCGGGGTAGGCGATGGTGGTGGTGATGAGGATGGGGTTGCTGTGGTGGTGATGAGGGCTGCACATTGTCACCATGCACGCCCGAAGTTGATGAAAGGTGAAGATCGCTTGAACCATAGTGTAAGCCTCTGACCACAGTGTATGGTGCCTCCATGGTGGAGCAGATGAGGGAGAAGATGATTCCCCGTAAGGGGAGAGATGATGGCTCCCTCTCGCGGCTGTTGCACTTCTTATATAAAAAACACCCACTGATTTCTTCCACCAAAAGTTCTCCAACCACTCCAACCACTCGACGAAGATCACGAGTGGTTGGAACGGTAAGATTCACCTGGCAATATCATCATCAAACGTCTGATAAACACTCCAGACGTCTTAAAAAGTGTGGACATCAGCGGCTTCATGATGGCAGTTCCCAAACGTCCAACCTTATCTCTAAATGTCTTATAGACGCAAAAATGGACGTCTGAACTCTTCCACCTAGCATGCATCCATCAAATCAATTATGTTATCATATCATATGTTATTAAGTGTAAAATTGATGCATAAAATTATATGCAGACTAAGGTGTAAAGACCCATTCTGTTTTAAGCCTTTTAAGACATTTGGATTGTTAGTCAGACGTTTGGTCAGACATCTTTACCCCTTCCCAGACGTTTGCAAATTGAAAATTTTGTACGCAACTTCGCATCTGTGTGCTAGCTGCACGCAAACAGTCTTACTCTTTTCTCTCTCCCTCTTCTCTCCTCCACCCGAACCCTAACCCCACTCCCTATATAACCTCTCTTCC
This sequence comes from Thalassia testudinum, assembly GCA_037157565.1. Classification (NCBI taxonomy): domain Eukaryota; kingdom Viridiplantae; phylum Streptophyta; class Magnoliopsida; order Alismatales; family Hydrocharitaceae; genus Thalassia; species Thalassia testudinum. The sequence goes on along the minus strand of JAZHRO010000010.1, from coordinate 5,013,130 downwards.
CCCCATCCTCTCTTCCCCACTCCACCACCACCACCTTCCTTCCTCTCCACTGCATCGAGAGGGACGAGCGTAAGAGAGGGTGCGAGAGTGAGGGGCGAGGAGGAGAGGTAGTGTGAAGAGAGAAGGAGGAGCTTGTGTTCGCGAGCTCGTGGGAGCTCATTGGAGGATGCACCATCGGAGCAGCGTGTGCGGGAGAAGGAGCACATCGGGGGAGACGTCCCCGACACTTTACTGCAGTCAGAGGTGCAGACTAGGACGAAAGGCCGCAACTGCGCACGGCGAGAGGAGCAGGAGGTTGGTTTGGTTCTGGGTTTTTCCCAGAATTAGACATCTGGCGTGTCGTCCAAACGACAGGTTGGACGTTTGGTGACGACACCGGACGTCTGTAAGCAAAGCTTCGCAAAGGTACGTTCCTTTTACGGTTACAGCCATGCAGGCCGCACTGCAGCTTCGATCTGCATGGCTAAAAGAGGAAGATATCATCTGTCGTGCGTAGGGATAGCTTCGGGAAGGCGCGGGGCACGCCCTGCCACGCGTTTCAGACTTCTGGACAGCTTACCAGACGATCGGAAGCAGTCCCAGATGACTGGAGGAGAGGTCGAACGTCTGCAGTTGGGTCCAGACGGTCAAGTAGAGGTTCTGGACATCTGAAGTCGACGCAGGAACCTAAGGTGAGATCCTGGTGACTTTTGAGATGTCTGGACCTTGTGCCAGACGTTTGATTTAGGTCTGTAATTATGTTTTTGACCTGTTTAGGGTCCGTTTGAGGTCCGTTTTAAGCAAACAAGATATCTGTGAATTCCTTGTGAGTTCCTTTACATGTTAGAAGGCCTTTTATATTGTTCTGAGCATTCTATTGTGTTATGTTCCTTGGTATAGGATTTCGATCTATTGCGTGTTCGGGGCCTGCAGAGGCACGTGAGCCTACCGTTCGGGCCCCCAGTACTCCCGGATTGTCTGGTAGAGTGGTTTCCCCCTAATTTAAATTATAAGACATGAATGCATATGTGAAATTGGATAACTAGAATCCTAGGACGTGGCATGAATCCTAGGATGAGAAGTACTTACACTGTTTGAATGCGTGTTTGAGATTGCAGTCTTAAATGAATGAATAGAAATGTAAACAACTGCCTATTAATAAATAAGAGCTGCTTGTGAAATATGAAATTCCTGTGCTAGTTAAACAGTTACCTGCGACATTACTGGTTGTATATGTAAATTGTGGACATACGAGCTACATGGTATGAAATGAGAATGGAATTGTTAATAACGAAACCTGGTATAGAATAACATGGGAAAATACGAGCATGAACCCAACAGGGAATTAGGAGTAGAGCTCCTGTGGATAAATGGAATGGATCTGGAAATGTGAGTGGGAAGTGTGCTGGCCCTTGAGTACATGGTACCAAGGAGAGCGACTGTCCCCTATTTAGTGTAGAGCGGAGCTAGCCACCTTTGGGTTGGGATTTGAGGTTAGGATTGGCCACTCTACACTAACTTTTTTGGCCCTCGCGTACATTGTACCAGGGAGAGCTACTAGTGTAGGGAGAGAGCTAACCACCCCACGGGGCCCGGGATTCAGCTAGCCACCCTACATCGACTTGTTAGGCCCACTGGGCAAACCGGGGTAGTCAGACAGGTTGCGTGGATTGTGGAGGGGCGAGACCCCTGTTTGGTTCTAAGGGGCTAGACCCCTGCTACTGAGAGAGCTAGGCCCTATACTATTCAGTGTTGTACTTTGGGCATACCCGCTAGAGGAAATGACTGACCACGTGCCAGTGCGGGTGACGTGTGCTTGTGCGTGTGTGTTAAGAAGTGTCGTTATAGTCGCACTTGCAATGTCGATTTTAAAGTAAAGAAACGGAGGTGAGTCCGAGTGTCGGTCTCAGGGAGGCATGAAAATCGGATTTTTCTTATCACTTGTTGTCACGGAAAGCGTGGAGTTTTGCTTGCAAAAGGTGCGGTTTGAAAGTGAGAGAGAGATTAGGGTTAGAGTCATTTCTTTACTTGATCATGCAACTTAAATAGGAAATCAAGTAAACACTGAACGGAAAGTAACTTCATTAATCATGCAGCTTTAGTTCACAGCTTACAACATTAAATACATGCTCAAACAAAAGTAAGGGACAGCTTAAAAGAGAGGAAGAGAGAGTGGGGGAGAGCGGAGAGGCAGCCACGGCAGTGGAGGAGGCTCTGTCGGCGACTCATCGTCTCCGGCGATTACAAGAGGGCCTAAAGCTAGCTAGGAGAGGGGTAGAGTAGTTGCAAGGGAAGTGAATGCCTTGAATGAGTGGTTGGAGGGGGTTTAAATAGGGAGAAGGGCTTTCTAAAAGAAGGGGCTTTAGCGACGTCCGAGACGTCGCTAAAACCCTTCCAAAAGCATCGGTGAAGCCCTACAGCCCGCCGGTCACATGCCCGCGTCGTTCTTCTTGGCGCCTGATCCGCGGCCGCTGCGTGAGAGCCGTCTGATCGAAGATCGGACGGCTGAGATCTTCCCTTGGGCGCGCTCGGATCGCGCCTCGGGCGTGCGTGTGCGCGGGCATTGTCGCCCGACGTGCGCGTGCGCGTGGGCACTTGCTGTTTGAGGTCGCGCTGCGTGGCGCGATCTCGGCGGCCTGCTGCTGATCGGGCGGCCTAAATTCACCGCATGCTCCTTCGTCTTCAATTCTTCGCACCGCGCAGCTCGAACCCGCATCGCGTGCGTGCGTGCGTGCGTGCTAAACGTTGCGCCTCGCCCGCTGCTTTGTCGCTGCGACTGTGGGCGGGCACGTGGTTCTTGGCCATCCAATCGAAGATCGACGGTCGAGATTTGATCTCAGCTAAAGGAGGAAGTGGCGTGCGGTGAGCGGGGTCGACGTGGCGCAACAAGGGCCGTTGATCATCAGATCAATGGTCAGAACTTCTTGGGCCCATTGTAGAGCTCCGAATGTCGGATTTGGCTGATCTTGAGTCTGTTAGACTCCGTTCGTCGTTCTCAATCCATTCGTGCGGTCCGATTGCTCCTCTGAGGCCTGTTTTGACAAGTACTTACACAAATGGTCATTAATACAGTTTTATAAGCAATCTTGGTATATGATGCATGCAATGCTCCCATTCTACTTATGTTGTGCCTTTTATTCTTAAGATAGGCCCTATTTAATAGAATTATCACCCCCATGTGCAGTGTTATCATACCCACATGCTTACTCCTTGCTAGTCCCTAGCAAGGTTTATTCTGGCCTTTATTTTCTTTCAGAATTTAAGAAGTAATTGCTTAGACACTTCGTCACTTGTCAATAGGAGGAAATATACCAAGATCTTAATCTACAATGACTAAGCAGTGCCCGGGTGCCTGCCAAAATACGAATTGCCCGAATCCTTGCTTTAATGTATATAACTATACATATGTATATATATATATATTTAGAATTTTTTCGAAATTCAGCGTGGGTTGGTAACTTTTTACGGCTACCCAACCCACCCAAAACTCGGTCAAAACCCTAAGTGCTAAGCATCTTGGTGTGAAGATTGTGATAGACTCACTTAACGGTAATTCAGATAGACTTCGGGTTTCTACGTCCCTAGGTGACCGGAAGAGGAAATATATTTGCCTAAAGGTGTATTTGTTCGATTGGTAGCTTTCTCCCTACGTTTGTTTTAATTGGGGTCAACACAAGGATTTTTCCAGTGTATATCTCCTCGGCTTGTCCTACTTCCCCGCTTCTTCCTTAAGTGTTTTGGTTCTTTTTGTGTAGTTATTGAGCTAGGCTCTGGACAACCGACCAATAGGCTACTACCCACGATCACTTGCCAGCCATACTCGTGCGATGGAGTATGGTTTATTTTCTTTTCTTCTCCCTTTTTTTTCTCGTAGGTGGCTTCCCTGATCTCAAATGTACCTAGAGGCAGTGAAGAAGAAATGGTCCCATGGTTGGGTTCTGGACAACTTGCTAAAGGGCTGTTACCCACGACAACTTGCCAGCCGTACCACCCTAGAGAGTTCATTAGCTACCTAATTTCTGTCAAAATCTCCGAGGAGTGAGTCTGTGCAAAAATGTGTGTAGATGCTTAGACTCAAAGTTTTTCTGAGTTAGAGGGTAAGTGATAAGTCGTATACTTATTACCTTATTTAGTAGGTTGATTAGAATAGCTTAAGATTGCAAGGATTCGAAGCTAATCCATATTTTAACGGACACCAGGGCTGATTAAGCCTGACGGCCTGAAAAGTCTAAGTGCTTAAGTTCTTTTTGTATTATTTCCCACCATTGACAAGTCTATAATGCCTAAGTTTTCTTCCTAAATTCATTTTTTTTTATTTTATTCATATTGATTAAATGAGCTCAGGATTGTGTAATTTACCACCCCCCCATGCTTAAGTTGGATAATGTCCTCATTGGCAAATATATGGATGCATAAGGGTTCAAAAAGATAGTACCTGAGTGACGTAAAATACAGGATCTGTCTGAATCCTCTGGGTTGCCTCCCAGGAAGCGCTGAGTTTAATGCCTCCAGCTAGGCGGTGCTTCGTGTCATCCCTCAACGAGGGTGACACTCTCCTTTGGGGGAACCTGGGCCAGGAAGTGCTTCAATCTTTGACCATTAACTGTAAAAGTGTGCCCAGTGTTAAGATCAGCGATTTTAACAGCCCCATTAGAGTAAGGCTTAACCACCCGAAATGGTCCTGTCCATTTGGTCCTGAGTTTCTCCGGGAAGAGTTTTAGGCAGGCGTCAAACAGCCAGACTTGCTGGTTAGGCTCAAAGGTTTTTCTATGAATGAGTCGGTCGTGGACGGCTTTCATTTTCTCCTTATACAGTCGACTATTGTCAAAGGCGTCCCAACGAATTTCTTCGAGCTCGAATAATTGGAGCATCCTCTACGCATCGGCTAACTAGGAATTCATGTTACATTGCTTGACAGCCTAGTAAGCTCGGCATTCCAGTTCGACAGGAAGATGGTAGGCTTTGCCAAAGACCAGGCAATAAGGCGACATGCCTATCAGGGTCTTAAAAGCGGTCCTGTATGCCCACAGGGCATCATCTAGTCGTGTGGACCAGTCTTTCCTGTCAGGTCTCACAGTCTTCTGTAAAATGTTCTTGATTTGTTTATTTGAGACCTCGGTCTGCCCATTTGTCTGTGGATGATATGGGGTAGCAATGCGGTGGTTCACCCCGTATTTTCTAAGTAGGGCACAGAATTGGGAATGGATAAAATGGCTTCCACCATCACTGATCATGGCCTTGGGTATTCCAAACTGGGAAAAGATGTTCTGCTTAACAAAGTACATGATAGTCCTGTGATCGCATTGGCGAGTGGCGACGGCTTCAATCCATTTGGAAACATAGTCTATCGAGACTAGGATGTACTCAAAGTCGTTGGATGGTGGAAAGGGGCCCATAAAATCGATACCCCAAACGTCGAAGATTTCGACAATCAAAATGGGCTGGAGTGGCATCATATCTTTCTTGGTCATGGTCCCCAACATTTGGCAGCGTGAGCAAGTCTTGTCAAAGTTGTGTGCATCCTTAAATAGGGATTGACGTGTCGTTGTGCGTGTGTGTTAAGAAGTATCGTTATAGTCGCACTTGCAACATCGGTTTTAAAATAAGTAAACAGAGGTGAGCCCGAGTGTCGGTCTCAGGGAGGAGTGGAAATCGGATTTTTGCTTATCATTTGTTGTCATGGAAAGTGCGGAGTTTTGCTTGCAAAAGATGTGGTTTTGAAAAGCGAGAGAGAGAGATAGAGAGAGAGAGAGAGAAGGTTTAGGGTTAGAAAGCTCTTTGTTTTGATCATGCAACTTGAACAGAAATTAAGATGACAATGGAACACAAAATAACTTCATTAATCATGCACTTGTAGTTCATAACTTACAACATTAAATACATGCTTCAACAAAAGTAATAGAAAGCTTAAAAGAGAGAGAAAGAGAGTGTATGTGGAGAGCGACGAGGCAGCCACGGTGGTGGAGGAGGCTCCGTCGGTGGCTCGTCATCTCCGGCGATTACAAGAGTACCTAAAGCTAGCTAAGAGAGGGGTGGAGTAGTTGCAAAGGGGAGTGAATGCCTTGAATGGTGGTTGGAGGGGGTTTAAATAGAGTTAAGGGCTTCCTAAAGGAAGAAGGGGCTTTAGCGACATCCAGAGCATCGCTAAAACCACTCCCAGAAACGTCGGTGAAGCCCTCCAGCCGCCGGTTAGCCACCCGCCTCGTTTCTTCTCTTCATGCGATCCGCGGCCGCTGAACGAGAGCCTTCCGATCAAAGATCAGACAGCTGAGAGTCCTCCTATGCTGCGCTGGGATCGTGCCTTGGGCGCGCGTGTGCACGCGCGTCATTGCCCGGTGTGCACGCGCGCGTGGACACCCGTGAGCTGCGGTCGTGCCGCGTGGCAAGATCTCGGCTGCCCGCTGCTGATCGGGTGGCCCAATTTCTCCACGCCCGTCTCCCATCTTCAATTTCGACTCCGCGCGGCTCGAACCCGCATCGCGTGCGTGCGGGCGTGCGCGCTAACCATTGCGCCACGCCCGCGCTTTGTCGCGGCGACCGCGGGCAAGCGCGCGAGTCTCAGCGGCTGGCTGAAGGAACGGCGGGCAGTGGGGCGGGGCTGACGTGGCGCAATCTGAGCCGTTGATCTCCAAATCAACGGTCAGAACTTCTTGGGCCCATTGTAGGAGCTCCGGATGTCGGATTTGGCCAATCTTGAGTCCATTGGACTCCGTTCGTCGTTCTGAATCCATCCGTGCGGTCCGATTGCTCATCTGAGGCCTGCTTTGATAAATGCTTACACAAATGGTCATTAATACAGTTTATAAGCAATCTTGGTACATGATGCATGCAATGCTCCTATTCTACTTATGTTGTGCCTTTTATTCTAAAGATGGGCCATATTCAACATAATTATCACCCCCTTGTGTAGTGTTATCAGGGATGGCCAGTAAAATCCAGACTTTAGAACCTTTGCAGCCGTTTTCTTTCCAGAGAAGTGGCCACCACAAGCCTGGTCATGACAAAAGGAAAGCACACTCTAAACTTCGTTCTTAGGGATACACCTCCTGATGATCTGGTCAGCACAGAGGCGGAACAGCGTGGGATCATCCTAGAAATAGTGCTTGGCCTCAGCCAAGAACCTATCCCGTTGTTGTCTGGACCAGCTGTGCGGGGTTTGTCCTGCAACTAGGTTGTTGACGTAGTCAGCATACCGTGGCATTCTCTTGTCTTGCACAGCCAGGATGTGTTCATCAGAGAAGGCGTCATATAGAGGTAGGGAGGGTCCAATGTGGTTTGGATGAAGTCTAGACAAGTGGTCAGCCACCACATTCTTCGATCCGGCCTTGTCTCGGATTTCCAGGTCAAATTCCTGCAAAAGCAGGATCCATTTGATGAGCCTGGGCTTTGCGTCCTTCTTGGCCAACAGGTGCCGGATGGCTGAATGGTCAATGTAAATAGTCACGTGGGATCCCAGCAAGTACGATCGGAACTTTTCAAGTCCAAAGACTACAGCGAGCAACTCTTTCTCTGTAACCGTATAATTTCATTGGGCCTCGTCCAACGTTTTGCTCAAGTAGTAGATCACCACGGGCTTCTTGTCTTGCCTTTGTCCTAGGACAGCACCTATGGCAAAATCTAATGCATCACACATAATCTCAAAGTCCTGGGACCAGTCTGGGGGTTGAAGTACAGGTGCGGTGGAGACTAAGTCTCGGTGGGTGTGATAAGCCTGGATGCAATCAGAAAACATGTGGAATATGGCGTCATTGGCTAGAAGGTTAGTCAAGGGTTTGGAAAGCTTGGAAAAGTCTTTAATGAACCTTCGGTAGAAGCCAACATGTCCCAGAATGAGCGAATCTGTCGGACCGAGCTAGATGGAGGAAGTTTGGAAATCAAATCAACCTTAGCCCGATCTACCTCGATGCCCCTATGCAATACGATGTGACCAAGGATAATTCCTTCTTGAACCATAAAATGGCTCTTTTCCCAACTTAACACCAGATTAACCTAGATACATCGTTTCAAGATTTTCTCCAAGTTGCTCAGACAATGGTCGAATGAATTCTCGAATACAGAGAAATCATCCATAAAGACCTCTAAGTATTCACCCACCATTTTTGAGAAAATGGCTAGCATGCAACGCTGGAAGGTCGCAGGTGCGTTGCATAACCCGAATGGCATTCGACGGAATGCAAACGTGTCATACGAGCAAGTGAATGTGGTCTTTTCTTGATCCTCTGGAGCAATTGTGACTTGGGTATATCCTGAATATCCACCCAGGAAGCAAAAATACTTCTGCCCTGCCAATCTTTCAAGGATTTGGTCAATGAATGGTAAGGGGAAATGATCCTTCTTAGTGGCTTCATTGAGCTTCCTATAATCAATACACACTCGCCATGCGGTGGTGGTGCGGGTGGGGATGGATTCGCCATGATCATTGGTGACAACGGTGAGCCCAGCTTTCTTGGGAACCACTTGAGTGGGGCTCACCTAGGGGCTATCGGAGATAGGATAGATGATGTCGGCGTCAAGCCACTTGATAATTTCTTTCTTAACGACCTCCCTCATGTTTGGGTTTAAACATCTCTGCATCTGGCGGGAGGGTCGTGCCCCATCTTCCAGGTAAATCTTATGGGTGCAATAGGTGGGGCTAATTCCTCTTAAGTCAGAAATGGTCCAACCAATGGCGGCTTGATGTTCTGAAAGGGTCGCAGTCAACATGAGTTCCTGATCCTTGGTTAGATGAGAATTACTAATCACTGGGAAGGTCCGGTCAGGTCCCAAGAAGACATACTTGAGGTTCTCGGGCAATGGCTTAAGTTCAGGTGCGGGTGGAACCACAATTGATGGAAAGGGAAAGGGCGGGAGTTGATCAACATCGATCTCCTCAAATGGTGTTGTGTGATGGTACTTAGCCTTACAGTGGTCCATGGGTAGTGATGGTGACGGGTCAGAACAGTCATTATGGGTTTGGTGGTCTGATACAGAACTAAGGGTGAGGCATTCCTCGATTAGAGTTTCCATGGGATCATGTTCCTTAACGCAATCGCAATCAAAAGACTTTGTTGCCCGGAAGATATCCAATTGCATTTTCCTATCCCCGAAGGTGATTTCCATACATCTCGTGTGATAATCAATGTTTGCCTTAGTCGTAGCTAAAAAAGGTCTGCCTAAGATTATGGGTGCATTCTGTAATTTTTCAAGGACTTCCATGTTGAGCACCAAAAATTCGACCGGGAAATAAAAGTCCTTGACCCGTACAATCACGTCCTCGACAACCCCCTTCAGGGTTTTCACTGATCTATCAGCCAGCTGGATGGTGACAGGGGTTGGTGTCAACTCTCCGAAACCAAATTGGTGGTACAGGGTTGTTAGAATCAGATTGATAGAAGCACCTAAGTCCAGGAGCACTCTATCAAATGTCAAGTCCTCGATATTGCAGGAAATCAAGGGCGCTCCTAGGTCAGTTCGCTTGAGCGGAAGGTTGCTTGATATTACAGAGCTTGCTTGTTCGGAGAGCACAACCTTCCTAGGTGCTTAAGGTCTTGGCTTACGTTTGGGTGTACAGGCATCCTTTAAAAACTTGGCATAAGCCGGGATGTGTTTGACAGCTTCGAGGAGCGGAATATTAATCTATACTTACTTAAAGATCTCCAAAAGCTCCTCAGTTTCCACAACATTCTTCTTTTTCTTGATTGTTTCCAAGGCCTCAGGGTAGGGTGTCTGAATGTGGATCGGGTCTATTTCTGGGTCCTTGGTTGGTGCCTCTTCAGAGTCAGGTATTTTAGCGGGTGAAGTCTCGGGGAGAGTTGGCCATTTGGGATCCTGGGTTTTGGTGCTGCTTCTCAAGGTCACCGCATTCGCAGAGGCATTAGGACCATGGGTTGATCCTTGAGAAGACGAGGATGAAGAAGCACCAAACCCAGGGGGTGTTTGCGAGGTTGGCTGGACCATGTGAGCCTGCCCAGGATTGCCTTGGAACCCTTGCGAATTGGGGCCTCTGTTAATTATGTTTCGCAGGTTCGGTTGTGGCTAGGAAGGTAGGGATCCTTGTTGTTTACAGTCCAAGAGTTGGCTTAACTGTCCCTTTACCAAGGCCATCTCCTCCTGATGTTTTTGGTTCATGTCAGCCATCATCTTTATTAGGGTGTCCATTTGGTTTTGTGGGGGAGGGGCCATCCTATTCTGATTGTATTGGGGTCTAATCGGTGGTCTTTACTGATAGGAAGGCAAGTGTGGCTGCTGGTTTGGCCTGGGCTGGTTTTGGAATTGCGATGGTTTCTGGTTTGTCCAACCAAAGTTGGGGTGGTTACGCCAGCCAGTGTTGTAAGTGTTGGAGAAAGGGTCAGGTTTCGCATAACCTTGGACAGCTTGCACATCTTCAAGGATAGCCGATGTCAATGGAGAGGGAAGAGAGTAATCAAGGGTTGAGGGAGCAAAGGTCCCTCCCTAGAACGTGGTCAGGGGTTGTTCCAGGTTTAGTTGGGTTAAGGGCTGGACCAGGTTAACATTATGTGCTCCCTTTGCTAGGGAGAAGGTCAGTAAGGGGTTTCTGGTCTAGTTTAGTAGTTCATCAATCTTTTTGTCCACCAATTCCACCCAATTTAGTTTCTTGGAAATGATGTCCATGTCAACCATTCCAGAATTTGCTTGTACCTCATAAATCCCACCACGGGGTTGACTGGATCTGTTGAATTGGGTCATGGAGGCATTGTTGAGCGAATTCTCGCTCATAGACTCAAAGAGCTCAAACGCACTCTCCTCATCCTTGTTCAGGAAGTTTCCCTCGCATGAGGCATCGACGAAGTTTTGTAGGTTGCTGTCCAGACCATGGTAGAAAATTTGAGCCAATTGCCACCTTGGTACTTCGTGGTGTAGGCATTTCCTCAAGAGTTCATTAAATCTTTCCCACGCCTCATGAAACTGCTCCCCACCCTGGAGTGTAAAGGTAGTAATAGCTCTTCTGAGGGCATTGGTCTTTCCTATGGGGAAGAATTTCTTTAAAAATGCATGCCACAGTTCTTCCCAGGTGGTGATGGGTCTACCTAGGGTTCTAAGCCAATGAGAAGCCTTGTCTCTTAATGAGAAGGGAAACTTCTTGATTAGAACAATGTCAAGGCTAATGTTCCTAGGTTTCACAGTTTGTGCTATGCGGTCGAGATCCTCTAGGTGCTGAAAGGGGTCCTCATTTGAGCTTTCATGAAAGTGGCTCTGTATCAGACTTAAGACATTCGATTTCAGCTCAAAATCATCTCCCCCTTCAGGGATCCTAAGGTGTGGCTCGACTCTAATAGCGGAGGGATTATAGAAATCACGGAGGGGCCTCGGCTGATCCTGAAATGGTGGTATATCGAGTGGTGGTTGCCCTTGTATGCCTTGGAAAGGTGGTGGTGGTTGTTCTTGTGGGTTCTATAACCGTTGTATGGCTTGCATGATGGTGTGGATTTGTTGTTGCTGAAGCCGGTGGTTTGCATTAATTTGGGCTTAGATGATGGCATTGCGTTTGGTGGGGGTTGATCCTCAGCCTCATCTACCCTAGGTTCCACCATGTTCCTAACAGAATCACGTCGCCTAGATTCCTGCCCCAAAACACACAACTCGGGATGCAGTGAGCGTCTCCCGTGCATACACTAGAGAAGAACAGGAGGGGATGCAGAGGGCGATAGATGTGAGAAATGTGTTTCAATCAAACACACAAGCCTAGTCCTTATGGTGTATTCCTTAGGAGACCTAGAAATCTCACAAAGGGTGATTAAGTCCATAAGCACTGGACTCCCCTTCCCAAGGCTAATCTGGCCAGGTTGATTACGAGGGGATTGCAGGGAAGGTTCTTCCTTTGGCTTGCGCCTCCGGTTCCGTAGACCCCACAACCGCGGTCGTTTGACACTACCCCGCAGCCTAGTCACTAGATTCTACCAAGGGAATGAAAGCCAAGTGCCCAGCGAACAAAACCTCGCCTTTCGAGACTTAACTCAGTCTTGCCTAGGGCACGTCTACTCAGTTTTAAAGGGCTAGGATAGTACTTATGCTAGGGTTATGTGATAAGGCGTTGATTGGGGTGGTGCCTCTTAATTTTCCACTTTCAAGGTGTGTGCTTTTATCAAAACATGGTTTTGAAGCAAGGATTTTTAAGATGTGGTGTCTTTTAGTGTTTCATCCTTACTTTAGTGCTTTTTAGGGTTGACGTGTCTTAACGTTTTCAGACAAGTTTCAGTGGGCACGTCAAGTTCTGCACACAATTTGGTGAAAGTAGATTTCCTTTTATTCTGTAGAGGCTCTAAAACCTTAATGTACTTATCCTAATGATCATGTAGCTTCTATTAGATGAGTCGGTTTTAGGGTTGAGTGGTGCGGCCCAGGTCAACTCACGGTGGCTTCACAAACACCACTCAAAAAAGAGAAAAGAACACTCCAAGAATTTATTCAGAATGTTAGAGTGTACATTTTTTTGTGGGGTGATGTGTTAAGGATGTGGGTCAAGAAATCATACACCATGCCAATTTTTACAATTTTTACAATTTTTTAGTTTTTTCACGCAAGAAAACAATCATGAGTGAAGAATTACTCACTATCGATCCTTGTTGCGCCTACTCCCTTGTTGCCGTCGTGGGATGCGTTGCTTCGCCGTCCAAGCGCCGAATTCCTGCAGCCATCAAGTAAAAAGGAAAACAAGGCATTAGACAATGTGAGAATGGATGTGGAATGGAAGTGACAAAACAAATCCGTTGCCTCCCCGGCAACGGTGCCAAAAACTGACGTGCACTTGTGCGTGTGTGTTAAGAAGTGTTGTTATAGTCACACTTGCAATGCTGGTTTTAAAGTAAAGAAATGGAGGTGAGTCTGAGTGTCAGTCTCAGGGAGGCGTGAAAATCGAATTTTTCTTATCACTTGTTGTCACGGAAAGCGCGGAGTTTTGCTTGCGAAAGGTGTGATTTGAAAAGCGAGAGAGAGATAAAGAGAGAGAGAGAGAGCGATTAGGGTTAGAGTCGTTTCTTTACTTGATCATGCAACTTAAATAGGAAATCAAGTAAACACTGAACGGAAAGTAACTTCATTAATCATGCAGCTTTAGTTCACAGCTTACAACATTTAAATACATGCTCAAACAAAAGTAAGGGAAAGCTTAAAAGAGAGGAAGAGAGAGAGGGGGTGAGTGGCGAGACAGCCAC